>JALMGJ010000018.1:10840000-13705000 GCA_023362775.1 Charina bottae
GGAGATTGGGAATGAAACTACTTAGGTGGCAAGAGCGTCTGCTCCAGAAAGTCCTCAATCTTCAGAAAATCTGTTTTCAGTTCCTTGTTGAACACTAAGAATGGAGGGTTGATGCCTGGGGCCAAATCCTTCAGCTCATCAGGTTTCCTAAACAGTAATTACAACAGAAAGGAAGTGAAAAAAAATCAAGATGTTCCTGATCTCAATTTTATCCCTCCACCTCACCCACCATCTTTTTTTCACTAGATCACCCTTCCTCTTTTGTGTTTAACTCCTAAGAATTCCTAGAGATCCACCTGCCAAGGGTGGATAAAGAGCTCCATTTCACTTTGCCGATCTTGAAAAATATCCAGTTTGTGCTAAATTTGCATATGTTTTGGTGCACACTTGTACTAATACGTCTACAGCTGTGTCCGTATTTCCCAGACATACTGCATTTCTAAAACAACCCTTTCACAAACGTAGGCATTTTTGTGCAGACTTTTTCCTAGTATACGTTGCGGGATTCCATAAAAGTGCACACTTCAGATAATAAGTCATTTTCAGATTGTAGATCGGTTTGAACAGGAGACATTAGTTCCGTTCCCAATTAAAGGCGAATGCATGAAATTTCTCTTCCGTTCCTCTTACCTTGTCATATCCACAGTTGTGACATTAAATCTGACACCTTTCAGCCATAACACCATAAAGAGGCTTTGACAGAAGGGGCAGTTTCCAATATTCTCCCCATCCAAGCCGGCCTGCCAGAGGAACAAAACAAAACAAAACAAAACAAAAAAGCAATATATTTGTTCTGGGTGACACTTTCACCCCTGACAAGCAAGTACAATGGGCAAGAATTGTCTAGCTTTCCAGATGCCGGGTCTCCCCTCTCCATGCAGACGTTAATCCCCCAGAGCTTCATGCTAGCATTTATTTTCTGTTTTAATCAACTCAGCAGAGGAACGACACCTTGAAGACACTGCAGCCCCCTCCTCCATTGAGAATGCTTGGACATTTGAAACACTGAAAAAAACCCAAACTTTCCTGCAGATGTTTCTTTACTAGGCTAGGTAACATCATCAATGCATGGGGGAGTGGAGTCTGATGCTGTTTATACATGACCGCTTGTCTGACCAGCCTTAATTAACTTGATGGAGAAGTGGAGTTTTCTTTTTTTTAAAAAAGGCAGAAAAAACAAGCAAATTTATCTGCATTCCCTGCTATGCCTTAAGAGCATTTCTCCATCTCATGCTGGGTACAACTTCAGAAGGCTGATGGGACAAGCTACCATCTACAAACAGCCAGAAAACCCCACTGTCCCTCACACTGATGATGTTACCTAACCTAGTAATGGAGAAAGAGAAAGAAGTCAATGAACACCAAGAACCCAACAATTCAACCCTGAGTTTATTATGAGTGTACAAAACAAACCCTGGATGGGAATTAAGACACCAGTGGGACTCCATATTTCATACATCCTTTGGTCAGCTGGAGAGTTCATTTTGGCAGCCCCTCTAGGTAGACCAGATCAAGAAACAGATGCCACGTAGGTCTAACACTACTTTTATTAGAATGGCTAAAGTAACAGAATCTTGCAAGTCTGAACATGCTTCCCTTCCTCCCTCTTTTATCTTCATTAAGGGGGCACCTGTTTTAGGCATTTTCGTAAATCTCTTTCTTCATATGGGTTTAAGCCATGTTTAGCTGTTTGTTGCCTTGGTAATGGATCTTCCCTCTCTCCTTCAAGGCCATACTCTATATCAATACTTCTCAACCTCGGCAACTTTAAGATGTGTGGACTTCAACTCCCAAAATTCCACACAAGTCCACACATCTTAAAGTTGCTGAGGTAGAGAAGCACTGCTCTATATTCTCTACACATTTGTTGCTGCATTTCAGGGATGGTAGCAGTAAGAATGTCCATGGGCTGGCTTGAACCTACTTCTGAGATTTGGGAGCAAAATTTATGGCAATGTATAAGGGACTGAAGCCTCATGCTGGGAACTATTTTCTAGCACACAGTGGTAGGCTCAGAGATTTGGGGGCTAATGGAGTCCCTAACTGGTAGATAGGAGTTGGCTCACTGCGGAACAAAGCACCGTTCTCTAGCATCATTTCCATCCCCTGAAATACCTCTGGTCCTGTAAAAAAAATGCTGGGTGATGCGCCCTGTTCCTGAGAATCCACCCACCTACCCAGAAACAACTGTGGGCAGGGAACATCTTAGGTATTAGGAAAAAAACAGTAAGAAGCAACCTCATCAGTTTCCTCATTCATAAGTAGATGCTTTGTGATGGCCACACCCATGATGGCAGCCGTTTTATGAATCAGGAAGCCCTCCCCCCTCCAAAGAGGGCAGCTATTGTGTGACAGTCCCCCCACCCAACAGTTCCCAGCCCTCCAAAGGACCCCACAGCACCAGAAGCTTGTGAAGCTTGGAACGGCGAAGATCAATGATGGTTGCGTCCTTCACAAAGGAAGCACTCCATGGGGCCATAAAAAGACTCACTCAGGAGAACATGAAATCTAGGTTTCAAATGACCCAACTGTACCCTTGAAGGTGAGAGCTGGATTAGGGACTTCTCACTTCTCTCTTGCTCCTGTATCGCCCCTCCTTCAGAGGGTCGGGCCAGCCCTGTTTTCAGGCCAACCCCTGCTGCCCGAAAAGATCCATCCTAGCTGGAAGCAAACCTCATTGTTTTCAAAGCAAATAGCACACGGTTTCCGTTTCCTTAGGTGCGGGCTGGATCAGGGGTGAAAGCAATACTGAAAACTCCCAATGTGGCTTGCCAGCCTATTGTGGCCATCTTCGTCTTTGGGGTCTACGACTGCGAGTTGTTCAGGAAATGAGATAAAGGATTCAGGCGGTCCCCCCAGTTGGGAACCTTGGATGTAACATAGAGTGTTGCTGTTGTTGGCCTGCAGCAAAGGAGGGGCGGGGGAAACCCCAGAAGGAAATACACAAATGTTTTCCCTAAGAGTCATTGGAGACTTTCTTCATTCTTTTCCTTTCTATTCCTTTTGATTAGATCTGTATAAGGAAGCTGGGTTTAACTAATCAGAATTTTCCATGAATATCCCCTTGAGCTCTGAAAATACGATGTGGAAAGAACTTCTCACAAGCTTGCTTATTTCCCTTTCTCTTCCCTGTACAACCCTGAGTAATAGATGCCTGTTTTAAGGAAAAAGAGAGATTCTCTCCCTGAATAAGGTCCCCGTTTTAGCCACTTAAATCGAGGAAGACTTCAAGTTTCCAAGTCAGTTTTTTGTTGCAAAACTGAAAATTGGTCCACCAGCTAGACCTGAGTGCAAAGTTTGTTTGTTTGTTTGTTTGTTTGTTTGTTTATTTATTTATTTATTTATTTATTTGTCACATTTATATCCCGCCCATCTCCCCCACAAGGAGGGACCCTGGGCGGTTATGTTAAGTTGCGGAAAATGAAAGAGAATCAAGGCTCCGAAGGCAGAGTGACTCGTCTAACTGCACACATGAGGAACCATAGAGAGTTCACACGTTGCATGAAGCCTTCGTTCGTTGAATGATCTTTTTTTTTAATCAATCACATCCAGCTCAATGTTCAGACATGCTAAAGCATAGAGCCTCGTTTACAAGCCATAGTTTGGGTTCACACAAAATGCCAAGCCAAAATAGAAATAGTGTTGTAGAAATCCACAGTAGGATGAGCTGCATTGCTTTTCTGAACTGGTTGTTCTTTAGATTGGTTGAGGCCAAGTAAACTGCTTATATATTTCAGTGCAGATTTTGAGTAACAGAAAAATGCCATTGCTACTTACAAATACAGTATCTCCCTGCCCCAAACTCTGATCTAGAAAAAAAAGGAAGAGGCTGGAGTTGAAGGGAATTGTAGTCCAACTGACAACTGAAGTCATCAACAGGGTGAAAGGTGAATTATATATTATAGCCACAGCTATAGAAAGAATGAAGATGTCTTTAAAAATAAGAGAAAGGATGGAATCTTTTCTCAGTACAGCCAACCAACACGATTGGAATACCACCAAATTTCCCGTTGCATCAGTTTTTATGGATATGAATTCATTTCATCAGAACCATACTAATGCATGGGGAATGGTACTTGCACACAGTTGTTTTGGAAGGGGAGGAGAGAAAGGGAAGGGAAGAATAACAAAAGAGCATTAGAGAGAGAATTACTTCTTGTTAATCACTAACTCGGGCACACTTGTCCTGTGAGTCCTCAGAGAAAGGAAACCCCATCTCTTCTGTTTTTCACCTCCGCAAGAGGACATTGTTAACTTTACTTGTGAATTCTAAGTCAGTTCAAGTTCTTTGTCAGTGTTCAAGATTACTACAATGACACAGCAGCGCAGGGACACCGTTAAATAAAAGCTCTGGCAAGATCTCACAGGACTTTCCATCCTACCTCCTCATCTCACCCATGCTTCTTTTACCGTTCTGCAGTAGTAAGAATTAATTCCCAGGAGATCCCTAGGGCTCTTCACCCAACCTCTGCTGATGGCCAAAGAAGTATTTTGATCAGCAACTTGAGCATTTGGTCAGCTCTAAGCAAGAGGCCAAGTTCTTAGGCAGGGTTTCTTGAGGGCCACACCCAAGCCCTTAATCAAACAATTGGCGAGATAGAGCTCATTAGAAACCAAATGCCCAGACACCTTAATTTAATCCATCGATATAGTCATATAGTTACATAATTTTAGACTCTAGACTTAAAGGTCTTAGCCACCCACGGTCATGCACATAACGTTTATGATTTCCTGTTGTGGTCTGCCAGTCCTGTGGTATTCTGCCCCACAACCTGCTTATTCTGCTGAACAAGGCCCCTGACGTCTGCCCCACAGTCCTACCCTTGCAACGAATAGGAACTGACCTTTACAAACAGCTCGATCTCTGGTTCCTTTAGGGGATTCCGAAGCCAACTTGCCATCCTCTCTTTAGCTGGCCACCAATTGCTGCTGAGAACTTTCTTCCACCACAGTCTGTTTGCAACCAGCCTTCACCACCAGCGTGGTGGACAGTTTTTCAGGGCAGGGCCTCTCTAGGAGAGACGGTGGTCCTGCATGGCTTCCCTTGGTTGGAAGCGGCTTTGCTTTTCCTGTTTTCTTTCAGCAGGCTAAGCCTGAAGTCGTGGCGAGGTGTGCAGAGCAACCTGCTACAAGCGAGAGGGGGATCTCCGTAAAGACCTCCCAGCCATGACTCAGCGATACGGTTTATCAGAAAGCCACAGACCACGTTCTTCTCTGGGATATCAAAAAAGCCAGATGTCTAATTCTCAAAGAAACAACCCAGAATAAGTCCTTCGCTGGAGTGCTACTCCACAGCTGCCAGAGTTCCTATAACAGGAAGTGAGCCGGGAAGCATCTCGTACCTCAGTAGATAGAGAGGTTGCTAACTTAATATATTCCTGTCGCATGAGAATCCCTCCACCCTGGGACATCCTACATTTTACTTACAAACTCATTTCCCATGTAATGAACTTTTATGTAACCAAATGGCACTGTGCATATATCAAAGGATTGATGTAACGGACCTGGGGCAATTCCAAACTTTGCAGAAATAAAGAATATAATTTTGGGATAGAGATCTCTGTTGAGACGTGCTGCCAAATGATCCCATTTCCCAACCAATTATAGTCATGCTCTGGGAAAAGAGAAGTTTGACTGTTGAACTAGAAGTGGTGGAATGGTATTCCCATGAAGAGAGCTTGATTGGATATCTTTCTGAGTAAAGGTTTATAGGTTTATGGATGGATATAGATGACAGTCAGACAGACAGACAGATAGACAGACAGACAGATGTACCTGAGGGGAGGGGGGATGGAATGGACCCTGAAAGGGTGTATAGCTTGCTGACTGGCTGACATTCTCTATACCACTTGTCAATTCACTAAGTCAATTTACTGCGCCGTTTATGTGTGTGTGTGTGTGTTTGTGCGTGTGTTTTAAAACTCAAATACCGCAAAATCTTTCCCTTTCCTTTGAAAAGGCAGAGCTTTCCTTCCGAAGCAATTTAATAAAGCACACACATTGGAGGAAATCACGCTGCTGGTGCTGTTGTTGTTTTTTTAATTTCCCAAAGCAAACCACGAGGAAAAGCTGGTGATATTTGTCCCTTTGCTTTGCATTTGGAGATAATAGCCTTCTTTCACAGCGCTGCCTAAAGAGCAGCATCGGCTCTCTTCTGAGAAACATTTGCCTCTTGTTTTTTTGTCCTTGTTGACCTCAGTTTCTTCACTGAACAGAGTCTGTGAGAGGGGGAAGATAAGACAGTATCTTCAACTATAGTGCATTGGTCCAATATATTTATTTGCTGCTGAAAAGTTCAACTTCTTATCTGTCCATTGAACTTTCAAACTCTGTATCACTTTGCATGTTATTAAAGAACTGACACGTGTGTGTTTTGCTATAGTGGAGTCTTTCTGCTTTAAATCATTCCTTTTTGCAGGTAATCTCTATTTTTATTTTAATTTATTGGATGATCATTGCAGAATACAGTCATTTAAATAAAAAGGAAAATATTGAATTAATAGATGCTCTACTACAGGCATCTGTGGCTTTCAGATGTTGCTGAATTTCACCTTCCAGCTCCTCTAGGAAGCAAGATCAATGGTGCGGGATCTTGGGAATTGTGTTTCAGCAACATCATGCCTTTCTCTGCTCAGCTGGAAATAGAAAAGTGCCATCATCAGGAAATAGAACCAGTTTGATTAAGGAATACCCAAAGAGTGATGTTACCATATGTGTGAATAGGAATGATCTAATTAGTGGGGTAAATGCTGTTGCTTAAAAAAGGGTAAAGAGTAAACAGTTAATTAAAATAACAGTTGCAGGAATAAATTGGGTTTCAGCTAAATGAGCTTTTACTACTAAGCAAGAATAAAATGGGATTTTGCTGGTAGTGATGGGCATTTCTGGATTTTAATGGAAAGAGCATTGCTATTTTAAGTGCTGCATGGAGCCCCCATATATGTTCTGCTTCTAGCTGTTGTGGGAAGGCAATGCCTCAAGAGCTCTGAATAGTTTTAATACAGAATCAATGGAAAATACACATCTGGACCCAGATGGACATCTTCATCCTCAGAAAAGGGCCGGGCTGACAATTACATTTTGTGCACCTGTCATGGCTATCCTGGATCAGGAGGCATTGTGCACAGTTATACATGTCTTTGTCATCTTGTGGCCGGACAAGTACAACTTGTTCTTCACGGAGCTGCCCTTGAAGACCATCTGGAAGTTTCAACTGGTGCAGCATCTAGTGGCCAAGGAATTATGGTTCACTAATACAGCATCTCTACTGTGGGAGCTGCACTGGCTGCCAGTTAGCTTCTGGGTGCAATTAAAGTTGCTGCTTGTCCCTATAAAGCCCTTCATGTTTCAGGGCTTGGATATCTTTGAGATTGCCTTCTCTTGATGGATTCTGGATGTCTGGTAGGAACTGGGAAAGAAGTCTTGTTAAGGGTCTCCTCACTAAGAGAACACTTTCTATGGAGACCTCCTAGATGTGCTTCTCAGTGATGGTCTCTCTTCAGTGGAACAACTTTCCCTGGATATCTCGACTGCCTCTTCCCAGCTGGGCTTCCAAAAAGCTGGGAAGACAGCTGTTCAGGAAAGTGTTCAGGACAATGTGGATTACTCTACTCGGATGTGAGGGCGATCTGGCTGCGACATCTGTCATCCCATTGATTGCCAGGGTTGATTCGGCTGATCTGGCTGGCTAGGTGGGTGTCCCCTTCCTCCCTCACCGCTCCATGTGCGTCCTTCCCGAAGCTGCGCGCTTGGTGGAAGAGGATGACCATCCCAGATAGAAGGAGTGTACCGATCTTCGGTCAAGGGTATACTCACTCTACTGCTGTTGGGTAGCACTGTCAGTGGATATCGTTACTATAATTGTGGTGTCTATTGTTTTTAACCCATGTTACTGCTGATATGCTACTCAAAACCTTTGGGAATCAAATGGCTTAGAGCAGGGTTCCTCAACCGTGGCAACTTTAAGACGTGTGGACTTCAATTCCCAGAATTCCCCACCCAGCACTAACCTGAAAGGCCAGATGCAGGCCCCATCACTTCCAACTCTGAGACTGAAGGCATGGACCTGTAACTAGACCCAGGTTCCCAATCCTTGAAAAAGAGGTGGTAACAGATGAGAATCCAGAAGGTAGCCAGGCAAAGAAGCAGCCACCAACTGCAGAAAGTATCCAATGAGAGCTGAAGCTTCGTAGGATTGGATGTAATAAAACCAAAGCTACATAGCCTCAGCTGCCTCTGGGTAGGGAATATGAAGGAGAGATTATTAAGCCTGCCCAGAAGGCTGATGCCTAGCTAGGATAATATTGGCAAAGGTGTTTTCTTGGAGCTGAGAACATCTCGCCAGTTGCCATGACTGTCTGATTGGACAGTCTACTGCAGTGCTTTCCAAACTGCCGCTGTTGGCGACACACCAACGGCGGCAGCGGCGGCGGGGGTGCACATTGGCAGCCTCGCTAAAACGCGGAAGCGCTGATCCCGCGCCGCTGCCGCTGCCGCCGTGCACGCGCGCGCCGGCGCTTCCGGGTGGTGTGGCGACATACCACGCTGTGTGTGGCGACACACTTTTGTATCGCGACACACAGTTTGGAAAGCTCTGGTCTACTGGTTGGAACCTTGGAAACTGCTTGGAAGCTGCTCCTGCCCCTGATGTCCTTGACAAAGACTAGCGACAAATTTATGACTTTTTGTCTTAACCTGATTGAAAGTGGACTGATGCCCCTGTCAACTCCTGAGGTGGGCAGAGAACTCCCTGCCAGGGTTTTGTTAGGTTGTGAAAAAAACATGGATTGGGCACTGTTGCATTTGGGTTCACACTGCCAAGGATTGACTCAAAACAAATTCCAGAAGGGGAGAAGCACCATTTTTCAGACTTCATGTCCAACCTCAATTTCTGTGTGCCATTAAAAAGAAGTGTGGGGGGAGAGGGAGAGAGAAAATGGTTTTGCATAGTATACTAAACTAGTCTGAAAAAGGACTGGATAGTGTGTTGTTCAGTGTGTTGCAGGAGATCCAGACATTGCCTTAGCAGGCTATGTGAACCAAGCCGTCCCATTAAGCCATAGTATGATTTATTTCTTTGGGCAATGCATGGTAGGTGAACACAGAAACTGTGGTTTGTCAACCTGAACCCAGTCAGAAAGAAAAAGTGTATACACCAGTGTCTATGAAGGTTCTCAGTCATCCAGGTGGAATTGTCTGTAGCTTGAATCATGTCAACTGGATTTCTATTTTCTTAGTGGAAACGTTTCGCTCCTTATCCAAGGAGCTTCTTCAGTCTACACCATATATATACACATATACACATATACACATACACACACACACACACACACACACACACACACACACATATATATATATATATATATATATATATATATATATACACACACATATATATACATATATATACATATATACACATATATACACATATATACACATATATACACATATACACATATGTATACACCAGTGGAATGATGAACATTATTTTGATTTTTAATTTTGGGCACGATGATGTCTAAAGCCAGCACAGTTTTATTGGAACTCTATTAGTTAGCTAGACACACACAAACATGCCCCCACACAAACACATAGCTGCCAGCCATGTAGAGAACCAGCTCATTGTTAATGGACAATGGGAGTGTTTGCGTTCCAGCAGCAGAAGGAGATGAGAGATACCAACAAACTGCGCTGGAGCCTGGGCTACACCAAGGCTGAGTATACAATGCAATGTCTGGATCTTGGCTTCGGCTTGTTGGAATCGTGGTGAGCTTGTCCTGCTTTCCAGCATTACTGGAGGCAGCTCCGGAGTTTTCAGGTAAGCTTGTGAGATGAGCTAAAACTGGGACAAAGGGGGGTCCTGCTTTAACATTGGCAGTTGCTATCTTCTGATTGGCAGTGGCTGAGGATGAGAGATGACAAATTCTAACTCAAGTTCTTAAACTTCTCTGGGGAGATCAAAAGAAAGCAAGATCATTCTGAGAGAGATAGGGGGGAATGACAAATAAAGGACTGTGTGTGTGTTGGTGTGTGTGTCTTCTTCTGAACGATGACGACTCCAAACTTTAAAAAAACCAAGGGGAAATTTTGATTGTCCATTGACTTGAATTCACACTACCCTAATAGAAATATTTCTTTCCTATTTTAGAATTGCTTGCCAACAATGCTTGCGTTGCTTCCATTTGTCTGTCTGTCTATGCATTATATTGTCAGATCTAGGGTTGTTCACTATAAATTGGAAATAGTATTTGTAGGACTCAAATCATGCCCACAACTAAGACTGTGTTACTACATCAGTAGAAACAGCAGCAGCTTAGAAAATGACCTTCCTGCAATGAAAAATGCAAAGCTACACTAGGGTCTGTCAAGTAGTGAGTGATATCTGCACCCCAAACGTTCAGTGCTGTCCAACTGTTTTTTTACTTGGTGACCTTAAGCCAAAGCCCACAATAAAGGTAAAGGTTCCCCCCGCACATTTGTGCAGTCGTGTCCGACTCTAGGGGCCAGTGCTCATCTCCGTTTGTTAGCCGAAGAGCCAGCGCTGTCCGAAGACGCTTCCACGGTCATGTGGCCGGCATGACGCACGCGGAACACTGTTACCTACCTACCGAAGTGGTACCTATTAATCTACTTGCATTTGCATGCTTTCAAATTGCTAGGTTGGCAAAAGCTGGGGCGAGTGCGGGAGCTCACCCCGTCACGCGGGGCTAGGGTCTCGAACTTCCGAACTTGCGATCTTCCGATCGACAAGCCTGGTGTCTTACCCACTGAGCCATCGCGCCCCACAATATTTAATAGTAAATTTGTAATGGGAATGCTAGTGAGTGTTTGGCTGGAAAAGCTGCCTGAACTTTCCTAAATATCAGTCCTCCTGATGTTTTGGGACTTGAGTTCTAGACTCTACAGTCCTAGGTAGCTACCCTTACATCTAACGTCAAGTGCAACTAAGACTTTCAAGGTTTCTGATGTCTGCTCCCTTCCTCTTTCACAAGGATATTTGCGGAAGATTTTGAAGAATCACACGATCCATGCCTGTGATGGGGAGCAGCTAACAATACTTTGTCCCCACAAGACCTCCATTAGCATACTTTCTGCTTTTTATGGGCGCAGGGTACCCAGCCCAAACCTCTGTCCAGCCTCAGGAGAACTCTTCTTGGAAAGCATTGATTGTTCATCTGCCACAGCCCATCAGGTAAGAAGCTCTAACATGCAGAAGACTGTTTTCTGCATTACAAACCTAAGCGTTGGTACTATTTTGGTCTTTTCTTTAAAGAAAAAGCCACAGCCTATTCATAACTTTACTGATGACTTAATCACATAAGTCAAGGAGGAGAAACCAAGGAGTCCACTGCCAGCCAGCTTGCATCATGGAAATTTGGGGGTAGAATATTTTGCAAATGTTTCTTGCCCAAATTTCAACCTTGCCATCTCTGAAGATATTATTACATTGTCACTGCACCTTCTATGATGGCCTAGCATAGACATAAAATTGCTCTCCTGCACTCTATGATCTGTGCTATAAGATCCTTAATGTATAGTCTGGAAATTACAGTAGTGAACATGAAAGCTAATGCAGAACAAACATGACCAGAATGAAGGGTACCTTCTGAATCCAAAGCCAGACTTCCCCCAACCTGGAGCCCTTTACATATCTTGGCTTTCCAATACCCATCATTCCTGGACATGCTGGCCATGGATGATGGGAGCTGAAGTCCAATACATTTGGAGAGCAGCAAGTTAGGGACTGCCTCCCTTTCAATTAACAGTTGAACTGTTAATTATGGTTTGTCTAAACAAGTCAACTTCCTACCCTATTTTTAAGCTGTTGCTGCTGAAAGTCTTCCATGCTGCAGGACCGACAGTTTCTTTGAGAGCAAAGGAAGAGCAACAGACTGAGGAAGGGCTGTTCCGGCGTAAGCCTTCGCAACATGGGGCACCTCAGGCAGAATGCAGCCTCTGCCAGCCACAGCTGGAAACCCCATTTGGGCTACCTATCTCGAAGGGTGACAGCTGGGGTGTTGTCAGGCAGCACATTCCCTGATTTGGCCGTTGAGTTGTGCAGGTCAAGAAGCAAGACAAAGTCCCAGCTAGGAGTCTGTAGCTTGAATCATGTCAACTGGATTTCTATTTTCTTAATGGAAACGTTTCGCTCCTTATCCAAGGGGCTTCTTCAGTCTGAGCAAAGTTGGTAAGGGAATCCTAAATATGTTCCTAGGTAGCTGTGTGACCTTACACCTGGGGCTAGGTCATGGTTATATTGAGATGTAATTTTTAAGTCCTTTTATCATCTAATGGAGGGTCGTTAAAAACACCATGCTGCTGTTGAGCTTCTGAAATGGTCTTAATCTTCCTAGGCACAGAAGACAACACGGGGAGGAAGATGGGGGAGAGTTTGTGCCTGAGGCCCCCACCTCTATTCAAGGAAGGATTTTCCAAGTTGGCATAAATGGATTCCTTGACCCCTCTCTCAAACCACCTATCTTCTCTGTCTAAAATGTGAACATTAATGTCCTCAAATGAGTGTCCTTTTTCTTTTAGATGAAGATAAACTGCTGACTCTGGTCCTGTGGTGTTATTTCTAAATGTTTCTTAAATGATTCTAAATGATTCTAAATATTTCTTAAATGATTAAGACCATTTCAGAAGCTCAACAGCAGCATGGTGTTTTTAACGACCCTCCATTAGATGATAAAAGGACTTAAAAATTACATCTCAATATAACCATGACCTAGCCCCAGGTGTAAGGTCACACAGCTACCTAGGAACATATTTAGGATTCCCTTACCAACTTTGCTCAGACTGAAGAAGCCCCTTGGATAAGGAGCGAAACGTTTCCATTAAGAAAATAGAAATCCAGTTGACATGATTCAAGCTACAGACAATTCCACCTGGATGACTGAGAACCTTCATAGACATACTCCCAGCTAGGAGGTTTTGGGGAAGGATACCTTGCCATCTAGTATGTCTATGAAGGTTCTCAGTCATCCAGGTGGAATTGTCTGTAGCTTGAATCATGTCAACTGGATTTCTATTTTCTCAGTGGAGCGAAACGTTTCCACTGAGAAAATAGAAATCCAGTTGACATGATTCAAGCTACAGACTTGCCATCTAGTGGCTAGCAAAGTGATGCATTTAGGAGCTGCCCAAAGACTGGTTGGTGTTGAGATTTCTCCTGTCGGTGGATTGAAAGATCCCGGAAGGAATGTGCTGGAAAAGTATTTTCCTGCCTTTTCCCACAAAGAGCCAAACCAGACTTAGGGCACATCTAGACAGCTGGTTTAATGTGCTTTCTCCACAGTCTATGAAATGGCACAAAAGTTCGCTGGGGTAATTCGCTCTGGATATGTACAGGTAGTCCTCGACTTACGACCGTTCGTTTAACGATGATCCGAAGTTACAACGGCCTCAAAATAGGTGCTTTACGGCCTGTAAAGCACTTCCGAGCATTGCAAAACATCACACCGCCCCCGCAGTCACATGATTGCATTTCAGGCACTTTGCATTTACGACCAGTTGCAGTGTCCCGCAGTCATGTGATCGCATTTTACGATGTTTTTTGCCAGAAAATGGCAAAAAATGCACATTGGGGAAGCTGGATTCGCTCTAACGACCGCAGTGATTTGCTTAACAACTGCTGTAAAAATGGTTGTAAAATCGGGTCTGGTCACATGGTGACTTGACTTACGACCACAATGACTTATGATGAAAATTCTGGTCCCAACTGTGGTTGTAAGTCGAGGACTACCTGTAGCTGGTAATGAGGCCAGCAAGTGGTACTGTCCTAAGCAATTAAACGATCGATGGCTGTCCCTGCAGGGGGGGGGAACATCCACTAACTGATCCCCCTAAGATGGGCTGGGGGAGCAGGTGAGTTTGGGCAGATATCAGAACCTCCAAATGTAAGTCCTGCTTGAGCAACCTGCTGGCCAGACCTTCGTAGACCCAAACATCCCCCAAAGCAGTCCACATGGGAAGTGTTGCAGTGCTCCACAAAGCACCTTTCCTGCCTCGGTGTTTGTTCCTGCAAGAGTCTGAAGGACACGTCACTGACAGTGTCTCCAGCAATCTTGGAGCTGCTCTTCCTCTCCTGATGTCACGTCAATCCAGCAGCACAAGCCCGAACGGCTGGGGAGTGCAGTTAGCAGCAACTGGAGAGAAGGGGGCATTCACACAGCAACCCAAAGCAGCCAATAAGAGTTAGGCAGGTCCCAGCCCTTGCCACCGCTTTGCCTCTGCTGCTGCCAAAGTGATGCAAAGCATGCATGACACCAAGGTTGTGGCCGGAGAAGACAAAAGCATGATTTCTGCAGTAGACCAGAAAAATGCAAAGTTAGCTGGCCTTGGCTGTGGATAAGGAGATGGAGGCAGCATCAAGGAGGCATCAATTGGGAATGTTTCGGTGCACCCTTAGGATAGCTTTGCATTTAACACGTGGCTTTTTTTTTTAATGCAGCTATGGGGAAGATTGATCACAGCAACTAATCATTTAACTGTTTCTTGCCTGCTTGGGCCTTGTAAACCAAATTCTCATCTGAAGCGGTTACCTGATCTGCAAGGAAAGTGGAGACCTACAGTCCCTTGGTGCATTGTATTTGCAAGTGATCTTTCTCTACTTCGCTTAAAACCTATTAGGCGTTTCAAGACAAGAATGAAACAGGCTGGGAAGAAACAAAGGGGAGCCACGAAGCCTGCTTTTTCTATCCTGGCCTTCACCAGACTTTCCATCCATCCAGCTGGCCATAAGTTAACCGGGAAAGATGAAGCTTATGGTCACAAAATTCTAGAGAATGCTGGGTTGGGGAAACTTGGTTTACGCACTTCTGGGACTAGTTATGGTCTTTCTATATAAGACTGGGCTACACTTAATGCTTGTCCTTTTCCACCAGAAAATGATGGACGAGTGCCAGGACCACCGATGGTGCCATTTCCTTGTCCACAGCCGGGTGTTTGGGCCTGATCCATGTCCAGGAACACACAAATACTTGCTGGTTTCCTACAAATGCAGACCTGGTGAGTGAGTTCTGCAAGGCATTAATGCAGAAGAGGACAAGACTTGTAGGACCAACCCTACCCTATGCTCTTCTGGAGAGCTGTAGGAGGCCATCCAGAGCTGCTGTAACATCATTGGTGGAGGCATGGCCAAAAGTTTCAATCCATCTGGAGGGCTTTGGGAAAGGGGGCAGTGGAAGCTGGTGATGGGGATTGAAGTCTTCCCAGAGGAAAGCTGAATAATTGCATCCACTCTAGGATTCCTCAGAGATTCTTCCAACGGTCCATTTGTTCACATAACAAGACGTGGCCTGCCCATGTTTGCATACCACTAGGTTTATCTGATCACCTCTTAAATTGCAGCTGATAGCACAACATCTAAAATTAAGAGAGGTGACTTTGAAGCCATGATTGAAGCTTTATCTGGAAGCACCTCTAGATGAAAACAAAAGCAGTTGACTAAAACCTTTGGGGCTAAATCATACTAAGGTGTAGTTTGACTAACGGTGGTTATTGAATTATTGAATAAACCAGAGTTGCTCAGGTCTATCCAGCACTTACAACCATCAATGGCTGGGCTAAGCCCAAAAGAATTCTTCTTCAGGTTTAGCATGTTGTTGAACTCATTCTGAGAGTCAAACTTGTACTGATAGTCCCTTATCTCAAGTATGGCGCTAATAAAAGGAAGAGAGATTTTAAAACATACTGTTTCAAAATATTATGGGGGAGGGAGAGGGCAGGGACTATGAGGAATGACTGTGTTTCTTTCCCAGCCAATTATCGTCTCAAGACTGTGTGCGAAAATGACAAGATGAGACTACAGTGTCGGAGCAACTCGGTGCTAGCTATTTATTCTTCGATCTACGGACGACCTTTGCGAGGGAAGTTGGAGTGTAGTTCTATGAATGGGACAGGACCTGAAATAGGTACACAGCAAGTCAGCATCTGCTAAGACAATCCTAAGCATTTCTGCACTTTGTGAGGCTATGGGCACTTCCACATCAGGATTTGGCGCCAGTTTGAAGGCGGCTCTGGACATCTGTATTTCCATCATGGCAGCTGGTTGGAGAAGTTTCCCCATGGCAGCAAACCCTTGCCTCCCTCCACCACAACCTCACAGGTCCTGAAAGGGGAATGCTAGTTGGTTGGTTCTGTAGCTTCCTCTAAGCAGCCCAGCCCAAGGCAATGGAGTTGAAATTGACCAGAGTCCTATCAGTTTGTCACAGGGTGGTGTGTAAAATGCCACACTACCGTTTCTTTCCCCTTCTTTTCTTTCTTTCCTTTGGGTTGAAGTGGAGATGAGGTGACCTTTGTTGCTGCAGAACCAGTTGCGATGGGTTTCAGCCTTTTGAAATGCTGAGGTGGCCTTCAAACTGCTTCTGAGGATTGGAGAGGGAAAATGGTGGTGTAGAAGTGTTGTCAGGGAAAGAGATCCATTTTTAGTGTCACCTCCTTCAGACACCCAACCCTGGTTCGCCTTCCTTTTGGGATAATCCATGGACGTAACTAGTTCTGAGCTGGGGATCCATTACTGGACCCAAAGAGTCAGCAATTGGTGTATCTGGGCAACTGCCAAGAGGCACACTCCAGCCAGGGCTGATGCCAGCTTCTAATGTCCTAATGACCTGCAGCTCCTTTTGTTATTGCCTGCTCAACTCTGGCCCTTTCCCCACTACTCAGGTATAGTACTGCCTATCCACCCAGCAGAAACCAACATTGGCATGAAATTTGCTGTCCACATGGCCAACCCCTATTCTCCCTTCATTACTAATTTCAGTTGAAAGCTGGACAAGAGAGATGTTAAGCTCAAAAACAGTACTCTTCATGATGACACTGTTGTGAAAGTAAAATGTAAGGTGTTTGGGCATTGTCCAGGAATGCTCTTTAGAGCAGGTTTTTTTCCCCCCAAACTGTGTTCTGCAGGGTTCCCAGAGAGACTAAGGACAAAAAAGAGAAAAATGCATCCAGGGGCATCCATGGTTAGAAAGGGTGGATTTGTTCTCCTGCAAACAAACAAACAAACGAACAAACAAGTCTGCCATTTTGTGGGTTCTGTTTTTTTTTTAAACTAACAGCCTCCATGGCCTGGAAAAGCTTGAAAGCCCCTTCTCTAGGGCAGCAAGTATAGTGAACTGGTTCTCTCCAGGTAATTTAAACTCCAGATCCCATAAGCCTTGAGACCATTGTCCATGCTGACTGGATCTCTTGAGCATCGTGGTCTAAAATATCTGGAGTGTCTCTTGACGAACAGCTTTCAGCATCTCGACAGGATGGAACAGATTCGCCCATGCCATGCTTGCATTTTACAAATGATGAATGAAAGCCATTTCCAACCTTGCACCAGGCTGGTCTCTTGTCTGGGTGATATCGTGACTCAACTCTAACAAAACTGGCGGTCACCCATTTGAGAAAGGCTGTGGTAGGCAATCCATCTTTGGGGTCTGTTTGGAAAGTTCGCAACTGAGCCAACATCCAGAATCTGCCATTCCTACACACACACACACCCAGACTGACTGTGTTGTGTATGTGTGTGATTTGTAGAATGCATAGCTCCTGATGCCTTGAGAAGAGTGTCCCAGAGGTGCCACAAGAAGGAGAATTGCACCATTGTCGCTAACAAGGCTACATTTGGAGATCCTTGCTTCCCTGGGGTGAAGAAACAATTGAGAGTATCCTACACTTGTGGTAAGCAGAATAGCAAAATAACCTGCTGTCATCTGCATTTGAGGCAGGAAGGACAAGGAACAGACAAACTAAGTGATCAGTGGTCAAGATCTCCATTCCAAGTTAAACATGTTTGGGACTTTGGCACATCTTCTATATACGGTACTAAGAAAACTCTTGTGTCTGTTTGATACTTTGTAACCTTTAACTGGGCAAAATGTTGCATCATAGGGCAACAATTTTTGAACCAAGGGACCTCAGATGGGCTAACTTACAGAATGCATCCGAAATCCAGGACCCGTGACTCCCCTGGAACTGAAATTTGGCAAATTTTATAAAACGTTTTATGACATAAAACAAAATGCCATGAAACATTTCCTGTGGTCAGCTCCTGAGGTTTGACTGTGCTATACCGTTCAACGTTGGCTACTTTCAAAGCAGATGCATCTCTGAACATCTCCCTGCATTTTTAAGAACTTTTCCAGTGAAGGCAGTAGATAAGGAGCTCTGCCATTGTTGAAGGCATTGGGGAATCTGATAGGGAAATATCTCTGAAATGATGACCCAACGGGTCACAAGTTGTCTAGTAGGAAAAAAATCCTTGTCAAGTCAAAGCCACTGCTTATCTTTTTGTTGTTCAGTCGTTTAGTCGTGTCCGACTCTTCGTAACCCCATGGACCATAGCACGCCAGGCCTTCCTGTCCTCCACTGTCTCCCGGAGTTTGCTCAAATTCATGTTCATTACATTGGTGATGCTATCTAACCATCTCATCCTCTGCCGTCCCCTTCTCCTTTTGCCTTCCGTCTTTCCCAGCATCAGGGTATTTTCCAGGGAGTCCTCTCTTCGCATTAGGTGGCCAAAGTACTTGAGCTTCAGCTTCAGCATCTGTCCTTCCAATGAGCAGTCAGGGTTGATTTCCTTTAGGATTGACTGGTTTGACCTCCTTGCAGTCCAAGGGACTCTCAAGAGTCTTCTCCAGCACCACAGTTCGAAAGCTTATCTAGCCTGGCATTTTTTTTCTCCCTTAATTGTTGAACCAGTGATCATCCCCAGGACCAAGCCCTCTCTTCGTGCTAGTATAACCCGTGGCCTCATTTTAGCAATTCTGTTTTTCATGTACATTAACCACAAAGCAAACATTGCCCCTGGAAAAGATAACTGCTAAACCAGCCTTCCTTTGCCTCTGCCCACCACCTGCAAAGCATTCCTGTTTGTTTTTCAGTGCCAAGGCAGCTGCTAGAGGAAGCAACCCGTGACTCCCGGGAAGATCCCTTCTCAATCTCGGATTACACGCACGGTAAATATTCTGCCTTAATTTTAATCCACAGTACTTCTCTGGATTGAGAAGTAGCTGGGAAAAGACACCCCCCCCCCACCATTCTCCTATATCAGGTGGTGTGGGGGTGACAGTCCTTGTATTTGCGAATGCCAGGAGTGGGTACCAGGAGACCTGGGGCCATGATGTGGTTGCAGAGAAAGAGGAGAGAACAGCGGTGTGTACATGGAGCCCCAAAGTTTGCTGCAAGGAGTTAAACCCCCATGTCCAAGAAACAGCTCCATAAGGACTGAGCTGGGCAAGTAGCCATCCAAGGCAAAACAAGAGTTGGATATGAACAATAGAACATTTAAGGAAAGGGAGGGGAGAAGAAATCCTTGAATGACACGAATGACTGGCTGGAAACATGGATCGATTGGTGTCCAGAGGGATAATATCCCTATGACACTTTTCCACAGGTCCAACTGGACCATCACGTTTTCTAACGACAGGCCGAGTTTTCACAGCCTGTTTTGCACACGGAACGGAAAGTCATTTCTGCGGGTGCCCTTGGGATGGAAGGGGCTTTTCCCAAAGGGATGCATGTTGTTTGGGAATTCTGGGACCCAAACTCCCAGCCTAGCGGGGAGGGTGCCACTTGGGCAAAAGTTGCTCCAGAGGAAAACCTGGAGACAAACTCAAGGGAAGGAGGGAAGATGCTTCCTTGTGCCTCTTCCACAGGGCTTCTTATCTGTTTTTCACACCCTCTAAAGAACGCCAGCCACCCTCCAGATGTTGCCATGTTACACCTCTCAACACCAGCTGGACTGAACCAGGGCGAGGGATCCTGGGATTTGTAGCTCAGCAACGTCTGGGGGATCTTGGGTTCTCCACCCTTGGTCTCCAAGATGGAGGGAGGCCTTCCGTGGTGGCAGCAGGGAGTGTAAGAGTGTACAGGCAGCATATTGTGTTCTCCCTCCGTGACATCCGTACTCCAGCTTTTGAATCTGGCATCTCTTTCACCTCAGTTGTACTGGGCACCTCTGCCTGGAAGAGAACAGGTCTCCCAGTGGGAGTCCATTCCCCCTCAGAGGCTCTTTTCTGATTTCCCTCCTGGCGCGGGGTCTCAGCTGGGCTCCCCAAGGGGAAAGATGCATTTCCTCGAGGGGCCTGTTGGGCTTCCATAGATAATAAACTTGTAGCAGCCTGTAGGACTGACATAGTTCCTTTCAATTGTAACGCAGCCCTTTCCCAAGGATTTTGCTACTGAGACTTGGTGGCACATTGCCAAATAATAGCAAGATGATTTCCTGCTGACCTCTGATGAGAAACAAGATGTTTGTGAATTCACACAAGATAATAAGCTCGGTTAAGGGGTTTTGTTTCTTTCGTTGTTGATAGATAGCATGTTGCACAAACCAAGCTATTTGGTTCAATATATTGTGCCAAGCCAGAAATGCATTAATTTGGCAACCAACGGAAGCATATCGTGTCAATGTGGCTGTTATGACGGTGAATAGACATCGCAGGGTGTGTTGCCTGGGGCCACCTGCAGTCCGTCTGTGGGCATAGAGTCATGAATATCTCCTCCATTTTTGCATGGTTTGGAATGTTGGGGTGGTTGGGATAAGAAACAAAATGGCTGCCTTAATCTTTCCTCACTCCCTCAATAGGACCTGGCTCCACCCACTTTTGAAGCACGGTCCTTCTCCTACCCTCAAGCTGACCAAAGTTGTATATTCCTGGCAACATGCATCTGGAAAACCTTCTATGAGGTCATATGCAACATGACACCATCATGAAAACTGCATGAATGATGTCATTTGCATGATGATGTCATAAGCGAGAACCCCCACCTCGTCTGATGTCATTTCTCCTCCCTCTGCAGCCCTGGACCACGGAATTTAGTGGCATAGAGGAAGGCATTGCTTTTGGTTGTCAAAAAGCCACCCACCCCCATGGGGGAGATGTGGCCTTCAAAAGAGGCATGAGCCAATGAGTTTGTGCTTCTCCCTTAAGCGATCCAAACTGACCTGGCCTGAGAAAAGGAACGTTCTTCTCTTGGTTCTGGAAGCGTCATCAGTAAGACCATCCTATCCCCTTATTTGCTACAGGTGGCTGGTACACCGGGCCGAGGCTGTCCAGGCGGTTCCAAGAAAATCTGATGATATTTACTAGCTCTCTGGAAACATTAGCCCATATTTGGGGTACGTGTGATCATCCTTGGCCCTACAATAGTGGATGGTGTGACAGGAGGTCAGAAAAGACAGCTGTGCTTAGGACTGAAGTGATCGTAATATGGCAAAGAGCAAATAACTTTCCCAACATTTTACACTGAAACCACTGTGGGTGGAGTGTAGGGGTATACAAATCTTCCCATTTCCATTTCTTCTTGCTTCTCATTTTTTACCCATAAGGTACATTTTTTCTCCCTGTCAAGCTTGGTTTCAAAGTTTGCATTAAGCTTTGTATTTGGTTTTTTGCCAGTTTTCCCTAAACGTACATCTTTTTTCATTTCCAAATTTGTCGAATGCACCATGCGGCAAATTGTTTCTGCCATTAATTAATCCATTTATTAGATTTGTATCCCGCCTTCCATACAGGGAGTCAAGGGGATGTATTATGTAGTGCTTCCTCCTCCTATTTTGCCCCAAAACATCAAACATATTTTGTACATCAGCCTCATTTGTTCAAACTTTTCCCTGATATGTTGTTGTTTTTTAGAAAAAGGAAGGGATTTTCTGGAAAATTTGTAGAAGTGAAAATTTCAAAAGGATAACTTTTTGGTTGGTGTAAACCCAACTTGTAGAACTTGACACCTGGTGACTTCATGGACAAATCCAGGTTGTTTACTCGGGAACAATATGGAACTGGTTTCCCCAAAGTACCCCTGGAATAACAACAACAACAACAACAAATTAAATTTGTATGCTGCCCAATTCTCAACAACTCTGGGTGGCTCAGAACAATTTTTGTTGACTTCTCAATCTAGTCTACTGGTTTGAAAAATCCAAATCAGATACATTTGCGTTCAGGGCAAAAATCCTTGATAAAACACAAACTGCTTAGCAGCTTTGGAAGGAGATCTAGAACCCAGGGTTTTTCAAACGGTGTTCCATAGAACTCTGGGGTTCTGTGAGAATTTGATGGGGGTTCTGCAACAGACTACATGCAAAAAAAAAAAATTCACCCGAACACAATTTTCTATCACTAGAACTTTGCCTCTTGCTCAGGGGTTCTGGGTTATATATTTCTTTTTTAACGAACAGGTACCTTGCAGCCTGAAAAAGTTTGAAAACGCCTGCCCTAAACTAAGAAAATTGTGGAGGAGAAATAAAGATGTATTTCTCCATCTGATATGGAAGAGAGCACCAATAGAAGAGAATATATAAAGCTCAGGGTTGAACTGTGGAGTCCTTGGTGCTCTCTCAGCTTGGTTGTTTGCTTACAGACACTTCGTTTCCCAACTAGGCAGTGGAGTTTATAAAGTATTTTTAAAATGAACGGTGTACTAAAGAATCTCATGCTTTGTTTCTCTGGGCCAGTGCTTTCCAAACTGCCGCCGTTGGTGACACCAACGGCGGCAGCGGCAGCGGCGCAGGGGGATGTGCGGTGGCACGCGTGTGCACGGCAGCGGCGTGGGGGGGCACGCGGCGGCGGTGGCATGCATAGCGGTGGCGGCCTTGCTAAAACACGGAAGCACTGATGGTGCCCCGCTGCCGCCACCGCCATGCACACTGCTGCCCCTGCGCCGCCGCGGTGTGCGCCCCCGCACCGCCGCTTCACGACACACTAAACTGTGTGTTGCGACACACTAAAGTGTCGCGACACACAGTTTGGAAAGCTATGCTCTGGGCCCAAATGGTGGGTGCATCTTTTTGGTTCAGGACCTGCAAAAACGGGAGGCTCATAAACTAAGCTAAACTCGAGGACTTGGTTCCTCCCCTTCCTTTGAAAGTTTTAGCACAATGCTGAGAACACCAGCGGGGTGGAAGGCAGTTGCCCAGACGCTGGGATCAGTTTCCTTGAATGCAGCAAGTTGAGGTGATCATCTTTGGTCAGAAGGAGCTGAAAATTAGACTTGTGCCCTCTCTGCCACTGAAAGCAAAACCAAATTAAATTTTGTGTGATGGTGAAAATTCAGCTGTTAAGCTGGAATCAATGTTTCGGATCTGATTGCAGCAGGAGTTCATGCTGTTTCGCTGCTTAAGGCAAAGGATAAGATGACCCCTAGTATTCTACAGATGACAAGACTCCTAGATGAATCTTACACATGGCATTTGGTGTCAGGACAGCTTTCTTCACCCCATCTGATGTCAGGGAGCTGGCTGAGGGGTCTCAAGGAAAATAATCTCACCCCCAGGATCTATGACCTTTGGTCATTGCTCACCCTTCCCAACAGTAGGCCTTCGGGGTTCTACTACTCCTGTGACTCCTCCATCGCTCTCCCACAATTGAGAATTTAGGGCAAGTTTGTAGACAGCCTCGAGACCAGAAACTTATTTAACTTTTTGTCTTCAGGATTTATGGATTGAAGGTTTGCGTAAGGATGTGGTTCATATCACATGCAAAGCCACACTATGTTGGGTGAACATTAGTGGAGAACAAACAGGCTAACTACACTTAATTCTCATGCAATGTAAGAGAAATTAAATTTATTTTTTCTCCTGGCCTCACCAGTTACTTTTTTGGACTGCAGGACACGGCAGGCCATTCTAAAGCCAAGTACAGCCATCTACCTGGACAAATACTGCACATTCCAGGCCACTGTGATTGGTTCAGTAAACCAGGGTTGAACAAGCCATGGCTTGTTGTGGTTTGTGAATTCAGACTACATGTATTGAGCATCATCTTCTCTCTTCACAGGTGTTCCCGAGAAGGCAGGCTTTTATTTCCTATGTGGGGTATCTGGAGGGCTGGTGTTTCTCCTCCTCTTCTTTGCCCCCAAAGCAGCCTTCTTACGTGACCTCAAAGAGGCCTTCAAAAAGGCAGAGTTGACTGACACCTTACAGCTGGAGACAACCAAGTTGCAGGATGACCAGGAGGAAGAAAATCGGGAAGACAGCTCATCCGAGTCCTCTTTCGGCCATCTTACTCGCAATTACCGGAACACCACCAACATCTTTGGTCCAGAACTGACCGCGGCCTTGGAGGGGGCAGCTGATCAAAGAGGCCACGAAGGAGATGAGATTTGGATCCCCAAGGAATCCAGCCCATATGCCATCCACAAAATTAAGTCGGCCACCAAATGAGAAGGACTAACATTGGAAGCTGGGAAGAGTGAGCTGCAGTGGGTGAATATGTGAACTTCAGGTTCTTGAGGATGGAGGAAAGCTTGTTACACCACTCATCCTGAAAGGCTTGTGGGGGGGGGGGGAGGATACAGCAGGGATGGGGTACCTGCTGTACCCTGTAGGCATCCTGCAGACCCAGGGCCAGTTCCTTGGACCATGATTACGGAAAACTGTTGGCACCGCTTCCTGCCATTTTGAGATGGGAATCAGATGGGCATATTACAGTGAGAAATTGGAGACCCCAGGCCCTTTGCCAGCCATGTGAGTGATGAGGCTCCAAGCACTTTGAGACTCTGTACTTCTTCCTTTGCCCCTCAAAACTAAATGCACCCCATGTTCATCCTTGAGGTAGATTGTTAATAAGGTAACATTAAGAGATTCAAGTGAAGGTAGTTTTCAATCTGGAAGTTATTAAGTTGCTGGGGGTTGGAGGGGAAACTGTGTGAATGATCTCCTTCCAAATGAGGTCAACCATGTAGGGAAGCCTTGACTTCCAGTTGTGGGGGGTCTTTAAATCCTGAAATTATGCTGATAAAAAAAAACGGAAGTTGACCTGCCACCCATCAGGAGTTACCAAGGTTAGAATGTTACTTACAGATTCTCTTGCTTATTCTGCTGAGTGAGCCCTGGATATCTGATGTTACTTACAGATTCTCTTGCTTATTCTGCTGAGTGAGCCCCGGATGTCTGCATCAAAACCTTACCCTGATAGCTCCAGGGATGGGTGATTTGAACACATCTTTTAGGCATCCAGAGGCCTGTGGTTCTTGTATTCGGCATATTCCACTAGTGCTGTTTGAGTGTATTAAATTTCTTGCATTCATAACCTGAACCTAAAGCCATGTGTGGATTCACATAAAATAACAAACAAATGGATGTTTCAGCTGTGTGCAAATCATATTCTTTCACAACTGGAAGGGTTTTTACAGGCATTGTTGTTTGTGGCACACAGTTCTGAGTTCAGAACCTGGACAGATTCACAGAGGAGTTGGTTTAGTTCTGCTTATCCTGGGCATATTATAGTTTATTAAATTAACCAGCTAATTGTGGTTTATTCAGTTAGAATCAGGTTAAGCAAGCCATGGATTAGCACAGCAGTAGTCCTTTGTGTTACTCAGGCCAATCACTGTTACATAAAATATAACGTAAACGTATGATTTTAGTAATAAGAAAGTGGGCCAAAGGCTGCCAGTTTTGGGGGGAAAAAATCTTCCAATTGTATTTTAAACATCATTTGCCAGCTATGCTTATAAAGCAAGCCAGTTGCATCGGCTCCCATTTCTAGACTCATTTGACAGGGCTAAGAGTTCAAAGGACTCTATAAAGTAGACATGAAAATACAAGGTTTTACACAAAATATGAACCTGGGCCCCATGGATTTTAGTGTGCAGTGCTATGAAACTTGGTAACTTCAAATTTGGTGATGTTGTCAATGTAACACCCAGGCAAAAACAACCTGGTGTTCTCCAAGTATCTCAGATGACTGCTCCGTTTCCTTTTTTGGAGGGGCATCGGTTGATGGTGGTGGAAGCAGATGGAACCTGCTGTCAAAATACCTAGGACACTAAATGAACATTGCTAGGCTACTGTTCCTTTCATCATGGTCTGTGAAACATCTGAATGGGCAGCAAACGGTCCTCCAGATGGGGCTGTCTTCAGAGCTTAATATGGCCTATGATCTGGATTGATGGAGTTCAGTCCAAAGACATCTGGAGGGTCATGTATGCCATGCTGATTTTAGGAAGCCATCCTGATAAGAGTTTAGCCCATTTCCTCACCTCTTTCAAAAATGGGAAGAATTCTACCAATGGATTTTCAAAGGATATAATAACATTCGCCCTGTTTCTCCTCCACTTAATTTCAGTGGAGTGAAATCTATTTAATGGACCAGTTGGGGAGAGGGGGAGTCCATTACTGCCAAATGTTCATTAAATTACGAAGTGTTGGTGGTGTTTTATGTCATTTGAATCCATCGGTGTCGTTCATATAATGCCATTATGCAAATGAAAATAGCTGCAATTGATGTAGAATTCATGTAAATTAATGGGCTTTAGATGCAAGGACTCATCTGTCACTTCCGTGAAGAGACGTTCAGATGGAAATTTGGCCTCTTGCATCTGAAGTCTGCTAAAAGAGGTGTCTTAAATCAAGATGTCACTGTCCATCTTTTTTCACCCCGTTTTTGTTCCTTCTTACTATTAATGGTTTCCTTGAACAGCTGGTCACAGGTCTCTTTCCTATAGTTAATATGTGGAAAGAGAGCAGAAGTCATTTTGGTATATATGTGGCTTTTCAAATGGAGGGGCATCATATGAGAGAGCCAGTTTGGTCTAGTGGTTAAGTTGCTGGGCTAGAAGCCAGGAGACTGTGAGTTCTAGTCCCACCTTAGGCATGAAAGCCGGCTGGGTGACCTTGGGCCAGTCACTGTCTCTCAGCCCTAGGAAGGAGCCAATGGCAAACCAGGAGACTGAGAGTTCTAGTCCCACCTTAGGCATGAAAGCCGGCTGGGTGACCTTGGGCCAGTCACTGTCTCTCAGCCCTAGGAAGGAGCCAATGGCAAACCAGGAGACTGTGAGTTCTAGTCCCACCTTAGGCATGAAAGCCGGCTGGGTGACCTTGGGCCAGTCACTGTCTCTCAGCCCTAGGAAGGAACCAATGGCAAACCAGGAGACTGTGAGTTCTAGTCCCACCTTAGGCATGAAAGCCGGCTGGGTGACCTTGGGCCAGTCCCTCTCTCTCAGCCCTAGGAAGGAGCCAATGGCAAACCAGGAGACTGAGAGTTCTAGTCCCGCCTTAGGCATGAAAGCCAGCTGGGTGACCTTGGGCCAGTCACTGTCTCTCAGCCCTAGGAAGGAACCAATGGCAAACCAGGAGACTGAGAGTTCTAGTCCCACCTTAGGCATGAAAGCCGGCTGGGTGACCTTGGGCCAGTCACTGTCTCTCAGCCCTAGGAAGGAGCCAATGGCAAACCAGGAGACTGTGAGTTCTAGTCCCACCTTAGGCATGAAAGCCGGCTGGGTGACCTTGGGCCAGTCACTGTCTCTCAGCCCTAGGAAGGAACCAATGGCAAACCAGGAGACTGTGAGTTCTAGTCCCACCTTAGGCATGAAAGCCGGCTGGGTGACCTTGGGCCAGTCCCTCTCTCTCAGCCCTAGGAAGGAGCCAATGGCAAACCAGGAGACTGAGAGTTCTAGTCCCGCCTTAGGCATGAAAGCCAGCTGGGTGACCTTGGGCCAGTCACTGTCTCTCAGCCCTAGGAAGGAACCAATGGCAAACCAGGAGACTGAGAGTTCTAGTCCCACCTGAGGCATGAAAGCAGGCTGGGTGACCTTGGGCCAGTCACTCTCTCTCAGCCCTAGGAAGGAGCCAATGGCAAACCAGGAGACTGAGAGTTCTAGTCCCACCTGAGACATGAAAGCAGGCTGGGTGACCTTGGGCCAGTCACTGTCTCTCAGCCCTAGGAAGGAGCTAATGGCAAACCAGGAGACTGAGAGTTCTAGTCCCACCTGAGGCATGAAAGCCGGCTGGGTGACCTTGGGCCAGTCACTCTCTCTCAGCCCTAGGAAGGAGCCAATGGCAAACCAGGAGACTGGGAGTTCTAGTCCCGCCTGAGGCATGAAAGCCGGCTGGGTGACCTTGGGCCAGTCCCTGTCTCAACCCTAGGAAGGAGCCAATGGCAAACCAGGAGACTGGGAGTTCTAGTCCTGCCTTAGGCATGAAAGCTGGCTGGGTGGCCTTGGGCCAGTCATTTTCTCTCAGCCCAGCTCACCTCACAGGGTTGTTGTGGGGAAAATAGGAGGAGGAAGGAGTGTTAGGTATGTTCGCCACCTTGAGTTATTTATAAAAATAATAAAGGCGGGATAAAAGTTAAATAAATAAATAAATATGCAAAGGGTTGAAATGCTGGTGCCCCAAAAGAGATGTGGTAGATGGGCACTGGCTTCACCCCAACACGTCTGAAGCGGTCTTGTACTGCCTACAAATGTCTTCGTTGTGGCTGTCCTCGCCAGGCCCAGAGCTCAACGCTCTTCATCAAATGCCCAGCCAACCATTTACTGAACTGCAGTCCAGCATCCAGAGTGTCTCCTGGTTTGCCCTCAAAGCCTCCTGCAAGGCCAAACTGTTCCTCCCGCACTGCGGCTCAGCGCCAGTCACCTGACTTATACCCCACCCCACCTCACCCGTGTCAGTGGGGACAAGAGGAGCATGGCGACAAACCTGGGCTGCTACAAACGCTGCATGTGGGGAGGCCCTGCATTAATCAGGCCAAGGATACCTTCTAGCCTTCCTTCTGACCTGTATCTTTCAGCATCCCTGACATTAAGACATGCTGATGAGGCTGGGAGGAATTTAGAGACCATCAGAGGGTCCCTGCTCCCTCCCCCCTGAACAAATTAATCAGCGGATCCAACCTTCCCCAACTAAGTGGGACTTCCAGCCTTAGAATAAAAAATGTGCACATTTGCAACCAACTGCAGGAGATCGAATGAGCCCGAGTCTCAAAACACTCCATCTGCTTGGAAACCTCTGCCGTGACTCCTATTTCTTCTTCTCTATGAAGGCAATTGACACTTGGGACGGCTCGCTACCAACCCCTCCCTCCCACTTTAGGGCCTGCTGGTTCCAGGAGGTTTCATCACACTTAGTCAATCTTTGAAGACATTTAGATAATGTATTTACCAAGCTTGCAAGGAGTAAAAAGTACAACATTCAGAAATATAAAAAAGTCTCTCTTAGGCATTTCTGGATACTGTACAAGGGAAAGAATTAGAATTCAAAAGTAGATGTATACCCTGCGTTTCAAATTTGCATCACCATGCATCAAGGAATTGAAAAAAAAACACCAAATAAATGTCTGTCCGTCTTGCGACTGGCTGATGGCAAGACCAGCTAGTATAAATACAGTGTTAGCTGGATTTTAATATAGGTAGGAGACTTAGGTTACCTTGACTGTACATAAGCTTCTCAGGGAAAACAAGTTGTTTAAATCCATCTAGGTGTACAAGGAACAAAAATGAATTTCTAAGGGTTACAAGAGGGTGTAGGGAAATCTAATATACCAAAAAAGTATTAGAGAAGCAAAACACTGGCATCTTCTAGCAAAAGGAAAGATTTGGTTCTTTTACAGACAGGTTGCTAACATCAATATTGTACTGTCTAGGGCAGTGTTTCTCAACCTTGGCAACTTGAAGATGTGTGGACTTCAACTCCCAGAATTCCCCAGCCACCTGGCTGGGGAATTCTGGGAGTTGAAGTCCACACATCTTCAAGTTGTCAAGGTTGAGAAACATTGGTCTAGGCCAACCCTAACCATGTAGACTTGCAAATCCAGGGGAGTTCGGTAGGATCAGATCTTTGATAAGCCTGGTTAGACTGTAGTTTATAAATTACTTCTGGAGGAGACCAAAAAGAGGTTCTGAAGTGGTTATCTACATGGAAACCACTGTGCAAAGTCTCTTGCTAGCATGAATTTGCCAGTTGAAACATAACCATAATCAAATTCAGGTTACTCAATGACTAACGTCTTAGTTCCACTTCGTTTTTTCCTGAGTAGTCCTATGCAATAACATACAAGGTTTAATGACATTTCATTTTTTTCTTCTTCTTGGCCACATACCCATACAATGGTTTCTCTCTGAAACATCCTGGGAAAGAGCCAGGAATATCTTCCAATTCACCTCGGATCATTTGACAAAAGGCAGATTACGTCTCCTTCCCATTCAGGGACGGGTGAATGCACCTGGCCAAAATATATTTGTAGGATTCATCGTCACGATCAATTAAAGTGCTTCCTTAAAGTCTGTGTTGGGAAATCATAATCAGTGGTTTGAGGGCATCCCCTCCTTCTTACAATGCGGTGGTGATAGAGTTAGAAGAAAAGGATTTCAGGATTTCAAAATACCCTTAGTTAGCCAAAAGTGTGTTTTTTTAGAACACTGGAAGGGAAAGAAAAGTAGGATTTGGGGGGGGGGGGGGTTACATTCATTTGGCTCAGTTGTGAGCTCCGATACATTCACACATTGCAGCAGTTAACCAAAAAGCCAATCAGATACCCAACTCATCATCTCCTCCGTCCACACCTCCAAACTTCTGATATTATTCATTATACAGTAGCATCTTGGGCAAGGTTTGGGTCAAGAAGCCAATTTTTTAAAAAAGTCTAATAGGGAAATGGAAGTAGAAGAAAGACTATGAAGGCTAACCAAAATTGGCTTTTCTCTGTTAAATGTTTGTTCATCGCTTCCTCCCCCAGCTAAGACCCAAAGAATTCATGAACAGCCAGCTAAGAAAGTAGTTCTTCTTATCAAATTCTAACCAATTTTCTAGGTCAAAGAGAGAATTTAGACCTAGCTACTGCCCAAGGATATCTTATCTGTCCTGAGGAGTCCTTGGAGGACTCTCTTCGATTGGTATCTGTCCTGAAGATGAAACATCACCTAACATTTTGGAAGTCAGTCTTGTCTCCAAAAAAAGTTTCAAATTTGGCCTTGAGGTTGAAACAAAGAAAACGAACAGTGACATTTTATAAATGAAAAAAAAATGCAAATCCCATACATGTCTACTTGGAAGGAAGTCTCCTATGTTTGGTGAAGCCTATTTGCAGATAAACGAGTCCAGGATTATAACTTTAGTTCTTTAGATTCATTAGAAAGAACTGATTACGTTAGGCGTTACGTTGCCAAACTGAATACTTTTGAACTCTTTTAAGTCTAATGGGGGCTACAGTAAGGAATAGGAATTTCTACATTCACATTTTGCTAAGCAAATCTGAGCCATCTACGTGTATCTATCTTCCTCCCTCCATAGCCACCAAGGCATGAGTGAAGAAAAGTTTGCAATTTTCTACCCCAGGCTTCTGCTGTGCATTTGTTCTGGAAAGAATTCAGGGGATTTGGGATTGCAATCACTGATACACCAGCAAATTCCTGAGTTTTCCTAGGGGCAGACTTTTCTGAACTACACACAGTAATTCCCCCCAAATTCACTTGTTCTTCCTTCTACCTCATACCTGAATGAAGAGGAAGAAAAACCCTGTCTCCTTTGCAGTTGAAAGTTGTCCCTTCTGTCCCCTTATGAGAAAGGATAACATTAATAATTTTAATTTTAATTCTATTTTCTGAAATATGCATTTGGATTACAGGGATCCTGGGGTATGGCAGTTAGGAGTTTCTCTCTTTCTCCAAGATTTGCCTCCAAAATGCAAAAACCAAACATATTGCATTGCAAGTATCCTCTTGTTAAAGAAGGCTAAACACACTGAGATGAAAGAGGAAAGTGTTGACAATCTGCACTCTGGCTCCTGTTTGTTCATTCCAAATTCTGTCAATGAGTGGGTGGGATACAGAGCAACAAACAATAGCCAGAAAATTCTGAGTGGGATCAATGGAGCTGATTATATGTTTTTCCTGGGTTATGCATTTAGCTTTTCCACAAAGCAGAGATTCTCCAAACTAAACAAGGGGCGCTACCAACAAACAAGTAAAATGAAGGCAGTGTCTTCCATGTCCTTTTTCAAAGGGAGGAACACACACAGTCCTTTCCATCTTCATAGCTCCATGGTCACTGTTCATATCCCAAGCCCCCTTTACTAGTTCTCTTCTGGAGATGGCCGTGTTGGAGGAGAGAAAGCAGCCTTATCTCTCCTAGTGGCCTACAGTTATGTTTGGACCACAATGTTTGATGGTGGATTCTAGGCATCATAACCTCAACATAACTGAGGATACCTGGAAACCCACCTAGTTGGAATAATTGGTAATGTTTGTTACATACTCAATCAAATTCAGTTTTGGTGATGAGTTGCTCTGCAGCAAAGAATTTAAAAAGCCAGCCATGTTGATAGGACAGATGAAAAGATGGGTCTCTTCCATCAGGACCTCACTTTCCAACCTGAGTAGGACAGTAGCAAAGGGGGAAAAAAGGGGGGGTGTTGCAAGAACCGGTCACGATCAGCAAAGCACGACATTTTTATGATATATATTTTTTCTCAACTTCTGAGCCAGGACGTTAATTACAACCCTGATTGTGCAAATCCATGGCAACGGATTGAGGAATGTGTAATTAAAGCCCAACAAGCAGGGAGCCAAATGCCTTTTTGAGCAAATTTTGGTTCATCTAAGCAGAAGGGATAGGAGATGATTCCATCCTGGATACAAAGGAGTATTAATAGAAGCATGGCTGGTCTGAAGTATGATCATGTTGCAGAAGTATTCCACATAGGAAGGAGAGAGACTTTGCAGAGGAACAGAAGGACCAACATCTATCTCCCTGTTGGCCTTGGCTTCAACAAAGCTCATGAAGACATTTTTAGAAACATTCTAACAGAAAGAAGAAAAAGGAGGTACCTCCCAAAAGAATGAAGTAGGAGAAAAGTAAAAACTCTTGTAACATTTGGCGTTGCAGAACAGATTCAATTTTATTTCATTAATGATGCATCACAAGAAACCTTCATTCCCGAGTGTGATACTCCATTACTTCTAATATCAGACCTGTTTGAGATGAACCCTCAGCACTGCCTTCCGCATCCAGAGTATTTCTCAGAGATGTGGATTTCTGATTTGCAAAACTACCTAGAAAGCATGGTCACTATTGAGAATTGAGCAAATTTGGTGCCTTCAGATCAGTTGAGGAGGCAAGTCCAAGGCGTTAAGGCAAATGTTAAACTTGGTTGGGAAAAAGAGTTTCATACAAGTCCATCACCTGAACTTGTGTGACTGGATGATCCCCAAGAGACTGTGTGAACAACTGTCCCTAACCAGGAGGACTTCACACAGAAGAATAACCATTTGATAGGGTTGCCAAACAGTGGATATGCCTGTGCAATCACTCACAACTTGCTAGGTCTGGGCCATGGTTAGCAAAAACAAAATGCAAGGTAGGACTCCAAATTAACCAGGAATACAAAAGTTCAAGAATCCCTTTAGTATTCCTTCTGTCCTGGATGAGTACAGTCGGTCCAGGGACTGAACATAATCTTCTTGCAAAGTATTGCTTCATCAGCTGATTCACACATTACAACATAAATGAGAATCTATAGAAGAAGAAAGAGTGGACTGAGAAGACCATAAAGGAACTGTAATTCTCCTTAGTGGGAAGGACAAACGAAAGACCACCCAAGCTCATATACTGTAGATCACTTGATGTGACTTCCAGATCTAGAAAAGGGGTTTGTGCATTTAACTGAAGCTGCCAGCAGCAAAGAGTGCAACTTATCAGCATCAATGCAGTACTCAAACTCTTGCACACTTTTGGGCTCCTTTGATTGGCCCTTATAAAGATATCACCGAGTTATTTGTAAGGGGGCATGCTGAGTTTTTATGCATTTTTTCCCACTATGAACTAATATGACTGATTGCTTTTTATGGTTTTATGTGGGACATTGAAGAATAAAGCCATAACAAAACAATGGGCACTCACCAATTGAAGGTTGTCAACATGTGTAACCCTGGAGAGTCTCAAGGATGACAGGGAATATAAAGGGGAACTGAGTGGAGGAAGAAGTTGAATGAGGAGAAAAGTCTATGAAGGTTCTCAGTCATCCAGGTGGAATTGTCTGTAGCTTGAATCATGTCAACTGGATTTCTATTTTCTTAGTGGAAACGTTTCACTCCTTATCCAAGGAGCTTCTTCAGTCTGAGTAAAGTTAGTAAGGGAATCCTTAAATATGTTTCTAGGCTGGCTGTGTGACCTTGCACCTGGGGCTAGGTCATGGTTATTTTGAGATGTTTGTTTCTAAGTCCCTTTATCATCTAAAGGAGGATCGTTAAGATTACCCTGCTGCTGTTGAGCTTGTGAAATGGTCTTAATCTTCCTAGGCACAGAAGACAAAGCAGGAAGGAAGATAGGGGAAAGGTTATGCCTGAGGCCCCCACCTCTATTCAAGGAAGGATTTTCCAAGTTGGCATCCATCCAAGGAATCCATTCATGCCAACTTGGAAAATCCTTCCTTGAATAGAGGTGGGGGCCTCAGGCATAACCTTTCCCCTATCTTCCTTCCTGCTTTGTCTTCTGTGCCTAGGAAGATTAAGACCATTTCACAAGCTCAACAGCAGCAGGGTAATCTTAACGATCCTCCTTTAGATGATAAAGGGACTTAGAAACAAACATCTCAAAATAACCATGACCTAGCCCCAGGTGCAAGGTCACACAGCCAGCCTAGAAACATATTTAAGGATTCCCTTACTAACTTTACTCAGACTGAAGAAGCTCCTTGGATAAGGAGTGAAACGTTTCCACTAAGAAAATAGAAATCCAGTTGACATGATTCAAGCTACAGACAATGAGGAGAAAAGTTCATCTTAGGTCAGGTCAGAACAAGGCCAACAAACTGGTCTACCATTCTAAGAAATAAGCTAAGTCAGCAACCTTTTGGTGGCAAAACCATTGAGAAATTTCCTCCAGGCTTTTAGAAGGATGAGGATGACAACCAGCAGGTTGACGATTCAAAGCAGGCAGTCCAAGTTGTAAAGAGGAAAGTCAGGCTAGGCTGGGCTGGGTTGAATCCATAACTTTAATAGAACAGATCTTCTGAGTACACACTCTAGATGACAACATCACATTTGGCTGATCTCCTTCTACTGGGCCTTGATTCAACCTGGCATCTGTTCAGTAGGCCTATCATGGCGTTCTCCAACCCAGGCGACGTTGAACAGTGCTGACTCATCAGATAACTATTATGGGCAAGTATCTGGTGGGAGTTGGAGCAGACCCTACATCCTGAAAGCTAGGAACTCTCATTTTTCTAGGGGAGGTTACAGAGCATTTAGTGGACTTATGCAAAAGAAGAAAAAGAACAAGAGGGAGAGCGCTTACTAAGAACCAGCTAATCTCTGGCCAAAAATAAATTAAAAACCAGCAGCGTTTGCCAAATTCTGGAGTAATCCTAGGCCTTCATTTTCATTTACAAGCAAAAATGTAGCCAGCTTCTTTTAGACTGCAAGCTTAATAGTTGCAGTGGGAGCAGGATGTCTGTTGCAACTGTGATACTCCCCCACCCCAGAAAATAGGTTTTTACAGGAGAAATAATAAAACACATATCTGCAATAATGGGCATGCCTAGCCCCTAAACTCTATAATGGTATTTTGCTGTTTTGTTTTTTAAAGAAAATGAAAGAATGATGGAGCAGCAGTGTTAGCTAGCCACAGCGGGCCCTGGTGTTCCCGCATCAGTCCCTATTTTGAGACCACAGGCGTGCTGTTACTCTGAACCCCGTTTCTCTCTGCTTGATCATGTGAGGGTTCCCTTGGCCACAGGGCTCCAGACATCTGCCCTCCCTTCTAGCTCTCAACGCATCTCCTGCCATGTGGAAAATTTTCCACAGAAACTTCCAAAGACAGCAGCTCAGATATTCACAAGCCCAAATGGAAGCCATCTATACTGCCCCCAGCTCTCCAACGGCATAATAAATCAAACACCAATGTTATGGATGTAAATTGGTCCCATAAAAGGAAGAAAGAGGATCTCTGTACGCTGGAGGGGGTGGATTTGCACGTTACTTTCCCCCCTCAAATTATTTCAAAAATCCAGCTTTCTGACCAATCTGTCCCAAGAGAAAAATCGTAAGCCCCAATCCTTTCCTTGATAAGCTAAGTTTGCTTTGAAGTAGGTAAACAGCCCCTTTCTTTGCAGCCGCCAGTAGTCTAGACTTGGGTTTTACATATGTATACAGGATATACTCCGTTTTCAGTATGGATTAGTGCTTAAGCCCAATTACGATGAGTACAGTTTTCCATTATGAGTTTTAGCACTTGGGAATATTCCTGAGTTTTCTGTATGGGTATGCACAAATGTGTGTATGCACGTAGGTATATATTCTTTTCTTCATTCCTAAGGAAAATGCAACCCTTCTCGGCCTTGTAATCCCATTGCCATGTTTTTCTAATCTACATCTCCGTGGACTGCAGGAACACAATTCCATCCCAATTCTTCAAGACCCCGAAGACCAGGGCTTTGTTAAACGTTAAGCATCATCTTTTAAAAAGCTCATACACACATGTCCATTCCACCTCTTTCTCTCCACCCCTGAACAGTGTGACATCATCGGGGCAGGGACAGTTCTGCAGAAAGAGCAAGTCCACTGAGGCACAGCAGATGCTTGGGAAAGCATTTAGGCCTGGCTCACTTTTTATGCAGATAATCCCTCCCCCCCACAAAAACCCCACAACCCAGACAAAGAAAATTAAGTCCTGATGCAATCCAGCAATAAATCGAATATGCTCAGGCAGGATATGTTGAATTTCATACAAGCAGGTAAGATACAGCAGGATTCATAGAAAACTAAGCTTTGAATACATATATTTCTATATACATTTATATTAAACAAAGTCACCCTGTTTCACTCTGCATATGTGACAAATTGCTGTTGGCTCCTCATAGCAAGTTGCTAAAGGTTCTACCCTGTTTCATTAGGGGCACTTTTTGGTAACAAGGAAGTCGGAGGCTGCATCCATAGACCATGCTTAACTGAGTTACGGGAAATGACCCATTCTTTGGGTTTGCACAATACACTCATTAACTAAACTGGGTTTGCACCACACAAAGCCACAGCAATCCCTCCACACGCTTAACCAAGGTTAACACGAACCAAGCTTAGCATGTTATGTGAATGCAACCACTTGGCTTTTAACTGACATGGTTCAGCGGGATAACGTAATGCAATGTCTTCTAAATGTGTTAGATTAAAACCCCAGAAGCACCACCAAGCAGGAAAGTCAACTGGAGTTTTGGGAACAGAAAGTGTGGAGATTCTCAGCAAGCAACACTCAGGATTCTTGGGAAAATCTATGATAAAGCGTTAATAAAACTAATGTTTGCAGTGAGGACAGTGTTAGGTACAGCTGTTATCTAACTCTAACTAGTTCTCAAATTGTAGAACCACTCTTATAAAGAGCATCACATTTAGGAGGATTATTTTTTAGGCAAAAGAATGCTAAGGCCCGTAAGCTATGCATCAATATTATATCTACTAAAATGAATGTCATGTTCATTTAACTGTCATGGCTCCAAACCAAAGAACCAAGGAACTTTGGAACTGTCATTTTGTAAACAAAATTCAGGAATAAGGGAGGTGGGGGAATGACCCATTTTTTTTAGTAGTCTCCTGCATCTACAATTTCCAGGGTGGTAACAGGAGTTTAACATTCATTTCAACCTATCTAAAATTTGCTGTGCAAAATCTATCCTTTTGAAACTCCCCACAAAGAAATCCCTTTGGCAAATCATCTTTGTCCAATATGGCCTGCAAAATTCAAGAGTCTTGAATTTTGTTCTAATATCTGGGGGGGGGGGGAGGGGATATGTTCCATCAAAGGTAGAACAGTCATCCTGTGTTAAAATTATAAAGATAGAACAGAAGGGGATATGGACCCTTCTGAGAAGGGACATGTCCCCACTAGTGATTTATAGTGTCTTCTAGAGTCATTCATTGTTGTGCCAAAATAACAGTAATGAGGACAGGTTTTATACCACTCAATGATGGCAGCATGATGCTATGAAGACCCTTTAAATGACTAGAGGGGAAAATTTTAGCTATTGTTTTTAGAGGTTTCTTCCTGTTTCTGCTGTAATTAGACCACTCATCTTATTTTGGTATTTGCTACACAAGAAAGCATCCTGGGCAAATAGCTTTGTATTAATAAGGTTTCATTTTTGCAGGTCCCTGGCTTGAACTTTGATTCATTCCAGAATAAACTGACAAGATTTTAAAATATATATATATATATTAATCTACCAATGAGCTCAGAATATCAGTCGTGAGCATCAGAAGAAACCAAATACTGGATTTGTTCAAAACACACATTGGAAATATTGTGTGTATTGCCCTAATCCTCCATGTTGTGCTACCCTCACAGAATCTGTGAAGAATAGGGATCCTGGAACGTAGAGGAAATGCATTAATACACGGATTGGGGGTACCAAGTGTGTGTGTCCTGGATGCTAGTAGCATTGCCCATTAGAGGCGCAGCACAGAAAGCAGGAAAGGCTACATCATTTCATAGCAGTAATGCTGGGTATTTCTAGTGATTGTCTTTGCATCTAAACTCTTCAACATCTTCTTTGTTTCTGTTGTCTCTAACACACTTGTTGAGGGAGTAGAGAATGAAGCCATAAGCAAAGAATAAGAAATGCAAATCATGGCCCAATGGAAGAGATCACAACTCAACAGGAAGGCTGAGGGATTTGGCCTAACCAGTTGGGTTTTGCATGCATCAGATTCAGTGGACTAGTTAAAGAAAGCTGATGCTGTAATTAACCAGTTTATTTTCAAGGTGCTGTGGGAAACTGGCTTGAATTCAAATTGGGTTAGGGCAAGAGCAGATCCACTGAAATCAAGGGGACAAGTTGGCCAAACAAAGAACATTCAGTAGGACTTCTTCACCCAACTATGTTGGATGCAACTACTAATAGCCTGAGATGCTTTGTTTTCCAAGGCCCACTGGCTACATATTCCAAGCCCAGAAAAGCCAGGGGATAGGCTGTCCTTATAGGGTGACAAAGTGGTTTTCTAAACATGGATAGCCGTTTTTAGCAGAGTTTTATGCCTCCAAACAGAGCCATTAGCTTTGTATTTCAACATTTTGCATTTGCAACAAATGAACCTTGAAAATAGAGGGTTTTTTTTCATAAAACATATATTGACGTATGCAAAGTGCACTGATCTGTTGGCAGGAAGTATTTTTTTAGATGGGTGGGGAGGGAGATAAGTGATCTATGCAGTTTTCCACAATATAATGTGTTTCTCATGGAGAAACCATGGATTAAGACAGAGTATGGAAAATGATAGCCTCTGCATGAACAGGAATGCAGCTTCCACTAACTCACCTAAGAAGATTTAGAAATTCTTGAAACATAGCTTTGCAAAGGGGAAGAAAGCTACCAATATCTAGCTTCATCTTTTTTGCATACTTCTTTTCAAATAAGGTTTAACTCACTAGTGATACCCTGTTAAGCACTTTCCATCCTCTGCGTGGGGGCCTCAAAGGGACAGCAAGCAACAAAAGCAGCATCGCACCATTGTGATGCACGCCCTGACCCTTTTGTACCTGTGTGTGTCACATTTCGTCATTTGGACAAAAGTGTTGCATCTTATGGGCAACTCTGTTTTCAGCCTCATCTCTCTAAGTGACCAACTTGCCAAAACTCCTAAAAGCTTTGCAACCCAAACTAATAAAAAAATAATAAAAGGTCAGATTGTGTGTGCGTGTGTCTGTGTTAAAAAAAAGAAAAAGAAAAGCCACAACAGCTGCATATTATATCCTACAAGCACTTAAAGTACCACATGCCAAAGAAACTGGACAGTTCCAAATTAGCTTCGTTGCGGAGAAGAAATCAAAATGGGGAATTCCCAATTTGTACACCTGGAGAAGAAGAGAAGGAAGGAGAGAAGGAGGGAGGGAGGGGCGGGGAGAGAGAGAGAGAGAGAGAGAGAGAGAGAGAGAGAGAGAGAGAGAGAGAGAGAGAGAGAATTTTGTTCCTCATGCAATCAGGGAGGAAAGTGTTAGGCCTAAGTCTGACACCCACCTATGATAGCCCTTTCTAGGAACATCCATTGTGCAAGTCTTTTTTTCTAACCCAAGAAAGGAACCAAAATTTCTGTTTCTTAAGAGGAAAGTGTGGGGCAAATTCCACAAGGGATGGGTGTGCTCTTCATTTAAGACCCTTTTCTTGAATACAGAGTCTTCTCCCCATCCCACCCACCCCCACCCGCCCAGTAAAAACCAGAAAACGTTTTGGCTTCAGGAAACACATCAGCCCAGATGCTGAAGCTTCAAGGGGAATACACTCACTCCCAAAGTCAGATTGGAGGATGATAAGGATGATATACTGCAAAGAGATGACCCTGTTCTTAAAGAAGCTCAGGGCTGGATTCTGGAGCTCTGGATTGTCCCATCCACAGCAAACTCGGTCATGACCCTCCGAGCCAAGGGATTGGTGGTCTTGAGAAGTTCAGCTGCAGATGTTCGGATGCCCGAGGCCCCCTTGCCCCCTTTCTTCTGAAGGAGAGCCTTAAAGTCTTCATTCCTGCTTGAGGTTCTGCTTGTGCTGGGAGGGCATTCGTTGCTCATCAGCCCCATGGTGTTCTTGGTGGGCACCTGGGAATTTGGCCGGTTGCCAAAAGAGTCACTGGGCTCCTTCCAACCCAGTAGCTTCCGCTTGGATCTGCGAACAAATAGAGGATGAGAAAAACTCTGGGAAGAAATAGAGGGATGACCACTATCACAACCAACACTTGGTACACTGGGAGCCAACTAGAAGCTAGGGAGGAATTTCTAATGGTACACAAACTACAAGCTATATTGACTCATCCATCCATCCATCCATCCATCCATCCATCCATCCATCCATCCATCCATCATCTGCAAGAGCTCAAAGTGGTGTACACAGTATTGCCGTCTCAATTTTTCCTCCCACAGCAACAGTTTTCTGAGCTAGGTTGGGCTGAGAGAGAGTGACAGGCTCACAACTATCTACCAGTCTCCTTTGGCTAAGGTTGGACTTGAACCTAACTTTCCCTGGATCTAGTCCAATCTTCTAACCATTACACCACACTGATTCTAGCAAAATGGCAAATGACTTTCCACCCACAGCAATCCCAAGCAAGGTTATTGTTTGAAATCAGTGCTATAATCCTCTTTCATTTAAATGGTTATTGTGTAAATATTGTAATATTCAGTTGTGTATTTTTAAAAAAACTGACTTTTTTTCTAAAAATGTGATGAAGATTATCTATCTGAGAGATAAGAGGAAATGTTTTAGTGGAGGTAAGATTACGGATTGATATTACTTTCTCATCAAAACCATACCTATCTGAAAAGATGGAAAAGTACCACTGAAAACCAGTCACCCCTTTGGTGATTTTGCTACTATTCCATTATTTCCAAAAATGAAAATGGGGAAATATTCTGGAGAAAACATAGGTCAATGATTAGATGTTACTACATCAGTGTTGTAAAAAACAAGGGAATAAATATAACACCATTTCATCTAATTCTAGAATTATCCTCTGAGTTTTCAGTCTACTCCATTGATGACCCAATATGGCACTATATTATGGAAGTCATGGGCCAGCTTAATTTCCTACTAAATGATGCTGGGCACAATCAGTGTAAAAGTTTAACTGGATGGTTCAAGGTATGTTGCAAATCTTAAGACTGCCCACATTTCATTTAAAAATAGAAGTCTCTAATCCAGTGGTGAATGGTGGGGATTTTTCATCCAAATAAACAAGCATCCTCTTGCTGAAATCTCGTAACACTGGGGGAAGACATGGTAGTTTTAAAAGGCCAACTAAAATGGGTGGCAGTAACTTAAGGAGCAAGGAAGCCAATGGAGGAGATGGTGGGATCTTCCTAAGTCCAGGAGTGAGTATCTGGCAGCCTTTCAGATGTTGTTGAATGTCAAATCCTAGCAGTCCTACCAAGCATGGCTAAAGATGGGGAGTGCTGGGAATGGCGGTCAAACAACATATACAGTAGGGTGCCACCAGTTGTTCATTCATGGAGATCCTAGATTCTAGACTAGAACCAAACCACAAGGGTTACAAAGGTTTGTGGAGGATTGCAAGAGCTGTACCAGAGATGAGAAGATACTATCAGAGATGGTGGGGCTGGAATTGTCAGTTCTTTTTTTCCCCAACTTTTGGGGGAGGGAGATAGCTTTCAAAAAAGTAACATAGGAGCTTAATGGAGGCTTACCATGTTTATGTAATTTCTCTATTTTTCTAAAGGGAAAATTGTTGTAATCTGGCAGTTTGTCACCAGACTTCACACATGTGATTGTGGGGAAGGGTTCTGGAGCCTACAAAAATTAAACAGGAGGAGGGCTGCCTGTGGCTCGTAGACTGCCAATTGTGAATGGTTGTAAGACCTGCCAAAAATTTCTGCTGCACCTGAGCTGGGTAAACTCAAGGAGCAACGAACAGGGACAAAACAAAGGAAGATGAACTGAATCCAGGTCTTTCACCCACTCAAGGCAGACTGGCTGGTGGGAAGGGGAGGTGGCACCAGGGATGTGGGTTGGGCAAGCAGCACAAGATGGTCCACCAAGAGTTATCTCCTGGGTGATGTCCCACCTGTGAATGACAGTAAATAAATCTTCTGTGGTTCGGGTTGTCACAAAGACATCATCATCCTCCTCGGTTATTGACTCAGCTGTTTTGTCGCTTACAAAGCGTTTCTCTTTGCTCCTCAAACCCACAGAGTTCCCTAAGGAAAAGAAAATGAGAATCTTGGGGAAAAAAGGTTGCTTCCTACAAGCGAGATTCAGACAGCAAGTAATACAGTAAAAGAAACAGGGTATTCCCCAAACCAGAAAACTATACAGGGGTCAGCAATGGGGTTTATCTGTGTGTGAAGGAAGGGGGAACAAAATAGGGTCCTTTGCTTGGAAGATGTCGGTTTGAGTCTCTTCCCACCATCTTCAGGAAAACCATCCAGTTGACCACAAAATGGCAGAAAACGGTTTTTTCTTTCTTTCTTTCTTTGCGGCTATCTAGCGGTTGCCTGGATTTTTGCAACCCAAATCTGTAAGCCCTCCCCCACCTGCGCCCTAAGTCTCAAATTAGTCCAGGATTACATTAGCATACCTTAGCTGCGTTTCCGAACCTCAACATTCCGCAGGTACATTGACCAGTGCCTAGAATTCCATAGGTGACAAGACCACTGCAGGGAATCCTGAAGTCCATATGCATGGCTAACTGGAAGGCACCCATATTGGGGGAGCCTGCGTTTAGTCATTGTGTGTTTTGCTTTGGCTCAAAGTGTTGTGCGAGACTCACTACTGTGGTCTGCAAATGCTATAATATGCACTGTCATCTGTGGAGAGCACATGTGCTTCCAGATTATTTGAACTTCTATGAACTCTCAGGGAAGGACACAGTAATGAGACATTTACTCCTTGAGTGAGCTAAGGTCCCTCCCTCCATCACCCTGGAGTAGAAGAAGCAAGAATGCTTACCTGAAATGTCTCCCCATGATACATCGGCAGCAGTTGGGCTTATATTCAGCTCATCGGCAACAGGGGACGGCACTTTGTAGGGGGCCAGTTCTGAGTAGGCAGAATCCTCATCGAGCAGGATGACTGGGCTCGGAGGCAACCTCTGGTCCCCAGGACAAGGCCCTGGGTGGAGCGGGGAAGTCACCAACGGCAAGTAAAGCACACTAGGCTTCTTTGGGACAGGAGGTGGGACTTTAGTTTTACGGCTCTCTCCCCCAGGCACCCCCTCGTCTAGAAGCTTGGTCTTCATCTGCTCATCCTCCTCCAAGCTATCCTCAGAGAGCCTCCGTGCAGTGGAGAAAAATGTCCCTGTGGTGCCTTGTATGGGAGAAGTTGCCCCCTCAGCAGAGGGGGATTCTGTGGGGCTCCAGGTGCCCGCATCCCATAAATGGTCAGGCCTCCTGGCCACCATATAAATGTTCTCTGCAGGGACCAACCCCTGTGGTGTCCCTGGAGACGTTGGAGAGCTCACGGGAGACTCCTCCTGGACTGGTGGCGTTTTGTGCAACAGCATCGGTGGCCTTCGGGAGAGGGGTGGTTTTTCCGCCACCGGGGGCCGGATCTTCTTGCCAGGCTCCTCAATTGGCTCGGGACTGTCCAGGTTATCCTCCATCTCAGATCGGCTGATGGAACGCAAGCGGACAGAGCGCAGGTCTAGCTGGGTCACCATTGGCATAACTGGCTGCACCGGGCTCAGCTTCGGACCAATCTTGGCTCCAAAGGTAGAGTCCGAGTGGTGCCGGCTTACTTTGGCTTTACTCTTGTGTGAGATCTTCAAGCCTGAGAGGTCCAGATGAGTTGGTGGGGCAAACGGCAGTTCGAATGAGAGCCGAGACTTGGGGCTTCGTTCCATGGGGGAGACCGGGGGTAGGGAGGACTTCCGCTCAGGCACCAGGGGCCTTGTCCGCCCACTCTGGTGAGGAACATGACCCAGAACCATGGATGTTGGAACAGTTGGGGTTGGAGTTTCGGATTGACTGGAGTAGCCACTGGAGGGAGACATTACCCCTGTCAATCTCCCTGGGGAGGAGGTTTTCAAGCTCATGTCGACACAGAGCTGAGATGGTGTGGTGGCCCGGGAGACCGAAGGAGAAGGGAGGGACTCGGAACTACCGCATACCTTGGACAGTTCAATCACAGTTGTCCCAGTTGCAGTGCTGGATCCAGACAAGGAGCAATAAGGATCACCAGAGTTCCATTCAGGCACATAACACTGCTGGGCGTATGGCACGCTCTCCAATTCCCTCGTTGGATCACCTTGCACTTTGCTGTGGACCTGCGCATCAGGCAGCAAACACAGACTTTTGGGTCTCTGATCCTGGGGCAGCGACTCACCACTCACCTCTGCTGTGCTCACCTGCCCTTCCTTGATCAAGGAGACGCTGCGGGCGGGCGGGCAGGGCTTCTTCTTCGCCTTCTTGAGAGAGATGCTCTTGGTCCGCTGCCGGCGTTGCTTTCGGGCCTCCTGCTCCACAGCCAGCGAGATGTTGTCTGTACTGGTGCTCCCTTCAGAGCTGGCGCTGGGATAACTAAGGCCGCAGGTCTCACTGCCCCCAATGTCCACTGAACACAGGGAGGCTGTGTCCGTAGGGACAGACAGCGACCTCTCGCGGAATCTGCACATGATGCGCTCCCTCTCCAGTTGGGAACATTCCTCTTCACTTGAGTTGACGAGGGCTGCAGGGGCTTTGACTTCTCTCGTTCCACCCCTCGAGCCTCCTTCAGCCTCCAGCGGGGACTCAGGAGAAGGGAAAAACATCCCACACTCATTGATCCCAGCCACGTTGTCTTTGCTAATGAAGAAGGAAGAAGGTTGATCTGCCTCAGGAGTGTCCCTGGGTGTACAAGGAGACAATGAGGATGCACTCTCTGCTGCCACCTCATTTTGGCTCACAGAAGGGCTTGTGTAGCAGAAGGAGGACGTGCTGCAACCAGGAGAGAAGATGGGGTCCTCTTTGGGGCCATTACACAACGGACTGGCATACATCACCCTGGAGTTCTCAGCACGCCCTGCTTGTACCTGGCAACCTCGTCCCTGCAAGACTCCCCCAAGGTCACTGAAAGTCTTTCTCAGCTGTGGCCGGGACTGAGGAGAACGGGCTTGGCGCGTGGAGCTCCTCCCGTTGACCACATCCGGGACAAAATTGCAAGAGATGGACTCGGCTATGGTGGCTGGTGGGTTGAGGACGGGACCATTGCTACTTCCTAGAGAAGAGTCAGAAAAGCAAGGATGAAGCAGAGCAGAGAAGCTCCCTTACTTGAACACATCTCTGCAGCAAAAGAGCTAGCCTTTGACTTAGCTGCCCAGCATGGTATGAAGTAAAGAAACAAGACCCTTCTATTCCGTGTTATAGCTTCAGGGAGGGCTCTCCCTGCAACTTAGCCCGAAACATACATTTTAAATCAACAAATAGAATATATACAGTATCTTTATGACGGTCACTGACCAGCAAAAACCAAAATAGCGAGGGAGCAGCAGCCCCTCCAGTCAGTCACCTGGATCGCGTAGAGAGAGGTGCGGGAAACCAATCACCGTCCGTCTCCGGCGCAGCAAAGACTTGGGATTCATGGCGGTCTCGGTATTAAACAGGGAGTGTCGTGCACTGGCGTGTCTAGCGAATGGTTGCCCTGTAACCAAGACAGAGAGACTCAGTAGTCCAAGTGGAGAAAGGGAAGCCCAGAGATGACTACAGATAGGAGGTGGAGATGGCCTTAAGTGAACGGGACCGTCATAGATGACGGGAACGGTGTCCTTAGGAAGACATGGGCTAACCTCCAAATAGGAAAGGGGTGTTGAGCTGGTGCTCCTGAAAATACAAAAAAACTAGAAGCCAATAAATATTTGAAGACAGAACCAATGTGGTTTCATTCAAAGAGCTGAAGGAAGGGTCAGAGCTACCTTAAATAAAACCAGTGTGGGGAGAAGGAGAATTGAAGAGATGGAAGCATTATTATTATTATTATTATTATTATTATTATTATTATTATTGTTGTTGTTGTTGTTATTATTATTATTATTATTATTATTATTATTATTAATTAAAATTTATACACCACCCATCTCACCATGGAAGTGACTCTGGGTGGCTTACAAATAAAAGGTCATAAAAACCATTATAAAAAGTACAGAAACATACAAGAAATATAAAGTTAAAAGGGAAAAACTAAAAGGTGGAGAGAGCGTCTTCAAACCACCAACCACCCCCAGGGCTGCCTGCCACTCTTGGACCCCCAAGCCAGTTGGCAGAGCCAGGTCTTGACGCTCTTCCTGAAGGCCAGAAGAGTGGGGGACAGCCTCACCTCAGGGGGCAAGATGTTCCACAGGGCGGGGGCCACGGCAGAAAAGGCTCTCCTCCTAGACCCCGCCAGTCGAAATTCTTTGGCTGTGGGAGTTTTTTTCCTGCAAGGTTTGAATTTTTAAGGGGGGCAGTTGGGCCTTTTGATTTCTACAAGAAAAATGCCTTGGGTGTAACTGTCTTAGTTTATTTTGAAATAGGGTAAAAATTTTAAAAATGTATAATTGGACTGATAATGAGGTTATGATGATTTTGTTTTCTTTTAATGATTTAGATTAAGATATATTGGAATTGTTTTAAGATTTGTTTAATTTGCAAGATTTATTAGAGATTTATAAGATATAATAATAATTGTTTGATTTTTAGGTTTAATAGAGTTAAGATTGTTGTAGTATTATTGATCATAAAAGCAGACAATTTATATGCATTTATAATTTGATTTTCATTATAGTGGACAGAAATATAGACAATAGTGATAGGAAGGAAATAACTAAATGGATGTCTTATGAGGGAGGGAAGTTGATTTAGAAATTTATATATATACTGTATACATTTTGTATACAGTATATATATAAATGTACATACTGTACATTTTCTTTATATAGGGGGAAGGAGCAATTGCATTAGTGACTTGTATATGTGCTAATGGAAAGATTTATAGAAATGATGTGATCTTGGTTTGATATAGAGTAAGAGATTGATTAGGGAAATTGCTGTATATTCTTGCTGTTCAAAGTCGGAAGTCACCTCTGTATGTAATCTTTAAAATTCTTTTTTCTTGTATTTCACACTTGTTTTAGTTTTCTTTTTTTCCTTTTGTAGTTTTTTTGTTTTTTTGTAGTTCTTATCTTTTTCTTAAACTTAATAAAAGGAATTATAAAAAAAAGGAATTATTTGGCCAATGGGGCCTGTAACATGCCCTTCCTGCCGGACTGGGTGGGATGGGTTGAAGTAATTGGGATGAGACGGTTCCTCAGGTAACCTGGGCCCATGCCATGAAGGGCTTTAAAGGTCATAACCAACACCTTGAATTGGACCCGGAAGCACGCTGGCACCCAATGCAGCTCGCGCAGCAGAGGTGTTACATGCGCAGAGCTAGAGTAACTGCCCACACCGACTTAAAAGGGCAGGAACAGCATCCGTACAGCATGCATTTTTAGACATTTCACCTAATTAACATGCAAACCAGGTTGGATGCTCATTCAGTTTTCATGCTTCTCTGAATTATAAATAGCTTTCTTATCAAAAACTGTACATGTACAAAAGGGTGAACTTAGGAAAAACAATACCCCTGCAAAATAATACTGTACACTAGGGCAAAAAGTGCACCATAAGATGGATTTCAGAGGAACATGTGTAACTAAATGTGTATAGTTTTTTGCTGAAAAATGACAAGGTCTTGTGCAGGGTCTGGAAAGAAACATTAGCAAGCCATGGGGTCAGCGGAATGGAAAGTCCTTGTCCCTGAAAAAATGCAAACAGGATTACAAAGCAAAGCAGAAAGATTTATCTACAGTATTCGTACATGAGGGAATAGAAAGAATTTAGTCTGTTAAATAAGGATTATGTTTGGAGCACCCTCAACATGGCAGAATGTGGTCAGACCATGGCGGAAAGAGTTTCTCACGCATTTCTCAGGCGTGGGGAAGAGAAAGGCACAGAGACAAGAGATGCTTTGTCATGGCAATCAAATAGGGAAAGAAGTGGTTATTTTATTGCAGCATACAGGTAGTCCTCACTTAACAACCACTAGTTTAGTGACGGTTCGGACATACGATGGTGCTGAAAAAACCGACTTACAACCGGTACTCACACTTATGACCGTCACAGCATCCCCACAGTCATGTGATCACGATTTGGACGCTTGGCAACCAGTTTGTATTTATGACCGTTGCAGCGTCCTGTGGTCATGTGATCACCATTTTTGACCTTCCCAGATGGCTTCTGGCAAGCAAAATCAATGGGGAACCGCGTGATTTGCTTAACGACCATATGGTTCGCTTAACCCCTGCAGTGATTTGCTTAATGACTGCTGCAAAAAAGGTCATAAATATGGGTCAGATTCACTTAATGACTGCTTCACTTAGCAACCTAAATACCGGTCTCAATTGTGGTAGTTAAGCAAGGACTACCTGTATAAACAAAGCATCATATGTCCTGGGCTGCCTTCAAATCATTCCTTCTCTGTAGGCAATCAGTGCCACAGCCTGAACTTATCTACATCCCAAATCCTAATTAGCAAGACAACTCAGACTTGTAACAGCTTCTTCTCTTACAGTAGTTAATCCAGCTTCAACACTAGCTTGCTTTCTGACACTTAAAGCCATTTTATTTCTTCGGCTGGCCACCCTGAGAATTCTTCCTACGGGGTGAGCTATAAAATGCTCGAAAGGAAGAGGAACTGAAGGCAGTTTCCCTCAGACGAAACTTGCTTAAATTCAGTAGTTATAACCATGGCTAGGATTCATCATGGGGAAATAGAGGCTTTACTCCAGGGAATTCAATTTCCATCTTAATTCCCAGAGTTTCTAACACATGTTTTCCAGGCTGGTGCTTCCAGTGGTGTACAAAACTAATTCCCATTACCTCCAACCAGTAAATGAAGGATAGTAAATTGGGAAAAGCTATCTCAGCATAATTTATTTAATGACAATAGTGAGCAACATCTAAGGGATCAGAGCCCACCACTCTGCCTCTTGAAGGAATGTAGATGACTTCTTGTAATACTAGGATGTTGCTGAAAACTTTCAGCCCGTTTGTTGGATAAATGCTTCCATTCCTAATCTTAAAACCACTCCAAAACCAGAAAAATGGGCTGAGATTGTACTACCAACAGTTGAAGCCAAATCTTGAAGCTTGGGTCAGAGAGATGGTTTACATGTAGGTACCACCCCCACCCCCCACCATCTAAAAATCCCAGACCCTGCTGTGCTGAGTTTGAATTTGTTAGATGTTGATGGTTGTAAGACCACAAGTGTAGGATAACATGAGTATACAGGCAGTCCTCGTTTAGCAACCACAATTGGGACCAGTAACCTGGTCATTAAGTGAAGCAGTCACTAAGTGAAACCGCGACTGTGCTTACGATCCTACTTCAACTTTCTTTTGCTTTATGGGCCTGTGAAGGTCGTAAATGCGAGGATTGGTCGCCAAGTTACTTTTCCATCACCATCAAAACTGCAAATTGTCGCTAAACGAGGCAGTCGTTAAACAAGGACATGGACACACAGAAACAAAATACCCAAAATGGGATGGAAGAAACGTTTGAGAGTCCCCAATCTGGTGAGGCACATTGCACATTCTCATCCACGGAAGTCCAGATGCAAAGCTTCGATGCATTTTGCACACTGCTCTCTCCTGAGCCAACAGGCTGTTCTTCGTACTCCCTCCCTCTCGGCTCCACCGTTGAGTTTTAAGAAACTGCCCTTCAACAGACAGAGACACATATGATCTACCCTACCTGAGATGTTGATGGGAACAATGTTTGCCTGGGTGGAACAGGGCTGTTGTAATCTCTTTTCCTCCAGAGCAGGCAGAGGGGATCCGTGGGCCCAGGCCGTGTGCTTGTCCGGGGTCGCAGGCAAGCTAAGCGAAGGCTCCACCACTCTTACGCCCAGTGTTGTCGCTTCATTCTCCTTCACTTGCTGGCTTGTGGGCTGTCAGAAAGTGGTGGGGATGGGGAGAAGCATCAGCTAAATCCACAGTGGGGCTTTACCCACTGCGCTATGCCATTAGGTCATTGGCTGTTTTTGGCTTAGTGTGTTGGGTGAAGCGTATGTTTTACAAACCACCCTTTATAGCTCAGTATGTGAATCCAGCCAATGATGGTTTACTCGTCAAACTCTGGTTAAACAAATCATGGCTTAATGCTCTGTGTAAATCAGCCAAAGCATGTGTGAGAGAGTGAAGGGAGGATTTTGAGATTATCTGAAGTCTGAAAAGAGATCTTGGTCCAATGGAGATCTCATCTTTTGGGGGTGAATGAAGTTTTTGGTTTGCCTCTTGTCCTTCAGCCATAGCATGAGATTGACCAGAATTTGACAAGGCCGCTGATCTCACTGGAGGCTCCCAATTGTTCCTGTTCGTTGCCTCTTTGCTCCAACCACCTGCAGGTGGCCAACTAGATCTGGGTGCCTTACAGGCTTTTTGTTAAGGAAGGTAAAGGTAAAGGTTCCCCCCGCACATTTGTGCAGTCGTGTCCGACCCTAGGGGCCGGTGCTCATCTCCGTTTGTTAGCCGAAGAGCCAGCGTTGTCCGAAGACGCTTCCACGGTCATGTGGCCGCATGACGCGCGCAGAACGCTGTTACCTACCCACTGAAGTGGTGCCTATTTATCTACTTGCATTTGCATGCTTTCGAATTGGCAAGAGCTGGAGCTAGTGCGGGAGCTCACTCCTCACGCGGGGCTAGGGATTCGAACCTCCGAACTTGAGATCTTCCAATCAACAAGCCTGGCGTCTTACCCGCTGAGCCACCACGCCCCTCCTTGTTAAGGAAACCCCTCCAATATTTCCCTTAATAAGCTACAAAGCATCAGACTCACCATGAAGACAAACTCCATGCGTTTGGTGCGCGGAGGGCGAGGGCTGCACTCAAGATGCCTATCCACTGAAGGAGAGCTGGCATAGCGGAAAGTTTGACCACTGATCTTGGCTTCAGAATATGGTTCCTGATACTCTTCTGGAAGGAAGGAAGGAAGGAAGGAAGGAAGGAAGGAAGGAAGGAAGGAAGGAAGGAAGGAAGGAAGGAAGGAAGGAAGGAAGGAAGGAGGTTCAGCTTGCTCACAATCCATTCCTCACCTATGCTATGGGCAAGGGCACTTTCATTTCCCTGTTTGAATGTTTTTCAACCTATCACATGAGTCACAACCTTTTCAAAAGGCCCTTGCTTCTTCCCCATATCTTCTTTTTTTAAGCCATAACCACTTATTTGATGAGGAGCTCTGAAAAAATGGAGGCTGGAAGTTTGGAATTCTTTATGTCCTTTCGTTTGGGTTTTGTAAAAGGATAACTAGCAATGGTTTTTCCCCCCTCCTTTCTGAAGTGTGATATTACAAAACATTGCCTTTTTCCGTCTCCCCAAAATGGCACCCTCTGATAGCAAAAACCCTTAGAAGAAGATCCCCAAAATGTTTCAAAACTTGGGTGACGGCCAATGGAACACCCAGGGGGTTGGGATAATTTTGTGATGGTAAGGCATGTTCCTTCAGCAACCAATCTAAGTCAGGTGGAAAAACTCCCCATTGCTCTTTAGACTTTGTGGAGAGAACACAGCTCAGTGGGAAAGTGTGAAGGTGCTGGGTGGAAATTAAGCCTTCTTCACTTCAGGAATATCAGGCCCAAACCCCTAGAAGAAAGCTCTTTCAGCCTCAGCCCATCCAAGGTTGGGTGGACAAATAGCCCAGCATGGATGCTATAGCTACCAGCTTCTTGTTGGGTTCTTGGGTGTTCTCTGAGCATAGTTGGTTTTCTGAAGACTTTTCATTACCAGGTGCAGTAACAACATCAGTTCATGGAAGACTGGAGTTGAAGGAAGAGGGGGAAAACCACACCTCAACCAATATATATATTAACGACCAGCAAACCCCACTCTCTCATGCACTGACAATGTTACCTAGCTGGGTAATGAAATGTCTGCAGGAAAACCACCAAGCTCAGGGAACACCAAACCTGAGCTATATACTGTGTGTATGTATGTATGTGTATGTGTGTGTGTGTGTGTGTGTGTGTGTGTGTGTGTATGTATGTATATATGTATATATGTATATATAAAAAGGTAAAGGTTCCCCCCGCACATTTGTGCAGTCGTGTCCGACTCTAGGGGCCGGTGCTCATCTCCGTTTGTTAGCCGAAGAGCCAGCGTTGTCCGAAGACACTTCCACGGTCACGTGGCCGGCATGACGCGTGCGGAACGCTGTTACCTTCCCACCGAAGTGGTACATATTCATCTACTTGCATTTGCATGCTTTCGAATTGCTAGGTTGGCAAGAGCTGGGGCGAGTGCGGGAGCTCACTCCGTCACGCGGGGCTAGGGATTCGAACCTCCGAACTTGCGATCTTCCGATCAACAAGCCTGGCATCTTACCCGCTGAGCCACCACGCCCCTTTATATATATATGTGTGTGTGTGTGTGTGTGTGTGTGTGTGTGTGTGTGTGTATGTGTATGTGTATGTGTATGTGTATGTGTATGTGTATGTGTATATGTATATATATTTTCTCTATCCAATTGCCACCAGCTTCTTCTCTGTGCAAGAAATTTCCTCCAACAATATATCTACAGACATGAGTTCCTGTACTCGGTTCTAGACCTAGAGGTATGTTTTTCAGCCAAAGGATCCCAAGGTTAACAGATAAAAGGTTCCATTGCACCAGCCACCTTGGGTCTATCTTGGTCCTAGTGAATCCATCTGCCAATCAGAACCACAGATCTCCCTTTCTTTCCATGCTCAACATGAGCTCTAAGTCTTGGATAGTTTTTCCTTCTCCTTCCTCTCCATTCTTCACCCTTGTGAGTCATCTGCTTCTTCTACAGGGAGCTCTATCTCAGTTTTGCTCTTTTTAAGGAACTTTGGGAGCCTTTGCACTGAAGAACTGGGTAAAAATGCTTTATGTCAGGGGTATACAACCCTTTTTCAGGCTAATGTCTGCATTTGCCCTTTGGGCAAAATTAAATTTAATTTCAAATAATTAAGTACATATTCAAATAAAAGAAGCAAACAGGATTACTAAAAACAATGTGCAACGTAAATTGTTTAACAATTTATCATGCAGGCCTTCTCTTTGTGAATGTTACAGACATATCCTTCCTCTCTGTCCAACTTTTAACATCTAGGTTTGTATAGTCATCAATTTTAATTCATTGTAGTTTCAATGTATATTCAATGTATAGTCATTGTAGCTTCCGCGGTCATGTGGCTGGCATGACGCGCACGGAACGCTGTTACCTTCCCACCGAAGTGGTACCTATTCATCTACTTGCATTTGCATGCTTTCGAATTGCTAGGTTGGCAAGAGCTGGGGCGAGTGCGGGAGCTCACTCCGTCATGCGGGGCTAGGGATTCAAACCTCCGAAAATGCGACCTTCCGATCGACAAGCCTGGCGTCTTACCCACTGAGCCACCACGCCCCCTAAAAAAAGCTTGTGGAGGGGCAGCTTAATAAGATCACCTATACAGAACATCATGGCGTAAGTTCCAATGTAGCCACTGAAACCAGAGCCCACCTCCCGTTGCCCTGTCCACTGTGCCAGGTCTGGTAATCTGCACTGCTGGATCCACTTCTGTTAGGTGCAGGGCTGGACTGAGTCTGAAATGGTAGTTTCTACTAGCAGACATTTCCGCTAAAATCTCTAAGAATGTTGCTAAATTCTGTACCTTTGCAATTGGAATGGTCAGCCACTAAAATGATAGTCTGATGACCTATATACTTGACTATGTAAAGGTAAAGGTAAAGGTTCCCCCCGCACATTTGTGCAGTCGTGTCCGACTCTAGGGGCCGGTGCTCATCTCCGTTTGTTAGCCAAAGAGCCAGCATTGTCCGAAGACGCTTCCGCGGTCAGGTGGCTGGCATGACGCGCACGGAACGCTGTTACCTACCCACTGAAGTGGTACCTATTCATCTACTTGCATTTGCATGCTTTCGAATTGCTAGGTTGGCAAGAGCTGGGGCGAGTGCGGGAGCTCACTCCATCACGCGGGGCTAGGGATTTGAACCTCCGAACTTGCGATCTTCAAGCCTGACGTCTTACCTGCTGAGCCATCGCGCCCGTGTGTGTGTGTGTGTGTGTGTGTGTGTGTGTGTGTGTGTGTATGTATGTATGTATGTATGTATGTATGTATGTATGTATATATATATATAAAAACAATCTTCCAGAAGGAGCATCTTCCACCCCATCAACTTTCTTTTCAGTACCTTGCAGCAAGCTCTGGAGATTAAGCTCAGCTTCATGATGCAGGTCCTCCACGCCAACGGGTCGAGCCAAAAATATGTTCACAGGCTGATGCCATAACAGCTTGGGTGGGGTAGGCTTCTTCACATCTAGGTCTAAGTTGGAAGTTGCTGGGGAGGAAAAACAGAGAGGAAGAAAAAGAACAAAGTTTGCATTAGGGTTCTAGAGACACAGAGAGGTCTCTGGATGTCTCTGCACAACGGACCTCGATCCCCTTTTGAACTACTTCACTCTTGCCATTTGCAATAATTTTTTAGCAGCAAACCGATACATTAAGCCTATGTGAATCCAGCAAGATCCAAGTTGAATAATCAGTTCAATTTGAAACCATTGATCTGATTTAATTCAACCATTCAAACTGATTCGATCAATCTGATTCACTATCAAATCGTCAAATTTTATTTGGCAAACACCATATCTGCTCCTGGACAGAACTGTCCAAATTAATTTGTTGGTATCCAACGCAACCATTTAATTTGTGTTTCATTCAACTTGCTTATGAACTTAATATTCCCTCAGAATTGACTATTTGCACAGCTCTTTCCCAAACAGTGTATACTACCTCCTATCCCCCTCTTCATAATGAATTCTTCATAATGAGAAGACAGGATACCCTGGAGAAGAAGCTGATGCTAGGGAAAGTGGAAGGCAAAAGGAAGAGGGGCCGACCAAGGGCAAGATGGATGGATGATATTCTGGAGGTGACGGACTCAACCATGGGGGAGCTGGGGAGGGTGACGGCCGACAGGAAGCTCTGGCGTGGGCTGGTCCATGAGGTCACGAGGAGTCGGAAGCGACTGAACGAATAAACAACAACCCTCCCCCTCTTCCCCCCACCCCTTCAGATTGGTGGATTTTCTGGAAAAGGCTGACCTGGAACAATTTTCTATGTCTTTAGCTCAACTTGAGGTCAAGTTTAGTATGCTTCCTTGACTTTTATTGAATAAACAAAAAATGACAATTCTTAATTGGTTTATTAAACAACTGAAGACTTTCCCTCTCTTTTGTAACAATGTTACCTCAATAGGATGCATAAACACCTCTGCTGGAAGGATATGAATTGAAATGCTTGAGTAGGAAAAAATAAATACATAGATACATCACCTCCTGAGAGTCAACGTGATAGATAAATGTGCAAAGAATTACAACCGAAGTGGCTGTAGGAGACTCTCTTCCCCTCTCCCTTCCTCAATCTTGTGTTACATTCCTTCCTTCTTTCGTAAAAACGCTTGTTTTTGAGTGGGAAGCTGGATTTCCTTGCATATTTCTTTCTCTCCAAAACAATAATTCATCTCTGGTTTCAGTAGGTGGGAAATTAGTCAGACTGGAGTTCTACAGGAAGAAGAGGGCTGCTATTAAGTGATCCATCAGGTTCAAGACTGCCTCTGTCCTGATCCACCCCTGCAATCCTCCTTTTGGAGGCCTATCCCGCCAAGGAGGACACCCACCACAGTCCATTTTCACCAAAGGCACAGTTCACACAACATGGGAGACAAGGCTAAGACAGTCTTTTACGGTTCTTAAGGTTGTGTGAACCATCCATGGTATTAACCTGAACCTCCTATCTGCCATGATGTAGCTGATTTCTGGGGGCACAGAATTTCCACACACACAGCTAACATTACAATTGCAAATTTATTTATTTATTTATTATTTATTATTCAAATTTATTCCCCGCCCATCTCCCATGCAAGGGACTCTGGGCGGGTTACAATAAATAAAAATTTAAAAACTATACAAAATATCTAAAAACACAAACAAAACATAATAAAATAAAATCCAGGATGGGCTTGGACCCGCAGAATAGATAGTGGAGCTATGGGGCCAGCCAACCCCAGGAGGCACTACCACCTCCATCGTCCCAGGCCAGGTGGCAGAGCCAGGTCTTAAGGGCCTTCCGAAAGGCCAGGAGGGAGGGGGCCAGTCTCACCTCCAAATACTGATATTGTCTTGGATTAGAACCGCGGTTCTCAAAGGGTGGTCTGGGGACCCCAGGAGGACCTGAGATCTTTTCAGATGTCCATGAAATCAAATAAATAAATATTTTTAAATGTCTCGGTTTTAATTTCTAATACAGTACATATCAAGAGATATAACCCACATAAACCAGAGCTCTTTGAGGTTCTCAATCATTTTTAAGATTGTAAAAGGGTCCCGAGACCAAAATGTTTGAGAACTGCTGGATTAGAAGTATGTGTGAACCCAGCCAGGGAATACTTTATAAGGATTCTGAGGTTTGGGGGGGATAAACAAGATACTTTCTGATATACTTTGTTGGTAGAACTCCCTATGTGAGAGGAAAACTCCCGATCATGCCTTCTCCAGGACAGCTTTTGTGATCTTTAAAATTTCAAACATACTAAAGTATTTTCCTTGGAAATCATTTACTATGGAATGCTTATAGATGTTTTATGACCAGATTGCTCAATAGCCTCCAGTTGCGTTGCATTTTTTAAAGTTCAGCAGGGGAGATGGAATGAATGGCTACTATATTAATTTCAGCACGCAGTGGTACACACACTGCCAGGAGTTGAAATTCAATTGGTAGCATACAAATCTGATGAATAAATAAATGTGCGCCCCAAGGCAGAGGATGCTGCAAAAAGTTAATTACAACTTGGGTTTCTCCGTTCCAGTTGCTCAAGTTGATTTACATGGTATTCGTCTAATTATGCTGCTACTAATTCATTTTAGGCAACAACGCCTCTCTAATAATAAGGGGAGGGGGAAATTCACAGGAAAATCTATCAGGGAAAAAATGCATCTTCATCTTCCTATCTATGGTGGTTCCAAACCAGATCACAGAGAAACCCTAGGATAGCAATTCCATCAAGTAATTAAGGATCTCTAATTGAAACGGTTTGGGTTCCTTAGAAAAGTAGAATATACAAGCTTGTTGGCAGTTATGGATGTGTGTATGGGGTGGGCTGAATAGTTAAACCTAGCCAGGCTAAAAGATAAAGCAGAGATAGAAGACCACCATTGCTTTCTTCCCCAGAAAAATCAATGCACAGAAAGCAACATTGTAGAGGCTAAAAGAGAAGGAACTGAGCTGAGATCGTGAAGCTGTAGAGAACTGACGGAGGGGTGCCAAAGCATTAAGTAGTGCCTTCAAGTTGAACTCCACTTTTGTGACGACACAGTCATGTCCCAGTCTAGCCTTCAAACCTGGAATATCCTTGTGGTCTCCCATCTAAGTGCTCTGATCTTGCATAGTTTTTTGGAGATCAGCCCAAGCCCTCTAGACTCTGCCAGCTGAGTTCGAAACAAACATCTAAACCAGAGCTTTCCAAACTGTGTGTCGGGACAAGTTAGTGTGTCGGCTGCAGTGTCTGGGTGTGTCGCGGCTGCTGCTGCCTCCGAGCCCTGCCAGGATTCCGCGCAGGTCCTAGCGCCTGCCTTGTGCCTTGCTGCCTCCAAACCTGCTGTGATTCTGCGCAGGTCCTAGTGCCTGCCTTGCGCCCTGCTGCCTCCAAACCTGCCCTGCCAGGATTCCACGCAGGTCCTAGTGCCTGCCTTGCGCCCTGCTGCCTCCAAACCTGCCCTGCCAGGATTCCACGCAGGTCCTAGTGCCTGCCTTGCGCCCTGCTGCCTCCAAACCTGCCCTGCCAGGATTCCACGCAGGTCCTAGTGCCTGCCTTGTGCGTTGCTGCCTCCAAACCTGCTGTGATTCCACGCAGGTCCTAGTGCCTGCCTTGCGCCCTGCTGTAAGAGTGTGTCGCGAAATGATGCCCTGCTGTAAGAGTGTGTCACCAACATGAAAAGTTTGGAAAGCTCTGATCTAAACCTTTATATCCAGGTTCTTCTCCCTCAAGAGAAACACTTTTCATTGAAGGGCAAATGGATTGTGCCAAAAATGTAGGGAATTTGCTTGAGAATCTGATTACAAGACACTGGAGTGGGCTTAGCCCCAAAGGACAAGCTCCATTAACACATATGCAGACCGCCCCCCCCCCACCCATGCTCACCCCTCTGAACTCTCCCCTCTTCCCTTGGATGCACTGTTGCTCCTGACCAAGGTCTAGACTTCACTTCCCAATGTCAGATCCTCAGAAAGTCTCTGGATGTAGCCATCTGGGACCCAGGGATATTCTGGGGATTGAAGATGACAGGTGACTGGAAGGCATGGCCTCGTTCCCTCTCCTCACACTCCCAAAAGCTTCCATTGGAAAACGAAACCAATTCAATTTCAGGAGAATTCTAAAGAACCCCAGGCAAGTAAATCTGGAGAGAGGATTTCACAGAGGCAGGAGGGCCATGCCGACAGCACATGTTGCCTGCTTTTTTTAAGGTCGCAGAATCACATCTCTTTTTTGATTCTCCCACCATTCATCTGGAAACTTGGCTGTTGCAACCGTCCTGTGCAAGTTCATATTGTTTAGGCATGAAAGGCAGATTTTCCTTTCTACCTTCTCTTCCTTATTTCCGATGATGGGCTTGCTTTCATGCCAGAACCTGGAGCAACCAGGCAAATGGGTTGGTCCTAATTGCATACCCTGATGGTGGGAGGAGGGCATCACTGTGAGTTCTTCAAAGAGTTCAAGGAAGAAAAAGACCACAGATGTGACTAGCAAATAAAAACATCCCCACAGAAGCACACTGAAATAACCCAAGAAGCCCTCAAATCACCGACGAAGGAGAAAGCAAGCCAGATGCAGAAATGAAGGTTACAAAATCACATCACTTTCTTGATTCTCCCACCATTCATCTGGAAACTTGGCTGTTGTCCCATGCAAGTTGGGTAGATTGACACCTCCCACCCAGGTCCTCTTTGTCCCTTCCTTCTGCTATTGTCTGTTCACATTGTTTAGGCATGAAACAAATCTTCCATTCTTCACAATGCATGCAAGCCAGTCCCGAGTGAAGGATCACAGGACCTGGATAGCCTGTTCGGAGTGAAGAGGTACAGCCGTTCTGCATGTGTCTCAACATTAGCTTTCCTACACAGGGAGCACTACAAGTTTGGATTTTACAGCTCTGCAAGCAGATCCTACCTGTGTGTTCCCTGCATAACCAGTAGATGGCAAAATTAACTGTTCAGAGGTGACCTTTCTTCGCAGATTAGCCCCTAATTTCTTAGCAAAATCTCCAGCTTTGACCTATGGTAGAAGGGTGTCACATACAGCCTTATACACAATCCCATAAGCCCAGAGTTGCAATTCCCCCAAATGTCAAGTTATAATTATTCTTTACCATATTGCAATTTTTAATGTGACAAAAGAGCTTATTAAAGACAGAACTGGAGAGTAATTTTATTGTGTTTAATTTTAATTAATTGTCAATAGAATGAAATCTCTCTCTCTCTCTCTCTCTCTCTCTCTCTCTCTCTCTCTCTCTCTCTCTCTCTCTCTCTCTCTTTTTTTGTCCAATTCATATTAACTATTTTTGGAATGCTCCTGGGAAGTCATTTGAAAGCAAGGTGTCCTTCTTGGCCTGGAAAAATCTCTGCATCCATGGCATTCTGCACATGCTCAGGCATACTCTAACCTTTGCTTGCTTTCCATTGGAAAATCATTCAAGTTTAGAATTAGATTTATAGATTTATCTAATTGATAAAGTATAAATTATAAATAAATTTATAGGTTTATCTAATTGATAAATTAAATCTATTAATAAATTTATCTAATTGAGTCAGTGTGTGCAATATAGGATACTTTCACCTGCAAATTCTGAAGAGAATGGCTCGTCTTTTAAATCCACCCTTCCCCTGGATGTCTTAGGCCACACTTCCCATTATCCACAACTATTGGCCATGGTCTTGAGTCTGATGGGAACAGCAGCTCTAATTATCTGGAGAGCACCCAGTTGGGTAAAGCTGTTTTAAAATACAAGTCAGTGTGAATTATATTGCTTTAACCCTTGCTTTGTATTTGTGGGAAGTATTTGTTTCCAGTTGTTGACTGACATTTGTTGAAGAAATTATGTTGTCATTTATCAAGAACAGAAGCTATATTTGATGCTTCCGTAGAAAAGAGGGTCATAAATAATACACAGCATTTCCTCCCTCTGTGGGAGAACAGAGACGCCTCTTCTGAAGAAGGCACTTGCCATCTGCACTTTTTATGAGTTCTTCTTTTCCCTAAATTGCAGCTTTTAAACTTCATTGCTCTGCTGCCTTGTTTTTAATTGCCTCCGTGGATCCGAAAGCCTCCCTTGGAAACATTGTTTTTTTTTAAAAAAAAGATTCAATTAACAAGCCACTCCACGTTGTTAATTCAAAGATTTGCAATGGCTTGATCTAAGATTTTGATTAAATTAAAATGTTGCAATGCTACCTCTTACAATTTAAGGTTGAGCTCTATCAAAGCACCCCATGAAGCTGCCATACCTAGACTGGATTAAAGGTTCCAGATAAGGATCTCATCCAGCCCTTCCTGGAATCAGCCAAAATCAAGATGTGGGTTGAAATCTCCATCAGAGGAGGGGCTGAGCAAAATAACTTGGGGGGGGGGGCTTCTGACAATAGACCTGGCTGCACAGAGTGGTGGGCATTTGAGGAGCTGGCTCAAGACAACTTGCTGCCAGAGATTAGGATTTGACTTTATCTACATCCTACAGTAAAGGTAAAGGTTTCCCCCGCACATTTGTGCAGTCGTGTCCGACTCTAGGGGCCGGTGCTCATCTCCGCTTGTTAGCCAAAGAGCCAGTGTTGTCCGAAGACGCTTCCGCGGTCATGTGGCCGGCATGATGCACGCGGAACGCTGTTACCATCCCACCAAAGTGGTACCTATTCATCTACTTGCATTTGCATGCTTTTGAATTGCTAGGTTGGCAAGAGCTGGGGCTAGTGCGGGAGCTCACTCCGTCACGCGGGGCTAGGGTCTCAAACCACCGAACTTGTGATCTTCCATCGACAAGCCTGGCGTCTTACCCGCTGAGCCACCATGCCCCACATCCTACAGACACAAGCTTAATTTCGCTTAATTTCACATTCCCACTGCTGACAAGGTAGAACCAGCTGTATCACCCAAATCACTCAGTGTTCTCCAACACTGCTTTGGGGACACCTTGGGCCAACACAAAGCAGCTCCAGATCACGGTGATCTCGTGACACTGGCTTAATTCAAAACCTCAGTTCTGGCTCAGCTACTGAATATTTGAAACTGCACTAAAACTATTCTTCTTCCTTTGAAACTGGGTGGAACCTGAGAGGAGTCTTTCCCGGTTTTCAGGAGCTCCTGCTTCACCATAGCTCTCAGCTCCAGGGCTTCAGGCCTTTTAAGGAGAAAGGTGGCTTGACGGTTTTTTCCAGCTTTCCTTTGCAGGAACTATAGAGGTATTTTTTGGCATATGAGCAGAAAGATGGAAACCACAAGGATGTAAATTGGGAGTGGAGGAGCTGCAAACAATTATTGTACTTCCCTTTTGCACTGAGTGTGGGTGAAAAGATTTTTGTTAAGTAGGGCGTGTAACACAGCCCTCATTTTCGTTCCTCCTTCCCAGCATTTTGAGGTCAGCAGGTGGTCAGCTCCTTCTCCGCCACCTGAGCTGGCTGCTCATTCTGGCTGATAATCAAGCCTACTGTCACAAACAACAGTGTCAGAGCTTTCCAAACTTTTTATGTTGGTGACACACTTTTTAGACATGCATCATTTCGCGACACACTCTTACAGCAGGGCACAAGGCAGGCACTAGGACCTGTGTGGAATCCTGGCAGGGCTCAGAGGCAGCAGCAGCGACACACCCAGACACTGCAGCCGACACACTAACGTGTCCCGACACACAGTTTGGAAAGCTCTGAACAGTGTTCTGAGCAGTGCAGAGCCAAATGTTTCCATTTCCCACAACGCCCTGGTATTGCACTCTCTTAAGGGCATTATGGGAAACTAAAAAATGACTCAGCTGCCTGGTGCTATGCCAGCCTTACGAAATAGATCAAAAAGAAGAAAAAGGAGGGGGGAATTAAGAGCAGGCTTCAATGTCACACCTTGTGGAAGGATTAGAGTCCTGGGATCCACACAAACTTTAGTCATGGATTCTAGCACAGGACTCTTCTTGCTGAGCTCCTCTAAGATATTGGAAGAGCAGCATCACTTGCTGGTCTGCCTCAAGTCCTTACTTTTTCAGCAAATTAGCAAGTAAGGTCCTTGGGGACAAAAAAAAAACCCTCACTGGGATTTTTGCACTGAAAGCACTCTATAGGAGAAAAAAGGAAAAAAAGAAAGAAAGGATTTCCGGTTGCAAACCGTTTCCTGCTTCTTGTTCATGAAGATATGGCTGAGGAATGGGGGGTGGAAGTGGGAGGAGAAGGGCTGACCCCACAATTGGCCTTTTTTGCTTAAGTTCCAGGAACAGAACTGTGTGTGAGAGAGAGAGAGAGAAAGAGAGATCCTTGGGGCCAGAATGGTAGACAGCACTGTGCAAAAATTCTAGCACTGGCATTCATTTGCAGAAAGGGACCAGCAGTCCAAATTAAATGTGCACAGGGAGCACTGGAGTTTGACAGCATCTCGTAAGACATCCTCCCCACAAAAGACTTCTTCCATCTCCAGATGTGTGAACTTCAACTCCCAGACCTCCCCAACTGGCATGGCCATTGCTGAGAATTCTGGGAGCTGAAGTCCACACATCTGCAAGGATGAGTACCCCAAAGGATGGTGGGGCATTACAGTGGGGCAACAATTAACACAGCTATTTCTAAGTTCAGTGCAGGAAAGAACAAGCTGCTGCCCATGTCTTATGTATACAAACTACACAGGACCCACAATGTCCATCCAAGAATCCAGCTATACTAAGAAGTCGCAGTGAAATCTAGAAAAGGTAAATTTTTGATCCTACTTGCCAGAGTCATTTTGCAACCGGATTATGCTCCTGCAAAAAAACCTTAATGGATTTTTAGTCCCTGGAGGCAAACAACCCACCCACTGTCAGTACAGCCATTCAAACCTTTTCCCCAAACTGGCGCCACAAAAGCCCCTCGTGCATCAAGGTTGCCATAAAACAAAGGAATGCAAAGATTCCTGATTAACTTGTTTCTACCAAAATCCAGGAATCCACCAGCAAGAAGAGCAAAATGATGATTGGGGTGGGGGTGGGGAGATGCAAAATGGTAACTAGAAAGTACAGACAAATAATCTACGACCTTTGCCATTTCCCACCCTCACCCCTTTCCGAAGAGAATTCTGCTGCTGGGAAGGGAGCCTCGAACAGTAAGGGGTCACCTATGCAGCCCCATAACACCATTTCTCACTCACTTGCCTGGAGCCAATTCCATCCTATTAATGATGGGCAAGACTCAGCATTCATTTGTTTCACTTTACAAGAATCTCCAGGGGTCTTTCCATATTCTGGGCAAGGTGCTCAGACATGATTCCGAAATCAATTATTCTGTGGAGTCCTTGGTGCTCTCTGAGCTTGATGGTTTGCCTGCAGACGTTTCATTACCCGACTAGGTAACATCATCAGTGCTGCCGGCACTGTTACCATCAGCAGTGTTACCAGCACTGATGATGTTACCTAGTCAGGTAATGAAACATCTGCAGGCAAACCATCAAGCTCAGAGAGCACCAAGGACTCCACAAATTAAAACGTCCCCAGCAGTTGGCTGTCTGGCCTCTGCTTGAATCCATCCTACAGCAGGGAGCCCACCACCTCCCTGGGTGTAGACAATGAGTGCCAGCCCTTCAAGGTAGTCCAGACCAGGAAACCAATGTTCAACCCTGAGCTACATATATTCTCCTCTATTGGAATCAATTATTCGGCCAGTTTGCCAGAATTCCCAAGCCTAAGCAGCAATTACCCAAGGCCCTTCTCCCAGCACAGAAATGCTGCAACAAAGCAGCACCACTTGACCTCCTGCCTGCCACACTGCTCTTCAACGCAAGCGTTGGTGACCCCAGCCAGAATCTGCTCAAGATCTGATCATGCCCCATTTTGTGGTCTGGAAGGGTGTGGGTGTGTGCCGACAACTCCTCTGTTTTGCAAATAATACCCAGACATCTCCCCACCTCCCAAATTCAGGAGGTGAACTCTGTCTCCATTCCAGGAAAATCTCAGGAGCACCCAATGCCACGCTGCCAGGTACATGGAACAAAGGGGGTTGCGCCAACTTGCAGTCCAGAAGAAAATGTTCTGCCTCTTGCGCCCACTTGCTGTTTGAATTGAGGTTGCTGTGGCAACCTGACATACTGGAAGACTGCCTCCCCCCCCTTAAATAATTTGACTTGTTGCCGTGCCAACAGAGGGAGGGAAGCAGAAGCAAAACCCAAATCTGCTTCCTGATTCTCTGGCACAGACTGGAAGGTCCAAGAGGGATCTAAGCATCATTCTGCAAACGCAGCCCGAAAATGGTAGGTTCATCTGAAACCCTTAAAAAGTTCAAAGGATGTATGCTTTTGAATATATGCTGTGAATATATCTTCACAAATGAGAAAACAACACATATAAAAGCATTTTTTTCCACATGAGGCATTCAAGTCTATCAATGATTGCTGCAAACAGTTCTCCATCCCTGTCCCATAATCCTTTGCAGATCATTGATGGAAATGGTGTTATTCTAATCTATTAAGAATGGAGAGGTTTCTTCTGAAACAGCAGGAAAAAATTCACACAGCATGTTTAATTTGGAGATGGGAATGAAACATTTTCTAGGTTCACACAATACTTTCAACCATCAACTAACTAAAGGGGCTGTGTTTGCCTTACATGTAAACCCACAGGAACACCTAAGGTTTACATTCACAAAACGTAGCATCTGGTGCAAAATGTCCCCGTTAACCTGACACTTCACATACGTGGGTGTATTCTGATCTGGGGAAAACAAGCTTCTCGCATGTCGGAGAATGTGAAGTCCTTAACCAAGCAATGTTCACGTAAGATGTTATGGCCAAAACAAATGACACCAAATTATGTCTTACTATGATGATTTGGTTCACACAATACAGAGGTGACAACCATGGTTAGGTTCTCAAAACATGGTGAATCGGAAAAGACCCAATCTAACTTTCGCTTTCACCAACCTGATGCCCTTTAGATGTGTTAGACTCGTATCACCTAAAATCCTGAACTCTCAGGAGTATCTGCAGGGTATGGTAAAAAAAGTCAAGATGGTCGTTGCAACGGGGCAATCGAAGCTGTGGAAAGTGGTGCAGAACTAGCGAGATTATTATATGCACAAAGATGGAAAGACTCTGAAATACCCACAATGGAGGAATGGTTGGTGAAGATGACAGAATGAGCAGAGATGGCAAAATTGACCTGGTTGATTAGGGAAAAGACAAGAACTACATTTGTCAATGACTGGAAACCCTTTATGGATTTTTTGCTGAAAATGGAAAAAAAATGAACTTGTGATTTATGGGTTTGATGATTAGAAAGAGTAGAATATGGAAAGAAGGGAGCCCTGATGTAACCACAGACAGAGAGGATAAAATATAAATGCATTTATAAATGCTATAAAGATCAGAAGCCACTTCTTTATACCCTTTTCTTTTTTTTCCTTTCTTTGTCTTTTTCCTTTCATCTCTTTCCTACTTACTTATCACTTTTCTTTTTCTTTGCTTCCTTTTTTCTCTAAATTTGTACTGTTTTACCTTGTAAGAAACTTTTCTAATAAAAATTAATTAAGTAAAAAAAGAAAGTGGGGCTGAACTGAATCCTTGTAATCAGCAGGCAATATGAGAATTCTTGCCCAGCCTTGCAGAAACGCTACACGTTGGACTTTTGTCTTCACTGTGCTCCACATCATTCCAAAAACAGACTCTGAGGTCTTGAACTGAAGATGCAAACACCGCATCGCGACTGGGCATGGTTGTACAGTAGTTCCAGCCATCCTGCTACACATAATTAAATTATATTCCAAACATGTGGTATTTACAGAGAGGATAATCAAACTTAACAAGGAATAACCTAGGGCAGTGTTTCACAACCTCAGCCACTATAAGATATGTGGACTCCGACTCCCAGAATTCCTTAGCCAGCTGGCCAGGGAATTCTGGGAGTTAGAGTCCATACGTCTTCAAGTGGCCGAGACTGAGAAACACTGTTGTAGGTCATCCATGTCTATGTTGGTGCAATGCACTGCTGGACTGCTGTACCCAGAGACTCCTTCACACAACATGTTTTCACGGGGTTATTGAATGACCCTGTTTCTGGCTTCACACCAACTAAAACAGCCTGGATTGTGCAACCCAGTAAGCCACATACGCCATCCTAATCAAAGCAGATGTAAATGTATCTTCTAGGTTGCTAGGCCTGGTTGATGGCATAGCCTCCACCATCATTTAACCCTACCACCCTTCACATTTGTGAGTGGCACCTGGAGATCATGTAGTGCAGTGTTTCTCAACCTTGGCCACTTTAAGATATGTGGACTTCAACTCCCAGAATTCCCCAGCTAGCATGGCTGGCTGGGGAATCCCAGGAGTTGAAATCCACTCCTCTTAAAGTTGCCAAGTTTGAGAAACACTGCTCTAGTTCAACCCCGTGCTCGGTGCAGGAATCTTCTACTAATAAAGGTATTGTTTGATACAATAAGGAGAGGGGATGTCACTCTACCAAGGCCAAGTTCCCCCCACCCCCATTGCTCAAGTTAACCTCCATTACGGGGCATATCCAGGCCAACTTGCAACCACTAAAGCTAGCTTTGGCCAAGGGCTCTAGAGAAGCTGCCAAATCAAGATGGATATTCCTCCTTCTGCACCAAGCAGAGAACGCTCTCCTACCCGTGGATACTGAGCGTCTTGTCCACACCAGAATAACCGGATCAAGGCACTGGGGTTCAACCAGGAGGGGAATGAGAGAAATTAAGCTTGAGATAGGACAGCTAGGGAGCTCCAAATCCACGCTAGCGTGCAGCCGGGCTACGTTTTCCACCAACTGCCAGATGGGATAGAGGCCCTCGAAACCCAAGGAACTGAGGCAGGGCGAAAGGAATTTGCTCCAAGGTGTAGCCTATTTTGCGCATTTGTCAGGCTGTCCTCTTTCATGAACAGCATTTATCCAAAAGGAATGACATGTACACTGACGTTGCCTAGAGGACCTTCGGCAGGAGGGCGATCACCGACACTCCTCAAGACCTGTCGCCCCAGGCCGGTGCCTCTCTTTGATTAATGACAGAGCCGGCTTTTTGGCCAAGACAAAGGGCCAACCAGGTTTGGGGGGATGGGATTCACTTCCTCCCTTGTAAGGTTTTCTCTCCCAGCTTTCTGACTGGCAGGAATGCAGCAGGACTCACAGCTTTCGCCATCCCTGCATTGCTGTGCTGGGAAAACTCCTCCATTCCTGAGCATGGCTGTCAAACATCAGGGCTTACCCTCAGGTAGTGATGAAAAAAAAGAGAGAGACTTAAAACTAATACAGTTAAAATGCTGCTTCCAAATATTGGGAGGACATGAGTTTGAGGAGCAGAGGGGAAAAAATGAGGGATTCATTCCTGCATCACCAGGAGCTGACAGGGCTACGTGCCAGTACAGAAGAGGGTCGTAGCGACTTGTTGCAGCCCGCGTTTCGAAAATATTGATGGGGTAGGCTGAAGAGAGCACCTGGATGAGAGTTCAACCTACTTGCCCAGCATTGAGTGCTCTCTTCCCACATATTTTTCAGAAACAATCTAGTTCCTGTTCTTTACCTAATTCCTGAGGACGAGAATCATGCCTGCTGCCAATGCAGTGGCTCCCACCTGATCTGGACCACGGCCAAGGGCTGTTTTCATCTCCTCTTCCCAGCTTTAATTGAAGCTTTCGAGATGCTCTACTTACCTGCTTTGAGACCCAGCCCAAAGGTTGGCCAGATACCTTTCTCCAAAACGGAGCAAAGGACTCAGCGGAGCAGCAGATATAACGGATCCTGGGAGAATGCTGTCTAAAGGTTCTTCTGCTATTAACCCAAGGGAGGGGACAGAAGAAGGTAAAAGGAATCCACTGGCAGGATGATCCACTGGCCCAGAGGAAAGCCTATAGATGGAATCAGTGATTTCGACTCTTCGCTCCTTACTCAACCCAAGGTTCAATCCCTTGCTCAAGGAAGCAAAGCCATAGTCAAGCAGAGAAGTTGAACTCCACCCTCCAATGATGTCCTTCCATATGGATCAACTACAATGCCCAATGTATAACACCCCCCTCCCTAGCCATCAGCCACATCTGTTAGCGCTTAGGCAACATGGTTGATCTCATTGCATTATTGCTGCTCTCCTTTCCAGAGAAATCCGGAGCCAGTTTGGTCTAGTGGTTAAGGTGCTGGGCTAGAAACCAGGAGTCTGTGAGTTCTAGTCCTGCCTGAGGCGTGAAAGCTGGCTGGGTGACCTTGGGCCAGTCCCTGTCTCTCAGCCCTGGGAAGGAGCCAATGGCAAACCAGGAGCCTGAGAGTTTTAGTCCCACCTTAGGCGTGAAAGCCGGCTGGGTGACCTTGGGGCAGTCACTCTCTCCCAGCCCAACTCACCTCACAGGGTTGCTGTTGTGGGGAAAATAGGACGAGGAAAGAGTATTTGGTATGTTCACTGCCTTGAGTTATTTATAAAAATAATAAACCGCCCAGAGTCTACCATGGTAGAGATGGGCGGTGATAAATTTGATTAATAAATAAAAAATAAAAATAAAAATAATAAAGGCGGGATAAAAATTAATTAAATAAATAAATAACGACTGGATTTACAGAATATTAAACCAAAGGACTTGCTTCTTGCAGGTACTCAAATATTTGCTCAACGGCATTGGCTATTGATCAGGCAAAGCCTCCATCTTGCACCAGTCCCCAATCTGGCTCATGCTATTGATTTTACTAAAGGACAAAAGATGGGCTGTCAGAATAAAAGCAAGATCCACTTTTGGATTCCAGCAATGCTTCAACTGCTTTTTCTGGGGGGATTTCTCTTGCCTGTGAAGCCAATATAACACTTCCCTTGGTGAGATTAGAAAGATGGCCATAATGTGGTCCCACCACCTCTTTAAATTTATCCCATTGGTAAGCATTCCCAGTGAAAACATTATCAGAAAGAGAGCTTATTTGCTTCCAGAAAGAAAAACACAAAGGGCTTCCATACCACCACAACCGTTTCTATTCCCTTAAAAGCAGTTTGAAGACCATCCAGGAGCAGCTTCACATCTGCCGACTCAGATTGCTGAAAAAACAAAGGCAAAATCACAACTTGGCCTGCCAGGCGAACTGAAATTCAAACTGACAAGAAAGTTAAGGCCACCACTGCCTCCATTGATGAAAGAGTCTGCAATCAAATTTTCCCAAGCTCTAAAATCTAAAATCAACTTCAAAGCTATTCCATCTTGCATGGCACTGAGCGGAAGACAATCAGTTTGGGATCACAAGGATGAGGTGGTAATCTGGTAGTGGTATAAACACCTCCTTTAAAATGCTCTGTGGCTGCTTTAAGATAAATATGCACATACATACACACACATAAAAGAAAATAATATTTCTATTGCAACATGTACAGTCCATTAAAGTACATGCTGCAATACATTTGTGTGTCTGTGGGTGGGTGTTCAGGGAGTCATAAAGCTCTTTCTTGTTCAAGCTAAATAAAGGTTCCAGGTGACACTTGTGAAAACACTTTGGTACAAATGCACAAGTCATTTGCCACCAGTTTTGTGGAAGACATCTCACTGCAGCACACGGAAACCACAGTCACTTCCCATTTCAGATTAGCACAATATGCTCTAAAGGAACCTGCCCTTGGAAATGGCACTTTCGTTAATGTTGGTTTTGCGCTTTGCAGAGTACATAACACCAGTCCTGGATCAACTGTGCTAACCCCCACTTTGTTTCCAGGGTCAATTCAAAGCGCTAATTCTTAACTATGAAGTTCTAAAGCTGTGTTTTTCAAATTTGGCAACTTTAAGATGCGTGGACTTCAACTCCCAGAATTCCCCAGCCAGCATGCTGGCTGGGGAATTCTGGGAGTTGAAGTCCACGCATCTTAAAGTTGCCAAATTTGAAAAACACTTTTCTAAATGGTTTGAGACCAAGAAGCACCCTTTAAAGGGCGGCGGGGGGGGGGGGGTAGAGAAAGTGTCAGCTGTGGCAGCTTCCACACTTGGAGAATGACCCTTCCAAAGTTAGACTGCAATGATCAGCGGATTATTTTTTTAAGAAATGAAGCGGGAAGCCTAATCAGTTAAAATACACAAGAGTTCGTGCAGCATTTGGCATTTCCCTTCCATTGACTGGTCCATTAACGTCAATGGAGAAAAATGGGGAGAGGACTAACAAGTGCGCAACCAGGGCACAATATTTTCTACTTGCTGTTATCTCACCACCAGACCACAGGTGGTATCGGAGATCTGGGATCCCATCTCCCTTTCTCTAATGGACAGCAAGAAATGGCCTCCCAGTTTTATCACAGTTGTGACACTGGGAGCAGTGGGTGTTTCCCCCTCCCCTCTTTCTGCTGGTTCCCTGATCTGAATCAGCCTGCCAGAGAGTGAAAAAATACAGATGCTGATAATATGCTGTTATTCGTTACACCCCAGGAGGCTGATAGCAGCCTAGGAGAAAGGAACAATGCCTAAACAGGAACCCCTGACCCCTCTTTTCGGGGATATGTTTTTTATTGAAGCTGACTGTCTGCTTCGCCAAGGCTGGTTTTAGGAAATAAAGGACACCGGCTGATTTTTCCACCCCACATCTGTTTCGGTGACAAAATGGTTGACGGGTTGAAACATTATTTTTTTTAAAAGGCAGTTATTAAATGTAGGTTTTACTTTCCCTCTATAAGTGTTGTTCAAAGCCGATTATCAAAATCACAAAACAGAAGTTAAGGTACCCAATGATCCAAAGATACCAAAGATCCATCAAAGCATCTCAGTACAATTTTAAAAGCCCCTGCTAATGAGCCTTCTTCTTTCAACAACTAGGAAGTCGGCTGCCGGCCCTTTCAGATAGACCAGAGGTGACCACCGAAGTTATGAATGCTAAGACTACTTTTATTATAAGGCTACAATAACAGAATCTTGCAACTCTCAATGTGACCCCCCCCTCCCTGCCTTTATCCTAAAGAGAACTAGGAAGGGTCAAGTCTGAGACGCTTTTTCAAATTACAATTCTGCCCCGACTCAGATTTCTCTTATCTGACTGTTGCCTTGGCTGCAGCCCTCCCTCTCCTCCTCAAGGTTATTCTCCCAGCCCATTCTCAGAGACCCAAAGCTTTCCTTTTTCTACCAGCAGAGAGACAGCAGAGATGGCACTTCCCTGGCTTCCTTAGGCAATGACTTCCATAAGGTGGGAGCAACCACCGAGAAGGCCCTCCTTCACTTTCCTCTAAATCAGAGCTTTCCAAACTGTGTGTCGCGACACAAAAGTGTGTCGCCACACACAGTCTGGTGTGTCGCCACACAACCCGGAAGCGCTGATCATCATCATCAGCGCTTCCGGGTTTCCCGCGGCGACACACCAATTGCAGCGCACAAAACCTGAAAGCGGCAGCAGCGCTTCCGGGTTTTTGCGCGCTGCCGCAAGGACGGCACTTCCGGGTTTTCCCACGGCGACACACCAACACCGGTTGGTGTGTCGCCGCGGGAAAAACTTTGGAAAGCCCTGCTCTAAATGTACATGCAGCAGGCAGATGCTTCAATCCAGCTTTAAAAGGATTTTCGCCAGCTTTAAAAGGATCAGGTAAGAGACGTTGGACTGGAGAGCTGCTGCCAGTCAGAGCAGACAGGGTGAAGAAATCATCTCAGCTAGTTTGGGCAGCCTCTTAGATTTTCTTTCCCCAACCCCCTGCGTACAAAATTCAGAATTATCTTTCTTCATCTAACGAACAGGGCTTACCATTCAGCAGCAAAGTCCCCAGGACCCTAGCTAGAGAGGCAGTCCCCAGAAACCTTGTGACCAGTGCCCAAACTGGTTTTCAAAAAGATCATCCCATCCCCACCCCACCCCTCTAGCAAAAGCACCCACCCATTTGTCATCACGAGCAAACCACACTGTTGCAAATATAGCTTGTGAAATGGGAACTTCAAAGAGGAAGGGACAATTTTGACATAGATAAGAGAGAGGCCTTCAAAAGACAAGGAAGGCAGAGGTTACATTTTCTTGCAGTCTCCTAATAAGTAGAAATAAATAAGGCAAAGTTGCTTGCAATGGGGATACGGGGACGGTTTGAATCTGTGAAACAAAAGGGAAGAAGGATATCTCTTAATTAGGAAAGCTACCGAAGCCCTTGCCATGCAAAGCATGGTGGTTGTCAGGACACTGAATTCTGCAAGCAACTTGGGTATGAATGTGACAAGCAGTCCTGGATGGTTAATTTCCTTTAGCGTTGCCTCCTGAACCTCCCACCCTGGCATTTTTTCTCCTGAGATAAGGAATTAACGGAACGTCTTCCATGATCATTGGTTCTTCCTACTCTCTATCAGCAGCCTTCCAAGATCCCATGCAGAGGCCATTCTCAGCATTGCCACGTGAGATGTTCACCAAAGGATGCCTGATCTCTGATACGCGATGCACGGTTTGCATTAGTGTTATTTACTACATGGATATCCCACCTTGGAACTCAAGCGGCGTGCACAGGGGTCCACCAAGGCATTGACCCGACCCAACCCATCTTAGCCTGAGCAAGATTATTAAGAAACACCCCAAAGATCAAACTCCAAAACACGAGAAAAGCAATGTAGTTTATGCAATCCAGTGCAGTGAGGGGTGCTCTGAACTCTACATTGGAGAAACCAAACAACCTTTGTACAGGAGGATGGCCCAACACAGGAGAAGTAACACCACAGGACCAGAGTCAGCAGTTTATCTTCATCTAAAGGAAAAAGGACACTCATTTGAGGACATTAATGTTCACATTTTAGACAGAGAAGATAGGTGGTTTGAGAGTTGACATGATTCAAGCTACAGACATTAAGAAACAGAGTTTGCATTTCAGTGCAATTATATATTTTGTCAAGTATTGCTGCTCTGCAGAGTTTCAAGTAGGGATTTTTCCAGCCTAACTTGAAAATGGTGGGACTCGGCCTGAAATCTGCCCATGCAAGAACGTTGTTTTACCGCTGAATCATCTTCCTAAGATTGCCAAAACATATATAATTAGGACCACAGCACTAATATATTCTAATATATTCTAATATATTCAATTTCATTCCACCAGAGATGGAATGAAGGGAATCTACATAATATCGCTTCTTTGCACATTTCCATCCACTGAGGACGTTATCCAATTATTAATGGCAGATGAACTCAAGGGCTCTGACCTTGAAAAACTTATTTATGTTCTTGCAAGTTGCTACTTTTGCTCTGCTCTCATTTAAACTTAGGAAGAAATGTTTAAGTTCTTAGTTGTAGCTTTGGCTCTCTTGTTGTAACCATTTTATAACTAATGCTTCTTTTATTATTTTATTTTATAATTTCACTATTTTATTGTTTTATTGTATTTTATTGCATTCCTATGTTATGACCTGTGGTCACTACAATAAACTTTACTTACTTACTTCCACCCACTGTTACCAAGCGCTGGCAAAAAATAAAAATAAAAATGGAGCTGGGATCCCACACTTGCCCAGACTTCCACTCCCTTCAGCTACATCTATCATATCTTCTTCCTTTTAAGCAGCCATTGGCTTAAAACAAAAGGGTTTGCAGCACAGATATTCCTAGCATTAATTCCCAGCATGCTGGAGATGCTTGCTTGCTTGCTTGCTTGCTTGCTTGCTTGCTTGCTTGCTTGCTTGCTTGCTTGCTTGCTCGCTCGCTCGCTTGCTCGCTCATTCATTCATTCATTCATTCATTCATTCATTCATTCATTCATTCATTCTTAAACTGACTTGTGTCCAGGAGACAGAAAAGTTACTTAAACAAAGCCCAATACAATATTCAAAGGGTAAATGGCAACCAAAACAAACTACAAAGAGAACAAGACAGCCTCACTATTTAATATGCTGGGATTTTTAAATGAGCATTGGGGGTATTCCTGCCCCTGCAGAACAGATCTACTGTACTTCTTAGCGCATTGGTCAAAAACCTACAGCTTTCCAGAAGTTGCTGAATTTATAAATACCAGCAGCCTCAAGTCAAAAGAGGGATTCTGGGAATTGTAGTTCAACGACATCGACAGGCTGCATCAAGTCTGCCACAGCTAACTTGATGAAGGAACTGTTGCCCCATTGGTTTCATGAAAAAAGCAGGGGGGGCTACTTTTGGGGGTCAGCAACACTGGGTTCCAGCTGAGGTCCAACTGCAGAAAGGATGCCTTGTATAGTTTCCTGAGAAAACAATGACTTTTCTCTAAGCAGAGAGGGGCAAGATACTAATTCCCCAGGGCCGCAACTGGGGGGGGGGGGGCAAGCGGGGCATGTGCCCCGGGCGCCAAAATGGCAAAATAACCCACAGGGGGGGCACGGAATCCATGTTTGCCCAGGGTGACACAGACCCTAGTTCCATCCCTGCAATTCCCCTCCCTTCTATGAGACACTCTGTTTAATGTGCAAAAGCCCCCCCTCCCCCTCCCGCAGATCTTTCTGCAGAAGCAGGAGACAAAGCAATGCATCAAATTTAGTTTGGTAGCAGAAGGGAGGGCCTTTTGGAGAAGGGGACGATGTGGCGGCAACTCCACCCTAAATCTGCTTCAGCATTTGAGATGATCCAACGGTTTGATCCTTTCCCTTCAAGGCTGTGAAACCCATTAAAATGCAAGCCCAGGAGTACTGGGGAGGGTGAAGGGGAGCAATTCTGATTATTATGCCACTAGCCCCAAAGGAAGAAAAGGCTGGACAGACAGCCGATGCAGCGAAAGAAAGAAAACGGGGCTGGGCGCATTCCATTCCAGAATCGTTAAGGGTTTTTCAAAGGCTTCGGCAGAAGGGCTGCGTGCAGATACACAGCCCTTCCCTCACCCGTCTGCAGCCCCAAAAAGTGTGGGAGAGCTAGGCTTCCTTCAGGCGGGTTGTGCACAGTTCCAGCTTTCAGCCGGGGCAGGAGGCCAAGGAAACTGGGAAAAGACTGATGGGTCAGCTCCGGCGAGGATTCAGTGTAAGGAAAAGTTAAGCTTGTTGCTTTAACTATAGCCCACGATACAACCCAGAGGTGAAGAGGTCAAGCAAACTAGGAATGACAGCACCTCCTCAGTCTATCTCTGCAGAATGGGTCTCTTTGGTACCCAGAAAAAGGGGGAAGATGCTCTTAAAAACAGGGTTGCTAAGCAACCCGGCCTCCTGCCCTCAGAATCTTGGCTCAGCCAATGGCAGCATGCGCCAATTACATCATGAGCCTTCTTTGGGGTGGCCTTGCTGGCGTGTGCCTGGCTGGATTCTCTTGGCAAGGAAAGGTGGACCGCTTGGCAAAACCCAGAGGGTTGTCCTGCAAAACCATTTTCTCCTTCCCACTTAAAACGAGCCAGGCGGCTGGGTTGGGTTAAGGCATCGATTTGCTCAGAAGCACACAGGGTATCCCACCCACCTCAAGGCATCGTGCCTCCTCCCCACTTTGAGATGAGAGATCAGCAAATCAACAGATTGCTTCTATGTTCATCTGATTGGAGATTTTGCTGGAAACATTTCTGGAGTGGGGGTTGATTTAATTTCAAAAATCCTCCACAAATGACCAGACAGGAGACATCTGTCTTTCTGTCCAGCCTGCTGAGGGAGGAAGAGACAAGGGTGCCCCCCCCTGCAACAGCCCAGGTCAGCCCCCCTTCCCCATAGATGAATGGAAGGGAATATGGTTTATGATAGAAAAAACAGCCCCCATCTCCTGATTTAAATGCACTTTGTTGACTATAGTAGTTTTTTATATTATTATTAGCCAATTGACCAGTATTTCCTTCTATAAATATTTCTCCATCCAAGGACCAGGGTTGAAAATATGTATGTATTTTTTCCTATGTTCCTTTGGTCTGAGTACAAGAACGTGTTAGGCTTTTCAACTTTCGTTAAGATCACTGGTGGCGTATGTTCTCCTATACTAAGAATAAACTCATTTCTACAAGGGTCAACCTTCATCAAGCCAAAATAGCAACACACAGATAAGAGGGGTAACTCAGGGCAAAGCTTGCCCAAAGGAATTCAATCTTTGGAAAGGGAGGGGGGAGGTTAAGGGAAGAAAAACAAAAGAAGGAAAATATCTAAGGACTAAATCCGGAGTATCTGTGGAGGAGGGGGAAACTGATTCCATGGAAGTGATATAAAGGAGCATGCTTTAAAACAGAATTTTTCAAACTTGGCAACTTTAAGATGTGTGGACTTCAACTCCCAGAATTCTCCAGCCAGCATCAGGCTAGAAACCGGGAAACCGTGAGTTCTAGTCCTGCCTTAGGCACAAAGCCAGCTGGGTGACCTTGGGGCAGTCCCTCTCTCAGCCCTAGGAAAGAGGAGGCAAGGGCAAAATCTGAAAATCTTCAGAATTCAGAAAAAAGATTTTATGAAAACCTTGCCAAGAAAACTGCAGGGACTTGTCCAGGCAGTCCCCAGGAGTCAAGACTGACTTGAAGGAATAAAAAAAAAAAGGATCCAGATTGGTGTAGTGGTTAAGGCATCAGGCTAGAAACCAGGAGACCGTGAGTTCTAGTCCCACCTTAGGCACAAAACCAGCTGGGTGACCTTGGGCCAGTCCCCGTCTCTCAGCCCTAGGAAGGAGCCAATGGCAAACCAGGAGACTGAGAGTTCTAGTCCCGCCTTAGGCACAAAGCCAGCTGGGTGACCTTGGGCCAGTCCCTGTCTCTCAGCCCTAGGAAGGAGCCAATGGCAATCCACTTCTGAAAAACCTTGCCAGGAAAACTGCAAGGACTTGAACAGGCAGTCTCTGAGAATCGGATACGATTGAAAGGATTTTTTTTTAAAAAATCGCACAACCACTTCAACTATTTGGATCTTTCTTAAAGATGATGCAAGCTAGAAGCTTTATTCAGAAATGCCCTGCAAAGCTGCATGGCTTGAAGGACCTGAAGGAGAAGAGGACGACCCTTCATGCAATCCCATGGTGAATTCTTAGGAAGCAGCAGTGATTCTTTTCCAAAACCAGTAGGGTATTTTCAGCTGAGTTGCTTGGCTGCTGAGAAACGAAAGACCTTCGAGCACCTCATGAAGCTTCCCGGGCCTTTGGATCCAGCCATCGGCCTCTGCTGCTCAGTGCCCCCACCTCCCGCCCGACTACCTTTGATACATACCAAACACAATTCATGGAAATTGCTTACAAGTAGAGTGGGAGGAAGGAGGCCCAGGGCCCAGGCCAAGAGGTGAGATCAGATGCAGAAAGACAATGCACAGCCAGGCTGGGTGCCTGGCTAAACAGCAACTTACAAGCCCACCTTCTCCCTCCCCGTCACACAAGGATCGCCGGAAAGCAGCTACAGCACCCTTCTACCAGCTGAAGCAAAGGTCAAAGAGTTGGGGGAAAGGCTGCTGCATCAAGGCAAAGAGTGTTGCAATCTTCTAGTATAACCGCAGGACACTTCGGTGGAATGTCATTCTTCAGAATTCATGGGAAGGGAATGATCCTTTCCAGTCGTGCTCCGCTCCTGATGACTACATGGATAGAGCCACACCATTTTCTTGGAAACAGTATGGAAGTGAGTGCCAGTGTTTTCTTCTGGGGTGGTTTGCTCAACTTCCTGCTCGATGGCCATGGACTTCATGGATGTTCTCCCATCCAAGTTCTAACCTAGCTGAATCCTGCTCAGCTTCCGAGCCCATACAAGGTTGGCCAGCTATTTCTACCTGCTGCTGAGACCAAAACTCACAAACAAAATAATGACTGTGCTATAGCAGAGGTGGACAATTCTGTACTCTGTTGAGGATTGTATTCTATGGTAAACTATGGGGCATGTGGTAGGTGAGGCTGAAACAAGCTGGTGGGGGTCAGAACAAAAGAGAGGGATTATCCACTTTTTCCTCTGGTTATAATATCCATTTTCCTTCTCTGTAGCAGTAGAACTGATCTTTTCTGCTAGGAAGGCTCTTTCGGTGGTCAGAAAGTTGTTCACCTCTTGTCTGCCAGTCTAGAGAACACCCAAGAGTTACAGCAAAAAGCTAAACAAACTGATGTAGAAGAAATGCACACAACCCTGCATGCCAACCACTGTAAACATCCCAGCTACACAGAAGTGGAGAATTTGCACTGGAAAGCATCAATCAGGGTTTTGCAATATAACACAGGTGTGCATTACAAACTCTCTGCTTCCTGACACAGGTATAAAAACACACAATTATCTCCTGGGCTGGAAAAATCCCAGGCCTTTTGTCACAGGCAAATTCTAAAATCCTGAGGCTGAGATTTGAAATAACTTTGGGCTTTGCTCTGATCTTAACTACAAGCAAAGGGATGGTCTAAGTCCCCATCTCCTTGATACTTTGATCATTTGCCATTGGAAAGAGTAAACCGGCATTTTCTCAACAGCCGTAACTGGCCCATTCAGACAATCTTTTCTTCCTGTATTGCATTGTGCTGCATTTTTCATTGCCTTTATCTTTTCTTTGGCAGCTCAAAGCAACTACCTGAGGAGGAGGATTCTCTTAATGTTGTCCCAACAACAACCCTATAAGGTAGGCTGGGCCAAGAGACAGTGCCTCACCCAAAGTCATCCAGGGAGCATTTGTGGCTGAGGGTGGGCATGACTCTCATTTATTCCAGTCCTTTTTCAACACTTTAATCACTGCACTACACGGCTGTACCTTAGACACTGGTCAGTAATAGCATATTATTTTTAAAAAAATCCAACACACAGACAGAGTTTTCATCTACTTTTTAAAAAGAATATATCTTTTTTAATGTTCATAGAAAACACTTCCTGAGAAGCGGCTTTCCTCTTCCCCTTCCATACAGGAGGTAATAAATCTTCTAAAAATAATGTCTTCTACAGGACACATGTATAAAAACCTCTGTCTCTCTTGCTTCAGAACAATTGATTTCAGTCCTTTGCGCTTTTCACTTGGGCCATTAAAAAATCACATAAACCTACCCAGGGGTTTAAGTCTGGACTGAGCAGATTTAGTAGCTTGGAATCTGCCCAGAGAAAGAGTCACACACTGAGACTACTCTGCGTATTATTTAAGTAGAAAAGCAGGAGAAACATGTTTTAACTTAACACTGAATTCAATCTTTGGGTAAGAAACCTTATAGGAAAAACATCCAGGGGAGCGATTGCTTTTCAGCATCCGGGCCAACAATGTGTTCCCACATTGTATTATGCCATAATCTGGTTTGTTGGCTTGTGTGAACCAAGCCCATGTGATCAGTTCAGGAAATCATGATAGGACTGCAGTTTAAGAGGTCCCAATGCACTAAGCTCCTTATCACACACTACTTGCCCCGTCACCCAACCAGCCTTCCCTTACCTGCTCTGTGCAAAGCGACAAGTAAGGATCCTGCCTTCTCCATAACCACTGCCTCCACAGGCAGCAACCGATGGCCTCCCGGGGCCCAGCAAAGCATGCACACCCGAAACTCCAAGGCGGCAACTCTTTCACAGCAGCCCCGCTTAAGCAACCTACTGCCTTCCAATCTGGGCTTACAGCAACAGGGAAAGATCCGCCGAAGCAGCCACTGCAGCGAACCCGGCTGGGAGTTGCCCCCTTTGTTCCCTGCTGCTGGAGCCTGCTCAATGCCCTCCCCCACGTTCACCGGCCCCTGGCCAGAGAGAGGAAATCACCAGGACTTGGACGTTTGAGTCAACTCCCGCTTGCTCATTGTCATTACCTTCCTTCCTAGCGACAAGACCCTGGGAAGAGGGAGCAGAAGTCAATGCAGGCACATTCCGAGCCGGCCAGGGGTTTGGCCGTGACTTTGACGTTCCAAAGTTCTGGTGTTTGACGTTCCAAAGTTTTGGAAAACACCGTTTGAACTCTGCAGGCATTCCAGGCTAAGTGGGGTGTTACTTTAAGAAGGAAGGGTGCTCCTGAGCTCATTTCCACTAACAATTCCAGAGACCCCCTCCCATCACCCACGCTGGCCATGGAGAGCCAAGAGATCTGCTTTAGAAGGCAGCTTGCGCTGCGGGGCTGCCAGCTGCTGATCATACCAACCAAGAGCATCATCTTGACACAGACAACTCCAGGCATCCGCAGTGAAATCCTGTGAAACCTTGAATCAAGACTGCACACCACGGATGACCCATCCACCTTTTCTCTCCATTGGCGGTGCTCATTACCAGCAGATTTGACTCCAAGGTTCCGAATTGGCAATTATTCCCTATCTGAAAGTGCCACGGGGTACAGTCTAATCCAGGCATCACCAGGGGCTCATCAAGAGACATTCTTAAGAACCGCTCCCACAGATATGAGCATTTTGGCTTCTCAAGTCTGGTTTAAGTCTTGGCCTTCTGCAAACTTCCCGACTATATGGAGCAGAGCTTTCCAAACTTTTCATGTTGGTGACACACTTTTTAGACACGCATCATTTCACGACACACTCTTACAGCAGGGCACAAGGCAGGCACTAGGACCTGCCCGGGTTTAGAGGCAGCAAGGCACAAGGCAGGCACTAGGACCTGCGCGGAATCCTTGCATGGCAGGTTTGGAGGCAGCAAGGCACAAGGCAGGCACTAGGACCTGCGCGGAATCCTGGCAGGGCAGGTTTGGAGGCAGCAAGGCACAAGGCAGGCACTAGGACCTGCGCGGAATCCTGGCAGGGCAGGTTTGGAGGCAGCAAGGCACAAGGCAGGCACTAGGACCTGCGCGGAATCCTTGCATGGCAGGTTTGGAGGCAGCAAGGCACAAGGCAGGCACTAGGACCTGCGCGGAATCCTGGCAGGGCAGGTTTGGAGGCAGCAAGACACAAGGCAGGCACTAGGACCTGCGCGGAATCCTGGCAGGGCAGGTTTGGAGGCAGCAAGGCACAAGGCAGGCACTAGGACCTGCGCGGAATCCTTGCATGGCAGGTTTGGAGGCAGCAAGGCACAAGGCAGGCACTAGGACCTGTGCGGAATCCTGGCAGGGCAGGTTTGGAGGCAGCAAGGCACAAGGCAGGCACTAGGACCTGCGCGGAATCCTTGCATGGAAGGTTTGGAGGCAGCAAGGCACAAGGCAGGCACTAGGACCTGCGCGGAATCCTGGCAGGGCAGGTTTGGAGGCAGCAAGGCACAAGGCAGGCACTAGGACCTGCGCGGAATCCTTGCATGGCAGGTTTGGAGGCAGCAAGGCACAAGGCAGGCACTAGGACCTGTGCGGAATCCTGGCAGGGCAGGTTTGGAGGCAGCAAGGCACAAGGCAGGCACTAGGACCTGCGCGGAATCCTTGCATGGAAGGTTTGGAGGCAGCAAGGCACAAGGCAGGCACTAGGACCTGCGCGGAATCCTGGCAGGGCAGGTTTGGAGGCAGCAAGGCACAAGGCAGGCACTAGGACCTGCGCGGAATCCTGGCAGGGCAGGTTTGGAGGCAGCAAGGCACAAGGCAGGCACTAGGACCTGCGTGGAATCACAGCAGGTTTGGGGGCAGCCAGGCACAAGGCAGGCACTAGGACCTGCGTGGAATCCTGGCAGGGCAGGTTTGGAGGCAGCAAGGCACAAGGCAGGCACTAGGCATGGAATCCTGGCAGGGCTCGGAGGCAGCAGCAGCCTCAACACACCCAGACACTGCAGCTGACATGTCCCGACACACAGTTTGGAAAGCTCTGATACAGAGACTGGGTCTCAGCCGCTGAGCTTAAGCAAGTGTGCAACTACTTTAAAAGTTACACACACATACCGAAAGACAAGAGTGCACACAGGAGGGGGTTCGTGTCTTCCCACACTCCCAAGGTTTTTCCTCCTATTTAACCAAAACCAAGGTTAGACTTCTGATACCTGCATTTCACACGCAACAGGTTGCCACTTCTGCAGATGTATATAGAGAGGGTAGAAGATCAGTGCAGAGAGTCCCACCTTCAGATGCTAATTTCTCCAACTGGCAGAATCAGGTAGATGATGGGAAAGGCCTTTCTCAAGAATAGAAGATAATGTTGAGTCAGAGGAATGCTTTGTGGTCTGCACATCACACTAAGCTAAGGTGTCTTTAACCACAATGTATTAAATAAACCACAATTGGTGGACTTTGCATGCAATGTTAAGCTATAAACCATGGTTGCAAATCTCCATGACCACACACGCATATTGAGCCAAGCCACTAGGTGGGTTCTTGGTTTGGGGCTTTCTATGTTACGTGAACTCAGCCAGTATCCATTTTCCCCAAGAAATAATTTATAGGCTAGTAAGGAGGAGCTGTGAGGGATTTGGATGAGCCACTGGTACCCCAATGTTTCCTTCTCCTCTAACCGTGGGAGTCTCCCCTGCATTGAGCAGATTGTGCTGAACACGGAGTCAGGGTCTTCTCCACGTGGAAATAATTCAGTTGTTGAAACTTCTTTCTGGCAATAGAGTTTAATTCCGGCAAGAAAAACACCTCCCGGGAGCAAAGCCATTCCTTGTGTGCTTAGCAATCGTGCATGGCCCAAGGGCTCTTGATGAAATAATCTTTTTTCCCCCTCCTATCTTTCCAGAAATGACTTTTGAGGTATGTGCCCAAGGCTATAGGTATTTCACAAAACAGCAGCGGAGTCACCAAAACAAGGATTGCCAAAGCACTTGGCTTTACATATGCAGACATTGTGTTCAATCTCTCTTTCCTCTCATTCTCTTCCCGCTTACCCACATTTCCCTTTCCGGCTAAGACCGTGCCTTCAGATTGCTGGAAATCCTGCTTTGCTGCAATTCCCATCCCCTCAGCTTCCGTGATTTCACCAGAAATGGCTCGCATGCTTTTATACCTGTTTTCATAGCCTTGAGGGCTAGAAACTTGATTTTTTTTAATCGCGCTGAAAATGTCAATAGATATTCCAGATCCTGATTTTGTACTTACCATTGTAAAACAGACAAACTTCCCTTTCTACTTGGGAAGCCCCCAAAGTCCTCAGTTGAGAACTATGCATTAGGAGGAATTTGGGAAAGGACAAAAGTAGAAATTGGGTGGGGGTGGCGTTAATTGCATTACAGGTAGTCCTTGCTTAACAACCACAATTGAGACTGGCATTTTGGTTGCTAAACGAAGCGGTCATTAAGCGAATCTGGCCCGATTTTACCACCTTTTTTGCAGCAGTCAATAAGCTAATCACCGTGGGCGTTAAGCGAACCTTGTATCATTAAGTGAATCACGCGGTTCCCCATTGATTTTGCTTGCCAAGAGCTGGCTGGGAAGGTCGAAAATGGCAATCATGTGACCACAGGATGCTGCGATGGTCATAAATGTGAACTGGTTGCCAAGCGCCCAAATTGTGATCACGTGACTGCGGGGACGCTGCGATGGTCATAAGTGTGAGAACCGGTCGTAAGTTGTTTTTTAACAGTCATAAGTCCGAACCATCACTAAATTAATGGTTGTTAAGTGAGGACTATCTGTAGTGGGTTCCCCCCCCCCCTTTTCCCTGTTTCTTAAATGGAGACACAATGTCCCTGGAATGATGTTGCATTCCAACAGAGCATCACCCTGCGTTAGCAAAGGAAAGCCAAACCGGCATAGCAAAAAAGGAGAGACAACCTTGCAATCCCTGCTTCTGCTCCTCGGTCACTTGCCATCTGCCAACTGTCCTCGCCCCGTCCCTGCCACCCCTTCCATCATTCCTAAGCCCCCTGGATTCGAAGGAGGATAGCACTGTGACCTTGCTAGGGAAAGGGGTGTGCAATTCCCTGGCACCAGAAGCCGACCTTCCTTGGCGCCTCCGAATCAAACCGATCCCTGTCTTCAAGCCTGTCCAGAGCAGAGCAAGGTGACCAAAACTCTTTGGCGCACGGCGGGTTTGAAACGACTCTGGAAGTCTTCCATCCTGGGCTCTCAGTCCTGCTGCGCCAAAGAAACACCTTAGAAGTTGAAAACCAAACTGAAATGGGCTTGCTTTAACCTTCAATGGTACCAATAGCCATCAATGGTAAAAAAAAGGGGGAAAGGTGGGGGGGGATTCTCTTTTACATCTTCCTTTCTGCGATTCCACATGCAAATAGGCTTCCCATACCCATTGGGTCCTTCCAGCTCTTTTCCCCCTCCCTAACAATGGCTTGAGCTTCACTCCCCCTCACCTGGACTGGGGCGTGGTGGCTCAGCGGGTAAGACACCAGGCTTGTCGATTGGAAGATCGCAAGTTCGGAAGTTCGAATCCCTATCCCCGCATGACGGAGTGAGCTCCTGCACTCGCCCCAGCTCTTGCCAACCTAGCAATTCGAAAGCATGCAAATGCAAGTAGATTAATAGGTACCACTTCGGTGGGAAGGTAACAGCGTTCCGCGGCGTCATGCCGGCCACATGACCGTGGAAGCATCCTCGGACAACGCTGGCTCTTCGGCTAACAAACGGAGATGAGCACCGGCCCCTAGAGTCGGACACGACTGCACAAATGTGCGGGGGGTACCTTTACCTTTTAACAATGGCTTGAGCTTCACTCCCCCTCACCTGGACTGCAGGAGGCAGGTAGGAAAACAAACAGCCAGCCTCTCCCCCCCACCCCCATCTACAGCCAATAAACTCAAGCACCCCTTTCCGCCATCCTGCTCGTACACCTTGTGATTTGCTGCCTCTGCCCGCTAATTAGCAGGCTAAAAGCAATCATCTGGGCACCATGGCAACAGCTTACAGATCTCCCCCCCCCCCCCCAGTGCCTTTCAGATGAGTTTTGTTTCCAAAAGGGGCTTCTTAAAGGCATCACACGTCTCGGAGATGGAGGGGGACAAAAAGGAGGAAGGTGGGTGATTGATGGGGGGCCCTCATCCTGATCCCCCCCCCAGTGATTGTGTGGCTCTGCATTCAGGTGATTGTAATTCTGTTTTGTGAAGGAACGTTATCATTCATGCATGACTGAATATAATGACAATGGCAATAACAACAACAATGCAGACAGTGAGGACAGTTTTTGCATGCCAATTCCCTCTGATGTCATTACTTAGAAATATAGGGAGAGCATCTAGCTTGTCTTAGTTGATATCCAGAAGGGTTAAGTTTAGCTTTGGATGGGACTATGATTAGTATTGGATGGGAGGCCACCAGGAGTTCTCCCAGATGTAGGCTACATTGGAAAGTCAAAAAAACATGGAGGAAGAAGGCAACACCAATCCATTTCCATACTGTTGCCAAGAAAGCTTTCTAGATGTAGTTTTGCTCCTTAGTTTTAGAGATCATTCCATCCAACCCTTGACCAAAGCAGGGATTCCATTGTTTCAGGGAACCTCAGCAGAAGCCAATCCAGTGTGTGTCTGCATGATGGACTTGTTCATAGTTAATTGACCCATGATCTGCTTAATAAGGGGTCGTGGTGGCTCAGCGGGTAAGATGTCAGGCTTGTCGATCGGAAGATCACAAGTTCGGAGGTTCGAATCCCTAGCCCTGCGTGCGGAGTGAGCTCCCGCACTTGCCCCAGCTCTTGCCAACCTAGCAATTCGAAAGCATGCCAATGCAAGTAGATGAATAGGTACCACTTCGGTGGGAAGGTTCTGCGTGCGTTCTGCGTGCGTCATGCCGGCCACATGACCGCGGAAGCGTCTTTGGACAGCGCTGGCTCTTCGGCTAACAAGCGGAGATGAGCACCGGCCCCTGGAGTCGGACACGACTGCACAAATGTGCGGGGGGGGGGAACCTTTACCTTTACCTGCTTAATAAAGCCTATTTTCTGGGTTTGCCCAGGGCACTTCCAAGGAGATCATACCAGCTGGAATCTGCACCACAGAGGAGGCTAAAATATGCTCTGCTACAAATGCATTATGCGGCTTGGTTTCTCTTTTAGTAGAACCCACCACCTTGCAGGGAAGTCTACTTGTCTACCAAAGAGATATTGCTCTCTGGTCGTTCTTCATAATGTGTCATCAAAATCCTCTTTCTTGTCATTTGAATCAGAGGGCTGACCATCTCCCTTTCTGGAGCCACAGAGAACAAAGTTGCTTCCTCATCTTCTCTGATGGCCTGTCCAGTATTCAGAGAAGACCAGCTTCTCCCTTCTCAAGCCACTCTTCTCCAACTAAGCACTTTCAACCTCTGGCCATTCATTCGTTTCCCATTGCATTGCCCGCACATCTCACTTTGCTGAGACCCACGGCCATATAGTGGGTACAATTTAGGACTGGCATCAGGAAGACCTGGGGCTGAGTCCATCCTCGTCCACTCTGGGTGACTTTGGGCCAGCCATTCTCTCTCAGCCCAACTGACCTTGCAGAGGTGTCATTATGGGGGAAAATCAGAGGAGGGATGGTATATACACCCCTGTGAGCATCCCAATTAAAGTGGGATATAAATCTAATAAACAAATCAATATTTTTAAAGCTGCGCTGCTTAAAAGTAAAGTAAAGGTTCCCCCCGCACATTTGTGCAGTCGTGTCCGACTCTAGGGGCCGGTGCTCATCTCCGTTTCTTAGCCGAAGAGCCAGCGTTGTCCGAAGATGCTTCCGCGGTCAGGTGGCCGGCATGACGCACGCGGAACGCACGCAGAACCTTCCCACCGAAGTGGTACCTATTCATCTACTTGCATTTGCATGCTTTCGAATTGCTAGGTTGGCAAGAGCTGGGGCTAGCTGCTTAAAGTGGGCAGCTACTGTATTTCAGATAGTCCCGACAAAGCAGAGTCTCGCTACTTTCCCAAGAAAAGGATTTTTTGTTTAATTGAAGCAACGGAGAATTGCATTAGGTATCGGTCCACAGCGTTCAGCCCTAATGAGGGCCACACATTACCTGTGTTAAACATGCATTACTGTATAAAAACGTAGCACCTGCATCTGTACAACATACTAAGCTTATGTCAGCCCTACACTCTATAGCTTAGCATTAATGTTGGTTAATTTAATGTCTGCTGTTCAAATTCAGAAAATCCGTTAATTTCGTAACCAGATTATGGGTGTTTTGTGGATGGATCCATTTGGCTCCCACGTCGCACAGCTGAATTTCACTTCGCCACCTAGCAAAACTTGCTAGATTTTTCCTATATATCTTGCCAGCAAACCAATCCTAGCTGCGTGTCAGACCGTTTGCTTTACAGCTGGGTTTCATTCTTGAGATCTCTCAGCAGGGCTGAAAATCCCACTCACAGTCAAGGATATTCAGCTTGATGAATCAGAATGAGACTCAGTAGAAAGCACTTTGCTATGTTCTTACTTCAATGCATTTTTTCCCCTACCCTCAAGCATATATTTGCATCCACCTGTCAACTCAGAGTTATTTAATTCAACAAGGAAGTGGACTTGGTTGCTTCTAAGGGACCATAAGGCACTCTGTGTTTGCACAACATGCTGATGCATGGTTTTCTTTGTGAACCCTCTCAACACAGTGAGCAATAAGCTAACGACACTAGCTAAATTCACACAACATGTTCAGCTTGGTCACTGAATTAAGCTTCTTTCTGCATTCACACAATATACTGAGTCATAAATTAACCAAACAAGCTGATTTAGGGCAACATACTAAGCCATGAATAGGGGCGTGGTGGCTCAGTGGATAAGACGCCAGGCTTGTCGATCGGAAGGTCGCAAGTTCAGAGGTTCGAATCCCTAGCCCCGCGTGACGGAGTGAGCTACCGCACTCGCCCCAGCTCTTGCCAACCTAGCAATTCGAAAGCATGCAAATGCAAGTAGATGAATAGGTACTACTTCAGTGGGTAGGTAACAGCGTTCCACGCGTGTCATGCGGCCACATGACCGTGGAAGCGTCTTTGGACAATGCTGGCTCTTCGGCTAACAAACGGAGATGAGCACCGGCCCCTAGAGTCGGACACGACTGCACAATGTGCGGGGGGAACCTTTACCCTTACTAAGCCATGAACCGTTCCAAAAAACCTAACCAGGGTTCAATCTAACAAAGCTTAACACCTTGTGGGAATGCAGCCATTAAGCCAGGTACTAAAAGAAGGCAACAGCAAACAACTTTTCTTCCCTTGCCAAGAAAATAGCATGAATGTTTCCATGAAGTCATCAGGGCTTGAGCTAAACTTGATTTTGATTCCCTAACAACTAGATTTGTACACTGTATGAAGCCAGTTTGGTTTTGGCCCAGCCATTGGGATTTATTCAACAAGCCATAGTTAAGTCAATCGTGGCTTACCTAGATGTAGAAATGCATTTTTAAGAAACATGTTATTAATATTATTAAATATTATATTATAATTTATAAATATTATAAATATAAATAATTAATATTAATAAAAATATTAAAACATATTTAAGAGGGCAACTACACTCTGGAGTTACAGTAAAAAAGGTAAAGGTTCCCCCCGCACACTTGTGCAGTCGTGTCCGACTCTAGGGGCCGGTGCTCATCTCTGTTTCTTAGCCGAAGAGCCAGCGTTGTCCGAAGATGCTTCCACGGTCATGACGCATACGGAATGCTGTTACCTACCCACTGAAGTGGCACCTATTCATCTACTTGCATTTGCATGCTTTCAAATTGCTAGGTTGGCAAGAGCTAGGGCGAGTGCGGGAGCTCACTCCGTCACGCGGGGCTAGGGATTCGAACCTCCTTCCGATCGACAAGCCTGGCATCTTACCTGCTGAGCCACCACGCCCCTACAGTACTCCCTTTAAAACCAATGGGATTGTCTTCAGTAAACCATCCAGAAGAGAGCTATTAATGGTTGATGGTTCCAAGTGTTTTTTATTTAAGGAGCAAAGTCAGACTAAAAGACAACTTATCTCAGGCCATTATTTTGTCTTACATCTGAGAATTGCTTCCACACTCCTCTTTGCTGAAGCAGATGTACAGGATCCCACACTGCATTCTTATCCCAACAAACCACATGAAATTACATCCCAAACAAACCACATTACAGTTTAGTTAGATATGTGAACCTAGCTAGTGACCAGCTCAATTTGTCCAGCGAGCTTCATGGACGATTTTTCCAGCCTTCCTCCTGCATTCTAACCACTATACCACACTGTGTCTCCTGAGACTAAGAGGTAGATGGAATGATGATCTCCTGGCAGTTCCAACAGATTTCAGGATTCAAGGTTCCAAAAGATCTGTTTCCAACAGATTTCAGCACGCGACTTCCAAGCACCAGGTAGCAGCTGTATTTCTTTCCCTACAACGGTTTACCTTGAACAGGGAAGAAAGTACAAGCGGGGGGGGGGGGGCATCAGGTGACTTCATTTGCGCTCAGCAGTTAAGCAGAGCTGGGTTGGGTCAATACTTGGATGGGAGACCTCCATGAAAAGCCCAGAGCTGTAGGCTGACCGGGAAAGTCAAGAGAAAACATTGTGGATAAAGACAGCCTCCTTTCATGCTGCAGACAAGAAAGCGACATGGCTGAGTTCATGAAGCGATCAGGAACTCATCTTGAAGGACACTTGTCTTTTTCCTAGAGTAAGGCAGGGATAAATCAAAAGTGGCAGAGTAGATCCAGCTCGAGAGCCAGTTTGGTGCAGTGGTGAAGGCACCAGGCTAGAGACCGGGAGACCAGTCCCTGTCTCTCAGCCCTAGGAAGGAGCCAATGGCAAACCAGGAGACTGAGAGTTCTAGTCCCGCCTTGGGCACAAAGCCAGCTGGGTGACCCTGGGCCAGTCCCTGTCTCTCAGCCCTAGGAAGGAGCCAATGGCAAACCAGGAGACTGAGAGTTCTAGTCCCGCCTTGGGCACAAAGCCAGCTGGGTGACCCTGGGCCAGTCCCTCTCTCTCAGCCCTAGGAAGGAGGCAATGGCAAACCAGGAGACTGAGAGTTCTAGTCCTGCCTTAGGCACGAAAGCCGGCTGGGTGACCCTGGGCCAGTCCCTGTCTCTCAGCCCTAGGAAGAAGGCAATGGCAAACCACTTCTGAAAAACCTTGCCAAGAAAACTGCAAGGATTAGTCCAGGCAGTCTCTGAGAATCGGACAAGATTGAACGGATAAAAAAAAAGATCCAGCTCCGCTCTCCTGCTTGCACAGAAGGCTGGACTTACTCAGAAGTATGTCCCAGGGACTGCAACAGGACTTAACTCCCATCATATGTATCTCTTTATATATATTTAACATAGCTAGGATGGTAGTTTTAATAGTGTGTGTGTGTGCAGTGAAAGGCAACCTGAACAAGTATGGAAATAACCCCTTTCCTGTAGAAAGCAGAATGAAATCTCAGCCTATTCACACATTTCAGACAAGAAGAATGGAGGCACTTATGCAAATCAGCTCTGCAGGATATCAGTTTAAGAAAAACCTAAAAGGTGGGGTGCAAGATCTGACGTGCATCTTCACAATCACAATCCCCGAAAAGTCTGTAACTGTCTGAAAATGCAGGCATAACACAACAACAGATGGGCCATCTTCAGAACACATGTGTTCCCATTCTAGGCTGTGGGGTGTGATTATTTTCTCCCTCCCTCCCTCCAGGCTTTTGAGGGACAAAGAACACTGGTTTGCAGTGCACTCCAATCCTCTGCTTCTTCGACTGAAACTCCTATAGCTGCGTTCACACAACACGCTAAGCCAGAAGACCGGTAAACCACGTTGCAATAGCCCAACGTGCTGGATTTGCACAGCAGGGCTGACAAAACTAACTCACTACGTTTTAGGCTGGCAAACCCAGCTATGCATCCCGGGTCTGTGTTAGGATTGTATCCTGGAGCATCCCAGCTGCTATTCAGGAGTTGGCCTGCCCTGCAGCCGAGGAGGAAAGAGAGGATCCTGGAAAGGCATCCAGAGAACAGTTTTTCTTTCTTCCCTCTCCATTGCCCCCTCTCTGTAGCTAAGAGCCCTTTGCCCAATTTGCCCTCAGGCCTCCGAGAGGCATCCATTGAGCGCTTGAGATGGTCCTAATTCAGCACCCTTCCTCTGACCTTCCTAAGGGCGGAAGCTTTTCAGGGCGGGAGAATTCAGGGAGGCAGCAATCTTCTGATTCTCACCGCCGGTATCGCATTTGGACATTCACTAGCCGGACAGGGTATCTGGAGGGGGGAGCGCTGTGCAAGCGGGCAGGTGCGACCTTACGCCCCGCCAGTCCCGGCTCCGTGCACGCCAGCGACCCGCCGCTTCTGAACGTGTGAAGCGGCTTCTGCGCTTAACCCTGAGCGAACCCGTCCCCTGCACTCCGGCCGAACTTCCGACGCGCGAGAAAGTCTCATCCTTCCGCACGGTGGGCAGGAGGAGGGCCGAGGCGGTCCTTCTCCAACCGGGGGCGTAGGATGATGGGAACTGTAGTCCGATGCCCCCGCAAAGTCCCGGATGGCTGGGCGAAGGCTGAAGACGGGTCCCCCCCCCCGCCGCCCCCCCCCCCCCCGACCCTACCTGTTGGCGGCTCCACCACCGCGGCCGGGGAGGAGGAGGAAGGCGAGACGGCGGCGGTCCGCTGGGGTCGCTTCCCGCGCGGCGCCTTCCCCAGCATCACCGGCGGGGAGTTGCCCATCTTGGCGGCGCGCTGCGGCTACTGCGGCGGCGGAAGGCTGTGGCGCATAGCCGAGCCTCCGGCCCGGAGCCTGGCGCGAAGGAGCCTCCACCTCCGCCGGGGTCCCGCCGCCGAGCTGCTGCCCAGCTCCGAGCCGCCGGAGCCGCCGCCGCCGCATCGCCGTCGCTCCCTGCCCCCGCCCGCGGGCGGGCTGCGAACGAACCGGGGGGGAGGGGATCTCCATCAGCCCCACCCCTCCTCGCGAGCGGGCACGCGCAGGAAGACCGGGGGCGAGCGCCCGCACCCAGGACCGAGCCTGCCGCCGCCGCGGACGCCTGAAAGAGGGCCGCGGAGCACGTGCAGAGCGCTTTCCTCTCCCCTTCCCACGCGGCGCTCCTCCGGCGAGCAAAACGGGGGGAGGGCGGACGCTGTCCCGGGCTGCCCATGCTGTATCCATCCTCGGCCGCCCAAGGGTAACGAACAGCGCCGGAATCAACGCCCCGGCACCGCCAGCTCGAAACCCCCAAGATTTTCCAGGGTGGGACTTGGAGGCGGGAGGGGGGGTGTCACATTGGAAGCACACGCACACCCCGCCCCACGGGCAACAAGGGGAAAAAGTTCTCAAGGGGCCGAGCAGCCTTCCCCGCTCCGATGCCTTCCAAACGCGTTGGACTACAACCCCCATCAGTCCCGGTCAGCATTTACTTATTCGCTTATGTGCTGTTTCTGGCCTTGGGGCTGCTGGGTTCTGTGGGACGTTATTCCTCCCTCTTGCTCTACTCTAGCAGGAGGTCCCCACTCCCCGTTGGAGTTGCTGGATACGCTGGTGATGTCCCTTCTTCTGCTTGGAGACCCAGGATCTTCAGGGAGCAAATTATGCATTCCATTTCTGAACTAAGTGGGAGGAACCATGGCGAGCTAATGGTCACTCCGACACCCCTATCTAATTTTCAGTCCCTAAACCATCGTGATGCCCCCATCGCTCCCCTCTGGCCCGTTTGTCCTAGTGGTTCTTGCAAATGGCCCACCCCAGCACCGAGTGACTTGCAGGAAGTCATGGAAAGGCTGAAACATCTTCCTAGACCCAGGAACTAAAGGCAAGCAGCTGCGCCCAAGAATCAGTCTTCCAGAGCAGCAATGCACAAGGAACCACTTCTCAATGGTGGAACAGGGTTGGTCTTCTTCCAGTCAACAGAAAGAATCAGGGTGGTATAATGGTTAAGCTGCTAGACCAGTGTTTCTCAACCTTAGGAACTTTAAGATGTGTGGACTTCAACTCCCAGAATTCCCCAGCCAGCAAGGCTGGGGAATTCTGGGAGTTGAAGTCCACACATCTTAAAGTTCCTAAGGTTGAGAAACACTGTGCTAGACTAAGACTGGGAAGACCCAGGTTTAAGCCTCCCTCCCCTGCAGAAGCTCACAGGCTGACTTTGAGCGAATCCCCATTTTTCAGCCCAGCCTACTGAGAATTGTGGTTGTGTGAATGAAATTGGAAGAGGGCTCTTAGTATGCAGTGTTCAGCACCTGCAGGAAAGGTGACTGATACATTTAATACATATTTAACACTAAGGATTATCCTATTTTTGTTCCCACTTTTAAGAAGGTGGCAAGCTAAAATTCAGTGGGGCAGTTGGGAAGTTCTGGGGTCTGCAGAAAGGAGTGGGGAGGGGTACTAATTGCCCAGCCCTGTCTTAGGGGATGATTTAGGATTCTAAAAATGGTGGAAAAGTGAGTTTTAGTGGGTGCAGTCCATGATAGCTGTGGAAGCTGCAGAAAATGTATGGAGGGTGTTGTGCAGCTCTGTGGCCATAGGATGCTCATTCCCCGGGTTCGAAGAACCAAATATTCTTTTGGACCAAAATCAGCTTGGACCAAAATCGACAATACAGAAGTGTTCTGGGATGCTTTTTAAAAATTATTTCCAAGTCTATCCTACGGTACAGGGCGAAAGGGAGAAACGAGCTAAGAGGAAGGCACGTCAAGCAAACCCTCATCATGACCGTCTTCTACCCGGAAACCTATGCCCTCATTGTGGGAGGTTGTGCGGATCCAGAATTGGCCTTTACAGCCACTTACGGATCCACTGTTAAGATTTTACCCTTGGAAGACAATCAGCTACGAGTGATCGCCAAGACAGTCTTAGACTCGATGGTCTTCCCTGCCACGCTGATCAGGTCCAACCCTTATTAGCTTTTGGACTCAGCATGGTGGCCCAGGTCCTGCTGCCTTTCCTTCAGCCAAGGACTTCATTTCACATACTTTCCATCTATCAATGAAGAGAAGGAAATACTATTTAGCACACCGACAGGCCCAAGTGTAAAGAACCAAGAAGGAAGCGATGCGGAACACCATCATTCTCAGCATCTACAAATAAACTTGAAGGACGAATTATCTAATTTGGTAAAAGGAAGCTTTTTAGGTTCCTAGATAATGATGAAAGATCACTAATTGGGTGGAAGGTAGAATTGACAAGATCCCCTGATTGGAAGTTTATAGGTAGGAGTTTCAGACTGAATGATATCTACTGATCTGCAAAAATACACCTGCCTCCATTGATTCTCGCTTTCAAATCTGTGATAGCTTCCCATTTTACCAGTCATTCAGATTCGTCCATTTCTTCTCTCCGGCAGAGGAAGGGCGGAAATGCTGGTTCTGTGTGGGAGGTAGCACAGAGACTGATACCAGCACAGGCTAGCTGGGAAAAGACGTAAAAGATGAGGCTAGACACACGAGTCTTTGGGTGGGACAGCTTGGAGAAGCCCATCTTGAGTTTTGGGAATAGTTATTTCTGAAAAAAGCAGCTCACCTTGGAAAAAATGGCAAAGCTTTTGTTCCTTGCTAGCAGAAGGCAACCTTCCACCATCATCTGTGTTAAGAAGATGGAGTATCAGAAAGCCCTGTGAAGTTGCTATGGAAACAGATGCAAATTGGATCAGTACTTGGCATCCTTTGGCAAAGCAGCTTTCTCGTTTCCAGAAGCATTTGTGCTGCAAATTCTAGCTCCAGACCAGCCAGTAGTATCACACCAGCAACACAAGGCAATACACAGAAGCACAACAGTGTTGAAAATGCACAAGCTAAACCGTCAGAGCTTTGCAAAGAAGGCATTTGTGCAAGATCAGCTCATGGGCTGTGGTTGCATTTATGCCCTTGTAAGGCTTACAGGGCTGAGCGAGATGACATTCAAGAGCATCCGTAAAAAGCTAATTTGAGGTCCTGCCATGCTTGGAGCAGTGTTTTGTAGAGGCAACATCGATGCCTTGGCGTGTTCGAGATACAAATCCCACTTTGCTCTCACAGCCTCGCTACTTTGTCCTGATCTGCCATCCAGATCCTTCCCATCCTTTAGCCCTTGGATATACACTGCATAAAGATGTTGTCATTGATATCCCACGAGCCTCGTGTGGCGCAGAGTGGTAGGCGGCAGTACTGCAACCGAAACTCTCCCCACGACCTGAGTTCGATCCCAGCGGAAGCTGGTTCTCAGGTAGCCGGCTCAGGTCGGCTCAGCCTTCCATCCTTCCGAGGTCGGTAAAATGAGTATCCAGCTTGCTGGGGGAAAGGTAATTACGACTGGGGAAGGCAATGGCAAACCACCCCGCTCTATAATCTGCCAGGAAAACGTCGCGAAAGAGGCATCTCCCCAGGGGTCACATGACTCGGTGCTTGCACAGGGGAACCTTTCCTTTCCATTGATATCCTACATGCTCAGTCAAGATTTCTTTAACCATGGTTTATTGACATTGTAGGAGGAGAGCCTCCTACTTAGTGCCTAACACATTTTCTTAAAAAGCTAAAGCTTTAGTGAACTGCAGCTCCATCCATTTCCAAAGGAAAAGTTGCTATCACTCCTTCCAATAGTTTGGCAGAGTTTATTGAATCAGCCACAGGTGGTTGGATTCACACAACACAGCAAGCTATAAATCATGGTTTTTATAGCCTAATGGCAGGGTCCAAGTAACACTAACCCTAAACTGAAACCGTATTATGGCTTAAGGGGTTACATGAACTGGGTGAATGGCTGCATTCCTATATGTGAGTTCTTTGGTTCATTAATTTATTAATCTCAAGGGGCAATTTTCCACAATGAGGAAAACTTTTCCTGTTGAGCGTCAATCCATCAAGGGTTCCGTGACAGAGTAACTGCTTTGGATGCCAAACAGGCTGGGTCAATTTTTGACATCCCCAAGTCAGGAGAGACTCCTGTTAGAAAGTTTAGAAAGCTACAACCAGTCTGTTGCCTTGGTCCATGCCTTAAACTAAGCCATGGTTTGTTGGTTGAATAAGACACACTAGTTGGGTTCACACACTCTGCTAAACCAAAAGCAAATCACATTACACTCGGCATGATGTGCAAACCCAACCAGCGTCCAGACCAGCCATGCTAAACCTATTGATCTCCAGGTATGTTGGCTTGGTTGAAAACCCTGATAGTTCCCAATTAGCAAACCACGTTGGAGAAGCCTGATGTAGATAAAGCTAGATGAACCAACATTCTGATTTCCTTTAAGACTGCTTACCATGGCAGTGGAAAAAAAGCAGTGTGGTGTCGTGGTTAAACTGCAGATACGGGACTGAAGAAACTAAGGTTCAACCTCAGCCAAGGAAATTCAGTGGACTGCCAGCCATTCTCTCTCAGTCCAGCCTACCTTACAGGGCAGTTGTTGTGAAGATAACCTGCAAGGAGGGAGCACTATCTAGCCCACACTAGCTCCTGGAGGAAAGGTGGACTATACGTCTAACAGATACAGCAATAACGGAGAGAGTGTTACACTTTGTCCTCCACCACCAATGATTTCCAAATGTTCATCATTCCAGAAAACACATATCGCACTAGGGACAGAGATACATGTGCTACAACTGACCTCCTGAGCCTTGCATAATTCATCAGTGTGGTCAGCCTACCTTGGGCCAGTCCCTGTCTCTCAGCCCTGGGAAGGAGCCAATGGCAAACCAGGAGACTGAGAGTTCTAGTCCCACCTGAGGCATGAAAGCCGGCTGGGTGACCTTGGGCCAGTCCCTCTCTCTCAGCCCTAGGAAGGAGCCAATGGCAAACCAGGAGACTGAGAGTTCTCGTCCTGCCTTAGGCATGAAAGCCGGCTGGGTGACCTGGGGCCAGTCCTTGTCTCTCAGCCCTAGGAAGGAGCCAATGGCAAACCAGGAGACTGAGAGTTCTAGTCCCACCTTAGGCATGGAGTTGTTTTTATGATGTGGTGTGCTCTCACGAGGTCATGAGCACTTCTTCTGAACCATTTTTCAAGCGTGCACAGCCATCACGCAAACCACCAGAATCAGAAGTCTGTAGTAATGGCCTCTCGTTCTTTTACACCCCTTTCATAAAAGGAGGAGGAGGAGGAGGAGGAGGAGGAGGAGGAGGAGGAGGAGGAGGAGGAGGAGGAGGAGGAGATTAATTGAATGACAAGTTGGCATGTTGCAAAACAATGCCCTATCCTCAAGCAGAGCCTTCCCAATCTGGATGCCCTCCAGAAGTATGGACTTCAACTCCCAGAATTCTCAGCAATAGCCACACTGCCTGGGGAATTCTGGGAGGTGAAATTTGGAGGATGCTCAGGTTAAGGAAGGCTGCTCATCTTTATTTGCAAGAATGCCCCTGGGCTCAAGTTGGATCCTCTATACCAGGGGTGGGGAACCTTTTTTCTGCCAAGGGCGATTTGGATATTTATTACCTGGGACCAGGGGGGTGAGGGGCGGGGTTTCTGGGATTTCTGCAGACCGGGGGCCGGAGTTTGTGGGCGGGAGCCAATCACAAGCACTGGGGTGTGGGGTTTGCGGGCAGGAGCCAATCGCGTGGAAGGGGCGGGGTTTGCGGACGGGAGCCCCGCGGGCCTTAGGCGGGAGCCCTGCGGGCCTTATATGGCCCGCGGGCCTGATGTTGCCCACCCCTGCTCTATACAGTGTTTCTCAACATTGGCAGCTTGAAGATGCGTAGACTTCAACTCCCAGAATTCCCCAGCCACATCTTCAAGCTGCCAAGGTTGAGAAACACTGCTCTATACATTCTTAGGAAATAAAAATGTGGGGATGGGTGCAGTCCAGTGCTTTGCTGGGAAATGTACCCACCTGTAAAAAGAAAGAAGGGAGATAATAGAGGAAAGTCCTTTTGGTGACTTGCAGCTGCCATCAGATTCAGAGAACAAATTTCAGCCCCATTAGGTAGACTAGACCAAGAAACCAACCCCATACCAGTAAGTGAGGTGCCATCCATGAAGTCTGTCAGCTATCAGTGCTGTTGCTGGGAGAGCAAGCAGTAAGTGCTTCTAACATTGGATCCAATTCTCCAGAGCTGGGCTGGGCATTTAGCAGACGGCCCAAGTGGATTGGTTTATCACAGTGCAGCTATTGCAAATCTGCGTCCTTTGGGGCTGTTTTCCCTAACCTCTGAAACTAGACAATGGAGAGTCAGAAAGACTCCCCTCCTCCCATGCCTTTGCTTCCCATTTTTAGGCCCAATTTTAAAAATAGCCTTCCAGCCACCTGCCCTTTGCAGCCATGTTTCCCCAGAACACATGAATAAATCTGCTTCGGTGAGCTCTGTGCTCTTCTAGCTTTTAAATATGTAGGAATGCTGCTGGAGGCTTTTGCTGAGGTTCTACACTGAAGATGTCCAAAGAACGCAGAGCCACATCACACTCCCCAAACCCCACTTCTGTCCAGCTGCGGCGTTCCCTTTCCCGACTCCCCATCTCATCTCCTTTGCCAGCATGACCTGTGTTCAATGCCCCTCCCCCTCCCCCCCTCCCCCCACCATAACTTCTCAGGATACTGCAAGCTCTTGGGAAACAGGTTTACCGTCAGTCCAAACAGGGTTTTATTTGTCAAAGCCTAAGATTCAAATAGAAGCAAGGAGGAGGGCGGGAAACAGATGGCCCCAGAGAGAGAGAAGGGAAAAAATAGAAGAAATGGGGGGGGGGGGGGAGCATACTTTGCAGTTTGTACTTGTTAACACCTTCCTTGCCTGTTTGATGCACAAGTCTGCACGCACAGAAGATGTCCAATCGGAACAGAGGCTGGCGTAAGCCTTCCAGACAAATCGCCTGTCGTGTGCTCTTATTTCAGCAAGAAATAGCAGCTTCTGAGCACCATTACACAGAACTTTCTTATCTCATCGTTCTCTTGTTTCTTTTAAACAACCAGGGTATTTTGTTCATTCTGCCAGTTAATTTCATGTTTATATTCCCCATTTTTAAAATTATGCATTAATGCTGCTGTGGCACTTTCTAACTCCCTTACAGGTACTCCTCACTTCACGACCAGAATTGGGACCAGAATTTTGGTTGCTAAGTGATGCAGTTGTTAAGCAAGACATCACGTGACCGGACCTGATTTTACGACTATTTTTATTGCGGTCGTTAAGCAAATCAATGGTTCTCTATTGATTTGGCTTATCGGAAACTGGCTGGGAAGGTTGCAAATCGTGAACATGTGACTGCAGGGGTGGTGCGACGGTTGTAACTTCAAGGATGGGTCATAAGTAACTTTTTTTAGCCCCATCGTATTTCCGAACCATCGTTAAATGGATGGTCGCTAAGTGAGGACTACCTGTACTGCTGTTCTTACTCTGTTACTATTTTATTGCTTCTTTTATCTTGTGTTTTATTGCCCCTTTCAGTTTGAACGTTAAGTCTTTTTTATCAATTGTTTTGACCTAGCATTTCAGTGGTCTGAGTGTTGCTGTACATCGCATCAAGATTTTTCATGGGAAGTGGCATAGCGGTGTTTTCAACAAACAAACATTGCTTCCTTTGAATATACCAGGCAAATTAACCTGATGATGAAGCATAAGATAAAATAACTTAGCCACAGCTGTCTTGCAAAAGGACCTGACAGTGAGAACAACACAGAACTTTTCCTGACTAATTTTTGTTGTTGTTGTTCAGTTGTTTAGTTGTGTCCGACTCTTTGTGACCCCATGGACCATAGCACGCCAGGCCTTCCTGTCCTCCATTGCCTCCTGGACTTTACTCAAATTCATGTTCATTACATCGGTGATGCTATCTAACCATCTCATCCTCTGCCATCCCCTTCTCCTTTTGCCCTCAGTCTTTCCCAGCATCAGGGTCTTTTCCAGTGAATCCTCTCTTCGCATTAGGTGGCCAAAGTATTTGAGCTTCAGCTTCAGTATCTGTCCTTCTAATGAGCAGTCAGGGTTGATTTCCTTCAGGATTGATTCCCGACTAATACTGTATAACAAAATTCCATCTTTTGCTTTGCACACACCATTCACAGTCCCTCACTCTAAGAGTCATCAAGATCACCTTGAAACCGATGGTATGAGCAAAGATCTTACCCCCTTTCTTTTTCAGTACAATTCTGTTCCACAGTAAAATGACTTTTGTTCCACGTTAGTGAAAAATAATGAGGTTTCCAGTTGCTCAGGTGCAATTTGCCATCTTAACCCAAACTTTCCAATCAGTTCAGAAGAGAGGGAAAACTCATTGTCTTATTGCTCATGAACAACCAATAACAACCATAACCACAAGCAACCATTTCATTTGAGATAAGAATAGCACCATTAAATAACTTTGCAAACATTGAGTGAACCTAAACAAAAAAGGTTGCTTTCTGTCCTGATTTAGTTAATCTGAAGCTACATAAATATACAATAAATGTATACAGTACAGATTTACTCCTTTTGCACCATCCAAACTATGGGAGGCCAGAGCACATTTGTACATCAAAAGCATCTTTTAAGAATATTGCTATTTTGTTAATCAAACTTTTAAAATTTACAGCATGCATCTATTCTGGAACAGAACATGAGAAAAAGCATACATGGAAATGCAAACACGTGGAGAAACTGTTGACGCTGATTTGTTGAAATTAAAAATGAAGACGCTAAAGGACAGCAAAATTGGCAAAATTCCCTCTGTAGCACAGGCCAACCAATGCGGATGGTGTGATTTTATGACGCTCCCAACCATGTTTTCCTTCTGTCCTTTGCCCTCTTACTTCACTTTGTACTGACTGTACGAAGGCAAGCCACCTTGTGTGCACTTGTAAAATGACAGGGGTATACATTTCATTACATAATTATGCAAAGGAAGTTCAGATTTTCACACTCCAGATACTGAGACTGCAGAATTCTGGGAATTGGAGTCCCAGAATCCTGCAGATTAAGGATTCCAAAAGCCGGAACGTCAAGACATGACAACTCCTGAGCACGTTCTACTGAACATAATATGACATGAAGGTTAGATTCACACAACTAATTAGGCTAAGCTAAAATATGCTTGGTTGCGTGATTCAGCCTGTGCTGGGAATTTGGCAACTGTTTTCCCAGGCTGTACGACCCAGCCATCCTGTAAATAATATGCTTTATTTGTATGGGCACAGCGTGTTATGCGAATATGGCAATTATATTTTCACAACCCAGGTTTACAGTTTATTTTTAAACAATTTATTGTAAAGCACATAAAGGGAAAACAGAGTAAGTAAAAGGGAAAGATATTAAAACCATATAAACAAATAAAAGATAAGGTACCAATAGTTATCCTTATCAAACTTTGATATTGGGGTGGAAACTGCATTGGTTGCACTTACAGATGATCTCTGGCGGGATCAGGATGGAGGCAGTGCGTCCATCCTGGCTCTTCTTGACCTCTCAGCGGCTTTCAATACCATTGACCATGGTATCCTTTTGGGGCGGCTCAGAGAGTTGGGGGTGGGCGGCGTAGTCTTGCGCTGGTTCGCCTCCTTCCTCCGGGATTGGTCCCAATCGGTGGTAATAGGAGATGAGAGGTCCGACCCTCGGCCCCTACTTTGTGGGGTACCGCAGGGCTCGGTTCTCTCCCCTCTCCTGTTTAATATCTACATGAAACCACTGGGTGAGATCATCCGCCAACACGGGATGAGGTATCATCAATATGCTGATGATACTCAATTGTATATCTCCATCCCGGGTGAGTTAAGTGATGCAGTGGCTGCCCTTTCTCAGTGTCTGAAGGCTGTGGGGGTCTGGATGGGGAACAACAGGCTTCAGCTGAACCCTGGTAAGACAGAGTGGCTGTGGATTGATGGCGCCTCGGGATCCAGAGAGTTGTTATCTTTAGATCTGGATGGGGTGGCACTACCCCGTTCGGACTTGGTGCGGAACCTGGGGGTCCTTCTGGACTCACGGCTCCTGCTCGATGAGCAGGTGGCAGCCGTGGCCAGAAGGGCGTTTATGCAACTTCGAGTTGTACGCCAGCTACGCCCTTTCCTGGACCGAGATGCCCTCCGTACAGTCACTCATGCCCTGGTCATCTCTCACATAGACTATTGCAATGCGCTCTACATGGGGCTACCCTTGAAGAGTATCCGGAAGCTTCAGCTGGTCCAGAATGCGGCTGCGCATGCAGTTATGGGTGCCCCAAGGTCGGCACATGTGACACCTCTGCTGCGTGAGCTGCACTGGTTACCAGTTTGCTTCCGGGTGCAATTCAAGGTGTTGGTTGTTACCTTTAAAGCCCTACATGGCATGGGACCAGGTTACCTAAGGAACCGCCTCATCCCCAGAACGTCGACCCGCCCCACCCGGTCATTCAGAGAGGGCTTGCTACGGATCCCGTCTATAAAAGAATTCCATCTGACGGGGTCCAGGAGGCGAGCCTTCTCGGCAGTGGCACCCGCCCTTTGGAACATTCTTCCCCTGGAGGTGAGGCAGGCCCCCACACTCCTGACCTTCCGAAAGCAATTGAAGACCTGGCTCTGCCACCTCGCCTGGGATGGGGGGGGTAATAGCTCCTCTTGGAGGTGGCTGGCACCATAGAGTTCCTTAAACAATAACATAACCTCTTGGATTTTATATATTTATATCTAATTAAATTGGAATAATGTATTGTATTTTATATGTTTTTAATTAATCAATTTTGTTGTAAACCGCCCAGAGTCCCCTTGTGGGGGGAGATGGGCGGTGATATAAATCAAATAATAAATAAATAAATAAAAAATATTCTTAGCTAACACAGTACCAGGTTTACAGTTTAGGGCAGGGTTTACTTGAAAAATTATTTCAAATTCAGGCAACTTCCCATGAAAGAGGTTAAGTTTCATTCTTTATTTTTAGTTTAAGAACACTGTCAATGCATCTAGACAGGCCTACCCATGAAACGAATATAATGATTTTGTAACTTCTGGCCTCTATTTGAGCCTGAATGTGCAGGGGTTCCCCAAGGCCTGAAAAATATTTCAAGGGCCCTTGTGGTGTAATGGGTCAGAGAAGGTTTCCTCCAGGGTCAAAAGGCTGAGAAAGGCTGCTTTAGGGTGACGCGGGAACCCAGCCAATGCTGCAGTTATATACCGCTCCCTGCCTAGACGCTCTGTTTCTACAAGCTTTTATGTAGAGGGAAAGGTGCAAACATCTAACATGCACAAAAAGTTTGTGTCCCATGGCTGATAGTAACTTCCAACCTAACTTTTCACAGAAGGCGGAAAGAGAAAAATGGTATCAAGGCTAGAACAGGGAGTTGGGTTCTATACACTCCGTATTGTTTGTGCTGCTTTTCAGGATTTCAAAAAAAGAAGTTTTCCCCAGCCCTACCTGAAGATGCTCTGGACTACACCTGAACGATTCTGTACTGTAGGCAAAGCTGAATGGCAGAGCTGGATCAGAAGTCCTGCATCGTTGATGCAAAGTCATGGCCGTGGACTCAACCCCTGACCGGTCTCTTCTACCAACTTGTGCTGACAGACCTAGCAACTGCTTCGTAAAACCCAAGTCATCATTCCCAGGAAAAGGAAGCATTAGGGGAACCAAAGAGAAGGAAGAGTTAAGGGGGGAAAATACTGAATCTGGACATACCTTTTCTAGGGTTTCCTCCCAGCTAGAGATACTGCAGCTTGGATTCTCAGGCAATGTTGCAAAAACCAAGACCATGGGTTGCCTTGTATCAAATCCACTTGCTCCTTCTTTCTCACAAGCGTAGCCAGAGTCAAGGACTCCAAGTAGCAAACATTGGAGAACAACTGTCAATATCATCCTCTGTAGCCCACAAAGCCCTTGACCAGACAAAGCAGAGCCCTCTCATCTTCACACGATGAAATATGCCTGCCTTGGGCTCCTTCTAACTGGCCGCTCACCGCCTTGATCTCTCCACCATCTTCCAGGGTGGAGCCACTCTTGTCTGACCCTTGAGAGCAAAGAGACTCCACCTTTGAAAGGGAGGCAAGATTCCACCGCTGCAGAAACCCACTCCTAGATCTTAGGCAAATGATAAGGCAGCTGAGAAGATTCAAGGGCAGTTGTGGCGAGGCAGTAGATCTTATTGATGGGCTGGGAGGAAAACTGGAATTTTGAGAGCGCGTGGAAGCCCTCTCACATGATGGCTGTCACTGCAAGTGTGACCTAAAGGCAAATAGATGACGTCCACCCTTTCGAAGCATTTACTCAGCTGTGGCTGCACTTCATCTCTCCTAAGAATGCCAAGGGTTGCAAACTAACCCTCTGCAGCATATGTTCCTGTAGCATGGTGGAGAACATGCTAGGCATGAAAGCCGGCTGGGTGACCTTGGGCCAGTCACTCTCTCTCAGCCCAACTCACCTCACAGGGTTGTTGTTGTGGGGAAAATAGGAGGAGGAAGGAGTATTAGGTATGTTCGCCGCCTTGAGTTATATATAAAAATAATAAAGGTGGGATATAAAATAAATAAATAAACAAACGAACAAACATGTTCCTCAACCCTGCACATTCACAGCCACTGACTACCACCAAAGTAGTACAATGGAATACATTTGCAGGCTGTTGCATGCATTTGTTTTCTGGATTATTGTTGTTACATTTATAAAAGCAGAATTGAAATACACCAACGTGATCAGCATACACATTTGCAAGCATGCATATTAAGCAGCCATAGGCCTCAGAGAATTGCAACTGATTCTCATTTCAGCTCTGTGTCTTTGCACTCATTTATTTAATTCCTCTTCAACTTGATCCTGAAAACCCAGATAGGCTGCAAAACGATCTTTAAAAAACATAGATTCTGGCATTGTGGACAGTCTACAATGTGTATAGCCTTGTGGTCCAGAAGATGCCAAGGCTCTCTTTAATTAATAATCTGTAGCACTTGTATACCTCGGCAAAATCCAAACGCCGAAAGAGGGGCCCCTGCTTTTAAAAAGAGCAAGCTACTCTTTTGTTTGCACAGGTCTGTTCAGGGTCAGTAGCAGTCTAGTTGTGGCAGAATCATATTCCTGGATTAAAGTCGGGGGAGAAGAGCAAAGATTCAGACCCGATATGATATAACTTCTGAAGAACATAAGAGTTAATTTATTTCTTCCCTTATAAACCTAAACACACAAAGCTTCATTGCTGACCCTTTTGAGTAAACAGGCTGATGGTGCAGCATCCTTCGTGATACCTATGAATTAATAATTTAATTTAATTTAATTTAATTTAATTTAATTTAATTTAATTTAATTTAATTTAATTTAATTTAATTTAATTTAATTTATGAATTAATGCTCTCTTTTCCTTCCAGAGCAGGGTTAGGGACACATATTGGACTAAGCCATTGTGTATTTTAACCCTGATCTGTTGAACAAGCCCTCATGGCCTGGTTCACATTTAATACTAAGTATAGTTTATAAAGCCAGCTGGGTGACCTTGGGCCAGTCACTTTCTCAAACTTCTGAAAAACCTTGCCAAGAAAACTGCAGGGACTTGCTGGGGAATTCTGGGAGTTGAAGTCCATGCATCTTAAAGATGCCAAGGTTGAGAAATACAGCCCACATTATCTGATTCTCCCTTCTCAAACCATATAAACAAATAAAAGATAAGGTACCAATAGTTATCCTTATCAAATTTTAAATTGAACCTTCTTAGCTAACACAGTACCAGGTTTAAAGTTTAGGGCAGGGTTTACTTGAAAAGTAAAAGGGGCATGGTGGCTCAGCGGGTAAGACGCCAGGCTTGTCAATCGGAAGATTGCAAGTTCGGAGGTTCGAATCCCTAGCCCCGCGTGACGGAGTGAGCTCCCGCACTCGCCCCAGCTCTTGCCAACCTAGCAATTCGAAAGCATGCAAATGCAAGTAGATGAATAGGTACCACTTCGATGGTAGGTAACAGCGTTCCGCGCGCGTCATGCGGCCACATGACCGTGGAAGCGTCTTCGGACAACGCTGGTTCTTCAGCTAACAAACAGAGATGAGCATCGGCCCCTAGAGTCAGACACGACTGCACAAATGTGCGGGGGGAACCTTTACCTTTTTTTTTTTACTTGAAACATTATTTCAAATTCGGGCAACTTTACGTTAAAGAGGTAGATTTCATTCTTTATTTTTAGTTTAAGAACACTGTTAGTGCATATCTACTGTACAGGCCTACCCATGAAACGAATATAATAATTTTGTAACTTCCGGCCTACTGTATAGTTGAGTCTGAGTGTGGAGGGGTTCCCCAAGGCCTGAAAAATAGTTTGGAAAGCTCTGGTCTATGGTGGCCAAACATCAGGAATCCGGTAGCTCCTTTTCCGACTAACGAATTTTATTCAAAGGCATAAGCATCATGAGCTTCATCAGGTGCAGAGAGTGGCTAGACCAGCCTTTCTCAACCTTTTGACCCTGGAGGAATTCTTGAAATATTTGTCCTATATTTTCTATTCTGGCTTTCATTTATTTGTTATATATACTGTATTTTATATATTATTGTAAGCACCTTCTGTACTATTTTTATTTGATGGAACAAAGCCTAATCACCTTCATCATCACCATCAAACTAGGACCTGCGCAGAATCACAGCAGGTTTGGAGGCAGCAAGGCACAAGGCAGGCACTAGGACCTGCGCAGAATCACAGCAGGTTTGGAGGAAGCTAGGCACAAGGCAGGCACTAGGACCTGTGCGGAATCACAGCAGGTTTGGAGGCAGCCAGGCACAAGGCAGGCACTAGGACCTGCGCGGAATCCTGGCAGGGCAGGTTTGGAGGCAGAAAGGCACAAGGCAGGCACTAGGACCTGCGTGGAATCCTGGCAGGGCAGGTTTGGAGGCAGCCAGGCACAAGGCAGGCGCTAGGACCTGCGCAGAATCACAGCAGGTTTGGAGGCAGCTAGGCACAAGGCAGGCACTAGGACCTGTGCGGAATCACAGCAGGTTTGGAGGCAGCCAGGCACAAGGCAGGCACTAGGACCTGCGTGGAATCCTGGCAGGGCAGGTTTGGAGGCAGCAAGGCACAAGGCAGGCACTAGGACCTGCGCAGAATCACAGCAGGTTTGGAGGCAGCTAGGCACAAGGCAGGCACTAGGACCTGTGCGGAATCACAGCAGGTTTGGAGGCAGCAAGGCACAAGGCAGGCACTAGGACCTGCGCGGAATCCTGAAAGGGCAGGTTTGGAGGCAGCAAGGCACAAGGCAGGCACTAGGACCTGCGTGGAATCATGGCAGGGCTCGGAGGCAGCAGCAGCAGCAGCCGCCGCGACACACCCAGACACTGCAGCCGACACACTAACGTGTCCCGACACACAGTTTGGAAAGCTCTGCCATAGACTAACACAGCTCTCCTCCTACGACACCTTCTCATCTCCATGCAGCAACATTTCCCTGGGATTGTCAAATTTCTCCAGGACCTCATAAAAGAAAGAATGTCAGCACACAAGAGAAGCATTGTCAGCATCAACTCCAGTCTATCTTTTACAGAATGGCTGGCTGTGTGGAGCTAAACCTAGGAATTCATTGCCAACAGATGTGGAGATGACCACCCATTTAGAAAGAGATTCAAAGGGGGGCAGACAAATTCATGGAAGATTACACTGATCAAGAGCAGCTCATCTTGAGTTGCTTATGAGATCCTGAATCACAGGCTAAAAGGTCAAGATGTGTCTTCTTCACCTCCTGCTCTACTCCAGGTGACCTCATGACTGTATCCATGTCATTTCTCTGGCAACTGGACAGAAATGCTTTGCCACTGAATTCTTTGGGGAAGTTTTCTTCAACTTCCTCAAGTAGCCTCTAGCCATGGTGGCTCCCCCATCCAAGTATAATCAGGTCAGCCCTGCTTATCTTCCAAACTTTGACAAACCTTAAGTTGCTGCTGGAAGAGGTCCATCAGTAACCACTTTCAGAAGAAACTTATGTCAGGAGTTTCAACAGCTGGGAATTTCAGAGAAGCTGATTTGGGCTCCACAGTAGGAGAACCTTGCTTAAAGATCTGAGCACTTTGTCCCCAGGAGATGGTGGGTTCTTCCTTGTCATTGGAATTTAAGCAGCGGTGGCTGGTCATTTGTCACAGAGACTGGAGGTGCATCTTGTATTGCTCCACTAAGTAGGAGGCTGGACCATACAATCACCCTGATCTTCTCTGGCTTCTATAGGGACTGTTAGTCCCTTGGTAACGAAGAAAAACAATGTCCCCCAAGTCTGTAGCTTGAATCATGTCAACTGGATTTCTATTTTCTGAGCAGAAACGTTTCGCTCCTTATCTAAGAAGCTTCTTCAGTCTTCAGCCTTTCTTGGATAAGGAGCGAAACGTTTCCACTGAGAAAATAGAAATCCAGTTGACATGTTTCAAGCTACAGACAATTCCACCTGGATGACTGAGAAACCTTCATAGACAATGTCCCCCAAGATTCTTTCAAAAGGTTGGTTTCAGGTAGCATTGCCAGATTCGGTCTGCAAAACTCTGGCCAACCACTATCTAGTCCAGAGCTTTCCAAACTTTCCATGTTGGTCACACACTTTTTAGACATGAATCATTTTGCGACACACTCTTACAGCAAGGCATCATTTCGCGACACACTCTTACAGCAGGGCACAAGGCAGGCACTAGGACCTGCACGGAATCCTGGCAGGGCAGGTTTGGAGGCAGCAAGGCACAAGGCTGCAGGCACTAGGACCTGCGTGGAAGCCAGGAGGCAGCAGTAGCCGCGACACACCCAGACACTGCAGCCGACACACTAACGTGTCCCGACACACAGTTTGGAAAGCTCTGATCTAGTCACTAGATGGTGCAGGAATGATCCAGACATCTCTCACCTTTTGCTGTCCCCTAGTGCTCGCCTGGATTTTTGTAGACCAGATAACCCTACTTTAGAAATTGACCCAGCCTCCTCAACCTTGACCACCCAGTGGCCTGGGGTTAATAGGAGTTGTTGTTCTAATTGTTTGGATAACATAAGGTTGGGGTAGGTTATAAACTGACCCTATCCCACTCAATCACTGATTCCTCCTGCCTTCTTCTCTTTATCCCTTGGAGGGAGAAGACAGTAGAAGAGCCTCTTGGGCTGAAGAGCTGTAATGCAGATGTTGAGGTCAAGACTTTTTGAAGCTGTTCTCTTGCAGTGCCACCTGGTGGTGCTTGAGGCAAACTGCAGTTCTGAATTCACCCAGCTCCCAACCCCATCTGAGTTGATTATTTCTAACGATTCGTTAAATTTATTATTTAAAATTAAACAGGAAGATGGCAAGCAAGGTGCTACCTCTGACCTCTACTGGCATCCTTAGAAAATAAAAATGGTGGGTGGCCACAGCCCTGTGCCTTGTAAACTGCAGTGGTAAAGAGTCATCCAAGTGTCAGGACCAGCCCAAGAACAACGACGAGTCAGTGCATTCAAACTCCAGCTCTTTACTGCTCTCACCAGACAGACAGAATCTTGCCAGACTAAAGCTACTCTAACTAACCTAAGCACAAATAACCTGGGAGGCTCTAGGGCAGGGCAACCCTGAGCCTCTTTGTTTTCCCACCAACGCTCTCCAGACTGCAAGTCCTCTTATCTCCTTGGAATGCGCTCCCTCCTCCCCGAGAACCAACGGCAGCACCGAAATCCACCACATCACACCCCCCCTTTCAGGAACACATTCCATCACACCAAGGGAGAGGGGCTAGAAAAAGGAGCCATATCTGGGCTACACCAATGCAAATCACCACTAGATGGCAGCAAAGGGACAGAGAGAAAACTCTCCCTGCTGCCAACTAGCCATCATCTGCATTGTTGTGGCCAACATATGTTACTCTTCCTGATCTTACCGGTTCGTCTACTGGATTAATAGGTGTTTTGTGACCCCCACACCCATCACAACGCCTGCTTTATAACCATGCAGGCCTCCTCCCTGCCACAGCCATTTTGTGCAAGCACCCTAGCATGCTCTCAACATCCCAAATGTTCTTACCTGCTCCAAAACACCTTGATAACGCCTGACCCTGAAATCTAGGGTCCAGCAAACAACAGGACTGAGGCCATCCCAGTATCCAGGATTCTGTTGATATGGCAACAAGTGGCCATTGTCAATCTGGAGGTCTATGTATTCCAGCTTTTTGCTTCCCCAGATGGAATCAAGCAAGGGGGCAACCTGAAAGAATGCTTTGAGGGCTCCCTATCCTCATTATCCAGCATGCTGTGGTCCCATCTTAGTTTCCAAAAGGAACAAGCACGGAGGTCACTTCTCAAACACCGTCCCAAACAACCACCAACCTGTATATATAACTGAGTCATTCCTACACATCTACAGAGGCTTGATTCGCTTAACCATGGTCTCCTGTTCCAGCCACAATTGGCTTTGTTTGCACAACACACTAAACCACAAACCACATTTTACTAACCATGATGGGCAGCTTCACGGGGCACATTAGGCCCAACCATAGCGAGCCGCTGCCTCCTAACTCAGCAGCCCGTGGCTCCCGGCAGAGAACAAAGGCCACGTTCTTCCACCCTCCCCCTCCCTTGCACGGCTTGCACACTTGGACTCTCCCTGTGTGCTGGAGGGAACACACAAGGCTGGTGGAAGATGAAGATGTCCCATCTGCCACTCTTGTCACGACTGGGTGCTCCGAGTGGGCAGGCTGCTTGGCAAGGAGGAGAAGCAACCAGGAGGCTCTGCGGGACGTCTCCTGGGAGCCCCTGCAGAGGTGTGAGCTGCTGCCTGAACATGCAGGAAAGATGTTTTTTATTCAAGTCCCACATCATGCTTTCCTGGGGCAGGCATGTGAGAGATAGCTAGACCCACGATGATCTTGTCCTTTGCTCCATCAGGCCAGACTTCTGCTTGTGGCTACTCAGGGCAGAGATCTGACTAGTGCTCAGTAGACTGGCAGCACAACCTGCTTGCTTTAAAAAAAACCCCTCCCTTAAAAAAACCCCTCCCGTCCAGAAACTTCTCCCACCAGCCTGCAAACTGACCGTGCAAGAAAGGAACCGATATAAGAGATCTGGAACCACCTTGCAATGCCTGTTACTCTTAAATCCGGTTTTCTTCTTTGCCTTTCATGTCAGCCCTTTGACCAGGTCAGGAAACAGGCACCCGAAGAATACTAGAAATTTATTGATTTAGGCCAGAGCTTTCCAAACTTTTCATGTTGGTGACACACTTTTTAGACATGCATCATTTCACGACACACTCTTACAGCAGGGCACAAGGCAGGCACTAGGACCTGCATGGAATCACAGCAGGTTTGGAGGCAGCAGGGCACAAGGCAGGCACTAGGACCTGCATGGAATCACAGCAGGTTTGGAGGCAGCAGGGCACAAGGCAGGCACTAGGACCTGCATGGAATCACAGCAGGTTTGGAGGCAGCAGGGCACAAGGCAGGCATTAGGACCTGCGTGGAATCACAGCAGGTTTGGAGGTAGCAGGGCACAAGGCAGGCACTAGGACCTGCATGGAATCACAGCAGGTTTGGAGGCAGCAGGGCACAAGGCAGGCACTAGGACCTGCATGGAATCACAGCAGGTTTGGAGGCAGCAAGGCACAAGGCAGGCATTAGGACCTGCACAGAATCCTGGCAGGGCTCGGAGGCAGCAGCAGCCGCGACACACCCAGACACTGCAGCCGACACACTAACGTGTCCCAACACACAGTTTGGAAAGCTCTGATTTAGGCTTTCATAACAGAATATTGAAAGCCTGACAGCATTTCCCCTTCCCTCCTTCTTATACCAAAGAGAGTCAAGCAGGGGCACCTTGAGTTTCTTTCTCACCTCATCCCGTCTTTCTGGGCTAAGCCAATGTTTTTGTAATGGCTGCCTCATACTTTTTTAAAGGCTACTGTATCTCCATAGTTGTCCACACATCTCAGAGCCTGCAATGCAACTTTTAGGGATGTTCTGGAGCAGGGAGGAGATGTCCCTTTACATTTCCCTCGGCTAAACGCTAGACTCAGATATTGCATTACTCAGTTTCAACAAAGGTTAATTGAATAAGCTCCAAAGGACTGGGACCATGCATCACACTGAATCATAAATCATGGTTTACCAATCATAAGGCTGAGAATCACGCCATGCTCCCGGACGGCTGAACCCAGAATGTGAATCCAGTCACAGGGCAGCAACATATTCTAGATGTCCATTTGTACGTAGAATGATAGCACATCAAGCTTTCCATAGCCCGTTCTGGCATCTATTTCCAAGAACTGCTTTTCTGCACAAACCAATCCAATTCAAAACATGATTACGACCAATGAATGTTTGAAAGAAATGTCTCCTATATATTCCCGTAGTCTCGTTCCAGAATGTGTTATACTCAAGACACCCAGTAGGTGGCAGCAGTGGCTTAAACCAGTCCTTGCAAGACCAGGATGTGGTCATCCCTGCTGAATTATTTCCCACAGCTTAATTTTTAATTACTATTTAATTATTAATTGCTACTTAATTATTTCCCATGCCGTACCGTTTAAAGTATTATTTCATTATGAATTACTATTTCATTATTTCCTATGCGGTAGCTTAATTTTTCATTATTATTTCATTATTAATTATTACAGTATTTCATTCTGTCCTACAACTACGCGTCCCTTTGTGCCCTGTCTCACTCGCCATGAGTAATGCAAGCGTGAAAAGAAGAGATTATTTTTGATGTGAGGCCCAATACCTTTTCTTTTTTTTTGCATGTTATTTTTTTATGGGGTATTTACTATTTACAAATACAGATACACAAATACTGAAGAAGAACCTAATTGGAAATAGAATGGGGATCACTTTATATAAATGTTTGTGTAGCGCTTGGAGTTTTCTTTTTCCTGTTTAGTTTTTTTTTTCCCCCCCTCTCATTGGTGCTCTACTCTTTTGGCTGCTGGAATTAAAATTAAAAATGGCTTAACGCAGCCAGGAGCCCTTCAAACTATCACAAAGGTGGCAATACATAGTTATCCAAGGACACACCCAGAAATATACACTGATAGAAATCTGGATTTGCTCTCTACACACACTCATACACACACACACTGGTAGCACTTTTATACCTTTAATAACCACACAACCAGCCAAAATTCAGTGGCTTTTTTTTTTAACCACTGCACACGGAAGCAGCAATGAGAAGGCTTCACCACTTGGTTTCTGCCTGTTCCAAAAATGTTTAAAAAGCACATTCAGGAGAATAAATGAGCCGGCACTCACACAGAGACATGCGGCTAATGCAGACATGACTCTCACCTGCACCCCCAAGCCTACAGCTTCAATACGGCCACTGCTTCTGGATGCCACTGGCCAGGCCAGGTCTGTTGCTTGGGCCGGTCCAAGACGTGTCCTTGGAGAAACACCTGCTCCGATCTGGGCAGCAAACGGCAATTTCCAAATACGAGCCGCAGAGTGCGGGGGGCTCATTCGCTCAGGAACATGTGCCTGTGCACACACATCATGTCCCTTCTCTGGGCAAGCACACTCGGCTCATTCCACTGGGCTTAGGGCCGGGGGGCGTCCAAGCAGCGCCAGCCTCTCTGCTGGAGCTCACTTCGTGCCAGCCCGGCATTGGTCTCTGTGTGGGTCTGGGCAGGGACCTCGCTGGCTGTCTGGGGCCCTGCCAGCAGCCCCGCGTGCTTGGTACTTTTGGGCCACGTTGCCAGGAAGACTGGGGATGGGGGAGGCATGTAAGAATAAGTCTCCTTGGATCGCAATGTGGCGGAGCTCAATCGAGCCGTTGTGCTGCTGGAGAAGGCTTGGCCAGAGAACTCCATCTGTAGAGATACCAAGCAGAGGAGTGATTCTCACAGAGCCTGAGAACGGTTTCGAATAGATTGTTAGGGCGGGGGGTGGGGAAACCCTCTGAAATTTAAACACTTGAAGGATTGTAAGGTGCCTGTGATTCGCAGCGCCTGCGCATTTTAGGGGATGGCACACGTCCAACTTTGAGAAGAGCCTGCTTTTAGAACTTCCAAGGTGATTCCGTTTCAGTCATGCTCTCACTCGTTCCCTGTGGTATTATCTTTCGACTCATATCATAGCGGCGGTGGGAGGGATTGGATTGGCTCCCGTTTCACAGAGGTCAAATGATACAACAATTGGGGTGTCGTTGGGGGGGGCACCTCAAATCAATTTCTTGGAGGATCACGTCTTGGGTCCTACACACCATTTCTTTCATGTTGGGGTCTATTGTTGGGGTCAGAAGCCTTTTCAGGCACTGGGAATAACAACAGGAATATTTCAAGGATGATTGTGCCCGATGGCATGGGTAGCAAGAGGAGAGAAGAGAAGGAGGACCCAGAATTTGAACAATCACCCCTAAAACCTTGCACCATCTCAAAGGCATGAGATCTTAGAGAAAACGTTGAAATGTTGTCTTCTTCTTAATTAATTAATTAATGTAGGGGGCTGTAGGTGTCAGCTCAAGATGCTTTGGCACCAAATGGGGGCCATATTCCAACCCCTGAGTTATTTTTATAAACACCTAAATAAATACCAAGGCTTAGAAGACACCTTGTTCTAGATTCATTCTATACCGCTATGGCCACATTTAAAGGTCCTTGAGTCCTAGGAGTTATTGAAAGGTCCTTGAAGAAACAGACATAAAAATAGGAGCTACAAAAAAAAAAATCTGGTCTGTCTGCTCTACCTCATTTAAAATTTCTCTTATGTGTCTGACCCATTATCATCCAGAAGCATTGTGGCAAACATCAATGTTGGTCCCAGCCATAAGGGATTATTTATTTTATTTATTATTTAAATTGCCACTTTAATTTCCCAGAATGCCAATGCCCCAAAGGGACCCTTTACTGGGGCGTTTTGAGAATGGGGACTTGGCTACACAAAATGATCACACAGCTGTTGCTACCCACCCCTACCTGTAAACCTATCAGGGAGCCTAGTGTAATGGCCTGTGGGAATGACCTTGGGAGACAGGAGGGAGAGCCGCAGACTGGACAACCGGCATGTAAAAGATGTCTCAGTCCACAGAAGGAGGGCAGGCGTGGGAAGCGTTTCAGAAGGGACCCTCCCTATCTGTGATGGAATATGAGGGTGACCTTGGAAGACGGGGGGGGGGGGGGGAGAGATGCCATCTAGGGAATGATCAGATAAAAGAGAAAAGAGCCCGCCGCAGAGTAACGGCCAGAGGAAAAACTTAGGAAGGACTTGCCCTAACTACTCAAGCAGTAAATAGGGAGGGTGGGGGGTTTGTACTTTCGGACTTGCAAGATTCTCTTGATGTAGCCTTACAATAAAGTAGATTTAGCTCATCTCGTCGTGTTTCCTGTCTGGTTTACCTGGGAGGGCTGACACTAGTTTTCTGGAGAGTAAAAGGAGAGGAGGGGAGAAATACTTTCAGACTTGCAAGATTCGGTTAATGTAACCTTACAATTAAGATAGAGCTGGGATTCATCAATGTGTGTTTCTTGTCTGGACTACCTCGCAGGGCTAGCACCTAGTGACATGGGGGAGCGGGGACAAGACAGCAATTTCTTGATGTCTTTCTTAAGCCTGACACCGCCCCCCTCCTCTTAATCCTCAGCCCTAGCCATTCAGTGTCCCAGCCAATTCCTAAGCTGAGAGTTGTTGTGTAAACTATATGCATGCACCATGGGTGGCATACTGTAAGTCCACTGCAGGCAGAACCAAAATACAGCAAAAGAGACCACCCACAGAGTGGGGTTTTTTTTTAAATTTTATTTTTGCAAGATGATTCTGGCACTCAGCACTTGCTCTTCCTGCTCCCAAACAGGGCGAGCAAATCTTTACCATAACTCTTTCCTTTCTTTCATCTCCTTTGGCAGCGTTGCCAATTCTCTGCTGTTCTTTCCTATCACCAGGAATGTTGAAAGATGGAAGAAAAGGTGGAGCTTCCTTCTGAACAGCAGCAGGGGGAAGGGGGGAGTGGCGGATCTAATTTCGGCCAGCCGTTCCAGATCACATCTCCTGCAGAAAGATTATGGTTTTTTAAAGCTTTGTATAACTGCTGGCACCAACCTGTTATTTAACTCCTTCAGAGGGCAAGCCACTCTGAGGAACCATGAAGTGTCTTTGCCGAGTTGCTTGCGATCAAAAAATTCAAGGAACTGGTCAATCAGGAGGGTCACTGGGGTTGGGTTAAAGAGGGAAATGGTATATGTAGGGTTTTTTCCCCTCCAAATTGAATATACAGGTAGACCTCGCTTAACAACCATTCGTTTAACAATGCTTCGGAGATACGATGGGGCTAAAAAAAGTTACTTATGACCCATCCTCAAAGTTACAACCGTTGCACCACCCCCGCAGTCACATGATCGCAATTTGGGCACTTGGCAACCGGCTCATGTTTACAACTGTTTGCAGCATCCTACAGTTACGTGATCCTTTATTTATTGATTTATTTATTAGATTTATCACCACCCAATTCCCCACAAGGGGACTCATGATTTGCGACCTTCCCAGCTGGCTTCCGATATGAAAAGTCAATTGGAAACAATTGATTCGCTTTACGACCACATGACTTACTTTACGACTGTGATGTCTTGCTTTATGACCACTGAAAAAAATGGTTGTAAAATTGGGTCTGGTCATGTGGTACCTCGCTTAGCAACCACATTGCTTAGCAACTGAAATTCCAGTCCCTATTGTGGTCGTTAAGCAAGGACTACCTGTATAGTACTTTAGTCTCATTTTATAGGCTGAGTTTGAATAAACAGTCTCATATATATATATATATATATATATATATATATATATATATACATACATACATACATACATACATACATACACATACACACACACACACACACACACACACACACACACACGTATATAGAATTTAGTCACCACCCATCTCCCTCATAGAGTGACTCTGGGTGGTGACTTGACCAACTCTGTGCCTCCCAGGTAAACTTGGACCATGCCTCCAAGAATCCCCAAGCAATGCTGGCTGAGCAAGTCCAGGAGATGTAGTCCTAATCTGCCCAGAAGCATCTGGCTGAGGAAATCTACTTTAGAGTGTAGGAACTATTTAGCCAATGGGTCCCCAGTTTTTCTGGGTCAACAGGCACATTTGGACTTCTCTTTAAATGAAGGTTCCAGAGAGTCCTTTCATCATGAGATCCTGCCCCAGGGAGCAGATCTCCACTTCTTCCTCCACTGATACGCACAAGCTGAATTTTTATTTATTTATTTATTTATTTATTATTTAAATTTGTATTACCGCCCATCTCCCCCAACCAGGGAACTCTGGGCGGTTCAGGGAATATGTCAGGTTGTCTTCTTCTTTGCAATGGTATGTGGCTGACATTCTTCAGCTGTTCAAATCATACTCCTGGTGGGTGATTGACACGCATGATTGATCTCTGTCATGCTCATTTGCAAGTGCAGGTCCAAGTGTGGGTTGCTGAAGAGGCACCAAGGCTGCAGACATTTGCGGAAATGCAGAGAAGACAAAGACAAAGGAGGAGGAGGAGGAGGAGGAGGAGGAGGAGGAGGAGGAGGAGGAGGAGGAGGAGGAGGAAAAGAAGGGGAATTCAGAGATGGCTTGGTGCTGTTGCCTTCACAAGCTAAGAGGAAGTTGTGTCACTGGTTTCTGCATGGAGAGACTGGAGCAAGGAGCTGCAACTGGTAGAGCCTAACCTAGGCTGGTACTCCTAGGTGACCACCGGATTCTCTTCAGTCCTAACTAAATTTGGAATCTCCTGGCTTCATTCAACCCTCTGAACTTCAACTATGTCCTCTTACATTATAATCTATAGGTAGGCTGACCATACGTCCTGTTTTGAATGGGACAGTCCTGCTTTTTTAACATTTCCAGACCATCCCGTCGTTTTAATATAAAAGTCAATTTTGTCCCGTTTTTTTAAAAAAACTGTCAGGAACTAACCTGTCCCTGCCACCAGCTGGAACCAAGAGCTGGAAGTAGCTGGAGCAGTGCGAAAGAGCCAGAGCAGCTGATTGGAGGGAGCCTGGAAGAGGAATCGCCTCTGCCTATCAGCACGCAGCAAAGGAGGTGGGAGAGGCGGGCCGAGCAGCAAGATAGGCGGAGGCGATTCCTCTTCTGGGTTCCCTCCAATCAGCTGCTCTGGCTCTTTCGCACCGCTCCAGCTACTTCCAGTTTTCGGTTCCTCTTGTCCCGTTTTTGTCCCAAGGAAATATGGTCATCCTATCTATAGGTTGAATTTCCTAAGCTTCAGGTGCTCAGCTGAGCCGTAATTTAGGTCCTGAGATAGCAGCAGAGACACGCTTGCCTATGGGAAGGTCTGGCAGAGTGTCTCCTTTTTGCAAGTTTACCTCTGCTTGGTTGCATCCATCCATATCACACCCACAGTGATGCATCTTGAGAGCCATCCAGAAACAGCCTGAAGTGTGGAGAAGAGGCATTCCACCACTTACTTGCCTAGAGACAAAGAAGTTTAGGCTGGTTGTCAGATGAGGATGCAATGGTCCCCAGCCACAACAAAAAAGAGGAAGACAAAAAGCAGTTAGGAAGATGCCAGCAAGGAAGGATGGAAATGTCACTCATCCTCCACCTGGTAGTGACCATGGAAAGGGAGATCAATGTATTTCAGTAAAATAAATGTTACTTTCTGAGCTTACTGTTTACAAGTTATGCAGACAGATGTGGAGGCCTGAGAAGAAGAAGGAAAAAGGAAAACACTGGGAAAAGAGACCATTTTATTCAGTTTTCCTCTTTCTTCCCCTCCTGATGTTTCCATTTTCTCTCAAATTTTCCAGCCCCCTGCATTTTTTCACTTTTTCCTTTTTCAGGGCATTTGCATTTCTATTTCTACCTGTGTACAGGACAGCAATGGAGGAATAACATTCCATCAGAGGAAGACAAAACCGACACGTCCTGGATAGCCTGCTCAGATTATTGCACCATTTTCTGTAAAGTGCTTCATGAGCCAAGGAGAGAAATCAGCCGCTGGAGCTTCATGCAAAAGTGTGAGCTTAAAGGGAAAGGAAAATGTTCCACAAGAGGGATTTCTTTCTAGAATCCAGCAGCCCTCTGCATCCTGGGCCACATCCCTGTATTTGCTGCTGCAATGCCAAGCATGCTTTCTCTCCGCCAAAACCTACACCCTGGGCTGCCCTCTGGATCACAGCCTGAAATCTGGAAGTGATTTTCTTCCTTCGAGCAGCCCGGCCTGCTTGGAAGTTAGGGAAGCCTCTGGCCCCCTAAGTTCCCCTCGGATGGAAGCCGTTTCTAAACCGGACTCTTGTTTTCTTTCTGATCAAATGCACCCCACCCTGCTTTGATACCCTGTTTTTCCACCCCAGTGTTTATCTAGCAAGATTGTCTCCTGCAGTAAGAAAAGTGCCAAATGGGAACCCTTCTCAAGATGATTGTGATTCAGAACAGCCGCTCTCCGTTTAATTCTTCCCAGGGTAATCCTATCAGACCAATTTTTATGAAGTCCTTGGTGCTCTCTGAGCTCGGTTGTTTTCTTGCAAACGTTTCGTTGCCCAACTAGGCAACATCTTCAGTGCTAGAAGAGAGTGGGGTTTGCTCTCTGTCTGTCCTTGGTGGAGGTTTGCCTACATGCAAATTTCTCCCATTTGCATGCTTTCTGGAGCGTTTGACGCCCATATGTGGTACCAATATTTCCCCAAATTCAGTACCATCCAGACTTTCCTGGGACTTTGACTCTCAGCACTGTCCAGCCACCTGAAAAGCTGCTACAAACCCCTCATAACAGGAGACTCCATCTATCTGCAGTCAGAGGACTCTGATACCTCTTCACCATGGTTACCAAGGAAAAACTTTTAAGCTTAACAAATTATGGGCTGATGTCCAAGTTCTAGGAATGGAGGTGTTTCAAAAAGCTTTTAACAAAGTCCTGAGCAGAATGGAAAGAAACAGGGAGAGACTCCTTGTCCAGATAGCCCAGTACTGTCTGCATCTGTATTGTTTATATTTCCCAGGCTGAGTGTCCTCTTGATGTATGGATTCCAAGTTCCAAAATTCCCCAACCGGTTAGGTCATCAATGTTGAAATTCCTGGGAGTTGAATCCATGTCTTTGGAAGTTCCCCAGGTTAGAAAACACTATTATATTATCTATCACCTGCAACCTGCTTATTTTAGTGGAGATGGTTCAGCTTGAACCTGGGACAAACCAAACTAGTTTTATTTGTTTGTTTGTTAAATTGATATTTCATCTTTCCTTCAGGAGCTCAAGGCAGCTTACATGGGTATCTCCCCTCATTTTAGCCTCACAACAACCATCCCATGAAGTAGGCTGAGATGAGAATGTGTGGTCCAAAGTCACCCACTGAATTTCCATGACTGCGGATGGATGTGAATTTGGGTCTCTGCAGTCATAGCCCAAGATCTTAGACGCTTGGCCATATTTTATAGGCTCTCCTATAAAGATGGGGAACATGTCTTGTTTGCATTTAAACATGCCCTGATCTAATTTCACCTCTTTGAATCAATCACTGTTCAAAATTGGCATTTTGCAGAATTGTTGCAATGCAGGTTGCCAATTAAACACATGAAAACCAAAACAAAATTAAGGAAAGTCTACTGTATCTATTAGTAAATGCTTATCTTCATGAAAATAATGAACTTAAATGTACCACATCATCAAAAACTGGTGGACATGTATTGCAAAATATATATTAAAATCCATATTAAAATGCATATGCATGGAGAGACATGCAAAATGTGTGCAAAAGAATACATACAGGAGGAATGGTAAAGCTAGGGATGTGTGAAACATCTCTTCTGGGGATGGACCACCCCAGGGAAAACTAACACATTCCATATTTTTTGTTCCAAACCATGTCGATCCAGCAATTCCAGTGGTCCAACAAACACTGCAGCCATCTCTAAACAGCCTAAATTTGCTCTCCCAGCTGGATCCCAAGGGAAGCCATCCTGAGCGCGCTCTCTCTCTTTCTCTCTCTCTCTCTCTTCAACTGTTATTTCCCCTGGGGTTTCCCTGAATAGGATGCAGGCAGATCTGTGTTCCAGAACAAGCAATCTACACAAGGTGGCCAAGGTCACCCAAGAGACCAAGGAAACTGTACTGTCCTGACCTTACAGTTATGAGCATTTCCCCCCTCTTTTTAAAGGCGGTGTGATCTGCAACTTCAGCATGTTTGGGGGCCTTGCAAACTTCTGGTTTGGCCAAGGCCTTTAAGCAGTGGGAAACCTATTTCTGGAACCCTGTATTCATTTCAGCCTTTGGGGGGAACACAGTGTTCTTTGGACAAGGACCAGCCAAGTCTGATCCAAGGGGCAGCGCCTCCTCTTTCCTTCTGGAACGTCAAGGGCAGAGCTCCTAATCTCTCCAGCAAGAGATCGCTCTCTGCCTAAACTCCACATAGATCCATGTTGCTCACTCCATTTGCACGTCAGAGGCCGGCATCAAGCCAACTTTGTCTGATCTAGGAGGCTATGCAGGCTTGGACCTGGCTAGAACTTGGATGGGAGACCCCATAAAACCCCAGGACTCTAGGCTAGACTGGGAAGCAAAACAAAACTGGATTAAGTCAATGGCAAACATTTCTGTACTGCCTTGTTCCCTTGGGACCATCTTCTCCGATCAGAGCCTGGCCACCATATTTAATCAAGCTGGAGGAGGATGTGGTGGTGGGTGCCCTCCCTACAGAGATCCGTGGCATGCTCAGTGGCAACCCCCTCGCTTTGGAACACCTGATCTCCTGAGGTCATGCTAGCCCTGATCCTTTTATCCTTTTTGTTGTTTATTCGTTCAGTCGTTTCCGACTCTTCGTGACTTCATGGACCAGCCCACGCCAGAGCTTCCTGTCGGCCATCACCATCCCCAGCTCCCCCATGGTTGAGTCCGTCACCTCCAGAATACCATCCATCCATCTTGCCCTTGGTCGGCCCCTCTTCCTTTTGCCTTCCACTTTCCCTAGCATCAGCTTCTTCTCCGGGGTATCCTGTCTTCTCATTATGTGGCCAAAGTACTTCAGTTTTGCCTTTAATATCATTCCCTCAAGTGAGCAGTCTGGCTTGATTTCCTGGAGTATGGACTGGTTTGATCTTCTTGCAGTCCAAGGCACTCTCAGAATTTTCCTCCAACACCACAGTTCAAAAGCATCTATCTTCCTTCGCTCAGCCTTCCTTATGGTCCAGCTCTCGCAGCCATAGGTTACTACGGGGAATACCATTGCTTTAACTATGCGGACCTTTGTTGTCAGTGTGAGGTCTCTGCTCTTAACTATTTTATCAAGATTTGCCATTGCTCTCCTCCCAAGAAGTAGACGTCTTCTGATTTCCTGGCTGCAGTCAGCGTCTGCAGTAATTTTTGTGCCTATCCTTTAGGGACAATGAAAAAACCATCCTGTCCCAGGCAAAACCCTTTTGGGGAGTGAGTTTTCAAGGGAGGTCCACAGTAGACTCTATTTCATTCTCTATTTTAATTCTCTTGATGTTATAGATGCTTTAAGTGTAAACTGGTTGTAAGTCATTTCAATGTGCTTCATACAGATAATTGGGTTTAATATATACAGTAAATGCCATGAGGTCACGAAGAGTCGGAAGTGACTGAACGAATAAACAAAAAATATAAGACACCAGCAGCCAACTTGACTCAAAGATGAGCTTATTTTTACTTTTCTGGACCAGCAGCCATAGACACCGATGGCACCAAGCAGGAGAAGGGCAGACAGAGAGACACTTACATTTTTTTTTAAATTCCCATAATGCCACAGAGGTTACTTTGGGGAATGATGGGTAATTATGCTGGCATGCAGCATGCACACCCAGGCACTTCATGTGGTTGAGGGAATGGGATCAAGGGTATAGGGGTCCACCTGGAATTCAAAACAGAAGCTCAGGTGAAGCTTCTCACAACCTGGTGCCCTTCATGTGGGTACAGACGACAGCTCCCATGATCCTCTAGCCAGAATGTTGGCTAGGCATTCTGGGAATTGCAGTCCCAACACATCTTGGGGGATGTCAGCTAAGGGAAAGATGCTCGAGGACTAATATTAAGTGTGTCTCTCAGTTCATGCTGCCAAGTTGCCATCCTTAAGGATTTGCTATACAGGTAGTCTTCACTTAAAAACCATTCATTTAGTGACGGTTTGGACTTACGACAGTGCTGGAAAAAATGACTTACGACTGGTCCTCATACGACCATTGCAGCGTCCCCACAGTCACGTGATCACAATTTGGGCACTTGGCAACCGGTTCGCATTTATGACCATCACAGCATCCCATGGTCACGGGATCGCCATTTTTGACCTCCTCAGCTGGCTTCTGGCAAGCAAAATCAACGGGGGCCTGTGTGATTCGCTTAACAACCATGTGGTTCGCTTAACGCCTGCAGTGATTCGCTTAATGACCGCTGCCAGAAAGGTTGTAAAATTGGGTCAGATTCGCTTAATGACTGCTTCATTTAGCAACCGAAATTCTGGTCCCAATTGTGGTCATTAAGCGAGGACTACCTATAAACTGGAATATCAACAGCTAACTTCCTCCGGGTCAAACTGTTTGCCATCTTAATTGAACTGCCCAGGACTAAACAAAAACTAGGACAATCTGCAAGCAAAGATGTGCTATTAATAAATATTTGTTTCATGCACACCCCTTTTCATTCAGGTGTTCTTGAAGCCAGGCCTCCAAAAGTTTATTGAGAGAGGAATAAGAGGCTGAGTGAAATTATAGCCTGGGTCATTAATTATAGCCTAGGTCTAGAAACTTGAAAGATTTTTATTTCCATTGTACTGTATCCTCAGGAAGTTGTCAACCAAGCTGAGAATAGCCCTTCATTTCCCCAATACAATCTCATGGAGCTCTGGACTGTATCGGATTCCAGCCATGGGCTCTAGAAAGAAGTCCCGCTTCTCATTTCCAGCTGTGTGTGTCAGACAGACTGCAATTGCTCGGTAGGGCTGGGAAGGAAACTCTGTACATGCTCAGGAACCCCACGCCTTATTTCAGAAGATTAAACCTCAGATTGGTTCCTTTAAAATGGGCTGGGGGGGGAGTGTCAGACATGCTAACCCGATATCATTGCAGGAGGGGGGATGAGAATACTAGACGTGACAAACAGTACCAAAAAGAAGAAAGGATTTCCATTTCATGCCAAAAGAGTTGCGCGGAAAAACAATCATTAAAACACACACACACACACACACACACACGTTTCCATCTCAAAAGTGATGCAGCCTTCTAAGATTTTATTTATTGATTTATTGATTGGATTTATATTACCGCCCATCTTCTCCACAAGGAGAACTCTGGGCAGTTCACAACCAAACCAATATTAAAATACAAAACGGGTCCTAATACAAGTACTCAAAATATAAAATATCAATAAAATTATTAAACAAAATAAATAGAATAATATGAAATAAAATCAAGATGGCTACAGTTCTCGAATTCTGAGCATAAGGGCTGCTTTCCATCCATGCTAGGGTGCTAGCCATCCCCAAGAGTGACTATTTCCCCTCCCTTTTGGCAGCTTGTTGATCACAATCAGGGAAGGACTAATTGCCAAGCTGAGATGTGTTAAGGCTGAGAGCCCCCCTTTCTAAGGAAGAGGTGCTGGGCCCTTGGCTCTGAGATGGTCTTTTTCCAGAAAGTAAATCAGCATGCTGGCGGGGGGATTCTGGGAGTTGAAGTCCACACATCTTAAAGCGGCCAAGTTTGAGAAACACAGGACTAGATGATCTCCAGGTGCCACTCACAAATTTGAAGGGTGGCGGGATTAAATGATGGTGGAGGCTATGCCATCAGCCAGGCCTAGCAACCTAAGAAGATACATTTGTACTATCTGCTTGGATTAGGATGGTGCATGTGACTTCCTGGGCTGCGCAATCCAGCCTGTTTTAGTTGGTGTGAAGCCAGAAACAGGGTCATTCAATAACCCCGTGAAAAGATGTTGTGTGAAGGAGTCTCTGGGCACAGCAGTCCAGCAGTGCATTGCACCAACATAGACATGGATGACCTACAAAAGTGTTTCTCAACCTTGGCCACTTTAAGATGTGTGGACTCCAACTCCCAGAATTCCCCAGCCAGCTGGCTGGGGAATTCTAGGAGTTGGAGTCCACACATCTTAAAGTGGCCAAGGTTGAGAAACACTGATGTAAGTGGACCTGAGAACTGTCCGCCTTCAGTGGTACTGATTGAGAATCAACCTGGGACGCAGCTGCAGGGAAAGTGTGGGGTGGATCCGGAAGGGAAGGGGTGCTGGCTGTGGAGGGTGGGGCTGTAATTCCAGTCTGGCTGCAGGAAGCTGCCTGGTGATGTGGTGGAAGTAATCTTTTGCCTTGTTTTGGCAGGGGTGTGTGTGTCTTAAAGGGGGGGAATGAAAGAAGTTCACTTCCCCAAGGACTTTCCTTTCCACTCCTTAATGTATAAAAATAAAGCAAAACAAACCAAGAAATGGTCACTCAGATCTGTCCGTTTGGCCTAGCATTTTCCTTGGGTGCCATTCCTTCTTGGCCGCAGATGGTCTTCCTTGCTGAAAGCTATTCTTAGCTCAACAGCCGAAAACACAACAGCTGCCCATAAGCCCAATTCAAGGAATTGGGACATTATCTACAAATACAGCGACCTCCCATCCTTTGTTATAAAGGACAGCCCTTTATTTCAGAAAGCTGTCCTTTGGGTTTATTTATTTATTTATTTATCAAACACTCACGTTTGTCCTTTATTTGGGTCATTTAACTTTTACCGTGCAAATGGTTTCACCGAATGCACAGTTTTTCACATTCACAAGACGGAAATTGGATTGTCTTTTTAAAATAAATTTACACATCCTGTTTGATATTTTTATTAGAATACGCATTTTGGTAAAGTTTTTTCTTGGCTTTCCTCTTGAATTTTCCTTTGTAAAGCAAAGTTATAAACATAAACAATTAATTTTTTTTATCCTTATGAACCTTTTTCAGATTTGTCCTTTATTTTTCCAAGAAAATGTTATCACTGTACCTATAAACCCCAAATATCTGATGACCTATATACTTGACTATGTAAAGGTAAAGGTAAAGGTTCCCCCCGCACATTTGTGCAGTCGTGTCCGACTCTAGGGGCCGGTGCTCATCTCCGTTTGTTAGCCGAAGAGCCAGCGTTGTCTGAAGACGCTTCCGCGGTCATGGGGCCGGCATGACGCGCGCGGAATGCTGTTACCTACCCACCGAAGTGGTACCTATTCATCTACTTGCATTTGCATGCTTTCGAATTGCTAGGTTGGCAAGAGCTGGGGCGAGTGCGGGAGCTCACTCCATCACGCGGGGCTAGGGTTTCAAACCTCTGAACTTGCAATCTTCCGATCAACAAGCCTGGCATCTTACCCGCTGAGCCACCACGCCCCTATCATTCATTAATTCATATACACACACACACACACACACACACACACACAGACACTCTTGACTACTTCTCCCAATATCACCCGCCCATAAGCTAAGATCAATGGGGCACCACTGTTCAACGCCCTACCAGTTGGTCTGATTTGCAGCTTGAAAGACTAGAGACTCCTTTGTGGTGGCACCCCATTTCTGCAACTTCCTGCCTGGTGAGGTATGGCTGTTCCTGCCCCCAACTGTCTAATTTTCAACAAAAACGAAAGGTGTATTTATTCACTCAGGCATCTGCTGAGTAGCAACGGCTTCAGGATCATTCTGCTCTTTAAATGGAGATGCTTGTACTTTTATTGGTTTATGCCAAGCTACTTTATTGTTGAGTGCTGAATTGACTGTTTTCACTGAACTTTGTTTTATTATTCTTTTTTCTACAGCTACTTGAACCTTGGGGGGAAAGAAAGAGACTATAAAGATAAAAGAACAACAACAACAACAACAAACAGATTGGTTTTTTGTTGGCTTATTTTGTGCTACGAAACTATCAGCGAGAGACCAGATTCATCCACTACAGAGAAGCCACTTCCCAGCAATTCAGGTGGATGTTTGCCTCAGTTCATAGGTAGACATTTAAGGTTACTTAGCTTCTAAATATGCAGGTGGACAGTTAATATCAGGGTGACAATGTTACTGAGAGGGGAATTAAACATCTCTCCCCACCCCAGCTCAAAGGCAGCCACCTGTGGATTCCACGTATCTTGCACTCAGATCACAGGGCTGAAATTCAGTAGCAAAACGGCTGCATTTTGGCACCATAATCCTCCCCACCCCAAAAAAATTAAGAGTGGGAACGGGGGCAGGTGTCTTCTGAGAAGCAGACTACTTCCATTCCTACTGAAACTAGTTTTTACGCCAGCCAAAGCAGTCCTTTTTCTTTTTAAACATATCTTGTAAAGTCGGTTTATATGGATGGCCTGCTTCTGGACTGTTTGAAAAGAAGATAATACGTCCTGTAATCTTGGCGTGTTGCAGTCGCCAGCAGCATTATACAAAGCAAGATCCTGAGGTCAGCAGCCGCTCCTCCTATTTTCAATACCAATGCCGAGAATATGTTTAAAGGAACCCATACATGGAGTGTGCTTCTCCTATTACCAAATATCAAACAGTAACTGTTTGGATTAATTTCATCAATAAGGGTTCGGATTTCTAAAAGCCCCAGCACCTGCCATATAAGGAAAAGGCTATGCTTCCGCCAGAGTGAAATGCTCTTTAATTTTCAGTCTTACAAAGGAGAGAATTTGGCACCAACGGCTTTCTCCCACCAAAATCAACTGGGATTTGACTGGATCCCAGAGCCTTTTTCTCATCAGCCCTGTAACGCTGCTTGACATTATTCCCATTTTACAGATGAAACCCCTCCATCCCAGCTTCCTGTCTCCACATGTTTGGCTTCAGAGTTTTGCAGAGGGACATGTAGGCAGACTCTGGGGAATAATAAAGAGTTCATTGACTCCGATTTCCTGCCGCTCTTTCCCACCCTCCAGCGGTTTAAAGTTTCAATTCTCTGCCAGTTTGGCAAGGTTCTTCTCCAAGGCTACAGTCCAAACCCAGGAAGCATCTGTACTCCACCCTGGGGCTCCTTCCTGCGTGCCGAATTCAATTCTAAACGATGTTCTGGGTTTAGTCTCATTTATTCTCCCACTCCTAATTCCCTGTATCTGGAACTCCAGCTGATGAATCATCCCCACATTTCTTGCATCCAGAATACACTACAAAAGCAGAAGAAGGATCCAATTGCAACAGGAGACTACAGCCCCTTAGATGCACAGCTTCAGACTGAGATAGGACATTTAACTCTTTATTTCCATGACTTATTGGTAGCATCAGAAGTCTGAATCCAAATGAGGCAGGAGAGTGGCAAACTAAGACCAGGGAGGTCCATACAGGTAGTCCTAGCTTAACGACCATTCATTTAGCAATGGTTCAGACTTACGACGGTGCCGGAAAAACGACTTGCGACCGGTCCTAACGCTTACGACCATCGCAGCGTCCCTGTGGTCATGTGATCATGATTTGGGCGCTTGGCAACTGGTTTGCATTTATGACCATTGCAGCATCCCACAGTCACATGATTGCCATTTTTGACCTTCCCAGCTGGCTTCTGGCAAGCAAAATCAATGGGAAACCGCTTAATGACCATGTGGTTCACTTAACAACTGTGGTGATTCGCTTAACGACCACTGCACGAAAAGGTTGTAAAATTGGGTTGGATTCGCTTAATGACCGCTTCACTTAGCAACCAAAATTCCAATTGTGGTAGTTAAGTGAGGACTACCTGTATATGTATTTGAGCTTTCAGAGATCTCTGGGTTGTCTAGTTTGAAGCCAATTCAAAGAGCAAGATGCAACTTTTTATCTTCATGTCAATTTATCATTTTTGGACAGTTAGGATAACATGTATTACACGCTTCAAAAAAATAGATTAATTGGAATGTGGCTCAAGTATGAGGCTCTGGTTTTTATTTGTAAAAGACCCCAAAATTTGGCATCCTCATATTAAACGGCTGCCTAGATCTACGTGAATCATCCAGAGAGTTCTTTGCTCATTGCTGTGAAATATGAAGTCGATGAACGTCAACAACAGGGCCTGTTCATTTGTGGTTCCCTGTATCTGTGAAACCCACAAATCTTCCAGTTCCTCCTTTGCCTGTTCTGAAGCAGATCCTGAAATAATAATCCCTCCTTCCTTCTGCTCATTATTATCTTGCCCTGCTTCTTCCTGACTATTTTATGCTGGTTTTTGTGTTTTAAGAGATGTCGCTTGAGACCCTGTGGTGTATTGTTTGAATTTCTCTTTGTAATGTGCCCTGTCAGCTGCTAACTTGGAGGGAGAAACGGAACTAGAAGGAAATATTAACCACTGGTGCTGAATGCCTCGTCTCCAAATAAACAGCATCCCCAAAAGGGTTATGTTTGGCCAGATGAAGGTTCAGTTTGGCCAGAGGAAGCGCCATCGGTACACACGCCACAAGCCCCTCTGCAGCTCCTTGCCCCAAACGCACGGGTTTCCTTCTGCCCCACCTATGCGGCTGACCAACCTGCAAAGCTGCTTTTAGAGGAACGAAGAGCAACAGCAAACGAACTCGCTGGGCAACGTCAAAAACCACCCAAACTCCCCCAGGGTTTGAACAGGTCGGTCTGTAAGGGGAGGAAACTTTTACACTTTTTATTTCTCTTCGATTGGTACTTTTTATTTCCTCTGCTGAGAAATCCTAACTGGAGCTTCTTGACCTGCTCCATCAAGTCTGCAGCGCATGGAACCTTGTAAGACACCAACAGTTGACTAGAAGAAAACAGATATCCACCAACTAGAGATAACAGAACCAGAACTAATCCAGCATCACTGGCAGGCAACAGGATGCACGAGCTTGGCTAGTCCATTCCCTGCTGGAAGCCTCCGCCTGGCAACAGAGAGCCCAAACCACATTCTTTCCTTCAAGACTTCTCCACCAGGCATCACAGCATCATCTCTGTTACTCTCCTCCGGACCTGTTTCGATTCAAGTGCAGAATCCCAGACTCCGAACACAGCATGACTGGGGTACCAGGAAATAGCAAACCCGAGTTCCCACACTGGGAAGCAAGAACACTGTTCACACAATGTTGTCATAGCGGCAAAGTCCCACATGGTCTGCCCAGAAACGAGAGGGCTTCTGAACAAGCAAAAGGGGCTCTTCTCAGCGGGGTGGGCAAGCTCTTTCCAGAGCAGTGTTTCTCCACCTCATGAACTTTAAGCTGTGTGGACTTCAACTCCCAGAATTCCATTCTGGGAGTTGAAGTCCACACAGCTTGAAGTTGCTGAGGTGGAGAAACACTGTTCCAGAGGCATTCAAAGGCCACACCGGGGAGCATCTGGAGGTAAAACTTAATTAAGCCCCAGCATTTGCCTTACTAAATTACCGCTGATCTCAAGTTGCTGTTCAGGATATTGGGGGGCCAAGCCATCCTTGCAGCCCAAAGGACACACCGCTTGCAAGCAGGATGCCTCCCCCCCCCCCTTCATCAGGCGGGTCCTCCCCCTTTTCCTCCAGCCCCCAGAACCTCTCTGCGCCCCCCCCCCCCGAGACTGCCAAGGCTAGCAAAAACCGAAGGGAAGAAAGCAAATCAACGCAAACGCAACGTGGGTTGAAGCCTCGAAAGGAAAAAGCCTCTGAGCATGAGCAAAGTTTCCCCCCCTCTTCTTCCTCACTGAAGAGCCCACCTAGGGAGTTGCAGAAGGGCGGCTTGGGACTCCGGAGAGACCCCTTAAAAGCGCACCGCCTTTCCTTTGCGTTCACCCCTTCCTCCGCGCTCCGCTGGGCTTGCCATGCCCCCTCTAGCCGGGAGGGGTTGCCCGCTCGCTTGCTCGCTCCCTCCTGCTACTCCTCCACCCGGCGGCCCCGTCCCCTCCCCTCCCTCCCTCCCGCTCCATCTCTCCTTACCTGGCTCCGGAGAAGCCCCGGGGCGCAGCAGGCCACGCACGCGGCGGAGGCGCCCCCGCAGGCGGTGGGCGCGGCGGGAGAGCTCCAGCAGACGGCCCTCCAGGTCGCCCAGCAGCGCCGCCGAGTGGCCGCACAGGTCGGCCAGCTGGCGGAGCAGGGCCAGCGTCGTCAGGCCGCACACCTCGTGGAGCTGGGCCAGCGGCAGCGCGGCCAGGCGGGGGGCCGCGGCCGCGGAAGGGAGCAGCCGGCGGGGCTCCACCGTGCGCTTCCAGAAAGGCATCGCGCCGCCTTGCCGAGGAGGGCTCCGCCGTCGCGGCTCGAGGGCCGGCGGGCGCCAGGGTCTGCGCGCCCGCAGACGGGGCGGAAAGCCAGGCGGGGGGCGCCCCGTCGGTTCCTCGGTCCGAGCGCCCCTCGCCGCCTCAGTGGCCCGTTAAGCAGCCGAGAAGCGCCGCACCTCGCCTGAGGGGCCCGCGGAGGAACCGCCCGCGGAATCCCCGAGGGCTCCCGCGGGCTGCGTCTCCTTTCCAACCGGGGGAGCTCTGGAAACCGCGCGGGCGCCCGTTGGGGATCCTGGGCGATCGCAAGGGGTCTTTTCCTTCCCAGCCTTCCAAGATCGCGCCTCCGCTTCTCTCCGGTCCCCCGACAGAGCTGGAAGGGGGGAATCTTCCGTTGGCGCTGCCCGCCCAGCCTTTTCGATCAGCCGAGTAGCACAAAAAAGCTCCCTTTCCAGCGCAGTTGGACGGGGCGGCTCTACTTTTAGGATCGCGGCTCGGTGAGGGGCGCAGGTTTCCCAGCGCCAAACGGAGACCAGCCGGAATCGACCGCTTTGGGGAAGGAAACGGACGCGCAAAAAAGCTACACACACGAAAAACCCGCCTCTCCCTGGCCGGCCGTCAAAAGCACTCGGGAGCGAGGCATTAAAAAGGGACGCGTTTCAGTCTCTTTCTTTCTCCTCCTTTTTGACCCGGCCTGCAAGGTTTCCGATGCTGGCCTACCAAACAGGGCTGTTGTGAGGATTAAATGGAAAAGAGGGGGATCGTGCTTGGGAGAAGGTTGGGATCCCCGCCTAAGGAATAAAAGAGAGTCAATGGGGCTAAGAACAGGACTTTAAAAAAAAGATCTGAACGCTGGCAATCACAGGCAGACTACAGCATACTTTTTGTACATGTTCAGAATTATTTTCAAATGTGTCAACTCCATTATTCCTTTTGGGATGAGCCACAAGCGGGTTCTGTCTTCTGCACTGTGCACCCCAATGGAGTGCGAGAACAAAATGATATGTTTAATAGGTAAAGGTAAAGCTCATCTCTATTTCTTAGCCAGCGTTGTCTGAAAACGCTTCCATGGTCATGTGGCCGGCATGACGCACGTGGAACGCTGTTACCTTCCCACCGAAGTGGTACCTATTCATCTACTTGCATTTGCATGCTTTCGAATTGCTAGGTTGGCAAGAGCTGGGGCAAGTGCGGGAGCTCACTCCGTCACGCGGGGCTAGGGATTCAAACCTCTGAACTTGCAATCTTCCAAGTTCGACAAGGATCGACAAGCCTGGAGTCTTACCGGCTGAGCCACCACGCCCCCAATATGTTTAATATGATGATGTTATTATGTTAATGCAGCATTTTCCAGCCTGGGCATAGGGTGAGTCATCTCTCATTTGGGGAGATTATTAACTGAATTATTAACTGAAGAACCGATCGCTGTAATGCAACTTCCTGCTTGCCCCCAGACTTTAACTGTGATGCATTAAAGTCATCTTCGAGTCAAGCTCAAGTCTCAGAGACATTTCTCCATAGTTTCCTTGGCATGGTACAAATTCATTGAGGCTCCAGAAATCTCATTCACAATTACAGAGTGGAACATACATAGTGGCTAAATCTGCACCGGTTGTAAAAAGTAGAATTCTAAAACTAGGTTTATGGTGACACCTGCTGGCCATTGCATGAACAGTATCAGAACTGGCCTACCTGGCACATTAACATTGCAAAATTCAATTCAAGGCCAATTCAAGACTTTACATATCGAATTTCATTGTTTCCACTTGGAATGCAACACACGATCTCTGTTGATTTCAATGTATGTTGGGTCTGAAAGTCTAAAGTAACAAATAGCAAACACAAATGGTTGTATTTGCTTCAATGGGCTCAACCAGTGGCAACAGCTGGAGACCTTGTGTGGGCTCAGAAGCTAAGCAGAGTTGGTTTGGGAGAGGAAAACACTTAAGTACTGCTGCCAATAAAATTACATGGATGGGTCCATAAAGTCACCAGGAACCAAATCAGAAGGAGACTTTACCTTACTGGATTTTTTTTTAATCCGTTAAATTCTCAGAGACTGCCTGGACCAGTCCCTGCAGTTTTCTTGGCAAGGTTTTTCAGAAGTGGGTTGCCATTGCCTCCTTCCTAGGGCTGAGAAAGGGGGACTGGCCCAAGGTCACCCAGCTGGCTTCGTGCCTAAGGCAGGACTAGAATTCACGGTCTCCCAGTTTCTAGTCTGATGCCTTAACCACTACACCAAACTGGCTCTCTTTATTGGATTTAATTATCAAGTAAAGTCAAGAGTTCTGTTGGATCAGACCAAAGTACTTTCTAACTTCTTTCACGCAGATCACCAGTGGAAACCCTGCAGTGACTAGATTCACACATTGCTCTTAGCCAGGGGTCCCCAACCTGACTTTTGGTCCCCATGTTCATGTCACCTTCAGTCACCATGAGGGATTCTGTGTTCTCCACGGAAAGCATTTATTTTTATTTTATAGCTCACCAGCATTACAGAAGGCAAGAGAATGATCCAGTGTCAGACAAATGAGAACTGCAAAGATGAGCAATGATGTTTATCAGGGCCTGGAAATCAAGTCTTTGGAGGAGAGATTGAAGAAGGGAGCCTGTACGATCTTGAGGAGGAGGAGGAGGAGGAGGGATGGGATGGCCTCTTCGGGTATCCGTTGGGGGTCACACAGAGGAAGTCCAATACATGTTCTCTATTGTCCCAAACTACAGAACACAGAATAACCGTTGGAAGTTATAGGGAAGCAAACTCAGTGGAGTGTTAGGGAAAATGTAGATTCGGTGCAAACCATTGGACCATGGGCCCAATTCGCCAGGGCAGTGACAAGCTGTCCACAAGATCTGCTCAAACAGGCTGGCTGGGTGGATGTTTCTCTGGCATGTTTTAATGTGGCTTCTTCCCGAGCCAGGCTTTCAATTCAGTAGCCGAAATGGCCCCTTCAAACTCCACAATTTTACAGTTCCTTCAATTGCTGCCAACTGCTTCCATCTCCTCCTGAGGTCCTGCGCTGTTCAGCTACCGAAAGCAAAACACACTGAAGTTCCAAAAAACGGTTTTCCTTTTGATGACCCAGTGCAAAACAACCCATTTCCCTGTTTAGAAAGCGATCTGTGCTGATACACCAGCTGGATCCCAGCTTGGAGCCTCACCTTCTGCTGTGGTTTCAATTGATTTTCTTTCATTAGCAGGCAGAGGGGAGAAAAAAGTCACTCTGCAGCAATCAATCAACGTCAGTTCCATTTGGGATGACAAATGCCTTTCCTCACTTTAACTTGGTCGATCAAACTGGTAAAGCACCCAGGTTATGCAGGTATTTTAAAAAACACACCAAGGGCATACAGGTAGTCCTCGACTTATGACCATTTGTTTAGCAACCGTTTGAAGTTACGATGGCACTGAAAAAAGTTACTTACGATTGGTCCTCGCACCTATGACCATTGCCACGTCCCCACGGTCACATGATCAAAATTCAGGCGCTTGGCAACCGGCTCACACTTACGACAGTTGCAGCATTCTGGGGTCATATGATTACCATTTGCAACCTTCCCGGCTGGCTTCTGACAAGCAGTCAATGGAAGAAGCCAGATTCAATTAACGATCACAGTGATTCGCTTAATGACCATGGCAAAAAAGGTCGTAAAATTAGGCGTGACTCACTTAACAACTGCCTCGCTTAGCAATGGAAGTTCCAGTCCCAATTGTGTCATAAGTCAAGGACTGCCTGTATTTCAGGGGCTGGACTGTTGCCGTGCATGTCGTTAGGGGTTCTCCTTGAGGACTGCTAGCACATCTCAAACAATAGCAGTTGCAATGGCTATCTGCTAATGCAAATTTTGGATCACATAGCACTGAAGTTCCAGTAACTTCCAGGAATATGTCAGAATATTCACATTTTAAAATGTCATATTTAGGAATATGCCTAGGACAGGGGTGGGGAACCTTTATTCCGCCAAGGGCCATTTGGATATTTATAACATCATTCACGGACCGGGGGGCGTGGTTTGTGGGCAGGAGCCAATCGCACGCACTGGGGACATGGTTTGTGGGCGGGAGCCAATCGCGCGCATTGGGGACATGGTTTGCGGGCGGGAGCCAATCGTGCACACTGGGGGGTGGGGTTTGCGGGCAGGAGCCAATCACAAGCACCGGGGGCGGGGTTTGCAGGCAGGAGCTCCTAGATTTATTGAATTTCAAGTCCCGCCTGCGGTTGCCTTGGCAGGGCCAGGCCAAATGATTTTGCGGGCCTTATACGGCCTGCCGGCCGGACGTTCCCCACCCCTGGCCTAGGAGCAAATCAGCTTCTTTCTCCATCTTGCAGAGTTTTGTCTCCTCTGGTAGACAAAACACCCCAGAGGTGTGGTGTTGTTGCGGTTGTTGTGGCAGACACAACCTTTCTCCATCATCTGCTCCTTGATCTGTTTTCAACAAGAGATGGTGGGGATTTCTGCGTGCAAAGGAAATAACCCATCTATTGAGCATTCTCTTAAGGGTCCACATCTTGCTTCTGACCCTGAACTTTCGGGAATCTCTCCTGTCGGGAGTCTCACCAGCAAAACTGGGCATCGTTTAAAGCAGCAGCGAGACCATGTGTCCAATTCTTGCTCTGGTTCTCTTTCTGTAGCCAAGGGTACAACAGTGCATGCGTAGAGTTGAAATATTTGTCAACTTTCCTTCTGTTGTTAATCTATTGATTTACACTCCATGCTTTCCCCAAGAAATGTAGGATGGTGCATAGAGTTATCTAATTTTGTTACTGATATTTATTATTATTATCCCAACAATCCTCTAAGGCAGAATTGGGCTGAGAGAGACTGATAAGCCTAAAGTCACCCATGGAACAAACTGGGTTTTGAGCCCAGATAATGATGCAGATAAGTGCTTCACATCTTGGGCGTAGTAGTTTTCCAGGGATAGCATTTAGGTTTCACTCCGCTCTCCACCATTCCAACCTCTACAACTGCTTCTATACTCCTGAGGTTAGAGCAAGCCAATGACTATTTTCTCACTCTAAGGAGGAGAGTTCTGAATATGTATTTTAATCTTACTTAAGGAATCATGTGGGAAGGGAAGGGAAGGGAAGGGAAGGGAAGGGAAGGGAAGGGAAGGGAAGGGAAGGGAAGGGAAGGGAAGGGAGGGAGGGAGGGAGGAAGGAAGGAAGGAAGGAAGGAAGGAAGGAAGGAAAAGTGAGAGGGGAAGGGAAGGGAAGGGAAGGGAAGGGGAGGGAGGGAGGGAGGGAGGGAGGGAGGGAGGGAGGGAGGGAGGAAGGAAGGAAGGAAGGAAGGAAGGAAGGAAGGAAGGAAGGAAAAGTGAGAGGGGAAGGGAAGGGAAGGGAAGGGAAGGGAAGGGGAGGGGAGGGGAGGGAAGGGGAGGGAGGGAGGGAGGGAGGGAGGGAGGGAGGAAGGAAGGAAGGAAGGAAGGAAGGAAGGAAGGAAGGAAAAGTGAGAGGGGAAGGGAAGGGAAGGGAAGGGAAGGGAAGGGAGGGAGGGAGGGAGGGAGGGAGGGAGGGAGGGAGGAAGGGAGGAAGGAAGGAAGGAAGGAAGGAAGGAAGGAAGGAAGGAAGGAAGGAAGGAAAAGTGAGAGGGGAAGGGAAGGGAAGGGAAGGGAAGGGAAGGGAAGGGAAGGGGAGGGAGGGAGGGAGGGAGGGAGGGAGGGAGGGAGGGAGGGAGGGAGGAAGGAAGGAAGGAAGGAAGGAAGGAAGGAAAAGTGAGAGGGGAAGGGAAGGGAAGGGAAGGGAAGGGAAGGGAAGGGAAGGGAAGGGAAGGGAAGGGAAGGGAAGGGAAGGGAAGGGGAGGGAGGGAGGGAGGGAGGGAGGGAGGAAGGAAGGAAGGAAGGAAGGAAGGAAGGAAGGAAGGAAGGAAGGAAGGAAGGAAGGAAGGAAGGAAAAGAGAGAGGGGGAAGGTCAGGGCAGGGCAGGGCAGGGAAGGGAAGGGAAGGGAAGGGAAGAAATGTGAGGGGGGAGAAAGGAAAGGAAAAGGAGGAGCAGGGGGGAAAAGAGATAGGGAGAAAGGGAAGGAAGAAAATAAAGTAATTTGAAGATGCAGTCCAAGACCAGATGCAGCTGCCCATCACCTGTTCTTCTGAACTATCATTTGGGACTATCTAGGCTGCAGAGCCCTGGAATTCAGCCCTCCAGTCTTTCCTGGCCAATATCTATACCGCTCAAAGATCACATTCTCTTCGGGAAGGCCGCCCTGGGCATCCAGCTGTAGGCATCCCAAAAACCATATCTATGGTTTTTGACATCCTGCATGTAGTAGAGCAACTTTCTGGTTCCACTGTCTTTGCCTGTCTTTGGAGAACTTCTTAGTTGGTCTTTTTTAAAAAGTAAGAACTGTTGCTGATGGTGGTGATATTAAGGATCTTATTTCAGAAAATATAAATTGTGATCAACACCCAGTTAGAGCTTTTTACACAAGCTGGCCAGCAGAGGGAGTGGGACACCAATGCACTGACAGCCTGTGTATATATGTGCGCATCTGTGTATGTACATTTGTATAAATATAGATACACACATATATAAACACACACGCACACATAAACAAACAGCTCTGCTGGAAATTCTGACTTTGCAAGAGCAAGTTGGAAAAAACATTTTTCTCCCGCTGGACAATCTCAGACTACAAGAGCTACGGCAATTTCTTTGTTCCTTTCCTCAGCAATGGAGATTCCCCCCTTCTTTTATTTATTCTTCTCATTCTTTCCCCAACAATAACTGAATTTCAACACAAAGTGTTCCAACACTGAAAAAATGGTGCAAGCTGATCCAGCTCACGAGGGACCTATTTCTTCATTAAGAAGTAGAAAGATCAAAGCAACGCTCCCTCATTTCAGGACAAGAATTGTTTCCTCTTGCTTGCTTCCAGCATCTGTTTACAAAGATATACTATTCCTAAATATGGAGATCCTGTTCTTGGTTCTAGTGATTAAGAGCCATTGATAAAAGGAACAGAAGAATTAAATGGCAAGAAATAAGGATGGAGGTGAGGGGGAGAGTTAGGAAATGATGTATCCGTGCATTGAATATCTAAGAGATGTTATTACAAAAATGAAAAAGGAACGAAGAGAAATCTTGTGGCACTGTGGTGGTGAGGATGATGATGATGATGATGATGATGATGATGTGGTGGTGGTGGTGCTGTCTGCTGGGTAAGTCAAAAAATTCAAGATGGTGGCCATGAGGTTCCAATCAAAGCTTTGCCTGTTTTTTTCTCTGTGTGGTGTGTGATTAAACACAGGCAAAGCTTCGATTGCGACCTTGTGGCCACCATCTTGACTTTGTTGACCATACCCTGTGTTCAACTCTGTCAAACAAGCAAAACAACTTTTTGTACAACTACAAAAGCCACACTGAGCTTTTGAATGGTAGCTCAGCTGGTCCCACTCGAAAACTGGGCAAGACCAGGACAAAAAAAAAAAAAGAATGGTGAGGTTGGGGGTGGGGGGGACCCTACTTTATTCATTTCAGTTTAACTGAATCCAGTTAATCATAAATGCTGTTGATACCACATCTGCCCTCATACTCAATAACTTTCCTCCTTCTTTGATATTAGTTCAGGAAGCAACCTTATGGTGCCCTAGATACTTTGAAATTGAGTTTCCATCAGCCCCACTGTCAGCCCTCCTAGGTAGACCAGACCAGGAAGTCAGCTCCACAGGAAGGCTAAAACTACTTTTAATTAGACTGGCTGTAATAACAAGCCTTGATTCTGCAGCACCTCCTCCCCCTTCCTAGATTCCAGGGAATTAGGGAGGCATCTGCCCTGATCTGCTTCTGAATGTTATCTTGTTCCCCGGGGCTTAAAAAACGTTTCAGCCCCTTTTGCCTCCATCAAGGTCATCTTTCTCACTCCCTACACCCACCCGGCATGGCCAGTGGCAAAAGCTGGGGGGGAATTATATTTAGAACAGGCATCTGCAGGTGGAGTCAAAAAAGTCAAGATGGTGGCTGCAACCTTTGCAGTTGAAAACCAACTCCTTTTTCTGTGCATCACACACACACCACACGCATAAAAACAGGGCAGGGCTTCAATTGTGCAGTTGTGGCCCCCATCTTGATTTTTTTGAAATTGGCCCCAATATATATAATCTGGCCAAAGGGCAGAACCTGAGCGTGGGTCTCTCTTGCCAAAGAATTCTGATTTTTAAGTATTTTTGGCTGATTCTGTTGCATTAATGGGAAGAGGAGGAGAACAATTCTGCTGATGGCAACTGGCGAAAATAAAATCTGGTTCTTTCTCTCTGTCTTTCTGGCAGCATTAACACTGCCTGATCTGTCTTCCTGGATATGGTGGGGGCTGAACTATTCTCCCAATATAGAAGCATTTGTTGGTTATCTTTCAAATTGAATAGGACTCTGTCAATCCTCATTAGCGTTCAGTAATGAGGGATTATGCAAACTCCTGACTTCCCTAACAGAAAAAGGGTAATTTTCTTTTATTTGCTTGGCTTTTTATTACACACACACACACACACACACACACACACACACCAGCCACTGCTTTCTGGCAATGGATTTTTAAAAAATGTTATTGTTTCTGCAATCCATTCTGATTCTATTACGGGTGCTAATTATCTTCCCTGCATTGATCATTTCCGAAGTCTAATGAATTCTACCCAACATAGCATACAAAACAAATCAAACCCCTTTCCAGTTGACACGTCCATCACAGTTTTCTACCTGTGGTTTGGGGAGGTTATTTTATATTTTATATTTTATATTTATTTTATATTTTATATTTTATATTTTATATTTTATATTTTATATTTTATATTTTATATTTTATATTTTATATTTTATATTTTATATTATTTTATATTTTATATTATTTTATATTTTATATTTTATATTTTTTTATATTTTATATTTTATTCTCAGTCTAGATTTCATTTCTGTGTTTCCTGGTGGTTTCTCATCCAAATCCTAACCAGTTCTATTCCGCTTAGTTTTTGAGATTTGCCAAGGTCGACAAGGATACTCATTATCTTTGCTGAATTAATCACTTCCAAGGCTTGATGAATCCTACCCAGCATTGCTGTAAAAGAATTTGATGAGCAAATTTCATCAAAGGAGTGGCAACACATCAGACCTAAAAAAAAAAACCACAACGGGAGGAAGAGAAAGAGCAACTCTGATCGTTTGACTTTCAAATTTCAGCCATTATCCTTCATGCAGATCAGACTTAGATATCATTAGAAGCACCATCTTCAGCAACTTTGTTATTTTGACTTCTCCTCCACATCAACCCTGCAAAGGTGATTCAAGTTTAGAATAACTGGCTCAAGCATACATTTCTAGATCTGTCAGATGGGAAGATGGGAACTGTAGTCCAACATCTCTGGGCAGGGCCACATGGAATAGGCTACTCTGTCTACCTTCTCTGCAAGCCTCTCTACATGAACAGGTAACATTTTGTAGAGAGTAAGGATGATGTCCTTGATGGAGATATGCAGGAGCTGTTGCCTAGGCAAAAGGGATGAAGCATTTTTTAAGTCCAGAACATCCAGATAATATTCGGAAGTGGCTCAGGCAGACACCTCCCTAATTCACTGAAGTATAAGAAGGGGAAAGAGATACTGCAGAGTCAGACTTGCAAGATTCTGTTATTATAAAGGTAAAGGTTCCCCCCCGCACATTTGTGCAGTCGTGTCTGACTCTAGGGGCCGGTGCTCATCTCCGTTTGTTAGCCGAAGAGCCAGCGCTGTCCAAAGGCGCTTCCACAGTCATGTGGCTGGCATGACGCGCGCGGAATGCTGTTACCTTCCCACCGAAGTGGTACCTATTCATCTACTTGCATTTGCATGCTTTCAAATTGCTAGGTTGGCAAGAGCTGGGGCGAGTGCGGGAGCTCACTCCATTACGCGGGGCTAGGGATTCGAACCTCCGAACTTGCGATCTTCCGATCGACAAGCCTGGCATCTTACCCGCTGAGCCACCATGCCCTCTGTTATTATAGTCAATCTCAATAAAAGTAGTTTTCACCTTCCTGTGGAGTTGATTTCCTGGTCTGGTCTACCTGGCAGGGCTGACACATCTATGGAATTTGCCTTGCTGCTCCTCAATGATTAAATTAGTAGCAAGTAATGTAGTAAGTATTCTAAAGGCTTCTTCTTCTTTCCTTCAAGAGGTCCTATTACAAGATTAGCAATCCTATTCTTCCATCTGTGAAGGTGAAACTGTGGCTGAACTCTTGGGAGATGTTGAAATCTCACAAGTTTGTGAGACAGGCCTTGGGTATTTTTACATCATTTCACTGTCTTCTGAGATTTCAACAACTCATGATGCTGATGTCCCTCGGGACTAAACAAGATTGCCGATTCTCTACGGAAGCAATGAAAATCTAAACCTGTGCTCTTACGGACCGCTTTTTCCATGCCAAATTGTACTCTGACAAAGATATCATCATCATCATCATCATCATCATCATCATCATCATCATCATCATCCCCTCCACTCGTTGACAGAGAAAGCTAAGTCTTCCTTGCTTCAGCTCTACTGCTGGGTTCCAGGGAGTCTTTTGAATCAATATTATGAATGTTTCCTCCTGATATAAGATGGCGGTAAAAGTTTAATGCTAATATTAAAATTAATAGCCTGCCCATTTATGTGCTTCACCAATTCGATGACAACACACTGCCATTATGGAGGGCTGGGGTCTTTTTTACATATGGAAATAAAAAGGGGAGATAGAAAGCATTTCAACTGCAGATTGGCCTCTCCAAAAGATCTGTGGCATTCTCACCCACGCAGCCTTGCCTGAACTTGCTTCTTGGCCTCTGTCTGGTCAGAAGGAACCACCTTTGAGCATGAGAGACACATCACTGGTTCGGTGTTGGTCAAGAGATGTATCTCTTGGAGGAAATAAATCACCCGGGGGCTGCATTTGGTGATGCAGGAGGCTGCAGCAGAAGACAGGGCCAGAACCAAAAGTCAGCCAAGATATCTACTTATCCCTGGGCCTGTTCTCACCACACACACATCACTGGACCAATGGAATACTATGTTGTGGAAACACCAAAAGGAAAAAAAAAGGATTAGTTAACCCTGGCCACCAATCCCCAAGGAGTTCAATTTATGCACGTGGTGAAACAGACTCGGGCACTGGCAACTGACATGTATTTATGAGGTTGCAGCGTCCCGGGGTCACATAATCACCATTTGTGACGTCCCAGCTGGCTTCTGACAAGCAAAGTCAATGGGGGAAGCTGGATTCGCTTAATGACCACGCGATTCACTTAATGGATGCAGCGATTTGCTTAACAACTGTGTAAAAAAGGTTGTAAAATTGGGTGTGACTCACTTAACGACCACCTTGCATAGCAACAGACGTTCCGGTCCCAATTGTGGTCGTAAGTCGAGGACTACCTGCATGCCACTGCACATATCTCAAAGGAAGCTTGGAGGGCAATCGGTGAAGGGGTTGCAACTAATGGGTAACGCGAGAGTCCAAAGAGACCTTGTTCACCCCTGTGCTGCAATTTTCCATCCCGATAAAAACAGCTCCTCAGAATCTGCCCTTTGCCTTTGTCCTTGGGCCCAAATAGCAGCTTTGCACAAGAGATGTTTCTAAATGTTGCAGGAGGGAAGGTGAGAAAGAAGTCTAGTGGTTACCCCTGTTGAGAGAATAATTGATATTTCTATGTTTGGTTTTTCTTTTAAAAAGGCTAAATACGAGGCATAAATAAAGCAGTTAATGTCACGGCTAGTCCAAGTAATAAAAAAGGCAGTGTGAACATAGGACTCCTTATCTCAGCTCACCTTTGTTCACCAACCTTTGTCACAGGGGCACAGAGGGGGAGAAGGGTAGGAAAACCCTCTGAATGAAGAAGTCATGCCAAAAGATCTAAGGCAGCTGAAAAACTACTTTCCTGTCCTGCCCTTTCTTCTTCAACTCGCTCCTTGCACATCAGCGTACTGGGTTCCCCATCCATCTTTTCCTCATCAAGCTTTGGAAAAAAGGGATCAGACAGTGACAAATGCCTGGTTGGAAGCAAAAGACCGATCTCCTTCTTGACAGTTAATCCCATCAGACTCTTTCAAGGCTTCCTCCGTGGAAAGTTTTCACAAGGAAAGGAAAAGAATGGTCTTAAAAGGGAATGTCTCCTGATACTTATTTTAATAGTTTGTCTGATTCCACTGCTTTACTCTTGAATTATTTAATATTCATCTGAAAGAGAGTTAGCTTTATTTCTCACACGGTTCCGCTGCTAAGCCAAATATTATATCTGAGAGGGCTAGGTTCTGAATTTATTCTGTGATGCTGTGTTTATTTCTGTCAGCCTGGCCAGGTAAACCAGTTCAGGAAATAGACGCCTCAAGAAATACTCTATTTTATTGAAATAGGCTATGATAACCGAACCTTGAAAGCGTGACAGAGTTTTCCCCTCCCTTCCTCTTATACCAAAGAGCAGGGTTTCTCAACCAGGGTTCCATGCAACCCTAAGGTTCTGCGAGAGGTCACGAGGGGTTCCCTGGGAGATCACAATTTATTTAGAAAATTGTTTCATATTCGGGCAACTTCACTTTAAAGAGGCAAGTTGCATTCTTTATTTTTAGTTTAAGAACACTGTTAGTGCATATAGACGGGTCTACCCATAAAACAAATATAATAATTCTGTAACTTCTGGCCTATATTTGAGCCTGAATGTGCAGGGGCTCCCCGAGGCCTGAAAAATATTTCAAGGGTTCCTCCAGGGTCAAAAGGTTGAGAAAGGCTGCCAAAGACAGTGAAGGTGGGACAATCTTGAGTTTCTTTCTCACTCACTCCTGTTTTTCTGAGCCAAGTTCATGTTTTCCTGCTACATATTTTCTGCAAGGCCATCTCTGTCCTTCTCTACAATTCCCTATAGATTTGAGGGCAGATTTTGGGGCAGGGGTCTATATCAAGGAGGGAAAGAGTTAAACATTCATGGGGCCTGGAAAAAGGAAGAGACATTACTGGGGCTTAAACAACCATAATGTAGATATTGGGGAATGTTCTTTTAATCTCTCTTGGGGTATTTCCTCGCTAGTGATTCATTGCATTTTATAGCATCATCTAGCATTTTTTTTGTGCTGACAGAAAGTCTGAATTCATTAGTGATTTATTGCCACAGTGGTGGTTGGAGGATGCCCAAGTCAAGCTTGGCTCCTGGTGACTACCTGAATATATCTATATACTTTTTCTGGCAGCAATATGGAAGTAATTTCCTACTGATTTCTGGGATTTGTTTTATAACCCAGAGAGTTGCAGATAGGAAGAACAAACCAGGTCTGACCCACCCTATTTTTTTCTGGGAGCAGTCAACATTGATTGAAATGGCTTGGATCATCCAGACAGACACCCCAGAAAGAAAGACAAAGCAGCCATCAACAGACACATAGAGGTAAACAACATTTACATACCATTCATAAGAGACAATAGAAAAGCCAGAAGACCAGAACACCTCCTTGCCAGCAATCAACAACCAGATAGGCAAAGATTAACACCAAGATTAGCACCAGAGGAGCAATCAAACAACACAATAGACCCTAATCAAGGAACTATTAACTCAGTCAATCAACTAAGCAGCAAACAACCCAATCAAGGAACTACCAAGGAGAGTACAACACCCCCACCAACACACGCAGGACAAGCCAGGATATATAAACAGAGCAAGTCCCACTCCCTTTTCACACTGAAGATGTTGCCTAGCCTGGCAATGAAATGTCTGCAAGAAAACAACAAGGCTCAGAGAGCACCAAGGACTCCACAAAGAAAGACTTTCATCAAGGTTCCTGTCCTTTCCCTGGGCAGGTAGGAATAAATATACTCATGTCACCAAGTCAGCTGACACTGTTGCAAATAGCACCAAAGTTTTCAAGGACAATTCTTGAAGTTATCCTTATTGGGTGAAAGAAGAAAAGAGTTCAAAGGAGAACTTACATGTCAATAGGGATAATGAAGTCCTTGCATTTATAAATGGAAAGGACTCCAGAAGGGCTTTTAAAAATATGGAGATGGGATTGAGGGGGAAGGTAATTTAGCACTTAATCCTTTTCTTGACTGTCAATGTTTTGCTCAACATTGCCCTCCCACGCTAATCCAGACAATCCCACGTAATCCAGACAAGAAGCACAACCAGGAGTACTAGTTCTATCTTTATTGTAAGGTTGCATTGCGAGAATCTTGCAAGTCTGAAAGTATTTCTCCCCTCCTTTCCTTTTACTCTCTGGAACACTAGGGAGGGTCCCTTCTGAACTGTTTCCCACACCCTCCCTCCTTCTGTGGGCTGAGACATCTTTTACAAGCCGGTTGCCCCATCTGCGGCTCTCCCTCCTGTCTCCCAAGGTCATGCCCACAGGCCATTACACATGCACACCCAACAACTTACACCACTTTCTCTGAGTTTTGGATTTCATGTACTGTAAGGGTAATTACATGTCTACAACCCTGCAGACGGAAAACCAGTTAAGTGCTGTGGGGCTTGGGGGTGGGTGGGAATGATTTTAAACAAAAGAAATCCAGTGAAGAAAGGCCGAAGCATGCCTTTCTTTCCTTAAGCTTTCTCCACTGCAAATTGCAACTTCGGAAAGCAGTGTTCTTTTATATCTGTAACTATCTCTTTCAGGTCTTTTGGTACATATTTTGCCTGAAAGAGAGACTGTGAAGAGGAGCTAACATTGAAAAAAGAGTGGGCATGTATGAGCAGGGAAAAGAAGAAAGTCCAAAGTTATCAAGAACTGGTGGAAAAAAAATCTTCACCAAAGAGCAGGCCAATGTTTCACTTCTCGGTCCTTGTCCTTTCATTTGTTCACAACTCCAGGTACCTTCTAAACCAATTTCATAAATAAACCCAGTATCCCTCAGGAGTAATGGGATATAGCACAGTTTCACTAGGATTCACCAGCCATCTCCATACATGGATTTAATTCATTGCAAAAGAAGAAGAAAAATGAGGAAAAAGGTGAGTTAAGCAGCTTGCAAGAAACTCAGAGGATTAAACTGTAGAGCAGGGGTACCCAACCTTTTTGGCACGAGGGACCGGTTTCGTGGAAGACAATATTTCCACGGACCGGAGGGGCGGGGTTCGCAGGTGGGAGCCAATCGCGCGGACCAGGGGTGGGGTTTACAGGTGGGAGCCAATTGCGCAGACCGGGGGGCAGGGTTCGGATACCGGCATGGCGTCTCCCCACGATAGGAGAGATTCACAAGTTCTTAAGATTGTGTGAGGCTTGCCAGAAGACGTTAAGTCCTTCAGCAATTTCTCCAGAAATGACCTTTCTTAATTTCTATCAAATCCTATCATACCCTTCTAGCACTTATGCACAATTCATGATGTTAAAGACACATAAGTAAATAAAATAAAATCACAAATACAACGAAGAAAGGTGCTCGACACTCTCTCTGTCTTATAAGGTTTCGTTATCTTTAAACTAGATATGAATCAGACAGCCTTGAAATAGAGGCACACCTTCAAATAAAGGACTATGTTCTATAACGTAGGATCCATAGCCTTGTTCAATATGCGCCCAGGCAAAAAAACGCTCAGGTGTATAGACTCACCTCTCAAGGTCAATAAAAGTTATCTTTCCCGTCCTGAGCAGTTAAGGGTTAAGAGAACACCAGCCCTGAGATGGGGGAATCAAAAAACCTGATCAGAACTTATTGAAAAATAATTTCACACTATATTTCTCTTACAGTACCAGTCTCCCTTTTTCTGCGTTGCTTAAAAATGTTGATTACAGTCCTTTTCAATTCTCGCGTCACCTGCACTACGCTCTCTAGTGGTTCCCATTGCAAGAGCACCATGTTCTGTCCAGTTCCCCCCCCCCCACCCCTTAACATGTGGCCGATGGAATTTTCGGCTATGGCATTTTCTTGACTTAAAGAAATCCAGATGTGGGTTTATTATTTTCCCAGCCCCTCATCAAATCTACTTTTAAAGGCTGCAGGCAACCCCTGCTTCAATCACAATAAAGCTAGCCAGAATGTTGTCTAAATTATGGATGCTGTTTCAAATGTTTGGCTCTTAAGTTTAGGCCCATTCTTTGGTCCTGGACAAGCTACTTTGCAAGGCATTTGGTCACATTTCTATCCAAGAAGACAAGGGAAGCTGGTAAATGGCGCTCTCCAGGTACTTTGAAATCCACCACTCATCAACAGGAATTCTGGGGTTGTACTCCCAACATAGGGGCGTGGTGGCTCAGCGGGTAAGACACCAGGCTTGTCAATCGGAAGATTGCAAGTTCGGAGGTTCGAGACCCGAGCGCCGCGTGACGGAGTGAGCTCCCGCACTCGCCCCAGCTCTTGCCAACCTAGCAATTCGAAAGCATGCAAATGCAAGTAGATGAATAGGTACCATTTCGGTGGGTAGGTAACAGCGTTCCGCGCGCGTCATGCCGGCCACATGACTGTGGAAGCGTCTTCGGAGAAAGCTGGCTCTTCAGCTAAGAAACGGAGATGAGCACCCCCCCCCTAGAGTCGGACACGACTGCACAACTGTGCGGGGGGAACCTTTACCTTTACCTTACTCCCAACATATTTGAAGAGCACATTTCCAAAAGTGAAACTTTTTTTCTGGGGAAGTGCAAAGGCTAGTGATACTTAATTCCCAGTAATATTCCTTCAGCTCTAGACTGGTTGGTCATGAAAAATCCAAGTCTTCTACCAGCAGACTCTCTGGTGAAATTCTTTTACCCCCTGAGGTCTAAATTCAAGTACTGTCCAATATGGACCATTCTGCTTCATTTCTGACAACAACCCAACATAAAAATATAAACTTTGGATGGGGGCAGCTAAAGAGATCTGAACTCTCACTGCAGGGAGAGATGGATTTGTTAAAGCTGGAGCTCTGTGGTGTGGCATGAAACATCTTTTGACTAATGGTTGGGTTTTCTGTCCAATTCCTCTGTCCCCTTTTGTGGTCTCCCAACCCTGTTTCAGTGCATAGGAATAACACCTTGAGATGAGCCTTAATGACAAGGCACTTCTTCCCTGCAGGCCTTGCGGAGAGATAATGCCAGGAGTAGGCTATAATTACATTATATTGGTAGGGGGACATAATTCTTGAAATGAGCAAATATCACGCTCCTGAGAAAAGCGGCTTTGGCAGCCCAATTAGGGGATAAATATCACCAGTGAAGTGCATTGTGAAATTCATCAGTGCCACTACCAAGGACAATGGTCTGGATGATACCACCCTTCCTAGTAGCCCAGGGGTGGGGAACCTTTTTTCTGCCAAGGGCCATTTGGATATTTATAACCGGGGACCGGGGACCAGGGGGGCGGGGTTTCTGGGATTTCCGCGGACCAGGGGCCAGAGTTTGCGGGCAGGAGCCAATCACAAGCACTGGGGGGCGGGGTTTGCGGGCGGGAGCCAATCACAAGCACTTGGGGGCGGGGTTTGTGGGCGGGAGCCAATCGTGTGGAAGGGGCAGGGTTTGCGGGCGGGAGCCCTGCGGGCCTTAGGCAGGAGCCCTGCAGGCCTTATACGGCCCGTGGGCCTGATGTTGCCCACCCCTGTTGTAGCCCAAGGGCAGAATTTCTCTAACAGCCAAGAGACAGGAGGGCTGTCTGGGCATCCAAGACTGCTGAAGGTCTCCTGTAGGCAAAGGGGCTGATTAACAGAATGAATCATTAAGTCAGAACAGCTACATTCCCTCTTGTGTGGTTGGTTTTCCTCAACACATTTAACCACATCAGTTAAGGACTGAGCAGAGCATTCCATTGGGTTAATTTTATTTGTGGCTTTATGCATCATGTGCACTCTTTACATTCCCTTAAGACAGGATTCAAGACATTGTGCAAATCCAGAAATGGGTTAATTTTGTTACTAAGTTAAACGTGGGGCAAAAACCCAACCGCTGCAAAATATAACTAAAATAAAGATATGGACCATGGCTGAAGGTCTTCTCCTTCTTCCTCCTTTCATTACTTTTTAAACTTTTTTTTAATCCATTCAATCGTGTCTGATTCTCAGAGACTGCCTGGACAAGTCCCTGCAACCCCCTGCAGTTTTCTTGGCAAGGGTTTTCAGAAGTGGTTTGCCATTGCCTCCTTCCCAGGGCTGAGAAAGAGTGACTGGCCCAAGGTCACCCAGCTGGCTTGGTGCCTAGGTGGGACTAGAACTCAATGTCTCCCGGTTTCTAGCCTGACGCCTTAACCACACCACCAGACTGGCTCTCTTTCATTACTTGATCAAATCCTAATCCAAAGATTGTGGTAAACAAGAAGAAATGGGTAACAATAAAGCAAGGAAGCTTCAGGTTTGAGCAGCACGCCCTTCCTACTACGTGATAGATCTCACCAGCATTGCCAATCTCTACCACCAGCCTGGTAGTTTTTCCTTACAAAATCTATGTGGAATAGTTGGAATCGGAGGAAGTGATCTGCCCAAAGTCTATTTGCTTTATCCACCTGTGGTCCTTTTCCAGTTAAGCCTTCTGAATGATGGCATTTGTTCTATTGTTACAACAGGACCCAGACAATCCTTAAAAACAACAACAACAACAACAACAACAACAACAACAACTCCAAGCAGAGCCAGACCTGGTTAGGTCTGGATGGGAGGCTACCTGGAGACATATACTGTACGTCAATAGAATAACCCAGAGGAAGGCAATGGCCATCCATTTTTATCTTGTTGCCATGAAAATGACATGGGCGTGTTCAAATAGTAAACAGGAATTGAACTTGACTTTCTTGGGGCTGTCTTTCTCTTTTGGCTCTAGTATTATTCTGTTATTATATTTGTCCTATATTTTCTATTCTGGCTTTCATTTATTTGTTATATATATTTTATACATTATTGTAAGCACCTTCTGTACTATTTTTATTTGATGGAACAAAGCCTAATCATCATCACCATCAATATTCCTTATCCTAGCTGGCACCAGCTGGTCAGATGTAATGGTATGACCTTGAGGGATGAGGGGAAGAGATGCTGCCCAGGGAACGGTCAGGTAAAAGAGGGAGGAGCCCGCAATTGCTTAATGGTCAGAGAAAGAAACTTAGGAAGGATCTGCCCTAATTGATCAGGCTGTAAAAGAGATGGTGGGAGATTTGTACTTTCAGACTTGCAAGATTCTGTTAATGTAAAAAGGTAAAGGTTCCCCCCGCACAGTTGTGCAGTCGTGTCTGACTCTAGGGGCGGGTGCTCATCTCCGTTTCTTAGCTGAAGAGCCAGCTTTCTCCGAAGACGCTTCCACGGTCATGTGGCCGGCATGACGCACGCGGAACGCTGTTACCATCCCACCGAAGTGGTACCTATTCATCTACTTGCATTTGCATGCTTTCGAATTGCTAGGTTGGCAAGAGCTGGGGCGAGTGCAGGAGCTCATTCTGTCACACAGGACTAGGGATTCGAACCTCCGAACTTGCGATCTTCCAATCGACAAGCCTGGCGTCTTACCCGCTGAGCCACCACGCCCCCTAACTGTTATCTGCTAATGTAGTCTTATAATAAAGTAGAATTAGCTCATCTGGTTGTGTTTCCTGACTGGTTTACCTGGAAGGGCTGACATCAGAGGTCTTATGCTGAAACCTTTGGACAAGGGATCCTATGCAAATAATTATTATTTTTCTTCCATCTGCTATCTGATCTTTTTTTACAGGCTATGTTGTGGACTGAATCCTCCTGAAATCTCCTGCATGCAAACCTGGTCTATGGAATCACACCTGCCAACATTCATTGCTCTACATTCAGTAACAGGAGAAAGATGGACACACTCACTGCAGATGGACACACTCGCTCACTTCTATGACAAAGCAACGGAAATCACCCTGGAGATTAATCACTCACAAGCATTATCTACTACCTGTTGGCAAGCCTGAACTCCCTTCGTGATCAACCATTTCGTGGTGCTCTGGTTTTAAAAGAGAAATCTTCCCTTCAAAGTCATTCCTGGGGGAATTAAAATTCATCCCCTCCCAAGAAAATGACAGAGTTTTAATCAAGCCTGGGGTTTTCTAGGTCCTGGCTGCAGGCTTTTTCTCCTGAACTGTGATTGCCAAACCCTTTATAAAATGCAAAGTCAATATTTTCATTCAACCTACCTGTAATAGCTTGGCAAATATCCCATTATCAATGGGACAAATATTTCCTGCTTTGTAATTCAGTTCATTATTGGCAGTGCAATCACGTCCAGCCGGGGCTCACTCAGTCTGCTCTAATTTTGCCTTCCTTTCCTATTGGGTCCAAAGAAGAACTCGGTGATGCTCTGGGGTCAGGAAGCATTTGCACTAACAGGAGGACGTTCAGTGAAATACCTGATGCTGTTGAAGTCCAGCCCCAACACCTTCCAGATAAAAGGTCCATGTTCTCAAAACAGTGAAGAACCAGACCCAAATATGTCCCATGGACATAACTCCTGACCAGATTTGGTTGCCAGGAATTGGGAACATCAGAGTTGGTTCCTTTGTCTCCATATTGTCAACATGGACTACAAGCAATTCTGCAGTATTTCAGTTTGGAATTTTTCCACCCCTAACTGGGGTGCTGGGAACTGAAAGTGCAACCTACTGCATACAAAGGAGATATTTTACCACTAAGCTATGGATTCTACTTAGAGAGCCAGTTCGGTGTAGCGGTTAAGGCACCAGGCTAGAAACTGGGAGACCGGGAGTTCTAGTCCCGCCTGAGGCACAAAGTCAGCTGGGTGACCTTGGGCTAGTCACCGTCTCTCAGCCCTAGGAAGCAAGCAATGGTGAACCACTTCTGAAAAACCTTGCCGAGAAAACTGCAGGGACTACTTCAGGCAGTCACCAGGAATCAAGGCTGACTCGAAGGCACCCCCCCCCCAAAAAAAGGAGGGGGGCTGGAAGTTTGGAAGCAGAGATTCTCAGCCTCCCAAATGTTTTCTCCCAGGTGACCCTGCTTGACCTTTATGTTAAATTGCCTACTCACTAGAATATATTTCATATACTGTACAAGGAACTGACATCCGAAGAAAGGGCTGGAGAAAAAGAGAGATGCTTACTGAAGTGGCTTAATTTGCTTTCAGTGAGGAACCTGCAGAGGACGAGTTTGATGTATTATATCGACTGTATTCACACCTTGCACTAAGCCTAAGCTATAACATAGTTGGTTAGATTTTGGTTTAACATATTGTGCAAGCTCTGCTTACGCCAGTCATGGCTTAGCATGGTGTATGAACCCAGCCCGTATCTCTATGCTCTTGCCTAGGGAAACTTATACATCTTAATAACAACAAAAGAGACACTGATTTTCATGAAAGCACAGATGCTAATTTATATCAAAAGATGCAAATTTAGAAACGGCAAATTTAAATCGAAAGACATATCCCCATAAGAGAGAGGTTTGTGAGCAGGTGACCTGTGAAGTCTGCCATCTGCTTCTAATTCCTGATAAGAATAAGGAGGATGTTGCTAGATCAGGCCCAGAGCAGGTAGGAAACATCCAAACAAGGTGATAGCATTCATCAAATGTTGTATCCAGGATTTAGAGCATGCTGTTTTCGATTCTACAGGTAACATTAGCTCTCTGAAACAGTAGCCACTGAAAGATTATAAGGCAGCAGTCCCCAACCTTTTTGGCACCAGGGACCGGCTGTGGAAGAAAATTTTTCCACGGACCTGGGGGGAGGTTTGCAGGCAGGAGCCAATCGTGTGCACTGGGAGGCGGGGTTTGCAGGCAGGAGCCCTGTGGCCCACTTCCTAACAGGCCGTGGCCCACTAGTGGGCCGTGGCCCACAGGTTGGGGACCCCTGCCATAAGGGGACTGCATTGTCAAAGTACAACTGAAGACGTTCACTTGGGAGTGGGGAAAGATTCATTTTCACCCTACCATTTGTTTATCTTGAAAAGCTGCTTAAAGTTTGAGGTGGCTGTGTATTACAGTGGATCAGTGACAAGTAGGCTCAAAATAAATCATATTCCACAGAGACAATCTTGAGTTGGAAAATCTTCCCACTTAGGTTCCGGAGTTGTAATTGCTTTCCAATCCCACTGATCCCCAAGCAACGTCAGGTTTTGCAACAACAATGAAGATACAATTGGACACTGCCATGTCTTGGGCGGGAGCCAAACAACATTAGAGTACATTATTCTTGCTATAGTCCAACAAGCCTTTCTCAAAACCAGATAGTTGGGATATTTGCAAGTCAAGCAGGACAGCTGTTTGCTTTGTTTGGCAAAAATCTGCTGGATGCATCTTCCTGCCCTTTATTTGTGTAATGAGCTAGAAAATGAGCATACAGGAAGGGGAAGCAGCTCATGACACCAGTAATCTAGGCACAGTGAAGCACATGGTTAAGGAAGATAGTTAGAGAAGTGCCTGAGTCCTCCTGATAGGCCATGGAATGTCTGGGCACCAATCCAAAGCTCTTAGGGATTTCTAGGTAGCAACTCTACACTTACTGAGTTTTTATTATTTCAATTTATTCCCCGCCCATCTCCCTTGCAAGGGACTCTGGGCGTTCAATGGGATGTACCCTTGGGAAGGAAATAGGAACTCTGCCTATCTTTGCATGACACCTGGAATCACTAACTAGTCAACCACAGTTTGCCTTAGTGTCATGGGTGAACCTGGCCTGCAGTTTATGGTCTAGTACAGAGCTTTCCAAACTGTGTGTCGGGACACGTTAGTGTGTCGGCTGCAGTGTCTGGGTGTGTCACAGCTGCTGCTGCCTCCGAGCCCGGCCAGGATTCCATGCAGGTCTTAGTGCCTGCCTTGTGCCCTGCTGCCTCCAAATCTGCTGTGATTCCGCACAGGTCCTAGTGCCTGCCTTGTGCCCTGCTGTAAGAGTGTGTCGCGAAATGATGCATGTCTAAAACGTGTGTCACCAACATGAAAAGTTTGGAAAGCTCTGGTCTAGTATCTTGCTCAAACTGAGAAGGTTAGGATGAGCAGACCACATATCACATAGGCACATCATATGGATGTGCCTACCTGATATGTGGTCTACTGATCCCAAACTTCCAAGAGCTAATCTTTATGTAGATAAAATGGCAATTCCATACATGGAAGGGAAGCTTCTGCATCTGCATGACAAGCCTAAAGTTTGCAGAAGTTCACCACTGGCCTGAAGAGGACTGAATATGCTCAGTAGACACAGTCAGCTGACCAGCTATTGCAGGATGGAGCAGGGTGGAATGAAACGGAATGGAATATCTTCGGAAAGGTCCTGGGTGGCTGGAATCCTGAAAAGAACCATTGGTTGTACAGCCATTTGGGTGGGTGGGTGAAGAGTTGGAGTCCCATGGTTTGAAACAAAATTTTCTGTACCTTGATAGTTTTAGATTCCTCTGAAGGTAGCCATAAGAACATGATGTGAAGGAAACCTACTTTGTGGTGGTTGCCTTACTTTTTGAACTTTAAGAAGAAAATGTACTTTATCAAAGCAGCGTGGGAGAATTTTCACCTTAATGGAAGAGGATAATGCATGTATATTAATAGCTTTCGTTGAACCAAACATTTTAAGCTTGACAGATCCACTGCACTAATCACAAAATATTATTATTATAACTACCTGCCACTTGGATTTTAGTGTATTTATATTTTTACTGTTGTTTTTATTGTATTTTAATGGTGTTATTGTGGCTGTGAACCGCCCAGAGTCCCTCCTTGAGGGGGAGATGGGCGGTCATAGAAATTTAATAAATAAATAAATAAATACATACATACATACATACATACATACATATCATTGGAATCTAAATTATTGGAATCTAAAACTATCAGAGGAATCTAAAACTAATAATAATAATAATAATAATAATAATAATAATAATAATTACTATTTCCCCAAACCTTTCCCCCTCCTGCAGAATCACAAGCTTAGATGCCAGAAATTTCATACTGAGTGCAGGGAGGGCACCTTTGTTCCTGGAAGGAACTATTGCATGAAGGTGTTGCAAATTGTCCAAGACTCAAGTTAATGGAGGGTATCAAAGTCAATTCTCAACCTTACATCTATAGGCCAAGGACACTTGGGTGACCTAGTCCATCTTGTAGTTCCTCTTCCATGCAAAGCAGTTTTTACGGCAGATTTAGTGCACCTGTCCTGATTTTAAAAAAAAATTCTGAAAGATCAAAAAACGTGGACAGGAACAAATCAACTCTTCGTAGTTCTAGGTGACAAAGGTGGAACTTGGGTCCTAAAAATGATGGCATTATTAATTATGTATTGCTTAACTTCACAGTTACTATTTAGTAATATTGACAGAGATCCAATTAAAGGTCTAAATTCAGTGATGCGTCCTACTTCACAGAAGATGGTTTGTTACAGCCCTTGCCCTACAATAATTTTCATTTCACTGCATGGCAACCAGGAAAAATCCTTATCCATCCACCCGTTCCTGGCCAGTGCTCCTTTCAGCCTGTGGGGAGAGTACCAAAATCACGGGGCCAGGGGCATCCTGCCACCTTGCTCTTCACCTTGCTGCATTAGCTTTCGTGATGAAGGAACAGCAAGGCAGCTAGCTGACCACGGTTGCTGGAACAGTAAAGCTGCTCATCCATACAGAAGGAAAGGATGGGGAGAAGCAGCCATGGCACGTTGTCTTCCACAGGGAGGAAGAATTCCAGAGGTGGGGGTTTGCAGAGGATGGGCGTGCCTGCCAATGGGAAAACACTCACCATGTGGTTCCAGAGAAAGACTTCCACCCTGTGGAACGAGTTGATCAACTCAGCTTTCCAAGAAGGCTGGATCCTTTCTCACATCTTCAGAGGAACACACAGAAAAGCACCAAACTTAGGTGCATCCCTCACATGTGGAATGGGCCAGTTTTGGGTTTGGATCCACCACTGAGTTTCAGCATTGCTTTAGATAAGTCTCTACTGGCACCTAGTCAAATAATTAAATGAACTGCGCAAATAGCCCAAGCGTGTGTGGAAGGCATTAGAAAGAAGACAAAAGTAGATTTTTAATATTATTATTATGGTTGGTTGCTCAGTTATTTATTTATTTATTTTATTTATTACTCAAATTATCACCGCCCATCTCCACAATAGTGGACTCTGGGCGGTTAGCCAGATGTTTAGACTGGATTTGGCTTATTATTGTTGGTTGCACAGTTAGCCAGATGTTTAGACTGGATTTGGCATTTTTGTCCACCTATCAAGTCCTTCCCAAGGACCTGGGATAGACAGATGCTGTTGTTTAAAAATATTACAGGTATCCTCGCAGGATGTAAGCTGTTCCAGGTAAAGCTGCCTTTTGCAATTGACTGATGGTGATTTTGTCAATGCTGATGGTGTTAAGTGGTGCTCCAGATGTTTTGGAATTGCACCCAAGACACCTATTACTATTGGTACTATCTTTGCTTTCTATTACTATTACTATTACTATTACTATTACTATTACTATTACTATTACTATTACTATTACTATTACTATTACTATATAAACAACAATGTGAATCTGCCAGTTCTTTAGCTGGTGTTGGCCTTCATTTGCATCGAGTTCTTCCCAAGAGCCTAGGAACCTAGGATGTCGTCGTCTTCTTCTTCTTCCTCTTCCTCTTCCTCTTCCTCTTCCTCTTCCTCTTCCTCTTCCTCTTCCTCTTCCTCTTCTTCCTCTTCTTCTTCTTCTTCTTCTTTCTTGTTTCCCTCATTAATTGGATTATAATTCTTTCAGTATTGCCCAAATCTGCCACCAGTTTGTGAACTGCCTCAATGATTTCCAGCCTTTTAAGGTGGTTCCTGGGGGTAGAAATTTGGAGCAGCCCTGTTTCCATCTGAAAGGATCCTCTTCTTGAAAGGCTGGTCAACCCAAGTCTGGTTTAAAGATCAAGAACCATACTAATGTCAGAGTTATTCTATCTAGAATTCAAATGGATTCCTCCACTGTGATTTTCTAGCTTGTAAAGACAGTATTTTTCCATACGCCTCTACAATGAGTGTTCTCAAAACATTCCACCGATAAACACCAGGTGTGGCCTTGGTCATAGCCAAAGCATTGTATCACGTGAGGTAGTGATATCAGTCCAAAATACCTTATCTCATGGGAACGGTTTCCTGGAGGGGAGACAATGTGCAACACTGCCATCTCATGGCGATTTATAGTAAGTACAACTCTTAATGCATTGTTAGTTTGAAATGTCCTGACCCACATATAGCCAATCAGAATGCTGAAACAAGTGTATATCTCAGCTATGAACTATGGGTCTATGCTTCTTGACTTCTGTCTGTCATGTTGCCATGTACTCTGTTCCTGAACTGTAACTATGCCTGGCCTTTTGTACCTGGCCATGGTTTTCTTCACATCTGCTGATGGAAATCTGCTTATGCTTTGTTGTTTTTCCTTTTTGCAATAATGTGACTCATATCCATTATTGCCTTATGCTACAATAAAATATTGTTAGCCCTACAAGCTGCACTCTGTTTGGTTTACTCTGCGCCTGGACCCCATAAGCCAGCATAATCCCACAACTAAGGGAGAACAGGAGCTCTGAAGTTGCCCATCGTTTTGCTATTCAAATTGCGGTCGTCATTTCACCAACTTCTGGCTCTCCCTCAAGCCACCCTTCACTATGTTCTTCTCTGCATCCAGAGCCACATTACATCTCCTGCAAATTGTCCTCAAGGGGCATTTCGCAGAAAAAGAACTTCCAAGTCTACTATAGAGAGAATCTCACAGAAAAGGAGAGGTTTTATGAGACACTTCCTGAACCTCCGTGGCAGAAGAACTAGCTTCCTTGATGATTTCCTGTGGCGTAGGGCAAGGATCAGCAAGCCATGGGCTGCTTGGTTTTTCTTTTTGAGCCCCATAAAGGACGTCCAAGGTTGCACTGCTGAAATCCAGCATTGCATTGGGAATAAAGGTAGTTGGCTTGGCTTTCATCCCAGTCTTTGGAGGAGCAGCTTTAATAAGAGGGGAGGGAGGAGCTAAGGGAAGGGAATGGTGGTGGAAGGTGGAAGGTAGAAGGGGTGGAGGGAACATCATAACATTATAATCCCAGGAACTGCAGTCTTCAGTGTGCAAAGATATAACAACAAAAGTGCAAATCCCTATGCTCATCCCAGAAGTGCTCACATCTGGCTTGGAGAAGCAGAGAGCATTCAATGTAGACATGTGGTATTTTATGACAATACATAGCTCAGCCAGGACCCTCCAAATCTTCATTTCTCCTCCAACAGCAAGAGACCAAAAAATGTAATTTTGCACGCACACACACACACACACACCATGGCTCTTCTACTTTGCAATTCTGAGAAATGAGTCAGCCCAGCAATGCCATTTTTGTCTGGTTAAACTAAACCTGAGCTGCCAGCACCACCACCCATCCTTAGAGTGATCGGTTAACTGAGCATTCTGGGACAACTCTCAGGAAGGGCCTTGTTAAATCTCAAGGATGCTATTGTGCATTATAGTCCACCAGGATGATGAACAGCTTCAGCTTGGCTCAAGATGCATGTTGTTGTAAACTGGGAAATTATAGAAAGGCAGGCTTGCCATGAAAGTTTAGGAGGATCTGGAGTAACAGTGCCTCCCTCCTCCTCCCCCCCCCCCCCGAAAAGCTCTTTCTCCAAATTATGAAACCAGCTGATAACATTTGCAGCATATTTCTAGATTCTATCCTAATTCTAACGCTGGAAGAATTACCTTGACAGTATTCCCATTTGAAGTGACTTATTTATTCATAGATGTATATCTCAGTCATTCAGTTTTGTAAAAAGAAATAATCAAGCTGGCTTACAGAATATTCAATTAAAACATTGTCATAAAGTACAATGAAATATGACAAGAAGAAAAAAGGTAGGTGACAGGGCAGGTATTCCATTCAAACTCAGAGCTAAAAGTTACAAAGAAGAAAAAGGAAGATAGATGCAGCTTTGGTCATTCATTTTAGTGTGCCTGTTCGAAACAGAATTAAGCCTGGATCCAACCCTGTAGTCAAGACAAGCCCTAATTTTTTTTTTTTTGCTACCCAAAGCAAAAGTTCCCTGGTTCCATTTACTCTAAAACAGTGTTTTTTTTTAATTTGGCAATTTTAAGATAGAGAGCCAATTTGGTGTAGTGGTTAAGGCACCAGGCTAGAAACAGGGAGACTGTGAGTTCCAGTCCCACGGTAGGCCCGAGGCCAGTTGGGTGACCTTGGGCCAGTCCCTCTCTCTGAGCCCTAGGAAGAAGAGGACAATGGCAAACCACTTTCGAAATCTTGCCAAGAAAACTGCAGGGATTTGTCCAGGCAGTCTCCAGCAGTCAACACTGACTCGAAGGAATCTTAAAGTTGCCAAGTTTGAAGTACGCTGCTCTAAAAGGTCTGTCACCACTTGCTTCCTTTGGCCAACTTTCCCTAAACTGGCACCCTTCCAGCAATGCTGGGCTTGCAACTCTCAGAATTCCCAGATAGTTGCAGTCACTGCTTGGAGAAGGCAGTCTTCAGTCATGATGTAACCATTTGAAGAGAGAAAAGCACACTTTTAAAAGACTCTCCTTGGAAGGGGGTAGATATTAACTCAAGAAGCAGATCCTCAGGTAGCCACTTTGCTGGCAAAATCCCAAAATATCAAGAAGGCACCTTCCAGAGATATTCTAACTCAGCTCTCCCCTCAATATTTGAAACAATTTAGCTTATCTTGTAAAGCCAGCTGCTCTTGCCTGCATGGCCAATATCCCATTCACACTGGGCTTTTTGTTTGAAGGGATGTGGAAACATACTTAACAATCAGCACGGGGCATAATGAGAAGATCCAAGTGTCCAGATTTAGAATCTGAGTAGCGGATGAGCCATATGGAGAAATTCTGCATCAAATTGGTGACATGGACTATAAATGCTGTTGAAAATGAGGCATTCAGAGACTGAATGAAAGGAAGAGGGATGAAGCCAAAGAAAATCCTGCTGCTTTAGTCTTAGATCAGAGCTTTCCAAACTGTGTGTCAGGACACGTTAGTGTGTTGGCTGCAGTGTCTGGGTGTGTCACGGATGCTGCTGCCTCCGAGCCCTGCCAGGATTCCGTGCAGGTCCTAGTGCCTGCCTTGTGCCTTGCTGCCTCCAAACCTGCTGTGATTCCGTGCAGGTCCTAGTGCCTGCCTTGTGCCCTGCTGTAAGAGTGTGTCGCGAAATGATGCATGTCTAAAAAGTGTGTCACCAACATGAAAAGTTTGGAAAGCTCTGTCTTAGATGGTCTAAGGGTGGCCATACATCAGCTTTTCTCCCTTTCCAACATGACTTCTAGCTTAGCTAGCAACCCAAGTGAAAGACCCAACACCCAGCCATTTGCTAATTATTAACCTGGCTGATGGATGTTAATTAAATTGGCAGAGATAGGTCCCCTTACACTGGCCAAGGATTTTTGTCTGCACCTTTAGATGGGTGCAAAAGGCATGGAAAATAGACACAGGCTTTCCAGCCACAGAAACAAGCACCTCCTGAGCCAGGTAGCCAAGGGAACTGTCTGTCTTTCACAGGAGATCATCATAATTGAATTATGAAATTAACTGAAGGGCAGAGGAAGGAGAAATTCCAGGGCATTAATGATAACCGTCCCACTCGGTCATTTAGAGAGGGCATGCTGCGGATCCCGTTGGTAAGGGAGTTTCACCTGACGGGGTCTAGAAAGCGGGCCTTCTCGATAGTAGCGCCCACCCTTTGGAATATGCTGCCCCCGGAGGTGAGGCAGGCCCCATCGCTCCCGGCCTTCAGAAAGAACTTAAAGACCTGGTTCTGCCGCCTTGCGTGGGAAGGGGGGAGGAACAGCTCCTCTTGGGGATGGCTGGTGCCATAGAGCCCTTTTAAACATCGACCCATCAAATCTTGGATTTTGTATTTAAATTTATTGTATTGGAGAATATTTATATACGCTGTTTAAATTGTTGAATTTTAACTGTCGATTTTTTGTAAACCGCCCAGAGTTCCCTTGCGGGGAGATGGTGCGGTAAATACAAGTTGAATTATAAATTAATAAATAAATAACCACCAGTCCCAGCCACTGAGTATTCATTCACATTTTGGCACGTTCTTCTCTTCGCTTTGGACTGTGGGAAAGCAGACTCCTCATCCATGTAACAAAAGAGCCACGCATGCAGGGTCTAAAGGCACCGTCCCATACAAGGGGGCTGGGGAAAAATTGTGGCAAAAGCCTAGCTTCCTTAATTGGCAAGCATGGTGCCATTAATGCCTGGCCTGCTGGCTACATGCGAGTAATTATCTAATCAATCTCAACTCAACTCAAGTATTGAAGGCACGTTGAAAGCGTGTTCTTCCATGATTAAAGCTCCCAGCCGTTGCCCAGCAGATTTGTGCGAAGGAAAAAGAAGGGAAGGAGAGGGATCTGGTTGAGCACCCCAAAAGCCAGAGATAGTCCAGTGGTATTTCTGGAGATTGAACAGTGAGAAAAGACTCTTGGGTAAAGGGAAGCAGGTTGCACTGGAAACAACCCAATAACAGGAACTCTACAATACAGAACAAAGCCAAGATGTGTTGGTGCGCCAGTTACGCCCTTTCCTGGATCGGGAGGCCCTCCGAACAGTCACTCACGCCCTTGTCATCTCCCGTATAGATTACTGTAATGTGCTCTACATGGGGCTACCCCTGAAGAGTATCCGGAAGCTTCAGCTGGTGCAGAATGCCGCGGCGCGAGCAGTTATGGGTGCTATGAGATGGGCACATGTAACACCTCTGCTACGCGAGCTGCATTGGCTACCAGTTTGCTTCCGGGTCCAATTCAAGGTGTTGGTGATTACCTTTAAAGCCCTATATGGCACAGGGCCAGGGTACCTGAGGGACCGTCTCGTCCCGATAACGTCGGCCCGCCCCACCCGTGCATGCAGAGAGGGCATGCTTCAGACCCCCTCAACAAGAGAACTCCATCTAACGGGGTCCAGGAGACATGCCTTCTCTGCGATAGCGCCAGCCTTATGGAATATCTTGCCCCCGAGGTGAGACTGGCCCCTTCACTCCTGGCCTTTTGGAAGGCGCTTAAGACCTGGCTCTGCCGCTGGGCCTGGGACGACAGAGGCGGCAGTGCCTCCTGGGGTTGGCTGGCCCCGTAGTAATACGATCCATCCTACGGTCCCCATTCCATCTTGGATTTTATGTAATTTATTATTATTATTATTGGATGTATTTTAGATATTGTTTTTGTATAGTTTTTAAACTTTCAATTGTTGTAACCCACCCAGAGTCCCTTGCAAGGGAGATGGGCGGGGAATAAATTGAAAAAATAAATAAATAAATAAATAAATAAATAAATAAATAAATAAAATGTGTTATAGGGAGGCAGGTTCAAGTCAAATATTAGGGGGAAATTCCTGATGATGAGAGGAAACCAGTTCCCTAGTATCAGCCCCACTAGGTAGACCAGACCAGGAAATCAACTCCACAGGAAGGCTAAAACTACTTTTATTGAGATGGGCTCTAATAACAGAATCCTGCAAGTCTGATTGTGCTGTGCCTCCTCCTCCTCCTCCTCCTCCTCCTCCTTGGACCTCTTAGGGAGGTGCCTCTCTGAGCCACTTCTGAAATTAACTTGTTGCTCTGGACTTAAAAAAACATTTCAACCTAGGTAAGTTCCTACCTATTTCCATCAAGGTCATCTTCCTTACTGCAATGAGAATAACCTTGAGGAATAGGAAGAAGAGCCTCAACCGAGACCATGGTCAGATAAGAGAAATCTGAATCCAAAGTAGGAATGGAATTTGAGAAAGCATCTCAGACTTGACCCTCCCTAGTTCTCTTGAACGGGAAGGCAGGGAGGGGAGAGGCGCATTCAGGCTTGCAAGATTCTGTTACTGTAACCTTATAATAAAAGCAGTATCAGCATTCATAACATTGGTTTCCTGGTCTGGACTACCTTGAAGGGCTGGCACTCATTGTCTACACCCAGGGAGGTGATGGGCTCCCTACTGTAGGATGGATTCAAGCAGAGGCCAGACAGCCAACTGCTGGGGACGTTTTAATTTGTGGAGTCCTTGGTGCTCTCTGAGCTTGATGGTTTGCCTGCAGACGTTTCATTACCTGACTAGGTAACATCATCAGTGCTCATGATGTTACCTAGTCGGGTAATGAAACGTCTGCAGGCAAACCACCAAGCTCAGAGAGCACCAAGAATTCTACAGTTCAACACTGAGCTACATATATTCCCTTCTACTGGAATATTGTAATTTGGATTCCTGCCCTGAGCAGGAGATGAAACTTGGTGGTTTTCATAGTTCCAGCTCTATAATCTGGCTTTACACAAAAGGGTAAGTCATGGTTCATTTTACCACGATCTGAGAAAGTACAGGACTCTATATTTGCATGTGTAAAGCAATAAATCATCGTCTACAGAGGCTGGGTTCATCAGCAAGCTAAGCCTCATTAAAGCGCAGTGTGTTATGTCAAACTAATCTGATTTTATACATGGGCAGCACAGAAACCCCAAGGAGGCAAGACAGACCACTTCTATTGCTCACAAAGTCTGACGGCCTGCCCAGGACTTAAGAATAAGATTCACAACATGGTTTATATCTCACTGCTAAAACAAGCACATCACCTTTGAAAAAGGAAGCAGCAGCTTTTAAACACAGAGGAGTAAAGTTCAGTAGCATTAAACAAAATAAAATAAAAGCTTTTGGGGCTTTGTTTCATTTTTAAATGCCTTTGCATTTGTTTTTCCCCAGACCTCATCCGAGACACGCAAGGAGGCATACACAGCCCTTGGCCTCCTCTCCCGACTTTTTGTTGTTGTTGTTCAGTCATTTAGTCGTGTCCGACTCTTCGTGACCCCATGGACCATAGCACGCCAGGCCTTCCTGTCCTCCACTGTCTCCCGGAGTTTACTCAAATTCATGTTCATTACATCGGTGATGCTATCTAACCATCTCATCCTCTGCCGTCCCCTTCTCCTTTTGCCTTCAGTCTCTCCCAGCATCAGGGTCTTTTCCAGGGAGTCCTCTCTTCGCATTAGGCGGCCAAAGTATTTGAGCTTCAGCTTCAGCATCTGTCCTTCCAATGAGCAGTCAGGGTTGATTTCCTTTAGGATTGACTGATTTGACCTCCTTGCAGTCCAAGGGACTCTCAAGAGTCTTCTCCAGCACCACAGTTCGAAAGCATCAATTCTTCGGCGCTCAGCCTTCCTTATGGTCATTCTCACCCCAGTCTTAGGAGGCAAATAAGTTGAGAGATATTATGGCCAGCTACCTCCGCCCCAAAGGGCTCCAGCTTAACCCCAACTCACTCTATGTTCAGTCTCTTTGGCTGAGAAGTATTTGACCAGGCAAAAACAGCTAAGTTGTGCAACCCCAGGCCTCCAAATTTTTGTTTGTCCCTCAAACTAGTCAGCAGCCATCTTGGATCTTCTAAAGCAGTGTTTCTCAACCTCAGAAACTTTAAGACGTGTGGACTTCAACTTCCAGAATTCTGAGAGTTGAAGTCCACACGTCTTGAAGTTGCTGAGGTTGAGAAACACTGTTCTAAAGTGACTATCAATGTTTTCTGAATCTTAACTATGTTGGGCACCAGGCCAAAACAAACCTATTTTGGAAGAACATGAGCAAATGTAGCTTCTTGCCATCCTAGTTACCACCTCATTAGCATACACAGCATAGAATCCTATGACTTGATAATTGAGTTGTGTCTTTCATGTTACAAGTAATTCCTTTTCCAATTAAGTGAGTCGTGTGTTTTCAGCCTGTTATTGGGGGTAATTAGCACCTTTCTCCAACCCAGCTTAATTAAGTTCTCACATTTGCTTCTATGTTGAATATCCTAGCTTTTGAGGTTGACAGTCCTAAAGCTTCAAGTGACATTTAATTACCTCTTTTCCCCCTTCTTCACAACATGGCCCACTAATGAACTACATCCCTTGCAGTTTGCTCTGCTCCCCATTATATTCTTGACGCATTAAGCTTCTCTTCTCATGCTATAAAACACTGCCTTGACATGCCCAGGAATTTATACACATGAAATATTGGGACATGCATAATTTGAGCCAGTGTGACATCATCATGGCAGCTTTCAAAATTAAAAAATGAAAGCTTTTAAATGACTTCAAACATAGTGTGTGCATGAGACGATAGCTCAATTTCTTGATTCATTTACACAAGCCTTTAATCACCTTGTGACTCATGTATTGTAAACAACTCTTTGACATTCTAAATCAGGGATGCAAATGTAACTGTAAAAGCCAGCACTGAAAATTAAATTAATTCCTAGCAAATGGTTATTGCAAACTTTTCATTTCTAAAGAAGCCAATCCTGTCTGAAAGTTTTTCTACACATAGCTCCATTTGGTATTTAAATGTTGGATCTGTTGATTCAACAGAAATCTATTCTAGTTTAATCCGGAAACAGTATTTTAAAACTGTCTTAAGATAATTATGAGATCCAGAAAAGAAATATCTCCCATTATTCTTACCTCAAGGAGAAAATATTTACACTAAGCCAAGAGTTAGCAATCGAAAATATACAACTAAACATAAGTCACTCCCTGCCACTGCAGAATTTGTTATTTTCTTCACATGCAAAATCATTTGATCAATCAAGGCTGTCAGTGAGGACAGCTAATGAAATTGGCTCTAATTCCATAATAAATCTATTGTTCATAACATAGCCAGGCTGTGCTGGCTGCATCTTTTATTAGAGAAATTATGGGTAAGTAGCCCGAGCCATGTGGTAGATGCCTCTGTATGATAATCAATTGGGAGAGTAATGTTTTATTTATCTTATTGTCTATGCAATGCCAGTACCATTTAGGAAAGATAACACATGCTTTCCCGACCTTTGCAGGCATCTTTTCTGACTTCAAGCATGGGACTTATCCAGGGATGTAATGGGTGGGATGAATCCAGGAGCATGTCCTATATACTACTTTTCTTTAATCCGTTCAATCGCGTCCGATTCTCAGAGACTGCCTGGATAAGTCCCTGCAGTGGAACATGTCCTTCCTCTGGAAATTAGTGTGATAGTGACATCTTTCCCATTCATGTCTCATTTCAGGTCTGCCTACAATTGCAGGAGAACTGAAACATGTATCTAAGGTCAGTGAAGAGAGCAGCAGATACAACAAACTAAAGACAATGTATTGTCGAAGGCTTTCACGGCCGGAGTTCCATGGCTGTTGTGGGTCTTCACAATGAACATGCTAATCACGCTCAGCAGCCACTCGTTAACATTTCAACACAACAAAAAACCCCACCTAATCTTCTATAGAGGGGTGTGGTGGCTCAGCGGGTAAGATGCCAGGCTTGTCGATTGGAAGATCGCAAGTTCGGAGGTTCGAATCCCTAGCCCTGTGTGCGGAGTGAGCTCCCACACTCACTCCAGCTCTTGCCAACCTAGCAATTCGAAAGCATGCAAATGCAAGTAGATGAATAGGTACCACTTTGGTGGTTAGGTAACAGAGTTCCACGTGCGTCATGCTGGCCACATGACCGTGGAAGCGTCTTCAGAAAACGCTGGCTCTTTGGCTAACAAACAGAGATGAGCACCGGCCCCTAGAGTCGGACACGACTGCACAAATGTGCGGGGGGAAACTTTACCTTTAATCTTCTATAACATAGCTCTATAAATAGAAAACAAACATTGCCACTCTACCTGGGCACAGAGAGATCGCTTCTGTCTGTGCTCCTGCCCTCTGAAGATGCCGGCCACAGATGCTCGCAAAACGCTAGGAACCACAACTTCCAGAACACGGCCGCACAGCCCGGAAGACCCACAACAGCCACCAAACTAAAGACAGCAAGAGGTCATCTATTTTATTTATTTTATTTATTTAATTAAATTTATATAACCGCCCATCTCCCCCAATGGGGAACTCTGGGCGGTTTACAATAAAATAGATTAAAACAGAATAAAACATCAATGTACAATATATAAATTAATAAATAATTATAAATCCAGATGGAAGCTAGCAAAGATCCCAGCAGGACCTTGGACAGCTCCCTCTCTTTCATTAGGACAGTGTTTCTCTACCTTGGGAACTTTAAAATGTGTGGACTTCAACTCAATGTGTGGACTTCAAATGTGGGGAATTCTGGGAGTTGAAGTCCACGCATCTTAAAGTTGCCAGGGTTGAGAAACACTACATTAGGACAACAGAAGGAAGCTGACTCAGAAAACAGCCAGCACCTGTTAAAGATGCTGGCCACCCGGACCCTCAACTGATTCTCCAAACTTGGGGAAGAGGAGTACTGGGGCTAATTCTCAGAATTGAAAAATCATACAGCATGTTCCTTAGCCAGAAAGGTCCTTTAAATCTTACCTTACCTTGGAAATTGCTTATGAAAATTTTCTGTCATTGACTGAAAGGTCCAAGGGCTCAGAATCAAGAACTGTATTTCCTTTTCAAATCCTGTGATCAACCATCTTTTGCAATGCTACCACCACACTCTTGTCTCTTCAACACCCATTACGTGTCACTAGCCTAGCTCAGCCAGCAGGAGCTGGCTCTATATAGGAAATATAGTTATCAGTGGATGTGCAGGACTTAACAGCCAGGAGTCAAGGCTACAGAAAGAAGAACTTTTGCAAAAAAAAAAAAAAAATCAGGAAGAACAAACAATGGTGGGAGTCAGTTTAATGTATGAAGGTTTTTTCTGGGAACCCCTGCATGGAATATTTGAAGAGTAATTGTTTTGAACAGATGGAAACAAGGCCCATGGATTTAATGAGACATGGGGTATTTCCAGCTGTCTCTTGCTTCCACAGCCTATTCTATTTGTTGTGCTAAGTGTGAGTTTAATTACCTTCACAGGTTTCTCTCTCCCTGTTCTTTCCTCTGTAGGAACTGCTCCTCTTGATTCTATTCTGTGGTCATGCTATTTTGATTGCACCAGAGATGCTAGCTAGGGAATCCTCACAACATATCTTTGAAGAGTAGATTCTGAAGACAAATACTCAGGGGATGGCACTGGCTTCATTCGTGAGCTCCTAGTAGTCATGTGGCTGGCAGCAGAAACTGGACCTAGTGATTTCTATTTCTATTGGAGCCAAGCAGTAGAGCACCCTCTTTGCACAGAAATGATTCCAGCCCCTCCAGATAGATTGGAAATATCTGCTCTGAACTTCTGCAGAGCTGCTTCTAGTCAGCCCCAACAACATTGGCCATCTTGTCAGGAAGGAATTGGTGGGCTCAGCCCAACCCAGTAGTGTTCAACTGGCAATATCAGTTCATAGGAAATCCTGTTGTACTACTCCCTTTTGAACTGAGTTTATTTCACATATTCATTTTCTTCTGGGAGTCTCGCTGATTTTTGCAGATGCCGATCTTCTTTTAAATTGTACACCAATTGTTTGGAACTCAACAGAGGGACAACAGAAACAGGTCTGGTGCTCTTAAGTTCTAGAATTATGGAACTGAAAGCAAAATGAGAACAAGGAGGGTTTGAATCTGCAAGTGCTCTGATGTATTATATTGGTGGTATGCCTTCCCGCTCACACCCTCTCAAAAATGCAGCCCTTTTCATTCTCTGGACCTGGAATTAAGTAAGAAAGTCACCACTGTGATACTCGTTTCCAGACCAACCAATCTGAAGAGCAAGCAATGTAATGTAGTCCTCAGGGGTGCAAGGACCCCCATCCAAAGCTTTGGGCCTGCCCCTGACAGCTCCTCCAGAATTGCTGTGGAGCTATAATTTTTAACACAGAAGGAGGTGCTAAAGTATTTTGAGTGTAAGCCTATTCACCCTCTTAAATGTCACCTTTTCAAAATTAAATCAATGTTATTTTTTTCCCCTGGATTCCAGCACCGATCTCTGGCCTGCTACTCAAAGGTCAAATTTGCTCTCTACTCACTGGCAATACGAGCTTTGAAAGCAACCCTACTTTCCTCCTGATTATTGGATCTACAGCATCCTTTGCTCTAGTCCTTCTTTGCTATATTTAGCTGGCTCACTCCAGAAAGAAAGGCTGGACTTCAGGTTTGCCAGATGGCTACAACTTAAGACTGGCCACTTGTCAAGATTCAAACTCCTCCCTTCACCATCATAAGAGCATTCAGGCCAGAGATGAGAAGCATCTGAAGATTCAATGGCATATTACTAAGTAAGATACCAACATCCTTTTACATTCACTCTGCACAGCAAACATCTCCCAGATTTCTGCAGCATCCCATCTGTGTTACAAATATTCCTGCTTCTGTCAGTTATTCATTCTAATGAAAGCTTTAAGTACTTTTCAACAAAGGGGCGCGGTGGCTCAGCGGGTAAGACGCCAGGCTTGTCGATCGGAAGATCGCAAGTTCGGAGGTTCGAATCCCTAGCCCCGCGTGACGGAGTGAGCTCCCGCACTCGCCCCAGCTCTTGCCAACCTAGCAATTCGAAAGCATGCAAATGCAAGTAAATTAATAGGTACCACTTCCGTGGGATGGTAACAGCGTTCCGCGTGCATCATGCGGCCACATGATCATGGAAGCATCTTTGGACAACGCTGGCTCTTCGGCTAACAAACGGAGATGAGCACCGGCCCCTAGAGTCGGACACAACCGCAGAAATGTCCAGGGGAACCTTTACCTTTAATGAGATCCGGTCAATCATTCCAGATAAAGCAAAGAGATGTGGTCAAGGTAACAGGCTGCTGCCACATCTGGGGCCATTTTGGGGGAAGCTAGTATAAAAAAGGGATCAACCTCAATAATAATATTCCCTAGGAGTGGAGGGGAGTCTTTTTCACAGAGTTGCCAAGAGGACAAACAAGACGCAAAATGCATTTACTTAGCTATCTAGAAAAAAGTCTAGGAATGTAAAGTTTAGATCTTGATCTAATAGTTTCCATGGATAATGCCAAGGCTACTGATCTTGAATAAAGAAGCAATAGTCCTCAATACAGTTAATTTCGGGTATTTAGAAACAACAGTCTCCCAGAATCTTTCACCTAAGGCCATTGTTCCACTTTGCCTCATGGTAGGGCCTCTGCATCTTATACAAGCCCCCGCTCCCAATTCAGAAATTCCACCAAAAATCCCAGTAAGACATATGGCAAAAGCTGCCAGATAGGGAGCCCCTCTTGTAGCAAAGTCTGATTTTGAAATCCTGAAGCTTAAACAATCCACTTTGGGTATGACTTCCTGGCCCTCACCTTGTGCACAATTCTATTAAGTTAATGCTCCCTTCGCAGCCTGCTGGCTAAGGATGACATGCATTTAATGAACAGCTGCAGGCCCCCCTAATCACATTGGCAATTAGGGTTGTAATTAGAGCAACTTGCAAATGGTTTTCATGGTGATAAAACATGACAGAAAGGAACGTTTTCACTCACTGTCAGCTGCCAGACAATCTGCTACCAATCTAATGGCAATTTAATTACAATTCCAGCACTACCTTGTCTATTTCCAAATGCCCTGCTTTGTAACCTGGTGAGCCAGACTGAGCACCGTCTTACAAATCTAATCTTTGAATGAACTGGTTGGGTCTCTTCGAAAAGAATACACCAAATCAGCAGCTTAGATTGGAGGCTGGTGGTTAGATCTTATCAAGAGGCCTTCATTCCAGCATATACAGTGCAGGTCTAGCTGAATACGATTTTCGGGGAGAAGGACTTGGAGACTAAGGGGGGGTATCCAGAAAAGTCCAAATTAAGCTCATTAAGAAAGATCTTACTGAGCTCATTAAGGCAAGGTGGAGTTACTAATAGATACACTGCACAGGTTTAGGAAGCGAACCGAACTTTTGGAATAGACAAGTCTTCATGATTCAATGAGACAATGCTGAGGGCAGTTTTCATATGATAAATTTGTGTACATTAGGAAGCAAGGCGAATAAAGATTGGGTTCACCAGAGATAAGGGATGGTTTCTTAGTGTAAGAGAACTCCTCAGAATCTGAGAAACGGAGTTTTGAAATATGACAAAGGGAGAACGGATGGACATTTCAGTCTTACTCTTAACAGAGGTGTTAGTCTTTCAGTTAAGAATTAGGAGACTGTAGCATCTTTTCCGACTAGCAAATGTCAGTAAAATTTGTTAGTCAGAAAATGTGCTACTAGATTCCTCCTGATTGTTGGCTACCATAGACTAACATAGAGTCTCCTACAAAGTCAGTTAAGGAATCTGAAAGAAAGACATTCAAACAACTCACAAAGACCTACTTTAACCAGGTTGGGGTAGATTTTAGTAAAGGTAAAGGTTTTCCCCTGCACAGTTGTGTCCGACTCTAGGGGGCGGTGCTCATCTCCGTTTGTTAGCCGAAGAGCCAGCGTTGTCTGAAGATGCTTCTGCGGTCATGTGGCCGGCATGGCACGCGTGGAACGCTGTTACCTACCCACCGAAGTGGTACCTATTCATCTACTTGCATTTGCATGCTTTCGAATTGCTAGGTTGGCAAGAGCTGGGGCGAGTGCGGGAGATCACTCCGTCAGGCGGGGCTAGGGATTCGAACCGCTGATCTTCCGATCAACAAGCCTGGTGTCTTAACCACTGAGCCATCGCGGCCCTCTAGGGGTAGATTTTACTACACCTATAAAGCTGTATGGTCCATGAGGTCACGAAGAGTCGGACAGGACTAAACGACTGAACAACAACAACAAATAAAGCTGCTCCTTACACACGAGGGCTGGAGTTTTTCTCATTCAGTTTCCAAGATCCTGTATCCTAACTTTTTTTCCCCCCTGGCACTAAACTCTTGCTTCCTTGATCATAAGTTGACGCTTACTCTGCTGGGGTCTTGGCAAAGTGCACCCTTGGAGAACTGCTATTTGCATTAGGAAGGAGTCTTCTATTTACATCAGTCTGTTTATTTATTTGTGATGGGGCAGGAGGGGAGAAGGGTGTTGAACGAAGTTCCTTCAAATGCTTATAGCAACCTCAAAGGTAAATGTTTATGAGGTCTAAAGGAAAGTACCGAACTTCTGCCTTGCCTCTTTCTGCAATTCTGATCATTAACAGTCCCATCAAGGGCTGCTATTTGCATTAAAAAGGGATGCAAAGGGGGCATTTAACTAAGTTAAGACTGCACATAAAAGGGATTCTAGGGATTTATTCAACTCAGAACATTATAGCTAAATAGATTTGCAATTTTCAGCAGCTGTGGATGTTTGACTATCTGCTGCTAGAGAAATCTAGGGGGGGGGGCAAGCCTGTTCTCTTGCTTTGCTTGAAAGCATCCAGCCATTTAATGTTGGAAACAGAATACTGGTTTAGATAAAGCTTTGATCCACTGCACATTCAAAAGTCATAAAATTTAGATTGTTTTTTTTTAAAAAAAAAAAAAAAGCGGGAGGCAACATTGTGATAGTTGCCTAAGCTTTTCCTTTGCAGAATGATTTTTTTTTTGTATTGAGGTTGACTGATCAATCTAAGGAGCAGAGCTTTCATTAGAAAAAAATATTGACAACATTAGGTTGTTTGTTGTGGTAGTAGATTGTTTTATAATTATATATATTGTGAGCAGGGGTTCACACACTCTGCTTCTGAAATCACTTGCAATCTCCCCAACCTTTGGCTTTCACTCTCAAATCCCTTTTTATTTATAGTTAGTTTTATTTTAAACATGATGTATCACCCATGTTGTGCCTCTGAATATACCTACTATATCATACTTCCTCATGGAACAGAGAGGGGAAGGGTTAAATACTCTATTAATTGTATTTAGTGGAATTCATTTTAAAATAAATCAAATTTAGTTGGCCTGGCCCTGCTCACCTTCTGGAATGCAGCCACCAGCATGTCATTCAGAGGCCCAATGTGGGCTCTTGGCCTAAACAAAGTTTCCATCTCTAATATAGAGCATAAATAAAAACATACATCACATTTGTTTCTGTTTGGGATTTGATCTAGTATCTCCCATCAGATCTCCAAGAAGAGGTAACTGCTATCCCAACACCAGCTCTTCTAAAATTTTGTATCAATTTTTCTTTGATACTCGCGGTGGCTGAGCGGTGGCTCAGCGGGTTAAACCGCTGAGCTGTAGACTGCCGATCGGAAGGTCGGCAGTTCGAATCCCCGCGCAACGAGGTGAGCTCTCGTTGCCAGTCCCAGCTCCTGTCGACCCAACAGTTCGAAAGCTTAGCAAGTAGATAAATTGGGTACCACCTTAAGTGGGCAAATTTGCTGGCGTCCTGTCGGGAGTTGGCCACCGAACAGAAGATCTTCAATGGCGGCGGCGACGATGGATCCCGAAGCAGTAACATCTACAGGACGTCAGCAGCTGGCTCCGACGCAAGGCATCGTGGGACATGTAGTCCAGTAGCCACGGAAGAGGCGGTTCCCTTACCCCTTCCCTTAGCGCGCGGATTAATGGATGTAATGTATAAAAATTAATTAATTAATTAATTATTGTATTTATACCCCACCTATCCCCTCCCTAACGGAGGACTCTAGGCGGCTTACATACAGAGTAAATTACATTTCATTATACAGTATACATTTTTAAACCGCGCGCTTAAGGGAAGGGGTAAGGGAACCGAATGAAATGTATACATGTATGTAAGCCGCCTAGAGTCCTCCGTTAAGGAGGGGATAGGTGGGGTATAAATATCAATATAAATAAATAAATAAATAAATAAATAAATAAATACTGACACTCAAAATGAAGCTGTCCTTCTCTTTCTTCACCAAAACATATGTACTCTCTATGCCAAGACTGTCAAAAAAAATCAGGAGTCTGGTAGCATCTTTTTCCATTGGATTAAAAGTCCTAAGCTTTTGTGAGCTGCATCTCCCTTCACCAGATGCACAGAGTGGCTAGCCCAGAGTTTCTCAACCTCAGCAACTTTAAGGTATGTGGACTTCAACTCCCAGAATTCCCCAGCCATCATGGGGAAGACTGATGTACAATTCTGGAGTCTGTGGAGTCTATGCATCTAATGAAGGGAGATGCAGCAAACAAAAGCTTAGGATTTTTAATAAAATGGGTTAGTCAGAAAAGGGGCTACCAGACTCCTGGTTTTTTTGCTGCCATAGTCTAAGATGACTCTCCTCCTACTATGTCAGGACTGGGCAACTTTTTAATGGCTGGGAACCATACTTACTTACTGTTCTTACTTTCTGGGTGACTAGGATCACAGTGGACAGGGTGATCATCCAGAGTGGGTGGGGCAGGTTTTAGGGAAGGATTTTTGGAGATTAAAAAAAAAGTTAATCCTAATTAGAGATTACCCCACTGTTTTTGTTGCTTCCATCACAAAATGGCTGGAAACTAGGTTGCACATGTTCTGATGCATTTGTGTCAGAAGTGGTTCCAGGGCCAAATAAAAGGTTTGGGGACCCACATGTGGCTATGGGCCATAAGGTTGCTGGCCTTATTTCATGCCATTTCATTTAATTTGGGGTAATAGAAAGGAATGGTGGAGTCCTTGGTGCTGTCTGAGCTTGGTTGTTTGCTTGCAGTTGTTTCATTACCCAGTTTGGTCTAGTGGTTAAGTTGCTGGGCTAGAAACCAGGAGACTGAGAGTTCTAGTCCCGCCTTAGGCGTGACAGCCGGCTGGGTGACCTTGGGCCAATCCTGTCTCTCAGCCCTAGGAAGGAGCCAATAGCAAACCAGGAGACTGAGAGTTCTAGTTCCGCCTTAGGTGTGAAAGCTGGCTGGGGGACCTTGGGCCAGTCCCTCCCTCTCAGCCCTAGGAAGGAGCCAATGGCAAGCCAGGAGACTGAGAGTTCTAGTCCCACCTTAGGCGTGAAAGATGGCTGGGTGACCTTGAGCCAATCCTGTCTCTCAGCCCTAGGAAGGAGCCAATAGCAAACCAGGAGACTGAGAGTTCTAGTCCCGCCTTAGGTGTGAAAGCCGGCTGGGTGACCTTGGGCCAGTCACTCTCTCTCAGCCCAACTCACCTCACAGGGTTGCTGTTGTGGGGAAAATAGGAGGAGGAAGGAGTATTAGGTATGTTCGCCGCCTTGAGTTATTTATAAAAATAATAAAGGCGGGATAATAATTAAATAAACTAGGTAACATCATCAGGGCAGGTAACAAAACATCTGCAAGCAAACAACAAGGCTCAGACAGCACCAAGGACTCCACAGTTCAACCCTGAGCCACATATATTCTCTTCTGTTAGAAAGAAATGGCATGTTCACAGTTCTGAAAGCACCCCCTTTAAGATCTCCAACACTTCCCAAGCTCTGCCCAGTGGTTTTTGATGTTTTGAGAATGGCACTCAAATAATATTTTTAACAGAGCTGTTACACTCTGGAATCTGATCTGATTGCCTAGAAAAGAGGTGCACAATCGATTCTCCTTCTGCTTATCCGGATGATGCCCTGTTGATGAGAACTCAAAAGCCTGTCGTGAACCACCAGTCTTTAAAGACGATGTCAGCCCACTCTCAACTGAGCTGGACTCTGAGGGTTACCCAGAACAATTAAAAGACCTGGGTATGTTTTGTTTGGAGAAAACATCATCAGGAGACACAATAATTATTGGCAAGTATTTGAAGGGGTGTCAGGCAGAGGACAGCGCGGACTTCTCCAGAGAGCAGGACTAGAACCAGGGGATGAAAATAAGATGGAAATGTAAAACAGAAAATGGATTTTTTAAAAAATGGGAAAACATTAGGAGAGCCATTTTAAAATGGAACAATCTGTCCTTCCCTTAAAATCTTTCAGTAGAAGCTGGGATGGTCTTCTGTCATGGATATGGTAGCCTGCATTTTGAAATGTTGATTTTTAATTAATCAAAGAGTAAATTATCTTCAACATTCCCTCCAATTCTACCAATTCTAAAATGCAACAGTTTTAATGTATCTAAGGATAATGGATAAGTGATGCTTCTTGATATCTGAACCATACTGTTCCTTGTTGTTCAATCTCCTAAACCGTTGAAATGCAGTTAGAAGATGTGCATGAACCAGGTTTATTAACGAGTTGACGTTTCTGTGTTTTCTACTACAAGGCAGGCTTTCCCTGTCAGAGCATGAAGCCGCGTGACGTTTTTCTTCTGTAAAACTTGCTGCTAACAAATGTCAGACCAATCCTTCTGTTCCATTGAAATAGGATAGGCTTTATGGGGCATCTGTCACAGAAGGCAAGTAAGTGGAAGGTGTGAGAATTTTTTTTTTTTTTTTAGTGGAGAGGTGAAGAATCCACAAAGAAAAAGCTGCAAAAGAGGTAAACCAGGTCACATCAGCACCTCCCCTGTAGTTTCTGTTTTGAATATTTTGGCTTTACACCTTCAGAACTGGAATGCTCCAAGTTTAGTGAGCAAAAAAATTGGACCTGGAGTTACTGAAACAAAATAAGAGGTATGAACTGATGTAACACAGAAAAGCTCAGGTTTTTTTTCTTCCATCCACGTTGCTGTATTTTGTAGAAAAAGCTGCCTCATCATCAATATTCAATGGATGGAGTTCTTATACTGCATATGCATATATCCTGAGCACAGAATTCTATCTGGGAAACCTTGGCTCCTTACTAAAAAAAAAAGTGCCCAAGATTGAGATATTGACCTTGTTTTTTGTATCATGCTAAGCCACAGTTTGCTTAAGCATGATTTGTTAAAGAGGCACTACTGTATTGGCTGGGTTGCTAACCCACAAACCATGGTTTACAAACCATAACATAATTTCTGAATTGAGGACCTTCTGAAAGGCAGGTACATCATCTGCAATGTAATTGAGCTATTTAGCATTTGGCTAAGATCCAAAAGACAGCAGGCACCACTCATAAACCAGGGTAGCTGGTTGTTTCTTGACACATTTTAGTAGTTTTGCTGGACGACTCTGATCTGTTTGGCCTTTGTCATGGCACAACAGCTGCTAATTGCTAAAACAGAATGTTAGAAGCATAAAAAGAACACACTTTCTGTTTTTAGAGTAGCAGAAAATGAGCAAAGCACATGAGCTGAATAATTCATGCCACACTATTAAGTTGCCTTGAGTACAGCCTGTCAGAGAAGGGCATACCTCAAGCGGGAGGCTGGCTCTGGAACATCTCAATAACCACACAGGGAAGTTCATACAAAGTTGCCTTCCACTGAGGCAGATCTTTGGTTCAGCTAGCTCAAGATTATCTTCACCGGTCTTCTTCAATATGGAATCATTCTCTCTTGTGACTGCAAGTGTCTTCCATGGTTGAAGGGAGTTGCAGTTGAGTCCCAACACATCTGGAGAACTCTAGCTTGAGGAACATGACTGGCAGCATATCCCCAGTGTTTCAGACAGAGGTTTCTGCCTGGACATACTAGAGATTGAATCTAGGACTCGGCTACATGTAAAGTATTTGTTCTACTATTGAGCTTTAACCCCTCCTGTTCCCTTCCTGTTGGATCAAAGTGAGAGCCCATCTATTGCAGAATCCTGTTTCACACAATGGTCAAAAGACTTGGGCACCATGCCCTCAACCAAGGCTTGAGTAAAGCACTTCTTGAAGTTATTTACTATGCAGTGCAGCCCCTTCCCTTTTAAGAGTGAAATTAAGTGGCTCCATTACTTTGCTTCATCTGCCTCAATTGGCACTTCTAGGAAAGCAAGTGACAGCCAAGGCACGCAAAATAATGCAAAGCACTTTGTTGAGACAAATCGTGTGGCCACTTTCCTTTGCTGAAAAGAATTGCCTCAGCTTGGCGGTGCAGTTCTTTATCAAGGTGAATCTAAGCCACCTTGCAAAAAACTAATGCTTAGCCAGATGTCAGAGCACAGGATCAAGAACTCCCAGAAATGCAGCAGATCCGAGAAGGAGGTTAAATTAATCCCTGGTATTTAGAAAATGAGACCATCCATCTTGGTTTCTCCGGCTCATCCAAAAATCCCAGGGAGTTGCTGCTGTTCTTCTAGTATGAGACACAGATTTCAAGATTCACCCAGTGACCTAGGAAATCCTGACAGAGCGCTGACTCTAAAGAAACAAACAAAAAAGATGCAAGACTTGGGAGGTTAAGACTTACTAGAAGGCTGTCCTGGCCAGTATACAACTCTGCCGGTTTCTCCAGAAATAACTTGTTCTACCTTGGCTGTAAAATTCCTGTATTTAGTCCTGAATTAATGGTAGCTGTCCAGGGTCCTGAACTTGTGGTCTCTATCCAGAATCCTGAATCTCTGTGTCCCAGGGTTTCTTGGGTTAGTGTTCTTACGTGCCTCCTGTTGTTGTTTTTTAAAAAGCTATCTCTGTTTTGGATGACAGGAGCTCTGAAGGACCAGGACAGTAGACACCTTGGAGTCTCACATGCAATGGATGAAAGCAGTAGCTGATCTTTTGGGAGCCTCCCTTCCATCCATTCAGATAGTCACTGCTTCCAAACATGGAGATTCCATTTGCATATACAAATGCATTCTACCAAGGCAGGCTATTGCACAACTGACCCAACTGAGGCCAGAGCTGTGGTCTGAATAATGCACAATCTAGCCTCCTCATACAAGTCAAACAGTTATTGGTTGAATCAGGTTTGGAAGACAGATTCTTGGAAAGCCCATCCAAGTTCTCCAGAGCTCCATTAAAAAATAAAAATACAATGTACATGTAATTCTTTAATACATACATCTCCAAGTACAGATTACCACCTCCAATGGATTTATGGCTCATTCTCTGGACCAGAGAATAATGATTCCAGCCTCAGCAAGACCACGTGATGTTTCAAACTGAAGATCCACCCAAGCTACAGGAATGGGTGAGTTTTAAACCTAAGAAACTGGGGACTTTAATTTTTTTTTCCTGGCCTAATGCTGTTAATCTATGTTGGTTAACTCTCTTGCCATATCTGCTAAGAGGGTTTTCAAACAAAGAAAGCTGCTTTATACCAAGTCAGACCACTAACTCATGTAGCTCAGCATTGTGTATAGTGACTGGCTCTGGCTGTCTAGATTTTCAGACATGTCTTTCAGCTCTACTTGGAGATGAACCTGGGACCTCCTTTGTGTAAAGTATGTGCTTTACCAGTAAGCTAAGGTCTCCTGGGTTTCCAGTGGAGCATTCAATCTTCTGCAACAACTTGTAGAGTGGGCTTGTTTGAGAGGGTATGACTTGCTCAAAGTTACCCATCAAGAATCATGAATCTCTAGAAATCTGAAACGTGGAGGTGGTGGTTTTAGTCATCCAGTCAATACTCTGTCCATTGCTATCACCTACTGTACATTCATTAAGCTGAAAGAGCCTCAGAGTGTCGCCCAGGTCTTCACAATGTTATCACAGGTTCCTCCTAGTCTTGTGCAATATATAACCATGGGGCCAGCTCCTAATTCTGTATTTTTTCCCTGTCAGCAGGACATGATCCTGGCTGATATTTGACATGGAGCACATATATAACCAAGGACATGGAAAAGAAGTGCTTTTGTTCCTGTGCCACAGTAAGTAATCAAAATAGTAATGCTTAGCAGTGTTGCTGAACTATTGTTCTCAGCATCCCTTACCACTGGCAAGGCTGATCAAGACAGGTCTAAATTATGGCTCAAAACCTGGAGGTCATATTACTCACTCTGGTAAATGACTCCACTGAATCAGAATCCAGTCTCCATCCCCGTCAAAATGCAATGCAGAATTTTGGCTAGGAATGTATGAAATAATGGATATTCTCAGAATTTGTGCAGGCTGCCTTTACACCTCTCAGTTGAGTAACCCTTGATTGCTAAATCAAAGTAGGGGGTGGGCTTCTGCAGCAAAGAGAGCAGGTCTCTTACCTCTTATTTTTAGGAAGGAAACTTTGGGAACATAATGTCAAATTTTGAGTGTATTGTCGAAGGCTTTCACGGCCGGAGTTCAATGGCTGTTGTGGGTCTTCCGGGCTGTGTGGCCGAGTTCTGGAAGTTGTGGTTCCTAACGTTTCGCCAGCATCTGTGGCCAGCATCTTCAGAGGGCAGGAGCACAGATAGAAGCAAAATCTCTGCTCCTGCCCTCTGAAGATGCTGGCCACAGATGCTGGCGAAACGTTAGGAACCACAACTTCCAGAACACGGCCACACAGCCCGGAAGACCCACAACAGCCATCAAATTTTGAGCATTAAAATTAAGAATAATTAAGACAAACTGGACCAGGTTCTGGGCAGCACATGTTAAGGACTATCTGGATAAATTGCATAAGGATGTTCAGGAGACTGGGAATTAGAGTCTATGATGAGATTGAAGTAATCATGTATGCTAAACTTCCAGGAGACTGAGAGATGACACACTTTTAAATGTCATCCAGAAGAAGGTCATGCCCTGTTCTCTATCACAGTAGAATAGAAGATACAGGACAATGGACTAAAGTTAGAGAAAGGCAGATTCTGGTTCAAATGTTCCTAACAGTAAGATCAGTTTGATAATGAAAACAACTGCCCAGAGAAGTGATGGGTTGTTGTCAGGGGGATAACGGGCGGAGAAGGAGGGGGCTCCCTCCAGGAAGGGAAACGCATGCGTAGCACTGAATCTCTATGTATCCCTCCCAAGAGGTTGAAGAAAGCCCCGCCCTAAGTTTGTGGACTTATTCTTTGGGCTTCGCCACTTCATGTTAGTCTAGATGGATTCTGTTAGGGTAGTAGGATAACAAATCACTAGAGCTTGATTCCAGCCTCAGCGTGTTATTTCTACGCCCGAAGTTAGGACATCTGTCCTCTGCTGGATATGTTCAAGTAGAGGCGAGTCCTCTACCTCTCGTGGAGGCTTTAGTTTAGATTCCTGCACAAAGCAAGGGTCAGTTTTGATGGCCTCAATGATCCCTTCCAGTTCTATGAATCTATGAAAATACTGTGAGAAGCATTTATTTCTCCTTGCCTGTCCATCCCAAAATACAAGAGAGGCTGAAGGCCTTTCTCCTATTAGCTTCACTCAAAATTGGTGGTCGATCTCTATCAAGAGCAGGCAAGCATCGTTTGCTCTTGGCCTGATCTCAGCGCTATGTTCAAGCTTTGAAAATGCCACAGTTTCACCCGATTGTCAAGATGAATGTTTGATGGGGAAAAGCCCTAAGTAAAGGGATAATAAAAGAAAGCATTTAATTTTATAGTATTGGCTAGCACCGTATTTTCTCTGCCATGAATATTTTACAAATGTATGTCCAACTAGGCTCGTGTTTCATCAAGAATCTTCTTTCCTCAGAACAGCCCGGACATCACCCCTGCTCTTGCCTCACTTTCTACAGGGAGGAAAGAGAACCACAGCTTCCTCCTTTCATCAGTATCACTGATGCTTAGTGTGATGTATTGATGAAGGACTAGGAGTGGGGAGACCCAGATTCTAGCTCACCCTCTGCCACAGAAGCTAACGTGACTTTGGGCCACTCTCTCAGCCCAATCTACCTCACAGAGTTGTTGTTATGGGGACGCGGATGGCTCAGCAGGTTAAACAGCTGAGCTGTAGGCTGTCGATGAGAAGGTCGGCAGTTCGAACCCCGCGCGATGAGGTGAGCTCTCGTCGCTAAGTCCTAGCTCCTGTCAACCCAGCAGTTCGAAAGCTTAGCAAGTAGATAAATGGGTACCACCTTAAGTGGGAGGATTTGCTGGCATCCTGTTGGGAGCTGGTTCCACCGGAGGAAAGATTGGAGGAAAGATTGAATGGCGACGGTGAGGACAGACCCGGAAGTGACATCAACAGGACGTCAGCAGCTGGCTCAAGGCATCCTGGGAATTGTAGTCCAGAGCCTTAGAAGAGCCAGTTCCCTTACCCCCTCTCCTGGTGTGCGGGTTAATTACACTCTATAGTTGGTGACATTGTATAATGGTAAATATATATATATATATGTATGTAAGCCGCCTAGAGTCCTCCGTTAGGGAGGGGATAGGCGGGGTATAAATAGCACTATAAATAGATAGATAGATAGATAGATAGATAGATAGATAGATAGATAGATAGATAGATAGGAAGGAGAAGGGAGCACCTTAAGCTCTGGAAGGACAAGTGAGATACATAAATATCACATAGCCAAGTCTCCAACAATGCCTTGGGAACAGTATTCTAGAATAGTGGGCCAAGATGGAAACTGATCTCTACTTTCCCAATATCCTGTATAACATCATACCTGGGTCTGCCAAGTCAGGGGGAGGGGACAGAATCGTATGAGCAAGGGAGTTGGCAATAACAGCAGCCAGCTAAATCCCAGACTGATTCTGAATCTTATCACATCTAACCCAACTTGATTTACGAAATCTAGAGCTTAGTGTTCTAAGGGGATGGTTGTCCAATCTCCATTTGGAAATCTCAGGTCCAGGAGAAAGCCATACCCTTCAGAATAATGGATTCCATTGTTAAACTCTCTCTCCTATCAAGGAGTAAGTTATGGACTCAAAATGTAGCATTGTTTTCCCCAGACATGTGTTTTACAATGCTTGGTTTCATTCTAACTTGACCTCCTTCTGGGTACTTCTGTCTAAAGCCAGAGGGATGAGATGTTCTGGGCTAATTATGTACCTGGGAAGTTTCAGAAACCAAAGGAGAGTATTTAGCAATGGGGAGACACACAGTTGCTTCTTGAATAAGAAGTGAGTGCACTTATGCAACTGTTTAAGTGCAGCTATTATTACAGACTTGGTGGCAGACATATTTTGACACTTTAAGAATCCTAAAGCCCTAATGCTTTCAGTGCCATCAGCTCTGGTTACTTATCAATCAGTTTCATCCCAGCAGAAAATCAGCACAGGATGTACAAGCAGCAGACAGACATTTCAACAACGAGCCAGTGGTGGCAAGGCAATTTCTACATCTGTAAAATGCATGTCATGTTTCCCCCACCCCCCAGACAAACATTAGCAGAAACAGAGGGATCCATGGAAGCAGCATAGAAAATAGCTCCCTTAAAGCATAAACAGAAGCAATCAAGTGTAGGTAGAAACTACTTTGAATTGCAAGGTTCTGTGGCTATCAGTGAGAGCAAAGATACGGAAAATGAAAACACTGCACAGCACAAATCCCATCTTTGTTTCTAAGATATTCATATCCTGAGTTTCTGCCCCATATTTTTCTTGGCAGAAGACCAAAGAGTAGGCTTGCTTGGAGCTTGAATAAGATTCCAATATGGCTATAGGGATTTCTGAACTTACCACTCTTGTTGTATCAATGTGCACCAGACCGTACAGCGAAAGGACCTTTGAGCCTTTAGAGACCTTCAAGATGGCTGTATACAATGAACATTCAACTGTGGATAGCACATGCAAAAACACATTGCCTGAGGGAAGCATTTCCTTTTCAAAAGCTGGAACTCGAAGAGGCTGTTGTAATCACACATTATGATACACCATACTGAACAAGTGAGTTGCTAATTTGGGACAAAGGATGAAGATGTTTTCACAGCCTGCCTGGAATTCCCAAAGGCATCTGGTTAGCTACTGTGTGCAAACAGGATGATGGACTTAGGAAATCTTTGGTTTGATCTAACTGGGCTCTTAAAGTGAGCAGGTGGAAGCTGACAACAGAGTTCAAGGTGTGACAGTAGGAAGGGTTGAATATTTCCCCCCACATTTACACCAAAAGAATGCATTGGGATCTCTGTAGGCTGGATGCACTCCAGTTGTACCTACTGTGGTTACATATTGGAGGGATCAATGTATGTTCAACAGATGCCAGGTTTATACAACTTTTCCACAGGTAATGTAGCCACCAAGAGCATTGACAACAATGGATGGCTTCATTCATGAGAGTCAGTTCAAATGTTCTTTCAAAGCAGAAGATCGCTGAACCTTCTAATCATGGATTACAAAGGAAGCTACCTTGTTTTTGTTCAGGCTATTGGTCCATTTCAGAACACACCTGCCGACACATTCCTGCCATCTAGTAAGCTCCCTATGTTTGAAGCACCAGCGTCAAGCACAATCTGTACTTCAAACAATGTTTCTGCTCCCCTTCTTTAAACATCAACTATTTTGTGAAGGTCACTCACACCCAAAATTCCAGATGTGCATATTGGGCCCTGGTGGTTAGGGATCCTGCTCCTCTCCTGTATCTTCCTTTCTGCTGCTTCAACAGCAGCCCTTTGGCATTTTAGGCATGGCTGTTCACCATCACCCCCACCTGATTCTTTTTTTTTTAATTGGAGAGACCAGATACTGAACTTTGGAACCTTTGGGATGAAAAGCCAGTGCTCTGCCATTAAGTGATGCCTCCACAACCCTTTGTTCCTCTTTGAACCCAACCAAAAAGATAGAGAAAACAGGAAACCCTTTTCTAACTAAGAGGATGGGGGGTCTGCAATGTCCCATTTAACTCTGTTCTGATCGTAACCTTCACTGTCAGCACTAGAATAATGCGTGGCAGAAGAACAACTCTATGGCTTAGCCAGATGTTCCACTCTACACACACACACACACACACACACACACACACACACACAGCAGTTGCAAGCTTCCAATTAGGTTACACATGAAAAGATCCTCTGACAGGTTTCATGGTAACCAAAATACCACCACATCCTCCAATTCCAGCTACAATGCAGCTAATATGATACAGGTAGCCAAGCACTGCATGTTGAGGCTGTCACAAAGAGCCAACCAATGTTTCTAGAAGAAAAGGAAGCACCACAAATGCTTCAGCTGAGGACTCCAGAGCTCTGTGGCCCATTGGAACAGACAGGAAGGAACAAGGAAGTGCCACCGTCTCATGACCATAGGAGGAAACCCGAGGACCTCCTGACTGAAGGGGCTACACCATATCTAACATCAAATTATTTCCACCGCCTTGCTAAAGGCGACACGTTGCTTGCTTCTTGGATCTTGGATCTTATTTGGGCTGGAGGATGAAGGATGAATCTGAGTGGCCTATGGACACTCCATAGAACCAAAAGGGTTTCCAGCTCAGGATATGATCAGTACACGGTCCCAGAAACTTATTTCCTGACAGACAGTATTTCACCATGATGTCTCCCCACTAAAGCATCACATATTAGGTGCAACATATTACTGTAGGGAAACTGACTTAGCACATGGACTTACCAAATCATGTACAGAGTGAACACTGGCACACTGAGGTTCAAAGGTGGCACAGAGTACCAGAACATGCTTGCCAAACTCCACTATACATTTTTAAAACCTGGAGTGGAGGGGCGGGGGAGAGGGGAAGAGCTCTGACACAAGCATCTGGCTGGCTTTCTTCTTTCTCTCCATCAGACTTCTGATGCAGAACAAGGGCTGGACAGGAAAATGAAATGGCTATTTCCCTCTCACTGGATCAGAGCCATTCTGCTACAAAGCCCTGCTTTCTTGGCACCTTCCTTCTGTGGCTATCAGGGGACTTTACAAAGGGCCACTTGAATCAGCCTAAATCCGTTAGGCTTCACCTGAAATGACTCGCACACCCTATAGTTAAGAGACTGCTAGGTGGCATGCACACCAATATTTCACTCAGTGATGGGTGTAGTCAATTATGCAACTTGGGATCTCTGACCAACGCATGAGCCAACTCTTCACGGAAGCCCAGTTTACCTATTTGCACTACCTTTGGCTGCATAGTAGAAGCCAGAATCCAAGTATTCCTCGCTTAACAATTCGTTTAGTGACGGTTCGGACTTACAACGGTGGTGAAAAAAACAACTTGTGACTGGTCCTCATGGTCACGTGATCACAATTTGGGCACTTGGCAACTGTTTCGCGTTTATGACCATCGCAGCATCCCGTGGTCACGTGATCGCCATTTTTTACCTTCCTGGTCGGCTTCTGGCAAGCAAAATCAATGGGGGACCTCATGATTTGCTTAATGACCACATGGTTTGCTTAACACCCACAGTGATTCACTTAACAACTGCCACAAAAAGGTTGTAAAATCAGGTTGGATTCACTTAATGACCACTTCACTTAGCAACCAAAAATTCAGGTCCCAATTGTGGTCATTAAGCGATGACTACCTGTAATGAGGGCCTTATGCTTCCAGAGGCCAACCCTGGTATTCTTCAACTACAGCTGGAATGGCTGCTTCTTTTCCCAAAAGTGCACATTTTCTTTCTCTCTCGCCCAGACACAGAAACACAAGGGCCCCTCCTTGTGAGGGAGGTGGGCGGGATATAAATGTGATAAATAAATAAAATATAATGTTCTAATTCATAAGCGGTTGCAACAGCTTACTGTGCCTTCACTAAAGAAGGCAACCGCCAAAACTGTTAGATGGGGAAGGAAGAGCTCTGGTTCTTTCTGATCAACCGTTCCCGCGAGTGCAGTTAGGAAGGCAGTTCAGTTGATGAAAATGCATCCTTCACTGCTGCTGCTGCAGCAGCAGATGGTGCTGGGATATGTTTGCTTTTTGCCCAAGCTGGACTCAGCTGATCCTCTCCTCCCAAAGCTGGACCCTGGACCCCTGGGGAAGCACTCAGACTCCTCTGCAGAAAGCCCCAGAAGAAAACGAAGTGCAGCCCAGCAGCAGCAGCAGCATGGTCAGGACAACGATGTGACCAGTGAAAGGAATGAGAGGACGGCCCGAGGCCCAGAACAAACATCTGCCAGCTGGAATCAGAGGTCAACACAAGAGGGAAAACAGATAGTACGAGACAGCCCCGGCAGGTTGCATTGGGTCAAGTCAGGACGCTGTCTCAAGATGTCAGACCAGAGAAAGATACAGAAGCAGCTCTCCTGTGAACCCCTGGAAGGACTTCTGTTCGAAGACGCCTCACTCTCCCTTCATTAAGGTCACTGCCTGGAGAGACTTCATGCTGCATAATATTTATTCAGCTCATAATAATTTAGCAGAATACGCCATGGCTCTCTAAACAGACTTCATTTCCATGCCATTCTCTCCCAAACAGCCATCTTTTCTTGGCAGACCATCCAAACCTGGACTCATCCAACTTTTGAAAAATATTCTAACCCCTGGACAAGCTCCAGCTTTGCCTCCAGACCCCTTTTGGACACGTTTGTGTCTTGAGATAAGCCAGGCCAGACAGATTAAAAAAGGAAAGGGCAATTCTTAACTCCCCATTTGCCTCTCTAGGGCTGGGCCGGACTACCTGATGTCCTTCCTGGCCAAGCTGCCTGGATGATGATATGCTTGTAGAACATGGGGAGAAAACATGAGCCCTGGTGGGGGAGAAAAGAGCCAAGCAGACATACGTGGTAGAAGAAACAGGAAAACCAAAAGGCTGCTGCTCGGTTCTCCAGATGAGGAGTGGAGAACGGAGGGAAGGCAGCAGTTCTTCCCCACCAGAAGAAGGCAACTTGAGGCCCTTCCAATATTTTGGGTTGCAATTCCCATAATCCCCGGTGTTTAGGATTTATGGGCACTGTAACCCACGATGTCTACAAAGCATCAAGTTTCCAATCCCTAACCATAAACTAAGCCCTGATTCTATTTCCATCTGGAAGTGTGTGCAGTGAGGTAGTTCTGATGTGCAGCCAAGAGGAAGGAAGGAAGGAAGGAAGGAAGGAAGGAAGGAAGGAAGGAAGGAAGGAAGGAAGGAAGGAAGGAAGGAAGGAAGGAAGGAAGGATGGATTTAAATGTTACAGAAGAAAGCATCTATGACAAACCAATGAAAATAGAACAATGAAACTTGTTCAGTGTCTCTCCATGCTGTAGGAATATAATTCCTCCCAACTCAACATCAAGAAACCGCATCCTGAAATTAGAGCAAATCATCAAAATACATTGTAGTTATATTTTTCATCTTGCATAATGTCCCATCTTGCATCTCTACTGGTGGAATCTGAGCATTGTTGCAGAACAATGAGGAAGGGAGGCAGATTCATAAGAAACAAAGAGAGATCTGGAGTGGAGATACAAGAGGAGATTATGGGGATAAGAAGAGGTTATTATGGGTACAGAACACAATTGAGAGGTGTGCATCAGAGAACGGGAAATTATGAAGGGTACATATTTTCCATCTCTTGATTGCAGGGCCTTCTGGAGATGTTTTTGCTTCTACATTTTCAAGTCTCTGTTTAACCACAAAGGCTAGTGATCTAAGATACTGTTTGTTTGCTTTTTAAATGATGGCTGAGATTCTCAGAAGTTTATGACAGATTATTGAATTCTGTGCAATAATGCGTACACAAGTTGGCAGGAAATAAAACAGGAACACTACTACCACATCACAGTGATCTTGGACTTTGATATTTGGGCACAAGGACATTGGTGGTGGGGGTGCCCTCCCATTTATTTCAGGTCACCTCTTCAGACTGAGCCGACCAAAAACCCCTCTCTCTAAAACAAAGAGCCATTTCAGTCATGCAACCTGAAGGAAGTTGATCTTTGTAGCCATTGACCTTAAATGTTTAGGGGCGACAAATTTAGCAGCAATCATAAAAGTCTTGGCCATTGCTGTAGAGGAAACGCTGTAGGGTACCTGCCTGGAGCTACAGAACACCAAATACTGCGGCATGATGGCTACTTCTTTGTAACAGTGGCATCCCACTGAAATCTTCCAATGGCATTACATTTGACCTGCCGACATCTCAATTAACTTCTCCCTGCGTTGTATGACAGAACCTGAGGGCAAACACAATGCAAACCTGAATAATATCATGCTCTCCAATGTTTTTCTTTGACCCCGAAAGCAACAGAAGCCACATTCCCCCAAGGAAGAAAATGCCCAAATGTTGAGCACACTGAGCAAAGAAGGAAGCCAAACCATTTCAAGCTTTCTTCCACATGGCAGTTGCTGCCACTCTGTTCCCAGACACCGAATGGTCTGGTGTGACTTTCCTGGAAGCCATGGCAAGGGGCTGCAATCTAAAACAGCCTTCCCCAGTCTGGAGTGGAACGTCAGGGGAGCGCAGTTCCCATCTTTTCCTGTATCACAAGCGGGCATTTCATGGGATCCATGCCATCCCCAGGGCTTGATCTGAGGTACCCAAGCCATGCCAAGAAATCCAGCAGTTAAAATGGCCTATGTTTGGCAGTGCAATGTTTAGCAATTTAGGGGGGTAGGGTTAAATTAAAGGCCAAACAGGTGTGTTACACGGCTGGGAGGTTTACTGCATCCATTTTGGACCCTTGCGATCCCCCCCCAAAAGAGGCTGAAGTTTAGTCTGCCCCGCCAGGTGACATAACTGAATCACCTGGTTTGCTCTCCCTAAGATGGGAACTACTAGAGGAGGAAGCAGCAAGGATGCCTAGTCCCAGAAAAATGAGGGACAACCAACCTCAGATCTAATGTTCTGCACCAAGAGATGGGACAAACAGGACACCAGCCAACAGAATGGAGGAATCCTTTTGGATTCTACCAGTCTGGAATGCGAACTTCACAAAGTAAATTGTTGGTTCAGAGATTGTCCTAAATCTAAATCCCTCCTCCTATGTTTCCTGCCCAAGGTTCAGTTGGGTGGGTTACTGGCCCCTTTTCCCCTAGTAAAGTTCCAGGCAAAGTACAGGTAGTCCTCGACTTATGACCATTCATTTAGTGAATGTTCGATGTTACGACGGCGCTGTAAAAAGTGAGTTATGAGATGGCTTGGACCCCTAGGGTGGTATTTTACTAGCGCAGGGAAGCTGGTTCCACCCAAAGAAATGCTGAGACAGATCATGAGCAATACCCACCAATCGAGTCACATGGGATCAAAATGCTTTGGGGAGTTATGTGTCTAAAATATTTATCTGTCCTGGAATCTATTCGAAAGCTGGTACAATAGGCAGGACTAACATGGCTGATCATGTCTCCGGAGAGCTCCCAGGACTTACGACTGTCACAGCATCCCTGCAGTCACGTGATCAAAATTTGGCCGCTTGGCAACCAGCATGTATTTATGACGGTTGCAGCATCCCGGAGTCATGTGATCCATTTGCGACCTTCCCAGCCAGCTTCTGACAAGCAAAATCAATGGGGAACCGCATGATTTGCTTAACGACCAAGGCAAAAAATGTAAAATCGGGTCCGGTCATGCAATGCCTCGCTTAATGACCACAACGCTTAATGAAGAATTTTCCGGTCCCTATTGTGGTCGTAAGTCAAGGACTACCTGTATGCTGTGAGCCAAAGAAGTGTTGCATATCAAAAGCCAACATCCTGAAGTTATAGCTTTTAGGCCAGCACCACATCACTCATTTCTGAATAAAATGCATTCTTATGACTCTTTGGACTTTTCACTTGTTTACAAAATTCCTGACCCAGAAAGCACTTCTGGGTAGGAAGAAAAGCTAGTCTCACCAGCAGCAGCGGGCTCCCACTGTAGGTAAAAGTGCATGCGCAGAGCTTCAGTTAGCTAAGCTTTTCCAACATACAGTATTCACACTGGGTGCATATAATAGGTCTACATGGATCTCATCTCCATTCATTTAGGCTGGGTTTGGAAGAAAGTGGATTGCTCACAGAGCACCAAATGCTCTCATGCCTCTGCATGTTCAGTGCAATGTCTGCCGAGGGGAACTGATGTACATGCAGAAGTTTATGGGCCAATCCTTGTTTATAACCACTGCGCTTGAATGTACAGGATGAGAAAATGTTTGGGACAGGGCCACTACATAAGGGCTGACTCACTTTTCCATGTGTCTGCTAATGTGCAGGAGGAACATTTGCAGAGTGCTAAATTCATATTGCCCCCTCCCCCATGTACAATTGTCAGGGGGCAATAGGTGACCCAGACCTGTACTTCCTAGGCAATGGCTTGGGTTCCAATTTTGTTTGGTTCCAATTCTCCCAAAATGATAGGTTAGAGACCTGGTGGGGACCCTAAGAATGCTCTGGCTGTAGACAAAACAAAACTCTTGTTGCCCTTTTGATTCCCTTGCAGCTGAGATGGCATGACCCATCTCCATACCCTGCCATGGTGCCCTTCCTCTTGTCAGGAACAAACAAGACATGCCAACTCCATTGGAGACCATTCAGTAGTGCTATCAAAAAAATAAAATAAAAATTTAAAAATCTGGTCCATGAGACATCAGCCACACTCCTTGAACAGGGTGCACCACGAGTGGTGGAATTTCAGTAAGCGATAAGCTAGTGGGCTGCCAACTGCCTCCCAACACATATGAGCCCACCTCCCCATCTGGTTGCACAGTAGTTCCCAAGACTTGGCCGGAAGGAAAGGACTTCTTGGATCCTCAATGGCAGGTTTTCATTCCTGATACATATGGGGACTCTTGGGGTCGGCAGTTGCATTCCTGCTGCTCTGGGTAGTCTATAAAGTCTGGGGCAGGAAGGCCCGTGACCACCATTAATGATTTGTTCCAAATGGTAAAGGTAGGGCAGACAGGCAGGATGAAAGCAATCTCGAATGTATGGAGATGGAAAGAGTTGGCAGGGTCATAGAAGGAAAGCACATTATTGTCATAGTCCAGGAGGACACCCAGGCGCTTCATCTGGGGGTGAACGTCAAGCAGCATCTCCTTGTTGTTATGCCGCACGACAAAACTGTTGTTGCAGCGGGAGAAAACCCACGAGGAGGAGTTCTTGCCGACCCACTCGTTCTTAGGGGCTGACTTGTAGGCAATGCCAATGGCGTACCTGGAGAAACAAGAAGGGGATCAAGAGTCACTTATGGGAGATCAGCTGAAACAAGGCAAAAGGACCGCCTCCATTAATCAATGTGGCAGAGTGGCTTCAATGCTGGACATCCACAGGGTTCAAACATTCATTCAACGACACTGCTCATTAGCTGACTTTATTTTTGGGTGCCTTCAAGTTAGTCTTGGCTTATGGCAATTACATAGACCAATCCATGCAGTTTTCTAACCAACATTTTCAGAAGTGGTTGGCCCTTGCCTTCTTCTGCCCAGGGCTGAGAGGGAGGGACTGGCCCAGAGTCATCCAGCTGGCTTCATGCCTAAGGCAGGACTAGAACTCAAGGTCTCATGGTTTCTAGCCTGGTGCCCTTAACCCAGTGTTTCTCAACCTTGGGAACTTTAAGATGGGTGGACTTCAACTCCCAGAATTCCCCAGCCAGTCATGCTGGCTGGGGAATTCTGGGAGTTGAAGTCCACCCATCTTAAAGTTCCCAAGGTTGAGAAACACTGCTTTAACCACTACATCAACGTGGCTCTCAGCTGACTCTACACCCACTGCTATTTCTTTGAGTCAAGTCTATCTCACAGAATTGTTTTGCAGATAGTTCATAATAGGGAGGACCAACACACATCCCACCCTGACTTTCTGGGAGCAAAATTGAGCAAATCAATTTTTTTAGAGACTTTTAATTGTATAGTTTTTAAATTTTTAATTATTGTAACCCGCCCAGAGTCCCTTGCATGGGAGATGGGCGGGGAATAAATTGAAATAATAAATAAATAAATAAATCAAGTAAATTTTATAAGCAAAGTCTACTTTGAGTTCCCCAGACTTTTAAATACCCTGCAGTTTTTGCACAGCTTGGTGTCTGTCATTCTGCGGCACTTCTACATTGTGCTGGTGGCTTCAAAGTCCCTGTTTTAGTTCTTCTTTCACTGTAATGTTTTGTAAGCTGCCATGGGAATCTCTTGGAAGGTGGGCTACATCAATCAAACAAAATGAAGTGTGGTTCTGCATGCACATATATGAGGTGGGTGAGAGAGGGAGGGAGGGCAGCGAAATCTCTCATCACAAAAAAGTAATTGCCCAGCTATGCCCATCAACCCCTAGTTGTTGTTAAAGCAGGTGTGCAGAATTCTTAATTTCATGCTGCGTCAAATGCAAATGATGGGAAGACGGTGAAGTGTGCTCTCCTATTTCACAGTCCAGCTATTACGGTGCATTTCACCATCTTCAGCTCTTGCCTTGCTAAGTCAGGTCTTTCTCTACAGGGCTTAAGCACAGAAGCTCCTCCTACCTTCTACATCCACTGTATCCATCAGATGAAGCAGTCACCATTCTTGAAAAGGGATGTATTTCTATAACAGAGATCCCAGGAAATTGGGTTTTTGTTGTGAGAGATCTTATGGTTTGACATGAGACGCTGTCTTTTTGCCCTGCTCTCTTCCTGCAATTCCTTTTGTTTTTTTGTGGCTCAGCCACAGTCATCACTACCTGATGTCCAAGTCTTCACAAACCCAATTCTAGCACCTCTGGGGCCCAACATCTTCCTGAATCTGCCTCCAGGATTCCATTCAAGGTGATGGTTATGACCCATAAAGCCTAACAGGCATAGATTACCCTGGCAATTTCTAAGACTGAAAGTGAGAAACCTACTCTTTGCTACCTATGCAGCAAAATTTTATTTATTTATTTATCTTATTTATACCCTGCCTATCCCCTCCCTAATGGAGGGCTCTAGGCGGCTTACATACATGTAAATTCATATATATTATACAGCCATATATATATTAAACAGTGTTAACGCGCGACAGGGAGGGGGTGAGGGAACCGATTCTTCAGCTGCAGGCATCGGACTACATGCCCCAGAATCCCTTGCTTCCGAGCCGGCTGCTGACATCCAGGAAGTTGTCATTCAGGATCCGCCGTCCTCCGCCGCCATTGTCGGGATTCACCAGGTCTTTCTTGGTCCAAGGGCGACCCTCCGAAAGGACGCCAGCAAATTGTCCCATGTAAGTGGTACCCATTTATCTACTTGCCTTAGCTTTTGAACTGTTGGGTGGACAGAAGCTGGGGCTAGTGATGAGAGCTCACCTTGCCACGCGGTTTCGAACTGCCAACCTTATGGTCGGCAGTCTAACGGCTCAGCGGTTTAACCCGCTGAGCCACCGCTCCCCTTTGATAATAAAATAAGATGATCAGGGATGCCCACAAAGGCCTTCGTTTTGAATGCTGTCCTTAGGAGATGTTTCAGAGTCCAAGCTCCAGCATTTTTCTCCACGTGTAATAACAGACACTTATGTGGTCTATGTTACAGCTCAGCAATTGGAATCCTTTCCCATGTGAAAATCTTATGAGAAAATAAAAATTTGCAAGGAGTTCCATCCTAAAACTCTCCTTAGGGTGCAAGTCTCAATGACCTGCTACAATCGGGAAAAGGTCTACTCTGGAATGTACTGAATACACAGGGCTATAACACTCCCTGTGTGAAGACATCAGTTTTCTAGGGCCTCTCTTGATTATCTAATTCCAAAAAGTTGCCCAGCAGTGAAAAACAGGGCCAGTGGATCATCACAGTTGAGAAGCCTGACAGTTTGGACACTCCTCAATCAGTCAACTAGCTAGTAGCCACGTATGATGCTATTTGGCCTGCTTTTATTCCAGCTAGTCAAGATAAGAATTCCTGTCTAGTCTTGTATCTTCTCCCTCTTTCCATATCCTTTCTCCTTGTGTGCCCTATTATCTTGCTTGTTAGCCCACAGAAAGGAGGAACTGTCTCATCACTTCCATTTGTAAACTGCTGCTTGGCAAAACGCTTCTTATAATAATAGTAGTAATAACTACTACTACAGCAACAAGGGAAATTCAAGTCCAAAAGAATCACAAAAGGCCCTTTTTTAATAAGCTCACAGCAAAAAGTGGAAGAACCACTTTTTGGCATTACTAAATTTTTTGTGTTTATCAAGTGTTACGATCCATTCTAAGCTTTGGGGCAAGTGAAGCAAAACAGCTCAACCTCTGATTCAGCTGCTCCGCTCCTCCAATGAAGGAGCTATTCACTAACAACATTGTTAAAACATAATGAAAGACCCAAGGAATTGATAAAGTATTTTAATGGACACCTGATTTGAAGTAACTTTCTGGCTCCATGGGCTAGCAAACAGCCTTCTCTTTAAACAGAACTCAGGGGCTTTGTGGGAGGAAGACAAAAGAAGAATGGATATTGGCTTAGAGAAGGGCAATGAGAATCGCATGCAGGAGACGGGGGCTGATGACATTTCAATTGCAACTACGGAAAGCCGGAGGTCCCTGCTGTGCCTTTGATCAGTGAATTTCTGTATGACACACGCCTGAGGGTCGCTTTGAAACGCAGCCATAGCCCAGCTCAATTATTCGTGCCCTCCTTCCCTGCAGCGCAGAGTGAGTGGGTGCATTGCTCATGAACCTTGGGAGAGTACGCACAGCCTGTGCTGCTCCTGTTGCCAGCGCACATTTTTATATGAAGCCCTCCAGCAGGAGAGGCCGAATGGAAGTGGCTTTCAGAGAAACACGAGTTTCTGAAAAAAAGGGTAGCTCTTCCTGAAAAACTACTTACCAGTGAAATCGCTATTTGCAGGGAATGTGTGACGGACTCTTCCTGTTACTCTACTGGGCAAGGGTTCAACAGCCTCTTCTGCCCCCTGTAGACTTTGTAAAAGGATCTTGGCTATCAAGGGGTGGTGGTGAAATATCCCTAAACTTAGAAGCCCAGAAAAGTCCTAAAGAAAAGTGAGCCCTAGGTTGCCACAATTCAGCACCCCCTTTTGTGTAATCCCAGCTTCCAGATATAGCCATCCTACTATCAGAGAGCTCAGATTCCAAGGATGCCATCTTCATAGCCGTGGCAGCATTTAAGACCTCAGAAAGGGCCACAGCTTTTATCTTGAACCAGCAGCCAGCAGGAAAAGAAGTAAAGACTCACCAGCTTTCTTAAGACCTTTGTGGCCAAAGGCCAATGCTGAAACAACAGCTCTCTTCAAAGTTAAACTATTGCAGCTTACATTTCCATACAAAGAGCTCTCCGTGGTCCTGAAATGATCTTGCTCTGCAGGCACCTATTATTGATATGTCTTTTCTCTGGGGTTACATGAAGAAGGAAGGGCCCTGTCATATACCTGGGAGGTGCTGAAATGTCCAAAATTGAAATATCTAGAATAAATAAATTGTGTCTCTCTCTGGGTGTATCCTACTTTAATGCTATGCTACAATTTTCCTGCATTTTGTTCCTCAAAATAACAGGACACTAGGCTGTTTGATTTTCTTAAGAAGAAAGCTCTGTGCATATCTTGGGAACATGTAACTGCTCTGGTTTATTTTGAAGTGGGATAAGGGTTGAAGAATGTTCATTTGGTTTGCTTTAAGGATTTGACTGATGCTATTTGCCTTTAAAGATTTGGATTCACTGTTTTGAATATTGAGATTATGATAATTGTTGTATTATTAAGTATAATAGCAGACAACTTATGTGCTTTTTAATTTGATTCTTATTATGGTAGACAGAAATGTATAGAATAGAGGTAGGTAAAGATAAATATGTTTTATCTTTTGGAGGGGAGAAAGATGTTTAAGAGGTTTATATGAATTTTCTTTTTTCTTCATTTTAACATAAGGGGGAGGAGCAACTGTACTTAGTGATTTTTATTATGTGTTAAAGTGGAATGACCTACAGAAATAATGTGGTGTTTTGGTTTAATATAGAGTAAGAGATTGATTACGAAAATTTTCTATATCCTTGCTGTTAAAAGTCGGAAGCCACACCTTTTTGTAAAAAAAAAAAATTCTCTTGTGTTTCTGCACTTTTTTAGTTTTCTTTCTCTTTCTTTGTAGTTTTTTGTAGTTTTTATTCTTTTCTTGAACTTTAATAAAATTTATTATAAAAAAAATAACAGGACACTGTGTCAACAATGAAATGCAACTACCTGGTCAGGGGGTGCTCCAGGAAAGATAGAATTAAGGAGCCACTAGCCTTTAATAGTTCATCTCTTTCTTAAGAATCAAGACAAATAAGCACAATAAAGCCCCCCCCCCCCTTTAAAGATGTCGATTTCTGGGATAAAAGACAATGTACTGATCACAGAAGAGGTTCAAGAGTTAAAGGGACATTGCCTTGAGAAGGGCCATGTACCACTCACTACCTTAGTGTCATTTTTAAAAAAAGTCATACTAATACTCAAACCATCAACCGCTAAAGTAGCAAGAGTCTCATGGCCTCTGAAAAGCTAGCAAATGCTTTCTCACATCAGCTTTGGTGTTCACATCCCACTTAAGGAAGCCTCCCAATTCAGTATGTCTTCTAATATTCTGGAGACAGAAAACAGGGATACCAATGGGGCTAATACATTGATGACATCTCTTGCATTGCATTGACGAATGGTGAGAAAGAATACAGGGTCTTGACCCATGCATGCAACCTGTTAGGATGGCCCATTCTTACTCAACACGGCCCACTTACCAGGTGGAGGTTCCCAGGGTCACCTCCCAGTAATGACATCCGCTGTCAATGAACACATTACCCACGACCCCATAGCAGCCTGTTCCACTGAATCTCTCGGGGGTGTGACTCTTTTTCAGGGAACTTTCATCTTTCTCCATCTGGAGCCCATCGTTGGAGATCTTCAACTTCTTATGAGCCATTTTAGGGTCCAGCTTGAAGGGCTGGCCTGCAAGAACAGGAAGCAAGGATTGAAGGCCAACACAACCCAAAGGATTTTTTAAAAAAGAGTTACAAAAGTTCCCCAACGTCCTGTACAATTTACTGATTGGTCAATGTCTATGTGACTGATGGTTCTACACTGGCTTTCGTGTTTTAATTACAGCTATTGTAGCAGTTAATTTAGCATTTTGTTATTTGATACCTCCCATTTTTTATTATTATTTTCCCCTCAGATTCCAAGGGTGAGTATTCCTTTGGTGGGAAATGACTAGATTAAACAATCTAGAAAAAATGTTCCCTTCTGGTTCTGTGGCACATGTAAATCACTCCAGAGGAGCCCACAATGGCTCACGGAAGCTCCCAGATCATCTGCATGACTAGAAGGATGCTAACACTAAGATGTACATTTCTGAAGTCACCAGGTTCTCTTGAGGACCTTTGTCTAAACTGGTGCCTACCCTTGTTTGCAACATGCAATTGAAAGGAACTTCATTCTGCAAGCAAGCCTTTGAGATTTCAGCAGAATTGGCCCCACTGGAAACCGGGTTTAGTTTCCCCATTAACCACTGTGCCTTGTATTCTAGATCTGCTACAAGACAACCCAGGTGATGTTTCTGAGAGGCAGAAATGGAACATATGACCTTGCAGAGCAGGAAAAACAATGACATCTAAGTGGTGCGAATTCCTTGCAGCCTTTATTCTCTATTAGCATTAATGTGAGTTATCCAGGCATACTGTAGGGGGAAGCACACTCCCCTTAACTGCTGGTATAATAGCCTCGTATTGCTGCGGAGAATACCAGGATATTGTTTAGTTTTTCTCCCCACATCTACAGCCAGTGCCAGTCCTTCCCCACAGCAAAAACACTGTTATTACACTGTGCAGGAAAGCACGCCCTCGTGGCTTCACAGTCATTTTTCCACCACTGATGGAAAGTCTCAGCTTTGAGGGCCTTCCCCTCACATGGATGGCTCTGACTGCAGAAACCAATCAAAGGCCGAAAATTAGTTTTGTTCAATCCTGCCGGGTGATGGCGATGACATGCAACCTTCACTCATCAAAGTGCACCAATTCCCAAGACTGGAAAAACTTGAGGCAGGGCTCCCCAACCTTTTTGGTACCAGGGACCGGTGGTGGAAGACAATTTTTCCACAGACCAGGGGGGTGGGGTTGCAGGCAGGAGCCAATCATGTGGACCGGGGGGCAGGGTTTGCAGGCGGGAGCCAATCGTGCGGACAGGGGGCGGGGTTTGCAGTCGGGAGCCTATCGCGCAGACCATCACCGCTCACCTGCTGTGCGGCCCACTTCCTAACAGGCCGCGGCCCACAGGTTGGGGACCCCTGACTTGAGGTGAAGGGAGAGATACTCTTTCGCTCTTCCAAGCAGTCCATCAGTGTCTGATGCCACTTAACTGTATCAACGGTGCGAGCTATATTGAATCATCAAAGTCCAGATAGGTCTATGATGTGTGCAAGAAATTCTTAGATACCCTGCAAGGTTTTCTCAATGGTACAAGATTCCTCACATCACTGTTGGGAGAAGGAACTACAGAGAACTGAAATCCCATGTCAATCGCCTTATCTTGGACATCAAGGGATCTTTGAAAGCCATTCCTATATTGCTCCGTACAGACTGAACAACTTGTTGCCAGCAGATGTAACAAGCTGTATTCTCTTTGTGCTTCCACTTACTAAAAGCTGGACACTGCCCGTATTTTAGTTCTGCAGAAAGATCCCTTCCTGATTCATTGCCCACTATGATTTATTTCACAATGAAAGGGGCAAAAGAAGGGGAAGAATTGTGTTGGCTGTAATTAAATAATTGCAAGCAACAGACATGGTAAGCATTAATGGCCGTAAACTGCAATAACTCAATGGGGCCATCCATATGCCGGGAGACAATCAGCAGAGGCACAGTTCCACCATGAGTTTCCCAGAGCATCTGAACAGCTACTGCTGCGATAAGAAGATAGGACCTGATAGATTTTGCACAGAATTGTAGAACTGGAAGGAATCTTGGATTCTATCTAGTTCAGTTGCCCTTAACCTGGTAGTTAGCACTATATTAGCTTGGTGCAAAGGAATATGGAATATGACTTCTCAAGGCAGGAGAGAACAATCTATGTGCTCGGGGTTACCATATCCTTCCCTCCCCAAAGTCTTGGATAGGACCCACAGGGCCTCTCAAGATATGAGCTTCAAGCTATAATTTTAAGATAACCAAAGAAGGGGGAGGGAGAGTAAATGCATCGGAAAATAATCCTACAAAATCTACTGATTTTTTTTTTTAACAATGTTTAAATGTTGACATTCAGGAAGGCTGTCGAACTATCTGTAGTTTTGGGCAAGAGAGCTCCTGAGTGTTTATGTATCCTTCCCTCTTTAATTGCCTTTTATAATGTTCTGGATTTTCTAAATGTGGTTATAAGCTGCCCGGAGTGCAGGAGAACCTATGTTTTGCAAATAGATGGGAATATGCCCTTGAAGAGCTTCCGGAAGCTTCAGCTGGTCTACAATGCGGCTGCGCGGACAGTTATTGGTGCCGTAAAATTGGCACACGTGACACCACTGCTGCGCGAGCTGCATTGGGTACCAGTTTGCTTCCGGGTCCAATTCAAGGTGCTGGTTATCACCTTTAAAGCCCTACATGGCATGGGACCAGGTTACCTGAGGGACCGTCTCATCCCCATAACATCGACCCGCCCCACCCGGTCATGCAGAGAGGGCATGCTGCGGATCCCATCAGCAAAGGAATTCCATCTAGCGGGGTCCAGGAGGCGGGCCTTCTCTGCAGTGGCGCCTGCCCTTTGGAATATCTTGCCCCCGGAGCTGAGGTGGGTTTCTTTGCTCCCAGCCTTCCAGAAGAATTTGAAGGCCTGGTTCTGCCGCCTTGCTTGGGATGGGAAAGGTAACAGCTCCTCCTGGAGGTGGCTGGTGCCGTAGTGCCCTCCCTATTATTTAAGATCTATTAGCCCTTGGATTTTACACTTATTTATTTTATTTATACTGGTTTTGTAATTTCATGTTTATATTTTTAACTATTGATTTTATTGTAAACCGCCCAGAGTCCATCGGTTGGGGGAGATGGGCGGTGATATGAATTTAAATAACAAATAAATAAATAAATAAACATTGCTCAACAGTACTGATGCCTAGATAATGTTTAAATTGCATTAAAATTAAAGCTATTTGATTTTTTCCCCCCATCTCATCCACTGCAGGGGAATGGATCCAGCATATCCCTTACAAGGCCAAGCTTGTCACTCGGCCTGAAAAAGTTTGGGGAGTGTGACTCCCTGACCTATGCCCATGAATTTGCCTTCCTTGTTTTGATGGCTGCCCGAGGCAATGAGATTGCAATTCACGTAGGCACGTTTGGGCCAAGCTCCTGCAGGTGGTTTTTGGACCAATCCCAAAAGGCCGTTCCATGCATTGCCGCTGGTTTGGAAAAGTTGTGCTATCTGACAAGTAAAAACAACAGAGCCACCCCAAGGGATGGGTGCCCGCCGTTGATTCTGGGAATCTGTGGTTGCAGCTGGGAGTTCCTGAAAGACAATTCTGGTGACCCTGCAATGGACAATGAACCTGGCTGAACCTACAGTGAGCCAAGCTGCCTCAACCAGGTTTAGGAAAATTCTGAACAGTATTTGACAGGAGCACGTGGGCTGGGAAGGGGGAGGAATGACATAACCAATCAATTGTTATTCCCCAGCAGAAGCAGAGCTCAGCTGAAGTCTGTCAAAGCATATCTTTGTTGGCGTTCAGGAAGGCTGGCAGACTATCTGCTCTGGAGTAGCTTTGGGGTAAGTGAGTTCCTGCGTGTTTATACTGTATATCCTCCCCTCTTTCATTGCTTTTTATGATGTTTTGGATTTTCTAAGTGTGGTTATAAGCTGCCTGGAGTGGAGGAGAACCTATGTTTTGCAAATAGATGGGAATATTGCTCAACAGTGCTGATGCCTCAATATAAATGGGTGAAATATTGCAAAATTTTGGCAATCTCCCAGCCCAAATCTCATGCAATTTCCTAGAATCAGAGTTGGAAGGGGCCAACTGAGACCTGCTGTTTAGGGCAGGAGTCCAAATTAAACCATTCATCACAAGTATCTGTCCAGCTTCTCCCTGAACATGTTCAGAGAAGGAGACCCCACCCCTGCTCTGAGTAACTGGTCCCTAACATTGCACAGGCCTCTTCCTGTAATTTAAGGCTCTATTCTTTGTCCTACATTCTGAGAGGATACAGAACACATTTTGGACTTCAAGTTGACTTCCTTTCACGTGCTACCATATCCCATCTTCCACCTTCCTTTCTCAAGACCAAACCTTCCCAGATCCCTCAATTACTTCTCCTAGGGCATAATTTCCAAGGAGATCTCATATGAGCATTCAAAAATATCATGCATAAAAAAACATTAAAGTCCTGTGGGTGTCATTTAGGAAAGGAACTTGCATGTGCCTTGCTGACAATCCCCTGTTCTAAAATGTGCATTGCTGAGAAGCCACTCCATCTTTCTGTTCCAGAAGCTTGGTCCAAGAGAAAGGATAATGGAATCTGGGATTTTAGACCTTCTTTTCCAGGTATCTCCCGAAGAAGCCTCTGGGGAACCTTAGTTCCAATGCTGGGCTACAACTCAGCACCACAGGATGTGAATGGAAACATCCCTTGTATTGCTCATTCCATGCTGGAAGGTGCAAGTGGTTTAAAAACACAAGCAACCTATCCAACTCAAGGAAAGAAAGATGGTGAAGTCTACTTTTGTTAACAGGGTCTTATTACAAATTGGTGATACAATCAGAAGCTCCCCAATTTCCTAGTTTATGCTCCTTCTTTGACAAACGTAGCTAACAGGTCAAGAATTCTCAATTGGGTGTTTGGTTAATTTAACAAATGGAGTTTCTGTGCAATGTGGAGCATTTTGCCACCTCCTAATCACTCAGCTGACTGACAGACAAGGCAGTCCATCTCATACCCTTTTTCGCCCTATAACCCTTTCTTGCTAGCAATTTATTGACACAAGTCAACACCCCTCCAAAGGAGAGGTTTTTGCCAGGGCTCATCTTATCCATCAAGCCAGCAATTCATCCCTTTTTGAAACCCACGCAAATCTGTGAGCGGTGCATTTTCCTAACCAACAAACAAGCAAGCAAAAAGAGGAGATTTTCATCAAAGCTGAGCTGTTCTCCTCAACTCATAGGCAAGATTTAATTTGGTTTTTATTTTCGCATACACTCTGCTTTCCAGGGAGTGAAGGGAGCAGTGGAGGCAATAAATCATTTTAAAAGCCCAGTCAAACACTGAAGATAGGCAAGACTGAAATATCAAAGTGGGAAGGATCCTGAAATCCATAAAAACTCACTTTCTACAGGCTAACTGAAGTTGGGTCTAAATATCCCCTAAAATGGGTTTGCGATGTAGGTTTTTGGATACAATTTCCTCCTTCTTCCTCTGACTCCATTCTTCCCATACCCCTGGCCTCTCCCTCTCATCTCAGAGGACCCCTAAGATTGGTTAACTTTGAGATGTTCACCAAAGGAAGGTTTCTAGCCCTCCTCTCCTCTCACCAAAGCCTCTTTGGATGGACTTCCTGAATGATGTGGCATAAGTGCTACTAGGGTGAGGGAGTGGCAAATATTTATTCCATAAATTTCCCTGTGTTATGGTAGGATTCAGGATTTTTAATACCCTCTGATGTAAGCTCCTTCAGCTTGAGGTTCCTCAGAAAACTTTGCTACAGCTATCATAACCCTGAGTGATGGGAAATGTAGTCCCTTATCTTGAGATTCAAGATGGAAAAGGTCTGCCCTAAAGATTCTCTCCAACCAGTTCTGAAAATGTGATCTGCTCTATTCATTGAAAAGTTAGCCAAACCTTCTAAGAAACAGCATTGTTTTCACTGTCATTCAAACTGGAATACAAATCTCAGGACAGACGTCACTAAGGATTTTGCTTTATTTTGGAAATGATGGCCCCTAACGTGCCCCCCCCCAATCACTTTTTGCACTGTCTGTCAATCAGTTTCAGCAGTCCATACAAATGTTCTAGGTTTTATCTTCATTGTCCGTTTTTCCCCTGCTAGAATAAAAAGCTAGAGAGCAGCCTGCCATCAGGAGGGTCCGATGTGGCTGAAATAGACTAAGCAGCTGTGTTCAGACAACATTCCGAACTCTAAAGCCAGGTGAACAAAACACACTGCTATGTTTCTATAACATGCAGTGCCCAAACACTGACGCTATTTCATGGCTTAACATGATGACCCACTTTGCACAACCTAAGGGGATGGCTAGGTTTCCTACAACACACTGAGCAACAGAGTACTTAACTCCATTTTAGTTTAGTGTAACATGGTGTGCAAACCCCGCCAGTGTTAGCCAACCTTTGTAAAGAGTCTAGCATTCTCCATTTAAACTTAACACCATTCCAGGATCTAAACGGCTAGGATCCACCCCCCTTTGTAGAAACTGCAAGACATTCTTCTAGAACAGAGCTTTCCAAACTGTGTGTCGGGACACGTTAGTGTGTCGGCTGCAGTGTCTGGGTGTGTCGCGGCTGCTGCTGCCTCCGAGCCCTGCCAGGATTCCACGCAGGTCCTAGTGCCTGCCTTGTGCCCTGCTGCACAGGTCCTAGTGCCTGCCATGTGCCCTGCTGTAAGAGTGTGTCGTCAAATGATGCATGTCTAAAAAGTGTGTCACCAACATGAAAAGTTTGGAAAGCTCTGTTCTAGAAGGCAGCAACATGCTACAAGGAGATTTCTCTGTTCTTCTTCCATGCCCCATGCATTTGCTTTGCCAACCCGCCTATATTTTCCCCTCCCGGCTTTGGACCAGGAAAAAAGTCCCAGCCACGGAAATGCTTACTGTTAGTCTTGAGTCGTGCGGGCTCACTATTCCGGCTGCCAGCCTGATTTATTGCCTTGACGAGGAAGATGTATCGCGTGCCACTCTGCAACCCATGCACTGTGTAATGGTTCTGCTTGATGTTGGGGACAATCATCCAGCTGTCCATAGAATTGTAGAGGCCTGGGGGAAAAAAGAAGCAGAGCACAACCACCCTCAAAAAAAGTGTGGCCAGATCAAAACAGCATCCAGTTAGTGCCAAAATGGAAAGCCAGAGGCCAATGAACAGGGTAAAAAAAGGTAATACCCCTTCTTCCTCTTCTTCTCTGCAACTATTCCTTTGAGGCATTTAGCCTCCATTGGGCTTATTTGGAATCATTGCCACTTCTACAGCTCTTTGGAATCCAGAGAGAAGGTACATCAATCACTAGAGGCAACAGGAACAACCAAGGAACCAGGAGGGGGCACACATATTTTCAGTTCCCTTAATCTCTCACCAGGCAGTTTGGAGAGTGTATGGGTAGAAAGGAAGCAGGAGTGAAAAGAAATTATAGATTTCAATAGAAGAGAATATCTGTAGCTCAGGCTTGAACTGTGGAGTCCTTGGTGCTCTCTGAGCTTGGTGGTTTGCTTGCAGACGTTTCATTACCTGACTAGGTAACATCATCAGTGCGAATGTGTGTAGGGCTTGCTCCCTGTTTATAAACAGTAGACTGTATATAAACTACTGTATATAAATATATACAGTAGTTTATATACAGTCTACTGTTTATAAACAGGGAGCAAATCCTACACACATTCATATATACAGTAGACTGTATATATACTGCTGCATATAAACAGGGAGCAAACCCCACATTCCCTAGCACTGATGATGTTACCTAGTCGAGTAATGAAACGTCTGCAATCAAACAACCAAGCTCAGAGAGCATCAAGGGCTCCACAGAAATTACTGCTGATTGAATCAATTTTGCATAGAAAACTAAGCTCATGAAGGCATATTTAGCCTGCCAAGAGAATACACCTATGAACATCTTACTTGGAAGACCCAACCCTGTTGTCATAACTTTTACCTAGAGGGAAAGTGTGCAGGAGAAGAACTCTGGGGGAAAAATAGAGGGGGGTAGTTTGCTCAAGCGTGTCCCAGAAGCAACTGCTGGATACGTATGGGTAGGTGAACCTATAGTCTGATCTCAAATGGCAGTATCCTCACCCATGGTCCTCCAAAAGTTTTTTGGAGTTCATGTTTAATGTGACCCAAGGAGAAAATCATGAAAAATATCATAGGAGAGTAATCCCATTTACTATATATAATTATATTGTTATACAAATTAAACCAAAGGGAACAGAACAGAACAGAACAGAACAGAACAGAACAGAACAGAACAGAACAGAACGAATATATAAACAAACAAACAAACAAACAAACAAACAAATAAATAAAAATTTGCTCTGGCTTTCCCTATCCCGTTTTCAGTGCAACTCCCAGCAAGACACTCTGAAGCTATGAGCTGCCCTTGGGCCTGAAAAAATGTCACACCTCTCCTGTCTGATCTAAGGCCGGAAATCAGCAGAGAGATAACAAAGCCAGTAAGGAGATAAGATGGGCAACCTAAGTGCAGGAAGTGGATTATCTGGCTTACTTTACAAGCCTTATAACACTGGATAGCTTTAGTACTAGAAAGGGGAGATAGCATCTCTTACAAATCACCAAGGCCCAATTTTACACCTACTTCCTTCACCCTGTAACCCCAATTAAGAGAATGTGGTATTCTGGAGTGTCCAAAAAGAAAATAAGCATTGCACACAGAGGAACAGGAGATGTTTGGACTGGCAGTAAAGGTAAAGGTTCCCCCCGCACATTTGTGCAGTCATGTCCAACTCTAGGGGCCGGTGCTCATCTCCGTTTGTTAGCCGAAGAGCCAGCGTTGTCCGAAGACGCTTCCACGGTCATGTGGCCAGCATGACGCACGTGGAACGCTGTTACCTACCCACCGTAGTGGTACCTATTCATCTACTTGCATTTGCATGCTTTCAAATTGCTAGGTTGGCAAGAGCTGGGGCTAGTGCGGGAGCTCACTCCGCACGCAGGGCTAGGGATTCGAACCTCCGAACTTGTGATCTTCCGATCGACAAGCCTGACATCTTACCCGCTGAGCCACCACGCCTCATTTTTTATTTTTTTTATTTTTTTTATTTTGAAATTTGGGAATTGGACTGGCAATTCCCAAACAAATTATAGCATGCATGTGTGTGTGGTGTGTACAGGTGCCTCTGAGTCAGGGTGATCCTAGTGAATGCATGAACAAATATTTGCCATCCTGAACTACCTCTGTAGCTCTTCCAATGACACCTCAGAGAACTTCTTGTTCTTGTCCATTGTTCTTACCTGCTTTCTTCTCCTTCTCCTCCTTCCCTCAACCTTGCCAAGCAGAGTCATTTTTTTCCTAGACTATCATCTGCTTGCATGACAAATCCAGAGTGTGTGAGTTTCTGCTTGCTGCTCATTGCCTTAAGGGAGCAGCTAGTCTTTTGTTGGCCCAGGACTGAGGAACTGATTCTTCTTGCAGTACACGGTACTCTTAGCACCCATCTCCAAATCCACAATTCAGAAGCGTCTCCTTTCTCTTGTTCTTTCACAATAAAGAGCTTTACACAAATGGAGACAACATGCAACTTTACACCAATCAGACCTTGAGACTCCTCTACACAATACTATCCACCCTGCTGGCATTCTGTCCAATCCACAACCTTTAGTCCAGACCTTGGATTGAAACATGAGTTTGGACTGGACAGATATTTTAACTTTATCCAGAAGACTTTTCATATGGAGAACCATTTTTGGTGTTTAAAACATTCTATGGTCTAAGCAAGCGATTTTTTTTTATCCATTCAATCGTGTCTGATTCTTGGAGACTGCCTGTTCAAGTCCCTGCAGTTTCCTGGGCAGGTTTTTCAAGAAGTGGTTGGCCATTGCCTCCTTCCCAGGGCTGAGAGAGTGTGACTGGCCCAAAGTCACCCAGCTGGCTTTGTGCCTAAGGCAGGACTAGAACTCACGGTCTCCTGGTTTCTAGTCTGGGGCCTTAACCACTACACTGGGAAATAAATCCCAAGAAACAAAACTGGACTAACTTCCAAGTGTACAAACATCAATTGTCCAAGGAGTTTCTTTTCTCATTGAAGGTTAGACTTAAAGTCCGGTCCCTGGTCCACAAAGGTGGAAGATAATCCCCACTGCAGCTTGTCCAAGAGACAAAGCAGCTCTGGAAATGATGCCCTATGCCGTATGCTCCCTGTTCTCCCCCTGCCCACCATAAACAGCCAAGATCTGGATGTTATGAGCTGCTAATTTTTTGCTCTCAGAAAGTATAGAATATTAAGGGTAGCTAGGTTTCCTCTGGAGCCCCTGGCTTTCTTTGAATTCCCTCCCGCTTTGCCAAATGAAGGTTTGGAATGAGTGGCAGTGATTAGACAAGACAGGCAGTTCCTGAAAGAATTGCCTGGAGGCCTTTTATACTATGACTGGGGGGAAGCAAGAGAAGAGGTCAATCAATCCCTCTTCAATTATTAGCTGGCAGGGCAGCGCCAGCTCCTCTCCTGTTTATTATTTATTTATTTATTTATTTATTTATTTATTTATTATTTCAATTTATTCCCCGCCCATCTCCCATGGAAGGGACTCTGGGCGGGCTACAATAATAAGAGTAATAAGTAATAAGAGTACAAAAACCTGGCTCTGCCACCTGGCCTGGGACGACGGAGGTGGTAGTGCCTCCTGGGGTTGGCTGGCCCCATAGCTCTACTATCTATTCTGCGGGTCCAAGCCCATCCTGGATTTTTATTTTATTATGTTTTGTTTGTGTTTTTAGATATTTTGTATAGTTTTTAAATTTTTATTTATTGTAACCCGCCCAGAGTCCCTTGCATGGGAGATGGGCGGGGAATAAATTTGAAAAATAAATAAATAAATAAATAAATAAATAAATAAATAAGTTTACATCTGTGTGTGCAATGCCGGGAATGGCAAAAAGAGGCTACTGTGGCTGGCTGCTGCAGCAAGTTTCTGAGCAGTTGGTGCCACCAGAGACTTGATTCTATTGCATGGGGTGATTTGCTGGAGCACCCACTACGATTCCGTTGCACCCACTACGATTCAAAAAGCAAAGGCGTTCTACAAAAACCTCAGATGCTTGTTTTCTCTTTCCACCCCTCTCTACTCTTGTGTCTTCCTGCTGTCTGCTTGGAGACACAGCCTTCCTAACCTTTCTGGCAAAGCTCAGGTTCTGCTAAGGCTGGCAGAGAAGAAGGAAGACGACTGTTCCTCTCCTGGGTGGAAAGAACAGAAGACCAAGGAGGGGCATAGGATAGAGAAGATATCCACAAGCTCCAGGTTGAGCTATGCTCTATCAGGTTCCCCGGGCAAAACCGTGGCAGAAATTCCCAGTGTGGAACAACTTAACTGCTAGCTTTCAACTTGGCTTAAGGGTCTCAGAGACACAGCACAGAAGCTTCACTGCTTGCTCCGATGAAGCTTACATAACAGTTGATTGCCCTCTGTCAAAGTAAAGATGCAAAATCCTTCTTATGCCCCAGGGCAGTTCAAACCTATTGCTTCTTCCTCCTGCTACATTTCAACAGACTTTAAGCTTCATGACCTTGAAATGGAGTGATTGTTGATCATTCATGTCGCCATCATCTTTGCCCTGGAGGCTGTGGGCTCTCAGCTTGACTTTCATCCACCTTTGCCTTTCCAGAACTGTTGGGTCTACAGTCTTTACAGTTCCTAATCTGCAAGGCCAACAATTGGGGAAAACTGATCCAGGGCCACAGATTAGGGGCAGGCAAACTCTTTCAGGCCAAGGGGCCACTTACGCTTTTGACTGACGTGCTGGGGACCAAACCTGGAAAAGCGGGCAGGGTCAGACCAAACCTAACTTTCATTCCAATCTCAACTGAATTCCATATAGTGAACCTGATTATTCCCCGTGAATGTAATGATATTTCCCTCCCATTACATTAATTATTGCCATCTAGCATCCACATATCCAGGAACTCCAGCTCCGGCAGAGGGGGCCTATCTTCGTGTGACATCACCAGTGGTGCACCAAGACCATAAGATGAGAGGTTGTGCCCATTCCTCCCTTGCACTGAGCTCATGTATTACATACCCTCCCCTCTCCCTTAACTTCAGTGGGTCATGCTTGGCCAGAACTGCTCTATCTGCCAATAACAGATTAAACCCAGTGTCTACTGAATGGTTGAGATTTCTCAAGGAAGTGCCATTTGGAAGTGTCCAAAGGGAGGTCATCTGAACTTTTCTTTATGCTAAATCACAAAAGAAAGCTAGCACATAAGGCCAATGCCAGAACACTTTCCCAGCCTTTCTTTCCCCAGACGGTGGGGAAGCCATCGTAAGAGTTCTTTGCTCTCTAACAGGATGATAGATACTGTAGATAGATGATAGATAGATAGATAGATAGATAGATAGATAGATAGATAGATGATAGATAGATAGATAGATAGATAGATAGATAGATAGATAGATACCACAGTGGCTCAGTGGTTAAGACACTGAGTCAGAGGCCATTAAGGCTGACAGCTCGGCAATTCAAATCCCAAGAGCACGAGCCGCATGCCGGAGTGAGCTCCCGACAATTTGTCCCAGCTCCTGCCAACCTAGCAGTTCAAAAGCATGCAAATGCAATTAGATAAATTAGGTACCACTCCGGTGGGAAAAAAATCACAGGGACATGAAAGGAGCCTCCTTGGGCGTCCCCCGGGAAATCCTTTCACTACAAAAGCACCTTGGTGCTTCTGACACGAAAAATAAAATAAAATAACAGGACTCTACAATGCATTCCAAAGTGACACAAACAAATTACACTGTGCTCTTTCTCTGATTATCTGAGTCGGCTTTTAGCCAGCAAATGAAATAATGGAGGCTTTTGTTGCTGGAGTAAGGAGGATTTAAAGTTGATGCAAGCAGGTGATAAGAGATGCAGGGTGATAGAGTTTGAAGCTGGGGTTTTGCAGCCATGTCTCATTACTTACGAACAACAACTGTCTTGGGAAGCCAGCTTCTGTCCCTTCTCGCTTTCACATCAAGTTAAGCAGTACCTGCACAACCTGCAGTTTAACGCTATTACCTTTCTGATGAGTTGTCTTCCAGGTGAGCTATTAGAGCAACCAGCAAGCCACTCAGAAGGTTGCTCCCACAGTATTGAGTTAAAATGCTTGCAATTGACTCCCTCCTTTTCCCTGTGCTGTGATGGTATTGCAGTATTTCTGATGTTGCTAAGGGTCACTGTGAGAGTTCAGGCTGAGTCCAGAAGTCGACGGAGTGGGGTAGAATGGGCACAGTCCCTAAGTACAGACTGAGCTATAGGTTTCAGTGTAGTAATCTATTTGAAGCGTATACAGTAGCCACAGAGCAAGTGGCTATTTCTGACATCTGCCTAACCATCGGTCCAGCACTGCATCTATCGTCCAGCAAGCCAAATTGGCTCCTACCCCTCATACAATTTATAGTAAGTCATAATATTTTTTTAATGTCAAAGTAGTGATGTAGGACAATAATCCAATAAATCTCTTAGCATCCACAAATTGTCTTCCAACAGCCTTGAAAGAGTTCAGTGGCTTATCAGGGAAAGCTTGATGGAGAGATTAATTGCACACTGCCTGGGAAAGAGCTAGAGAGGATGAAGCTTCCCTACAAGGCACTGGGGAGACAAGGATAATTCTTGCTGGACAACTGTGTAGGCCAAGACCCCTGATGGATTCATGCTCTACATCCCACAGATCACTCAACTGCTAATTAACTTCTGATGAGACTGACTAGTAGAGCTACCTATCTTCTCTAGCTTGGAGTTTGGGCAGGTCTGAAGCCCAGCAAGACTCAGAGTCCTCCATCTCCAAGCTGGGCAAGGAATGGGCAAAATATCCAAGTGATGCCTCCATCACCCAGCATCTAAATCTTTTTTTAGGAGCTGATGGAAAACAGGGGGGACTCTCAACCAAGTTTGGAGCTGGAAATAAAGCAGACGGGTAGAGATTCTAAGCATATCTAATCCAAACATTTTAATGTGCTTCCCCCAGAAATGGGGAGCATTGCTTACATATCTGCCCAACTGAGCACAGAACAGGATTCTTTTCCCTCTTATGGAAAAATCCCCCATCCCACAACACAAATACACACTTTCCCCAGCCAGCAATTTCCAGTGATGTCCAAGTATCTTAGTGGACTTGAAGTACATACATGAGAGATGGGACACTTTCTTCCCTGGAAAACCTTCCTTCAGGTAAGCAAACATTTGGGCCCACCCCAATTCCTTCCTCTCCAACCTGTTTGGTCAGGAGATGGAGAAGGTGAATCTGAGGTTGCAAGCCACGTCTCAGAAGTATTCATTCACGCTAGCTGCTGCTCTGGCAAACTACATTGCAGTATGTATGGTATGGTTGAGTAGCAGCCTACATCAAGCATGGTATCAGAGAAGCTGAAGGAACAGGCTAGCCCACAGTGACTTACTGATGAAGTTGGCCTGGCCGGTGAAGATGGTGTACTGGAGCTCATATGAGCTGACGCTGAACTCATCGTCTGAGATCCAGTGGACAGTAATGGTGTCATGGGAGGCAGTGCAAAGTTCTTCACGGACAGAGGGTGGGTTGGGCGCTGTAAAAGCAATAGCAGACAAGATGTTAGCAGCTTCGTGTCCTCTTCATGAGAAAGCATTCAGGGACAGCAGACTGTATGTATCTTTGTCCTATACTGCATGGATTAGCTGCAATTTACAGCCTAGTTGTGATAGAGTGTGTGACTGACTCGGAGAAGGGGGAAGACAATGCCGAGCCATTACAGAAAGATAGTTGAGTCTTGGGAAAGTAGATAGTATGAGAAAGAAACTCAAAACGTCTCTGCCTTGATTGTGTTAGGTGTCAGTTAAAGTGGACAGGAGCTGTGGCAGGCTTTCAAGGTCCTGTTACAATACCCTAACTACGTTAAAGTACATGCTCCAAGACTCCTAGCAACCCCTGTTTCCTGACCATGCTGACTTCAAAGGCCTGACACTACACTACAGGTAGTCCTCACTTAATGACCATTTGTTTAGTGACAGTTCAGACTTACGACAGTGCTGAAAAAACCAACTTACAACCGGTGCTCACTCTTACGACTGTCGCAGCATCCCTGCGGTCATGTGATCACGATTTGAGTGCTTGGCAACCAGTTCACATTTATGGCTGTCGCAGCATCCCGTGGTCACGGGATCGCCATTTTTTTTACCTTCCCAGCTGGCTTCTGGTAAGCAAAATCAATGGGGAACTGTGTGATTTGCTTAACAACCACGTGGTTCCCTTAACGACCATGGTGATTCGCTTAATGACTGCCACAGAAAAGGTTGCAAAATTGGGTCAGATTCACTTAATGACCACTTTGCTTAGCAACCGAAATTCTGGTCTCAATTGTGGTCGTTAAGCGAGGACTACCTGTATTGCAAATTGGCTAGAACCTGCAGCCTAGCAGATTTTCTGGCATTTGTACTATACCGTCAAGAGCTGGAATCTGCAGTGTTACCCTACACTTCCAAATCCTGAAGCTCTTTTGAAGTATTTATTTCCTCCAAAGACATTAAATGAAGTGTTGATCACATAATTAAATGCACCCAAGAAGCACTGTAGAAAAATTACAAGGTACAAGTCCAAGTGAGCTACGTGGAGAAAGGATAAGGCAGAAGAGCTAATGAGTGTTCATTGTCCAAAATTCATTTGGTCTTTAACTGACTTGATCAAACTGCCATTGAGGTTTTTAAGGGTATCGAAGTGGCTTGAATGAAGCATGACTTCTCCTAGTCCACACCTATCTTTTATGTTCCACCTCTGGGTAAACCGGTTTTACAAAATGTTGCCGAATCTCTTGTTAGAGGTTGAAATGAATATATGCAGCACATCTATCTCTCTATCTCTCCATCCATCCATCCATCCATCCATCCATTTGGATGACCTTCAAAATATAATTATTTATTTTTATTATTTTATCATGCTTGTAACCTGCCTCAATCGGAAGTGTCTGGGTGGCATACAACAAAGTAGACATAGAAAACTGGCCACAGTCATACCACTGCTTCATCTAAACTTGAACATTCCACCCCTGGATGCTACAACTTGGTACCTGGTTCTTAGATACGATCAAAGTTTGATGCACAGAAAATTCAAGATTTCCTCTGCCACTCACCATCACTTCTGCTCAAAACAGGGGGGGTCCTTTTGTGAGTATGAGCAGAGGTCTATCCAGCTTTGTAATTATTCAGGGTCTCAGGAGAAAAGTTACTTCTTGACCCTTGCTGCACTAAAGCTTTTAACTAGAAATGTTAAGAATTAAAACTAAGGTTTTGTGCACACAATATTATATGCAGTTATTGAATTAAGGGCTCTCCTTTAGCAAGGACAGAGCTGACATTACCCAACGAAAGATGGTAACATCTCTGGCAGTAAAGAAGAGACAGGCAACCTTCAGGGGTTGGGAGGCCACATTTTAATAGTCTGGGGGTTGGGTGGAGTTGAGCGAAGTCAAGATGCAAAATGGGAGAAGCCATAGGTAGGATTCAATGTTCATTTTTTTCTCCTAGATTTGAGATTTTCTTTGTTTAACCAAGAACCCTACATCATGCTCTATGTTAACAGCTTACGCTTCTTGTATGTTTCCCCCCTCAACATGGCAAGAAACTGTACCATTGATTTTCAGTAATTGTGGCTGGAAGCAGATCTGGAAGTTGCCAAAAAGAGAGAGAGAAAGGGTGTGTGTGCAAGTCCGAAGACCAGATTGTCCATCACTGCACCAAAGAAGAGAAGAAAGCAAGAGATGTTCTGATATTGGCTTTCCAGTTTTCATTTCCTGCAGAGCAAATGGTTTTATGGCAATTTAGTGACATCTTTTGTGCCTTTCCCAGCACAACACAATGTCTCTTAGATATTTTGCTCATTTCCCAATCCCTGCGTCATGGATCTACTGCCACTTTTCATTACTCTAGACAGTAACACAAAGCTAATTCTCTCTTTCTGCAGCTAATGTCAGTCAGGCTGGATTTTTTGTCAGGGCATCTCCATGGACACATGCACAAAGTGATATAGGTAGTCCTCACTTAACGACCACAATTGAAACCAGAATTTCAGTTACTAAGCGAAGCCAACCCGATTTTATGACTTTTTTTGCAGTGGTCCTTAAGCGAATCACTGCAGTTGTTAAACAAACCATGTGGTCGTTAAGAGAATCACATGGTTCCCCATTGATTTTGCTTGCCAGAAGCTGGCCAGGAAGGTCAAAAATGGCAATCACGTGACCATGGGATGCTGCGACGATCATAAATGCGAACCGGTTGCCAAGCGCCCAAATCGTGATCACGTGACCACGGGGATGCTGTGATGGTTGTAAGTGTGAGCACTGGTTGTAAGTCGTTTTCAGCACTGTTGTAAGTCTGAACCATCACTAAACGAATGGTCATTAAATGACGACTACCTGTAGATGGTTGGGTCAGCTACCCATCCAGAGAAGATGGAGGACACCACCATCAGAAGATTTAATATTACATTGTAACAGTGTAATCTGATGCCCGCTTTGGATACAATCAAGTTAACAAACTAATTAAAACTAAGCTGACCCATCAAAACATGCTCCTTTCCCTCACCTTTTGTTTTTAATTAAACAAGCACATACTTTGAAATTATATTTGCAGCTGAAATCAAGGAAACAAATCAACTTCCTTGCACAGTGTCAATTTTTTAATTGCCCTTCTCTGAGGATTAGATTGAAAGAATGATGGTCTTCTTCTAAAGTCCTTCTCAAGAATGCATGCTTTTTAGTTTGGGGCTCAATGCACATCAAGAGCTGTCCTCCATCTTCTGATGGTGGTGCTTTCTCTAAAGGCCAAGCAATGCTGTCATTTTTATTGAGGTAGGAAGTGATGCTTCGGAAACTATAAGCATCTTGTGGAGCCAACCCATAGTGAACATTCACACTTGCAAAGCAGATCATAAACTCTTGCAGAAATTATAAACCATAGCTTCTGAGAACCAGGAAGAACACTTTTGCTCCAATGGCCAGGATTAGAACGAATGGAAGAAAACTACAACAACACAGATTTCCACAACAGGACATTTCAAAAAAGCATTTAAATGGCAAGAAATGGTCATGGATTTTCATCTGTTTAATGGTTTAAAGCAGAGGCCCAACAGTAATCTATCCTGGAGGAAGATGATGCTTTTAAAACTGTTCCTGAAAATTTGTACACATTTTCACAAACATTCCTCCACAGACATATGCATACATATTTTACATTGTCACTATATAGATTTTTTTGTATGCATTTTCTAAATCAGGTTCTCTTGCACATGAATTTCACTTAAGATACTGTATTTCAAAATGCGCTTTCTCTTAATATGCACATTAATAAGCTTTTTTTGAGTGCAAATTGTGGCACAACATCCAGAAAAGTACTAGTCTTGGCATACAATGGCATTCTGGCTCAAGGAGAGCAAATTCTGTTCAAAATTTGATTCTAAAAGTGAATCAAGCACATTCCTTCCTTATTCCATACACCTAGGTGCTCCCAAGCCCTGTTGAAGTTGTGTGAGTTCACATTTGCACAATACAGGTGGTCCTTGCTTAACAACCACTCATTCAGCGATCATTCAAACATACGACGGCACTGAACGAGGGAAACTTATGACTGGTCCTCATACTTACGATGGTCGCAGCATCCCCACAGTCACGTGACCACCATCCGGGCACTCGGTGCCTGGCTCGCAATTATGATGTCGTAGTGTCCCACGGTCACGCAATCGCCATTTGCAACCTTCTTTGCCGGCTTCCTACAAGCAAAGCCAACAGGAAAGCCGGCAGGAGGTCGCAAATGGCGACCATGTGACATCCTTGCTTAACGACCCGTGGTGATTCACTTAATGACAGCAACGGGAAGTGCCAGAATTTCCATCGCTAAGCGGTGCAGTCACATGACATTGTGCTTTACGATGTTGCTTAGCGACGAAAATTCCAGCCCCAATTTCCATCATTAAGTGAGGGCAACTTGTACTTTTATGCCATGCTGATGTGAATTTGGCAGCAGGGCACCACTATCCGGTATTCTACGTAGCAGCAGTCCTTGTTTGCTGTTGTCCTGAGCTGACAGAAATGAATCCCCCTTGAAATGCCAAGTGGGCTGTACTCTTGATGCTACAAGACGCAAACGGAAAGAAGTAAAATGCATCCCCTCTACCCATCCACAAAAGTCCACAACTCTGGGGGGGGGGGGGGGAGAGAAAAAGCAGAACAAGGTAGGGAAAGGAACCACAGAAGACTAAGACTGCAGAATCGGCACAAACCTGTTAGATAATCCAGCCCCTCCAGCAATTTCTTCTCTCTGGAAAAATCTAAAGCAAAGTTTTCAAAGGCATCGTTAAAATTGATATCGGGTATCAAAACTTGAGAGGATGCAGTTGCCATGGCAACCCTGAAAGACAGAAAAAAAAAGCATTGCTATCCATTAGGTGGTGCTTGTCATTCCCAGGCGGCACTTTGATTTTTGATGAAAGGACTGGAAAGAGCCTTGCAATGTTGTAAACTCTTCTAGCAAAGGGGATGGAGGGGGGGGCAGGGGGAGAGACCAGCAGGAAGAGGATGGAGGAGAGTCATCCATGAATTTGGAATGTAAGACCTCTGTGGTCTAGGCAGGACAAAAGACTGGAAGCTGGATGAGGGTATTTGATCCACCTAACCCAGTTCCTGATTCATTATTTCACTCATTCATTTCTAATTTACTTGTAATTACTGGTCTTTCTATGGCGCTCTGTGCCAAAATGGCTCCAAGAAATATACAGCAGAAATAGAAGTTAAAAACATCAAAACAGTGACAGTATAACTAATCAGCAAAGACAGATTGTTCATCTCAGCAAGAGTTACTTGCCTGAAAGGAGGGTTGGAATACGTTAACCAAATACAACTGCATTATTTACTAAATTATGTATCGGTCCATAAATGCCAGTATATTGTCACTGGCCTATAATGCTGATCTTTATACAATGCCATCGCATGGTGACTACGTGTAGCTTTATGCTGTGTTGTTTTGAGAATGGACGTGCTTGAAAGATGGCGTGAGGTCCACTCAAACCAAACCCAGAGGGGAAAAAGTTTTGTTCAGGAAGATTTCAGTTTATGCAACACGTGGGAGTTGTGTGGCATATGGGTTTTAGTGGCCTGCTATGACTGCCAAGGGGGCGTGGTGGCTCAGCGGGTAAGATGCCAGGCTTGTCAATCGGAAGATCGCAAGTTCAGAGGTTCGAATCCCTAGCCCTGCGTGCGGAGTGAGCTCCCGCACTTGCCCCAGCTCTTGCCAACCTAGCAATTCGAAAGCATGCAAATGCAAGTAGATGAATAGGTACCACTTTGGTGGGATGGTAACAGCGTTCCGCACGCGTCATGCAGCCACATGACCGTGGAAGCGTCTTCGGACAACACTGGCTCTTCGGCTAACAAACGGAGATGAGCACCGGCCCCTAGAGTTGGACATGGCTGCACAAATGTGCGGGGGGAACCTTTACCATTTTATGACTGCCAACCAGGTCCCTCCTTCCCATTCTTGGGCCTTGGGTGAGTTCTTGTCCCGCTTGGTCTACACTTCCCTTCTTCCAAGGAAGCCACCCCTGGACCCTTCTTCTCCCTTCCCAACCAGGAACCAACAACTGCTCTGTACACTTAACTTCTCTCTCCAACTTTTTTCTCCAGACCTTCCATTCACTCCATGCACAGACCTCTCCTCCCCTCTCCTCTCCTCTCCTCCCCTCCCCTCCCCTCCCCTCCCCTCCCCTCCCCTCCCCTCCCCTCCAATTTTTAGGTTAGACCAGCAGCATGTCCCCCAGCACCAGAGGAGGTGGGTGTCCCCCCAGGGCTCTAGTCCCCAACACCTATATACAAGGCTGGACCAATGAGGCTGCTGTCTCAAAATCTCACCACACCAGCCGTGGCTAGCAGCCAGGTCAGCTCAGCAGGACACAGGTAGCACAGATGCCCTTCAAGGCCAGAACTGAGCTGCTTGTTCTCCTTTTACTCACTCCATATGTCAGCAGAACAGCAGCCAGGCCAGGCCACTAAAACCCATAAACCACATAGGGTTAACTTCAAAGAAGACACAAGTTACTGTTCCTCAAATTACAGTTCCTTGTGAACTGGATGAGGGATGGTGAAAAAGTACCAGGAGGTGTGAGAAAAATGCCAAGACAGAACTGGCCAAACTTTGCTCAAGCCTTGTTGGAAGGTGTCAACATGTATCAGAACAACTTGGAAGCCATCATGAAGAACCAGTGTTCTACCTAGGCGTCCCACCTCAATTCTTCTGGAACTCAAATGCAGCCTGGGCAGTTAGACCTTGAGGTGGGTAGGTATGCATGGGTGCATGAACGAGTGGAGCATTTCATTCAGGAAGTGAACAATAACAGTTGTAAACCTAGATTTGTTTCCATGTGTGAGTCTCTGGATAGAAAAGAACACGTAGCAATGGAGGTGCTCTTTGGCCTTCACTGTGACACAGTGAAGACTAAGCACTACAACAAATTAAGGGTGAGACTCTGCATGTTAATGGCATGTCAGGCTTCTCCAGGCAAGCTAAGGTGGCTCTCAAGCATACAATAATATATTCAGTAAAAGCAAATAGATTTATTGCAGGAAAGCTAAAGGAGCCATAATGGAAGAATTCCACTGACTGCGTTGATGCAAGATAACACAAAATCAAAGTTCAGATTCTTACACCTCTTTATTCTGCCTGCATGATGTAACGGGCTGGAAGCCAGTCTCTTTTGGACAGGAGAAAAAGTTACCATCTTCTCCTGTTTGGTAACTGACTGACCTAGCACTAGGCTGTTTGTGGCTGTCTTAAGCACTGGCTCTCCCATGGAGGCTGGGCAAACCTCTGCAGAAGATAGAGACCACTCCAAAGAATCCGGTAAGACGGTGCCTCCCAAACCTGGGTAAATTACCCAAAATTGGGTAAAAGTGGTTTTTCTTTGGGGAACGACACATGAACCTATTACTCAATCACAACAGGGGCATTTAAATTGACTTAAAGCGTTTTACCTACGTTGGGTAAAAAGGACTTTCTGATAAGCAGTTTTGGGTAATGAAGGGAAAGGTTTGGGAAGCACTGCGGTAAGACTTTTGTTGTTGTTGTTGTTGTTCAGTCGTTTAGTCGTGTCTGACTCTTCATGACCTCATGGACCACAGCACGCCAGGCCTTCCTGTCCTCCACTGTCTCTTGGAGTTTGCTCAAATTCATGTTCATTACATCGGTGATGCTATCTAACCATCTCATCCTCTGCCGTCCCCTTCTCCTTTTGCCCTCAGTCTTTCCCAGCATCAGGGTCTTTTCCAGTGAGTCCTCTCTTTGCATTAGGTGGCCAAAGTATTTGAGCTTCAGCTTCAGCATCTGTCCTTCCAGTGAGCATTTGGGATGGATCAAATAATTTTTTTTGCAGAAAAGGACACTTCTAGAATTTCCTAGTTTTCTAAGGTCAGTACTTTACAAGAGGAAAAGATGGTGCATGCCTTCCCAGTCTCTAACTGGAAAAGTAAGGACATTACAATGGATAGCACTACCAGCCTAAAAGAAGTGGAGTAATTGAAGAACATTGTGTGGTGTATACCTTTACTGGGAAATAAAAAAATAAATTTGCAAGCTGCTCAACAGGGTTGGAAAAGTGGGGAAAAAAAACCCCTCACAGGCAGTGTTCACACAACACCTACAATCTGGTTACTGAATTAACTCAACTTCTGATTTGCACAACATACCAATAAAATGGGCATAAAAGGTAAAGGTAAAGGTTCCCCCTGCACATTTGTGCAGTCGTGTCCGACTCTAGGGGCCGGTGCTCATCTCCGTTTGTTAGCCAAAGAGCCAGCGTTGTCTGAAGACGCTTCCGCGGTCATGTGACCGGCATGATGCGCGTGGAACGCTGTTACCTTCCCACCGAAGTGGTGCCTATTTATCTACTTGCATTTGCATGCTTTCGAATTGCTAGGTTGGCAAGAGCTGGGGCAAGTGCGGGAGCTCCATCCGTCACGCGGGGCTAGGGATTCGAACCTCCGAACTTGCAATCTTCCGATCGACAAGCCTGGCATCTTACCCGCTGAGCCACCACACCCCTACATAAAATACATAAAATGTATAAAATGGGCATACTAAGCCACAAAAAGCAAACCAAGTAACATTAATCAGGTTTAACATATTGTGCAAATTCAGCAATCAATTCTTCACCTAACTTGGCTGAGTTCAGAGTGAATTTAAAAAAAATTTAAGCCAGCGGGCTCCATCTCTCATTGTTTTTTCTGACCCAGCATAGTTTCCCAGTCTTTACATGAATGAGTAGCTGGATGTCTGCTCAGAGAAGCCCCCCCTTGATGAGGATGAATGAGTTATGTCATTCACTACTATTGATGCTTCCCATTACACAGTGTTTCTGCAACCTCTAGGTCCAGATCCCTCCTTTCTCCAGAATCTGGAGGCTGCACAGAAATGTTTGTGGAGTGGCAGAAAAATATTCCTATGTTATTTGAAATAGAATCCCAAGCACTGCACAGTCTTATGAACAGCCTGAACAGCCTGCTGATTTCTATTGTAGATAGAAAAGCCTCTTTAATGCTTTTGAGCCATGTTAGGAGGCCAGGAGTTCCATGAGATTAAGAGCCTCTGCCTTGCAGTAGACCATCTTTGAGCCTTGTCAAACACACTGACAGTCAGCTTCATTGTATGGCATTTGTTGCCATGCTATCCAAAAGGATGAACAAACCCTCATTCAAAGCACACTCATAGAATATTCAGGAGCTTACAAAACCTGGGATCATGGTCCCTTGGGAAGGACAGCAGCTGGGGGGGGGGGGGGCGGCACTCAGAACTCCTGGCAGAACCGCACCTGACTCACCCACCCATTATCTTTGGAGTCCTACCTTTCTGCCACATTCTTTGCTGTTTGCAGGAACCGTGCATGGTCGCTCTCTTTCAGGATGTGCTCAGCTTGGTTGATGAGGACCGTGGACCGCTCCAGGCACTGCCGGCAGTTGGCTACCTGCTGGGCTAGCTTCCTCAGCTTCATCACCTTAGAGGAGAAAAACAGAGGATGCTACAGCAACAACCGGAATCTCATTAGCGCGCGCACCACGTTTGCAGGAAACAGCAAGGTGTCAGCAAACACTTCTAAGGCATCCCTTTAAAATTAAGGGATGGGGAGTGAAGTGGGAGAATGAACAAGTACATGAAAGAAAGCTGATGGGGGGTCAGATCCTGCAGGGAGTTCTCGCTGCCAACTTGATGCTAGGAAAGGAAGTGTTGTAGCAACTTCAGGCAGGGACCTTCTCAATGGGGGACCAGACTTTCAAGACTGCAGGAGAATCAGTTCTTAGCAGCTCACAGAATCATTAGCAGGTTCCATAATGCTTCAATAATGAACGTATGGAAACATTTTCATTCTCTGTCCATTCCTCCATCAGGTTTAGCTAGTCCCGGAGATGGAAATTCTCCTATTTTTTAAAAAACTCCTACAGTTCTTCTCTCAATTTCAAATTTTGCTTCAGAGGGACAAAGGGAATTTTACAGAAATACTCATGGATGGCCTATGGTTTTCTGGCAGTAATTTGATGATAAGACAGCTAAGGAGTAGATGTGAATACCCGGTGTCAGGGAGATAACTGGTGAAGAAGGAGGGGGCTCCCTCCAGGGAGATAAACGCATGCGCAGTACTGAATCATTTTGCTTTCATCATAAGAGGCTGAAGAAGGCACCGTCCTAATTTCTTGGGCCCTTTCTCTGAGCATTACTAGTTCATTTTAGTTTAGCTGGATTCTGTCTAGCAGAGTAGAACAATAAAACACTAGAGCCTGTACACCAAGTCTCAGCGTGTTCCTTCACTCGAAGTCAGGACACCCTCAGTTTCACTGAACACCCTGCAAGTCACTCCACTTCTTTAGCTTTTCATGCTTCCATTTGATCCCAAAGGAAGACATCCAAAGGGAGGTCCCATCCTTGAAAACCTGGAGACTTTCTCCTTCTCTTGGAGGAATATGGGGAAGCTGTCCACTCAATCTCTGTCTGCAAATCTAGTGGAGAACATCAGTCACCTGTGTCCAGCTATACTTTTAGCTTGTTTCTATTTACATCCCTCTCCATCATTTCTGATATCTTTCAGCTCTTTCTAAATACAAGTGAAAATGTAAAGTGGTCACTCATTGAGTCTGATCGTTGAGTCCTGGTGCCTCCTGGTGGTCAATGTCACTGAGACTGACTATCTCTTGGTTTTTCCAGTTTTATTCTACTTGGTGTTTGGCTGAAATGTGAATTAGAATGAGGAAGGGATACAAGACACCTGGTCCAAATTCCTCCTTGATGAATTTGGTGAATTAGGGAGGTTTCTGTCTGAGCCACTGAATGTTATCTGGATGTTCTGGACATGTTTCAGACCCGTTTGCCTAGGCAACAGCTTTTGTGGAACCCCATCAAGATCATCTCCTTTACAGAAAGGCCAAAACTGGACATGTCTTGCATAACCATTTCTGGACCAAGCTAAGGCAACACTGGGAAATCTATATTTAAGCACTGGAAAAAACCACAGATGCTCTCCCTCCTTCCAAACATTGGCTTCTGAGATTTCAAGAAGTTGAACCTCAAGAGTTGGACACTCTTCTCTGTCGGAGCTTCAAGAGCCAGAAATGCAGTTCTTGGAAACAAATGACTAGAGTTCGCCTCATGTTTCCCAGTTTCTATTCTTCTTGGAAAGCGTTCTTCTGGAAAGCCAGTGGGGTTTAGGAGTTAAGGCAGGCTTGCAAAAAAAAAAAAATGCAGACATGGAGACACTTGCCAACCATCAACCACCCATTTTAGGCACCCCCAGAGTCACTGGAGCCCCAAAGAACAATGTATAAACATTGTGCATTACTTTGCATTCCTAATGCAGATACTGTATAACCACACTGTATTATCCCATCTCTTGTGCAATATGAATAAAAGGTTTGTGTGTGGGGAGGTGGCTTTTTATCACGGCTGGCCTTCCCAGAGAGTTACAGCCTGCACAGCTTCCTCAACCCAGTTCCTTCCCTGGGATTACTGGATTATTTCTATGCTTTGCAGGGAACAGTCCGACATGACAGCAGCTCTCCAAACGCTTCCTTGTCAGCTTCTAAATCAGAGCTGAAGTGGCTGCCAGGAGCAAGCTGTCAGTCTCATCCCCTCTCTGACAAGTGATGGGAAGGTAGAAGAGACCCCCGCCTGCCACAGTTGAAATGTGGCAGCATCTCTCTCTCTGTCTTTCTCTCCGGGTGCCTGTCACTTCCATCAAAGAAGGCACAATTCACCCTTGCCCCAGTACCAGCTTCAACTCCACCATCTCCAACTTTCCCTGGAAGCTTTATCTTTGCTCTGCTCAAACTTTTATGGATTTGTTTGTTTGTTTTTGCTTTTTGCACTCCTGCATTCGGAAATCTACATTCAGGCAAACGTCCGCTTACGAAAGCAAGAATCCACGGCTAAGCATTCCGCTCCCCCAAATCTCAGACGCAGGGGCTAGATTCCCACACTCCAGCAGACTAAAATGAAGCTGAGTAATGGGTTCAGTGTGTTGTGGAAACCCAGCCACCATCTCAGCATGTGGTGTGAACCAGCCATCACTTTAAGACACATGTGGCTGATTTGTTTGCGTATTGCATGTTCTGTACACACCTGGATTTAAGGAGAAGAGTGTGGTGTGAACCCAGCCACCGCCAATTTTTTCTGTTCCCCCCACCCTGCAAGCACATTGGAAAAGAAATGGAATGTTTCAAAGGAAACTCTTGGTTTGTAGTTCCTTTACATAAAGCACCCGTTGCTTCTGAATCTTGTGCCGAACTAATTAAGAGTTCTCCCAGATGCTCCAAATACTTTCCAATCCCTCCGCCTCTATTGTCCCCAATGGAGGGAGGGGGGAAGTCCAAAAGAGAGGCTGAACGCAAAAAGCTTGCTTGAGCGGTTTGAGGATTTATTTCAGAATTCAAAATAACACACACGCTAACCCTTGGGTCCTTGGGGCTGTAAGTGTAGCCACCTGTGTATTAGGCCCATGTCCATCCTGCCTAGTGAAGGCCTCTGGAGTGATGACATGTGGCTGGATCCAGGAGGGATGGATGCATCCTCGAGGTAGGTACGCAGTGGACCACCTTGTTCTCAAGAAATTATCACTGGATCCAATGTACAATTTTTGTGAGTTGCACTAGCTTCCACTAGGCTTTTGGGTGCAGGTCAAGGTGCTGCTTACCACCTCTAGAACACGTTGTAGCACAAGGTTGGGTTACTTGCAAGACCGCCTATCTCCAATTGTTTTTGAGTCCCACAGGGACCCTTCTATGGTAGGACTCAGGAGATGTGCCTTCTCTGTCGTAGGGCCTGCCCTTTGGAACAGCAACCCCCCCGAGGTTCAGTTGGCCCCAACCCTGTTGGCCTTGAAAACCTGGCCCTTCCTCCACTTTGGGCCAGGGTATTGAATGAGCGTGGTGGCTCAATGGGTAAAGACGCCAGGCAGGCTTCTCGATCGGAAGATCGCAAGTTCGGAGGTTCGAATCCCTAGCCCTGCGTGCGGAGTGAGCTCCCGCACTAGCTCCAGCTCTTGCCAACCTAGCAATTCGAAAGCATGCAAATGCAAGTAGATGAATAGGTACCACTTCGGTGGGTAGGTAGCAGCGTTCCACGTGCGTCATGCCGGCCACATGACCGTGGAAGCGTCTTCGGACAACGCTGGCTCTTCGGCTAACAAACGGAGATGAGCACCAGCCCCTAGAATCAGACACGACTGCACAACTGTGCGGGGTGAACCTTTACCTTTATTGAATGAGCATGTCTGAAATAGCCAGAATGTGGTTTGGCCTTATTTGGGCTCTATCTTTTGTTGCTGTTTTGACGTTTGCTGGTTATATTTTGTTCTTGGTGGTAATCCTATATTAGCCACCCACTGTCACAAGTTGCAAGTTGGGCAGCAATATAAACTGCTTAGAATAAATAAACCCACCCATGCTAAAGATAGCTCAGTGATCTCTGGATTACAGTTCCTTTAAATCCAGTTTTGATGCTCAGATCACCCAGTTTCTGCACCCGGAAAAGCAGAGTTTTGTGACCCGCATAAACTCTGAAATCTGTTTATTTCATTTCTTATGGATCCAGAGATAGTGATGGTCAATGATCATGGGCAAAATTAGGAACAGAAGCAAAGGTGGCATGTAGCTTGAAGACCAGCTAATCTAACCTTCTGGGTAGCATAGAAAGTTATAACTATATCAGCCATGAAGAGGTCCATCTAGAGTTGGCCAGCAACCAAGGAAAGTTTCTTCTACTGCTAAGTAGTTCTTAACCATCTGTGCATTTATTCCCAACAGTTAGACAAAACCTGCTTCCCTATAATTGCCCACTTGCTAATGGATCATTGAACAAATCAACCCAGAGTTCTCACTTGAGGCACAAATGACCAGGCTCAAATTATCCTACTTGAGACACATTATGTGAAGACCCAGCTCTCTGGAGAAAGCTCTAATGCTGGGAACAGTGGAAGGAAAGAGAAGAAGAGGACAACCAGAAGCAAGGTGGATGGACTCAGTTACAGTGGCAATGAGTGCACCATTGGAAGAGCTGAAGGACCAGGTTGGGGCAGATTGTCCTGGAGAAAATCTATCTATGTGGTTGCTAGGAGTCAAAAACAACTTGATGGCAGTCATAACCATTAGCAAATCTGGAGGAGTGAGGATGTATTTTATAGTTTTGTAGGAGAGAGGAGAAAGCAGGACAGTGAGAGAGGGGACGATGCAAAGCAGCTGGGGCCTCACTGTGTATGTGGGATGAGGCAAGAGTTTGTGTTCGTGGGAGCAAGAGACTTGAAGAAGGTTGCAGATTTTGCATGTGGTCATTTTTATTGTGTTCCGTCTATGTTGGCCACTACAGCTTTCATATGTTTCCCACCTCAAATAGCAAGAAATTTAAATTTGATCATGTAGCGTAGTGTGTCGGCTGCAGTGTCTGGGTATGTCTCGGCTGCTGCTGCTGCCTCCGAGCCCTGCCAGGATTCCGTGCAGGTCCTAGTGCCTGCCTTGTGCCTTGCTGCCTCCAAACCTGCCCTGCCAGGATTCCGCGCAGGTCCTAGTGCCTGCCTTGTGCCTTGCTGCCTCCAAACCTGCTGTGATTCCGTGCAGGTCCTAGTACCTGCCTTGTGCCCTGCTGTAAGAGTGTGTCGCAAAATGATGCAAGTCTAAAAAGTGTGTCACCAACATGAAAAGTTTGGAAAGCTCTGATCTAAAGTCATGTAAAATTTTGTAGGTAGGGACATGACGCAACAAAGCATCCATATCTCTCTCCCCTGAGAGCTTAAGGGGAAGGTGGACTCTATATACCATTGTGACATATTCTATATAGATATATATATACAGTAGTAATGTATGGCTGTGAGAGTTGGACCATAAGGAAGGCTGAGCACCGAAGAATTGATGCTTTCGAACTGTGGTGCTGGAGGAGACTCTTAAGAGTCCCTTGGACTGCAAGGAGGTCAAACCAGTCAATCCTAAAGGAAATCAACCCTGACTGCTCATTGGAAGGACAGATGCTGAAGCTGAAGCTCAAATACTTTGGCCACCTAATGCGAAGAGAGGACTCACTGGAAAAGACCCTGATGCTGGGAAAGACTGAAGGCAAAAGGAGAAGGGGACGGCAGAGGACGAGATGGTTAGATAGCATCACCGATGCAACAAACATGAACTTGAGTAAACTCCGGGAGATGGTGGAGGACAGGAAGGCCTGGCGTGATATGGTCCATGAGGTCACGAAGAGTCGGACACGACTAAACGACTGAACAACAACAACATATATATATATTCCTTCCTGCAACACCATGAAGCACCAGGACCTGGATAGCACCAAAAGCCAGTGCATTGTATATAATCAACTAACGTGCAATGGTCCATGAGTTCAATTCCCAGGAGAGGGGTTGAACCCATACAAAAGATCTGGCTATGTATGTCTGATGAGTCCCCAGAAGGATGAAATCAGTCCCCTTCTGCCTCCTAATGGTCAGTATAACTAAAAACACCATACAGGATCCATTGTGTAAAAAAAAATAGAGAAATCTCCCCTCCTTCCAAGGGGGGTGGGTAGAACATGACATAATATAACATTTATATCTCTCTACTCTGAGACCTTAAGGGAAGATGGACTGTATAGAGGAGTGTTTCTCAACCTCAGCAACTTTAAGATATGTGGACTTCAACTCCCAGAATTCTCCTTGCTGGCTGGGGAATCCTGGGAGTTGAAGTCCACACATCTTAAAGTTGCTAAGGTTGAGAAACACTGGTACAGACCATTCTGATAAAGCCTGCACACAAAGCTTTCAACCACAAGGACTCGAAACATTGCTTTAAAATAGAAGCTGTGCTTCTCAAGATGCTGTATGGTGCAGCGTAGTGGCCCTCTTCCAACCTCAATCCTCCTGTGGCCGTACTCCAATTTCTAACTGAGCTGAGCAACAGCTGTAACTCTTTCTCTTGCTGCAGCTCCGGGAGCTGTTTTCCTTCTACGCAAGGCTCCAACATCATCCCACCTTAAAACTCTCCCCAGCATAAAGGTCTCTTGCCTACACACTGGGAACAGTCACTGAGCAAATCAGAGCTGAGGTATGAAAGAAAGCATTCCCAGAAAAATAATATGCCTGGCAACCAGCAACTGAAATAAATTTTTAAAAAGCCGTCACACTCTATTGTCACAATACCATTAATGAGAGGGGAAATAAAATGCAGTGGATGTTATCAAAGATAAAACAGCAAAATTACAACTAGTCAAAGAAAGCAGAACTGAATGTGATTGCATGCATATCTTAAATAGTCCTGTTTCAGTTTCAAGCCAGAAAGAAAGACGTCCAAATTACTATTGGGGTTTTCAAAAAATAAAAAAAAAAGTCATCTGATGGGAACAATCAGACTGTAGTCATCTCATAAGCCAAGAAGCTTTAAACATACTGTAACCAAGAATGGGGAAAACCCTTCAATTTCCTTGCGCTGATCGAACTGGATTCCCTGATCTGCCCTAGAGAAACAGGCACTGGCAAATTCCAGGCTCTGATGAACAAGCAAACATCATCTTCCCCAACACCTTGCCAGGATTCTTCTCTTTCAGACTGATGGGGGCAGGCGAGAAGTCTTGGGCCAGGCTGACAACAGACACATTTTGCAATGGAATTGTACATTTACAGCCAGCAACAATTTGATTGAAGTCAGATGTTTTGCTCCAGTCTAGACTAGTCCTGCTATCTTGTCATAGTTTGCCAAACATAACTAACAAAAAAAGGCACCAGCCAGGAGCATCATGTTGCTGTTTATTCCAGCAAGGTGGTGGAACCAAGTCTGGTTTCAAGAACAATGTGAATTTCAAGCTGCCCAGTGTTGGAAGTTCCAGACTGACAATGGAAAGAACAGAGAGCAGATTGACAGCTTCCCCAAAGGCCCATTTGCTACTGCCTGAGCAGACAGCGAAGAGAACAAGCAACGATGGTGGAGGATTTCTAGCCAGCAGAGAGGGAAAACTTTTGCTTTGAGGGCTAAAGGTCTCTGGTTCAACCTGTGACGTCTTCACTGCCAAAACAAGTTCAGAAAGGAAGTGATTGAACAGATCTAGAGAACTATTGTGAGTTAGAGAGACCTGGAGCCCAACAATGGGGCCCATGGATGCACTCACCACAGCCTTGCTCCATCTGAATTTAGCATTTTAAAAAGGTTCTTTTCATTTTAAATCTGAAGGTTGCCGGTTGCAAAATGAGACTAACCCACAGGGCCAGCTTCTAGCATCACCTTGATTGACAAGAATGCTTCTGGGTCTTGAGTAAGCTCTAGAAAGTAATAATTGTGGGTGTCTACATGCCCTTCTTTGAAAATGTGTCCAGAAAAACCAACAAATGTAAGCAGGAGTGATACAGAGCATCCTGGAGGCCTGGAGAGACAAGGAAGAACTTTCATCAGTTTGCCTTCTAGTAAATCTGGGTTTTATGGCTTGCTACACCCAGCGGGACAGCTGTCTTGTGAATGGGCAATCTTCCCATGATGCCATTTTGGGAGAGACATTTTAAAATGTCAAATGTGCCCCCAGATCAAGAAGATTGGGGTCCCCTGGAATTCATGGACAAGCAGTCCAAGCTGGTCCAAGAATGACACTTGTATTCTTTGGAAAGTTGACTCTTCCTGCATAGCTTAGGCTTTGCTCTCCTAAGAGGTGACCTTCTCTTTGATATCTTCTGGGTTTCTTCGGCAGGAAAGTGACTACAATGCAGCTGTGCAGAACAATTAGCAGCCTCCTTTCTTCCACCCTGCCAAAATCCACTGGTAGCTCCGTTCCTGCCAATCTCTCTCTGCTCACCTTCCTTCTTCATTACTGGGAAATGTCACAGCCAATGCTATGCAAGAGAAAGGTGCTCATTCCAGCAAACAGCAGGCAGACCAGGCTTCAAACAGCTGTTTGCACAAGGAAATGACTCTCCTGCTGAGATTTAATGGGTTGATGGATGGTTCATTTATGCCCAAACTCATCAAGAAGATGATCAGGAGACAGAAAGAGGGAAGGGAGGGTCAGAAGGAAAGGGAGCTACAAATACCTGGTGAGAGGAGAACAATAAAATGTCAAGCAGATTCTAATCCAACCCCCACCCTCAAAAAATGCTGCATTGGTTAAATCCTCCAAGGAGGAAGCCATCAATGAAGAGTCCTGTCTTAACCTTTCTGGAGACACATCAGATTTCAAAAACCAAAGTAGCTGACATCTCAAGCCAAAGGTCCATATTCCCACTGAAACCAGAGCCAAGACAGAACACCCTTGCAGGCCCCTGGCTCTCAAGTTTCCCTCCTGTTCCACCCCTTGATGCCAAGTCTAAGATGGCACACAAACACTGCCCAGACCTTTGCAGAAATCCATAGCTTTGACATTAGAATGCACAAAACTGTGGAGCATTCTGGCACAGATACTGTTCCCCAGGAGGAGAGAGCATTCCGGACTGTTAAGAGACTTCACAGCCCAGACTCTGTTGCTGGGAAGGTTACGAAGTTCAAGGCAGCCCCTCCCTAGAGCCCCGTTGAGTTATTACCCTTAGATTAGTTAGGTAGCTTTTAGTCTGGCAAGATTCTGTTCATAGGGTAAGAACAATAAAGAAGCTAGAGCTGGAAAAATTCTCCACCAATGGGGAAAAACTGATTCTGCAATCATAATAGCTAGCTGTCTTTTTCTTGTTTATTTTTTGAGAGGGAGGTTTAATATAATTCATTTTAGCTTTGTCAATCATGCAGGTGATTGGAGAACACTGCATTCTGGCCAGGAGCACTGGGGTTCTTCTTCTGCTGGTCCTCTAGCTTCTGAGATTTCAATGGATTATTCTAATTTCAAGCACATCTTGGGAGTTTTAAGGAGTCGAAGCAGGGCAAGGACCAGTCCTTGCTGCAGCCCATCCAGAAGCAGCTGCACCATTGTGGCACAGAAGTAATAGTCACTTGGCCATGTTTAACTGTCTGGTTCACAAGGCAGAGAGATTTGTAATACCAACATAACATATGTTTCCTTTCGAAAACTAACGGCCTTGGTATCCTGTATGTCAGGGGTACCCAACCTTTTTGGCATGAGGGACCGGTTTCGTGGAAGACAATTTTTCCATGGACCGGGGGTGGGGGGGCGGGGTTTGCAGGCGGGAGCCAATTGTGCAGACTGGGAGCGGGGTTTGCAGGCGGGAGCCAATTGCGCGGACTGACGGCGGGGTTTGCAGGCGGGAGCCAATTGTGCAGACTGGGAGCGGGGTTTGCAGGTGGGAGCCAATCGCGCGGACTGGGGGGCGGGGTTCAGAGACCGGCATGGCGGCCTGGTTCCTAACAGGCCACGGATCACTACCGGTCCACGGCCCGGGGGTTGGGGACCCCTGCTGTATCTTATCAGGCCAACCTGATGTGGTCACTGAAGGAGCTGCTACCTTTTCCTCTAATGGCTAAGTTCACATGACACTGTTCATGAGTATTAAGTTCATAGTGGCATAAGTTTCTTTCCTGATATGGGAATATCTTTCTGTTGTTGCTGGTTTGGGGAATCTGACGGGGTGCAATGTGGACTAGCCTCCTCATGGTGCACCCCGGGCAACGTGACTTGTCACGGCTAAATAGTCTACACATCTGGCTGCTGGACCTCACAAGGATTTCCCAGCAAGAAAAAGCAGCATGAACACCGAACTGCTATGCCAGGGGTCGGCAAACTTTTTATGCCGGGAGCCATTTTGACATGCTCGTGCACATTTTGAAATGCTCGAGAGCCAGGGGGTGGGGTTTGCAGGGCCAATCGCGTGGAAGGGGGCGGGGTTTGTGGGCGGGGGCCAATCGCGTGGAAGGGGGCGGGGTTTGCAGGTGGGGGCCAATCGCGTGGAAGGGGGCGGGGTTTGCGGGCGGGGGCCAATCGCGTGGAAGGGGCGGGGTTTGCGGGCGGGGGCCAATCGCGTGGAAGGGGGCGGGGTTTGCGGGCGGGGAGAGAGCGGCTTCTCTCTCGCTTGCACGCGCGCTTGCTTCGAAGGAGACAGGCAGAGGGAAAGGCATAGGACTTTCCCTCCACCGTTTGGTGTATTTCCCCGCCCCCTTCGAGACTGGCGCGGCCTGAAGAGGCGGCGGCTATGCCCCCTATGGTAGGCGAAGGCGTGCGCACGTGCGTGGGGGCAGGGGGAGCAAGCAAGCGCGCAAGCGAGGGAGAAGCCGCTTTCTCTACTCTTTGTAGAAGGAGCGGCGCGAACCGAGTTCGCTGGCTCGGGCGTTGTTTCCGGGAGAGCGGGCGAGTCCAGCTTGCTTTCTCCCCGGCCCCGGGATGGAATGTCCGGCTGGAGCTTCAGACAAGGAGCCCGCTTAGCGAGTTTCTTCCAGCTTTACTCCTCCGATTAGGATTGCTTTGACCAAACTGGCTCTTTCCGTATGACTCGGGTGATCTCCAGCCATGTGGCTGTAGTCTCGCACGCTTAAGACGCATGGGAAGCTGATTTAGGCCATGAGAGAAAGGCGTGATTATGCGTGTGTTCGCTTGCATCGCTCCTTGCATCGTTCTCTCCCTCGCCGGCACCCACCACCCCTGCCCCACCTCCGCCCACCCTTCTCCTCCCTCCCCCTCACAGAGATTTCGTCTCTGTCTGACCCAGGTCCCGGCCTCCGCGCACTGCCGGCAAGATGTGGCTGCACCCGAAGGAGCGCAGGGACGGCGTGCCTCCCGAGTGGAGCGGGAGAACCTGCAGCGACAGGACGCCGCAGCCCTCGCCTGCTCCGGCTGTGGAAGGGGCAGCCCCACCTCGCTCCCACAGCCCCTGCCGGCCTTTCCGCTCCCCATCTGGCGGCTCCCCGGCCTCCGCTTGCGCCTCCTGCGCCGCGGCCCCACGCGCTTTCCTCAGACGAAGTCCAGGGCAGCGAGGCTCGGGGCTGGCGAAGGCGGAGCAGCCCCGCGGATGGGAGCTGGGGGACACCCGACCCGCAGCCCCCTCGGGATTCAGGGGGCCCGGCTCCAGCTGGCGGGTGCCCAAACACGGGTGCGCGCGTGCACAAACGCGCACGGGGCAGCCGCAGGCAGACGAGACGCCCCGGACTAGAGAGGTTGGAAGAGCCACACTCAAGATCGAGCGCGACCTCTCGCCGCCGCCACTCCTTCTCCCTGGTGGGCTCCCCTCAGCGCCGCCTCGCACTCATACACACACATACACAGAGGCTGGCTGGCTCTGGGCTCTGACAGCAATGGCTTTCTTCCCCAGGGTTCGCGCTGCTTCCGGAGACCGGCTTTCCGAATGTCGGGCGGCAGACAGAGAGAGAGAGCCAGAGCCGAGGGGCCAAAGAGCCAGATCTGGCTCAAGAGCCGCCATTTCCGACCCTTGTGCTATGCCATAAGAAATGAATGAACGGGGAATCTGACCATAACAATGATACTTATTGTTACTATTGCGATGCTGCATTTTGAAGTGGAAACCCAAAAGTTGGGCAATGGAAGAGCTGGTCTTCTGGAAATTAGGCTATGAACTCATAAAGGGAGCTGGCCTGCCAGCCACAGAGGGCACTGAGGCTCTGCCACACCAAGGAACAGCTGCACAGGAGGAGCACCCCCAAAAAGCAGTGAATTGGGCTTCCCACTCAATCAGAAGCTTCTCTTAACAACTCCAACCCACCCGCCTCCTGCCAGCGTCACTGTCCTACCTTCGTCTCCTTGATCTTGACAGCAATCACTTGCTTGCGCTGGCGGATGATTTCCATTAACTCGTCGCACTCCTCCATCAGTTTGGCCTCATGCATGGCTGTGTTTACCTAAACAGGAGAGAGGGAGGAGGAATGCATAAGAATGGAGCAGGGTAAGGATTAATTCTTGTTTACAGCAAATGCTGCATGGCAGAAGAGCTTATAGTGGTTGGGTTGGAAACAGGTGGTCTTCCCGACATTGTGGGATTACATCGCTCATTGTCCCTCACCGCTGGATGATGAGAGATGAAGCTCAGCAACATCTGGAGAGCCACAGATCCAGCAACCTCTAGAATAGACACCTGCAATCTTGAGCAGAGGAAAGATGTCATGTTTTCATCTGCCATGTGTTTTCCCAAACAAAATTATACCACCGCTGATTCCTATCCAAGTGAGGCTCCAGATATATCTGTAGGGTGACTGGACAGATTTTGAGGATTAAAATAACCCTTGGGAAAAGGAACATGTGTCAGCTCTTCTCCTGTTGCTTGCCTGCTCTCACCACTGCCTCCTGAGACTACTCTTCATTCTGAAAAATGGTGCTCCACTACCAATGCGCGCACACACTCCTGCATCATATTAAATTTCCCCACAGCAACCATATCTCACTGGTCTACTCATCAAAACCCAAGCATCTTCTGGGTGGGAAAGAGAACACAAGAGTTACACAAAAAGGTTTGTCTTTTCTGTAAAATTTGAGAAGAAGGCTTTGGGGTTGCGTGAGCATATGTATGCTTGTGATTTATGTCTACATCATGGTGAATTCCTCAGATATATCCAGATAGGCATCAGTGCCTGTCTTGAAATCTGTAGATTATTGAAACATGCTAAGAGCAAGCTCATTGCCAGTTTTACAAGAGGGGGTGTGTAGCAAATTTGGCTTCCACTTTATATTCTGTCCGGACAACAGAATGCAAAGCCAAAAAACAGTGTCTGGATTAAAGTCATTCCATGAGCTTCATGGCTGAACACATTCACCCCTGCTCCCCATTCAAACCTCACGATCCACATACAATGGAAGAGCTCCATGATTCAACCATGCACAAGTTGGTTTGTTTTGTATTGCCATGCTAGTCTCCCCAGCATCTGCAAGCCATTTGAAGCCAACTGAGCGAAGGATCTTTAAAACAGGAGACATTTTCCTCCATGAGTCACTGGCATCACATTCCATGCCATTAAAAATGGGCACCATTAATCTGTTCATTTTTCCCCCAGTGCAAAGGGCAGCCTCTGGGGAGGAAGGATAATAAACATGAAGATCAGAGAAGACAAAACGAGGCAGTTATATCTCTTTTCACTGGGCTTCTGAGAAAATGTTAGCATCCCTTAGAAGATGCTAACATTTTGCATTAGAAGGAAATCCTCCTATATGGTGCTCAATTAATTGCTCAGGAAAGGGAAAAAATGCAAATAGAGGAGGGACAAATTGCATAGTAACTCTTCAACTCCGCCATTGCTGAAACCTTTTCCCCAAAGGCCAGCTGAGGTTCAGAAATGCTAGCTTTGCTAAGAGGGAGTTATCTGTCCAAGGGACGGAGCAGAGAAGAAGCGATAGTGGGGTATTTATTTATTTTTCAAATTTTACCACCGCCCATCTCCCCCGAGAAGAGGGACTCTGGGTGGTATCCCAGATATTAATATTATTTTATATTATTATAATATTTATATTAATATTAAGGTATCCCCTTAATATTAAAACTCTTCCCTGCTGCATCATTTGCTCTTTTTCTTTGAAGACTGGTTAGATGGAAGCTCAGTAAAATGGAAAAAAAATGCATTTTCTTCAGCTGTGCTGGAAGGGGCAATTGACAGAGCTTAAAACTTGTAAATGAAGTGGAAAACTGCAACCCTGAAGGGAGAATTCTGAAGCTTCCCAATTGAAAAGAAAATTGCAAATCCCATTTGACGTGCCCATTACTGGTTCTGGGTCTATCCGGAGGCATCTGGTGTGGGAGGGGAAAGGGGGAAAGTAAGAGATTGGTGGGGAGAAGAAGGAGAAAAGGATGTCTATGAATGCATGCACTTACTGTATAATGAAAAAGCTGAAGCACACGAATTGCTGATCATATTAGAATGAAAGAATAGCCCTGCTAGATATTTAGCAGGCAGTCTGCTGAGATCCGTGCAGCAAATGGGATTGGGGTTCTCTCCTCGTCTCCAACCCCAAAATGTCTTAGGCTAACCACAGAGGGCAAACTCTCTACTCCACATTGCCCCAAACCTTTCAGGATTCCTAAATTTCAGTAATATCAGTAATCTCACCCCAAGATCCCATGCAAGAAAATCAAAATCTTGTGAGAGCTCTTGTTTTGGCAAGATTTAGGATTTTTCAAATTATTATTTAATTTGGGTTGCGGGGAGGTTCACAAGCAACGCTCAGGCACCAGTGGAGGTTACATTGCCACTGCTGTAGAGCAAAGATTCTGTGGCCTGCCCTGTTCTCTAACCCTTTGCTTCCACTATTTTAAAGATGAGTAGAAAAGCAAGAATTGAAATGCTACCCAGTGGTGGGTTTTGGAGCTGAGTAGCTGTTTCAGTTCTATTCATGATGACAATTCAGAGCTGCTTGCACAACCTTAGATCTGATCTATACAGGCTTCCCCAAAGTGGTCTACATCAACCCCCAAGGGTCGATGGGACTATCCAAGGGGTCGATAAATGTCTGGGGGTCAAAAGGGGGTCAGTAAATGTCTGGGAGTCAATAGGAACAGACTGAACCTGGAAAAGCGTGGTGACTTATGACTAAAACTCACCCATCTCCAACCAAATATCAATGCCCTTGTTGATGCTCATCAGATGCATCCTTCCCATTACTGATATGAACAGTTTCAGTAAAAAAAACTAGGGTTTTTAAATCTTATTTAAAAATCTTTAACAATTTTTCATTGTTAAATCTTATATTTTTCATATTTTAAATATTACCTATTTTTATGTCATTATTATTATCATCTATTATGATTATTTTTCATAATACTATTAGTTAAAGTAGTATTGCCAACCTAGCAATTCGAAAGCATGCAAATGCAAGTAGATGAATAAGTACCACTTCGGTGGGAAGGTAACAGCGTTCCGCGTGCGTCATGCCGGCCACATGACCGTGGAAGCGTCTTCGGACAACGCTGGCTCTTCGGCTAACAAACAGGGATGAGCACCAGCCCCTAGAGTCGGACACGACTGTGCAGGGGAAAACCTTTACCTTTACCTTAAAGTAGTATTTATTAAATTATTTTCCTATAATAAATGTTTTGGGGGTTGATGAACCACCTGAAACTACATGAAGGGGTCAATGAGCTGAAGAGATTGGGGACCCCTGATCTAGCAGCTTCAGTTAAATAACTCATCTTCACAAACAAGTGAAGTTGCTATGGTCTTGTATAGAGTTCAGCTTTAATTTACCCAGATCAGCTTCTGCTGAACAGATCGAGGTCCAAGAACTGGTCCCAATGGATCAAAACAAAGGGCATGGCAATGTTGCTCCAGCTTGGGTAAGGTAGGGTAGGGTCATGCATACATGTGTGTCTGTGTCTGTGTGTGTAAGCTAATGATCATACAAAGGAGTCTATATATCTTGCCCTACGCTGAAAAAATAAATTGCAAAGAGTCTAAGAGATGAAGAGATGCCTGCTTTGATCTAAGAGTCTCAGCTGAGAGATGAACCTCAATTACCAATCATAATGTTAGGATAGACAAGGCAACTTCAAGGCAAATAGAGCACTTCAACTTCAAAAGGAGAAGAAGACTGTAAAGCAATATCCACCTGAAGCGTGACAATTTGGCAGATCCAGGGGTTTGCAAATCTGCAGTTAAACCCTAGCAACTGACTGCAACATCTGCGGTTAAACTCTAAGAGATCCAGAAGGGGGGGGGGAGCATAAAGCCAATGGCCCAGGGCAGCCAGACACTGTCCCCATTATTGCTCCGTAGTAATCAGAAACTTGGAAAGAGGGTGAAGATTTCCTGAACAGGTCACAAGCCGGATCTCTGTTTCTTTTACTGTTTGCATTTTTAACATTAGAAATGCGCTTTGCCCAATCCCTTCTCTGTTCGTCCAGCCTTGGCTATTAAAGTCCATGCAGAATAGCCGCCAAGGCAAGAAGCAGCTGCACTCGGTACGTGTCACTTTCAAGAATTTCTATGGATGATTTGTCATGCTGTAATTAAAACCACAAAAATGCAGAAATCGCAACCTAACAGATGGAAAGAGTATTCCCCCAAAGACTGACCCAATTTTACTACTACATCAAGACCATTTTCTCTTGGCATTTTGAGGCACTGCCTCTTTCTTCTTGCTTCCTTTCCCTGGTCCATATCATCTTCCTAAGCTACTTTACCCCCCGATCATTTTAAAACAATGTTTAGAAAAACCTAAGTCCCTGCAGATTTTATCTGGACTGTTGACCTCTTCCTTGTGTCAGTTTTAATTAGCACAGCTTGCTTTCAAATTGATCTATACACAGCAAAAGAATTGCAATGAGAGGGCCATTTAGCAGATGGAGGGATGGAGAGATGGATGATTATTTGGGTGGGAGAAAGAGCAGAACACCCTAAATAACAGATCGGCCTGGATGAGATCTAAAATACTAAGCATCAAAAGGCCAGGACAAATATAAGGCATGTTGCCTGGTACCAATTGAACAGTCTCGGCCTTCAGGCAGATCTGAGTAGGCTGGTGTCTTTTAATCATGGGTGGGGAAAAGACATCCTTTCGGAGTGTTGCCTTCCTTCAAGAGGCTCAATGCCATTGATGAGTGTGGCCATTCCAGGGAATGAAGCTGGAGCCTTTCTTCCAGAACTCCATTCATTCTCAGACACACACTCAGACCTTCCTCTACCTTCTTCATATTCTATTTGCTCACTTCACCCTCTGCCAGCTTTCCCAAGTAGACCAGACAGGAAACACGACCAGATGAGCTAATTCTACTTTATTGTAAGGCTACATTAACAGAATCTTGCAAGTCTCAAAGTACAAATCTCCCACCATCTCCTTTACAGCCTGAGAAGTCAGGGAGGGTCCCTCCTGAACTTCTTTCTCCTCCCATTATGCAGCTGAGGGCTATGCTGTCTCTTATCTGACTGTTCCCTAGGCAGCACCTCTTCGCCACATCTCTCAAGGTCTTTCTCACATACTCTCACTGCCTCCCACAGACAGAAATCCAGTTTGGCCAAAAGCCTCCTCTGATGCAGATTTCAGTGCTTCTTTTCTACACTTTTATTACCACACAGGATCCTTTTATATAGAGGGCTTCACAAATCATTTGGGGACAAGAGAGCCATCCTTTTTTTATTTCCAACAACTGCCTTGAAAATCCCAACACAGACACTACCCCCAAATTATACTTTTAAAAACACCAAACTCTTGATGACTTCAGCCCTCACTGGGGTCACTTCTACTCCTTTCTTTGGTCCCCTGACCACCACACACAAATATAAAGTCTCCCCAGGAGAAAGGGTCTTTGAGAAATGCAGCTAAAAGCCAACAAGCAGCTAGAGAGAAAAACGTTTCCCTTTGCCTTCACAGAGAGGTTGGGGAGAAAAGTCACCTTGGATCCCTTTCATCTGCCTTGCCTTTTGATCATGGGGCAGGGTAAGTGAAAGGAATGCGCCACTTTCACTGGCCTTTCATAGGCCAGGACCCTTGGGCCCATGAAACTGGAGCGCGGATGCCTTCGCAAATGTAAGATTAACCTTGCAGAAGAGTCTGAAGGCAGAAGGTGAAGCGGGGTGAAATACATTCAACAGCAACTGGAGAATGGAGAAACCAAGAGGTTTGAGGGGCAAATGGGCCTTACTTTAGAAGGGAGGAAACAAGGTGGAAAGATCTGCGCTCCTGCTTTGCTTCAACCCAGCTTAAACTAAAACCAAGGACCCCCATCTCTGTGTGCTGCTGTCCTTCCTACATGATGAGGAGCCACCAGAGTTGTGGCTTGGAGCATCTTCCACAACAATGTCCTCAGGATACCCAGGACAAGCCCCATATATCCAGGACTGGTGTTGATCAATGTGGATTCATCACAATGGATGGGTTCAAATCTCTGCCCATCTGAGACAAATCCCCAACTCATCTTGCAAAGCTATTTAAACAGTCCTTACCACTGATTCATTAAGCTGGTGGTCTCCAGATTTTATTTTTATTTATTTTTCTATCCCGCCTTTATTATTTTTATAAATAACTCAAGGCGGCGAACATACCTAATGCTCCTTCCTCCTCCTCTTTTCCCCACAACCACCACCCTGTGAGGTGAGTTGGGCTGAGGGAGTGACTGGCCCAAGGTCTCCCAGCCAGCTTTCACGCCTAAGGCGGGACTAGAACTCTCAGTCTCCTGGTTTGCCATTGGCTCCTTCCTAGGGCTGAGAGACAGGGACTGCCCCAGGGTCACCCAGCCGGCTTTCGTGCCTAAGGCGGGACTAGAACTCTCAGGCTCCTGGTTTGCCATTGGCTCCTTCCCAGGGCTGAGAGACAGGGACTGGCCCAAGGTCACCCAGCCAGCTTTCACGCCTAAGGCGGGACTAGAACTCTCAGTCTCCTGGTTTGCCATTGGCTCCTTCCTAGGGCTGAGAGACAGGGACTGCCCCAGGGTCACCCAGCCGGCTTTCGTGCCTAAGGCGGGACTAGAACTCTCAGGCTCCTGGTTTGCCATTGGCTCCTTCCCAGGGCTGAGAGACAGGGACTGGCCCAAGGTCACCCAGCCGGCTTTCACGCCTAAGGCGGGACTAGAACTCTCAGTCTCCTGGTTTGCCATTGGCTCCTTCCTAGGGCTGAGAGACAGGGACTGCCCCAGGGTCACCCAGCCGGCTTTCGTGCCTAAGGCGGGACTAGAACTCTCAGGCTCCTGGTTTGCCATTGGCTCCTTCCCAGGGCTGAGAGACAGGGACTGGCCCAAGGTCACCCAGCCGGCTTTCACGCCTAAGGCGGGACTAGAACTCTCAGTCTCCTGGTTTCTAGCCCAGCACCTTAACCACTAGACCAAACTGGCTCTATGTTTGGAGACTACAGCTCCTAGAATGGCCAGAACCTGAGACTTTTTGAGAGTTGGACTCCCAACTCATCTGGAGTTGGGGAAGGCTGTTGTTAAATCAATACAGAACGCAAACGTCATATAGGGCACCTAAGCACTGAGAGTAGCATTTCAGAGAGCAGCCGCCGCCTGATGTAACCAAGCTAGTAAATGAAGTGGCCTTTGGCAAGAACAGTTCAACTCTTCAACTAAATTGAGTTCTGTGAATATGGAACCAGCAGGTTGAACGCAGCATGACTCCTGTGTGCATTTCTATAAAGCGCGTTACTGCAATGGCACATGGTCATCTTCTAGTCAATAGGCTCCAGAGGACAATAGATTCCTTGGTGAACTTTAAATGGTATGCTTCTTCCTGTCACTTCAGGCTGGCGCTGCTGCTGATTTTTCATTAGTTTAGCTTTACAGCCTCTGCTCAGGCCAGCTCAGGCCACACACTGAGGCCATTTAATGGCTGAGAAGTAAGTGGCCAGTGGGCGGACGGAGGGGACGAGATCAATCTGTCGTCCACAATGAGTTGTGTTTGAAAACGAAATGGCTGCAAACAGAGATCAAATCCATTCCTCAGCAGAGAGATCAGCAGACCAGGGCGATCAGCGGAAAGGGGTGGGCGGTGCTGCTTCGATTGACAGAATACTTTCTCCCAAGGCAGCAATATCAGCAGAAGTGGATGGAGACATTGTTAGCGGGATACCATATTGCGCGTCTGTTCTCCAAATCCAAAGTAACATCCAGAAACCTGCACCTTGAGACTGAATACTGCCTATTTTAACCTGCACTTCCTCCTCCATTTTAAGTCTCCAACCAGGGGCGTTTCTAGCCCCAACGTTCACCTTTTCCCTTGCCCTTCCTCCTTTTGCTCTTTGATGGAAATGTGTCTGTTGAAAAGATCAGGGGGCTGTGCAGACGGTGCTCCTGGTAAAAGGGCTGTCTGCAGGTGGATTTATCCACCCACCCCACCCCATGTTTAGACCTTAATCTTCTCAATTCTCCATGCACTTTCAGGTTGAAATGCAACTATGAAACATTGGGTTTGCTCCCAGTTAATTATGCACTACCATTTTCATAAACAAATTGCTGGAATCAGGCTATTTCTGGTTTAGATAAATCATGGATTGGTTCAGAAATAAAAGAACCCAAACCATTTCTTTTTAATTACTGGGGGGAGCCCAGAACTAGAGGGTAGAACTCATGTTGTATGCACAGATCACTTCAAGGGTAAGCGCGTGGTGGCTCAGCGGGTAAGACGCCAGACTTGTCGATCGGAAGATCGGAAGTTCGGAGGTTCAAATCCCTAGCCCCTAGTGACGGAGTGAGCTCCCGCACTCGCCCCAGCTCTTGCCAACCTAGCAATTTGAAAGCATGCAAATGCAAGTAGATGAATAGGTACCACTTCAGTGGGAAGGTAACAGCGTTCTGCAGGCGTCATGCCGGCCACATGACCGTGGAAGCGTCTTCGGACAACACTGGCTCTTCGGCTAACAAACGGAGATGAGCACCAGCCCCTAGAGTTGGACACGACTGCACAGATGTGCGGGGGGAACCTTTACCTTTTACTTCAAGGGTAATTCGTGACATTCCTAGGTAAAGCTCAGAACAACAAGCCCGCAACCAAAAACATTGAAAATCTGCTATCAAGCCAAGCCAACTTGCCTCTCTTACTTGAATGTCCTCCAAATGTGTGGATTTACAGCTCCTAGTTGTGTATACTATGGATTATGGGAGTTGTAGTATACACACAGCCATCCTCGTACCATGGGAAGTGGTAGGATAGACAAGAGTGAGTTAAATGGACAAAGGAGCTGCATGGCAGTTGAAGGGAAAGTCTAGCCAGCTATCTTCTGGTGGAACCAACCATGATAAGCTGTTGATCTTGGAGGCTTAATGTGTCCCACTTCAAAAATATTGGGAGGAAATTTACATTGCTGGTGGCTGCTATGACTGCAAGATAAGCCATGAGTGGGATATAGGACAGATAGCAGCAATGGTAGCCCGTACTGGAGTACCAAACTTATAGAAGTTTCCAAGGATACAAAGTGCCCTGTTTGGAATGAATTGTAACTGTTGCTGAAATAAGGTCCAAATTGCATAATGTAACTAACGAAATCCAGCAAATCAACAACTGACAAACACCTTTTTCCAGCAAATGGAATCCTGGAACTGAAAGCTCCACTCAGCTTGCTTTGGAGTGTTTCTCCTCATGAGGACAGCCTTCCTCATGAGTAGTCCATTACTCTTAAGAAGTTTCCTTCCTTAGATGACCAGTCTTTCATTTCACCAATGCTTAAGTCTAACGATTCCATCTCATGGCTTCTAGGAATACTTTGGTGGTGACCATGGTCTTTTGTCTCATGGCCTTCTAGATCTTCCTCCAAAGAGAAAATACAACGGGAAAGGATATGGGGGGGTCTCTGATCTTAACACTGGACTTCTGCCCCTCTTTCCTGCAGCTGTGTTAAAATTAAAGTGTCTATGGGAAATAGGGCTGGAGAGAAACGTGTATGAGAGAACGGGGTGGTGGCAGGAAGATGACAGAGGGAGGGAGGTTCTCCTGAGAAATAAAGCTAAACAACATATCGAATTGGTTTTTCACTGTCCTAAATCATGATCTCTATTTCCATTATTAAAAAAAAGAAGAAGTGGCATCTTGTTCAAGGAACCACTTCTTAATTTAGTAACTGAACATCAATAACCCATTAAGAAGAAACTAATTGCTATGGCTCCTCCCTGGGCATTGCCTTGGTAAACAAAGCAGTAAGATAATTCACTATTAATTGTTCTGCATTTGAAAGAAGTAATGCAGTATATTTCTGTCTTGCTTTCAAATGCGCTGAGTGAAAGCTCCGTGATCAGGACGACTCCATTCTTCTTGCTTCAGAGAAACCAGAAAGCATTAAAAATCTGGTTTTCGGTGAGCAAAAGGAGGGGATTGGGGGGTGCGCAGGAAATTCAAGAGGTGGAAAGAAGGCAGTCTTGAGAACACCCCAAAAAATGTTCGACTGGTATCCTTGAAGATCACAAGGCTAGGTTCACACAACATCCTAACCCAGCTGTGTTAACAAAACACAACTACTGCATTCCTAGATCTTATTATGCCTAAACAGATAAAACCATGTTATGGCTTAACATCACGGCCAGTTCACACAACATACTAAGACCATACATGGCAAACCACAAAGTACACAACCCCAATTAGCCCAGCCTGGCATGTTGTATGAACCCAGCCAAAGACTTTCAAAGACCACCTGGCCAGAGAAGAACTTTCTTTCCTCCTCCTCCTCCTCCTCCTCCTCCTCCTCCTCCTCCTCCTCCTCCTCCTCCTCCTCCTCCTCCTCCTCCTCCTCCTCCTCCTTCCCCATTTCTACATGCACATACCACCTGCTCTCCCACCCCATCCAGGCACAAGGTACCAACACACCCTCGCCACCACCACAAATTGGTAGCCAACACATACCTCCACCTGCTGGCAGATCTGTATCAGTTTGGCCATCTGGTTTTCTAGCTCACTATTGCGCTTAACCAAGTTGGTGAGGTTCATCTCCAGAGTTTGCTGCCAGCATCGAAAGAAGAGGGGAGACAAAGGAAACAAAAACAAAGAATAAATATCAACATGCCACAGAGACCGGATAAAGCTAACCAAAGTTTCCTTAACAATTCAAATGCAGGGCAGCAAAACCAGGGTAATCACTGCGGTGGAATGAGCACCTTGAACACAGCCCTGTAGCTGGACTTCATAGATTTATGCTCTTTCTAGGGAACGAGGTTGCTTTCAATTCATCTTATGCAGCACAACAGTTTTTCTGTACATTTCCCTTACGAGACTCACCCTCCACCATCATTGGCTGAACTACCATGATCTAACAGAATGTTTCTAACTGTGCTCACTGTCAGGGTTTTCCTGTGAAAAGCAAATCGCTTTCTGTACTGTCTGTGTCCTTTCTGTTTACCTTCTGGTTCTCAAAAAAAAATTCACTGATAAAGCAGGTGCAGCTGCATCATGTGATGTTATTGTCTCAGTCCGAAATAACTATCCCATGGGAACAAAGGCCCAAACAATTCCCGGGAGTGGGGAAGACAATGTGCAACACTGCCATCTCATGGCGGTTTATACTATGTGCAATCCTGAACGCTTTAGGCTTTGTTAATTTGAAAAGCCTTGTGACCCATGATTCTAAGGTTCCACCAATCAGAAAGCTGAAACAAGTGTATATCTCAGCTGTGAACTATGGGTCTGTGCTTCTTGACTTCTGTCTGGTCTTTTAGCCATGTTCGTGTGTATGTTCTGCCTCTGAAGACTAGGAAAGGCGTAGCTATGCGTGGCTGTGTGTGTAGGCCATGGCATGGGCCTTCATGTCTGTCACTGGAAACAAACACGAAACTCTACTTGTATGAATGTTTTTCCTTTTTGCAATAATGTAACTGTATATACATTTATTGCCTTTCTATTACAAGTAAACATTTTAGCCATAAACGCTGCACTCTGTCTGATTACTCTGCGCCTTACCCCATTAGCCAGCATTAACCCACACTCACTTCAGAGGAGAACATGGTAAGAAAGCTAAACACTGCTAGGTTTTGCCAGACCTGAAGGATCATAATTGGCCTGGGCGGAGAATGAAAGACACACATGCTCAAGTAAGATTTGGTTGAAGACCTGGGAAACCATCATGAGAAAGTCAAGGACAAGGGAACAAAGAGGTCAAATGCAAGGGAGAAAGAATAATTAAGGAACTGGGGGGGGGGGAAGTTCAGTATTGCCTATTCTGATTGACAGTATTCCTTCAAGATGAAGGCAGAGTTTGTTTGTTTTTTTCCCCTTAATCCTAATAAACTAGGTTCCCTTAACTGGGAATAAGCTTGAGAACTGCACTTCCAGTGCTGGTCCTGCATAAACAAGCTGTAGCCTGCTTGATCTACAGACCTCAGGGACCAAAAAGTGCGGTAGAAATGCTGTAAATAAATGCAAACGAAGAAACAGATCCAAAAGGAGGTCATAGCTGGGGAAAAGAGATTAGGAGCTGCGATGGTGTTGAGGGATGGAGGAAGATGGGCTGGGACTACGAAAAAGAGATGTGGCCTTTTTCCAAAAACGGGGCAAATCAAAAAGCTTCTGTGCTGTATGGATGCAGTACTAGCCGCAAGCAGCTGTTAGGGGTCCAATGGATGAGTCCAAAAATTGTAGGGTGGGGCCACCCCAGCCTTCTTTTAGTTGCCCCCCCCGGCCCCCTTCAAATGGGAGAGGCCAAAGTTGGAGGCCTTTTTTTTCTGCATTTGGGGGATTTTGCAGGGCAGAATGGATGCTTTAACCCTTGCAGATGCACCCTCTATCTTGGCATTGCCAGCTTGGGAGGGCAGCCTTTTGCACACTAGACGAAGCCTGGGGCAGCCCTCAAGCCAATGGAAATGGCACACCCCTGGCCTAAGGGAATGAACAGCCCGAAATGTACATTAAGACAACCTGGGCAAGGGGGGGTTGAAATGCTTCCAGATACACCCATTGCAACGAAAAAGATCAAAAGACTAAAACACAAGAACCTGGAAGCTGCTTTTGCCCAACGTACTGTGTTCCCATGTTTAACTAAAAGATTATGTGCAGTTCTATTCCTCCGGAAAAAAACAAAACAAAAAACCAATAATAATAATAATAATAGCCTCCCATTTGTTGCTGCAGAAATTGCTTGGCGTTCATGGCTTGCTGCACCAGTAAATATTCAAAATGCACATTTTATTCCTCTTCCCACCCCCACAAGCTACCAGAGTGTGGACTTTGCATCTTGGGTTTCTCCATTTACAGTGTGTTAAACAGGAAAATAAATACAGTTCGTGCCACAGCAATCTCGCTTTTAGCTTTCACTTTGCTAACTTCATTTATTTCCCCTGTGACCTAGGAAACCTTGGGCTGCTATGAACCAATTCCTTTCTTCTTTTTTCCTTACATGCTATTAAATGGTGATCTGTTATCGCAAAGATGCCAGTTGGATACAAAGTTGTCTGGGACAGTTTTTTTACATGCATCCTTTGACCACCCATCTTTTGAACGCTAGCTGTCAACTGCAATCTCTTCCATAAAAGCACTATATCTATCTATCTATCTATCTATCTATCTATCTATCTATCTATCATCTAATTTTTCAATAAAATAAATATATACAAAACAAACAAAAAGAGAAAAGGAAAGGGAATGAAAAGAAAACATACAATTATGCTTTCTGCCCTTCTTTCTATCAAGTAATTATCATCTTATTCTTTTTCCCATCCTCTTCATCCCTTTTTAATCAACAAATCCAGAAATCATCGATCTTTTCTTCTTTCGACAAAAAGTCGATATAAGGTTTCCAGTCTTTCAAAAAACTCTTTTGTCATTTTTTCTCTGACCAGACTGGTCAGCTTTGCCATTTCTGCAAGTTCCGTTAATTTTATAATCCAATCCACCACTGTAGGTATTTCATTGCTTTTCAACCCTATTAGATATTTTTCATTGCTGCTTGGCGATACCCTACCATCCATTCACACATCTAGGACATGCAACAAAAGGGAAAATCTGACGTGCAGAAAAGGAACAGATTCCTAAGTTTAGAAGGAACCTTTGGCTTCGTGTATGCATACACAGATGCACACATGCACACACAAATATCAGGGAGGCACAAAGAAGCCAGCTTTCCCACAACCCCACATATGTATCGCTGTTTGAGAGATGTACAGATAGTATCAGGAAATCTGGTTTAACATCTGTGCAAGTAGGTGGGCCTCAACTTCTCCATTGGCAAGGCAAGAACAATAGCGTAATTTATCAGGAAACCGAATGCAAGCAAATGCCAGGACCCTGTTTGCCAAGCTTCAGTCACAAATTTAGATTTCAAGGAAACAGGAAAGATGTTAAATAATGAAGTCATCATTTCTTTATTGCTTGCTGCAATCAACTCAAATCGTTGCCCCCTTTCCTTGCTCATATCCTCCCTGCCTCCAAGTCCTGTGCAATGTAGTTCCCCAAAAGAGAGTGGGCTATAAGTCAAGGCCCGACTGCTGGTTTTTAAGGTGCCTTAGACCAGGGGTCCCCAACCTGTGGGCCATGGCCCGCTAGTGGGCCGCGGCCTGTTAGGAAGTGGGCCGCGGGGCTCCCTCCTGCAAAGCCCGCCCCCTGGTGCACGCGATTAACCCACCCCGGTGCGCAAAATTGGCTCCCACCTGCAAACCCCACCCCCTGGTGCGTGCAATTGGCTCCCGCCTGCAAACCCCGCCCCCCCAGTCCATGGAAATAATTTCTTCCACGACCGGTCCCTGGTGCCAGAAAGGTTGGGGACCGCTGCCTTAGACCCTCATTCTGCAACAAGGCCCAGTCATCTGTATATTATTGACTTCCACTTCCATCCACCCCACCTGATGATCAAGGTTGAGGAGAGATATAGCCCAAGAATATCTGGAGGATCACAGGTATGCCACCCTTGTAACAGTGTGAGTAGGCAAGTGGGTGCCCTCCATTTACTTGGGATTTCAACTCTTACGTATCCAGCAATGACAAAGGTTGTTAAGCAGATCACAGGTTGTTAAGTGAATACAGCTTCCCCAATGGGTGTTTTTTGCTGGAAAACGGCAAAAAAGTCGCAATGCATGATCACATGACCATGGGACGCTGCAACCGGTTGTAAATGCAAGCTGGTTGCCAAGCACCCGAAAAGAGATCATGTGACTGCGAGGGGGTGCTGCAACGTTTTGCAATGCTCAGAAGTGCTTTACAGGCCATAAAGCAACCATTCCAAGGCCGTCGTAACTTCAGACCGTCATTAAACGAACGGTCATAAGTCGAGGACTACCTGTACATGTAGAAACACAAACTTACACAAATACACACAGTAGAGTAGGAACCAAAAATGGCTTAAACGGCTCCTTCTAATTCTATAATTCACAGCCCTTTGCTAGCAAAAGGATATATGGGAAGTTTCCCCGTCTTCACTGAACTGAATGTGGTCCTCTAAACAAACTAATGCAAACCAGCTGATTACCATCCTTTGCTATCATGTTTTCTTACAGCTCAATGCTATTAAGGGCGTAATTCAGCTAAAAACAGGGAGCGCTTCATTCACTAATTATCTCTCCCATTTGCCAGCTTGGCAGCTCAAAAATTTCAAGCTTGGAAGTGGGGCAGATTCTCTTTAATGCAGCTAATGAAGGAAAATTAGTGAGGAGACTTCTATAGCAAGCAAGTTGTCAGACACGTAGAAATTTGCAAGATTGCTCTGCAAGGAACCAGCTTTTCTTCCCAGACAACTTAATGCATGTTTCTGTTTTGTAAAGGACTATTTTGTGCAGAACATCAATTCACAAAGAGCCAACCCCATGTCAATGAAAAGCAAATTCTCCTAAGTGGACTAGCAGTGCCAAATGTTTTTTTAAACAAATCATCATCATCTCTGATTTCTGTTGTGGGGCTCTCAAATAAAGGAATTCTCTTTTTCCTGGTACAAGTGAGAATGTGTTCGTCATAATTGAATTACATCCTAGCCAATCACAAGTCTAGTGTGACCACATACAGAGAAACACTAGGCTTCTCTGCCACTGATAGCTATCTGGAAGACAGCTGAAAACTCCTGGAGCCATTATTTGATTGATTGATTGATTGATTGATTGATTGATTGATTGATTTCTATGCTGTTCTGGCTCTGAGCAATGCATAACACAGTGAAACATTAAGAACTATAACACCTAACAAAACCAACAATAATGCTGTGTTGACGGTTGTTCTTGCTATTATTATTTGCAGTGGTCTGTATTGATTAAACTACAGGAAAAGTGGAGGAAGCCAAGACTTCTGGGGGAGGCCTGGAGAACTGAAGATGTCTCCGCGAAAGCGGAACCGATGAGTAGACTGGTTCCTTGGAACTTCCCTGGATAAGGAGAGGAGGGAGATTGCCCATATGTGCTCCAGATGGCTGCTCCTCACAAGGAGACCACAGGACAGCGGTCTTCCATGGGTCTGAGCACCAGGAGACAAAGGGATCAGCCATCTTGCTTGCAACCGTGGTGGAGCCTTTTAAAGGACACTAAGTTTGCAAGCCTCATTTTCTAATCACTTTCGGAAATTGCCTATTAACCATCTTAAAGCTATAAGAGACCTTCAGAATGACAAGTTTGAAAAGTTACCAGGTGAGTTTAGCTTCAACTTTGAATAAAGGAAAAATTAATTACAAGCTTAAGAACGTAGAGAATTTGAAATAAACAGCAAAAAGCTAAATAAAATTTTGATATAAGAAAGTTACAAATGGATTAAGGGTCCAGTTAAATTTGGAATATTGACTTTTACTATAAGATTTTGGAATTAACTATAAAAAATAAATAGCTTCTCATGGGAACCAGAGTTATTTTGGCTAACTTGGCTCATAACAAAAATAAGCAACTTTATGATTTTAGAAACTGGACACTAGAGGGGATTCTAGTGTATCTTCATAAAGATTCTATGTAGAATGAAAAAAAATACAAGCCAGTTTTGGTATCAGTTAACTGGGACTTACAAAATGACACAAAATGTCGTAACATTGGAAATATTGAAGAATGGAGTCAGAAATTAGTAGCTACTATATCAACAGTGTCATTAATGATCTCTGATTCTATGGATAGATTATGTCCAAAAGATGTCAATGAAGGAATAACAGATATGGAATAAATTTTGTCTGATAAGACAGAGAAAGTACCAAAAGTGGAACTACAAATGACGGGCCAAGAGAATAATTTGGAAAAGGATGCCTTATTGGATATACAAAACAAACTGGCTGAAGTTTTAAAAATTAAAAGGGAAATACAAACGACAAACCAAGAGAATGACCTGGAAAATGTTTTCTTATTGGATCTACAAAAGAGGCTTGTTAAACCCTTGAAGAAGTCTGTGTGATGGGATAAAGAAGAATTGAAATCAAATCCTATGACAATATTTGAATGAACTAAGGATTAAGACTGTTAGAAGTAAAAGGAAGGAATATAAAGTTGGCTTATTTGATTAAGATTAAAATAAAATATTTATTTGCAAAGTTCTGGCTACAGACTTTTTGCTGACACCAGGATTGAAAAGTTGATGTTTTATGGATTTGCTTATAGATAAGGGATGGGGTGTGGGATGGAGACATATCTGTTTGTAACCTTATAGGGGGTGAAGAATTACTAAATTTGTCTAGACTTGTTGCAATGAAGGTTGGAAGTCACTTCTTTGTATGTTTCTTTTCTTTTTCTTTATCATATTCTTTCTTTTCTCTTTTCTCTTTTCTCTTGCACTTTTTATTCTTTCTTACTATTCTTTTTTAAGTTTAGTTTTATTAGTTTCTACTATTGTAATCAAAATCCTTAATAAAAAATTATATGTGAAAAGTGGAGTTAGCCAGTATGATGTAGTGGTTAAGGTGCTGGACTGGGAGTGGAGAGATCTAGTCCTCCTTTAGGCATGGAAACCAGCTTGTTAACTTTAGATCAGTCTCTCCTAGCCCTAGACTGGGAAGTTGAAAAACGTTCCAGAAGATGGCAATGGGAAACCACTTCCCAAACTGTTGCCAAGAAAACTGCATGGGTCTATCCATGTGGTCACCAGGAATCAAGATTGACTCAAAGGACCATAACAACTGGAATGCTGGAGTCTGCATCAGTACCAGGGACAGCTGCCTTAGTCAATTTCACAACCATGACCAATTCACGTGCAACTTTTACACAGTATCTGCCGCTACTTCACTTTTTATCCATAAGTCCATTCACTTCATATCTACACGGATGGGTTAATTTTTAAAATAACAAGAGCTTAGTTGAATATCAACATGTTAAGGTATCATTATATGCTTTCATGAAAGTATTTTGGGATTTGTTTTAAGTCAAGTGAAAAAGAGAAAAACCCAAGGATAATTATGCATCTATAAAATAGTTCAGGAGATGTCAGTCAGTTCACATTGGATTTCACAAGGACTGAATTCCATAAGCATCTCTAATCAGAGCTGTCAATTCCTACTGCTTTGATGCTGATATGTTTCCAGATGCTTCTTTCTAAAAAAGAAGAAAAGAAAAGAAAAAAGTCCAGATTCTGTAATGATGAGAGTCAACGTTTTGGTTTTTAAAAGATCCTGGTTCACTTGATTGCAGATAAAAGCTCAGAAGCATGGTTCCAGTATGCCTGAGGGCAATTTAAAAAAAAGTGATATCTATTTCTCAAATCTCATTATTTTAGGCAGGGCGTGGGAGTCTGCCTGAGGGGTTTTGAGTATTCAGGACTGATCCTTGTGAAACATTTCTCTGCATGCTCAGAGGAGGCAAAAAGAGAAGAAAAAGGCATTCCCAGAATGCATTCAGAGTTCAAGTGAAAAAAAAAAACAAGGGCCTACTCAGGACCTTAAGTAAAAAAATAAAGGCTCGGTTTCTCATACAGGTAGTCCTCACTTAACAGCCATTTGTTTAGTGATGGTTCAGACTTACAATGGTGCTGAAAAAACAACTTACAACCAGTACTCACACTTACGACCGTCGCAGCATCCCCACGGTCACGTGATCACGATTTGGACGTTTGGCAACCAGTTCGCATTTATGACCATCGCAGCGTCCTGTGGTCACGTGATCGCCATTTTCGACCTTCCCGGCCAGCTTCTGGCAAGCAAAATCAATGAGGAACCGCGTGATTCGCTTAACAATCACATGGTTCGCTTAACCCCTGTGGTGATTTGTTTAACGACCACCACAAAAAAGGTCGTAAAATTGGGTCAGATTCACTTAATGACCACTTGGCTTAGCAACCAAAATTCTGGTCTCAATTGTGGTCATTAAGTGAGAACTACCTGTATGGGGACATTCTTATAGATTTCTTGGCAACAATACTGTATGAAAAAAAATTGCCACTGCCTTCTTCCAAGGCTGTTTTTAACTTCCCAGCCAAGCTAAGATTTCTTGGTCTCCCATCCAAGTACTAAGCAAGTCCAACCCTGCTTAATTTTGAAGATCAACCAAGTTTGGCTAGGTGGTGTTATGTACTGCAGATGTGCAACTTTTATTGCAAAGAAGATTGATAGATTGGGTCATTTCCAGGCTCAGTTTGAACTTTATGGAACTTAAAATAGTTTGGAAAACAGGATACCTAATGGACCATCTTCTCCCTGATGATACATCCATCCCTTAAGTAGGTCGCAGGTGTCCTCTTGCCTATCTCGATGGTATCGGAAACATCTTTGCAGAAATACTGGAGAAAATGTTCTATGTCTGACCTGACACATAATGTAGCTTGTTTGCCTTTGGCTTAGTGTGTTGTCTAAAAAATAGCATACCATACTCAACCATATTTTCAACTGGGAAAATATGAGCATCTTAAACCAAGCCAAATCCAAAAATGCTACAGAATTCCTGGAAGCTTGGCACTCAGACAAAGTAGCCATCAACAGACACATAGAGGTAAACAACATTTACATACCATTCATAAGAGACAATAGAAAAGCCAAAAGACCAGAACACCTCCTTGCCAGCAATCAACACCCAGATATGCAAAGATTAACACCAGGATTAGCACCAGAGGAACAATCAAACAGCACAATATACCCTAATCAAGTTACTATTAACTCAGTCAATCAACCAAGCAGCAAACAACAGCCCAATCAAGGAACTCCTAAGGAGAGAACAACACCTCCACCAACACAAGCAGGACAAGACATGGTATATAAATAGAGAGCAAGTCCCACTCCCTTTTCGCACTGAAGATGTTGCCTAGTCTGGCAATGAAATGTCTGCAAGAAAACAACAAGGCTCAGAGAGCACCAAGGACTCCACAAATAGCCAATATGTTTTACAAGCGATGGTTGATGACTTAGATGATGTGCAATCTCAGCCAATTATGAAATAAACCATGATTCGGAATGATGTATGAATCTAGTGTAATTTGTACATGTTTGCATGATGTTTCTGATTCTATCATCCTGGTTTGATGGTCTGAATGTTCTCTCTGGCCTGTTTAGCTCCAGCCACGGACGTTCCATCAAGTATGGATTCTAATCGAAGAAAATCTGTTCTCTCAACATATCTGACACCAAATTCTCTGTCCTGCAACATAAAGAACATCTCAAACACCAATCAATCCCTTCTTCCACATGCCTTGCCATAGAATTTTCCAAACCTTTCATGCAAATCAATTGTATTTAGCATCTATACAGTACACCAGGTGCATTTCAAGTCTTCAAAGCATTTAACTGCCATTATCTCAGTATCCTATACCTAATCACGACCAATAGCCTTTATTGCCACTAGCCTGAGCCAACATCCCCCAGACTGTGGGCTCCTGGATTTTGGGCTTACTTCTAGGAGCTTACTGGTTCCACATTCTTGCCAACAAAACAATAATTTTGGCATAGTTGCCAACACCCTGCAGATTAATTCCTGGGGATCAGCTTGCCTCTTGACACTACAGATTGCTTTAGACATTGTTCCAAGCTTACTTCTGGTTCCAGCAGATCATAATCTCCCCCAAAGCACAAAACAATGGCTGAGTTTGTTAAAAAAACTGGATCAAATTGTGGGTTTTAATCCAGACATTGAAGGACAATAAGCAAAAAACCTGAAATTGATGGTTTCCAGCAAACTAAGAAGGGAAGGAATCATGGTATGTGAGGAATACATGAGTCCCGAAGTGTTTAAAGGCTCATTCATTGATGTAGCATCAAACCATGGTTTGATGTTTTGTCTGAAACAATCCTGGAAGTATGTTATGTGTTGCAATATTAATCTAAAACAACATGCATTTGGCAAATCTAAGTGCTGTTTCCCATCAAAAGCAACCTCTGATAGTCCAAGGACACACCTGAGACCATCTTGAGAACTTGTATCATCACTGTAGCTGTTGGGTGTTAAACACACACATTTAGCACCTTGCAGCAAATTATTTAGAAGAGGAAATATGCCCTCCATCATAGTTCCTAGTAGGAGACTGATAGAAGGGATCACCATTAATAAGCTGCGAATGACCAGAAGTGATGGAGGTTAAAGAAAACCAGGGCTAACATTGAAGAAGACTGCAAGGAAACCTTCAGACAAGCTGTTTTGGTAGAAATTCTAGGAGGGAATAGCGAATCTAAATGCACTGTATGACAAATGAGTCACCCTAAACCTGTGCCTGTAAGAGAAAGGTAGAAATATAGAAACACAGGCAATTGAGTGAAAAATCCCAAATGAGATTCAAGTTGAAGTGATTGTCTGTGATAGGAAGAATTTGGAGAAATTAAGTGGAAGATGAAATTGTTTTCAGATATTGCATCACTTACCCTGCTTCTTGCTAGTGATAGGAAGGTGGTTTAATATGTATAGCAATTAAATAACTCTGCCTCTGAGCCTCTCTTTGGTTCCTGGGATTTTGGGTTTTGAAGGTTATTTATTTATGGTGTGTTTCTATCTTACCCTTTAATTCATCAGGGAACATCAAACATCATGCACGTGGTTCCCATCTGGTCTGTTATTCTGTCATTAACTAAGAACAAATCTGAGCATCTTCTATAAATGTCTCTGCCAGATGCTCTCATTCCGCGCCCTGGAACCCAGCATTAACTTGCAGATCTTCAAGTTCATTACTCTGGAAAATCAGCAAAGAAATAAAATACTAGCAGCCGGGATAGAGCATAATATAGCTGCCGCGGAGCGTGGAATGAAGCAGATTTCAGTCTGGCATTTTACCGGTTCTATTAAAACTGTCAGGGCATTCCTCCTGCTGTTGTTTTTGAGGTCCTATAAAGGGAAAACCAAGGCCACGGGTTTCATAAAGAGCCAGAGGGGTCATCCCCCAAAACAAGGAACTTCCCCAAGAATACGAGTAAGAAAGCAAAAGAGATTTGCCACACCCACGGTGCCATCAGATAACCTGGGTGTGAAAGCACTCCAATGCCAGTTGTAGACGCAGTCCACACCTTTTCCTAAAATGCTGCTGAAATTTACATGAAAGAAGGCACTCGGGCTTTTCCTGTCCCAGTGACAGCATCGCCTGCATTCCCCGCTGAAACATGTGGCTAATTAGCCGCACGATTCCCCAAACAATGTCAACGAAAACAGATGGGCTAGGAGAATTAGACGGAGCAGGTCCCAAAACACAGAAGCACAATCTCTCTCTTCATTACATGGCAGAGAACTAAGCAGTTCTCTTTAGCATCCTTCCCCTTTTCTTCTTCCAACCTTTCGTTGGGAGATTGTGCCGGGCGATGCCTGCACTCTCCCGTCCTCCTATCTAAATGAACTGCAGCCAAAATGACATATAGATCTTGGCTCCATCTGAGTTTCACAGATGGAGGGGTCAGTCCGACAAAGCTTATTCTAACCCCCTCCCTCCCTGCTGCCACCACACTCCTCAATCAGATTTCCAGCTTCTTGGAAGACTGCCAAATGCAAAGAAACTTCAGCATCAATAATGATGGTTTTTTTCCTGGTGAAAACCAAACCCCGAGCAACAGTTTGCTGCATTAATTGGATGCTGCTGGGGTTAGAAAAGAGACTCAAAACTCAGGGGGGGAAATAAGAGGAATTCTCAACTGTAACAACACTACTGATAGTGCTCGACTTATGACCACAATAGGGACCAGAAAATTCATCATTAAGCAGTGTGGTCATTAAGCGAGGCATCACACAACCACACCCAATTTTACGACATTTTTTGCGGTGACCGTTAAGCGAATCACGTGGTCATTAAGTGAATTATGCGGTTGATTTTGCTTGTCGGAAGCCTGCTGGGAAGGTCTCAAACAGCGACCACTTGACCCCGGGACCCTGCAACCATTGTCAATACATGCCAGTTGCCAAGCGCCTGAATTTTGATCACATGACCATGGGGACACTGCAACGATCGTAAGTGCAAGGACCAACCATAAGTCATTTTTTTCAGTGCCATCGTAACTTTGAATGTTCGCTAAATGAATGGTCGTAAGTCGAGGACTACCTGTATTGCAATGGGCTCCCGCAGAGACACAAGGATATATTTACATTTGGAGAAAGCCACAGAAAACTACTGCGCCAGGAAAATCCAAAAGGAGAAACAGGAGAAGCCATTGATTTGGGGTGATATATATCAAGAAGGAGGAGAAGGGAGGACTGGTCAATAGGGCTGGGCAGCAAAAGGTGCTTCAGAGGACAAGGGCACACACACACGGCCCCATCTGGCTGTGCAACCCAGGACAAGACTGTTGTTTCAAACAGTTAAGGACAGATCTGTAGCTTGAATCACGTCAACTGGATTTCTATTTTCTCAGTGGAAACATTTCGCTCCTTATCCAAGGAGCTTCTTCAGTTGGATAAGGATAAGGAGTGGAACGTTTCCACTGAGAAAATAGAAATCCAGTTGACATGATTCAAGCTATAGACAATTCCACCTGGATGACTGAGAACCTTCATAGGCAGTTAAGGACAGATGTTCTCTGAGTGCCCCACACGCTCCAAAGCATCTTTTTGCCTTCAATTCCAAAGCACTGCACAGCTTTCTTGTTCAATGTTTGCTTTTTTCCAGGCTCCAGGGAGATAATTCTACAGCATCCAAAGACAAAAAATGTTACAATGGCCCAATTAATGTCTCCCATCCGGTGGCTGACGGTGCTGTTTTGAGATGGATAGCTGAAAAAAAAAAACCTTGGGTCAATGGCTGCGTTGGAGAGTTTGGCTTCTCTGCCTCCCTGAGCGATCTTAGAGCAGGCCCATTCACAGGAACTGCTACCCGGAGACACTTGTAGATGAAGATGCTAGGGACAAAGGGACAAATTGGCCTACCATGTTCATGGACCACTGGATGCCATTACTTGGAGGGGGGGGGAGTTTACAAGCCTTTTTTTGAAAAATGTAGAACACGTAAATGCATGCTACTCTGAGAGCAGAGGGAGAAATCTTTATAAATAAGTAAGCACAACAGTAAATAAACTCAGATTAAATATTACTCTGAGTCCAGCAAAGCCTCTGGGTTCACAGCAGCAGAACAGAGTGAAGACAGCAAGAGAGAACTAAGGGTACGGTAGCTTTCAAGACTGGGAAAAGGTTTCTAGATCCAAAGCTTGTTCCAGGGTGATGCTGGCATTCTTGAGCTAGGACTGGGGCTCTCGAGAGGCTGAGCTGTTCCTTTCATCAATAAGCCACCTTATCAATGGGCCCCAGAGATGGGACTTCTGCTCTTCAATCAATTAAACAACCTGTGCATGCTTGGAAGACAGTCAATTGATTGATTCTTAAAACCAGCAGCTCTCTTGGGCCCCAGCACCTGACTCACAGAGACTGCTGTGTGACTCAATTGTTTCTCCTGAAATGCACCACCTTGAAGAACATGAGTGGGAAGAGACTTCAGGAGTGGTGTGTGTGTTGTGTTTGTAAGAAGATTCAATCTTCAGTATCTACAGACTAGAAGGATACAGTAATGTGCAAAGAAAATCACCTAGACTTGGGATGCATTGATTTATTAAACTGATTTATATAGCTGCCCAATCGACATGTGACTCAGGGTGGTGTACAGAATAAAAACAGCTCATATTTACTACAACAACAAACCCACATGAACATATAATAAGACATAATGTGCCAAGGGCAACTTCGTCCACCTAAAACAATCCCCAAACCATCAAGATGGGCACAAAACCTGACTCTGTCACTGGGGGAAAATCCAGGGCTAGAGGGCCTTCCAAAAGACAGAGGAGATCGGGACCTAGCAAATCTCAGAGGGAACGATGTTGCATAGGTCAAATGCAGTGACAGAGAAGGCACATCTCCCGAGTCCCACTAGACCAGGGGTGGGGAACCTTTTTTCTGCCAAGGGCCATTTGGATATTTATAACCGGGGACGTGGGGGGCGGGGTTTCTGGGATTTCTGCGGACCGGGGGCGGAGTTTGTGGGCAGGAGCAAATTACAAGCACTGGGGGGCGGGGTTTGCAAGCAGGAGCCAATCACAAGCACTGGGGGCGGGGTTTGTGGGCAGGAGCCAATCGCGTGGAAGGGGCGGGGTTTGCGAGCGGGCGCCCCACAAGCCTTAGGCGGGAGCCCCGCGGGCCTGATGTTGCCCACCCCTGCACCAGACCACACTGCTAAATTAATGGGACCCAGAGCATGCTCACTTATCAAATGGGCAGAAGTAATCGGAGACAGGCTGTTTCCACAGATAACCAGGCGCTGTGCAATGAAAGGCTTTATACTTCACAACCAGTACCCGGAACTGCACCTAGAAACCTCCTGGGAGCTTGTGAAGCAGCAGTGTTACATGCTCATCCTGAGATGAGACCAGCTGGGAGGCTGTTTGGTCTGGTGCCTGGTGGGAAGGTTATTTTTGTTTCTTTCTCTGTTTATATTGATTGCTGTGAGATGCCTAGAATCGTGATATGAAATGGGTGTCCATCTAAATTCTGTAAATAAAATAAATACTCATGCCATGGCATTCTGGATCCTGGAAAGGCATACAACCTTGAGCTAAATGGCTTTGCTTATAAGTCAACTCAGGACATTCCTATTTCAACTGAAACCTCTGAATCTGCAATATGGCAAAGTGTGAGCATGCTCTAATTCCCTCTTCCCTTAAGTTTCCATTAAATAACTCCAAGCTGTCAATGTTGTGTCTCCCACCCATTTATTAATTTGCAAAGCAGGAGTGGGGAACCTGTGTCCCTCCTCCTGATATTGCTGGAATCCAACTTGGATTCTAGAAGTGCCTGAGAAGAAACTGTTTAAAGTGCTCTGGGCTTTCCAAAAGCTCAAAAATGATGGAATTTGTCTCTTAATTTCTTCATACGTTTTAGAAAAGATCTGAAACCTTTGTTCTCTGTGTGTTTTTTCTGGGAAAGGACAAACACCAGCCAAGCTTTATTTCTGCTAGGTTCTTATCACCATGGAACTGAAGTGAGACACCAACACAGGCTCCCAGCAAAATCCATGGTGAAATTCTTTTTTCTCTGGGGATGTGTTTGGGACAAAATGGAGGCAAAGACCCTGGATAATGTTGGTGTGATCTTGACAACACAGATGTGCTTCAGAATTCACACGAGGCACCTGAAAGGATGAGCTCCTAAAACAAGCCATTTCAGATGGGTTTCTCATTCCACATGGGGCGATGATGGTTGGGGGGCATAACATCCTGTGGCTCTTTGCTGAGCAATTAATTCACGCTTCCAAAACATGTGGTAAGAAAGAAACAGATTTACATCTTGAAGGACCAGAATTGGAAGGAGCTCAGAAAGCAGCCCAGTCCTTTGATGGCCTTCAGACGTTTTTGAGATGCTGAGCTGGCTTCTGTTACCCTATTTTAAAGAAGAAAGGGAAAAAATGATGGTTTCATCTCCCCTGCTACCACAAGATGTGCTTAAAGGGACTTAGCTAAGGGTGCTAAAGCACCTAAATGTATCCATAATTTTAAAAAATGGTAGCAAATCCCACCTTGGGCAATGTTTCTGTTACATGCTTTGGACTTTAGCCCAAAGATCTGAGATAGCGTTTGAAGAACAGAGTGGAGCACTTGTCCCCAGACGCACACCTCTGGCAGTTAGCCCAAGCAAGGAACGTTCCATCTATTAACTCAAGAGAGAGAAAGACGATGATGTTTGGCTGACTGGCTGCAGCACAAAGGGACCAATTATGCTCCTCTTAAAGTCTGCTCATGCTTTGCTTTATTGGGCCACACTTCAGGACTCAGAACACCCAGAAGACACTTTGTAGAATCTCATTATCCAAAATGTGGCCATTCAGAGAGCAAGGTCTTCTGACCTCCTCCTTCCCTTAAGACAGTTGCTATTTTGTTTGCATTCTGGAATACTGTCTTGCTCACTGAATTTTGGGCTTGAGTTGTGGGTTTTCTTTAAATCCTCGGTAGTGTGGGGGAAAGGGGGATCCAAATTAGCTGGGAGGGAAGTAAAAACACAAGCTGCTGAGCTCTGATAAGAAGAATAACCAGCCCACCATCACAACAGCTTTCAGAGGTTCTGGAGAACTTGACAAAACGTTAATGTTTGTCAGACTAAAGAAACTGCTGATTGACCAAAGGAGGTGCTGCTTGCACAAAATTAATCATGTGGAAGAGACAAAGGCTGTAATCTCTCACCGTGCATCCCAAACAGGATGCTGGAATCCAACTGGTTTGGCAACTCCAATCTTGCCTTTAGGGCTTCAGTTTATCGCACCTGCTTTACTTTCTGCCTGCATGTGAGTTTCTCCCAAACTGGTATCTTACAGATGCACTGGAGGATAATTCCCATATATCCCAGCCATCACCGAATCATTACATTGGAATAGGCTGCTGTAAGCCGAAGAGGCTGTTGGTCCAAATTAACAAAGCCATTCTGCAACTTGCAATACTGAGATCTCTCAAGATTGTTAAATCCAGGGACAACATACTCACCATCTGAACTCTGTGGACAGATTTCTAAAGAGCTTAAGGATCAAAGGAGGAAGCAAGGGATGGTGCAGCAGTCAAACTATGGATCAGGTATTTGTCAAATATGCCACAAAGCCAAGCACTTATTCCTAGGTTTTGGGGGCAGTCAACAAGACCTCAATACTACCATTTGCACGAGTCCCTTGTTTTATTTTAAACTCATTAAATCTTGGAGCAAGACTTCAAGATCGCCAAATCATTCCACCAGACTTCCATGGAATATTTTCAGGCACACATGGCTGACTGATTTATTGAAATGGTAGAAAATTTATTCTTTCTAGAAATGTTCCTATTAAGAAAGGGTCCTGAAACATTGAAAAGTTGGGGAACTGAAGGTTATTGCAGTTTTTTAAAAATATTAAATAGGCCTAGAGAATGTCTGGAGACTCCAAAAACAGAGGATTATTTCAACAAAGACAAAAAACGGAAAATTAGCAAAAGAGATCAAATTTCCAATTCATGTAGTTTCAAATTCACAGAATGAATGGGAGAGTGTGAGATCAAAGGGAAAGCGTAAGACAGGTGGAAGGGGCCAGTCATTGATGAAATGATCTTGGTAATCAAAACGAAACTCATCTTGGCAAGTCAATAAAATATTTAAAAAGCTTCCAACAAAAATTCTCTGAATAAGAAGCTATCCAGAAAATAGGGGTTGCTTTTTAAAAAAATCATCACTGCTTACCATTAAATGATACTTCTTTGTCTAAACGTGGGACCTCCAGATGTGTGAACTTAGTTCCATAATCACTGGCTGTCACAGTATTGGTCATAGTGGTTAAAAGTTATGGGAGCTGAAGTCCTAAACATTTGGAGAACACCAAGTTGGGGAAATCAGCTTTATAGCCACAAAAGTTCCCAGTTAAGAGACCCAGCCCCTCCAGAAAAAAATTGGAGATTTCCTAAAGCAATCAGAAGACGCCGTCTGTGGCTCTAATTAAGCTCATGCAAAGAGAGATTCATTCACTCGAGAAAGCAGCCACTGATTAATCCATTTGGAAGTCTTGTGTTATGTGCAAATCTATTTCCCAAACTAAAGCAGATTACACAGCAAAAAATCTAGAAGATGAAGGTATTGAAAAGGCAGCTTGGACATAAGCAAAGAAAATATTTAAGTTTTATAGCAGCAAAACAAACATGAAACAGCGCACACGGAAGTGGGAAGTATTTCAAGCAGATGTTTCAGTTAATAAAGGCATACTGGTGCATGTCTACCTGCACAAAGACAGAAACATTTATCAGCAGAAACAATGATCTTAATCCCTTCAAAAATATGCTCTGCTACACAGAGTGTTGATGTATGCTCTTATTATCAAGATGGGAACAGATCAATTAATTTTGAAGCCTATCTGTGACAAAGGCATGCGTACTTGTGTGCATAAGGAAAAAAGCAACAGAATTGCTTGCAAGAGGGTTTCACGTTAGGTTAAAATTATGAGTTCTTTACAATGACAATATTAAGCACTGGTTCTCAGGATGGTAAGAATTCAAGAACTGTTCTATAAACCACCCACAACTGCAGATTCTCCCTTTATCAGACAAGACAGCCATCCTTTCTCCAGTGCACCACAAGGCTGTAAATAAAAAACTCAGAAAGCCACTGTACTATTGCACACATAGCGATTGGATCTGCCCAACTGAGACAGTATGAACACTTTATGTGCAGGCCAACCACTATAAGACGTTTCTCAGCTAGCTGCAGCTGGCCATGTCATCAGAGGCACTGTTGTTGAGTGAGTGCTTTACGACATGCACCGATTCCATCCTGAAAGTCTCACCCATGCTGAGTCATCAATGTTGCAAGCAAAAGTTGGTACCTGGCATTTCGCCCTGTAACAAATGCTTTTGGCCCAAGAGCTGTAAATATTTCAAAAAGTCACAGGTTGAATGGTGCAATTATGTCCAACGGGGCATTTAAAACAAAAACAAAACCCCTAAACTCTGCTGTTCCAGCTGTGAAAATTTGCCAGAAATTTGTGCTAAAGGAGCATTCTGCAGATTAATCAATCCTTGGAACTCCACTGACACTTTTAGAGCTACAGCCTGGCTTTAAAATATGAGACTGAATGACTGAGTTATTTAGAATATGATTTTGGCATTGTTCCTGCCCTTTCAGGTTTTACTAGATTTAAATCATACATTATTGTTTGCAAATTGCCACTTCTTTCTTTTTTTTTATGTTATATTTAATGAGGTGACTTCATGGTTCAAGCGTTAATAAATGGAAATGGTCTGTTCCCTCTATGGGCTTGGTCTCCCTCTGTGATTGCAAGGAGCTACGCTAGATGTGAATAAGAGGTTTTTATTTAATCATTGTTATTGCATATATTTTTGAATTTTTTTCCTAATACCCACAGGACATATTAGCTAACAAAGAGTTGTTCATCCCTTCCATAAGTACAGTTAATTTTTCCTTACTTCATCTAATCAACCTTATCTGGTTGTTAAGAACCTGGAGGAAATATTGGCTAGGTAAAAGGTAAAGGTTCCCCCCGCACATTTGTGCAGTTGTGTCCGACTCTAGGGGCCGGTGCTCATCTCCGTTTGTTAGCCGAAGAGCCAGCGCTGTCCGAAGACGCTTCCACGGTCATGTGGCTGGCATGATGCACGCAGAACGCTATTATCTACCCACCCAAGTGGTACCTATTTATCTACTGCTGCAGCACTTGCCCAAGACCTTAGAACATAGCTTTCCAAACTGTGTGTCGGGACACGTTAGTGTGTCGGCTGCAGTGTCTGGGTGTGTCGCGGCTGCTGCTGCCTCCGAGCCCTGCCAGGATTCCATGCAGGTCCTAGTGCCTGCCGTGTGCCTTGCTGCCTCCAAACCTGCCCTGCCAGGATTCCACGCAGGTCCCAGTGCCTGCCTTGTGCCTTGCTGCCTCCAAACCTGCCCTGCCAGGATTCCACACAGGTCCTAGTGCCTGCCTTGTGCCTTGCTGCCTCCAAACCTGCCCTGCCAGGATTCCGCGCAGGTCCTAGTGCCTGCCTTGTGCCTTGCTGCCTCCAAACCTGCCCTGCCAGGATTCCACACAGGTCCTAGTGCCTGCCTTGTGCCTTGCTGCCTCCAAACCTGCCCTGCCAGGATTCCACACAGGTCCTAGTGCCTGCCTTGTGCCTTGCTGCCTCCAAACCTGCCCTGCCAGGATTCCACACAGGTCCTAGTGCCTGCCTTGTGCCTTGCTGCCTCCAAACCTGCCCTGCCAGGATTCCGCGCAGGTCCTAGTGCCTGCCTTGTGCCGTGCTGCCTCCAAACGTGCTGTGATTCCACGCAGGTCCCAGTGCCTGCCTTGTGCCTTGCTGCCTCCAAACCTGCCCTGCCAGGATTCCACACAGGTCCTAGTGCCTGCCTTGTGCCTTGCTGCCTCCAAACCTGCCCTGCCAGGATTCCGCGCAGGTCCTAGTGCCTGCCTTGTGCCCTGCTGCCTCCAAACCTGCTGTGATTCTGCGCAGGTCCTAGTGCCTGCTTTGTGCCCTGCTGTAAGAGTGTGTCGCGAAATGATGCATGTCTAAAAAGTGTGTCACCAACATGAAAAGTTTGGAAAGCTCTGCCTTAGAAAAAGGACAGATTTTGCAGAGATTCGTGTTGAGCCCTGAAGATCAACAAATTTGGAAGAGATAAGATTGGAGAAGACCACTGCAGGCAATGCCTGCTGAAATCCAAAAGAAGGAGCCAAAATAAATCCAGGATGTTGGGGTGGGAATTGCTTTCTGTGGCATGCATTTTGCACCATCCCATCACGAGGGACACCAGAATTAGTCATGCATCTTTAATCGAACCGCTTTTATTTTGACTCTTTGTGATGCTAAAATTTGGGGCCATCCAGTGAAGCCAGTTTCAGGAGAGAGATAAAAGGTTCTTTTTTCACAGTGTTTTCATGGTGTTGGGGAAGGTAGGCGGCTGTGGCTCCTCCTGGTCTTGTTGGACGAGAGTGTCCTTCGACACTGATCATGCTGGCTGGAGTGACTGGGACTTGTAGTTCAGCAGCATCTGGAGAGCTGCAGGTTCTGTATTTCGAGGAGGTTGACTTTAACTAACTACGATATGTACACCCTCTCAGTTATAGCATTTGGCCTCCCATTCTTGCCTGCCTTTAAAAAACAAAAGATGCTCTTTCCAGCCACACCCACAAGTGTTAATTACTTTGAGATTTATACAGGTAGTCCTTGACTTACAACCACAACTGGGACTGGAACTTCTGCTGCTAAGCAAGGCGGTCGCTAAGTGAATCATGCCCAATTTTACAACCGTTTTGCCGTGGTCATTAAGTGAATCACCATGGTTGTTAAGTGAATCACGTGGTTGTTAAGCGAATCCTGCTTCCCCCACTGAGTTTGCTTGTTGGAAGCCAGCTGGGAAGGTTGCAAATGGTGATCATGCGACCTGGGAATGCTGCAACTGTTATAAATACATGCCAGTTGCCAAGCGCCCGAATTTTGGTCACGTGACCGCAGGGACACTGCCACTTGTGTTACTTTTGGGGAGCATGGCTGGCTGGGGAATTCTGGGAGTTGAAGTCCAGACATCTTAAAGTTCCATGGTTGAGAAACACTGATCCGCCCAGTTCCCCCCTCCCCAAAACATAGGTGCCCTTCAGCAGAAAGTTTCCCCATTCTTCCTCCCCATGCACATTTTGTGAAGAGACCCGAGCTCACGTATATGCTTGTCAATGAAGATTTGCTGACAGCGCTTCCCTAAAAAAGAGAAGGGAGGGGGAAAAAATCCGGAAGATGACTCAGAAAAGACAATCCTCTTCTAAATGGTATGAATTAAAATCACAGTTTTAGAACGCGAGAAACAGTGCTGGTGCATTTTAAGTAGATTGGCTGAGCAAGGCAGAAAGCAAAAACTAAAAAGCTCCCTCTTGTTTTATGTGGTAATCAGAGACAGTAAGAAGGAAGTATCCTCAAGGGGAGAATCTGGACTCGATTAGCCACCTCCCTCCAAAGTTCACCTTTCCTGGACTCCGCTTTGCATACCTTAAATGAGATGCTCCTCAGCTAATTAGCAATTGATGGCACCACCATAATTCCTACCTCCTTTGCATTATTACTCTTTATTAACTCAGAGTGAAGAGTAGAAGCCTCCCTTTTGCCAATAAAAGTTATTGCTTTTATAACTGGAAATGGACAACTGTGTAACCAGACAATTTAGAAGCAATTGGATTTTCTGCAGCCTAAAGAGACTGTGTGGCATGGGAATCACCAAATGGTTGAATGTAGGAATAGAAGATACCACCTTCTTCTTGGCCGGGTACCACACACTGCACCAAGCCACTCTGTGTTGGAAAAGCCAGGATGGTTGGGTTCACACATTGCAGGTAAAGGTAAAGGTTCCCCCCGCACATTTGTGCAGTCGTGTCCGACTCTAGGGGCCGGTGCTCATCTCCGTTTGTTAGCCGAAGAGCCAGCGTTGTCCGAAGATGCTTCCGTGGTCACGTGGCCGGCATGATGCACGCGGATTGCTGTTTTAGGTACAGATTGCTGTACCTGTACCTATTAATCTACTTGCATTTGCATGTTTTCGAATTGCTAGGTTGGCAAGAGCTGGGGCGAGTGCGGGAGCTCACTCCGTCACGCGGGGCTAGGGATTCGAACCTCCGAACTTGCAATCTTCCGATTGACAAGCCTGGCATCTTACCCGCTGAGCCACCACGCCCCTTAATGCATTAAACCATAAACAATGGGTTATAAGCAACAGTGATGGGGTTGATGAAGTACAATAAACCCAAACCAAAGAAATGGTATTAATGAGGGAATCTAGCTATGGAAGGGCAGTGGCCCTTCAACATTTCTGGCTGTCTTTTCCAGCCCCTTCTTGAGACTGAATTGGCCTCTTTCTCCATACCAAGCAGCTGCCCCAGCCCAGAGATCTTGCTTTTGTTTAGTTCTATGATTGATTGATTGATTGATTGATTGATTGATTGATTGATTATGCACCATCAAGTTGTTTTTGACTCCTAGTGAGCACATAGATAGATTTTCTCCATGACCATCTATCCCTAACCTGGTCTTTCAAGTCTCCCAACGGGGCACTTATTGCCATTGTAACTGTCCATCCACCTTGCTGCTGGTCCTCCTCTTCTTCTCTTTCCTTCCACCTTTCCCAGCATTAGAGCCTTTTCCAGAGAGTTGGGTCTTTGCATAATATGTCCAAAGTAGAATAATTTGAGCCTGGTCATTTGTGCCTCGAGTGAGCACTCTGGATTGATTTGTTTGATGATCCATTGGTTTGTTTTCTTGGCTGTCCATGGCATTCTCAAGAGTTGTCTCCAACAGCAAAGTTCAAAGGCATCAATACTCTTCTTATCCTGTTTCTTTAAAGTCCAACTTTCGCTTATTGGACCACAGATGTAGCAAGCAAGTTTTCCAATATAAAGCACCACCTAAGCTATGGGGTGGGAAACAAACATCTAGAGCAGAGCTTTCCAAACTGTGTGTCGGGACACGTTAGTGTGTCGGCTGCAGTGTCTGGGTGTGTCGCGGCTGCTGCTGCCTCCAAACCTGCCCTGCCAGGATTCCGCACAGGTCCTAGTGCCTGCCTTGTGCCTGCTGTAAGAGTGTGTCGCAAAGTGATGCATGTCTAAAAAGTGTGTCACCGACATGAAAAGTTTGGAAAGCTCTGCTCTAGAGAGACATGTTTCTTTGCACAGCCAACAGTAGTTTCTGAAGAAGAGGGATTTGCAACAGGGACCTGTTGCAAAGGAAATGGTTAAAAGCTTCCACGTTCACAGCCATGCACACATCAGGGCTCCAGTCCAATTCAGCAGCCACCCTCTATCATTCTGGCTTTGTTTTTTAAAAAAAGACATCAGATGACTCAGTGACAGATCATCTGCCTCACTCATGATCACAATACCATCTCAGTCATGACTGCAGTTTTGAAAATGTCAGAAAAGGGGAAAGTTATTAACATTTGAGCATTACTATACGGGTCAATATTCCCCTAGCCTGGCACTTTCCATTTTGGGGACCCTCATCCCCAGAAGTCTTAGGCAGCAGGTTTTGCATTCCAAATAAAAAACGCAAGAGCCATTGGATTGGCATCAACTGTGGGGGTGGACGTGGAAAAGAATCGTACACCTACACCAGAGGAAGCAAAATATTTTTCAACTGACATTCAGTTCTCCAAACATGGCTGCATTCCTCAAACCTTATTAACACAGACCTGTGAGGGAATAAAGCAAGAAATCTTGGGATGCCCGTTTCTCAATCCATGGGTTATAGGAAACATTACTGCCAGTCAGAGAAGGCAATACCAGGGTAAACAAGGAGGATCTGATCTTGTAGAAGGCAGATAGCTATAAGTTAGCAACACAGGGGTAAGCAGTCCTACAAAAATGTCTACCCCCACACTTCACAAGGATTCCCAGTGGTGAACTGTCAAATAATACAGCAACAGAGCAATAGATCAATAAACCAACATAACAAAAGCCAATTGCCAGAAAAATTACATCAACAATAGAACAATACTGGTATCTATAGGCACCCAATGTTTTTTTGGGGGGGCTGCATTTACTGCCTGGAGGACCGAGGTCTATAAATAGCAGGCCAACAATGCAAACCTGGATGGAGCTGCATAATGCACATTGGCTGCTTTTCTACCCTTCCCCAATTGGGAAGTGGTGGTGATCAAGATTTATTTATTTACTTCAGTGTTTCTCAACCTTGCCAACTTTGAGATGTGTGGACTTCAACTCCCAGAATTCCCCAGCCAGCAAGGCTGGCTGGGGAATTCTGGGAGTTGAAGTCCACATATCTCAAAGTTGGCAAGGTTGAGAAACACTGATTTACCTTTGTAGCTTGAATCATGTCAACTGGATTTATATTTTCTCAGTGGAAACGTTTCGCTCCTTATCCAAGGAGCTTCTTCAGTCTGAAGAACTGAAGGGAAAGGACTGAAGAAGCTCCTTGGATAAGGAGCGAAACGTTTCCACTGAGAAAATATAAATCCAGTTGACATGATTCAAGCTACAGACAATTCCACCTGGATGACTGAGAACCTTCATAGACACTGATTTACCTTGTTAAGCCTATTTTAGGGTTTTCATTACACTTTTCGTTCATTCCCCACCCAAAATGGCAGGAAATGGAGCCAATCATCTTCAGCAAGTAAAATTAGAGAGGCCTGCCCAGGGCCCCCAAAAAATAGGACTCAGGGTTGCATCCAGCCATGGGGCCTCCAGTTGCCGACCCCTGCGTTGCCTACTTTCTCAGAAGTCAAGTAGGCACTCACTCTCCTTCCCCCATTCCACAAATGAATTAGGTAAAAGTAGAAATAATGGCAGATGAAATTATGCTGATTTTTAAACAGCACTGAGCATACGGCAAGCAGACACTTAATTACCACTGTGGCACCTTGATCAGATTATTAGCGGGGCTAATTAAACTGATATAAATAGCAACTTCAAGCTCAGCTTTCGGGGGGGAGACAGGAGGGGGACTCTTCCAACCTGCCCTTCCTTCCTTCCTTCCTTCCTTCCTTCCTTCCTTCCTTCCTTCCTTCCTTCCTTCCTTCCTTCCTTCCTTCCTCTCCTGATTCCAGCAACGCTTAGCTTAGTGAATATCAAAATACCTGATAATTAAACCAGAGAGGGACCATGCCAAGCACGGTCTGATAGCAACAATGCCCTCCAGAAGATACACTCACACAATGTGCCAGCTCAAGAGCATCATGTATTCTAGCATCAACAAATTAGCCCTTGGGAATATCCTGGCCTCCTTGCCCCTGCCCCTCCCGCCAAGATGTTGCTAATCTCGGCTACTATAATGAAGTAGATAATAACCTGATGTGCTTTGGCACTCATGAAGAATAGGAATTCTGCCCAGTAAACAGAAAAAGCTTCAATTGGCCACCTATTTGCAGGGATGGTTGAAGAATCTGGGCCTTTTCAGCTGTACCCACCCCAGCAAGAAGATGCCCCTTTGCCCAAGGCAACAAACTATTGCCTTTATGAAAGCCATGAGAAGACCAAGGCAGAATATTCATTTGCCCTTTGGCAGCACCTGTAAAAAGCATCCAAAACTGACCATATCACTCAATTAGCTAACTGCTTTTAAATTGCAATCACTGGCAATAGAATTCGTATGCAAAACATGCATACGTTGGGCTGCTGTATACTTGATCATTTCCCAATCAAGAGTGCAAAAATTATGGCAAAGAGGGAAGATCCCAGACCTGTGAAATGTCTGTATGAGGCCCACCTTTTTCAAGAATGGGACCCACAAGTTCTTTTCAAATAAAAATGCTACAGAAATGTGTACTTGCCTACCTGCTCGTATGCTCCAATCTTCCAAACTAGCCTCATTGTGACCAAATCACGCACTGTCCAGTAACAAACAGATCTGCCACTGAGTCTGCTAGCAGAACTTCAACAGTGCGACATGGACCTTTTACTGCATTTACATCCTGCACGTGTTAGAAGTATGCTGAACTACCTTTTACTGCATTTACATCCTGCACGTGTTAGAAGTATGCTGAACTAATGCAATATATGAAGGGGCAGGAAAAATTCAATGCCTCTCATGCCTCATTCTCCTCACTCTTAGGAGCATTTTACAAGGAGTCTCACATGAGACGCAACAGCCACAATCAACCATTGGATCTGCAGGTGCCAAAAACAGTTTGCTCCTTCATCAAACAAGCCTGATGCTTGGCAAGGGGAAATCAGGACAATCAGAACTCTATTTTACAGTTTCTCCTCCTCGGGAGGAAGCTAAACCGGCTTTCTGGGTTGCAGGAGACTTGCAGCAAACCAACAAACTTATTTACAGGAGGACAGATCTTTGATTTACAAAGACCAGCATGCCTGAGTTTCAAGAATCTGGGCACGTCCATCTATTAACAGGCAGCAGGCTGGCCTGAGAATTTGTTGACTCTTCCACCAAAATCTCATCCTGTACTTTGACAGGTAGCCAACTTTTGAAACGTGTTCTTTTATGTCAGCCTTGTCCAACTTAGCGCACTCCAACTGTATGTTGGACAATTATGCTTGGTGGGGATGATGGGAGTTCTAAAAGAGGCTTTATGCTTCCGAAATGAGCTTGCCGTGCAATTGAGAATGTTCATCCCTGTTCCTCCCAAGCAGGAAAAGGACTTGTAACAGAATATGACATTCCAAAATATCTGGGAAGATAGTTTCTAATTTCCCAGACCAACTCTCTACTTCTCCTCCAAACATTGAGTAGATGTCATCATCTCTGTGGTAGGTGCGTTCAGTTCCCCCCTTGCTTCAAGTCTATTGGCCCTCAACATCAGAGACAGAATCAATAGACCAGAGCTTTCCAAACTGTGTGTCAGCTGCAGTGCCTGGGTGTGTCGCGGCTGCTGCCGCCTCCGAGCCCTGCCAGGATTCCACGCAGGTCCTAGTGCCTGCCTTGTGCCTTGCTGCCTCCAAACCTGCTGTGATTCTGCGCAGGTCCTAGTGCCTGCCTTGTGCCCTGCTGTAAGAGTGTGTCGCGAAATGATGCCCTGCTGTAAGAGTGTGTCGCGAAACGATGCATGTCTAAAAAGTGTGTCACCAACATGAAAAGTTTGGAAAGCTCTGCAATAGACAGTTTCAGCCACGTTTTCCAGGAAGAATGTCACCCAAAAAGTGGGACCAGGTTGGTCCATCCATCAGGCGGAGAAGGGGCTGAAGCAGAGAGATTTCTTCCTTCAAGTCTCTCTGCAAAAGAACCTCAGTTCGACAGCAAAGTTGGGCTGGACTGCAGAAGGAATGGGGAGCATGCTTTGCTCCAAGGCATCACCCATGGGTTTAAGAAAAGTAGGACTGGAGTTTTCCAGTGGATATGGAGGTTGGGTATTTTTGCAATCAATTGCCAGCCATCTGTACCAGCAGATGGACAGGTGGTTTCTTATGTTTCCAAACCACCAGATAAAAAGCACACTCTTTCCTCCCATAGGCGCAGCATGGACATCTCTATGACACAGGGCACCTCTTTTGTCTCCATTCCCCTGCACAGATGGCACCACTCCAGGCAAAACACGCCATCCATAAAATTCCAGAGCTGTCACTTCTTATCCTTGTACCTTGTGGTAGTGACAGGTGGACAGGTCTGCCAGAGGCATGAGACATAACTAAATGTGCCTGCTCCCTCGTGTGCATGACGGGAGATTACTGATTTGTTTTCTGCTGCAGAAAGGACTCATCAGAATAGAAGCTGGAGACCAGGAGAAGAACCCCTTGGGACCAGACAGAGACTCCATCTTTTCCCAGTCTCTTAGCAGATTGTTGCAAGAGCACAATTTAAGCACACCTCTTATGGGGGGGGGGGGAGGAACAGGGGAGGGAGATAAAAGCTTTCTTTGATCCGGAGATGCAGAGGAAGCAGCCCTTGCTTTTCAGCCAACATCAGCAAGAGCGTGTTAGGTTGAAGCCAAGGCAGTGCTGCATCTGGCAAATCCAGCCAGCATTGGGATGATACTGAGATTGCGACAATGCCTGGCAGCTGCAATCAAAGCTGGAGGAAGCACTCCAGAGAAATCGAGCCCTCTGCATAATCAACTGCAAATCTGAGGCTGAGGGCCAAGTTGCAGTTTAGGAGGGCGAAAAAAAGTAACAGAGTTCAATTAAAATGTACGCTGCTGGCGCATTCGAACAAAAGGCCTGGCAAATGTAGCATATCATATACATTTCTGGGCGTAATGCCTCTATTTTTATTTTCCCAAAAAGAGAAGAGCTCTTTTAATACTTGCACAGGGCCTGTCTATGCAACAAACTCCAGGCCACAAAACCCACAACACAGGAACCGTCAGTGTGTTAAGGAAGCACTTTTGGCAGATGCAGAGAGTGAGGACCACGTCCGCAAAAGCCGCTTTTGGATTTGCAACCATTTATTCGGACAAAATCTCTTCTCCCCAGCAGGGAATCATAAACACCATCTAATTTATGCAATGTACGATTCGCGTTGCCGTAATAAACGTCCAGTGATGTAATGAAGGAACCGAGCAATAGAGAGATGCGGTGATCTCTTTAGACTTTCTGTTCTTCCAGGCTTAAGTCCCAAACATCGAACTCTGAAGTGTCCTTCCTGAGAGACAGATGGGGCAAGTGTGGGCCACATGCAGTCCACAAATTCTTTTTTTGTTTTTGCACGGGAAGACAGAGCACCCTCCAAGCACATCAGTGTGGCAGCATCACAAATGCATTTTGTTCCTTCTGTGATTCAAGGCTTAAAATAGCTTTAAAACATTAATATATATTCAACACCCCCAAAGGCCAGAATTTTTTTAAAAAGTCATGTCTGGCTCACTGGCATAACCCATCCTGTTCATTGCCCCAGACCACTCCAAAGCTCAGGACTGGGAAAGAAATGCAGTTCTTGAACTTAGAAATGATGCCACCTCTTCGCAATACAGTTGGGAGAAATATGCTATCCATATATACTGCTGTGTATAACTAACACACATTTCTACACAGAAGGGGAAGAAATGGAAGCAGTGACAGATTTTATTTTCTTGGGCTCCAAGATCACCGCAGACGGTGACTGCAGCCATGAAATTAAAAGACGCTTGCTCCTTGGGAAGAAAGCTATGGCAAACCTAGACAGCATATTAAAAAGCAGAGACATCACCTTGCCGACAAAGGTACGTGTAATTAAAGCTATGGTTTTCCCAGTAGTAATGTATGGCTGTGAGAGTTAGACCATAAGGAAGGCTGAGCGCCGAAGAATTGATGCTGTCGAGCTGTGGTGCTGGAGAAGACTCTTAAGAGTCCCTTGGACTGCAAGGAGGTCAAATCAGTCAATCCTAAAGGAAATCAACCCTGACTGCTCATTGGAAGGACAGAGACTGAAGCTGAAGCTCAAATACTTTGGCCACCTAATGCGAAGAGAGGACTCACTGGAAAAGACCCTGATGCTGGGAAAGACTGAGGGCAAAAGGAGAAGGGGACGACAGAGGATGAGATGGTTAGATAGCATCACCAATGTAGTGAACATGAATTTGAGTAAACTCCAGGAGACAGTGGAGGACAGGAAGGCCTGGCGTGCTATGGTCCATGAGGTCACGAAGAGTCGGACACGACTAAACGACTGAACAACAACAAAATAACTAACGGTTCTATCAACAAGCCTTGATAGGAAAACAAGTTTTCTCCCCTTTTGCATTAAGTTATCATTCTAAGGCAGAGGTGCAAAATCTGAAATTCTCCAGATGTTGTTGGCCTACAAGCCCCATCTTCCTTGGCCACTGGCTCTAATGGGCCGATGCTTTCCACAGTTGAAGGCAGAAGAGATACGAAGGACTGCCAAACATGTCATATTTGGCTAGCAGAAGGCAAATCAGCAGTAGGACTCAAAACCACTAGAAGAAGCTACTGCTTCTGCATTGAAGAGCACCAAAGCTTCTGTCAAGCAGCCAAGGCTAGACTCAATGAACCATGGACGGTTCCTGCCAAATGAAGCTTCTGCTGTTAGCAGCTGTCAGCAACAAGCAGGCATGCCTAAACATTCAAGAGGGTTTGCTGGAGAAGGTGAGAAAGCTGAGCAATCGTTCCAACTATCAATCTGGACATTTTCATTCTCAGAAGCTCCCAAGCGAGTCTACCAAAGCTCTGCTCCATCAGTGGCTGTCAGACCTCTCACTGCAGGCTAGACTAGAAATCCAAGGAACAAGAATCTGAGAGTTCAGATTACTATTATTTATTAGAAGGAAGATTAAGGTACAACACAAGAATTCCAGCAAGTACTCTTCTTTCAAGTGAAACACTTATCTATCGGCAATTGGCAATGACCAAATCCTTGCCTGTTACCTTCCACTTTTTCAATGACGAGGGGAGGACGCCTACCTCATTTGTGAAGGCAGAGCGGTCTGCCTTGTTCATTATTTTAGTAACCGTTTTCATCTTATCGGTATGAGAATAAGCACTCATAGTGGTCAGCCTCTCCCTTCTTCTAAGCTACCAAGTCAGTTTATCCAAGGAGATCTCTGCCTCCCTCATCAGTTGGAGAGAGCCAGTTTGGTGCAGTGGTTAAGGCATCAGGCTATAAAACTGGGAGACTGTGAATTCTAGTCCTGTCTTGGGTACAAAGGCACAAAGTCAGCTGGGTGACTGGGCCAGTCACTCTCTCTCAGCCCTAGGAAGCAGGCAATGGCAAACCACTTCTGAAAAACCTTGCCCAGAAAACTGCAGGGACTTTTCCAGGCAGTCGCCAGGAGTCAAGACTGACTGAAAGGTACGGGGAAGGAGGGAGGATTGGATCAGGGAGAGAAGCCACTGTTCCATCCCAAAGCTTTGCCCTGGGTTCAAACACCAAACTCTCCAAGAAGAAGAGCTGAGAAAGACTTAGGCTGGAGACTTCAGACCACCACATATAGACCGTGTTTAAGCTGGACAGACCAACCATTTGACCCTGTATATGAAGTTGTCATCTGTTCAGCATCTTGAGATGAAAGAACACAGTAGCATCAAACAGACTTTTTTTAATGTAAACTGCTGTTTTCTCTTTAGCTACTGACCAGTGTCTATGAAGACTAGGTGAAATGCAGCTTGGCATGTGGAAAGACTGTCATTTTTATTTATTTATTTATTTTATTCATTTTTTTAATTTTGCCACCGCCCATCTCCCCCAAAAAGAGGGACTCTGGACGGTTTTTAAGATGCTCTCCTGTTCACTGCCCTATGAAGCCATATAAGAGCCATGTAACTCAATCAAGAGAGTTCTTCCATCTGAAAGCCTCTGTCACACCGTTGGAGTTAATCTTTGCTAGCAGAGCTTTTTTTTTTAATCTCGGGGACAGCAGACATTAATGCTTGCGCTGGCAAGCAGGTTCTCAGTTCCCCCTCTAAGAAAAGCCATAATAGTCATAATTTCTGAAAGCCCAACCAGGCTTTACAAAGCAGCCCCCTGTGCAGAAATCTGTTTTTATTTTCCTCTGAGAAACATTGCCAGGCCTCTTTTTCAAGCAGCTGAAACAGCACCACACATCTCTCTTGCATTCAGAATGCATCCCGTAGCACAGATTTATTGTGTTTCCCCTATTTTCACTGCTCTAGGAAATTGGTGCTACAGGGAAAAGAGAGAGAGCTTTTTGCCTGTAAAAAATATCAGGAGCTTCTCTATCTGTTTGTAATGCAGAGCTTTCCAAACTTTTCATGTTGGTGACACACTTTTTAGACATGCATCATTTCGCGACACACTGTTACAGCAGGGCACAAGGCAGGCACTAGGACCTGTGCGGAATCACAGCAGGTTTGGAGGCAGCTGGGCACAAGGCAGGCGCTAGGACCTGTGCGGAATCACAGCAGGTTTGGAGGCAGCAAGGCATACGGCAGCACTAGGACCTGTGCGGAATCCTGGCAGGGCTCAGAGGCAGCAGCGGCCGCGACACACCCAGACACTGCAGCCGACACACTAACGTGTCACAACACACAGTTTGGAAAGCTCTGTTGTAATGGGAGGTGAGAACTCTTAAGGCTCCTTCAACAGAAGGATCTACAGAAGAGGACCTCTCTTTATCGGGCAACTCTTCCGTGAGGTAAATTCCAGAATCAGAAAAGGGCCAGGTTCTGAGTTCTCCAGCACTCTTTGTGGAACAAAATGTGACCCAGAGCCTCTTTAGGAAGCCAGTCAAGCTGAAGTCACAAAGCTCACAGAGCTGGTATCTCAGGGCTCCAGAATAAAACAGCAAATAATCCAAGGTCAATTGAAAACAGCCTTCTCCATCCTCCATGGAAACTCTCGTGTTCCATAATAAATGGAATCCAACTGCAAAGAGAGGCAGAATGTTTTGATTTGAACAAAACTGGAGACAGTTTTAGATGGTGTAATAGATGCCAATAGAAAACCCAAACTGGTGGATTAACCAAAGGAGTGGAGGATTCCAAACTCAATATTAAGGTAATATATTTATTAGATCAACAAAAGTTAATAACATAATGTGCAAACTTTCAAGTTCCAGTCACCATGACCTAATATATATTTTGGATTTTTGTTGTTGTTGTTTTTTCTCATAGCCAATTTAGCCATTGCTGCATTTCAGGTGCATTAAATAATTCCGGAGAGCCAGTTTGGTGTAGTGGTTAAGGCACCAGGATAGAAACTGGGGGACTGTGCATTGTAGTTCTGCCTTAGGCATGAAAGCTGGCTGGGTGACCCTGGGCCAGTCACTTTCTCTCAGCCCATGACGTCAGGCTCGGGTGACAAGCCGGTCGGTCAATTCTGTCGCAACATTGGATTAACATTTGGTTGATCTGAAAAGCAGATCCTGCACCCAGAGGAAAAACACTAGGAAGAAAAAAAACCACCTTCTCTTAAAATTTTATTTATTTATTTATTTATATGTTAACTTGTATTACCGCTCCATCTCCCCCGAGGGGGACTCTGGGCAGTTTACAGTACAACAATTTAAAATCTTTAAAAGTAACTACAATTTAAAATACATTACAAAAACTAATACATTAAATATAAAAATCCAATAGGCGATAGATGATTCTCTTTAAAAGGGCTCTATGGCACTAGCCATCCCCAAGAGGAACTATTCCCATTCCCATACCATAAATACAAATACAACAGATGATCTTCCCATATCCCATCTCTTACCTATAAACAAATTCTTAAAGCCTCATCATTCAGTCCTGGTCAGCAAAAGTCCATTAAGGGTTACCAGAGATAACAACGTATCTAGTTTAACCTTGATCAAATAAACCAACTTTGTATTCCTTCCTTTTACTGTTAACAATCTTCGTTAATCCCTTCAAATACTAGAACTTGATTTCTTTTCTTTTTTTCTTTGTCCCTGCTCACAAAATCATTTACTTGGACCTCATTTCCAAGTACATCACAATGCCCAGCATTGCCACGTAGGCTTTATCTGGAAACTCCAGCCTGGGTTTCCTTTCCTATCCTAGAAACTGGATGAAGCCCAGCTGGCAGCTATTAAATGTGAGCTTTCCACGTCTTTGTTTCAACATTTTTTGACTGATGTTCCTCATCAGTCAAAAAAACTTGGAGAGCATGGTGGGCTAGAAAGAAGTAGCATTTAAAAAAAAAACCTAGTTGACTTGGCAAGCAGGGAAGTCAACACTTTCCACCAACATTCTTGGGTTTGGACAGAATGACAAGAAAATGGGCCAAGAAATTAATTTCCAGTATTCAGCAAATTTTTTGCAGCCCTAATAAAATGTTTAATATTTGAGACAGTGCTCTCTTGGGAAGCCTATTGTGCTTCTTTTCCCATCTACCTAATCTGCATGAAGTCTATCTCATCAGCATCCTCCTAATTCTCCAATTAAGAGGTCAAGGAAGGCATCGAAGATGAAGTCAATGGACATCGGTTCCTTCTGTCTGGGGATCTGTTCTGCTTGGAGAATTTTAGACAGCTCCCCCATGCAGAAAACTTGGAATGGTAAGCACAGACACAAAGATGTAACTGGGAATTGCAAATACACCCTGAATTTTGGATGGGTGCCCTCTCTCCCTATTTTTTGACAGGGGAAAAAAAGAGGAATTGAGAGAAGCTCTGAGCTCCCTCCAGTTTGCCTGCATGGACTCGGCACATCAGAAAAACATTCCCTGGGGAATATCTAAAGAGGCAGCAGGAAATTCTGTACAGTAGAGAAAGGAAACTCAGCTTCCAAGCAACAGAATGAAGGAAACTTGTTCTGACATTCAAGAAGCCCAATGGCCTCAAAGCAGCACTCCAGTTCTTTGGATGCAGAACTGATCATCACAGCAAAAGAAAAAACGAGATTTGACTGTCCATCTAGAACAGTGTTCCTCAACCTTGGCAACTTTCAGATGTGTGGACTTCAACTCCCAGAATTCCCCAGCCAGTCGTGCCAAGGTTGAGAAACACTGCTCTAGAAGAACCCCTGTAAGACAAAATTGCACGTCAGTCTTACTGGTGTGAAGATGGTGCTGCTACTTGGTTTCTGCTCGGTGCTAGACCAGGAACCGGTGAGCTTCACCCACAGCAGGAGATGAACTAACGCCCTTTCAGTTTTCAGGGGTGAAGGGGGAGTAATGGGTTTTCTCTACTTCTACCTGCTAGATCCTCCCAACACCAACAACACTGACCACTATCTGCTGCAGGGTCCTCAACCATTTTGGCCTAGTGGGCACATTTGGAATTTTGAGGTCAATTTAGGGGTGCTTGTGCAAGATGGCTGCTTAGCAAACCATGCCTGTTCCCATGATGATGGGATCCATTTGTGGCTCATTTTGCTTTGTAGCATGCCAGCTTCCTAATTTATTTTAATTCAAAGAGAGGGATGGTTTTAAGAAAAATTGGGTGAGGCAGGAAAACTGGTGGGTGCCAAGGGAATTATCCACAGTCATACTGGCATCCTAGGGGTGTGATGGGGACCCTGGATATGTTGTGTTTGTAGACTAAACACATGTAAGACCACCACCACCACCACCACACCTTCCCAGTAGCATTCCAGAAGGATTCGCGGGCATGTTAGCTTGAGTTCTCTGCTCTCACAAGCCTGACTTCCAGAGCAAGAATTTCTTACATATATCACTCTTGCATCTCCCAAGAGCCCAACAGAGCTTGTGGCTGCCTATGATGGGAAGTGACAGGGTAAGTCACCATCTGCCCCCAAGGCACACAAACATGGCCAGCACAGTCTAATCCTGGAACAAGGTCTTGCCCTAGCTCTGGGTTCCTCCTCTGATATCCGTTTGAGAGGATGCTTGGCTGAACCGGCAGAGAGGACAGAAGAACTCTTCAAGAGAGAACCCCTTGGTATGCTAGGCTCAGGAATATGGAGGTGTGTTGCTCCCAGAAATGAAACATCACTTCACCTCCTGTAGATTTAATCCAGACCAAGTTAGGGCAAGGCATGGAACCTATCCTGCCATTTTGATGGTACAGGAGAATTGGATTTGAAAGGGCGTTTCTACAATTGATGGGCAAAGGCTATCAAAGGTATGACAGGCTGGTAAACGTCACCAGTATTTAAATCAGAGCTTTAGAAAAAACCTTCCTCAGCCTGGTACCCTCCAGATGTTTTTAGACTGCGATTCCAAAAATGCCAACACTATTAAAGGCAGGGCAAAACTGAAGTACTTTGGCCACATAATGAGAAGACAGGATACCCTGGAGAAGATGCTGATGCTGGGGAAAGTGGAAGGCAAAAGGAAGAGGGGCCGACCAAGGGCAAGATGGATGGATGATATTCTGGAGGTGACGGACTCGACCGTGTGGGAGCTGGGGGTGGCGACGTCCGACAGGAAGCTCTGGCGTGGGCTGGTCCATGAAGTCACGAAGAGTTGGAAGTGACTGAACGAATACACAACAAACTAAAGGCAGGGCATTCTGCCAATGGCAGTCTCCACCCATCTGGAGAGCACCATGTTGCAGAAAGCTGTTTTAGAACAGGGGTGGGCAACGTCAGGCCCGCAGGCCGTATAAGGCCCATGGGGCTCCCGCCTAAAGCCCGCGGGGCTCCCGCCCGCAAACCCCACCCCTTCCATGCTATTGGCTCCCACCCGCAAACCCCGCCCCCCAGTTCTTGTGATTGGCTCCCGCCTGCAAACTCCGGCCCCCGGTTCCACGGAAATCCCAGAAACCACGCCCCCTGGTCCCCGGTTATAAATATCCAAATGGCCCTTGGCAGAAAAAAGGTTCCCCACCCCTGTTTTAGAAGGAAACAACCAATATTTTATATACCATATACCAATTTCGATGGAGAACCAAACACCACTTTTAAGCACCAGCCTCCATTTCCAGGATAAAAATGTAAGCAATGGCGTTTACAAGAATACTACCTCCATGAAAGCAGCTCAGGACGATAGAACTTCTTCTCTTTGGATGGTTGCAAGCCACTGCAGGAGTCTTTCCTAGGTTACTCATGGAGATTCTTACAGACAGCAATAGACTATGCATAATAGTGGGACGCGGTGGCTCAGCGGGTTAAACCGCTGAAGCTGTAGGGCTGCCGGTCGGAAGGTCGGCAGTTCGAGTCCCCGCGCAACGAGGTGAGCTCTCATTGCTACTCCCAGCTCCTGTCGACCCAAACAGTTCGAAAGCTAGCGAGTAGATAAATTGGGTACCACCTTAAAGTGGGAAAATATGCTGGCATCCTGTTGGGGGTCGGTATCCACCAGACGGAAGATCTCTTTGAATGGTGGTGGTTACGACAGATCCCGGAAGCAACAACATCTACAGGACGTCAGCAGCCGGCTCCGACGCAAGGCACTCTGGGACTTGTAGTCAGGAAGCCAGGAAGAGTCGGTTCCCTTACCCCCTCCCCTTGCGCGCGGATTAGAAAAACATTGTATAATTGAATTGAAATGTATAAACGATGTATGTAAGCCGCCCAGAGTCCTCCACTAGGGAGGAAATGGGCGGGGTATAAATACAAGAATAAATAAATAAATAAATATCACTTAACTCATGGGAGAAGACCATTGAAAGCTCTTCCCTATGGTAGCATTTTCTTTCTCCTTGAAATGGAAGTGGCCTGGGTCTTCTTGCATTCATCAAGAGTGATGGGAAGCATTACACTGCCCACACAATACACTTTAACCTTAAATTACAGGTAAGGAAAGAGCCTTTTCTTATTAAATCATGGGCCATGGGAAATCGAATCCTATGGATCCCTGCAGGAAATGATCTTCACAAGTCCTATTTCCAGTTAAACAAAGAGCTGGACAGGAATTTTTTTTTCCTTTGGCTATCAGGAGCCATCCTCCTGTTGACTTGTGATTTGCCCACCAAATTCCTAGATACCAGAATGAAATCTCAACCAGCTTCCAATGGTTTTCCCAGTCCTATCCATCATGGGCCCCTCTCCACATAAAGGCACACATCATGTGGAAGCGTCCTGCAATTGAGTTAACATTAAACCATTGGCACAAGACAATGATAGATGCCCTTAATGGCCCCTGGTCTGTGGACAGGGGATGATGGAGCTGCAGAAATGGTTTCCTCCAATATTTCACATCAACCATAGTCCTCCTAAAACATAACTGTACAGCTACCCATAGCTAACTCAATTGTTTACAACAAAGCAGCCAGCCAACAAATGAAAGCTTTAGGGACCGGTATGAATTCTTTTCACTTATCTGCCTTTATAACAGAAATAATAGGGAGGAGGAGGAGGAAAGAAAAGTATCTGACTAGACTTCACCATCCCATGATTTTATTTATTTTTTCAGATGGATAGGTATTTCCCACTAGAATAGCAAGAACAGCATCACAAGACATCCAAGATCCATTGTTCCTGCATCACTTGAAAGAGTACATACACAGAACAAAACTCTTGGGAGACTTTTTTCTGCATTTCCCTGCTGGCCCAGAATGAGTACAATGGACCAAATATAAAATTAATCAGACCAACTTTTAAGAGGGAATGATAAAAAACAAAAAAGGATGACGAACTGTAAAGATACTGCATTTTGAATCTTACGGTAGAAGGGTGAATTAGGGAGAGGAACAATGCCAGATTTTCCATGACTTGCTGAATAGGTTGTATCAGATTCTGCTCAAAACCCTCTTCAAGGTTATTTATTCCCTTGACCTCCCCAGCAGAATTCTTGCAACTCTTTGCTCCCCCAAGTGGTGAGCAATTCCAGGGACTAAACTCTTAGATTTGGCTTTCTTTTGGAGAAGAAATTGTTGGAGACCTACAGGATTTCTGTCATGTCTGGTTAATCCACAAATATAGAACATAACTGGAAGAAGGCAGCAGACTTGCAGTTGGCAGTTCAGGTACCAACAGAGAAATACCTCCCATCTTCCCTCAAAATATTTTCAGATGTCTTCTGCTGTTGCTGACCCTCTTCTCTGTCTTAACCTTCTTCTACAGTTACACCAATTCCCTTAATTTTAAGAAAGGGTCATCTTCTCTAAACGAGTGACCCCCTTTTTTTAAACCCTACACCAGAGAGATTTCTGATCAAGAAACCAGCTTCTAATAACCAGCTTTCATAAACAGAAATAGCCAGATATAGTAACCAGAGAAAGCTGCTTTGAACTGTGATCACTAGTCAATCTAGTTCAAACACCCCTACCCAGATAAATAGCATTTCTCCAGGTTTATGGTCTCCTAGTCCAACCTGGTGAAGGGCTTTCCTGTGAATCCTTTTGACTACTTTTTTTTTAGCAACTGTTCTATCAACATTTATTTTTTTTTATTTTTCAAATTTTGCCACTGCCCATCTCCTCCCAGAACATCGACATCGACATCGACATCGTCAATGTCAACGTCAACGTCAACATCAACATCATCTTTCTAATTTTAAGTTTGAGAGCCATGGAACCACCAGCAGCACTGTATTTTCTTCCTAATCTGAAGATGTTTCTCTCCTCAGGTCAGGATTTGCCTCCCCAAATAGGATCCACATAGGTATATATTTTACTTAGGACTCTTCCTAATGCCTGCATTCTTGAAAGATTTTTCTCTCTCTCTCTGCTCTAATGGGAGTGGTTGCTGTGAACTCTCCCCCAACAGCAGCCCCCCTGGAGATCCTGATTACCTCAACCCTGTTAGCTTTTTGGAAGGCATTAAAGACCTGGATGTTTCCCCAGCTTTTGGGCCAGGAGATTAAGTCAGCCCTGTTGGCTGATCTGTTTGGTTCCTGTCCTTGGACTGGAAGTAGAATATTCTTCAACCTTATGCATACATTTATGCTTATTTTGTTGTTTCTGGATGTTACTGTATATACATTGAGTTTTGGTTTGGGTTTTAATCCTTGTTCACCACCTAGTGTCACTGCATTGGGAGAGGCACAGCTATATAAATTGTTTAAATAAATAAACAAACTGAAACACCCGAGTTGCAGACTATGTCGTGATTTTCTGAAAACCGCACTATTGTCCTGCAGTTGCGCTCCTGCTGACAGGCAGCATCCAAGGCATAAATCGGGGTGCCTGCATTAAAACGTGAACTGAGCGGATTCCTCCCATTTCCCCAGTGACAGTCAAAATCTTGTTGGAAGGGTCCTGCAATCATTCTGAAGTTGCAGGGTTGATGCCCACACTCTCAAGGCTTTGCTTGAGAAATGGCAGGACCCAGGAGCTGGTTGCCCTTTCAGGATTATTCCAGGCCCCTTTGCAGAATGTTCCTTTTCATTAACAAAAGAATAGCTCCCATGCTCCATCATTCCTGGAGACCTAACCAACTGGTAGACAACTTGATCACCTTATCAACTTCATATGCCACAGATTGCACATTAGATCAGAGCAGAATTATTTCTTTTGCCATAGTTCTGCCTGTCTCAACTGGGACCAAAAATTTAAACAAAGTTAATGTAATAAAATGTGCTTGTTAATATTTCTCTGTTGTTTAAAAGAAATAACTTTCTGTTACCAAAACTCATTTTTCAATAAATTGTACAATAGTTGTACACTTGAATATCTGCTTGCCATTATTTTTCCTAGACTTCTACTTTCAGAGCTAGTTATTACTTCAGTTATTACTAAAACCAGTAATAATCTAATGCAGAGGCAATTATTTAATATGATAAAGAGTAGATACATATATCATATCATATTAAATTTTATATGGTCTTACAGATACAACCGGCCCTTTGAGGGCACCCATAATGACGATGCGGCCCAAGATGAAATTGAGTTCAACGCTGTGAGGGATGTACAAATCAGTTAATTTTTAACAAAATCACTTGTACTGGTAATAGCCATTGCAATTTTTTATATATATTACATCTAAACCAACTCTTGGTGACTGAGTTGTTGGAAACTGAGATGGCAGCTTAGGTTCAAGCAAGATGATCAGAATCCATTAAATGTTTTCTGAACATGAGATCTCATCAATAGTCCAAAAAGGAAGAAAGGTAGAAAAAGGAGTAACACGGTCTCACTGCAGATGGTTTAGGATAATAGGATAATAGTTACTAAGGTAATAAATTACACAAAAGACAAGGGAAGACGGGGACGGAAATAGGTCTTATCATCCCAAGGAAATAAGAAAGTGTGTACACAAACACGTATCGGAGTCAGAACGAACTGCGAGGTCAAACCATGACTTATGAGGAAATCCCATTGTTTAACACACAACCTGATAAGGTTTCCGCAAAGCCCCCCCATATATTGAAAAATGCATAGGATGTTTTAATGTAATCAATAGCTAAAATGTGTTAAGTATAGGCAGATCGGAAACAAGAGTGTAACATCCTGGTACCTCAGCCAATGGGGACAGGTGAGGGACACCTACGGCCGCAAAATTAGGGTATATAAGATGCTGAGATCTGTAATGGGGTGTGGTCCTTTTTGCTTGCAGCAGTTGGATCCACCCGCCTTTGCAAACACGAAATAAATCTTTGCTTTTATACTTTGACTCAGAGAGATCATGAGTGGTCATTTCTATGATACATTTCTCACAACACCCCTGATCTATATGAAAACAGCTATCATGTCTTTCCTTCAATCTTCACTTTCCTGGGCTGGGAAGATAAAGAGGGTTGAGAATTAAAGGAACTGTGGTCTAGTCTACCTAGGGGACTGCCAGGTTTAGAAAAGTGAGCTAGACATTAATCTGCTAAAGTTATGGATTCTTCCAATATACTGAGAGCCAGGTAGAACAAGGAGCTGGACCAGTTCAACTGTGTGTTAACTGTTCTTTTGTCCTAGACATGTTTGGGTCACAGCCATGGTGCTCAGCTCTCACCTAAAAGGCAGAAGGACATTGCATTTCGCCATCTCCTGTTCTATCTGGATCTCAAAATATAAAAGGAGGATGTTGCCAAACAGCCCAGTTACAGTATTAGCCAAGGCAAAGATAACGGTGAGTTTGAATGACGGGAACCATTTTGATGCCAGTATTTCAGGACATCTTCAGGCCCACTGGAAAAGAGCATCAGAGGTACAAAGATGCTATCTCAGAGAAGAAACACCGCCTTCCCCAAATAGCACCACATCCTGTCTGAGACTAAACATCCGCTGAATGTAGAGCAAACCCACCCATTCAGGAGATGGTCTTACAACCAGCCGGTTCACTGGATAATACTTACTGTAGCTAAAGGGCGAATTGCAAGCAAAGTCTTACATCCTTGCTTGGAGCAGCTAAAATAAAATGCAAAGTTGAGACCAATTCTTGCAAAATGCAGGGTCACACATGGGATACAAGTGGGATTTGCAGGAAAAAGAGACAAGCTACGTGGAAACTAGGAGGCGGCAGAGAAAGCCATGCAGGGGCTTCATTTATAGCCGCATCTTCTTCCATGGAACTTGGGGATGCACGTCACAATTTATTGGAATAGTTTAGTGATGGTGTCCAGAAAAGTAATTTTAGATTATGGAGTTCATTGACTTGTAAGTCACCCGTTCTTTCTGTGGAAATGAGCACTGCAGCTTTCCCTGACCTGATGCTCCCCAGATTTATGAGGACCACACGACCTGTAGAATGGTTTCCACCCATGTAAACCTCACCAGGTCCTCTAACATTCTCCGAGGAGCTTTATTTTTTAATATATTTTTTTATTAAAGATTTTTTTAAAAAGGAAGATAAGAACTAATACAAACTAATATAAAGTAAGAAAAAGAAAAGAAAAAGAAAGCAAAGAGAAAGCTAAAAGTGCAAGAAAGAAAAAAAAGTAAAAGAAAAATAGAAAAGAAAGAAAAAAGACACAAAGAATTGGCTTCCGATCTTCTTTACAGCAGTTATAAGTACAATTATAAATTTACCTCTTGCTCTATGGTTACAACATAACTCTCTTCTTTCTATAATCTATCCTGTCTAATCATCAAAACCATAAATCATAAATTCATTTTTTTCTGTTTCACACAAGAAGTCCATAAGGGGTTTCCAGTCAGCAATAAACATAGATATTGTCTTTTCTCTGATCAAACAATTTAGCCATCTCCGCAAGTTCCATCATCTTCACCAACCATTCCTCCATCTTTATTAATGTAATGCCGAATCTTTCCATCTTGGTGCATACAATAATCTCACTGCAGTTATCATGTACAAAAATAAAGTTCCATAATTTTTTTCCAACTGTTTGTACAAAAGCAAAACCTCTGGTCTCAATTGTATATTAATCTTTAAAACCTTCTGAATCAGTGTATGCATTTGAATCCAGAATTTTCTGGCTTTTTTACATGTTCATCAAACATGATAAAATGTCCCTTCTTCTTCACATTTCCAACATAAATTTGAAGTGCCTTTATACATTCTAGACCAGTGTTTCTCAACCTTAGCAACTTTAAGATGTGTGGACTTCAACTCTGGGAGTTGAAGTCCACACATCTTAAAGTTGCCAAGGTTGAGTAACACTGTTCTAGACAATTTCTCTGGTGACATATACCAACTGTACCCAGAGAAGCTTTTTCTGATGGCCCTCATCTGTGGAATGCTCTCGGCAATTCCATTTTACTCTCTTTATTTTTTATTTTATTTTGCTAGGGAACAGGGCCTGATAAAAAACATTTTAAAATCCCCTCAGGCCTTTTCAACTTTTTAGGAATCTAAAACTGGTTTAATTCGTACTATTGCTGGAGCAATTCGTACTATTGCTGGCTTGTTGTTACACTGTTTTTATTCTCGGCTGGCAAAGTTTAATGCTTCATTAGCGTTTACTTTCATTTACAGCTGTGTTTTATTATTATTGCAAGCCAGCAAGAGAATTTAAATATTGGCTGGTGTATAAATACTGTGAATACATAAATATGCAACCTCAGGCTGTAAACTGGCAATGGGGGGAGGAGGGGTGTTGGAGTTGAAAGTGTTGTGATACTTTCCTTCCCAAGTTAACATACACACCCTTTTCTTTTGCCCTCCAAACTGGTCCAACAAGTTTTCAAGCTTGTTGGAAGCATCAAGCAAACTTCATAAATGCACTATAAGCAGAAAACTTTCTTCAAAAACATTGTTAGCTGGGGCGGGCGGAGGGGGAGGAAATTTAATCGACTTCTAAAAAGGTTAAATTTCAAAACATGTTTTTTGTATTTCTTTTTTTTATAATCTATGTATCTTTGTGTATTGTTTCTTTTTGTTTTGTTTTTCTGTTGTATTTTGAAAAAGCAATAAAAATTAATTTCAAAAATTTCAAAACATAAGTTTGCTTCTAGCATAAATAAATACAGAAACCCTGCAAGACCTTGATAAAGGCAAAAGTGGGCACACATATTAGGAAATGAATCTTGGGGTAAAATACTGTATTGGCCTTGTCATGGATGTTCTTAAATTCCTATCTTAATTATTAAAAGATAAAGGTTCCCCCTGCACATTTGTGCAGTCGTGTCCGACTCTAGGGGCCGGTGCTCATCTCCGCTTGTTAGCCGAAGAGCCAGCGCTGTCCGAGGATGCTTCCACGGTCATGTGGCCGGCATGACATGCGCGGAACGCTGTTACCTTCCCACCGAAGTGGTACCTATTAATCTACTTGCATTTTCATGCTTTCAAATTGCTAGGTTGGCAAGAGCTGGGGCGAGTGCGGGAGCTCACCCCGTCACGCGGGGCTAGGGATTCGAACCTTCGAACTTCTAATCTTCCGATCGACAAGACTGGCATCTTACCCACTGAGCCACCACGCCCCTCACATCTTAATTATTACCCCTCCTAAAATTAAATAGCTTCCCAGACAGGTGTGTACAGCTCAACAGCATCCTTAATCCCTTGATCTTTGTTGTCCTAAGATAACTTCAGATACCTTCCAAAAATCCAAAGTTGGCATCTAAAAGATCTCTTTTTTTTTCCAGCCCAGCTTAATACATAAAGTTCAGGAAAGCAAGCAGTGCCAAGGAAGGAAAAGCGGTCCTTAAAGGCATCAAGCAGTTGCCAAACACTTTTTTGTCATGCTTTAATTCAAACAGGGCTTTCATAATTACCTTCAGAACCCTCTCAAGGTAGTAAAAATGGAGAGGTTTTGCTCTGTTAAGAGACAGAAAAGATACTGGCCACAGAGTTTTGCAGAGGAAGATTACTCTTGGGGCACAGAGCCATTGGGTGGGCCGGTTTCTTTCAACTCCCCCCCCACCCATCCCCCCCCCACCCACTGATGGACTACTATAAGAGCAGAGCATAGTTTTAAAATAAGAAATGTCAGGGGAGAAAAAGACTTGGAATTGCTGGGCCCACTCACACATGCAATATATGTCCTTGCACACTTTGTACTACAGCTCTACCTGCCACCACTCCCCACCCCACCCCCAAATATGGAATGCGACCCTGGAGACCCAAATATTGCTTAACTCTGAGCTAACAGGAGAGGAAGAATTACACAGGCCAGCAAGATCAATACCTGGCTTGCAGAGAGCTTCTAAAATTTGCCTAAGATCCTCTGAGACTGGATGTTCATCTGTCAGAGATGCTCTAGTGCAATGTTTCTCAACCTTGGTGACTGGGTGGACTTCAACTCTCAGAATTCCACTAATCCAGTGTTTCTCAGCCTTGGTGACTTTAAGATGGGTGGACTTCAACTGGGTGGACTTCAACTCTCAGAATTCCACTAATCCAGTGTTTCTCAACCTTGGCAATGTTAAGATGGGTGGACTTCAACGCCCAGAATTCCACTAATCCAGTGTTTCTCAGCCTTGGTGACTTTAAGATGGGTGGACTTCAACGTCCAGAATTCCACTAATCCAGTGTTTCTCAGCCTTGGTGACTTTAAGATGGGTGGACTTCAACGCCCAGAATTCCACTAATCCAGTGTTTCTCAACCTTGGCGACATTAAGATGGGTGGACTTCAACTCCCAGAATTGCACTAATCCAGTGTTTCTCAACCTTGGCGACATTAAGATGGGTGGACTTCAACTCTCAGAATTCCCCAGCCAGCTGGGGAATTCTGGGAGTTGAAGTCCAACCATCTTAACGCCGCCAAGGTTGAGAAACACTGCTCTAGTGGATCCTGGAGATGAGCACCGGCCCCTAGAGTCGGACACGACTGCACAAATGTGCGGGGGGAAACTTTACCTTTTTTTACTTTTATTCTATGATTTGGTATTTGTACTTGCATGCCACCCAGAGTCTTTGAGGACTGATGCAGGTTATAAGAATTGCTAATAAATAAATGCATTTCGTATTTCCATTACAAACATATATTCCCTGCAGAAATCTCACCCAAGTACAAAAACAAAGATGATAAATTTAAATATGACTCAAAATAACATACAAAATATGGAATTGGTTACGGGTTTTGTAAATGTTAAGAAAATAAGATATTTAGGAGTGGAAATAACGTCAAAAAATTCAGATATATTTAAAAATAACCATATAAAACTATGGAATGAAATAAAACATGACTTACAAAATTGGACAAAATTACAGATATCTTTCCTGGGTAGATTATCAACCATTAAAATGAACATCCTGCCAAGAATCATATTTCTATTCCAAACGATACCAATTATAGTTACAGACAAAACCTTTCAAAATTGGCAAAGAGACTTATCCAAATTTATTTGGCAAGGGAAAAAACCTAGAATAAAATACAAATTTTTACAGGATGTTAAAGAAAATGGAGGTTTTGGATTGCCAAATTTAAAATTATATTATGATTCTTGTGCTCTCATTTGGCTTAGAGACTGGATAAAATTAGAACATAGAAAATTACTAAACATAGAAGGTCATGATCTCAGATTTGGGTGGCATGGATATCTCTGGTATAACAAAACAAAAGCAAACACGGCATTCAATCATCACCCAATCAGAAAATCCATCTTAAAAACTTGGAATAAGTATAAAAACACAATATCACCTAATTTACCACTGTGGACTTCCCCACAGGAGGCATTTGCGTTACAAGGAAATCTGAATTCGTGTAATTGGTTAAAATACAAAGATTTATTAATATTCGAGGGTACAAATTTTAAACTCAAAACTAGAGAAGACTTAGCAAAGGAAGGAATCACTTGCAATTGGTTTACTTATTTACAAATTAATGAACAATTTAAGATAGATACTAAAAAATTTAAGTTTAAAGAAAAATCAGTAAATTGGGACAATGTATTATGGAAAGAAGATAATCATCTGATTGCAAAAATTTATAAAATTTTATTACAAATTAACATGTCTAATTTACCAAAAAAGAAATGTATATCCAAATGGGAAGAAAATATAGGTCATAGAATTATTATTATTATTATTTTCAATTTATTCCCCGCCCATCTCCCTTGCAAGGGACTCTGGGCGGGTTACAACAATTGAAAGTTTAAAAAACTATACAAAATATCATCTAGAAGTACAATAATAATAATAGTAATAATATACAGTAATAAATTATATAATTTAGAATTCAAATTGAAAATTGGGAGAAAATATGGTTAAAAGATCTAAAGTTTATTCTAAATTATAATATGAAAGAAAATTTCTTTAAAATGATGTACAGATGGTACATAACTCCTAATACATTGTCCAAAATGAATATTGCTATACCTAATAAATGTTGGAAATGTAAGAAAGAAGTCGGCACCTTTTTTCATCTATGGTGGACTTGCCAAAAATCAAAAAATTTTGGGATAAAATTCATGAAACCATATGTGAAATATTAGAAGAGGACATTATCAAAGAGCCAGAATTCTATCTACTGGGATTTATAAAATCAGACTTACACAAGAAATATGGAAAATTGCTATTTTACTTAATAACTGCTGCTAGAACCATCTTCGCTAAACATTGGAAAGAGGATTACATACCTACGATTGAAGAATGGACAATAAAAGCGATGGACCTAGCGCAGATGGCCAAACTGACGGATCAGTTGAATGATAAGAACATAGAAGAATTCAATTTATGTTGGAGTCCCTTCTATAAATTTATAGAAAAGACTCAAAAAGTTCAATTGGGAACTTAACGTAAATAATGTAAATAAGTTAGAGATTATAGTTGTTTATAAATTTATGATAGTAAGGATGGAGAGAAAGTAGGAAGTCCTTTATGTTTATGTCCTTTATTTATGTTATGTTATGTTATATTATGTCAGATTTTGTTATTTATGTTTTACTATAAAATAAAGAATTTTTTAAAAAAATCCAGAAAATAAAGATATCAGCTGAAAGGGCTATAAACCACAAAGGCACCCCACAGAGCAAGGACGGTCTGACCATAAGCGATGCTCCATTAGAATAAACTGCAATCTAACTATGAACTGAAAGCATCTTTCAATTTCCAGATTTTCGCAGTGGCCAAGACAAGAACAGCCTGTTATGATAGCAGGAGATTCCCAGTTGCAAACACCATCAAGACAAAAGGCCAGGATGGTGTGGGCGATGCAATCAATGCCACCCGTAACCCCCATCCTCCTGCGATGGAAAACACACAAAACTGGTGGTGTAGAAGTGGCGGCACCTGGCTGATCTCAGAAGTTAACCAGGAAGCCAGGAAAATCTGGCCCCACCCACATGTAACATAGCCCCTCCTACTTTGCATCAGTCCCGCCCCCAAATTGTTCAGCCTCCCAGCTACCATTATCGATCTGTGACAGCTCGTGCAAAAATAACAAACTGTATGATTTAGCTTTGTACAGGGTAAAAAACAAAATCTCCTTTGGCTGAATAGCGATAAAGTAAAATAGCAAACTATGTTATTGGCTCATGTTCAAAATGACAAGCGGAACGATAGTTGGTTCCGAGGCTTAGAGAGGGCAGCAGACCACAGCCAGTAACAGTCTGATGCCTTCTCCGTTGCAATGCAAGACTGTTCACATGCAGAGCGAAGAGTCAGGTTTAGTGGATAGGAAGGGCATTAATGGCAGTTCTGTATAAAAAGAGTCTCAACGGGGCAAACTGTGGAGTCCTTGGTGCTCTCTGAGTTTGGTTGTTTGCTTGCAGACGTTTCGTTGCCCGACTAGGCAACATCTTCAGTGCGGAACAAAATGTCTGCAAGTAAACAACCAAGCTCAGAGAGCACCAAGGACTCCACAATTCAACCCTGAGCTACAGATATTCTCTTCTAAGGGCAAAAAATGCAGCATTCCTGAATTGGAGCCCTCCAGATGTGCTCTCATCCTCTCTAGTCAATGGCCACGTTGCTGCACGTAAAAGTCCAAACATCTGGCTGCAAAGAGGAATGCTGCAGATCAAGCCTTCACAGCTGCCTTCCAACGTCACACCACCAGTTACCAGGAAGCCAAGGGGGATATTGCAAGTCAGGGAAAGGAGAAAGAAGGAAGAGGCATCAAACCATCAGCAAGTAACTGTGTCGAGTTTCACTGACTGAGAACCCCTTGAATTGCATTATTTATTGTATGCTGCTCAAAGAACAGAGGAGTAAAATGCTTTAAATAAAACACACAAGCTTGTCAACAGCATGTCAGTGGCTGAGAAGACAACCATAAAGCCTATCCTAGTTTTCTAAAATGCTGGAAAATTAAAACAAGGCTTTCCTGGAACATTTTCGTTATAAAGACATTCTCTCTTCCCTCCCTTCCCTTCCCTCCCCCCCTGCCCCGACCCCTTTTTAATTTGCAAGCGATCAAGTGGCAATGCGAAGGGCAAGCAAAGGTCCTTAAAAGCATTGAGGGCACTTCATAAAAGTAACATTAATCAAGGGAAGACTCTAAAAAACGCACCCATTCACAGCACCTCAGGGAATCCTGACAATTAAGCAATACCAGTTAGGTTGTCCAGTTAGGGGGCGCATCAGCAAGATGTGCTGGGGAGTGGAGGGGGGATTACAGAATAAACATTGCTGTGGAATTTTTCAGTTTTGGAGGACAAAAGACCTTCTCCATAACATTATTTGTGCAAGATCCAAAGAGACAGGGCCCATTTGCACAGAGCACTAAGCTGAAAATCTTCCTAACTTGGCATGGCCCATGCAATCGTCCCTGGGTCCAGTGTCGCTTTCTAAGCTAAGCTAACCAGGAATTTACCAGGATAGAAAAGTTTAGCATTCTATCCAAACCCAGATCTTGGAAGCCAACTTCCATAACAAAATCTGGATTCAGAAGTTTATTTCATATTCTGGCTTGTTAGAAGACCAGGACAGGGAACTGGGTTGGGTGTGATGTTAAGCATTTCTTCTGTAGGAAGTTACTCTTGGTAAAGTAGCAATGAACGCCTTGGGGAAAGTATTCAGATGCCAGGATGTGTCTATACCTACAAAGATCAGAATCGTGCAGGCAGAGGTTTTCCCTGTTAACACTATTGTGTTCAGAGTCTGAAACCATCTGGCTACTTTGGGGACTGAAACAGTGGGAATTCTGGAAGAGAGCAGAATGAGGTTAGATGACATTCCTCAACTGGTCTTAAACTTCAGGGTAGAAGCAGATCCTTACCAGAATGGAGTAAGCCCATCTGGGCACTTCCACTAGATAAACAGAAATCATGGTCCATGGAAGATAGCAAAACCTCCCAACCTCAAAGAAAATCAGATTAATTCTGGTGGATAGTAAACCCAGAAGACAACGGCAAAGATGAAGACAACACCTACGGTACTTTTTCTTGCTAACTAGGACTTGTAGTTCAACCACTCTGGTTGAAAATAAAAAAATCACGTTCTCTTGGGATGTTTTCACATGCAATTACTCTTTCATGGATAGGTTTGCAAAGGACAATGTGTTTCATGTGAAATCTTTTCTGCCTCTTCCCAACACTTCCATCATTTTTCTTACTGAAGGAAGAGTTCCATTCAGGAAAGAATTTCTGGTAATTGATCAGTAGGGCTCCGAGGAGTCAATTTAGAAACACTTCTAGCCCCTGCTTCAAAACAAGATCAGTTTCTCTCCACCCTCAGTTCCACAAGATCAGCTGAAATGGTCAACCAAGAAAAAGGATTTAACTGAACAAACTGCATGGATGAACCTTAGCCACACGCTGCCAGGAAGAGGGAGCAAGCCAAAAATAAGCTGTATAGGGACCAAACTGATGCGATTCTGTCTTAGATACTTAAAATGAATGGTGCACTTCAACAAACCCACATTCAGATGGAGAAAGGGGTCCTGCCTGTCGGTGAGTGGAAAGCTGAGGTTTTGCCTCCTCGCATTCTGCACGGGAAGTCTTTAAAAAGCACGTCAACGTTTGCGCTGAAAGTGACATTCAAATTACACTTTTGAAAGACACATCTCACGGTTAAGACAAGTCCCACAACGGCATCTGCAAACCTGTACGGCAAAAGGAAGAGCTTGCACCTGCATTTCAAAGCCCGAACACGAAAAATGGGCTCTATTAACAAGTGACAGAGAGATGGAATTGCTTAACAATGAGGCTCGCCCTCCTCTATCTAGTGAATACCAGTCCTAGGCATGCCACACCTTGGGAAAGCTTCTCGACATCAAGATGGCTTCAGAAAACTCTCATGTTACACTCCATGCAAAATTCACTGCAGTGTGATAATTCACGAGCTGAATATTCATCATGGCAAGGAAGGAGCATCTTGAATATTAAACTAACTCTAGTTATGGCAGGAATATTAAATGCTTTATCAAAAGATGAAAGGAAGGAGGCAGCCAGGATGCCTTTTTCCATTTAGCCTGTACAAGCCAAGGATGCCCTCTGTTGTAAAATGGAAATAGAGATAAAATATGGCCTTTATCACTCACTGAAGGTTCTTCACTGCAAGCTGGGAATCTGGTCTTGCGATTCATTTTAAGTCAACAGTGAAGGAACTAGCAATCAAGAAACACACTGCAAACTATCACGTGGTACAGTAGTAATGAAGGCCTTGGAAAAGAATATTCAGATGCCAGGATATATCTATACCTACAAAGATCAGAATAGTGCAAGCCATGGTATTCCCTGTGACACTCTATGGAAGCGAAAGTTGGACTTTGAAGAAGCAGGATAGGAGGAGTATTGATGCTTTTGAACCTTGGTGTTGGAGAAGACTCCTGAGAATACCATGCACAGCCAAGAAAAAAAAAAGGATCATTGAACAAACCAACCCAGAGTTTTCACTCAAGGCACAAAGGGCCAGGCTCAAATTATTCTACTTTGGACACATGATGCGAAGACCCAGCTCTCTGGAGAAGCTGTAATACTGGGAAAGGTGGAAGGAAAGAAAAGATTAGGACAACCAGCAGCAAGGTGGATAGACTCAATTACAACAGCGATGGATACACCATTGGAAGACCTGAAGGACCAAGTTAAGGAAAGATCATCATGGAGAAAATCTATCTATGTGGTTAAGAGTCAACACCAACCTGATGGCACATAATCGATTCATTTTAAGGCAGGGCTGTTTAGTTAAGGCAGGATGAGGATCACAGATGTTTTTAAAACAGTTGCAAATACTTTGGAAATTGGGGAACGGAGATATAACATCACAGACATCAGCCAATAGCCCCCTAACTGGAGCTGAAGTATCTCCACAATAAATGCCAGGACCTTTTTTAAAAAAAATCTTAAGATGATGATGATGATGATGATGATGATGATGATGATGATGAGAAAATGCGTAGATCACTCCAGTACACAAAAAATTCTGTGTGAAAAAATGAACCTTTCCAGTCTCCTGAACAAGGAAGACCTGAAGAGCACCAAGGGAAGGAGAAAGAGCCCCATGGAGGTCAAAATGTCGTATTCCTCTGCATCTTCATTTTAGTGGCTGCCCCTGCAGAGTAGAAAGTAGTTAAGGACTTATATCTACCTTCAATTTCCTCACTCAAGTCTGCCAAGAGTTCAAAGATGGGCAGGAGGAGAGAGAGAATGTTGTGGCACCTTCAAGAAAACACAATTTTATTATTGCATAAACTTAGGTGGCAACAGATGAACGGAGTAAATTTCTGTGTGAGATGTTTTTAGGACATACAGTATTGGTAGGAAGGAGGAGAAAAGGCAGATGGTGTGAAGAGGCCACAAGATCCTGAGGACCCCATGAGATACAAAGACAACAATGCTCAAATAGTGTCTAACAGCTTAGTGCAATGCATGAACCCATGCCTTATTCTAAGGTAAAGGTAAAGGTTCCCCCCGCACATTTGTGCAGTCGTGTCTGACTCTAGGGGCCGGTGCTCATCTCCGTTTGTTAGCCGAAGAGCCAGCGTTGTCCGAAGACGCTTCCACGGTCATGTGGCTGCATGACACACATGGAACGCTGTTACCTACCCACCGAAGTGGTACCTATTCATCTACTTGCATTTGCATGCTTTCGACTTGCCACGTTGGCAAGAGCTGGGGCGAGTGCGGGAGCTCACTCCGTCACGCGGGGCTAGGGATTCAAACCTCCGAACATGCGATCTTCCGATCAACAAGCCTGGCGTCTTACCCGCTGAGCCATCGCTTTCCCCATGCCTTATTTAAATGCCTTATTCTGCATAATAAATTAAATGCCTTAAATGCCTTATTCTACAACATGATTAAAGGAAACCATGTTTGATCCAAGTTTGGTTTAAAAATGAAGAATCTTAAAGGACAGGCCAGGGGGGTGGAAGTTGGCAACCAACAGTATGTGAACAGTAGATTGTACAGATGCAAGGGAACCTAATCACATTCATTATTCTGGGGAGATGATTTTCCCCCAATTTAAATTATAGTAATTATTTCTAAAAGAGGATCTCTACACAGCGCACATGGACTTTTTGTGCAAAGCTGTGCCGTCTTTAGGATCATGTATTTCCTTTTTTTCCCTTTTGGCTACATAAACGTATATCTCCCTTGGTTATATACATTCCCATGGCATCTGTCCTTCAGCCTGAGTGTGCTTACCAATCCCTTTTCTCCATTGAATCATCACAAAACATTGTAGGTTGAAGCCATTAAAGTTTCCTTGGTCAGTAATTGACTCTAACATTTATCCTGCTTGAATATTATATTATTCAGATGCAAAAATGACCTTCTTAGGATGGCAAGGCTCAGAAGGACTCAGCACAGCAAGCAACTGTGAGCAAACTCACATTTTTATTTAGCATCTCATATATCAATTTCAAGCCTTTTTAAATCTCCTTTGTCATTTAGAACTTCTAAGGCTTAACCATTCTTCAAATTACTGAATTCGTTTAAAGGGCCAACGTCAGGTTTGTTGTCTTCAAAGCCAGCTAGTGCACATAAAGCATTTATAAACAGAACTGATCTGTCAGTCTTTGTTTCATAGTTACAGTATCTTTTTTTAAAAAAAAAAACCCTCAGGACATTTACTAAATAGCACAACCAATTTGTACCAATTTGTGATCCCAAAAAAGTTATACCTGTGCCCACAAAGGGGGAGGGGCTACCATTCAGAGCACCCATCCCAAGTTCAACGCCTGGCATCTTCTTCTAAAGACGGAAGAACTGAAATCCTGAAAAACTGCTTCCATATAGGACAATCCCAAGCTAGATGAACAACAGCCTCTTTCATTGGCTGGGTCTACACAGTATGCTAAGCCATGATGAGCTTTGCTAGGTTTAGCTTCTCATGTTTTGTGAATCCAGTCAATGTGGTTAAAAATCATGGCTGATCCTGTAATCTATTATTTTTTAAGCTGATAGATGTAAAAAAATTCAGAGATGGCCCAGTGCCTCCAGTCATACATGCAAGGGTTGTTTGGATGGTTTTTGTCAGGGAGATAACTGGTGAAGAAGGAGGGGGCTCCCTCCAGGGGGATAAACGCATGCGCAGTACTGAATCGCTTTGCCTTCCTCACAAGAGGCTGAAGAAGGCACCGCCCTGATTTCTTGGGCCCTTTCTCTGAGCATTACTAGTTCATTTTAGTTTAGCTGGATTCTGTCTAGCAGAGTAGAACAATAAAACACTAGAGCCTGTACACCAAGTCTCAGCGTGTTTTCCTTCACTCGAAGTCAGGACAGTTTTTAAAGGAATACACATTGCTAAACAAATAAGATGGCTTCAAGAAATTAATATATCCTCAGTATGAGGTCGAACAGTGCTACAGCATTTTGAGAATAATTTGGAAAAGCTGCTTTGAAGCATGCAGCATCTATCTGCAACTTTTTAAAGCAGCCACATTTTTTCCCCTGGGGAGCCATTATTTTTGCTGTGGGAAAGAGCATTAAAAACTTGCAGAGTTCAGAGCCAAAGAGGAGGGAGGCAAAAAAAATTATGTAAGGGCCTCTAACAAAGCTGCTTCAGGCAGCGAAGTTGGGGAGAAATTTATATTATATGCTAGTCTTCCCCAATTGGCTACCAGCCAGATGTGTTGAACTACAACTCCCATAATTCCTAGCCAGCATGGGTGTAGGATTAAGGCCAAAGGCAGTAGCAAACCTTCTAAGATTTTAATCTCAGCATGTTCTGTCAATTTCACCAACCATTCCTCCATGGTGGGTCGGGCCGAATCTTTCCATCATTGTGCATATAGCAATCTCACCACAGTATCATATATTGAAATAATCTTCCATGGCTTTTTTCTAACTGTTTATCCATCAATTCTAAAAGGAAAAGTTCTGCCTTCAATTGAATATTAATCTTTAAAATCCTCTGTATCAATGGATGCATTTGAATCCGCATTTTTTTAGCTTTTTTACATGTCCACCAAGCATGATAAAATGTCTCTTCACGTTGTTCACATTTCCAGTATACATTTGAAATGCCTTTATACATTCTAGATAATTTCTCTGGCATCATGTACCAACAATACATCATTTTATAAAAATTCTCTTTAAGATCATAAAAGGTAAAGGTTCCCCCCGCACATTTGTGCAGTCATGTCCAACTCTAGGGGCCGGTGCTCATCTCCGTTTGTTAGCCGAAGAGCCAGCGTTGTCCAAAGACGCTTCCACGGCCATGTGGCCGCATGATGCACGCGGAACGCTGTTACCATCCCACTGAACTGGTACCTATTAATCTACTTGCATTTGTATGCTTTCGAATTGCTAGGTTGGCAAGAGCTGGGGCTAGTGCGGGAGCTCACTCCGTCACGCAGGGCTAGGGATTCGAACCTCCGAACTTGCAATCTTCCGACGACAAGCCTGGCATCTTACCCGCTGAGCCACCACGCCCCTTGATCATTTATCATAACATAAGGTCAATTTCAATCCTTTTAACCACATATTTTCCCACTGCCCCATCTCTATATTATAACCAAAATTCTTAGCCAACCTTACCATACATTCTTTAACCTGTTCTTCCTCTGTTTCAAATTTCAACAAAAGTTTATACATTTTAGCAATTACATGTTCATTCTTCGATTGGTACATGTTCATCATCCATACACAATTGCACTTCAAACTCTGTCTTACTTTGCTCCATACCATAAGTCTTTTTGTCCGTTTTGAATCTTTCTGATAACTGGGAAGAACAATGACAACTATATCCTTCTGCCATGAGTTGCTCTCTTGATTTAATTTTATATTCCCCTTGATGATTTTCCAATAATTCCTGGCACATTAACCATTTGTCTTTGCCTGCTGTTTCTCTTCTGTAGAATGCTTCTTGTGCTGAGAGAACTAAAATGAAGTTGATGGTTGTTATTTGCAGAGACAGAAACCATATTAATGTCCTGTCCTACATTTCTTTCTTTTCTTAGCCCTTTCGAGCAAGGTAGGCCAGCAAAATTCCTGCCTGAATATGACTCATGATGCTAAATAAATTAAAGCCACTGGGTGTCCTTGTCAATAACTTTTTCAGCTTTTGTTGCTTAATGTCAGTGCTTCTGAGAAAAGGCCAACATTTGAATGTTTTAGAGGGGCAGTTTCATTACATTAACCCACTGGCTATGGAAAAAAAAGACTCATAAAGTCATTGCCAACTTTAGACAGAGAATCAAGCTAAAGTTGAAGTTGATGGTTTCATAACTCTCTAAATCTGAAGTTTTATATGCATAGAAAGGTAAAATATATACTATATACTAAGACAAACATTAATGTTAAACAATATTGTGTATTTAATTCAAAACATTGTACTTAACATGAATTTTTATATATGATAATATATATTTTTGAAGTTTTAATATAATAGCTTTATGGCAGTCTGTTCTTAACTAGGAGTCGTCCGTAAACCAGGACGTTCTTAAACCGAGGACCTGCTACACTCAGTGTTTCTGACTTTCCCATTGGGCAGACGTACTTCTGAACAATCCCAGGTAGCCTAACTGTAAAATGAAGAAGAGACAAAGTTGTTTCAGGCAGCGAAGTTGGGGAGAATTTTACATTATATGCTAGTCTTCCCCAATTGGGTACCAGCCAGATGTGTTGAACTACAACTCCCAGAATTCTTAGCCAGAATGGACATAGGATTAAAAAGTATGGGGATTAGGGGCTGGGGGAACATTCATATAGTTTGCATTTTCATATAAATTGTCTCAAACCTACACTGAGCTAGTGTGTGGACCAGAGGACAATTATCCTTCAAGTGATGGACTCACTGCAGAACATTAAAGCACACACATGCATATCCTTTAGGAAGAATTGTGTATTCAGATGCATCAATCAAGGAAAATCATTTATAAAACAGTCTATATTTGGAGAAATGTGCACCAAAAAGGACAAATGTAATGTGGAGTTTTTAAACCCAAATTTACAAAAGATGCAGAATTGTGTTGTTGTTGTTTTTTTGGGGGGGGCACCTCAAATGGAAGAAAACAGGTTGATTCTGACATCCTTATTAAATGCCTGTCCTTGGGATGGCCCTTGTCCTTCCACTACAGCAAGCAGCACATCAGGATCCCAATTGACTTGGATCCACCATCACTGTTTGCAAAAAGCCAAGCTCTATCCCAACAGCTGTCCTTCTGCTGCAGGTATACCTCCAAGAATATAGAGGGGGAAACTCCATTAAGACAAATCTCTGCTTGGAAAAGCTTTATGCACTACAATCTTGACAAAGGAGGAAACGAGGAGGAGAGAGGGCATCAGCAGGGCTTCACCTATTGAATTTGGAGCTAGTATGTTGCACCACCGAAAGAATTGGCAGCAAGAGTTTCAGGTTCTCCAGCTGCTCCCTCCAACATCGATTCCTGCCCCTTCCCTCTGCCATGATTCTCTCCCTCCAGTTCTTTTATCTAGGTCACGCTATTACTTTTACAATAATTTACATTCATTTTTCATTTGATCTTTAGTTCTAAATTCTTAACAGTAACCAGCTTTCGGTTACTCGCCCATTGCTTCATTTGCTGAGCCGGCAGAAATGGAACCAGGGCAGAAGGCGGTGGGAAAGGAATCTGCAATTGTCGCATTGGGTGTCTCCTGCCTACCCCCCACCACTTTCTTCCGTTAAAAAGACTGAAATGAATCATCTCGGACCTGAAAGGCTATCATTTCCTCGTTAGCTCCACTCATGGAAAAAACAAGACTCCGATGATTGTTATTTTGAAAACCATAGAAAAAAACACAGGATCAGGAAAACTTTCTCCCACTCTTGCACAGCCCCCCAAAACTGGTTATCCTTTCCCCCAAACTGGCTTCTAATACTACAAATAAGACCTGCGGAAGGGAAAGAACTTGATCATCATCTTCAACCACAAGCAAGACCAAGGAATCGCAGACCTAACCCAGCTGGAGCGGGCCAAAAAGCAAGCAAACGGAATGAAGAGGACTAAGAAGGAAGCCAGAAGTTAGGGCAAGAGTGCCCATGCGGTTGAAGGTCAAAATCTGCAAGACGGTAGGCCTGGCGTCATGATCAAACCCCACCCCTTTTGCTCATGCTGAAGAGACAGGGCTTCAACGGTGACCCTGAGCCTGCCATCTTGAAGATTTCGGACCTTCCTCCCTCTCCCGCCCCACCCAACACCACTAGGTTAAGGTCAAAGGATAATCTGGGGAAGAAATGTTCAGGGCTGGCCTATTAACATGATAAGAAAAAAAATCCCTAATTTAGGCTCAAGCTGTTTACAGGACCACCTGTTCCCACATAATCTGCCCCATATTCACAATTCTAGATTATCAGCAGGGTACCTTTTAGAGCAGGGTTTCTTAACCAGGGCTCCGTGGCACCCTAGGGTTCCACAAGAGGTCACTAGGGGTTCCCTGGGAGATCACGATTTATTTAAAAAATTATTTCAAATTCGGGCAACTTCACATTAAAGAGGTAAGTTTCATTCTTTACTTCTAGTTTAAGAACACTGTTAATGCATATATACAGGCCTACACATGAAATTAATATACAGGTAGTCCTCACTTAATGACCACAATTGAGACCAGAATTTCAGTTGCTAAGTGAAGTGGTCATTAAGCAAATCTGACCAGATTTTACCACCTTTTTTGCAGCGGTCATTAAGCGAATCACCATGGTCGTTAAGCAAACCATGTGGTTGTTAAGCGAATCATGCGATTCCCCATTGATTTTGCTTGCCAGAAGCCGGCTGGGAAGGTCGAAAATGGTGATCACGTGACCATGGGATGCTGCGATGGCCATAAATGCAAACCAGTTGCCAAGGGCCCACATCATGATTACGTGACCGCAGGGACCCTGCAAGGGTCGTAAGTGTGAGCACTGGTTGTAAGTTGGTTTTTCCAGCACCGTCGTAAATCTGAACCATCACTAATCGAATGGTCATTAAATGAGGACTACCTGTAATAATTTTGTAACTTCTGGCCTATATTTGAGCCTGAATGTGCAGGGGTTCCCCGAGGCCTGAAAATTATTTCAAGGGTCCCTCCAGGGTCAAAAGGTGGAGAAAGGCTGTTTTAGAGATTCCAGCACAATGTCTGACCTCAGTGACTAGTTTACTTTTCTCTGTGATGAGATCCATATGAAGAAATAAACTGTCAGTGAAGGAAGCCCTCTCCTCACTAGACTTCAGCTGAGAGCTCTCAATACAATTTGTTCCCTAGAGCTTTTTAAGGCCACTATTACAACCTCTGTTTTATATTGATTATATTTTAATGGTGTGTTTGGTTGGATGGTTAATGGATGTTTTTACACTGAATCTGGTAAGCCACCCAGAGCCATTAAGAGCATGTGCATTTTCTAAATAAATAAGTAAATAACACACTTGGTTATTTGCTATCTGAAACTTTCAGCTCCAGGGACTACAATGCAAAATAAAAGCAGAGCTTTCTCTAATTTCACGGAGCGGCTGTGGGTTAATGGCTATTCCGTATCCGGGACATTGTCATCTCTGGTTCTGGATGGGGTTGCGCTGCCCCAGACAGGCCTGGTGCGGAACCTGGGGGTTCTCCTGGACTCACGGCTCCTGCTCGAAGAGCAGGTGGCAGCCGTGGCTAGGAGGGCCTTTGTGCAGCTTCGTGTTGTGCACCAGTTACGCCCCTTCCTGGATCGAGAGCCCCTTCGAACGGTCACTCATGCCCTTGTTAACTCCCATATAGACTATTGCAATGCGCTCTACATGCTCTACCCTTGAAGAGTATCCGGAAGCTACAACTGGTCCAGAATGCAGCCGCACGGGCCATCTTTGGTGCCCCTAGAAGGGCAGATATAACACCTTTATTACGCGAGCTGCATTGGGTGCCAGTTTGCTTCCGGGTCCAATTCAAGGTGTTGGTTATTACCTTTAAAGCCCTACATGGCATGGGGCCAGGTTACCTGAGGGACTGCCTCTTCCCCGTTACATCAACCCGTCCCACCCGATCTTGCAGAGAGGGCATGTTGCAGACCCCGTCGGTAAGAGAATTCCGGTTGGCAGGGTCCAGGAGGCGGGCCTTCCCTGCAGTAGCTCCCGCCCTCTGGAACATTCTACCCCCGGAGGTGAGGTTAGCCCAATCGTTCCTGGCCTTCCGGAGGAATCTGAAGACCTAGCTCTGCCACCTGGCTTGGGGTGGGGAGAGTAGTAGTCATGTTTGGGGATGGCTAGTGTCCTAGAGTGCTCGTCGCATACAAGGACTGAGTTAGATCATCAGCCATTTGGATTTCATTTTTATTTATATTTATTTTTATCTGTAACTGTATTTTTATATATTGTAATGTGCATATTGTAATTTATTGTTTTATTGATTGTTGTTGTAAACCGCCCAGAGTCCCTCTGGTGGGAGGAGATGGGCAGTGACAAATCAAATAAATAAATAAATAAATAAATAAATAAATAAATAAATAAATAATTTCTATAACTAATTCTACTACGGTGAAGACCTATATAAGTTATAGAACCACTGAGTTTTGACTATTGCTCATGCTGCTTGCTCAATGTGTCAGATCCAGAAATATGGCCTCCATATTTTCGAGCTTCTTTAAAACCTTGAGCATTAAAGAGGTTTTTTTTTTATATAGACTCTGAGATTCATTATGAATTCCACCCTCAGCACCAATTTCTCCACTGCCCTGTGAAATCACAGAATACGAAGCTCAGCTTGGCAGCTTCCGTAAGTACTGTTAAGATTATTTTTTTTAAAATCCTGGGAGCCTTAGGATCACTGTGCTAAAATAACACCGTGCTTATATGATTCTAATTGCCTAGGTATATTCGAGAATTTTTAATAATTCTCTTTGATTCCAGACACCCTGGTTGGGTTTGTACATGCATAGAGATGGATACCTAGACTGAGTGCATCTAGACCTCAGAAACAGACTTGTTATAAATATGAATACATCACATTGCCAGAGCAATTCCCTGGCGGGGGGGGGGGGGCAAAAGACATGCCCTTATAGCCGAGTCGCAGGGAACTCATCCTTAGGCTGAAATGTTCAAAGGCGGAGGAAAGGAAAATAATAATCAGCTCGCATTGCTAAGATGTTTACCCAGCAAGACTGCCACCTCAGAGAAGAGAGAAAGGGGGATTTTGTGAAGGCAAGCAGTGCTGATTAGATTACAAAAAGATTCAACTGGACCCCTCCAAATTACAAAAAAATATTCTCTGCGGGACAAAGCAGTTCTTCAAAACAAAGCCAACGTTCCCCCAAGGCATGATACCAAACCAGGAATAAACCACAACCATTTTGCCCACTGACGTCCAGCCTCAGCCATGGAATCTCGGGGGGGGGGGTACACAGGGCTGGTCACTCTCCCTTGGCCTAACAAACCTCAAAAGGTGTTGGTTGTTGTGGAGCTAAACATTTTATTTATGAGTTTTAAATCATTTCTCCTGGCCCAAACTAAAAGACTCTGGGTAGTGTAAAAAACAAAAAAAAACCAATGTACCATTAAAAGCTCCGCCCCCATAAATTCATAAAAAGGGCCAAAGACCTGCTGAGTTGCCTCACAAAATGACAGAGAGGTCCAGGCACACCTCCAGGGGTTGAGTGTTCCACAATGTGGGGACCATTATAAAGAAGGCTTGTCACCCACCTGGCCCACACTCCTTTTATGTGCCTTAAGCCTTCTCCAAATGCCCAGATAGGAGGGCTGAATCATGTTCGGAATCATGAATGGTGATCCTCATATAAACTGCTCTGAGCTCTTCGAGAAATACTGAAATGTCAATCTAGCAGACACCTTCATTACTGCACCACTGGCTCTCCATCAAAGATCATCTGGCTGCTCTTTTATCTCTCCTCTCCTCAATGGAATTTGTTTTACGGCAAGAAAATAAAAACAGAGAAATATGGCATGGAAGAAATACGGAGGTTGCAAAGGGAGGATGGATACCAGAACAGATCTTCTGTGAACATCCATATTTGAGACAGGGCAATTTCACAATAAACATTTCACCTAGAAGAGCCAACAAGAAGAGGAGGCAAAATATAGTCTTTCTTTGTAATTAACAACACCACTTGTTCATCTCGAGAATGCACTACCAGCTGAAGGTGAGGACGATGGGTATATCCTACCTTTAGAGGCAGAAGTCTTAAAGGAAAAATGGCCTCTGCCTGACTAAAAGAGAAAAAATGAAATTCCACCAAGGATGGGAAGAAAAGACCTGAAGGGCATCTTAAGAACTTTCAGTTGGATCCTGTTTTAGGCATGGTTCAAGCCAGTAAACGCAGGGGCAAAAACACAAGTTGGATTACCACCATTGTCAGTCTATTTTGGGGTGTAGAAAATGGAGGAGAGATAGTCCAGAGATCAATGACCAAAGAAACACTATGATCAGGCCTAGCAGCTCCAGGCAGTCATCAAAAAAACATAATCTAAGGTTACAAGGAGTCAGGGAGAAAATGTCAGGAACTGGGGAAGTAGGATGCAACAGTAGGATTTAGATATTGTTCCATCAGCTGTTTCACTCTCAGATGAAAGCTTTTTTTTCACTGCCCTCAAAGGAAAAGTTACTGCTCAAGAGTTAACAGGACAATTTCCACTGAGAAAATAGAAATCCAGTTGACATGATTCAAGCTACAGACAATTCCACCTGGATGACTGAGAACCTTCATAGACAGTTAACAGGACAGAAAGACTACTCAGGAACAAGAATTTATTCCTAACTAATCTCTTACTCCAGTTGAGTTTTCCCTTGCAACCAAATACTCCCACCTTCAGGATCAGAATTCTGAGTCATCAGTGCTCCAAATTAGCCTCTATGACATCAGGATCCAGGGCATTACACAGCATGAACCTTGCAAGTCCTGGCTCCAAGAGTTCCTGGCGTGCTGCCGTAGCTTCAGATGAGCACTATTCATCTGTGGGTTCTTTGACTTCAAAGCCAATGATGCCCAAGATCTACCTTCAAGTTCCATCTCCTTGCCAAGTTTGATGGGTGCAAAACAGAAGGCCTTCTCCACCCGAGTGCCCAAATGGTGGAGAATCTCTAGCTTCTGCTTCACCTCTTGACTAAACAGATTTTTTATAGGCCTTTGATTTTGGCCTTCTTCAATTCAGTGCCTTGTTGATTGCTACAACTCCAATCGAATCCAGTTGTGTCCTTCTCTAGCCCCCTGTCCTCTGGATCTCCTGTACTACAATTCTTGGAATTCTCCATTACCTGAAAGGCACCAGGATGGGGAAGGGTAACTAAAAGCTTCCAGTAATGAGTTCTATTGATTTAATCTGGAGATTCTCTTCCAATTCTGCATTATCAAGCTTTGAGGCTACAAAACTAAGTGAAGGCTTTACTTTATCAGGAAGGTCTTCAATGTATAATTTTCTTTTAAGTCTTTCTCCATTCCTGTTTTAAATATTGTAAACACCTTAGATCACCGTAGCACACAAACAAACCAAAACCCTTCAGAACATCGTAAGTAAACCAAAAGACCCAGTAGCCCAAGAAGAAAAAACAGGAGTTATCTACAACATACAGTGTAAGGACTGTAACAGCCACTATGTAGGACAGACTGGCAGAAGACCAGCAGAACGCATCCACGAACACCAACTAGCAGTCAGAAGACAGGATGAAAACTCCTTAATCTCACAACACATGGACAGACTTAACCATACTTTCAACTGGGAAACTGTGAGCATCTTAAACCAAGCCAAATCCAAAAATGCTAGAGAATTCCTAGAAGCTTGGCACTCAGACAAAGCAGCCATCAACAGACACATAGAGGTAAACCCATAGAGTACTACCAAGGAGAGTACAACACCCCCACCAACACAGGCAGGACAAGCCAGGGTATATAAACAGAGAGCAAGTCCCACTCCCTTTTCGCACTGAAGATGTTGCCTAGCCTGGCAATGAAACGTCTGCAAGAGAACAACAAGGCTCAGAGAGCACCAAGGACTCCACAAACACCTTAGATTCCATCTCTGGGGCTGCTATTGTATGTTTTATATGTATGTAGTTTAGGGCACTATTTTTTCCAAATTGGTCTTATTCTTGTAAAGATAGAACTTAGTGTGGAGAGTAGGAAGGATACTGTACAACTATCCTATGCCAATCCATCAATAAAGTGAATTTTGTGTTAATAAATGTCAGTATGTCCTTTGTATGCTTGAAAGTGATTTTTGTGAGCTATGCTAAGAGTTTATTTATCTGGAAAGTGACAAATAAGTAAGACAAGTGAAAACAGTTTACATCTGCAGTGAGATTTGTTTAGACAAGATGAGATACTTTCCTATTCACCCTGCCAGTGACGGATACAATTTCCTAGGTGGCTGGTTGGTTAAAGATCTAATTCCTCAAATGAAAAAATATATGCATCATGGCTTTTAATTTCCCATTTAATCATGTATCTTCTATTAAATCAAACATATCACTCCATTTTTATCACCAGAGTATTTAGAACAATGTTGTTGAATAAAGAACAGCATTGCTGTTTGTACCACAATTTTTTTTAAAAAAAAGCATTTTTTTGCTCTCAGCTGAAACAAGTCTGTGCAAACTGTGCAAAATATCCCTTTTCTGCACGTGCATTTGGTTAGTGCAGTTTAGCACACAAAGTAAGCAACATATACATAGGTTTTGTATATGCTGTAGTCAGAAAGATAACAATTACTCTTTTAGGCACACATCCCTGCTATCTGCAATGACAATCCTGCATTGTGCATGATGCTTCTTGATGCTTCAAATGATGTTCCTGTTAGCCTAAAATCCCACCATGAATGTTGCAGGAAGTGCATTTTGCTACTTAAAGGTGACACTAAATAGAAATGCTTTGAAATTCCAAATCACTGACTGAAATTGAAAAAATCAAACTGAAGACAGCTCAGCTTTGATCTGGCTCCCTTGGCAGTTTTAGCAATTTTGGCAGAGATGAAAGAACCCCAACTATTTGTCTTTTGGATTTCTCCTTTTAGTCTTTTAGAAACTCTTGTAGAGTGACACATCACCTTCTAGGTCACAGATACCCAATCTTCTGCAACTTAGTAAATTGCGAAAATTGCATTCCAAACTCTAAATAAGCCTATCTCAATCTGGTGTTCTTCAAATGTGTTGGAACTGCCAATTCCCCAATCCCTGGAGTTTGGGCTGAGAATTATGGCATTTGCAATGCCAACATAAAGCCAGGGAAGGTTTCCTCTAAAGATGTGTAAGTACAGACATAAACTTGGTTATGTTTTGTACTTAAGTTTTTAATAATTAAAAAACACATTCTTAATGGACTTCCTTTTTCTTTTCGTTGGTTCTTTTTCATCTTTACTTCATGGAATCAAATGGGTGTTTTTTAGAATTTGGACCATTAACAAACACCAAGTGAAATTCTCAATGGAATTTGGACCATTAACGAATCCCCAGTGAAAATCTCAATGCAATTTGGACCATTAACGAATCCCCAGTGAATTTCTCAATGCAATTTGGACTATTAACAAATTCCCAGTTAAGTTCTCAATGGAGGATTTGTCACCATCTTCTATAAATCCTGCCAGTAATAAGTATATGGTGCTGGGCTAGGAAAGTAGGTCTGGTTGGGTTGGGAAAGTGAGGAAGTATCCTCCCCTGACAATCGGTTAAAAAGAGAGAAAGAGGGAGCTGCAGTATATATTCCAATTTGGGGAGTCTTTGGTGCTCTCTGAGCCTTGTTGTTTTCATGCAGACGTTTCATTGCCAGGCTAGGCAACATCTTCAGTGCGAAAAGGGAGTGGAACTTGCTGTCAGTTCAACCCTGAGCTACAAATATTCTCTTATATTCCAATTTGCCTCACACAGGCATAGAAGCAGACCTGGATCTGGTGGATCACCCTCCAGATTTCTCACCACACAGGCCAACAACTCTGAAACGTCTGCCCCTGGGCCTTCACCTTAAGTAAAGGTAAAGGTTCCCCCCGCACATTTGTGCAGTCGTGTCCGACTCTAGGGGCCGGTGCTCATCTCCGTTTGTTAGCCGAAGAGCCAGCGTTGTCCAAAGACGCTTCCACAGTCATGACGCACGCAGAATGCTGTTACCATCCCACCGAAGTGGTACCTATTCACCTACTTGCATTTGCATGCTTTCGAATTGCTAGGTTGGCAAGAGCTGGGGCGAGTGCGGGAGCTCACTCCGTCACGCGGGGCTAGGGATTCAAACCTCCGAACTTGCAATCTTCCGATCAACAAGCCTGGCATCTTACCCGCTGAGCCACCACGCCTTCACCTTACTCTCAGAGAAATTGCACCTAAAATTTAAAAAGGGCAATTAAGGTCCAGGATAGCTTGCACATAAGCATGAACAGCCCGTAAATGAGCAGGTGCAAAGTCAAAAATTAATATGCTAGAAAAGAGTCTATAGAAATTCTGCAACATTTCAGACTAAGGCACTGGCTGTCAGCACTGACAGCAATAAATCAAACCTCCCTGAAAGCATAAAACCAGTTTGTCAAAGGCCTCGCGATTCGAAATGGCATCAGTTGTCTCTTCTCCTCAAGGCAGGCAGCTCAAAACATTTATTACCTTGCGCAGCTGAAATCTGACTTGCAAACAGCCTCAAGTAGCTCAGGGGGAGTGGGGGAAGCAGGATGTTTGACTGTGGTGCAGCAGACTTCAGCCGATTTAAAACCTAGTAGTTCCTTAATTAATAATTCTTACCAGGACAGATTGGCTCCAACGCCTCCTACAGAGTAGACTCCCCGTCTCTTCCCTTAAGTCTACTCTCTCATTTACAAAATGCAGGACCTCAGGGGAAAGGTTGGGTTCCTGAATCCTGACCATCAAAACTCCATTTTCAAGTTGGCCGGGAGAAACAAGTCGGACTCATTTGGCAGGCATGCTGTGCGTTGGACAGAGGATGGGCACCTCAGCTGCTGTTCTCAGATACCCATCAAGATGCCATAAGAGCAGCTGCCATCTACTGTCATTCCACCATGAAGACGCAACAGCTGCTTTCTTTGGTTAATTTTAAGTTCATGTTATAATTCATACTTTAAATTTTTTAATTATCTCTCATTAACACACACACACACACACACACACAAACATATCCTATATACATTCTATCTATCTATCTATCTATCTATCTACCTACCTACCTACCTACCTACCTACCTACCTACCTACAGCAGGTCTTTCCAAAGTTTTCCCGCAGCGACACACCAACACACCGTTGGTGTGTCGCCGCGGGAAAACCCGGAAGTGCCGCCATTGCGGCAGCGCGCAAAAACCCGGAAGCGCTGCTGCCGCTTTCGGGTTTTTGCGCACCACCGTTGGTGTGTTGCCGCTGGAAAACCTGGAAGCGCTGATGATGATCAGCGCTTCCGGGTTGTGTGGCGACACACCAGACTGTGTGTGGCGACACACTTTTGTGTGGCGACACACAGTTTGGAAAGCTCTGATCTACAGTATCTACAGTATCTATCTACCTACCTACCTACCTACCTACACCAGGGGTCCCCAAACTCTTCAGCTCATCAACCCCTTCATGAAGTTTCAGATTGTTCATTGACCCCCAAACATTTATATGAAAAAAAATTAATAAATACTACTTTAACTAACAGTACTACAAACAACAACAACAATGGATAGTCCCATCAACCCTTGAGGGTCAATACTGACCACTTTGGGAAACCCTGATCTACACCCTATCTTCTATCTATCTATCTATCCTATCTATCCTATCTATCCTATCTATCCTATCTATCCTATCTATCTATCTATCTATCCATCCATCCATCCATCCATCTATCTATCATCTATCTAGGGTGTATCCATAGGCCAATCACAATATGTTTTATTAATTAGTTTTGGTTTTCTTCAGAGAAAATGTTATTGTATTTAGGAATGTTCAAGAGTCATGCATCAAATGAGCAAGGAACGGTTTAGAAGAAAATGGCAACCCATTCAACCATGTAATGTAATTTATATAATGAATTGCCTATGGAGCCTGCCTTTTGGCACCCGCTGTCTGTATTCTTTCGGGCTCTGATCTTTGATCGTAATAAAGTTTTGATTTGGAGAGAAGATGGGCAGGGACTGCTTTGCCTTGGTTGGGAATCAGCCACGCGAACTTGCTTCAGATTAGGCAGATTTTCCGAGACTACAGTAAAGCTAGTGGTGAAAGCATTCCAGGCCAAGAACTGTGTACAGAGGTGTGCTCCCAGGCCAGTTTTGATCAAGATGGACTTGATTTAAAAGAGGAAGAGATGCTTTCCTGCCATTCAAAGAGAAGAATACATTGGAAGGCCAACAGAAGATTCTTTTATCAGTAGCAACAAACAACAGGTCCCTCCTAGCCCCTCTGCCTAAGGATTGTTCACTGGGAAGGTATCAAGACAAGCAAGGCCTGGCTAATTTTATTATCATAATGTCACACCTACAGGAATGGGCAGGGACCCTTATTTGAAACACTCAAATGCAACCCTTCTATCACCTGGATCGTCAAACAAGGCATTTTTGAAAATATACTGTACATCATTAGCCACTTCTTTCCTTAAAAAGTGACCTTAACTTCAAGTGCAGTTCAACTCTCAGTGACACACCCTTGACATTTTGTTGACAGCAATATGGAACTAATTTGCCATCGTCTTCTTCCAGGACGTGTTTCAACTTTCCCATCTATCCTACAGCCCCAGAATTCTTCCTTCCAAGAATTAACCAGTCCTGACTCTGCTTAGCTTGCAAGTCCAGACAAGGCCAGTCAAGGACAAAGCTGAGGTGGGCAACCTTTGAGAGCCATGGACAGTTGTCCATATAATTTTAAGCAGCCAAGGGTTTTATGGCAAGAGTGTAATGACACCACAACATGTACTGATATCAGGAAAGAGATGCAACATTTTCAGTTATGGGGGAACATGTTTATTACACCAACAACAACCAAAGTTCTCTGGTGGTTTACAAAAGAAGCTTCAAACAATAGTTAAAACCAACAATAGTAAAAGTAAATAATCAACAACAGGAAGCCTGCTTTAAAAGATGTGCAACACTGCATTGTAAAAGCTAACAAACAGAGCAATCCTCCTAACTCAGCACAAAATGCATGCCAGAGAGACTCACCTATTTTGGACAGTAATAGGGGCACTGGAGTCTGGCAGAGGCTTAACACTTTTTTCCTGGCGTTTCCTGCAAAAATGGCAGGAAATTGGACCCTAGAAACTTGGAGGGTTATTTTTGAATTTCAACTGTGTAATGTTAGAGTCTTTCCAAGGCCATGAAAAGGGACTGAGGGAAGAAGGTTGATTAGCTGACATCCAACCTGGTCTTTTAATACAACTGATCTCCAAGAGCCTCAAAATAGGTTTCAAGACAAGGAGTTTCTCTCTAGGACATTGGTCCAAGCCTGCTACTACTTCCTTCTCATACAGGAATTGTAATCATGCTAAATCTTGTCCAGGGTCCAACAGCAAGCAAGCAGGCCTACTGTTAGCCACCCAGAGTCACTGGTTTGAGATGGGTGGCTATATAAATTATAAAATAAAATAAAATAAAATAAAATAAAATAAAATAAAATAAAATAAAATAAATAAAATAAAATAAAATAAAATAAAATAAAATAAAATAAAATAAAATAAAATAAAATAAAATAAGAAAATAGTAAGGGTCAACAGGTAGGGGGAGATAAAATTCTAAATAATCCTATTCCCTTTATTAGGAAATTTTGTCCTGACTTCAAGTGAAGGAACACGCTGAGACTTGGTGTACAGGCTCTAGTGTTTTATTGTTCTACTCTGCTAGACAGAATCCAGCTAAACTAAAATGAACTAGTAATGCTCAGAAAAAGGGCCCAAGAAATTAGGGTGGTGCCACCTTCAGCCTCTTACGATGAAAGCAAAGTGATTCAGTACTGCGCATGCGTTTATCCCCCTGGAGGGAGCCCCCTCCTTCTTCACCAGTTATCTCCTTGACAAATTTGGTATCTACTCAACCACCCACCCCAGTATATCAATGGATGGTTAGCAAGAGGATCAAGAAAGCTCTAAAGAACTTTAGTACTTTGGGTGCTAAAATAAACATAACTAGTTGTTAAGCCTATTCCTTGCAGGACCAACGTGTTGGTCAGCAAAGGAAACTGGGAGTGATACAAGTCAGGATACACTAAGCAAACATTCAGGGAAGCTCACAGTCAAAGAGGTAACAAGCAGTCTCAACCTTCTGCTTATCTCTGGATTTGCACGCCACTCTCATTCATCAGGAGGAAAGGCATTAAACAGAATCTTTTGTCCTTGCTAAGTTGTCTTTGACTGTGACATCCTGTGGCAATTCATTGCCACAGGATGTCACAGTCAAAGACAACTTAGCAATATGGGTTTAGTTCTATAAACCTTTCTTCCCTTCTTTCTAAACAAAGATGGCATGGTAACCATCTACACCCCTACCAGCTCTACTCACCCCCGTTTCCTCTGGATCTTTTCTCTGCAGTGCAGTCTTATCCCATCATGCCCCTGTGTAGCAGACCACACACGACTTAGGTAAATACCAGTTCTTCTGCAGTTTTTAGCACAAATGACACATTTGCTGACTTTAATTGCCTGGAGGCTTCTTCTGTGTTTTATGGTTAGATCTTACAAAACTGGCCCAGAATTGACCCTGCCGATCCACAAAGGAGGAATGACTAAGTTCAAAACCTTCCACTTGTTTGTCTTGTAGTTCTGGTGTAACTCCCACAAGGCATACAACTAAAACCTTGAAGAACACTCAAGCCTTCTTTGCTACCAGCATGCAGCGCTAACCCTGGTCACGTCTAGCCATAATCTAGTACCACCCCCAAGAAAAGAACAGCTCTTCACTCATCAAACCAACCTGCAAAACTGGTCCAAGATATTTTTGTAGCAAGGTACTTTGCTGGTTTCTTACCTATACGATCGCTCCCTGGGATAATCCAAGAGCTGATTCACAGAACTGATTCAGCATGGTAAGAATACAAGGTTGAGTGACCCTTCTTGCTTCCCTGAAAAGCAGTTTATAACTACCACCCATTTCTAGTGCCAGGAAGGACCGGGGGCTACTAATTTGATCCCTGCATCTCCATTAAAAGACAAGCAGGGGGAGGCAAAAGGCTACGATTCTGCAAAGAAACCATTAATCAGAATAGACAATACTAAGTGGATTGAGTCAATGATTCATCAATGTTCATTATTGGGACAAAAGATAATGCGTCCCCTGTTGAGTGTGAACGCTCCTATTAAAAGGAGCAGTCAGTCACTAGAAGGAGGTGCACATTCATCACCCATAGGCAGCAGGTGGATTACCAGCATCCCAAGACTGCATCACTAAAATTCAGCCACAAAATAACTAAATTTCAGTGGTGCAATTTCAGGGTATATTTCAAGTTTAAGGAAGGTGGGCTTTGGGGGTGAGTATGTCAAGTGGGTCTCTCCCACCAGCCTCCTGGTTCCATTACCATCCGAATCCTGCACAAACTGGACTGAAAATACTATTAATGCCTCTTCCCCATGGTCATGTGTCACCCAATGGTTTCATGCAACCCTCCAGAAGTTTGGTAGGCTGTGTTGTATCTTCCAGCCATTCAGCAGTTGCCTTCTTCTGGAATACATGATAAGAAAGACTTCAGCCTGAAACCCTTGAGAGCTACTGCCAAGAGAAGCAGTGAGCGAGACAGATGGACTAACAGTCTGATGTGGAAGAGAGTGACTCTCTAACCTTACACTGCAAACAATACAGAAAGAAATGAGAGTAAGCGCTTGGTAAAATATGGCTCAAGATACAGCTGCTTTCAAACAACTCCAGCCTTGCAGCACAAATAGGAAGATATGAAGAGAAAGATGCTGCACATGTGGACATACACATAGTATCTTCTGCTAATGTCTTACACCAAACATGTCTTTTTGCCGAATGGCTGTGCAGCTGTTGAGGACAGAACAAGATGCAGCTGCTTTAAAGGGTCACCAACAGCTGCTACTTGAACACCCTGCATTTTCTGAAGCACCTTGTCCCCTTGGAATCCAAAGCACTGCATTATCCAAAAACTATGGCCCGTTTTGTCAATCCCCATTCATCCTGGATCCTGGTCAGTCTGGGACACAATCACAGGATTGTAACAATCTCCCCCACCCCAAAAAAAGTCCTTCCCTTTGGTAAGAGAGTTGATTTAAGCCCACATGAAAGTCAGAGAGAATGAAAGAAAAAGTTTTATGATGATGATGCCATCCAAATCATGTCCGTTCTGCTGTTCCTCATCCGCACCGTCTGCCACTTTCAAAACTGAGGCTGGAGTATATCCAAATTCTCCCTTGTTACAAAGAAAATGATCTGCATCTCTTAACACGGCCCCCACCCCCCTTCACCGGCCCACCTCCTCTTACCTTGAGCTTCTCAAACCGGTCACTCAGGGACGCCACTTGGTGATCCCGGTGCCGCCCCACCAGTTTGCATAAGGCACAGATGAGCTGGTCATCAGCCACACAGTACATGTTCACCTTCTCATTCTCGTGCTCAAGGCACGTCAGCCCCCGGAAGTGAGCGTCCGGCACAGGCTCCACCAACCGGTGGCTGGTGAATGGCTTCTTGTTGGGGTGGGTGGCCCGCAGACAGCGGTCACAGTAGGACACCTCGCAAGTAATGCAGGTCTTGACGGCGTCGCGGGGAGGGTCCTGCTCGCAGAACTGGCAAGCTATCCGGTCTGCCACTGTCGACATGGTCGGGCTGTGGCGATAGGGCCGCTCACGATAGTTCTCACTGGGGGAACTGGGCCCGCTCAGGGAGGCCTTCTGGAAGCGGTCAATGATGTTCTGCAAGGTCACATTGCGTTTAAGGCCCTCTAGGCCCCGGTGGTTAAGGGAGATGACATGTCGGCAAGTGGGGCACTGGAAGGCAGTGATGGGTTCTAGGTTCTCGCCGGAGGAGCAGCTGGAGACCAAGATGCGGTGGGCGCAGCTAAAGCACAGGCTGTGAGCACACGGCAGAAGAAGAGGGTCTTCGAACAACTCTAAGCAAATTGGACAAGTCAGTTCCGACTCCAGTGTTTCCATCTTTAGTTAAAACAAGCTGGTTTCAGTGTTAAAAACGAGGGAGGCAGGTCAGTCATCTGCAAAAGAAAATGGGGCATAGAGAGGGAGAAAAATATTTAAAGCCAGGCATTTCCCGCCCTATCTCCAGGGAACTCAGAACAGCATTTGGGGTTCTGCAACATCCCTGAAATAGTTGGATGGGACTACTCCCAGACTGGGCTTCTCTACAACCAAGTCTAAGATTCCAAGCCTGATATGAGTTTATGGAAGTCCACCAGCTTTATCTCTGCAGCATCCTCCAGCAGAGCTACCAATCCCAACTTGAAATCAGCTAAGATTTCCCCCACATACTCAGGAGTCATCATCTCTCATCAGTGAAAGTACTAAAAAATCATGTTCTGAATTGTTGCACTCACTCACTCATTCACTCACTCCTATCTTTGAGCCAAGGTTGTAACTCAATGGTGGAGCATCACTGCCCAAATTCAATGCCTACCATAAGAAGAACTTGCTTGACCACAGAAAAAGTTAAACTAGTTTGTAACCTTGCTCCAAATTGGCAGGAGGAAATCCACAAATTGGATATGTGTTTAACTACCACTGGTCATTCATTGGCGATCACTCGTAGCCGAGTAAGATTGTCTTCCAAAGGTAAAATTTTAACAGTGGATCCGTAAGTGGCTATAAAGGCCAATTCTGGATCCGCACAACCTCCCACAGTGAGGGCATACTGTAGGTTTCCGGGTGGGAGACGGTCATGATGAGGGTTTGCCTGACGTGCCTTCCTTTTAGCTCTTTTCTCCCTTTCGCCCTGTACTCGTGCTTCTTCAAAGTCCATAGTGCCATTAATAAAGGCTGACCTCCAATTGAAACGCTCATGAGTTAGGGCTTCCCAGTTCTCAATGCTGATATTACATTTTTTAAAATTAGCTTTGAGAGTGTCTTTGAATCTCTTTTGCTGTCCACCAATATTCCGTTTTCCATTCTTAAGTTGGGAGTAAAGTAGCTGCTTTGGAAGACGATGGTCAGGCATTCGAACAACATGGCCGATAATAATAATAATAATAATAATAATAATAATAATAATAATATATATATATATATATATATATATATATATATACACACACATACATACATACAAACAAACAATATATACTACCACTGGTATATAGTACCTGACATAGGAGACAATACATTGTCATCATGATAGCCATTGTTAATTTCGTCCTCCATAATTTGTCTAATCTTCTTCTAAAGCATCCACAGCCAACACTACGTGTCATGTAGCAGAGTTTACCATTTAACCATGTATTTAAGGTAAAGGTTCCCCCCGCACATTTGTGCAGTCTTGCCCGACTCTAGGGGCCGGTGCTCATCTCCGTTTGTTAGCCTAAGAGCCAGCGTTGTCCGAAGACGCTTCCACGGTCATGTGGCCAGCATGACGCAAGCGGAACGCTGTTACCTACCCACCAAAGTGGTAACTATTAATCTACTTGCATTTGCATGCTTTCGAATTGCTAGGTTGGCAAGAGCTGGGGCGAGTGCGGGAGCTCATTCTGTCAGGATTCAAACCTAGGGATTCGAACCTCCGAACTTGCGATCTTCCGATCGACAAGCGTGCCATCTTACCCGCTGAGCCACCACGCCCCTCAACCATGTATTTAATGAAATAGTATTTCTTTTACGCATCCTAAATCTTTTACTTTCATCATATAATGACAGGTTCTAGCATTTCTTTACACCATATATAATTTTATACTCCTCCATCACGCTAGGGACACGTTACACTGTTGTTGAAGATCAGCATTTCACATGTGTTCCTTAAGAAAGCTGATGGGAATCATCTGATTCTTAATTTGTCAAGATGATAATAGAACAGGGTTGTGCAAATTTCAGGGTTGAGGGACTCTTTTGAGAACCACACTCCCAAAATGAGGTGGAGCCAAGTTGGAAACTAAATGTTATTTAATATACATTTATTGTTTGTTTGTTTGTTTGTTTGTTTGATCACATTTATATAGCCGCCCATCTCACACAGTGACTCTGGGTGGTGCACACAATAAAACATCCAAATAGATAAAAACCCATTAAAAATGCAACCAAAATAAATTAAAAAGATAAAAAACAAAATGGCAAAAAAAACCAGGTGAGAGAGAGAGTGCATTCAGTCAACCATCATGTAAGCATCTAGCAGGCTCCGCTCTATCATGGGATCCCCAGGCCAGTTGACAAGACCATGTTTTGAGGGCTTTCTGGAAGGTCAACAGGGTTGCAGCCAGCCTCACCTCAAGGGGAAGGACATTTAAGAACATGTAAGTATGTTTTTAAATCAAGTATTAACTTTCCCTGGATTTAATAATGCAATTTCAAGAGATGTTTGGCATTTTTACCCTCGCTCTTCCAAACAAGACCAACAACACGTCATGAGTTTTCACCCTCTCATAAGCATTCAACTCTTTTATGTTTTCATTGACAGGATCTACAAGCCCCATCAGGGGAATTATGAGTGCTGCTGCATTGTTACTGACCCCTGGTTCATCTAGCAATCTGCAGAAGCTTCCTATGATGGTGTAGGAATGGAATATCTAAAGAACAAAGATGGGAAATGCTAATTTCTATCTAAATGTTTTATCCTAGAACTTATTCCAAAAGGCAGCTTACTCTAAGTTTATACTGAAAAGTAATCCTACACTTTTTGCTTATAAGGAGGCTTCACTTCTAGCTAAGGCCTTATCAGCAGAGAGTTATGAGTTAGTTCTAAATCCCATTCCAATTTTAAGTTGAATTCTAGTGTTAGTTTGAGTAGAGTTTGTTTTACAGCCAGCCAGCCTTCCCTACTACAGAGCAGCTTGTTGATTCTCACTGCATTTTCTCTTCTTAACAATTGCTCCTGATCGGTAATATTCAAAAGGATGAGCCCTCCATGTTTCAGTCCCCTTTGCTTTGAGTTAATACATCCAATGATGATTTAAATCAGGAGTGAACAACTTTTTTCTGGCTTATACCCAGTTTTCCGAAAGCATGCAAGAGGTCATACATAGGATACAGAAACGTACACAAAATCTGGCTGAATTTAATTGAATTCAATTTGAAATAAATAGCAGAACTTGTCAATACAATTGTTCATCCTGTAGTTAATTATTCTTCCCCTTCTCCCATGTTCAATGCCACAATTTGGGGGCAGCTTTAGAGAGGCAGCAGGCAAGGCCACAGGTTGGGCATCTGAGGCAGTATTGGCCTTTCTGATCTGGTTTAATCCTGCTGCCTTTGCCGACACCCATCACCCCTTCTCCAAGCTGGGCCCTACGGATGAGTTGGATCTGCATACCCATCATCTGCAGCCAGATTGGGAGAGGCTGAAGCACGTAGATAAGGAACCTTCCCACACACTTTAAAACAGTGCAGATGAATAGAATAAGGGGTGGGGAGATGCTGTCTGACTTTTCCTTCTCCTGGACTGTGCAAATCCAATTTTATCCCTGCACCCGAGAGCGACCAGCTGATCACAAGACTCTAGGCTTGCATGTGCAACCCATCAGCACATAATGGCATGTTGTCAGACCCATCACAGTGCTAGAGAGTCAGGCAAACTATAAAACAGATACTGTCAAGGCCATCTATCGAATAAAACTGTAATGTGGTGGTGGAACAGCTTCAGATTTCTCACTGCATGGCAAGATGATACTTATTGCTCTACCAGAGACACACAGCCGTAATGAATAGACCGAAATAGGATTTGCACTCGGGGCGAGGGGTAAAACAGGGCAGTGAACAGGAGTGAAACCTTCAGCTGAGGAAGGAAACTGACAGCACAGCAAAAATTAGACAGCAAGTTCATTTCCTCCAGCGTTGCCATTTGTGCAAAAGCTGACAATGAGGGCCAGTGGGTGGAAACAAGCAAGGCAGAGGAGGGAGAAATGAAGAGGACTGCTTTCACACATAAAAGTAACCAAGGGTTTTAAGCCATTGTTTGTAACAAGCCACTTCACACGCGATATTAAGCCGTAAAGAGTAGCTTCATGCTCCATGTTAAACTAACGACATTATACAGCTTACAGCAATGTGTCAACTTAATCAGACGTATCTAGTTGGTGCTTATGCTTTCTGCCTGACAGAGCTCCCCAGAATCTGGAGGTTTTTTCCATCCCTTGGTACATAATCCTTTTGGTTGGACAGTCCCAAAGAACCAGAAGTCAAGGTACAGTAGAACTCAAGGGGAACTGAAAGGACAAGTCTGTAGCTTGAATCATGTCAACTGGATTTCTACCATTCCACCTGGATGACTGAGAACCTTCATAGACATGAAAGGACAAGTCTTTCCATCTAGATCTGCCCTGCCACTGCAACCACCATCAGAGGACCTTCTAATTGTCCCATGTCCTATCAATCATATTTCTCCAATCTGGCACTCTGTAGATATGGACTTTAACCCACAAAATCATTTGCTGTGCCGTATAGGGATACTGGGAGTTGAAATCCAACTCATTTGCAGTTTGTAGGGGCACTTACCAATGTGCGTTGCCGTCTGATTTATGAGGCTGTTGTTTAAACTTAGGTTTAAGTGGTTATAGCTATTTATACTGTGGGCTGTAGATTGCCAGGTTATGTTATGCACAAGAAACTTTCCAAATAGTTTTAGATCTAGAACCACGTTATAATCAATAACCTTGCTATCTGCATGCAAAGCTAGGGCACTACTTTTTGACCTGCAGTCCCTTTGGGGCAGTGTTTCTCAACCTTGGCAGCTTGAAGCTATGCTGGCTGGAGAATTCTGGGATTTGAAGTCCACATTTGAAGCTGCCAAGGTTGAGAAACACTGCTTTGGGGTATGGGCCTTTCTCTCAGGCTTCATCAGCAGTGTTCCTGCTGGCTGTTTGCAAGACCTGGGTCCCCATGCACATGTTTCAAGGGCTTCCAATTTCTCTCTCCCCTTCATTTCCCTCCTTCAGGGGACAGAGACACCAACTAGACAATGTAAGGGATAATGTGAGAAGCTCAACCAATTTTATTAAAAACAGAGAGTACTAAATTTGGAGCCACCCATGCTGTTGGGTTTTGAAGAACCTCTATTCATCCATGATCCCTGAAGATATCAAAGACTTTGTATTTTTAGACTAGTAGAGAATGACTGAAATGGGAAGTTGTGAACAGGAAAGGGCCTTCTGCACACCCTAAACCCAAAGGCAAAGAGCATTAGATCATCTCCCAGTTGATTCATGAAGACTCACATCTACAACACCCAGCTAATGCCTGCTGGTCTGACAAGTCTTACAGCCTTGTGTCGTCTTTGTGCTTTTTCAAGGAACCACTTCCCCATTCGAGTTGACATAATACAACAAACCGTGGGGGAAGATATTGCCACCTGGACACTCCTCAATATTCAGTTGAGCCAAGTTTTTTAGGGGCTGGGGAAAAGAGTGCCTAGGTCACATAAAGCCTCATCCTCCATGAGAAGAACCACCAGTGTTCACTCTATCATGGAACAATGACAAATATTTGAACAAGGAAGGAAGCAGAGAGTTCTTCAGAAAGATGTCTCTAACTGGACACATCTGAAATGTTCTTCATGAGTTCTACCTGTGAACTACAGTAATTCTTTAAGGCACAGAAAGTTGCCCTATATCAAGCCAGACTCTTGCTCCATCCAGTTCCATGCTATCCGAGACTGGGATTCACTAATATTTTAAGAAGTACTTCTCAGCCTCAGCTGCAGATGCGAAGGATTAAATTGGGGATCTGTTGTATATATGTAATGGGTGGCTAACTTTTTTGGGGGGAGGGGTGCCTTGCACCTAAGAGCTACAGTGAGTGGGGTGATTATATTTGGTGGGGTGAGATTCGGGGGGTGTCCCAAATTGGCAGAAAATCATACCAATTTTGAGCAGTCATGGTCAGAGAGGGCTCCAGAAGCTGCAGAAAGGGACATCAGGGACACAGGTGTTCTGTCATCAAGCTACTGCCTTTCTCCTGACTTTCATATATATTTTTCTTCCTAACACTGCACAAGAAGCCAGGATTTCCTAAATCTTCTCCAGCTGACAGGAGAGAGATGACATATCTCCACAAGGTGTAAGGCCAATTTCTCACTGGCAAAGATGAAGTCATAAACTTCATCCCAGGCGGTACTCCATCATACTGAAGGTGGTTTGAAAGCTTGTCCATCTTCCTCGTGCAAACGTGAGATGAGAAGGAAAGTTCTAACCTGGTCTTTGTCCCCCCGCCATGATCCTTTCCAATCTGTGGGGTTTTTTTTTTAATTGGATGGAAGAATCCCCTACCTAGAGACTTCCAAGGTAACAGTCAAGAAACAAATCAACCATCTTGCAAGATTTCAGAATTTCGTTTGCATAAGTTGGTGGGGAAAGATACAGAATAAACATGAGCCCCAACAGAGGAGGTTGGCTGTCATATTTTGAAGGATGCAAAACAAAACAAATTCTAGTCTAAAGTGGGGTCTCAAGTTACCTAACTGCTTGCCGGAGCTGAGGTTAGTTTTTTGCTTCAGAATCTTAACTTCTAACCCTGGTGACTGCATTTGGCCCCAGGTTTTTCACCTGTGCTACCAGGGGAAACCCCCAATTAGGAGAAAAGTACCCTCTTCTATTTAGGGGGTACTGTCTGATTTAATTCTCATCTCTTTATTCACCCAGGGCACCAAAGCTAGAAGCCAGCTGCCTGGAAAGCATCTATTGTAAACAATCTAACTCAGGTTTCCTCAACCTTGACAACTTTAAGATGTATAGACTTCAATTCCCAGAATTCCCCAGCCAGCTTGCAGGATCAAGGACCCAATTGCTCAACTTCTGATAAATGCAAGCAAGTGATTAGGAACCTGCAAACAAGAGTAGTAACAACCACAAAGCTTGGGAAGAATTTGTGCTGGTTTCTGGGCAGCTCTTGAAGCAGACTCTCTAGTCTCAAGGGGCAGAGATACCCTGTGCCCTGTTTTCTTTCAAGAATGCCAGGAGAGGACTTCTTCAAAAGACAGCAGAAGGTGCCCTCCAAAGGTTGGCTTCTTTGCCAAAGATTCCTTGGCACAATTCCAGTTCTGCTAGACCAGTGTTTCTCAACCTTGGCAGCTTTAGGATATGTGGACGTCAACTCCCGGAATTCTTAAAGTTCTTAAGGTTGCTAAGGTTGAGAAACACTGTGCTAGACCAAGGGATGGGCACCTTTCCTACGTCTAGAGCTGTTGTTGTTTTGTTTTTTAATTCTTTGGCCTCTAAGACCTGCTGTTATGGTGGCTGGTGACATCACAACATTGCCAGAGTGAGCAGAGCCAAGATTTTCAGTCAATTGGAGGGAGGGATATTTAAGGGACAAAAGGGGATCTTGTAAGCTTCTGCATTTTTTCCCTTTAACATTGCAAATAAGGAGAACATTCAGTTAATAGGGGAAGTTGGGGTTAAAAACAGAAATGCTTTCCTTTTAATAACTGGTGGTTACAACAGTTCAAGAGCAATTAATTAAGATCACTAGTTTGTTTATTTTGAGTGCTCCTATCCCGCTCTTTGAAGGAGGCTGAAGCATTCTGCCAAGGCAGCTTACAGGCATTACAAAAAAGCTAAACTAAAACATCTTGTTCCAGTAAAACTGGAACACTACAACAGCAGTCTAAAAAAACTATCACACGGCTCAACACGTTCATACAAAAACCAATTTAAATGATTAGAAAGGCGGGGGGGGACACAATGTAAACCCCACTGCCATATAAACGATGAAAATAATCAAAACCTCCCTGAGCACCTCAACCAAAAGCTGCATGAAAGAAACGGGTTTTCAACACCACTTTTAAAAGTAATGCAAATGGAGCTTTGGAGAAGAACTTGCAAATGGAGCCATAGACAAGACGATTCTGCCTCTAATCTTCCCCAATACAACTGATCTTGTAGGCAAGCCTATGAACACAATTCCAGAGGCTGGACTTAAGACCTGGGCATGGCAATATACAGTAGGTGCTCCTTCAAATAATTCAGTTGTTTTCCAGATATCGAAGAGTCAAATTTATATTTAAAAAGTCATAACATAATAATCTACTAGAGTTCACCAGTACTTTGAAAAATGGTTAGAGCAAATTAAAAGTCCTTCCCCCAAAGTGGCAATAGATTGAGAAGAATTTTAAAAAAACAGATTGGAACACAGTACAGTAGCAGGCAACTTGAAGTCAACTTAAGAGGCCAACTGCCTATTTCATGTCAGCCAAGTCATGCCTGAGCCTCCAGATGGCTTGGTGTCCACCAGCTGCCTGTCCCATTTGAGAGGGAAAGGGGAAGGGGGAGAGTCATCAGCCATTATGCTGCAAAACATAATATATTTATTTGTAGGTAAACGCTTTGTGCAAACAGCCAGGTTTGGGTAGTCATGTCTTGTTGTTTATTCGTTCAGTCGTTTCCGACTCTTCGTGACTTCATGGACCAGTCCACGCCAGAGCTTTCTGTCGGCCGTCACCATCCCCAGCTCCCCAATGGTTGAGTCTGTCACCTCCAGAATATCATCCATCCATCTTGCCCTTGGTCGGCCCCTCTTCCTTTTGCCTTCCACTTTCCCTAGCATCAGCTTCTTCTCCAAGGTATCATGTCTTCTCATTATGTGGCCAAAGTACTTCAGTTTTGCCTTTAATATCATTCCCTCAAGTGAGCAGTCTGGCTTTATTTCCTGGAGTATGGACTGGTTTGATCTTCTTGCAGTCCAAGGCACTCTCAGAATTTTCCTCCAACACCACAGTTCAAAAGCATCTATCTTCCTTCGCTCAGCCTTCCTTATGGTCCAGCTCTCACAGCCATAGGTTACTACAGGGAATACCATTGCTTTAACTATGCGGACCTTTGTTGTCAGTGTGATGTCTCTGCTCTTAACTATTTTATCAAGATTTGCCATTGCTCTCCTCCCAAGAAGTAGACGTCTTCTGATTTCCTGGCTGCAGTCAGCGTCTGCAGTAATCTTTGCGCCTAGAAATACAAAGTCTGTCACTGCCTCCACTTTTTCTCCCTCTATTTGCCAGTCATCAATCAAGCTCGTTGCCATAATCTTGGTTTTTTTGAGGTTTAACTGCAACCCAGCTTTTGCACTTTCTTCTTTCACCTTCGTCATAAGGCTCCTCAATTCCTCCTCGCTTTCAGCCATCAAAGTGGTATCATCTGCATATCTGAGATTGTTAATGTTTCTTCCAGCGATTTTAACTCCAGCCTTGGATTCCTCAAGCCCAGCATGTCGCATGATGTGTTCTGCGTACAGGTTGAATAGGTAGGGTGAGAGTATACAGCCCTGCCGTACTCCTTTCCCAATCTTAAACCAGTCCGTTGTTCCGTGCTCTGTTCTTACCGTTGCTACTTGGTCGTTATACAGATTCCTCAGGAGGCAGACAAGATGACTTGGTATCCCCATACCACCAAGAACTTGCCACAATTTGTTATGATCCACACAGTCAAAGGCTTTAGAATAGTCATGTCTAGACTGCAGCATACGTATTCCAAGGTGGAAGACAGCAGAAGTAAAAGCCATCAATGGAAGCAGCAGAGAGAAAGTAAGTGGAAAGAAGGGTTGGGATGATCAGGGAGATGGTTCAGAATGTGGGTTGGGTTATGCCATGCTTGAATTCAAGTTTAGGGATGGTAAAGGGCAAGAGAGGTAACTGGGAAGACCAGAAGGCAAACTGCTGCAAAGACCATGAAGAGGAGGAAGTGGGAGAGGATCAAGGTTCACCAGTCTTGCCCTTCTCACCTTGAAAAGTGCATCTGGGATTTGTTTCAGCCCAAACCCAAGATGTTCCCGTTTGGGTTGAGCCAATCTGTGACCCAGCTGGAGTGGTTCAGCTGAACGTCTGAGCCACAGTGTGTCTATTCTGGCTTCTGCTTCATATACATGTCCAGTAGGAAGCAGTCTGGGGGTGAGGACAAAAGGGGCTTTTGTTCCTGGTGAGATGATGTTTCACCACACCAGTTATGCCCATCCTAGCACCACATGCCTCAACGTTGCAAATGATGCTCCAGACCAAAATGGCCTATTTCTGGCTTATTCAAATAAGAGGCTGTTTTACCCATGGATGGAAGTCCAACAGCAATAGAGGATATGAGCATACAGCTTCAGGAACAGACCTACAAAGTCTGCGCACAGCCATCTGTCCCGAGCTTTCCCCGAACACATGTCTGCAGGGACAGAGAGAACCTTCTCTTTGGAAGATCCCCATATCATAACAGAGACTGTTTCCAAACCATTTAATATAACTAATACTTTGATGTATGCCTGCAAAGTGTGCTAGTTGCAACCTAGGAGTCACAAGTCCTCTGTAAAGAAAGCCGAGTCAACAGCCTGGCTGCTACATTCTCAACTACTAGTTTCTAAAATCAATAACCCCAATTAAAGCATTTTGCAGTTAAGACCTCTGTTACTATGGGTGTATTTCCAACCTGGGGCATGTGTGCAGTTGACCGAGTCTCATGAAATCGGAGGGACAATGGCAGAGGCAATTCAGATTTACTGCCTTGTCCACTAGATATCCAATTCTGAATGAGCCATTCCAGCGTAGTGGCACACAATCCATCACTCTTCAGACTTTCGGAAATTCTATCAGCCAGCATCACCAGTAGCAAAGAGTAGAGACTTGCAATCTAAAAAATCTATAGGACATTAGGTGGCCCTACCCATGGATTAGTGATCAATTGGGACTGGGAGGACCAAGTTCAGATCTACACAGCTATAAAGTTCTCTAGGTGACTTTGGGCTGGTGGTCCCTACCTGCGTCTTGTTTATTTTTATTTATTTTTTATTTTATTTTTATCCCACCTTTATTATTTTTATAATAAATGTCACCCAGCCGGCTTTCGTGCCTAAGGCGGGACTAGAACTCTCAGTCTCCTGGTTTGCCATTGGCTCCTTCCTAGGGCTGAGAGAGAGTGACTGGTCCAAGGCCACCCAGCTGGCTTTCATGCCTAAGGCAGGACTAGAACTCACAGACTCCTGGTTTGCCATTGGCTCCTTCCTAGGGCTGAGAGACAGGGACTGGCCCAAGGTTACCCAGCCGGCTTTCACGCCTAAGGCGGGACTAGAACTCACAGACTCCTGGTTTGCCATTGGCTCCTTCCTAGGGCTGAGAGACAGGGACTGGCCCAAGGTCACCCAGCCGGCTTTCACGCCTAAGGCGGGACTAGAACTCACAGACTCCTGGTTTGCCATTGGCTCCTTCCTAGGGCTGAGAGACAGGGACTGGCCCAAGGTCACCCAGCCGGCTTTCACGCCTAACACAGGACTAGAACTCACAGACTCCTGGTTTCTAGCCCAGCACCTTAACCACTAGACCAAACTAGCTCTTTACCAACCATCTCCAATCAGTTGGATTCATGCCACATGCTAAACTGTAAATTATGGTTTACAAACTGCAACAGCTGGTTTCCACAACCCAGGGTCCAAGCCAGCTACCTTTCAGCCCAACCTTCCTTGCAGAATTGTTATGAGAATCCAACTAAGAAGGAGGTGATGTTCCTGGATATTAAGGCAAAATCCGAAAAGGTTTGGGGAACCAAAGAAAATCAAGAGGCCTGTCTGTTTCACCCAGGCGCTGCTGAGAGCTGGCAAATCAGCTAAAATACAGCAATGATAAAGCAAAGGCGGGTTGAAATGAGCATGAACTGAGTTGGTGTCCTGCACTAGTTTTTCCTGTGAAACTGCTAACCCTGCCAGGCCCTGTGAGCACCATCAGTACTGGAAACGCCTCTCAAACGTCCAGGAGTTGGGCAAGGGCAGAGAAACAGGGCACGGCTATTAGGCAGGTATCATTGCAAATGGGTTGCGCCTGGCTTAGAAAGAGCAGCAAGTGCTTTCATTCTGAGCTCTTTGATGCTGACTTTGATGTCTGCAATGGATGCCGTGCGCAGAATCGCTGATTAGATTAAAATCTGCTCTGTTGACAGTAATTAATTCCCTGTATATCAAAACGATAAAATATTAACAAGCCTTACAAGGCTGGGACATGTGCAAGGCACACCAGAGATGAACCGCAGCGAAACCCTGATGAGGGAAAGCATCTTAAAGTCACAGCGGAGCAGCTGGAGGAGGGGAGAAAATGGCAGGCGGGGAGGGGAATCGGTTACAGGATCATTACGTGCATCCGTGCAAGAGCACATCCTTCTTTTCGGCTTCTTAATCTGTTGGGTGATATTCTCCCCACCCCACCCCAGGAATATCCACCCGGGAAGGAAGCCAGGTTGGGCTTCAGAGCAGGATTAAGCAGGTCTGGATCGGCAGCATGACGCCACCCAGCATTTCGAGCACCACTAAATGACACTGAGTCCATCAAGACCGATACTGTCTGCCGTTAACAGCTTCCCAAAGGCTGAGACTCATCTGGGGCTGCCTGGAAGTTTCTTCATCAAAAGTTTCAGAGCCTGTTGATTGAACAGTCCCTCCATCAGCTTTTTCCAATCGGTTGTCTTCCAAAAGTCTGGAATTACAACCCCCATCATAGGCCATGCCAGATGGGGGTGATGGGAGACGCAGTTAGGAGCTGTCCAATCATTTCATTTCAGTTCCTCTCAATTCCACATTTCCCCCCCAATCTTAAACTTGTCCTGTCCAATTCCTGCAGGTTCAATGCCTTTTTAAAAAAGAAATCTGGGTGACAATTCATGAAGGAAGTGCATTTCCCCCAATATACATATCTCTAGACCAGTCTGTAGCTTGAATCATGTCAACTGGATTTCTATTTTCTCAGTGGAAACGAAATCCAGTTGACATGATTCAAGCTACAGACAATTCCACCAGGATGACTGAGAACCTTCATAGACTCTAGACCAGTGTTTCTCAACCTTGGCAACTTTAAGATGTGTGGACTTCACATCTTAAAGTTGCCAAGGTTGAGAAACACTGGTCTAGAATGTATAACGGCACTTCAAATTTATGTTGGAAATGTGAACAAGAAGGGCATTTTATCATGTTTGATGAACATGTAAAAAAGCCAGAAAATTGAAAAACGAAACAACAACAACTCTAGATGTAGGAAAGGTGCCCATCCCTTGGTCTAGCACAGTGTTTCTCAACCTTAGCAACCTTAAGAACTTTAAGAATTCCGGGAGTTGAAGTCCACACATCCTAAAGTTGCCAAGGTTGAGAAACTCTGCTCTAGAATATACTATCATTGTCTTTTAATGTTTGTATCTCTTCTCACTAACGTGCACACTTTTTTTTTGCATGTCTCATCAACGCACACTCATTTGTTTGAAGACCTGCAGCAAAAGGATAATTGTGTTCCAGCTTGCCTATTGATTGGGGAAGCGCAGTACGTTCTGATCAAGTTCCAAAATGGGAAGAAATTCTCCCACATCTCTGCCGCAGCCTAATTCAGAGGGTACTGCAAATCAGCCACAAAGCATGGCCCTTCACGGGAGGCACCCCAAAGTGTCCTACCCTGGTGCCCCCCAGGCAGCTGGTTTACCCAGTCCGGGATTTCCGAATCACCCAGCAGCCCAGCCACCCTTCTCACGCAGCAGCAGCAGCAGCAATTTCACCAACTGTTCAGTGCTCCAGGCCCTTTCCATGACCTCACCGATCCAATTCCCAAGATGGGAAAACAGGACAGAGACGGCTCAGTTGAAGGTAATGAATGCCGATACTGTTTCACTCCAGCTAAAAAACAGTGTGCAGCTTTGGGCAGGAAAAGCTTGCCAAAACACACACCAAGAAAATAATAAACATTTATCAATATATCCCAGAACAGAAAGCAGACTGCGGATCATGACAATCAGGGGCAACGTTGCTTAGTCTGCCTTTAAATTTTCCATTCCCTCTCAGCCGTTCCCCGGGGGATCTGTCAGAAGCCTTTGTACATTTTGAAACATGGCTCCAACAGCTGATGGGAGATGTTTTCCTTTTGCTTTTGACTCCTTATGGCTCTTTCCTCATTTGCATCCCTTTGCGAAGAAGAGAATCCTGCTTCCTCCGCACTTGAGCCTGGCTTGCGTGTCTGGCCTGAAAACTCATCTTCCCCCTTTGTAATGCCAGATGCCCTTTTCTGTGAGCAGCCAGGAGCCTTACCCAACTAACCCGGTTTGCCGTGTCCCCGTCTCTGCAAGAGAAGCATAATAAGACCAGAGAGTTGTGACAATAACGACTGGGAAGCTGTATATGAAATGCTTTGAACTAGCTAAACCAGAAGAAATTCTGGGGTCAAGTGCAGCCCTGAAATCTTTCTTTCTTTTTGCCATCCCCCCAATAATTCTATCATCCTAATTACTACCTCAGCAGCAGGTTTGTGATAGGGAAATGACAAAACCTGGGATGAAAGCCCTAAAGTAGGCTGAACGTTGTTCAAAAGAAGCCAAAATCATCATCATCATCATCATCATCATCATCATCATCTTCCCAAATTGCCCTCCCATTGTAAATCAGGCAAAAAATAAAGTTCTTGCAAGACATGGTCGCTTAACTCTGGCCTTTAAGCTCAGTTCTGCCTAAGTGCCTTCCATTCCTGCCTGCCACTGCAAATTGATTATCTCAGTTGAAGTCATCAGGCCTTAGGAATCAAACAGAGAAGCTAGTTGGTCTGCAGGTTTCCCACCACCGCCTGTGGAAGCCCGTTGCTCCCGTTGCTGTTCCCAGTTTCTCATAGGCTGGGATGCACCTTATCCACATATGTATGGTGGTGCTCTTCTGCAAAACAGGCAACAACTCCCATCACCCTCCACCCAAAATGGCTTTTGCATCTGGAGATCATGAGGCTAAAGATATATGGGTACATGAAAGAAAGCCAACTGAAGTTGAATTCTTACAATGCACTAAGTCAAAATACGGTTTGCTTTTGGGGAACTCAGCATGTTGGATGAAGTTCCATTAACCCAAGCTTTGTGCTTTATAACCCATACTTTATGGATTAATGTGATAAGAACCCAGTCAATCATGGCTTTTTTACAAACAGCATAGTTAAACAAACCATAACTTGGCATGATGGTTTGCTTGAGCTAGCCAACCATTCTCTCAATGGTGCTTCATCTGCCATCCCACCCAGCATGTCATGAAATCCTTCTTTGGCTTTGAGGTTCTATCAATGAAATGTTTTGGCTAATACTGTATTTACCTGATGGGATAACAACTTTGAATTTAAGATGAGGAACAGACAGGAAAAAGCTAACCGAAACACAAATAGAAATCCTGTTCAGGCCCGGCACCCCCTTTTGGCAGCCTAGGTTTACCAATTCCAGGGGGCATAAATATAGGAGATCCCTTGGGGGAAAAAATGCACGTAACACACATAACACAAATCTAGGGAGTGCAAGCATGCATATTTGCAAACGTATTTGGCAGATATCTATGTCGATGTCTATACTTGCCAGAAGCTACACTCCAAACAAGGGTGGGACCAAGACCAAAGAATGCTATTAATTAATGGTTCCAGCCTAAAATTAACTCTCTTGTAAAAATAAGGTATCCAGCAGAGCTTGTCAACGCGTTTCAAAAGGTTTCAACGCAAGGGTCAATTACAATAAATCTGGATAAATTCAATCTTTTCATCACGATCAACCAGAGGTGGGGTAACTTTTTCTGGGGTGACTTAGCTAATAAAGCCAAGTCAGAGGCTGCTCCCTAAAAAGGAAGGGCTGGTCCAGGACGGTAACTAACATTGCTTTTATTTACATTTAATTAAAACCAAATGTAGTTATTAATATGATTTCTCTCCAGTCATATGTTTATTCATTTTCCCCATCTGCCACATTAAAACCTGCAACTTGGAGCACTTCTGAAGCCCTGTGGGAGCCGTCCCAAAGTTCTCAAGAGCTTCTAATGAAGAAAGAAAAATCCAGAGCTTTTCAGAAGTCCTAGAACTACAAGTCCCAGCAGCCGCAACCAACCTGGCCAATGGTCACAGGTATTGATAGGTAGAGTTCAGCAACCTCTGGAGGGGATAGATGACTTCCCAATATTTTGGATAATCATTGCCACAAGCCTGGCCAACATGACCCATCATTAGGTATATGGGAGCTATGGTCCAAAAACCCTTGGCCAGTGGGGACCTTGCTCCCTTGCATTTTTTTTAAAGGCTGTTAAGCCACGGGCAGGAAGATATGGGTTAACTCCCATCTTTTAAATCACCCAAGTAACAACATTGAGGGCAAACTGTGACAGTTCATTTGGGATTTTATTCTATTTTATTTGCTTGGAAGATAAGGGAAAGAATGGCCAGCCACTGCCATCTCCTTCACCTAAATCCAAGAAAGGTATCACTAAGGCCATGAGGAGGTGAAGAAAGGCAAGGGGTGCAGAGAAAAGGCACCCTGCAGAGAAAACATTGTAGGAGGAGTGTTGTGTTAATACTAATCAAAGAGAATATCTGTAGCTCAGAGTTGAACTGTGGAGCCCTTGGTGGTCTCTGAGCTTGGTTGTTTTCTTGCGGACATTTCATTGCCCGACTAGGCAACATCAGCGTGCACTTCACATGTTGCCTAGTCAGGCAATGGAACGTCTGCAAGAAAACAACCAAGCTCAGAGACCACCAAGGACTCCATAGTTGTGTTAGTCTACTACTCTATGGTTTTCATCTGAGGAGGAGCAGAATTTAAGATTAGAAAGGGGACCTTTTCTTATCTCCAACATGCTGCTTCCAATAGGGCACCCAGTCCTACTACTTGGAGCAAAAGGATTCCAATCCTGGATCACTAACATCCTATTTACTGGAGCTCCTCTCTGCAATGACACTTCTTCTGTCCCTACTGAGCTCTTACATTCAATCAAGATATCATATGCAATTCTCCCCCTGCCCCCCCCCCACAGAGGCATGGGCAGCATCCCTGAGCAGTTGGCTGGTTCACAGGAGGTCAACCACTCCATCTTCTTGCATAGGTGAGGATCTGAATGCACTCTACTTTGTACACAGACTTAAAAGCATATTTTCATGACCTGTTTGCAAATAAATCATGGTAACTAGAATCCCCAGTCACTAAATCATTCAGACCCTTTAAGACGAATGGTACAAATTAGCTCAGGAACAGCAATTAACAAAATCCAATTGAAAGAAGGGGAAAAAATCAATCGTTAAAAGAATTATGATGGGGGAAAGCCCATAAATGTAATGCCATTATTAAGAGACAGGAATCCAACTCTCTCTCTCTCTCTCTTTCCATTTCTTTAAAATATGCATGAAACATTACTATAGTTTAATTAATGGTAAGAGATTATATTTGTAAACTTATCTATATCTGTATTGGAGAAAGTCGGAAGTCACTTTTCCGTCTTTGTTTTCTGCCTATTTGCACTTTATAGTTTTTTTTCCTTTTTTCTTTAGTTCTATTTTCTTGCTTTTCTGTATTTTCTATTTTGTATTTTAGCTATACTTTGAAAATCAATAAAGTTCTTTTTTAAAAAATGCATGAAACACATTATAAGGTAACCAAGATTTGTTTGGAAGTTCCACAAATACCTACAGTGGAGGACTGGATCATCGAACTGACGGAGCTGGCCCAAATGGCCAAGTAAACAGTGTTGGTAAGAGAAAATACTGTTTCTGGATTTGTCTCTACTTGGCAACCACTTTTAGACTACTTGCTTGTGTCAGAAAAAAATGAAGTTTTGATTTTGGGCTTTAATGATTAAATGGTTTGACTTGATAGAAATAATGTTACTAAGGTTTAACTAATCGTAAGAGATTATATTTGCAAATGTATTTCTGTATTGGAGAAGGTCGGAAGTCACTTTCTGTTTCTGTTCTCTGTCTGTTCTGCACTTTTATGGTTTTTCTTTTTTCTTTAGTTCTGTACGCTGTCTTTTCTATATTCTATATTTTGTATTTTAGCTATATTCTGAAAATTAATAAAGTTCTTTATAAAAAAAAAAAGATTTGTTTGGAAGGCTTGCAGGCATTACAAACAAACCAAAGTTACAGCAGAACAACAAAGTACGATGCCATTATAAACAGCAGAAGTCAGTCAAGACAAAGCCCGGGAGGAAGGCTTTGAAAATCTTTCCCCTGAAGAGGAATGAAAATAGGAAAGAGTGGACTCGTCACTTTAAACAATGAAAACTGGGCATGGAAACTATCCTGGGAATCCCTGATTTCTGCACCTAGCAATCAGAGTTATTTTAATTAAGATTCTGTAGCAACAATGGTTGCATTCAAAGTTTTGCTGAGCCATAATGTGATTTGTTTGGCTTTGACTTAACCTGTGGTATAAACTCAGTCAAAAGTGGCTTCTGCAACAAACCAGAATTTAAAGAAATAAGGGCTTAGCCTTACTGTATCTGTATCTTCAGGAAATGTTGGCAGAGGGATGTGATTCCTAAGGGGAGATGGAGCGGTGATATAAATCGAATTATAAATAAATAAATCACGTCACATCATTCAGGCAGACCTTCCCTAAGCCACGGTCCAGCCCAGATGATGGGGCATCAAGTCTGACTACTCTCAGCCAATTACCCAGCTGGATGTCGGTGTTGTAGTTCAAGCCATTTGGAGAGCATCAAATTAAGAAGTTTAAGAAAGCGACTGATTTAGCCCCAAGTCCTGGGCCCAATGCAAAATGCCCACATTTAAGCCACATGGTTGCAGAATCAGGGAAAATGCAAAAAGAAACACAATCCGTAGGATGCACACACAGATTGCCCCGGAGGCTCCCCGGCCCTCCTATCACTTCCAGATGGCCAGGAAACACAACTTTTTATTACTGTCTTCCTCATCATTTTTACATCGGCCGTTTGTCTCTGGGACAGGAAAGCGACAGGAACAAAGGGCAGCACTGAAAGCTCCTCTTGGACAAAAGGGAGAGTGCCTTATAAACAGACTGGTAAATCATCCAGAAGCCTGCCTGGGTGCTAGATGAGAAATCATGTCATAAAAACATAAGCCTGAATGGGTAAAATCTCAGTGAAAATGGTTTGTTCCCTCAGAATAAAACACCCCTGTTGCTGAGAAGGTCCACCAGAGAGCGGGTGGTAAGGGGGCAGCCCAGAAGTCCACCATGATGCCCATGGTCTCATCCCAAGGTGGTGAATCCTCTCCCATGCTCCTGCATCTTTCCAACAAGTTATGGTCTCATTCCTTGAAGAAGCTCCCCAGTTAATTGGGGTGTCTCATTCTTCCCTTTGACCTGTTCCAAAATCTTCCCTGGAAGTCACAGGCCCCCTTCACAGAACACGCTACAGCAGGGGTCCCCAACCTGTGGGCCGCGGCCTGTTAGTAACTGGGCCGCAGGGCTCCCACCTGCAAACCCCGCCCCCTTCTGTGCGATTGGCTCCCGCCTGCAAACCCTGCCCCCGGTGCTTGTGATTGGCTCCCGCCTGCAAACCCCGCCCCCCGGTCCACAGAAATCCCGGAAACCCCACCCCCCGGTCCACAGAAAAATCGTCTTTTGAAACCGGTCCCTGGCACCAAAAAGGTTGGGGACCCCTGTGCTACAGCATCACAGGACTAGTTTGTCTTTGAGCACCTAGACAGGTATGGCTTATTCAATAAACCATGTCTGCAAATTAGTGTGATGCATGAAGCCACTCAGAGCATGATTATTCTCAGCAAGTAACAAGATTTGGGTCAGGCTCTGGGAACTCACAGGCAGGATTCACCGGAGACCCAAAATATACCGTAAATCTGATACCCAGGTAACAAAGTACAATGACTGTGTTCACAAAATATTCAAATCTCAACTAAACCATGTCTGGTTCAGACAACCTGCTATGACAATGTCTGGGTCCTCACAGTCCACAGAACTACAAACCACCCAATGCCATTTAGCCTAGCCTAACACGTGGTGGGAATCCCAGCTACTTCCTACAGCTTGACTTGCACCCAAAGCCATCATCTGGCTTGTATTAGTCTGGCTCAGCAGGTTGTCTCAGCTCACCCAATTCTGCCTTATTCAATAAAATATACACATAAACCATAGCTTAGTGTGACGCGTAAGTCTAGTCTCCCCCTTTTCTCTGACGGAGCTTGCCCATTGTACAACATTATAATGTAGTTGGTTTAGCTTCGACTCTCTATGCACCAGCCATCATTCCTTATTTCAACTAGCCAAGGCTTAACACAACATATGATCCATTTCTTAATTTGTTATTGTTCCTGTTTTAAAGCATAAGCCGCCCAGAGGCATTTAGAGTCGGGCGGCCTCTCAATTACATAAATAAGTAAAATAAACGTAGGACCCCACCCTTTGCATTATGATGTTGGCCATCAGCCATCTCAGCTTTGAGGGATGAGATCTCTAGGAGAGGTTTAAAAGACACGTGCAGATCTCCTAAGGCAGAGCTTTCCAAACTGTGTGTTGGGACACGTTAGCGTGTCGGCTGCAGTGTCTGGGTGTGTCGCGGCTGCTGCTGCCTCCGAGCCCTGCCAGGATTCCACACAGGTCCTAGTGCCTGCCTTGTGCCTTGCTGCCTCCAAACCTGCTGGGATTCCGCGCAGGTCCTAGTGCCTGCCTTGTGCCTTGCTGCCTCCAAACCTGCTGTGATTCCACGCAGGTCCTAGTGCCTGCCTTGTGCCCTGCTGTAAGAGTGTGTCATGAAATGATGCATGTCTAAAAAGTGTGTCACCAACATGAAAAGTTTGGAAAGCTCTGTCCTAAGGACTAAACTTGAGGTAGAAAGACTTATTTCCAACAGACTTTCTGTGACGACTTGGGCTCAAATCTCAGCTCTGCTGATAAGCTTCTTGGCAACCTCGAGCACGTTGATTTATTTACGGGGACTTACATGACACTGAAATCTAGAATGATTCTCTGATTTTTCCCCTTGGATCCAAGTACCACACTAGAGTTGTTGCAAAGATAAAAATTATATTGGACAGAGAGCAGAATTCAAACATAATATCTACATTTGTCAGGGGAGGGGGTCAAAAAATCAAATGATGGTCACCATCTTGATTTTTTGACACTTCCTCCCCTCTCAGATGGTCCTGTTGATATATGAACTGAACCCTCAAACCAGTGTTTCCCAGCCTTGGCAACTTTAAGATGTGTGGACTTCAATTCCCAGAATTCCCCAGCCAGCCATGCTGCCTGGGGAATTCTGGGAGTTGAAGTCCACACATCTTAAAGTTGCCAAGGTTGAGAAACACTGCTCCAAAGTATCAGTCTTGTGCCAAGCTAATCAATAGAGCACAGCAGCCCACACACCAGCACAGAATTCATTCCTTGAGCTTTGGGACTTAAACGCTCAGCTAAAAGCAAGCAGCAAAAACTACACAGCTGGGACCATAACTCCTTAAGAAGAGCACCATCTCTCTCTCCAACCCTGCTCAGCAAGAAAGGAACATATAACGGATGTCTCTGGCAAGTGGCATTACAGCCTGGACGGTCTCCTCGCCATTAATGACTTTGCTGTAAATCTGAGAGAGGGCAACTAATGGAATGCCACCCCTTTTAACTCCCTGCCCCGAAGTGTTTTTTTCTACTTCAGCTGCCTGTCTTGCAAAAAACTGAAGGCTGTTTTGTTGTGTTCTGTTCTGTTTTAAGCAAAATTAAGATTTATTTGTTTTAGAGGAAGATATTTAATGAATTCCAGTTTTCAAGGGTCCTTCCTTCCTTCCTTCCTTCCTTCCTTCCTTCCTTCCTTCCTTCCTTCCTTCCTTCTTTCTCTTTTTTTCTCTTTCTTCCTTCCTTCCTTCCTTCCTTTCTCTTTCTTTCTTTCTTTCTTTCTTTCTTTCTTTCTTTCTTTCTTTCTTTCTTTCTTTTTTCTCTTTCTTTCTTTCTTTCTTTCTTTCTTTCTTTCTTTCTTTCTTTCTTTCATCTATCCATCCATCCAGAGTTTTGTGTGTGAAGAAGGGACACAGGATTAATGCTCTTGTAGGAATAGAGCCACGTTAGTCTACAATAGCCAAAAATCAGGAGGAATCTGGCAGTACTTTTTCCAACTAACAAGTATTATTAAAAGGCATCTGATGAAGTGAGCTGCAGCTGACGAAAGCCTGTGCCTTTGAATAAAATGTGTTAGTTGGAAAAGATGCTACCAGATGCCTCCGAAGATTAATGCTCTGTCCATTTCTGAGTTTGTTGTTTTAACGCTCTGGTGGTTTATCAGCAGCGATCAAGCTATCCTGAGGCTGTCCCTTTAAGAAAGGCAGAAGGAAATTTAAGCTTTTGGTTTAACTCCTGTCTCTGGAAAATTGCAAGAGCCCCTTGCACAGCTCATTTCTGCAACACTGCTGGGAAGGACAGTTGTTGGAAAACAAGCAAGCTTGTAAAACTGATGATCAGCCCAGCCAAGCAACTAGTAGCAGCAGCTGGTTAATGGCTGGACGATGCCACTTCTTAAGCTCCCTGGTCATCACCAGGCATACCATGAGGCTCATAACACAGGTCGGGGTGGTCTTTGAACGTCTGGGTCCAACTGCTGCTCCTTTTCACTGCCGGCTTGCCGCGAAGCTTCAGAAACTTTTTCCCTCTGAAAGAAGAGAGAAGGCGGCAGAACAATTCTTCTCTGCCTGTTCTGGGAGGTTGAGAGAAATTGAATTTACAGAAGAAAAACTGAATATGTAGGACAACATCAACAAGGAAAAGAGTCTCAAAAGTACTTGGGACCTCCTTGGTCCATGAAAGAGAGAGATGCACGCTTATTGGGAGAGCCCCCCAACCCCCAACTCATGGTCCAAAGCCCCCTCCTCCACAGCACTGCCTCTTCCAAAATATGAGCAGGGAATTTAGGAATGACAGGCTGCTTCCAGAAAAATGAGCTCAGTGGAGGAACCATTCCATAAATCAGAAAACAGACTACTGGAAAAAGAAGTCTTCACTAGGGGTACTCTCAAATGACTTGCAATTCCAGTCCAAAGGTCTTGGTGTTACTGCTTCATCTTCCCCTCCTTAACAGATCTTTTCTTTTCTGGGGAGAAGAAAAAAGAGGAAGGAGGAGGAGGAATGGAAGAAGCAATGGAAAGCATTGGCGATGGCAATATGGGTCATAGCCCCAAGCTGCACACCTGTCCCAACATCTGGCTCAGGATGTCAGTCCCATTAGGTAGACCAGACCAGGAAATCAACTCCACAGGAAGGCTAAGATAAAGGTAAAGGTTCCCCCCGCACATTTGTGCAGTCGTGTCCGACTCTAGGGGCCGGTGCTCATCTCCGTTTGTTAGCCGAAGAGCCAGCGTTGTCCGAAGACACTTCCGCGGTCATGTGGCACGTATGACACGCGCGCAGAATGCTGTTACCATCCCACCGAAGTGGTACCTATTCATCTACTTGCATTTGCATGCTTTCGAATTGCTAGGTTGGCAAGAGCTGGGGCTAGTGCGGGAGCTCACTCCGTCACGCGGGGCTAGGGATTCGAACCTCCGAACTTGCGATCTTCCAATCGACAAGCCTGGCGTCTTACCTGCTGAGTCACCATGCCCCATGCCACAGGAAGGCTAAAACTACTTTTATTGAGATTGGCTCCAATAATGGAATCTTACAGGTCTGGTTGTGATGCACCTCCTCTTCCTTCTGATACTCCAGTGAATTAGGGAGTCACTGCCTGAGATGAGATGTTACCTCATTGTGGACTTTAAAAATGCTTCAGGCAACAGTTCCTCCATACCTCTGTCAAGGTCATCCTCCTTACTCTCTACCCCGGGTTTGAAGTAATCTGTTTCAAATATTTCAGTATACTGGGCTTCCCCACTATCTCCCATTTACTGGACGATGGAGCCGAAAAGGACAGAAGTGCATTGACACAGATCATCTGGATTTGCCTCTCCAGGTGCCCTGAAGAAGACAAGACAACTGAGGAATGAAAGCTAGAAAGGGCCATCAGAAGATATGCTAAGAGACTCATAAGCTTGAGGAGAGAAACAAGGAATCTGCTGGCACAGCCTTCTGTTCAATCCGTTCCTGGAGCCGGGAGACATCTCCCTGTCAACAAGAAGCCTTGTGTGGCAATGCAAGTTTTCTCCTCGCTGAAATGGAAAACCAAAATGCATCTGAGAAGATCCAGCAGAAAGGAGACCTTAAACACTAAAAAGGTCAGCCTTCCATTCAGGTATTCTGAGCCTCCCTGATACAGACAGTTGGACGCCACGTAAATGCAATTTCAGTCTTTTTTGCTTTTTTGCTTTTTCGGGAGGGGGAAAGCTAGCAGAACGCACGTTCCAAGAGAAAGCTTCCATTTCGTTGGAGTTTAAGGAGGGAGGGGGTCAGGCTCAGCCCCGTCCAAAGACAGTCAAAATACGTTTTCTGGGAAAAACAAGAAGCCAAACAAATCCTCCCTCGCAGCAGTGCCAAATTTGCCTGCCAGGCATTCTCCTCCCTGGAACGCTAGGCCAACTTGGCTTGGTAAATGGAATTCCTCTGAGCGTGTTCTACTCTAGGCCTGAACAAGGCAAGCCTCTGCTTGTTGAAAGGAGCAGGCGCAAGCATTGCTGTAGCACGAGGATAGGAACAGGCGGGGAGCCCCTCCTGACACCCCCCTCCGCTGGCCGAGTTCAAATCCTGGCACCATCATCGTCACCCCTGTCAAGCCCAAGGCTTTTAAAGCATCAAACTCCAGGCGCAGGAAGGCGCAGAGGAAAAGCAGAAACAAATGAAACTGAACCTTCAGGACTTCAGAACCTTCAGAAGTGGAAGGACGCTTCGCCTGAATGAGCTCTGGGTGTTTTCACGTAAAAGTTCAGGAGCAAGAGAACGGCCTGCTCCAGGGAGAGCAGCGTTAGAAGAATTTGAGAGACGCTGCGGTGGGAGCTTTAAGGATGGACACAAATCCCTCTCTTGCAGACAGAGATTGTCAATCTGCAACAGCTCAAAATGGGGCTGAGCGTTGTAGATGCAGCAGGTTTAAGAACGTCCCAGTTTACGGATGACTCCTAGTTAAGAACGGACTGCCGTAAAGACTATTATATTCAAAATTCAAGCTAAGTACAATGTTTCGGGTTAAATACACAATACTACTTTGCGTATTATTATGTTTAAAGTGTTTTAGTGTGTTTGGAAGTGTTTCTTAAGTGTTTTATATGCATAGAAAGGTAAAATATATACTATATACTAAGACAAACATTTGACTACTGATGCTAAATAACTGTTCCGACTTACATACAAATTCGACTTAAGGATGGACTTAGGAACGGAACTCGTTCTTCAACTGGGGACCTGCTATAATTCGAAATCACTCCAGCCCATCCTGAGAGCTCAAATCAGGCATAAATATGGTCTTGGCAATCCTCACATCCAGTAATGTTTTACTGTACTTTCTCTTTCAAAGTTATTTCCTAAGAGTTTCCTTTTTCCAGACCAGGTTGACACAACCTGTTCTTCCAGTTTAACCAACTCTCAGTACACTGTGACCTGCCAATTGTGGTTTGTTCAATAAACTAGACAAACCATGTCTTAATGCAGAACGTAGCCATAGCCCTAAACTCTAACTACAGAGGAGAGATGCTGCCCACAAGCTCTCCCAAAACTATGTTTTTAAAAGCTTTAAATGGCCCAAATCTCAGAAGATGAGGGTTGTTTTCCACAACATTTCATCGGATCTTAGCATTCTCACATGAGCTGTCAAAGGGTAATCACTAAAATCTCCCAACATCTGGCAATCCCACGATGGTCCTACCAAATTTGGAGGGGGCACACTATAAAGCTTGTGTAAGGTGGCATGTGAGCAGTAAGATCAAACATGTCCTTGGGAGTAACCCAAATATACACAACTACAATTAAGACTTTTCAGGGCTTGCAAAAAAGCTGCCTATGTTGGATGTCCCAAAAGATTGCCAACAATACAAGCTGTCGAGCTCTTTCTGATACATCTATCAATAAAACTCAAGATATAACATTAATAGAGCCAGTTTGGCATGGTGGTTAAGGCACCAGGCTAGAAACCGGGAGACCATGAGTTCTAGTCCCACCTTAGGCATGAAGCCAGCTAGGTGACCCTGGGCCAGTCACTCCCTCTCAGCCCTAGGAAGGAGGCAATGGCAAACCACTTCTGAAAAACCTTGCCAAGAAAACTGCAGGGACTGGTCCAGGCAGTCTCCGAGAATCGGACACAATTGAATGGATAAAAAAATAATAATAACATTAATAGCTTCTTACGCAATTAGTTTTTATCAAAAATACTTCTTCTCCGATTCCAGATCCTTTCGTTCAATGTAGTGGTAAATTGTTGGCAATTGCCCTCCTTCTTCAACCATGGCATCCTGAAACTGTACTTCGTGTACCTCCCTGGCCCATCAGAAGCTCCCAGCCCTAGTTATAAAGACATGCATCCTAAACTACACCAAACTGACCGTAGTCAATTTAAATCAAATGATTGGATTATACCTTCCCAATGCATTATGCAGAAGGCTATGCAGAAAAAGAGTATTGTACAAACAGTGAAATAATGAAAACCCCAAGTCTATATTACTCGTTTAATCCAAAATTACTTTCCTTGCTTTTAGCTCCATGCCAGCTTTCATTTGCACAAGCTTATTACTGTGAAAACTCACCCACTGCTCGGGATATCCTATAATATATTTTTATTAAGAGCAAGGGGTAAAAAAGAAGTCACTGTTTTTGTTTTTAAAAACTGGGCTGTGTAGATTGACCGAAGGTTAAAATTCTCCTTTCTGCACCGGAGCAGATCATTTTGTGATTATCCCCTCCCCCTTCCAAGGTTTACGTTTCCGAAAAAACATACAAAGCAGCATCTTTGAGTCGCGGCTTAGAGACAAAAGAAAAATCTTTCTTTACTCTAAGACAAGATGGCAAGGCTTTCCCTTTAATCTGAAGCTCCCGTCAACGGATCAGAGTACCAGCAAAGCAGAATAGAAGGTTCCAAACCAAAACATACCATCAACCTGGTTTGAACCTATAAAAAAAGAGAATTTCTATAACTGTTTGTGAAGTCTAGACCCAAGAAAACAGCCTCTGAAGGTCTTCTGTTGATTCAATGCACCTTTGCCAATTTTTTATGCCATTCCTAAAGCATTTGCAGCTGAGACATCCTGACTTAAACTTGACAGATTTTTCGCTTCCCTCCTACCCCCAATTTCTGCCTGACTAATTCAAAAGTGGATTTGCTTTATTAAAAAGAGATTTTCTAGACCATTAGCGCTACCACAGCATAGCTAATATAGCCATAAAATAGCAAATCAATGGGGAGACTCTGCGATTAACTTTGCTGTTAAAAACGAGTTCCAGCCATTACAACAGCTCAGAAGCTGATGGAGAACCAGGCAAGTACATTTAATCCACTGGAGAAATTAAAAGAGATAAGATACAGTCAATCACTAACACGGCTGCCACACTGAAATTGCCTATAGCAGTAACATAAAAGCATATATAGGACAGAATTGCCTAGTAAATTTATGGGACGCTCCCTTTTATCTAATCTTAAGAGCTGCAAAGACGTTATCAAATCACAGAGAATTTAGTAGGATGGATCTGGCAAGTCTTCTTTAATATCAGAATACTTGCTTTTAGATAGGAGAACTCCAGAATAACTAGAAGCTTGGAAATTTAGTACTCTGGGCCAAATGTCCCAAACTTCTCCAGTCATTTCTAAGTTACTTCTACTACTGGAAAGTTAAATAATGTTTCTAGGCCTTCTGGTCTGGGTTCCCATTGGTGGGACATGGAGTTTCTCTGATTTTTACAAGTATGTTGGGTGGACCCAACTATCATGGTTTACAATATGGAACCCAGCTATTTGTGTTATTTTAAAATGTAGTTCAAACAAACCATAGCTTAGCATACGGGTGGGCATCCTGCAGCTTTTGGTGGTTCTCAGAGCCTACTGAAACAGATGGTCCCATTTTCCGCTATTTTTAAGATGAGAAGCCTACAAAAGCAATTGTGTAACCTTTAAAGTAGGATATTATCAAAAAGTAGGATATTATCACACCTCCATGTGCCCATAACCCAGTTCAACTCACAAGTATGATCTAGACTCATCTGCTTTGTGACTGTCAGCCCACCCAAAATGACTCTGCATCTTTAATGACCCAAAGAGTGCCCAACCCAGCATCCTAGGATTCCCTAAGTAAAGCAGGTCATCCCAAGTAGCTGGCAGGAATTCAGGAAGTTACTGTCCCCAGACATTCAAAGGGCGCCAAGCCAGGTTTCATTGCAAAAGACCTGCTACCCTCTCAGCTGAGCTGCTTTGTCTGAAAACACCCTTCCCGGGGGAAGAATAATCGGCCCAACGGGTTGACCCATTAATCGGCCCAACAGGTTTTCCCATCACTCTTCCAGCTGTGCTGGGAAAGGGCTGTAAAGTGCCATCTAATGTCCTTGTGCAAAGGTTGACATAGGACTGTTCTATCTTTTGTTGTTTATTCGTTCAGTCGCCTCCGACTCTTTGTGACGTCATGGACCAGCCCACGCCAGAGCTTCCTGTCGGCCATCACCATCCCCAGCTCCCCCATGGTTGAGTCCATCACCTCCAGAATATCATCCATCCATCTTGCCCTTGGTCGGCCCCTCTTCCTTTGGCCTTCCACTTTCCCCAGCATCAGCATCTTCTCCAGGGTATCCTGTCTTCTCATGATGTGGCCAAAGAAGTTCAGTTTTGCCTTTAATATCATTCCCTCAAGTGAGCAGTCTGGCTTTATTTCCTGGAGTATGGACTGGTTTGATCTTCTTGCAGTCCAAGGCACTCTCAGAATTTTCCTCCAACACCACAGTTCAAAAGCATCTATCTTCCGCTGTTCTATCTACATGCCCATAATAATTCAGGGCAAAGACTGGGATTCACACACCCTAAGCAAAGCCATGATGGGTTGCCTGGCTTCATGAGTTGCATGGACTCAGTGACTGATTTCAATGCCAGAGTTGTGACTTACCATATGGCGGTTTATTCAATAAACCCTAAACCATTGCTTAGCACAAGGCCTGAACTGGCATGTGGGGAAAGAGGACATAAAAAGGATCACATCTAGCTCCCTAGAGCACTATGTGCAACCTCATATACCTCCAAAGATTACTGTCGAATGGTAATGCTGAATACAACAGAAATTATTCCATATCTGACTGCGGAGTCATTATACTATTTGCTTTTTTTATATATATAATTTTGATTAAGAATTTTAAAAAGGAGATAAAAACTAACAAGAACTAATATAAAGTAAAGAAAGAAAGAAAGGAAACAAGAAAACAAGAAAAAGCCAGAAGTGCAAAAAGAATGAATGAAAAGAAATAGAAAGAAGTAGCTTCTGATGTTCTTTTCAGCAGTTATAAGTACAAATACAAAATTACCTCTTACTCTATGGTTACAAAAAAACCTCTCTTTTTTCTATTGTCTATTTTTTCTAATCATCAAAACCATAAATCATAAGTTCATTTTTTTTCTATTTCACACAAAAAGTCTATAAAAGGTTTCCAGTCAGCCATAAACGTAGATATTGTCTTTTCTCTAATCCAGGAAGTCCATTTAGCCATCTCTGCAAGTTCCATCATCTTTGCCAACCATTCCTCCGTTATACTATTTGAACTAAATGATTTATGTACATGAAAAGAATAAAGCTTCATTTTTATCCTAGCCTCCTCACCCATGACTTTGGGGAGAATTGGCAGGCCACCCCAAGGCCTTATGTGACTCTTTGAACACCCCAGGCCTACGCAGAAGACATTCACCTTTAAGAAAGCTGAAACTGCTTTTGCTTCACCCATGGCTGAACCGTGCCTCAAATAAATCTCCCATCACCCATCAGGATTCTACAAGAGGGGAAGCCATAAGAAAAGCCTAGCATGGTTCAAACAATCCCAAGAGTCAACAGCCACCTGTTGAAATGCACACTGCCCCCCCCCCCAGGAGAAGGCAACAGGCATAAACAATTCCCTGCCAGGAATTTAAAGCTTCCGGAAATCAGCACAGGGTAAGCTTTGCCCACGTCTGCCAGCCAGCAAAAAGGTTGTGCCCGAAGCCAAGAGGGAGCCTTGAAAAGAACTTTTGATGGCAGTAGATCTTTACAATGCCTGGTTTCTTTCCCCCCAAGCTGGCAGACCTCTGTTTCCCCCCCACCCCACCCCACCCCGCAGTCTGTGGGCTCTCCACGTTCCAAGCCTACGCTTTCACGCTTCGCATACAAAGATACAGCCGTTTCACAAACAGCCCATGCTGGAGAACACAGCCCTTCACCACCCCTACTGGGTTTTCTGCTCATTAATCAACGCAGCTTAATGGAGCTGTTCGCTCAAACAGAATAAAACCGGTACCCTCATTACGGAGAAGTACGCCAGGGCTTTCTGGGAAGCAAAACCATTTTAAAAAAAACAAAAATATCAACTCGGGATGCAGCCAAGTTTACCAGTCTAGGAAGTCCCTGTGGAGCCTCCCTCCAGGGTTTCTTTTTTTTTTTTTTTTTTTTTTTTGGGGGGGGGACATTCAAAAGAGGTGAAGATCATGCAAGTGCCTGAAAGTGCCTGCTGGCTTTAGAGAAGAAACCAAGAGCAACTCCTGAGCTGGGAAGGCGTTCTTGGCCAGAGCAGGGCTGAATTATGCACAATCCAACTAGATTTGGGGGAAGCACTCTAGCTCAGTGGTGGTGAGCGCATTCTGCACCCAGAAAGTCGCAGGTTCCATTCCTGACCTTTCTAGGTGAAAAAATTAACCAGCCCTGGATGAAAAGGGCCGTCGCTATACAGAGAGAGAGAGATGGAGAGCTGAAGGCACCTGCAATCTAATGTAGAACCACATCACTTGCATGCAACTTCTGGGTTCCACAAAAAGGCTTACACTTTTTCCTTAGCAAAGGGTGGGGGGGGGCTGGAGAGAAGAGGGACTAAAAAACATGGGCAAGTAATGTTCTTACTCAAGCAATGAAAGCACCAGGGTGTCCAAGGCCAAGGAAGGCCTTGGAGATGCCAAGGGAGATGCCTCCAGTATATACCCATCCATAAGTAGCCCATGTACTCAGAACCAAAGCATGCCACAGAATTACTGGATGCTAGTAAAACAACAACAACAACAACAACAGGTAACTCAAGCAAGCAAGTCAAGCTGCGTATATCCCGAGGAAAGAAGAATCCTTTTTAAGATTCGCACTCAGAAGGGCAAATAAAGGCTGCTTCCCAATCCCGCCCAATGAAAGTAATGTTACTTCTTTACAGCATTCCATTTTTTTTACCCTCCCAAAGAACTCTTGCAGTGTACGTAAGTGTAGGTACACAAGGGTGCTCCTCACTGCCGAACTATTATTTGTGCTGGCAAGATTCCCCCCTTTTCCCCTTAGGCAAGACAACAGGAAGAAACTCATCCACCTCCAATTGACTGGGCTACACTTCTCCTGCTGTTTTTGAGACTTTTTGAACTCGGCGAGACGTTTAACACGTGGACTTCTCTCAACGGTGAAGGAGGAGAACAGATCCACCACAGATCCCAGGAAGCAACGAGGCAGGTTTTCTGGATATCTCCAAAAGACATAGCTGTTATACTTTCTATAAGGTAAAGGTAAAGGTTCCCCCCGCACAGTTGTGCAGTCGTATCCGACTCTAGGGGCCGGTGCTCATCTCCGTTTGTTAGCCAAAGAGCCAGCATTGTCCGAAGACGCTTCCACGGTCATGTGGCCGGCATGACGCACGCAGAACGCACGCAGAACCTTCCCACCGAAGTGGTACCTATTCATCTACTTGAATTTGCATGCTTTCGAATTGCTAGGGTGGCAAGAGCTGGGGCTAGTGCGGGAGCTCACTCCATCACGCCGGGCTAGGGATTCGAACCTCCGAACTTGTGATCTTCCGATCGACAAGCCTGGCGTCTTACCCGCTGAGCCACCACGCCCCTTTATACTCTATCTATCTATCTATCTATCTGTCTATCTATCTATCTATCTATCTACTCTATCTATGCATGATATACTGTATACTTTCTATACCATTGTCCAAACCCATGGAGTTACCCCCCAAAAAATCATTCCCTGCCTCCAGGAGTTTACAGTCTTAAATTCAGTGGGAGGGGAGAAGAAACTAGGGAAAGTGCAGAGACAGAGGTCAACAGGAAAAGCATGTTTGGTTTTGCAAGCCAAGATACCAGACAGCATCAGAAGTAGGCAATGGTGGCAATGGAAAGATTTGGAGGAGGAATGAGGCTTTCCCCTTACAACCTGGAGTTAGGGAGAAGGTCTTCTTGCAGCCAAGAACCTGCCCTTGCTTGGGAAGATCCATTACTAGCACCAGTTCTAGCTTGTTCTCTAAAACAAGGAGCCATCTGGTCAGTTCATTTCATTCTCCCGTCAAGGGAAAGTTGAGCAAGGATTTAATCCTCGATGTCCCTAATTTGTCTGTTAAATTAGGATAGGTGCTCCAAGAACTGTACATTCCTGTTGCAGCCAGTTGAAAGGGGAGCGAGACCCAGCTTGGTGACTGTAGAGGTTAAGGCACCAGGCTAGAAACCAGGAGACCGTGAGTTCTAGTCCAGTCTTGGACACAAAGCCAGCTGGGTGACCGTGGGCCAGTCCTTCTCTCTCAGCCCTAAGAAGGAGGCAATGGCAAACCACTTCCGAAAAACCTTGCCAAGAAAACTGCAGGGACTGGTCGAGGAGAGGAGAGGACACTTTTGATTGTCCTAAGGAAAGTCCTTGCACTGAAATTCAAAGGAATCTTTAAAACAGAGAGAGGGATGCGCAGCCTTTCTAATGCTACTGAACTATTGCAGCTCCAAGCCACCCCAAACCAATCAGCCCAGGCGTACTTCAGCAACATCTGGAGGATGTTGCGTCGCAATACTTCCAATATTGCATTCCAATATTTCCAATTCCATCTCAAAGTGGATCGAGTGAGCATGTTGTTTTGGCTGCCTCTTAGGAAAATTATTCTGGAACCTTCCAAGAAGGGCTCATTGGATAGAAGCTAAAGAAGGCACAGGCCTGGTCGACACAGAGTGCTCAGCGATAATGTATTTATTTAATTTTTATCCCGCCTTTATTATTTTTATAAATAACTCAAGGCAGCGAACATACCTAATACTCCTTCTTCCTCCTATTTTCCCAACAACAACAACCCTGTGAGGTGAGTTGGGCTGAGAGAGAGTGACTGGCCCAAAGTGTGAGGTTTTTGGTTTATGTTTAGGCTGACCATATTTTCAGAATGGCAAAACGGGACGGGGTCTTATGTAATATTCCGTATTCATGAAAAAGACAGGGGTCCCCGCCCCCCGGCCCACGCAATTGGCTCCCACCTGCAAACCCACCCCCCGGTCCGTGTGATTGGCTGCCTTCAAACCCCGCCCCCCCCGGTCCGCACGATTGGCTCCTGCCTGCAAACCCCACCCCTGGTCCGCGCTCCGGCTCGGATCCTCCTTCTGTGCCATTCCCGCCGGGTTTGAAAAACAGGACAAAATTGAGATTTTTATGAAAACGACAGGACGGTTGAAAAATGCTAAAAAAACGGGACTGTCCCATTCAAATCAGGATGTATGGTCAGCCTATTTATGTTTGGCCTCGCATGATGTACGGACCCAGCAACTGTGATCAGTAATTACTTATGGCTTAGCCATATGTAGTTTTAAAAAATCCTAGCATAGTGCCAACACTTAAGAGCCAAAAAGAAAGAGGGAACAGGAGAGAGGAAGAGAGAGGGGGGGAGAGAGAGAGAGAGATTAAAAAGCTAGTGATGAGCTACCACCATTGGTATGGATGGGCACATAGATTTATCTTTCACCACAAATTCGAAATCTAAGCACTTACTGGAAGCTAAAAAGCAAAGATCTCAGGGTCATTGAAAGATAGATACCAATATCCAGAGGAACATCCCCATCTCTTTCCCAAGACTTTATTTGAAAGCTTAGTCATCTGCAGAAAATGAAAGCTTCTCAGTGCTCATATTTACCCCAAAGGAAGATGACCCCGAATTTAAGGCCATTCCTTCCTCCTCAAAGGAAGATTAGTCAGAAAAAACCCTCATCTGCCTCTATTACTACATTATGAACTAAACTGAAGACAACCTTCTCATGTTCAAGATATATTATTGGGGGGGGGGAGAGGAAAGTAACCCTCCTTTCAGCTAAACACAACTATCAAAAGCATTATGTTCTCCTGAAAAATTCAGCTCCTTTAAACCTCAGCGCAAAGGGAGCCATCAGGAAATCTTGCCGGAGGCTTGTCAATATTACTCGCACTCCCTCACCGGGAATAATTCAAATCTTCCCCTGCAAACCCCCCCCCCTTCAAAGCAATCCAAGAGCTCCCCCAGGGAAACTGGAAGCCATCCCACCTTTTTGCCAAATTGTCTGTCCTTGAGCTGGGCATGCTGCTGCCAAGCTAAAACAGGCAAGCTACCCCATCTGCCATCCCCGCCTTCTAAATAACAGGCCACTGGTCAGTCACCACGGTGCCAAAATACACACATCTGTCCAGAGACACAGACATACAAGGACAGGGGACACACCAGACTCTTAGCTGTCACCTACCCCACCGAACAACCAGTAGGAGCATAAGGATGGAGTAAGTTGTACTGTTTCAACCCCTTGGAACAACCACCAAGAACAGCTTTTTATAATCATCATCATCATCATCATCATCATCATCATCATCACAAGCCTTTGCAACACACCTCTTGCCCTAAATGCTAAGTGGCTCCCTCTTTCCACAAGGTACTTTCTGCAAACTACCCCAAACGCCCTGCCTCGATCTTTGCCAGTCGAGGTTCCCACACACTATGAGTCCTTTCTCAATTGCCCTTGAACACCTAGGAAACCAGGCAGCAGTGAGAGCTCTCCCCCCCCCCCCCCCCGTCTTTGCATCCCATTCCATGTTGCTTTGCGATCAAAACGAGAGGCGTTAAAAGCATTTTACTCTTAAAATAAACAACTCAGAAATCTCTGCCCGCACTGCCTTGTTGCCCTGTTTGGAGCGTAGCGGCCCTTTTGCCGAAATGCCCGAGCGCCAAGCGCAGGGCGGTTGAAACAGCCTCTGGTGCACCGCCCTAGCCGAGAAGGATGGTTCCCTAGCTGCCTCTGGGCATGAGCCGGCCTTCAGGCTCCAGGATACGGCCTGCCTGCTTTTTCGCTATGCAAGGTGGCAAAAGTAGGGAGTTAGGAGGGTGGCCGTAGAGGTGTTGCCCCCATGTTGCCCCCCTCTTGGCATGAAGCTGTCAAGGGCAATGCAAGCAGGGACCAACTATCCCAGATGTGGACACCATCAGAGAAAAAGCTTGGATTTTCTCTACATTCCTGCAATTTATTTTGACCTCAACAGGTAAGCGCCGGGTCCCACAATCCAAATCTTTAGCTAGGGCTCCTCAGCTTAAATTACCCAGAACCCAACCGTGCCCAAGGGGCAAGCAGTGTTGGAAATGCCTATCATGGAACAGACAAGCAGAACGTAAAATGAGTAAATATTTTGTTTCAAGCCTGACGTACCGAGGAAGGGGTTGTAGCTCTTTGGTTAACCCCAGAAAGCTCCCCACTTTTGCAAGTGTTCTTAAACCCCAGACCCCCAGGATGTTATTAGCACTGGCAGCAAGCATCACAGCTAAACCTCCTTGGCAAGACCAGGCCAGTTCCATAAATGGATTAAATCTCAAATTGCCCACGGCAGCCACACACGTCCAGTGCAATTCCCTTCCTTGGGATCTCTACTTTTGTTTGCAAACTTCCCGGCTGAACCTCCCTCTCCTGAAAGGGCACCCCTTCGCGGGTGGCACTCCAGTCAAGAAAGCACCCCGAGACCAAAGCATCTTGCTGACTCAACTGGGAATTTGCAAGGAAAAGGGAACAGGCGTCGAAGCGGCAACTCCAGAGGGCAGGGAACGGCTGCTGCAATCCCAGGGCCCGCTTGAGGAGGGGGAGAGACACGCCACGTGTTGCTGGAGCAGGCTGGGCTGCCTCCCCCTCCCCAGAGAAGACGGCCAGCGGCAGGCAGCAGTGCTAAGCAGGTGACTTGCAATTGAACAAGCCACGGTTCTCTCTCTCAAACGGGGGAGGGCGACGGCATTATCCACACACCAGGCACTTCTGTCTTTCTCAACTCAGCCGTTCGGGCCGATCGCCACACCTGGGAGAGAAAGAACTTGTCTCGACTGGCATTTTCCCGGGCTCCGTACCTCCATCCCGGCTGGCAGCGAATCTGGTCCTTCAGCCAGTGGGGCACCGATACCGCCGCCCCGGTGTGGGTCGAGACGGGGCGCTCGGGGAGAGCCAGCGGGGGCGCCTCCCGAAGCGGAGTGACCAGCCAGACTATGGGGACAAGGGGCGCGCAGCAAGCTCCGCGGGTGGGAGGCGTACACGTGTCTCAGCGTCCATGCGACCTTTCTGCCCCCCCCCCCCAACGGGGTCCCGGGGTCCAAGAAAGAGGCCGCTATCCAGCTGAACTTTGGGCAGCAAGCGCGACTTGGCAACGAAGTGAGGCGCAGAGGGGGCAGATGTGCCTGCGGGGGGAGGCGCCCGTTTTGCATTCTGCCCCCCTGCGCTTCCCACCCCCGCCCCGCCCCGCCCCCGCACAAGCAAATCGCCACTCCAGCTGCGCACCTTCCGGAAAGCGCCGGGGGAAAGGGCCGAGCGCCGGGCATGTGACCCTCCTGCTCTCTCGCCCCCCCCCCCCGGTCACCGCGTGCCTTTCTTTCCGCAGCTCTGCCCTTAACCCTTTCCTTCCTCCCCTTCGCCCAGTCCGAAGGAGGTGGGCCCCCGCCTGCAGCAAAGCCACCCCGCTGCCGCCGGCTTCCGCTCTGCCCGGCTCAGGTCGACCCCTCTCCGGCTTTCCCCGGAGGGACCGGGGCGCAAAGGCCACCTCCGGGCGCCTCCCGGCGGGTCCCTTCCTCGGGGCGGTGGCCGCAGCCCACGGCTCCCCCGGCGACCTCTTTCCCCCGACTCACCAGCCGGAGCGAGGAGCCTCCGCGCCGCCACCGCCGGCCCCAGCGCCGCCGCCCGGCTGTCATCTTGTTCGGAGGCGCGAAGAGGAGGAGGGAGAAGGCGAACGCCGTGGAGCTGTCGGCCGGTCGGGAGGGTGGGACGGAGGGAGGAGAGAGACGGGGAAGGGGGAGGGGGGGAGGGAGGGAAGAGGCGCGGCCGGCCCGGGCGAGGGGAGGAGAGCGGCAGGAAGGACGCGGAGCCGGGGCCGGGGCTGCGCCGCCTCCTCCTCGCCCGCCCGCCCGCCCGCCTGCCCGCCTGTTGGCTGGCGAGCCTTCCAGGCTGAAAGGGCGCACCGCGGACCGCCCGCCCGGTGCCAAAGCGCGCGATCCGCCGGGCGCGCGGGTGGTGCCACCAGAGGGCGTCGCGGGGCAGGGCAGGGCAGGGCAGCAAAGCCGAGCCCCAGCGCTCGGCCGGGGACGGGGGGAGGAAAAGGCCGGGGGACCCGAAATCCGCTCCGAGGCGCGGGAGCGATTCTCGGCGGGTCTATGAAGACGGGAGCGCTTCTGCCCTAAGTTACAAATAGGGGCCGCGGTGGGTTAAAGGCGGCGGCGGCGGCGGCCCGGATCTTGGAAGGGCTTTCCCGGCCTTTGGAAGCAGCCGCTTTCACGCGCTTTCTCCCCGGGACCGCCGCCGCTTCGGCGCCTCCAGGAGCCCAGCAAACGGGAGGGCGCGGGCAGAGCCGGACCAACGCCTGCCGGCCCGTCTGTTTTGCCCGGCTAGAACGGCTGGCTCGAAGGCAGAATATCGATCCGCGGATCGTTTCCCACGCTTTATTAAAGGTGGAGAACGTGGTTGTGAGCGGGTGGAAATTCCCTCCGGCTTTTCTCTCTCTGGGATGAGAAATAGCACAACCCACGTCAGGAGGGTTAGCTCGGCCTTCGGCCAGGCTCTCCGCTGACCTTGGGGAAAGGTCATTCCCACCAGCCTCCTTGTAAAGGTGGAAGGGCCAGCTGCAAAGCCGGGCTAGCAGGTGCCAAAAAGAATGTTGACCGCTGCTTCCATCTTCCCTGCATGAGAATTAGACTTTTTTTGAAGGGTCTTGCCGTCTTAAAGGCTGGACTTCCTGGACCTATCCCTGTCATTTTCTTGGCAGCAGTACAGAAGTGCTTTGCCCCGGCCTTCTTCCTTGAAGCTTATAAATTCTGGATCCACTGTTAAAATTTTACCTTTGGAAGATTATCTGATTACTCAGTGTAGTTTACAACCTGGAGATCTCCTCGTGGTCTCCCATCCAAGGGCCATCCAGCCTTGATCCCGCTTTGCTTCCAAGCCCAAGCAAGATAAGCCAGGTGCTGCCACCTACTGAGTTCTGTGGGGTGCTGATGTCTATACACTTTCCCCCTGCCTCCTGGGGGAGTCTATCCTTCTGCACGAAAGCCCCATAATTCCCAGCCAACTGGAAGAAAGTTTCTCTGGGAGTGCACTGGATTCCTATAGCTTCTGCTGCTTCTGATACTGATGCTGCTGGCACTTGTTCCTGGCAGTGGCACTTCTTCGGTTTTTAGCTTGGAGTTAGACCACACAGCCTGGCCCATCCGCTGCAGAGGCAGTTCCTTTGGTCCCTGCCAAGTTTCCTGCCCCACCCTGGTTTTACTTAATTTGATTTTATTTTTTTAATGGAGGGGCTGCAGCTTTTTTGCTTGGAAGAGGGGGGACCTCTGCCTGGGAAAAGCAAAAGGTGAAGATAGAATGAGAAGGCAGACAGCATCTTGGAGGAACAGAGAGGATTGATCTGTGGCATCCTCTTCGTCTGTGGGGTTTGACATTGGTCATATTGCCACCCACCCCCCACCCCCAATGCAGCCTTGAAATAACAAGGTGCCCCCTTGGTGCCGAAGATTCATGGAGGTTGGGGTCCCTGGGAAGGGCAACTGCAGCCTGTCCATTGGAAATTAATTAACCAAGTATCTAAAAAGGAATAGAGAGTCAGGTTGGTGTAGTGGTTAAGGCACCAGGCTAGAAACCGGGAGACCGGGAGTTCTAGTCCTGTCTTAGGTATTGAGTAACTTTGCAAGTGGGTGTGCAAAGGTATTTCAGTAGAATCGTACAAGTATTAGAGTACCCTCTCAAGTATTTAATTAGATTAAGTATTCAGTAACACATAGACATTGCATCCTAGAGCCTTTTAAAAAGTATCAGTAGAAGGAAAAGTATCAGTAAAAGAAAGCAGCAGGTTTTCCTTAATTTATCTTCTTCCCAGAATTGAGTTGGGGTGATGTGGCAATGGGGAGAAGCTAAAAGAGATGTAAATTTAATGTGCCAAGGTGTAGCTGTGTTCTCCTTCAGCAGAAACAATGTGTTGTAGCTCCATAGATTAATACATTTGATGTGTGTTAATCAGACCGTGAGTTCTAGTCCCGCCTTAGGCACAAAGCCAGCTGGGTGACCCTGGGCCAGTCACTCCCTCTCAGCCCTAAGAAAGAAAGAAAGGCAATGGCAAACCACTTCTGAAAAAAACCTTGCCAAGAAAACTGCAGGGACTTGTCCAGGCAGTCTCCAAGAATCGGACACGATTGAACGGATAATTTATTTATTATTATTTTAAAGGAATATAAACTTGAACTGGATTATTATTAAAACTGCTCAGTTTTTCAAGTCATCACGAACATCTCTTGCCAACTTTAGCTGTTGAGCCTCAATGCTATAAATTACATACTGATGGGAGGAAAAAGAATCCCATCTTAATTCGAAAACCATAATTCGCACTGACCATATCTGATTGATTATGATATACTCCATAAATGGCATGAGAACCCACCATAGATGGCTTGTAGAAAATCTTCCTTCTGCTTTTTTACGTAATTTTTCTGAATGATTTTTTTGTAAAAGCAAAAACTAAAGTGAGCCGGACAGTCCAAACATCCCTGCCATGGAAATGGAGGTATCCTATACCCCAAAACTGGCTTCTAGAGTAGAGAGAGAGGCCGTGGATGTATGTATTCACTTAATTACCTAGCAAAGGAACTGAGTTTTCTTTCTCGTGTGCAATTAAAGACTTTAGATGCACTTGAAGCATCAAAGGCATGGTTACAGATTGAAAGAGATGAGAGGGAATATGTAAACACAACAAAGTATATCTCTAAAGGAGAAATATTTCATATCCCCGCTGGATATTATGGGTTCTAATCATGATAGGAAAAGATGTCAATGGATCCCTTCAGGCCAGCCTTTGCAGCCCAGCCTTTCAAATGCATTGAGTGCACACCATTAGCTCTGATGGTCTGGGATTTGGGGAGTTAGAGTCACAGTATCAAGGGGACACCAGGCTTAAGAAGGCTGCCTTAAAGATTGCAATCCAGAGCACAGTAGTCCACTCGGCTCCTTGTGACTCCAGCCAGGTCCTCTGCCTAGTTGGACTCTTAGTCCACAAACCATGGCTTGAGAATTAGCATCTGCAACTTTAATGGCACGTGAGAAAGACCTTGGGAGACGGGGTGAAGAGATGCTGCCTAGGGAACGGTCAGATAAGAGACGGCATAGCCTGCAGCTGCATAACGGGCGGAGAAAGAAACTCAGAAGGGACCCTGCCTGACTTCTCAAGCTGTAAAGGAGACGGCAGGAGATTTGTACTTTCAGACCTGCAAGATTCTGTTAATGTAGCCTTACAAGAAAGTAGAATTAGCTCATCTGGCCGTGTTTCCTGTCTAGTCTACCTGGGAAGGCTGACATTGAAACATTCATTTGGGGTTACTCAGTTAAACTTGCTTAAACAAACCAAAAGCTTTGTGTGGTACACAGCTCACGGAACGTACTCCGGGAAGAAGCTACTATGAGTCAGAGCTCCCTGCCAGAGTGACCTCTATGAACAAGGAAGTTGTCTTGGGAACTTGCCAAGAAGGCTGTCGTCCCTAACCAATTTCTACAGTGATCATATAATTAATATCCTTCGTACAAGGGCAGGGATGGATCGCTTCCCATCCTGAGAAAGCACGCTGGCCCTCTAAAACTCCCTTGAGTTCAGCTCGACTCTTGGTGTGTCTGCGTGGCCATGAGCAGGCAGTTCTCTTAGAGAAGGTTGCCATTGTTGTCTTCTGGGTTGTTTTGAGGCAGGGGGAACTTTACAGACTCCTTTACAGCCTTGAGATTTCATAGTGGTATCCCATCCAAGTATAACGGTGTCTGATCCGGATTAGCTCCTTGTGATTAGCCAAAATTGCCCAGCTGCACTCAGCCAGGCCAGAGGGAAACCCTCTGCCTAATTTCACAGTGGTTCTGCAAAGAATTGGATTAAGCAAGAGGAGGAGGAAAGGCGACATCTGATGCCAAAGAGAAAAGCTTTGTTCTGAACCCTCCATTGTGAGAAAGCCACCTCCCCATGTTTTTCCAGTGGAATTGCACATTTTTATTTGTATTTTCCTTCTTCTGGGAGAAGGCTATTAATCTGAACCTGCTGTGATTGAAGTACCCTTTACTCCCCCCACCCCCAAAGATTAGTGATGATTCTCAAGGCAGCCCTTAGCATTTTGCTACCCGGGCCAAGCGGCGACTTTGAAAGTGAGCTTCATGAAGGCTTTTATTATTCACCGATGCCGCATCGGTGAAAACATACACGTTGCAATTCAATATCATTGCAATAAGCCTCTCAGAAATAGGATGAGATTATATTTTCACGTCCGCAAGCAAGGAAATACGTTTGGTGCAGTTAAATCCATTGCAGGGAAGTTATTGGATAAATTTGGGTCATCAATATGATTGCTGTTTCAAGTGTATGTTGTTGTTTTTTAAGAAATCAAGAATTCAGAACTAAGAAAAAGGGGAAGAAACAGAAAAGCTGGAATCCCAAACCTTCTTTCAATGCTGACCATGATAAGAGATGTTGCATTATGTTTTGCTTTGGATCAGAGCTCACTGAGACTTGGTCCTGGTTCACGCAAAGAGCTAAATCATAAGGTGGTTCAGGTCAAAGTGTTTTGTATTTCATGACTTATGGCTTACCACGATGTGTGAACCCAGCCGTACTCCTATATACTGAATCACAATGTAAGGTAAAGGTAAAGGTTCCCCCCGCACATTTGTGCAGTCGTGTCTGACTCTAGGGGCCGGTGCTCATCTCCGTTTCTTAGCCGAAGAGCCAGCGTTGTCTGAAGATGCTTCCGCGGTCATGTAGCCAGCATGATGCACGCGGAACGCTGTTACCTTCCCACCGAAGTGGTACCTATTCATCTATTTGCATTTGCATTCTTTAGAATTGCTAGGTTGGCAAGAGCTGGGGTGAGTGCAGGAGCTCACTCCGTCATGCGGCACTCGGGTCTCGAACCTCCGAACCTGTGATCTTCCGATCAACAAGCCTGGCGTCTTACCCGCTGAGCCATCGTGCCCCTTTCATGACTTATGGCTTAGCAAGATGTGTGAGCCCAGCCGTAGTCCTATATACTGAATCACAATGCAGTTTGCTTAATTTTGACTTGGTGTATTGTATGAACCCAGCCATTTGGCCTGCTTGATAACCCATAATCAAAGCAATCCATGGTTTAGTGTGATGTTGAATCCAACCTTAGTCCTGTGTCTCACCATTTGCTCAATCACAACGCGGTTGGCTTGGGTGCTGCTGGGGAGCCCAGCTATTGTGGCTTGGCCATTCAACAAACCCTGGTTTTGTGCGATACGCAGGTTAGATCTTTGTAGTCTTGTGAGGCTGCCTTATTTCAAAAGAGACAGGTATAAATCCAAGCAAACATTTGTACAGTGCAGGGGACCAACCAGGACCACCACCAAGGAGAGGAAAAGACTTTGGACTGATTTGTCCCAGGTCTTTCCCCCTTTCATAAATTGATCTGTTTGTTGTAATAAGCATTATTGAGCATCAGACATGTGTGAATGAATCATTGCCAATGTCTGCCTGTTCCCCCAGGCAGCTGCTTCTCACATTCAGCCACTAATCCAGTGTTTCTCTACCTCAGCAACTTTAAGATGTGTAGACTTCAACTCCCAGAATTCCCCAGCCATGGCTGGGGAATTCTGGGAATTGAAGTCCACACATCTTAAAGGTGCGGAGGTGGAGAAACACTGTACTAATCAGTCAGAAAGTCCTGAGAAGCGAGAAGCTGTCCGCAGTGTTGATATGCTCATGCTTGGAAGCATGCCTTCAACTAAATTGGAGGAGAGTTTTGTGCTGTTCCTTTTCCGCCTGCAAGGGGGCCTGTGATCATTCGCCTGGCTTGGCAACACTTTTTCATCGCACCTTTTAATGGCCCGCTAAATAATTGAACGCCTTTCCATAATATATTTAAATATTTTAAATAGCTGGACATGCAAATTGTAGATTGCAGATGGGCAAAGGAGAATTCTGTTTTTAAAAAACACTTTTAAAATGCAATAGGAATACGGAACGTTTCCCCAATAGGCTGGTCCAAAATGCAGAGGTTCCCTTCTCTTCCATCCCATTTTAATTTAGCCAGGGCAGGTCTTCGAGTTTTGTACCCTGACACACACACCTGTGCCCTCCGAACTACTGGACTACAATATCAAGAGCTATGCTGATTGGGGAACATGGGAGTTGAAGTCCGGGGCAACTCGAGGTCATCGGATTAGAGTAAGCTGCTTCAGTAAATTTATTTTTAGAAACCTGCAAATTGCCAGAAGGTTTACCACTGTGGAAACGACTGTTCTAGTTATGAATAGCCCAATTAGGATGTTTAAATATGTATGCGACTATATTCACCTCCTTGTTTTAACTGTGCTTTAGAAATATCTGTATTGGCCGGTAAAAAGCCATTATGGTTTTTCAGCTTATTGAATTAATTTCTACAATGCGGCAAACGTCTTGGCTGCTTGCTGAGACGGCTGGGGAAAAGGGTCAGCAAAGATTTGCTGGCCAGCAACCATATTCGATCCTTTGGGGCTGCCAAGTGGGTGGGCGATAATTGGAGGTGGTTTCTTCTTATTTTTTGGTTGCACTGGAGCAAATTCTAGGCTTTCCATTGCCCTGTTTCATCTCTTCCCCACTCAAAATAATAGGAAATTCTGTTTTTAGCACATGTGGTCCAAGGAGGCTCGGAGAGTCCCAAAAAGAGAACTTGGAACCACAGGAGGTCAGAAAATCAGAGAGTAGTTACACTTGCAATTTTCCAGAAAAGCATCTTTCATTTGAAGTGCTATCTTTCCTCCCAGCCACTTCCCAGCACCCCCAGCTCTGTTAGATCCCATATTCCTAGCCAGCAAGACCACCCCCCTCAAAAGTCCTAGGCAGGAGCTGCATCCCCAGATATATTAAGATACGTGAAGTATATTTAAAAAGTAAATCAACAGTACATTAAAAATTAAAATCGGAGCACCGCTTGGGGGTTTCTGGGGTCCACCGCCAAGCTTTTGGGGAGCCTCCAATTGGGCACTGGAATTTGAGGAGGCTTTCACAGAGCAAACAGCACTCTAGGAATTGCTCTATTGCCAAGGTACTTTGGGGGGGGGGCGCTCTATAGCCAGGATCCCTCTCTGAAAGACCCTAAAAGGCTTGGTCCTCTCTGCACTGCTCCTATTCTCCTTCGGGGTTCAATCAGCACCCCCTCTCCAAGCAGGAAAGATAGAGCGAGGACGCTGCCCAAGAAGCTTCAGCTTTTACTGCAGCTGAAAGAGAAGCAATAGGAGTCTGGCCAGAAGGCTCCAAAGATAGGCAATGTGCACTTTTATGGGACCCAGGAACCCCGAATGTAAATCCCAGCCATGTTGCAGGCGCTGCAACCGCTGATGTTTTTCTCCTCTTTTCTGCAGACTTCATGTAATGTAATGCTATAAGAGCCAGGTTAGCCTAATCCAAGGTTTCTCAACCAGGGTTGTGTGAAACCCCAGGGTTCCGCAAGAGGTTACTAGGGGTTCCCTGGGAGATCATGATTTATTTAAAAAATTATTTCAAATTCGGGCAACTTCACATTAAAGAGGTAAGCTTCATTCTTTATTTTTAGTTTAAGAACACTGTTAATGCATATATACGGGCCTACGCATGAAACAAATATAATAATTTTGTAGCTTCTGGCCTATATTTGAGCCTGAATGTGCAGGGGTTCCCTGAGGCCTGAAAAATATTTCAAGGGTTCCTCCAGGGTCAGAAAGTTGAGAAAGGCTGGTCTACTGGTAATGGGGAAATCTGAGTTCTAATCCTGCCTTAGGCACAGAAGCCAACTGGGTGACATCGGGCTAATCTGTGTTTTTCAACCTTGGCAACTTTAAGATGTGCGGTCTTCAACTCCCAGAAGTCCCCAGCCAGGGGAATTCTGGGAGTTGAAGTCCGCACATCTTAAAGTTGCCAAGGTTGAGAAACGCTGAGCTAGTCCCTCTCTCAGCCTAGGAAAAGAAGGCAAGGGCCAACCACTTCTGAAAATTGTGCCTAGAAACTGCAAGGAGCTGCCCATGTGGTTTCCAGGAGTTAAGACTGACTTGAAGGCAAAAAATGCAATGCTACTATGGAGTCCTTGGTGCTCTCTGAGCCTTGTTGTTTTCTTGCAGACATTTCATTGCCAGACTAGGCAACATCTTCAGTGCGAAAAGGGAGTGGGACTTGCTCTCTGTTTATATTCCATGGCTTGACCTGCTTGTGTTGGTGGAGGTGTTGTTCTCTCCTTAATATTAATTATATAATAATAATAATATATATATATATTATAATATTATAATATTATAATATTATAATATAATAATATATATTATAAGTTATAATCTTATTACTAACTATATAATACTATTATATAATTAATAATAATACTAGTAGCAATGCTACTAATATTGGAGGACGGGGGTTGGGGCTGGCAGATGACTGTTAGCATGGAGGGATGCTTTTTCCAGCTTGTGTGTGTGTGTGTGTGTTGCATCTAGGAGAGGATTAAATATCACCGGTAATTGCATAGCTAGACATGTGGATTCTATGTTGATAAAAGCCCTTTTTTTAACAAACACAAAAGGCCGCACTGTATATTCTCTTGTTTCCATAATGTATCCAAAGTTAACTTAGCTTAAACTGCATGAAAGCAAAACACGTTTTTTCTGTGGTCCTGAACCCTATTACTGCATTCCAGAGTCTGAAGTAAACAAACAGCTTTCACCGCCCCCCCCCTCCTTCCTATAAACATATTTTCTAAGCTATTTTGGTTGCTTTGTATCTTTTTCGGTTGCTTTTTGTATCTTTTTGCATCTAGGGCTGAAAACAGACTCCGGAGCTTCACAAGCCAATTTCAGAAACAGTTGGGGAATTTAATATCACACCTGCCAAGAAGGCCCAGTGGGCCAGCTTCCGCTCCTTGCAGTTACTAACTCAGCTCCCTTGACAGCTGCACTCCTTCTCCAAAGCTCTGGCTGCTAATATATTGGCAAGTTTAAATCAGGTGGGTGAAAATGCCCAAGATCTAAACTGCACAGCACTGCCCAGAATTGCTGGGGTTCCTCTCCTTGGCTTTCCCTGGGAACCAGGGGGTGGCTGCCCCAATTCCGAATTATAAAAATTACAGCGCAGGGAGGGACATTCAGGGAGATGGGGGTAGGGTCAAAAGAGTCAAGCTTGGTGGCTGCCACCCATGATGAAAGCCCCACCCCCTTTTAACATGCCTCGCGTTAAACCATCTTGGCTTTTTCTGACACACACACACCCCGCCGCCGTGGACACTCCTGAGTGCAGGCCTTCTATGCTGGAAAATGGTTTTTAAAGGTTATTTAAATAAGGTTTTTGAAAAGGAGGTGACGGGGGAATGGAATGCAATAAGGTAGCTTTCTCCAGCCAGTGGCCTCCTGTTTGGTTGGACTACATTGCCCACAGCCCCAAAGAGGGAGGGGTCTTCCAGAATGTCCAAATGCACCTCCTACAGCAGAGCTTTCCAAACTTTTCATGTTGGTGACACACCTTTTAGACATGCATCATTTCGCGACACACTCTTACAGCAGGGCATCATTTCGCGACACACTCTTACAGCAGGGCACAAGGCAGGCACTAAGATCTAGGACCTGCGTGGAATCCTGGCAGGGCTCGGAGGCAGCAGCAGCCACGACACACCCAGACACTGCAGCCGACACATTAACACAGAGCTTTCCAAACTCTGTGTCGGGACACGTTAGCATGTCGGCTGCAGTGTCTGGGTGTGTCGCGGCTGCTGCTGCTGGCTCCGAACCTTGCCAGGATTCCGCGCAGGTCCTAGTGCCTGCCTTGTGCCTTGCTGCCTCCAAACCTGCCCTGCCAGGATTCCACGCAGGTCCTAGTGCCTGCCTTGTGCCCTGCTGCCTCCAAACCTGCTGTGATTCCACGCAGGTCCTAGTGCCTTCTTTGTGCCCTGCTGTAAGAGTGTGTCGCGAAATGATGCATGTCTAAAAAGTGTGTCACCAACATGAAAAGTTTGGAAAGCTCTGTGCTAAAGAGAAACTTGCTCATTACGCAGAATCAGATGATCAGCTTCCCCCAGGATGGATTTGTTAAAATGACCAGGTTGTACCATGTGGGCAGCTACAGTCTGGTTCACACAGAATATTAACTCCTACACTGTAATTGACAAGCCCTAATGACGGGGTTCCGTCGTTGCATTAAGCTGCAAGCAAACCAACGGAATTGTGCGTATTGTAATGCATCCTTTCTTTACATGCATGTGCAGGTCAAGTCATATCATGAACATGCTGATGGTATTGCTTCCCCGTGAGATTGCTGGGCTGTGTCTGCCCCATAAAGATCCAAAGGGCATCCTAATTTTACACAGCTCCAGCATCAGCTGCTTCTCCTAGAACTTTCCAGCTTCTTCATCAAATACCTAATGACGTGATATCACATACAGGTTGGAGAATTAAACCTTGAATTCCCCAAAGATGCCCATAGATAAATGTCTTTGAAAAGGAAATTTAAATTTTTCCTTTCAAAACTGGACCTGTTTAATCTTTCTGCTGTTCAACCGTGCAACCCTAGAATCACTGAACTGGAAAAGGTCTTGAGGTCCTCCAGCTCACCCTCTCTTTCTTATTACAGCACTGGATGGGTGCCTCTAGATATGTGGGGCTTCCAGTCCCATAATTCCCAGCCAGAAAAATGCATGGGTTTGCCAGAATCAAGTCTGACGTGAAAGCCAAAAAGCAACAGAAATTCTGTTAAATAAATAAAGATTTCATGGCCTTCTCTCCAGTTGGCATTTGAGGGAAAACCAGAGCTTTTGCTTTTTCAGTCTGGCCTCCAATTTTCCGTGACCATTACAACCTGTCAGGTGGGTTGGGCTGAGAGTGAGTGAGTGGCCCAAAGTCACGCACTGAACTTGGACCTGAACCTGGGTGTCTCTGGTCTTCAACAAACATCATCTCCACCACATATGAGACTTTGGCTTCCTCCAAATGATGGGGGTGTGCACTCAGACCAGATTATAGCTTGGAAACATAGCTAACCCTCTGCCAGCTTTTACTTGGCATGGTCCAGCCACCCTGGCTTGGACTGAACTGTCCTTAAACAACAGGGCCTGCCTTTGCGAGCTTTAACTCCTCATAAAATCAGCAAGTGCCACTTCTTCTTCAGCGATTTCTAAAAAACGTGTGGCTGACAGCATCCACTCCAAACTGCCTCCGTGTGATTCAGCTCTTGGGGGTGATGGGAGTACAGCCTAAAGCAGGGGTCGGCAAACCGCGGCTCGCGAGCCACATGCGGCTCTTTGGCCCTTTGAGTGTGGCTCTTCCCCAGGCAGGCGTGGCGGGCGTGGCGGGGGCAGGCGCGGCAGCGGCCGTGGCGGGGGCAGGCGCGGCAGCAGCATGGTGTGCGTGGCGGGGGCAGGCGTGGCAGCGGCCGTGGCGGGGGCAGGCGCGGCAGCGGCATGGTGTACGTGGCGGCGGGCATGGCGGCAGCAGGCCCTAAGCGTGCGCGATTGGCTCCCGCCCGCAAACCCCGCCCCCTTCCACGCGATTGGCCCCCGCCCGCAAACCCCGCCCCCTTCCACGCGATTGGCCCCCGCCCACAAACCCCACCCCTTCCACGCGATTGGCTCCCACCCTCAAAACCCGCCCCCTGGCCTTCGAGTGATATTATAAATTTTATAAATGTCAAAATGGCTCCTGGCGTAAAAAAGTTTGCCGACCCCTGGCCTAAAGCATCTGCTCTCAATTTTTATCAAGGAGCAAATCCTCTGCAACAGCGGTCCCCAACCTTTCTGGCACCAGGGACCGGTCGTGGAAGAAAATTTTTCCATGGACCGGGGGGGCGTGGTTTGCAGGTGGGAGCCAATCATGCACACAGGGGGACGGGGTTTGCAGGCGGGAGCCAATCACGCACACCGGCGGGCAGGGTTTGCAGGCGGGAGCCAATCACACACACTGGGGGGTGGGGTTTGCAGGCGGGAGCCAATCACACACACGGGGGGTGGGGTTTGCAGGCGGGAGCCAATCGCATGCACCAGGGGGCGGGGTAATTGCGTGCACCAGGGGGTGGGTTTGCAGGAGGGAGCCCCACGGCCCCCTAACAGGCCGTGGCCCACAGGTTGGGGACCCCTGCTCTGAAATACATCCAATGGGCCAAAAGTACTTGAGGGAACAGCTGAAGCTGCTTATTCAGAAGGATCTGAAGGAGGAGCCTTGGAAAAGACACTGGAGAAGCCCTCCACTGTCTGATCCTCTCGCCCAGGGCCTTTTTAAAGGGGAGGCAAGGGGAGAGGGAGGTGGGCATTGGCCGGGAGACCCATCTGTATGATAATTTAGTATTGGAGATGATGAACTGAATCAATTCATCTCATTCAGAGCCGCAAAATTCATTAGTGAAAATATAACATCCGGAGTTATTTCAGCATTTGGTTTCCCTATACCTTCTCAGTTCCTGGGCTGTGGATTTCAATGGAAAGAAACCAATGAAGGGCGGGGGGAAATACTTGGATCTAAGAAAAGCATAAATGCCACAGGAGGGGGTGTTATTGAGCAGGGTGAAGTTACATGGTCAAGAAGTAAGGGTAAAGGATTGTCAGCCTTACGGGGTAGTCCAGACAAGAAGCACGCCTTGATGAGCTAATTCTACTTTATTGTAAAGTTACATTAACAGAATCTTGCAACTCTGAAAATACATTTGTTGCCCGTCACCTTTACAGCTCAAGAAACTAGGGACAGACCCTTCTGAGACATTTGCCACACCCACGTTCCTGCTGAGGCCTCAGCTGCCTCTTATCCGACCATCCCTCTGGCTGTGGCTCTTCCTCCTGTCTCCCAAGGTCATTCCCACTTCCCTTACAAGGATAGAAGGAATTTTGCCTGAGCAAAAATATGCAAAGCAACACTCATTTCTCAGCCTCCACTGCTTGTTTTCCAAAAAGCCCTGAAAAACTCTAGCACTGCTCATGCAAGGACACGCCCTGGCACGCAAAGCCACTTGAGTACTGAGTACTGAGGCTCAAGTCAGGAACCTTTGCCCAATAAGAGGGATCACTGGGCAAAGAAGGAGGGGAAGTTCTTCTGCAAAGGAGTGCTAGATTCTGAAGCAAAGCCTCTGGAGGGGAGGGAGGAGGGAAGAGAGAGAGAAATGTTTCAAACAAGATAGCAAAGCTTTGATGCCGCTGAAAACCCCTGCATTCGGCCCGGAAAAGCAGCGACAATGCTATGAAATAAAACTAAAGAAGTGGGAGAGCAAGAAGGTGGCATTGTCTTACTCTTTGCCTCTGGCAATGAAATGTCCTTGCTGCACTCCTAAACCTGAGGCATCCAGACTGACTGTGTCAACTCAATAAACAGTTCCCAAAAGAAAACACCAATGTGGCAAAATATTCCTGCATTCCCATCATCATTGGGAATGCATACCCCCATGTTTAGATTCTTGCATTTCCTGTAGGAAAACATGAGTAGCGGAAGACAACCCTTTATTATGGAAACCTGCTCATTTAAGTGTGTGTGTTATGCACTATTGGGTGTGTTTACTCTTTAATTTGCTGTAGTGATTGCAGAATCCAAGTCTCTGCACAGTCAAACAATGTATTTGGTGTTTGGGGAATGGTCACTATTACTGAAGCTAAACTAATCTACTCTCAGGGATATTCTAAGGATAAACTGGGAAGGAGATACCACTTCAGCTCCTTGAAAGAAAGGTAGTACAAGTAGACCTCGCTGACTGACTGCCTTGTACAGCGACCATTCGCAGTTATGACAGTGATGGAACAGGAACTTTGCGACCAATCCTCATGTTTATGACCTTCACAGGTCTGTAAAGCAAAGGAAAGCTAAATAAGGTCATGAGCACAGTCACGGTTTCACTTAGCAACTGCTTTACTTAACACCGAGTTGCCGGTCCTAATTGTGGTTGAGGACTACCTGTATTAACATAGCCTTAAGTAAAAAATTGTGTTTAGATAAATTTTACTTGAGTAAAAAAATTTTGCTGGGAGGAATTGGCAGTTGCTCATCCTTTGGAAAATATGAGGTGCTGTTTATTTGTTTATTCCAATAATTTCTAGACCTACTTTCAATGTGCACTACTAGGGCAGCATACAATAAAAATGGTAAAACAAACACAATAATGCCACAATTCAAGCAAGTTGTAGAATGAAGTGAGACAGCAAATAAGATGTGTGGACTTAATTGGAGCAACCTCTTTTTTTCTTGGGAGCTCTCCCTGGTCCTGAAAAGTGTATTATTAGATTGCTGCTATTGAAAGCCCGCTTCAGCTGGGCCTCATGGCTTCTGATCCCACAACATCCATAACTTGGTTACTGAAGTATCCCAGATTTGCACAATATATGGAAGCAAAGTTAACAACTAAACCTATTCATGCTAGTGTATCTACTAGATCTTCACTTGGCTCTTTTAAGTACATTGCATGAAGAAGCCACTAAGCACCCTGTGGAGAACAGGGCACTGAAGATCAACATACATGTTTTGATAAGTTGTATGATTCCCATTCCAATGTATAGGGTTTTTTCCTTCTTCTATGCATTCTTGGGCAACACTGGCCTCCCATATCACAGTTGCCTACAAAGGTCCTAATCATTTGGAAGACAACCCAACATCCAAGGCAGACAGTAGGAGTAAGGGTAGTGGTACAGGATTAGCATTTGGGTGCAGCTCTGCTCTTCAGGAGGTGAACACTTGGCTTGAACAGGGCTCCTCTTGACTTTTTATCTGCATATCCATCCTTCTCTCTAAGGAGGCCTCATGTGTCAAAATGTATTTCTTCCTCCTGGCTTTACATGTCAAACTATGCGTCTCAGCCAAGCAGAGCTTCAGCCAAGCATCTTTGTCTAACCTCTTTGCATCAACATTATGAATCCCAACCCACTTGGCATCCTTTGAGGTTTCTTTTCATCTCTAACTCTTGACATGCTTGCTCAGCCTTGCCCAAGTCTCCAAGCTGTCAGTTAAAATTCTCTTGGAGACTAACCTCTCTCCCCAATGAGTTATTTGGGCTGTTTGAAACTGACATTTGTCCTTGTCCGTTTTCAAGTTACATTTATTTTCTCCAGTTCCAATAGCTGTCCCAACATTTTTCAAAGGCCGCTGCTATGCTTGCTTTAACAAATCACATTATTTCTCTGAATGCTGATTATAGCTCCTGGGTCCATATAATTAGTGCCCTACTACTCAATTGATGGAAACTTTCAGAAACATAATGGATACTGGAAAACCCAAATAAAGAGTGGGGCGGGGGAAATGAAGATTGGAAATGGAGATTTTTTTAGCTCTGCATCTCTTGGGGATTCTGCTAAAACTTGCTTCACATATCCAGTTTGTTGACAAATTTAACTTCTTCCACTCTTGATAATATTTTCTTACTCCTCAAGTGAAAAGAAACCATGTCTTTCTCTGAATTCTTGTTTCAGGGTCTCTAAACAAAACTGTCTGCATCCAAGCCCTATGGCAGGGATTCTGTGCTGTGATGGAATCTCACAAAATCTCCCCTTTGTATACAGGACAAGGTTTTTCTTGGCCAGCGTACCCAGACCATAAGTTTGCTAACCTAGAAAGACCCAATTTTCTCTGGCCATTTGTTGAATAACAGCAGCATTTTCATTACATTGGGCTTTCAACTTGAATTTCATTCTTGTGATTGAAATTGGTTTTATCTGGCTGTGGGTTGGTTGGTTTGCTTGCTTGCTTGCTTGCTTGCTTGCTTTTATGATCTCTTACAGGTTTTGTAAGATGCTTTGGGGTCCTTTATAATCCATACAGTGAGATTATTAGGGCTTTTGATGTTTTAGAAGATAAGGCTGCCTTTGCATGAAATGCTAAGTGAAACTCGGTTAACATTCATTTGCACAACATAATTTATCTCCCTAACACATCTGACTTTTTACAATTTACCTGGATTCTTGAAATCCCAGCAACTGGATTTTGTATCCTGGATTCATTTCAATAGCCATGCAAGGAGAGCTTTCTGATGCCAGCACCCCGTGGATCATAATATTATCTTACATCCTGTGACACAGCAGAAAAACAACAGGATTATGAACACTACTAATTTCAGCAGCAATTCTGGCTGCTGAAAGAGCTGCAGCTGGTGCAGTCATAGCTACGTAAATTCAAATTAAAATTTAGCAATGTTAAGACTGGAAAATATAGGTAAGGCTGAAAGGGAAGTGAGGAATCAACTTGAAAAAATAGGGGATAAAGAAGTATGGTTTATACTCTGGATACACTACTTTTTCCTTTGACCACACCTACTTTTCCCTTGCTCCACCCATTTGTCAGCCCATGACTCATTCTGCAAGCCCCTGTGTGACTCTTCATCAAAACAAATTGTTTTGATGGAACCTGATGCTACCCCTTTTTTTTTTAATCCATTAAATCCTGTCTGATTCTCAGAGACTGCCTGGACATGTCCTTGCAGTTTTCTTAGCAAGGTTTTTCAGAAGTGGTTTGCCTCCTTCCTAGGGCTGAGAAAAAGGGACTGGCCCAAGGTCACCCAGCTGGCTTCGTGCCTAAGGCAGGACTAGAATTCATGGTCTCCCAATTTCTAGCCTGGTGCCTTAACCGCTACACCAAACTGGCTCTGATGCTACCCTTAGCATTTTGCAAAAGATGCCGTGTCAGCTGGTGCCTTATCTCTTTGTGCGCCCATCCAAGAGACACACATATGTGGGGAGTTCAGAGTTGATGGATTCTCCACACTGCAGCTATGGAGAAACTGCCCTTCTCCTTTGAACCTTCTACCCTGCCAGCTGATCAGTGTCAATGTTTTGGATCTGGGCAAGTAATGTATTTAATATTGTGCGCTCAACTCTGCCACTCTGCCCAGACCAACACGGATGGAACGCTGACCTTTTTGCTTTTCATAGCAAGTACTCAAAAATGAATTCTTAATAAAGGGTCCCTGAAGGCCAAAACATGACATTGTGAAAAATGAAGCATCAGAACCAGCTTATATCAAATGCAGGGCATTCTCAACCTTTTCATTTAGGATTAACACAATGACGGCTTTGAAGAACAGCCACAGGAGCTTGGCTATTTTGTAAAAATAGCCAGTTCTGCTCCTTCCAGCAGATAGTTTGGGACTCTGTTTCATATGGGAGGAGGATCGCCGAGATGAACTCAAATTCTCTCGCAGCTCATCCTATCGCATGCAGAGTGCAGCACCATGAAAGACTGTTTCAGCATGTGTTGCCATATCTACACTGGCCTTGGCAATTTGAGGTGAACTGAAGTGCATTTCCTATGGGAGCAATAGGGCTAAGGTTTGAACCCTTCCCATCTAATCAAGCTTCTAATAAGGAGTTATGACAGGAAAGCCTTCCAGACCCAAACTGAATCAGATTATGATCTTCTGTTCCCCCACCCCTTGAATCAGTGTTTATCAACCTTGGCAGCTTTCAGATGTGTGGACTTCAACTCCCAAAATTCCCCAGCCTGGGAGCTGAAGTCCACACATCTGAAAGCTGCCAAGGTTGAGAAATACTGCTTTAAATTAAAATGGGAGCAGAAGGGCTATTTGCAATAGGAATAAAGCTCCTCTTGATGGCCAGGAGAGCTTTAAGTAAAGGTAAAGGTTTCCCCTGCACAGTCGTGTCCGACTCTGGGGGCCGGTGCTCATCTCTGTTTGTTAGCTGAAGAGCCAGCGTTGTCCGAAGACGCTTCCATGGTCATGTGACCGGCATGACGCGCGTGGAACGCTGTTACCTACCCACCGAAGTGGTACCTATTCATCTACTTGCATTTGCATGCTTTCGAATTGCTAGGTTGGCAAGAGCTGGGGCGAGTGCGGGAGCTCACTCCGTCACGCAGCGCTCGGGTCTCGAACCGCCAACCTTCTGATCGACAAGCCTGGCGTCTTAACCACTGAGCATTGCAAATAGCTGGGGCCACCGGTCTTGCCAGGACCTTTCCTTCCATTAATAATCACTGATGCCATTACTGCTCGGATGAACTTTCCTCCCATTCTCCAAAGCAGACACTCTTGGACCCCGAGGGAGCTTTTTCCTGTTACCAATAATAAATGTGATTGGCGTCAAAGGAAACTTCACTCCCATTGCCAAGAATGGGCACTTTCGTTATGGGTGCCCAAGGGAGCTTTCACCCCATTGCAAACAGCTCGTTTACTGGTGCCCAGGGGAGTCTTCTTCCCATTTCAAAGAGTATGTTCAAAGGAGCGGTGGAACCATGGGACTTCTAGTATGGGGGCCTGCCATAAGATCTGCTATCTTGAACTCTCCAAACAGAAAGATAAAGCTGCTGAGAACTCAAATAAGGAAGATGGCAGCCATTCATAGATTGTCCATATCTCTCTTCCTGCAAACCTTGACAACCAAGATTGTCACAACCAGTATTGTGCTGCTAAGTGTTTAAGAACTGGCTCTGCCAGCTGATTGGTTAACTAAGTGTTAAGGCTCACCTCTCCTGTCAACCGACTCACAAACTTCCAGAAAATTTAACAATCAGCATTCACAAGGGCGCGATGGCTCAGTGGTTAAGATGCCAGGCTTGTCGATCGGAAGGTCGGCGGTTCGAGACCCGAGCACCACGTGACGGAATGATCTCCCGCACTCGCCCCAGCTCTTGCCAACCTAGCAATTCAAAAGCATGCAAATGCAAGTAGATAACTAGGTACCACTTCGGTGGAATGGTAACAGCATTCCATGCGCGTCATGCCTGCCACATGACCATGGAAGCATCTTCGGACAGCGCTGGCTCTTCGGCTAACAAACGGAGATGAGCACCGCCCCCTAGAGTCAGACACGACTGTGCAGGGGAAAACCTTTACCTTTACTATTCACAAGCTGGTACAAGCTGGCTCCAGGAAACCACTGGTTATAACTCATAAAGCTAGTGCACTTTTTAAAGCACAGTGGCCCAAAAGTTCAATTTGCAATAGAGGGGGTTGAACCACATAAGATCTAATGCTCACTGTAATGGCTTTGTGTATCTGATGAGTCCCAATAAAAGGAAATGAGTGATCAAGTGATGTGTAAAGCCACAGGAATATATCCTGAAGCAGTCCCCCACCGCTAGTGTGGTGAAATCATGGAAGGTCTAGGGTGAGGACATGACCCAAGACCGTAGCTCTATCTCTCTAGTCTGAGAGCTCAAATAGGAAGTTATAAAGCACTTGAAGACTGTTCAAAGGAGAAGAACTCCAATCAGGGCCACAGCAGGAGCAGTAGATTAAAGCCCTACTCTGCCCCTCCTCCATCCCTTGAATTAAAATTAAAAATAAAGAAGATAATGTACATTAATGTCACACTTAGTTTGGCCCTCAACAAAGACCAGACCTTGGCCTTTATTGTGCTAGTTGTTGGAGCCTCCAATTCATTTTTTTTAATAAACGTTATTGAGGTTTCAAAATACAGTTAAAATACAAAGTACAGAAAGCTTGAGTAAAGAATTAAAAGAAAAAAGAAAAACTAAAAAGTGCAAGAAAAGCTAAGAAAACATCCAAAGAAAATGACTTTCGACCTTCTTCAACACAGATATAAATGCATATTGTGATACCTTAATCTCTTACTCTTAACTAAACCTTAACAAATATTATTTCTATAAAAAGATAACAATTTAATCATCAAAACCCAAAATCAAAACTTCATTTTTTTCAGTTACAAGCAAATAGTCCAGAAGCGGCTTCCAAGTAGAAACAAATCCAGCCACAGTATTTTCTCTTATCAATGCTGTCAATTTTGCCATCTGCACCAGCTCCATTAATTTCACCATCCATTCTTCCATTGTGGGAATTTGTGCATCTTTCCATCTTTGTGCGTACAAAAGTCTTGCTGCTATCATATACAAGAACAGAGTCCCAAATTTTCTTTCAAGTTGTTGGTCCATCAAGCCCAAAAGAAAAAGTTCTGGTTTCATTTGTATATTCACTTTAAGGATCTTTTGAATTATAATACATATTTGCTCCCAAAATTTCTTGGCCTTCCCACGATTGAGACTCCAATTCAGAAGTCAAGTTGTGCACCAAGAGATTAAACAAGATGCCTGTGCACTATGAACATCAACCCTTTGGATGCTGCCCAAACATCTGCTTCCTCCAGGAGTGAAGAAGCCAACAGGAGAAAGTATGAAAGCAGTGAAGGGTGCCCAGTGATAGACAGACAGCTGAAGTCGAAGCAGGCCACCAGAAGATCTCCAGAAGGCGTTTCATCTTCATTAGTTATCAGTGAGCTCAGAGTTTTTGGCAAAATGTATTATTCACTTCCATCACGACCCATGAAATAAAACCCAAACGCTGATTAATAAAATATGATGCATGATTTATTTCATGCCAGAACAAGGGTTGCTGCCGATTTGGGGCAAGGGTGATGAAGCTACTGAGATGAAACATTCATGTGTGTTAATTTAGGCTTCCTTTTTCATTCTCTCGGTTGCCAGACCAACAATCTAGGCCAATCACTTCGCCATTCTTGAGGACCCCCACTATGTGGATGAAACAACTCCAGTTCCAGATTGGGAGGCTGGCAAAGCTGTGATAAGAGAAGAGTCTGCAAGAGGAGATCCTCTACAGCTGATGATAAGTGTGCTATTTCCTGTTAAGTGCTATCAAATGAACCCATCAGGCAAAACAGGAGCATTGATCAAAACGGGCTTCGTGATTGTGTCTTTCGGGGTCTGTGCTTGCAAAATGACGATGGAAAGCCATTGTGATAAAAGTGCTACCTGTAGGACTGACGCTTTCAGCATCCTTGACAGACTGCCTGTTTCGCCCCTCATCTGTCATGCTGTAGAATTAAGATGAGTCTTGCTATGGAGGAGGGGCAGGAATTTGCTTCTCATCTGACTGCAGACTGCTGGAAGTTCAGTTTTGAAATGAGACTGGTTTCAGTTTGGTATCCTCCAACATTTGCCATCATTCTCCAAATGCTAAACCACAATTCACTGAATAATAATAATAATAATAATAATAATAATAATAATAATAGCAACAGTAGCAACAAGTGAACAGGCAAATAAAGCTGAAGTTTTGAAATAACCATTCATGCTGGAAAGTCCTTTGGGATGGACAAAATTGTGGAGTCCTTGGTGCTCTCTGGGCCTTGTTGTTTTCTTGCAGATGTTTCATTGCCAGACCAGACAACATTTGCCATCATTCTCCAAATGCTAAACCACAATTCACTGAATAATAATAATAATAATAATAATAATAATAATAGCAGCAACAGTAGCAACAAGTGAACAGGCAAATAAAGCTGAAGTTTTGAAATAACCATTCATGCTGGAAAGTCCTTTGGGATGGACAAAATTGTGGAGTCCATGGTGCTCTCTGGGCCTTGTTGTTTTCTTGCAGATGTTTCATTGCCAGGCTAGGCAACATCTTCAGTGCGAAAAGGGAGTGGGACTTGCTCTCTGTTTATATACCCTGGCTTGTCCAGTAAAGATTTCTGTCTACTATAATAAAAATCAAAGTAAAAAGCACATAAATTGTCTGCCTTTATACTCAACAGTACAACAGTTTTAATAATCTTAATTTTAATAAACCCAAAAAAGAAAAGCAATTCAAAACAGCCACCTTAAATCAAATCCTTAAAACTGTCCAAATAAACATTTTTTCATACCCTAATAATCTTAATCCAAATCCTTAAAAACAGATAACATCAGTCAAACCCTAAAAGCCATCCAGGTACGTATTCTTTAACCCTTATCCCACTTCAAGATAAACCAGAGCATTTACATATCCCCACAATGTGCACAGAGCGTTTCTCTTGAAAAAAATCAAACAGCCCAACTGCCAGAAATTAACCTCTCTTGACAGACTCGCCACCCCCGAGGTAGATGGTGCAAGCCATGTAGATTATTTTCTCCACTCTTCATCCCCGCGGTGCTTGGCCTTTGCTGGACAGGAGAAGAGACAGAGCAGATGTTGATGCTGACTTACTGTACATGTTCTCAATGAACAAGCACCACCAGAGCTGGGCTCAAAAAGAAGCCCTCGAGAGTGAAGCGGGTCCTCAAAGGTCATCTCATCCAACTCCAGGCTAATGCATGAAGTCCTCAAGTTTTTACCAGATGGACAACCTGCTCCTGCTTAAAACCAACTGGATTTACACATGGTACTAAGTCCTGGTCCCCATTGGGGCATTTGGGGCACCAAGGGTCAGTTCAAGCCCAGACTTTCCATCCAAGAACACTTCTGGGTCCCACACCAATCTTAGCAGCATTCTTTCAAAGTAAAAATGAAAGGGAGATGCAGCTGTTTGGAAATCAGCCCATCTGCCAAAAAAAGAGAGGTAGAGGTAGAGGTAGAGGCAGAGGCAGAGGCAGAGGCAGAGGCAGAGGCAGAGGCAGAGGCAGAGGCAGAGGCAGAGGCAGAGGCAGAGGTAGAGGTAAACCTAGAGGAGTGGTGGGGAAGCAATTCACTATTGTCCCCCCATAACACCTATTTTGTGAAAATGGTCATACTCTGCACTCAAAATGCCAACATTAGTACCCCCTCAAAAAGGTTGGAGAACCCAGCACTAAGTCATAATGTATTTTCCTTGTTTATAGCCTAGTTTCCCTTTGAACCCAGCCAGCTGTGGTTTATTCAATTCACTATGATTAAAGAAAACTGGTTTAATGCAATGGGGGAACTCACACAACTCCCTGTCCTATTAAGCTGTACCTGGTCAACAGGAACGAAGGCCTCAATACAACCCAAGAATCAAAGACAGAAAATTCAATAAGGATGTAAGCAGCTTGTTAGGCAAGGGAGAGAGAAAACAAACCATTGTTTTTCTGGCAGTCCAGCTCCTGAAAACAGAGGGATGTTAAGGTGGATTCCTATTTAAGGCTGGACTGTAGAGGTGCACCAATCGGAAATCAGCTCAGCTAAAGACCAATCAGAAGTCAGGTCACCTGGCTATAAAGACAGGAGCTCAGTCAGTCATTGCTCAGTTGCCTGTAATCTGCCTACAGACCACCTTGCCTCGGAAGATGCCAGCCACAGTTGCCGGTGAAATGACAGGAAATCTGTTGTCCAGACCTTGGTCACTAAACCCTGAAGCCCAACAGATACCGAGTGTGAAAGCCTACGCCAGTATATAAGTAATCTGTTACTCCTACATTTTATATATATAATTTCTATTGAGAAAAAAGTTTTTACAAGATTAAAAATCTACAAAAACATAAGAAAGAATTAGAAAAAAGAAAGAAGTATGAAAAGATAAAAGAAAAAGTGAAAAGCAGTAAAAGTCAAGACAGGAGAAAGGAAAAGGAAAAGGAAAACAAGAAAAATATCTAAAAAGGGAATTTCCGATCTTCTTTACAGCAGTTACAAACCTAATTATTACCATTTCCGCCCTCCCAAAGTATATATCATGGTTCCCTTCTTCCCTTCTTTTTAATCAGTAAATCCCGAGAACATCAGTTCCTTTTTGTCCATTTTCAGCAAAAAGTCCATAAAGGGTTTCTATAAAAAAAAGTCCATAAAGACTTCTATAAAAGTAGTTGTTGTTCCTTCCCGAATCAAACAAGCCAATTTTGCCATTTCGGCAAGTTCTGCCATCTTCACTATCCACTCCTCCATTGTGGGTGTTATTCACAAGTTTTGTTTTTCAGGCAGATCTTCTTCCAGCTGGTCATTGACTAGGCTGGGATTTTCTGCTCTTTCTGTTCAGCATAGCTGGGTAGCCATACACAGGATGGTTCAATATCACAAAGAAAGCTATCTGCATCCCAGGGAGGGAAATAGATCCCATTCTGGTTTTCACAAAAAGCTATTTCATGATTTCAAAAACTGGACACTAGAGGGGACTAAAGATTTTAGGTAGAAGAAAGATATAAAAGGTAAAGGTTCCCCCCACACATTTGTGCAATCATGTCTGACTCTAGGGGCCGGTGCTCATCTCCATTTGTTAACCAAAGAGCCAGCGCTGTCCGAAGACGCTTCCAAGGTCATGTGGCCGGCATGACGCATGCAGAACGCTGTTACCTTCCCACCAAAGTGGTACCTATTCATCTACTTGCATTTGCATGCTTTCGACTTGCCACGTTGGCAAGAGCTGGGGCGAGTGCGGGAGCTCACTCCGTCACGCGGGGCTAGGGATTCGAACCTCCGAACTTGCGATCTTCCGATCGACAAGCCTGGCGTCTTACCTGCTGAGCCTGTAAAATGATCCAAAATGATGTAACAATAAAAATACTGAATGAGACTTTTGAAGAATGGAATCATAAAATAGCAGCTACAGTATCAACCATGTCAGTAATGATGTCTGCTTCTATGGATAGACTATGTCTGTCCCTGCCTATGCTTCTATGGATAGTACATAGGTCTGTACATCAGTAGACGCCGCCAAACACCACCAAATGCTGCGAAAACGCCAAGCGCTCCAATCCGGTCCGCTCCTCCAACCCGAAAAGATCAAACAGGCTGAAAAGTCTACTGCCACCCAGGTAGGTGCCACCAACGCATCCAAAACAACAAACAACAACAGACAATCATGAGGACAGCCCGACTGTAGCTCCCTCTCTCCCCACCACCTTACCGGAAATTTACAAACATACTTCTATCCAAGTATGAAAGTCACATTTGGCTTTAACAGCTTTCTAATCTACTCACTACCACCTGACCATGCCTTGGCTTCCTTCAACCCAGGAATGCTTTCTTCCCTCCAGGAATGTAATTCTTTTTTGGGAACAATGCTCATTAAAAAAAATAATAGAAATAGGCAGTATATTTTGGACAGGGCTTGTCTATATATATATATTCTGCTGTGAATTATTTCTTGTAAGAAATGCAATCCCAACGGTTATTGTACAAATTCACGCAAATGATGAATCATAGATGATTACCTTTGATAACTGAATTAGTCAATATGTCTTCTATTGCAGAACATAACATATGCCCTTTTTGGTTCAGCAATGCAAGGCAAAGAATATTCTCTCCATGCCAACTGGTAATTCTGGGGGTTGTATACCCCGCACTTCCATAGGGCACAAAGTTGGAAAAACTGGATTATAGGGATTCCAAAAATACTGTTTCATGACTTCATTATTAGAGCCTATTGAAATAATGAGCTGCTGCACTGTCATCTGAAAGGCTAGAATCGGCAGTACTAAACGGAAGATGGATGAAAAGTCAATTAACTTTGGGACACAAGAGGATGCTTTTACTATCTGGTGCTAGCATTGGGGAAGTTGATTAAATCTGCACTTGAGTTCTTGGCCAGCCCAGATGACGAAATGCTATCATCCACCACAGGAGTGGGCAAGCTTCAGGCTACTTAAAAACAGACAAACACTAGAACCCCCAAATCCATCAATTTCATGCAAAAGCACAAATTAAATATTACAAAAATCTGAGTTCAAGAACGGGGGTGAGTGGTGAACTGAGCTTGCAATTGTATCACGTAAAAATCTGCGTCACCCCAAGCTACTGCTCCAGTAGAATCATTTACAGTGTGTCTGGAGGAGTCCTCATCTTGCATTCCCACAACTGGAATGAGAAATCTACTAAAAAGTCATTCACTCGTAGATTGAGAACTTTCTTCTGCCTACCACTGCAAACAAAAGGAACAAGGGAGCTGCCCGGGATAGGTGCAGGTACTGGTTTTTCCCCATCCAACACTTGCTCTTGAGCTACTGTAGATACAACACTTGACTGAACAGTAGAACCAGCACTGCTCACTTGGCAAACTCTGAAGTGTCCCCACCCAACCTACCTTGAGCAACATTTTTCCCAGCTCTTGGTCTACTTTCACTTCTGCTCCTGAGTTGTTCTGCTTGGTTCCACCTTCCTGGTACTATTCTTTGCCTCTTGGTTTTGTTGGAGATTCTGGCAAATCCAGCATGCCTCATCAGCATATGGATGGCTGCTCTAGGATGCAAGCTCTCCATGCTATTTTTTGAGGAAGCTGCTTGTGGCCACTCCCACTTCCTCTTCCCCTCTCCTCCTTGGACCAGGAGCAAGCACATGGCTGTGTGCTGCTCCATTCTAGGCCATGGATGGGCCTAGGAGATTTTTCCCCCTTTCTACACGCATCTCTTGCAGCAAGCAGGGCAAGAGGTATTAAGTTTAGGGAAACAAAGAAAAAATGGAACATCATTTATCTGCCGAAAATGCTGTACCTGCAATGAATAAATGTAAGGACTCTTTTGTACTTACTTTTCATACCTGCCATGTCTAAGCGCGTGTTTCTTTATGCTAAGGTGGGCTAAAGGTGTAAAACTAACCTGGATCTCTCTAGTATGCTCATGGGCTCTGTTTTTAAACAATATTCTTTTTCTGTACACGTACTTTGCAGCTCTGCTCCATTTCAGTAGTTCTAACAGGCTCCACCTTCCTGGTACTATTCTTTGCCTCTTGGTTTCTCTGACAGTGATGGACAAATGTGTAATGCATCCACATTGAAGATCACTTCCTTTTTTTGAAGGGCACAGTGCAACTGGGGAACGTTGCGATGCCCTTGAGCCAAAACTGTAGGATGCTTTTGACATCATCTTGAGATGCGAAGACCCACCCACCACCTGGCTCAGCTTCCCTCTCTGCCTCCCCCTACCCACCTGGCCTCAGATCTTCTTCTACGCTTGATTTAACCTTTGCTCAGCAGCCTCAAGCCATGCAGGCAGCAAAGATCTCTGAAATGCCAGTCTGTGAGAGGCATACTGCTTTCACCTGGCTACAAAGAACAGTGAGAGACTTAGGGAACTACAAAGTTCCCGTCTCCATCCCTGAATCGCAAGGTAGAAAGAACCTGGCCTTCTGCCAGTGTTCTGAAGAGAAAGTGAAGGGAAAGTAAATTGAGACATTTTACAAGGGAAAGAAGAGGATTCAAGTGGACCATTTGGTCTCTCCAAAAGGTTGGAGTAGGCAACCTTTTGGGTCCCAATTTGCAGCCAGATCAGAAAGCATGCATGTGCAGGCCTATACATGCATGTGCATGTACATGTACCAGGCTTGCAGAGAGGGCATGCTACGGACCCCATCGGTTAAAGAGTTCCATCTAATGGGGTCACGGAAGCGTGCCTTCTCTGCAGTAGCTACTGCCCTGTGGAACATTCTGCCCCCAGAGATAAGATAGTCCTCCTCACTCCTGGACTTCTGGAAAAAACTCAAGACCTGGTTTTGTCAATTTGCCCGGGGCAGGAAGAAGAGTGTACATTCCTGGGGATGGCTGGCGCCTTAGGGTGGCCTCAGAGCGCCCTTTTTCCTCAGTTTTAAGAAAATTCTGCCACTTGGATTTTATTATATTATATGTATAAGTTTTATTGAATGTTATTTTAACTTATTTATTGTTGTATCTTAATTAGTTATATTTTATTGTAAACCGCCCAGAGTCCCCCTTGGGGGAGTGGGCAGTGATAAATCAGTCAATCATATATATATATATATATGTGTGTGTGTGTGTGTGTGTGCGCGCGCGCGCGCGTCCTAGTGCCTGCCTTGTGCCCTGCTGTAAGAGGGGAGCTCTGTCCAAGCCTTGCCCTGCTGTAAAGGGGAACTCTGTTTTCATGAGATATGTTGTGTCCCCATACATTTCGCTATTACAATTTATGTATGTGTCCATATCTCTTATAAGTTAGTTAGTTTAACCTCCGGTTTGCTAGTAAAACTGAATTATTGTGTCGCGAAATGATGCATGTCTAAAAAGTGTGTCACCAACATGAAAAGTTTGGAAAGCTCTGCATTAGAACATCGTGTGCAAGGCTCCCTCCCCTCCTGAAACTGGGACCTGCACTGGGCAAAGGAAGATCAAACAGCAAGTGAAAATAGGTCTGTGCCTTTGTCCACACATCACTGTAAAGCAATTGGCTGGATTCACATACTGCACTATGCTATAAATCGTGGTTTACAAACCACAATAGCTGGGTTCAGAAAAACTAAACAAACAACACGATGCCTAGTGTATCACTGTCTATCAGTATACCAACATTACTTACCATTTCATTTCCAGAACTTGCAGCATTTTAACCAATAATGTAATCAACGTGTTGAGACAGAGAAAGATAGCACACAAGCTTTTTGTTAGCAAAGAAGGAGGGCAAAATTAGCCCATCCTTCTACTTTTTTCCCTTTTAGGAAACAGCTCTGAAATGTATTTAAGAGCACGTCGCTTGTCACTATAGACCTGCGAGCCAGATTTGGAACTTTTTTTTAATTGGGGAATTGGATATTTTTGCTCTGTTTCTTCTTTGCTTTATCTGACACCTTCGTGGAGTTGACCTTCCTCCAGATGACCCATTCTTGTAAGATGGCATTTCCCAGCTGAATGGCCAGGTTGGCATCGCTCTATTTGTGAAGATTCCTGACAAGGCTCCCTTTAAAGCACCCAAGGCCCGTTAGGACTTACAATTGCTGCGGAGACTTCTATAAATAGCTTTTCTGATGAGCTGGGTTTTGAATGCACCAACGTTTTCCAATCAATAGATGTTCCTGCAGACCCTTAGCATACGTTTCTTTTTACGGAGTGTTTGTATTGATTTTACCAGATTCCACCTTCTTCCCTCTGAGAATCTTGCTTTTCCTTCCTGGGAGACAGGCAAGCTGGCGGATTTCTTTAATTAAAATGTTCGTGGCTGAGTTCACGTGTTGCAATAAGCATAATGTGGTTTCTTCAGGTTGGACTTACTGGGCTGCGTGAACACGACCATGGTTTGGAGACCATGATTTATGGTTTAATTGTGCTGGTTAATGACTGCAATAAGGTTGTTTCTTTCTTATGATTTAAGGCAGAGCTTTCCAAACTTTTCATGTTCATGACACACTTTTTAGACATGCATCATTTCGCGACACACTCTTACAGCAGGGCACAAGGCAGGCACTAGGAGCTGCGTGGAAGCCAGGAGGCAGCAGCAGCCGCAACACACCCAGACACAGCAGCCGACACACTAACATGTCCCGACACAGTTTGGAAAGCTCTGATTTAAGGAGTTGTATGACTCCAGCCAACTATGGTTTATCCAGGAAACCATAGTTAAACTAAGAGCAAAAGGGCCTGAAAGATATGTCTATGAAGGTTCTCAGTCATCCAGGTGGAATTGTCTGTAGCTTGAATCATGTCAACTGGATTTCTATTTTCTCAGTGGAAACGTTTCGCTCCTTATCCAAGGAGCTTCTTCAGTCTGAGCAAAGTTAGTAAGGGAATCCTAAATATGTTTCTAGGTAGATGTGTGACCTTACACCTGGGGCTAGGTCATGGTTATTTTGAGATGTTGTTTCTAAGTCCTTTTATCATCTAAAGGAGGATCGTTAATTTTTTATAATTTTTTATAATCCTTTAGGTGATATTCCTTTAGGTTTCGTTCCCCGCTGCCACCCATTTTAAAGTGAGAATACTCAGAGTCAGGTGACTGGCTTACATCCCACATTGGACTTTACGACTGGGTGCGGATTTGAACCCTGGTCTTCTCGTTGGAGAGCCAGTTCCTAGAATGGGATTCAATGGTTGTATAAATTTGAGAGGTCTCCTAGAAGTAGAAAAATAATTGTGGGGATCCAAGATTCATCACCAATAGCAAGTCATGTGGGTCATAGTCATAGGTATCCCTTGCAAGCCATGATAACATCCCATTTGGATTGCTGCCATGTGCTTTACAGGGGGCTGCCCTTGAAGACCACTCAGTCCAGAAGGGTCCAGAATGCAACCGCACGCGCAGTGTTGGGTGCTCCTAGGTTCACCCATGTTACACCACTGTTGCATGAGCTGCACTGGCTCCCAGTTTCCTTCTGGGTGCAGTTCAAGTGCTGGTTATCACCTTGAAAGCCCTACATGGCACGGGACCAGGTTACCTGCAGGACCGCCTCTCCCTGAGGGTATCTGCCCATCCCACCAGAGCAGATAGGTAGCACACTCCAGGTCCCTTCCTTTAAGCCAGAGCTTTCCAAACTTTTCATGTTGGTGACTTTTTAGACACACATCATTTCACAACACACTCTTACAGCAGGGCACAAGGCAGGCACCAGGACCTGCGCGGAATCACAGCAGGTTTGGAGGCAGCAAGGCACAAGGTAGGCACTAGGGCCTGCGCGGAATCCGGGCAGGGCAGGTTTGGAGGTAGCAGGGCACAAGGCAGGCACTAGGACCTGCGCGGAATCACAGCAGGTTTGGAGGCAGCAAGGCACAAGGCAGGCACTAGGACCTGTGCGGAATCACAGCAGGTTTGGAGGCAGCAAGGCACAAGGCAGGCACTAGGACCTGCGTGGAATCCTGGCAGGGCAGGTTTGGAGGCAGCAAGGCACAAGGCAGGCACCAGGACCTGCGCGGAATCCTGGCAGGGCAGGTTTGGAGGTAGCAAGGCACAAGGCAGGCACCAGGACCTGCGCGGAACCCTGGCAGGGCAGGTTTGGAGGTAGCAAGGCACAAGGCTGGCACCAGGACCTGCGCGGAATCCTGGCAGGGCAGGTTTGGAGGTAGCAAGGCACAAGGCAGGCACCAGGACCTGCGCGGAATCCTGGCAGGGCTCGGAGGCAGCAGCAGCCGTGACACAACCAGACACTGCAGCCGACACACTAACGTGTCACGACACAGAGTTTGGAAAGCTCTGCTTTAAGCATTGTGGTCTTGTGGATCCACAGAAGCGTGCCTTTTCCATTGCACCCCCTACCCAATGGAACACCCTCCCCCTGGAGATCCAACAGGCCCCCACCTTTTCAAGAGACCTGGATCTTCCTTGATCTTAGCCAAAAGGCCGAGAAGCCTTTAGACTTGATGGATAAACAGATTGAAAGAAAACATGGGGCTTTGTTTTTATATATGATAACAGCAGCAAGACTTTTATACGCACAGAGGTGGAAGGACTTACAAATACCTACAATGGAAGAGTGGATGGTGAAGTTGATGGAATTGGCCGAGATGGCGAAACTGGCTACTTTGATTAAAGACTTCGTCTAGCTATGTTTCTACTTGGAAACCTCTTTTGGACTTTTTGCTTGAAACTGAAAGAAATGACACTTTAATTTTGGGATTTGATGATTGGAACTGCTTATGATTATAGAAATATTGTGTACTATCGTTAATTTTAGAGTAAGAGGTTAATGTATTTTATATTTGTATCTGTACCAAAGACAGTTGGAAGCTATTCTTTTTTTTTTCTTCACTCTTAATTTTCCTTTTTTTCTGATCTTTTCTTCTTAATTCCTTTTTTCCTGTTTCTTTATATTTTATCTCTTGTTGAAACTTAATAAAGTTTTATGGGGGGGGGGAAGACCTGGCTCTTCCCCCAGGCATCAGGATAGGGTGAGGCCGTAGGGAGAATGTGTGGTTGTGGTGCCAATGATGCAACCCCGAAACTCAGCTTGCTTTCCAGTCTGTTGATTTGTTCAGGAAGCATGCATGTGGATAAAGAAGATCCGCCCCTCTATGGAATGATGGGGAGGAGGGTTTGACATCTAAAACATGATCGCAGAGGGAGGCAGTGGGGCAGAGAGGAAAGGTAATTTTCTTAGCATCTCATGAATGAGTTTCTCCCTGATTTATCTTCACTCATGAGTAGAAGCAGAAACTGACCTTTCCTCCTCTCATTACAAATATGGTTCTGGTCCGGCACCTGCCCCCACCTACACACTTCTTTTGGAAAAGAACAACAGCGGATTTCCCACATACAAGATGGAATGATTGTGCAGCAAAGGAAATTTCCTTTTTTAACAGTCTCGGGGCTGTCCGCAGGGTGTGGTCAAAAAATCACAGGGGTGGCCACAACGTTGCACATCAAAAACGGGTGGAGCTCTGATTGCACCGTTGTGGACGCCATCTTGACTTTTTTGACCACACCCTGCAGACATCCTGGGTCTGGCCCAGCATGTGGAACAAGCTCCAGCATGAAATATTTGCACTAGTAACAAAAAGCGTATCTATCCCAGTCTTCTTTTAAATTTCCCTGTCGTTTTGCTAGTTGCCTTAATCATCATTTGTTTATTATTCGTGGGTGTTTAAAACATGACACGTATCTCTTTGATCAGATGATAACAACTCTGTTAATATAAACAGCTTTGTTAATTCTTAACGAATTAACATGAAAAGCCGGATATGAATCTTACAGAGACATGCGGGAATAATTGGTGTCGAGACATCTTCAAGAAACGGTGGAGAAATCCCCTTGACAGGTAGGATGATGAGAAGGGTCTTCTGACATTAAATATCGCAGAGTCCGTGCTCTACAAGTGAGCTTCAGCACCGAGGACTAAAATATTTATTTGCCCAAAGGCATCAGGGCTAATGTCTTCATGCAGGTCCCTCTAACTAGACCCGCTGTCAAGCTAAGCCTTGCCGTAACACCTTTCGCGCAGCTCTCCACACGGCAAGCTGATCAATCGTTGCAAGATGGCGGGCCTCTGGCCTTTGCAGAGCAGTGTTTGATTAGCCACGGAGCTGATGAGGAGCAGCGTGGCATCTCACACATAAGCGGTGCAGCCAGCCCCCCCTTCATGCAGCATGTGTGTCCTAGCTGGGAAGGTAATCGCCTTTCCCGTCCCATGCTGGATAGTCGTAGCCAGAAAAAGTTGCTCAGCAAGCCTCCGTGTGGGAGTCTGAACCTCCATGTTCCCAACCCTTAGCACAGCATTGCGAAACGGAACTCCAAAATCAGGCAGGATGACAGATCCAAGCTTAGGTCTCCCTCCCTAGGAGGCAGGGCCAGTCACTCTGTTAGGAGAAACAGGAAGTGGCAACTTCATCTCTCCATTATAACAGGATTTCTGATTTTTTTTAAAAAGCCATGATGACAGCTCAAAATATACGTATATTCCCCAATGCCCAGTTTGGTCCAGAAACGTTAATCTGACAATGATTAGACAGAGCTTTCCAAACTTTTCATGTTGGTGACACACTTTTTAGACATGCATCATTTCGTGACACACTCTTACATCAGGGCACAAGGCAGGCACTAGGACCTGCGCGGAATCCTGGCAGGGCAGGTTTGGAGGCAGCAGGGCACAAGGCAGGCACTAGGACCTGCGCAGAATCCTGGCAGGGCAGGTTTGGAGGCAGCAGGGCACAAGGCAGGCACTAGGACCTGCGCGGAATCCTGGCAGGGCTCGGAGGCAGCAGCAGTCGCGACACACCCAGACACTGCAGCCGACACACTAATGTGTCGCGACACACAGTTTGGAAAGCTCTGGATTAGATTCTTATTTACAGGGGTTCACCCTGTTCTTCCAGAACTGGAGAGAGAGAGAGAGAATCAAGAAAACCAGGGAAACCCCCACATTTGCAGAGGGAGAGGGGGAACAAAACATGAGGAGGAAATGCTGTACAGGTAGTCCTCGCTTAACAACCACAATCAGGACTGGAATTTCGGTTGCTAAGCGAAGTGGTCATTAAGCAAATCTGACCTGATTTTACAACCTTTTTTGTGGTGGTTGTTAAGCAAATCACAGGCATTAAGCAAACCACGTGGTTGTTAAGTGAGTCACATGGTTCCCCATTGATTTTGCTTGCCAGAAGCCAGTTGAGGTTGAAAATGGCGATCATGTGACCACATGACGCTGCGACGGTCATAAATGCAAACTGGTTGCCAAGCACCCAAATCGTGATCACATAACCATGGGGGCACTGCGATGGTTGTAAGTGTGAGGACCAGTCATAAGTCGGTTTCTTCAGCACTGTCTTACGTCCGAACCGTCACTAAACAAATGGTTGTTAAGCAAGGACTACCTGTAAAAAAAAAACACCCAACTCAGCTATGAAATGTTGAGTAGTGGTTGGGAAGCAGGAAAGGGTCAAGTCTGAGGAAGGAAGGAAGTGGAGCCACATCCTGAAACCTGACTTTTGGGAGCTTGCTGTGCGGTAATTCAATGGGAAAGCACAAGCTTGGCCCCCTGAAAGTCCACGACTGCAGGCCCAGTCCCTCCAGTTAAATGGCCTGGAGAGGACCCAACAGGAACCAGCTCTTTTTGCGATCCAGCCACTTGGGTAGCTAATGCTGACCTGTTCGTACAGAGAATCCTTGCGAAGCAAAGGGGGTTTGCCACGTGCCAAACACATTTCTCTTCCCCTTTTATAAAGTCTGTTTAACGTGAATTCCTCTTGCTCTCCCGAGTGCCCCGTGATCCCATAACTTTCTCCCGCATCAACATTGGTTCTCTCTGCACACTTTCCATTTTGATAACATTCCGGACCATTCCGCCCGAAGCCCCAACCCTCCCTTAGCAGTTCATATCATGCATGAAAGGCCACGACCTTGACTCATTACCCGGGAGTTTTACAGCCTCCCTTCCGGCTTTTCTGCATTAGAGCTCACGTCGCATTTCAGCAGCGAGGAAAACGGAGCCGTGCTAGGAAAAGGCAACAGTCCTTCAGTCCAGGGATGAACTCCACATGATTTGCAAAAAGCGTGTGCAAAAAAACCTCTGTCTTTCCAGGGAGACTCCCCGCTTCCCAAATCCAGATTCTACCCACCCTATTCCTTTCTGTTTCTGTAAATTTGCACCCAGGAAATATCACACCTAGCCTGTTTCTGGTTTCTGAAATTTTAACAAGACACCCATATATTTCAACTTGGCTAGTGGCCGTAAGGGCGAGAATCTTGCTTTTGATTTTAAAGGGAGACTTAAGATTCGCAGGAGGTCAAAGAGGCAACCTGTTCCTAAAATTAGTTAACAGTTTTCCAGGGGCATTGCCTTGGCTTTAAACATTTGGAGCACCTGTCCTGGAGTTTCTCACCAGATGCTCCTCAGAAGCTACGGCATTCAAGAGCCCCGGCTTGGTCTAGAGTCTAGACAGATGCCATAAAACTCTCCAAACGCATCTGAACACATCCACTCTCAGTCTGCCTGCCTGTCAACTGACAATACAGTAATAAAAAAAAATCGCATTAAAGCTCCATAAAGTTAATTGGATCCCACCTCCTTTAAGCATCTGAGGCAGCCATTCTGAGTGAGATTTAATTAAAAGACAAAGAGAACCTGGAGAGGGGGGCAGAAAAAAAAAAGAACAGCAAGTGGAAACTCTGGGGTGGTGAAACTCAGCGAGAACCGTGCTAACTTTCAAGGAAAGAGCAGCTGGTAGAATGGGGCAGAAGTCAGCAAAGAGTAAGGGCCATGAAAAATACCCTTTTTCCCCCCTCTCCAACAGGCAGGGCTTGCCCTACCACGGAGCAGAAGTAAATATCAGATTCAGGCTATGTGACAAGCCAGAACAAGACCAAGGGAGAAGCTAGTCTCAAACTGGAAAAGGGGGTAGTAATTTATTTAGGCCATACCAAGGTCTGGCTTATATCTTGTGCTGGAAGGCGATTAGCTTAGTTCTTGCTTGGCAAAGGTCATGAACCTAGTCAGTGTCTTTGGCCAACAGGGCATAGAGATAAATATTTGAACTTTTCCTTAATGCAGGGTAGATTTCCCATCCAGGGACATCTACTGGCCATAGGGTAACTGGGGAGAGAGGAGATGAAAGGGGATCTCTTATTGTTCTCAATGGAAAGCTTCTTCCTAAATTTAATTCAGTTTTAATGGAGAGGAATGGAGAACGAAAAAAGAGGTAAAGAGAGAGAGAGAGAATGGGAGAAAATCTCTGGCTTGGCTGGGGCATCATGCTAACCATGGTTCACTTAGCCATGGTTAGCCAAATACACTAATCAGATGGATTCAAACATTAAGCCAAAAACCAAAGAAACCACAATATCACTTAATAAAAAGGGTGAACTTAGTTTGTATATTTGGTATTTATCTGAGTAACAGTGGTTGGAGGTGGAGATATAGGACACCTTCCCCTTTGTGATATTTTCTCCCTTGGAATTGCCAGGAACCCAAACTTATCAGAAAACTCCCAAGTTTAAAACTATGTAAAATAAAGAAACATATGAAAAAAAAACTAGGACAGAAGAGGGAACCATGAGCTTTATTGTGGGAATGAGATTTATGACAACTCCTCCATCTTGTTTTCTGAAGGGAACACCCAGAATTGTTCCCCGTGGCCATTGGGGATTTCGTTTTACTGCCCAGCCTGCCCAAGCCAGTGGCTTTGGGATTTCCTGGTGGTCTCCCATCCAAGGACTAATCAAACCTGATGCTGCTTAGCTTTTCTAGGATCAGCCAGGCGCTGATGCTGCCTGCTGTGACTCTTCTGCCCCAGAGTACTCAATAGTGAAGCCAGAAGGGAGAGAAAAGGTGACACATTAGTTCCACTGTCTGAATAAAAATTGCTCTCTCCAGGGACTGTTTAGTTGGAAGGGAGGGAGGGACAATGACAGGAATAACTTTCTGCAATTTTACTGATTGGGCCTGCAGGTGTCCTGTGGGCAGGAGCACAGAATAAACCAAAGGCCTGTGAAACTGAGGATTGAATGCACTGCTGGTCCATGTTCCTCTCTGCAACAATCTGCAGCAAAAGCTAAACCCCTCATTTAGCTTATATATTGCTTTTTCATATGCATGAATATACTGCCCCCTTGTGTGGGCTGACTGTCACGACGCTCAGCACTTTAGGGGCAGGGCAGAACTTCCTCCCTGACCAATTAGCTAATGAGGCATTACGCAATGTGGCCTCCATTGACAAATGCAACATTTTAGACCAGTGTTTCTCAACCTTGGCCACTTTAAGATGTGTGGACTTCAACTCCCAGAATTCCCCAGCCAGCCATGCGGGCGGGAGATTTGTACTTTCAGACTTGCAGGATTCTCTTAATGTAAAGGTAAAGGTAAAGGTTCCCCCCCACCCGCACATTTGTGCAGTCGTGTCCGACTCTAGGGGCCGGTGCTCATCTCTGTTTGTTAGCTGAAGAGCCAGCGCTGTCCGAAGACGCTTCCACGGTCATGTGGCCGGCATGATACACACGGAACGCTGTTACCTACCCACCGAAGTGGTACCTATTCATCTACTTGCATTTGCATGCTTTCGAATTGCTAGGTTGGCAAGAGCTGGGGCTAGTGCGGGAGCTCACTCCGCACGCAGGGATAGGGATTCGAACCTCTGAACTTGCGATCTTCCGATCGACAAGCCTGGCGTCTTACCCGCTGAGCCACCATGCCCCTACTTAATGTACTCTCTTAATGTAGCCTTACAATAAAGTAGAATTAGCTCATCTCGTCGTGTTTCCTGTCTGGTTTACCTGGGAAGGCTACATCAACCTAGCAAGTCTGAAAGTACAAACCTCCCACCCTCCCTATTTACTGCCTGAGTAGTTAGGGCGGGCCCTTCCTAAGTTCCTTTCTCTGCCCGTTACTCAGTTGCGGGCTCCTTTCTCTTTTATCCGATCGTTCCCTAGGCGGCATCTCTTTCCCCCGCCTTCCAAGGCCACCCTCATGTTCCATCACCCTATCCCAGTACTTGGGGGGAAGCCAGGCCTTGAGTGCTTTTCGGAAGGTTAAAGGGTGGGGGCCTGTCGAATGTCAGGGGTAAAGGTGTTCCATAGGGCAGGGACTGCCCCCGAAAAGCAACGATTCCTAGGTCCTACAAGATGGCAACATTTAAAGGAAGAGACTAGGAGTATGCCCACCCTATCCAATCTAGTAGGATGGGCAGATGTCCTTAAGGAGAGGCGGGCCGGCAAATAATCAGGTCCCTTGCCATATAGGGCTTTAAAGGCAATAACCAGCACCTTGAATTGCACCTGGAAGAAACTGGGAGCCAGTGCAGCTCACACAACAGGGGTGTAACATGGCCAAACCTAGGTCGTACTGCCGCATTCTGGACCAATGTAACTTTTCCCATCCATGGATATAGCACCACATGTCCAGAGATGTCTTATTTGCTTACAACCGCAAGCCCCCAGTTATGATGTCCCGTGATCAACAGGGGGCTTATCTCACATGAGTGTTAGGACAAGTAGTCCTCACTTAATGACCACAATTGAGAGCAGAATTTCGGTTGCTAAGTGAAGCGGGCATTAAGTGAATCCAACCTGATTTTACGACCTGTTTTGTGGCGGTCATTAAGTGAATCACTGCGGCATTAAGTGAACCAAGTGGTTGTTAAGCGAATCACATGGTTCCCTATTGATTTTGTTTGCCAGAAGCTGGCCGGGAAGGTCGAAAATGGCAATCATATGACCACGGGATGCTGCAACGTTAATAAATTTGCCAAGCACCCAAATCGTGATCACGGGGACACTGCGATGGTTGTAAGTGTGAGGACCGGTCGTAAGTCGTTTTTTTCAGCACCATCTTAAGTCCAAACCATCACTAAACGAATGGTTGTTAAGTGAGGACTACCTGTACACCATTATCTGGAAGCAAACTTGCCAACCCATCATTGTTGATTGGATGGCCCTTCTGCTTCATCATGGCAGGGTCCCACAGGAGTAGAAAATGCTCTTTAAAAACTCAATACACGCAGCAGAACATTCTTTCAGAATCATCTGCAACTGTGTCCCCAAGAGAGGAACGCTCGCTCAGAGTCCCGGACACAGCGGTACGGCAGCAATACCGCCTGTGTTTGATGGCACGTAATGGAATTTCATTCATATTCATGGAGCAGTAATCTCCAGAGTCGCTGGAGCAAGCCGATGAACTAAAATTTACAGCCTGGCTGCTGCTGCTGATGGAGCACATGGTTTACCCATCAGTAACTCTAATTAAACAGGAAATTAAAAATGTTAACTTTGGCAGCTGCCTCTGGAGGGTTCTCCAAGCATAAATTGTACTTCCCATAAGTTAACCAACGCCAAAGAGGAACTCATTGGGGGTTACTACTCACAGCCCAGCCACCCTTTTGGGGTCTCTTCCTTCAACTCTGCTTGGGTGTGTTGGAGAGAGTCGCTAAAGTAGGGTTCATACAATGTAATAAGCAATCTCTTGGTTTGGATTCAGCTGTTCACTCAACAAATCATGGTTGAAACAAGCCTTTCAGAAAATACGAAGGTTTTCAGGACAAAGGGCGCACGTGATACCTATTGTACCCTTTCCTTTAAACATGGGAAGGTGGCTCATGATTCCCGCAGCACATTAGGCACATGGTTCCATGAACTGTGTAAAGGGGAAAAGGAATGGCCTTGAGGGACAGGAGGAATATAAAAGGCAACGGTCAGATAAAAGAAACCTGAGTCCAGGGCAGATCTGTAACCTGAGAAAAAGCCTCAGACAAGACACTCCCTAGTTCTCACAAACATGTGGGGGGGGTACATTCAGACTTGCAAGGTTCTCTTACCATATCTTTACAATAAACATAGTATTGGCCTGCATGACTTTCCTAGTCTGGCCTACCTTGAAGGGCTGGCAATTGTTAATTACAGAGCAGCTATTGGGAGTGCAGAGGAACAGTGATTCTGTACATTGCTTTATCTCCATATTGCTTTCCTATCTATGTCAGGAGAGGCGCAGCACAACTTTTTGTTGGCACCCCATAATACTAAGGGCGCTCTTCCACCCTCCGTTGTTATCTTTGTTATTTACTGTAAAAAACATAAGACCCACCCAGTTTCTCATTATGTAAATGGTATCACCTCCAGCAAAGGAGATCGTTACCTTGTTGTGGTGCTGGAGCTTGAGCACCTCAATGAAACCATGAGCTAAACCGTGAAGGGACACCCAAGACAGGAAGGTCGTGGCAGAGAGGTCAGACTAAATACGATCCCTGGGGAAGGTAATGGCAACCCACCCCAGTATTCTTGCCATGAAAACTAAATGGATCAGTACAACCAAAGATATGTCGGTATACCATCGGAAGATGGGACTCCCAGGTCGGAAGATGGTCAAAATGCTACTGGGGAGGAACAGAGGATACGTTCAACTAGCCCCAGACGTGATGACGCAGCTAGCTCAAAGCCGAAAGGACGGCTAGCGGCCGACGGTGCTGGTGGTGAACGACGAATCCGATGTTCTAAAGATCAACACACCATAGGAACCTGGAATGTAAGATCTATGAGCCAGGGCAAATTGGATGTGGTTATTGGTGAGATGTCAAGATTAAATATAGACATTTTAGGTGTCAGTGAACTGAAATGGACTGGGATGGGTCACTTCACATCAGATGACCACCAGATCTACTACTGTGGACAAGAGGACCACAGAAGAAATGGAGTAGCCTTCATAATTAATAATAAAGTGGCTAAAGCAGTGCTTGGATACAATCCAAAAAACGATAGAATGATCTCAATTCGAATTCAGGGGAAGCCATTTAACATCACAGTGATCCAAATATACGCCCCAACCACAGATGCTGAAGAAGCAGAAGTAGATCAGTTCTATGAGGATCTGCAGCACCTACTAGATAATACACCAAAAAGAGATGTTATTTTCATTACCGGAGACTGGAATGCTAAGGTGGGTAGTCAGACGACACCTGGAATTACAGGCAAGCATGGTCTGGGAGAACAAAATGAAGCAGGACATAGGCTGATAGAATTTTGCCAAGACAACTCACTGTGCATAACAAACACTCTCTTCCAACAACCTAAAAGACGACTTTATACATGGACTTCACCAGATGGTCGACACCGAAATCAGATTGACTACATCCTTTGCAGCCAAAGGTGGCGGACATCTATACAGTCGGTAAAAACAAGACCTGGAGCTGACTGTAGTTCAGATCACGAACTTCTTACTGCAAAATTTAGAATCAGACTAAAGAGAATAGGGAAGACCCACAGATCAGTTAGATATGAGCTCACTAATATTCCTAAGGAATATGCAGTGGAGGTGAAGAATAGATTTAAGGGACTAGATTTAGTAGATAGGGTCCCAGAAGAACTATGGACAGAAGTTCGCAACATTGTTCAGGAGGCGGCAACAAAAAACGTCCCAAAGAAAAAGAAAACCAAGAAGGCAAGATGGCTGTCTGCTGAAACACTGGAAGTAGCCCAAGAAAGAAGGAAAGCAAAAGGCAATAGTGATAGGGGGAGATATGCCCAATTAAATGCAAAATTCCAGAGGTTAGCCAGAAGAGATAAGGAATTATTTTTAAACAAGCAATGTGCGGAAGTGGAAGAAGACAATAGGATAGGAAGGACAAGAGACCTCTTCCAGAAAATTAGAAACATCGGAGGTAAATTCCAGGCAAAAATGGGTATGATCAAAAACAAAGATGGTAAGGACCTAACAGAAGCAGAAGAGATCAAGAAAAGGTGGCAAGAATATACAGAAGATCTGTATAGGAAGGATAATAATATTGGAGATAGCTTTGATGGTGTGGTCAGTGAGTTAGAGCCAGACATCCTGAAGAGTGAGGTTGAATGGGCCTTCAGAAGCATTGCTAATAACAAGGCAGCAGGAGACGACGGTATCCCAGCTGAACTGTTTAAAATCTTGCAAGATGATGCTGTCAAGGTGATGCATGCCATATGCCAGCAAATTTGGAAAACACAAGAATGGCCATCAGATTGGAAAAAATCAACTTATATCCCCATACCAAAAAAGGGAAGCACTAAAGAATGTTCAAACTATCGAACAGTGGCACTTATTTCACATGCCAGTAAGGTAATGCTCAAGATCTTGCAAGGTAGACTCCAGCAATTCATGGAGCGAGAATTGCCAGATGTACAAGCTGGGTTTAGAAAAGGCAGAGGAACTAGAGACCAAATTGCCAATATCCGCTGGATAATGGAGAAAGCCAGGGAATTTCAGAAAAACATCTATTTCTGTTTTATTGACTATTCTAAAGCCTTTGACTGTGTGGATCATAACAAATTGTGGCAAGTTCTTGGTGGTATGGGGATACCAAGTCATCTTGTCTGCCTCCTGAGGAATCTGTATAACGACCAAGTAGCAACAGTAAGAACAGAGCACGGAACAACGGACTGGTTTAAGATTGGGAAAGGAGTACGGCAGGGTTGTATACTCTCACCCTACCTATTCAACCTGTACGCAGAACACATCATGCGACATGCTGGGCTTGAGGAATCCAAGGCTGGAGTTAAAATCGCTGGAAGAAACATTAACAATCTCAGATATGCAGATGATACCACTTTGATGGCTGAAAGCGAGGAGGAGTTGAGGAGCCTTATGACGAAGGTGAAAGAAGAAAGTGCAAAAGCTGGGCTGCAGTTAAACCTCAAAAAAACCAAGATTATGGCAACAAGCTTGATTGATGACTGGCAAATAGAGGGAGAAAAAGTGGAGGCAGTGACAGACTTTGTATTTCTAGGCGCAAAGATTACTGCAGACGCTGACTGCAGCCAGGAAATCAGAAGACGTCTACTTCTTGGGAGGAGAGCAATGGCAAATCTTGATAAAATAGTTAAGAGCAGAGACATCACACTGACAACAAAGCTCCGCATAGTTAAAGCAATGGTATTCCCTGTAGTAACCTATGGCTGCGAGAGCTGGACCATAAGGAAGGCTGAGCAAAGGAAGATAGATGCTTTTGAACTGTGGTGTTGGAGGAAAATTCTGAGAGTGCCTTGGACTGCAAGAAGATCAAACCAGTCCATACTCCAGGAAATCAAGCCAGACTGCTCACTTGAGGGAATGATATTAAAGGCAAAACTGAAGTACTTTGGCCACATAATGAGAAGACAGGATACCCTGGAGAAGAAGCTGATGCTAGGAAAAGTGGAAGGCAAAAGGAAAAGGGGCCGACCAAGGGCAAGATGGATGGATGGTATTCTGGAGGTGACGGACTCAACCATTGGGGAGCTGGGGATGGTGACGGCCGACAGAAAGCTCTGGCGTGGACTGGTCCATGAAGTCACGAAGAGTCGGAAACGACTGAACGAATAAACAACAACAAATGGTATCACAGTCACAGACAAGGAGTCTCACCTTGAAAAACATTTGAAACTGCTGCCGGTTCCCTTGAAAAAGTCACGAGGCCAAAGCTGGTTCTTCGTTCCCAAACTGTTACTCTTTCTTATTAGAGATCCTGCCAATCTCGTCCAAGGCCAGCTCACCTACTATCAAGCCCCATATTAAAATAGCAATTTCCCCATAAATAGATACAGCCAACATTTAGAGCAGCAGCAGAAGTCTATCAAGCTAGCTGCCCCATCGTCTTGCACCCCAGATAATCATAACAACATTGCAAAGCTTTTCTTGGAAAACTCTGGCAGGTGGGCATAGTACATTTAACTTCACAAACCAACAAAGCAAATTTTAGCCCAGCTGGTTGTGGGAACTCAGGCCAGGGGGCTTGTGATGGGTTCAGGAGTTGGGTTCACCCAACACACATGATTAGGTCAATTAAGCCCTGCTGGCTACCTGTGGCAACCTGGAGAAATTGGTTAGCTCTAATCTTGCTTAGTTTTGAGGCTTAAGGAAATTTTGCAAGTCCAGCCAGTTCAGTGTGTTTCTGGTTCAATATATTGGGTGAAACCAGAAAATGGGTTAAATCAATCATCAGGTTGTTGGTTGTAGAAACCTTTAGAAAATGGACTCATTGAGCAAACCATGATTACTTTATTATGAGTAAGAATTATTTGCAAACATAGCTGACAGGTGGAATAAGAAATTGAGCATTTGGATTCGATTTCATCGTTTGGATAAAAATGGGAGGCCCACAGTGGAAGACTGGATTATAAAACTGACGGAGCTTGGTGAAGCTGACCAGTTTGGTCAGGGGAAAAACGATAAAGACTTTTTTTTTAAGATTGGAAGCCTTATATGGACTTTTTGCTGAAAGAAGGAAAGACTGAACTGCTGATTTATGGATTTGGGGATAAAAAGGGTCAAAGAGGGAGGGGAAAGAGTAAGATGGCAATTACTCGATAGAAAGAAGGGCGGAAGTCATAATTCTGTATTCTTTCTTTTTTTCACTTTCTTTTTTCTCTTTTATTGTATTGAAAAATTCTAATAAATATAAATATAAGGAAAATAGCTAGGGCCGCCTTCCCCATTGCGATGCCCTCCCTCATCCCTTGAACTACAACGCCCATGCGTCCAGCCCCCGGCTTATACTCTACGCACCTAAGCGAAAGCGAACCGCAGCCAAAACCCTCGCTCTCGGCTCCCGCGCCCTTCGCCCAGCAGAGGGCGCTGAGCGGCGTCCCCGCCGGGCGGAAGCAGTGCCGCTCCGCCCGCCCTCCGGCCCTGCGCTTGTCTGCTCCCTTCCTCCCTCTTCTGCGGGCTGCGCGTCGCCGAAGGTCGCTGCCGAATCGGGAGCGCGCGTCTCCCCGCGCGGTGGGGAGGGGGGCAGCGCGGCCCCCTGGGAACGAGCCGCCCCGCCACCGGGGCCTGGCCGCCCAGATGGACCCTCTTGCGCCCCCCGCCCCCGGGAAGAGGACCCTCGCTGTATCCTTAGTCCAGCTGGGGGGCAGCAATGAGACGGAGGCGCCGCTCCGCCTAAGGGACTGGGGGCGCGGTGGGGGGCTGAGGGAGCCTCAGGGCCTGTGTAAACGAGGGGCAGGCTCTGTCTTTGCCAAGGGGGGGGGTGGAAAGGGGAGCCCAACCGCCTAAGGTCAGCAGCTCCTGCTGTTCCCTCTTTGCTTCTGAATCCCGCCATTCAAAGCAAGGGTTTACCCCAGATTGGGGCAAAAGAGGGGGGCAGCCGCTGGCACCCCAGAAATGAGTGATGTTGAGTGCCACTGACTTGGAAGTCGTCCTGCTTGGTTCCGCAGAGAGGACTTCCTCCTGAAGCGCGGTTACTGCTGAGCAGGGCCATGGGCACCCTCCTTTCCAACAAGGCTGTTTTCCCTTGGCAGCGCCAGGCCAGCTTCCCGGGTCGCTCGGGGGAGAAAGCCCAGGAGGGACCCGCCAGCAGCCCAACTCCCTTGGTGTAGGACTGTGGAGGGGTACCGGAGCGCGTTCCCAGGCCCCAGATTTGCTTCTGAAGGAGCTGAGCTCACGCAAACCTTTTCCAGGCCCCTGCTGTTGTCCTCATTTCAGCAGGCTGAGCTGCGAAATGTGCATGTTGTTGTTTCTGCTGCTGGGGGGGGGGGGTCGGCAAAATGCCCCAGGGTCTGCCACTAGATCTTGATGCTTTCTGCCCACCCCTGGTTTTAAAAGGCTGTTTTTGGAAGGGGAACTGTTTTATTTATTTAATTTATATGATTTGTATTATTTATATTTATAAATAAATAAACTGTTCTCACCACAGCACAGGGTCAGGTACCGAGTCAGAGTGCTACCTAGTCAGGCTGGTTGTCTGGTGAATGTATGGGTTCATCATCATCTTGACCTATCTCTAGAAATAACATGTACCTCTTCCAATTAGATTCCAGGATCTTTCTGATCCTGTCCAGCTCCTTTATCTGTTGTCTTCCCCTTCTTTTACTTCCGTCAGCCCTGCTAATCTGTCTGTCTGTCTGTTTTTTCTAGTCCATCATTCTCCCACAATCATCTGCCCCAAATATGTGATCTCCAGATTCGGGGGTTGTGTATCTACACTCTCAGATGCTGTAGGCATTCAGTAGATAAGGCTTTTTCCCCCCTGTAGGTAAATGAGTTTCTGGGAAACATCTGGCTGGGATTGCTGTTGGACACAGGATGCGAGATGAGCTGGATCTTTGACTTTACACAGGAAGGCAGTTCTTCTGCTGGTATATTAGTACATAGCAGATCTTAGTTCAAAGCATAGAAGTCAGAAACAAACCTGTTTGGTTCCCCCACATACACGCTGCTTTCAGAATTGATGGTGCTGCTCCGTGTTTTTCAGCCACTCAGTGGTCATTCCTTGTTAGAGTATGAGAACAATACTTTTTTCAGCCAGTTCAGATGTTCTGGCTTACACCTCTCCTGCTTGGGCTTCTGCTTGTGAAATATTCCTTGAGCTTGGAGAGAGAGAGAGAGAGAGAGAGAGAGAGAGAGAGAAGCTGGCATGGCAAGACTCTGACGTTGCATCTCTCGGAGGTTGAGTAAGATGGAGAGAGAAGGACAGAACAGGATACTGAGACTGGAGGATGCAGGCCTTTTGGGGGAAAACTACCCTCCCTTGCTTCTGCTCTTCCTCTTTCCTTAGCCATCTTCAGGGTGTGGAGGTGATTGCAGGTCGACAAATGCCGTGCGAGTTGAGCCTGGTCCAGCGTGGTGGGGAACATGAGTAAGTTGCCGTTGAAGTGTGAACATTTCTGTCCCCACTGCTTACATATCTGTACACAGACCCTTGTGCTCTTAGCCTAAGGTGCAGAGCATCTCATTCCGTCTTCTCTAGTGGTCTGGTACTTGCATGGAGAGGTTAGGAGAAAAGAGTAAGATACAGGATGTGGACAGCTCCATATATGTCCAGCTGTCTGCCCTGTAGTTCTTCTTTGCCCTCAAGGGCAGCCATCCTCAAAATTACAAAGGTACATTATCTTTCACAGGATGGTAGTAATAATATAGCCGGCCATGAAATAAGCCAGGAGCAGTTCTGGTCGCATTTGGAAATGGAAGGTCTGACTATTTGTACAAGTGCATTTCCTTGTCTCTGGCTTTTCAGGTTACTGTTTGTTTCTTGTTCCAGTTCTCTGATTATAATGTATCATGAATAGTTTAAAAACGTGGGCTCAGATGTTGCTCAGCTACTTCTCTTTTACCAGTCCATTTCATAGGAATGCAGTGAGGAGGAAGAGATCAAAAACATGACTGGTGTTTTTATCCTGTCACAACTCTGATCATCTGAGAGACTGACAGCCAAGATGTGTGTATATTTATTAGGAATTAAGCACTTTTGGACATAATTGGGCTCTCTCATAAGTGCATATGTCTGCAAACTCAGTGATGCTCTGAAAGCGATACTGTAAGAATGTAAGGAAAAGTTCTGCATTACCAAAATAAATCATGCCTTTTGTCCTGTTTAAGGTCATCTAGTCCTGCTCCTGTTCAGTACAGAATCTGTAGCTGCACAAATAGAAGGCCAGCCCAGTGGCAAACAGTTCTTATGGCTAAGACGTTCCACCTACTATGTAGTTATAACCTTTTTAAAGTGTTTACCTCTGTGTTCTAATCCTGCCTGCTGGAACAGCAGAATATGATTTAATTCACATAATAAGGTGTGGCTTCCTTAACCCTGGTTTGTTGCATAAAACATAGATATGGTACATGTGCCACACTAAGCCACAAACAATGGTACAAACCACAATACTAAGCCAAAACCAAATCTCATGATGGCTTGTCTTGATGTGTGCGTCCAATGACTAAATTTGTTCCATTTTCTTTTAAGACATACTTCCTTGACGCCCATACTTTTCTGTATATGTATGTGACTATCCTAGGTTTAAAATGCTAGTGTTGTATCTTGACACGAATAGATAAGCAGTGTTTCCCAACCTTGGCAGCTTTAAGATGTGTGGACTTCAACTCCCAGAATTCCCCAGCCAGCATGTAGCCCCCCATTTGCACTAAAGGAAATAATTGTGTAGTCTCTGGGCTTGGACAGATAATACCATTCCCATTTTTTGGTGTGGAATCTTCCCATGTTTAGTATTATTGCTTTGAAGGGCAAAATGAAGAATTTTTGCCTTTTCCCCCAGTTTCCTTCCTGTGCCTCTAAGTCAGCCTTTCTCAACCTTTTGACCCTGGAGGAACCCTTGAAATATTTTTCAGGCCTCGGGAACCCCTGCATATTCAGGCTCAAAGACAGGCCAGAAGTTACAAAATTATTATATTCGTTTCATAATATATATATTATTATATAATTAATATTAAGGAGAGAACAACACCTCCACCAATACAAGCAGGTCAAGCCATGGTATATAAACAGAGAGCAAGTCCCACTCCCTTTTCGCACTGAAGATGTTGCCTAGCCTGGCAATGAAACGTCTGCAAGAAAACAACAAGGCTCAGAGAGCACCAAGGACTCCATAGTAGCATTGCATTTTTTGCCTTCAAGTCAGTCTTAACTCCTGGAAACCACATGGGCAGCTCCTTGCAGTTTCTAGGCACAATTTTCAGAAGTGGTTGGCCCTTGCCTTCTTTTCCTAGGCTAAGAGAGGGACTAGCTCAGCGTTTCTCAACCTTGGCAACTTTAAGATGTGGAGACTTCAACTCCCAGAATTCCCCTGGCTGGGGAATTCTGGGAGTTGAAGTCCGCACATCTTAAAGTTGCCAAGGTTGAAAAACACAGATTAGCCTGATGTCACCCAGTTGGCTTCTGTGCGTAAGGCAGGATTAGAACTCAGATTTCCCCATTACCAGTAGACCAGCCTTTCTCAACTTTCTGACCCTGGAGGAACCCTTGAAATATTTTTCAGGCCTCAGGGAACCCCTGCACACTCAGGCTCAAATATAGGCCAGAAGCTACAAAATTATTATATTTATTATATTCGTTTCATGCATAGGCCTGTATATATGCATTAACACTGTTCTTAAACTAAAAATAAAGAATGAAACCTCTTTAATGTGAAATTGCCCAATTTTGAAATAATCTTTTAAATAAATCATGATCTCCCAGGGAACCCCTAGTGACCTCTCGCAGAACCCTAGGGCTCCATGGAACCCTGGTTGAGAAACCCTGCTGTAAGTTATCACATTTCTCTTTTTTTATTGCAGGTTGGCTATAAGCTCCCAGGCAACGGATCCCCCTACTCAAGAATACATTCCGATCAACGGCCGTTTTAAATGTGTGCAAGGTATTTAAACTTTGTTTTCTTCCTGGTTTGATGACTCAGTTGTTTTCTGCAAGCCAGGAAAGGTTAGTGTCAAAACCAAAACCACAAACAGAATCTGGGCCCTAGTAACCAGAGATGCTAATTGGAGCTTTAGCGGGAACATAAATCCTACGGCAATAGAAACAACAGGGAATCCCCTTGCTTGACTAATGAGCTGACGGTCCCACTGATTCTCTAAGTCAAATGGACTCCATACCACATGTGAAACATAATCCTGGCACTGAGCTCTTGCAAACCAGCATGAAAAGGGTACCACTTGCTCGTGTGTCTGTTCCCAGATTCTCAATTGAACTGCTCTTTAACCACTTGGGTTCTCCCCTTAGTTAGCCCGACTGAAAGATTCCTGTGACGGCTGGACTCCAGCTGCACTTTTCAGTTTTCTGATTCTTGTTTTTTTCCTTCCAGAGGCTGAAGAAACTCTGCTGATTGACATAGCAACAAATAGTGAGTCTTCTTTCTCCAAAAATTGTGTCAGAAATAGACTTCTCTAGTGGCTGACATGTCATCTTTCCCACTTGACTCGTAGTCCTGTTCATCTCTCTTTTCTGTCTCCTGCTGCCCGTACAGAGGTTTTCTGGGGAAGATGACTGGGACTGAAATATTTGGGGATTGTTCTGTGGCTCTGTGTGGTACTTCAGAGAAAACCAAAAGTACAGTATAGAATTCAGCAGGATGGAGTGAAACCAGGAAGCAGATGTTCGGCGTACTTACATAGGTACTTCGGCTTAGTTTCAGTCAGGGAGAGGATTAAGAGGTGGTGCCGATGTCTTTCTGAAAAAGGTGTTACAGAACGCAGTCCCTGGTATCACAAGCCATGTGAGAAGGAGGCCAGAAGCACTTGGGGGTTTCAGAAGTCTCTCGGAAAGTTCAGAGTGATGGAATCAGTAAAGGGTACAAGCAAGGATGACTTAGGACAGAGGTGGACAGACTTATGGAGGCCGACAGCCCACTTTCCTTTTTTTAAAAAACATTGGCCTTCAAAGGACTTGTGGTGATGATACAGTGATGCCATGGGGCAGTTCCAAACATGTTTGCCCTCTCTTTTGGGGGGGTGTCTATACATTAGACTCTAATGCAGGGGTCCCCAACCATTTTGGCGCCAGGGACCGGTTTCAAAAGACAATTTTTACGCGGGCCGGGGGGGTGGGGTTTCCAGGATTTCCAGGGGGCGGGGTTTCTGGGGATGGGGTTTGCGGGCGGGAACCGATTGCGCGCACTGGGGGCGGGGTTTGTGGGCGGGAGCCAACCACAAGCACCGGGGGGCAAGGTTTGCAGGCGGGAACCAATTGTGTGGAAGGGGGCAGGGTTTGCAGGCGGGAGCCCCGCGGCCCAGTTCCTAACAGGCCGCGGCCCACTAGTGGGCCACAGCCCACAGGTTGGGGACCCCTGCATTAGAGGAGTTTTTTGAGAGTCCCAAATAAACTTTAAGCCAAGTTTTTGCATCTCTCTCTCTCATCTGCAAAAAAGGAAAATAAATTGCTCTGCTGAAATCAGCATTTTTCAAGTAAATTCATCAGTGCAGTTTTGGGTGTCTCGGGGGATAAAAAAGAGAGTTGGGGGCACATGTGGGCTGTGATTGCCTCCCTCTGTCTTAGAGAGATAGATGAAAGAGTGAACCTGGACGAAATCGTTGAACCTTTTGGAGGCCTACTATCACTGGCTTTCTTGCCTTGATTAGTAGCTTATTCTCAGGCTGCTTCTTTATAACACAAGCCTGCCGTCTCCAAACTGTGGTTGCTCCTGAAGATGCCTGCACATGTAAACTGAGAATTCCAAGAGACGTTTATCTATGCAGGATGGCCAACACCCAACGTGATCCTTGATCTCCTCTCTCCAGCTAGCCATGCCCAGAAGTCTTGCATGATCTGCAGAAGGGCCGACCCATCTGAGGAAAGGAGACCTGGATCTTCTGTCTTCTCAAAAGGCAACCATTTCTGCTTCCTTCTGTTACCAAAGAAGAGAAACAACTGTTTCTTGACCTTGGAGTGGAAAAGGGCAAGCTGTGAAGCTTGATGTCTGCTTGTTTTTTTTTAAAAAAAAAGAGAGTGTATCTTGCAGATTACATGCTCTGGTTTGCTTTGGATGCCTCTGCAAGTATCTTTCACACAGGCGTCTGTAGGGCGGAAACTGATAAAACTGCAAATTCTGGCAGGAGTGGAGATTGGTGTCTTATCATGCCCTTTCTGAGGCTGAGGAGCTCTGAAATGATCCCTCTCCCTTTAAGGCAAGGGTGTAAAAAGGGCATCCCGTGGGCCACACTGGGGGAGGGGACTTTGAGAGTTTAAGAGTCAAAATGGGGCCTCAAGCCTTGCAGAACCCATGTTGCTGCTTTGAAAAAAAAACTCAAAAATAGAGTCTATGCTCGCCAACCTTTAGAGAAGCATTTGAGCCAATGCACGTTGCACATTTTTGTTTGAAGGGATCGCATTAATCTACAAACGGCCAGGAAGAAAAGACAAAAGATTAAGGCTAGTTGTTCTCCGGACCTATTTTGTGCACACCTTTCCTTATGTGTCAAAAGCTGACCTCATTTGACTTTCTGAAACAATGTTTTGCAAGCATTCAGAAAATCTCAATTTCTCTCTCTCTCTTTTAACCATTCCTTGGAATTAGTCATTAAGCAAATGTAACCACTGCCGAAGGTCACATGTGTATTATTGTACATTGACTTAATAAGATGACAGATAAATGGACATGCAGCCCTTCTGCTTATCTCTTAGCAGCCTGGGAGCGAGGCAAACTATTAAACCATGGTTCAAAGGGTATTCAGTATACTGGTTTATTGCAAAGCTGATAACCATAGTTCCTAGTTTGGACAAACTGAGAAGGTACAAGATTTTGCTGGTAATTCAAACTATGCGCTTAGGCAAAAGGATTGTTTAGTTCTTGGCCAGGAATTATGGGATACCCCTCAAATGAAATTCGTTCTTTCATTCATGCATTTGGTTGTTCATTAGATGTGTGTCCCCCCATTCCTTCAGATGCTCAAGATGGCATACAGAGTGCTTCCTGTGTTGAATGGGTTGGAAGAGAGTGGCTGGCCTAACATGACACTCTCGCTTTCCATGGCTAATGGTGGAACCTGGGGGTCCGATCCCAGCCCAACTCCTTAATGGCTGTGCCGTGATGGGCCTCTCATGGATCCCTGAGGCTTTTCACTCAAGTCCACCAGCAAGAGACACCTATCCCAAAGTGTACCTAATTCAGATGTTCCTGTCCCATTAAGGTTCTCCCACAATGTGTAACCTTTTTTGTAACGGAGAGTTAGATGTCCTCATTGTACACCTGTTTCATCTTAACGTTGCTTTCTTCTTTCGTTCAGCATAATATATAAAACGGCAATATATGTTCAGATTTCCAGCTGACGTAGTTCTGGGTGTAGCTGCTATTCAGGCTCAAAGTCTAATCAGTACAGTTTCCTTTTTTTTCACAGTAATGCGTTTTCCAGAGTAGCGCATCAGAGCATGTCCTGCTGTTTGTGTTCTGTCTTCAAGATAGCCAAATAGCAAAGCCGTTCCGATTTTGCACAAAGTTGGTGCTTCAAATGACTGCTGTTGCCTTTTCCTCTTCCTTCTCTCTCTCTTAATAACCTACCCTTCTGTCCTTTTAAAGTAAATTGAGATGAGCTATTTCAGCCCTTTGACTTATCAGCACTACGCCTGTTTCCTGAACATGTGCTTTTCTTGTGTCTTACTTCAAAGCTGGTTGCAAGATCCGGGTCCAGGGTGATCAGACCGTCGAGCGTCTCTTTGAAATCCCAGATGAGGAGCAATGCTTGGAGTTCCTTGCTGAGGTGCTAAGAGTTCAGAAAGGTGATTGTTCCTTTCCTCATGATGCCATCCGTGAAACCTGGGTTGGGGTGCCTGGAGCTGGAGGTGACACGGATGTCTCTTTTTTCCAGTGTCGCCAAAAACACTTTTGCCTGACTTCGTGGACCAGGCCTCCTGGCACCAAGTGAAAGGCCTCTCGGGTCCTGTTGATCCTCTTCCTGCAGGTAAAGGGCTGCCTGTCTCGCACACTTCACCCGGCGCAGGTTTGTTTAGCAAACGCTTTGAATACAAAAATTCCTCTTACTTCCTGCAGAGGCAGCCTTATGTCCCCAGGGCCTCCCTGAGCAGGCTGACTCAGCTTTCCCAGTCTGGAAGTCCTCTAGATGTTTGAGAGCCAATTCCCAGAATCCCCCAGTCAGCATGGACATGCCAAGAATTCTGGGAGTGAAAATCTGTGCTCAACCCAAAAGGATATTATCAGATGACCACGGTGCTGGTGGGGGACAGGAAGTAACCTTCTTCAAACTCTAGTTAGCCTTATTCCGTTCTTGAGACTTCCTGGGAGAGTTCCGGAGACTAACCCTGGACGTTTTTTCTTGTCTCAGGCCTTTTGGGGTTCGAGGATAACTTCAGTGCCATGAGCCTGGAGAAGAAAAGGAACTTGCAGAACCAACAGATGAGTGCCCGCCGGGAGCCCCCGCCCCCGCCTCAGCCCCCCAGCCGGTCGTAAGTCAGCTGAGAGATACACGTCCCGCGTCGGGTCTCATCTCGTTTCATGTCAGAAATGCAGGAAATAAAAAGGGGGAAAATATTAAGTAAAATTTAAAAAGTTAAAACGTTTAATAAAAATACAAAATTTATATTACTCCAGCCCAATGCCGGGCCACATTGATGGCAGAGGTGTTTCCGGCCAATAAGTCACTCTGTGTGCATGTCGGTCCCAAAGGACACTGTAAAAGATGGATAGTTGTTTGAATATTGCTGCATTCGCAGCAAGTATCCTTGCCCTCAGGGAGAAACCCCCATTTTTCCATATTATCTTTAGTTCTGGCCAAGCCAGTGCGCAGTCTGTTTAAACATCTCCAAACCGTCCACTCCTCCGACGAACCTCCGGGCAGTTCCTCAAGAGGTTCTATCCAATTATGAAGACGTTTTGCTTGAGATTTCCATATTTTTAACCGTTCTACATGAGGTGTAATAGCAATCTCCTCAGCGCAGTCTAAGCAGCTCCTCGACTTCAATCTTATTTGATTCGGTCAAATAATGGGTGTGCCGGATCGTGTAACACCTTTCCATATTCCACGCCTTGTGCCACACTCCTCCTAATGCCTGGCGGGGCTATTCCCGCCAAGATATATAATTTACCAAGTGGAGTGGGGCATAAACATTCACACTGGGTGCGAAGGCCAGCTTAACCCTGCGCCTTGTCTCCTTTAGGTGTCCCCGCGAGAAGGAGAGCGTCAGCAAGGATCCATCCAAAGCCGGCAACACGATGCGCACGTTCTTCGGGCCGTCCACCCATACGCAGTCCGGGCAAAGAGAGGGGCTCATCAAGCATCAAGTCATTAAGCGAGAGAAGGAATACGTCAATCTCCACAACTTCAGGTCAGGGCTCTGCGCAAACACCTCCTCGGAGCTTTGTCGTGGAGAGGTGGGGCTTTTCGGCTTTCCGCTCTGCCGGTCCATTTCAAAGAAAAGATGGGGGGGAGCAGGAGTGAGATCCCCCTGGACGCTTGATTCCTGGGCCTGGAGTCTTTCGCAGGTAAATAGTTTCTGGTTATGAGGGTACAGGTGCCAACATCGCATTGCTCTTGTTACTGCTCCGGCCAGCCTTGTAGCCTTTGGGGAGGCGTCTTTCTTTTTGTTGCTGACCTCTGGCCCCTAGGGGTTTGTCCTGCCTCAGCCACTCCGCTTCCTTCCATGTGTTGCAGGTTTTTTATAGGGACGTGGAATGTCAATGGACAATCGCCAGAGAGCGGTTTGGAGCCTTGGCTGATCTCGGACTCTGAGCCTCCGGACATCTACTGCGTAGGGTGAGACCTCGGTTGTTAACTGAGACCTTATTCACTCGAATTCTCTTCTTAGCCGTTGTTAGCTTTAAACTTGGCACAGAAAGAAAATAATCCCGGGGGCGGGGGGTTGTTACAGGATTTTTAAATGATAACCAAGAAGCAAAAAGCTGCCATAAGGAAGATTTGTAGAGCGTAAGGAAGACGACCTTGACAGAAATACGCATGGGCAAAAAGTGTCAAAACATTTTTTCAGTTCCGAGAAGCGAGATAACGTTCGGAAGCAGCTCAGGTAGAAGCCTCCTTGATTCACAGGGGTCTAAGAAGGAGGAGAATGTGCAGCACAATGAGACTTAAAAGATTCTGTTGTTGTAGCCCAGAGCTTTCCAAACTTTTCATGTTGGTGACACACTTTTTAGACATGCATCATTTCGCGACACACTCTTACAGCAGGGCATCATTTTGCAACACACTCTTACAGCAGGGCACAAGGCAGGCACTAGGACCTGCGCGGAATCACAGCAGGTTTGGAGGCAGCAAGGCGCAAGGCAGGCACTAGGACCTGCGCGGAATCACAGCAGGTTTGGAGGCAGCAAGGCACAAGGCAGGCACTAGGACCTGCGCGGAATCACAGCAGGTTTGGAGGCAGCAAGGCACAAGGCAGGCACTAGGACCTGCGCGGAATCCTGGCAGGGCAGGTTTAAAGGCAGCAAGGCACAAGGCAGGCACTAGGACCTGTGCGGAATCCTGGCAGGGCTCAGAGGCAGCAGCAGCCGCGACACCCAGACACTGAAGCCGACACACTTACATGTCCTGACACACAGTTTGGAAAGCTCTGTTATAGCCAATAAAAGTAGTTTTAGCTTTCCTATGGAGTTGATTTACTGGTCTGGTCTACCTGGTGGGGCTGACATCAATCTTGCGAGTCTGATTGAGCTATCCCTCCCCTCCTTCATATACTCCCATGAATCAGGGCGGGGTTTGCCTGAGCCACTCCAGAATATTATCTTGCTGGCCAGGACTCTAAAGAACGTTTCAGTCCTCGTTTGCCTAGGTAGCCGTTTTGGCCAAGGTCATCTCCCTTGTTCTCTATACAGGGAGACACAGTTCAAGGCGGCCTTAGCCATAGACGCTTCTTGGCTGTGTTTGGGCCATTTGCTGTCCCAGCCCAACCTACCGCACAGGGTTCTTGTTTGGGGAGAAGAATGGAGGGGGGAGAGGGTTAGGTCTACTAACCCCCCAGAAGAGAGGAAAGGAAAGGAAGCAGAAGCAGCAACCAGGTTTGTAAGTGTTACGTACGTTGTCTTGAGCTCCCGGAGGAAAGGATGGATGGACAATATTGGACTGGTCGTTGACCGCAATGAAGATTCTTCTTCCAAGAACGATAGCAACAACAGCAACTAGTTTGGGAAGGGACTGCGTCAAGCAGAGGAGGGCAGGCGATGGCCTGGCTGCCGGGTTGTTGAGGCCACGCTCAGCAGCTGCCGACCTCTCTGCAGGTTCCAGGAGCTGGACCTGAGCACAGAGGCTTTCTTCTACTTCGACTCAAACAAAGAGCAGGAGTGGCTGATGGCCGTGGAGAAGGCTTTGCACCCTAAAGCCAAGTACAAGAAAGTGAGTCCAGTTCCCTCCTCCTGTTGCAGCAGCAGCTGGACGGAGCCCAGGCAGGGCTGGCTTTGAGAGCGGGGCAGCCATCCTGGGGTCTCCCATCTTGCAGGTGCAGCTGGTGCGTCTGGTGGGCATGATGTTGCTGATCTTTGCCAGGAAGGAGCAGACCGGCTTCATCAGAGACGTGGTGGCAGAGACGGTTGGCACTGGGATCATGGGCAAGATGGTGAGTGGGCACCCGACGCTGGGGTTCCCCAGGTTGTTTCCTGCTCCCTTCCAACCACAAGTTTTCCTGCTCTTCCTTCTTTTCTCCCTTAAATCCTTCTGCAGGGCAACAAGGGTGGTGTGGCCGTGAGGTTTGTCTTCCACAATACCAGCTTCTGCATTGTCAACTCCCACCTGGCTGCCCATGTGGAGAACTTTGAGCAGCGCAATCAAGACTATAAGGACATTTGTGCCCGCATGAGCTTCCAGGTTCCTGACCAGAGTCTGCCGCAGATGACAATCATGAAACATGAGTGCGTCTGAAGGGCGTGACATGGGTGGGGTGGGGTGGGGTGGGGAGGGGAGAAGCTCAGCAGCCTGCATTGCTCATCGATTCAAGCAAAACAAAGGAATACAGGTAGTCCTCAACTTACAACCATTCATTTAGTGACTGTTCGAAGTGACTTGCAACCGGTCCTCACACTTACAACCGTCGCAGCATCCCTGCAGTCACATGATCAAAATTCAGGTGCTTGGCAACCAGCATGTATTTACAATGGTTGCAGCATCCCAGGATCACGTGATCGCCATTTGCAATTTTCCCAGCCAGCTTCCAAAAGCAAAATCAATGGGAGAAGCCGGATTCACCTAACCACCACGTGATTTGCTGAACGACTGTGGCAAAAAAGGTCATAAAATTGGGTGTGACTCACTTAACGACTGCCTCACTTAGCGATGGAAGTTTCCATCCCAACCTATTGTGGTCATAAGTCGAGGACTACCTGCAAGTCTGGCTCAGTGAAATGAACACAGTGGTTGAAGCCCACGCAGTAAAGAAAGGATTCATAGCCAACAGAAATCATATCTATGACACGCTTAAATAAACTAAGAGTATACTTTTTTAGATTAAATATCACATCATGATATGATATCTGCCTTTTTTTCTTTTCTTTTTTTATTCTGGTCGTCACTGTTTGGAGAGATGAATTAATTGTCTCTCTCATCGCTTTGCTGAGGTTTCAAGCAGAGGGTCTATAGCAGAGCATCTTTGGCAGAGCAACCCCTGCTTGGGATGGGGCAGGTCCTAAGCAGATGTAGGCAGTAATGAAAGCAGTAATAAAACTCTTTTATTTCTGCTAATAAATAAAGGTAAAGGTTTCCCCTGCACAGTCGTGTCTGACTAGGGGCTGGTGCTCATCTCTGTTTCTTAGCCAAAGAGCCAGTGTTGTCCAAAGACGCTTCTGCGGTCATGTGGCCAGCATGACAAGCATGGAACGCTGTTACCATCCCACCAAAGTGGTACCTATTCATCTACTTGCATTTGCATGCTTTCGAATTGCTAGGTTGGCAAGAGCTGGGCTGAGTACGGGAGCTCACTCCGACATGTGGGGCTAGGGATTCGAACCTCCGACCTTCCGATCGACAAGCCTGGCGTCTTAACCACTGAGCCATCGTGCCCCGCTAATAAATAATAACAGTTAATAAATATTGCTGATCGTTCTTTATTTTTAAGTTTTACTACAGAGATTAGCTTTCCCAACCTTCAGACCAGACTGGGACAGATCAGAAATCCAATTTTTAAATAATTTAAAACATGCAAACAATATAATAAAGGCAGCAGATTTATAGACAGCCTTGTAAAATCAGACAGAAGAGTTTCAGAGGTGTGGGTTTTGTTTTGTTTTTTAAAGGTCTGTCTTGGCACAGAAATGATATGATGTGCATCAGAGGAGTTTTGCCAGAAAGGCTTTTTCCAAATCCGAGTGGGTTGTTGCCCTAAAAAGACGTTTTCCGTGATCATGATCCTCATGTTCTGATTCAGGTAGCAGAATGAATCCAGGGAAGGAGCATCACTGAAAATATCAGTGAGTTTGGGCCAGACATTTTGTAGATCTTCTGGTCCAAAGCCTCAAAGAATTTTAAAGATCCTTGGAATGATCCTTGGAAGCAGTGTAACATACTACTCTATTGTCTGTAACCCACTTCTACTTTCCAGATAATAGCACAGCTGTTCTTCTCTGGGCTTGCCAGTGATAACAGGTTCTCTGCTCTTTGGAGTCCTTGGTGCTCTCTGAGCCTTGTTTTCTTGCAGATGTTTCATTTCCAGACTAGGCAAGAAAACAACAAGGCTCAGAGAGCACCAAGGACTCCACAGTTCAACCCTGAGCTACAAATATTATCTGCTCTGCTCTTTCTTCAGTGTTGTCATCTGGTTGGGCGATTTGAACTACAGGCTTTGCCTCCCTGACGCCAATGATGTGAAAAGTCTAATCAGTAAAAACGAGCTTCAGAAACTGCTCACGTTTGACCAGGTGAGAGGGGAAGGAAGGGAGGAATCCCGGGGGTGGGGGTGGGGGTGGGGTTAGTTGGAATATGTATTTTTTCCCCCTTGGATCGGGGACCTCCCCTGTGAGACAGGCTTAGAACTTCTTAGAACGGATTTAGTAATGTGACTTGTGAACACGTCGTGATTGTGCTGTCTGGAAATGACTCTGATGTTCGTCGTTGCTGCTAGTATATAGCAGTGTTTCTCAACCTTGGCAACTTTAAGCTGTGTGGACTTCAACTCCCAGAATTCCCCAGGCAGCATGTGAAGTCCACACAGCTTAAAGTTGTCAAGGTTGAGAAACACTGCTATATAGGTTGGATTACAGTCATTGAATCATCAGGCCTTCCCTGCATAGCAGGGCTCCAACGTTTATTGACTGTTTGGAAATTCAAGCTTCCTTTCATAGTTTTGTAGCCAGCAGCTGTTTCTACATCTATTGCACACCAACTATTTTGCTTTTAATGTTCCCACCCAAAGAGGTGTGTGCCTGTGCAAGAGAAAGAGAGGGACCTTTCTTCCTACCTTTTGCTCCTGTGACATTGAGTAAGGATGGTTGACACTCAAAGTCATGTGACAGACAGCCTCGGAGTTTTGCTACGATGTCCCAAACCGGTTTCAACACTAGACGGTCTGGGTGATGTCAGCTGACAGATTGTTGCCTTTTGCCTGCAGCTGAACATTCAACGTAACCAAAAAGCAGCTTTTGCCGATTTCACAGAGGGCGATATTAAGTTCATCCCTACATACAAATTTGACTCCAAAACGGATCGCTGGGACTCCAGGTAAGAATCTCGCCTGATAGTTAAATCGGCACCTCCTACCCACCGACTCACCCACCCCAACTGACTAGCCTGCCTGGGACTTAGCAGTTTACAGGTAGTCCTCACTTAACAGCCATTTGTTTAGTGACGGTTCAGACTTACGATGGTGCTGAAAAAAATGACATATGACTGATCCTCACACTTACGACCATTGCAGTGTCTCCACAGTCACATGTTCACGATTTGTGCGCTTGGCAACTGGTTCGTATTTATGACCATCACTGTCCCGTGGTCATGTGATCACCATTTTCTACTTTCCTGGCCGGCTTCTGGCAAGCAAAATCAATGGGGAACTGCATGATTCGCTTAATGACCACATGGTTCGCTTAACACCCACAGTGATTTGCTTAACGACCGCTGCAAAAAAGGTCATAAAATCAGGTCATATTCGCTTAATGACCGCTTTGCTTAGCAACCAAAATTCCGGGCCCGGTTGTGGTCGTTAAAAGAGGACTACTTGTAGTCCAAAAAAAGAAAACCTGAGAGGATAGATCTCATGGAAGGATAGATCCCATGAATTGTAATTTGCTTTGGCCGGAGATCATGGAGGGTAAGCATCTTGCATGCTGCCACAGTATCCCTGATTTTGATCCTATCTCCTTCCAGTGGAAAATGTCGTGTGCCAGCCTGGTGTGACAGGATTCTCTGGAGAGGAGGCAACATCAGTCAGCTCCAATACCGCAGCCACATGGAATTAAAAACAAGCGACCACAAGCCCGTCAGCTCCCTCTTCCTCATAGGGGTAATTCCATTCAGTTGCTCAGTTACTGCCGGGTGGTCCCTGCTTGAAGCTGGTTGGACTTTGGGGTTGGCAGCGCCTCCCTGGAAACAACCTCATTGCTTTTCTAGAAGGCCAGGTTGCCAGTAAGTGTCTGCTAGTTCATAGAGCCGCTGGATCCACTCGGGAAACTCTGGACGATGGCCAAGGCTGGGTCAACTAAGGTATCTCGGCTCATTTTGGAGTCCTTTCTCTTTCTGCCTTCAAACGTGTGGTCTGATTTTCCCAAAGGTGAAAGTTGTAGATGACCGGCGGTACCGAAAGGTATTTGAGGACATTGTTCGGATGATGGACAGGATGGAGAATGACTTCCTTCCGTCAGTGGAGCTGAGCAGGAGGGAGGTAAGGGGGAAAAACTCTTTCCTTCCTCACCCAGAAACGGGTTTCCCATCTGAGTGTCTTCCAGATGTATTGGCATGACCTTAGGAACTGATGCCAACACATCTGCAGGACAGATTGGGAAAATCTGTCCCGAGGTACACCTGCTCCAAAAAGACCCACATTCTTCAGAAGAAGGCAAATTCCTGAAGTGGTGGTGTGACCCAAGTATCCTCCTTGTGAAAACTTAAAATAGAAGCCCGTTCTGGTCTTTGGAGCAGGGTCCCTTTCCACCTGCTGAAAAGCACTTGTCTTTTTCTTCCACTTTTTGCCTACAGTTCTCCTTTGAGAATGTGAAGTTCCGGCAACTGCAGAAAGAGAAATTCCAGGTCACAAACAATGGGCAAGTCCCCTGCCACTTTTCCTTCATCCCCAAGCTCAATGACAGCCAGTACTGTAAACCATGGCTTCGTGCTGAACCCTGCGAAGGTTATTTAGAGCCAAGTGAGTCTTGAGAAATACGTTGGAATCCAATTCCCCCCCCCCGTACCCAGCGTTCCGCGCACGTCATGCCGGCCACATGACCGCGGAAGCGTCTTCGGACAACGCTGGCTCTTCGGCTAACAAACGGAGATGAGCACCGGCCCCTAGAGTCGGACACGACTGCACAAATGTGCGGGGGGAACCTTTAAAAAAAAAAAAAAAAACCACGATTTTGCCTCAGTTTCCCATGCCGCATCATGGTGAGAAGACAAGGAACTGAGTCCACCTTAAGCGGTCGGTCTTGAAGCTTCTCGGTCTTCTCTCATTCCAGATGAGACGGTGGACATCTCCTTGGACGTCTACGTCAGCAAGGACTCGGTAACCCTTCTCAATTCAGGGGAGGACAAGATTGAAGAGATCCTGGTCCTTCACCTTGACCGGGGCAAGGATTACTTCCTCACCATCAGTGGCAACTACCTGGTCAGCTGCTTTGGGACCTCCTTGGAAGCCCTGTGCCGGATGAGGCAGCCGATCCGCGAAGTCCCTGTCACTAAGCTGATTGATCTGGTAGGAAGCTGAGGGAGCCTCCTGGGACTCGTAGGGTAGCTGAACTCACTGAACATCTCACTTCCCTGCCTGCCTGCCTGCCTGCCTGCTTGAAAAGCCTCAGCTCTTTCATCCTTGCCAGAGCTGAGGGAGTTCGGCCCTCCAAATCAGCATCCGCAGCTGTGCACTTGCTTTCCTGTGCGCTGTCCAAATCCTGCCCTCGTATCGGCCGGTTCCTCCTCGCTGAATCAGCAGATGTTCTGTTTCCATTTGCCCTTTAACCCAAGCTTCCCTTCACGCATTTGCTTTATTGTGTGCATTTTTCCACCATCTGGCTTCTGGCTTCCCTGTACATGGTGGTTCCTTTTTCTGCTTTGGACTCCTGCCAGTAACACGTTTTGTATCTTTTTTTTCTCTTTCTTTCTTTCTTTCGCCTCTTGCCTCCTCATTGTGCTCTCAGGGAGAGGACAGCTACCTAGAAAAGGTAAAGGGCTGGGAAGCGTTCAAAATTATCTTGATAGGTTGGAGAAACAGACTGAAACGTAACAGAATGACATTGACTTGAGAGACTTGCAGAATTTTTCACTTAAGGTGAACCAATCTGAGGCATAATTATAAGATGGGGAATCCACGGCTTGGTGGTGGTGTCTGTGAAGACGACTTTGGAAGTATAATTGATGCACAAGCTGGATACGTGATATGGTGTGATATGGATGCTGTAAAAAAAAAAAGTCAGTTTTAAACTATATCAGAATTACAGCTTCCAAATCACAGGAAGTAGTGATTCTACTGTGGTTTGGTCTCAGCCCACCTTGACTTCCAAGTCCAGTCCTGGATTTTTATAAGAATCCAGATAAACTGGAACCAAATGCAAAGAAGTGTAGTGAGGATGATTAGGGGCTGGAAAGGGAAGAGGAGAGATTGCGCGGACTGGCAATGTTTAACTATAACTCTTTCTCAAATCAAACGTAATTCAGAATAAAGTCATGCTATCTGAGAAGTCCAACAAGTTAGAGCAGAGCTTTCCAAACTGTGTGTCGGGACACGTTAGTGTGTCTGCTGCAGTGTCTGGGTGTGTCAGGGCTGCTGCTGCCTCCGAACCCTGCCAGGATTCCACGCAGGTCCTAGTGCCTGCCTTGTGCCTTGCTGCCTCCAAACCTGCTGTGATTCCGCACAGGTCCTAGTGCCTGCCTTGTGCCCTGCTGTAAGAGTGTGTCGCGAAATGATGCATGTCTAAAAAGTGTGTCACCAGCATGAAAAGTTTGGAAAGCTCTGAGTTAGAGGGTTGATGGCCACCTGCAAAGGATGCTTGATTGAGCAGACATGTAGACTTAATGGCCCAAAATGCCCCTTCCAACTTTATGATTCAGTGGTTTTAGCACAGGGGAGGGCAACGTTCTTGTTCATGCTCTACTTGGAAGCAGAAGGGGTATAATAAATGACATTGCGATATCTCTAGGGTGGACAGGAATAATGTTTAGGGACCCAGATTCCCCCCTCCCCCATTTTTGTGTGTTTTAAAGAGTGAACTGGGTGCCTCAAGCATAGCAGAGTCTTGACTTTGCTCCTTCAAAGCTCCCCAAACCAGCAAAAGCTACCCTAATTTTTGAGGGATTCAAGGTTATTGTGATGTTCTGGGTGCCATAAGCCTCTACATAATTGACTATGAAGGTTCTCAGTCATCCAGGTGGAATTGTCTGTAGCTTGAATCATGTCAACTGGATTTCTATTTTCTCAGTGGAAACGTTTCGCTCCTTATCCAAGGAGCTTCTTCAGTCTGAGCAAAGTTAGTAAGGGAATCCTAAATATGTTTCTAGGTAGCTGTGTGACCTTACACCTGGGGCTAGGTCATGGTTATATTGAGATGTTATTTTAAGTCCTTTTATCATCTAAAGGAGGATTGTTAATTAGCGAAACGTTTCCACTGAGAAAATAGAAATCCAGTTGACATGATTCAAGCTATCTACATAATTGAAGTCATCCGAATCGCCCCAAATTGTTTTCTGCTTGATAGGATATCCTTGATTAGGATATTGTTTTCTGCTTGATAGGGTACCCTTGATTAGAATAGGATACTCTTGCTTAGGGTATTGTTTCAAGCAGAAAACAATACCCCAATTAAGGAACTACCAAGAAGACAAAATATCAAGCAGACAAACAACCAAGCAGAAAACAATACCCTAATCTAGGAACTACCAAGGAGAAAACCACACCCCACCAACACTGGCAGGGCAAGTTACTATATATAAACAGGCAGCAAACTCACTAGCACCAATGATGTTACCTAGTCAGGTAATGAAATGTCTGCAAGCAAACAACCAAGCTCAGAGAGGACCAAGGACTCCAATAGATGCAGCCTATTTATTTATTTATTTATTTATTTAAATTTATCCCCGCCCACCTCCCCGAATAGGAATTAGGAATAGGTGGTTTACAACATAACAATAGTTAAAATCTATACATATAAAATTACAATAAGACAATAAATAGATAACTATTGACCTTCCAGTGGTGGAAATAAAACAAGCACCTCCAAATCCTTGGAGGTTCTGATGCCAATCCACTTACTTTTCAACCAGGAGAAGTCTCTTCTGAAGATGGTGCCCCAGGATAGTGAAGACTCTAATGAGCGACCTTTGCACATACCCAAGGAGATCTGGCTCTTGGTAGACCACCTCTTCAAGAATGCCTGTCATCAGGTAAGCTGCAGGAGCCTTCTGAGATCACACGTGTTTATGCATCATCGTGTGCTTTGTTTGGTTTTGGCTAGTTTGCAAGGTGAACCTGGCCATTTCTGGTTAATTCAGTAAAACGTGGTTAAAAGTGAGCCACCACTTAGAGCCAAGTGTGGATTTGGCTGGAATTAAGATTGGTTTGGCAATCTTAATACAAGGCGAAAAGCTGCTTTAGAGGGTGGTAGGACCTCAAGGGCTATTTCGTTTTTGGGTTCACTGACCTGTTCCTGAAAACTATTAGGACTGCTCGATGCTTCAGATTCAGTTCTGAAAAGGTGCTCTGCAACGCACCGAATGCGAATTCAATATCAGTTGGCAGCTTATTAAAGTAGCTGTGTCTTTTTCCAGGATTATGTGCTTCCACAGGGAGGCTTCTGCTGCAGCTGTATAATCCTGGAAACAGATGTGATTGCCCTAACGTCAGTCCTTTGTCACAGACAATGACCAGTATTTGATTACTCTAATGCAGTGTTTCTCAACCTTGGCAACTATAAGACGTGTGGACTCCAACTCCCAGAATTCTGCATGTGCTGGCTGGGGAATTCTGGGAGTTGAAGTCCACACGTCTTAAAGTTGCCAAGGTTGAGAAACACTGCTCTACTGAGTTGCCAGCAGGTGCTTCGTTAACATTCCCACACACTCCAAAACGCCTTTCTGGAAGTAAAACTGAAACCCAGCCCAGCCTTACAAACTACTCCTTTGAGTAAAACGGCAACCTGAAAAGCAAGCGTTTCCTGTATACCAGCCCAGGAAACAAAACAATAACAAGTATATCCATTCTTACATCTCCTGCAACGTGCTCTCCCGTGCCATTTCAACCAGAGGCAAGATTGTTGCACAAACTCATCCTCCTACGGGATGGGGAGAGCAGCGAGTGGAGGAATAGGGAAGGTGGGAAACTTGGACGTTCCCAAGCGATGCTTATGTATGATGAGGTGGAATCTAATGCCTGCGTTTACGCTGACTTCGCGTGACGGGCTTCTCCCTGCATGTTCTTTAAGAGCATGGCTCTTAATCACAACATGGTTTACAAATCACAGTAGTTAGGTCTACCCAGCACGTGAAGCCAAAGGCAGGCAAACCTGCATGGTGTCCTAGCGTGTCTCATGCATCCAACGCGAGTGTTTACGTGGGGCCTCTCTCTGCCAGGAGGATCTTTTCCAGACCCCCGGCATGCAAGATGAACTGCAGGATATCATCGAGTGCCTGGACACCAGCATTCCAGAGTCCATCCGTATCCTTTTAACTGGGCAAGGGGACCAGACAGCTCGATTTGGACCGGGCTCCCCTTTTCTCCACCTGGTGCCTCAAGTCTCCTCAGCCAGGGTACCTCTAAGCCCCGGTTGTAGCCTGAACCCCCGGGGTAAAATGGGAGGAGGGAGGAACTGGGGGGGAGGGCTCTGCACCTGCTTGGGAGGAGGCGAAGTACAGGCGGTGGCAGCGTACAGCCTCTTCCTTGACGGAGGGCCACCAGCTGGCAGCAACCACTCCGTGGCCGAAGCTCTGCTCATCTTTCTCGAGGCTCTCCCCGAGCCCGTCATCTGCTATGAACTGTACCAGCGCTGCCTTGACTGCTCCCAGGATAGTCGCCTGTGCCGGCAGGTAGGACCCCAAACGGCCGTTTGTATCGGTTCATCCCGGTCACGTGTCCTGCTTTCAGCAGTCGAGCGACCGGGTTTTGGTCCATGTTAGCATCGATATCTCCAGTGAGCCCAACCCTTTCACAGGTGAGTAGGACACGGCCAGCGATTCCGAGTTGCGGTGCCGCTGCCTCTTTCACGCTCCCTTCAGTCCAGGGGTGTGTCCAGACGGTCACGCTGCTTCCTTGATGGGGCAGGCAGAGGCCTAGTATTGAGGGTCAGTCCTGCCCATCAGCACCACCTTTCTCGTGACGCTCGGACTCCTGTAATATCTCCCTCTGCCCATCGGCACCCTGACATGATTGCCTGCCTTACCCCCATCTCAACCTTTCCCCAAAGCTTTCCTCCCCTTCTGAGGCCATGCCCCCCCAACCTTGCACTTCACAGCCAACCACGCACCCCAACCCCAGACTGCAGCACCCCCAAAGCTGCTCCTGCTGTCAGGCACTCAGCAGCATTAGAGGGTTACACAAGCGCACTTCTCAGCCCATTTCCCTCCACCAGCTGTGAACTATCAGAGTCAGCAGCTGGCACTTTTCCCTTTCTATCTCCCAGGCCCCAAACCCCTGTTTGGTCCAGGGCAGGCTCCAGGCACCCCGACAGGCAGTCACAGCTGCTGACGGATAAACATAGATCCCCCGGAGTGATCTTGTTTCCCAAAGGTTCGGGCGTGGGTTCAAAAGATCCCTGCCTGGACAGCTGCAGGACTCAGACCAATAACATAATGTATCCCTTAAACCAGTGTTTCTCAGCCTTGGGAACTTTAAGACGTGTGGACTTCAGTTCCCAGAATGCATGGCTGGCTGGAGAATTCTGGAAGTTGAAGTCCACACGTCTTAAAGTTCCCAAGGTTGAGAAACACTGCCTTAAACTGTCCCCATTCTCGCTGCCCAGGCTTCTGACTGCCACCCCTCAGGAGAATGTTCTCCACTGGAGGGTGGCACACCACAGGTGCCAGAATTCTTGCCAAGTGTGCCAAACAACCATCCAGCTGGGCCTCCTTTCTCCTGAGGCCAGGAAGAATATGCAAGGCACGGTCCCAAGTCAGGGTCCCAAATCCACCCAAGAGACCACCTGAACGCAGCCAGCAGGCCAACCTCACCTGGCACTTCTGCACCGCAGGCCTCTCTGCTCCAACCTCTGTGGCAACCCAAAACGTGCCGAGGAAGCCTGGCCAGTGCAGAATCCCATGCCCCTTCCCGCCGTTTGGAAACTGTGTCTACAGATGTGGCCTAAAGGGGCATCTGCCCTTTTTGTTGTTGTTGCCTCTCCAGCAAAGTTGTCGTGGCCATGGTCGTAACCCTGACTCCTCCTCGTTTTACAGGTCATCTGCCAGCTGCCGCGGTCGCACCGGAACGTCTTCCGCTACGTGATGGCCTTCCTGCGGGAACTTCTGAAATATTCCGAGAGCAACAACGTCAGTGCCAACATGCTAGGTGAGAACCAGCCAGGTGGTCTGGCGCCTCCCCCCCCCCCAAACTTTTCATCCCAGGGTTTCTCACCCAAAACCTTTGCTTCCTCCCAGCCACCCTCTTTGCCAGCCTCCTGCTGCGGCCTCCGCCCAACCTCGTCTCCAAGCAGACGTTGCAGGATCGCCAGCGAGCCAATGGCTTCATCCTGGGCTTCCTGCTGGGAGCAGATGACTACTGAGGTGCCGGCATGCATGCTCCGAGCCAGCCGGGTGGCCAGGGAGGAGAGAGGCAGGGCCCAGGATCCTGGGCTCCGGGGCAGTTACCACGGAGACAAGACACTTTCCAACACTGCGTGTGACTCCCTGTTCCTAAGTTTCATCTGTGCCAGTCGCTGGCTACAGAATGGCAGTGGGTTACTGGTGATTTAGCAGGCAGCCTGTTTGCTGATCTTGGCAGGCATGTGGCAACAGTTCCGTCCACTCCCGTCTAGTACTGTACTTCCTCGCCTTCTGTTCCACCAGTATTGCCCTCTAGGTAGAGACGAGGCCCAGGCCTGGCACGAAAACCCTTTCTCTGTTGGGCGAGGGGCAAGGCGCCCATTGCAGCCCACTTGTTTCTCAGCCGCTTTGTACAGTTCAGTCATCTGTTCGCATCTGTGGCACTTGCTCACAGCTCAGTAGTCCCCCCCCCCCACTCAACACTTGTCCTTCACAAAGCACGGCACACTGCCAAAGCGGAGGGGAGGGAGAGGGGAAGATCGGAGCAGCAGATCCCTGCTGCCGAACTGGGCCCGTGGGCAGAACTGGTTCTCCTTGTGGGTCCCCCTTCCTTGCAGTTCTGCAACTTTGTCTTTCCAGTTGTCCGTTTCGGGTTCCTGTACTTTGTGCATATTCACTCTTTCTCCTCCTCTCTTTTTTTTAACTGTATAATTTATTGGGAAACCTGTTTCAAAATAAATCTGCATTGTGCAAAGGGCGTCCTGGTGTTGGCGGCGAGGGGCGAAGCTGCTGATCTCTTCTCCAGAGGTCTGTCGGGGATCCTTAGCAAGGCTGGAACGGAGATTTTTGGACACCTTGTGAATCTTGGGAAAGGGGAACCTTTGGCTGAGTTCACCCATTGCATAAAGCCATGCCGTTACTTCTGCAAGGCCAACCTTGCGCTCTGTGAACCCCGGTTTATGCTGTGGGAACCCACCCAGTTTTGTTTACTCTGTGAACTGTGTTTCAGCAAGCCATAACGTCGCAGGATTTGCAAATGCGGCTCTGAGATTGGGGCTGGCTGCTGAATCCACTTTTTGCAACAGGAGCTGAAGGTGGGGTTGATTTCACAGAGACCCACCGTGGGGGCCTTTGAAAAGTTACTGCTGGGAGGGATCGGGGCCTCCTTTCTTTCTGCCCACAGGTACATTGACGGTCTTGACTTCCCCGAATTCTAAATGCTTTCCTTAGCAGTACATCTGAAGGAATCTTGGCACTGTTTTCAGGGCTTCCCAAAAACATGGTGCTGCTTCCTTTGCACAGCCAACAGAGCCCTGAAGGGGCCTCCCATGATTCGGATGTAAGATGTGAGACTCCTCTTCAGTTCTGCCTAGGATGGCACCACGGAAGAGCTTCCGGTTCCTGTACTTTGTGCATATTCACTCTTTCTCTCGGAGGACTCGGAGCTGTCAGGGGCACCGTAGGTGGACATTTGAAACTCTGGAGAGCTGTTCAGCCTGGCCTCTAACCCACCGCCAGGGAGGTGTGGTGGGGTTTCAGATCCCAAACCAGATGTGCTTCAGCATCTTTCTGGCACACGGGTGGGCATGTGTGTGTAGACAGCTGCTTCTCCCAGGAATCAGCGAGGGAGCTATAGTGGTGTAACCCTTGGTGGGAAATGAGAAACAGGAAAGAAAGCCTTTAGTATTATGTGGGATTATCCTATGTAATTCCCTATCTGCTCTTTCCAACTAGTCTGCTCTAATGTTCTGAGACCTCGCCAAGCCCATTTCAAACGGTCCTACTTTTGTCATTCTCACTTTTCTTTCCTGCCATTTTTAGAACCATTTGAGATGGATCAGTCTCCTTTCTAATGTGGAGCTTGCCTATTCTCCCATGGCCTTTTTGCCGCTGCCAAGGTCTGTTACCTTTCTATGACCAAAACCTCCACATTTTTTTAGTGCTTTGATAGCCTCAGAGTATGGATAGTGTTGATATTTCTTGACCCAAGCGATTGTGTGGAGGGCTGCTGACTGCAGCAGAATTAATCTGGCTACCCTGATAGGTTCCAAGTCGCTGGGCACGTTGGCTTCCTCCAGATAGAAGCTGGCGTTTGAATACCCAAAGTTCGGTTTTTTTCTGCTTCACCAGGCATCAGTCTGTGTGAAACGTTTGTTGCGATGCTCGAAGTTCTGCAGATTAAGGAGGATTTCTTGTATAAGGACAAGGTGAGGCCGAAGGGAGGAAGAGGGTCAGCCCATGAGCCTGTGAAACAAGGCCTGGAAGTTACAGGAAGGAATGACAGGTGCAAATCAGTATTATTTCTCCCAGTTCCCTTCCTCCCCCCCCCCCAAAAAAAAAAACTTTTAATCAAAGCTCCTTTCAGGAAGCTGTAACCTCCCGAGTCTTTTCTGCATCACAGAAATCTAGGAATTTCTTTTTCAAAGGCTGAAACTGATCACCAAGATTCCTGATTTGCCCGTAGATGTGCACCCAGTTCCGATGAACATCCTTTTTCAGAGCGGCTTGTCAGAGAGTCTGAAAGTAAAGACCATGTTCCTTTGCAAAACTGCTAGGAGTTACTACAGTTCCATCAGCAGGACATCCCCTCCTCTCCTGGACTCTCAGGAAAAGATGGGGGAGCGCTCTCTCGCTGAGCTTTGCTGTCCTGCTGCCGCCGCTCCACAATGAAATATTTCCTGGTGGTGTGTCAAACAGAAAAAAAATAACACGCAGCACTTCTGTAGAACAGCTTTCTGTCTGTGGATGCATGGCTGGATGGCTGGCACAGCCCAGTGTCTGCAGGAGTTGCATTTCATCCCCTTGGAATTTCTGTGTTCAAAGTCACAAGGAAAAAGATGCTTCGTCAAGCTTGCGATGTTCTAAGGAGCACCCTCGGTGTCTGCCTCCTCCGCCGCCGCCACACCCACTTTCTCATTCAAATTTTACCGAAACTGATAAGCTCAGTGGTACCAGGTAGGTGCCCCGCAATGCACAGCAGGATACAGCCGGGCAAATTTTAGGCTTCTAGGATCTACCTAGTTTCCTTTTTTCTAGAATTCTAAGGTTTGCCAACTATAGCCAAGTATGCAAAGATGATAATAGGAGTGGAGGAGCTTGACTAGAGTTCTCCATAATCTGACAATGTCCAGCTTGCCTCGTTTGCAACATGGTGCCCTTTGAAGAATGCTCAGAAAGTTTGCTGGTCCAGAATGTGGACTTAGTATCTTATTATCTGGCAGCCTAGGGCAGTGTTTCTCAACCTCAGCAACTTCAAGATGTGTGGACTTCAACTCCCAGAATTCCTTGCTGGCTGGGGAATTCTGTGAGTTGAAGTCCACACATCTTAGTTGCTGAGGTTGAGAAACACTGGTCTAGGGGATAAATCTGCCTTCCCAAGTGATGTCCATTTGATGTTATGGATTGCAGTTAGCCCCCAGCTAGCAGGGGAAGAAGGCTGAGTAAAAGTGTAAAAAGTTGGATCAGATTGGGTTAAAATCACCTCTGAGCCACTGGACACTGTGGTTGCATGATGCACTTACTGGTCACTCAGTTGTGCTTTCCCAGTTTTCTGAGTTGGCCTCGGACCCTGAATCATAAACTGACCACGTGTTAGCTTTGCACAATGTGCTAAGCTAAATTGCGGCTGGCAGTTTGTGGTTCAGCGTTGTGAGAACATAGCCTGCCGGGGCTTTGCGTACTCATTCATTTCTTGAATGTAATCTTACCTCGCAGGGGCTGGCTAGCTGTACAAACCCAGTTACCCTTGGCTGATCTTGAGAAAACCGAGGCTAGATACAGGCTTTAGTTTGGATTCCTCGCTTGAATTGGATTCTAAGACCCCAACGAATGCTATGATTCTGTGCAGGAATTACCGGTTTACTCCCTAATGTGCTCTGCATGAACGTTCAGAAGACACGGAGTCCTGCTTGTAGGCTGTTCTTCCTCACTTTGCCAAAGAGAGAAAGCTGGTCGTCTCTGCTGCCAGCCATCTGGGCTTCTCCTGTTTGCAAACCCGTCATAATACTGGATTCTAGCCGAGGGTGAACAGCCCCACCAGAGAGTTTCGGGCGAGCAGCTTGGGGGAAATTGGAGAGAAGCAACATGGAGTCCCTGCTGTTGCCATGACAGCGCCTCTCGCAAGCTGTGCCCATCACTGAGTATCTCTGGTCTAGAAACGCCATCCTCTTGACGTACCATGTACTCTTTTATTTCCTAGCTTGCTAACTTGGGGCATTTATCAAGCAGAGTAGGGACTTTGGTTATTTTTTATTTTAATTTCAAAAAAAGGAAAAGGGGAAGTTCTGGGCCTCCAAGGCGATCATTCAAGGGGCTTCAGCAAGTTTCTAAACCAACTATAAAATGGTCAAGCCCTCTAGGCACTGCCGGAGGGGACCTTCTTAGCAGCAGCTCCATCTTTTTCCGAGCTGTTTCACTTTGAGAAAGAAAAAGTGAGGCTGGGGAAATGTTGAAGAGTTACAAGTGGAAGGTGACAATACACAGTACAGGCCCTTCGTAAAGCCTCGTACCTCAAGCAGGTTGAATGCACAAAGACCTGGTGGTTTCATGGTGCTAAGCCATGGTTTAACCACGATTGGCTGCACTATAATTGGCTGAATTCATCACAGAGTGCGAACCCAGACCTCTCTCCCAAAGGCTTCATCTGGAAAACTCCAGTTTATCTTAATCCCCAAATTGGACAAAATGTTGTACGAGCTCTTAAATAAAACCTAATCACTACTCGCCACAAGATGGAGCTCTGGTCATTTGAAGAAAGAAACTGACTTCCCATTTTCAGATGGAATTCCCTGAGCAACACACACACACACATATATATACACCATCCTGCGTTGCAGCAGCTGGTCCCTCTGTTTTCCAAATTGTGGACCATTAACTCCACGAATCTCAAAGCTTCTGCTCCTCTGTCAAAATCTACCCTCTCTCTGTCCTGGTTTAACCCTAAGGCTGTAATAAACACAGAAAATCAGACAGGATCTGGAAGCACCTTTTCCGACTAACACATTTTATGGAACGGCACAAGCTTTTCTGAGCTGCGTCTCCATCAGATGAAATAAACGTGCATATATTTCACCCCAGTGAGCAGGGATGAAATTCTTTAAGTCGCTTGAGGATAACGACGGAGGTCAAATGGGAGGATATTGTCTAAATTCCAATATTCAGATTTTTGTTTGGAAATGTTGAATCAACTTAAAGAGAACCAGTGTAGTAGTCAAATGGAAATTTGACTCACCCCTTGTGCTCATCTCTGAAAACTAACAGACTGAAACCCCAATAATTTCAGGGCAGATGCACATTTTGTACACTTGTCCATGTTTGAATTTAGGTCAGGCAAATGTTGAGTTAGGATCATTTTTTTTTTTTGCAAATGACTTTCCCCCACCCTTTCCCTGTTGTGTTTTAAAACAGCTGCGTAATGGGATTAAACCCAGAACAAAATATTTCTAGTTTCTAAGAAGAAGAAAATTACAGCACTTTAATTGTAAGAAGTTTGAAGTTTCAGTAAAACTGCAGTAAAAGGGGATATGTTAAGGCAGTTCCTGTATGCAGCATCAAGCGTGATGGAGCCACATAACTAGTGTGCATAATTCTGCTCCAACTGTTCTTTCAGCTTCTCAAGCTACCAAATCTGGATTTTATTTCTTAAGCTCTTGGCCTGTTCCTACAAGAAATGCCACAATAATGCAACTCCAAAGACTGCTGAAGTAAGCTAAGCTACAGTTCGTGATTCTCAGTAGATGAGAGGAGTGCGTATTTGAAACCTAGCTAAGCTGTACAGCCTGCGATGGTGGTGAATGAGATCAGCACTCTAGACTTTTTTGAAGAAGGGAGAGGAACACCGTTGGCAAACAAGTAAAATTGCATGCACAACTCACAAGATTGCAGATGACTTGGCAAAGGAATATTTTACCTGAAATCCTACAGACCTGTTGCTAACTTAGGGACCTGCAGACTGGACTCTCATTACACTACGCTGCGGTTTACTCGACCATTATTTGTTGTTTGTTGTGTATTCATTCAGTCGCTTCCGACTCTTCGTGACTTCATGGACCAGCCCACGCCAGAGCCACCCCCAGCTCCCCCACAGTCGAGTCCGTCACCTCCAGAATAGCATCCATCCTTCTTGCCCTTGGTCGGCCACTCTTCCTTTTGCCTTCCACTTTCCCCAGCATTAGCTTCTTCTCCAGGGTATCCTGTCTTCTCATTATGTGGCCAAAGTACTTCAGTTTTGCCTTTAATATCATTCCCTCAAGTGAGCAGTCTGGCTTGATTTCCTGGAACATGGACTGGTTTGATCTTCCAAGGCGCACTCAGAATTTTCCTCCAACACCACAGTTCAAAAGCATATTTGTTATTTATTATTTGTTGACTGTAACACAATTCATGGGCTACTGCAACGTGGTTGGCCAAAGGTTACATACTATCGTAGCTGGGTTCACACCACACATGCATCACAAATCAACCACATTTAGCTGAAGGCAGCGTGTGAACCAGCTATTACGGCTTCCCAGGTGAAGCAAGGCCTTGCAGCTGGGGATTGGCAGACCTTTATACTGGCCCAGTGCATCCCTGGCCTCCCTGATGAAGCGAGAAGAAAGAGGAAGGAAATAAATACGGTCTACAACTCCAGACAAAAAAATAAGATTTTATTGTTTTCGTATCTCTTTATTATAAAGCTATATTTACATAGAACAAAACTTTACAGATAACACACACCGGTAACCCAGTTACCAACAAGGGTTTAAACAATTAGATGTCCCTGGCTGGTATAAATTAGTGTTCTTTACAAAGAAAAGTAACAGCCACCTGAAAAAAGTTACAGAGAAGGGAGCTGCCGCAGCACCTCCCCATGACCCAACAACCCCCCCACACACACACACACACACACGCAAGTGCAAAACAAGAAGAGCACAGGCAACCTCTCTTACAACCCAGGGGTGCTTTGCAAGTGCTGACGCCCCAAGCAGAAGTCAGTAAGAAGGTTCCTCAACAAGAACACCACTTAGAGAGCACATTTCATGCATTGAAAGAGCTTCCACATCTGTTTCGGTCATCTTAACCTCCCGGTAAGATAGGCCCACATTATTAACCCATCTTGGCAAGAGAGGAGGAAAGAGCCGTTTGCAGGAGGCCACTGCCCGGAGCACGTGACCTGAACCTAGCTCCTCCCCTCTGACTTTAGCTGGGCTTTCCTTCGGACTGCGAGCGATGTAACCTCATCACCTGTTCCCCACAGCTGCTACCATAAAAAGGGGGAAGTCAAGCAGGAGACTGTATCCTGGCTCGCCGAAGGGTGGAGAAGACCATAGGTGATGGGCCCATCTCAGCTGGCCAAAACTTGCTGGGGGGAAAGGCATGTGGATGGTCTTGTGCAGGACAGTTTCCAGAAAGCGGTGTGCGATTAGAAAGGGGCCATGGGCAGCAAGTCCATTTTGCACCGCGAAAGACTAGGCTTGAGACTTGAAGAAGTCTGTATCTAAGTGCTGCAGGGCAGGCAGAAATTTAGCAGCTCAGCTTAAGCATCCAAGGGAGAAAAGCTGTAGCCGTTTAATGCCGCATTTTGTGCAATCAACGAAACTCTGCTCTCGGGAATGCTGTGATGGGAGGAATGCGAAAGGGGACACGGCGGGCACCTGGGAGGGGATGCTGATCTGACAAAGTGCTTCTCACTGGCCAAAGGACCTTGGACTCCAGGGGCACCACTGGTGGAGGAAGGCCTTGCAACCAGCCAGTGGGACACGGTGTTCTCCAATACGCCGTGCCCTCAACCTAACTTCTGCAGAGATCCAATGCTACCCCTTCCTTCCTTCCTTCCTTCCTTCCTTCCTTCCTCTCTACCCTCCGCACATTCTGAGTCCTCCTTGCATCCTTCAAGCTTTGCATGGCGGGGAGAGAGATTCAGAGAAGTGTCACCAGCCTGAGTAGGAGGTTCCACGAGACAATAGAAGGCAGGCGGAAATGCTGGACTCACACGCTCCCCCCCACTCGGATTCCCAGGGCAGACAGCTCTGGATCAAGCTCTGCCATGGATGGAAGCCCTTTACAAGCAGAGTTGATCAAGCAGAGAGGACACAACAGGGCAGGTCTTTCCCAGGCAGTCATTGATCCTGTAAAGATCAAAGAAAGAGCAAGTTAAGATCCAAAGCCTTCCTTGATGCATCTGGGCACAATTTCCTCCCCGTCACAACGCTCTGGCGCGTATTGGTTGTTTAGAGAAGGCAACTTCATAAATTGTAGTGACACTTCTTTTCCCCATGGATGTGCCAGTAGAGAAATAACGACCATGAATGATCTCTTTGGAATCCAAGTCGTTAGGCCAAACCATCAAGCAGTCCTCACTCAGGACTGCCGTTGTCACCCAGCAAATGACTTCAAGAGATCTTACGAATGGAGCCCCCAAAGGGAGGGCACGCTTCCTTTGATTTTCTTTTGTAGCAGAAAGGCTATTATAAAATATTGCACCACCGGAGCCAATCCAAGATGAGTAAGCTGCCTTGTTGCTGTTGGCACTGTAAAGTTTCCTTTGAGGCATGTTCAACTCTGGGTGACTTTATGGCTACTTCCATGTAGGACTTTTTGCAACCATATGGAATTGGTTTATTAATGGCACCTTCTGGGATGTTTCTTCAACTTTCTCCTTTAGCCCATAGCCCCGGGGTTCTTTGGTGATCTCCTATCCAGGTATTAAGTCCCAAATGCCCACCCTGCTCTTCCATCCCCCGTCAAGAGCGCCCGCCTTCTCTACCTGCACTAGAAAGGCATGGGCCCTTTATGCGAAAGACGCGGGCGAGGACGCCGATACTTCCGCCAGCCATTGTGCCGGTGCCCCCCAATGCTCCGGACCTCTTTGGGGTGCACCAGATTCAAGGTGTATCCTTCCATGGGTTCCTTCCCATCAGTTGCTTCAGAGAGTGGGCCTGCAGGAGAAAAAAGGAAAGGGGGGATCATGGGAATGGTTTTCTTGCCTTGGCATCTGTCAAGCTAGTCTCCCTCCCCCAAATCCTAGAATTCCACGTTTCGTTCAAGAGTGGGCAGAGCATTGTGTGTCTAGAGCAAAAGACCCTAGAACCCTACTCATTCACATACGCAGTGAGCTTTTATTCCATACGCATGCCCATTATTGTCTGGTAAACAGATTCTCAGTTATTTTATGGAAGAGGCTGTCCCAAATTTGTGTATTTTTTTTCCAGTAATTACAAACAGTTGACAGATGAGACCATGTATTGGAAGCACCATCGTGCGCAGCAGAAATTGCATTTTACTTTGATATAAAGGTCTCACAAGGTCGTTTGATGCCCAAGCACTAACCGTAGCCCTGGTTGACGCAGAGTTTCAAACATCTGTTTTCGACCTGTAACAATAATAATTTTTAAAAAATTAAAGGTGCCTGCATATGCCAGCTTCATCTAGGCATGCCATTTTCAGTCCCCCAAAAAGTGTCTGCCAATAAGGACTGATAACTTGTGAGGCTGAAGTGGAAGACGGATCTTTGAGGGTGCTAGGACACTGTTAAAAAGGTAAAGGTTCCCCCCGCACAGTTGTGCAGTCGTGTCCAACTCTAGGGGCCGGTGCTCATCTCCGTTTCTTAGCCGAAGAGCCAGCGTTGTCCGAAGACGCTTCCACGGTCATGTGGCCGGCATGACGCACGTGGAACGCTGTTATCTACTCACCGAAATGGTACCTATTAATCTACTTGCATTTGCATGCTTTCGAATTGCTAGGTTGGCAAGAGCTGGGGTGAGCACGGGAGCTCATGCGGGGCTAGGGACTCGAACCTCCGAACTTGCGATCTTCTGATCAACAAGCCTGGCGTCTTACCTGCTGAGCCACCACGCCCCTAGGACACTGTTACTCTGATTTAAAAAAAAAAAGTACATACAACATACCAGAGTACAACCAAAGCCTCAGAAAACAAGCTAACCCAGGGAAGACGTTGCCTTCAGTCCAAAACTAGGCTTAATGTTCTTCTGGTGTATCTTTAATCTTTAACTCTGCATTGTCTGGTGCGAGAGTATTTGCCAATGCAAGTTTCTGTCAGTTGCTGATGGTTGACTAAAGATTCCTTGCCTGTGTGAAACGACCCACCCACTCCAAAGAGCTCTGAACAGAATAGTTCTCTATCCAATCAGCCCAGCACTTTGACATCCAATAGGGGTAGTGAGCACTCAAAACCGTAAGCCAAGCGCTAAGTGACAGGCACCGTAGGCATAGCTGGCACTTTTTAGAAGGAAAAGAAAGTGAGCGTGTGGTCTTTGGGCCACACTGATGGAAATATGCCTAAATCTACTTCTGTCTGTCATGGGGGGTGGGGGGGGTGGGAAGAGCTACAGAAAGTACTAAAGTTTGTCTCCCCCTTCCCCCGATCTTTCCGATTTAGGGATTTCACTCCAATCCTCCTCCTCCTAAATTGCCAGTCTTTAAGCCAAGGAGAGTCCCCAGCCCTTTGATTTCACAAAGGATGCACGCAAGCTTTCTTTGAATCCACGGGGCTCTCAATCTTTCTATTAGTCAGCTAATTGGGAGCCAGACAAGGCCCTTCAAAAGAAACTCACTCGCTGAGCTGATCGGAAAGGAGTCTTTGGTCCTGGAGGCCACCAAAATTGGTTCCTCGTTGGATTTTGTTGCTGGGGGGGCCACTGATCGTTTTTCTGGAGTGGGAAGGATAGAAGTGATTAAGGAAGGAGGGGGAGTCAGAAACTCTGGACCCTAGAAAAACCTGTGATTTGGGGGAGGAAGAATTCCTTCACACCATTTCCTTCCCTCTCTGCATCAAAGGAAGGGAAGATATCTCTGAAAGCTCCTGATCTCACCGGTTTAGCCAAGCCCCTCTTATTCACCACACATCATACTTCCTCTCCCTCCAACCTCAAACTTTGTTGCTCTACGTGTAGTTTTAAGACCAAACCTACTGCAGCTACAGTCTTCCCCCGAACAGGAAATCCCTCTCTCTTGCGCTGGGACCAGACATTGGCAAGAAGCGTGCATGCCTTGTGCACAGTGTGAGTTAACAGGCCTCCGCTTGAGATTCTTGACAGCTTCTGCCATGCCTGAACTGCAAGCGAGCAGCAACCTGAGTGTGAAGCCCCTCCTTTTATCCTTACATTGGGCATAAAACAGGCCAAGCTCTGCCAACTTGCAACACCTTTGGCTCCTAATGCAACCACATTAAGAAGCTGGCCCTTGTCTGCCAGCAAACCCCAGAATCTCTGGTCAAGAGAGAAGAGTTTGCTTCCTAAAAACAGGGGAGGGGGTAGGATTAATGGGGATCGCACCCGACAACCCGCAAAACCAGAGACTTCTATTACAAACGCGAAGATCGGAGGCCGTTTTTCAAGGAGAGCCAGAAACACGCTCCGCCTAATTTAGAAGGCTGGATTTGTCGTTACCTGTCCTACACTGGTCCCCGCCAGGAGATGGGAATGAAATGAAGCTCTGCTGAATGAAAATTATAATTTCCAGTTCATCGAATCTACTGGGGGAGGGGGGCAGCACAGGCGTCCTTTAGCTATCCCAATCATAAATATAAGAGTGGAAGTCCAGGAAAATTTTATTTGCACCAGAGAAAGTTCTAAATAGCTTCTTTCTTTAGAGAAGTGGCTGTCCTCACAGGATCCCAACTACTGCAGTCATCATCTACATCTACATCTTACATCTCTTACATAATCTTGCATCTACACACTGTACTATCCTTCCTCCAAAAGGTTTGGGGCATTGCATATAATTCTCACCCCACCACCCTGCTTTGTCTGTTTTATTCTCTGCCAACCTGATGAGAGAGATTAGCCTGAGATACCACAGTGGCCCAAAGTCATCCATCGCCTGGGCATTCAAACAAGGTGTGATTCCCCAATCCTTTAATGTGGTTGATCACATTAAGCATTAAAACAGCAGTAAGCTGTAATGTGTTTCCTTTACCTTTGGCAATATGTCTGCTGTGATTTGCAAACCATGATTTGGGGTTAGTTCTATAGGTGAACCTAGTCACCGACTCCAGATCTAAGAGATCCCACAGGAAATCTTGCCCCCCCCCCAAGCAAATATTCCACTTGCCATCTTTTCCCCTCACTTTCACGCATAGTTCTCACACCAAAACCAGTGGGATTTGCTGCATCCTGAACCCTAACCCAGCTGCTTCAGGCTGTTTGAGACAAACCTTCCAGCGGCCATGGCAGGAGTCCCAAGCCTCCTGGTTTGTTTCCTGAATTGCCCCCAACCGGACCAATTCAGCGACAAAGTGTTTCCTGGAAGTTCTTTACTCCAAATCAGACAATATTTTTCAGCTTTAGCCCTCCGAGCACTAGGTTTCCCTTGGCTTGTCCGCGATGGGCCAGCTATGCGAAATGCACATGCAATGCCACCGCTGCTATCTGTCGATCCAACTTCATAAATATACCCGGCCTTTCCCAGAGGTCAAGGTCTTCACAATCACCACCGAGGAAATTACAGATAAACATGGGGGGAAGAGAGGCCGGGCAAGTCAGGGAAAATACACAAGATTGCCCCAGCTCCACAGGAGCAGGCCTTCCCCAGCCTGGAGCTCCAGATCCGCTGGAGTTCAACTCCCCAAATTCCCAGGCAATGTGGTGTCCCTTTAATTCTAGGGGAGCCATTTCCCCAACCTGGGCATCTTTACCAGTGCATGGACCCAAACCCCAGATTCCTCGGCAATGGCTCTCCTGGCTGGGGAGGTTTGCGGCTGCCGTGTGGTGGAGATGGTACTTGTCTTGGCTCTGCTTCTCAGGCCCTGCTGCCTTGACAGGATGGGGTTTGTTCCTGGCATGAAAAGCGCTTTGTCCGGGCTATTATTGATGGTGGGGGGAGAGGAGGAAGAGAATCAAATTCCTGTCAACAGAGGCCTATCGGCAAGACCCGTGTAGCAGCAAACATCTGCCTGACACGCAGCCACGTGCAATATGTTGCTGACAGCGCCATCAGAGGCTCTTTCTTTAAATCGGGACCGGCAGAAACAATCTCAACGGAACCAGCGATGGGGGAGATGAGAGGGACGTAACTACAGTGGAATAGTCCTGCCTGCCTTTGAAGAATACTTTGTCAATGAACTATGTAATCTTTGGTTCAACGCAGGGAAATGGTGCTCAATTTCTACAGAACAGAGGAGGTTTGCTTTCTAGAGTCGAACTTCCCATTTCTTTGGGGGTGGGAGGTTGCTAACCCTTCCTCCTTTAAATTCTCTGAAGGCAGACCTTGCCCTTTTGAGCCTCCTTACTAAAACCAGGCACTGATTCTTCACCCAACAGGAACAGGTTCTCCAAATTCTTTCAGGGAGAGAGAAATTCTCCCAAGGGTTCTCGAGGGAGGGAATCCCTATTAGGCAGGGCACAGTACCACGGAAAAGGTCTTCCATGGGAAGCCAGCGGGGCTGCAGACCGCTGGAGGGAGGGAGGGACTGAGCAGTCAAACACAGGACATTCACACACACTCCTTGGTCACCTTTTGCTGAAGAAACGCTTCCAGAGGGATGAAAGATGGGATATTCACACGCATACCTTGGCCACACTGTTAGACTTGAGGCAAGACTTTTCCAGCCTTGGCTGGCGATGTCGAAGACTGATCCTGGAACTTTCTGCATACCAAGCACTCATCTTCCACTGAACACCTGCCCCTCTTCACACAAATGATCCAATCTCTCCTTTAAAAATTGAAATCCAGCTGTTCTAGTGACTGCCACAAGCCGGTTGCTGTAGCAGCTGATGTTTTCTGCAGGGCTCTTAACTTAGCTAATTCTCTTAGCTGCCAAGAGAATCTTCCCCCCTAGGCAGGGTTTCTCCACCCTGGCAACTTGAAGATGTGTGGACTTCAACTCCCAGAATTCCCCAGCCAGCCATGGGGAGCCAGCCATGGAACCCAAGCTGGCTGGGGAATTCTGGGAGTTGAAGTCCACACATCTTTAAGTTGCCAAGGTTGGGAAACACTGCTCCAAGGAGATACTAACCTGGAGAGTGGATTTTCTCTGGATGTAATGCAGAAGTTGGGGAAAAGTTTCCATCTCGTTTCCCTCAGCCTAACTGGGATTGATTCCCCTCACCCACAGCTGCTATTTGAAGCGAAGCAAAGACCTATCCGCAACACGCAAGGCAGCCTCACACATTGTTTAGTCCCAAATCTCTCTCTTGTGATGAACTGCAAAAAAAGACTCCATAATTCTTGCAAACCTATTCATGTAGAGAAGATTCCCCTGCTGTCTTTCCTCTGGGTTGAGGTTGCAAGCTTCTCTGAAGCATCCTGCATGTGTTGATGGCCAACATAACACAAGCTTCATAAGAGGATTGAAGTCTATGGTTCAAAAGACTGACAATAGGATGGGGACTATGGCTTTAAAACTGATTGAAGGCCATTTATTGATTTTAAGGGCTTATTATTGAGAACTGGCAATCATCTTTCAACATAACAAGGAAGCATGAAAGCAAGCATGTCGCCACATATACAAAGACCGGATTCACACTGAGCAATGGCTTAGCTGTGATTGACTGAATAAGCCACCATTACCTGAGTTCGCCCAACAGGTTTCATGAAAGCCAAATAAGCCATATTAATGTGATGTGTGAATCCAACCTGATCAATTTCAATACACCCACCCTCTTGTTCCATACTAAGCCATATTAGAATGTGCAATTCCAATTATGCACACTTTAATGATCCAAACTTTTAATTCTTGTAAGCTCCCTTGACAAAAGCGGCTTAAAATAACAAGGGTTGCAATGCCTTAAAGACTAACCAGTGTCTAAAGGCGTTAAGCCTTCATGTGGATTAGACTCCACCATCTAGCACAGTGTTTCTCAACCTTGGCAACTTGAAGATGTGTGGACTTGAACTCCCAGAATTCCGCTGGCTGGGGAATTCTGGGAGTTCAAGTCCACACATCTTCAAGTTGCCAAGGTTGAGAAATGCTGATCCAGCATCTTTCCTGTCTTAAAAGAACTACAGATTTCTTTATTGTTTTTGCAAACATGGCCTGGAACTGTGACCAGAAGTCAAGCCGACAGCCTGTGCATCGTCCTATGGTTGAAAGCAAGCAGGGGCTCCAGTTTGGGGTCCCTGAGCAAGCTGATGCCCTAGAGTGTGCTGACAAATTCACAGCCAACACAGCCCATCAAATTTCCTCCCTCCCCCCCAACCCGTCTGGTACAAGCCATAGTGATGGCACACACGTCACATCATGCCAATTACATAATGTGTGTCATCTGTGCAATGACTTGAGGGGTGGGACGTCACTCACCCTTCCTTGACCCCTGCAGGTGCCTGTGCCCCGATTGACCCTGCGCAAACGTGCATCATGTACACACGCAGACACTTGCGGGGGATGTATCCTCACCTCCATCTGAAACCACAGGGGGAAGCCCCTCAGTTCACTACATCATTGACCCATTTCCATTGGTGAACAAGAGGCCTTAAGGCACCCAGTGCCGGCCCCTCCCGAACAGACACCCCGATACTGCAGAAGTTAGGCTTCAATATCCTCAACCAGCACGGCTGCTGTTTGTGCTGGAGGGAAGGCTGACCTGGAGAATCAGATGTGACCTGTTCCAAGCCAGGTCACAAATACCAACTGCCGTTATTCCTGCGGATAGTACAGTCCAAAGCTACAGGGCAGCTTTGCTGAAACGGGGGCAGGCCCATAACCGCACCCCAAGGGGAAGCACTGCAAGAAGCCGCAGGTTTGCACAAGCCTTTCCGCGCAGGCTGACCTGCAAGATTTGCAAGGCTCGTTGCAAGGGCTTGCCTACACGAAGGCCTGCTGCCCCCACTGCCTGTACTGTGAAGGCATCCAATTTTTCCTTGTTAAGCCGCACAGTTCACACTTCCTTCCAGCCTGGCCTATGCTCAGCCCTTTTTCTAAGTCTCCTTCAAATGCTTCCTCCTTGCTTCCTTCATCCTGGGCAGGTGATTCCTGGCAGCAGTTACTCTGCACCACCCAGTTCAAACGCTGCAACTCCCATTAGGTTGTTCCAAAATTCCAAACTGCCGCCTTTCTACCTGAGCAGTGGCCATAAGGAGCCAGTGAAGGACTAGGGCTCCGTGGCCCAGTCACTGCATCTAGTGGAATTTACACCCAAGTAAGCCCTTGCAGGCCTGAGTCCAGCTCTCACTTCTACTACTCACTAACTTCTGTATTTGCCAGATAGGGATCATAATAAGGCAGTCCTCATTTAGTGACCACAATTGGGACCGGCAACTCAGTCATTAGGCAAAGTGGTCACTAAGTGAAACATCGCAAATTTATTTTAGCTTTCTTTTGCTTTACAGACCTGCGAAGGTCGTAAATGCGAGAATTGGCCATAAAGTTACTTTTTCATCACCATCGTAACTGCGAATGGTCGCCAAACAAGGCAGTCGCTAAACAAGGACTACCAGGTATGGACATTCTTAAACAATCTAGGACACATCGGCATTAGTGCTATTTAATTCTAACAAGGTTCCCCCCTTCCCTCCCTCCCCCCCATGCCTTTGGCTTCACATACACGGCCCTGTTCAGATTATCTTATCTCAGTTTAACATTAAGAAATCAACAAAAATCTTGTACCCTTCAAACTTTCCTGTCTTCGCAGGACCAGCCAGACAAAGCTGAAGTCTCCGATGAGGTCTCCAATTAACTACAGTATTCTATTTCACCCACACTAGAAAAATGGTTTCCATTGGGAACAGGCTGAGACTTTAAGCCAACTTCAAGCAGTGGTTGAAAATCTTGACTTGTTCCAAATCTGATAATTTCTCACTTGGGGCAGAATGATAAATTGTAATCAACTGAATATGAATCTTGATTCAGGCTGAGTAGAGAGACAGGAAAGCACGGGGAGCGGGGTCACCTGCACAGGCTAAATCATAGCTCAGTTTTCAGTTTTCAAAGCTAACATCAGAGGGTTCCAACTGGGTCAGTGTGAAAAATCTACAGTGACTGTAATGCAGTTTGTCAACCTCGGCAACTTGAAGATGGGTGGACTTCAATTCCCAGAATTCCCCAGCCAGCATGGCTGGCTGGGGAATTCTGTGAGTTGAAGTCCACCCATCTTCAAGTTGCCATGGTTGAGAAACACTGCTGTAATGAGTTAGATTCTGACTGCATATTTACTCAGCACATTTGAAATCTGACACATGGGCATATTCGATAAAGGTTTGCGATGCATCCTGCATGCCAGCTTGCGATCCGCAACCTTGATTGACAAGAGTCAGTGGAGGAAAAGGGCACTCAAAGGCCTCCCCACAAGGGTGCATGACCCACAAAACTTTCCAGCTCTTCCCTCTGGAACGCGGGCACCCATCTGGTGCTCCTGTATGGCGGCCGCTGCGGAGCTCCAGCGCCTTGCAAAAGGATCGTTGGGGACCCCCACATAGCAACCAGGGGAAGGACCGAGAGGTCGGAGAAGGGATTTAAGCTACAGCGTGAAGGTCACCAGAACCGAAAATGAGCGAGGGAGGGAGGGAGGGACAGAGGGAAGGAGAAGCAAAAGCTGGCGTTCACCCCGAATCACACCTCCGGCTCCACAGCCTCCCTCCAGGGCATGCCCGTGGAAGTAACGCTCTGCTCAGGCTCAGAGGCGCCGTTTCTCCGCACGGGAAATGGGTTTCGCTAAGGTTTCGACCCGGCGGCCTGCCTGGGATTCTCTTTGCCCCGTGACCCTTCTCTACGAACGGCGGATCCAGACGCGCAGCGGTTTCTCACAACTGACAGCTTCCAGCTGCAATGACAGGGAAGGAGAGCCGCCCCATTTCTGGCCCCCGCGGTTCGGCTCGCCAGGAGAGGGCCGCGTTCGGCTCCGGAGGGGCGGCGCCGCGCGTCCCCCCCTCCCACCCGGAACGGGCTTCCCCCGCTACCTGGCTGCGCCGCAGGTGCCTGCTGGAGTCCCCGCCGCCCGCTCGGAGATCCCTCCCAGCCCGGCCTCCTGGGGAACCCTTTGCCCGGAGCAAGCATTTGCAGCCAAGACCCAAACCCGTCCCCGCGCCCTTCCCGAATCCTGTGCCTGCGAAAGGCAGGCATTCAACAGGTCGAGCCTCCCCTCCAGGCGCGCTCGGAGCGCAGCGCCTCTTGCCAAAGGCGCCTTTGAAGCAGCGGAGGAGGCACTGAGGGGCCCTAAGCGGGACGACCCCCCCCCCCGGCCCGGCCCGGCCCTCGCCCTTAGGAGGAGCGCGCCGGGCTGGGGCTGGCAGGCGTCGTCCGCGTCTGACGCTGCCTTCGCTGGAGGGCAATTCGGCCGGGTCGGGCATTGCTGCGGCTGCCCGCCCGCCCGCCCTCCCGCTCCGTCCCTACCCGAGACAGGCCGCCGCCGCCGCTTCACCCCTCCTGGCCGCTGGAGGAGGCGAGGCGAGCCTGGCACGGCCCCGCCGGGCAGAGCGCCCCAACGGCAGCGCGAGCAGGACCCGAGCGCGCTTCCTCCCCTGGCGAGGCAGCGAGCCACCCACCTCCGGAGGCCGAGCCGAGAGCCAACCACAGCAGCAGCAGCGCCAGCAGCCAGCGCCGCACGCCCATCGCGGCCACGCCGCCGCCACGGCAAGGCTCGCGCCAGCGGCAACGGCAACGGCAGCAGCAGCAGCAGCGGCAGCAGCAGCAGCAACCGAGCGAGCAAGGCGGTCGTTGTCGCCGCGACCAGCCCGCATTTGTAGCAGCGCGGAGGTGGAGGCGGCCCGCCCGGTCATGTGGCTGCCTCCACGCCCCCCACCCGCCCGTCCTCCCCCCCGCCACCCGCCGCCCAGGCCCCACGCGGCAGCGCCTCCTGCGACCGCCAGGGACGCCCCCGCGAGGCGAGAATTCCCTCTCGCCCGCCCAACCGGGGGTGGCCCCGCCCCTACGCGGGCCCCCTGCCAGGCGGGCTCGGCTCGCGCGCGCATGTGCCTGCCGAGAGCCCGCACCCTCCTCCAGCCACCCCCTGCCCAGACTCCCCCCTTCCTAAGCCCCCCTCCCTTCAAATCTGCCCACTTAGGGGTACCTAACCTGTTCCTGGCTCCGGGGGGGGGGCAGCTCTGCTTTTCCTGAGGTTCCCCGGCTCTCCCCCTTTTTATTTCTCTGCTTTTCCTAACTGTGGACCGCTAAGCTGCTTCCACAAGGGATGTGCTTCCCCCCGCTTCTTTGCACCCCTCCCATTCATCGAGCCTCTCCAGGCCAGGGACGTTCTCACCTGTCCAGAGGTGAGCCTCAAACGATAGTGCCAGCGTCAAGATGCACTCCGTGCTCTGGGCCAGCCCCCTTTGCCCCCTCCGCCCTCCCCTCGACCCCACCAAGGCTTCCCCAGAGCACCTGGGCTGGCGTAAGCGGCTTATGTATTGATCCCTTGCCCCATGCAAAGTTCTGCACTCTTCCTTTACCTCCAAAGATGCACACGCTATAGGTTGTGGTGTTTTTTTAAAAAAAATTCACAAAACAAGCAGAGAAACCCTTTGCAGATAACCCCGCTTCTCCTTGGTTCAGGGCAAGCATCAGCGGGAGACAATAATGCCTTTTCCTTAGCCTGGGAAAATAAGTTATTTTCCTCGTCTTTGGATCCAGCCAAGCATCTCTCAAATGCAGCGGGGTGGAATGCTTTGGAGTTTGTAACAAACCCAAGAGACCTCCATGGAAATTCTCAATCAGCCCTGACACTCACTGAGCCAGCCTCTGCCTCTCGGCATTATCTGCCTCACGGGGTTGTTGTGAAATAAAAATGGAAACGAGTGAATCTCATGCCTTGAGCTCCTAGAGGAAAAGTGGAAGAAACTCTTCTGAACGCTGGGGCAATCAAATGCAGAAACGTGCAAAGACAAACCAAAATGTTGGGAGTTATTCTCTTGGGACAAATCAGACCTGGGACTAGAGAAAAGATGACTAGCTCTCCTGCATTCATTGTTCTTGGCTCACATTTCCTTTTTTTGACAGCATCGTGATCTTTCTTCTTTTTCTTGCTCTTGTTTTTGGATCCCCCAAAAGAAGACCCAGCACTTAAGCATCACACCTCCCCATCCTCATCTTCCAATGTGGAGACCTGTTAAGCTCAACCACATCACTTGCTGTGCTTAGCAGTGAGAAGATTGCCCCAGCGAGGACCAAGCAGAGAAGGGCACAGATGCACTGCAAAGTACATCAGGACTGATTTGCTCTGCGAGCCAACTTTCAACATTCTGCGTCTCCTTGTGACCAGCGGGTTGCCTTTAATAAAAGAGAAGGGGGGGGGGAAGCTGTCAGCTTTTAAATTGTTGCCAGAGTGAGTCCGACCATCAGATTAGGGATGTACAACCTTTTGGTGGTTGAAGTGGCATTTAACATGGTAACCCCATGTTAGGTGGCTCAGCGGTAAGACGCCAAGCTTGTTGATCGGAAGATTGCAAGTTCGGAGGTTCGAATCCCTAGCCCCTAGTGACGGAGTGAGTTCCCGCACTCGCCCCAGCTCTTGCCAACCTAGCAATTCGAAAGCATGCAAATGTAAGTAGATGAATAGGTACCACTTCGGTGGATAGGTAACAGCGTTCCACGCGTGTCATGCGGCCACATGACCGTGGAAGCGTCTTCGGACAATGCTGGCTACAAACGGAGATGAGCACCGGCCCCTAGAGTCGGACACGACTGCACAAATGTGCGGGGGGGTACCTTTACCTTTACCTTTTTAGGGAAATAAGCTGCAGTGAACGGGGCTCGGATTTTCTCTTTTCCCTTTTTTGGCCAGGAAGAAGAGGATGTAAAAAGCACGTTGAGCCTGTTTTAGGATTTACACTCTTATTTTCAGGTGCTCGTTGCAGAACAAAAGAACAAAAATCCAGCATCCCAATGTTCATCTACTTCGCTGCAATAATTTGGTGCCTTGTTGGAGGGCGTTTCAAGATTTGCATGTGGTGCAAATTGGCCAGAGGAGACAGCCACGCCCAGCAGCCGATCTGGGGATCAAAGGAAAAAAAGCTACTTTTGTTATTCTTGCATTTTGTGCAAAACAATAAGAGGTGAAAAGATTTAAAAAGTCATTATAGCAAAGGAACGATAATAGGGGGGGAAATCCTTTTAATGGTATTGTTCTACATTGTTCCTCATTTCTTAGGAAGATGCAAATGGAATACACTTCTATAAATGTTTATTGAGCATTAACCGCATTTATTTCCAAGAAACTGGGTTAGATTTTGCAACATTACAGCCCAATCCTTTATAAGACTTTTTAGAAATAAGGCTCATTATTTTCAGCAGAGTGCATAGAGGTTACCCTCTTCATCTTTGGGAAAGAAATGTTGATATATTAGAAATGGATCTAAATCTCCCATATGGATTTTGGTGTCTATAACATCAGGAGAAGCATCGGTATCTTCCCCCCGCCAAATATCCATGATTATTCCTACTGGCTGAAAGCGAATCTTAGGCTTAATCAGACTTTCTTCAAAATCCTTCCTATCCCGAGGTTCCTGAACTTTCTGTTTCCAGCCTTTAGCAATCTGCATCTTGGCAGTTTCTCCAAGCAATTTTGCCACTTTACTCAGGCTCCAAGTTGCTGAACACGTAAAACATTTGGAGGCAAAGTCATTTTGTAATCAACATTTTTGTTTCAAAGACGGTCTCCTGCCCCAAACCACTGCATTCGGTGTCATCACCACAAAACATGTGAATACGTGCAAGCTGCAACCACATCCTCTCCAACGGACTTCTGATTTGACCTTCGTAGAGTTGATTTAGCCAGTCTGGTGTAAAATACCACCCAACCAGGAATTTGCATGAAGCTTCTCTGTTTTCATAGATGAGCCACTTCACTTCATGCTTGAAAGGGATCCTCTCTCAATTGTGGAGATTAGGTTAAAAGGCAATCTAGGGCTAATTTGGGAGTTCTGACGTTGGCTATGGAGTGTGGGTCAAGTTGCTTCTCATCTTCACCAGGATGAAGGTGCAACTCAGGAGGAACAACCAGTTTCTCTTCTTGAAGTCAAGCACAACTACTGGTTATCTACCTATTTCCAACTTCTTCCACTTAGCGAACTCTAGAGTTTGGAGAGACAGAAAGGACAAATTGTAATTGGTATCTTAATGTTTTAATTTTAATAATTTTTTAATTTTAATTTTTTTAATTTTTAATTTTAATTTAAATTCATTGCTTAATCTGTAAGCAATGTCCTCATTAGATTTTTGAAATAGAAATTTTCCATCCAGGGGGCCAGGACATGCTGCTATTCCTCCTCCCAGGATTATGCATTCTGCACTCCTTACATGCACAGCCTATAAACATTGTAGAAATATAGATACCTACAGTATACTATCAAGGAAATATTTAAAAAACCCCTATTGTTTCTACAGTATGGTACTGCTCAGGGCTTGCAAAACCTGGAGTGGATTACAAGCCCCTTCATTCCATTCGGTGTGGTGCTGGCTGGAATGATGGGCAATGTTGTCCAATGCACGAGGCAGGCTCCAGACTGCAAAAAGCAGAGGTGCTGCTGGCAGATTAATGCTTCCCCACCTCCCAACAAATGCTCTCACAAACAGACAGCAAATCGAGCCTTCGATAAATGTTTACAGTAATCCAATTCTTTATCCAAATGCCGCTGGAGTTCCAAGGCAGACAGAAACGAACGGAACCCCTGGAGTGTCAAAGTCACTCAAGCTTGGATTGAAGAGAACCAGGGCAGAAGCAGGGAGGCCTCAGATGATCTCCAGCCTAAAATACTGTGCTTGATTTTAAATTCCATCCAAACAGCTGCAGTCAGCAGGGAGTGAAGTTGAGATGCAATGACTGGAGAGAAAGCCACCAGTCTCCATGGGCTCTGTTGACCAAAGGATGGAAAAGAAAGCTGAGCCCCCAGTCCTTATCCCAGTGTTTCTCAACCTTGGCAACTTTAAGATATCTGGACTTCAACTCCCAGAATTCCCCAACCAGCGGTTGAAATCCAGACATCTTAAAGTTGCCAAGGTTGAGAAGCACTGCCTTATCCCAATCATCTATCACCAAACGGAGAAGGTGGATTTTGAAAGTGAATTATTTATTTTATGATTGTTGGGTTTTTAGATATTTTGTATAGTTTTAAAAAATTTTAAATTTTATTTGTTGTAACCCGCCCAGAGTCCCTTGTATGGGAGATGGGCGGGGGATAAATTGAACAAATAAATAAATAAATTAAAAAGTGACTTATGACCAGTCCTTGCACTTACGACTATTGCAATGCCCCCACGGTCCTGTGATCAAAATTTGGGCACTTGGCAACCAGCATGTATTTACGACAGTTGTAGCATCCCGGAGTCACATGATCACCATTTCTGACCTTCCCAGCCAGCTCCCGACAAGCATAATCAATGGGGAACCACATGATTTGCTTGATGGCCATGGCAAAAGGTCATAAAATCGGGTGCGACTCACTTAACGACCGCATCGCTTAGCAACAGAGGTTCCAGTCCCAATTGTGGTCGTAAGTCGAGGACTACCTGTACTACCTTGTGGACCAGAGTTCATCCATGGTTTGCCCAAAAGAGCACCTGCAATGTATTATTAAGATGTTGCTGGTTTTACTGCAGTTGGCAGCAACCTCCTTGGAAACAGACCGCAAATCTTTTGGAAGCTCTCTGCAGCCTAGAAACCAGTGTTAGTTCACTTCTTTGTCGTTATGCTTCCACTTTGGGAGAACGGTGCTGCTGCTCTCATGCTCATCCATCCATTAGCCGCCAATTAGATGCACTGGGGAACATGCATCTTGCAAGACGCACAATCTTTTGTGTATGGAAAATAGGAAGAATGCCTTGTTTAAGATTTGTAACGTGAAGTTACATAATAATATAAATAGTAGTAATAAAGTGAATGGCACTCCAGAAGAGTGTGAAAAAGCGAGCTTGCAGGAGCTGCAGGAGGAGTGGAAATTGCCCCCCCCAAAAGGTGGGGGCTTCTTGTTCTGTTTACGGAAACTTCTGCTAGATCAAAAACGCATCCAAAATTGATGCGCACCGCTGCGTGCAATCCAACGGCTAGATTTCCACATTGCATAAAGCCGAATGGGGGTTTGATGAGTGCGTGAACGCAGCCAATAATGATGGGCTAGTTAAACCATGGTTGAATAAATCATGACTCAGTGCAATACGTGGGGAAATGAACTCATCCGAAAAGCTTGCGCTGATGCCCAGCTTCAGCTCTGCTATTGTTCCTCGTGGATCTCAGATGTCGTCGTCGATGGCTGTTATTTTTGCACGCAAGACACCTGCCCACCATGAAGAGAGGAAAGAGGTTATTGTTGTGAAGGCATTTTTGCAAGCCTAGCTGGCAAAGGCTGGCAAGTTCCTCCTGCTATGCAAACAGCTGCAGGATGGCCAGAGCCAAGACAGCAGAAGTTTGGGGGGGGGGGAGAGAAAGAGCATCATTAAGGGCCTCAAGAGGGCTCTCCAAGTGGCTCAGCATCTGGGGGATAAACAGGAAACTAAGAAGGAAATACTCTTGGAGGAAGGATGCCGGGCAGGGTCGGGCTCAAGGCGCATCATGCGCTTGGAATGTCAGGACCAAGGGACCGGACCTGCTGGAAAGTCTGGGCAGTGGCTGTTTCAGGGGGTAGGTGTTACTCTCAGCACATCTCCAGCCATGAAGCCTCTTTGGCCCCCTGCAATTCAGTAGCACGTGAGCCTTTGGCTGGGTGAGCCCACCTCGTGCAGAGCCATACTGCAGTTCATTTGATTGGGCTTCATGTACGGTGGGGCTCCAGTCATTAAAGCACCATTTGCATCTTTACATTGCACAAATCCAGCCAACCAGGGCTTATTCAATAAACAATAGTTGAACAATGTATAGTCAAAGGCTTTCACAGCCGGAATCCAATGGTTGTTGTGGGTTTTCCGGGCTGTGTGGCCGTGTTCTGGCAGTTTTGGTTCCTAACGTTTCACCAGTAGCGGTGGCTGGCATCTTCAGAGGACAGGAGCACAGCTAGAAGATTCTCTCTGTGCCCAAGTGGAGGGTGTGTGTTCCTGCTGGTGTTTATAGCTGCTGAGAGGGTGTGTGTCTTCTGTGGGTCATTTACAAGAGATTAGGAGAGGGTTTTTTGTGGTGATTAGGGGGTGTGGTGCTGTCGTGTGTGGGATTAGCAGCTAAACAATCCAGGCATTAGGGCAATGTGCGGACCCATTCTGTTCTTAACCACAGTTCCATCCTTGCTGCACCATTGCTCATCCTGGTGTCCTCCAAATATGTGGGAATGAAGCTCCTGAATTCCCGCCTAGCTCTGGTCTCTCCCATTTAGATGTTGCTACTTTCTCATTAACCCCCTCACACCGCATTCAGAAAAGCACATTGGTTGCAGTTTGGTCAAATAACAACATGCGGTGCAGGGTCAGATCTCATCTCCCGCAGAACCTCAGCTTTCAGAAAAAGTGAGATGAGAAATCAAGTGCGTTTAAGGTTGGGAAGAAAGGTATTGAAAGTACGCAGGCAATTCTTGCTCACAAATCAGAAACCAACTGAACTGAATAAAGTTTTCATTGGTGGTGGGATTGGATCTCAATTCTCTCTATCTAATTTTTTGCGGAGCCAGAACGCAGTTTGCAAAACAGTGAGAAGCAACAATAATTGCCTAGGTTAAACCAAAGTGAGAAACAAATATGCAGCTTTGTAGTGAATGTGCTTAATTTCTAAAATTACAGGATCTATTTTTTTTCCCCAGCTCCTTATTTTATCATTATGGGACAGAATGTCCTTGAAAGGCACATGCACACACGTTACAGAAACGCTCTGACTGTTTCTCACCTGTTCAGCCAATGCGTAATGCCTCCAAGGAAACCACCTTTTCCCTCTGCTCACACCCTGGCTGTATCACCCACCCCCACCCATCAGCCATTCAGCAAATTTGGTTTTGCACACCAACCTCCACCACATTAGACTGGATTCAGATGGTTTGGTTGGGACCTCCCAGTGAACACAGTGGCCACTTAAAAGGTTTGTGATGTCAACACTTCAACCACACATAGATTCAGACATTAATTACGGTGATCAAACCCATTGTTATTCCTCTCCCCCATCCATTGCTGCTCTGAAATTTGGGGAAGTGGAGAATTTGGTGAACCTTCCCAAAAACCTTCTGTGGCTGTCTAGGACATGGACTGATTTGGGGCTCTTGGTTCAAAGTGTCTGCTTTAACTGATGCAAAGCCGACCATCACCTAGCAAACTTTTATGCTTCAGCTCCTGGCCATTCAAAGAAATTCTGAATTCTCCAAGATGTGCAGAGATCTATTCTGCTGCTTTCATTTTGAATTTCAACTTCATCCAGGGGCCAGTCTTGATTTTAACTCAACTCACCATGCATACGGAGGCATCCTATGCGAATGGGACATGTCCAAGGCAACAGTCAAGGCCTTCTAAATGATAAATGCACATAGTAGGCTACATGGTGTGCATGAGTGCCATTGTTCTTGTTGGTGCTTCCCCTGAGACTGCAACGAAGCACTTTCCACACACACATGCTAGCTGCATCGGAGAATGAAAATTTAAACACTGCTACAATGCCAAGCATGCTAATTTAAAAGCTAATGCCACTGAATAAATAAAATAGGTCTTTAAGGCAAAATATAACATCTTCTCTCTTTCAGAATTCTAACAAGCAGGACCAAGTTTCCTCCGGCCCCTTTTTTCTCTTGCGTCCATTCTAATCTTTCCTAATTTTTTTTCCTTGGTGCTTCTAGGGTGCAAATGACAAAGAAACCAACCCAGATAGTCCACCAACTTTCACACATCCCGCTAAGCCATACTGCAGTTTTTTGATCGATGGTATAATGAGTTGTATGAATCCAGCCTGGTTTTGGTTGATGCACTAAACCACAGTTCAGCAGATGATGGCTTAGTGTGCTTTCTGAACCAGATCATCACCTAATGTCCTCGACCATAGTTTTCCAAACTGTGTGTCGGGACACGTTAGTGTGTCGGCTGCAGTGCCTGGGTGTGTCGTGGCTGCTGCTGCCTCCGAGCCCTGCCAGGATTCCACGCAGGTCCCAGTGCCTGCCTTGTGCCCTGCTGTAAGAGTGTGTCACGAAATGATGCATGTCTAAAAAGTGTGTCACCAACATGAAAAGTTTGGAAAGCTCTGTCCTAGACTGTTGAGCGATCAGTCCGTTTCTAGTGTCCAGGCAGGGGCACCCTTGCTGATGTAGCCCCAACAATATCAGCTATGCACAAGAGATTGGTATCAGCAGGCTTGAAGGAAGCCCATGGACTGTAAAAAAATAATTAGGAACCACAAGAAGAAAAAACAAAAACCATAGAAGACATATCTGTGTGAGCAGAAGAGTGAACCTGTGCATTGCAACAGTTTGCAGCAGGTCCCACCCACCCACCCTATCCTATGCAATCTGTGCTCCCCATTGCTCTAGGAATTGCCATAGCCTTGTGTCTTCCTGCAAGCCAGGGTCCTTCCACCTTCCAGGGGAGCCCTCCTCCCCCTCCCCGTTTCCACATTCCTGCGTCCCTTGGCCCCAAGCGCAGGCCACCCCTCCGGTGAGCATCCTGTTTCCTAGAAGCATAGCAAGACCCTGAGTCATGCCATCAATTGCTCCTGCAGGTGACGGAAGGCTAACAATAGCCAACAAAGGGAGGATGTTTCCCTTGCGCACGATCCTTGGGCCAACCTGCAAAGTATCCTGCCAAGAGGGCCTTCGAAGAAACCCCCATCGAAGGCAGAGCGAGCACAGCCCGGATGGACTTGGCAGCTCGACAGACGTGCCTTTTCCAAGGAGATTCTTTTTCCTGTTTGCAAAAGAAGGTTTTGTTTAGGGGTGGAAAGGATGCGGCAGCAGCGTTCGGGAACAGGTGCTTGGCAGGGGTGGCATTTCCAGTCTTGCAGCTCCTCATTCCAGTGCCCACACCAGCTAAAGTTCACGCGCTGACTGCGCTGGTCTGTGTCCTTTTATAAAGGAGCGGGCATGGCTAGCAAAGGAAACATAGAGCCAAGCTGACTAAACAAATGGACGACATTCAGGGATCGTATGGAGCACACTCAACCTCCATGAAAGTCAACATTTTTTCCTAGATGCTTCTTTCCTCAGAAATAGGGTCATAACGGTGTTTCCTAATATTGGAGATGATTTACAAATTTGCAAGCTAAATATGGATAGAGGCACACAGCTTTGCATTCCAACAAATGGTGACTGTTCCTTGCTCCATCATGGACAGTCTGTTCCCCAGATGCGGCGGACTTCACTTCCCATAATTCCCAGCCAGTTCATTTGGGGCACAGTTGATTAGGAAGGCTGCCCTAGATTAATCGACAGCCATTGCTAGGGTACCATCATTTTCTAATAGCAATTCAGCTACAGCCCAGCTGGATTCAACCAGTTTTTCACAGGATCCAAAATGACAGATAGTTCATTCAACAAATCACAGTTAAACAAATCAAACTTAGCCTGTGAACTCCTTAACAGCGTGACCCAGCCTTCACTGTTCTCAGTTTGATTTGTGGCCTAAGTGAAGCAGCAGATTATTTTTTTTTTCTGACAACAGGAAAAGAGGCCAAGTATGTATGTAAAAGCTATCCTGCTTCAGCTGGGACTCCCAATCTCAGCAGGCATGCTGGGAAGACTGAAAAGTTGATGATTTCCCTTTTTGAACCCTCACCCCTCTTTCCCCCCGAGACCCCAACTGTACAAACCATCTGAAGCCTGAGATAGATGGAGATTAAACAGCAGCCAGCCACGTTTCTAAGCCAGCCAGTTCCCAGTGGCTGGTTCCATATGAGGGAGGTTGAGCTTGGCCGATGCCCCGGCGGGCTGTGACCTCTGACCCGGCTGCGCGCGATGATGCTTTGCAGACTGAGGTGGACAGGCAGGGAAACGCACACCCTCCACTGCCTCGCGTTGCCTTTTTCCTGACTCCCTGCACAGCTGCAGCCAAGCCTCGGCGTCATTCGGCTCCTAGGAAAACCCCGATGTGCGATCCTCCCAAGGTTGTAACTGGAAAATGTGATAACATTCCCCTGGCGCAAGCATATAATGAAGCAGCCACTTAGGCTGCCAGCCTGGAGCCGATTTATGTCAGTTTCACCCCTCTCCTGGGGCCATCTGTTTATGTTCAACCCAAGAGGGCATGTTCGTGGCTCAGATCCCAGGCAGGTAAAAGATCAGCCACCAACATGCAGCCTTGATCCAGGCACCGAGAAAAGGACCCTGATCCTTCTCTAGGAGGGGGGTTCGCATGTTGGGAACAGTTGGAACGAAGCCTCCAAAGCATGCCAAAGTGCCAGGGGTTGTTTGCTTGTAATTTGTAATGTATTCTTTTATATCCACTTCCTGTCTTTCCTCTACGACAGTGTTTCCCAACCATGTCAACTTTAAGACATGTGGACTTCAACTCCCAGAATTCCCCAGCCAGCAATTCTGAGAGTTGACATCCATACATCTTCAAGTGGCCAAGGTTGAGAAACACTGCTCTAGGCCAGGGGTCCCCAACCTGTGGGCCGCAGCCCACCAGTGGGCCGCAGCCTGTTAGGAACTGGGCCACGGGGCTCCTGTCCGCAAACCCTGCCCCCTTCAGCGCAATTGGCTCCCGCCGGCAAACCCCACCCCCGGGTGCTTGTGATTGGCTCCTGCCTGCAAACCCCGCCCCCTGGTGCGCACGATTGGCTCCTGCCCGCAAACCCTGCCCCCCGGTGTTTGTGGTTGGCTCCCGCCCGCAAACCCCGCCCCCCGGCCCGTGGAAATCCTGGAAACTCCGCCCCCCGGTCCGCAGAAATCCTGGAAACCCTGCCCCCCAGTCCACGGAAAAATCGTCTTTTGAAACCGGTCCCTGATGCCAAAAAGGTTGGGGACCCCTGCATGAGTCTAGGCAATATAGGAAAAAGGATTGAATCTTTTTTATTAGACATTACATTCCACAGATTTCTGACTGACGTAATTGTTTCCAGTGATACTGGAGTTCTATTGTATTTAGATCCTAATGATGCAAACACAGACTTTAACTGATCCAAGGCATTGTGCATTAACAGTTTCTAGTGTTATTTTTTTTCTTACTCTTTTAAAAACAGAAGCCAAAAGATTGCACTGGCTTTTAAGTCATAGAGGGCAGGCTATTGTCAGCCCAACTCACCTCACAGGGTTGTTGTTGTGGGGAAAATAGGAGGAGGAAGGAGTATTAGGTATGTTCCCCGCCTTGAGTTATTTATAAAAATAATAAAGGCGGGATAAAAAAAAATTGAAATAAATAAATAAATAATCACAATAGGAGAGCTGGGATGGGGTTAGGTTTGGGAAATAAACCAGATTCACACTTGTGCTAATGCAGTCGGCTGTTTGGCTTAGCCTGATGGGTAAACCCAGCTATTAGGGTTTAGTCAATAAGCTATATTTAAACTAAACATGATACACAAACTCAGTTTCTCCTTCAAGCTGAGATAGATTCCTGGTGACTTTGTGGAAGTCGGACCAGTACCGATCCAAGTATTGGTTTTTTTGCCAACAAAATGATGTTTTGCCTTCTTCTGCTTGATAGACAGAGACATTTTTACTTTCTTAACGCTCTTTCATCGAAGTACTAATCACATCCTACCAGCCATATTCCAAAGGGCAGGGGGCCTTCTGCATCTTTACCTGGATGTTTCCAGTGTGAAGGGTCTGAGAGCTACCAAGGAAAAGGTTTTGCAACGCCGTAACCATGAAGCTCATGGAAGAACCTGGGCCAGGCACAGCCTCACTCCGTTCTACCAGTATTTTGCTGGGCTGTTGGGCATAGATTTGTTTTCTACAAGAAGGTTGGACTGAAAATATAATAACGTTCTAGGCCTCTTTGCATCAGGACAGTATAAATCAACCATATCCTGCAAATGTCCATGTCCTTCCTTCCTTCCTTCCTTCCTTCCTTCCTTCCTTCCTTCCTTCCTTCCTTCCTTCCTTCCTTCCTTCCTTCCTTCCCTTTCTTTCTTTCTTTCTTTCTTTTTCTCCCTCCCTCCCTCCCTTCCTTCCTTCCTCTCTCTTTTTCTCCCTTCCTCCCTCTTCTTTTTTTTCTGAGCTAGAAAAAGAAAGGAGAGGAATCAGAGAGGATAGAAAAAGAAAAACAGCACCATCTGTCAAACTCAAGGACAAAAGCAGGGGAGACAGTGCCCTTGTTGTAAGGACATTTCTGCTGAAATGTCTTCTTTCCCTGCAGTTGTTAAAAGGGCAAGAGTCTACCTGATGGGGTTGTTGTGTGGGATAAAACACAGCATTCCAATGTTGTTGGGCATTTGAAGAGTTAGAAACAATATCCAAAAGGGAACATGGAAAAAGCAAAGTTCTGCCCTAAACTTCTCCAGGAAAATTGTGATGTAGGTTGCTGTTCAAAGGACTTCTGGAAGTGCTTTTGAAGTGTGTAACAGAAATTAAAATAGACCTAATTTGAGTGATTATTTTGGACAGAAGCCTGCCCCACCTCCAGGGCCTTTCTTCATTTTTCCAGTAATTATGTAAATTGAGCGTCTCGAGCAATCCAGCTTGCTTCTCTCTCCTAGGTTGAGATATTCATACAATTTAATATTTACTGCTTAACATAATCCATTTTACTGGCATAAAATGAGCACCAGAATATGCCAACAGGCTCACCTCTTCGCGGACACAAGTCAGCAAGGGGAAGTGGGGAGAGAAGAAAGTACAGTAGACAGGGGTTCAGTCTGCCAATAGGAGCGTTAATATATCCGATGGCAGCCTGGAGGAATGACCAGTTTCAGGGTGCTGTTTTAATTATGACAAGGAGGGGGAAGAGACATTTGCCTCCTTGTTGCTATGGCAATGCTGGTCCCTACCAACCTGGAGCTTAAGTTGCCATGGCAATGCCAACTGCCCGGCCTTCTCTATCCATCCCTCCAAAAATGAATCAAGATGGCTTTTGCAGTTGAAACCAAAAGCGCTTATGCCCACCTGCAGCACGATCTGCAGGAGAGCGAGAGCGAGAGAGAGAAAAAGAAAAAATAACAAGGTGGACTACACTTTCTGAATTTACATGCATTTCAGGCTGCGCGGCACTTCACACTTAGTCCCAAAAAGCTGATTTGGACTGAATCAGGGTGCAAACACGTGTGCAACACTTTAAACCAGCCAAGTTGCAATCCTGGGGAAAACCATGTCTGCTTTAAAGAGTTGCAGCATGGGTTAACTTTCCTCCCCTGCCTCTCCAAGATAATGCCTTAAAATCATTGCCAACTGACCAGGCATTGTAATTCCCACACTGAAGGTTCCCACTCCAGGGAAGAGGCGTGGATTTGTATCTCCTAGCGTGTTTACCTAGTTATGAAAGCTGGACTCTAAACAGCAAATAAGGCTACTCTCCCTTTAAATTTCCCACAAGGCCAGATAGTGAGGCTTGATCAGAGGCATTGTGGGTAATTTGAAAGCTAAGCAGATACAGCTGGAAGGCTGGCCCAGGAAAAGGAATGTGAGAGGAAAGCAGGAGTGGTCTTCTAGGGGCAGCTGGCCAAGGTGCTGATGCCAGCTCGGTTAGGAAGACACCATTCAAATTCCAGCTTAATCATAAAAGTTATGGAGGAAGTAGTAGCCAGTAGTAGCCAGTCACAGTCTCACTCAATTTTATCTACCCCTTGCAAGGTTGTTGTGCATAAATTAGTCCCGTGTTTTTCAACCTTGGCAACTTTAAGATGTGTGGACTTCAACTCCCAGAATTCCCCAGCCATGAGTTGAAGTCCACACATCTTAAAGTTGCCAAGGTTGAAAAACACGGAATTAGTTCCTTCAAGATGAATGAATCAAGATGTAGTAACATCTTCTGTCTCTTTGCAACAAGGCAATGGGCACCAACAATATCTTGCAAGCCTCCCAGTTTCTTTTTACAAAGGGTTTTATCAAGCAACCAGCACTGCAAAGTTGGACAATTGTAGGAGCAACTACAATGCAATTGGAGCGCCACCTAGTGATATATCCTGCTGATAGGTTGTCGTGTTATCATCATTTATTGTTGGTTGCATTAAAACAAAAAACGTGTTTCTCTTATGGCAATGCTTTTTTGCCTAATGCTGTTTTGAGATGTCCTTTTTTGCACCGGTTGATATGATTGTTATATGATTATTTAGTACCTTGATGCTGCTGCTTTTTTCCGATAAAATGTTTCCTAGCATCGGCCCAGAATCTGGTTTCTCCTGAAGGAATAAAAAGAATGGCTGGTCATTTACTGAAATCAGTGACTACTGTAAATGTTAAAAATGCAAGGGTCAAGATGCAGTTAACCCTTTGTCAGATATTTTACACACTCAAGCATTTAGCAGCTTGGCATTTTGGCCTGTCTCCAAGCTCCCTCCATGCTTCCTGCAGCTTATCCATGGACAAAGATCCTTCCATTTTACAGGTAGTCCTCGTTTAGCATCTGCCTTGTTTGGTGACCATTCGCAGTTACGATGGTGATGAAAAAGTAACTTTGTGACCAATCCTCACATTTATGACCTTCACAGGTCTGTAAAGCAAAGGAAAGCTGAAGTAAGATCATAAGCACAGTCACAGTTTCACTTAGCGACCACTTCGCTTAACAACCAAGTTGCTGGTCCCAATTGTGGTCACTAAATGAGGACTACCTGTAATTCTTTCAACTCACTGCCCACCTGCATAGCTCCATCCCATCCAGATACTCTTTTAGGGGATGACTTACAACCAGAGCCTTTTTAAGCCCCTGAGAAATCTGGGGCAAACTGTTTATTGAGCCTCCGGTATTTTCTTCTCCTGGGCCAATGCAATTCTTTCCCCCCACATTTTTTGGTCCATTGACATTAACAGCCCAATAAATGAGAGTGCTTGGGGAACATCAAAATTAAGTTTCTTTGTGATGATAATTCAATTGCTGTATTTGACTCCCTGGGATGACAAGTATTGATCTGTTTGATTGTTTCAAATATTGGACCACGCTTGGGATGGGGGCCTCATCTGTTCTTGGGGCAGGGGGGCAATTGGTTTTATTACTCCCCTACCCAAAGACTCTGGCAAGGCAATAGCAAAGTCCTGCCAAACGAAATCCGAGTTTCAGTTGAAACTGTTTGGCTCTTCTTTTTCTAATGACTTAACCACTTAGCTTCACTTTTGGCCTATCTCAAGATGAAAATATAAAAGAGGCCCCACACTGTTGGTGGTGGTGGTGGTGATCATCTCCTCCTCCTCCTCCTCCTCCTCCTCCTCCTCCTCCTCCTCCTCCTCCTCCTCCTCCTCCTCCTCCTCCTCCTCTTCTTCTTCTTCTTCTTCTTCTTCTTCTTCTTCTTCTTCTTCTTCTTCTTCTTCTTCTTCTTCTTCTTCTTCTCAAGTGATCTTTGCAAGTCCCTTATGTTTCAGTCATTGGATATTCTTCAGTTTCAACAGATTGCTGAACAACTTGGCTTGTTTTCCAGAAACTCAATGTTTGAGCCAATGTCATTCCTGCCCTGCCTACAGCTTTGGGGATTCTAGGAAAACAGAACACTAAACAACTCTGAGAGGTGCAAGAGTTCCAATTGCACGTGTTTTTCTCTCTGGCAACAGGCAGGGCTCCAGAGACGCAGGGGAGCACAGAAGATACGACTTTTTCATAGGAGCAAAATGTTGCAAAGAGCTGCTTTTGCTGCAGCACCCCGTGGCACGTCAACCACCATTCTTGGGAGAGAATGTCGAGCCACACATCCCGCAGCTGGACTTGTCTCTCTCTTGTCAAGTCCAGCCCCTCAGCTCAAAAGCAGGTGGCCCAATGACAGCCTTAAGGAAAGACACCGGAGAATAACCTTGGGAGACCTTGAACGAGCAGCTTTGCAGCTCTGCAGACTGTCTCTCTGACTGACTCCGGGAGCCTTGCTCCAGACCACAGAAAATTGGTTCCTGCAGGGAATGTGGTTCATCTGCCAGGGCAACAGACATGCTGCCACAGCCACAACGTATATCAATATGCAGCAAGCCAGATCAGCTCTGTACTAGGCTTCTGGGCATGGGGTTTCTGACGGCAAGGATTCTCAAGGCCTTAGTGTCCTTAGCAGCCCAAAAATGTCCAGACCAAGTCAAAAACTCCCTTGGGCTAAACACAGCTCCTTATGACAACATGGACATGTCGGTCTAGTTTTCTTGGCAATGTTTCAGAAGTGGTTTGCCATTGCCTTCTTCCTGGATCTTTCTGCAACACTGAGATTGCCTGTTTGTCCCCCATCCAAATACTAACAAGGTCAGGTGGTAGTGCTAGCTTCAAGATCTGCCAAGGCCGGGTGGATGCTGCCACCTGCTGGACTGGAATGAAATAAATCAGCAAGTGGTTATGTTAGTCCATGCTTGCAGTGCAGGGGACGGGGAAGAAGAGAGCTCTTTTTAAAGGCAAAATGTATTTATTTTCCAGTTAATTATTTCACCCCTGTAAAGCTCCATTCCTAAAGTGTAGGAGATCTGTAACCTCCAGATGTTGTGGACTCTATTTCCCATTACTCTACTACCTGGGCCTTGCTCAGGAGGTTGGGAGTTGCAGTCCAACAACGTCCGGAGGGCCTTGAGTTCTCTGCCCCTCTACTTCTCCAACCCTGGTACACCACAGCTCCAGAGCACCACGTTGCATGTTCATACCTGCCATGCCTTTCCAGTGGCTTTGATGTAGCCTGGGTAATCATCATCAAAGCAGAGCAAGCAACAGGAAGGAAGGAAAACTGCAAGGCGCAGTTGGTTGGTTCCTCGGAGCTGTAAGCCTGTCAGAAAACAGGCATCCTACCTCCACAGAAAAGTGAAGCATCAGGGATCACTTCCTCTTGGAATTTGCCTTTGGCTGGCTGTATGTTCTCCAGGGGCCAAGGGTCACCAGCAGGGAGCAATCATGGTAGGAAAACCACGAGGTAGGATGGCTGTTTTACAAATTACTAAAAAAAAAAGCAGTCTTCCAATACTTGAAGGGCTGCCACAGGGAAGAGGGTGTTGATTTATTCTCCATAGCACCTGAGGGTAGGGCAAGAAGCCATGGGTGGAAGCTCGTCAGAGGTAGATCCAACCTGGAAACAAGGAGGAATTTCCTGACAGTGAGAACTATTAAGCACTGGAACAGCTGGCCTCCTGGAGTTGTGGGTGCTCCATCGCTGGAGGTTTTCAAGAAAAGATTGGACAACCATTTGTCCGAGATGGTATGAGGACTCCTGTCTTGGGCAGAGGGTTGGACTAGAAGACCTCCAAGGTCCCTTCCACCCTATGATTCGAGGAGGAGGAGGAGGAGGAGGAGGAGAAACATTAAAAAGGAAACTTCCCTCTATTATTTAGGACAGAGCTTTCCAAACTGTGTGTCGCGACACAAAAGTGTGTCGCCACACACAGTCTGGTGTGTCGCCACACAACCCGGAAGTGCTGATCATCATCAGCGCTTCCAGGTTTTCCCGCAATGACACACCAACGGCGGCGCGCAAAAACCCGAAAGCGGCAGCAGCGCTTCCGGGTTTTTGCGCGCTGCCGCAGCGGCAACACTTCCAGGTTTTCCTGCGGCGACACACCAACGGCGGTTGGTGTGTCGCCGCGGGAAAACTTTGGAAAGCCCTGATTTAGGACATATGGGGATGGTCTATCAGTCTTCCTGCTTCTGGTTGCACTGAATTGCATGTTTGATTTCCAGAACTATAGTATGATTTAAGTAGACATACACCACATTATGGAAATTGTGAACGAATTCCTTGTGGATCAATTTATCTATGGTCAGGTAGATATTTACTAATGGGCTTCCTCAAGACTCTTTCTGTCCTTCCCTCTGGTTTCTTCTGGTGCCACGTGGAAAAATTCTCCAGATTTTTTTTTTCCTTTCAGTTTTCATTCACTCTGATGAAAGAAAAGTTGCTTTTGAAATGCCAGTCAAAGGAGAAATATGGAGACATTCTAGCCAGCGGAGGTGGTGCCCTCGTACTGACCCGGTGGCCAAGGGTAGACAGGTGTGAATCTCCTGCCTTTCATCATACAATTTCCTCCCCAGCAACCTACAGCCTCCCTGGCTTCTCCTGGTTCCATTCAATTCCAGAGGCTGCATCATGAGACTCCTGCCCCCGAATAACTGCAGACGCTAAGCTCATTCCACACAAAAGGGAAATAAAATACAGTAACTTGTTGGCATCTGCCCACCCATAGTTTCAGTCCACTTGCGTTCCTTTGTCTAGCAGTTTATAAAACAAATTCTGAGCTGTTCCTATGAGAGGAAGCTTCCAGCCTGCAAATCCACCATTCATCTGTTGCATTTAATAGTCTCTTGCAAGCTGTGATGGTAAAATGATATCACATAAACATTTTGGCAACCAGGAGCTTTTCCCAATAACTCTGACTATGCTTGAATGATGACTGCGGTAGCTGGAGCAGGAAAGAGGAAAGATAGAATTAAAGCAATATCTCTGCAGATAGACATTCAGAACAGGATGCTAAAGCTTGACTTGGAGTCTAGGACATGAAAGATCAGAATTCCTGCTAATGGGAAAACAGACCACTTACAAGCTCTGCAGAGCTGCCACAAATCAGGGGGTGAAACCAGTTTTGTTGTACAGTAATTTCACTTAAATCAGTGTCAAGCCAGAAATTGATTAACTCAGCTCCCTAAACAACTGACCTCATGAGGTGGGATAGGACCAGAGCTGAATCCCTTCATTTATTTTGAGTGTTGTTGATGAAACCAAAAACACTCATGGCATATCAGTTTGATGTAGTGGTTAAGGCATCAGGCTAGAAAACAGGAGACTGAGAGTTCTAGTCCCGCCTTAGGCACGAAGCCAGCTGGGTGACCTTGGGCCAGTCACTCTCGCTCAGCCCTAGGAAGGAGGCAATGGCAAACCACTTCGGAAAAACCTTGCCAAGGAAACTGCAGGGACTTGTCCAGGCAGTCTCCGAGAATCAGACACGATGAAACAGAAAGTGATTGTGGGTATAACAGCTCCCTCTGGTGTCCGGTCCTTAAAGTTCCTTAGAAAAAATACAGTGAACGATCCGAGTGAGATTGTACGTGAAAGACCCTGAAATAACCTTCTTAAAGTTGCCAGCAGTTCTTATCTCAGGCTGACTGGAACCTTTGAACAAGCGGCACGTTCGGCATGCGTTCCTGCACGGTTCTAGCCGCTGCGGCAAAAACACCAGCCAGGCTTTCTTGCCACAAATTTGTTGCTCGAGGCGGGAGATGGTGGGGAGAAGCTTTTCAGCGGGCGCGTGCATTCCTGCACGTTAGCAAAGTCACAGACAGCTCTCCTCAGGGGAGAGAGGGAGGAGGATCTCAGGCGGGACCTCTGAGTAAGGCTTGCCATTCCTGGAAGGGGGAAAAGCACACCAGCTGTCTGCCGAGCGCCAGGGCCTTGGCACTGCCCACGGAATGGGAAGCAGCTGACTCTCGCTGGCTTTCGAGACAAGGGGCGGGGTGATTGCCCTGACCTGCAGGCAGAGATAGCTCGGCTGTTCTTTGATGAGTATTGACGGCCCTTACATAATCAAGGCCCCGCCTGCCAACTAGGCCTTCTCAAACCTGGAACAAGGATGTGGAAAACCCAGGAGGGACCAGGATCTTCCCTCTCCCTCCCTCTCCCCAAGCTGCTCTACAAGCGGGCGTAGAGTAGGACGCTGCGAAGCTAAGCAGAACCAGCCTAGGAGCCAATAGGGAGCGGAATGTGCAGTTCTCATGGTTACAGCATCCCTGAAGGTACTGAGGCAGGGCTGTTCCCAGAGATGGACGTGCACTTAACGATCCTTGCCTTTCTTGGTCCCGTGTTCGAGCAAGTTAGATGTTGGCTCTCTTGGATTAGGGGATTGCCTTGAAGATACTCAGCTCGCACAAACTTGGGCAGACTTCCTCCCCAGATCTGTGGGGTATAGTGTTGGATCTAAGTCTACAAGACAGTTGACTCCCAACCCACCAGGATAACTCTGGGCTGGCTACTCTCGCTCAGCTCAATATGGACCTTCATATAAGCTGACTCAAGCTTTCTAACAAAACACAAATGCAATTGGAGCTGAGAATATCTGGGTTCCTCCACGTGAGGATTTGTTTTGGACTAGCAACTTTTTTTTTCTTTTAGATTTTTTATGCTGCCTTTATTATTTTTATAAATAACTCAAGGCAGTGAACATACCTAATACCCCTTCCTCCTCCTATTTTCCCAACAACAACCCTGTGAGGTGGGTTGGGCTGAGGGAGAGTGACTAGCCCAAGGTCACCCAGCCGGCTTTCGTGCGTAAGGCGGGACTAGAACTCTCAGTCTCCTGGTTTGCCATTGGCTCCTTCCTAGGGCTGAGAGACAGGGACTGGCCCAAGGTCACCCAGCCGGCTTTCATGCCTAAGGCGGGACTAGAACCCACAGGCTCCTGGTTTCTAGCCTGGTGCCTTGACCACTAGACCAGTGTTTCTCAACCTTGGCAACTTTAAAATATGTGGACTTCAACTTCCAGAATGCTGGCTGGGGAATTCTGGGAGTTGAAGTCCACACATCTTAAAGTTGTCAAGGTTGAGAAACACTGCGCTAGACCTGCTGTTATCCAATTATTTTTAATGTTTTTGTTTTAAAAACATTTTTAAAGGTTTTTTCTTTTTTTAAAAGTTTTTATTTTAAAAAAGATAAAAAAGAACAGCAATTGGGGTAGTACAATCATTTGTCCCCTACTTGTCTCCCCCAGTGTGTTCCAATATGGAAACATTAAAACACCATATAACAAAATATAAAATTAGAACAATAATCTTTACTGACTTAAAGTCTTTGCCCTGTGAGAGGACTCTGCTCTTATTTCATTTTTTTTACCTCCTGAAAGTGCTGATATTTTTGAAAAAAGGAAAGATAAGCGGTGCAATCAGCACAGCCATAAAGTGCTATCAAACTACCATCCCATGCTGGTTAACGTGGTCACTGACACCAGCAAAATCACTCTATCTTTATGGGACAATTACATATATTGCCACATATCTCCTTTTAATCCCGCACCTGTATTTTATTTTTCTCAGCGGCTCTTTCATTTGCACTAAAAGACCTTTTCTTCTGATTTTCGCTGAAATATCGTCATTAAAAGGCTTCAGTGTCTTTGTGCAGACTTGAAAACGGATTTGAAAGGAAAGCGGGCTACACTGCCATGTGTAAAAAGAAAGAAATGGGCCACCCAGTATCCTGCAAAAAAAATCCAAAAATGATCAAACAGAACCATCACAACGCAATTAAAATACATAAATAAATCAAAACCTACCACCAAACAGAACTGAAAAACCATAGTCGAGCTTAATTACTAAAATTGATTGATTGATTGATTGATTATGTGCCATCAAGTTGGTGTTGACTCTTAGCAACCACATAGATAGATTTTCTCCACCATGATCCGTCCCCAACCTTGTCCTTCAAGGCTTCCAATGTTGTACCCATCGCCACTGTAACTGAGTCCATCCCCCTTGCTGCTGGTCGTCCTCTTCTTCTTCAGACTGAGGTCTATTTGAAAATCAGTGTCCCAAACAAGATCTTCAAAAATACTTCTGGTATTATGAAACCCTAATGGGCAAAAGTTCTTCAGTGAAAGAGCTTGCCAATCACTTTAAACCGGTTGACTTATGTGCAGCTTGGAAGTGAAGCTTGTCAATAATGTCAACCAGGTTGACTTCAGTGGTGTCTGAAAACCAACGGGTCCACTCCCACTGGGGAAAATAATTTTAGCCATAAGTTTAAAAGCTTTAGTATCCATGGAGGCTAAGCCCATCTCTAGACAAAGTGCAGAGTTTTAATGCATCTTGGGACTGCAAGGACGGCTCTAATAAATTTAGACTGAAGGGGTTCGAGGTGGTCAAGGTTTCTAACGGTACTAGGAGGAGTGCAAGATGAGCTTGGCTACAAAGACTGGGCAGGCTGCAGGGATGAAACGGGGTCCTTTCGAGTTGAAAGATCTCAGGGTTGCTTCGCTGAGCAACACTTGCCAGATGTACAAAATGTTCTCTCCAGCATAGCGAGGCCTGGAACAGCCCTCCAAGGCATTTATAAGCCAATACCTCCTTGAGGGGTATGAGGGGCGTGGTGGCTCAGCGGGTAAGACGCCAGGCTTGTCGATCGGAAGGTCGCAAGGTCGGAGGTTCGAATCCCTAGCCCTGCGTGACGGAGTGAGCTCCCGCACCAGCCCCAGCTCTTGCCAACCTAGCAATTCGAAAGCATGCAAATGCAAGTAGATGAATAGGTACCACTTCAGTGGGTAGGTAACAGCGTTCCGTGCGCGTCATGCCAGCCACCTGACCGCGGAAGCGTCTTCGGACAATGCTGGCTCTTTGGCTAACAAACGGAGATGAGCACCGGCCCCTAGAGTCGGACACGACTGCACAAATGTGCGGGGGGAACCTTTACCTTTACCTTTACATAGTCAAGTATATAGGTCATCAGACTATCATTTTAGTGGCTGACCATTCCAATTGCAAAGGTACAGAATTTAGCAACATTCTTAGAGATTTTAGCGGAAATGTCTGCTAGTAGAAACTACCATTTCAGACTCAGTCCAGCCCTGCACCTAACAGAAGTGGATCCAGCAGTGCAGATTACCAAACCTGGCACAGTGGACAGGGCAACGGGAGGTGGGCTCTGGTTTCAGTGGCTACATTGGAACTTACGCCATGATGTTCTGTATAGGTGATCTTATTAAGCTGCCCCTCCACAAGCTTTTTTTAGGGGGCGTGGTGGCTCAGTGGGTAAGACGCCAGGCTTGTCGATCGGAAGGTCGCATTTTCGGAGGTTTGAATCCCTAGCCCCGCATGACGGAGTGAGCTCCCGCACTCGCCCCAGCTCTTGCCAACCTAGCAATTCGAAAGCATGCAAATGCAAGTAGATGAATAGGTACCACTTCGGTGGGTAGGTAACAGCGTTCCGCGCGCGTCATGCGGCCACATGACCATGGAAGCGTCTTCGGACAGCGCTGGCTCTTTGGCTAACAAACGGAGATGAGCACCGGCCCCTAGAGTCAGACACGACTGGACAAATGTGCGGGGGGAAACTTTACCTTTACTACCTCCTTGATAGCAGTCACATTAATTTGCCAATCATGAACTTTAGGATAATTTCGTGCATAGACTAGGCCTTTAGGTTTCTGACAATTTATAACTAGTTTCCCCTTTGAGCAGAAAGAGGCCAAAGCCAGAAGACGGTAGCATTTCAGATGTGTCTATGAAGGTTCTCAGTCATCCAGGTGGAATTGTCTGTAGCTTGAATCATGTCAACTGGATTTCTATTTTCTCAGTGGAAACGTTTCGCATTTCAGATGTTTCTTTTAAGTGGCACAGCTTACAGTACGTCTTGACGCAATTCAACCGCATCTCCATATCTCTCCCTCTTATGCCAAAGGACACCGAATCCACTTCTGGGGTTGTGAACTCACCATTTTGCTTGTCCGCCAGCATTTCCAGGTTTTTAAAATTAAACTATTATTTATGTTTCAATTTTTTTAAAAAAAATCATTTGTTTCCTTTTTTTCCCTTTTTTTTAACCCTTCCCCTTTTCAGGCTGTTTTTATGAGAAATGCCATGCTGCTGACTACTACAAACTTCCTTTTTTTAAACTTCAGCTGCATCAGAGGGGAAGTTCCTGTTTATTCTTAGTTCCTTTGAAGTTACCACCTCCCACTGAAAGCACTTTTCAGCCTGATACCAAAAGCAGTTCAACTGGAGTATATTACTCAGGCCAAGACTTCACTCAACCAGGCACCCTGGCTCCTGGCCCAGCTTCAAACAAACATGGACTTCCCTGGTACTTAACTCTTGTTTTGCTTGTCAATTGAATTTTCTTCTCCAACACCCACATTCATCCACTGTTGACATTCCCCCCTCCTTTCAGACTCCAAAAACGTAACTTGTATGGTGTAAACCCCACCGGGCCAGGGAAGAGCTGGACCATGTCTAGTCCCTCCTAAGGTTCCCGGGACTGAGCTGCAAAATTCCGGATGTTTGGTATCTCCTTGCTGCCGTTTCATGGACTTCATGGTTTTGCCCCCCAGATCTGGAAGCCTTGGTTCCACCCGTAGACCACTGGAGTGTAAAATAAACAACGAAACTCATTTAGTGGCTTCCCATGTTTTGTTTTTAAAAAGCAGCATAAAAGCACTAGAAGTTCAAAAACAAATGCACTTTCCAATGCTGACATTTGGACTTTGCATCTCTATCACATGCTGTTTGCTTTATTGGAGGAAACAGAAGGCAAAGCATAGCAGGCAGGAGCATCGAGAAGGTTGCTTGGACTGCCCTGTGCAGCTCTTCCGCCTTTCAGATGTTGGCAAGGGTGGAGTCTCACCTAGCTGATGGGTTAATCTGTTTCTGAAATTATTCTCTTGGCAACATCACCAGTCCGATGAAGGACATGGCCTCCGTTTCCTACATCCTACGAGCCTGGATTTTGCTTTCCCTTCATGGTATGTATTGTGCTTTGAGACCCGGACACTCTTTCCTGGAACAGAGAAACCAGGAGAAAGGATGTTCTCATTTGTATCACCCCCCCAGACAGCTTCTCATGATCCCAGTGGTATGGTGAGTAGAGCAAAACTGGAAAGCCTCATTTGGGTTGCTTTGACCGACAACGTAGCAACTAGCAATAAGATTTCTTGACTGGGTGCCTGTTGCACACTCCATGTGGCACTTTTCTATCGCTTTCCTACTTTCCTTACTCTGGAGGGCCTAGTGATGTACCACCTGGGGAACATGGGAAAAGCCTTGCTAAGGTATGCTCCCTAGGACAAAGCAGAAAGACACCGGGCTTTGGTAATGCAGTTCCCCTCTCTGCAATATTAAAGTGATGTTAATGTAAGATGTAATGTAAGAATCCCTAGCCCTGCGTGTGGAGTGAGCTCCCGCACTAGCTCCAGCTCTTGCCAACCTAGCAATTCGAAAGCATGCAAATGCAAGTAGATGAACAGGTACCACTTCGGTGGGAAGGTAACAGCGTTCCACGCGTGTCATGCAGCCACATGAACATGGAAGCGTCTTCGGACAACGCTGGCTCTTCGGCTAACAAACAGAGATGAGCACCGGCCCCTAGAGTCGGACACGACTGCACAAATGTGCGGGGGGAACCTTTACCTTTACCTTTAATGTAAGATGAGGGGCAGACCAATCACAGCCAATCAATTCTGGACAATGAGCTGTAATAGGGCTAATTTATGCCATTTTGAAGTGATGCAAATTATCTCTTAATTACATTAAGTCCAGAGTCAGTTTAGACAATTATAGCTAGAGGGGATCCAACGCTTGCTAATTCTTGCCTATAGTTCTGGCAGGGCCGGCCCTATCATTAGGTGAGACCGAATGGCTAGTTAAGGTACTGATTCTAAGTATCGGCAAAATGGGGACTAATTGATGCATTAACGTGGTGTTTGCCACTGCCAAGGAAGGAAATGAGAGAAGCACTTATGGAATGCCCTGCCTTGACTGCTACGATAAGTTGACCAGCCTTGGCTGCTGTATATCTTGATCGTGTGGAGCGGCATCCTTGTTTGTTTTGAAACCTTTACTAATGTTTTGTTATGCTTAAACTTTAGCCATTTTAAGATGGGTTAAGTCTCCAGACTGCAACTTACTAAATATACTTCTAGGGAGAAAAGATGTTCAAATACTGCATTAGCAAAGGTCAGATCAAAAGGGAGCAACATAGGTTTGAACATGTCATAACTGTAAACATGCAAAATGCGCATTTAATTAATGAATAGCTTGGCCCTTTTTTACTGAATCAGACGCTTGTAGCACTTGTCTTACAGCAGTTCTTGCAGTCAGAATCAAAGTTGGGTTTGATCTGAAAATGGATATCCAGAATCTAAGGGGGTGTCAGGAAAGTTAGGATCCTATTAGATTTGGAGGTGGGAATATCAGCAGTGAGAATGAGATCCAGGTCTTAGGTCCTTTTCGCATTGCCAAGTGAAACTGCAGTCCACCACTCCCTGAGAAAACTATACCTTTGCTGTCCCTAATCCCTCCCTGCATAGGCTGACCATACGTTCCATTTTGAACAGGACAGCCCCGTTTTTTAAGCATTTTTCAACCATCCCGTCATTTTCATAAAAATCTCAATTTTGTCCCGTTTTTCAAACCCAGCAGGAATAGCGTGGAAGGAGGATCTGAGCCGAAGCACAGACCGGGGGGGCAGGGTTTGCAGGTGGGAGCCAATCGTGCAGACCGGGGGTGGGGCTTGCAGGCAGGAGCAAATCACATGGACCAGGGGCGGGGTTTGCAGGCGGGAGCCAATTGTGCGGACCGGGGGCGGGGTTTGCAGGCAGGAGCCAATCGCGCGGACCAGGGGGGCGGGGACCCGTCTTTTTCATGAATATGGAATATTACATAAGACCCTGTCCCGTTTTGCCATCCTGAAATATGGTCAGCCTATCCCTGCACCTATTTTGCTGTTTTGGCTCGCCAATGAATGGTGATGTCCTGATTTCAGGTGTGCAGGGCATATTAAGCAAAAGTGTTTGGTTGATCCCTCTTGACTGATCCACCAATCAAGACAGGGATGCAGGGATGGAGTGAGGATGGGACTAGGGCAAGGGGTGAGAGTCTAAGCAGAAGACCTAAATGTACACTCAAAGCAGGAGACTACATCTGTCATAACCCATCTGCTCATCATGCTTGCCAGTTGGTCTACGGTCTTGTTGGGGAATCAGATTTCTCATTCTTTCAAAACTCTACACTTTGCCAAGCCCAGAGATTTTATTAGGAGCTTCCACTTAGGAAGTGAATAAAAGGGTTGCAAGCTTGCTTGGAAGTGGACAACAGAACAATCACAATGTAAAGTTTGTTTGATGCGGGGGTAGACAACTGGCAGCCCATGTTGTACATGCAACCCAGCCCCCTTTTTGGCAAGCCTTGGAACCAAGCAGGTGACACTGCCAAAATTGAGAGACCCCACACCAAACTGGATGGCACAAAGGTGCATGTTTTGTTAATGAAACCTAGAGAAAATAGGTGTGTCATGTTATTACAAAGCTCTCAATGGTAAAAAGTCTAAAGACTTCTTTGAGTCAAGCTAGATTCCTGGGGGCTATCTGGATATCCCCATTAGATGATGAAGATGAAGATGAAGATGAAGATGAAGATGAAGATGAAGATGAAGATGAAGATGAAGATTTTGCAAAAGGGATATGGCAGGGACAAGTTAATGTGCTCATTGATGAAGCTGAAAATTATTGGCCCCTTTTTGTGCTTTTGGGAAGGGCATTTTAAGAGTCAGGGGAGCTTAAGGGAAAAAATTGTGTGCTAAGTCCTGGGTAGAGCTAAAGAACTTACTTCGAATGTTGGGGGTGGGTTAAAAACAGCAAATTTCACTGCCTTAAATCAGCAGTTTTGCTACCAAACTCCAGCAGCATGAACTGGAAGTCCTATGGTACAAAAATAGGCCAGGAAGCTGGAATACTCTAAAATGTTGTTTAGGCACTTTCAATCTTCCAATTTCTGTGCATGCTCTCTGGGCCAATGCATTTTGAGGCTCTCTTTCTGGTGTGGAGATAAAAGGAATTCTCTGTTTAATCTTTGCCTGTCATCACGCAGCTGTTTATAGCATGGGACCAGGGCCATATAAAAACAGACACTCCTCATTTTTCCTTCCCATCCATAACTATCCTCCCCAAAGATGCTTTTCACTATGACGCACTGCATCTCTGCTTTTGCTACATGCACATGTTGGGGGGGGTTTTTCCCCCTTTAAAAAAATGAGCCATCTTGGTGCCAATTTCTAGAGCTGAGCTTTCCAAACTTTTCATGTTGGTGACACACTTTTTAGACATGCATCATTTTGCGACACACTCTTACAGAAGGGCACAAGGCAGGCACTAGGACCTGCGCGGAATCACAGCAGGTTTGGAGGCAGCAAAGCACAAGGCAGGCACTAGGACCTGCGTGGAATCCTGGCAGGTTTGGAGGCAGCAAGGCACAAGGCAGGCACTAGGACCTGCGTGGAATCCTGGCAGGGCAGGTTTGGAGGCAGCAAGGCACAAGGCAGGCACTAGGACCTGCGCAGAATCACAGCAGGTTTGGAGGCAGCAAGGCACAAGGCAGGCACTAGGACCTGCGTGGAATCCTGGCAGGGCAGGTATGGAGGCAGCCAGGCACAAGGCAGGCACTAGGACCTGCGCAGAATCACAGCAGGTTTGGAGGCAGCAAGGCACAAGGCAGGCACTAGGACCTGCGTGGAATCCTGGCAGGGCTCGAAGGCAGCAGCGGCCCCGACACACCCAGACACTGCAGCCGACACACTAACGTGTCACGACACACAGTTTGGAAAGCTCTGTTCTAAAGTTTTCTTGCCATCCTCACTGGTGTATTTGTCAAGATTTTCATGCCAAATTTACACTTTTTACTGGAAGCTGGCTAGTGTGCACACCAGACGTCTTATCTAACTGGATCAGCTCTGCACTGCCTCTTCTTTCTCAGCAAGATCAGAAAGCTGATATAGTCACTTCGCGAAATTGGTTTCAGCACCCCCTCTCCACAGACAGATAATGATGGGGACTAAATCACCCCCAGGCCAGACAAAAAGATTTCCATTTCTTATTGGTAAAGCTTGTAAGATAGGACGCCGTGTGGTTACATGTTTATACTCTCCTCACTACAAAAATCTCCCCCCAAACTGACCAGAGGCTTTGAACAATATTGGGTAGGCGGATTCAAGCGCCCTTTCCCAAAGCTTCGTTCCAGGGCACTGTGGGAAGGGAAATTAAAATCAGCTGTCTTATCTTGTGGATGCACCTTATCAAACTTAGCTGGAGACAATAAGATTGCTCAGAACATGAGTGTCTCTAATTGTCACCAGCGAAGCTTGAGAAGATGGATCCACAGAGCAGACAATCGGCTAGAGAGCACTTGGCCCGTTTCCAGCCAGAACTGGTCCTGCTTCTGGCCCTTTTATTTACAGAGATGCAAGGGGAAATACTGTATGCAGGCAGTCTCCCCATCTCTGGCTTCCAGTGTTTTGACAAAAGGGAATAATAAAACAGACATGGTTCCTAAGCACTTGGCTGGCCAGCTGTTCGACCTCCCAGGCCACTCAGAGGCGGCTTGCTTGAATGAGACGTTTCTCCTTCCATCCTAGGATGCATCACAGGTTATCCTAAGCAAGCGAATTCTGGGCCAGAAGACACAAGAAACTGTACAATTAACCCACCGGTGAGTTCCTGAATATTACTAAAAATGTGTGTTCTACTAATGGGTTAGAACTGCTTCTCCAAAAAAATTAGGTTTCTGTCCTGGCAACCTCTGATGCCCAAGCGAAGCCCCAGTCCTTCCTGGTAGGAAGAGGCAACACCAGCCCCACTTTTGCAGCCCCCCAAGTCCTTCAGGATCACACCATTGAAATTTGGGAGCAAAATGACAATTTTCAACCATAAAATCTCCCTCTGGGTCTTCCTCTTTAGAGTTTAGGTAGTAAAAAGATGTGTTAAACCAGTGGGGAACTATTTTCTATAAATCACGCCAACCCAGGGATGTCCACAGGCAGATGGTAAGAAAGGTGAAGATGACAGCCCCAATCATACAATCTAAGCCCCGCCCTCATATTTGGTTTATGACTGTCTATCAAGGAAGGAAGGAAGGAGCCCTGCACTTTTTTAAAGGGTGGAGCTTTGATCACATGGTTGGGGCCACCATTTTCCTTTCTTTGACCCCCTCCCTGCGGACACCCCTGCCCTAACCTCTAAGAAAAAAAAGGGGGGGGGGAAATCAACTCACTACTTCATTACCATAACAAACATATTTAAAAATATATATGGGGGGGCCAATCATCCTGGAAGCTGTGCACTCCTTCCATAAAACATCAAGGTCCTTTCTCAACTCCTAGACTTCATGGATGCACTGTTGTATTTATTTATTGACAGTTATTTGTAGGCTGCCTGCATACCCAACTGATTCGACGGGTCTTGCAGTTCTAAAGCCGTGTCATTTTTTGTGGCAACAAAACAGAACTGGTTCATCCTTTTCCAACTTCCCCGTCTCACCCTGGGATTTCCTCCTGATCTCTCACCCTCAAGTACTAACCAGGTCTGATCCTGTTTAGCTTTTCAAAATCAGCTAGGGGCTGGCGATACACAAAAGTAACCGTGCAAATGCTGACCTCCATATCCCTTTGTTCCTTCCTTCCCTCTCGCAACCCTCTGCTGCCACGTTTCATTGTGCCGTAAGTACTTGCCCCCCACGGTGACTAAGACGGGCGAGCGGCTGAAGACCCTACGTGGCCGCATGCGGTCCCACAGCCTCGCGGCCTATATTGTCCCTGCCACAGATGCACACCTGGTAAGTTAAAGAATGCAGGAGCAGCTCCCCCTGATCCAAGGGTGAGCACTGAAACAAGGAGGTAGACCACTAACCATGGTTGAACTACCACCGTAGGATGGACAACTTGTTGGCCCAGGGTTCCCTTTCTGCACCCTTCCGAGCTGACCCTCCTCACAGAACACAGAGTTTCTCACCGTTCTCAGGTGGGACACATGCAGGAACAGTAGAGGAAGTCCTAATATAAGCCCAGAATTCAAACTCCTACCATGACTCGGATTCACCCCTCTGTGAAGGCCACGCTGAGTGCAGTTCTTCGTGTGGTCTGCTAAGACAGAGCGTTGCGTTTTCTGAAAAGTGTGAAGTGTATAGATAGGCCTGGGATCCTTTTCACATAGGACAGCTATCTCTAGGGCCAGGGGCCGTCCCTTGGTCTGAAAACTTTCCAATTTTCCAGAGTGAATACATCGCAGAACGGGACAAGAGGCTCACTTGGATGTCGGGCTTTTCAGGATCAGCGGGTGAGTCCTCTTCTAGACCTACAGCAACCCACACACTCTCAATTTCTTAGCTGAGCCTCAGGTCATCAGGAATCAAAATGCACCTGTTCTGAATGCCAGCCAGTGATCAAGTAATAAAAAAAATACATCTGAATTAATTATTCTCAATCATCACTGGAAACAACCACATTTCACCCCCCGAGTCATACGATAGGGCCTCAACCGTTAAAAGATACGATTTTCAAGGCCATCTCTTTGGCTGTATTCACTCAATCGGTTTGACCAGGACAATCAAAGACCTTGACCCGCATTTGAACAACGTACTAAAGTTAACTATTTTTGCTTTGATTTTGGTTTTAGTAGCTTAGCCAGCTGGGCAAACCCAACTTGCTTGGTTGGTTTATGGCTCAATGGATTGTGCAAACCCAGAAAAAACAGGCTAGTTCCATAATGAGGTTAAGTGTGTTGTGAATGTAGTGAACACCTTTGCCAGTGGTGTACCACCACCATGTTCTTGCAGCATGCATCCATGGTAAGAGTAAGGCCCAGCTACATCCACTTGAGAGCCCAGTTCCCAGATGCTTGCAACAGAAGTTAAGAAAGAGGGCAAGAAGTTAAGAAAGAGGACAATCCAACGGGCCAAGTGGGAGTAGGACATCTGCTGCCGTGTTTTCCCTAAAGCTTAGCCTATCAGAGAACCCAAGCGAGGTTCCGGTGGGTGAAGATTGATGCTCCAAGTTGTCAATGATTGAGTGGGTCTTGGGGTTGGGCGGTGAAGATGTTCATGCACCAAATATTGCAGACAGGGCTTTCTGAGATGGCTTTCAGAGGGACCAGTTTGCTTCCTGAACTACTGGGCTGATGTTCTGGCTTTTCTGACTATGTGTATCTAATATAGATGATATCCACTTTACCTGGTGGTGCCAAAAACTGGACTATCGCTACCTTGAAACCTAGACCCAACCCCAGTTCTGCACCAGTAGAAATGCTGTCTGAGAAGGACTAGGGAGAGAAAGAATGGAAAACGAGAATGTAAATGGTCCACAAAGAGGAATAAAGGAGTGGGTGTGTGGGTGGGCCTCCCCAGATGGCAGCCTCCTCCAAGGGCCCTCAACTCTGGCAACCTCACTGACATTTTCTGATGAAAACAGCCCCACTGATAATCAACACACGAGCACTAGGAGCACAGACAGCAACCATGCCAGCCTTGTGACACTCTGCACACGTAGTACCCAAAGTGTGGACCTACTCAGTTTTAGATAGATGTGCTAATCCCACACACGACAGCACCACACCCCCTAATCACCACAACAAACCCTATCCCAATCTCTTGTAAATGACCTCTCAGCAGCTATAAACACCAGCAGGAACACACACCCTCCACTTGGGCACAGAGAGAATCTTCTAGCTGTGCTCCTGTCCTCTGAAGATGCCAGCCACAGCGACTGGCGAAACGTTAGGAACAAAAACTGCCAGAGCACGGCCACACAGCCCGGAAAACCCACAACAACCATCGGATTCCGGCCGTGAAAGCCTTCGACTAGACACTACTCAGTTTTCTTTGACAGCGTACTACAGCAATCCTCATCCATTTAAGCTTGGCCAATTTTCCTTCTGGACAAATGTTATAGCTCTAAGTCATTTAGTTAGAATACGCAGGACATAACAAGCTTGGCTGGTTTTGCTGCTACAGACAAAGAGAACTCCTTTTGGGACTGTTGACAAGCATGAGGCAAGTGGTATGAAGCCATGGTATTATCTCAGCCACGCTCACAAATCAATTTGTATGGGTTGGTTCCTCCTTTTCCTTGGGCACAGGGTGGATGTTGCTCAACCATATCCTGGAATTAGGGGGCAACAGTACAGTTCCCAAGGAAGCTGTGATGGCAAGGGTGTTTGAGTGGGATGTAGGGATTATATTTTATTTTTTTCTGTGTTGGATACACAGAAGCCATTCTACCGGGGTTACAATGGCTCATCTCCAGCCCCAGGATAAAGGCAGCATCAGATTACTCCACCCCCAGTTGAATTATGAATATGTAGAAGGAGGACAAAGAGCAAATGTATTTATGCAAAATAATAATGAAAGGCTCTTTCTTACTGGATCTTGCAATCAGCAGAACTGCCGTGCGATAGCTATATTTAACGTATTCAAGATGCTTAAACGTGCTAGATGGATTCACACTGCATGCGTTTTTTAAAAATCAACAAAAAGAGACATAAACCTCCCACATGTAATTTCCCACATCTGTCATCCAATTGCTGAAGCTACATATGTATGTAAACTAAAATTGTCCAAGAAGCTTGGACATTAGCAGATTTCAGAAAAGATGCACCTGAGATTTAAAACTCACTCATAGCATCAACTGGCAAAATATTTTCGCCTTCTTTGGAAGCTGGATTTCAGGGAATTTAAGACCTACTCTCAATTTAGGCCTAAAATCTTAATTTATAATAAAGATACACGTGCTGTTAAGCATGTGCAGAGTGTCCTTCCTTCACCCACAGAAAACTCCATCCTGGGAAACAGGAGTGAAAGCTGAATGTAAAAAGATGTTGTTTTTCGACTCCATTTTATCCTCAGCCCCACTGATTTTAGAAATTAATCCTTAGGGACTGGCGTGATCACCCTACAGAAAGCCGCTCTCTTCACGGACAGCCGCTACTGGACCCAAGCTGAGCGACAGATGGACTGCAACTGGGAGCTGCAGAAATCAGGTTTGTCCTTGTCTTAACCTTGTCTTAGTGCGCCATATTGTCTCTTTCCAGCTCCAGTGCGGCCCACTAGCTGTTGTCCATGAAAGTGATATCCTAAAGTAGTGTTTCTCAGCCTTGGCAACTTTAAGTTGTGTGGACTTCAACTCCCAGAATTCCCCAGCCAGCATGCTGGCTGGGGAATTCTGGGAGTTGAAGTCCACACAACTTAAAGTTGCCAAGGCTGAGAAATACTGTCCTAAAGCAATCTTCTCCAAACTTCCTCCCTCCAGTTGTGTTGGGACCACAACTCCCAGAATCCCCTAGCCAGAAGGCCATGTGGGCTAGGCACTATTGGAGTTGCTGAGCCAACATAGCTGGCGGTAGGGCAAGAAAGTGGTCCTAGGATGCCTTGCTGTGAAATAGGTGGTTGGTTCCAATACAAAATGCATCTCTGAAGGCATGAAGAGCTGGGGACCAGAAGCTGCAGGACAACATTGTCTCAGAGAAGAAACTGGTTCATGCTCAGTTTGAGAAATCGTGGATCAGATACTCTCATTGCAGAGTCCTCTTGGACAAGGGCCACCTCTTCCTCTTCCTTGCTGCTTTCCCCATTTATTTGCTGTACCCTCTGAGCCAAATCAAGTCCAACTCCCAGAAAAGAAGAAAGCAACAGAACATGGGGCAGCTCCTCCTCCTCCAACAGTTGGCAGCCTCAGAAAGGGCAGCTGGACAGTTAACCACAGCCAGGAGAACATCTGCAGGAAGAGGCTGCAGGGAACTTGGGATGTGGACCTGGTGGTGCTGATAACCAATGCTTTGAACCTGTCTAACCCATCTCACCTTTTCAGGTCTGTCACTAACAGTCACCACTGACTTGATGGCACGTAAGCCATCAAGAAGGGACTTATTTTCTATCTGTTTACCAGAAGATTGTAGGAAACAGCCTCTTACTCTCAAATCAGAGCACTGGTTTCTTTCACACAGTATTGTCTACATTGACTGGCAGTTTTCCGCCTCTCCCTGGAGGTCAGACCTGGGCCTTCTGCCTACTCAGCAAGCGCTCAACTGCTGTTCCATGGTTCTTCCAACAATCGACTCGTGGGTTAGCTCTTGGGGCCACTGAAATAGGAGTCAGTTCCTGCTGGGTTGGTCCATGATTGCAGCCATCCAGTCCTTCAGCCAAGAGGCATGGCTGATTTGTCCTTTCTTTTGCAGAGTGGATTAACTTCATTGGAGAATGGATACTCAATGAAGTTCCTGCTGGGGAAATCATTGGACTGGATCCCTTCCTCTTTTCTATTGGTACGAAGCATCTTTGAACTGAGTTAATTGGGCACATCTGGGTCAGGCTCAAGGAGGTGATGGCCAGTCCACCAAGGAAGACGATGCTACCTCCGTTTTTTTTCTGTTGCTTGTCCCTGCTGTGGCAGCTTGCACTGAAAAGTTTAAGCAGCTGCTATGACTTCCCGATCTCCCATTACAGTCTCCTGGCTGGGGAAAGCAGCTCTGGTGGGATTTTTTCAAGATCTCTCCTTCTCATTTTCTTTCCCTAGATAATTGGGACAACTATCAACAGATCCTGGAAGGTGCAAATAGGACCTTGGTTCCCCTTGAAGAAAACCTGGTGGACCTTGTGTGGGGCACCCAGCGGCTTCCTCCGCCCACCAACATAATCTATCAGCTCTCAGACAACTTCATTGGTATATTTGGGGCACAAATGAAGTGACAAAGGGAGATTGGTGGGGAGGCTTGGCCCTACTGGCTGGGGATGAAGGATGCTGTCGTTCAATATACCTGGAAGACATCGATTTCAGAAACGTGGTCTTAGGGTAACCCTCCTCACCTTAGATTGGCCGCCTATCCATTCTGCTGTTTAGTAGAAGGACTGCAGGCAATAAGAAAGTGTTACGGGGTTTTTTGCTACCTTGGGGCCAAAATGGACACCGTTTTATAGTGAAGGCTGGGAGGTTAAAATTCTCATCAGTCAGACCTCCCATTCCTTCTGACCTTTTAGGAAGTACATGGCAAGAGAAGGTTGCCAATGTCCGGAGGCAGATGGAACAACATAGCAGGAAGCCCACAGCAGTCTTACTCTCTGGCCTCGAGGAGACGGCGTGTAAGTCAGTTAATATTTAACGGGTATCCACACACTTCCTTCTCTTCTAGCACTCTATCATCCTTTCTTGCCTACTTTCCTACTCGTTTTACCAATGGCTTCTGTAAAGAGTAACAAGGATGACCTTGGCAGAGAGATGCTGGAACTGTTACCCGGGCAAAAGGGGCTGAAACATTTTTTAAGTCCAGAACATCCAGATGACATTCAGAAGCGGCTCAGGCAGACACCTCCCTAATTCACAGGAGTATAAGAAGGGGGGGAGGTGAAGCACAATCACACTTGCGAGATTCTTATTATAGCCAATCTCAACCCAAGTAGTTTTAGCCTTCCTGTGGAATTGGTTTCCTGGTCTGGTCTACCTAGTGGGGTTGACACTTCTCAGCTTGGTCTGCAAACATTTTCTGATCAGTCCTAAGCTTAGCAAGTAGAACTAGTAAGGCAGAGCTTTCGAAACTTTTCATGTTGGTGACACACTTTTTAGACATGCATCTTTTAGCGACACACTCTTACAGCAGGGCACAAGGCAGGCACTAGGACCTGCGCGGAATCCTGGCAGGGCAGGTTTGGAGGCAGCAAGGCACAAGGCAGGCACTAGGACCTGTGCGGAATCACAGCAGGTTTGGAGGCAGCAAGGCACAAGGCAGGCACTAGGACCTGCGTGGAATCACAGCAGGTTTGGAGGCAGCAGGGCACAAGGCAGGCACTAGGACCTGCGGGGAATCCTGGCAGGGCAGGTTTGGAGGCAGCCAGGCACAAGGCAGGCACTAGGACCTGCGTGGAATCCTGGCAGGGCTCGGAGGCAGCAGCAGCCGCGACACACCCAGACACTGCAGCCGACACACTAACGTGTCCCAACACACAGTTTGGAAAGCTCTGTACTAAGTCTTCTCAAGAAAGGTGAAGGGTTAGGAACAGCCTAAAGTTCAGTTGTAGAGGACCAGTTTGCTTGCAGAAGTTTCCAAGTTTACTTCGAAGCATTTCCCAGTAAGATCTGGCCGAGTACAGAAAAATCTTTGGAAGATTCCACCTCAGAATACCATTGCCCTACTTCTTCAAAAAATTCTGCTCATCCAACTCCCTTCTTTCCAATTAATATCTGCCAGTATCCATCTGTATAATTAAAGACCACTTTACAGATTAGAAAACTGTAAAAAACCAAAAGTTGATATGCCCAGCATGTTAAAGATTCGATCTTGCCTCTCATTCCCCCATTACACAAAGGTTCCGGTTTTATCTCTTCTTCCCACTTTTGTCAAATTCTTCTTCCCGGCTCCCTGTTATTCCCTTAGCCGCTTCCCTGTCCCTCTTCGGCTATCCTCTCTTCTTTTAATTGCTTAAAGGCTGTCCTGGCTTAAAGGAGGGAGATATTAGAAACTTCTCTTTGTTTCCCATAGGGCTCTTCAATCTTCGAGGAGACGACATTCCTTACACCCCCGTGTTCTACGCTTACACTCTTCTCACCAAGACAGATATCAGGTACTTGATCTCCCTGCAACAATTCAGTCCACAGTCTGGTTCCCATCATCAAGTGGGAGGTTCCACAAAACGTGGCCAGGTTCCAACCAGGCAATCCGCCACCTCCTTTCCTTTCCTTTCCTTTCCTTTCCTTTCCTTTCCTTTCCTTTCCTTTCCTTTCCATTCCTTTCCTTTCCCCTCCCATTCTATTTTTCCTTTGATTTTCCATCTCCACCCCCACAAATGCTCAGACATCGTTGGGCTGTCCTTAGGAGAGAAAATTGCCTTCTTCGTCTTTTCATTTTTTCCTAAAGACTTTTTGGTCCCGTGGCATCTTTGGGGTTCCTAAGATCCCTCCGATGTGCAGAGTCGCGTGGGCTCCGACCATTGGAGTTGCTGAGGTCCTGGCAATCATCTCTGAAGTACCGTAGTAAAATAAATAACAAAGCCCCGGGTGCATGTCTGACAGCCTTATAAGATCCAGGACAACATCATGATAAAACATCAGGTTTTAGGCCTGAGCCCTGAGTCCAAGTTAAATGTTGTTTTGCAAAGAGGATGCAAGAATGTCAGAATGAAGAGACTCATGGCCACGGCATCTACGTGGCATGTTCACATTCAGGGACGGTATTTCTCTGATCTGCCAGGGAACTGAAGTTGCAACTGCTATAGACACAAAGGGTTTGCCCACCAGCTTCCAGAGCCTTTTGGCTGGATGCCACAAAGGAATCCGAGTGCCAGCTGGAACTTTGAAACAACCTAGAACTCTGATCTGACCTGACAAAACAAGGCTTAAGTTCTTAAGGAGGAAACGAGTTACTTGTAAAATCGTGGGGGGCGGGGGAAATGGGAAAAGAGCCATGTTTATATGGAGTGTACTTTGTGTATTTGGAAGCGAACATACAGCTTACATTTGAATTCACAGGCATGAGAAGGAAGAGGAACGCTTTGGGTTGTGAAAAGCATTCAGCGGGTCTGCCTAACAGGGCTTTGTGTTAAAATAACTTGACTGTTTAGGACACTGCAGATGGGGAGGTTTTAAAATAAATGAATGATCCATGCTAGTTAGTGTTATATTTGTATATATTTTCAGTGAACAGCAAAACAAATGTTGGGGGGGAGAGGCCTTTGCCAATGTGATGTCCTCCAGATGTGTTGCACTACAAGTTCCAAGATCCTTTGTCCGTATGGGAATTGTAGTTCAGCATATCTGGAACACGGCAAGTTGAGGAAAGCTGACCTAAGCCGTTTTCTTCCCTGCTCTGAGAATAGTAACAAGGGGGCCTAAAAGAAATGCCTTTGAACCCAGGAGAAGCCCATTTCAGCCTTCCCCTTAGCCAGTGAGCAATGGGTTGAAAGCTGCAAGATGTGGGCTGAAATCTTGGCTTGGCCCAAAGTCAGCGGGCTGACGTTATGCCAATCATCAACTCTTAACCTACCCTAACTTGCAAGGTTGTTATGGGGCCGCTAAAAGGAGGGAGCATGGCCAGGAAATGCTACCCCCAAGACCATGGGGCAACGGTGGGGTGAAAATGAACCATTCTAGAGGTGTGAATGGGGCTCCCCTGTGGATGCTGAACCCAACAGCCCAGCCAGCATGGCCAATGGTGAAGGATGTTAGGAGATGTAGGTGGGCAACATTTGGGAAAGTCACATTTTCCCCACTCCTAGAATAAACTCTTCTCCAATTGGACACCTCAGTTTCCTTTTATTTGCTTCCAGTCTGTTTGTGAACCAGAGTCGCCTGAGCAATGAAGTATTCCAGATGTTGACGGCAGGATGCCCAGAATCTCTGTGTGTGAAGGTGGAAGACTACAGCCAGATAAGTGCCAGCCTGAGAAAATATGTCCAGCAGGATGGGGTGATCATCTGGATCGGAACAGAGTACACAACTGTGGGGCTTTATAAGGAGATCCCCCAAGTAAGAGAGAAGAGAAAGGGGAAAGATAAGATTCTTCTTCTTCTCCCCAACCTACCCTAACCTCACAGTTTCTCCCATGATTATAGGAGGAGTATCTCCTAATCACTCCTCCGCCCCCAGCTATGAGCTCTCTCTTCAAACACCTACTGAGTCCAAGAACTTAAACCCATTTTAAAAAGACCAGAAATTTAGCAGAACCACAACACCATCTTAGAAGCTGTAAACAGGAATAGAAAAAACTGAGCAAGTAGAAGAAGATAACTATCACAAATATTTCCATTATGACATCAGGCCATCAGCAATTCCCCAAAAAAAGACTTGGATCTGTGCTACAGTTTGCACCGTGGTCCTAAGTGCAAAGATGTAATTCTTAATTTCTAAGAGGGAAAAAATAATAAGTGCTCAATTTCCACTTTAGGAGAGCTTTATGCCACTTCCTTCCTGATAGCTCTGATCCCAAGGAAAGATACCCTGTGCTGCTATTCACTGCAGAAACATTTGAAGATTAAATGGGCAGAAACTAAGGGCAGATGAATGCAACTGATGAATGGAATTTGCTGTCACTAGTGGTACAGTTGGGTAATATTTAATCTCTGAATGGTTGCATGTCCTCACATATAGTCAAGGGGGCGTGGTGGCTAAGCGGGTAAGACGCCAGGCTTGTCGATCGGAAGATCGCAAGTTCGGAGGTTCGAATCCCTAGCCCCGCGTGACGGAGTGAGCTCCCGCACTAGCCCCAGCTCTTGCCAACCTAGCAATTCGAAAGCATGCAAATGCAAGTAGATGAATAGGTACCACTTCGGTGGGAAGGTAACAGCGTCATGCCGGCCACATGACCGTGAAAGTGTCTTCGGACAATGCTGGCTCTTCGGCTAACAAACGGAGATAAGCACTGGCCCCTGGAGTCGGACACGACTGCACAAATGTGCGGGGGGAACCTTTACCTTTTTTTTATGCTGGTACCAATGTAATAAGCCAATCCTACTGTATTTGGGCACCTTCTTCTTATTCCATTCAATGCAGCCTAAGGCATCTATCCTAAAAGGACCTGTTAGCCCAGATGTGGCCACAGCCAAGTCATTAGATACCTTTCAAGAACATAAGGCAAATTTATAGAGGCCAGTTCTAGCAGAAATTCTGGCTTGTGATGGTTACAGACCAGAAGTTGTCACTTACTAGACAAGGATGGATTCGTGTTCCAAGCATCCATGGCTGTTTGCTGGTGATGGGAATTGTAATCCAACTAGGCCTGAAGGGCCAGTGTTCTCCAGCCTCTACTGGGTGCTGCCCTGCTTTGCATGCTCCTTGTGGGGTACAACTGCTTGTGGGCTTCCCAACTTTCCAATAGCCTCTCTCAACCCGTGGTGGGAAGCAGGATGCTGTATTCTGTAACCATCTGGTCTGTTTCAGGAGAGCTCCTATGAATGTACTTAACTTTTTCCCAGTTTTTCTTACTGAGTTTTGGGGTCACACTCAGGCTCTGGGGACAAGCCAACAAGTTTGCCCCCTCCTATCCCACATGAAGCTCAGGCAGAGGAGCACTGCACACTCTTCCGAGATTCATGGAGCAGCAGAAGCTCTTGTAGGAACTGACCCATCCCAGAAGCTCTTGTAGGAACTGACCCATTCTAGCATTCAGGAACTGACCTGAAACAAAATACGTCAAGGTCCCAGTGAATGGTGCCAAAGGCCTATTCCCAGCTGTGCATTTGCAGGTGTATCCCTCAAGAAGCTGTCCTAATCCCCCCTTTCCTGTTCACAGGAAAATCTCTTGGAAGACAATTTCTCCCCCGTCATGCTCTCCAAGGCTGTCAAAAACTCCAAGGAGCAGAAGCTGATGGAAGCAGCTCATGTACGTAATCCCGCTGCAGGGACACCCTCCCCATGTGATGCAACGACCTTGAGAGCTGAGGTCCGAAAGGACCTTCAGGAGTCAACAAAAAGTCAACTCCTTTCGCCATCCCCGTGCAGCTGGGAAGATTTTGAGGGCTGCAGAACAGCTTTGCTAAGCTGAGCTGCAGCCAAGGGGCAGAGGGCGGAGGGGAGAAGAGCACAATGTATAGTGGGAAACTCTTGCCTGCAGATCCTTTGAGGGTGTGAACGAAGGTAAGTGTAACCAAGCTCCCATCAACGTTTGGGATTTTTCCTCTCTTTAAATGGGTGGTCTTACTTGCAGATGGTTTGGATGGGAGTTTTATCTGTGTGTGTTAAATCCTTTCCCACTTCTCATCACACACACACGCACACACATATGCGCAGAGCTGTTCTTCCCCATACAGGGTTTGGGATCACATTTAGAAGGATAGTTGAAATGTGTGAGAGGCATGTTGTTAATGTTTTGGTCTCCACTGAGGTCTGGAGATAGAAATAGGCTCTGGAAGGTAGTGAGGCTGGGAACTGGTTCTGGAACACACACTTCAGTAGCTGTGCGCACATGTCGCGTTTAATTTGGTTACTGAATTAACCTATTTTGGGGGGTTCTCCCAATAGACTGAATCACACTAACCCAAAGAGCTAGATTTGCACATCAGGCTCCACCACAAAAAAGCAAACATTATTCAAACTAACCAAGCAGACCGTTGTGTAAATATAGCCCCGAGGGATTTACGAACCCAGGGAAGTACTCAGCGAGCAGAGCCGGTAAGTCCTTGCTTAAATTTTGTTCTGGCGGAAGCAAAGGAGGACAGGGCCACGGGTGTTTTTCTATCAAATCCTGCTATGGTAACCTCTCCCTTCCCGGCTTGTCCTCATGCAGCGGCGCAGGGTGAATCTCAGTGGCTCTCACGTGTGCCTCTCCTTGCTTTGCGTTTGCACAGATACGAGATGCCGTGGCACTGATCCGGTATTTGGTTTGGTTGGAAAAGAACGTGCCCAAGAACTCTGTGGACGAGGTGTCTGGTGCACATTACCTGGACACGTTACGTAGGTCAGTCTAAACGGGGCAATTTTAGGTGCCACTAGTAAGCAGAGGGGAAACCGTACATCTAGAGCAGTGTTTCTCAACCTTGGCGACTTTAAGACGTGTGGACTTCAACTCCCAGAATTCCCCATGCTGGCTGGGGAATTCTGGGAGTTGAAGTCCACACGTCTTAAAGTCGCCAAGGTTGAGAAACACTGCTCTAGAGCAGAGCTTTCCAAACTTTTCATGTTGGTGACACACTCTTACAGCAGGGCATCATTTCGCGACACACTTTTACAGCAAGGCACAAGGCAGGCACTAGGACCCGCATGGAATCACAGCAGGTTTGGAGGCAGCAAGGCACAAGGCAGGCACTAGGACCTGCGCGGAATCACAGCAGGTTTGGAGGCAGCAAGGCACAAGGCAGGCACTAGGACCTGCGCGGAATCCTGGCAGGGCCCGGAGGCAGCAGCAGCCACAACACACCCAGACACTGCAGCCGACACACTAACGTGTCGTGACACAGAGTTTGGAAAGCTCTGCTCTAGAGAGTCAGTTAAAACATTAGCTGAATGATTGCATCCATTCACCAAATTGAATTTATTTATTTATCAGGTGCTCCTGTGCAAAATTACGGGGTTTTGTCCCAGGCTGATTCAACAAATCAGTTGGCATCGTGATGCCTTGAACTGTCCATCGGAGTCAAATTGTTCCGATATTTCAAATCAGAGAACTCTCTTGAACGAAAAGGGTACTATATTTTGAATCAATGATGCAGACCAGCTGGGGCATATCGTATGACCCTAGTAAGAAATTTGGCTCTGCACCAAACGATAATATGAACTGTTTCATTTTGGCTTGGTGTGCTATGCAAACCCAGCGACTGGGAGGTTATTCAAGAAGCCATGATCAAGCTATGGTTTGTTTTAATGCAAGGTGGGTATCCAGTCACAGAATTCCAGGTGTCCTTTCTTCTTGCACAGGGAAGAGCTGCACTGCAAGGGGCCCAGCTTTCAGACCATCTCGGCTAGTGGCTTGAATGCCGCACTGGCTCATTACAGGTACTGGGGAGAAGATGGGAAGAGGGAAGGGTTTTATGGAGGGTGGAGAGCAGGCAACACTCAGATGCTTTGCTACCTAGAAAGAAAAGCACCCCATTCTCGTGGTCAGTGAGACTACAGAACCCTATGTGAGTAACCAGTTAGTAACCAGTTAGTAACCAGTTAGGCAAAAGCATCGGGGCCTTCCCCCTCTTTGTGATGAAGTCTTCCAATGACCGCCTTGCATCCTCTTGCTTGTTGAAAGCCAAAGTGGCTACCACAGAGGATGTGAGCTAAAGAATGCCAAAAGGTCTCTGGCTTGCAAAAGCTCTGAGCATATAAAGGAAAATGTGCATCTTGCAGGATTCTGCACAGGGAGGAGAGAAGGGAAACATACCACAAGGTGGGGTGCTGGCTACCAGCTTGGCGGGCTTCAGAAACAGGTTGGACCACTTCATGGAAGTCCTGGGGATCAATGGCTCTTCGCCTTGAGGGCAGTGGGATTGCCTCTGAAGGCCATCTGCTGGGAGACTCGTGGGCTTCCTTGGGCACTTGGTTGGCCACTGTGGCAACAGACAGCTAGCACTGCACGTGCCAGGGGTCTGATCCAGCAGGGTGCTGCTTAGGTTCTTCTGTTCTGCCCAAGAACACGTGGGTTTGTTCTTATGGATGCAAGTTATGAGAGTCTGGAACTAAGAGCCCTCTTCTGGAATCCAATATCTCATTTCCCATGCTAGCCAGACAGCTGCTCCAAGGAAGCACTTCCCTCTCTTGAATGGCAGGAAAGCAGTATGCCCCCTCCCCCTATTTTTGCCCCAGCAGCTGGTATGCAGAGATATCCTGCCATGGAACATGGAAGTTCTTCTCTTTCATTCAGTAGCACAAGCTGCAGCGGTGGTCTTCAGCTTAGAGCAAACGTTTCCAACCTATGGTTGGACAATGCTGCCTGTGATCTCTGGTATGGGTGCCAATTTAACAGCCAAAACGTTGGGAAATCACTCTGTCTCCCAGGATTCTGGGATTCTTACCTGAAATCTTGCAAGTCTGCAAGGGGCAATTTTTTAAAACATTAGAAATCGCAAGATTTCAGCCATCTTTTTAAGATGATGATGATGATGATGATGATGATGATGATGATGATGATGGGATTGATGAAAAGCAATCTGAAAAAAATTACAAAATATGGGGACTTGCAGATCGAAGTTGAACGCTTATGGAAAATGAAATCTGCTGTTATACCAATCGTGATTGGAGCTCTTGGAGCAATACTTAAAGGACTCCCTTGATATTTGGAAATTTTGAATTTACTGGATCTCAACACCCTAATTTTACAAAAAAAATGCCCTGCTTGAAATTGCCTATATCCTCAGACACTACCTTAATACTTCCTAGGTCCTTGGTTAGGACTTGAATTATTTCGTTTTCACCAGTCTTTGACTGTAAATCTAATTGTAGATTATTATTGTTGTTGTTGTTGTTGTTGTTATTGTTATTATTATTTTGGGATCTTGTGGCATGTGGCTGGTACCCACAGTCAGTTGTTTATGTGGTGGTCCTCAAATGGAGTTAGAGAAACGTTTGAAGGATTAGGGCTCTCAGAGGCTACTCATCCTCATGTGGCTTACGTATCAGCTCTGGGAAAAAAGGAAATGTCGTTCTGGAACACCAGATGCCAGAGGGAAAATCCTTATCCTCCTATCCTGCTTGTAGGCTTCTAAGAAGCACCTGGTAAGCTACTAGGAAAAACAGGATGCTTTCTTGCAGAGACAGTCACCGATCCCTCCAGATGTTGTTGGACGGCAATTCCCATCATCTCTGAATTCCCATGATTGTTGGGACTGGTGGGAGTTAGATTTCAGCAACATCCGGGGGACCATAGATTGTCCATCCCTGCTGGATTTGAAGGAATTGGTTCAAACTGTTGGCCAGCCCAAGTCCATTTAACAAGAACCATCAGGAAAACTAGGCCAGTGAAGAGCTGGCCAGGTAGACATTCCACTCAGCCAGTTGCAGCAAGATGTGATGTTGATGTATTGTAGATATTTTGAAATATTTATATGATATGTAGTAAAAACAATACATAATAATCAAGCTTAATATTATTATCAGGTTTGTTAAAGTGCATGAATGGAATTATCTGTGATCCTCTCTGGCAATGGATCTTTTTGAAGGCAACATACCTTTCCTTGTTTCTCTTTCAGCCCCTCCAATCTTACCTCTCGGAAGCTGTCTCAGAATGAAATGTACCTGGTGGATTCTGGGGGCCAGTATTTGTGAGTATGGGCATCAAGAGCCATGTTCTTGGGCCAGGGTCAGATACCAGCATTTGGCAGAAAGATTTCAAAGGATCTTCCTGGCTAAGGGTAGAAATTGGGGTGTGCTCACAGAACAGCTGTTTAGTTTATATCCCATCAAGTTGATGTTGAGTCTTAGCAATCACATAGATCAGAGCTTTCCAAACTGTGTGTCGTGACTCGTGTGTCGCGGCTGCTGCTGCCTCCGAGCCCTGCCAGGATTCCACGCAGGTCCTAGTGCCTGCCTTGTGCCCTGCTGCCTCCAAACCTGCTGTGATTCCGTGCAGGTCCTAGTGCCTGCCTTGTGCCTGGCTGCCTCCAAACCTGCCCTGCCAGGATTCCACACAGGTCCTAGTGCCTACCTTGTGCCTGGCTGCCTCCAAACCTGCTGTAATTCTGCGCAGGTCCTAGGGCCTGCCTTGTGCCCTGCTGTAAGAGTGTGTCACGAAATGATGCCCTGCTGTAAGAGTGTGTTGCGAAATGATGCATGTCTAAAAAGTGTGTCACCAACATGAAAAATTTGGAAAGCTCTGACATAGATAGATTTTTCTCCAGGAGGATCTGTCCCCAACCTGGTCCTCCAGGTCTCCCAATGGTGCACCCATCACCGCTGTAATTGAGTCCATCCACCTTGCAGCTGGCTGTCCTCTTCTCTTTCCTTCCATAGCTCTTTAGTACAAGGTTGATTTCATCTGACCAACCAGCCACTTTCTCCTTAACTGAAACTTTGCAATTTAGGGGTGCCAGAGAGGATCTATCAGAAGAAAATGTCAAAAAAAAAAAGCAATATTTGATCTTAACAGAGAAGGGTAGACATAAATACATACACAAGTCATTCCTTGGGGGAAGACCAGAATACAGTTGTTAAAAATGCATTTCAAAATGTTCTCTTTCAGGATAAAAACAGGCAGCTGTCATGTAGGGGGATCTACCTTTAAAAAAAACTAGAAGCTTTCAATTCACCAAACTGAAGGCAAAAGTTATTGCTTTGGAATCAAAGAATTTGGTTTCGAGTAGCAGAATCGAAAGGAGCCTGGTTCACACAGTGTACTCTGTACTGGTCCCTGGGGCAATTTGTTACCATTCTTATTAAATAACCCAGCGTCAGAAGCCTGTCCTGATCGGCTGTGAATAACCCAAGGCCCGGGTACTAGATCTGGCTTTATCCTCCTTCCACCCTTGATTTAAAGGCAGTGCTAAAACAAAGGCTTTGCTCTGTAAAGCAGACATGATGGCCATAGTCACATGACTGTCCCGGGAAGTCAGAAAATTCCTGCTTTGTTGGGGGGCTCAGTGGAGGAAGTTCCGTCTTGAAGCAGCTTCTTCCTTGTTTCTCTCTTAGCGATGGAACAACAGACATCACCCGGACCATCCACTGGGGGGAGCCCACAGCTTTTCAGAAGGTAAGGCTGATTTTCAAATACACCTGAATGGTACCCCTGGTATCAACTGCTGCCTTTTCCCCCAGACCTCCAGAGATGCTTCACTTTTTTTATTTCCTTGCTGGAAGGATGATGCTGGCTTAGAAGGTGGCTCTCAAACACATTGGTGTGAGCTTACTTTGGGACTAAGCTTTTGTCTGGCTTTCTCCAGGAAATCTAACTCCATCCTTGCTGGAGGGGGAGGGGGAGGGGGGAGGATTCCCCCAAAGCATCTGAATCAGGCTTCCTTTGTGAAACAAGTAATGTCCCAGAAATCCGTAATTGGCACCAGATGGGAGAGGGTACAAGCACTCGTCACTAAAATAATCAAGTGCCAAGTATTTTGTCCAGCAAAGGGTAGAGTAGAATATTCACTAAAATGTACTATGGTGTTTTCCAACAGTTAAAGGGGAAATGTTTTATTTGGAGAAGGAGAAAGGAGATATTTTTTGTATTATCTTCAAGAAAATACTGGATGAATAATTGGAGAGATGGAGTACAGAGGTCTTGTGAGCGAGATGTGCTCCTCCAGCACAGACATATTTATTTAATTTAAACTTATTTTGGTCTGTAGCAACTGGGCAGTTCTTTTGTATGTCGTTCATACAAGCCATCTGCTGGATAGTTACGTATATTCTGGATTCACACATCACAGTAAGCCATGGATTGTTGAACCAGTTATACTGACCTGATTCATCTACAGTATAAGATTAAGCCATATGCTGTATGGCTGACAAAACTGCAGGGTTGAGTTCAAATATTGTGCTAAGGCTTAGCAGCTAAGCAAAACCAAGAGATGTTATGGCTTTGCGTATGTGAATCTATCTGCTGTGCAATTTGGTATCTGAGATGCTGTTCCTGAAGTTCTGGTTTGTTGAGGAGAACTTGGGATTGGATAGCTTCCTGCTATAAAAATCGAGTATGTATTATTTTCCAGGAAATGTAATCGATGCTTATCTCGGTTGACCTGGTTTGATCCATATAGATATGGGGCGATTTTGTTATTACTAATGGGCACAGCATCATCCCTTCCATACTGACAAAACACTGAGCTGTCCCAAAGGGCCATAACGTCCATATCACAGGAAACAATAATTCCATTTTATTCCATAGAAGTCGGAGCATCAAGAGCAATCGCCTGGTTCTGGACAAGTAGACTCAGCAGGATGACCAACTGATTGGGACAGATTCAGGGAAGGGCACTGAAGAAAGTCATCAGGGAAAAAACAAGTCTATGTTGGCCTTTGAAGAAAGGCAGAGAGAACTGGTCATGTTCAGAGTAGAGAAGAAGGGAGGAGTGAAGGGATCTTGCATGGAAGAGGGCAAATACCGTGCATCCAAAGGGCTGGACCTGATCTACCGGACAGATGTAGATTTCAGCTAAACATTAAAAGAAATTATAGGAGCAATTCAACAATGGAATAAATTTCCCAGGCTGGTGGTGGGCTCACTGTCTTCATCATAAGACGGGGGAATTCTGTGGGTCATATTCTAGTTCTGGATTTCCTACCGTAGTAAAGGGCTGGACTAAGTGGTCTCTAAGCCCCAAGTTCTAGGATTGCTGTGAATCCAACTCATCATTTTTCCTTCCAAATAGTATTTCGGAACATCTTCTTTTCCTCCCTAGGAAGCCTACACACGAGTGCTGATGGGGAATATTGACTTGTGCAGGCTTGTCTTTCCACCCAGAGTTTCAGGTGAGAATTTGGGAGAGAGGGGAACAAGAAAACAAGAAAAGCCAGTATCCCTTCTGATGACTTCTCAGATTTCCTTCTCCGATTGTAATCTCAACTCCCGCAACTCTCACACTTTGGGCATAGATATAACTGGGGTTTCCCTCAAGAGGACAGAACCTGGGAGGTAATAGACAGCAGCGGATCCCAGCCTGATGGTCTCCAGATGTGCTCTTGAAATCTCTGGCCAGAATGACCTGCAGCTATCTGGCACATCTGGAAGACAGTACGTTGGGAAAAGTTGAGCTAGAGTAATTGCCAATGAATGTTTCATTTTACCACACATATTTTGGACTGACCTCTCTACCTTCTAAGTTCCTTAGTCTTTAGAATACTTACATGTCTGTCTTTTACTGCAACAGTCTAGAACCGCATCCCCTCCAAAATTCTACTTAGCTAGAATCATCCATCACATTACATCATAAGGTAGTCAGTTTGTAGCACGGAATGATACACAAATGTTTTATGTCAGTGTTATCTGTGGGCCACGATCCCTAAGGCCTATTGAGCTTCCCATTCTTGAAAGACCCTATGATTAGGCATATTGTGAGAATCCAGCGCCACGAACCTTCAGAAAGAAATGTGTCAAGACGCATAGACACCTGGGGAACACTCCCTTTCCTATAATTCCTATCATAGAGTCATAGCATTGGAAGCGACCTTGGAAATCTTCTAGTCCAACCCCCTGCTCAGGGCAAGGGTCCTGAGACAAATGGCTTTCCAATCTTCGTTTGAAAACCTCCAGTGATGGAGCCGCATGACTTAGGAGGCAGGCCCTCCACTGCTTAATAATCTCACGGTCAGGACATTTCTCCTTATTTAGAGCTTGGCTCTCTCTGTGAAGTTTCCACCCATTGATTCTTGTCCTCCCTTCAGGCATTATAGAGAATCATTCTGTACCTTCTTCCCTGTCTACCCCTTCAAGTCTTGGAAAAACTGTTACGTCTCCCCTTAGCCTTCTCTTCTATAGGTTCTTTAGGTTCTTCATAGGATTTAGCCTCCAAGCTCATCATCATCTTTGTAGCTCTTCTCTGGACTCTTTCCAGTTCCTCAGCATCCTTCTTGTATTATGGCAATCAAAACTGGACACAGAATTCCACTGCAACGTAGAGTGGAACTATCACTTTCTGGGATCTCAGCATTCTCTGAACATTCTCTGCCTTTCAGAAAACGCTGCCGCCTGCATTTGGGGCTTCCTACGTGCATCTGGTTGTCACAGAGGGGAGCAAATGCTTGATTAGATTGGCCTTTGGCTTGCTGAGCTTTTTTTTATATTCTTAGAGCAAAGCTGACCAGCTGAACTTCAGTTTGGGAAGGAGCACATATGGGGGGAAAGAAGAAAGAGAGCAACCTAAATATTTTCCCTGCAGACCCTAAGCAAGATTTGACTTTTGCATTGCAGGAAGAATGGTGGAGGCTGTTGCTCGCCTGCCCTTGTGGGAGGTTGGGCTGAACTATGGCCACGGCACCGGTCACGGCATTGGCAACTTCTTGTCTGTTCATGAGTGTAAGTTCCATGAAGACCAGGTCAGGCTGCATGTCTTTGGCTGTTCAGGGACAGGAGATCTGGTGGGGTACCACCACTGGCCGGCATCAGTCAGGAGTGGAGAAGCTATGGCTTTCCAGATGTTGCTACAACTGTCTCTATGTCAGAGCTTTCCAAACTGTGTGTCGGGACACGTTAGTGTGTCAGCTGCAGTGTCTGGGTGTGTCGTGGCTGCTGCTGCTGCCTCCGAGCCCTGCCAGGATTCCGCGCAGGTCCTAGTGCCTGCCTTGTGCCCTGCTGCCTCCAAACCTGCTGTGATTCCACACAGGTCCTAGTGCCTGCCTTGTGCCCTGCTGCCTCCAAACCTGCCCTGCCAGAATTCCGCGCAGGTCCTAGTGCCTGCCTTGTGCCCTGCTGCCTCCAAACCTGCCCTGCCAGGATTCCACGCAGGTCCTAGTGCCTGCCTTGTGCCCTGCTGCCTCTAAACCTGCCCTGCCAGGATTCCGCGCAGGTCCTAGTGCCTGCCTTGTGCCCTGCTGCCTCCAAACCTGCTGTGATTCCACGCAGGTCCTAGTGCCTGCCTTGTGCCCTGCTGCCTCCAAACCTGCCCTGCCAGGATTCCGCGCAGGTCCTAGTGCCTGCCTTGTGCCCTGCTGCCTCCAAACCTGCTGTGATTCCACACAGGTCCTAGTGCCTGCCTTGTGCCCTGCTGCCTCCAAACCTGCTGTGATTCCACACAGGTCCTAGTGCCTGCCTTGTGCCCTGCTGCCTCCAAACCTGCTGTGATTCCACACAGGTCCTAGTGCCTGCCTTGTGCCCTGCTGCCTCCAAACCTGCTGTGATTCCACACAGGTCCTAGTGCCTGCCTTGTGCCCTGCTGCCTCTAAACCTGCCCTGCCAGGATTCCGCGCAGGTCCTAGTGCCTGCCTTGTGCCTTGCTGCCTCTAAACCCGGGCAGATCCTAGTGCCTGCCTTGTGCCCTGCTGTTAGAGTGTGTTGCAAAATGATGCCCTGCTGTAAGAGTGTGTCGGATAATGGTGCATGTCTAAAAAGTGTGTCACCAACATGAAAAGTTTGGAAAGCTCTGCTCTACGTGCTGGTGGGTCTGCTGAGAGTTGTAGTTCTGCAACATCTGAAAGGTTTGTTCAATTCAATTCAATTCAATTCAATTCAATTCAATTCAATTCAATTCAATTCAATTCAATTCAGGCACTGCCCAACTCCAACTGACTCAATAGTTTCTCCGCTCCTAGAGCAGACAATATGGTTTTATGGAGAAAAGTCTGGTTTTTTAATACACACGTTTCCCAAGTTTCTCACCATTCAGCTCTACATTTGGCTAAGCACATTCCCAAAATACTTTCCTGGATGAACAAGCTTTCCTGTGAGTTGGGGTATCTGTCCTTCAGGCTTTGATGAGCACTTCCTTAGTAGCCATGGCAAAGACAGAACATGCCCTTATGATGTGAGATGATGTGGTCACCTTTGCAGAAGGGCTTAGTGTGGTAGAGTGCCAACCTTGCACACAGAAATTTCCAGTTCGGTCTTTAATGCCTTCCGATAAAGCTGGAAAGATTCACTTCTAAAACTCAGAAGAAGTGAGTGAAGACAATACAAAGCTAGAAGTAGTATTACCATTTATGGGCTGCAAAAATGCAGTGTGTCACTAGAAATCAGCCAATGTTTATTGCTTTGCTGGCATCTAGTGGTAATTTGGATTTTTGCAGCCCATTAGTCCTAATTTAAGGCAGCTTCCTAATAAGCTGTGGAAATGAGGTCCAATCCAATTTGCTGAAATGATTTGATTGATTAAAAGATCCACATCAATTCACTTTGAATTGTCAGGTTGAACATACAATCGGGGTAATTTCATTTAAAAGTCCAGTTCAATCTGGATGAATTTTCTGCAGGTGCAGAAGAGTTTTTTATCAATTGAATCATCTTGCTTGAGCCAACTCCGCAGATTGATTTGATAACCAGATTGCTGAAACGTTGTTGACTTGATGCAAGAGAGATTTGCAGAACCATTCTTCCTAATCTTTTGTGATGTGCTTCAGGTGTGGCAGTGAAACACACTGCACAGTGCGTTATGAGAGGTCTTGTAATTGCCATGGAAAGTCACACGAAAAAGCAGCACAGCTCACGAGTCTCGCTGTATAACTGCTTGGGATTACCAACTATTTTGATCTAACAAAAATGAAAATTTTCTCCCTCCCCTAGGGCCAGTAGGGTTCCAGTCCAACAATGTTCCTTTGGATAAGGGGATGTTCACCTCCATAGGTAGGTCAACCTGATCTTCCTACCACACCAAGCTGCATTCCCCAGTAGTGAGCAAAGCCAGTTTCGAGTTTCTTTTTCTGAGTTACAGATGCTGGAATGACTTTTTTTCATCTCATAACATGCTAGCAGCATGACTGTGCAATAACATAGATGAGACACCTACGACGTTTTAATTCTCAATAGCCAGGCTGAGAATCCTGAAAACTATAATACTGAAGTATTTAAAGGATGCTAGATCTCCAAATATGCCAGCTTTTATACAGTAGGAATGCAGATCCTGTGAGAAATGGGGAAAATACTGTGTTTTGCTCCCATCCTGTAGAAAGAGAATCATCATTCTATCTATTTGATAACCTATAGTGGCGTTCCCCAACCTGGTGCCCTCCAGAAGTTTTGGACTATGACTCCTAGAATTTGGCTAATGTTGGTTGGGCCTTCTGCAACCTTTTCTGCATCTAAAAGGTTGAGGAAAGGTACCATAGATGACCAGGCAAGGCTGATCAACCTCATGCCTATCCAGACATCACAGGGCCCTGGTTCCCACAGCATGCTCATAATTGGAATGTTGCAAGATTGTAGTCCAAAATCTTTGGAAGATCACAGGTTTCCTGGCTGTGCTTCATGGAGGCTGTTCCTACTGGTCGCATTTCGGAGTATGTTCTTCTGGCAGAGTGTGATGGGCTTGGGAATAAATGACAACATCTAGCCAATGTTGGCTGATTCACAAAGATGAGCAGATTATAGAGGCACCTCAGATTTTGTTCCCTGCTCCTTTCCTATCTTTCTTTGTCTCTAGAGCCTGGTTATTACCACGATGGGGCATTTGGAATTCGCCTTGAGGATGTTGCACTTGTGGTGCCAGCTGAGACCAAGGTGAGACAATTTCCCTGCCTTTGATCGGTCCATCCACAACATGCCATCCACCAAAGGGTCACTTCTGGGCAGGCAGTTGGATATTATGAGCTAGGAAATGCATTCTTAGCAAGTAGATACATTGCAATACAATGAGCAAGTCTTGCAGGATCTGGAATATTATCTAGACCAGGGGTCCCCAACCTTTTTGGTGCCAGGGACCGGTTTCAAAAGACGATTTTTCCGTGGACCGGGGGGCGGGGTTTCTGGGATTTCCGCAGACTGGGGGAGCAGGGTTTGCGGGCGGGAGCCAATCACGCGCACCAGGGGGCAGGGTTTGCAGGCGGGAGCCAATCGCACAGAAGGGGGCGGGGTTTGCGGGCAGGAGCCCTGCGGCCCAGTTCCTAACAAAGGTTGGGGACCCCTGATCTAGACTCATCCATGGCATGCTGCAGGTGCTGGGGGTCCCTGAGGCAGGACCCGTAGCACAGAAAAAACGGAATCTGGGATTATCCCAACAATTATGTTGAAAAGAGGAGGGATTCTTACCAGCCTTTCCCAACTTGCTGCTCTCCAGATAATACTTGATTGAGAAAGGCTGTTACTAGAACCACCACCAGGCCATGATAGCTGCAGCAGGCCAATCTACTCATGCCCGGACCTCCTTCCTATGCTCCACATAACCTTGACAATGGGGGTGTGTTAACTGACTCCCCAAAAGACAACATGGAGGTGAGAATGAAATATGTCATGGCGGGTAATAAAGACCTTTGGCTATTGAGCAGATTAGAAGTAATATATACTTGCAATAACAGATGTATACGATGGTTAGGACCACAGCTGGCAAACAGGCAGGGGATAACCCCTCCCCATGGACAGAATTCCATGCATTGAAAAATCTATCCCCCCTTTTTACCATGTGACTTCTTTTTTTAAGAAACACCACTTGTTTTCTAACAGACATGTAGTCTCCTGGATTGACTCAGAGATATCAAAGATTTCTCTCTGGGCTCATTCCCAAATGCCAGTTGGCACGTGAAGTGCAAAAGTGCATGGCCCAGCCTGTCTCATGCGTCTCCTACAAGAATGAGTCCCCCCCCTTTGTTGATTGCAGTATCAAGTGCACGAAGAGCCCTACTTGACGTTCAAGGTGGTGTCCCTGGTGCCCTACACCTGGAACCTCGTTGTTGAGAGTCTCCTCTCCCAGGATCAGGTAAATGAGCGCTAGGCGGGCAAGAGGGCCAAGCCGAGGGCAAACCCTCCACTAGGAGGACACCACCTCGAACGTCACTACCCTCTTTCTGTAGATCCAGTACATCAATACGTACTATGAGACCATCCGTCAGATCATTGGACCTGAGCTGCAGAGACGTCAGCTGAAGGAGGAATACCAGTGGCTGGAGCAGAACACACAGCCTTTTTCTCATGCCCCCCTGCTGGCAGCTTCTTTAGGCACCTTGGCGGTGAGCACACTGGCCTCTACCATCCTGCCAGCAGCACATTGATCCGGGAGCACCCCACAACCTCCTTGCTCCTCTTCGCCATATGACTCTACTCTCATGGTGTGGTCCACCTCAACCCATATCTCACAGGCTTCCATTTTAGGCCTCTAAACATCACTATCAAGTCGTCTTTCCACCACAGCTGGGATCACCACAGTCTCCTGCATCTGCTTCCAGGCCAGGAACGATATAAATACATTCTCTGTTTCTCTCCTGGACCAAGCCTTGGTAGCCAAGGTAGAGCAGAGGCTGAAAGAAGGAAGGCAAGAGAGTATAATCTTAAGGTTCGCAAAGTTGAGGTCTAGCACATCTGGAGGGCAGTAGGTTGGGGAAGGCTGACTCAGAGGACTAATCATTATTTGGTGCACATACTAAGCAGCTATAAAGAGACAATGGCACGTCTGTTTGGTATCGCACAGTGCCTTCCACTCAGAAACATGGACCTGCTACATTCACACACACGGGCAGTGGTCATCTAGTCCTATTAACAGGAGACCCTCTGTCATTCAGGAGGAAATTGCCATTGATAGTCCACTCCTCTGTGAACTGATCCGGTCCTCTTTTAAAACCAGCCAGTTAGGCGCTTCTAATAAAGTAATATCTCAAGAATGTAATAGAGTGTTATCTTTTTATGGCTTGAGAGCTGAAATGGAGAAAAAGGGTCCTGCTGAATTCCCAGGCAAATCTGTGCTCCATCTGTGCCTGGGATCCTCATCAGCTAATAAAAACATCATATACAAAATTAGAGTCGGAAGCCGAGCCCATAAAGGCTACTGCCGACGAGAACCGTGGCTCCTTAGGGATGAATGGGTTAAGGGTTGATTCCATCTGCAGGCTGAAGAACAAGATAAATAAGAGCCCAGCCTTCTGGACTGAAACCAATGGTCCAATAAACAATAGTTTGGAAAATGACGACAGTAAATGACTATCTCCATGACTCCTAGCGTGACTTCCCGTTTGCTGGGGTCCCTCCCCTGGGAAAGAAAGAAGGGTCTGGCCATTTGGAAAGCTAAAACTCAAGACTTTTGCCATGCTTTGCCACCCGTTGAGATTGCAATTCAAAGGGAAGCCTGCAGCAATTGCTGGCTCAGAAAAGGGCCTGCCCCCAATTTACAGCTTAGTAGGTGGTAACTTGGTGCTTTGCGTGCAGAAAGTCTGGAGTTCAACCTTTGCCACTCGCACTGAGATCTTCCAGCAAGGAACAGAACACAATTTGTCCTCTGCTGGAGAGATTAGGGAACTGCTAGCTGTCTGTATAGTCAATTGTACTGAAAAACTCAGCTCAGGATGTATCTATTAGATATTGCAAATATACTAGGTGGATTAAAAAAAAAAAGCACTGGACCTATCGGAAGATAAAAAACACCTCCATTCCAAAATCCATATACAGTACTACCAGATAAAAAAAGGTAAAGGTTCCCCCTGCACATTTGTGCAGTCGTGTCCGACTCTAGGGGCCGGTGCTCATCTCCGTTTGTTAGCCGAAGAGCCAGCGTTGTCCGAAGACGCTTCCACGGTCATGTGGCCGCATGACACGCGTGGAACGCTGTTACCTACCCACCAAAGTGGTACCTATTCATCTACTTGCATTTGCATGCTTTCAAATTGCTAGGTTGGCAAGAGCTGGAGCTAGTGCAGGAGGTCACTCCGTCACGCGGGGCTAGGGATTCGAACCTCCGAACTTGTGATCGACAAGCCTGGCGTCTTACCCGCTGAGCCACCACGCCCCTTAGCACTACCAGATAATCCCCCCGCATACCCATTGTCACCACAAGAGGAGGAAAAAATTGACAGGCGTCTTGGAATATTTTACTGGGGAGAAGCAGCTAGCTGAACTCAGCTGACTTTGAAAAGCTAAGCAGAGTTGGACCTTCTTAGTACTTGGATGGGAGACCACCAGAATTAGCTTGGACAGTAAAAAAAAAATCCCAGAAGGAAACAATACGGGGAGATCCTCAGGCAGGGCCAAAAATTCAAGATGGTGGCCACAGCCATGTGATTAAAGCCCCGCCCTTTTTACATGCATCACATGTAAAGACTCCCAAGAACCCTCCATCAGTTGTGGTTGTGGGGTGTTAAAAGAGATTCCTCCCAACCAGGCGCTGAGACAGGGGTATACAACTTTCCGACAACTTGAGGGCAAAATGCCTTTACATGGCATGGTGGCAGCCTAAGAGGATGGGATGGGGGCTCACTTGAGAAGCAGGTTCGGGAATTGTAAGGGGAAAAATGGGCACCCTTGTTGCAGAAAACTCTAAAACTTGGGAAGGCTCTACAGCAGTGTTTCTCAACCTTGGCAACTTTAAAGTGTGTGGACTTCAATGCCCTGGCTGGGGAATTCTGGAAATTGAAGTCCACACGCCTTAAAGTTGCCAAGGTTGAGAAACATGCTCTACACAGGTTGTCACAGAGACGCTGGAGAGCCACACATCCAGTCACTGGCCTCTCATGTCTGCGTTCAAACCCAAATTTATGCAAATGTTTTCCAAAAGAGGAAGATCTTCAGATGGCTTGAAGCTCTCACACATCGTAGACGGTTTCTCCCTACCTTTATTTAGATTCAGACATTCCTCTCCTGCTTCCAGCTTGGCAGTACTTTTCACCTGCTCTGATGGATTTCATTTTTATTATTTCTCACTCAGTGGTTCAGATCACAAAAAACATAGGAACGACTGGGGGCAGAAAGATGATTTATTTTTATTTTACTTATTTTATTAAATTTTTATTACTGCCCATCTCCCCTGTCGGGGACCCTTGGCGGTTCACAATAAAAGATATCTGTGGAATAGCTGAGACAAGGCAGACCTTGCAGAGGCACCACCTAAATAATTTTTCTAAACCTGATGCATGAAACTAGAGTGGTGCGTGTTGGTTGCCCACCAAATTCAGATGGCTACCGAGTTTGTATCCAAACACGATGTTTCATCAGAACGCCACGCCCAGAGCGTTGCCCACAAACTTACTGAAACCAGCTTCTACATTCAGCCAGGAAATGACATGTTTTGTGACCTTTAAGTCCTATCATTATTCTGCACAAAGAAAAAAAAAGACACCTCATTATAACTTTATTAATTATGGATGGTATTCAACTTTGATATTTAAGGGGGAAGGGAGGATACAAACTGGGAATGTAATCCTGTTCTCATTATCTGGATCTAAAAGATTAAAGCCTGCTTCAAGTCAAGCTTGGCTCTTGATGACTTTGGGACATATCCATGTAGTTATTTTAGCAGCAAGAAAGTTTTAGTAGGTTTTAAACAGTTTGGGGATTAAAGGATTAAAATCCATGGAACTTTAGGCTATAAACAGCAATATAACAGCAAGAACAATTATGGGGGGTTTCTCTTTAGGAATGACAAGACTTCTTGCTAGTGTCTGTCTATATGTATGTATATATATACAGTGTGTGTGTGTGTGTGTATATATATATATATACACACACACACACACACACACATACATACACACACACACACAGAGAAAGAGAGAAAATCTGTCACATAATACTAACTTCCTTGCATCCCAGTGGAACAAAACCTGGTTTGTAACTTTTAAAATACTAGCAAGAAAATCTTAGGTTTTACCATTTTTAATTCAAATTCAACACTTTGCCAGGGGCTAAGACTTAAATACAGTATATTCAGTCAAACCTTGGTGAGCTTTTTTTTCCCCCAATAAAAACCAATAGATACAGTTCCTGGTCTCATTTGCAAACATGTTGAAGAATCTACAAGGCAACAAGCCCATCGTTCTGTTGATCAAGGCGAGGTGGGTTGGGGAATGTTAAAAGGATAAAAGGGATCAATCCCCTGCCCTGAACGTGAAAAGCTGGCTAAAAATTAAGGACATGTTATACAGAGGCATTGTTAGGTACCCCAAATTCTCTGCTCTTCCTTCTCTATCCATCACCATAAATCTAGGGATATCAGATCTGAGCTGCAAAGATCCAGATGACCCCAAGAGGGTAGCAAAGAGTTAGACGTTTCTCTCTGCTGCCATCTGGTGGATGTCCATCAGACTTTCTGATCGTTCTGCAAACCTCAACAAAACCAAAGTGCTCAGCCTTGTCCCATATGAAGAAAAGGCGTACCAAAACACTTCTCCCTCCCAAAGTCATCTATCTTTTCTGTAGCTTCAGGGGAGGCCAGTCCTCACGAACATGTCAGGTTGCCACTTCCTTCCTGTGTACAAATGTGCAAGCGTAGGGCTGGGTCTCGCTTTCGTTGCTTGTGGAGGCTGTGTTGCTGGGAAAAGGAGGCCCATGTGATGCAGTGATTTCCTGCCCACTTCCTGGCCCCTGGGGCTTCTCGTGCTGTGCTCATCTGCTCTCTCTGGCGTCCTCCTGCATTGCCGGTCAATGAATTGAAGCGCTTCGGAGGGGGCACCATGTTGCGTCGGAAGCCATCCAATGCCGGTGAGAAGGACCCAGTCCAAAAGAGGAAGGTGAGTGGGGGAGGGTCTGTCCTGAGCCCTTGCAAGGCAATCGCCTGGCTGACCCGAGGAAGATGGCTGCAGGATGAGGACGAGGCGCAGAAGGTAGCCCGGACTCCCTACCTTGGGTGTCAACCCTCCAGACAGAGAGTTCTTAGAAAGATGGAGGGGGATGCTTTGCCTAAGGTTGGGGGACGAGGGAATCAAAGAGCACATAGGGAGTTTGAGCCCTGCCCCCTTACAGGCACCCACACCATTTCCCCCCCTCCATGTTTGGAATATTGCCATCATCCCCTGGTGCCTCTTCTTGATCCTACTCACATGGGGCAGATGGCCACCCAATCAGGGACACCATCACAACCACCCAAAGGGCTTTCAGGATCTCTTGCAGGGGAGCAGTGAGGCTGTGGGGGTCACACCGATGAAGAGGAGCAAGCAAGGAGAGAGAAGCATTCGGGGAGAACCAGCCCTTGCAGGGGAGGGAGGAGAAGGGCATTGTAACTGCCTGAAGCCGGGAACCATTTTGAATGGATGCTCTTGGATGCGGTTTTGCTGGCTTGCCTTTTGCTCCCAGAACAGGTTTTGTGAAAACAATGGCACATACAAGTCTTTGGGTAGTGAGATTGTGCTTAATGTCAGGAGCGTTCCAGTAATCCATCCAAATCTACTGGTAGAACTCATGATGATCTGCCCCCAGATCACAAGGATTCCTTACGTGTGCTGTACCAAAATCGGACTCTCAACCTTTTTCCTTGTTTTCCCAGCTTATCCTCAGGGCTTCATAATTTTCTTCCAGGTTTCTCTGGGTCATATTTTGTCACTGATTTTATCAGTTGTGTTGTTTTTGTGACACATCGTTCCATCCCACTGCAGCCTCCCTGGCTGCCCTCATTTCCCAGTTGGAAAAAGTCCTCCGAGGGGAGTTTTGTCGTGGCGTCTTCCCTTGAGATTAAAACGTGGGAAGCCAAGAAGGCGATAGGTCGCGGGAGAGCCGATTGTGCGGAGAGAGACAGGGCAGGCCCACTCGCTCTTTGGCCACCTTGTCCCTAAAGCGCAGAAACACCCTGCTCCACCTATGAGAATTTCCCAAACATGCTCTTCTCCTTTGACAGAAAACGGAAAAGCAAACGATCTTTCATCAGATTGTAGGTGTATTACTAGGGAGAAAAAAGCTAGGATATTTTTTTCTGCATAGCGCTATTCTTGACTCTCAGGTTTTATACGAGCAACGAAATTAGGCTTGTACCATCTGAAGAACACACTGCTGAAATTACGCATTTCAGATTTGGATAGGGAAGGATTATGAGCTACATTCCATTCCACTAGCCAAAAGACATCTCAGAGTCCTTTAATGTTAAAAGTATGTATTTTGCCTGGCGAATCCCGCCTCTCTTTGATCTCTCAGCAACCCTTGGAACTATCCATCTTGGACTGTCAGCCTTTTGAGCTAGTCCAGACAAGAAACCAAAACCCATGAGTACTATCACTACAGTACCTTTATTGTAAGGTTACAGTAACAGAATCTTGCAAGATGGAAAGCACTTCACCCTCCCCTGCCTTTACTTTCCAGAGAACTAGGGAGGGTCCCTTCTGAGATTGATTGATTGGTTTGTTTTTCTATCCCTTTATTATTTTTAGAAATAACTCAAGGCAGCGAACATACCTAATACTCCTTCCTCCTCCTATTTTCCCCACATGCTTCCCATGCCCCCATTCCTTCTGTGGGCTGAAACATCTTTTGTCTGACCATTGTCTAGTGCAGAGCTTTCCAAACGTTTCATGTTGGTGACACACTTTTTAGACATGCATCATTTCGCGACACACTCTTACAGCAGGGCATCATTTCGCGACACGCTCTTACAGCAGGGCACAAGGCAGGCACTAGGACCTGTGCAGAATCACAGCAGGTTTGGAGGCAGCAGGACACAAGCCAGGCACTAGGACCTGCGCGGAATCCTGGCAGGGCAGGTTTGGAAGCAGCCGGACACAAGGCAAGCACTAGGACCTACGCGGAATCACAGCCGGTTTGGAGGCAGCAAGGCACAAGGCAGGCACTAGGACCTGCGCGGAATCCTGGCAAGGTTCAGAGGCGGCGGCAGCAGCCGCGACACACCCAGACACTGCAGCCGACACACTAATGTGTCGTGACACAGAGTTTGGAAAGCTCTGGTCTAGGCTGTGGTCCTCCTCTTCCTCCTCCTGTCTCCCAAGGTTATTCTCCCAGCCCATTAAATGGACTGACTACAGGAGTTGGGAGTGGGGGGCATGGTGTTGCAGTGGCTTTCCTCCTTTCTCTGTGCCAGTTGGTGTTGACAAGGGGCAGGGGTCATGTCCAAAGCCCCTGACCTGTGGGGTGCCATAGAGCTCAATGCCCTCACCGCTCCTGTCTACATGAAGCTGCTGGGTGAAGTCATCCATTGGTTCGGGGTTAGTTAGCAGTATGCTGATGATAATCAGCTGTATATCTGAACCCGACTGAGTGATGTGGTTAGGATTGTCCCAGAGCCTGGAGGCTATTTGGGTCTGGATGGGGAGGAACAGACTTAACCATTGCAAGATCAAACAGCTGTAGGTGCATGGACCTTCCTGATCCAGAGAATTTCCTTCACTAGTACTGAATGGAGTTACATTCAGATGGAACTGATGCACAAACTGGGCATCTTTCTGGATTCTCAACTCCTGCTTGAAAAGCAGGTGGAGACTGTATCCAGGAAGGACTTCTCACAGATCTATCTTGTGTACCGACTGCACCCACACCAGGCCTCTCTCACTGTTCTACTTGGCTACCTGATGGGCAGATAACTGCAATGCACTTTCCGTGCTTTTGAAGAACCCTCAGAAGTTTCAGTGGGTCCAGAATATGGTGTTCCAAGCAATTGTGGGCATGCCTCAGAATGCCCACACAACACTTCTGCTTTACAAACTGTACTGCAGGCTTCTAGATGCAATTCAAGGTGCTGGTTATCACCTGCAAAGTCCTACAGGGCATAGGCTTAGTTATTTGAGGGGCCATCTGTCTCCCGTTGTTTCTGTCCATTGTATAACATCAGACACAGTCAGCATGCTCCAGGTCACATCCATTAAACAATGCCATCTGATGGGACCCAGGAAGCATGCCTTCTCTGTCTCAGTGCCTGCCTTCTGGAGCAGAACCCCTCAGAAATTCAAATGACCCCAATCCTGCTCTCCATTAATGAGCCTTGAACACCTAGCTCTTTCCCCAGGCTTTGGGCCGCTAGGAGGTACGGTGGGCTCCCTTTGCAAGAGGTTTTATCTCTTTTTTGTTGTCTGGTGCTGTTCTGTTTCTTTGGTTTTCAGTTTGTACCGTACACTACCTAAAGTTGTTTAAAAGTTGGGCAGTTTTACAAACGTGAATTATAAATACAGAGATTTAAAAACATTTAAGCTTATTGCCTTTGCTTTAAGTGGCATGATGAGCAGAGGGAAATTTCTCCATGAGTTTGCATCTCCACTTTATGGAAAACTGCATTCTATAAAAGCATAGCGGGTTGGGTTGGTTTATTAGGATGAGCCCCAGAAAAATAGGAGCAAAACAGTAGTGTCTTGAAAACTAAAGGGATCCATTTTCCATGCTCCCTTCATTAACTTTCCTAAATATTGGGAAATGTTTCAAAGATGCAGCTCAATGAAATAAATCTGAACCCAAGGTTTGGATCAAATCATCTTTGGCATGCTTTTGCACATGGGCCAAAGGTGCATTTCCAAAGAAACCGTTTTGTCGCTGTTTTAAGATGATGCCCCAGTATACTTTCTTGGAAGACGCTTTCCACCAGAATGTGAGAAGAATGTGAAAGCCTTCGTTCAAACAGTGGTCAGGTCCCCACATTGTACTGAGCCATGTAATGTGACTTGTTTGGTCTTGGCTTAGCTTACTGTGCAAACCCAGCCGTTGTTTGTAAACCATGGTTTGGGTAGAAGGTTGTATGGACCCAACCAGCTGGGGTTTCAGTAAGGTAGGCTTAAGAAAATGATGGCTTAGCATTGCACATGAACTTCGCAAGCACTTATTAACCTTTATTTTAAAATCGAGGATGAAGGGCTAAAAGAAACCTGTTTCCCTGTTGGTTGGGTCTTCCTTGAAATCCCATTTTTTAACCACGAGTCAATCACATTTTGCAGCAGCTAATGTTTTTCCTCCTCATCCTTTGGGCCCTGTAGTTCTCCCTTGCCTTCCCCATCTGCTTCTATCACCCTTCTTTATCATCTCTCTTCATTTCCTCACCTTTTTCCTAGGATCCCGATTTCACAATGTGAAAAGATCAGCTTAATGTCAACATGAAATAAGCTTGGCAACAGGTTAATTTCAGGAAAGGCCTCCATTTCAGTCTACTTCTTGCATAACAAGCTACAACCTGCAGCCTGGGAGTCTCCGAATAGCCTGTGTTTTTCAGGAAATAGCAGCTACACGCTTTGGGGACAGGCTTTGCAAACATCCCAGGTTTGCAAGGTGCAGCGTCCTCCCTACAATGCAAGGTGCCTCCAGAAATGTGGTTGGTGCTGCTGCAAAGGGTTGAATGTATATTTGGGCAGATCAACTCTGGTTCCTGTTCTTCCAAGGAAAAAGACTGATTTCTCTCTTAGCTCTAGCAATAACCAATATTTGCATGAGCGTATCTGAATGTGGAACTGGGGTTGAATCTCGGCATCCTGTACTTGCCCCTCCCACCTCAGCATCCTGGACTCGCCCTTCCAACTTTGCTAAATGCACGTATTCTGGTTTCTGGGCCTGAGCACATGTCTTTCCAGAACCCCAAAGTGTGCATGCACAGGTTGGCAGGGTTCCTTCCTGGAGTTTTTCGGTGCCTTCAAGAGTGTGTTGACTCCTGGCGACTGCCTGGATTAGTCCCCCGTTTTCTTGGCAAGGTTTTTCAGAAGCGGTTTGCCCTTTCCTCCTTCCTAGGGCTGAGGGTGTGTGGCTGGCCCAAGGTCACCCAGCTGGCTTTGTCCCTAAGGCGAGACTAAAACACACGTTCTCCTGGTTTCTAGCCTGGTGCCTTAACCACACCACCAAACTGGCTCTTAGTACAAACTGGGTTTCTACAGCAGCGGAAATCACCCCACCGCTGCCTTTGCCTCTCCCCCAGGTGTTTGGATTCTGGGGGGTGCAATGGCTGGTCACCTGATGCTAACCCACTTCCTCTGCACGGTATCGATCTAAGTGTTGATTTTGAGCAACTCTGCAAAAAAGAGAGACAGAGAACTTGAGAGGGAGGCAAGCAGGCAGGCAGAAAATAGCTAGATCAACTTAGAGAGACATCCAAACCACCCAGTATTCTGTCTCTGCAAGTGAGCAGTGCTGACTAGGCTAACAAGTGGTCCCAACTGTACGGATGAGCAGAGGTATCCCAAGACAAGCCTGCTATTGGATTTCATTCTTTGAGCACCCAGGTAGCTAGGAAAACACAAGCACAAAAAAAAATAACCCTTTTAATGAGATTGCAAAACCAGAAATGGCTAGGCAGAGGCGAGCTGCCATTTGAACACCCAGATTTGGTCCTGGGGAGAAATAGCATAGAAGGGTTTTCCCTTTATGTGTGTATTTATTAGATTTCCATCCTGCCTTTCATTCAGGAGCTTAAGGCAGTGTACATAGCAATCCCTCCTCCACTTTCTTCCCCCTTAACCCCTTGCAATAGTTGGGGCTGAAAGAGAACGAGCGACCCAGGATCACCCAATGAGTTTCTGTAGCTAAGGATGGGCTGGAACCCAACACTTTAACCACACACCACGTTGGCTTTTAACAACTGCTCATCCTCCCTCAGAACTCTTACTTCTTTCTCTGATACAGCCACAATTCCACCATGCCCACTCTGTCAACAGCATCTCTCGTTCTAGGCTGGTTTTTAACATGTTCTTCAACTATCACCATCATTATTATTAGCATCCCTCCATCAGCGGGCTTGGCAGTAGATGAGAGAATAGGACCTCGTCCCAAGGACTTTACAATCTGAAAAGCTGACATGTTCCACCAGAGGATGGAGTGGGAGGGGCAAGTGGGAAACAAACTGTGTTTATTTTCAGTCACAGGAACCGGTCTGGAGAAAGTAGAGACGGGAAGGAGAACTTAGGGTTTTTACATAGCCCTCTGCATCATCCAGTTCACTGACTGACTGCCTCTTCTGCTGTCGCGCTGTGTGTGTGTGTGTGTGTGTGTGTGTGTGTGTGTGTGTGTGTGTGTGTCTGCCTTCACATGCAAGAGGCAGCGAGGGATGGAGGACAAAAGGCAACAGAACAATGGTCTCCTGGCAACTCCATCCACTTGTGGCTGCAGCTCCATCTGCTAACCCTATAACCAAGGGTATTGTAAGCCGCCCAGAGTCACGGATGTGAGATGGGCAGCTATAGAAATGAAATGAATAAAGTAAAATAAAAATAGAGATGGCTGTAAGATTCCCAAGACCCACTGGCTTTTCCTGCTCTGGAATATGTGCCACTCATGACCTTCTCTGCCTTCTCCCACCAGCTGTCACTGCAGCGGTCCAGCAGTTTCAAGGACTTTGCCAAATCCAAACCCAACTCCCCGCTGATGAATGACAGGGCGTTCAGCCTGGAAGAGGAAGAGGTAACACCCCATCCACTCCATCCTTGATCCTTGTCTCGGGCTCCTCCTGGCCGCCCTCCCAATGGCAGTTGCCTTGGCTTCTCATTTTCCCCATCTCCAGCCTCTGCCGCCATCCTTGGCTCAATTCCCACTATTATCAGTGGCCAGTCACTTAACGTCACCCCCCCCCATCTTTACCTTCTCCATTGCTCTCTTTCGTTGTAGTCCACTGTCTGGACAGAGATACCGTTTGCTTTCTGAAAGGCAGACTTCATCTGAGACCGAGTCCCAAAACAAAGTCCCAAGCTAGGAAGGTCCATTCCTGAACTCAATTCATCCAATCCCATACCAATAGGGAGTCGTCTTCTTCCTCCCTGGAAAGCCCAAGGTCCGTGGCTCTCTCTGCAGGTTCCTGAAGGCAACCAGCCCAACCCACCTCCTAGCCCCGATGACTTGGGACGCTCAAAGCTGGGCAAGCGATGGAGAGCCGCCATTTCCCGCACCATGAACCGGAAGATGGGCAAGTCTGTGGCTAAAGCATTGGTAGGTCAGGTGAGAGGAGACTACGTCCACTCCACGTTGTGTCTTCATGTGAGAGTTGTGTAAGATGCCCTCTTCCTAAACAGCCCCACCATCTCACTTAACTTCTCCCTCCAAGCTTATTTGCACCAGAGAGAGAGAGAGAGAGAGAGAGAGAGAGAGAGAGAGAGAGAGAGAGAGAGAGAGAGAAGATCCTTCTCCCTGTGGTTTTGTGAAAGCAGAAAAGAAGAGCACGCAGCACTGAGGACTAGTAGGTTCTGCTTGCAAGCTCTTCTGCAGGTAGCCAAGGAGGCTCACTTTGTTGCTGCCCAATAGTGAGCTTCCTTGCACCCAACCACAGCACAAACATTGAATGACCACTCAGGTGGCTTTGCTCTGTGGCATTCAGCCACAGGCACATTGTTGCTCACGAATGGCACACTGGAGTCCTGCAAAAAAGGCCCCATTGCTTGCAAAACAAAACAGGGGCTGCATTTGCCCAACACGTTTAACTCGGTCACTGCACTCACTCAGCATTCGCACAATACACTCGGTCACAAAAAACCGAACCAGGTTGATCAGGCTGTGTACACTCAATAACTAGTTCTTAAACTGACCTGGTTAAGGTGGCTGTGCGGACACAGCTAATAGCTGCTTCAACAGAATGGGCCCCCAGAATTCCCTCTAAAACTGTCTCACAAATATTTAGCAACACTGTTCTATAAACCCTAAACCAGGTTTAAGGGCTGTTTTTAAGAAACTCACCACCACCCAAATAAAAGTGGAACAGTCCTTCTACTTGGGTGATAGCTCCTTCTGTTTTGTGTCATCCTTCCATCCCACACCTCCAATTCTCACTATGTCTCCCATGCTAAGTGCAGCTGGCCAATGATTTGGCCAGTCCTTAGGAGTGGATCTCAGAAAGGGGGAGGGTGAGAATCAAGTCTGGTGCCACAAATAATAACGGGGAGCTCCCAGGGAGACACCCCCACAAGTAGGTCCCACACCCCTTTATAGCAACCTGTTGACGGTAGTGTGAAATGTGCCGTTCCTTCCTTTTAAACACTCTGCGCGTGCAACATGGATCCTCTTCCCCAAGAATCCCACATGGGCTTCATCGGTGCCATGCCTGGCAAGTGAGCGAGCCAACCAGGGCCAACCTGTGCTTCTGCCTTGGGAAGAAAGAGTTCTCTATGGTTTCATGTTGCTCTTGCAGGAGCAGGTTGAACCCGAGACTCCTGCATCTCCAGCCCACAGTCCTGTTGAAGATGAAGCCCCCATCTTTCCAGCCGCAACCCAGGAGACCGACAGCCCCTGTGCCTCCAATGGTAAAGGGATCGTCCAGCTTCAATGTAACCTTAATTTAAGACTTACTGTACATGGAAGTGGTAAAGCTGGGGCTAAACCACGTCACTGCAAAATGAGGGTGGGGAGGTGGTCCACTCCAAACCACACCTCGTTCCTTTTTTACAGAAAGCAGCTAGACCAGGGTTTCTCAACCTTGGCAACTTGAAGATGTGTGGACTTCAACTCCCGGAATTCAGCAAGCTGGCTGGGGAATTCTGGGAGTTGAAGTCCACACAACTTTCAGTTGCTGAGGTTGAGAAACCGTGCTCTAGTCTGTACGTGAATATATTCAACAAAGAGGAGCCCACCATCTTTTGGGTAGTCAGCTACATCCTCACTTTGTGTGTTAGAACAAATGCCCTTGCGTTCAGTAGGGATCTGCCTTCCCATAACATTATCCATTCTGTGGAGTCCATGGTGCTCTCTGAGCCTTGTTGTTTCCTTGCAGACGTTTCATTGCCAGGCTAGGCAACATCTTCAGTGCGAAAAGGGAGTGGAACTTGCTCTCTGTTTATATACCCTGGCTTGTCCTGCCTGTGCTGGTGGGGGTGTTGTACTCTCCTTGGTAGTATCTTGATTGGATTGTTGTTTGCTGCTTGGTTGATTGACTGGTAATAGTTCCTTGATTAGGGTCTATTGTGTTGTTTGATTGCTCCTCTGCTGCTAATCTTGCAGTTAATCTTTGCCTAACTTGTTGTTGATTGCTGTCAAAGAGGTGTTCTGGTCTTCTGGCTTTTCTATTGTCTCTTATGAATGGTATGTAAATGTTGTTTACCTCTATGTGTCTGTTGATGGCTGCTTTGTCTGAGTGCCAAGCTTCCAGGAATTCTCAAACATTTTTGGATTTGGCTTGGTTTAAGATGCTCAGAGTTTCCCAGTTGAAAGTATGGTTAAGTCTGTCCATGTGTTGTGAGATTAAGGAGTTTTCATCCTGTCTTCTGACTGCTAGTTTATCCATTCTTCCGTGCCCCTGCCTGCAGTCTGGGGCGGTAAGACAAGTCTTGACAGTCTTCAAATACCTGAAAAGATCTATCTGCCCCTCCCACTCTCTCAAGGCCAAGCCTCCCCTGCTCCCTCCATCTTCAAAAGATTTAGCTTCTAGCCTCAGATTGTCCTTCTCTGAGCCTGTTCCGGTTTCCCCTGTCCAGAACCAGACATAATATTCAAGAGGTAGGGTCCAACCAGCACAGAATGAAGTAGAACGATGACTTCCTGTGTTTTGAAAACTGATCTTCTGTTCACAAAGCCTAGAACTGCATTTGCTGAACAACGATGACGTTGGATTGTAGGTCAGGAGGAGGGAGAAACTCAGTATTAAGCTCCCCCCAAGCTGCCATAAAGTCAACTAATGCTTCTTTCTCCTGGCACTTGTCCCCCTCTAGAAGGGGAATTGTCCAGTCCCACACTGAGCAGCCTCTGCAACAAGGAAGCTATCAGCTCTACCCCTTACGACGGCCCCTTCTGTGGAAAAGCTAAGGTTCACACAGACTTTATTCCCAGCCCCTACGATAAAGACTCGCTGAAACTTCAGGTGGGTGCTTTGCATTTCTCTAACGCAAGGGAGCTTTCCAACAGTGTTCCTAATGCCATGAGTCAAAAAGACAGGGCAGGTATTCCTTCTTCCCAAATTAATTTTCTGTGGCAAGAGAATAAACAAAAGCAGCAGTAGAAAATCGTGCAAAGATTATATACAGGGGAGTTACACAAGATAAGAAACACGCCAACCCTGGAAAGGAGGTCCAGTCTAAGCAAGCTCCCTCTCACTAGCATGCAAACATTTTCCAGTCAAATATTCACCCACGCCTGGGGCATTTAAAGGACCCTGCAGCCAACGAACAATGGGTGGGTGACCTTGTCTCTCAGTCCTAGGAAGGAGCCAATGGCAAACCAGGAGACAGAGTTCTAGTCCCGCCTTAGGCAGGAAAGCCCGCTGGGTGACCTTGGGCCAGTCACTCTCTCTCAGCCCACCTCACCTCACAGGGTTGTTGTTGTGGGGGAAAGAGGAGGAGGAAGGACTATTAGGTATGTTCGCCACCTTGAGTTTATAAAAATAATAAAGGCGGGATAAAAATTAAATAAATGCCAGCAGACTTAAGAATATCGGGGTTAGTAAATAAAAGCCTTTGGTGGCCGTTTGGGGGATTTAATTTCACTTCCTATAAAATACTGCTCTGATTCCATTGAGAGAACCTATGCAGAGTCTGTTAATCCAACATACTGTACAGAAATAGCTATTAGAATAACCACAGGTTTACAAGTTGGCTGAGGGGGACAGAATGTAGAGGTTGAGAAAGAAGATTGGATTAGTTGTTACCATACTTTTGAGTTCTCTTTGATGCTTAATGCCCACTGCCCTTCTCCAGGAGTCGACACTGCAATGCAATATACTTTTGGAAATTTGCGGTTTTCTTTCTTAGGAATTAGCGTCACAGGAACCCATAAACATGCCTCTATTTGGGCTTCCTGTGCTGCGTGAACCAAGCCGCAATGGCTTGTAAACCACAGCTTAGGGCATAACGTGTTGTGCAAACCCAGCCCGTTGTGACATGCAGAATGAACCGTGATTGCGCTAAATTGTATGTGAAAATACAACCAGAGACCTAAGAGGATCTGGTTAAAAAAAGTAACGATATGACGTTTGGTTCAGAAAGGAGATATCATTCACATCATTGCAAAACCTCCCGTCGGCACCTGGACCGGCCTTCTGAACAACAAAGTGGGCTCCTTCAAATTCATCTACGCAAGCATCATCCCCGAAGAACCCGCGTCAGCCACCAAGACCTGTTCGCGGCACAGGAGCAAAAGGCCAAAGCCCAAGACCTTGCAGGAGCTGCTGCAGCGGATGAACCTTGAGGTGGGAACGTTGCCCAGACAACGAAGCCCTGAAAGGCAAAGAGGGGAAATGACGCAGGATGACTTCTAGTCCACTCTGAGTCAGGAAAGCCAGCTGGGTGACTTTGGGCCAATCTCTGTTTCTCAGCCCAACCCACCTCGCAGGGTGGTTGTGGTGGGGAAAACAGGGGGCTGGGACCATTAGGTAGTACTGTATGTCTTGGCTACAGAAGGTTCAATGCTAACGTCTCTCACAAACTATGGAAGATCCCCACTGGAAAGGCAGGGGGGTCATCCTCAGCCAGCAAGGACTAGAGGGTGATGGCCACTGTCTTGCCCAGCTGCTGTGGACGAGGGTAGCAAAGGCCAATATATAGATGCAGCAGAACTAAATGGGCCATGGGTTTGAGCCGGGTGAGGGAGTTTCCAGCATCCTCCTGTTTCACATGCACGAGATGCTGTTACTCACTGCCTTCAACACTCAGATGGTCTGTCTAGCCAGGACTCTACTTTACAAACAGGAAATGGCATCAGTCCATTCTCCCAACATCTCTTGTAATATAAAAAGGTTACTGAAGCGGTGCCCGTGGTGCTGAGGTGTGAACCTCGTCCATGTTTAGAGCTCTGCATAGGTAGGAAAATATGTGCCTGCCTAAGTTTCATTTTGAGACATGGCAGAAAGCAGAAGTAGGAGAATATGTGTATACCCATTTGCAAATACTGCAGTTAGCAACAGGGCAAATCTTTCTTAAAAGGGAGAAGCTATTTCTTCAGAAACACCCACTAAATACATAAGCTTGCCTCGGTTTTTTTCCTCCTCACCCCCACCCACCAAAAATGAGGCGTGGTATCTTAAAAGATAAAGAAGTCCTAGATAAGAGTCTACTACATCAGGTTGATCAAACCACAATTATTATTTTTAAAAATTGTCTTGGGTCATTAGAATTTTTGTCTGCTATCCTGCTGCAATCTCTTGGGATTTTTTTGTTGTTGCTGCAGTATTTAAGAAACAACTTTCTCCTACTCCTTTGGATACAGAACTAGAAGTGTGAAGTTCTAAATACACCCTGAAAAATGGCCACCTCAGGCATTTGGAAAACAGTTCACAGAATCCTTATAGCAGAGCTTTCCAAACTGTGTGTCGCCACACCACCCAGCAGCGCGCGCGTGCACAGCGGCCGCCATGCGCGCGCCGCCGCGCGCCGCCGCTGGTGTGTTGCCAGCGGCAGCACTTTGGAAAGCCCTGCCTTATAGATTGGGATAATCCCTGGCGCTCTACAGAATTGGCCAGCAAGCCTTTGCAACTGCATAGTAAATACATAAGTAGATGTCCTCATTTCTTCTCCCAAAAGCATGAAAACAGCTTGGATTTGATCGTAGCTGTGATGGCCATTGTTAGTTCTTGTAAACACAAAAATAGAGCAACAACACAGAGCAAACAGCTCTTCTGCACTTGTTCCAAGAGACCACACCTGAGCAGGGACCCCTTTCCAAAGTTTGTTCAGATCACACCTACAGTACAGGATGTACAATTCATACTATTGAGCTACTAGTCTGAGCCATTGAATTCCTTCCTCAATCAAAACTGAATCCGATTTTGAACAGAAACCAGCTACCAGACTTCTTCTCTTCCCTTCATACATGGTTTTAATATAGAACTTAACCCTTCAGCACAGCCTTTCTCCTTGAGACCTTGTACAAACGACCCAAGGCCTTGGTAGAGTAACATTACTTATCCTCCCAGTTCTCCATATACCACTTGGTGGCCAAATCCAGAACCTACCAGCACACCATTCTACACAGCAGGATCCTATGCAGCGTTGTGGGAAATATAAGTAGCAGGTCTCAGGCTCTTCTTGATGGTGTGAATTGAGATAGGAAACTTAACTCCCAAGTGCCAAGAGTTACGTTTAGCAGTCTCTGGAGAACCACACCGTTCTAAATCCTGTAAGGACTAAGTTACTTCAATGTTCTCCTAGAGCAGAGCTTTCCAAACTGTGTGTCGCCACACAGAGTCTGGTGTGTCGCCACACAACCCGGAAGCGCTGATCATCAGCGCTTCCGGGTTTTCCCGCGGCGACACACCAACAGCGGTTGGTGTGTCGCCGCAGGAAAACTTTGGAAAGCAGGAAAACTTTGGAAAGCCCTGTCCTAGAGTTATCACAGGCACAGTAGTAACAGAAGGTAATCTCACCCACCTCCTCAGGTAATCTATCACAAGCATTACAATGGGACTCTCTCTTTCCCCTGTTCAGGAACACACCTCTACATTGTTATTAAATGGTTACCAGACCCTGGAGGACTTCAAGGAGTTGCAAGAGAACCACCTGAATGAATTGAACATCACCGATCCACAGCATCGTACCAAGCTGCTTACAGCAGCAGATCTACTGCTGGATTATGACAGTAAGCACCCCTCACCCCCCAAAAGAACCTTCTTTTTTCTTCTCCCATTGTCAGGCTCCTTTGTTGAAGTGAGACCTGTTCTGGGTGCAGAAAGCCCCATCTTGAATCCCCATCACATTTTGTATTAAAGACCAACTGTGACATGAAAGCAGATTGGTTAAGTCAGACCAGACAACGTTGGGGCAGACCACTACAAATCATCTTGAAATACAGTAGTGGTTTCCTATGGTCCACATAAGCGCCACATATAAACATGGCTCCGTAGAGCAGTGTTTCTCAACCCTGGCATGGCTGGCTGGGGAATTTTGGGAGTTGAAGTCCACACATCTGAAAGTTGCCAGGGTTGAGAAGCACTGCCGTAGAGGGAACCCACACAGAGCAGGAATCTTTAGTGGTTTCCCAACATATACCATGAGCTGCTGCTGATCACAAGCCAGGTTACTGGAACTACTGCTTCTCACCCAGGAACAATCGAGGCAAGACTCAGGATCTGGACCACCCCGCTTCTCTTTCCAGTGCAACCTTTAGCACAGTCCAGCCTTCCTTTTAACAACCAGCTTCTCTCTTCCCAGCAAGCAGCGAAGCCGAAGATGAAGGCGGAACCTTGGCGAGCCAGCTATTTCCTGGAGAGGTCAAGGGAGACATTCCCCGGGATTCTGGCTGTTTCGAAGGGGCAGAGACATTGGACAATGGGCGGGAAGACGGGAAGCTGGAGGAGGGGCTGCAGTCCCATTCTCTGACCAGCTCAGGCTGAGATAAGACTCCTCTCTCTGCATCCTGAGCACCAGTTGGCTGGCAAGTACAAACTGCCCCCCCCCCAAAAAAAAATACTCTTCAGGCCGAGTAAGAATGCAGCTCCAAGTCCTGGCTGATAAATAAGAGGAAGGCTGTGACCCAGAATCCTCACTGATTGCTCTACCAAAGAATTTGTTGCTGGACTGTTGCATCTGAGAGGCTCCTCTTTCAGAGTTTTGCATGCTGTGAGCAGGCACTACCATGAGGCTTGCTAAGAAGCAACTGAACTTGCTTCTTCCTCCATGTGCCCAATCCAACTTGGGTGCAAAGAATATTCGCTTGCTACCAAAATTTCCGCGCAATCCAAAAACAGCAGCAAAGATGAACAATGACCGGCTGAATGCAGCCCGTGTCTTCCTTCATCCTCCCATCACTAAGAAGAGGGTCCCTACCAGCTGATGCCTGCGCTGTTGGGAGGGACACAGGGGACCTTGCTCCGTTTCTTTTCAAATGTATCTATAGTTACTTTGTTGTAAACAGCTAGGTTCTTGCAGTTTTAGGACAAGATCCTGATCAAAACCAGGTAGGTACAATTTCTAAACTGGCTTAATCTAAGAAATGGCAAGCACGTTTCTCTGGTACAGATCTTTCAATAAAGCACATTTATCTCCACAGGGTAGATCTGTCTATCTGCATTACTTTTAGAAAAACTAAAAGGTAAAAATTTCCTCTGCTGCCAGATTAAAAAAAGAAAAGCAGTAGGCCCAGGACTCTACTATGAAATACAGTTAGCTCATTCTGGAAGCTCATTGCCCCAACCCTTTATCCAAAAGAGTTTGAAGATCTCAAAAGCCGGGGTTTTGGAGAACACTGGACATGGAGTTAAGCAGGCCTGATCTTGAAAACTGGCAGCAGAAGAGATAAAATATTCTTTGTCGAGTTTTCTGCTCTGCACATAGTGCTGGCCTGCTTAGCGCAGCTTCTTCATTTATATCAAAAGGGGTGTACCCTAAGAAAAGAGGCAATTAAAGGGAATTGAATCTTCCACAGAAGCAGGAGCGGCCAGGCCTGTCTGTGGAAAGGAGATGAGCAGCAGGAGCCATCTGAGGCCAAGGTCACACACACAAACATACACACAAATTCAAAAACCTTCATTGAAATCAGAGGGGGACATACTAGGCAGCTAGCATTATCCCACTCGCTGGAATAATCTGTCACAGAACATGAGAAACAATACCTTAAACAACATGACCCCAGCAGGGCGGAGATTTGTTCAGCAGCCAGGGGAAAGCATTAGCAGCATCTTCTGCTGTTGACACAAGGAAGGACAGAAACACTGGCAAAGAATTCAGGAAGGCAGCCAGAAGTGTGTGTGCTTCTTACAATGGTGAGTGGGCAAAGGAGGAAGCCACACAGACTTCAGCTATCAGGTTACAGGTGGATGCAGTAATTCTACAGTCAATCACAGCAGCCATTACGGAAACTCCTCCTATTCCTGTAGACATTGAGCCAGGTGGGGGGGGGATGGTACCATCCTAAAGTATGACAGGAGCCTTGCCAGTCTTCTATCTCAACAGCTAATTTGACACAATTAATGGTTGTCCCAAGACAAGCAGGAATGCAGAGATTTGGCCACTGTAATACTCTTCCCAACCACCTTTTGTTGTTGTCTCTACTGGGATTCTCTACACATCTGAGAAAGGTTACATCTTGGGGACTAGGTTCAAAGATTCAGCCATTCTTTGTTTCCCACTCTCAACCACACATTATTTTTCCATTGCCAAGGAGATACACAGCCTCCAAAACTTTTATCTCCATTTTCCATCTGACTGACACAGTCACCACAGAAGCATATAGTGTAGGTTTCTACCAACACACAGTATGATTCTGTGGGTACAGTTGGCCTGTAATGGCTCCCCCTCCAAATTCAGAGTATATATGGCGTCCCTGACACATGGATTCTCCATGCACATACAGGGAGAGGACTGAGTAACACACAACGGTCTGGACTTAGCCATAATGTAGTGTTATTTCCCAAAGCGGCTTCCAACACTGGATCAAGTGTGCTTAGAGCACAGATATTATGGGCTGTACAGAAGTCACAGACTGAGAGCCCACCTCATCTATCTGTACATTAACAAACTTCCTAACCAATTACCATTGGCTCTTCTGCTTCCAGAGCATTTCGCTGCCCTTTGGACCCATTCCGCAGCAGCCTTGTAGTAGCTGCTAGTGAGAAGGAAGGATCAACCTTTCCAGGACATGGAAGAAGATCAGAACAACTTCTAATTAAAAAGGGAGGAGGGAAAGAGAGGGAGAAAAAGGAAAGATCGATACTGCACCACAGATTCCAATACCTGAACAGAGGTTAGGAGGGACAAAGGACCTAGAGGGTATTCTATAATTTAGGACCATTTGGGACTTCAAGTTGCCAATTGGCACTGTTTGTCAGGAACATTTAGGAAGGCTATGATTTATGAGCCTGGCTGGTTCTGGCTTCCGTGACCAGCCTGACTCTATTGGCAAATAAGACCAGTCAAACACACAATACTGCAGTCACAGGGAGAAAGATGGCACAGATCACAATCACCAGTTCTGTCTTCTTCCCAGCAAATTCCATGTTCCAGCAGACTCAGGGCTGGGGCCAGAGAGGCACTCGCTTAATTGTGTTGGAGACTACCGACTGATGAAAAGTCCTTCAGCAGCACAATGAGTGCCCAGCCTCCATCAGAAAGGGAGCATTGGCAACTATCAGTTTGTAGATACTGTTCACAACCACTGGCGAACAACCCGCTGTCCAGCCGGCTGTTCCCATCCTTGCTCGCTCTGCAGCTTCACAAGAGGCAGCCAAGTGAAAGCACTCTCATGTCCACTTCAGAGGCTAAGGTGTCATCTGCGCAGGACCAGGTGTCTGAACAGATGACTCTTCTGCAGCAGCAGGTGGCTTCACGGTTTCCTGTGGCACCTTGTTTGTTGGCACAGGGAGCTGGGGAGGGAGGAGGACGATTCACAGCAGAATCCAACAAACAGTTCCTTGAAAGCAACACTGTCACTTTATGGAGATTTGGAGGGATGTTACAGATGGGGCTTAGTATCTTGCTCATCATAGAAATCCTTTCCAGAAATCCACCCACCCAACAACTTGCCTCTGGGCTACCAGAAAACAGTGCTGGTGCCAAGCCTGGGAGGAGGTGATTTTCATTCTAAATGCATCTGCGCTTTCCACACTTACCAAGCTTTGCTCTGGGAAGGCACTGCCACCCTCTGGGGCACCACTGGCTTCCTGGGCTCTGCATTCTTCGGTGCTTCTCTCTTCTTGCGTTCTGGGCTCAGGCCCAGCACCGCTCCCTGAGATAGCAACCTCTTGAAGCAAGATGCCCCGTCTATCCAGCACACTATAAAGTAGAAGAGGGAGATCAGAGAAAGATGCTTTTGAGAAGAATGATTAGAGACAAGAACGGCTAAATGGATCCCATCTCAGACTCTCATTATTTAGATATGCAGGAAGGGGCCTCCCATCCGAGTCCCTCTCCACTGCATATATATGATCATCCTCAGCACTGCTTCATACACACAAAATAACATCCGGGTACTGTACAGATTGAGCCATCACCTGGGAGGCAAAGGACCACACAGAACTTCGCAGCAGTTCTTCACCAAGTTGCCATGGCTATAGGGGTTCTGCACACGGTTTTTCCCCGTCCAGGAGCCCTTAATCTGAAAGAACAAGAAGAGCAGCCTCCAAAAATACAGAACCAATGCTAGCACCGATCTACATGATGATGTACATCCAGATCCCGAATGAAAAGCATCTTTCAAGTTACTCTGGCTTCTTCCAATAGATCTCTCTTGGAACTTGGCACCTGCTGTTTTTCTAATTACTTTGTCCTAATGGAATGCCTTCCTCATCCACAGAAGAGCTTTACTCCCCCAGAGTCCGATACGTCAGTCAACGATTCCTTATTTCTTGCAACTGAAAAGAGACGACTGCCCAGTTGAATATACAGGCTTTATTCTATCTAATGATTTGAGAAAGTTATCTCCAGAAGCCTTGCTGGAAAGAACCGTGGGACGGGGGCAAAAAACACTGCAAATTCTAACAAAGGGAAGAAGGTAGAGATACACTTCCTCTTCACTTCAATAAATGATTTCTAAAAAAAAAATCCACTACATGTTTGGAAGGAAGCTTAATGTGTTCTTTGGAAGGAAATCCAGTGGCTCCAATCCATTCAAGGGAGAATGGATTTTCTTTCAAGGAACTTACTCACTCCTGTCTAGAGGCAAGACCAAAGCAGAGACTTCTATGAGAATGCCTAACTAACATTTCCAAGACAGCATTCTCAAGGAGATTACAGAATAGTGTGTTAAATACATACATATACACACACCTATACATGTATATATAATTTACAGGAAGGGATGTGCCCCTGGAAGTACTTACATCTTCATTCGTTGTCTGGTTCAGGGCTACCAGGAACGTGTGGAAGCCAGTTAAGCCCACCACAGACCACAGGGTGAAAAAGCAGATCAAAACCTCCAGAGCCGTGAAAAGCTCAGTTAAGGAACACAAACTCCTTATGGGATCATTAGCTTCTCCCAACAGTAGACATCCTAACCTATTCCCCCATTCACTGGGGAGCAGGGGAAAAGGATTTCTCCCTTATTTCTCTCTTCTAACAGGCAAGTTAAAAGCAGCTACAGACGAGCACAAAAGATATGTCCCTGGAGTTTCTTTCAGAGTACTCAAAAAGCCAATCTTCAGGGATTCTGTATGGAATGAAAACAGTGTATTTAGTCTGAAATTATTAACCATACCGAGAAGAGTAAAGGCTTCCTTCCCCCCCCTCCCAAGATGCCTGTCAAAGCTTTTGCAACAGCAGTCCAATTCCCTCTCCTTACTACAAGCACTACTCACTCAGGGCAATGTAGACGATATTGAAGGAGAAGATGTAGATGGTGAGTAGTGACAAAGAAAGGATGAAGAGGTAGAAATAACGGTAGTTCCTCTTTCCCACACAGTTTCCTACCCAGGGACAATGATGATCAAAACGTTCTGTAAGAAACAGAGAAGCTTGCTGCTTTTCTCTTTGGTGCTATCACATAAATTTCAGCAAGATGCCAGTATGTCTAGAGTTCCACTAACATACCAAACCCACGCTGAAATCCTTCTGGCTAACTATGAAACTGATTCATGCACCTGTTTTTGAGGTGGGAGGATTGTCAAATAGCAACCTTGGCCTTCAAAACCCAAAAAGTTCTAAGAAGGGCACCTCTGTGATACCATAAAGTATAACAACCTAAAAGAAAGGAGCTTTCAGATATTTTATGTATACAGTAAAGTAAACCTACCACTAGACCAGAGCTTTCCAAACTGTGTGTTATGACACATTAGTGTGTCAGCTGCAGTGTCTGGGTGTGTCGCTGCTGCTGCTGCTGCCTCCAAGCCCTGCCAAGATTCCACGCAGGTCCTAGTGCTTGCCTTGTGCCTTGCTGCCTCCAAACCTGCTGTGATTCTGCGCAGGTCCTAGTGCCTGCCTTGTGCCCCGCTGTAAGAGTGTGTCACGAAATGATGCCCTGCTGTAAGAGTGTGTCGCGAAATGATGCATGTCTAAAAAGTGTGTCACCAACATGAAAAGTTTGGAAAGCTCTGCACTAGACTATGAGAGCGGGGAATGCAGAGGGAACAAAGCCTAAAGAAACAGTGTGGCACAATGTCTCCTTTATCTGAACCTGAAGATGATAACAGAACACAAGCTCCAATGTGCTGCTTTCAGGAACTATTGTAATTTGTTACAGGGAGGTTCCAAATCACAGCAGATGTAGACTGTGTGATGGCTTCCTTGGCATCAACTTACAAACCAAGAGCCCCTGCTTTCATTTCATTGAAAGCAAAAGCAAACCACATTTTTTGCCTTTAAAGTCAGATTTGAAGACTGGGGACCGTGCCTGTAGAAATCCTGTGTTCAGTGAGTGTCCCCAATTGTATTGCCCCTCATATCAGTAGCAGAACTGTGTGCTTGTTGCCAGAGAATGTCTAACTTCTGCAGAACAGCATACAGCAGCCAGCTCATGGCCCACCAGGAGAACCTACTTAGATGCTTTTTCCCAGCCCCAAATAGAGCCTTGAAGGGATTGGCCCAGCTCGATCACTCACCCACACAGTTGTCACAAATACTGCAATGTGAGGCACGGGGTGGACGGAAGATCTTGCAGGTATAGCAGTACTTCAGCTTCACAATCTGGTTATTGATCTGGAAGTTCTTAATGCGCGGAGGTGGCCGTTGGCCGGGAGGCACAGTTCCATTGGTTGCCTCTAAAACAAAAGCAAACCGTTCACTGCCGGAGTTTTGCCCACCTCACTGGGTGGATCAGGGGGGGAAGTATTCCACATCCTTTGGCTTTGCTAGTTTCACCAATCACCACCAACGTACCTATTTCCATTTCAATGAAAGCGGCCTCATCAGGTAGGGCACGTGGAATAACCCCAGGGTCACTGAAGCTTGTCCGCAACAGTGTGGCCATTGCAAACAAAAAGAGAACCACAGCAAAGACGGGGATAGCTGGGGAGAGGTGGACGGCAAGATACCGGCACCTAGAATAGGAGAGAATTCAGGGTCACTGAAATCAAACACAAAGACGTTTGTGTGAAGACTCAAAACGGTTCAGAAAAGGGCTCGAGACAAGAATCCAAGCTCCATGGATTTCCATCATTTCACTACAGGCCACCGAAGGGACTTCTTGCAGCATTCGGTATTTTAAGAACCTCTTTTCTAAAAATATTTTTAGCCTCCAATTGTTTTTAAAAACAGTACTTTTCAATCCCACATTTGTTGAAAGTTCTTGGAAATATCTCAGCAGCTTCTAGTACAAGCTTAAAACTAAATCAAATTTGTATAATGACCTGCGCTCATTTCTGGCTTCCTCCTCCTATGGCATTTGACATTCTATGCTGGCACTTAACTGCTCCAGGGAGTAAAAGTAAATGTTTAAAGTATAAAACAAGCAAAGGCGCTGGCACTTGTTTACATATTATTTTGTATCTGAGAATTGTTTAATGTAAGTCCCAAGGACAAGATCCTGGTAGTCCACATACAGGCTAGGCTTTACCTTCCATACTTGAGCTGTAAGATAGCGATATACGTGGGACCCACAGGAAGCTATTAAGCTAGACTTGCAGAGATGATGGGGGGAGTGTTGTGTAAGAAATTCTTGCATGGGAACAAGTGCATTGTAACATTCTTCTTTCAAATACTGACCCTTCCACCCCCACCCAGGTTTCTTACACTACTGTTGTTTTATTTCACCACTGGAACTCGTAGACATAGGACTAAGTTAGATAAGACAACTCCTATCTATGCCAACCAATAGCAGCTCTGCAGGATTTCAGACGAAAGTCTTTCCCGTGCTATGTGTAAAAACAAAGCATGTCACCCGTCCAGCAACTGACCAGGCCATGAAAAAAATAGATCAGGAAGCAGAGACATATAGAATGCTACCATATCTTCTACCCCTACCTTAACAGCATTTCTGCATACAGAAGCAAAATTTCCAAGGTATCACAGAAATGGGTAAACTGCACATCAAGCAGGGGTTGAAGAAAAACTCAGTAGGTACAGCACATCTTCTGGAAGCATGTAGAAGAAATTAAACAAGAAGGAATGACCAATTCTATCTGCAGCCATCTGCCAACTAAAAGAGTCCCTTCTCTGCTGCAAGAAGAGGAAATGGGATGGCTGACAGTTGCTTTGCAGACTTTACTTTCCTGCTGGAGCCAGGAGAGAACCATTTCTGCATATAGCACAACCTAAGATGCACTGTAGTTGACTCCATTTGTTTTCTCCTGCCCATCTTGATATCTTCCCCTATTACTCCCAAAGCAGAATTACTGTATCACAGAAAACAGGTTGCACACTCTAATCTGAACACTCGCTTCTGTGCCAATACGCTCACATTCTGCACTTATATATAAGTAAATCTAAATGTTTATTTTACCCAAAGAATTCTTCTTCTAGGGAGGTGGCTTCTACAATTATGTGCCTGTTTTGCAAATGATTTTTAAAAAGTAATGAGGGGGGGGGGAGCTCACACAGAAATTGGACTTAAGAGTCACAGAAATCAATCCCTGAAAAAGTAACAGCAGGTCAGCATTGCACAAAAGGCCACCACCACTGGAAGCACCTCTTGGCTTCCCTTCAGTTTATAAAATGTGGCCCTGAGTGCACCGGCATATCTGTAAATGGAAAAATACTTTGCACAAAAAATGCTTCAATACCTCCAAATTTTTTTAGAGTAGGTTAAGTTAGCAAGATATTTTTTCAAGTAATCATGGATAAGCCTGTTGCAGTCTTTCAAGACCATGGTACAATGTTCTGTTAGTCTTATTTTTCAAAAAGTATTCTTAAAATTGTCTAGGTTTATTTTGAAGAAACAGTAGTTACAGGCTCCCCCAATCTGGAGTGCTCAAACACAACTTTTGCTTTTTTTAAAAAAGGTAATTTTAAGCACATTCTTTAAAAGGCAAGACTAGGGTAATATGAAATATGACTGAGAATCTAGCTACTTTAATCTGTGGAATTCAGAAACTACAGGTAGTCCTCATTTAGTAACCACAATCGGGACTGGCAACTCAATAATTAAGCAAAGCGGTTGCTAAGTGAAACTGACTGTGCTTACGATCTGACTTCAGCTTTCCTTTGCTTTACAAACCTGAGAAGGTTGCAAATGCAAAGATTGGTCGTAAAGTTAATTTTTCATCACCATCGTAACTGTGAACGGTTGCTAAATGAGGCAGTCGCTAAATGAGGACTACTTGTAGCTCTTTCCATTAAAAATCTATACCAGCACCAACATTCTCCATAGCTTTACTGCACAAAAGAGTTTGGCATTCCAAATACTCAGAAGCTTGTATAATCACTCTTTGAATGTGCTATTTTTGACTGACTAAAATTAAGCTTTCATGGTAAATACAGACCTTTGTGGCTAGGGTGGATCAGGTACACCAGGCAGTTGATCTCATATTTCTATCAAAACAATCAGACATACTTAATGAGTCAAAATATCCTACGCTTTAAATATTGAGAGTGGAGAATAAAAGGAATAATGAGAGCAAGAATTTCTGGCTCATGGGTTATTTTATATATTTAGCTGTACAGCAGCCCAATTTAGAGGGTTTCCAAACAGGTCATCCCCATCCATCTCTCCTATTTTGGGTATTCCATCATAAACACATACATGCCACAATAAAAATGTCTGCACTTTTGTATCAAATTGGCAACCATGCCTCTTGGAGAAAAGGCACACCCCCAGTAATAGTCTAAGATGCCAACATTTTTATCTGGTTGATCTAGATGTGTTGGCAGGAAGTATATTCAAATGTAAACAACATTTAAGCATTCATGGAAATAAGTTCACATGACTTAGATACACTTATTCAAAGCACAATCAAGTTGTTTTCACAACAGCTTTTTTTAAAATGAACCACCAATCCAACTCTAAGTCAAAAATATTGCTAGGGTAAAAGACCACACAGCTCAAATAATAGCTGAAAAGAATCAGTGATTTTTTTCAAAAACATTCCTCCTATAGCTTTCACCACTTTTGGAAGCAAGGTTCAAATGCTTAACATTCTGGATCTTTTTACCAAAACTCCATGTGAATCAGAAGCAAAATGAGTGTTTTGTTTTGGAAGTGACACAATCAGCCAATCAACCTTGTCCCACATGCTAAACACACATAAGAAAATCTACATTACCATTGCTATATACTTTTACTCTGAATTTATACAATAGTCCTTGATGTTACTCTTAACCATGTCCTTTCTCACCATGTTCTTGTATCTGCTTAGAGAGAAGAGTGCAAGGATCTTATTCAAACTTTAACTAACACAAACAAAACTATTAGCAAGATTCAAAGTCCTCTTTATTTAGAAACACTCCCCAGCATCACAGCTGATCAGAACAGCATGGTCTTTTCAGATTTGCAAGAAGAAATTAGGTAGAGTGGAGAACAGATTGAACATTCACACAGAGCAAATAATATGAAGTCTTCCAACTTTCATTTTATTTATTTGTTTGTTTATTTATTTATTTCATTTATATCCCGCCCATCTCCCCCACAAGGAGGGACCCTGGGCGGTTTCTATAATTTTCTAATATATTTTTTTATAATCAATTTTCTATAATTGATTAAATTTATATGATTAAAATAACCTTCCTAAAAGTTCCCACACAGCAATCTTTTCCCAATTGTCTTTTCATGGCTGTTGTGGGTCTTCCGGGCTGTGTGGCCGTGTTCTGGAAGTTGTGGTTCCTAACGTTTCACCAGCATCTGTGGCCAGCATCTTCAGAGGGCAGGAGCACAGATAGAAGCAAATTCTATCTGTGCTCCTGCCCTCTGAAGATGCTGGCCACAGATGCTGGCGAAACGTTAGGAACCACAACTTCCAGAACACGGCCACACAGCCCGGAAGACCCACAACAGCCATTGAACTCCGGCCGTGAAAGCCTTCGACAATACATTGTCTTTTCATGCTTAAAATACGTCTTCCCTGTTTTCAAGCATAACCTTTCACATAGTGGCACAGCTATTTATTTCTAATATTTTGTACCATCAATCAGGCAGATACATATAAAGTGCTGGGCAAGACCTCTAGTTACTTCCCACTTCCTATTAGTGCTGATTCATGCCAAAGTGCGGACTGGGGTGATATTTTCCCTAGATTTCTCAATGAAAGATGCGAAATCACATGATTTATGGAATAGTCCTACACATCCACTGTTTTACCACATTCTCTTTCTAACTTTGAACAACTTACTATACAATACTGTGACAGTACTGATCTTTGTCACACTTGACCCAAGGTGGAAGAGCAGTTTCTAAACCAGGGCTTTCCAAAGTTTTCCCGCGGCGACACACCAACCGCCGTTGGTGTGTCGCCGCGGGAAAACCCGGAAGTGCCGCCGTTGCGGCAGTGCACAAAAACCCAGAAGCGCTGCTTTCGGATTTTTGTGCGCCGCCGTTGGTGTGTCGCCGAAGGAAAACCCGGAAGCGCTGATGATGATCAGCGCTTCCGGGTTGTGTGGCGACACACTTTTGTGTCGCGACACACAGTTTGGAAAGCTCTGTTCTAAACATATTACTATAGGAAAATACTAATATGGTACAGGGACTAATATCAGAAAAGTGGTAAGGAGATTCAGGTTCAATTTCCATGTCTGATGCCACACTTCTCCAACCTGGGCATCTGAAGGGTGCCAAGGTTGGGGACAGCTCTTTTTGTCTAATCTACCTATGATTTTGCAAGAATAAATAAAGGGAATGAGGAGAGAATCACGTATCACCCTGAGCTCCATGGAGAAAAATCAGCATATAAATTGTACTTTTCAGAGCGGAAGAATTTTTCTGAAATTTTCTCAAAGGCAGAATTTGAAGGATCTCTCTACTATCCAGTTAACTTCTGATAACCAGTGCACCTTCCTCAAAAGTGGTGTTGACAAGTCAGCAGGCATGCAGTTAGTGTTTCCAAATTGCCTTCAAGGACAGTTCCATAAACAGTAAATTGCAGTAATCCAAACACAATGTGACAAGAGCGTTACTATTGAGTGTCTCCTGATCCAAAAAAAGGCCACAACTCATGCATCATCAGTTCCTGAGCATGGCCCTCCTGGCTGCAATTTCCAGCTGCTGATCCAAGCAGGAGTGGAGGGTCCAGAAGGACCCCCAAGTCCTAGACCTGCTGTTTATGGACACAGCCACCCCATCCATCCAGGGCTAAACAAGAAAGAACTCTGAGCAAATTCTAAGCTTACAGCAGAAGTTAAAATGGCCAAATCCTGGGTCACAAGACTCAATTTTCTAGGATCAGAATCAGAATCAGACCCTCAGACCAATCTGCCCCCTCTCTCACCAGCAACTGCTTGAATGCTTACCAAAGTGAGCTGAAGGAATGTGAGTGCCAACATACAATCTTTTTGATCAATCACTCTATTATCCTCATGAATGCAACACTCATAAAACCCTAAGGAACCCATTACAAATGTGAGGTAGCCAAGGTTGTTAAGAGTGATGCAGTGTCACTAAATGAGATGGAGGTAGACAATGCCAGAATCAAGATATACAGGATTGTCTTTGGATATACACACAAAGCACCCAGAGGATCATAAAGGATACTATGCTTCCATAAATCTCTTCATGTTCAACAAGCCACCTTATTACAGAATGCTAGGATTTTTCAAATAAGCACATTTACCATCACACTGTAAAAATAACTACAGAAAAGCTACATAGAAAAAAGACCCAATTTTAAATTTAAGTCAGGACTTAAGCTTCCTTTTTTGATACCTTCTGCTTATAACAAGATCAGCTTACAGACATCTTGCCTGCCCTGAAGTCATTTGTCAAGTATTTGCTGTATAAAATACTGTATTCAGGTTAAAGTTACACTGAGAAGTTTTCATATACACATTTAGGGCAAGGAATCATATTGCAGGTCCCACCTTGACATCATTTTAAATTCAACTTATATGAAATTCAACACACTAGGTTCCAATCCAACACAGGCAGGACAAGCCAGGGTATATAAACAGAGAGCAAGTCCCACTCCCTTTTCGCACTGAAGATGTTGCCTAGCCTGGCAATGAAACGTCTGCAAGAAAACAACAAGGCTCAGAGAGCACCAAGGACTCCACACTAGGTTCTTTTACAATAGAATGCATGTTTTCAAAAGGACTACACTAATTTCTGTTTCAGCAATCAAGTCTTTATAAACAAGAATTTTTAGCTGTCCTATAAATATCAAGTTTATGACGGCAAAGTCTACATCCATATAATTTTTTTTTAAATGAACAAATCAAAAGTAGTGATCAGTCCAAAGCAACAGGTGAAAGTAGACATGGTAAGATGGTCTAAAAATACTAGATGTAACTCTTCTTTAAAAAGTATGCAGAGGTTTTTTTAAACAAATACTTTTGGTAGAACCCTCTAAACAATTGCTCCACAACAGAGGCTGTGGGAGAAGACACTACTGAAAAGGCCTGTTTCTTGACTAACCACACCTGTGGACTTCTGATGTGCTCAGAGCTTTAACGGAAAATATGAGAAAAGGAACTCATCAGATACTGTAGCTCCAGGGTGTGAAGAGATGGAAGGCAGTGCCATACATGCCAGTTTCCTCTGGTGCCCGCATTCCTTCATACCAGCATTTAGTTCCAAAAAGTTAATCATGAGCCACTGAAGATAGTAGCCTACCAGTGTGATATAACTAGAATGGACCATCTTCAAGGGCAATCCCATATATAATGCATGGTAATAATCAAAATGGAGATTATTAATCATGCATCATTGTAATCAGGCTGTTTGTATTAGGAATCAGCCGTGAAACATCTGGAACCACTTCCTGTTCCAGAACATTTACTACTAGAAAACTGCTATATCACCCCCAGAACAGCTGTCTCTGCATAGTCCAGAAGAATAGAACATTCCAAATTTCCCAGGAACAATCAGTCTCTGGAGATGGAATATTTTGCACATCTATATTTTCTATCCATATACAGCTATAGCTGCCATACTAACTTAAGTAAATAAAAGCTGTTGCATTCCTTAATTAACTATGTATCTATGACAAAACTGGATCTACAAGCAATCTCCCTAACCTCACCTATAAACATGTACTACTAAAGAAACACTGAATATTACACACCTATCCATACAAACCACCTAGTAACAGTAATTCCTCCACCTTGTCTGGCCCATATCTAGTTTGTTACCACAACAAGGCATTGGTTAAGCACTTCCACTGCCTTACCTGAATCTAATCAAGAAAATATGCATGTTATCCGCATACTGATGGTACTACATTCTAAGTAATTTCATATATATTTATAGTGAAACCACTACATTTTGATTCCAGTAAAATTAAAAGTATGAGAAATAGCATGGATGTTCTACCATGACTTAATTATGGAGCTTACCATAAGATTGCTTTTATTTCAACTCCCTCTTCTGCAATAATTGACCCCCGAGTGTATCGCTTTTATACAATATACATTAATCCATATATATATCAGAATCCCTTTCCAAAAACTAGTCAATTTGACCAATTGACCAAGTTCTGAATCCGATCATTCAGTGCATAAATTTCAGAAAAAGACACATTAGCACATGGGCCATTCATAACCAAGCAGTTTCGAAAAGGTTCCCAGAAATTATGCTATAAGCATTATTGGCAGTAGACAACAAACATCTTTTTATTATGCTATTTCCTAGTTTATACTGTAAGCCATCCCTATCAGAACATCCTCTCAAAAGTGATTCATATTCTGGGAAAGAAAGCATTCCGGTCAATAACAAATCCTGCCCGATCCACATAGGAGTCACATTCCTCTAACAAGCCAAATTCATCCTCTCTCTACCATTCAAATATCTTTGAAATCTGACACCGTACTCCATACTGGTAAAGGATACAGAGATTTATAGATCTAGAGTAGCTCACCTTTTCTTCACTTTTTGCATGGGATTAAAGCAAAACATTACTATAATAAATTCACTCATTTGATTCAGTTCTTTCCAGTAAGAAACCTCAAGAATGAAAACAAACCTGAACGTTGAGCAGAGTACCTTGGAAATTTTTTTCAAGACAGAATACTTGATATCATTTAGCAAGACTTTTTAAATAAATAAATAATGGAGATCAATTGTTGGTATATTCTGCTCTGACCCTGACCAATGTCTTGGAAGAACGTACTGGTGGGGGAAAAAAGGAGACAACTTTCATAGTATCACCCAAAGGGATCAAGAGAAAAGCATGCCCATCTCCACAAGCAGCCAGATGGACTGCAGCATGCAAGAGCAACTGTGATATAGAGGAACGTGGGCTGTAAATCAACTCCAGTCCCATACATAAAACATGCCAGCAAACAGTTCAACCATTATGAACTTACTCAAAAGCAAAGAAAAGAGCACACGTCCCCACAATGAGGAAGAGCGTCAAATAGAAGATGCCTTTCTGACGGGCCATCATAATGCGCCCGTCGCAACAGAACGTGTTCCTTCCTGGCAGTTTCTCCCATTTCCGCATCACCTTCTTTCTTGCTATCATCACAGACATGGCTGCACCTTTACCGAAGAAGGCGGGGTAACTCAGTAATGGCCTGTCTCCACTCCAGCCACTGGGAAGCACACACCATCCTCAGCAATCCAGCCTCAGCCCCTGGAAAGGTAAGCAACAAAGGGAAGGTCAACACAACTCATCACAAGGCACTTAAATTAGGAAATTGTCCAAGCCATCATTACTGGGAGTAAATCCTTCTTGGCACACCCACATCCTACTTTTAGCTTGAGTCACCATACAATTTCATAAGCAACAGAAGTGCCCAACAAACCCAACAACAAGGAAAGAACATGTGCCATGATTCTTGGTATGAAAGAAACCTGCTTGATCCAGTATTAGGTAATCGATCATGACTTCCTTTGGCAAATGAGACTAGCTTAAAAACATCCAAACTCACTTGGACTTTGCTGCATTCCTGACAAACCTTTCCTCTTATTGAGAGGAAAACAGACTCTAAGAACCGCAGCAGCATTTTATGGGAGCTTTCTTTTCCTCCAGATGAGATGTCAGCCTGTGCTACACAGAGTAAAACCTTATCCAATCAAAATAACATTTCATCACTTACATTCCACTTGTAACCACAGAATGCTGCATGGATTTCCAGGCACTCATCATGAAGTTGATACCCTGCATCACAGAGTACTCTCTAGCACTCCGCCTTTGGACCAAGCCCAGACGTCTAGCACAGCATAAAAGAAACGCTGGCCTTAGTACTTAACTCCCGAGTTATCCAATGACAGAACCCACCTGCTTCCTACGGAGTCTGGTTCCAGAGTTGTTAATAATCAACTCACCTCCGTCTCTTTCTGCCCCACCTTTTCCCCTACCGCTTAAGCTATACAAACCAACAATGAGAACCTAGCATTTAAAAACAAACCACCCTTTCTCGCTTTGGTTTTGCAAAGCCTCAACAGCCCACAACATCCTGACTACCCAACCAAGACCCTGAGTGGATAGGCAAGTTGGAATGCGCTCGCGAAGGAGACTGCCACAGACCCTCTAAAATCCGGCGCTGAGCTCCCAATAACTTGGCTCGCCTCAAAAAAAAAGCACCAGACCACCTTTTACGCTTGCCTCGGCAGCCCTTCCAGAAAACGAGGAGGAGGATTATCTTATTTTAACGCGCAACGAAGAGCACGGAGGATATAGAGAGAAAAATACTCCACCGGTTAAGACGAAACGAAAAGCCGGCTCCCCCCGAGAACCGAGTCTGTACTCTTTATTTTTCAACTGCCAGAAGAGCAGGTGGTTCTTTTGTTTGCTTGCTTTTGGGGGGGGGATGAGGGAAGGGGTGTATTGATCCGCACGTACGACCACGCTTACCTCCTCCCCGCAGCCCTAGACAACACAAGAACACGGAGCATTTCAGTCTCTTTCTTCCGGATTAAAAAACAGCCCCTCCAGGTTGCATATTTCGGCGTGGTTGCTCCTCAGCCTCCACAGCTACGCTCCTCCTGGTCTCTACCCACGTTTCCAGAAGCATCAATTAAAACCCCTCACAGACAAAGGCAGGCGCTGCAAACCGTGCGCGACTCGCCCCACGCCAAAGCCCAGCAACAACAGCAAAGGGAGCGAAGAGGCGGCGGCAACAGCCCATCAGCCGGGGCTCCCAACCCGCGACCTTGCGAGGATCCCGACGGCCGCGCCGAACCAACCCCAAGCCCGTCAGCGACCCGCCCCGCTCGACGCGCGTCTGAGCATTCCCACGTGCACCGTGGAAGGGACGCCCTCGGCCGCCGAGGGGAGGCGCAGCCCGGTTCGCGGGGCTCCTGCTCGCAAGGGAAGGGGACCTGTCGGGCGCCGCACCCCACGTGCGGGCGGGCAGCCACACCCCCAGGCGGGCGAGAGCGCGGCCGAAGGTCTAAGAAGCGCCGCACGACGCCCCCCCCCCCCCAACGGCGGCAGAGACGGGCGCGCCGCCTCCCCGTTCCTTCCTGCACCGACCGGCGCGCCTCTTACCTGCCGCTCGGCGTTGCCGGGGCTGAGACCGAGGCCGGGTCTGGCCGGGGCCTTCCTGCTCTCCAGTGGCGCGGCTCTGAGGGGGACAGAAGTTTGCTTCTTATTGGCCGAGCCGCGCCTCCGCACCGCCTCCAAGCTCAAATGGGCGCCGCGATTGGCCGAGCCGCCCCTCACTCACACTCAAGGGACGCGCCGGGCGGGGGAAGGAAAGAGGGCGAGGCTGGTTTTCTTCGGCTGGGTTTTTTCCCCTTCGGTCGGATTCTGGGAGAGGGAAGAAACAGGGGTCGCCCCACTCGGAGGACACTCCTTAAGGCCCAGAAGGCGGTTTCTTATGAAAACGGTGGCGGGGTAAAAAGGTGGACTTCGTTCCCGTAGGCAGCGCCTGATGTTCTATTGGTACTCGGAACCGCCCGCTTGGCCCCGAATGCAGGCTTTTATTGGTCAAGGGGCCCGTCATTTGGAAAGAGCGGCGGGCCGACCCGTCTGGTGGGCGGGGCTAGCGGGCAAGACCTAAAACGGAGCTGTCAGGTTTTTCTTACGTCAATTAATTGAAACGGGTGGGCGGGGAAACGTTGAATTTCTACAGCTCATTGGATCTGGTAAGCCGCGCCCCCACGGTGACCCAGATTCCAAAGGGAGGCGCGGTCAGCGGGTAGCCCCACCCACCTAGTTAAATTGCCAGGGACCTCGCCCTGCGTCTGAACAATGCTGGGGGAAGCGGGTGGGGCGAGCTCTTGGTTACCACCCGACCTTACCAGCTTCCTTTCCAAACGCGCGGCAATGAGTGATTGCCAATTTGCATAGGTTTTAAATAATTAGCATAGTTAAATATCCGTAGGGCACACCAGCCCAGGACAAGAGCGCCCCTGTACTGTAGTTACAGGAATGAGGAGGGGAAGAAGGGCGGAACTGCTGCAAAAGTCTGGCTTCAAAGGCGGAACTGCTGGTGTGCTTTACGACCGAGGGGGCTCTTGCACGTGTTACGTAGCCTGTTCGGAAAAGAAGGAAAGGTGATCGATTACTCGCGTGTGTGGCTGGAACTGGAAGCGGGGATTCTCGGCGGCTGTCTCCCCATGGCGGCTGTCGAAGAGGAAGATCCCTCCGAGAGGGAGCTGATCCTGAGTGAGGAGGACGAGGTGGAAGAGGTGAGCCCTCAAAGAAAAAGTCCCGGGGTCCTCTTGGTAATCTTCCCCGACTCTCTTCTAATCCTAGAAGGGCGGCCGAAGTTTGATTTTACCTGACCATTCTCTGCACGGGGTCAGATGCGTAGCAGGGGTGCATTTCCATGACCGACGGCAGATGGCTGCCTTTTCCTACAATTAACGCGTGTGTGTTGATTGGGAAGATTCTGCAACCGTAGCATGTTTGGAAAAAAAATGTCCTGTTGCATCAAAGTCAGAATGGTGCCTCCTCCTAACGGTTTTAAATACTCTGAAACCCTCTTCTGGCATATTTTGACCTCCCTTCTCCTTCCTCTGCCCCTTTTCCATTCCTGTTTTGGATCTACCGTAGCATGCTGGATTCAGAACAGCTTATGAGTCCGTTGGCTTTCCTAGCACTCCTTTTGTTCTTGAGGTAGCCTGGGGTAATTTTCCACAACTTGTTACTTTCACCTGGATTTACGGGCTCTTGCTCATTGGGACTCTCTTTTGTTCCCCAGGTGGACAAGGAAGGGGCAGCCAAGAAGCACCGACAACTGGTGGATGCCCTCACCGCCTTGGTTGGTGGGAAGCGGTAAGAGAGAAGGTCCTGGGTGAGGGAGACTGAGAACAAGCCAGCCTCAAAGGTTATCATGGAGTCCTTTTCCACTAACAAGTTGGTTACTGTCATTCCTGCAGACGACGAACGGTTGAACGTACCGAGGCCAGCGCGCAGATTTCAGAATTCGATGTGGGTGGTGGAGGTGAGATCTTTAGCCCCTCGCTGCTCATGTCCATTTGATTGATTATGCGCCATCAAGACCACATAGATAGATTTTCTTCATGACGATCTATTCCTAACCTGGTCTTTCAAGTCACCCAACAGTGCACTCATTGCCACTGTAACTGAGTCCATCCACCTTGTTGCTGGTTGTCCTCTTCTTTTTCCTTCTACCTTTCCCAGCAGTAGAGCCTTCTCCAGGGAGCTAGGTCTCGGCGTAATGTGTCCCAAGTAAGATAATTTGAGCCTGGTCATTTGTGCCTTGAGTGAGAACTCTGGGTTGATTTGTTTGATGGTCCATTGGTTTGTTTTCTTGGCTGTCCATGGTATTCTCAGGAGTCTTCTCCAACCCCAAAGTTCAAAGGCATCAATACTATTCCTATCCTGCTTCTTTAAAGTCCAATACAACACCTTTATCCGTAGTTAATTTAACCCCTGTATGCTCAGTTAAAACTGTTTTCTGGGTTTCCAACACACTGAGCTGTGGGAACAAACCACGTGGGCCAGGTATGCCTAGAGTAACAGTATGGAACTCGACATTCCCTCTATTCCAGCCTCAGAAATGTCATTGTCTACTGCAGGTGCTAATGAGAAAGTTCAGCTCTCGGAGCTGCTGCAACCGGTTTCTGCCTCGCCAGCTCTGCGCACCGTTCAGAAACAGCTGAAAAAAGCCCAGCAGAAAAAAGCAACTGAAATCCCCCTTAGTAAGGAGGAGACTGAACGGGTAAGTCCAGAAGGAAGGATTGGGGAGTATTATTAGTTGTAGTATCTGTTCTTGGTAGGAATTTGCCTTCTGCGTGATGGCTTCAACCCTATGTTCGGGTAGGGAACTTCAGAGTTCTAAAGAGAGATTTTTCTATACTGTAGAAATTGTTAGCACGTTTAAACAGATTCTAGCCTCTCTTGCCGCTCTCTAAAAAGCACGTTTTGCACGAGTATCTGTACTGAACTGTGACTGGCCTTCCCATTGCAGTATCTGTAAAGTGCTACCAGAATTGGGTTTCCGTAATTTATACATGACAATTCTAGTGCCTCCTTAATGGGATGTTTTGACCATTGGGGTTCACGGTTGTCCTGTTTGTCTGCAGGTGGTGAGGGAAGCAGCATACACGCAGACAGCCGAAGCTCTCAACAAGTGGGACCCGGTAGTGAAGCAGAATCGACGCGCCGAGCAGCTGGTCTTCCCGCTGCAACAGGAGAGCGTGACCATTGTGCCGATCGAGGAAGTGATGTCGGGCTGGCAGGTCAGTGTGACTTGGACTCTGTGCTCATGGAGGTTGGCCTGGGCTAGCTGCATTAGTGTGGTGCTCCCCTGAGATACAGGCTCTGCTGTGTTGACCATTTGCCATGCGTTTCCTTGCCCGTGGTCCAGCAATTGAGAGAGGTTGGCTGTGTTCACACAATGTGTTGAGCTGTGATTTGTGCTTTTTTTTTTTTTTTGGGTTCCTTCAAGTCAGTTTTGACGGAGGGAAAGGCCAATTTTCCTTGACATATGAAGCTATAAACCCTGTTTTACAAGTCAAAATTAAAGCAACTACATTATGGTTTAGTGTAGTGGGTGACTCCATGTATACTGTGAGCGGTGCCTAGCTTTTGGTTGAACACTAAATGCTTCACCCCTTTTGTTGGTTGGATGATGTAGTCTTGCTGAAGCTAAATCAGTTTGGCTGTGCCAAGATAGAAGATTGGTCTGGCACTATGTTATATACCCCCCTGATAGAGCATTGGAATTTCAGGTATCAGTGGATGAAAAATAAGTCCTTGATATTTAACGTGTAGAAAGGAGGTAGTATTTTGATTATCTCCAGCTTTTTTCATTTCGGTCAATTTAAGGGTTAACAGTTGGGAATCAGATGTTCTTCTTGATCACTCAGTCATCTCCCAGTGCATCCTGATTCTACTTGAAGCTAACTTTAAACCACAAGGATGGTCCCCCACCATTCTGCAGTCTGCCTTCCAGCAATAGCAACCACCTTGCTGGTTTCATCATCCTCTCTCAAACCTAGCCTGAACTTCCGTGGTTTATGTCCTACATGCCCACTCTGCAGGCACGGACCCCCTTGGAGCAAGAGATCTTCAGCCTCCTCCACAAAGCTCAGCAGCCGGTGAAGGATCCACTTTTGACCCCACAGGAAAAAGTCTCATTGGAGGCCATGAGCCTGGAGGAGGTAAGTCTTGGCCTAGCTGGTCCCATTCTGTTCTTCACCTTGCTTGCCCTGCCCTGCCTGGCTCTGCTGTGACCCGTCATTGCATCCAGCCAGCTGCCCTCTGCTTCCATGTATTCCAGGCTAAGCTGCGCCGAATGGAACTCCAGAGGGCTCGGGCCTTGCAGTCCTATTATGAAGCCAAAGCCCGACGGGAGCGGAAGATTAAGAGTAAAAAGTAAGAGGTGTTGGAATGCCACAGGCAGGACTGTGTTGTAACATAAGAAACAGTCGCTCCTGGTGCGATGGGTGGCTATATAAATTGGAATAACAACAACAAGATAGAGTGTGGGCAGTTACGTTCTACCTCCCCTCTCCCCAAATTTTTGGAAAGGATTGGAATACGTGACTCACTAATTTAACGGAGCGTGAGCTGAGCACAAATATGTAAAGGTAAAGATTCCACCCGCACATTTGTGCAGATGAGCTGGTGCTCATCTCCGTTTGTTACCCGAAGAGCCAGTGTTGTCCGAAGATGCTTCCAGGGTCATGTGGCCAGCATGACGCACGCAGAACGCTGTTACCTACCCACCGAAGTGGTACCTATTCATCTACTTGCATTTGCATGCTTTCGAATTGCTAGGTTGGCAAGAGCTGGGGCGAGTGCGGGAGCTCACCTAGCGAGGCTAGGGATTCGAACCTCCGAACTTGCGATCTTCCGATCAACAAGCCTGACGTCTTACCCGCTGAGCCACCACGCCCCTTAATAAATAGGGTAGAGCTCAAGAGACTCCTTAGTAGTGGAAGAGACCCTGAACCCCTTTGGAATGATATCAGGGTAGACAGGAATTCTCAGCTGTTCGGCCAGAAAAGGAAATTTGAATTAGGCCTAAAGGAGGTGTGAGTTGGCTTTATGCAGAGGTGCGTAAAGGAAACCCTAACCCCAGGCCTGGATGCAAACTCCCCTGGTGGCCCTAGAGATTCTCCAAAAGTTGATGCAAAGTTGTAATGGAAGATTAACAAAGCATTGAAGATTAGAAAGAGAATTGTAAAGGGAAAAAAGCAGGCAATAAAAAAGAAATTGGGAATGTGTGTGTGTAATATATGGATATACACATATTTTTGCAAAAGACTCTATTTTAAGGAGAACACAGATTTTTAGTAATTTTTAATGGGGCAAGAGAAAAATTATGAAATGCGGGAAGTAACTGCATTGATAGTAATAAAGTTCAATTATGTTTTCGTTTAATTACATCAAAGCTGGCTTTAGTTCTGCCCTCACCCATGTGAGAATGTGAAATTCTAAACTGGGCATCAAATATTTGTATACATATCTATCTAGCAACAGTTTGAACAAACTGTCTGAATAACATCCATGGGTTTAGGGGGCTTAAGTGAAATTTGCTCTTTAAAATCCCCGTTGGGATTTTACGTTGGGGGTCCCCCATTGGGGGAGATGGGCGGTCATATAAATTTAAATAATAAATAAATAAATAAAATCCATAACCACCTTCCCGAAGAGAAGAAGCAGACTTAAATTGCAGCTTCACCCTCAATTCATAAGTGATCACATTCCTTATGGTCCCAGGCAAGTGAGAGATCAGGAAGATGGCCAGCAAAGGTGGTCCATCTTTGGATCCATGTGCTCTGTGAATCTTTGTGGTTCATAAGCCATGGTTTATGGCTTAGCATGTTGTGTGAACCTAGCCAATTACAATGCATTCAGTCAACCAGAGATTAGCAAGGAGTTGCTTGTCTTCTTCCCACCACCTTCATTTTGTTCTTTGAGATTGGCTAAGGTGTGCAGATGACTTTATTTCGCTGGTTTAACGAACAGCTTGTCACGAACTTTTACTGTGGGGTAAAGAAAGTGGTTGTCTATATACGGTTGGACTCTGTTTTCGATCAGCCCGGCTGGCACGGCCAGAAATCGGGTATGATGGGAGTTGTAATATAAAAACTTCTAGATTAGCGTTTCTCAACCTTGGGAACTTGAAGATGTGTGGACTTCCCCGTGCTGGCTGGGGAATTCTGGGAGTTGAAGTCCACACGTCTTCAAGTTCCCAAGGTTGAGAAACACTGATCTAGATCAGGGTTCCTCAACCTCAGCCATTTTAAGATGTGTGGACTTCAACTCCCAGAATACTCCAACCAGCATTGCTGGCTGGAGTATTCTGGGAGTTGAAGTCCACACATCTTAAAATGGCTGAGGTTGAGGAACCCTGATCTAGAGGACTAGGGGCTCCAGGCTCACGTCCAGTAGTTTTTTCCGTTGGCTCCCTGTTGGCTTGCGTTGCCTTCCTTGAATCCAGAAGTGGCTGTAACTGTGTCTCCTGGGTGACATTACGTCCATGACATTTCTCTCCTCGCCCCAAGGTTTCACAAAATGCTTAGGAAGGGTAAGAGTCGGAAGGTGCTGCGGGAGTTCGAGACGCTGCGGAAATGCAACCCCGAGGCTGCCCTGGAGCAGCTGGAGAAGATTGAGAAAGCACGGATTGAGGTGGGGCTGGTCCTCTTCCAAATGAAGCTGCAATGAGGCCTCAGATGCACATACAGGCACTCTTGCTTTGGGGAGCATACGCTGCGTTGTGTTGACAGTCCTTTCTTTCTCTCTGCAGGAGAGGATGAGCCTCAAACACCAGAACAAGGGCAGGTGGGCCAAGTCAACTGTCATTATGGCCAAGTATGACCTCCAGGTAAGAGGGCATTGGAGAAGGCTGGTTTGGCCAAGAACATCTGAAATGGAGTTAGTCCAAGGCAGACACTTGAATCGTATTTGTGGAAGTTGAAGTATCTTGATGCAGTCTTCCCCACTCAGTTGCTCTCCAGATATGTGGGAACTGGAGATCCTGTGACAACGGGATGCTGTGGCAGGGTCGTAATGATTGAAGAGGATGGACCCTGAAGTCTCGAGACAACTGGAGGTTACTAGGATGTAGAAAGTTGTCAGGTTATCTCCCCAGCAGTGCTTTTACTTAAAGTGTGCCCTTTGTCCAGAAAAGAAAGCTCAGCTTATTTAATTTTTATGTCCAGCTCAAGAAAGAGGTAAAAACCTGTTCTAAAGAAAAAAAGTTATCTAGGAAAGAGTAATTATGTGTACTGGTTCAATCATTTATTTTTGCATTGCTTTTTACTTTCCCTCTGTAGGGGAGAAAAACCATTGTGTTTTTAAAATCTGCCGCAGGGTACACTAAATTGTATGTTGGGGTGAGCAAAATATAAATGTGGATTAATTGTTCACTGGAAGATTTGCAGGAGTTTCTGACTTCCAAGGGTTTAGGAATAGCAGGTGCCAAAAGTAGCTCCTCCCCAAATTTCACGGTTTGAACACCTCATCCCTAGTAGATACAGGGACAAAGAAGTGCTTTATACATTACAGGTTGGCCCAGCCTATGAGCTGGGATACGTTATTAGGCGTCCTGCACAGCCTGTGTTTTGCTTCTTGCTCCTTATTTGTTCCTGGTTTTGATTGGTGCTTATTTGTTCCTGGTTTTGATTGGTGAACTCTGAGGCTTTAGATAAAAATAATAAAGTAAAAGTGAGACCTGCCAGTTTTGTGTTTGTCTACTTATATTGTCGGCTGCTACGTGCTGATTTCTGCCTTTTTTCCCAGGCTAGGCAAGCTATGCAAGAACAGCTGGCTCAGAACAAGGAACTAACACAGAAGGTCTGTCCTGCCTCAGAAAGCGAAGAGGAAGAAGTGGGTGACCACCCTGAAGCAGAGAAGGATCTGGTTCCAGATGGTGTCAACGAGAGGCATATCGGAATGGATTCCAGCAACCCCTGGATGTTAGGAAAAACCCCAGCAGAATCCAAGGAGGAGGAACCAAACGTTCCAGCAGAAGACAGTGGAGAGAGTGAGGGAGAGGAAGAAGAAGAAGAATTGCTCATGACCAATGAGAAGGATTTGTCGCAAGGGTCTGATGGACAGCGAGGCAGTGCTGGGCTTCAAGGTGAGATGCCAAAGCATGGGGGAACCGGAGCAGGGGAGCGTTAATCATATCGGGGAGTCCTGCATTTGGTTTGGAGACGGAAACTGCTGTTGATGTGTAAAGGTTCAGCAGAGAACTACGTAGACCAGGGTTTCTCAACCAGGGTTCCGTGGCACCCTCGGGTTCCGCGAGAGGTCACGAGGGGTTCCCTGGGAGATCACGATTTATTTAAAAAATTATTTCAAATTCGGGCAACTTCACATTAAAAGAGGTAAGTTTCATTCTTTATTTTGAGTTTAAGAACACTGTTCATGCATATAGACAGGTCTACCTATGAAACGAATGTAATCATTTTGTAACTTCTGGCCTATATTTGAGCCTGAATGTGCAGGGGTTCCCCCAGGCCTGAAAAATATTTCAAGGGTTCCTCCAGGGTCAAAAGGTTGGGAAAGGCTGATGTACGTGGATGAAGAGGTCTAGATGGCAGTTGCTTTAGGGAAGGGAACTGAACTGGTTTGGCCCAGAGCAGGGAACGGCCTCAAGACACCCAGGATTGCAGTGCCAAGACTCAGTGGCAAAACGGTACAATGTTTTTTCTTGGGCCTTGAAGGACTAAGCACTAAAATAGGTGCCTTGTGCTTTTGAGAAATTTAAGGCCCCCATTTTCCATAAGCCCCAACCTCACGAAAATGCAAAAACAGTCAACATTTTAAGTCCCGCCCTCTCCAGGGATTTTACCTCTGTGGCTCCTAGATGCCAAGAGAAACTGCAGCACCTAGGGCATGTCTTGCAGCCATATTTGCGCTTGGATTGTGCGGGAGCGCAGAACGTTATTTTGAGCCTGGAATTTGGATCCCTAGGGAATCCCAGCTCTCATCCTAGGTTAGTTGCTTGGTAACACCATCATGGGCTGGAGAGTCTGTTGGCCTCCAGATGTTGGTGAGCTATCTTACCAGGTTGGCCACGGGTGAGGAGTGCTGGTTTGATGACAACTGGAAGCCTGCAGATTCCCCATCACCGATGCGCATGCACTCTTCAGCTTGGCTTGCACGTTGTATGACACCCTAGTTTACCTGTGCAAACTGAGCCAGCTGGGTTGCTACACAGAACCATAAATCAAGTGTTCTGAATGAGTTTGCATAGCGGTAGGCCAAATGTAGTTGGCTAGTTTGGGGTTTTGAGTGTTTGTACACCCAGCCAATGTACTCGTCGAGTCAGCCTTGCAAGGTAGTCCAGACAAGAAGCACACCCAGATGAACTAATTCTACTCTATTGTAAAAGGTAAAGGTTCCCCCTGCACATTTGTGCAGTCGTGTCCGACTCTAGGGGCCGGTGCTCATCTCTGTTTGTTAGCCAAAGAGCCAGCGTTGTCCGAAGACGCTTCCACGGTCATGTGGCCGGCATGACGCATGCGGAACGCTGTTATCTTCCCACCGAAGTGGTACCTATTCAGGCTACATTAACAGAATCTTGCAAGTCTGAAAGTACATTTCTCCCTCGTTGCCTTTACAGCTGAAGAAACTTGGGGAGGTCCCTTCTGAGACGTTTGCCACGGCCACATTCCTTCTGCAGGCTCAGCTGCCTCTTATCCGACCATTGCCTAGTCTGCGGCTCTTCCCCCTGTCTCCCAAGGTCATTCCCACAGACCATTACATTGTGGTTCATGATTCAGTGTGCCGGGTGAACCCAGGTGATTTGGCTAACCAGGGGTGTTTGTCACTCAAACACAGGCAGTTCCCATTTTATCCTAGCATGCGTGAACCTACTCTAGGTGGAGCTTTGCTTTGGTCCAGCCTGGCCCTTCTCCTGTCATGCAACCTCTCTTTATTCTGGCGCAGGACCTAGCAAGGAAGAGGTGCCAGCAGTTGCTCCGCCGAGCCCCCCATCAGGGGAGCAGCCCTTCCTGAGTGAGAAACTGAAACGGGTTCGCACCCTGGAGGACCTGGAGGAGGACCTGGAGCCAGAGGCCATTCCACAGGAAGATGAAATGCTGCAACCCAGAGAGACCCAGTCCTCCCGGTCGGTGGGAGCTGAGTCCCCACTGCAGCCCCAGGCCAGCGAGTCCAAGAAGTCAGCCAAGCACCAGGCTCTGATTGATCTCAAGGCAGTCCTTGCAGGGGCACCACATGCCACACAGTGCCCACTTGTGCCTACTGCCGTGCAGGACGAGGTGAGCCCCAGTGGAGAAGGAGGTCAGTCCGTTCAGGTAGAGGGCAGGAAGAGGACATACCTGTTTGGTAGATTGATTTCCTGATGTGCTTAATGCTCTTTCCTCCAGTTATCTCCACAATACAGGTAGTCCTCGACTTACGACCATTTGTTTAGCGACCGTTCAAAGTTACAACGGCACTGGAAAAAGTGACTTGTGACCGGTCCTCACACTTACAACCGTCGCTATGTCCCCGTGGTTCCTCCATACGCGCTGCTCTGTTCACTCACAGAAAAGTTTATCCAGTCTAGATTACATTAGCCCAAATTAGAAAGACAGACAGGTCATGGCCCATTACAAGAGTAAGCCAGAGGCTCCTATGCACCTCTTCCATGCATGCATGAGAGGAAGAGACTGAGACGTGCTTTTGTTTTTGAACTGGCCACATTTCTCTGTTTCTCCTAGCTGTGGACGCTCTGGTTTGAAGTGCATTAAGCATAGCTCAAATCACCGCTCCCTAGGATCGGATTTAATGGGGAAGTAGGCTTTGCCTGGGATCAACGTGTAATTACCAGCATCTCCAGATAAAACTGGAATGATCTTTTGACTAAAAATGCCTGGCAGTCTTTGTAAACCTAGACTAGATAGAACAGTGGTTTATGCTGGGGTAAAAGTGTTTGTTATGCTCATTTCCGCCTTTATATACGCAGGAGAAGTTGTGTCCTTCAGCCCTGCTTTCCGACATACATTTGTCATGGCCTCTCAACTATGAGTGGAGATCTCCAGGAGGGAGTTTAAGAAGCTGATAGCACCAGAGAATTCCAGTAGGGGAAATTCATCCCAAGCTGTTGAAAGGCAAGGGGATTCAAAAAAACATCAGTGAGCCAGAACTCCTGAGCTGTATTTTAGGGAATGCTTTCTGGTCCAGATCCTGAAATTGGGTCAGGGATAGGATTCATGCATTGCCATAAGTTCTAATGTACCCTCTTCAGTTTGGGCTCCATCAGATTGCAGCTAGTAATTTGTGACTAAATAGGGGAACTCAGCCAATTGTTGCTTATTCCGTAAATGGTGGCTAAAAAATCATGGCTATAAGAGTTGTATGAGACCCAGTTTGGTGTAGTGGTTAAGGTACCAGGCTAGAAGCCAGGAGACCATGAGTTCTAGTCCCACCTTTGACATGAAGCCAGCTGGGTGACCTTGGGCCAGTCCCCCTCTCTCAGCTCTAGGAAGGAGGTAAATGGCAAACTACTTCTGAAATCTTGCCAAGAAAGCTGCAGGGACTAGTCCAGGCAGTTCCCAGGAGTCATTGTTGATTCAAAGGCAGAGAGAGAGAGAGAGAGGTGTGTGCAGGAATCTGGTCAGGTTCTCAGAATAAAACCAGGTAAATGAATGCCCCCAAGAGAAATTGGTTCATGCTTCTTAACGTTTATTTTTTAGCTGACGTGGGATGGAAGTGCTGGGAGAGACAAGTCCAAAAACCACTGTTTATTTTCTTCACTCCATACCGTTTTATCTCCTTTTAGGGTCCAGCAGGGTCTTCAAAGCAGATTCTACGCTTCCCATAATGCAGTCATTGATCTTTTTTTTTTTAATTCACATTTAAAATAACCCAGAGAGCCACAGATTATAGTCTCCACCTGCTGTCTTGCCCATTGTCTGGAAACCCAAGGAAGTTCTTGTTCACCCAAGCCTGCCTGTCTTTCCTTTGGCAGCTGGAGTCAGGCACCAGCCAGCGGCAGGCGATCCAGGAGGCTTTTGCCAGCGACAACGTCATCAATGACTTTCTGAAAGAGAAGCAGGGAGCTGAAGAGGCCGGCAAACCCAAAGCAATTGATTTGGTGCTTCCAGGATGGGGTGAATGGGGAGGCGTGGGGCTGCGGCCAAGCAAAAAGAAAAGGAAGAGGTACCTTTGGGGATGAGGCTGGATGGCTGTCAAGGCCCATCCTGTTCCCCGCTCGATCTCTTGCTTCTGTTGTGTTCCGCTAGGTTCCTCATCAAGCCGGCACCTGGGCCCCCAAGGAAAGACCGGCACCTGCCCCACGTCCTGCTGAACGAGCAGCGGAATATTTTAGCTGCAGCTCACCAGGTGAGAGCAACATTCTGAGAGAGGATGGTTCTTCCAGTTCAGTTTTGTGCATTTAGTTTGATTTATTGATTTGATTGAGATGGCCACCCATCTCACAACAGTGGCTCACATTTAAAAACAAGCCAGAATAATCTGGTCCACACACAGACGGGTTCACAAGCCATGCTAACTCCAAACCAAATAAACCACACGCTCACTGGTTTTACACGAGACACTTAACTTGGTCGTTGAATTAATCTGTGTGCTGGGCACAACCAAGACATTGAATTGTAAATGAATCAAATGGCCTGAGTTTAACCAACATGCAAAGCTAACAAAAATATAACCACATGTAGGATAAGAATGCCACTACTCCATCTACTCCATCATTAACCTGGTTTTAATGTGTTGTGCATACTCAGCCAGTGATCTAATGCAGGGATCAGGAATATGGCACCTACAACATATTTACATAAAATCGTGGGAATCCAATATTAAAGAAAAAACTACATTTAAAAGCTTTGTTATTTCTTTTTTTTTAATCTGTTCAATCATGTCCGATTCTCAGAGACTGCCCGGACGAGTCCCTGCAGTTTTCTTGGCAAGGTTTTTCAGAAGTGGTTTGCCATTGTGTCCTTCCTAGGGCTGAGAGAGGGTGGCTGGCCCAAGGTCACCCAGCTGGCTTCGTGCCTCAGGCGGAACTAGAACTCACAGTCTCTTGGTTTCTAGCCCAGCACCTTAACCACTACACCAGACTGGCTCTCTTTATTCTTTAGAATCTTTTATAATTTCCAGAAATCACACTAAGATCTTACTCAAAATTGCATGGGTGAGATTGTCGAAATATTACAAGACTTTGGGCATTTTAATTTTTGGCTGTGCAAGTACCTGAAACAATTTATAAATCTTTTCTTGACAGGGTGCATAAAGCAGGCCATTATTTTCTGTAGGTATAGAACCTTAGATTCACTATGTATGTTGTTGTTGAGTATCCATGTTTTACAAGTCATGAACTTTGGAAGATTAATGAAGATATTACTTTTAAAAATAACCCCTAGCTCAGAAGGCTGATAGGCCTCTGATGCCTTATTCTGATGTTGTGCCGGCTTGCTAGTGCAGACGAAGAGAACATGGTGCTCTGCTTTCCAATCTTTCATTTTGGGGCCGGCAGTGATCCCTTTCTTCCCACAGGTGAATCACCTCCCCTTCCCCTTTGAGAACAGTCAGCAGTTTGAACGCAGCATTCAAGTGCCAGTGGGCTCCACTTGGAACACACAGCGGGCCTTCCAACAGCTGACAGCCCCCCGGGTGATCACTCAGCCCGGCCAGATCATCCATCCCATCACTGCAGAAGATGCCAACCTGGTCCATCAGGGAGACAGGTCAACGGCCACCGTTGGACGGAAACCGGATTTGGAGTTAAGCCTCCCTCCCCGCCAGCCTCGTCCTCCCCGTATCTCAAAGAAGAAAGGCCGGTAGGAGTGAATTTGTGCTGGTACTGCCATTGGCACAATGGCACCTTGTTGGCGCTGTCCAGAACTGGTCGTCTTTCTCTGGACCTTTTCCTACTTTGATCCTGACTCTTTACATGAGGATCTTAGATACCAAGGGTAACACTGCTCAAATGAAAGTTATGGTTGCTTTCATTCAAGTGGTTTGGTTGTATTCTATATCCCTCACCCATCCATCCCTTTTTTCTAAATGCTAAAGAAGCTAGCTCTTCTTGTTAAAACTCTTTCAACCGGTTCCTTCTTGATTAATGGGCTAACTCGGGCAAGCAGTCCTATATCCGTGAGCTTCTTGCAGCCACTGTAATAGAGTCTGAAACAGATGCCTTGGGTCTTACAGAAGCTTTAGGCACCATTTTCTCTAGTTAAAAACCTCAAACCCCCCCACCCCAATAATTGGGTCGATTCTTCCTGTTTTGGGGGAGGTTAAGGTGCCAGCACCTTACAGCATCCCAACCCTGTACGCAGAAAAAAATTAACATTTCCGTCAACTGCGTGTTTGAAATCTCTGTATTATTGGTTGTATTTCCACTGTCCTTAAGCAGGACATAAAAGCAAAGTGTGACACCCACACACGCCAAAAGCAAAATTGCCGTTTAGATGGAGGAAAAGGAGGGAAGGACGTGGGCAGTTCTCTTGCAGAGGTTAGCAACTATCCAACAGAATGGAAAAATGCTTGTTGCTTCTCCTCCTTTTTCATTAAAATCTTAACCCTCAATGATAACCGGAACCAGCCAACTAATAAATGGATCTGTATATTTCTGAAAGGTGTCCGATTGTGCTTTATTTTTTCATTGCTAATGCACAAGTGTGTTTTTGCTCCGAGTGTAAACTCGTAACTGCTTTTTCTTTTCCCCTAATTTTCTCAAAAAAAGGATGGTGAATTCCAACTGAAATTTGCAGGCACAACTTAAAGAATTTGTTTTTTGCCGCAGCTTGAGTTCGTAGACATCAAAAATAAATTAGGCGCTGCTTGCTTATAAGAGTTGTCTAAAGTTGTTACAATTCCTCCGCTTGATTATATTATTGATCTACAATTCAACATTCTGGGAATCTCTTTTTCAAGTTTCCAGTCCTTATGACTGAGAAGATGGATTTAGGTAATGCTTACATTTCAGAAGCTTAGGAAGGTGACTGGATATGACTGAAGTACATTTTCAGTCATCAGCAGGTGACGTTTTCATATCTTCAGCTGCTTCCCCCTTCTCCGTGACAGGAACAGGATAAATTTTGCAAACAAAACAGTTGCATGTAAATGGACTGTATTGCATCATTTTATATGTGTTGCTTCATCAAAAGAACAAAATATTTTTGTTAAAACCTATTAGCTTCAACAGTGGGTAAATGAATAGGTGGTCCTGCCTCCATGTGGGGCAGGACAGCATAATCTGTAGCCCCTTGGATGCAGTCTGCAAGGTTCTCCCCAAAATTGCTTCCAATGTGTAATTTGTAATGCGGTAGTGGGGAAATCATTAACTAGAGTTTATAAAGCAATTCTGCTTTGTTTTCTTCCAAGTTCTCATTCAGTTTGCTGAAAGAGAACTTGTTTTTGAAAATATATTTGAAGAAAATGTTCTTGCGATCGGAGTAGCCTAGCACTTGGTTGGCCAAGAGCTGCGTCCTCTCGTTACACAAGAATTTCTCTGAGATCTGGAGCCTCTTTGATTCCTCACGTTCCCATTAAATCCCAGAGCAAGCCATTGGAAGGGAACTCACTTTCACCACTAAGCCGACCTTAAGAAATCCTTAGGGAATTTCTCCTTTCCCTAGAAAAATCTGTGAGATCATCCTCCCAGATTCTCTGCCCATAGATGAGAGGGAGAATTTTGAAAGGTGCCCAGTTCTACTATTAACCATTAAAGTGGCTGCTGACACTGGTAGTTTTTAAACTAGAATTTTTAATGGGACATCACCCATCCTTCTGGGCCAGTGTCCTGCTCCCTCAGAAAATTATTTAACATCAGCGAGACTCATTTGATTTTCAGTTCAGATCTGAGAGGAGAAGGCAGCCATATTCACCTGGCTGGGGAATTCTGGGAGTTGAAGTCCACACATCTCACAATTGCTGAGGTTGAGAAACACTGCTCTAAGTCATGGTATCTTGGGTCAACTATAATTGGTTTCTTTTTTTTTCTCTTTATTATGCAATTTATCTACTGCCTGAATCCAGACAGGCTATAGGCAGTTTACAGATGCTAGGGATACATAAAACAATGGTAAATCGTACAAAATGCATTAATTTGTTAATACGGATGACTTCGCAGTCAGTCCCGAGAGGGAAAAGCCAGGGCTTCTGGAAGGCCATAAGATTGGGGCCAGCCTCGCCTTGTGGGGCAGGCTGTTCTATAGATGGGAGCCCCCACAGAGAATGCTCACCATTGGCCCCCTCCTACCCCACTTCCTGGTTCATGGGGACCCATACCAGGCACTCTTTAGCTATGCAGGTTGGACGGGCAAAATCCATCTAGGAACGGAGGTCACCTAGGTACTCGAGACCCATATAAGGCTTCAGAGAGAGGTCACACAATATCCCCAGCCGTAAACCAAGCTTACAATTCACAAGGGCTGAGTTCACGTAGCATGCAAAGCCCAAACTACATTATGTGTGAACCCAGTCCATTTTTCAATTAGAAACCAGCCTCGTCTACAAGCCTAACCATCTGGGGATAGAACTATTTTTTCTCGATGGAACAAGCAATGTATTTTGCATATACTCAGAAGTACTGTATTTCCCCCCCTGCATTGGCTAAGCTCATAATCAAGACTTGATCAAAAGCAACTTAAGACTATTTCTGCAAGGGACTTTTTAATCGCTGCAGACTCATACTAAATGATAAAGCCATTCCCTTATTGCAAGATTGATGCAGCTACAGCATCCCTAACAGATGGCATTCCAACTTGTTTAAAAATGTCCAACCCGAGAGGCCACCAGTCCCCAAGACCAACTCTTCCAATGTTGAGCAATTCCTACTACCATATTCGGCGGTAACTTTTGGCCAGAATCTCTTTCCCTGCTCTTTCCACCATTCTGATCCAGTCTGACACTGACCTCTGGAAATTGAAGTCCAAAACACGGGAGGGCAGCGAGTTCAGGATGGGTTCTTGAGTAAGAAATCAGGTCTGACCCATTCCCGGTCCCCCATTTTTGGAATAACAGCTATTGAAATGTTTGCAAGTGGTTGTCATGTCTGCCCTTAATGGTTTCAACTTCCATCCAAACATATTCACCCCTTTCAATGTTCTTTGCCTGACTTGGTTTCCAGACCTTTCATTGACTGGTTCTTGGTTACTCTATTCTAGAGTTGGTCCATGTCCTCCTGAAAATGTGCTACACATTTTCACGATGACAAACGTAGCATAATGTGTTCTTGAGGTTATGTGCTCCTTCCAGTTATTGCAGCCAGAGGATCTCATTTCCCCCACTTCTCCCTTTTTGCTCCCCATTTTTGGAGAATATCGGTGACAGATGTCAAGCCAATGCTATGCATATCAAAAAGACCACCTCTGTGGCCATCAAAAATGCATCCAAGGAGAACCATAATCCACCTTCATGCAACTGAAAACGCTACCTGCCATTTCTAACCTGGTACTTTAAGTGAGTCACAAATGGACTCGAACACCACAGAGGTGTGGGGCTTAATTCTGCCTTCCTCCAACCCAAGGATCCTGAGAGGTGTGGGATTAAAAAGGTAAAGGTTCCCCCCGCACATTTGTGCAGTCATGTCCAACTCTAGGGGCCCGTGCTCCTCTCCGTTTGTTAGCCGAAGAGCCAACGTTGTCCAAAGACGCTTCCACTGTCATGTGGCTGGCATGACGCGCGCGGAACGCTGTTACCTTCCCATTGAAGTGGTACCTATTCATCTACTTGCATTTGCATGCTTTCGAATTGCTAGGTTGGCAAGAGCTGGGGCGAGTGCGGGAGCTCACTCTGTCACGCGGGGCTAGGGATTCGAACCTCCAAACTTGCGATCTTCCGATCGACAAGCCTGGCGTCTTACCCGCTGAGCCACCACGCCCCTACCCAAGGATCCTGAGAGGTGTGGGATTACAATACTCATAATCCTCAGCAAGTGTTGCTCGCTAAAGATAATAGCAGCTGTAGCCAAAGACCTTGGCAAGCAATCAGGCTGTGAAATTTGTGCCAATTCTGTTGATTTTCCACCCAATGAAAAAGCTCCGATATTTTCCAGTTTAGAAATCGAATACATTGAACTGTGTCCCACTTGCTACCAAAGCTACTTTCTACCATTACTTATGATTCAGGGAAAGCAACATCCGTGGACGATGGATCCACAATGCGTAAATGCAGGCTCAAACGCTTGATTGTGAATTGGATTACAGAAGGCCTCAGGCTTAATCCTTGTCCCTAGTCAGGATTAGATAGTAGGTGATGACTGAGGAAGAGCCCTGAAGAACGGATGCCGGGACGTCCCTATGGAATATCATTGGACAGTCGCTGATTGACACCACAGGCTAGGTGAAAATGTAGATGGCCAGCTTGTGGCTTAGCCTGGTTCAGTGTCTTGTGCCAACACAGCTGGATAGGTTACTTCGACAAACCCTGGTTAAACAGATCACAGCTCAGCACAAGGGACGGTAACATGGCCACCTCAAAGGCCACGCTGGGTTTTGTGCAGTATGCTAGAGGCTGCCTTCCAAAAGTGGGTTTGGCCCTTAATTTCCCCCCCCCTTTCTTTTTCTTTGGTTTAATTATATAAGTTTATTACTCTTTGGGGGGAATTGTCATAGCCACCCCCCTTAACCAATTGTTGCCCCCCTCCCTTTGCGATTTCTCTAAACAGAAGATTTCCATTTCTCTAAACGAAGATTTAAATGGGTGATTTAAATCTGAAGCCAGACAGATTGCAAGTGAACCGTGACTCAGTTTCAACATCTCACACACACACCCCACAACCCCGCCATAATCTGTTCAGACCCCTGGTAAATCTACTGCAGCCCGCTACTCAAAAACCTGGTAGCCATGGCCCCCTCCTTCCTTGTTCCTGTCTAGTCCACCAGGAGTTATCTCAACTGAAAAAGGGAAGTTGACCTACAGTAATTGCTTACATCTCACCCAGATCCATTTGGGGCAGTATCTTTTTCTTTTTCCCTGCCTTGAACTGGAGTAGCCACACCTAGCATGCCCTGCTGTTGGATTGCAATAGCAATGAAACAGCTGGAAGGCTTCACCTTACCCTGGATTAGCCTTAATTAATTTGACCCATTTTGGGGGGGGGGAGGTGATGTGAATCCAAGCAAGTTGGCTAATTTATGGTTTAATACGCTGAATGGGAAGCCGATGGTGGTGTGTGAACAGCTCCCCCTTCCTGATCTTCTCCAGAACAGGAATTCAGAGGTAGACTGCTACAACATAGGGAAGCTCAATTTATCTAAACAGGCCTAATAGCCCACAATACATGGGCCACCTTGTCCCCTCCAGATGTTTCAAGGTGCAACACATCCATCCCAACGACCAATCATAATCTGGAAGGTATATGGTTGTTTAGAAAATATCTTACTGGACCCCACATACCTTGTGGCTGTGGGTTATTTGGGATGAAAATGCTCCCCACAACGTGCCAGGAACATGCCCCAAACGCTGCTTTGTCTACCTGTCTGTAGATATTTAGGATTAAGGGTTATATTTTCTTGACTGTTTGGGTTTCTCTCCCACCTTTTCTCCACGAGGTTGGGCTGAGAAAAACCGGCCTAAACTTATTTAGGGAGTTGGCATAGGCGAGGGTGCACGAGCACCTGGGCCACCCGATGCCCGTCCCACGCCCTAACCACTACGCCGCCCGGTCTCCCCCGAGATCGGGATTTCCGGAGCAGATGACGTAGTTTCCAAGGCCCCTTGCACCCCTCTTCTTCGCCCCTTATCGATTTTGGGCTCGATTCTTATGTAGCTACCGGTTTATAGCTCTCGAACGTGAACCGTCTCGTGCGCAGCGACCGAAGGGCGGCCGCGGCACGGACGTTCTCCGGGACTTTGAAGAACGCCCGGAGCTGAGCAGGGCTTTTAGCGTCACGCGCGGAATCGCCCCCGCGCGACAAGAGCCTCCTTTCTGCCGCGTGCCCCGGCTTCTCCGGACGGGAGCGCCTTTCGGAAGGGGCCGGGGACCGCGCTATGCCACGCCGCCTTTGCAGCCGGGGACGGAGAAAGCCGCCCTTCTCCGAGCCGCGCGGAGCCTCGGCGGCAGACGCAGCAGGCCCTCCAGCCGGCGCGGGCCGGGCAGGAGGCGAGTGGCCGGAGCGGCGCCCTCCCGGCCTACTTTCCGCAAGCCAGGTGGTGCTGCCCAACTCTGCAGAGCGGCTCCGGGGAAACCAGGGGACGCGAGCGCGGGCTCCGTGCCAAGCCACGGACGCGCCGCCCGGACTTCGGCACTCGCCCTGCACGGGTCCCCCTCCCCATCCCGGGCCCCTCGCTTCACACGTGAATTCTCAGCCAGCCAAGCGGCCTCCTTGCTGCCGGCGGGCGGGGAAACCCGCGTTCTGACCGCCAGCTTCGCGGCCGGGTTGCAATACGGGGGTGGGGGCGGGGGCTAGAAGTGACCATTCGGAAGACCACCCCTCTGCCCCTTCCCCGGAGTGGGCTCCTCCCACCGGGTGGTGAGAAAGATGTGCGAATCAGCTCTTCACACACACACACACACACACACACACACACACACACACACACACACACACACACCGGTTCTTCCTGTGTTCAGGCCTGGCCGCTTCATCTATTATACACGTGTCGGAAGGGTGTCTTGCAGAGAAAGCGCTTCAAACGCGCACGTGCACGTGCGTATCCTCGGGGCTCGGTGTTGAGACGGGGGTATGGAAGATTCCCACCCGCTCGGTTTGCGTAGCCCTCCCTCAGGGGATCCCCTCAGCGCCTGAAAGATCGTTGCGGCCACTTCCGGAATGAGGCTGTCGGAGGCAAGGAAATCGAAATTTAGCATTTTACGCTCGCAGCCCTCGTGCGTCGGTAAGGCTTGGCCCGGGTGGGGAGCAAAACACGCGTCGGTTTCCCCGCAAGCGAGCCCGACTCCCAAACCTCCCTTTGCAGCGGCGTCTCCAGCAGGTCGAGAAACGCGCCCGTGTTTTGACGCTGGCGGCCTCTCTCTGTCCTGCGAGCGCTTAGGAAGAAGCGGATGTCGAACGTGTGAAATGATCCCCAGCCTCTAATGGGGGCAACTCCGGGAAAGTTCATTTGGAGATGTAAAGGGCCATGATTACCCCAAGCCAGGGACGATCAACGTGCATTAAATGCTTATATTTTAAAAGTGTTATTATGTGATGTTATCTGCTTGGAATTTCTGGAGCAGAGTGGAATATAAATATCCGTGTATATGTAAGTAAATCATTTCAGTTAATAAATGAAAACAGATGGAATGGTCCGAGATTCTTCAGAGCTACACCGAAGAGCCCTTGCTATCTCTTAAAGTCCTCCCTGGCCCTAATGTGTTGTGTGAACTGAATGAGATGTTATTACTGCTTGTGTGTTTCGCAAGATCTTCCCTGGCTGCCTTGACAGAGACAGGTTGTCTGAAGGCTGGGAGAGGGTGACCAATAAGTAGAGGCAAGGGCCAAGCATTTCTGGCCTCTTCATTTTGGGGTGTTGCATGCTGGCACCACCCCAGTTCAGACCAGTGAGACATTCCCTAGAGAACATCCTGGCTGGACCGTACCATCTGCCTCTTTCCTGCCTTCTTTGCAAAATATGCCAGAATATTCCCAAAACACAGCCTCTAAGAAAATGGGCTTGGTGTTGCCTTTGTAAAAAAAAATGCTGCTTTAGAAGAAGAAAAAGAACACACACACACACACACACACACACACACACACAGACACACACACACAGAGCTTATTTCTGCTGGTTAGGACCAAAGGAAAAAATGCTGTTTGCAACATATTTGGAGGTTAGTCCAGATTTAGCTCCAAATAATCCTTGTTGCTATAAAGGTCTGGACCAGGAAACTATGAATGAGAGAATGTGAAGTTTCTCTCTGGGTAAATGAAACTGTTTTCTAAAAAGTGTGTGCTTGAAGGAGGACAGTGGGCAATCAAGTTTAGGGGTATTAACATCCTTGGATCGTATTTCCTTTGCTGCCTGTCCTTCCCTTTGAGAACTGATGATGGCTTTCTTAGACCAACTGTTCCAACTTGATGCCTTTCCCACTGGCAGCCAACATGGCCATTGATAGGAGCCATCTTCCCAGAGAGTCTTGTAACTCTATTTAAGCCCTTCTAGCAACATTCCTTAATATGGTGCCTCCCAATGTGTTGGTCACTCTTTCTAATGTCCTCCAGTCAATGGCTGTGCTGATTGAGGATGATGGGAACTGTAGGCAAACACATCTGGAAGGTCACTGGCTGTAGAAGGCAGATTTATTTATTTATTTATTTATTTATTTATTTATTTATTTATTTATTTATTTATTTATTTATTTATGGTTCGATTTATATTTACCGCACCATCTCCCCACAGGGGGACTCTGGGCAGTTTACAAAAATCGGGAATTAAAATTCAACAGTTAAAACAACATATACAGTATGTTGTTTTACTTCATTACAGACCAAAGCTATCCTTTGTCATTATTTTTGACACTGTAAAACCATATGTAGGATTTATACAAGGGCTTAGGCTAAAAAAGGGGGCGTGGTGGCTCAGCAGGTAAGACGCCAGGCTTGTCGATCGGAAGATCGCAAGTTCGGAGGTTCGAATCCCTAGCCCCGCGTGACGGAGTGAGCTCCCGCACTCGCCCCAGCTCTTGCCAACCTAGCAATTCGAAAACATGCAAATGCAAGTAGATGAATAGGTACCACTTCGGTGGGAAGGTAACAGCGTTCCGCGTGCGTCATGCCAGCCACATGATCGTGGAAGCGTCTTCAGACAGCGCTGGCTCTTCGGCTAACAAACGGAGATGAGCACCGGCCCCTAGAGTCGGACACGACTGCACAAATGTGCGGGGGGAACCTTTACCTTTACTTTAGGCTAAAACAACCTAGGAAGGTGTCAACCACAATGTGTTATGTGAAGATACCCAGAGTGGTTTGTTTATCATTCAACATGTCATGCAAATGTAGAAACAGGGTTCGGCCTTCTAATAGCTGTGGTCAAGCATGTGTGAACACAACCCCCAAGTCATTACTCTGTATTGCCATCTTTAACTTCCATAAAATTATATACAAGATGCCCATCCAAGAGAATTCAGTAACGAAGATACAGTTTTTCATAGCTCTGTCCAGTCTGCTGTCCAGGCACAGGATTAACTCCAAACATGCAGCAATGATTTTGTTATCAAATTTCCTGTTTCTACACTGGTTCAAGGTGGTCTAGAAGCTTCTCTCTGTATTCTGTCTTCGTAGTGGAGAAGATTGAATGTGGACTTCCAGCCCAGTTGTGAGATTCTTAGCCAGGGCTAGAGAACACAGTCCCAGCTATAGTAGGCCAGACGAGTTCAGAGGTTGGGCTATGGAGAGGGAATAGACCAGCCTGAGGCCAGATGCTCCTTTCTCAGAGCTTTAACTTCTCCACGAACGCATGGAGTTGTACCAGATCTCTCCATCTGGTTCATCACTATCTACATCAGCCTTCCCCAGGTTGGTCTGTTGGCCTAGAATATAATTTGTAGGAACTTTTCAAGCCCCAGGTAAAGGGAAAGGATGTATAGATAAGTCCCTCCTAATTTTATCTCCACTACAACAACCGTGTGAGATGGACAGGGCTGAGAGCAACTGGCCCAAAATCACCCAGGAAGCTCCATGTTCAAGCAGAGATCTGAAGCTAGATGTCTCTCATCCCATGTCCAGCACCTTAATCATACACCGTATTGGCTCTGCAGACCCACAGTGCAAAGATGGCGGTTTGCTCCTTCTGTTCTATAACCACTTCAAACTCTTGCCTTCATTACATCCTCAACTGGAATGCAGTGTGGCCCTCAACCGATTGCTCTTGTAGGATTCAGCCCTCAAAAGAAGAACAAGCTATACTTGCATTAAAGGATAGATGTTCTCTGAACTTTAGGAGAACGTGAGATAAATTCAACAAGGGAAGCATTTTTGTAGAAAGGGAGTATCTTCCCCAGTATAGTTTTCAAGCAGACACCTGATTATGCTTTATCTCTGGAGTTTCCTGCATTGGACTGAAGGTGGGTGACAGTTACAAGATCTCTTTTGATGGAGGTTCTACAAAACTAACCTGCCTTCCATGGATTTATTAGATCAAGTTGCATGATAATCATGCCTGCCTGCGAGGCTACAGAAATATTTCAAAAGCAAGGTGTTTGAGTTGTGTAGATTTATTTTCACTTTCCTTTCTTGTACTTGTCTTCTCGAGAATCCTGCAAGGTCTGGTTCACACAATACATGGATTCTCTTCGATTGATACATGGATAGTTCAATGCTGGCGTACTGTGTTGTGGGGTGAAGCAACCATTGTTTATAAATCCCTCTTTTTAAAAATATATTTTGCATGAAAGCAGCCAAAATCAATAAGCCACAATGAACCAAATTCTAGACTAATATGCTAAGTGAATCTAGCCTTGTACCCATTTTGCAGCCGTGACGCAGAAGCTAAGTGGCTTATCAAAGCCACAGAATGAATTTGAACTAATTCTGAGCTCCCTTTACATTTCTGGACCTTAAGGAGCTAAAATTCAACAGACACTGTTTTTAACAGAACTGTAGCAGTTCCAAGACATCAACAATTGAGTTTCTACCTATAAGGCCATGGCTAAAGGCCCAACAGTCTCACTTTCTACTGGGAAAGCAGCTGAAAGTAGGTTGGTGGTACCTCAGTGGATAAAAGGTCTCTTTCCATATGTCTATGAAGGTTCTCAGTCATCCAGGTGGAATTGTCTGTAGCTTGAATCATGTAAACTGGATTTCAAGCTCCTTGGATAAGGAGCGAAACTTTTCCACTGAGAAAATAGAAATCCAGTTGACATGATTCAAGCTACAGTCTCTTTCCATAGTTTTTCAACAACCTAGCTTACTTACAACTCTGATTATTGTGATAACTCACATTGGCCAAGGGAGTGCACCTTGATAAATGAATGGGTTTATCAATCTTCTGCCCCCAGTGTTGCTGTCACTGTGGCACTTGGAAATTCAACCTGATTTTCTAAAGAGATCATTTGTCATATTTTAAGAGGTGATAAGTTACTAAAATTGTTGATACTTGTGATGAAGGGGGAAGTCATTTCTTTATATATTTATTTTCTTTTTTTTAAATATATTATCTTTTCCATTTTCTTTTCTGCACCTTCTATTTTTTATTTAGTTTGTATTAGTTTTTTATCGTTGTAGTTGTAATTTTTAATAAAATTACTATTAAAGAAAAAAAAATTCAACCTGATTTTCTCAACCATCACATATGCTTGCAGGTAGGTAGGGCGCTCACCTGCAGAATCGCCTGCCTGTCATTTGTCTGCTAAAGCAGGAGTGGGCAGCCTTGAGCCCTTGGGTCCCAAATGGCCTGTGAGCTGGTTGACCGAGGGAGGCCCCCATCCTAACTGCAAAACCGAGGGAGGCCCCCATCCTAACTGCAAAACCATTCTGCCAGGCATCCGTTCAGCCATCCGGCATCTCTCCATTGCCTGCTGTGTGGGAGGGGAGGTATCAGAGGAAAGATTAGATGTGGGAAGATGTGTCCAAAAGATGGGGGACAGGTGGTGTGAAGGATAAAGGGGGTTCTAACCCATTTGACCCCAGCCTCACCCACTGTTTGCTTCACCACTGCTCATGGGTGCATAGATGTGCTCCCCAATAATTATCCATGGAGGAATGGCCTGGACCAGGCAAGGTTGCCCACTCTGGGAGGGAAGTCCTGTAGCTGTAGTTGGCAACTGCATCAGCGTAAGCCCCTTTTCTATGCTAGGCGCATCCCTCCGGTGTGTTGTTATTACGAAAGCTTGAAGAATCCTGGTTATAGGAGGCCATGGCTTAATTGTTAGGGTGCAAGGCACCCCAAGAACGTTCTTCTGTACCTCGCACGATGGTTTGCCCAAGCAGAAGCTGACACACAGAAGACAGCCCGGAGAACGTGGATGTAACACAAAGCCCAGGCTGGTTCCCAGTTGGGTTCCACCAGAGCGAGAAAAGTTCTCCTTTTTGAAAGGCCCCTCCTGGTCAGAGATTTCAAACTTCCTTCTGTGACATTCTTCACGGCTCATCCTTCCGGATTTCTCACCTCACCTTCTTCCGAGAATGACGTCATATGGGATTCGGGTTTGATGGCAGTCTTTCTCCCCACCCCCACCCCGACCCCGCCGACCCCTTTAACCTTGGGGGGGGGGTAAAACTAGGGAGTCTATGCTTTTAAATCTGCATTTCCAAAGCCGATGCGATATCGGGGACCGTGGACCGTGCATTGGAGCCCAGCTGGAGGGGCTTGATCCATGGCCATGGGGGAGGCGTCTCCGTCGGGGATGATGGGAACGGTAGTCCAGCGCGTGTAAAGGGCACCGGGTGGGCGGACGGAAAGTTTAAAGAGCTCATCTGCTAAGGCGCAGGAAGGGCTCGCTCTCCCAACGCGCTTCTTCTCCAGCTCCCCTTCCCCTCCCCGAGCTGTGTAACTTGAGAACTAGCCCCTTGGATTCTCTTGCAATCCACACTCTCCCGGGCGTCCTTTTGTTCTCTGCCTCCGCTCCAGGAGCGACTAACCGGGCGCCTTCCGGGCTCGGGCGAACTTCGCGGGCGGCCGGCCGGGCTGGACGAACCTTGCGGCGGAGAGGACCGGCCAGCCCGCCGCCTTCGGAGCTCAGGAGCCAGCCGAGCAGCCCAGCCCAGCCCAGCTCCTGGCAGCTGCTCCGGCGCTTCCCCGCTCGGGGACGTTAGGGACCCCGCGGCTCCCCCGCCGCCCCTCTCCCCCGCGCCCTCCTTTCACACGTTGTCTCGTTCCGCAGACCCCTCCCCGGCCGTCGTCCCCCGATCTCCCACAATCCTTTCTCCGAAAGCCAATCGCGCGGAGCTTGCTTGCGTACAGGCTGCCAGAAACTCCGCCTCCTTCCCGCTTCGTGCTCGGAGCCTTTTCGTCCAGGATGCCGCGGAGCCCGGGAGAGCTCGCCGGAGGGGCGCGTTCCGATGTCACCGGTGGGCGAGCGTGAAAACACGTGTTGGCCTTCGGCTGCGCCGCGCGAGGTAAGCCTCGCTCGCCCGCCTGCTCCGCGGGCATCGGCTCGGCTCGGGACCCTCCTCGGCGTTATCATTAAGACGCGAAGGCAACTTTGCGGGGGGGAAAAAGTTTCCGGGGATTGGGGCAAAATACGGAGCCGAGCGATCCACCTCTATCTCGCGTCGCGCTAAGCCGGGGTTCGTTAAGCCGTGATTTGTTGGGAAAGGCACGTTTGGCTGGGTTTGCATGACACGCGGAGCCTTAGGCTGCGGTCTGCTAGCCCCGCTGGCTGAGTTCACACAAACAACATGGCTAATCCTGGGGCGAGAGGTTCCCCCCGGCCCTAGCGTCGATCACTAAGTGGCCTTTGGCTTAGCTTGAACACGGCTGACTAGAGAACGACGCGGTGTCTTAGAATTCCATACTGGAGCAGAATCTTATTTTGCTGCCGACTGAGAAGCAAAACTCACTAAGCTTAATGAGATGCATTTTAAAGTGTGTATTAGGACTGCAGCCTGCCAGGGCCAGCCCACCGCGTTTCACAAGAGGACAAGCCCCCCCCCCCCCCCCGGACTCTTCACGGTTTATTTTTGGGACAAACAAAGGCATTCTGACGTACTGTAATATGCGCAAAGTTGCACTCTCATTTCATTTACTTTAACATTTCTCTCTGGCCTTGCTGTGATGAATGCCCAGAGTTTTCATTCATATCTCTGGGTACGAAAATGCAGAGGTCAGTTAACAATGCCCGAGAGGATACCTCTGACTCTCAGAGACATCCCAGCGGGAAACAGAGTGATAGGGCCTGTCGGAGGGAGCCGGCTTTAACAGCCGGCTTCAAAGGCTTTTACGGAGGCAAAAGGGCATTTAGACAAAGCTACCCTGCCGAGGGAGTTGGGGGACCACCACTGAGAAGGCCCCTTCCCCTGGCCCTGCCGATGTGCTCTCCATGATGGGAGGGAGCTATAATCACATGTGGCGTTTGGATACATGGCGAGATTTGGCTTCATTGCTTCCCTAAGGCCAGCTGCAGGCCCGAGGTGTCGGTCAGTGGGGCAGAGATTTCCCACCAGGCTTTGCCTCTTGGAAACCCCAGCGGGGCTGAGTCTGAGTTGTGCAGTGGTGCTCAGAGATTCACTCAGGCTGAGATGTAGGCAGCGTAAGCAACTGCCTTGGGGGCTTCTAGGGCAGAGCTGCAGATGCCCCCCCACCCCCACATCCACAGCAGCCCAGTTAATTTGTCCTTTGAGGTAGAAAACCCAACAGCACCCATTGCTGAAATGGCAGTCGTAAGGAATGAAATCACCATTTGCTTCCTTTCCGAGGCAACCCAATCTGCTGCCTGTGGCACCTGCCTCACTTTCCCCAGTGGTAAAGCTAACCAGGAGAGGGACGGTGCATGTCACTCACAGATTATTTAAACTACCTACTCAATCGTTGAAATGGAAATAGGAGAAACCGTTTGCCAGCATGTGTAGGGAGACAAAACTCCCGTATGTGATCTGCTATGCTATTCATTTTCTTCTTCTTCTTTACAACCCTCTTTGCCCACTCAGGTAAGGGTAGATGATGCCAAAGACTCTAGTGAGCAGATACGCGCATGCAGATTTAGTGCCTTGCACGGCAGGGATAAATGTCCTGGGGCAATCATGCATCGCCACCATGAAGTGGCTTGTAAGAAGGACATTTGACATTTGAACAAAAGTTGGAGAGGGTGGGTTGGAAAGTGGGGCTTACAAGAAGTTAGACCACATGTCTTAGCAGGATCCTGGAGATCTGTAACAGAATTGAAGCATCTCGGCTGGAAGGAACATGACTGGAGCATTAATGGAGCATCTGCTGCATCAGACATTCCCACCAACTCTGCTGTACAGGGGCAGTGGAAGGCAGGACCAGATCAGTGACTGGTGCCAGCAGCGTTCTCCCAGGCCGGATACAGTCAGCAGCAGCAGCAGCTTTGTGTTGTGACTAATTAGACCTGAGTTCAAATCCCAACCCCCTTAGTCAAATTACCCAACTTCACAAGATAGTTGGAAGACGTAACATTAGAGGAGAGAGACTATGTATGGCTTTTGATTAACATTGGAGGAAGGGTGAAGTTAAAATGTCACGAAGGGGTTTACAGATGTCTTTACTTATAGGGGTACAGGTAGCATTTGTACATGAAAACAATATGGCACCCTCCTCCCTCCAATATTCAGGGGGGAAATTGGCTAGTCAGACAAAGCCAATAAATAAATAAATGCATCAGAATTTTCAGTCCAGGGCTGCTTTGCCTGAATATGACAATTAACCACCACCACCCCCGAAAAATTAACTGACTATAGATGTTTCCCACCCCTTCCCTGGAGATGCAATTTCTTTTTTTTTTATATATTTTTTATCCCGCCTTTATTATTTTTATAAATAACTCAAGGAGGCGAACATACCTAATACTCCTTCCTTCTCCTATTTTCCCCACAACAACCACCCTGTGAGGTGAGTTGGGCTGAGAGACAGGGACTGGCCCAAGGTCACCCAGCCGGCTTTCATGCCTAAGGCAGGACTAGAACTCATGGTCTCCCGGTTTCTAGCCCGGTGCCTTAACCACTAGACCAAACTGGTTCTCTCTATCTGCATCTTCTGTTAGCACCCTAAGCTTTTATAGCCCTGTGACCTCCAGACATGATGGACTACAATTCCCATCACCCCAGACAATATGGTGGAAAGGGGGGATGGAAACTGCGGTCCAACCTATCTCAAAGGCACAGTCGTATGGGGAGTGCTCTAGAGGTCTCTGGGGCATAACACTTAGCACTTGCTCAAACTCATCAAAAGAATCACTCACATCCATGAATGCATTTTCCCAGTTAACATCCTTTGTATATGGCCTGTTTGCAAACTTCATAGTTTCAGCAGTTAGGTAAAGTGGTGTTTGTTACATGTTATGTTTTTTATTTTGGAAAGGAAAAGCCATAAGAATCTACTTTTTTAAAAAAATTCCCATAGTCTGGCAGGTGCTCCTCTATAATATTAAAGTAAGAATTTAGAACAGGGCACCACCCAAAATGATAGGGGGTTGTTACCTATTGCATTTTCTTATAACATACGTGCATTTTTTGCCCTAAGAATAAATTAACAAGTTGCATAATTCAATTGAAAATCTTATTCTGGTTAAAAAAGCACTTCCGTATTGACTGGCAGCAGAATGTTTTGAAAGAATTAGTTTTCTTCTAAGTGGGAAAAATGGTTTCCTTGCACATAGAAGGGACTACTTCTCTAACATGCATGCTAGGGCAATATTTTATTAAGTCAACTCAAAGTTCGCACACACCTTTCACGATCAGACAAGCAGAGCAAAGCAAAATCTAGCTCTTGTACAAAACAGATTTTTTCTTTTTAGCCCTGTTACTGAGAATGAGGGGGTGCAATGGTTCAGCGGGTAAGACGCCAGGCTTGTTGATCAGAAGATCACAAGTTCGGAGGTTCGAGGCCCGAGCGCTGCATGATGGAGTGAGCTCCCGCACTTGCCCCAGCTCTTGCCAACCTAGCAATTCGAAAGCATGCAAATGCAAGTAGATGAATAGGTACCACTTCGGTGGGATGGTAACAGCGTTCCGCATGCATCATGCTGGCCACATGACCGTGGAAGCGTCTTTGGACAACACTGGCTCTTTGGCTAACAAACAGAGATGAGCACCAGCCCCTAGAGTCGGACATGACTGTGCTGGGGAACCTTTACCTTTTACTGAGAATGACCATTTTCAATGTGTAATTTCCTCACTCCCAAATGAAGAGTGCCTGTCTCCCCAACAACATGCTGACCTGTGGTTAATTAAACCATGGTTTATTAAATGAACTCAATTGCTTGGATTTGCAGAACACATTAAACAAGAAACTAACACCATTGGCTGGAATTGCCCGGTGCTGTGCAAAATAGTTTACCATATTTTAGCATGTTGTGTGAACCTAACCCCAGCATAATTATGGAATCCCGGATTCAAATTCCCACATTATTCTGGGGCTCCCTAGGTGTCGTCCAGCCGCTGTTTCTTCCTCCAGTTTACCATCCAGGGTGGTGGTTGTAGGAATACAATATAATAAAAACCACTGCAAATCCCACATTCTCTTCCCAGAGGAAACACAGATTATAAACATCATGTGTTTTTATTTAAAACGACAGGAGTCAAATCAGCAAGGTGAAACACAGCTCACATATTTTAAAATATGAGGAATTAATTCAAATTGAAAACTGCTTAGAAATAAAAGCATCCTTGACTAATGTTAAAACACTTGCCAAAGTGGGTAGTCTGGAGCTCTGTCCGATCTTCAGGGGAAGAAAAATGCTTAATTAATTTGCCCAGCGGAGTGGCAGAAGCTTAATCTATATTCCCAAGGCTGGGGCCTTACAGCTATGGTGAACTTTGATGCCCATAATCCCCAGGAGGTTGAAGTCACCTGGAGGGTACCCAGGTGATGAAGATAGTCTTAAATGTTATTCCTACTTTTGGCTTTACATTCTGTGCATCCCTTGGCTCTGATTCTGCCCCCCGCCAACCCACAGCATCTCTTTTATTTCTGAAGTTCAAAAAAAAAATAATAACTCCATGGTCCATAGGCTATTGTCCAGAATCTCCCACTAAATTTTAAGACACCCTCTTAAAATACTATAGTCTGATCTGATTGGCATTCAATCACTGTTTTCCTTGTAGCAAGATTTAGGGTTTGGGGATTTCTTTCTGCCCAGATATTAATGCAGGGCTTTGTTTTCTAAACTTGCTCTTTTCATGGTTTGATTTTAAGATGCTTTGATTTAACTATTTGTGTCTCAGATGCCTGTTGCTTGCCACTTGGAGAGGCCCATGAGGGATAGGAAGACAGGAGAGAAATGCTTTGAGTCATGACAGTCTATGGCATTGTTTCTCAACCTTGGCAACTCTTAAGATGTGTGGACTTCAACTCCCAGAATTCCCCAGCCAGCCATGCTGGCTAGGGAATTCTGGGAGTTGAAGTCCACACATCTTAGAATTGCCAAGGTTGAGAAACATTGCCATAGAATTCTGGGAGTTGAAGTCCACACATCTTAGAGTTGCCAAGGTTGAGAAACATTGCCATAGAATTCTGGGAGTTGAAGTCCACACATCTTAGAGTTGTCGAGGTTGAGAAACACTGCTCTATGGCATTCTTGCGCTTCATGCAATTTTAACTTTTTTCCTGGCCTTTCATTTTGCATTATACAAGACCCCAAGCAAAGTCTGCAACCAAATTAATGAAGTATTGTAGGAACCTTAGCTCCCGTTTCAGTAGATCCAGGTTGTCTTGCTCGATCCTGTTTTTAACCTTTTCCTGAGCTTTGATGTTTGTATTATATGAGATTGCATGTAGGAATACCCCAAAATGTTGCCGTATAGATCTAGCTCTAGCTGTATACCATTTCACTGAGTCGAGCATGCCTTCCCATAATATGTGGCTTGTTCCTGTATCTTCCTACTTTTCCATTCTTCTTCTCTGTTCCAGATCATCAGCCAGCATTTGATGACTACTGAATATCCTTGTTTTTATTGCTTAGGGTTAGATAGGCAAAGAGAGCCAGTTTGGGGTAGTGGTTAAGGCACCAGGCTAGGAATCGGGAGGCTGTGAGTTTTAGTCCTGCCTTAGGCACATAGTCAGCTGGGTGACCTTGGGCCAGTCCCTCTCTCTCAGCCCTAGGAAGGAGGTAAATAGCAAACTACTTCTGAAAACTTGCCAAGAAAACTGCAGGGACTAGTCCAGGCAGTTGCCAGGAGTCAAGACTGACTCAAAGGCACCCAAAAAAAAAAAAAAGCAATACCGTAAATCAGTGTTTTTCAACCTTGGCGACTTCAAGCTGGGTGGACTTCAACTCCCAGAAATCCCCAGCCAGCCATTCTGGGAGTTGAATTCTGGGAGTTGAAGTGCACACAGCTTGAAGTTGCTAAGGTTGAGAAACTTTGTTCTAAGTTCTTCCTACTTAAAGTTTTTTTTTCTTTTGTTATTTCTGCAAGCAAGCCCTATTCCCAGCAAAATTATTTTTCTTCCTTGCCTGTAAAAGGCATCTTTCAATTGTATAGTGCTCTGATTGAACTTCACAAATAGAATAAAAGCGGAATATACCTTTATGACACCTCCATCCTATTTTTCCTGCAAGGAATCAAAGCAGCTCTCATGGATCTGTTCTTCTTTCTTTATTCACGCAACAACTTTGTCCTAGATTCACGCATCACACCAAGCTGCTACGTGTCTCATTTTGTCTTTGCCATGTTGTGGGAACTCAACCATTTTTATCAGTCCTATTTATAAATCACAGCCAGTTGTGATTTATTCCACCATGGTTTGTTTAATCAGAGACCACAAATGGTTGAGTTCCCACAATATGCTAAGACAACACCCAAGAAATCACATGATGGTCCAACAAACCCAGCTAGTGAATTTCATGGCAAAATAGAAATTGAACTCAGATCTCGCCTGTCCTACACTGCCACTCTATACAGGTAGTCCTCACTTAACAACCATTCATTTAGTGATGGTTCGGATTTACAACGGTGCTGAAAAAACTGACTTACAACTGGTCCTCACACTTACAACCATTGCAGCGTCCCCTGCGGTCTCATGATTACGATTTGGGCACTTGGCAACTGGTTCGCATTTATGACCGTCGCAGCGTCCTGTAGTCACGTGATCGCCATTTTGGTCTAGTGGTTAAGGCAACGGGCTAGGAACCAGGAGTCTGTGAGTTCTAGTCCCACCTTATGCACGAAAGCTGGCTGGGTGACCTTAGGCCAGTCACACTCTTTCAGCCCAACTCACCTCACAGGGTTGTTTTTGTGGGAAAAATAGGAGGAGGAAGGAGTATTAGGTATGTTCGCCACCTTGAGTTATTTATAAAAATAATAAAGGTGGGATAAAAATTAAATAAATAAATTTTCGACCTTCGCAGCTGGCTTCTGGCAAGCAAAATCAATGGGGAACTGTGTGATTTGCTTAACAACCACATGGTTTGCTTAACAACCACCGCAAAAAGGGTGGTAAAATCAGGTTGGATTTGCTTAATGACCACTTCACTTATCAACTGAAATTCCAGTGCCATTGTGGTCATTAAGCGAGGACTACCTGTACAGCTCTCTGCACTGTCTCTCAATAAGATCTCTCATATCATCCAGATTAGTTTCTCCCCCCCCCCATCTGGTGCTCCCCAGATGTGTCAGCCTACAACTCACCTTATCTCTAGCCAGCAAAGTCAGTCTTAGCTTCCAAAACAGCTCACAGAGATCAGTTTGTTTCTGAAATCCCCTTATTTGAAGGGAAATCTTCTCTCTTTTAATGTCTTTAATGCCTGAATCTCCCATTAGACACTATCCAAAATGTATGTTGATGGACAAAGTTCCAGAAAGAAAGAAGAGGAAAATTAAGTTTTCCAAGCAGATAAAGTTAAAAGCAGATAAAAGATCTTGGCAAGGAGGTTTAAAACCAAAACAGTTTAAATTTGGGACATGAGCAAGGAATGATAGGATTTATTCCAATGTACATTTTCATCTTCTTTTCCTTTAAATGGGAAAACAAAAAAAAACTTTAAAATATTGGAGGCCCAGAGCAGGTATCCATTAGCTGGCAGATGTAGTGGGGTGTGTGTGTGTGTGTCAGTCCTCCAGATAATGGCATGAAAACAAAAATTTTGTGCAGTCCTCGAGGGCATGTTCTCAGTCTGTCAGAAGGGATGTTTTCCCAACCCTCCCACAGCATACAAGAGTCTTTTGGCCCTCCAGACACAAGGATTCTCTCTGCTTGCTGCATATTTTCTTTAAGCATCAGAGAAAGTTCCTGGAAGCATAATCTTGCTTTCAAGCTGAGAAAAATTTGCTTTGCTTCTTTATAGCCCACAGTAAGGTGGGGCACGTAGTCAACCTTGGCCCGTCCCCTGAAACTGAGCAGAGCCAGACCTGATTAATACTTGGATGGGAGACCAAGAGGAAATCCCTCAGCTATAGCTCAACTGGGAATTCCAAAGAAAAAACACACACACACACACACCCCTCTTCATCTTGGAAGAAGGCAATGGGAAGACACTTCCTATTCTTACAAAAAAACCCTGCATGGAGGTAACCGTGTAGTCACCATGAGTCACACTGGATTCCCTTTTACTAACTAGTTACAAGAGGCTTTGGAGAGAGGACAAGTTATATGTATGCAATTCATATCATTTGAAAGAGGATTGGAGAAACCAGCAATGGCATTCTTTTCAATTTGAGTTTCTACGGCAAAGCTTTCCAAACTGTGTGTCGGGACACATTAGTGTGTCGACTGCAGTGTCTGGGTGTGTCGCGGCTGCTGCTGCCTCCGAGCCCTGCCAGGATTCTGCGCAGGTCCTAGTGCCTGCCTTGTGCCCTGCTGCCTCCAAACCTGCTGTGATTCCACGCAGGTCCTAGTGCCTGCCTTGTGCCCTGCTGTAAGAGTGTGTCGCGAAATGATGCATGTCTAAAAAGTGTGTCACCAATATGAAAAGTTTGGAAAGCTCTGTTCTACAGCTTTGAGAAATTTGAACCCAAGAGCTCAAATCGGTTGCCATTGTGAGGATCAAGATGGGTTCTTCAGCTCAGAATAGATTCCAGTCCTTTGGATTTCAGCTGCGCAGGATCAGTTCCTTTGGGAGTGCTCACCTGGCTCAGGAGGGGTGAAAGTCTTTGGCTGGTTAAGCCCCAGGACGTTGCAGAGGCCACGTTGCTAGCATTGGCACACTACGTCTCAGCCGTAGCGAAGCCAGAGCTGGCAGCCGACTTCAGAAACGAGGTTGCAGGGACCAAATGCATGTCATGACACGCAGGAGAGCAAATGCCACCTGCAGCAAAGAACTGCAGCTTGGGCCGACCCTGTTGAGGGCGCCAGCAGTTTGCGATGCCCTCTTTCAGGTTACTCCATTTGAGTTGCCCTTTTTCCTTTTTTTAAAAAAAAATGTCATTTGCTCATTTTCTATTTATCAGACTCAGTTCTCATTAGACATTTCAAGTTCTCTCTCTCTCTCTCTCTCTCTTTCTTTGTGCCCCCCCCTTTAGAGGAGCACAACCTGAGTCATCAAGCCCCCAACCTCTCCACTGTAGCCCCAAGACCACCCTTTCCAACAGTTGTTAATAGGAGAACATTCTTAAATGGACAACTGGAGAATAAGCATATAAACCAGGCGGAACTAAACTGAGCTGTACATGCATAACATTTAATGTAGCTTTTGCCCTGGCCCTACCCATTGCTTTGGGGAGTGAGATCCCCAGCACAGCACTTTGCCTTCAGCCTGAAAGAAGGTTGCACACCTGGGCTCCAAATAATGGTATTTCTGCAAAACGTCAGAATTCTCCAAACCTGCACTGCCTCGCACCTGGTGTGTGAATGGTTCCATTTTGGCAATGTGAGTGAGTCATACTTGACTAATTGATTTTGCTGTTAGCATATAGGACGGTGGTAATAATGCACCTGAGGTTACAGGATTCACGTCCTTGGCAGCTTCTGTGCCAGCCAGGAACTGCAGAAGGAAATTTCCCTTCCTTTCTCAAATGAACATTTCCAGAATTCACCTGTTTGAAATCCTGGTCTCCATCTCCCTGGCCTAGATTCTTCCGACTTGTGCGGTGCTGTGGGGAAAACACTTTGCGCATGCTCGCAGCCACTTTTAAACTGAGATGCACCTTGGCTCAAATTTAGCTAAAGGTTTCCGAAGGGTCGTCTTATGACGAAGTAACACCGCACTGCTCCTTTCCCGAGGGAAACAGCTCACCAAAATGTTTAAAACACCAGTCACTTCTGGAGGGGGAAAACCCACCAAAATCCTTCCTTACTCCCAGCATGCAGAGCCAGATTCCAGCCGCTCTCAATAGGGCCTGTTGGAGGCTTACCCCCACCCCACCCCACCCACTGCTTTTTCCTTGAGCGATGCGAAATGTATGCAGCTTTGTTCTCTGCAAGATTTCGCCTTGATGCCAACAAGATGGTGCATCGGTCATCACGCAAAAGGCGTAGCTGGGGTCACGTTCCCCCAAGGCAGGGGAAGGGGGAAGAGGAAGACTTACTTTGTTTCCAAAGAAAAAACAAGATCCTTAACACTAGCCTTTGAACTGTGAAGTTTAGGTGGCATTTTCTGATCAACCATTAGTACACATCTTCACCAAAGGCTCCCCCCCATCCAAGGTCAGGAAAATGCTGCCCTTTGTCAGAATCTACGAACTGGGGGAAAGGGTAATTTCCTAGTAACAGAAGCCCTCCCGTTCAAGTCAAAAGGGGATGGGGTGGGCTTCTGGAAGTGGCGATCTCAACTCTTCATGGCTTGCTTCTGGGAATCGCTGGTGCCCAGTTCTAAAAAGATGGAAAACTTGGAAGAAAAGCCAATGGTTCTTGATTACACGACTCTACCAATAACTCAGATCTCTTATAGGGCTGGGTTCACGTCATGTGCTTTCTTAGATTTGGAACTGATAGGTTGCGTGAACTCGGTCAGTGTAGCTTGTTAAGCAAATCGTAGCTTGATGGGATGTGTGAACTGAGTTCATCTAATCACCTACCTGGCATTTGCTCTTCTGCCTTGAAGATGGGTATCCGATGGGGAAAGCATTCGGTGTTTGCATACAGCCTCCCTGTCTAATCTCCCTGTTGATAACCTGATCACGCTGCATGCAAATTGCATGTGTGAATAACTGGATGTTGCAGATACCGTGCCAATATAATTATTACATACCTGCTACAGTTCTCTGTCCCTGACATCTCCACTTTCAAAGGAAAACTGAGAAAATGTTTTTCTGAAAGACCCACTGCCAGTTCGGGCACCGTATCAACCGAGAAACAAGCCTTTTTCAAATGCATGTCCTATTCCAGATTATTCTATGTATGTTCCAGAGGCTTTGTATCTTTACATTCTGCTAAACCATCCAGTTGTCCTGTGTTGTTGGCCACACCACAGTGGTTTAGATTCTTCCAGCATACTGAACGGAGTTAGTGCGGTAGTTGAACTGAGTCACCAAGTTTTAATTGCTTCTTGTTTTCCAAGGAACAGTCAGTTAAGGAACAGACCTTTTTAGTGATGGCAGTTCCTACGTTCAGCAGTCCACTATTACCTTATTTTGCTATGTTCTTCACTTGTTTTCTGGGTCCTGCAGGCATAGAAAGCCGTCTTCCTTAGAAACAACGTGTTGAGCTTTTATTGGATGATACCAGAATTCTGCTGGTGCCATTTGATCCATCATGCCTATTCACACATGCAAGCTCTTGAGTAGATCTCAAGTGGAGTATGCCAGTGCAAGGATGTCTACTAAAGGGTGAAGTTCTTAGGCAGTTTTCTTGCAGGTCTGTCATTGATGAAGGTAAATGATCGTCTTCCATGAGGACAGAGGAAGAACATAGTATTAAGTATCCGTGGCACTTTTTAACAAGCACATACCATTAGTAATTGGGTGCCCGTATTTTCCTGTGCTTGCAACTCTTCCATCATGACCCACTCTCTTTTAAGCGGGAGGCATAGCAGATTGGAGTTTACGGGGCTGGGGCACTTAATGGTTTCCTTGCACTAGCCTAGTGGCAAAGCGGTTGGGCCTTTTAAAACTTCTTTTACTGCAGCAAATGTCTTCTGCGTGGAATCTTACAGAAATTGACTGGATTTCCAGCGCGCCCTAACGTCACAGATTGGGATCACTAGGCCAAACTGTGGTTGAGTAATTTGGAGCTCAGGGTGTTATGTGATCCGGTCTATGCAGTTAGCTTAAAGTTCAGTGTGATTGGGCACACAGCTCATTCATCCATAGTGGTCTTAGCCATGGTTTACTGAATTAACTGTATCGTTCGGGTACACGTAAACATAAACTAACTGTATTGGCTGGATTCACCCAACATTTTGGCCTAATAAATTGCGGTTTAGCCAACCTTGTGTATGTGTGTTATGCAAGCACATTAGTGAGGTGAGTTGGGCTTTCGGTTCAGTGTTTTGGGTTGAACCAGCCTTTGTGGTCCGTAAACTAGTAGCGTATATGGCTTAGTGCGCTGGGATATCCAAACAGTTGTGGGTATATGGTTATTGAATCCAGATTAAAGACTTTACGGCTTAATGCAGTGTGGGAATGGGGTCATCCACTACAAAGAACGCAGAAGATATTCTTCACGGTAGGAATCCATAGATAATTAAGTACTTGCACTCTTCTTGTGAGTAATGGGAAGAAAACGAAACATTTCTGTAAGCGTTTATAGAGTGTCCATAGATCTTACAATAACTCAGTGAAGTATCTGAAACTGCTGTCCTGGGGTAGGAGAGGCCGCAGCGTAAATGCTTTTGAGTTTTTCACGTTCTCACCTTAGGCTAACTTGTTTTGTGTGCTGTGAACTCGGCCACATGGTCTGTAAGCCACAGTTTATGGATTAGTGACATGCAAGCAAGGCTGCTATGGCCTGTTCACCAAATCATGGCTAAAATTAAGTCTTGGTGTAACCCATGGCGTGAATCCAGCTGATGAACGGGGCGGGGGGGGGTTCGATTTAGAACTAATCAGCTCATTCTTTGCGGCTTGGCATCTGGCATCACATCAAACTTGTTTAAGGAAGCGGGATAATACAGAGAAGTTATGTCTGAATTGACAAAGCCTTCTTTGCCCAACCAGCTGGCAAACCACATCCAGAACCGGGAGTCAGAAGCCATGGCTTGTATTTGACAAGCCATGCTGCTTTTGCTCCTTCTCCACTCCAGGAAGTGGTTATATTCTCGAGAAAGGAGCCCCAGGGAAAGTGAAAACAAATTTAAAACCCGTGGTGCCTCTCAATTAGGAGACTCAACCCATACTCTCGTTTGGACTCAGTGCAAAGCCTTGCTTGATGTACCGTCTGAAGGGAGCCCGGACTATGACGCTTCCCGATCCAGGCCTGCTGGGCAGCGTAGCGATCTCTTCCCGCCTCCCGCCCGTTGTCGTTAAATGGCCGAGCCTGGGTCACTGAAACCACCCTCCCCGCCCCACCGCCGGCTCCCCTCCATCCACATTAAAAAGTGTCGACAGAGAATGGCGAGTCGCCGCGTTGTAACGTTGCAGCCCGGCGCGATGTAACACCTTCCTCTTGGTTTTAGGGCCCGCTGGAACAAGCCAGGAGGCCGAGAAAGTCGCTGTCTTCGAGTCGCCACCGCCTGTAGGAAGTCACGCCGCGTCGATCGAGGTGGTGATCCGGAGGGGTGGCGGGGCGGGGAGCGGGAAGGAACGGGCACCCCCCCTCGCCAGCCTCCGGGCGGAACGGAGAAGGCAGGAAAGGAAGAACGACCGGGCAGGCGAGGTAGAGGGGAGCCGCCGGTTTAAAAGCCCGGGGCATCGGCGCGGGGAGGGGGTGGGAAACGCGGCAGGAAAAAGGTGGAAGGCGCCCCCGCCCCGTCCTAGACGGCCTGCCAGCCTGGGCGGAGAGGGCGGGGGGCGAGGGCAGGGGGCAAGACGCCGCCAGCGGTCGAGCTGGGAAGGCACCGGGGGGAGAGGAGGGTCCCAGCCCGGCCGAGGGGAGGGCCTTGGGCAGTGGCGACGACGGGCCCAGGGGAGGGGAAGCCGGACTCGATCGCGGCCGAGACGGCCCACAGGGGGGCCGGGCTGAGCAGGGCGGCGCGCCGCGGCGTGCTAGGGGCGCTCGGCTTCTGCTCTGCCGCCGTCGCCGCCGCGAGTGGCAGCAGGCCGGGCCGGCGATCGGGGCCTTCGAAGCTTGAGCAACTTCTACGGCACGGCGCGGCAGCCCTGCCCGGACGGCGTCGGGAGGAGCGTGGCCGCCGAGGCAGCTCAGGCGGGCGAGGCAGGCGACGGAAACTGCCGGCCGGCGGGGGGTCAGCCCGAGAGGCGATCCTCCGGCCGAGCTGGGGCGCCTCCCTCCGGCTGCATCCCCGAGAGAAGCCGAGGAGGCGACGGAAGGAGGTAAGCAGGCCAGCCAACCGCTCCCTGGGGAGCGCCGCCGGTGCCGAGCAGGGCTCGCGCCGCCTGGAAAGGGCAAGCCATTGGGAGGCAGCCAGGCTCGGGCGCCGCGCTGCGCCACGGATCCGAGGGTGCGCCCAGCCAACGCAGGTGCGGAGCGAAAACCGCGCGCAGCAGCAGCAGCTGCTCCCGGCCGGGCCTGGGGGGCCGGGTGGGGGGAAGGGAGGCGACCTCGGGCCGCGCCAGGTAACGCCGACGCGGGGCTGCCTCCCCACACGCGGCGCCCGCCCGCCTCCCCCGGAGTCGCTTGCGGGCTCCCTCCGTCGGTGCAGCGGGACCTCCGCGCCGAGCTTCGCCTCCCTGCCCTGCGCAAGGCGTGCGGTGCCGGACCCCGCGCTGCCCCGTAGGCGAAGGCTCCGCCGCGCGCACCTGGGTGGCCCTCGCCCGTTCCCTTTTCGTGCCGCGCGGCTGCCCTGCGCGCCCCCACCCCATGTTTTTATTTCCGATCCGCAGCCTTTCCCCCCATGCATGCTCCGGCCCCCTCCCGCTGCCTCCGCTCCGGTCCCGTGACCTTATCGATGGGGAGAAGCGAGCGCCTCTCTTTGGGATGGGTGCGCCCCCCACCCCGGGCTTTGCGCCGTGCGTGGGAACAGACAACCCCGGGGGAAAGGGGTCGGGGGGGGGGTCGCGCGAAGCCCAAGCGTCACGGCTGCCCCCAGCGCTGGTCCCTCGACCCACCCCTTCTTATCTCTCCCTCCCCTCGGGTGGAGGACGGACCCGCCCTTGCCCGGCCCCTCCCCCTCCCCGGGCAGGGCGCAAAGCCCCTCCTCTCCGCTCGCTTCCCCCCTTCTTTCCCTCTCCGGACTCGGCTGGCTCAGAATAACCCCCCCTTCCCCTTCCCATACGGGCAGGGCCTGCCGCGGTGCAGCCTGGGAGCAGTAGTCCGCAGGGCAGGGCCGGGTGCGGTGTGGGCGTGGGGGGCCGCCGGGCGGCCGGACTACACTTCCCGGCAGGCCCTGCAGCGGCAGCAGCAGGACTCGGCAGCCGTGCCTGGCTTTTCGTCCTCGCACTCTCCGGCTGCCAGTGCCGCCGCCGCCGCGGCTGTGGGGCGAAGGCGAGCCAGCCAGCCGCGCCGTCCGGCCCTTCCGCCCCGGCTCCGCTCGGCTGGCTTCTCTCGGGCTCCACCCGGACGTCGCTGGTCCCTCGGAGGGGGCCCGCCCCGGGAGCAGGTGCGTCTGAACGCTCTCCGCCGCTTCCCTTCCTCAGGCCCGCCGCCGCCGCGCCGCGCTCGCTCGCCTGCCTCCCCCTCCGCGCCTCCGTCGCCATCGGGGAGGGAGAGGGGGGGCGCGGCGTGTGAGTGAGGTTTCCATGGAAACAGGGAGCGGGCCTTGGACCGCGGCCCTTTCCTTGCGCGCGCCCCCCGCCTCCCCGTCCGTCGGTCCGTCCTCCCTCCCGGGTAAGGTCCCGTCCAAGATCGACGGGGTGACAGCGCCCGTGGCGCCCGCGGCTCTTCCCGGCCGCCCTCGCCCGTGGGGAGGCGATCCCCGGCCGGGAGGAGCGAGGGGAGCCCCTTCCGTCCAGCAGGAAGCAGATCCACTTTCTCGCCGGCCCTTCCAGCGCGGGAGGGAGCGGGCTCTGCCCGGACGGGCGCGCCTCCCCTCCACCCCCTCGCCGGCCCTCGCTTCCATCGACGGGGCGGGCGGAGCGGCGATCCGGGGAGAGCGTCTTCCTCCCCCCCCCCACTTCTTTTCGCTGCGGCCTCCGGAGAGGAAAAGGTCCCTTTGCACGTCGAAGGCGCGGGGGGGGGGCGAGCATTTCTCCCCGGGGGCAGGTCCCCTCGTCCAGTTCCTGCTGCGGGGGAGCGGGGTGAGGAGCGCCACCGGGGTCGCCTCCGTCCCTTTCCACCCCCCGTCCGGGCGGCTGCCCCCAAGGAGAGAGAGGAGCCGCCGAAAGGCCCGGCGACGCTGCCCAGAGCGCGAGCGGGTCCCTTCCTTTCGTTTCTCGGAGACTTGCGGCTGGGGTGGGGGGGCTTGTTGGTTGTGCTCGCTTCCTCCGCATCTGCGCTCGCTCTTTCTCCCCCCCCCCCCCAAAAAACAAGAGACAAGGGCGATGCCCGCGACGGCCCCGAGGGAACGGGCAGCCTCGCGGGTGGCGCGGCGGGAGAGGAGGCCGGGGAGGAGCGCGGCGCAGCGCGCGAGCTCGGGGCTGGAGGCAGCGGTCGGTGTGCGCGGCGGAGGCGGAGCCCATCCGCCGGAGGCGATGCCGCTGAGCTTCGGCACAGACCTTGCTCGGGAAGCGGGCGAGGAGGGGAAGAATGCCGCCGCCGCCGCTGCTGCTGCTGGGCCGGGCGAGCGAGCGAGCGAGGCAACTTTTGCTGGCTCGGGATGGCGGGGGAGGGAAGGGGGCGACTCGGGGGAGGAAGGAGGGTTGCAACCTCGCTGGCTGCTCGCGGGAAGAGGTCCGTGGAGTAGAGGCCTGCCGTGGCTGGAAAGGAAAGGAAGGGGAGAAACAAGCGGCGATCTTCGGAGGGCTTGCATAGCGGCGCAGAGGGACGGCCAGTTGGGGAGTTGGAGGAGGTTTGCCGAGCCCAAAGTGGCTGGGCGGAGAGGAGAGGTCGGCTGCTGGGCGGACTGGGCAAGAGCACCCTCCCTGCCTCGGAGGCATTCCCCTGCCTCCAGGTGGGCCCTCCGCTTGTTTACTGTCCTTAGTTTCCCAGCTGCCTGGAGAACCAGAGCCTGGTGGCAGAAGCGGGGAAGGGAAGCGGGGAAGCGATGCCACCTTCTAGAAGCCCAAATGGTGAGTGCTGCTGCAGGCGCCCTGTCTTTTCAGGGATAAACTCTGGCTTCGAACACAGAGGCCGGGAAGGGGTGGTGGAGGCGGGGAGAGATTTTATTTCTCTCCAGTTCTTCCAAAAGGTCTGGGAGAGACCCCCCCCCCCCCGCCTCGCTCACTGCCTCTGTTTTTCGAAGCATGATGCTAATTTGCAGCTGCGACAGGTTTCCACAATGAGGCTGGCCCGTGAGGCTGCAGCAAGGGAAACACTCCGTGGTGCCCATTTACTGAGAGAGAAAGAGAGGCGCCTTGCCTCAGAGAGGGTCCGAAAGTTTGTGGGGGGGGGGAGGAGAGCACCACCGTGTTTGCTTGGAGAAGGAAGCACATTGCCACTTGGAACAGGACCGAGCTGGTGTGCAAGCAAAAACGTCTCGGCAGTCGCTGTGTACATAACTCGGCTTCTTAATAGGGAAGGGTGGGCTTAAATGGGCAATTCTACAGGCCTGCGGCTTGAAGGCACGCCTTCCATTACATCTGGCAGGTCCTTGTCATGCTGCTGAATCCGTTGGCTTCCAAAAGAGAATTGGCAACTTTCAAGCCCGTCTCAGAAGCTGGCTTTTTCCGATCACAGCATTTCTTTGCTTCTTAAATGTAAAGAGCGATCCATGCCCTCTTTCCCTTGGTTGTGGCTGTGCCTTGGTGCTACTTAAGCACCCAGCGCACACCTTCGTGAATCCATAGAGGAAGTCGCATCAGTACAGAGGGCTGCATTGTCTTTCGCATATTCCTAAAGTTTTGGGAGCCTGTCGCTGCTGGATTGATTGCAGCGCTAGGAGGCGGCTATGGTGTTTTTTCAGGGGAGGGGGAAGAGGGGAGCAGCTATTCTTGAAAGATACTCTCTGCCACACGTGCAATTTAAGAGGCTAGTTTATACTGAGTGCCTCGTGTGTCTCCTTAAGAAACTGTAAATGAGGAATGGACCTCTTCACTGTAATGACAGACCTGAAAACTGGGAAGGTACTATCAGTCTCTGTAGCTTTTCACTATTGTGTTGAAGATGAGGTGTCAGTGTCATCTTTTTGTGGTAGCCATTGAAACTCTCAGCTACTGAAGTTATTTCCAATGGAATATTTTTCTTTCTTTTTTTAATTTAACGTGCTAGAATATTATTTATTTACTTACTGAATTTCTAGGCCGCCCAATTCCAGGACGACTCTGGGCAGCTTCACAAAATTAGAAAAAAAACAACTAAAAACCAGTGTTCTATAAAAAGGACAACACTCATCTGAGGGAACAACATTAACTTTCTTCCATATCACCCTCAACTGAAAGGGGCTCATCCAAGCACCCTAACCTAAGTCCTGGGGGGGAGGGAAACCCAAATTTTTAAGGGTTGCTTGAAGGCGGGTGGGGGGCTATGCATATCGGGGGCATGGATTAGGATTGAAATCTGACCTGATCTGAATCTAAAATAGATGCTCTTTTGAGAGATGAGTTTAATCTAATATTTTTGAGAGAGGCAGGAATGAAGAAGTATCTGGTTCCTATGTCCCGGTTAAATAAATCATTCATTGTAGCCTCTTCCCACCTATAATACAAGGATGATAATATTGGCCTTCCCATAGCATTATAATGACCAAGGTATGTAAGAGTCTTGAATATTCTGACATTCCCAATTGTATTAGCGTGAGAAGTCCCCTGCTGCCCTCTTGCCAGCCGTGCTCATACTTCTCGCTTGCAATTTGGTTCTTTCGAGCTGTAGAACAGTATTCTAGCAGCGTCCCTGGGAACAGAGGGACTGCACTTGTAGAGAGGACAACAGCCAGGCTGGGCAGGCTTCTGGCTTACTGGATCTATATACTCTTACTGGAAGGCTCAGCTCCGTTAACTAAATCTAGGTCATAAGAGCTGCCCAGGTAGGTGGGCACAAACTCATAACTGAAGAACACGGTGCCTCTGAATACCCACTCTATTCAGAACTCTATCTGGGTACAAAGCCCCTCGGATTCAGCGGGAAAGCATTGGTTTTGTGTGCCTTTTCTGCAACACGAGCAGCACAAAGGGATCTCCCCTAGAAGCACACAATGGCTACAAAATGCTCATTTTCATGCATTCAAAGGAAGAGTGTTGGATAGCTGGAGCTGCGTGGCAGGAGAAGGGAAGAGAATTCAATTCATTTTATTGGCCAAGTTGCCCTTGAAGGGTGTGTCCTCACTGGCACGCGAAGTGACCTTCCTTTTGGAGATTGCTCTGCAGAGATCATCCTGCATGAACTAAATGGTAATTTCAGTTGACCCGTTCAGTATTACATCCTGTTCGTGTCTTGTTGGTTCTTCGTTTCTTCCTTCATTTTCCCCTGCCCTTATTGGCAAGACCTCCTTGACTTCTGAAGGAAGGGCAAGTGATCTTTCTTCACGCCCACAAACCCACTTTTGTCTGCCCCTGGAATCCTGTATCCAGAAGGCTCAAGCTACATGTGCCAGGGCCCCCCTCCACCTGTTTGCACCCTTCAAAATTTGTCCAGATCCCCTTAGCAACAGAGAATCCATGTCAGGGTGTCTAAGAAGTCCCTGGGCAAAAAGCCCTTTTTTGCAAAATTTAGACCAGAGGCATTCATTGCTCTGGGAACAGGATTTATATTCAGTGTACTTGCAGATATGTCTCCTTGACCATAGGAACTAGGAAGTTCCATAAGTCTTAGCCCTTCGTAGATGTACATGTGCTGTTTGTTTAGTTGTGTGTATATATCCGAATGGGAATGGAGCGTATTATATATAGGATTGCACTTTTTTTGGTTTCAATATCCAGCCTTCAGAAAACGTTTCACATATCCATGTACTAGGGTTAAATACGGCAGCCGTATCTTGATGCTTCCTGTTTCAAATGTGGTGTCCTCCAGACTCATTTTAGTCTGTAAAGAACTGACATGACAGATGTGGGCTAAATGGAACTAAGAACTTGGAGGTGCCGCCACCAGAGTTGTGTTGGAAGTTTGTCAGCTCTTCTGCCTTGAACGCCGCCTTCAGAGAGCTTATCTAAGGATGAGGATTTATTCATTATTACTGTTTGACCATGTGCTGCCTTTGCTTGAAGGTGTTCAGGACAGGAGCGTGAGAATTGCCCCATTTCATCCTCCTGGGTTGGTTAGAAAGAAGGAAAGAGCGAAGCCCAGCGTTTTCTGGGGAGCCGAGCAGAGCAGAGATGCAAGCCCAGATTCCCAGTTGCCGCCAGAGCTCTTACAGATCTGACAGGCTTAGATGACCCGCTGAGTTCTTGCTAGTTCTTGGCATGCTAGCGAGCAGTATTGGGGTTTTGGGCCTCACTGTTTGATTATTTAGCATCAGAAATGGGGACTCGTGACTGACACTGATGTGTAGGATTGGAACCTTTTCTCCTGAGGAAGTGCTGCTTTTAAGAGCGTCTTGCAGTTCTGTCAACACTCACCCAGCCGAAGTTCGGTGCTCAGCTGGGTGAAATTGGGGTGGGGGGCAGCGGGGCTATTTGCAGTGCTGTCTGGAATGTGGCTGTAGGAGCGGCTCTCTTGAGCAGCACCTGGTACGGTGCAGTGCAGTGCAGTAGACGTAGGTAGACGTAGGTGCGTGCTGTATGGGCCTTGGCCGATCCAGCAGGAGGATCTAGCCTCCCAAGTAGTTGGAAGATCAAAGGTGGAGAAGTCCCTGGGCCGGTTAGCATTCCCCCCTTGCCCTTCAGACTTTGCTTTCAGACTTGGACAGAGCGGCCGGCCGAGGTGGGCAAAATGGAGATGCTCCTCCCGGCTTGGCTTTGAAAAATCTAGACTTACACACTGTGTGCACCTTTCCCAGTCTTTAAGAAGGGGGCGGGCATAATTGCTTCTCTCTGCAGCAAGGCTGTCTCCGCCTCCGTCCATTAGCCTTTGATTAGCTGTGGGGCCGTTGCTTTTCAGTTGGGACTCGCAGCCCTTAGACCGAACCAGACCCATGGCCAGCTGGCTCGAGATCATCTGTTCCTGCTTCCTCTTACCAAGTGGGCTCCCAGGAATTCTAGGCGCCATCTCTCCCCCCCCCATGCGTTGGGAGGGTCCCGGTTTGAAGTCTAAATAGCATTGCAGCAGCTTTGAAAGAATTTCGAATGGGAGCTTTACCCCACCTGGAGGTGTAGCCACTTTTCCATGAAGCAAGTGCCTTGCCTTGTTTTTATTTGTTTGTTTGCTCTATCCCTTCTGGTGATGTTTGTAGGACATGCTTCCGCAGGGTTAACTAAACCGTGGTTTTCTCAGTCAACCTCGTTTTGGGGTTTGTACAACAGGCAGGCTGGGTCCATACATCTGGCTCAGCTAAAATCGGGTGGGCTAGGCTAGTTTGCGGTTTCATGTGTCATGCAAATCCAGCTTCTGAGTCACGCATAGGTGTTCTTTGACCTGCCTCTCTGGATCACCCACTTGAATCCCTTTTGTGCCTCCTGTTCCTCCCAGCCTCTTCTTTGCAAGCCTCTCGCGCCAAAGACGTAGTTTGGATTATGGTCTTTCAGGTTTTCTCAGTAGAACGGCTTTTTCAGCTGACTCTCTGGGCAAAAAAAGGGCAAGGAGAATGTTGGGAAACTCAACTTCGGCGGACGATGAGGCGTGAGTTAGATTCAGCCCGGACTGGGAGCTTCGGAAAAGGTAGAGAAAAGAGAGAAACGGACATGGACAGCCAGCCTGCCCCCTAAGCGAAGAACCCTGTCTCTTTCTTTCTTTTGCAAAAACAGGAGCTCTGCTTCAGCTGCAGTCTTTTGCATGCTGAAATGAATCTGGTTGAAATCTGGCGAGCCTTGTTCCAGAGGGAAAGGTGCAAACTCAAGCTGGTTCCCTGCGAAAGCAGTGTTTGGTTCAGCCCGGAGGTGGCGGCGGCGGTTCGCTACCCCACCCCACCCCACCCCACGGCAGCCAGGAAAAGTTTCTTAACCTCCTCTTTCCTAGGTCCAGAACACTTGGGCTCCTCTGCTCTCCCGTTTTTGGTGCGGGCACCGTCCATTCGTTCCTTTCTTCCTGAAAGGATCAGATACGCTGCCGCTCGGTGTGTGTGAGGAACATCTGGCTGCCTGACCTCTTGCTCAGCCACGTGACTGACCCAAGGGAGAGAGGAGGATCCATGCGGCACACATGGCCACTTTTCTTCTTCAGCGGCGGGCATTCCCGGGAGGTAGCAAAGCAGACCCGTCTCGTTTTGGGAAGCTTTTATTTTATTTTGTTTGTTTGTTTGTTTCTCATATTTCTACACCGCCCATCTCGCAAGCAACTTTTCCTGGATAGCTCTCCGAGCTGCGGCCTGGAGCCTCTCCCATTGCGATAGCTTCTTGGTAGCCTTGGTCCAGGGCACCACTGCAAATTCCTTTGTGGAAGACTCTATGCTTGGCGCCTCCCATTCCTGCCGCTTCTCCCAGGAAACACCCCATAGACTCCTCAGAAACGTGCTCTTGTGATGCCATGAGCTTGTGCACCCATGTGTACGCACGGGTGTGCATGTGTGTTCTTCCCCCACCATGCTCCCCGCCCCCTTTCAAATGTTGGGATCCCGCTCTGCTTGGGAGGGATTCCCGCTCCTGCTATTTCGCTGCTCCCTGGGAATGCTTCTGTCTGGCTCGTTTCCCACATCTTCCCTGGGAGACGAGAAAGAAAAATGTGCTCCAACAACGTCCGTTTTTGTGGATGTCCCGCTAACCCCGTCGTGTCTTCGGGAAGTGTGGAGCTTCTGCGGCAGCCCCCCTCCCCCCTTTCTGCTTCTGGCCTCTTTCGTTGGGGTCTGCTGGGGACCCTGCCTTGTTCTGCCCCCGGGGTCCCCTGGGTTCTGCTGGGGCTGGAGTCGTGCTGCACTTCCGCCGTCCCTTGGCTCTGTCCGCCCGATGCTGCTCCCCTCGCCCCCGGCTTCCCTTTCTGTCTGGCCTTCCCTCCTCTCCCCTTCCAACCCCGTTGGGGCCTTGAGAAAGGACCGTGTCAAGCGTCGCGGGAAAGTCTCACTGGGATCGCCCGCCTCTCCCTATTTTATTTCTGTTTTTGAGGTTTTGTAATCTTACATGTATATCCTTTCTCCTGGGAATTGACAGAGGGCTCAGGAGAGAGGCCTCATTTTTATCTTCACAAAAGATACTCCTGTAAGGTCAGTTGGGCTAAAAGAATAGATGGCCCAAAGCCGTCAAGGGGGCCCCATCGTTCCCTGGATTTCCCTAGGTCTGGCGCACAAGCCATTCCAACGGACTGCTTTTCTTCCATACTTTTATTTACTATGATCATATACCTCACGTCTGCTCCGAACTAATCAAGGAAATGTAGGTGGTGCTGTCTTCGTCATTCAGCTTTATTTTTGCAGTACCCCTGCGAGGTAGACTAGAGCAAGCCTTTCGAGTGCAGCAAAATCACCCCATTCACCCCAGCCTCTGTCTCCCTAGCCCTAGTCCGGCATCCATAAACTGCCCTTAGCATTTCCCAACCTGGTGCTCTCCGGACATGCTGTACTACAATGCTGGTCATTCCCAGCCAGGGAGAAGGAAGTCTGTGTAGAGCCATGGTGGGTCTCGCTGGGCTTGAGTTCCTTGTGAGTCTTGAAGCAGCGCTGACAGTTTGTCTTGGGAGAGCTCCGTCCAAGCAGCCTTAACCTGTTCCCAGAGCAGCTGCGAGTTGCAAATTTGACGGCTCGGAGTGCAGAGCTATCCTGCAAGCCACTTGGATGGCTTCTTCCTTAATGAGAGTTTCAGTTCAAGAACACGCGGTCCAAATGCAGTTACAGATTTCCCAGGGCCTGTTTCGGCATCAGAGGACCCGGGATGCCTTCGGTGTTTGGCTTGACTATTTATATTTACCCCTGGGCAGTCCTCTGTTTCGCATCCAGCCTTCCCTGGATGCATAGGAGCACCTCAGCCTAGCTGGGGGTGGTGCAAATGCGCTTCCCTTTGCTTCTGGAACTGCCCCTCCAACGCCAGCAAAGAGGAACGCCAACTCTAGAATCCGAGCCCAACGGTGTGTGTTTATTTTGCTGTTGCAGGCAGAGCCCCTGACTGAACCGGACGTGCTTGACGTGGAGCGGCTGTCATGATCTCTGCGGCACCTCTCTACAGCGGGGTGCATAACTGGACGGGCGCTGAGCGGCTTCGCATGTGCGGCCTCAACGAAGAAAGGTGGCGGTGGGGGTTCTGCAAAGCAATCTGTGTGAACCGGGATTCTGTACCTTCCAGTCACTTGCAAAACATTTGGGTTTTTGTGTGTGTTGGCTTTTCTCAAGTAGCAGCTTTTAAAACCATCGTTCCCTTTGGCGCATGGGGGAGGCTTTAGTGTTAACGGTGACTTTTTTCTGCCCGGAGGGTTTTGGTCTGTCCTGTTTCTGTCCCCTTCCCCTTATTCTCCCAACCAACAACCCTGTGAAGTAGGTGACGCTGGAGCAACCACCCACGGTCTTCTAGCGAGCTTCTTGGTTGAGTCGGGATTTGAACTAAGTCCATCCCCGCCTCATTTGATGCTCCGCCCCACGAGAATCATTGTGGTTTAAACAAATGTTTAATCCAGTCTTTAATATGTGTGAGCATCTTTGCCTTTCCAATGTGTGTGCACCTTCACAAAATAGCATTTTTGAAATCGGATCTGAACATTTCAAAACCCAAGTGGCCGGCGTGAAGCCTGCAGTAGCACCAGAATTTGTGAGAGATGTTTTGCCAGTAACTTTTCTATTCATAACTGAGGCGAAGGAAGTCCTATGTCTATTTAAAATATCACCTGGCATCTCTCCAGTGTGCGGCAAGCTTTTGAGGAATATATTTCTTTATCTCATGCTCCATAATGTAAGCAGCATAAGCTCAGGCTGAGTGAAAGGACTTTAAAGTGGTCTTCCCCATCCTGTAGCCGTTCCCAATCTGGCACCCTTCAGTAGACCTGGGAAAGTTGTTTGAGGCTCTGGCTTAAGAGCAGCTTTCTATGCTGGATTGTTTAATGCAGTGTTTCTCAACCTTGGCAACTTTAAGATGTGTGGGCTTCAACTCTCAGAATTCTGGGAGTTGAAGTTCACACATCTTAAGGTTGCTACAATTGAGAAACACTGGTTTAATGTAAGACACTATTTCTTCCCGACTCATTCCCCTTTTAAGACAAGGGGGTTGGCAGCTTGCGGCCCTCGCTCTGACTTTGGCCACCACTGTCCACAGATGTGCTGTGTCTGTCAGATCAGTGGCTTCATCCCCGCAGCTTTGGGTAATTTTTCCCGATCTCTCTCTCTCTCTCTCTCTCTGCAGGGGAGCCCCGCTTTCTGATGAAGAATCTGACACCAGTAGCTCCCAGCACTTGGGCTCGCCTGAGTTCTGCAACAGCTTTTCCAAGGTGAGATGGGGGGTCGGGGGAGGGAAGTAGGGTCAGACCAGGGAAAAGCAGACATCTTGCACTTCGACTCCCATGGACCTTCGTCGGGTGGCCAGTGGCACGGAATTGTGGGAATTGTGGATCAAAATCTCTGCAAGACCCTTGGGTGTTGCCTGATCTTAGTTGGGATCCTCAGTGGATCCTGTGGCCTTAGGATGTGATGAGGGATGGTTGTCCAGTTGGGCGGGGACTTGTCCGTTCATCTAGGTGAGCTTCAACGGAAACAAAAGAATAACGTGTGAAATTGGTCCCTGTGCATCAGATGGCAGCCATTGGCACGGGAGGCTTTGAAGTGGGGCAGCAGGTCCAGGGTGGAAGCTGGCCTGTCGGTCTTTGTTTAATATGATAGCTCAGTAGCTATGGCATTAGATGTTCTGTAGGCAAACCCCCTGTCCCAGTCAAGTTGGTTGGTCTTGAAGGCGGTATCCGATTCCATGTCTGCTTTGTTTAAATGGAGCTCTCATAATCTTATATTTCGTTTAACTTTTATCGTTGGGTCCCTGAGTGCCCTAAGGAGAGGTATTCATTGAAATAATAGTAAATCTAACCCTTTTGGGCTTCAATGAGACCTTGATCTGTCACTCTCAACGGGCAAAGAAGGAAGGACCCGGGCTGTTCTGACTTTCGCCTCCCTCACAATCCCAGCTTTGCGCCCCCATCCTCCTGGGGCAGAAGTCCTGGTGCTTGACCCAGCCACCCTCACCTCCAGAAAGGGGGCTGAACCGCCGTGGTCCTGATTCCCCCTCTTCTCCCACACTTGCAGGTGGAGATCACAGCGGTTTCGGGAAGCGGCGGGGGTGCCGAAGGGTTCGAGCCGGAGGGCACCGTGGAGGAAGAGCTCGGCCCCCAACTCCAGGAGCGGGCTCACGAGCCGGATTGTGCTCGGAAGGCCTCGAAGGGCAGCGATGCCAACCCTGGCAAGCTTAAGGAGCCAGAACCCCCCGAGCCGGAAAGCCGCAGCCTGGACTGCGCGTGGCCCTCTGCTAAGGAGGCGGCAGAGGGGCCCCCGCTTTGCCCAAAGGCTCCGGAGAACGAACCGATGGGGAAAGAGAAGAGTCTCCCGGCGACCGGTGCCTCCGTAAACCCCATAACCGCTGCCAGCAGCAGCTGCAACACGTTGGCCCCGGCCCCCGCCACCTACACCTTGAAGAGCGTCTGCTTCTCAACATCTCAGGCCCCTCCTATGCAAAAAATGTCCCTCTCCCTACCACCCGGAGCCGTCCTGGCCCCCAGCCAGCCTCTGGTTTACCTTCCTCCCCTTTCCAACACGCTCGGGGTCTCGCCTACCCTCGCCCTCCCCGTCTTGTCTTCCTTCCAGCAAGAGCCTTGCCTGCCCGGTCTCCTGGCCCCCTCGGACCTTCGCCCCTATCCGTATGCCTTCTCTGTAGCCAGGCCGCTGGCCGCCGACCCCAAGGCAGCCTGCGCAGAGGCCGCGCAGCTAGGCGGCCCCCCGCCTTCGGGAGAAAACAGCACCCCCGCGACGCCGGGCACTGGCCCTCCCGCCAGCGGCCCAGAACTTGCCTCCAGCACCCCTGCCTTGGCAGCCTCCTGTGCCAGCGCCGTCCCCCTCTCGGGTCCCGCCGGCGTGCTGCCCCGAGGCCCTGAGCGGCTTGCTGCGGGGGTCCTGGCTTCCATCTCCCCGCTGAAGTCCCCCCCGCAGCTGGAGCGCGAGATGGTCTCCTCCCCGGAATGCAGCGAGATGCCCCTCGATCTGTCCTCCAAATCCAACCGCCAGAAGCTGCCTCCGCCCAGCCAGCGCAAGACGCCCCCGATGCCCGTGCTGACCCCGGTACACCCTGGCGGCAAGGCTCTGCTCACGCCGGTCTTCTCCAAGGGCCAGCGGGTGGCGCAGGCCGCGGCCTCCCCCTTCGTCATCTTCCCGGAGCTGCTGCGCAACGGAGAGCAAGGTGCCTGGGCGAAGAACTCCACGACCTTCATTGGCACCATCCCGGGCACCTACATGGGGGTGGCCAATCCGGTGCCAGCCTCCGTCTTGTTGAGCAAGGATTCCGGGTCTGACTTGAGCAGGGACTCACGCCATCTTCCGAAGCAGGAGCCCATCTGCATCATTGATCAGGGGGAGCCCCGAAGCGCTGGGCTGCCTTCTGGGAAGAAAGGCGGGGCAGAGGGACCAGCCGACCCCACAAGGCGCACTCCGGCTGCTCCGTTACGCCCTTCCAAGGAGCTGTCCCTTTGGAGCCCCAGCCAAGCAAGCGCTTACTCCCGGTGTGCGGTCAACGGGAAGCCTGCAAGCCCTCAACTCCTGCCCATCGGGTGGTCCCACTATCACCCGGGTGCCCTGCTTTCCATTGGCATCTCGGCAGCCGCCCAGCTGCCCCCCAATCAGGTTGGGCCCTCTAAGACCGCTGGCCCCGGGGAACCGGCCGTGTTCCCTGCCGGGCAGCGGGCAGAACCTACCCCGGTGGTCCAAAAGCCCCCTGAAGCCCCCTCCCAGGGGAAGGGCTGTAAGGCAGCCCTGCCCAGCACCGAGAGTCCTTTGTGTGTGTCGCCAGCCCTCCAGACCAGCCCGCCCGAGGCGAAGGGCTCGAAGGGTCTCGAGCGACGAGAGGCGGATTCGGCCGCTGAGAGCGCGCTCCCCCCACCCGAAGCTGCCCTGGAGGGCTGTGGCCACAGGCGCCCGGGGGAGCCCAAAGCTAAGCATCCGTTCTTGACTGCCCACCTCCCCCACGGCCTGCCCTTAGCGAGCCAGGCGGGCGTTCGGGTCGCTGCCGAGTCGGCCTCCCCCGCCGAGCACCAGTGCCGGGAGAGGCGGGGAGACCCCTCCTGCGACCCACTGAACGTGGAGCTCCCTCCCCGCCCGGTGCGTCAGGTGGACCTCGGCCGGATCAAGAAGGAGCGGGTGGAGCCCGAAGCCCCCTTTGCCTCGGCCACCTGCCTGCACGCCGGGGCCACCTGGAGGGACCCTCCGAAAGCCAAGATTAAGGGGACGGCCCACGTCAAAGTCGAGGGAGGCTTCCCCTGCAAGTCCAAACGGCACCACGACGGGCCAGACCGGCCAACCCACAAGAAGCCGAAGAGCCGCGGCGGTGACGAATCGGGGGCTTCCCGCAAGGCGAGCGGCCAGGCTCAGCACAGCCGCAAGGTGAGCGGCGCGGCCGGGCAGGAGAGGAGGGCGGGGATCCTGGGACGGGGAGTCGGAAGCGGTGGGGCTGGGGGCCTGCAGGATGGACTAGCCCCTTGCATGGACACAAAATCCAGACCAGGAAGTAGTCACGAGAGCTGGCTGCGTCTGAACCACCTCCCGGCGCTCAGCTCAGTGGTATTGGAGAAACCAACGCTGTTTCATAAGACACGGGCTGAAGCACAGTAGCTCCCTCTGGATTTTGCGAGTGTCATTTGGTCATACTTGCAAGCAGGGAGAGTGCCAGTGCCAGAAAGGAAACAGAAGTTCTCGGAAGCTTGGCGTCGTTTTTTTAAAGGAAGAATTGGCATGGTGCTCCTCCCTCGTCGGCTGTCCAGGTATGGTTCACCGGTTTGCTTAACATTTGTCCTTTTGCCCAACTTTCAGAGAAGAAGAAAATTATTCGGGCTGCTGTTTAATTAATAGTGTAACATCCCTGCAATGTCAGCCTTTAATCGGTGAGGTCCCAGTTGACCATAGGGACCTCCTGTGCTTGAGACCACGTCTTACGAAACAGCGTTGGTTTCTCCAATACCACACTGAATTACTGAAGGTGATTCGGATACGGCAGGCTCTCGTGACTACTTCCTGGTCTGGATTTTGTGTCTGTGTGTGTGTGTGTGCACGCTACTTGTGTGCCTTCAAGTTGCTCTACCTTCATGATAAATACATAGACTAGTAATAAGGATGCCCAGCTCAGCTGTCAGCGTGGCATGAATTCTCTTACTGTGGCATGCCGTTGCTTTTTCTGCAAGCTGCTTTTCAAAAGCATCAGAAGGCAGTCCGTGCCCACCAGCCACTCTAATGTAAGAACTTTATGCTTGTCTAGCTGTCGGAGTCAAAGCTGATGGCTGGGATTCCTGCCATCCGTTACCACCTCTGCGTCCCTGTTATGGCTGTTATGGTTCGCGTGCTGGCTGGGGAATTCTGGGAGTTGAAGTCCACACATCTTCAAGTTGCCAAGGTTGAGAAACGCTGGGTTGGAACATTCCTTGATTTTAACCACCTGTTCCATCGTGCGGTTCCCTCTAATGAGTTTGAACTGAAGTCCCCATCACGCCGAGGCAGCACGAAATCCTGAGCGTCACCGTAGGGCCATGGGGGAGGGTGCTGCTGTATTGTGCTAGGGGGTGAGCGGTTATTTTGGTACAAAATGAGAATACAGTCGGAGAACATGCAGGGTGCCGAGGCAACAAATCCCATTCAAAAATACGGAGCAAGACGTTTTCCCAGGCTAACAGCGGGCTGGTCTCTTCTGCCGTATCCACAGTGGCGGAAGTATCACAGCGACCTCGGTGAGATCAAGCACGAGGGCCGGCTGGGCTGCATGAAGGAGCGGGGCAGCCTCCGTGCCAAGCGCAAGCACCGGAAGCTGTCGCCAGGCCACCGAGGGCACGGATGTGAGGAAGGTACGGGGTCTCAAGCGGGGCGGTGGCCGTTCCCTCTCATCCAGGGTGGCCTCACAGTCCCTGAAGAAGCCTCCTGGAAGATCTAGCCGGCGCCTTCAGTCCATCGCCCCAGGGATCACCCTAAGCCCTTCCCTGTGATCTTGGACGGGGCAGAGAGCAGTCAAGCTTCCTGGGGCCCAAAATGAAGTCCCTTTCCATGGCGGTTTCTGAGACCTCTTGCCTTTTGATTCCTCCAGCTTACATGGAGAAGAAAGCCAAGAACAATTTCCGAGACTTCATCCCCGTCGTGCTAAGCAGCCGGACACGCAGCCAGTCAGGTTGGTGGATGATCCGGGCGAGGAAGGGCAGGGTTACGATCGAGTGACCCTGTCTTGGGGTTGGTGCCATGCCAGCTTCGTGGTCCTGCTTCATTTGCTCCTTGGCAGTGCCGCCAAACAAAACGGCTAATAATGGGGCTTAACATTGCACTAAACCATGGCTTGCTTAAGCACAGTTTGCCAAAGAAGCTACAGTTGTCTGAATTCGCTCCTCGGGCAAGCCACAAACCACAGCGGTTGTGTTCGTACTTTACAAACCACAATGGTCGCGTTCCCACAGTACACTAAGCCAAAGCCAAGCAAACCTCATTACGGCTAGGCTGATGCGTGAGCCGGAGCAGTCACTAGATTCGAGGCTCTCTCATTCTTAACTGGAGCGTGCAGACTTTTGAATTGTACAGGCTGCATTTCAAAGAACACCGGGTGGTCTTTTTGTAATTCATTTAGCAAATCTGCGCATTCGGGAAGGGTGAGGAAGCCGCCCCAGAGTGGAGCAGCGAAGAAGCCCAGGTCCTGCTGGCCGCTCGTGCTTCGAGTTTGACGGGGTCTTTCCTTTTCCCCCCCTGCAGGGAGCGTGGGGGGGTCTTCCAGCAGCATGCTAGGGGAGTGTGAGGGAGCCGGGCCGGAGATGGTGCCGCTGCTGGAGGAGGCAGACGACGAGGACGAGGCGCTTTCCCCGAAGCATCACAGGCTGCGGAAGTCCCACCGCCTGTCCCCCCACTCCAGCTGCAAGGACCGAGGAGAGCGGGACCGGTCCCGGTCGGAAAGAGGCGTCTTCCACCCGAGCAAGAACCAGGGGCTGCTCTGGCAGGGAGAGGCCGGCAGGCAGCTGTGGAGCCGCAAGGAGGCCGAGGAGGAGAGCAGCCACGCCAAGAGGAAGAAGCGGCGGCGGCAGAAAAGCTGGAAGTACCAGACCGGAGAGTATCTGATCGAGAGGGACAAAGGAGAACACTTGAGCTGCTGCCACAAGAGGCGGAAATCAAAACCAGGTAACGGGGACACCCTCGGGGGGGAGGAGCCTCGGGGCAGCCGCTCCCCCCCCCCGTCGTCCCCGTCTTCCAGCTTCTGGTCACACTGGCCAGCTGGAATAAGAGGACCGGGCGAGGGGCGGTTGGCAGCACGTAGCGTGCCGCCCGCTGGGGAAGCGCGAGGAGCCGCACAAGGGGAGATTCAGAGCTTTAGAACAAAACTGTCAGCTTCCTGTATTGGCAAAGCTACGCAGGAGATTGCACAACGAGGTGCCCCCGAGGGACGCCCACCCGAGCGAGTTCCCTTTGCAGAACCTCCCCGGAGGCTGAAGCAACGGTCAGGGATTGACTGCCGCCCCCCTCCTCCCTCCCCCCTCCTCCCAGTTTGGGCATTTCATCCTGTCTCTACCTCCTTCCTGGAATTGAAAAGCAGCTAGAAAGTTTTAGAAAGTTGGAAAAGAGCGGCTGTTTCTCTCTCCCTGGTGGCGCTTCTATTATTATTTCCCTTTTCAAACGTGAGGATGTGGGGGCAGGAGGGAGACAGCAGCTTCTACGGATTGGCTCAGGGCAGCTCAGGCTGGGCGGCTTCCGCACCGGAGCCCGGCTCAGGGCGACTGAAAATAGAAGCCCGTAGCGGTGCAGAACGGCCTTGGCCTCCTGGTTGCAGCAACCGCCAGGGGGCGGGCTTCTCCCGCACGAGCGAGTGCCTTGGCAGCCGCAGGCAGAAGAGGCTGCAGCGGGAGGCTGAGCGGCCGGGAAGTGAAGCGCTGCGGGCATGAGGGGGGATGGGGACGCAGGGTGGCCTACGTGGGAACGCCTGAGAAGTTGGAAACTAGGATACTCGAGGAACTTCTGGGTTGTGGCTTTTCTTCCTCCCTAGTTTTTAAGTAAATCCTTTTTGTTGTGGGGGGGGGGAGCCTTTAGTAGAAGGCAGCAGCTCCTCTGTCCCAGAATCCTTGGCTTCTGGGCCTTTCCTTGAAGCCAGCATCCCTGTTTCCCCAGAATCCTTTGCTTTTGAATCACACCGACTTTCCTTCCTCTCCCTTTTCCCTGGTAGTCGGGGAACGTGAACCTAGAACTGGGCCCGAGTAACCAAGATGGGTCAATACAAGCAGAGCTAGAGAATGCAGCTAGAAAAGAGCAAGCCGAAGCCACCAAAAAGAGAGAACATTTTGATTCTAAAATGTTTTAGCAGGGCAGGCTCTCTTCCACTGTGGGAGAGTGCCCAGTACATCTCCCCAGGCCCTTAAATAAGGAGTTGAGATCGGGTTGAAGGCCGGGTGCGTGGGACTGTACCATGGAAATGGTAGAACCTGTTGCCAAAGGCACAGGAGAACAGCTCGGGATCGTAGGAAAAGGCTAGCAAACCACGCGGAAGTGCAGAGCCCTGCAGCGCTCCCCTTCAGCTTCATCACAGTGCACAGTCAGCTTTCCAAAGTTTGGGACTTCTGCCACACCTGGAGTGGGCGGCCATACAAGTCAACCGCGGAACCCAAGGAGTGACTTTTCAGAAAAGGCAGACTGGTCTTGGGTTCCTGCCGCTCCCTCCTTTTCCTTGGCCCCCCTCTTAATGGGGGAGCTTTTGCAGGGCCTCCTCCCTGTTTCCCAGAACCTTTTCTTGGGGGGCCGTTTGGATGCTTCTGATCCTTCTCTCCCTGTGATTTGCCCGCAGACTTCAGGTACAGGAAGCACAAAAGCTCGGCCTTGGGCAAAGGCTCTGAGCTCTGCTTGAGAAGCAGGCTGTCTCCCACCCTCCAAAGCCACCTGGACTTCCAGAATGGATTCCTCCTGGACCGCTCCGACGTGGCTCCAATGCAGGAAGGGCTGGAGAAGCCTTCCGGGAAACGCAAATGCAAAACCAAACACCTGTCGGGCATCTGCGAAGAGGGGAAGGTAAGGAGAGGTGCTGGAAACGGGCAACTTGGGCAGGTTGCTGTCATTTGGTGACTCTCTGTCTTCATTGACTATATTTCTATATGGCCGTCCTCCCAAAGAACTCAGCTTAGTTACCCTATAACTTTAGAAGAAAACCATTCCAAAAGACAGCAAGAGAAAAGAAAGGACATCACAGCCGTTAAATATATTACTAAAACTATTATTTGCATGTGGAAAGTGGTTCTCCGAAATGTAATGACTACTTAGCAAGGCACCGCAAGGAGGACAAACAGAATCGAGTGCAAATTTTGGCATGCATTTATTTCAGGTTCATAATTTCTTCTGCATGTAACATCTGGAAGGGCTTTTTGTGCACACCAGGCAGCATCCTGCCTTTTTTCCTCTGTGAAAATAAGCGGCTTTTGCCTCCCCCTCCCCAGCCTTGACCAAATCCCCCGTCTTCACATGTGCAGGCCAAGTCCCGCTCTCCAAAGAAATCCCGGGAGCCCAGCCCGTTTGGCAAATCTCGGCAGCACAGCTTGGAGAGGGCCCCCGAGACCCCCGCAAGTCCACCCGTGCCACCCGAAGCTCGGCGTCTGATCGTGAACAAAAACGCCGGGGAAACGCTGCTGCAGAGAGCGGCCCGGCTCGGGTATAAGGTGGGTGCCGTTTGGGGGGTAAGTGCCACGAGGAGATGGAGGCAAACAGTGGGGAGGGACCATGTTGCAAACCACGGCCTGCCTTTTCCAGGATGTGGTGATGTACTGCCTGCAGAAAGCGAACAACGACGTCAACCACCGGGACAACGCCGGGTACACAGCTCTGCACGAGGCCTGTGCTCGGGGCTGGGCGGACATCCTGCAGACGTTGCTGGAACACGGTGCAAATGTGAACTGCAGCGCGCAAGATGGCACCAGGCGAGTTGGGGCCTGAATGGGGATATGGGGCCATTGGGGAATTGCATTCATTGGACGGAGCCTGAGAGACTCGGTTCCAACTCTTGAATCTGTAGGGTTCTCCCTAGTTAAGGGCGGGCTGCTTTTGCATAGCATATTAATCTTGGATAGTGGGGAGCGTGGTTAGTGTGAACCTAGAGCCCTGGGTGAATCTGGTAAACTGAGATGAAAATCACCCAAGTCTGTCTGTCTGTCCGTTCAGTTGTGTCCGACTCTCGGCCACTTTGTGGATCAGTGCTTTGACCCAAGTCTAGTGTATTGTATTGACTCAGCTATTGAGAATCCACGTGGTATCACGATTGAGGGATCAGACCTAGGATTGGGAAGATGCAAGTTCAAATCCCCAGTTGGCCATGAAGATTACTGCAAGGTCTTGTTGCTGCATTGAATTCTTTTAAGGAAATGCGGGAAGTACATGGAACAGAATAAATCAGCTTCAGAATAATTTTGTTTAGACTTTTTTTAAACCCACCTTTAATATTTTTATAAATAACAAGGTGGGGAACATACCTAATACTCCTCCCTCCTCCTCCTTTTCCCCTTGGAAAATATTTATTTTCATTATTTCACTCCAAGTCTGTTCTGCTGAACTGGACCAGCTTAGACTTGAGCTGGGAGAACCACCTGTTGAACTTTTTTCTTTCTTTTAGAACAAAAAAATTTCAGTTTGCACTTAGAAGTGGTACAGTCAGGGTTCCTCTGACTCTGGAGAGGATGAATAAGGAAGCCTTTCCTAGCAGAAGTCGGATCGGGCCATGATCCGCGCATGCCGCCGCCTCACGTGGGGAAGGATAGCGCTGCCTGTAACTGTTCTTCCAAACTTGCCATTGCTCTCCCCACCCTAACAGATGGGCACAGCTGCTTGAATTCTTTCCACAGGGATTTCTGAGCCCTGTGTTGGTAATCTGCACGAGACCCACACTTTTCTCCCAAGCCTGATTCAGGAACATTCCTGCAGCGCACAGTATTTATTAATAATTCAGCAGTTGCTCAGTTACCAAGGACAGAATCATCGTGTCCCTTTCTCCAGGTAGAGCGGTGTTTAAAATCTGAGAAAGTAGTTTTGCAGAGGGAGAATGAAAACCAATAATATTCAGAATGCTCACTTCTTTGGCTGTGTAAATGTAAGCCGGAGGGATCCTAGGAACTGGTGGTACAGGTAGTCCTCAACTTATGACCACAGTTGGGATTAGAATTTCCATCGTAAGTCGTTGCGGTCGTAAGTCAAGTCATCACATGACCAGACCCGATTTTACGAACATTTTATGGTGGTCATTAAGCGAATCACCACAGTCATTAAGCAAATCAAGCTTCCCCAATGGGCATTTTTTGCCAGAAAACAGCAAAAAACATCGCAAAACACGATCACATGACTGCGGGATGCTGCAGCCGGTCATGTGACCGCGGGGGGTGCGACTTTTGCGACACTTGGAAGTGTTTTACAGACCGTAAAGCACCCATTCTGAGGCTGTCATAACTTCGGATTGTCATTAAATGAATGGTCGTAAGTCAAGGACTACCTGTACTCTGACATTTGGGCTAAAATAGATCATCTGCACAAAGTCTCTTCTATGGGGTGGATGCGATGAAATTTATTTAAAGGTTTTCCCCTGCTGGCAGGCCTGTACACGATGCGGTGGCAAATGACAACCTGAAAATTTTGTGGCTCCTCCTCTCCTACGGGGCTGACCCAACCTTGGCGACGTATTCGGGGCAGACGGCCTTGAAGCTCGCCAGCAGTGAGGTGATGAAAACCTTCGTGACTGGTAAGTTGTTTTCTCCTGAAAATAAGGCAGTTGTTGTGTTAGCCATTTACTTATCCTCCATCCATCCATCCATCCATCCATCCATCCATCCATCCATCCCCAGGGATGGAGAATGTACGCAGAGGCTATGTTGAAAGGGAAAATCTATTTCAATTTTGTGGGAAGGATTGCTGATTTCTAGGAGACGACCAGATGAACTCTGCTGCCATTGAATTGGCTAGGAAATGTTGATTTTTTTCCCCCTATTGGAGGAAGGCTGGAGGTGGGTTTGAATGCAAAGTGTGCATGTTGGGCTTTGCAGGAAAGATTCTTGAGCAAGAAACGTAAAACCCAGCAAGAAATTGACTTGCAAAATCCTTTGGGATTGACCATTCCAGTGTGTCACAAGGTGGACATTGTGGGACTTTCTCCAGAGGACCTCTGGTCAGGAGAACCCACCTCAGCTTGCTTCTTCCCGTGTTGCTTCTCTTGTAGATTACCTCTTGGATCTGCAGGGGCGAGCTGATGGGGACCCCCAAACTGCCTGGGATTTTTACAGCAGCTCTGTGCTAGGTGAGTAGAACCCACCCCTGCCTGTTCTGCCCCATGGCCAACACTAGTAGTAGTGGGGGGTATCAACTCCCTCCTGCCCCTGAGTGAGAGGAGAGGAGAGAGGTTGGGTGGCTTGACAGAAAAGAGAGAGAGACAAAAGATGGGGTTCTCCCCCTTCCCTTCCACGGCTTCCTCATTGACGAGCCTCTTGAGTAGAAAATGCTTTTGGTCAGCCACGCCAGGAAAAGGAGAGCCCTGAACGCTGGACTTGAGTCACAGTCTAGTTTGCTAGTTGAATAAAAGACTAAGATACTCCTTAAGTCCCCAGCACCACCACCACCACAGAAAGAAAAAGAGGGGGGCATTGCTTGTCCATCCTGCAGCCAGAAGAATTAGGGAGTGAGTTGCTTTTCTTTCAAGCCAGCTACAAAGAAACGCGAACCTGTAATTTGGGGCCCTTGCATCCCGCATTCAGCCAGTGCTCTTGCAGACGTTGCAGGATGCTTCAGTCGTCTTCACGTTGGTGCTTCTGCCGCGGCCACTAAGGCAAGGCCTGGCCGGGCACAGAAAGGCACAGAGACACGGGCCATCTGCGCGTGACCGTGACCGTGGGGTCCTGCAGGCAGCGTTTTCCTTCTCTCATCTTCCCTCCCTGTCCACGTCTGTTTCAGAGGGGAAAGAGGAGATTGGCTGCGACCTTCTACTTGACCCTCCTGGGAACTCGGATCAGGACGAGGAGGAGCGGGAATCGGACCACTTAATGTTTGAGTTCTCCGACAAGCCGCTGCTTCCCTGCTACAACCTGCAAGTTTCTGTCTCCCGGGGGTAAGTCTTGGGGAGGAATGCAGAGACACACGCCCTGCTAGTTCGAAGGTGGAGCCAGGTCTAGGGGTCCCAGCAAGGGTAAGAGGAGAATAGGAAACAAAGGAGCCGGGAGCATCTTCGAGCATCGCATATGCGAGCCCCATCTCTCTCCCCCTCCCCGATTCCTGGGCTTGGGCAGGGGCGGTGGAGGCTTGCCAGCTGCTCTGAGGGGGAGGGCATTCAGGCAACCTGCTGTGGCAATTGCAGGCTGGCAAAAAACTGACACGAGAGAGTAGAATTTGCTGGGGGGTTAGTGTGGCAGGCCCATTCCACACATCGAGGGAAGGGCTGTGGCGGGGCTTGGGGGGCAAGGCAGGGACTGAGCCTGCAGCCAGCTCCAAACCCTGGGCCACCCGGCCTCAGCCACAACCCCCCCACGCGCCTTGCCCCCTGGGCTCCCGATTCACTGGCTTGGCCCACCAGATAGGCTCAGCTTCATCTCCAGAATCCCACAGCCAGCATCTCAGGGCACCCAATTCAGCAAACTAAGTTGAGCAGCAGCTGGGGAGAGGTCGCCTCGCCTCACCCAACAAGCGCAGCTTTGAAGACACCAGCGTAGGGATCTTATCAAGGAGAGCTTGGCAGCTCCAAGCGTTTGCTGCGTGCAGTTGCAGCCTCGGAGATGGGAGGCCGAGGGGGGCTGAGGGATGTCAACGGGCAGGGACCGACCCAGGAAAGGATCTGCAGGCCGAGCGCTAGAAATAAATGAAGGGGGCACTTTTCTTTTCCCTTTGAACGTGGGTTTGAATTGCAGGTGAAGGCACTCCCAGTGGGGTCAGAGGATCAAACATTTTGCTTTTCTGGAATACTTGGAAAGGTTCTGGAACAAAACGGCAGGAGGGCAACGGCAGAGCAGACTTCAGGGCTCCCCCTGACCGCTGCGTCCCGTTCTCTCATTGCTAGGCCCTGCAACTGGTTTCTCTTCTCGGACGTCCTGAAGCGTCTGAAACTCTCGTCCCGCATCTTCCAAGCTCGCTTCCCGCACTTTGAGGTGACGACTCTGCCCAAAGTAGAGTTCCAGCACCAGATCTCGCTGAGCCAGGTCCTGGCTCCAGAAGAAATCCAGGAATACGTGTCCCCCCCTGCAGCTCCGGGTGCCGTAGAGACGGTAGAGCTGGTCCGCTACCAGCCGGAGCTGGTCCGGCTGCTGGGCTCAGAAGTGGCGTTTGAAGCCTGGAGCAGCTGACGGGGCCGGCCAGCCGGAGAACCAACCCCCTCCGCCGTCAGACTGCACTGCGAGGCAATAATGGACCAATGAGGCGGCCTTCTCGAGGCCAAAGGGGGGGCGCTGCCCACAGCCCTTCTACTGACTTGCAGCAGCTGGTTGCTCTCCTCCCACCCTCGCCCTGGACTTGAAGCTCGCTGCCCCCCCCTCCTGCAGGCCTTGGTCGTTTTGAAGTGGAACGCATCCCCCCCCCCCCCACTAAACCCTGCCCCAAGTTCTTCCAGGGTATTTATTTAATTAGTATTTAATTTGTGGTGTTCCTTTGAGGGGGGAGGGGATTTCTGCTCGGTCTGTATCACTGTGATTCTTGGGAAGAGTTGCAGGGCGGGGAGGGGGGTCTTCCTGTAGCCACCCCACCCCTGCTGGACCAGACTGCTGCTTCCCCTCACCTGGTTTTCATGAAATGTGAGGAGGGGAGGAGGGAGTGCCCTGTCTCTCTCCTCCTCTCACTTTGAGGGACATCCAGTTTCTGTTGGGGATTCCCTTTTTGGCTCCCCCCTTCCCTTTTCCAGAAGATTGTCTTGTCTCTGAAGTTTGGCCTGCTGTTTAGAGAGACAGACAGTAGACTGAATCGGTATGGAGCCAAAGGCATTTCAGTATTCTTGGCTGACGTTTCTCCTAGCCGCCCCGCTTTTTAAAAAACCTCCCTTTGTTCAATCAGTTCAGGTGGCAAGGCCATCCTCAGTGAGGCAGTGGGGGACAGGCAGTGGAAACACCCCAGCTGGGGGCAGGAAAGGGGCAGGGGGCACAGATGGTACAGTTTTAATGTACAGGTGCTAACCAAGGACTGGACAATCCATTTACTGGCTCTCCCCTGTAACAGGACGGGGTGTTTGGGTGCTTTTTCATTCTTTTGTGTTGCAGTTCCCCCACCCCACTTCACCCCGCCTTCCCAGTTGGGGAGCGGCATTTCCTTCTGCTTCTCTCTTCCCCCTCCTCTTTCCAAGGAGGCTGCCCTTCAAGCTCCCTCCCCAATAAGCAAAAGCATTCTGTTTTTCCCCTTTCTCATGTCAAGGCATTGGCCTTTGGGTGTTTATTCTGGCTGCTGGTTCCACCCTTTCTCTGATTTGTTTTATTCTTAAACAATGCTTTGGTGTCAAAAACACTTATGTACAGAAAAACCTGCATCAGGGCCCCCGTCTCCTGCGTCGTTCTTGGGTGGGGTGGGCCGTCTTGCCCAGAAAGTTTGGTGTGAGAGTGGCACCATGGCATCTCCGAGGGGGAAAGGACTCTGCCCTGCTGCAGAGTTAGAAGGCAGAGGATGGGCTGGGATTGCCCTGGTGAAGAGCAGCCTTCTGTAGCTGTAGCCTGGCTGCGAAACGAGCATTGGGGAAAAGATCCATCCTTCCTTGATCAAAATCCAGCCTCTTTTTCTACAAGCTGGTGTCAGGTCTGTCGGGGGTGGGGGGAATGGGCAGGCACCTCCAAGGGATTGTGTTGAATTTTCCAGGACAAATTGAGAAGCGTGGAAGAGAAAGAAGTTGAAGGCAGCAAGGGAAGAGTTGGTCAAGGGAATGGGACTGATCCGTGCTTTCAACTTCCTTTTCCTTACAAAGGCAGTTTAAGTTTCTCCCAGTTGGTGCCTTCTAGACCTCTTGAACTCTGCTTTTCCCACCAGCCTAATCAAAGTGGATGGGAGCTGCAGTAAAAACAGTTGGAAGCCTGTTTAGAGCAGCCTTTAACTCGTGTTTCCTGCCTGTTCTTTAAAAGCGTCTATTCCACAGAGGTGGCCAAGTTGCAAGTCAGAGCACTCCAGTGGGAGTTCAGCAGTCCGTGGCTGGCCATCTCTGCCTCTGCTTTAAACAACGCCAGAGCGGCCTCAGCTGCGGAGGTGCAGTTTTTAAGAGACCCTGCTGCATTAATTTCTATGCTAGTCCGTTGAATTGCAGCGTCCTGGCTATTTTTAAAATATAAACATCCTTAATGTTTCATTAAGGGACTGCTGCAGAAGGAGCCTGTCAGCTGGAGAATTATCAGCCCTCTTTGGTCTTAAGAGATTCGAAAAATGGGTTTTGTGTTCCACAAAGGTTGCTTCAGCCTGGCTTATCCCCTCAACAGATCACAGAATTTCTCTAGCGCCCAAGGCCATCCCTGGCAAGGTGCCAGCGTGCCTATGAATGTACACTGACCTACAGAAGTAGTTCTCCCTGTGTGTCTCATCAGCACAGCGCTTACAGTTGTGGCAATACCCACATGGGCAAATAAGGCACATATCCTAAGACACGTTCCTTGTAAATGGGGCAGCCTTGGTCAGTTGGTGTTCCTTGCTCCTCCTATGCAATTTTCCATGCTGCTCCTTAATACTTAAAACGAACCCTGTCTTGACTCAAGACGATGAATTTGAGCGTCTCAGTAGTACTGGGGAATTGTCCAAAATAAAGTTCCTAGTTGGTATCTCTTACCTGCTACGTCTGTCCTAAAGGTCCAGTAGCAGGAAAGATGGTATGAAACTCAAACTGCTAGCTGTAACCTCTGCATTGCTAATGCCCAATCAAGAGCGGAGAAGTTGTAACCCAAGTCGGCAGGATCCTCATAATAGCAAAGTTAATCTGATTTAATTCATGGTGCAAAAAGGGCTCGGGGCCAATATTCACACATGCCCAGAGGGAGGAAGACACACAAGCTGAAGAGCTCGTACAGACTGCGCCCCTCTCTGTCCCTCCACTTTCGAACTGCAGTCCAGACTTCCCCACTGGATGCTCATTCTTCATGGATGTTGAAGAGCTTGGCAACTTCATTCAGGTCAGCGTGCTCTTCCCCGTCCTTGATGATCTGCAAGAGAAAGGGAATCATTTTCAGGAAATGCTTTTGGGGCAGGCTTCTCTCTCTGCTGGGTCTGTTGCTGCCCCACCCAACTGAAGCCCAGTTTAAAGCTGGACAATCTCTGGCTACCCGGCTGCTTCCTTGATCCCTGAAGGGCAAGAAACGAGAGAAGAAATACACTGTATTTCGCTGTATCTCACCCATCCTTCATACTCCGCATTTTAGAACAATTTTATCCTTGCCTACTTCTCAAACAACCCTACTTGTAGATTCTTAGCTACTGGTGAATAGTAGAGTAAGGGCAGTGGGAGGGGGAAGATTGGGGGGGGGGAAGAGTTAACCCAATCCATCATTATAAAGTCAAAGGCACATGGATGTTCTGACGTGAAAGGAGATAGTCACTCCCTCCAATAGTTGATCTGTAACCCCCACCACCACCTGTATTTCCCAGTGCCAGCCTATCACAGCGTTTGAGGCTCAGCAAATACTCCATTCTCCCATCATCTCCTCTCCTCTCTTTGTATGCTGAAGCTGACTTCCAAGGCATTAACCCATGTCACTGTCTTTCCCCCCCGCTGTATTTCTTAAATGTCTCCTTGGCCTATTACTATGCTCCTTTCAGGTGAGAAAGGCAATGATGGGAAATGGAGGCTTTGCCCAAGTTAATCACCTCCATCCTGAGGACTAGATGCACATATATACCCGTGTAAATCAGCGGACTAGAGATGGGTATCGGTGCCCCTATTCCTCAAACACAGTTGATTCTGTACATGCACCCCAACACCCCCTCCCAGGACAGAGTCACACAAGCTCACCTTCCGAGCGATTGGCATCCGGTTGAAGATGTTCCACAGAACAATTCCTACCACCACTTTATCCCTAAGGTAGAAAATGACTCCTTTCCCATAATCCTCTCCCTGCTGTGGAGCTTGCAGAGTGGAAAGGGAGGCTGCTGAAACCTTGAGTTCCGATGCTTCCATTTCGGTTTCACTCTCTGAGCGGATTCCAGTTCCTAGATGCACACCAGTCAGACACAAACTGGATCAACATTTTGCCAAAAAGACATTGGGCCCCTTCCATTTCACATCACACCAGAGGCCCCATACTTTCTAAAGAAAGGTGCTTTCACTTCCACTGATGGAAATGAGTAGCTTGCTCAGCCCTAGAGATGCAGAGGCTAACTTCTCATAGCACACAGTGTCCTAAACCTGGGTTAACAAAATTACACTGATACACAGGAGCATGTCCAGAGGACAGCACTGAAGATCCTAAGGGCCTTGGCAGAAAATTCTATTGGGAATGGTTGAAGAAGTTGGGTGTGTTCCGTCTGGAGATGAGAAAACCAGGATGATAGCGATGTTCAAGCACATGAAGGCAAAATACAAAGTCATATGGCAAAAATTGTTCCCAGTTGCTTCAGAAGATAGGACCAAAAAAAAAAAAGGGGGGGGGGTAAATTACAAGGAAGCAGATGTTGGCTGGATACCAGGATAAAATTCCTAATGGTAAGAATTGTTCAACAATGGAACAGATTGCTTCAGGAGGTGGAAGACTCTCTCCTGGGGGTGTTTAAACAGACGTTGGATGCCCATCTACTGGGAATGCTACGGTGGTGGATTCCTGCACTGGCAAGAGAGGCTGAACTAGACGACCTGTGAAGCCCCTCCCAATCCTTACATTCTGATTCAGTGATTTCTGTGTTCACGCAAGAGGTAATGCTTACATAAATGAACCACATCATGACTTGACTTGATAGCCTGGTCCACACAAGGGCTTTTAGCCAAGACTAAAAGTGGAATACAGCCATTGGTTTGCAGGATGTTAGTATGCCAGAACAGCCAAACACCTCCAGCTGCAGGTTGCCCCTTGCCAGAAGAGTCAGCAGTAGCCAAACTAGAGCATAGTTTAGAGTCTTAACCTGATTCCTCTGTGGCAGATTTTGGGGTGTCCTTTGCTGTCCCTTTAGCAAATACCCCCACGGTGGGCAAGCCGCTGTCCACAAGGCCGATAGCTTCGTATCCAACATCTGGACCTAGGTCACTCCTAAAACGAAGCCAGGAAAGTACAATAGTGGGGTTAGCTTAGAAATACAGTACAGAGGAATGATGAAATACTGGGAATCTTGCTGTTGACACAAAGGGGGCTCTTTTTTTGAGTGCACACTTCATTTTCCGCCTATAGACAAAGTGATCTTATTCAGGAACACAATTCTCTTTTGGTGCCATGAAAAACCAAATCCTGTCCTTCCACAGACACAAATTAAATACCCTCAAAGTACTGATCATTTTACTGACATTGTTCACTTCTACAAAAAGGCATGGGTACCAAAGTCCGGTTCCCTAAAAAGTAAAGTGAGTTCTCCTTTGAAGTATAAGTTGATGACATACAATTAATACGGTTCCTTCGGTATGTTTAGTAATTCTCCTTTTAACCTGTCAGGTTGCAAATGACAGCTGGGTGGCAACTTTAGGAGGGGTTTGCAGGGAGGCTCTGAAGCCACCCACCGCATGCCTGCACACAAGGACTGACAGGCTGATTCACGCTGAGCAGAGCTAGATCGAAACCAGGCTGGCAGAGCACGTCCAGTACAGCCTCTGCAGTTCTTTCCAGCCCTCAACAGCTGTGGCCAAGGTGTCTGCTTTTCCTTCTGTGCTGCTTCTGTGCGCACTGGGAAGCACAAGTTCATGGTTCTGGGGACCGAGGAAGCAGCAGTCACCAAACTCCTGAGTTGCTGCCCAGCTGCCTCCCCACTAAGGAAGCACTGGGGGGATTTTTTTCTGGAATTCTTTTTCTGCAGCCCCTGGGTGGATTCGGCCCCCTTTCAAGCCCCATCTTCTGCTACCTTCGCCCTGCCATTATTGGTTCCATCTATGGAGCATTCTCCTGCTGCCCGATACTGGCCCCTCCGCATCGTTTTTTCCCAACGACCCAGTCCCTTGGGACTGGAAGAATAAAAGGAATTAAAGTTACCAAAACATGGACTGGTGCCAATATGGCTTTGCGGCTCCGGTCATGTTTTCTCCTGCCAACCTTCCGCTCACAACCGCGTGATCATGATGCTCCACTCGCCTCCTGCCTAACTTAATGTCGTAAAAACACGCAGCATCCCCAGCCTGTATGGGGGAAAAGGAAAAAGGAGGAGGAAGGATCAGCCAGGAAAGGTGACACTCATGAGCAAAAATGCATTTTCCCCTCACCTTCAGTTTGCTGCAACGGCTTCAGTCTGGGATTTTCAGTCTCCGTTTGGGGGAGGGAGCATGAGTGACAAATATTTGTGGTGCAAGGATGGGGTACAGAAATGTTTCAGCAATTAGCAGAATTTTTTCCCTTGCTGGTTTTGCCTGTTTGTAGGGGGCAAGTAGGAAAGGAGTAGAAGCCTGATGGTGGATCTCAGAAGCCAGCATGCCCCTGCCAGGTTCCAGGACTGTCCCCCGTGCTGAAAAGGAATCTCTGTAGGTCTCTGCGATGCCATCCAGACTTACCACCCAGATATTGGAGCGGGCCTGCAGCTCTGCGTTAACTCGAAAGCCCCCAAAATCGGAATCCACCTCCAAGCCAGCTGACTTTGCCAGATCCACATTGGGCTCTAGGCCCACAGCTGCCACGATATGATCCGTCTCCACCTTAGCAGAAGAAAAAGCAGACACAATTGTTTATACTACCCGCTTCAAAGGGGATGTCATTGTGCAAAGAACCAAAGGACGGGGCTTTGCCCCAAGGGGCGGGTTATACTGAGGAACGATAATAAGGACAAAGAACATGTGTTTATGTCCATTTCACCCGCTTGGGCCTGGCGAAATAGAGCAATGTTCTCCGAGCTGGGTCTTTATTATATTTCAGCCTCTACAGCGGCACTGTCACAAGGCCCCTCTGGGAAGTCCACGAACTCCACAGCGACTGGTATTAAAAGGCATCGGACCCTAGAGGAATAGCCATGGCTAGCCGCAGGCACCGTTCCCTATTCAAGGTTTCGCAGTACTCACTTTCCTTCCATCCTTCAACTGTATCAGCAGCCGATTCCCAACAACAGACACCGATTTCACAACTGCATTGGGCATTACGTTGACTCCCTCTGAAAATAAAAATGCAGAAGCAGCTACAGTCTTAGGATGAGGAGAAGCAGTGGGTTTACATCAGCAACGACGACGACCTCTCTACAAAAGGAAACAGGAAGGCTTCACGCTCTCCAGCTACCAGGCAGGCGCTCAGGGCAGCAAAGTTCAGGGGTCTGGCTGTGCCCAAGAAGGCTGGCCCAGCTCACCCTTCATTCATGCCACCAGTAACCGAAAGGTAGGTCGGCAGCTTGCCCGAGAGATATTTGCTCAGAAAAGAATAGTCAACCATTCTTTTCCAGGGGCAAAACTTTTCCATTTTTCAACCTCTGAGGGTTGCAGGAGCATGGCCATAGTGCAGTGATGACATCAAAGGGGATGGAGCTCAACTTTTAGGCTGACCATCTTGGTGCAGGGATTACTTCCCTTAAAAAACGTCAGCTGTCTGCTCCAAGGAAACACAGAAGTTATTTTACACACACACACACACACACACACACACACAGCACTGTGGTACATACTATCTGCCTTTGCTATTCCCAACAGCTCTATTGCAGCTGGAGCTGGGAGGGCTGCTATAGCCTATCGCCCCCAGACAAAAGCAGCCCGGAGCCTTGACTCAGCTTTCCAGGGCTGAGCGAGAGGCGGCCTATCGCTCAGCGGCTGGAGGAGAGAGCAAGGAGGCGGAGGCCACTCTCAACCAAGAGCAGAGAGCAGCTTCGAAACCAGGCCGGGCCAGCTGAGGCCCCAGGTTGCAGGGAAGCCCCCCAGCGGCACGAGAGCGGTGGTGGCAAAGCGGGTGGGAGGGAGGGAGCCTCACCTTGCTCGACTTTGTTGGTGGTCCAGTTGCTCAGGTATTCAGGAAGGACTCTGCCCATATTGCCATTCTCGGGGAACATCTGGATGACCTCAAGGCCCCTCGACTGCGCTGCAGAGGGAAGGGGAGAGCTTAGGCTGCCTACCTGATTTTCCTGGGTGCAGTTCAATCAGTCTGGAGTTTGGGCACCCGGGGCTGGCGTGGGCCCTGCCAACATGCCTCTTTTAAAAGATGGCCATTGATAGCATCTCTCCGGTTTTCCTATTAGGCAGGAAGCAATCAGGGAAAAGTCCTTCTGTGTGCGGCTGCCCAGACTGAGGAATACCATCTGCAGACATCTGGAGGAGGCTTGACATTTTTTGGTCGGAAAGGTGCAGACATGCCTATTTTTTAACTTGATTACTGTTGTGGGTTTTTTCCCCCGGTACTGTTGCCTTTTTCTTTCCCTTTCTTTGATTTTACAGGGCTATTGTTGCTTTTTTCTTGTTTGTTTATTGTTAGCTGCCTTGGAAGTGAAAAAGCTGAGAGGTGAAATGTAAATATTTAAACACATGGACAACACACACACTAAATAAAGAGTCTACAGCTGGGAACAAGGCCAGTGAGATGCAACACCAGTGAATCCACGCTGTCTTGTTTGGAAACAGAGGAGTTTATAAAGTCAGCCAGCTTCCAGAAAGTACTGGTGTCTCTTTTTCTTTGGCACCTAAGAGAACTAATGTGCTAGGCCATAATAAAAAAAATGGATTTATTTAGCCAGGTTATGTGCCCGAGTACCCAAAAAAACATGGGGGTAGGAATTCAGGAACTGGAGAAATGCCACATTTAAAAAACATAAGTAACAAGGTAGCTGGGCAGACATTAGTGGAATTTCAGACCCTGGAAAAGGAGAAACAGGAATGACAAGAGTTGCTGGTGAGGCTGAGAGGTTCTAAATAATTGATTTGGTTTTACCGGCCCCGCTAGAAGGGCACATACAGACATGCATAAACACAGCCTGAAAATACTTTTGACTTTTTTTTTTACTTGAAAGTTTAAATGTGCTCCACAGCTGGGAGAGGATGACTGGAAATAAGTCATTTTTTACTTCAGGGATAAAGGGGTAGTGGGAAAGTTTTAACAATATATTATTGCATTTTTATAAAACTCTCACTTTATTTTCTAGCATTTGTGGTTTTGGGTGAGAAAGGCAGCTTATAAATGTTTTAATTTAAAATGCACCAAGTGTGCACAGCTATTTGGAAGCAGTGTGCAGGTAACTTTTGCTGACTCATACGAGACCGTGCCCAAAAATGGGAAATTAGACAGGCTGGGAGTTGTTTAATCTCTGTTTTTCTTAGGGCGGCGTTTCTCAACCTCAGCAACTTTAAGATGTCCGGACTTCAACTCCCAGAATTCCCCAGCCAGCCATGGGGAATTCTGGGAGTTGAAGTCCACACATCTTAAAGTTGCTGAGGTTGAGAAACACTGTCTTAGACTCTTCCCATCCTTTCTTGTTGCCCTCGTTCCTGGGTAATATGTGTTTCCCTTTCTATCCTTCACATTTAAGCTGGTCTTAAATCCCCTCAATCCTTGAAAACACTACACATGTCACTCCTATTGCTCACATATTCTCCTGACCTCTGCATTCCCCCATTCACAGTCTGTGACTGGAATAGGAACCTATTTATTTTGCTGATGCTACTGTGTAGGCTTTCATCAATAATATGGAGAAAACCTTAATTCATTAAACTGAGCACACTAGCTGTGCATTTTTAATTAGCATAAACAATGCTGGGAAAAATCTCGGCTCCACAACAGCTGTTATGTCAAGACTGAGCAGAATAAGGCTAGGTCACAGCTGTAGAATTTCTGTGATGCCATACAAGTAGGAACTTTGAAATGGACGCAGAAATGGTTGCACCAGACTTTCAGATTGTTTGAAGAAGAGCAGTTTTCTAAACTACAAGCCTACAGAAGATTTGCATACATAAAGATTGTGCCAGGCAATTTTTTTTAAACTCTAGAACTGAGCCAAAATTCAGGAGATGGAAAATCAAAAGGCAAGAACACACGCACGTATTTTAAAATAAATTTCACACACCATAAAGGCAGCGTACCAGTTTGTTAAATTATTATTATTATTATTAAACACAATCCTGATAGTTCATAATAAATAAGCAAACAGAATTGTCTTCATTAAGACAATGAATGTTCTACTGATAGGTGCATTGAAACTTAGCAAGGTAAAACAACAATTTGGATACATTTGGGGTTACTGGTTCCAATAACTTAACCAAAAAACTTAATGGCTACTCAAATCCAGGTCTTACATATACACAACTGTTCTTTTTGGGTCCTCAAACTCACCTCTTCGCCCCAAAGCACAGGCTAACTCACTCCCTAGGAAGCCACCACCAATAATGGTGACTGACTTGACTTCTCTGGAAATTTTCTCTAGCGAACGGAAATCTTCAATCTGCAAGGAAATTGTGTGGATTGGGTTACTACTTCTCTCAGTACATTTCTCAAAAGCTTTTACACTTTTTAATATCTCAGAAAGACCAGAAATCTGCCAGGGGGCAGGTAGAAGAAACAAATTTGCCTTCTGTAGTATTTGAGCCCAGTAAGACTTCTGAAAAATCTGCTATTTATCCCAAGTTTTGGCTAAACATTTAATAGAATAGCTGTATTCTCCCTCCTTCTGCCCATTTAAATATAGTATTTGTATTTCCTTGTTCCTTCCAAACAACAGTTAAAAATAACCCACTAACACTGGATGCAAAATCAGAGTGATCAGCCAAATAATATATAAATGAAATCTAATCAGCTGAATTTTAATACATGTTTTAAAAATCAACAGCTCTGTTAACACACACTTATCAAATTAAGAGGTAGATGAGCCCAAATAATAAAGGTACCTCCTCAGGATTACCTTCCGGAAGAGTGTGAGCCTCTTCTGCACGTCTTGACCTCCCCTCTCAATCACAGAAAGATTCCTTGGAGAACCACCTAAGAACAGAAGGTAGGATAAGTTCACAGGTGGACCTCAGGCCAAAGCCCTCCAGTACCTAGGTCGACTGGCCATCACCCAACAGTCTGTAGCAAATGGCAGGGAAGCCAAAACAATGATATACAATCAACGTCATCATCACACAAATGCTACTACGTATGTAACAGCATTTGTCCCTACTGGGGATGCCCATGACATTACCTCCCCCTCCCCCTCCCCCAAAATGGGGAAGTCCTGCTGGACTGGAGTGAGTGAGAAGCCCGAGGGAGGGAATAAAATCAACCCAGTAGGCCCTCACCTGTAGCAATTAAGCATTTGTCATAGGAGATCTGCATGCCATTATCAAGTTTCACAGTGTTCCCTCTGACATCCATGTGGATCACCTGCAAGTCAAACAAAGACTCCTGTTTCTCCTTGTTCAGAGTGATTCTCTGCACCTTTGGAATGGAGACAGAGCTCATCCCCAACCAGGACTGGTCCAATAAATTTAGGGACGAGTCACAGCTGCAAAGAGCATCAACCCGCCCTCCCCACCCCCCTGTCAAAAACTTTATACTGGCAAAGTCGCACTCATGCAGAGCCATGATGTAGCTGGTTTAGCTTTGGCTGAATGTCTTGTGTGGACCCAGCTACTGTGATTTATACAGAATAATTCATGGTTCAGCATTGGATAACCAAGGCCACCGTAGCTTGCTCAACATATTCTGGTGTAGGGCAATCTGCGCTCCGTTCACCAAATCAGAACAATACCCCATTTAGAATAGTGCTACCGGGGATGACCAGACAGTATTTATTTTTATTTATTGTACACTTTGGATGTTTCGGCTGCCCTGGGACACAGGAAGAGGAGTTAATGGGACAGAGTAAAAATCTGTCAAAAACGAAAGGCAGATGGACCTAACATTAACAGTTCTGATCCATGTTCCACTAACCTTCCTTCCACTGAGGACGGCTACGCCACCATTCTCTACAAAGAGCAGGTCACGAGGGGATACGTAGAAAGAAGGTGGCTGAAAGTATACACTGCAGAGACAGGAGAGGAAGCAAGGTCAGGCAGAAGAGAAAAAACAAGACTTCACTATTAACTGCCATTACCTCTTCACATTCTTCAGGGGAGATTTGTGAAGGCGCACACGTCAAAAGGGAGGCAGACAGATATGCCTTTGCCACTTTCCCATCTACGTGCTGTTGAAGGAAGGACCGGCTGCTGGCAGAAGACCCTGGAAATCGGGCTTTGGGCGGCACAGAATAAGCCACGGTTTGTCCACCCCTGCCTTAGGAGTTGCCCTCTTCTTGGAGAAATTCCCATCCACTACTATCTACTTCAGGAGAGGCATCCACTACTATCCACTTCAGGAGAGGCATGGCTCCACAGTCCCACCACCACCCTTCTCCAAACAGCTGTCCTTCAGCTGTACTTGAACCACAGCTTCCTGGGGGATTTCTGGGAGCTGCAATCCCAACACAGGAAGAGAATGCAGAGGTGGAGAAACCTGACCTAGGCAGATGGTGATAAGGAGCAGAGCTTCTCTGATGAAACTCAGAACTCTGCAATCCTGGTTGGCTTCCGGTGGGAATGGTGGACTGAATGGCTGCGCCCGCGGGTTCAGCAGGAAGAGCTGACAACGCGGTAACTTTTTTGGGGCTCAGGCAGGTTTTCCTGAAGCCCAGAAACGTTATCCGGATCAAGGAGAATACCTGGAATCATCCCATCTGTCCTCTGGACGGCTGCTTGCAGCCAGAAGTTTGCAAACAGCGTTTCCCGTTTGACTGGTAAGAGCCAGCTGGGAGGCGGGGACTTCATCACTTTCCAAGCCGCGCTGTAGCCTTAAAGGGACACTAAGACCAGCCACCCCATTTCTAAATCACCAATTTGTATTTTTTTTAAGTATATGTACCCCAAGAGAGGCTTTCTTCAGCGAGGAGAAGCTGGTTCTCTTGGTGCTTAATCTTATTTTTGGGATTAATTTTTTTAAAAATATATATTTTAAGTTTTGGATTTAATTTTCCTTCCAAAGGAAACTCCAAAGACTGAGAGTAAATAATTGTCTTCCTGTTATTATTTTTCTATTAAATTTGAAGATATTAGCATTTTCCTACACGTTGAATCGGCTGATTTCAACCTTCAGTTTTCTGTTTTCACTTTCCCTTGAGAACTGTCTGCTATCTCACTCTCACTTTATGTAAACACACTTTGGAACTCTTCCATATCTTCAACTTTCACTGGTTAAACTCCTAGGGTGCGCCATAATCTACTGCGTGAGACACGGAGGATTTCAAACAGATTCTTTTTGACTTTCACCAGGATTTTAAACAGATTTGTTCTGACTTTTATCAGGCTTTTATGCAAGATATCCAGGACATTGTGGAAATATGAGATCTAAAATGTGCCATCAGGTTGGGGATGTGGTGGATGAAACTGAGGAATCTAAGAGCGATAGAAAGGGGTTTTTTTAAGACTGAGATTGAGATTTTTATTGGATAAGGGATTGAGATTGGATAAGGGAGAGAGTGATTTGCAAGCCATAAGTAAAATCGATCCCCTGGTGGAATGCCATGAAAAGAACCTGGAATCTTTGAGGGGGGCAGTTGGGCTGTTGGATTCTTTCAAGAGGAAAGCTCTGTGCACATTGTGGGGATATGTTACTGCTTTGGTTTATTTTGAAGTGGGATAAGGGTTGAAGAAGGTTCATCTGGTTTGCTTTAAGGATTTGATTGATGCTATTTGCCTTTAAAGATTTGGATTTACTGTTTTGAATTGGCTTTGCTTTTTGGGTTTATTAAGATTAAAATTATTAAAACTGTTGTATTAGGGTTAAAGAATGTTTATTTGGTTTGCTTTAAGGATTTGATTTGATGTTATTCCCTTTTAAAGATATGGAATTACTACTATTAAGTATAATAGCAGACAACTTATGTGCTTTTTAATTTGATTCTTATTATAGTAGACAGAAATGTATAGAATAGTGGTAGGAAGGGAATAATTAAATATGTTTTATCTTTTGGAGGGGAGAAAGATGTTTAGGTTTATATGAACCTTTTTTTCTTTATTTTAATATAAGGGGGAGGAGTAACTATACTTAGTGATTTTTATTATGTGTTAAAGTGGAATGACTTATAGAAATAATGTGGTGTTTTGGTTTAATATAGAGTAAGAGATTATGGAAATTTTGTATATCCTTGCTGTTAAAAGTCAGAAGCCACATCTCTTTGTGAATTTGAAAAAAAATTCTCTCGTGTTTCCGCACTTTAGTTTTTTCTTTCTTTGTAGTTTTTTCTTTTTTGTAGTTTTTATTCTTTTCTTGAAACCTAATAAAAGTTACTATATAAAAAAAGAACTCTGCAATCCCCACCAAGACCACCTTCCCATTCCTTTAAAAAGGCAGTAAAAATTGGGTTCCTCAAGCCAAGGCATCTGGAGCACATGCCCGAGCATCCCAACCATGGGTTAGTTTCAGTAAAATGTACAAAATGCCCATTTTTATTGTGTTTATTATTGATTCATCATACAGATTTAAGGATTCCCTAGTTGCTGGAAGCCCCATTTCTTTCTTCCAATCAACAAATATGGGAGAAGCATTCCCACACGAAGCTAACAATAAAAAGAAAACTCTTTTGCGAGAAAAGATTAGGTTCTTTTACACAAAAGGCAGGGTAATTTTGTATTTAATAAAAATTGTTGCAGTCCACCCACCTTTTGCATGTAGAGCAAGTATGGACATTCACGAACTCTAAATACTTAAGGCATGTCTGATATTTCTTAACTGAGCTAGAGTGTGCACAGTCCCTCTGAATCGTGAGCTGCGGGAGTTGAGACCGGCTAAAAAATGTCTTTGACGTAGATGGATGGCGCGTTTAATCAAACTACAGAGACTCCTGGATCCTGAGTTTTTTGAGATCGACCTGGAAAGCTGCTTTCGCCATTAACTGATCTGTGAAGCTAGGAGTACTCCTTGGGATGCAGCCACATCTCCTCTGTGGATCCCTGGATGAAAGTTTTAAACATGGGCATCCCGCAACTATCATTTCCGACAGGAAGGAGAGGGGAAAGCCAAACACCCACCTCCGTTCCTTGCCGTTCCACTGCTTGAACCGCAGAGTTTCTGTGGCATCGGCATCTTCGGAAAACCAAAGTTCTTTGGAAAGAGGAGGGCGCATGTAGGGGAGCTCAGGGTCTTCAGTCACAATTAGCACCTGGAATGGAGGACAACAGGAACACATAATTCGACATCCCAACGAACCACAAAAAGCCACCAGGTAAGGAGGAGAAAGTTGGGGTGCTTACCCGAGCCCCGGGATCTCGAGCCCGGATGGATCTGGCAGCAGCAAATGCGGCGGTGCCTCCCCCGATTAGCAGGAAAGGAGCATGGGATGGGACTTCTGGACGAGGAACTGCCTCTGCCTCTGAGGCTGCATGCAACAGCAGGTAATAGAAATATTCTGAACAAAACTTAACTCCTCACTTTCCCCAAGAAAAGGAGAAGGAAGAAAACAAATAGAAGCTGAAGCGCAGGAGCTCCGAGCCTTTTCTCCCTGCTGCCATCTGAGTTCCTTGCTAGTAAGGAGCCAAAAATGCCCTTGTTCTCTCTGCACCAGAGACAAGGATCATAACTCTAAGTCCACACACATCACATACACATTTTTCTTAGGTCTCTTGCTATCTAAGGCAAAGAACAAGCATTGCCTTCCCCGTTCTGTAACGGATGGGGTTGGCAACTAAACCTTATTCCAGCACTTGCTACAGAACAATTCTTGCCTGCTTCTGCAGACTTTATTTTAAACTAGTATCAGATGTTCCAGGGTAGGAGGGGGAGGCAGCACAACAAGACGGCATTTTGCATGCAGGTTCAATCTCCGGCATGTCAGAGCAGGGGCTTGAAAAAGTTCTGCAAAAAGTCTGGTGAGCTGCCACTGATTACTTGAGATAGGCACGTGCAGCTTTTAAGAGTCTTGAGTTGCTATCAGGAGGGGGGGGCTGCTCCAAAAAGGGACGAATAATCTGCTGATGCAAAGATAAAGTTTAAATATAATTTAAATGTATGGCTGATCAACATTAAAGTACAGTAAATCCTCAAATTAATAGTCCTCAGTTCAACAGACCTTGGATGCAACTGACCAAATCTGCTGGACATTCCCTGAAATAATGGGAAAAGTTCGTTCAGCTGAGATTTCCGCCCCCTGAGTCAGCGGGAAGAACAGCAGAGTGATTGGCCAACAGCAGAGCAAAGACCCAGGTAAGATGAGAGGTGGGCGGGCGGGCAGGCAGGCAGGCAAATGGCTCAACACATACTTTAACATATGCACAAAACTGCAGACAGGCTTTCTCCATATCAGCAAAAATACTCTTTGGATTTAATGGACATTGGATTAAGAGAATCCCTTCCTCCCAAATAGTTCATTAAAGCAATGATTTATCCCAACGACACATATTTTTTCATATGTATGTAATCCTTTACCCTTTTTATCACATTATTATAGTTTAGCAGCAACCTCTAAAGGGATCAAAGCCTTGTAGATAAACTTAAGCTGGGTGGACCAATGGTCTTATGCAACATCAGGCATTTCCCATATTCCCAATAGGGTCCAAAGTCTCCCAAAATTACCAGCTCACCATTTCACAAAAGCAAAACGTAAAGTTCTCAATGGCACTTCTTTCTTTCCACCTGTGCTGGATTAATCTTCATCAGAGTGGAAGAAGAATTGTCTTGTTATCGCCATGTCTCACAGGAAGAAAGACTAAACTTAACCATGGCGGGGGGGGGGGGGGGGTTGGACCAGATTTTTGGTTGCTTTTAAGAGTGCTCTCTCACCTTCAGTGCTCTGGGAGGCAGCATCTGCTTCTGAAGAGAAGGTGCAGTTTGGCAGGATATCAAGTGCAGGTACATAGAACGCATTTTACATCACAGAACATGGCAACGTGCTGGTTATTTACAGCTGTCCGATACAGCTATTAAGAGTGGAGTCATAATACCACAACCGTTTACCCCATTTCCCCTGCTGCCGTGAAGAGTTTCCTTCCATTATGGGAAATCAGCCTGGGTGCGTCCCATGACTGCACTGAGATGCGTCGCACTATAATGTCTGAACTTTCTCTCCTATTCTTTCTTAGGGCTGTGAGTAAATTCCGGTTCCATATCTTCAACATTTTCTCGGCCCACTTTTATTTTGTTATTGGTGCTTTGTTTGCTATTTAAGAACTCCAGAGTTTTGTCTTCCCAGATCCTTGAGTTGGCCTAATTATGGTCTATTGCCCCAATTCCTGAACCTGCATTTAAGGACAACTAGGGCTACCTTAGACTTCCATTGAATGTTTGTGCATTACTGAATGCTAAAAAAGCCGCTTAGAACTCCTCCTTGAAACAGAAAGCCTGCCAATCCTAGCTATAAAAGCTGATTTGTTACAACTTGGCTCCTACCTGAAGCAGAATTTGCATTCATCTGGCGCTCCATGCGCGCGAGCCTCTCCGCCCGGTCTACATCTCGCTGTCGAGCCCTCCTCAAAATCACAAAGGCCTGTGCAACGAAAGAAGTAACACGTTACGTAACACTATAGGGGCACAAAGGGAACTCCACTTTTTCCAGGTTTGCATTTTGTTATAGCTGAGCGGAGCTTACTCTCTATTCTATCTGCTAAGGCAGCAGCTGGGAGGTCTTTTCTAAAACAACCGGGACTGTTCAAGCTGAGGGCTTCCTCCAAATAGACATTTTCCACTAAAATAGGTGAGCAGGACATCAGTAACTATTGATTTGTAAGATCAAGGATCATTTTATTTATTTATTTATAGTGATATTTATACCCCGCCTATCCCCTCCCTAATGGAGGACTCTAGGCGGCTTACATTCATATATATACAATTCAAATTATACAATTCACCAAATTCAATTCACCGCGCATGAAGGGAGGGGGGTGAGGGAACCGACTCTACTAGGCTCCGGACTACAATTCCCAGGATGCCTTGAGCCGGCTGCTGACGTCCTGTAGCTGTCACATCCGGGTCCGTCGTCACCACTGCCATTCGATCTTCCTCCGATCCTCTCCTCCGGTGGAGCCGACTTCCCAACAGGACGCCAGCAAATTAGCCCACTTAAGGTGGTACCCGTTTTATCTACTTGGTAGGCTTTCGAACTGCTGGGTTGACAGGAGCTAGGACTTAGCAACGAGAGCTCACCTCGCGCGCGGGGTTCAAACTGCCAACCTTCTGATCGGCAGCCTACAGCTCAGCTGTTTAACCTGCTGAGCCATCCGTGTCATGAAACCAGAAACAAAAAAGTTCTACGGAAGTGGAGAAATCCATGGTAGACGGACACTGGACCATTTGGGATACAGCAGAATTTTTTCCACTCATCCCAACCTTTGTCCTCAATATTGCTACTGAGTGGAGGTAACTCTCTTTCTTAGCAGTAAAGACAGTCAAGAACCTGCCCAGCCAGGGAGAGTTCCCTGTCTCTCCCACACATTCCTTACAGACTCTGAAGAAGAGGTAAATCACCATGCCCCAATAATGGGATTTTCCTTAAATATGAATAAAACAATATCTAAGAAGCAAGCAGTCATCATCAGATGAAGAAGAAAGCACAGTAATTTCTAACTACCTCCAGGAAAAAAAAAACATAAGGAAGAGTACAGATTAGGGTAGCCACCTTGTGAGAGGAGACTGGGCTCCTTTTCTTGGCCATCCAAAGCCTTTCTACTTACATAGTACGCATTTGCAACTCCGAAGACGCCCAGCGCCAAGGAGGTATAGAGAGTTTTGTTGTGCCGCCATGCAAAACTAGAGGTGCCCATTTGTCTGCAGGGCTGTCCTTCTGAGGGAGCCTTCCATCGCTGAAGGAGGCCTGGAAACACAATTTATTAGGAGGGAAGTTTGTCAATGCTGTACTTTAATAAGCCATTGATGAAAACAAGGCCAACCTTCCCACAAGCAGGCTTTGCTCCCATTACAGCCAGTTGACTGGCCAAAGATGACAGTGGTTGACATCACAACATCGGGCCGGCACCAGGTTAGAAAGGGAGAACTCTCCCGGTAATATCTGCCCACCGGTTAGATCTAGTAGGGTGGGCTCTTCACATGTCCCCTTGATTAGAGACTGTCACCTATAGGGCCATCGAAACATGCTTTTCAAGTCACTGCCCCCCCAACAGTAGCTCCCAGATATTCAGATGACCCTCCCCCATCCTCAGAAAGTTTGCAAAGACTTGGCTATTTTATCCAGCCTTGTGGGCAGGGATGATAGGATCATTCCTGAGGATAAGTAATAATTTTAATTGTCCTTTTCAGAATGTCTGACTCATGGTACATGTAACTGTTTACAATGTATGTTTTCATTTTTATTTATTTATTGGATTTTATCACCGCCCATCTCCTCCCAAAAGGAGGATTCTTAGCTTCTATATATTGTTTTATCCCTGTTTCCAAATCTGAACCATCACCCCCTTGTCCCAGGTCACCATTTTATCCACTACATTAGATGCACACAATGACAGACTATCGGTGGGAGAAATGATGGGAACTGCAGGATGACAGCTGAGTATGTGGAAAATGTCATAGGAGAAAACTAGACATTTGGCAAAGTTATCACATATGACTAGCATCCAAGTATAAAAAGAGTCCAACTGGAACAGACCAAAAGGTCCATCTAGTCTTGCACTTGGTTTCCACAGCAGTGAACCAATTGCAATATGTGTTTCTGTTTGTGTTCCCCAGCATTAGCATTAACTGACATACAGCCTGAACTACTGGAGATAACATCTAACATGAGTAGGACCCCTGGTAACCTTCTCCTCCTTGAAGATGTCTCATCTTCTTTTAGAGCTACTTGAAATTGGTCACAAACACTGGCCCACAATTGCAGCCCTTTTCTCAGAAACCGATGGTCAGAATAAAATTCATGCATTCCATTTGCATTCACTTCTGATTCATCTGAGCATCTGTAAGACTTCAGATATATTATGAAACAGATAGCTTCCGCCAGTAGGGACAAGAGTGCCTAAGCTACAGTTCCCAGTGTGCCGTGTATAAGCAGGAACATGCCACAGCAAGCCTCAGGTTCATGTGCTCCCTCCCTTACCTGTCACATCGTTAGAGTTTAGAGTGTTTAGCTTAACTGGTCTATTATGCTAAATTAAAAGTGGAAGGAAGAATTTCAGTTCTTTTGGGTTGCCTGCAAGAGAGAAGCAAAGGAATGTGCATGATGCATGCTAAACAACTGTTTAAGGCAATGTATGACGGCAATCTATGTGCTGAGTTTAGGGGTTTCATAAAACAGAATTTAGACAAGACGACGCCTTTGACCCTCTTATTACTTTAATTATCTTAATGTGGCTTCTTTAACAATGTCTTAAATGCTGAATTTCACTGATTTCTTGCTGGGTAACAGTTATGACTTGGTAGTTTATTATTATAAGTAACAGCTTTATTATAAATTGTTCCAAATAGGACATTGAGGGGAAAATAACTGAAATAAAACAAAAAGACCAGGATGCTTTATATAGTAAGTTTTATCCATTTCTTTCTCAACTGGCCACATTTGGCAAACAGATACATTGTCCTGGGAGATAGTAGTTTTAACCTGTAAAACCTAAACACTTATGGACAGACTGCACTTGTAGAACCCTCCCAATGCACTGAGACTTAATTCAAGAGGCCCAATGTAACTGATGAGGAGAACAAGCATTATTGATCTCAGGACTTTTTCTCTGGAAGTTTCCAGATTGGAAACTCTCTTTTACAATTCTGACTTTCTTACAAGAATCCATTTCTGTCACAAAATCAACAGCAGTTTATCAATATATATTTGCAACCCAATTCTAGGCCAAGCCAGCTGCCCCTAAATACACTGAAGTCTGTGGATTTAGATGTACCAGACTCTGCACAAGATCAAACTGGGAAATATAAAGAGCCAAGTCTTAAGTATTTCAGCAAATCCAATCACTTCTCTTTTGGGGGGTGGGGGAAAGGAGGGAAGAGGGGTGCTGCATTTTAATATGTTGAATGATACACTTGGAAGGGTTTGCAACTAACAAGCACTCCATTCTTAAGAATGTAACAAGAACGTTGTATCAAAATAATTGGACTTATTTTCCAGTGGAATTTCTTTAAAATAAAAAATCGGGGGCGGAGAGGCAAGCGGCAGCAGGTGCTTGCACACGTTGCTTCAGTCCCTCCTTCCCCCTTGCCACCTTCCTTACCACGGCCTGCGGTGCTTGCAGGCCACGATCTTCCTGCTCCCAGATCCACAAGGGTAGACTGCCCCTGACAAGGGAGCTCCCCTGACCAGGCCAACCTCCTGGCTTCTCGCCTGCAGAGCTGCTAAGAGGGTAGAGAAAGGCCAGGTGAGGGAGGGTGGTTGGGTCCCGGAGCCGGTACCATTTCCGCATCCAGCCTGAGGTTGGGCCCTTCCCCCCTGGGTGGCCAGGGGAGTGGGGGAGAGAGTAGCAGAGAAATGGCTCTTTTCCTGGCCTTGCCTGTCAGTTATTCCGAGGACACCCCTGCGGGTTGGACTCTTTCCACTCCTTCTGCTAAAAGAATCTCTAGGCTGCAGGGGGGTGCGGTGGCAGAATACAGTGTCCTCTTCATCTCGCCCATGCTGTGCAGCGCAGGCCAAAAAGGCAGAGATGGGGGGAGATAGGTGGGGGAGAGTTGAAGTGGAGGCAATTCGCACAGGGCAGGAGAAGTGCGAGGTCCTTGCCTAATGACTGCAACTGGGACTGCCAGGACTGCTGTTGCTAAGTGCCGTGGTCTCGCAATGTTTCGCTTAATGACCGCTTCATTTAGCAATGGAATTGCCGGTCCCAATTAGGGTCATAACTCGTACCTGTACACAGATCCCAAGGGTGAGTTTCCTCTTGCATACAGTTGGCCGCTAATGCAACACATGTTGATTCTAAGCACTATACTTTCGTACTTCTAATCAAGATACACTGATTAATGTCCTCAGTAGCTTGTTCATTTGAATGCCTTAATATTTGCTATCCTAACCGTAAATAATATCAATCTGAAATAAATAAGCCAACATTCATCACTTTACAGAATATTATATGCCATCCAGTCAGTGTCAACTCTTAGCAACCATATAGATAGATTTTCTCCATGATGATATGTCCTTAACCTGGTCCCTACAGAATATACAACTCATAAATACAAAGGCCTTTGAAGAATAAGCCAAGTTTCAAAAAACCCACGCTACAATTACAGACAGTTTTGATGTTCCTGAAGCTGGGAAAGTTTGGCTAATCTTCGTTGGAAAGATGGCACTTTGCGAAGACAAGGCATAGCTCCCTGTAGGAAGTGCTGAGGAGCTTTACAAACCTATGAATTTCCGCGTTGACGATGCAGCAATAGCCCAGCCTCCGGACAAAACCATATCAATTGTTCACCTGATATCCCCCCCCCCCATTTTTCGAAGAGGCTCCTCCGGTTAACCACGCGCCCTCCAGGGCTGTTGAACTTCCCCTCGAGGCATCTGCAGAGCCCCAGCCCAAAGCGGGCCCCTCCCGCCGCCTTTCTCCAGCTCCCTCCCAGGGAAGGCGCGGGACCCGCCGGCCGAAGCTCCCTCGGCAGACTGGCAGCCACTTCCGTCCTCGGTCTGTCACGACCTTGGCGTCGAGCGCCAGGCAGCCAGGCCCTTCAGCGGCTCCGGCGGAACTCACGGCCACTGCAGGCTCGACGCCCATCCCGGGCTTCCTTCGGGGGCTCGGGGCGTGGGGCCGAGGGCTTTGGGGGCGGCTTAGGATGCGCAGATGAGGAAAATCAAAGAGGGGAATCGAGCACCCGGTCGAGAGGACGTCCCCCGGCCTCCTCAAGCAACTTCCCGCCAAGGAAGCGACCGACGAACCTCTCTGAGGGCGGGCAAGACTGAGGGGGCAACGGCTTCCGCGCATACCCCTCCCCCTTGTCAGACTCACCCCCGCCCAGCAAAGCTCCGCTCACCTGGTCCCAGAAAACGCGACCTTCGGCCGACCACCTGCACCACTTTCGTGGCTAGGCGGTAGCGGAACATGACGGCCGGAGCTACGAGCCTGCTCGACGGGGCCCCGGTTTCCCCTTACCGTCCGTTCAGAAGGACTACTACCTTGTGCGCATGCGCACCGCCGACCAGCCTGCGCACGCCTGTCCTTCCCGGCCACGCGCAACGCCATGGTCGTCGCGGCCGCAGCCGTTCTAGGCATCCGCACTCTACTCCTGAGGGGCGTGGCCAGCGGGGCGAGGGGGCGTGGCTGACTCCGGGATACAGCCATGCTGGAGTTCTCCGCTCGCGCCGTGCGCTGCCTCCTCCGCGCGGTTCCTCTTGGGCGCTTGTCGAGCCGGGCGGGACCCTCCGCCGGAGCTCCTGTCGACGCCCGTCTTCTACGTGAACGGCCCGCCCCACCCCACATCGGGCATCTGTTCTCGGCCGTGCTGGCTGATGCGCTGCACCGGCACCGGGAGCTGCTGGGCTGCGAGGGAGGGCGGCTGGCTACAGGCCGGCGGGGCGAGGGGGAGCCGTGTGTACGAGGCTGCGGGGGTTTTGCAGACACGAGTCTGTGTTTTGGAAGCACGAGTATCATAGGGAGTCGGCTAGAAACTCATGGGTGAAGGCTTAGATCAGGGCTTTCCAAAGTTTTCCCGCGGCGACACACCAACCCGCGCAAAAACCCGGAAGCGCTGATGATGATCAGCGCTTCCGGGTTGTGTGGCGACACACTTTTGTGTCGCGACACACAGTTTGGAAAGCTCTGGCTTAGATCAATATGGTTGAAGCTTTAGGGAATCCGGGAACTTTGTGTGTGCATATGTATGTATGTGTCAAATTTCTCTGCCGCCCATCTCGTATACGACTCTGGGCGGCATACAAATAATAAAATGACAATCAGTAAAAGCAGTATAAATACACATAAGTACAAGCACAAGTATAAAAATACAAAACTATAAAATATAAAATTCAAGATGGCAATAGGATCTTATCCTTGGCACGATCATGGTGCCAGCCACCCCCATGAATGGCTATCCCCCTCCCATCCCAAGCGAGGTGGCACAACCATGTCTTCACCCCCTTCCTGAAAGCCGGGAGAGTGGGGGCCTCTCTTACCTCCGGTGGTAAGCTGTTCCAAAGGGCGTATGTGTTTGTTTCTACGAATGGAAGTGTGGGGTTTGCAAATTTTTTTCTGGGGAGTGGATTTTTTAAATTGGATATAGAATATGTTTGCTTTTCCAAGGTTTCCCATTTCAGCTAAAAAATTGGCAAACACCTCTTTTTGTAACCTCACTTTTCCGATGAGGTCTTCCACCCCAGCTGATTATATTATGTGGAAAGTAGGCTACTAGGATTTGCTCAACAAACCATGCATTAGTATGATCTAACTCCCAAAGTATTCATTCATTGTCAGCTTCTGTTTTGATGAACTACCTGATGGCTGTAGGTTACCCTGAGGAGCACTGGGTCTGGTGGCCCACAGCTTGCCACATTGTGGGCAAGGACATCCTCATGTTCCACGCCATCTACTGCGCTGCCTTACTGATGGCTGCAGGTCTGGAGCCCCCCCTGCATATTTGGGCCACTCCCATCGAATGGTGCAAGGCCAGATGTCCAAGAGCTTGGGGAATGTCATTGCCCCAAAGGACAGCTTCCAGCACTACTCGGTGGATGGTTTTCAGTGCTTCCTGCTGAGACGGGGAGTCCCAGAGCAGGATTTTGATTACTATGAGAAGGTGAAAATGCCCCTTTAAAGGCAGGAAGCTTGGTCCTGATCCTAATCCTGGTCTCCTGTTTCCCAGGCTGAAGAATTCTGAAGCCAGCAATTGTACAGATCCTTACATACTTTTTTAAAAAGATCACCCTGAATTAAACTTTTGGAGAGGAATAGGGAATTAAGACTTCTGAGAATGTGCAATTGGAGCCTTTAGAAGGGAAAATTAGTGGCTCAGCTGAAGATGACCTTTTAGCAAACCCAGTCAAACCACTTGATGGTTTAATGGAATGTGTGAATGCACCACTATGTTGAGAGAGAGAGATACATTCAATAGGTCTAGGCTTTTAAAAAATTATTTAATTTTTATCCCGCCTTTATTATTTTTATAAATAACTCAAGGCGGCGAACATACCTAATACTCCTTGTCAATTAATATATTTGGATTACATCGATTGGAACGTGGAAAAGACTGAATCACCACTGATTTGACTTTGGCTTAGTATGTTGTATGAAAGGTTATGGTTTAGCATGTAGTATGAACCCATCTGGTTATGTTGTATTCAGTAAACAATGGCTAAACAAACCATAGCTTAGTCCAGAGCTTTCCAAACTTTTCATGTTGGTGACACACTTTTTAGACATGCATCATTTCACGACACACTCTTACAGCAGGGCACAAGGCAGGCACTAGGACCTGCGTGGAATCACAGCTGGTTTGGAGGCAGCAAGGCACAAGGCAGGCACTAGGACCTGCGCGGAATCCTGGCAGGGCAGGTTTGGAGGCAGCAAGGCACAAGGCAGGCACTAGGACCTGCATGGAAGCCAGGAGGCAGCAGCAGCCGCGACAAACCCAGACACTGCAGCCAACACACTAACGTGTCATGACACACAGTTTGGAAAGCTCTGGTTTAGTCCCTTAGGTAAACCTTTTTCAGAAAAGCTCTGTGGCCAGGCAGCTTGTGACAGATTTGGTTATGATTGGATAGACTGCTTCTCACTGATCTCTCCTGTCCCCACCTAAGCGGGCACATTTTAACCAAGGAAAATAATCAAGCTGTTCATTATATGTACTGAAGACTTACTGCATTGTCTTGTTTGGCCCTCCAAGAGAAGGGTTATTTCACAGGATGCCCAGCAGTCCTGGATTACTATGATTCAGGTTGCTTATTCTCCTCTGGTGTCTTTTAACTCTGATCACCCAAAGGCAGCAAGATTGAGGAAGATTTCAAGCTGCAGATACGCTGCGACCAGATTCTGTTGCCATGTTTCATCTTATGCTTTGTCCCCCACCCCCCAAAAAACAGAAGCTGGTGGGTAGATAATGTTTTGTCAGCAAGATATCAAGCATCTATACAAGGAAAATGACTTCTTTGGGGCTTGGGGAGAAAAAAACCTCAGTAATGATTCCATTTCATATGAATGAAACAACAGAGTCACAGAAAGGTACTAAAGTTATTGTTTTTGACACTGGGAATAAGTAAGCCAAATAGCCATTCTTTTCCCTATTCCTATACAAGTAAATGGGCTCAGCTTTCCTGTGCTTTCTATTCAAACATATATATGTCTCTGTCTCTATAGATGAGAACATGTAGACACTAAAATATAATAAAGAGAAATAAATAATAACCACTCACTGTCAGTCTTCTAGCACTGTAAAAGACCACACAATTCTTCGTTCTTTCCACATGTTTTTATTACCTGACACTGCATCTATATGTAATCGAGCCACTGTGAAAAGTTTTGTGTTTAAAGTAAGGAAACTGCCCCCAAATCTTTGATTGCAGTGCTCAACTGATCTTCATGGCTGCTTCTCTATTCTGGAGTTACATTTCCCATATTAATTGCTTTATTTATTTACCACTTTGAAGAGCCAGGGGAGATGAATGATCAGATGTAGTTTTAGTTGATATTATTTCTGGTGCTGTTAAACTCCTGAAAGAAGATTAGAAAGTCTACAAAGCTGCAACTAGTAAGAGAACATGACTTCTACTGATTTCTTATTGAGTGATGGAATGCCATTTTTACATGTGTGCATTCAATTTATGAATGGTATAAAATTCTTGGCTCCTGTTGATTTTTTGCCCACTGGGAGTGATAAAATTTCATGTTTAAAAAGTTTTTGCCCAACAGCAGATATATTTGTACAGGCAGGTTCTGCAAACTTTTATTAACAATTCAGATATATAAATATTGCACAGAAGCAGGTGGGAAAAAAGGGCAGGACAGCTGAAATAAGCTGCCAAAACTCACTAGTGGGCAAAAAAGGAACAAGAGCCAAAGTCTTTATAGCAGCTAATTTTGGAAGCTCCAAGAGATCAAGTAGTTTTTTTAATTTAGTCAGAAGGCAGTTTGTTGCCTTTATGTAATATAATTAAACATTGGCATGCAAATAAGTGCTGAACAGCCCAATCCTAACCATATTTATTCATGTTCATATGAACAGAAACTATTTCCATGTAGCTCTTTAGGACGGCAATTTGAAATCTTACAAGTGAATCTCCCTGTACTCCAAAACAAACAAATTTTGAGATTAGTGCAAGTTGAATTGGGTAAAACAGCTCTAGAGGGCTAAAGGAATTTCACAAAGAATTAAGAATTACTGCATGTTTATCTTGGATATCACAGTGGTACAGTTTTTAGGAATTCTTTCAAGTACAAATTAGCAATACTTTAGTTTATCAACATCCTTTTGAATCCAGGAGTGTTTAATCCAATAGTGTGCCTTCCCTATTAGGGTTTATATTTGGCTGGGGCTGAGTGGGGTTGTTCAACACTCCTGGGGAGTGGTGGGTTGGAGAAAGTTGATCCTTACATAACACAGAAAGTGGGATCCGTGTTACTGTTTTGGCTGTGGGATTCAAAAAGAGGTGATAAACATACTACATACTAAAATATGACAGTAAATTAATCTCTTTGTAACAAATCAAGCAGGAGTTAAATAATTCTGTGTGAATTTGAATGGGAGTAATACCTCTGAGAAAGAAAATAATGCCTTGCAGTTGATAGATTTGGATGAGGCACCCGGCCTCTAATTTTTGGACTAAATCCCTACAATCTTTGACCACACTGAGATCATCAAAGGGCACATAAGACAAGGCACCAGAGCACTAAGTGCTTCATCCCTAAATCCTTGGATGTGGTACCTCCAGAATCCCTCCAAAAGTTGATACTCAGCCTGTTATAGTTGGAGATTGGCATTCCTTGGAATTTTCATGCTGAGTCTAAAAAAGGCCACGGAGAGTTCCTCTTTGAAACAAAAAGCCTACAAATCCCAGCTATAAAAGCCAACTTGCTACAACTTCACTCCTACCTTAAAGGGAGCGTGCCTTCATCTGGAGCTCCATGCGTGCGAACCTCTCCGCCCGGTCTACATCTCGTTGTCGAGCCCTCCTCAAAATCTCGTATCCCTGTGCAACCAAAAAGGTAACATTTTACATAACATTATAGGGAGCAGGGGGGAGCTCCAATATGTCCAAGTTTACATTTTGCTATAGCTGAGCTGACACTCTATTCTACTTGTTCTGGAGAACAGCAGCATTTCAAGGGAACAAGAGAACCCACTCCACTGGTTGATAAGGAAAGGTATTGACGGTGGGGCAGAAGGGAAGGGATTCTGGGTGGGTGTTCTGTGACTGACTTGCATTTTCTAACTAACACCTGGAAGAGAGGCTGCTTAGACAAGGTAGCTCTTCCTATTTACTCTTGTGAGCTGCAAGATAACAAACTTTCTGCTCTAACCCCACTTAAATAATTATTTCCCTCTTGTCATAGCAGGTGCCCCGGGCCTGCTAGACACTTAATCCTTATTAATATATAACCGTCCCTTGATTTATAGGATCAAGGATCATGAAACCAGAAACAAAAAAGTTCTACAGAAGTGGAGAAATCCATGGCTATGGTCTTAGGACACTGGACCATTTGGGATACAGCAGAATTTTTTCCACTCATCCCAACCTTTGTCCTCAATATTGCTACTGAGTGGAGGTAACTCTCTTTCTTAGCAGTAAAGACAGTCAAGAACCTGCCCAGCCAGGGAGAGTTCCCTGTCTCTCCCACACATTCCTTACAGACTCTGAAGAAGAGGTAAATCACCATGCCCCAATAATGGGATTTTCCTTAAATATGAATAAAACAATCTCTAAGAAGCAAGCAGTCATCATCAGATGAAGAAGAAAGCACAGTAATTTCTAACTAACTCCATAAATAGATGTATGCAAGCCTCACTGTTCTTAAGCTGCTTCAAGCAGCTGGTAAATTTATGCTCTGAAAGGTAGGACACAAACACTTCTTCAAAAATTGTTCATTGCCCCGTTTCCTTGTCAATGCTGTTAAGCAGAGTGTGATGGATAGCTTTAAAAAGAAAGCAAGATTCATTTTGTGTTTGCCAATCCATACATCTCCAAGTAAGAAAAAATCTTGGGTGCCAAGGGTTGAACAATTTGACAACCGACAATAAACTGATTTTGGATAAAGAAGCTTGCCATAAGCCTACACCAGCCCTTTAAAAGTCTGTTTCAACCTGAGATTGGGTTGGATGATGAGAATGCAACTTTCCTGGTGGATGGGAAAAGGCATGCTTCCCCCAAAGCATGCCATCACCCTCCCAAACTCTATCAGTGACTTCTTCCAAGTGGCTGCCCCAATGAACACTCCTCGTATAATGAAGTAGCACACTAGGTCTCTCATTGCCAATGGCAAGGCCACATCCAACTGACATTTCCAAAGTGCACATCATTAGGGTCTAAAAATAACGGAAATTGATTGTTCTGGTGTCCCTGATATCTGAGGGTCTGGTTTCTCAATCTCAATTTATAGCAGGAATTTAGGAGTCCACAGAAAACTTCTCTGTCTCTCTTGAACTGGCAGCAGCACATCTAGAATTGCAAGCTGAATTTAAATGCCAAATCGTGAGAAAGCAGTATTTTATTTCTGCATGTCTTCCAAGTGCCCTTCTAGGAAAATAATTGAAACAATGAGAGGAAAAAGGGTAAGCCTGATCCAAGCCCACCACTAACTTCTTAGGTATTAAGCTTCCTCTTAAGATTCTGCAGAGAAATTGGGGAGAGGGAAAAAAAACATAAGGAGGAAGAGTACAGGTTAGGGTAGCCACCTTGTGAGGAGACTGGGTTCCTTTTCTTGGTCATCCAAAGCCTTTCTACTTACATAGAACGCATTTGCAACTCCGAAGACAATCAGCACAAAGGAGGTATAAAGAGTTTTGTTGTGCCGCCATGCAAAACTAGAGGTGCCCATTTGTCTGCAGGGCTGTCCTTCTGAGGGAGCCTTCCATTGCTGAAGGAGGCCTGGAAACACAATTTATTAGGAGGGAAGGTTGTTAATGCTGCACTTTAATAAGCCATTGATGAAAACAAGGCCAACCTTCCCACAAGCAGGCTTTGCTCCCATTACAGCCAGTTGACTGGCCAAAGATGACAGTGGTTGACATTCCAACATCGGGCCGGCACCAGGTTAGAAAGGGAGAACTCTCCCGGTAATATCTGCCCACCGGTTAGATCTAGTAGGGTGGGCTCTTCACATGTCCCCTTGATCCCAATGCACTGAGACTGAACTCGAGAGACCCAATATAACTGATGAGGAGAACAAGCGTTATTGATATCAGGACTTCTTCTCTGGTGGCTCCCAGATTGGAGACTCTTTTACAACTTTGACGTTCTTATAAGAATCCACTTCTATCACAAAATCAACAGCAGTTGATCAATATGTTTGCAAAGCAATTCTAGGCCAAGTTAGCTGCTCCTAAATGTGCTGACACCTGTGGAATAGATGTATCAGACCCTACATAAAGAGCCAAGTCATAAGTATTCAAGCAATCTCAATCACTTTGGTGTGATTTGATTAATTTTATGAATGAGATTATTTCTGATATACAACAGCCTGTGCTGTCACACTATCCAGCTAGTTTAATGTGCAAATATCCCAAAGGTGAGTTTCCTCCTGTGTACAGTTGACCACTAACAACACACATTTTGATTCTAAATATTGTACTTTGCTATTTGCTAATCCAGTTATGCCTCGGTGGCTTGTTCATCTGAAATTAATGCCCTTGTATCCTAACTGCAAATCTAATCAATTTGAAATGAATAAACCAATGTTCATCACAGCTTTATTGTGGTATTTTGAAGATACAACATGTAGTTTGCTGTATGGATAGTTTTAAGAAATTATTAATTTTACATGTTGCTTATTCGACAATAGCCCAACTTCCAGATAAACTGGTATCAGGAGGGTCAGCTGATACCATTCCTTCCCCTTTTAAAAAAGACTTCTGCAACCAGGGGCCTTCTCCTTGTTTTAAACTTTCCCCACACAAGGCACCTGGAGGGGAGCAACCATTCATCACAGCTTCATAGAATATAGCAGTCGAGAATACTTTGAAGAATAAGCCAAGTTTCAAAAACCGCAAGCTACAATTACAGACAGCTTTGACGTTTCATTAGAAGCCCGTTCTGAAGCTCGGAGTTTGGCTGCCCTTCGTTGGAAAGATGGCATTTTGCGAAGACAAGGCACAGCTCCCTTGTCTTCGCGAAATGCCAAGGCATCTTCCAGGCATCTGCAGAGCCCCAGCCCAAAGCAGGCTCCTCCCGCCGCCTTTCTCCAGCTCCCTCCCAGGGAAGGCGCGGGATCCGCCGGCCGAAGCTCCCTCGGCAAACTGGCAGCCACTTCCTCCTCGGCCTGTCACGACCTTGGCGTCGAGCGCCAGGCAGCCAGGCCCTTCAGCTCCGGCGGAACTCGTGGCCACTGCAGACTCGGCGCCCATCCCGGGCTTCCGTCGGGGGCTCGGGGCGTGGGGCCGATATGTGGCGGAAGGCCGGGGGCCTTGGGGGCGGTTTAGGATGCGCAGATGAGGAAAATTAGAGGGGAATCGAGCACCTGGTCGAGAGGACGTCCCCCGGCCCACTCAAGCAAGTTCCCGCCAAGGAAGCGGCCGACGAATCTGAGAGAGGGCAAAACTGAGGGGGCAACGGCCTCCGCGCAAACCCCTCCCCTTTGATCCGTCAGACTCGCCCCTGCCCAGCGAAGCACCGCTCACCTGGCCCCTCCAGAAAACGCGACCTTGGGCCCACCGCCCGCATCAGGTTGGCAGCCAAGCGGTAGCGGAACATGACGGCAGCAGCGGCCCCGACGAGCTTCGAGGCGCCTCAAATCACCCCCGTTTCCTCCCCACCGTCCGTCCGCTCACAATAACAGTCCTCGACTGCGCACGCGCACCACCGGTCGCCCGCTTTGTCCTTGGGCACGCGCGACCGCGACGACGCCGTTCTAGGCATCCGCACTCTACCCCTGAGGGGCGTGGCCAGCGGGGCGAGGGGGCGGGGCTGACTCCGGGCTACAGCAATGCTGGTGTTCCACGCTCGTGCCGCGCGCTGTCTCCTCCGCGCAGTTACTCTTGGGCGCTTGGCCGAGCCGGGCGGGACCCTCCGCCGGAGTTCGTCCCGGTCCCGGCGGCTGCTACTGTCGACGCCCATCTTCTACGTGAACGGCCCGCCCCACATCGGGCATCTGTACTCGGCCGTGCTGGCTGATGCGCTGCACCGGCACCGGGAGCTGCTGGGCTGCGAGGGAGGGCGGCTGGCTACAGGTCGGCGGGGCGAGGGGGAGCCGTGTGCACGAGGCTATGTTTTGGAAGCACGAGAGTCATAGAGAGTCGGCTAGAAACTCATGGGTGAAGGCTTAGATCAATATGGTTGAAGGTCTAGGGCAGTGTTTCTCAACCTTGGTCACTTTAAGATGTGTGGACTTCAACTCCTAGAATTTACGGGTGGAAGTGCGGGGCTTGCAAAAATAGGGAGGTTTCTTTTTAGCAAGGATGCATAAAAGGTGCTATAAATGGAAAAACAAGCACTTCATCCTTCCCTTTTGTATTTCCAGCAACAGTTGATCCAGGAGTTGGTGCAGTGTTTTACAACCTGGGCCACTTAAGATGTGTGGACTGGGGAATTCTGGGAGTTGAAGTCCACACAGCTTAAAGTGGCCCATTTTTGGCCCTGAATGACTGATTTGGAACAGCAGAAATGTAAGGGGGGGGGGGGACTCTCCTTAAAGTTTTATGGCTGAATTTTTGCTGCGGGGGGGACTTTTAAAATAGAATATAAAACAAGTTTGCTTTTCCAAAGTGTCCCATTTCAACCAGCAGATTGGCAAATACCTCTTTTTGTGACCTCATTTTCTGATGAGGTCTTCCACCCTGGCTGATTATATTATGTGCGAACTAGGCTACTAGGATTTGCTCAACAAACAGGCATTAATGTGATCTAACTCCCAAAGTTTTCATTCATTTCATCCACAAGCAGCCCCTCTAAATTTTCTGGAAGGACTGTTTGCAGGAATGGCGCTGCTGGGACCGAATGAATGCATTTATTTATTTATGTATTATTCAAATTTATATAGCTGCCCACCTCATATATGTGACTCTTGGAGTAGCCCTCCCAGCACAGGGGGCAGTGGGTTGGAGAAGGCTGTCTCCTGTCTCATCCTGTTTTCTTTCCCAGGAACGGATGAGCATGGCTTGAAAATTCAGACGGCAGCCGCAGCTGCAGGTGTTTCTCCAGAAGTGTTCTGCGACCGTGTATCAGCTGAATTCCGGGAGCTCTTTGCACAGGCCGGCATCTCCTACTCCGATTTTATCCGCACCACGGAGCTACGGCACCGGCGGGCTCTCGAGTGCTTTTGGGCTGCCTTGCAGGCTGGAGGCTGGCTCTATCAAGCTCCCTACGAGGGGTGGTATTGCACAGCAGAGGAGAGCTTTTTGGCAGCGTCCCAGGTGACGGAGCGCCCTGATGCCCAAGGGAGGACGCGGATGGTTTCCTTAGAGAGCGGGCACCAGGTACAGTACGGTCTACCCTGGCAAGTTCTGTCAGTGCCTTGAGTCAGCCAGCTTGCAATACCTTCACACAAATGGTTTGGTCTTGGCATAGGTTGTGTGAATCCAGCTGTTCTGTGTTGTGCTTTAACATTCTGTGCATACCCAGCCAACAATGTGCAAATACTAGATAGCCTGGTGTAATTGATGGGATATATGCTGGCTTAAAGGGGAAAAACCGAGGCTTGAGAATAAACAGACAAGAATGCAGCTTGTTAGGGCCAACAGTGTTTACTGATAGCATAAGGCAATAATGCAGATACAATCACATTATCGCAAAAATGAAAAAGATGAATATACAGGATACATCATTGTAAAAGGAAAAACAAAACAAACTTATAAGCAGAGTTCCGTGTATTGATCCCAGGGCCAGAGTTCCTGCCATGGCCTATACCCAAAGCCAGGCATAGCTCACTCTGCCCAGTCCACGGGAGGTGAACACGTGAAGAACTACATGGCTAAAAGACACTAGAAATCAAGAAGACATAGAACACCATTTTGCATGGTTGTATATTCAGTTCTTCTAGCTTTCTGATTGGCTGGATTTTAGCTGTTACACACACTAGGCCTCAAAGCACACAGCATGAGTTCCCCCTCCTCCTTGCTCAGGGGGGCCTGGGCAAGGCTTCCCACGGAAGGATTCAGGAGACCTTGTTCCCATGCAATCTAGTCAAAACAATACACACGTGACCGTTGCTCTCTTGCACCTGCACTTCACATGAGAAGGCTGTGCTTTTTACAGGAATAATTCGCCAGGGCAACACAAGAACTCTAACAGTAATGTGTCCACAGATCTACAGAACACCCAGATTGGAGAAGACACACGTAAATAATCCCCAGAGTCCCCATATAATTATATTATTATTAGATGTTTATCCCCCTTGTATATGTATGTCAACTCGAGGCGGTGAACGTACCTAATACTCCTGCCTCCTATTTTCCACACAACAACCCTGCGAGGTGGGTTGGGCTGAGAAAGAGTGACTGGCCCAAAGTCACCCAGCCGGCTTCCATGCCTAAGGGAGGCCTAGAACTCACCGTCTCCTGGTTTCTAAGACAGCACCTTAAGCACTGCATCAGACTGACTCACCATATAAGCAAGCACTGCCAGAATAGAAAGGGGTAATAGCATGAAGAAAAGATACAGCCCAAGAAAACTGGGGAAAGGGAGACTGAAGGCATAGGATGCTGCTCGCTTGCTGGAGCCAAGAAGATGAGATCCTTGGCGGGGGGCAAGCTTTTTGATGCATGCATGCGGCCTTCAGCTCTAAAGAAGGGAAGTTAGACATGAATATAAATTCTTGGATAAATCTGTTTGTATGGGGGAGGCTAGTGGGTGGAACCAGGAAAATCCCTGTCACAACTTCTCTCTGGCATCTTAGGTGCACTGGACCCGAGAGGAAAACTACATGTTCAAGCTGTCTGAGTTCCGGGAGCCATTGCAGCAATGGCTCTGTGAGAATAAGGACGCCATAAACCCTGAGCCCTACTATCAGCAGGTACTCCAGTGGCTGGAAGAGGACCTGCCCGATCTCTCTGTGTCACGCAACCGAAACCGGCTGCGTTGGGGCATCCCTGTCCCCGGGGACTCGTCACAAACCATCTACGTCTGGGTGGATGCCCTGGTGAACTACCTGACGGCTGTAGGGTACCCCGAGGAGCACCGGGCCTGGTGGCCCACAGCTTGCCACATTGTGGGCAAGGACATCCTCAAGTTCCACGCCATCTACTGGCCTGCCCTGCTGATGGCTGCAGGCCTGGAGCCCCCCCTGCAGATTTGGGTCCACTCCCATTGGACGGTGCAAGGACAGAAGATGTCCAAGAGCCTGGGCAACGTCATTGCCCCAAAGGACTGCTTCCAGGACTACACGGTGGATGGTTTTCGGTACTTCCTGCTGAGACAGGGAGTCCCGGAGCGGGATTGTGATTACTATGATGAGAAGGTGATTAAGCTGCTCAACTCGGAGCTGGCCGACGCCTTGGGGGGGCTCCTTAACCGGTGCATGGCCCCTGCCCTCAATCCCAGCGGGACCTATCCCATCTTCTCAGAGGCGTGCTTCCCTAGGGGCCTGGGGACTCAGAGTGGGCCTGGCAAGGCCTCAGCGGAGGACTACAAGCTGGTGTCCTCGGTAGAGAGCCTGCCTCTGAAAGTGAGCACCTGTTTTGACCGCTTCCAGATCTACAAGGCTCTGGAATCCATTATGGAGTGTGTGAGACAGACCAATGGCTTCATCCAGAGGCACAAGCCATGGAAACTCTGCCCCGAGGATCCAGCACAGCGGCAGTGGCAAGAGACCATTCTCCACGTCAGCCTGGAATGTCTTCGGGTATATGGGCTCCTGCTGCAACCGGTGGTCCCAGCCATGGCTGACAAGCTTCTCTCAAGGTTGGGTGTTTCTCCCACAGAAAGATCTCTAAAGAACTTGAACTTTCTTCCGCACTACCATGGCGGAAGATGCCCCTTTGAAGGCAGGAAGCTTGGCCCGGATCCTGGTCTCCTGTTTCCCAGGCTGAAGAAATCTAAAGCCAACAATTGCACAGATCCTTAAATATTTTTTTAAAAAATAAAATTGGAGAGGAATAGGGAACTAAGACTTCTGAGAGTGTGCAATTGGAGTTAACTAAAATAAGGGAAACGAGAGCCAGTTTGGTGTAGTGGTTAAGGCATCAGGCTAGAAACCGGGAGTCCAGGAATTCTAGTCCCGCCATAGGCACAAAACCAGCTGGGTGACCTTGGGCCAGTCATTCTCTCTCAGCGCTAGGAAGGAAACAATGGCAAACCACTTCTGAAAAAACTCGGCAAGAAAATTGTTGGGACTTGTCTAGGCAGTCTCCAAGAATCAGACACAATTGACCAGATTAAAAAAAAGAAGGGAAAAGGGATTCATGACATGGAACTAGCTCAGACCTCTGAGTTGTTATTATTAGCTTTGTACTCCTTCTTCCATGTCTATGAAGGTTCTCAGTCATCCAGGTGGAATTGTCTGTAGCTTGAATCATGTCAACTGGATTTCTGTTTTCTCAGTGGAAACGTTTCGCTCCTTATCCAAGGAGCTTCTTCAGTCTGAGCAAAGTTAGTAGAAACATATTTAAGGATTCCCTTACTAACTTTGCTCAGACTGAAGAAGCTCCTTGGATAAGGAGCAAAACGTTTCCACTGAGAAAATAGAAATCCAGTTGACATGATTCAAGCTACAGACTCCTTCTTCCAGTTACGTTTTTCCATTCCAGCATAATTCACTTGGGTTTAAGCAATATGAGACTTTTCAAGGTGTATGGAACTAAGTAAATCAAGTGAATGAATGAACGTTCTACTCAGAGTGAAATAACTCTGTTGAAGGAAAATAGAACACTAGAGGTGCAAAATTTAAGAGTTGCAAGCATTGTTTGTATTTTACCACTCACTGCCAAAGTCTTTTAGATCCTTTTCCCCCCCACACATGCGTTATTTACACTCTGCATCTAAATGTAATCATGCCACTGTGAAAAGCTGTGTGTTTAGAATAAGGAAACTGCTCCCAAATCTTTGATCGCAGTGCTCAGCTGATCTTCATGGCTGCTTCTCTGTTCTGGAGTTACATTCCCCATATTAATTGCTTGATTGATTTACCACTTTGAAGAGCCAGGGGAGACGAACGATCAGATGTAGTTTTAGGTGATATATTCCTGATGCTGTTGAACTCCTGAAAGAAGATTTAGAGGGGCTACAAAGGCTGTAACCAGAAAGAGTGATTTCTACTGCTTTCTTATTGATTGATGGAATGCCATTTTTATATGTGTGCATTCAATTTATGGATGCTATAAAAGTCTTTAGAGCAGCTAATTCTGGATGCTCCAAGAGATGAAGTAGTTTTTTAATTTCGCCAGAAGGCAGTTTGTTCCCACTAATGTAATTAAACATTGGCATGCAAATAAGTGCTCGCATCTTAATGGGAGCTCTTTCCATGTAGGTCTTTAAGATTGCAGTCTGAAATCTTACAAGTGTACTCAAAAATAAACAAATTCTGAGATTAATGCCATTTGAATTGGGCAAAACAGCTCCAAAAGGCTAAAGGAATCTCATGAAGAATTGAGAGTTAACCAACTGAACTCATTAAAGGGCGCACATGCTAAGGCCCCAGAGTAATAAATGCTTCCTCTCTTAATCCTTGGCACTGGTTTTCCTAGAATCTTTCCAAAAGGTTCTATCAAGTTAATTTTTCGGTATGACAGAAGGGAAAATGTATGAAATTAATGGGCAGTAACCAAGTTGGCTGTAGTTAATACATTTTTTTCACATATCAATGTGATTTTTTCCCTGGCATTACATCAGAGATCAAGTACAGACAAGCTTCTTTTTCTCTTCTCCCCCCCCTTTTTAGTGTAATGTCTTCTAATAATAATTTTTTTAAGCTTGAGAATTAAGATGCTACCCTACTTTCATCTGCTGCTAAGATTTTTAATTTGTTCTCTTTCCAATGCATTACCGGTATGGTACAATGTTTAAAGTGTCTTTTGACTATGGGAAAGGAGATCCAGGTTAGGATCCACGGCCAGGCAGTATTTCTCAGCCAACCTACACGGGGTTGTTGTTTATTTATTTTCTATCCCTTTATTATTTTTATAAATAACTCAAGGTGGCCAACATACCAAATACTCCTCCCTCCTATTTTCCTCACAACAACCCTGTGAGGTGAGTTGGGCTGAGTGTGACTGGCTCAAGGTCACCCAGTCAGCTTTCATGCCTAAGGCGGGACTGGAACTCTCAGGCTCCTGGTTTGCCATTGGCTCCTTCCTAGGGCTGAGAGACACGGACTGGCCCAAGGTCATGGGCATGACAAAATAAGGAAGAATATTAATTCCCTTATTTGACTAATTAGTCTCTTTTAACAAATATGCTCTCTATAAAGAAAAGCAATGACATCTGTTAATTTTTATGTAACTGTTGTCAGAAAATATTATCCAGTTATTTTCTTTCGTATGTATTGAACATGATTTGTTTTTTAAAAAATTGGCCGAATTTTAAAAAGGTGATTCAATGGCATCATTTTTAATTGACTTAGTCAAATCCCTTCATTAATGAAAAGTTATAGGGTGTTTTACAGGCTGTACATGGACCATGATAATCAGGGCACCTTTAATACCAAAGCATTTTTTAACACACAGTAATGATTGCACATTTCTAACGGGATGTCACCTTAGTGTTATTTTCAGGGTGCAATTCTCACCATTCAGGACAGAGGCCCCTTTTAAAGCTGTGCCTAAAAACAGAAAATTGCGATTAAGAGAACAGGCGTGCCCCGTTTTATTATGAGACACAGTTCCTTCCCTCAAGTAAAATGTCCTGCTTCTGTTCTCCCCACCCCTGAATAAAGCTGGGGGGTAGTCTGGCCTCCAGATGTTGAACATCTGCTCAGAGCATGGTGCAGAATGATGGGAACCGCAAACTAGTACCTTCCAGAGTCACTTCTTTAGATGGGCGGCTATAGAAATTAATTAATTAAATAAATAAAATAAATCTCCTCCTTTCCCACCTCCTAGATTTTAGGAGCGTGCCCTCTTGATGCCAATGTCCCAACGTGGGTAGGAACTCCTGGTTCCAGTAGTAGATGGTCCTTTCGTTACAAGCTGCAGCTTCCTCCCCTTTTGTAAGCAACAAATGCTATAGCTCCGCCCCGCCCCAGCCCACCGCCCGTCTAAGCGAGATAGACTAAGCCGAGCTTGCGGAACGCCCTGCCCGGCTCAAGGCTAATCAGCGTTGAGTGAAGCAGCTCATTGTTGGGTCCGCGAACCGGGGCTCGGAACCCGGAGGGGAGGGGAGGGGAGGACCGTGCAAAGGGGCGGGCCCCTGGCGCCTCCCCCCGCCCGGGTGCCCGCGGGCCAAGCTGAGCGGCGCGGTACCAGCTCTGGCGGCTGAAGCTCCGCCTCGCCGGGCTGGGCGCTGGAAGCCGGCTGGCACCCGGCAGCCAATGGCCGCGCGGCCCCAGGGGCGGCTCCCGGCCGGCGAAGCGAGGCTGCTGCGGCGGGCCGTGCAAAGGCGGCTGGCTGGAGCGCGGGGTGGGAGACCGCGGGAGGCGAGCGGGCTCCGTCGCCCGCCCGTCATGCTCGCTCTGTTGGAGCGGCGCCTCTGAGGCCGCGCGGCCGTTCGCCGTGGCTGCGCCGGAGCGGGAAGCGCGTCCTCGCCCTCTTCCCGGGATGGAGCTGGAGGCCTCGCTGGAGCAGTCGGTGCAGGCGCGCATCTTCAAGATCATCGTCATCGGCGACTCGAACGTGGGCAAGACCTGCTTGACGGTGCGCTTCTGCGGCGGGACTTTCCCCGCCAGCACCGAAGCCACCATCGGCGTGGATTTCAGGGAGAAGGCGGTGGAGATCGCGGGCGAGCACATCAAGGTAGCGTAGCGCTGGGGTGGGGTAAGGCGGGGCCGAGGCAGCCGGGGGGGGGGGTGGCCGGGCCCGCTGGGAGCATCAGCCGTTCGTTCGCGAAGGGCCGCTCGCGCCTACCCCGGTCTGAATCCCGTCGGAGGGGGAAATACATATGCGGAGCCCAACGGGAGGGCTTCCCGAGAGGGAACGGCTGGGAGCCGTGGCTTCGTTCATTCATCATGCTAAGCTTTAGTTATTGCATCGGTCTGTGGGTGCAGCCCATAAACCGTGATTTGGAAAAGCATACATTCCCAGAAACGCCTGGGGTTTGGATTAGCGGGTCGTGCGAATGCAGCCAGACCCTAGTCCAATCTCCAGGGGATTGGAAGCCGACCGGCTGAGGCATGACCTCATTCTCTAAATCAGTGTTTCTCAACCTTGGCAACTTTAAACTGGGTGGACTCCAACTCCCAGAATTCCCCAGCCAGCGAAGGTTGAGAAACACTGCTCCAAATTGCTGAAAGTTCTCCAGCCAGGGGTCAGTGGAAGGGTGAAGAAGGTGGTTTGGTTCATGCATCTGGCTAATGAGGTTTGCTTGGTTACCTGCTGTTTCAACCTGGCCATTCGACTTGTAAACATAGTTTCTGAGTTATTTGTGTATTTGTTTATACCTGCCTTAGGTTTATATGCCTTGCTCCAGGGGTACTTCCATTTACCCCCACAACCCTGTGAGGTAGGTTGACCTGGGAAAGTGACGAGGCCAAAGTCACCTGTTGAGCTTCTGTGGCTGAGCTTCCAGTTGAATTTAATCCCACATCTTAACCATTACCCTGCACTGGCTTTCAGATTTGGGGCCTTGCATAAAAACAGCCAATTGTTCCATAAAGCTTATTTAAGCCTTCTAATGCAGTGTGTGGCTGTAGCCTGTTTTTCATCTGATTTGAATCACTGGTTTCTTCTCCTCGTCCTCCCCCATTTCCTCACCCCAGCCCTGTCAGGTGGGAAGGGTGAGTGTGAAAGTGACTGGCCTGAAGTCATCTAGTGAATTGTGTGACGAATTAGGGATTCAGATTGGAATTTCCTGGTTTGGTCCTCTTAACAATGGCTTCCCCAGTTTAGTATTTTTGGAAATCTTCCCTATACTGTTGCACCCCACCCAGTTACCAAGGCATCCAAACTGCCATTTCCCCCCAGGAAAACTCAATAAATGTGTTCATGTTTGGCGTGTGTTTGTGTGTGTATGTATTAAAAAGAAGGAAAATCATCATGACTGTCTGAGATATGCTTTGTGTTTACATTGGTTCATTACTCAATGCTCTGTGAGCTGTACATGGATCTCCAAGGTTGCCTTTGAGAGGAATCGGTGTTTAATCAGTTTATCAGTGTTACTGAATCTGTAATGCTTCATTCACACGTAGACTCTTGTTTTGTCCAGATCAGATGAAGATGCATGGGTGAACCAGTTTGGTAATGCCTGGGTGCACTCATTATGAGGGCCTCGTGTGTCCCATTGAGCAAAGGTCTGGTAAAAATGTGGGCGGGAGATATTGGCAAAAACGAAGAGAGATGAGTGGGACCACCAAGATTACAAACCCATCTGTTAACACAGGTACTGCTAAGCATCCTTCTGTTACGTTCTCTGTGAAGGAAAACAGGATTAAGGTAAAGGTTCCCCCCGTACATTTGTGCAGTCGTGTCCGACTCTAGGGGCCGGTGCTCATCTCCGTTTGTTAGCTGAAGAGCCAGTGTTGTCTGAAGACACTTCCACAGTCATGTGGCCGGCATGACACACGTGGAACGCTGTTACCTACCCACCGAAGTGGTACCTATTCATCTACTTGCATTTGCATGCTTTCGAATTGCTAGGTTGGCAAGAGCTGGGGTGAGTGCGGGAGCTCACTCCCTCACGCAGGGCTAGGGTCTCGAACCTCTGAACTTGCGATCTTCCGATCAACAAGCCTGGCGTCTTACCTGCTGAGCCACCACGCCCATATCATATCATATTCATATATATATATATATATATATATATATATATCATATAGATGCCTAGAAAAAGCATAATTTTTCTTCCACTTTGCACATTAGAGGGATCATCTGTAAATTGCACCAGTTGGATCACATCTGCTTCATCCTTGCTATATTCAGCCAGTCAGAATTCTGGTATTGATAAAGGTTAGTGGGATAAATATGAATCTGGAAGAGTTAAGAAGATACTTTACTGAAATAATTGCAGAAAGATTCAGGTTTTTGAGCTGCCCTGAATTCTGGAACAAGCACAACTCGTTCTGTACATCTCCATTGTTTCAGAAGTAGGAATAATCTTTAGTTCCTACCTGTAATATAAACCCACATGTTATTCAAAAACGGTATTCATATATATTAAACTTGGGTTATGGAAGCAGAGTTGTTTTGTTTCCATAGCATGTTACCTAGGCAAATGCATCATATTCTGGTTTAGTCTGATGGCCTGGTTTACAGAACATACTGAGACAGTGGTTGGGCTCTACCCATGATAATGCAGAATTCACAAACATCTTAATCTTATTTCAGCCTGGTCTAGCACGTGTGGAAACCCATTCTGTCTGCCCATCTTGTTCCTTTTTCTCGCTGTGCTGCCCAGATGTGGATGAGAGCAGGATGGCCACAGAGTATTCTTCAAGAAGGGGGGGTCTCTAGAGGCATTGCTCCTCTTAATCTTTTGAGCATCCAGCAACAGTCCCAGCTATCAGAGGAAAAAAAATGCCATCTTCCTTTGCCTTTGATTTCTCCTTCCATTTCTTTTGCAAAATGGGGGAGATGCTTCTGGACAAGGAACTATTTGATGGTCTACATCCATCACCCAGTTGTGGTCCTGAGGCAAAATTATGCCTTTTAAGTAAGGAAAGGAGCAAAGGATCTTCAGAAGAAAGGAATAGACTTTAAGGAGCAGGCAAAAGGCTGAGCCTTTTCTCTCCAATGAATCTCCTTGTCCTTCCAGGATGTTTACTGTTACTTTGTTTTATCGTGGGGAACAGTCCAATGTGGTTTTTTTCTCTCCCCACCTGAAATTCTCTCGCAATAAGATCCATCTTATCAGCTTGTTTTGCTGGATGTGTCAGTGCAATCTCACACATTCTCTAGGGACAAAAGATAGCTTTGTAGCCACAAGGAGCTTCCAGGCCAGAATACAAAGGCCAGCTTGTGCAAAAGAGTCTTGGCTGGGGGAGGAATGAGTGTAGCCCCTATTTGCTGAGCAAGACAGGGTCTATCATGCTGTGCTGAGTTATGAAGAGAGGATCAATGCTGTCTTTAGGGCAGTGTTTCTCAACCTTAGCAACTTTAAGATGTGTGGACTTAAACTCCCAGAATTCCCCAGCCATCATGCTTGGGGAAAGATTTGGGGGAGAACAATGACGGTAGACAGAGGGCAGTCCTTGGGTCTGATCATGGCTGTGTGTAAGAAGTGGAAAAAAGAAATCAGGTTTCAATGGACACAAATAAGAAAGCAAATGAAATGCTGGCTGGGGAATTCTGGGAGTTGAAGTCCACACATCTTAAAGTTGCCAAGGTTGAGAAACACTGCTTTAGAGGGTGCAAATCTCCATGTGCAAATCCGCTGTGGATGTCCTTGGCTGAGGATGGCCCACTCTCAGCCAGAACAGAGTTGTTATGAGAATAAAATGAAGGCAGAAAAACATTTGCATCATCCTTGATGGAAGGAGGTGATATAAATGCAAGGCCCAACACTTTTGGTATCTGCATGTTCCTGGTGCTTCTCCCTAGGACCTGTTGGGTGTGTTTGAAATGCCCCATTGTATGGAGTCAAGTACACACCCCAGGAAGGGAAATTATAGCAAGGGGAAATTTAAAATAGCAATACAGAGCTGGGGATCCCACAACGGAGGAAAGAATCCGTGGCTTAAAACTGGAACAGGTGGGAATGCTGTATCTATAGGTTCGCCAAGCCTTGTGCTCTCTTTTACAGGTCCAAGTATGGGACACAGCAGGCCAAGAAAGGTTCCGGAAGAGCATGGTGGAGCATTACTACCGCAACGTCCATGCTGTTGTGTTTGTCTATGATGTCACAAAAATGGCATCCTTCCTCAACCTGAAAACCTGGATTGAGGAGTGCAACGGCCACGCGGTCCCGGCCCTCGTCCCCAAAGTGCTCGTGGGAAACAAGTGTGACTTGCGGGATCAAATCCAGGTCCCATCCAGCATGGCCCTGAAATTTGCCGATGCTCACAATATGCTTTTGTTTGAAACCTCTGCCAAGGACCCCAAGGAGAGCCAGAACGTGGAGTCTATTTTCATGTGCCTGGCCTGCCGGCTGAAGGCCCATAAGTCTCTGCTGTATCGGGACATGGAGAGGCAGCAAGGGAAGGGACAGAAAACAGAGCTCGCGCCGGCGTCTAGCAATAGAAATGCCTGTCCTTGCTGAAGTGCAGTCTTGACCACTGAAGGGGGGGGGAGGGCAGGTGGTTTTGTGCCTCAATAAACTGAATCAACGTTGCTTGTTTCCAGTGAAATCCATGTTAAATTAATAATAAACGTTTGTATGGCTGGCACTTGGTTTGGATGTTGCTTTTTCTCTGTCGTCCTCAGGAATCTGGGCTCCTCAATTTCTCCGGCTGGATTCACCCAACACTGGCCTGGTTCACACTTGATGCTAAATTTTATTGTGGGTTTATTGAATGAACCACGTTCAGTTGGACAGACGTAGCCTGCAATGAAAAATCACATCATGGCCTAGCATGGCCTATGAATCCAGGCAGCGAGGACATTGTAGGGTACATTTTGCTGTTGATTGGAGGCTGAAGTTCAGTTACTTGTCTGGCTTTCAAACAATCCTTGGAAAAGTTCTCTCGCAGCATGTGACGGGCAACAAGGACGGCTGCAGTGGAGAACAGAGCTAAATTGTGTGGCTTTGCACTCCTCCTTACACTGAACCCGTTAACAAAAGGGGCCTGAATGGCCTTGGGTCTCGTGGCATCTTTAAAACTTAAAAACATATGCTCATCGATAGATGAGAAGTCTCTTCAGCAGATGCATATAGGGTTATCCTCATTTTGGCCAACATTCCTTCCAAAAAGTAGTTGCAAAGTTATCCTTGTTACCCAAAGGGTAAGATAGGCAAAGTGACTATCACAAGAACAGTAACCGTTGAAGAGCAGCTGGCAACATTTACTGTTATCCACTAACCCTAACCTTATTACCATATGACACAAGACACTTTGACGCACGTGTCCCCCCAGAAGTTGTTTCCTCCAAATATTATTGAAGCAGCGTGGAAAATAGCCAAAAAAAGAGCTCCCACACCTTTTTGGTAATATGATTCACCCCTTGAATGATGCACTAGTGAGATTTGAGATAAAGCAGCTGTTCAAGGTAGGTGTTAACATCAGAAGCTGTTCCTGGCCCACCCATGTACACTCTCGTAGCCATAGGTAATGAATAACCTCCATCATGTAGTTGGGTGTGCAGTCTAGCTTCTCTTGCTGCACTAGAGCAATCTGAATTCTTTCAGTGGTGGGGTTTCCACCTCGGACTAAGGCATACACTACACTTAGTAAACCAATCAAAATGGCTGGGCTCATACAACATGCAAAGCTCAAACAAAGAAAACTCTTTGATTACATAGCAGGATGTGGGAATTAGATCAGTCTCAGATTTAGCTGCCGTGTGGAGCAATGGCCAGGTAAGCTCCAGGTACTCTAAACTCCCTGGGAAAGCAAAGTGGTGCCAGCTTTTAACCCACATCTAACCAACTGATGTCTAAAGCAATGACTAGCTTGCTTCAAAAGACATAGCATAAGCCTCCAAATATTTTAAGTTCATAATGACACAGGGCCAGTTTACCTGAAGGATCATCCGTCCCCTGTGGGGTCTGCCCATCTTGTTCAATCTAGAGTTGGCACACTTTGGGTCGCATTGATTGAACAGCGTCATCTGATGGGACTCAGGAAGTGAGCCTTCTCTGTTGCAGTGCCTGCCCTCTGGAAGAGCAACTCTTCCCTCAGAACCTACAGTAGGTTAGGTTGGGTGGTGGGACCCTTCAGGGAATGGTGGTGTGGCTGAGAAGTTTTTGATTCTGTTTTCTCCAGATGTACATTACTTTTTGCCCTATTGCTGTGGTTAATTTGCTTTTTAACAAAGCACCCTGCCCAGAGTCAATGTGGAGATGGGCAGCCTTACCGATGTGAGGAATAAATGAGTAAGAAAAATCAGTGATGAAATCTGAGAGGCATCTAGGCCCAAATCCCTTGAAATGTCTACTCTAGGGTAATGTTCTTTCTGCAGGACTGAACAAGTGATGTTGCTGGACTGCAGAAACTATCATCTTTATCCATCATCCTGGCTAAGGTTGACAGATACTGGAATTTGGAGGGGCAAATGTTGCTCAACCCTGCTTTGTTATCTGACTCCTTACTTGAGGGGTACCCCCCTCCCACAAATCTGGCACCACCCTCCAGATGTCCTTAGACTACAATGTGCAGAATTCTAAGCTGGAGATTCTGAGCGTTGTAGCCACCCCATATCTGGAGGACATCAGGCTACAAAAGGATGTGCTTCTGTGCCTTGACAACTCACCACTCGAGTCCCTTTTCCAGCCATCCTGGTAAGATTATTGTCTAAGAGCGTTTACCCAAGCTTGCCTTATTGCAGAGCTTTCCAAACTTTTCATGTTGGTGACACACTTCTTAGACATGCATCATTTTGCGACACAGTAATTCAGTTTTACTAGCAAACCGGAGGTTAAACTAACTAACTTATAAGAGATATGGACACATACATAAATTGTAATAGCAAAATGTATGGGGACACAACATATCTCATGAAAACAGGGTTCCCCTTTACAGCAGGGCAAGGCTTGGACAGAGCTCCCCTCTTACAGCAGGGCACAAGGCAGGCACTAGGACCTGCACGGAATCCTGGCAGGGCTCGGAGGCAGCAGCGGCGAGGCGCTTGAGGCTCTGAGCGTTGGACTCAGAGATTTCTCGTTAAGTTCGTGCGACACACCTACAGACTGCAGCTGACACACTAATGTGTCGTGACACACAGTTTGGAAAGCTCTGCCTTATTGGTTTGTTGTTGTTGTTGTTGTTGTTGTTCAGTCGTTCAGTCGTGTCCGACTCTTCGTGACCTCATGGACCATAGCACGCCAGGCCTTCCTGTCCTCCACTGTCTCTCGGAGTTTACTCAAATTCATGTTCATTACATCGGTGATGCTATCTAACCATCTCATCCTCTGCCGGCCCCTTCTCCTTTTGCCCTCAGTCTTTCCCAGCATCAGGGTCTTTTCCAGTGAGTCCTCTCTTCTCATTAGGTGGCCAAAGTATTTGAGCTTCAGCTTCAGCATCTGTCCTTCCAATGAGCAGTCAGGGTTGATTTCCTTTAGGATTGACTGGTTTGACCTCCTTGCAGTCCAAGGGACTCTCAAGAGTCTTCTCCAGCACCACAGCTCGAAAGCATCAATTCTTCGGCGCTCAGCCTTCCTTATGGTCCAACTCTCACAGCCATACATTGCTACTGGAAAAACCATAGCTTTAACTATACGGACCTTTGTCGGCAAGGTGATGTCTCTGCTTTTTAATATGCTGTCTAGGTTTGCCATAGCTTTCCTTCCAAGGAGCAAGCGTCTTTTAATTTCATGGCTGCAGTCACCGTCTGCGGTGATCTTGGAGCCCAAGAAAATAAAATCTGTCACTGCTTCCATTTCTTCCCCTTCTATTTGCCAGGAAGTGATGGGACCAGATGCCATGATCTGGGTTTTTTTAATGTTGAGTTTCAAGCCAGCTTTTGCACTCTCCTCTTTCACCCTCATCAAGAGGCTCCTTAGTTCCTCTTCACTTTCTGCCATTAGGGTGGTATCGTCTGCATATCTGAGGTTGTTGATATTTTTCCCGGCAATCTTAACTCCGGCTTGTGATTCATCCAGCCCGGCATTTCTCATGATGTACTCTGCATATAAGTTAAATAAGCAGGGTGATAATATACAGCCTTGTCGTACTCCTTTCCCAATTTTGAACCAGTCGGTTGTTCCATGTCCGGTTCTAACTGTTGCTTCTTGACCCACATACAGGTTTCTCAGGAGACAGGTAAGGTGGTCTGGTACTCCCATCTCTTTAAGAATTTGCCACAGTTTGTTGTGATCCACACAATCAAAGGCTTTAGCGTAGTCAATGAAGCAGAAGTAGATGTTTTTCTGGAACTCTCTTGCTTTTTCCATGATCCAGCGAATGTTGGCAATCTGATCTCTAGTTCCTCTGCCTCTTCGAAACCCAGCTTGCACTTCTGGTAGTTCTCGGTTCACATGCTGCTGAAGCCTAGCTTGTAGGATTTTGAGCATAACCTTGCTGGCATGTGAAATGAGTGCAATTGTACGGTAGTTTGAACATTCTTTGGCATTGCCTTTCTTTGGAATTGGAACGTAAACTGACCTTTTCCAATCCTGTGGCCACTGTTGAGTTTTCCAAATTTGTTGGCATATTGAGTGCAGCACTTTAACAGCATCATCTTTTAGGATTTTAAATAGCTCAGCTGGGATACTGTCTTCTCCGCTAGCTTTGTTGTTAGTAATGCTTCCTAAGGCCCACTTGACTTCACTCTCTAGGATGTCCGGCTCAAGGTCAGTGACCACACCATCGTATTTATCAGGGATATTAAGATCTTTCTTGTATAGTTCTTCTGTGTATTCTTGCCACCTCTTCTTAATCTCTTCTGCTTCTGTTAGGTCCCTGCCTTTTTTGTCCTTTATCATGCCCATCTTTGCACAAAACGTTCCCTTGATATCTCCGATTTTCTTGAAGAGATCTCTAGTCTTCCCCATTCTATTGTTTTCCTCGATTTCTTTGCATTGTTCATTTAAGAAGGCCTTCTTATCTCTCCTTGCTATTCTCTGGAATTCTGCATTCAGTTGTTTATATCTTTCCCTTTCTCCCTTGCCTTTTGCTTCCCTTCTTTCCTCAGCTATTTGTAAAGCCTCATCAGTCAGCCACTTTGCTTTCTTGCATTTCTTTTTCTTTGGGATGGTTTTAGTTGCTGCCTCCTGTACAATGTTACGAACCTCCATCCATAGTTCTTCAGGCACTCTGTCTACCAGATCTAATCCTTTAAATCTATTCCTCACTTCCACTGTATATTCATAAGGGATATGATTTAGGTCATACCTGATTGGTCTAGTGGTTTTCTCTACATTCTTCAATTTAAGCCTAAATTTTGCAATAAGAAGCTCATGATCTGAGCCACAGTCAGCTCCAGGTCTTGTTTTTGCTGATTGTATAGAGCTTCTCCATCTTTGGCTGCAAAGTATATAATCAATCTGATTTCGGTATTGACCATCTGGTGATGTCCATGTGTAGAGTCGTCTCTTGTGTTGTTGGAAAAGAGTGTTTGCTATGACCAGCGTGTTCTCTTGACAAAACTCTATTAGCCTTTGCCCTGCTTCATTTTGTACTCCGAGGCCGAACTTGCCTGTTATTCCGGTTATTTTTTGACTTCCTACCTTAGCATTCCAGTCCCCTATGATGAAAAGGACATCATTTTTTGGTGTTAGTTCTAGAAGGTGTTGTAGGTCTTCATAAAACCGGTCAACTTCAGCTTCTTTGGCATCAGTGGTTGGGGCATAGACTTGGATCACTGTGATGTTGAATGGTTTGCCTTGGATTCGAACTGAAAGCATTCTGTCGTTTTTGAGGTTGTACCCCAGTACTGCCTTTCCTACTCTTTTATTGATTATGAGAGCTACTCCATTTCTTCTAAGGGATTCTTGCCCACAGTAGTATATATAATGGTCTCCTGAATTAAATTCGCCCATTCCTGTCCATTTTAGTTCGCTGATTCCCAATATGTCGATGTTCAATCTTGTCATCTCATGTTTGACCACATCCAGCTTACCACCTCCAGCTTATTGGTTTACCAACAGTAATCTTGGAGGGAAAATATTGTAGTATCTGTATGGGAAACCTATGCTGCCCTTGGAGTGCTGGGAGAGTGAGATCTTGACTCACCTTCTATTGTATTCAGTGCTCATCTTATCAAGCTATTCAAGCCTCCCATACCCATTCTGTTTTCACTAACACCCCAGGGAGATCTGATATAGTTCATACTTCTTTTTTATTGGCCAACTCCACAGCTGGTCAGGTCCACCAAGTAACTATCTGGGAATCAGGTTAGTAACCAGTTATTCAAACCCCGAGATTTATTTGGATCTTGCCCATGCTTTTTTTTGGTACCAACGTTTGGTTTGCTTGGTTATCTCCTTACATTGCATTGATCAATGACCGTAATGACGATTTGATTGATATTTGTCCCAAGCACGAGTCTATTCCCTTTTAAAAACCATCTGGGCTAGTGGCCACATTCACATTGTGCGGGAAGAAGTTTAATAATGGATGGTACACGGTGATGGAGTTTTGAAGGTTAATAAAAGAACTCCAAGCAGCTAACAACGATCTTGCAAAGTAGAAGCGTGAACCAGAAGGGACTTGCACATTACGCTTAATTACATTCAGAAATAAATTCAGTCTTCACATAGTAGTTAGATGAAGAAAAAATAGAGATGGCTTACATTTATTCAGTAGTTCTGGATACGAGTAGATTCATAGTAGATCTGCGTGCAAGTGAGATGAAAAGGATGAGAGCTGCATTTTGCAGCACCTCCTGCTTGCAGGTGTGCCCAAAGAGTAATGGAGGTTGTTAACCCCCCAAACTCAAGGAGGAGGAGGTAGTGGAAATCAGGTAACCCATGTGACATCCCACAAGCACAATAGAGATGCGTTTTACCCCCCTGATGCTTATGAGACAATGCTCAGTAGACCCCTGATAATTCCAACACACAGCTCGCAATGAATTCAAATGCACACGTCACGTGCAATTAGAGCCACAAGAGTTGGTTTTAGGAGCATTTCCAGTGCAATTCCTTTGCAACCTTTCAAGGCGAACTAAAGATTTTTTACCATCAATAAGCGAAGTGCTAGAGCGGCGATAAAGAAAATCGCCGCTTCCTTCTGCACGGAGTTTAAGCTTTGTGTTACTCTAAACATTTCTATCTCTATGGTTCTGCTACTAAAATTCAGGGCGGAGAGAATAGGAGGTGAAGCGGAAGGAAGGGAAGATCGCCATTGATACAGCACAGGAGGCGCAGCCTATCGGAGGGAGGGAAAGGCGGGCTTACGCTTGCGCAGTGCAGCGGAATGTAGGACGCATGTGCGAACCGGGGAGGACGCTTTCAGGATGAAGTAAGTGGCGGTTGGAAAACGGGGAAGGGTGATAGTAAATTATTTTTTATGCGGGCGGGAAAAGTGGGAGCAGGGCTTCTTTTTGAATAAGTATTCAACTTCGGAACCATATCTGTGAATTGGGCTCACGTGGAATCGATGAAATACTAGTGCGGAACAGTGTTTCTGAGCATACACAGAATGCGTTTTCATCTAGCAATAATCACTGCCATTTTTTTTAGCTCCCGCAAAGGTTAAGCCTTTGAGCTACTAGGATGAGTAGATCACCCTTTTGTAGGGTGGAGGCAAGTACAGTACCAGATGGGCTAGAAAATGTGGTAGCCCCAAGGTCCAACATTTGCATCTCGGGAGCCATTCAGCCCCTCTCTTTCAGCCTAACCTCTCTTGCTGGCCTGGTGTGGTGCGGAGGTGGCAGGGTGAAATCTGTGTATATCACACGGACCTCTTGGATGAAGGTTGGGATAAAAAGAGACCATATAAGTAATGGTTGGGTTTGCCAGCTCCTCCTGGAAGGTAGGGGTTTAAAAGGATTGTGAGTTGCAGATTGAGACTCACAGTTTTTATTCTTTTTTCCTTCTCTAGCCCATTAACCAAAGTGAAGCTGATCAATGAGCTGAATGAGCGTGAAGCACAGCTTGGAGTTCAGGATAAGGTCTCCTGGCATGCAGAGTATAGTGACAGCGCCTGGGTGTTTGTGGGTGCGTAGTGTGCATTGAGGCATCTTCCCATCTCAAGCCCCTGTGGCATAGTAGTTTGATTAATCATACAGGCAAATGGCTAAACATTTAATAATCACTCTTTTCTCCTTTTAGGGGGATTGCCATATGAACTGACCGAAGGGGACATTATCTGTGTATTTTCACAGTAAGAACAAGGAAGACCTAGCTTCAGAAAATGAGAAGGCGTTTGTTGATTTCTTTGAGATTGTTTTAATGTTGCTTTTCAATTAAAACCAAACCTTAATGCAAATAACAATTAACATAAAAGGGTAATTTGCAAAATTACCTTAAAACGTTTACAGTGAAATCACATACATCTCTTTGGAAGTAACTGCTATGGAGCTGAATAGTGTTTACTTCAAAATAGGTCAGTGCAGCCGTGCAATTTCAGCAATTATCTTGCCAGCTATCATCAGGAAGCTGCTGCTGCTGCTGCTGTTATAGATTTTACACTCTAGATATGGAATTACCTCCATTGGGAAAGTCCATTGATGAACACCAAGTTTTTTAAAAAGCTCTGAACAATAAAAAATAATTTAAAAAGCTAAAGGCATCCGTTTGGCTACAACAGCTATGAAAAAGGATTTCATGTTGAGTGTCTTGTTGGAGAAAACCCAGGCATTTTGGAACAGCAGCTACTCCAGGGCAGGTTTCCTCTGAGATTGTTTGCTAGTTTGCTTTTCAGACTTTTTTGTTTTTAAAGAATTTTGTTTTAATTTTTCTATTTATTGTTTCTAAGCATGTTGGCTTTATTGTAATGGTTTTATTTAAAACAGTGTTTTTTAAAACTGCTCTCCTGTAAACCACTCTGAGTTCCTTCAGGGAAAAAGTAGTGTAGAAAATAAGTAACAGTCTTACATTGCTTCTGGGAGGCTTATGAATGCTTATAGGTACCCGGCTGGTCCAGAATGCTGGACGAGATGTGATCTAGCAAAGTAGCTGTGTTCTTTTTATGTCTGTGTTCCATTTATGCCAACTTGGAAAATCCTTCCTTGAATAGAGGTGGGGGCCTCAGGCACAACCTCTCCCCCATCTTCCTCCCCGTTTTGTCTTCTGTGCCTAGGAAGATTAAGACCATTTCACAAGCTTAACAGCAGCATGGTGATCTTAACGATCCTCCTTTAGATGATAAAAGGACTTAAAAATAACATCTCAATATAACCATGACCTAGCCCCAGGTGTAAGGTCACACAGCTACCTAGAAACATATTTAGGATTCCCTTACCAACTTTGCTCAGACTGAAGAAGCTCCTTGGATAAGGAGCGAAACGTTTCCACTGAGAAAATAGAAATCCAGTTGACATGACTCAAGCTACAGACAATTCCACCTGGATGACTGAGAACCTTCATAGACATATAGCTGTGTTCAGGGCTACAATCTTCAAGCCCTACACCAACACTTGTATTTTCTCAAAATCATCCCTGCTTGTGCCATTCCCTTCTTGGTCTTTAGACCCAAGATTAAAGATTGTCAACTTCCATTTTTCTGTTCAGGTATGGAGAAATTGTGAACATCAATCTGGTACGTGATAAAAAGACGGGGAAATCCAAAGGTTTTTGCTTCATTTGCTATGAAGATCAGCGAAGCACTATTCTTGCAGTTGATAACTTGAATGGGATAAAGGTTAGTTTAGCCATTGGAGATGCACAAGTGTCTGGGAATCCTCTGGGTCTTTTGCTGCTCAGGTTGGGCTCCCACAAAGTGTATATTGAGAAACACCAAGGCCTCTTAGGAAAGGATGTAGTGAACTTGTGCAGGGTGGGATGGTAACAGCATTCCACACGCGTCATGCCGGCCACATGACCGCAGAAGCGTCTTCGGACAACGCTGGCTCTTCGGCTAACAAACGGAGATGAGCACCGGCCCCTAGAGTCGGACACGACTGTGCAGGGGAAACCTTTGCCTTTGCCTTTACCTTTACCTTGGGGACTGTGGCAGAAAGGGAGCAGCAGGCAGAAGGTCCTCTTTCTCATATCAGCAAAAATGAAGCCTCTTTCATAATAGTCCAAAGATTATTTCAGGCTTCACAGTTTCTTAAGCCAAAATCCTAATTTGCCTGTATTTGAGGGCTATCTGCTCACCTAGCTTCAATGGAGAAAAAAACATTTGATAGCTTAACATGTGGTTATTTCATTATGTTCACAGATAAAAGGAAGGACAATTCGTGTGGATCATGTGGCCAACTATCGCCCACCAAAAGACTCTGAGGACATTGATGAGGTTACAAAGGCCCTCCGAGACAAAGGATGTGGTGTTAAAACCCCTCCTCCAAGTTCAGCTGAATCCTCAGAAGATGATGAGGTGGAAGTAAAAAGGCACAAGAAAGGTAACATGTTTTTTTCTTTCCGTGGCCAGTTACACAACATGGGAGGGTAATGGCTTGTTTAATCACATTTGATTAAGTCACAACTGACTTGATTCACACAACATGCTGTGCTATAAAGTGCCTTTCTTGAACCAGGCTGCTGTGTTTTTGTGTGCTGTGTGTAAATCTCATTTTAAAACTATGGGAAACTTCCCGGTGTAGGAATCCACAAGGTGTGCAGTGATTCAATGAAAAAGCATCTCTGGAAGTCCAGAATCCTGTTACTTTTCTGGCTTTTGATTTTTATGTCTGGCTAGAGTGGATTGTACTTGCACAATTATACATGTGATGTTTCAATCTTTTGATTAACTGGAGTGCTTTGTGAAGTACCCAAAGAACCTTGGGAAGAGGGAGAAAAGGCTGATTTCTTATTTTTAAAGACTTGTTGCAATACAAGATAAAATAGAGCAGTGTTTCTCATTCTGAGCAACTTTAAGATGTGTGTGCCGGAATTCTGGGAGTTGAAATCCACACACATCTTAAAGTTGTTGAGATTGGGAAACACTGAAATAGTACTGATCATTTCTGTTAGAGGAGGTATAATGAATATAAGGGTTAACAGTCAACCTTTCTGGGTAAAAGAAAGAGAAATACAGGAGAAATACAAAATTAAAGAAAAGTATCAGTGGATTGGGGCAAGATGGTTTTAGGAGCATTTCTTATCAAATAGCTTGGAAGGAAAATCACATGCAGCTTGAAAGCAAGGGAAAGAATTCTTGGAAAGATGGAATACCAGGAAATACATTAAGCGGGCATAGAAAAGCCTCTGAAGGAGATGTTTGTAGAAATCCTTTTGATTGCACTTACTGTACTTTCAGAAAAAAAGAAGAAGAAGAAGAAGAAAGAAAAGCGACAGCATCGGAAACACCTGAAGGAGGAACCTCCTGCAGACGTGCTTATTTCCAAATCCAGGATTAAAGTGGAAAAGGAGGACCTGGGCTACGAACGCTATGTTGGGACAAACCGGGAAACCTTGGGCGGCACATCTGGGCACCAGCACCCAAGCAGGACGCATCAAGGGCAAGAGCCCAAACCTGAGAGGAGAGCGCGTTCCCAAGAAAGAGGCACAGAGAGGGACAGACACGAGCGCGGAGTGCCCTTCAGCGAAGAGAAACACAAGAAAATGGAGGCCATCAAAGATAGACAGCAGCCAGCAGGAAGCAGAAGATCCCGAGATCGCTCAGAAAACAGAGACAAGCCTTCCCGGGAGAAGTCCTCGAGCCGTTATTAACTCAACTGTGGTGTTCCCTCCCTGCATGTGAGAAAGGGCCATTGCAGGTTGTACTGTCAGAGCATCGGCTCTGAAATGGGCAAGGGGAGTGTGCGGCATGAAACCTTGGAAATGGAGGAGCCAGTTGTGGTCTGCTCTTTGGAGTGGGGGTTTGTCTCTCCGGAAAGGAAAACCACAAGGAACAAAACAGAACTTCTCTTTTGCCTTCCAGTTGCAGTCAAGGCATGAATTCCAGATGCAAAGCAGCAGGGTGAGCCTCCCATCCCCCACTTCAAAACCTAGGCTTAATAAATTCACTCTGCACTGTTGCCATGGTCTGCAGCTTCTCACGCCAAACTCATTGCTGCTGCTTGGACTTTTGCGGTTATTCTTCTTACGTTGCAGTATAATTGTACAGCAAGGGATGGACAGTCTTTTCAAGGCAGGGGCTGCATTCCTTCAGATAAGCAATCAGGATAAGCAGAAAGTGTGGGCCATGTCCTTTCTCATCATCTCAATTCATCCACTCACACACATACACCCTCACATCTATCATGCCTCCTCTCCTGTGTATGTGCGTCTCTGCCAGCTTGCGTTCTCTCACCACCTCTCATATTGTTTGTGCCTTTTCTGCTTTATTTTTTTTCTTTCAGGCACTTTTTTTCTAGCAGTGGTGGAAAATGTACACAACATGCTGCTTCTGTTTCTGTTTGCAGCAGCTGTTTTTTTTTCTTTCTTTCTGATAAGGGAGATGTGCCAGTTGCAGCTTTATCAGGAGTAGAAGGCCCTGGCGAATGTGACTTAGGCCCGTATCACCATTAGACTAGGCTGCTGAACACATTTTACATGCACTTCCTTTTGAATATTAGTCGGAAACTGTAAATTGATACAAAATGCAGCCGCCCATCTACTGGGAGGCGAGACCCACCCCAACATTGTGAGCACTGCATTGGCTTCCAGGCGCAGTTCAGAGTGCTGGTTGTAATTGATAAAGCCCCACAAGCCTTTGGTCCCAGCTTTCTTCAAGGCTGCCTCCTCCACGTGGAACCCACTTGTCCTGGACCCTTCTCCCAAGTGGAGATGCTGAGGTGAGGTGGGGTGGGAGCTCACCAAGCATGTGTTTCTATAGGGGGCTCCCACCTTGCAGAACAGCCTCCCCCAAGTGGCCTGGTTGGTATCTACCTTGGCATTGTTGCAGAAGGCAGTTAAACAGAACTTTTCTGTAGGGCTTTCAAGGTATAACTACTGCTGCTATGCACGTTGGGGATGACATCTGTGATGATTACATTATTGTTCATTGATGGTTGCATCTTTGTAATTTTATAATATGTTTGGTTTCTCTACTGGTAAACTGCCATGAGCCGGTCTGATTTGACAGTACATAAATAGGCTGAGCAGAGGAAACATGCAGGATGTGAATTGCCAGCCGAGGCACCAGAGCAAAAGTGTACAAGCCCAGGGCTGTATTTAACCCCCCAAAGGCTTGTCATGACCCTTAAAGAGCTCCAAATTATATTTATCAAATTGTAATTTTGAATATGTCAGCAGGGGCATTTTTAAAGAAACAGACTAAATGTATTACGATATTATGTATTCATTTTATTTACTTTTAATTTAAAAAATAGTGGAAATCAGATCCATTAATTTGTCTTGGTCCACCTCCCTTCTTGGGAGCGGGCCCTGGCACGTAATTAAAAGTACAAATACAACAAGCTGTGCACTTCTCCCATAAACCATCAAGATCTGACACGTCTAATCAACGCAGAAGATTTTTACAGAAGATAATGTGTTTTGGATAAAAATTATGTCTTTGTAATCTTTGAACTATCTTCCTCTTCCCTACACAGATAATGAGAAGAGATTAATTGTATTTTTAAATAATATTTTGATTAAGGGATCTAGGGTGGTTGTTTTTCCAAGAATAAAACAAACAAACAAATCTGTTAACTTCATTTACCTATTGAGAAACTTTGGTGTATGCTGAAGCCAGACTTCAGAGTTGCTAGGAAGGCACTGAATTAGCTTTCTGTTGTTTTATTGACAGAAGGGGAAGTGCATTCTCCTTGTCTTCAGTGAAAACACTGTGCCTCAAGCTTTTGGGGCGGGGAGGGCAAGTGCTGCTGAACTGTCAGGACAGTGAGGAAGCAATAAACCCTAAAGCGTAGTGGAATAAGCCAAAATTTGTTTGCAAATGACAGTTTACAGCAGTGTTTCTCAACCTTGGCAACTTGAAGATGTGTGGACTTCAAGTCCCAGGATTCCCCAAGGCTGGCTGGGGAATTCTGGGAGTTGAAGTCCACACATCTTCAAGTTGCCAAGGTTGAGAAACACTGGTTTGCAGAATTAACTCGTTTTCTGAGGCTGCACACTATGCTGAACCACAAACCAATGGCATGGAATGGCTTCACACAACATGCGAAGCCACAAAAATAAAAAGCTAGCCAAGCTTTGCCAGCTGCACAAATGCATCCACTAGGCGTTTTGACTAGTCTTAAGCACCTGTGAATGCAGCCAGGTCCTCCATTGATATACCTAAGAATGTAAGTGCCCTGCTGCATCATACTCCTGGTCCCTCCATTTGTGAATGCCAACCAGGGGGAACTTGAATAAGCAAGATTTCCCCTATTACAGATGGAGGCACCCTCCTGAGCTGCTGCCTGCTCTTCAGCCCTTGCCATAGGACCAACCCAAGATGGCTTCTATGTATCTCCTGCTGGTCTGTTCCTAGTTGCGGGCGATGGAAAGGTGACCTTGGCAAGGGCTAGGCATTCTCTTCCCTCTGGGCTCCGCCCCTCTCGGTTTAGCCACGCCTCCCCCGATCTTGCGGAGAACACCTTACCGGAGAAGGAGGCGGGGCAGGCGCCTCTTGTCCAGGCGAGACTTTTGGGCTCCGTCATTGGCTAGTTTAGCCCCAACCCACGAACACGTCCAGGAGGCTCGTCCAATCACAAGCCTCCAGACTGTCCTCCGCATTTTCCGAGCCTCCCGAGAGCGAACCCCTTTATTTTAATACTTTTGGCCTCTCCCAGCTGCCGTTTGGACTACCCCGAATCTTCTCTGGCCGGGGAAGAAACGAGGGAGCGCGGCTCGCGCGCAGGAAGAACGAAGCTGCACCGGGAAAGGGGGGAGGGGGCCCGCCGGCTCCCTTCCTCCTCAGCCGCGATGTCCGCCCTGAGCTGGAAGCCGTTTGTCTACGGCGGGTTGGCCTCGCTCGTGGCCGAATTCGGTGGGTGAGATGGAGAGGAAAGGCCGGGCCACGCGCGCATGCGCTGTTTCTTTGACCCCACCCCTTTCGCGGTACCGGGCAGTAGGCCACGCCCCTTTCTCCGGCGCCTAGCAACGCCCTCGCCCGGCTCCGCGCCCTTGGCCGGTGCCTTCCGGTGCGCTTGTCAGGCGGCCGGGCTGCTTCGTGTCGGTCCGCGGAGACCTGGCGAGGAAGGGCAGGGAAATCCGCCCGCCTGGCCTAGCCGCAGGACTGCAGCGAGGATATGCGGGGAGCGGGAGGGAGAGTTGCCCCGGGGCCTTCGGCTCTTTGGAAGAAAAAGAGGATATAAAGGAAGCTGCGGGGAGGATAAAGGGCCATGTTGGGATAGGGGAGAGCCTGGCCGGAGTCCCTGGGAGACCTTGGATCAGGCTGATCTACCTTGTCAGGCTGCTGCTGTTACTATTAGATTTTTTTATCCCACCTTTTTTTATAACTAACTCAAGGTGGTGAACATACCTAATACTCCTGTATCCTATTTTCTCCACAACAGCCCTGTCAGGTGAGTTAGGCTGAGAGAGTGACTGGCCCCAAGTCACCCAGCCGGTGGCTTTCATGCCTAAGGGAAGTCTAGAACGCAGTCTCCTGCTTTCTAGGCCAGCACCTTAACCACTACACCAAACTGGTTATAAAGAAAGCAGAGTGGGAGAGACTGAATGCCAACCTGAGCTCTTTAGACAAAGACAAGGCTCTTGGTCCTTTGTTGCCTACCAATGAGTTTTGGCTGTTTATTGTGGCTTTCGCTTTGCCATTTGGCAAAATCTTTTTGGGCATGAGGTTTTATCACTAGTGGCAGGCCAGAAAGGAACAAGAGCCAAAGAGGACTATAGAAATATAGGAATGTTTTTTAAACAGGTTCAGGGATGCCAAGGTTTTGTCTAGGAGGCCTCCAGTTTCTTTCTCCAGGCTGGACTTCCAAAACCAAAATGCCTGTTTCCCCAACCTTTGTCACTTCCAGATGGATGGATCAGCTCTTAGGATTCTGGGAGTTGAGATCCTCCATGTGGAAGTAAGCAAAGTTGGGAAACATTCTGCCAAGATCTGGTATGAGGGCATAAGCTGTGTGGTTTTATTTAGCATGCCCAGCTAGATGGCAACCCCTGAACTTGGCTGATCTCAAAAAGCTAAGCAGCATCAGGTCTAGTTAGTAATTGATGAGAGACTCAAGCAAATCCAGCTTGGAAGGCTAGATTGGGAAGATATGTCTATGAAGGTTCTCAGTCATCCAGGTGGAATTGTCTGTAGCTTGAATCATGTCAACTGGATTTCTATTTTCTCAGTGGAAACGTTTCGCTCCTTATCCAAGGAGCTTCTTCAGTCTGAGCATTCCCTTACCAACTTTGCTCAGACTGAAGAAGCTCCTTGGATAAGGAGAGAAACGTTTCCACTGAGAAAATAGAAATCCAGTTGACATGATTCAAGCTACAGATAGATTGGGAAGACTTTGCCTTTATTTTGTAAACACGCTTGTGTGTAAATCCACACAAGCGCGATGTCAGCATATATTATAACATACCTAAGTTTTTCTATGACTGTGCAGTTATGTAGGCTTGTAGGCTTAACATTTTTTTATAAAAGTCTTTCAAGCTGCACACCTGACGATATTGCGATACGCCCATGTAGTTTCCTTAGCCACGGTAGATTGCTCCTGTCTTCTTCCAGGAAGTTTTTTTTCTAATTCCCAGTCTATCTTACAGCTCTGATACCTTTAGAGGTCTTCCATCCTAGTACTAACCAGGTTCAATACTACTTAGCTTTTCAAGACCTGCCAAGGAAGGGAACAGGAAAACAAGCCAATTAGGAACTGTTATAGTACCTTTTCAGAATTAGATTGTTATTTTATGCTTCATATGAAAGTACCATTAAAGTGTCTTGGAAACTGAGGTTGATAAAAAATGTACTATTTAAAATGTTGGCAATCAGATGTCCCATCAAATCACATTGCATCCATCCTACTTAAGGTTGCAGTTCAAAATACTATTAGCCACATTTAAAGCCCTAAATAGCATTCATCTGATAGAGTGGGCTTTAATCTTCACATTATGATCTTATCCATGGTTAACAGTCATGACTTGCCCAATTAATTCAGTTTACTGGGATCACAGATACACTCAGCCATTAACTACACAAGCTGGGTTCACATAATATCCTAGGTTATAATGTAGTTGGCTGAGAAACTGAAAATACAGCATACGTATTGAAAAGATAGCAATAGCCACGTTGCTCAGTAATATCTGTGAAGTGCTTAGTTTGGAGAAGAACATCACAGTGTCAGAGTTCTCGCTGTGCAAATGCAAGTGTGATACCTTACTGTCACAGGAGCTGATGTGAAGCGTATGGAAAGTTTCACCCTAGAATGTTAACAGTTCCCTTTTGCTAAATAAAATAAAACTGGTATCCATTAAAGTTGTACTCCTGAAAATCCATTAGTCAGAGTCTGGACAAAACTTAGATGTAAGACCATCGTTCTTCACAGCTCCTTGGGTGCTTGTACAATGGAGAATAGCAAATCTTACTAGATCAGGATGGATAGCTTGGCAGGCCTCAAGCTACCTTGGGCTCTAGGAAAAAAGGCAGGTCTGTGACTGTACTATAGTCAGTCCTACAAATTGTGGAACACGATAGAGCAGTCATTGGATCCCTTCTTAGATATCGCTGTGTGATTCAGGGGCCGCTTCTTTCCTAGGGACCTTCCCTGTGGATCTCACCAAAACACGACTTCAAGTCCAAGGCCAAAGCATTGATGCCCGTTTCCGAGAGATCAAATATCGGGGCATGTTTCATGCCTTGTTCCGCATCTCCAGAGAAGAAGGCATTCTGGCACTGTACTCTGGGTAAGTAAAAGCTCCTCTCTGTTCCTCTCCTGTATGTACAGCTTCCCTCCTGCCATATACAGCTATATAGTTGGGTTCATGTGAAACCCATAGTGTGAGTTGTGTGGTTTGGGGTGGGTGGTTGTGGGGCTCAACTAAAATGAAGCGTGGGAGTGCTGCTGTTTTCCTAAATAGGTCATTGTTGTTCTTTGTCTATTGTAGGATTGCACCAGCATTATTAAGACAAGCATCTTATGGCACCATAAAGATTGGTATATACCAGAGTTTGAAACGACTTTTTGTGAACCGTTTGGAAGGTTGGTATGCTAGGAAGACATTGTGGGTCTTCCCCTCACAAAGCTCTAAAGCGGCAGGTATATTAACGGCCCTGTATGGATAATTGATTTATCTGGCTGTGGCTCACATGAGCTTCTTGGACTTTCAGATTCCCAAGGTGGGCAAAGAGAGCACTAAAATTGCAGAATTACACCTGAAGGTGGGATAGAAAATCACCTAGGTTCTGCATCAAGTGCTTTCTTACTATTTTTTTTTCCTCCAAGGCAGTGTGAATTATGTTTTTCTCCTCTTAATCTTTATACCTCTGATTCTTCCTACATCATTTTGGGGTGTGTGGTCACTTGTTTCATTGCACTCAGGCCCCAAATGGTGTTCATTATCCATCTTCATCAATAGCTGCTATGTGAAGCAGAAATTGGTATGGAGCACACCAGGGTAAGCCTGCATGGATGTTTCTATTAAAGCAGTGTTTCTCAACCTTGGCAGCTTGAAGATCTGTGGACTTCAACTCCCAGAATTCCCCAGCCAGCCATGCTGGCTGAGGAATTCTGGGAGTTGAAGTCCACACATCTTCAAGCTGCCAAGGTTGAGAAACACTGTATTAGAGAGAACATGGATGCTTTTCTAGATGAAACTGATGAGATGAAGAGAAATGCTCTTTCACGGAGGCAGGAAAGTCGCTGCAGCCAGCAAAGTTCAGGCCTCCATCCCAGCTATTTGTTACTACTTGGTTTCTTCTCGATCCACATTTTTTGACATCCTCATAAATCTAGATCAAGTCTCTGGGTGTAAAGTTCTCTTATTTTCCTTTATGAAGATTATGATTCGGTGCTTTTCCTCTTAAAAGCACACATCTGCAGTCAGTAACTTTGATGCATGTTCCAAAATGCAAAACAGCAGAATGTCACACTGATAAAGACCCAGGTGTTATGCTCCCCTGCCTGTCTTTTCATCACCCAGCAAAGTTGCCTCTGTCTACACTCTCACATGTGCTGTGTTGTGGTCTCTGCTTATGGGAACTATGTCCTAAATGTTTGTTTTCCTGCAGGCCCTGGGCAGCCAGTGACCCGGTCTCTTTGGAGAGTGCTGCGGTCAGTACCCCTGCCCTTCCCAGCCTAACTCTGCTCTAACTCTCGGCTTTTCCTTTCTGAACTAATTGCCTAATCTCATCCTCTGGATTTTTTTTGGTTCCAGCTCTCAGATTCTACTGAATCTCCCATCAAAAATCCTTTGTGCGTATACCATTCAGGAAGCTTAAGGGATTGGGTGGCATTCCTTCAGGATCTAGCGATTCTGGAGAAAGCAAGAAAATTGATAATCTACTTCCTGCTTTAACAATCCGGGAAAATGCTTTGATTGGAATCTTGCAGGTGTACAATATGGCCACGATTCCTTACGTCCAGGAAAGAGATGGTTAGAAAACTTGAGCCCCTGGTCTTTCCCTAAATAAATATTCTTTTTCACCTTTACTTTTCCTTCCTGAAATCTACTTCTGTTGCTTCTTCTTCTCGATCAGAGTTTTGGGTTACATCTTCTTCTTCCTAATTGCAGATGAAACAATATTGATCAATGTCATCTGTGGGGTGATCTCGGGGGTGATCTCCTCTGCTCTGGCTAATCCAACAGATGTACTGAAGGTAAGCGGGGTCTGCTTTGCTGGATACTTGTTGCTTTCGCGTGCTGTTTGCGCTCATCCCTGGTCTGTGGGTGCTTTTTATTTTTTACTCTCAAGCCCGTGACATTGCCATGGTTGCTGTTCGATATACGCCTTCTCTTAATGTCAAAGAAAAGATGAATAGAGAAAGGAACAGTGTGAGTACAGTATTGCTCAGTGTTGCAGTGGTGTGATTGGCTTCCTCTTACCCTAACAGGGAAGAAATGTGAAGCAGTGTTCCTCGATGTTTTCAGGTTCAGGGTTCATCGTTAACTGCAGCCAGTAATGTGAAATACAGGCACAAGTATATGCGCACGTGAAGACACAGCCATCTTTTTTCTTTTGACTGAACAGAGTCAAAAGAAAGGTTTCTGTACCTTTTGGAAACTGTGCAGTAAACAAGAATTTTGGTAGTTGTACATTCTCATTCAGGACTGAGAAGAGCGACCTTCATAAGACAATTCTGTCTTTTACACAACTTTTTAAAGCTATAGGAGGCTTGGCTTTGGCCTCATGCTTCACCAGTAGGGACAGGGACCAATTAGCCAGAGAGATGGTGGGTTCATCTACATGGTATCTATTCAGATGGAAGCTGGATAGCCAACTGTCTAGATTACTTTGGATTATTGCACTTAGCAAAGGGTTGGACATAATGGCTTTCCCCAACTCTATAACTTTATGATTCTAGCAGCGCCACTCTATCAATAGATTATACCCTAAGGAATCTGCCCATTAAAACTATTAGAGCAGGGCTTTCCAAAGTTTTCCCGCGGCGACACACCAACCGCCGTTGGTGTGTCGCCGCAGGAAAACCCGGAAGTGCCACCGTTGCGGCAGTGCGCAAAACCCCGGAAGTGCTGCTGCCGCTTTCGGATTTTTGTGCGCCGCCGTTGGTGTGTCGCCGCGGGAAAACCCGGAAGCGCTGATGATGATCAGCGCTTCCGGGTTGTGTGGCGACACACCAGACTGTGTGTGGCGACACACTTTTGTGTCGCGACACACAGTTTGGAAAGCTCTGTATTAGAGCATGATCTTGTGGACCTGATCCAGCCATTGAAGCCAAGCAGATGGCCTTTCCCAAGCTATGCTAGCATGGGATTCTAGCACATGTAATCTCTACCCACCTAGAGAGCACCTGATTAAGGAGGACTGGTGTAAAGCAAATGATTAATTAGTTAATTATTATTTAAATTTGTATCACCGCCCATCTCCCCCAACCAGGGGACTCTTATAGATTACAGAGAAAGTGGGAAGCAGCTCTAAAAGCTTGGGTTACCATATGAGGCTGGGAATATTCATGCTTAGTACCTTGGCCTCCAAGCCAATATGTTGGGTCATAGGCGGCTCTCATATTTCCATGGACTTCCCTGTTAACAAAGGCCCTTGCAGATGTCTCTTCTTTTTTAGATTCGAATGCAAGCTCAGGGCAGCCTGTTCCAGGGGGGGATGATTGGAAGCTTCATAGACATCTACCAGCAAGAAGGCACTCGGGGCCTCTGGAGGGTAAGGGCTTCTTGTATTCCCTCTCGCTATCCGTGTGCTTCGTTGTTGCTTCCAAAGAAAAATGTGGAGAAGGCTCGTCTGTCTGAGACAGTGTTTCTCAACCTTGTCAACTTGAAGATGTATGGACCTCAACTCCCATGGCTGGCTGGGGAATTCTGGGAGTTGAAGTCCACACATCTTAAAGTTGACAAGGTTGAGAAACACTGGTCTAAGACAACGTATTTTATTTTTTGTTACTGTGTTTATATTCCGATTTTCCTCCGGGTGCTCAAGGTAGCGCTCAAAAGAATCTTCCCTCATTTTATTGTCACTTCAACAACACTGTGAAGTTGGTTGGACTGAGAGAGAGTATTACTGGCTCAAACCTGCCCAGTGCCCTCCACAATTAAGTGGAGACTTGAACCTGCTGGTCCATCAGCTAAAACACTGTTGTTGCATTTAAGGTTCAGCCCTTATGCTGATGTGACAGCTGGTGGCCGAGTCTAGAATTTTTAGAATCACAGGTGTGTATAAAAGAAATGTCTAAACATGGTGGCAGCAGTCTCAAATATGAAAAAAATGTTGGGAGAGAGATCTCTAGTAGTGAAGAGGAGTTTTACTACTGTTCCTCTTAACTCAGATGTTGTCCTTCTTCACCAAATTCCCTTATTTTTAATTTTCGGTGAACAGCCAATAAGACCCTAATTCCCTAGAGGAAAGGGAATTGCAAAGAAAGAAAGCAAAATAACCTAAACCAGAATAATAAATAGCAATAAATACATTTTAATTTTCTGTAATGAAATCAGGATTTTGCCAAAGAGGAGGGTGGGAAATCAGGTGTATAGATCTATCTTTTCTAGGTTTTTTTATAAGAATCTTAAGATTAGACCTAAGAGCCAGTGGACCTTTCTTTCCTTTGAAAAATGAAGCAGCCTGCAAACATCAAAGCAGTTAAGGATGGGATGAATGGAAGTTATAAGATGGTGGGTCTTTGATGGTGATGTTGTAGTTAAACCCATTTTAACTTCTGGTCTTTTCATTGGCCAGGGGGTGGTGCCCACTGCTCAGCGAGCTGCTATTGTGGTGGGGGTTGAGTTACCAGTCTACGACATCACCAAGAAGCACTTAATACTTTCAGGACTCATGGGGGACACAATCCTCACTCATTTTATGTGAGTACCTGCCCCTGTTCTGTGTGATTAACCTAAATGCGCTTTTCTCAGGACTTGTAGGCTGTGAAGAGAAACATGTATATCCCACATTGTCAGCATGGAGTAGTCAAGAGCTCACGTTTCAGCTTTTGGCAATGTGGAGCTTTCCCTGTCTCTTCTGGAGGTCACAGATCTTTCCAGCGGGTGGATTCAGGCATTGCACTAAACCACATTGTGGGCTTGTTTAGTTTTGACTTAATGTGATACGTGAACCTAGCTGTATGATTTATAAACCAAGACTTATGGCTTAATATTATGTGTGATCCAGACCTTACGGCATTTAAATAGGGTGGAAACAAATGTGAACCCGTGTGAGAAATTATAAGCAGCAAGAGAGAGTGACGCTGCTTTGCCAAAGCCATCTTCAGGTGAGGGACCTACATTACCTGTTCTTAAAGTTTTATGTGAGTTGTGGAAAACTCAGAGGAAGAGTTGGTTGTTCCACTACATGCAATTAAAATTTGTGGTTTCCTTCACACATTTTCTTCCACGCCTGAAAATAATTATATTAGGGCTGTTCTGAAAGCAGTGCATCACAGAAGGAAGGAATTAACAGTCTCCAGTAACTCTGTGAGGTGCACCAACTTTTAAATGGTTTTTTTCTGTGCTTGCCTGTTTAGTTCTAGTTTTACCTGTGGACTCGCTGGTGCCGTTGCTTCTAATCCAGTGGATGTCGTTCGAACCCGCATGATGAATCAACGGGCCATAGTGGGGAGCGTGGACCTCTATAGGGGAACACTGGATGGCCTGGTAAAGGTAAGGACTACAGTGTAACCATCTTAAGGGAGTCAGGGCAGGGGGGTGTACTGGTTCAGGAGTTGGACTAGTAGTGGGGACACCCTAGTTCATTTCCACCCTAAGTCATGGAAATGCACTCAGTGACTTCGGGCCAGTCTCCTCCTCTCTGCCCTACTTTTCTTGCTGTGGTGGGAGCAGGTTGTAGGGATAAAATGGGAACCCCCTTGCGGGATGCTTCAAGTTCCTAGAGCAATGTTTCTCAACCTTAGCAACTCTTAAGATGTGTGGGCTTCAGCTCCCAGAATTCCCCAGCCAGCATGGTTTTCCTAAGAGGCAGAAAGGACGAGCAGTATCAAGATCATGGCTGGCTGGGGAATTCTGGGAGCTGAAGTCCACACATCTTAGAGTCGCTAAGGTTGAGAAACACTGTCCTAGAGAAAGGCAGGATATAAATCTAATAAATAAATGCTGGGGATCAGAATGTATTTTGAATGTGGTTTCCTATCACCTTTACAGACTTGGAAAAGCGAAGGTTTCTTTGCACTTTACAAAGGATTCTGGCCAAATTGGTTGAGACTTGGTCCCTGGAATATTATTGTATCCTTTTGTGTGCAAGACAGAGGCATTGTCATGCAGGGAAGGCTGGGGAATATTTTTGAGGCAATTACTGGTCATAGCCAAGAGTTATGTAGCTATATCATTCTGGGGCAAGTTTCCTGCAAATGCTGAATTATAAGTTACCCAAGCCCATTCTGACCTAATTTAGCATGTTGTGTGAACCTGTTTGTAAATACAGTATATACCAGAAGCCTCCTTGCTATTGAGCTGGGTGAGTTTTGTGAACTTGTATGTTGAAAGACTACATTTGCACTACGTACTTAATTTGGTTGCTGTGTTAACTCATTTTACGTGTTTACACAATATTTTGAGTGATAAAGTAATCAAACAAGTTTGATTCACACAACATGCTGAATCACAAAAGCCAACAAAGCTAGGGTTAAATTTAGGCACCCTTGACGTGTTGTGCAAAGGCAGCTTCTAAATTTTTAACTGACCTGATTAAGGGTATATTATAACCCAGTTTATGCAATCTCACAGGAACTGTGCCTCTTGAAATGGCAAGAATCGTGATTTCCTTTCCTTTCCTTTCCTTTCCTTTCCTTTCCTTTCCTTTCCTTTCCTTTCCTTTCCTTTCCTTTCCTTTCCTTTCCTTTCCTTTCCTTTCCTTTCCTTTCCTTTCCTTTCCTTTCCTTTCCTTTCCTTTCCTTTCCTTTCCTTTCCAATATAATCTAGCCTTCCAGAACCATTTGCTCTGCAGAGACATTAGAACAGTGCACCTTTGATTGGGGTGTGCTGATTTAGATAGCAGACATGAATTTGTGAGTTGTATAATTGTGCTGCACACTTCAGTGGGCAGAGAAGAGCTAGAGTGCAGTGATAAGTCAGATTCTATCCTTAGCAAATACAGTTCCTGGATCTTTCAGGCCTGGGAAAAACCTCTGCTTAAGTGATCTGGAGGACCCTGCCAATTTTGTAAGGCACCTTTACATATTCATGATGCACTCAGGGTATTAGCTCATCTTCGGATAGCTATCAAGTTGTCCCTTCCACTTAAGGATGGGGGAAATGTGGCTCTCCTGCATCAGCATCACAGACATGAGCAGCCATTATAATTCCAAGTTGGGGGTGGTGGAAATCAAGGCTATTTATTTGTTTATTGCTTTTAGTTTCTGCCTTCTTTTCAGACCAACTAATATGTTCCCTTGATTTCTGCAATTCTAACTGTAAATCTGTTTGGGCTTTTGGGCTCTTTGAAATGCAAAACTAGAAATGTTATTAGCTGGAAATGAGTCAGAGGAGGGAGGGAAGGATAAGAAATTCCCCCCTTGAAGGTATTTCTTTAACTCAGTGGCAGTTTTTTATCACCTACGAGCAGCTGAAGAGGCTCCCTTTTTAAGGTGCCCATTTGGATTGGTAATCCAGCTGCCCTTCCTGCTCCCCTCCATTCCTGCATCTTCATGTTTTGTTTTTTTTTGCTACATGGATGCTGTCTTACCACCCCCTTGCTGAGTGCTCAGCATTGGGAGGGTGGCTTGGGGGGAAGGGGAGGATGGGTCCACAAATACAGTATTCAGAGCCTGGTGCACGTGCATTTCCCCCAAGGGACGAGGTGGAGCGTGAAGGGAGAGCACTTGGGTCGTGTTCGTATCTTCCATGAAGAGCTGTGAGTCAGAGATCCTTTTCACTGCCATGTGGCTTTTGCAGTAGGTATTTTCCTTCCCTTTGCCCCGTGCCGGAGGCAAGGGGGAAATCAAGGGGGCTGCTACAGTCCTCCTTCCATTGTCATGTAACCCTAATAAACTATTTATTGGAATCAAATCCTGTGGGGTGTGTGTGTGTGTGTGTGTGTGAGTGTTTCTGCAAACATTACGTTTTCTTAAACTAGGGCAGGTGCCTGCAGGTCTCTTTTTAAAAGGAGGAAATCAGAATTGCCTGTCCAGCTACGTGATTTATACACCAGCCAGAGTTAAATTAATGTGACTGAGTCCTAGTCCTGGGACTGTTGCAAAACAGACCAACTGTAGAGAAAGGATCACCTGTGTAACCTTCAAAATTCATCCAGTGAACTGAGAGAATTGTATCTGGTTGACTGCAGGATAAGTCACATGATAAGGGCTAAAAATCAGGAGGAGCCTGATTTTTAGCAGCTCATAAAAGCTTATGCCTTTTAATAAAATTTGTTAGTCGAAAATATGTTACTGTACCAGACTCCTCCTGATTTTTGGCTATAATCAACCAACATGGCTTCCCTCCGACAAAGAGCCTTATATTTCTCATCACCATAACCTAACTTCCAACTAGTGAGTTTCTGAGTCTTCTTGCTCAATGACTTCCCTCCCAGCCTCTTTTCCAGGGAGGGTAGAAAAACTAGAAATCAACAGATTTCATGATAGACCCTTAGAATGGTAGATTCTGGAAACATCGGCAGGAATCCTCTGTTGCACTGAGTTGTCCAAATCCTCAGGTCGAATTATTTATTACCATTTGCCATGACACACATAATTCTAAGACATATCATTCAGAACAAGGGTTCTATCACTGCACAATAATCTCTGCAACTTTGATAGGAGAAAGAGCTACAGAAAGTGTGATCAAATATTTGTCTATGCTTCTAATAAATGCTTGTCATCATAGATAGTCTTGAGCTTTTTAAGACTGAAAACCTGAAAGTGGGAAAACCCATGTTCGGTTTTGTTTTAAACCCCCTCCCTCACCCCCTCCCAATTGCTTGCTTTCTTAGAACCTTAGGGCTGGGAGGGACCATGGAGGTCTTCTAGTCCAACCCACTCCCCAGGGCAGGAATCTTCAGACCATCCCAAGCAACGGCTGTCCAGTTTTTTCTTGAAAACCTCCAGTGATGGAGCACCCACGACTTCAGGAGGCACGCTAATAGCTTTCACAGTCAGGAAATTCCTCCTTATTTCAAGTTTGGTTCTCTCTCTTTAGAGCTTCCATCCGTTGGTTCTTCTCTTACCCTCGGGTTTTGTAGAAAATAAATCCATGCCTTCTGCCCTATGAATCCCTTCATGTATTGGAAGATTGCTATCATGTCTCCCCTTAGCCTCTTCTTTAGGCTAAACTCACCCAGTTCCTTTAACCACTCTTTGTAGGTTGTAGCCTCCAGCCCCTTACCATCTTGGTTGGTCTGCTCTGAAGGACTCCCTTGAGACCCCATCCCCAAGGTACTTGGAAAGCAGGTAGTGCTACATCAAAAGAACTTCTGTATTTGATTTGTCCAAAAGATGAGAAGGGGGGCTATTAAACTGAAGTGGCAAGCAAATGTTTACCCTTGGCAAATAAAGTAGCCTTTTAGGAATGTGGCTATCCAAGACCTGGTACGGATAGAGATGTCCTTTGGGATAGGAAATGAATCCTGATGATGAAATTCAGCTACAGCAGGTGTGTGATGACACAGTGGACAATAAAAATAGTCACGCAGCAGGTTTCTGGGGAGAGGGGTGTTACTTCCAGCAAGCCTGTGCTGTGAAAGAAAATAGAACAGGATTTAGCCCTGATTGATTCTTCAGCCCTTTAGCAGGCAGAGTGTGTGTGACAATTCCGTACTTAACCAGGACCTCCGCAGCAGCAGCCACAATTCAGCAATTGTACAAAATTGGGTGGCTGTCTTGACTTCCTCGATCCATCTGAAGTGGTTTGTGGAATTGGCATTGGAAGATTTCCCCGTCCCAGCATTCTCCACCCACGCTGGTCAGATGGACTTGCATCTTCTTTGTCACGCTTTCCCGGCAGCTCTCACAGATGGCATTTCTGCTCAATTCCCCCTAAAGTGCTCTGGCATATTTGCTAATATTCCTCCTTTCGGGGTTTCTCCAGCATCATGCTTACCCATATGTTTGTTTTCGTAAGGGCAAACACAATCAAAGGACCATAAAACTGGCCCAATGGGAAATTACTCAGAGCTTATGTTTGCATACTCCAGAGTTTCTTGACATCATTAGGGGCAATTAAGCCCCAAGAGTTATTAAAGTTTGGATAAAGGCTTTCCTTCCTTAGAAGCACATAGCCTTCAAGGTAATTCTCAATAGTTGGTATCCCATAACATTTTCCACTAGCCAACAGCTTGCTTACAGAGTCAGTTGTTTATCACCTGGAAGGAATAAAAAAAAAGGGCAATTAATTTCCCCCCTGCTCTGTCCCCAAAAAGTTAGGATCACCCAGATCTGAGAATTGTTTACAAGGATAGCCAAGCGATCGTACTGCCAGAAGACCCTGTAAAGCATTCTTGCCTTGCCTTCTAGGCTGTGACCTTTCTGAACACGTTTCGCAGAGCAATCTGCAGGGTAGAATAAAGCATCCCTGTTCATGGGATGATAAGAATTGGAGAATGTTGACATTAGCCTTTCTCCCATCCTCCATTTGCAGGGTTAACTTTGTCCTGGTTTTCTTCCCAGGAGTTAGAATGATACAGGCCTAACTGCTTTCTCCATTTTGCCCTCACAGCAACCTTGTGACATAGATTAGGTTAAGAGTGTTTCTCAACCTTGGCAACATTAAGATGTGTGGACTTCTCCCCAGAATGCTGGCTGGGGAATTCTGGGAGTTGAAGTCCACACATCTTAACGTTTCTGAGGTTGAGAAACACTGCGTTAAGACCTTCTGCTCAGGATCTGCCAAGACAAAAACGTAAACCAGGGACTCCTGGCCCTAATCCAGGGAGAGCAACTTTTGGACCCCGACTCTATTTTTGTTGGGCCTTGGGGTCTCCACTGACAGTTTGCTGCCATTTTGAGGTAGAAATACATTGAAATTATCATGCAAATCTTACATAGGAATATCACAGTGTGAAAAGCATGGGGAACACCTGAAACTATGCCAAGGGGGGGAAATCTCACTTTATGGCCCCCAATGCCCTTCCAAATGTTAAACGTGGCCATTGGCCAAGAAGTTGACCATCTCCACCTTAATCTCACACTGCACCCGCTGTGCCACATGGCAAGATAAACATTTCCCACTTGGGCCTTTAGGAATACAGCTTGCTTGACCCTGCTGTATTATGTGGGATCGCTGTTCCTCCCGTATTTCTTGCTCATATTGTCACTGTTAATGCACAAACAAGGCTAATCCAGTTTGCATTCTGCAAGGTGTAGTTCCTGTCCTCTGCGGGTCTGTTTCCATAGAGAAGAAAACGCAAGCGTTATACAATTACAGCTTTTGAAATGCCCAGTTTCCACTTCTTGCTTTCCCAAGGCTCAGTTATCAGGATCCAAGCTATTAATAGTTGGAGAGTAAATATTGTCCATCTGCCAATTTAATTGAACAGGAAATCATCAGGATGTGATCTCTCCATGAATGGCAGGAAATTATAAACAATACATTTTATAAACTTAATGGAATGGATCTCCATATTGGTTTGGGGGCATTCTTCTTTCATCACTATTAACAATACGACGACACAGAAAGGCAATTCTAGATTATACTTCCTAGGCTTAGATTTGCTGCTTTCTGCTCCTGTTCCTATTCCCATCAATAATGTGTAAAAAAATGTGTTTCTTTTTCTTCATAAAGAAACAGTACTTCGATGGCTGTTGTGGGTCTTCCGGGCTGTGTGGCCGTGTTCTGGAAGTTGTGGTTCCTAACATTTCGCCAGCATCTGTGGCCAGCATCTTCAGAGGGCAGGAGCACAGACAGAAGCGAAATCTCTGTGCCCAGGTAGAGACCCACAACAGCCATCGAACTCCGGCCGTGAAAGCCTTCGACAGTACAAACAGTACTTCATAGTATTTCTCCCATTTTTCCTAATATGAAGGTATGGTATGTTTCTGGAAGCCAAAGGGTGGAAACTTCAACACTGTTAACCTCAACTAACCTCAAGTTGACCCTGTTCTTGTAAAAAGCAGCAGTTAACCGTTTATCAGGTTTCTCTTCAAAGCCAGAACTTATCACTTAGGGAATGTTTGCTATTTCCCAATAGTAGCACAACCTGGAAGCCTGCTGCAAATTTTCCCAAATTAATTAAGCATCCACTGGGGAAAGCATTTGGGTTGTCTCTCCCTTTATAATACAGGGAGGTGAGTGGGTGTACTGTTTTGGTCTGGAGATTCCTGGTGAGCAGAACTATAGCATCTTTTCTTAGGGCAATATGTTCACACGAAACTGCAGTAAAAAAGCCAGAAAACATGGTATATTTTCTCCCATAGCTTGCTTCTGCATATCTTACTGGTGTCATATAGCATGCTAAACATACACTTCTTGCAATATAAAGGGGGGGGGGGAAACTGAGCTGGAGAGCATATGCAGGGTTTGGCAAAATATTTTGTACCCCAACTCCGTTCCCTAGCATTTCCAGTTAAGATCTTAGGTCTTGAACCACATCCTAGAAAGATGAAGCGTTGCTAGCAGTACCCCCTTTTCCTCTAAACCATGGATTCGACAGCTAAGTATTCCTCATTTGATGTGCTGGCTTTGAATGACATTGATACTTAACGTACCTATTTTCCAACCCACCCAATTTTCTGGGAGGGCTACGCATATTTCTGAAACTAAATGTTTCTAAAAACGCATTAAAAACCAAACTATAAATGCAATCAATAAAGAGGATAGACAAGTTAGCATCTACTTTTCTAGCATAGAAAGCAAATTTATAGAAATCCCGGGCAGGAGGACTGTCTTTGCTTGGTGTCAAAATAAGAACAACGAAGTGGATGCCAGGGGCAATTCCCTCGGAAAGGAATTCCATAAGCTGGGTGCTCCCTTGAAGCTTACCCCTTTCTTCATTTGGTAGGGCCCCCCGAGAGAAGACAGAATATGAAGAGAATCTTCCTTGTCTCTCTAAATCTGATGGAGAACAACTGGAGGAAGTCCAATCAGTGGACTCATGCAGTGGCTTATCCAGGCATCTCAAGGGTTCTGGCATTTTAGGCAACTCCTAGAGGTATCACAGTGGGGTGTGGTGGCTCAGCGGGTAAGACGCCAGGCTTGTCGATCGGAAGATCACAAGTTCGGAGGTTCGAATCCCTAGCCCCCCGTGACGGAGTGAGCTCCCACACTCGCCCCAGCTCTTGCCAACCTAGCAATTTGAAAGCATGCAAATGCAAGTAGATGAATAGGTACCACTTTGGTGGGAAGGTAACAGCGTTCCGTGTGTATCATGCTGGCCACATGACCGTGGAAGCGTCTTCGGACAACGCTGGCTCTTCGGCTAACAAACGGAGATGAGCACCAGCCCCTAGAGTCGGACACGACTGCACAAATGTGCGGGGGGAACCTTTACCTTTTTAGAGGTATCACCCCAGGTTTATATAAGGATGAAAAAATAGGAAAAAGAAAAACTGCAGAGAGAGGAAGAGCTTAAAGAATGCTGGAGTGTACTGCTTGATCACAGGCTGTTGGCCGATTGCAAGGGGAAGAAGAGCATCTGGGAAACCAGCATGAGATCCCCGCATGCCAGTTCCCCTTGTAGCCTTATTTCCTTACTCTTATTTGGAAACCCACCTGAGAGAGATGGAAACAAAGGGCAGGATACTTCATGCATACTGGGTGGAATCCAGCAGGCTGCTGCCTTGGGCAAGTATCCATACGCAACCCAATCTAGAATCAATCACATCAACAAATGTCCTTAGGATCAGACCAATTATTTTCAATTTCTTGAGGGTAAACCCTGGCGATTGCTGTATTAGAGGGACAGGACTAGATCATGGGCTTTTAAATACTGTAGATAGCACTTTGCCCACTGGAACAAAATGTTTTGTTCTCATCCATCCATCCTGGACATCAAGCAGATACAATTTATTCATGTATTTGTAAGGTTTAGATCTTGTCTTTCAATCAAATCATTCGTGAGGAAAGCTACGCAGAACAGACCTTTTGGCTGTAAGATGACTTCTTATGGCTGTTGTAAACATGTTGCAATTGATTTTTAACTGGAAGTTTGATTTATGTTATTGATAGGTTTTACCTGTCTTGTTTTTATGTGGTTGGGTTTTTTAATGACTTCGTATTTTATTGCTCTAAGCTATCCTGAGTGCCAATAAAGAGCTGAAAAGCTGCATAGAGCACTTCATTATATGGCCAGGGGACCAAGAGGCACATTCTCTGCCTCTCAGAAAGGTCTTTAGAGGCCAGATCAACTTGATCCCACATATTGGCCAAAAGACTCCCAAAATCTGGAGCCAGCAGTAGAAGAGAATCAAGAACCTCAGTCCCAAAGCAGCTCCTATTTTGGATCATCCACGGATGTTTGGATAGATCTTGGGGGTATGTGCGCATTTCCACCTAGCGTGATGCTTACCAAAGTTTAGAAAGAGAAAGCAAAGCTGTGGAGGCTGCTTCTCCTCCTGCTTTCAGAGCCACTGCTATTACTGGCTTGGGCAGAATAGGTAAAATAACAGCAAGGGAGAAGATCAAGCAGGGTCAAGGAGCCAATCTTGCTCCAGCATTGGCCTTGGCAAGTATCCTACAGTGTAGTCCTGCCTTCATTGTCTTTCATAATGAAGATGTTTACACGAGTAAAGTGTAATTCCAAGCAGGGAACTTTCAGAAAGTTTAGAACATATTGCTCAATCTGGGGAAAATGAAGACATTGGGGGTTAATGGATATTAATGTGAGTTCATTGCTAAAGAGAAGGAACTGTTCAAGGACCTTAGGGAGAATTCAAACAAGCATACCCAGCTAGAATCTGAAACTCTGAGGCTGGATTCATTTTTACAATATGCCATTGCTTGCTTAAGTATGGTTTATCGACTGAACCGCAACTGGCTGGGTTCACACAAAACAGCTAAAACTAATAATGTACAGAGAAAGAGCGGGAGAGAGATTAGCACAATGTGAATGGCACAACACGTTAAGCTAGGCTAAAAGTTGGTAGATCGATGTATTGTGGGAACCCATTCATTGTAAATCAGGCTATCATGTTTAGCCAAAATATTGTTTACTTATTTGGACCACACATGATACGAACACCACAATTCGTTTTGTTTGACGGGTTAGGGGTTAACACACATGGTATGAATCCAGACCATGTGTGTGAGAAAAGGAGGATCTGAAAACAACTGTTTGAATTGGGATAGGGAGAAGTCTGGAAATGTGGGAAAGGTAGTACTCTGGGGATAGCAATAACCTCCTCGTTTCTTGTAGCATGCTCAATCATGCTAACAATCCAGCAATTTTAGTCTTATGCCCCATTAAGCATTTTTCTGGCATGCAGGAAGATACATTGGGAGTGGGATTGGGGCCCCCTCTCTCAGCGTTTAAAAAAGCTGCAACAACATAACTTTTGAGTGCTAGTTGCTTTTAACATTAGTATTAATTTTTTGTTAGTTACCTTGAGTAAAAAGGCAGAGTATAAAATAAATAAATAAATAAATTGCTTGGTGAGTTGTGATATGCGGTGTTGAAAGTGGCCCTGAACTTCTTACTGCTCAGGGGAAAAGATCAGGAAACCTGATTTCCCCACCCTCTTACCGTGGAATGACTTTGCTTTTGGGTGGAAGACTTGGTGGAATGCACAAGAGGAGAACCTTACCAGGAAACGTGCCCAGGGAGGCACTTTGTTTTTTACCAGCATCGCTCCTTCAGCTGGGCTAGTGAGATGATATATAGCGGTCCACTGGACTGGGTGGGACCAGTCCCGGGATGGCTGTCAAAGTGGAAGAGGGGGAAGATTTTGCTCCTCAGGCACAAGCGCATCTGACAGATCTCCAGGCGAACTTCCTTCTGCCAATATCCATAGATTAGGGGATTTGCTAGAGAGTTGCACACACCCAGCACCCACAGATAGTGTTCAAGAAGGTGATGCAGGTAACAGCGCTGGCAGGCAATCTGGACCATGCTCACAACGAAGAAGGGGGACCAGAGGAGAGCAAAACAGCCGACCAGGATGGCCACAGTACGCAGGGCTTTGGTATCACTGGAAGGCCGAGAGCCTGGGCAGGTCGCCGGCAGACCAGCATGTTCCAGTTCTCGGATGTGCTGGAGGTGCAAAGAAGCAATCTTGAGCAAGTGGCAGTGGAAGTAGAGGAAGATGAAGAAAGCCGGGAAGAAGCCGACGCAGAAGACAATGAGCGTGTACGTGGGCTGGAACACTCCGAAGAAGGTGCACAGACCTTGGTAGCTCTTCTGTTGGAAGCTGTGAACCATCACAGGGAGGAAACCAATCAAACAGGCCAGCACCCAGGGCCCTCCGATGCAAATCCCGACAACTGGGCCGCGCATGATTTTGAAGTAACGGAAAGGATGCTTAATAGCCAAGTATCGGTCAAAGGTGACCAGAATCACTGTGAAGATGGAGGCAGCAGAGGGGCAGGTGATGCAAGCCATTCGCAAGACACAGTATTGCTGGGGGGTCTGGTGCTCAGGACCGGACAGCTCTTCTGTAACCAGGCCTGTGATGGCGCAGCCCACCAAGGAGTCGGAGACAGCGAGGTTTAAAACAAAGCACAGGCCACGGCAATGGTTCCTCCAGATCAGCCGCACCAGTGCAATAACCACAACGCAATTGATTAGCAGAATGAATGAAGCAAGAACAGCAAGGATTATGCCAAAGCTAACACTTCCCATGTTGAGGATCCTTTTCTGGAGCAGGGTGGGTGTAGGGTCTCCAAAGCTGCCCTTAAAAATCAGTGTAAATGCAGACCCTTCAAACTGTTTTTCAAGAAGATCCCCCAGGTTGGGTAGCTGGTTGGTAAAAGTTCAAAAACCAGGAGGCGAAGAGTTGGGTGCATCTTTAGCCAGCCTAGCCCGCTCCTTCTGCAGCCTTCAGCTCAGTAGCCTCTCGAAGCACATACACTATTGCTATTGCTGTGCCTAGTCCCTCCCCCAGTTTCCAGACAACGTGAGAAGGAGCAGCTTCCTGCAGCATTACTGCATTTCGCTCTTCGAGAGTATTTAAAAAATAGTCTCTGTCCTCTGCAGATGACCTCAGAGTACGTGCAGGTGTAGATCTGTGAACTCATAAACTCTCTCCTTATGTTCCTGACACATTATAATGAATTCTATGGAATTTAAACAACGAACAAACTTGTTCTAAAAGGCACCCTGATAAAAAGAATTGGTGGGAGAAGTTGCAACTAGGGTCCATGTAAGAAAAAGCCCCCCCCCTTTTTTTTTTTTTTTGCAGCACTACATTTAGGATGTTGCATCCAAAGATTTCTGTTTGGGCCCAGAGGACAATCCCACCTCATATTCTCATTTTATTTCTTATGATACTGTCAAGCCCCACATAGCTGGGCAAGAATCATACTGACTTCAATAACATACCATTATTTATTTATTTAAATTTATTGGCCGCCCAACTCCAGTGGAGTTTAATGCTTATCTGGGTGTAACTATAGAATTGTGGGCGTAAATATAGAATTTTGGAAACTGTAAGAGGAATGTCCTACCCTTATGACAGTGTGGTGGCATATTTTGGAACGATTTGAAATGTTTCCTCCCAGGTTTCTCAACACCTGGACTAAGTTTCAATTTATGAACTAAGCTGCCAGTGGGATTGCCTTCTGGCTCTTCATGGTTTGTATCTACTCTCCCTTCCATTCCTTTCTCAACCCTCCCAGATACAGAATAAGACATCAGTAAAGGGTATCCATGCTCTTCTGCAGCAAGAACAGATGCACGGCTGCGGTGGGGCCAGTGACCCATTTCCCAAGGATGTCAGAACAGGGGTCCAACACAGAGAATACCCTGATGTCAGGGTTTCTCAACCAGGGGTTCCCTGAGAGATCACGATTTATTTAAAATATTATTTCAAATTCGGGCAACTTCACATTAAAGAGGCTAGTTTCATTCTTTATTTTTAGTTTAACAACACTGTTCATGCATATATACAGGCCCACAAATGAAATGAATATAATAATTCTGTAACTTCTGGCCTCTATTGAGCCTGAATGTGCAGGGGTTCCCAGAGGCCTGAAAAATATTTCAAGGATTCCTCCGGGGTCAAAGGTTGAGAAAGGCTGCCTTCTGTAATACTTCAGACAGGACTCCGGAGCTTAGAGGTGCCACAGTCACTGAGGACCTTTTCAGATGGTTTTAAACAAGAGTGGCTCTTTTGTAGAAAACCACTTCCTAAAATCTTTGTGTTTCCAAGAGGTACACCTAATCCTTTCCTACCTCTCACTGTTATTTTGTATTTCTTACAACCTTTTCATAATCCGTCTTGGCAATGCCTCTCCTGCCTCGCTCCAATTTGTGTATGTTCTGAAATGCACCCCCCCAGTAGATAAATGATGCTCCCAAACTACCAATAATCTGGATGGAGGCCACAAAAACTACCCCTTTTAGGATTTGTTGGATTTCATAATATCTTAAGGAAGCCCAGCACTACACAGCTTTTAAAAAGGAAGCGAGAAATCACCATGAGAAAGGCTGTTTTCATGAACAAAAGAGCAACATTAATCTAACCCATTTTTTACTGGTAAAGATTTCCAAAGTGGGTATGCAATAATTTGAAACTCTCTTCAATAACACATAATAAATAAAAACTGTTCTTAAAAACATTAAAAAATATCTTAAAACACAGTTTTAAAACATGGACAGGATGAGAACAGCATTCCTCCACTTGCAGAGAAGAAACTGGCTCTCCTCTCAAATTATTTCTCTCTAATTTTTTCCCAAGCCAATAGCCTGTGGTCAACCCTTTGGTAATAGCTGTAATCCATCCTCTCCAGCCTGGTGCGCTCTCCAACTCCCATCATCCGGATCCAGCAGGGAGAAAAAGAGGGGGCACAGATCAGATGAGGCTTCTCCACTCTAGTCCCCTACAGGTGGTTGGATCAAAACTCCCATCTTCCCCAACCAGGTGGGTAAAGCTCATCTTTCCCCACCACCCTTTCCCCACGAAAAAGCCTCTCTTAAACTACATTGCCCAGAAGCCTGAGGCCATATGGCTACGTAGTCTCTTGAGTAGCCAATCAGCAGCGCGGAGCAGAGACTTCCCTCCGCCCGTCGGCGACGTTTCCATCATGCGGTCGCGCTCTTAGCCACGCCCCTAGAGACCGACCACCAATGGGGGCGCGCGCAGGCTGTTTGTAGGCGGGGCTGAGGGCGCGGGCGAGGCCTGGCCGGCGGGACGGGAACTGTGGAGAAGCCGTGGGTGAAGACCCCGATGTCTCTGGGGAGCCGCGGTCGGAAGGCGGTGGGACCGGTCGGCGGACACGTGGGAAGGCAAGGTGAGGGCTGTGGCGGAGCAGGTCTTTCTTGGCCACCTCCCTCCGGTCCGAACGGGGCGCCCCAACGGCCTGAGCCAGCCGTCCGACCATCCAGGTGCTCCGGGTCTACAATTCCCCTGGTCCCCAGCCTTCTTGGCAGATCTGGAGGAGGGCGTGTGGGCCTTGCTGGCTGGGAACTAAGGGAGCTGCTGTCCTGGCACGCCTGGGAGGCGCCAGCTGTCCCCACCGGCATTCCGCTTCTGGCTGGGGAGCATGGGTTTTGTAATCGTGGTGCGTCTTGAACGTGTGTCCGGGTGTGTCCGTCTACAGGTTCTGGCCTTCTGCATTGCAGCCTTCCTTGCTTCTCTGGGTCTGCGTAGTTACTTCCAGTCCGTGGGGAGGGAGGCTGCAATTTTGGCACTTTTTTTTTAATTGGCAAGAAAAATGGGATGGAGAGATCCAAATTCAGATCCTGTGAAAGTCTGTGGCTGACTTTAGCCACGATTTATTCTCTTTTAGACCAGCCCGTCTCCTAGGATGCTGGGAGTTGGGCGGCATAGAAGTTTAATTCATCATCATCATCTGTGGATATATTTTATCATCATCATCATCATCATCATCATCATCTATGGATAGAACCATGGCCAGTTTGTGGAGTTCCTGCAGGAGTAGCTTGTCAACGTTATACAGGGGTTAGGGGAAGGATTATATTGCTAAAGTCCTTGCTGTATATGGACCTCCAGTCCCCACTCTGGTGCCCTCAGAAGGACTGCATCTCATCTGTATAACAATTGGTTGTCTTGGTGGGGTGGTGGGACACATAATCCAACACATGTGGAGGGCATCAGATTGGGAGCGGCTGCTGTAATGGTCAGATTCCTGAATGACTGGATGGGCATGCCTCAATTTTAATGCAGTATTGTGTAAATGCACTTATATGCTTGCTAAAATGCTATGCGGCTCTCAGTTTCTCATCTCTGCTCAAAAGTATCACAGTATCACAGTTAGCAACCCTAATTTTAAAGCTATACAAAACTGCATTAGAATATCAAAGCAGTGTAAAATAATATTTTGTTAAGCGTCTGTCCAAACAGAAAGGTTTTTGCTATAAGAAAGGGTGCCAATTATGCCAACCAGGGCCAAGAGTTCCAAAAATTAGACTTTGCCATACTTTCTTGTCCCCATGAACTCGTCTTTCACCATAGTTTGGACAGAGGAGAGGGTTTGTCTGTCAAAAGGCAACCTGTAAGATATCCTGGATTTAAGTCATTTAAGACTTTAAGAATTATCAACAGTCCTTGTCATCGAGCCTGGCAACAATATTGGCAACCAGTGCAGATGTAATATAATGCCACCCAGTGCAAGCACCTAGTAACTTTGCTGCTACATTCTGAGCAATAGCAGTTTCCAAAAGCTCTTCCATATGGAACATGTTGCAGTATTTTAATCTACAGTAGATGTAACTAAGGTAATCCAGTGATCAGAATGTCAGATTTGGTATCTTGACCCTTTTTTGATGAGGTTTAAAAACTATACAGGATAAAACTTTAAATAATGTATTAGTGTGAACGGCGAAACCTTGGTCAGTGATTCTTGGTATGAGAATTGGATAGTCACACGTGTTCCTATTTTAATCTGTGAAGAGGGCATGGCATCTCTCTGAAATCAGACTCTGAGGATGGGAAAGGCTTTAATACTGAATATGTGCCTGCCTTAATCCTGGAACTCATTATCAGTATTAGGATATACAAAGCATTTCTATGTAAGTCTGTCTAATTTAATGGAACTTACTTACCGCAATGGACAATAGAGAAGAGTTTCTGAGTATTTGCAAAATAAGATTATTCCATAGTTTTGCCTGATTATTGTGAGACTTCAAAAGATATAACCCTTAGAGCCCAAGTTATGCTTAAGCCTCTAAGCATAAGCAGAGTGTGAGTTCCTTTAAAAAACTGACAATGACCCAACGTCACATATTAAAACCGTTAAGTTTTAGACAGACCATTTTCCTATATTTCTGTTAAATATTATACAGTATTTATGGCCATTGCAGAGAAGTTATTCTCAGGCACGGTTAACTGCTGAGCTATTTTTTAAAAAAAGTGCGCACACACACATAATAAAGCATCTTCCTGCCATTTTTCCTTCCTGTCTTGTTTAAGATCTTAGCCATTTGATATTTAATGTGCTTTTGTTTACTTGGTTTATATCAGCTGTTGGAATCTTTCTGCTTCATGGCTTTTTCCTGAAAGTTTTATTGTTGTACTAAAATTTGTCTAATTAAAAACGGTAGGAAGGATAGCTTTGGGGGCAGCTGATGTGATACCTGAAAAATGTTTGGTCGCTGCACCTGTTCTCTTAGACATCCCATAACATGTCCTTAACTTGTCCAACGTATCTTCTGTAGCAGAAAACAAGAGGAAAAGGGTTTTGCATAATTTTCACTATATGATTGGCTTTTATATCAAGAGGGTTCATGGTTGTTCCTATAGTGCTGTCTCTCACTTGCTAACTGGTGGCTGTTTCGTATCTACGTCAAACGTGTCCCACCAGCTTCCAAAAACTCTTGATAGAAATTTGGCATTTTTGCTAGCGCTCTGTTCTTTCTTTCCTATGCCTGTATTCTTTCTTTCTTTCATTCAAAGTTATGGATTCTGTTCAACACAGTGCAGTAAATGCTTCCTTTGCTTTTAATAAGCCACCCCAAATTCCCATGCAAGATACCAGTATAAGCGGGATGTGTTGTTTATATCTTCTTTGTATTGTGGATGCTGGTAGAAAAGTTCCCTGCCACTTGGGAAAATAAGTAGCTGCGCAACAGTATTTTCTGCATCCTAACCGCGTCTCTAGTTTATGCTAAACTTTGTCCATCTTTTCATCAGTAGAGTTTGATTTCTCTTGCCCAAATTCCACTTGATGGGAGTACGTAGAGCACCGGTTTTGAATGGGAATGTTCAACACTGAGAAGCCAAGTTAGAGTTTGGCTTGTCTGTTAAGACGACTGCTTGCAAGATTACTGAGCGACATCAGGGCTTGCCAACTGCGTTCTGTCTCTCAGCGATTTGAGGACAGAAATCAAATCCTTTGGAGATTCGTAGATGAGCATGCTGTTAATTGCTTCGCCACCTGCTCTCTGACCGTCTTCCCCCTCATATTCCAGGATTCAATCTGTTAAGTATCACTGGTTGGTAACTGACAAGGACAGATGCAGAACTGGGCAGCCATTCAGCTTTAGCATCCTGGTGTTTCCAGTTGCCTGCTGTGGTAGTTTTATTGACGCTAAGCTCTCCTCTTGTTACTCTTATTCTGGCACTTGGCTTTTTAGAGAGGCTCAGGATACTTGATGTGTCACCCAAGAGCTGGGGCGTGCTCCTCCTGAGTGATGTTTGCATGTGGTTGGGTATAGCGCAAAAGATTCACTTGGGCAGAGTATCCTCATGTTTGTGGTGCATTTTACAGGTAAGGTGTGAATTCTAGAGGAGTGAGCTTAACCCAGGAAGTTTTCCCCTCCAAAATGTTGGCTTTGAGCAGTATTTATCAAGGGGTGGTGACGTTAAACCAAACCAGCTAAAATCAGTAGTCCAGGTAGCCCTCAAGTGTAAAGCTTAGTCTTTGCTCCCTGATCTTTGCTCTCAGATTACATAGATTTAGCAAGAATACCATTTCAATATGACATTATTAAATTAAATCTGCACACTTTTAACCTATTGAATTGGTAATTATGCCATCCTGAAGGCAGGGTTCCTGTCTTTTAACTTTCCGTATCAGTTCTGGAGTTACACTTTTATCTTCCAAAGAATGTTCGATATTTTCTTAACTTCATTTTTTTTTGTCCTAGCCTTTTTAATTTCCTGATTCTTTGTGCATTGAGATGTGTGTCAGGAAGGGATTTAAAATCCCTTTTAAATGTTTCTATGCATTGATAGAAGTTGGGTGGAAGATATTTCTGGCTGTCGCTTGAAACACAAGGGGACTGAAGGCATGTAGGTAACTTTGGGGTTTTTAAACTGTTGAGAAAACAATACTGTAAATATCTCAGCCTTCTTTAAATCGCCTCCTATTGAAAACTAAGCGCTAACAGAAATTCAAACAGCAGCATGAGATAAATATGTTTTTTAAAGAACTATTTGAAAATGGTGGAAAGTCTTGTTTTGATTTACACAATGTCTGAAAAAAGAGGATTTGGATAAATACTAGGAGAATAAGGCATTGCAGGGGATGAACTGCAGTAAGTCTTAACATGCTAATTCAGAAGGTTCTATCCAGTAAAATACAAATCTCCCTAAATTTACTGGATTTTACTCCCAAGTAGATGATGTCAGTCTTCGTTGTGGTCAAGAGAAGAATAAAGCTGTGACGGTGAAATAACAATTGTTTATTGCTGGAAATATTTTTAGAAGCGCCAGTTATTCAGGCCTATCGCTTATCACTGATTATATTTTTCCATTTAGGGAATATTAAATTTAACTGTCAAGAAAATTACTGAATTAGGGGCAGATGCCCTGTTGTACTTCAGTGCAACCTAATAACTGTTCTCTTGTACTGTAGGGATAGGAAATCTCTGTCCCTCTGAAGGTTGCTGGATGCTAGTGGTCACCATTTCCAATGCTGGGTGAGGCTGCTGGGAGTTGTAGTTCATCACCTTCTGGAGGGCCACAGATTCTCTATCCCTGACTTAGTGAAATGAAACCTAAACTGATTGGGGAGAAATCTCATTGAACTTGGTAAGGCTTAGTTGTGCTGGACAAGCATAGGATTGGACTGGCATTTCTTATAGCAGAGCTTTCCAAACTGTGTGTCAGGACACCTTAGTGTGTCGGCTGCAGTGTCTGGGTGTGTCCGGCTGCTGCTGCCTCTGAGCCCTGCCAGGATTCCACACAGGTCCTAGTGCCTGCCTTGTGCCCTGCTGCCTCCAAACCTGCCCTGCCAGGATTCCGCGCAGGTCCTAGTGCCTGCCTTGTGCCTTGCTGCCTCCAAACCAGCTGTGATTCTGCGCAGGTCCTAGTGCCTGCCTTGTGCCCTGCTGTAAGAGTGTGTCGCGAAATGATGCATGTCTAAAAAGTGTGTCACCAACATGAAAAGTTTGGAAAGCTCTGCGTTATAGGGTTGGTATAGAGAAAAAAATAGAGAAAGGAGTGCTGTGTATGCTACCTTGAGTTCCTAGAGGAAAGGCAGTACGTAAACCTAATGAATAAATATATAACTTGGATGAATATGTATCTTTCCCTGTTATCCCAATCTCTTTCCTGTGTTGAATAACACTGTAAGTTTTCATAAGTGCAAACCAGTTACCATATGCTACCTAGCACTATTTGTGTGGATAGTAAACAAAAAAAATAATCATTTGCCATCTTGAGCCCATCTCTATATTCAAGCATTGTGTTTGGAATCTTTGATGGAGAAAGACTGAAAAACAGTTCAATTAAGAGATTGCTTGACTAGGTGGATGCTAAAAGTGTAAGAATGTGTGATCTACAAAGTGTGATCTACAAAGAGGTATTGGCAAATGGATTTGCTTGTAGTCGTCCTTTTGTCTTTTTTCTGGATATCTCTCCAGATATAGCTATTGAAAAGAACGCTATAATGCACATACCTTTGTTTCTAAGATGTCCTCTAATGGCTGTGCTCCCCCCCCCCCCCAAGATTTCATTTATCCTTCCAGGTAAGTCAAGCCAGTCCTTAAGAGATAGCAAAAACAGGGGGCTTTTTAAGAGCCCCATCTCTGAGGGGTCTTGGTTTGATGTGGTGGGTCACAACCCCTGTTGTATGCAAAGTTGGTTGCAAGTCTGTCAATTCATTCTAAACCACATCTGCATCTGCTCCAGTACTTAGCGAGAGAAGAGATGGTCACTTTCTCAGTTCTGATTCCATATGGGAAATGCAGGCTTGAGTATTGTAGTAAATGTTTTTCATTCTGAAGTGCCTAAGACACTCTAACCATTCCAGGGATGACTCAGGTTCACTGCTGCTGCTCTCTTGAGGGCTTTAGGATTAGCGTGATGTTTAACACTTGACACCATGATGTACAATTCTGTCAGCAAGAGACAGGTTTGGTCGAGATGGGACATGACAGCAGAACTTCTCCACAGGGGCTCATTTCAGTATTTGATCCCAAGAAGACCTGGTTGAAAATGCTCTGTTTATCCAGACTCTTCCTCTGGCATTTATGGTAGCTGAGCATGGTCTTCAGTCAAGGAAGCTTTCCTGAAGCTTTCAAAGCGTTGCAGAACTGGCCAGATCATGGCCTTTACCTCGTACATTGGCTGAAATTAAAGGTGCTGGATATTCCCAGGTTAAAGTGCAGTGAAAGTTCCAAAGTGTGTCATTTGAGGTGACTCCTACAAGGCTGCAAGACAAAGGTGGACTTTTTTTGCGGAAGATACTGCAGGGCCCATTCGTGAGTGATTTCTTAAAACTTTCAAAGCCCTGGACAACTGGAACCAGCTGGGTTGCCTGTTCCCATATTTGGGGATTTTCAGGGGTGTTTCTCTAGCTGCTATTGCAGATCTGAGATCTGGCAGGTGTCTATGAAGGAGATTTGTCTTCTCAGTGACAACAACCAGATAGTTGAATACGACCCTCCAGAACAGGGGCAGGCAACGTTTTAGAGCAGAGGGCACGCTTGAAATTTGGAGAGGGTGCTGTGGGTGTGGCCAGTCACAAGTCTGTCCTTTACCCAAAGGCAGACTTGCCCCTTGGAGTGAGATCCCTGTGGGACCAAAGACATTTCTGCAAATAGCTATATGGCTAGGCTGGTGTTTTGCGTCACAATATTTTGTTTTGTGGCTTTCTATTTAATTTATTTAGAAAAGCCTTTTAAGAAAGGCAAGGCTGGTGGGCACATTAGTACCATAAGGTAACTCACTGTATAGCTTTGCTAAAGGTACTCACTTACTCCAAATTCCTTGGGGCGCCAAGTGAAGAAGCCTCCTTGAAGCTCCCAGATTTTTAAAGCCCTCTTTTTAGGAGATTGACATTTTCTGCTTCCCAAATTATATGACCTGTCTTGATTGTATTGTTTTACCTCGGCTGTCCTGTGTAGAATTATTTAGATGCTTTTGCATAGTTTAATTTTTCTGTACAGGCTACCTGGAAAACATCTGTAAGCCCATTTTCCATCTCTCTTAGGGCTAAACCAGCTGCCCTCTGACCTTGGTAACAGCCAACCCCTGCCATCCAACAGCAGGGCTGGATTTGCCGAAAATGGAGGGAAGGCAAGCCAGAAGCGGAAGAGAATTGATATGCTGCCAGGTAAACTGGTAAACTGGGATGCGTGTTTGGAGAATGTGGAAAGTGAACTGAGCTTGCTCCTTGGAGATGTTTTGACAGTGAAGTGGGGAGATTAAGGAACACAGCCAACACCCTTCTCAGAATGGCGGGGTGGGGGGAAGTCTTGCTATTTCTAGCTCATTCCCTGCCTGAGTTCTGAGATTTCTGTTGCTTGTCACCTGACACCTAGAACTCAACAAGGTAAAACTGTGTCCATGCTTGAGTCAAAATGAATCTGTATACCTGGGTTTATTTTGGTTGGTCAGTTTGATAAGCAGGGCAAAAGTGAAGGATTTGTTATCCTACCCCTCGTTTAGAAAGACCCCCACAGTGCCATAGAGAGTGGGTTCAAAATACAGCACCCTGTTGGTGCCACAAGGTAGGAAAGGAGAAATAGGAGAAATGGTATCGTCCAATAAATCATCCTAAGCTAGTATAGAGCTGGCTGTTACAGAAGAGTTGATTGGAGCAGACAATTCCTTGGTTGTAAGAATTGTTTTGTGCAGTTCTCCAAGGTGGTGTGTTCTTATGGCTGGATGGAAGCAGGAGTCCAAAAATAACCAGAAGGCCACTCGTTCTTCCTTTGTGTACTAGCCCTTTGGGCTGTTAAAGGTGTGGGCCAGAGATCTGGAGTCCAATCTGATCTGATGCAGCATTGAGTAGAGCTTTCTGACCCATCCTGAGCAGTCGGTCCCCATTGCTTCCCCTTTACTGTTACCCTGGAAGAGAGCCATCCTAAGTATAAGGGGAGGAAACCAAGTATTTTCCTAATGGAGGCAAGAATTCTGTATTGTTATGTCTTAATAGTTGAGAGTCACCACAGCAACTCTCTCCCTTCCCAACCCTTGATCAGTTTGAACTTCTGTCACCATGTGGAATGGAGATGGTCCTATTCTGCTCTTGATGTGGGTCTGCTTTTCAGGTCAGGGGTTTGGTTGCAAGAACCCTTCTTTAAGGGAATTTTGCCAGATGGCTTCATGTGTGCAAATAACACATGTGCACTACTCTGGATCTAGGGGTTGTGCACCTGCCATCGGGATCATTCAGAGGCTGTGATTGGTGCTTGTGAAGTTCTGTTTTGTAAACTTCTATTTTGAGCTTGAACCTTGACACCTGGAGTTCTGGTGTTGGGAAGAACAAGTCCTTACTAGAGGGAGGAGTGTATATTTTCCGTTGAGTTCTTACGGCTTAAAGTACTTTGAATCTCTTGTTACATCCTGTTCTGTAGCTGGAGTTCACCCCTGCTCTTTATCTAAATATGTTTTCTCTCTGGCTCTGGCTCCACCGTACATCTTCCCCCCAAAGAAAAATGCCAGTTAAAAAAATCTCCCATCGTTTTTACTAGGTTAGAAAGCATTTTAGACTCCTTTTCTAATCATGACCGCCTCTGCAGACAGCATCCAAACTCTGAGTCTTGACTCTTCTCCAATGGACTTGGGCATGTCTGATCCAACAGCATGGACCACTGCGATGAATAATTTAGGAATGGCTCCAATGGGAATGACAGCGGATCCTCCTTTACCTAGTAAGTAGCACTCTTGATCCAGAACAGTGCAAATGTGTCAAGTGTCCTTGTTCTTAGATAATTAATACACCCCGAATGCATAAGATCTATGCCCTGAAAGATGCAACTCTCCTTTCTAGATGAAAAATAAATACATCTGTGCTAACATGTTGCAGAAGTACTGGTGATGCTCCAGTGCTTTCCTGTTCATCTCATATTAACAAGGAAAACAAGCATAAATTGAGTTCTTTTGCCACGTACAAATTGCTCTCTATTTTTCTCCTACTTAGCTTCACTGCAACCCATGACTTGGCTCAATGGCTCAAGTTTTGACTAGAGCTATTTATAGGCATGGGCAGTTTTCTGCCTTGACTTCTGGTTGGGCAGAACTATCAGTACTACTGAGAGCCAGTATTCCAGTGATCCTGATGGTAACCAATGTTTGTAGTACCAATTCTAGCTGGACGGTATTGAAAATGGTGATTTTGGCCGTGTTTTGATGTGCAAAATGCTATATCACTCTGCCCAGTTCAAGCTCAAGTTTGCTTTCCTCTCTTCTTTAAAGTGGATTGGGGTTCTTCATGCTTCCAGCCTGGAAGTCATATTTAGTCACTTTGTTTTTTAACAGCGGAAAGAGCAACCCATCTGGGTAAACACAGGATAGGAGAGTAACTAAGCAAGTGTTCAGTGTGTTGGCATCCACAGCTTTCTTTTTAGTTACAAAGCAGGAAGAAGGGATGGGGGGCAACTCAATAAGTGACTAGAGAAGCTGTGGATGCTTCCTCTTCCAGAACTCTTCCTCTTCCAAAACCAGAAGAGACAGCTTTGTGAGAGAGTCCAGGCTGCCAAATAGCTTGACTTTTCCAAGCTCGTTGCCTTAGGAATCTCTCACAATCTTGGGCTCTTGATTGTACTGATGCATAATCTGCTTGGAATCCTCATTGGGATTCTTGCGCTGTCGTATCTGAAATGCTTGTGTCTTGCAGACTTTGACCCGGCCCTTGGAATGATGACGGGGATCCCGCCCATTAATCCATTGATGCCCGGCTTGGGAATTGTGCCACCACCAATCCTGTCAGATATGCCGGTGGCCAAAGAGATCATTCACTGCAAAAGCTGCACACTCTTTCCACCAAATCCAAGTGAGCCTTGCCTTAATGCTTGTGACCCCCCTGGAGGGATGTGGGAAATCCTTGGGGTTAGAAAGTGACACCCCACGAGGCTGCCTGGGACTAACAGTAGATCAAGAAAAGGACTGGGCTGCTGCGGAGATCTGGTTTCTGAGATTTTGAAGGAGATGGGAGGTAACAGTGCCTGGCAGAACCAAGTTGGCCAGCTGCAGGCAAGGCTACAGAGCAGCTGCTGTCAGTTTGCAGATGACCACCAGATGCCTTTTGCTCACGGAAAGTTTCCATGTCACATTTCTTGCTGTTCATAGATCTTCCTCCTCCCACAACGAGGGAAAGGCCTCCTGGATGCAAGACGGTGTTTGTTGGAGGACTGCCAGAAAATGGGACAGAAGAGACCATTGTGGAGATTTTTGAGAAGTGCGGAGAGATTGTAGCTCTTCGGAAGAGTAAAAAGCATTTCTGCCATATCCGTTTTGCTGAGGAGTATATGGTAGATAAAGCGGTTTATCTGTCTGGTGGGTATTTACTGTCTGTGCTTTAGAAGGTTCAGAGAAGGGAGGCTTTGGGTATTTAGAATGGCGCAGGCCAGAAGCTGTCATATCAGCTAGGTGGCATTTTCCCAGTTGCACTCTTACATTTCTCTGATCTCAACGATGTAATTAAGAAAGATGTAGATTGATAATAATGTTCTTTTCTAATCCAGAATGTTCATGCAGCTATTCTATCTTTCCTTCCTTAATAATTTTTTTGGGGCAAAAGGATAAAGAATATGGAAAAACACAGTAGGCCTACAAGAAGCACACAGTATAGGTAAATTCTGTGAATGATTGTGCAGTAAAAACCTCAGCGGGACAACAGACAGAAGCGTCTGGCAAAAAGTGCATTATGGATTACTGTAAAGTTCTGATGTGTGGATGAAACTAACATAAAGTATAATTTCAGACATCATCCCGAAAGGAACAGAGTTCAGGCAGTATTTGCTCTGAATCTGATGAAAGAGGAGCTCCAAAAAGAGGATTTGAACATGCCTGCCTTGCTACATTGTTCTTGGAAATAGGTTTTTTTATCGGCTATCAACCTTTTAAACTCTCCAAAGCCTACAGTTCTCCTTGAGAGGGTAAAATGTCTTGGGGCAGAGATGGGAACTGCTTGTGTTCCTGTCCTAAATGCCTGGACTCGAAATCACCCCCAAAGGCCCACATCTTTTCACCATGTCAACTGGAAGCTTTTCTGTGGTCTGACAGGCAGTTGGGGCACGAGTTGCAGCATCTGGCTGAAATTGGATGCCTGCTTCTGCTTTAGAGGAGCATCGGGATTATCTGGCGTTATGTTAGCAATGCAGGCGGTGTTAGGAATCCCCAGGAAGGTCCTCCTCTACTGCTCTCAGTGGGTCAGGCCTTGCAGCAGTAACAGCCCTCCTGGCAAACCGATTTCTCCTCTTTCCACAGGTTGAAATTGTAATAACTCTGCTTGTTAAAGGAACTGATTTGAAATGTTTTGCAGCCTTTGTGGCTGGTCAGTATGGTAACTTAGAAAATGCAAACGCTGGGAATCACTGATGGGCACAGCTGGGCATAACAGGTCATGATCGCTTATGTACCCAGCTCAAAAGAGCAATATTCCCTAAATGAAGCAGTAGCTGTTTGCATTTCTTCAGATTTTATTACCTGGCAGTGTACAAACCCCAACGTTGTAAGTGAGAGGCCAAGGAAGAATCAAGCTGCGTGAACCTGCCAGAGATGAATTCTTTGTCCATCAGGTTATCGCATCCGGCTGGGTTCCAGCACTGACAAAAAGGATACGGGGCGCCTCCATGTGGATTTTGCTGAAGCCCGGGATGATCTCTATGAATGGGAATGCAAGCAGCGGATGTTGGCCAGAGAAGAGCGCCATCGCAGAAGGAAGACAGAAGAACGGTTCCACCCGCCCTCCCCACCTCCCGTGGTTAACTATTCAGATTATGAGTGCAGTCTAGTGGTCGAAAAGTTAAAAGGTACTTGGGGATGCATTTCATTGGCAAGGTGATCATGAGACCATAAGCACTGTCCTCATGCTTAAATAATCTGTCCATTTAGCAGAGGATGATTGGCTTCACATATCATGCAAGGCTTTGGCTTGCTTGTTTCTTGAGTGAACCTCAGTTGACTGGTTCACACAACCCATTATGCCATTTACAGGCCATAGCAGTTGAGTTCCCATTTTGTACAAAGATGCCTTTGGCTTGGTTTGGATTGGGTATGATGGAGTGGGTGAACTCAGAAGATGCTATCTCCATCAGGGATCTCCCCGTCACCTGCTCTCTGCTTTTTTTAACTGGAATTCTATGAATTTCAACCTAGGACCTTCTGCAGAGAAAGCAGGAATTCTATCCCTGAGCTGTGCTGCTAAACATATATAGAGGAGAACATTGCAACTCGTTATAGGGTGAACCTCCTCACCCACCGTCTTCCAGAATACGCTTTGCTTGTGTGGACTGTTCCACCCACATCTTTACATGGGGAACTCTTCCTTTCTTGTGCTTTTTAAATATCCTTGCAAAGGGATGAATTGCTTCAATAGATGTGCCCAATAAACAAGTCTGTCCATTGCAACTGAATTAGGATTTTCCTCTTCATTCAGTCGACGCCAAGTTTTTGGAAGCAGTTCAGACGTTGCTGGCCTGGCTCGAGAGGGGGGAAGTGAACCGGCGGACAGCCAACAGTTTCTACACCATGATCCAATCCGTTAACAGCCACATCCGCCGGCTGATGAACGAAAAAGCGGTCCATGACAAGGAAATGGAGGAAGCAAAGGAGAAATTCAAACTCGCGTTGTCAGGGATTCTTGCCCAGTGTAAGTGCAAGGGGATCGCAACCAGGGGGTTTTGCTTAGTGGGCATGTACATTTCCTTGTTATATTTCCCACTGAAGGTGAGACGGAGACAGAGGAGATGTAGATCCAAAGTACGCATTTTCCTCCTTAGGGAAAATGTTTAGGTTCATTTGTTGTGCATGTCTAACAGATTCTGCCATTCTAGCATAAAACAAAGAGATGGATACATGGAGTGTGTTCCTGGGCCCAGCCTCTCTTCCTCCCCCCTGCCCAATTTCTGATGGGTATGGAAAGAGAAGAACCTCAAAGTCCAAATTCTCCAGCTTAGTAGGGGAATATGTAGGTTGCAAAGTCTGTGCCCTTCCTTCTGGTGATGAAGTGACTTCACTCCTTTTCCACTGAGGCCTGAAAAGGTGGCTTGTTCCAGAACTAAGGTACGTGACGGCCACGTTCTTCAGGCTATTGGCTTTTCGAGGCAGATACCAAGGCCCGGTAAATGTCATGTGCTTCCAAACCACTCACCCCACCAGAAGACCAGCCACTCATTTCTGCAGCAGAGGATGCCGCTGACCACTTCCGTAAGGCAGCTCCATTTTTGCCAGACACTCTAATTTCTGAGTTAATTTAGGAGCCGGCTTAAGGTTAAGCGGTCCTTTTCTTAAATCTCTCTCAGCTCTTAGTGATGGATGGTGCTTCCTACAGACTTCCCAAAGATTTTGGTGATTGGGAAGGGGCTTAGGCAACCAAGGTAGGTAGAAAGCCCAGCCTCCCCACCCCCACCTTTTCGTTTGAGGGTCTGCAGGTCATTTTGCTAATTGGGAAGTTTGAGTCTTCCAGGTAATGTAATTCTGTTGAGTTTTTCCTCTCCTTTTCCATGTTCTGAACTGCATTCCGGTCATTTAATGCTTTCTCCAGCCCTGGCATTGCTATGCAGTTTGCACTCCCGTTTCTCCCTGGCATCCACCTCCCAGCTTTAGAGGGGGCGGCTGCAGCCCTCAAGTCAAGGCCAAGTCCTGACTTGACTAGGTAGTTCCCTGGGTAACGTTGGTTGTTGGTGAGAGGATCAAAATGAAAGGACTTCCCTGGCTAAGTTGCTTTGAGTTTTCTGAGAAAAGGTGGGATTATTATGAAATAACCACCTGAACCCTCAGCTGCAGGGAGGATGGGGAGGAAGAAGTAGGAGGAGCGTTCCTGCTTCATTCGCGGCAAAACTGCTCTGGCCCGCTAGTTCTACCAGGCGAAGACTCTGCAGTTGTCATAGCTGGAGGGAGGCCCAAAATGTGACATTTGGGGACAAAGGAGGTCTTGGATGTGCAAAAGTCCAAAGCCCCTCCCTGCTCCCCTGGGGTGCCCTAGGATGGGGACCTTCCCTTGCCCCAGGCAGCAGTTTTGCCCTCCTGCTGTCATCTGAGACAACCAGAAACTGAGGGTTTTTAAGGGCAAAAGCCTCTGCAAACTCAAGGGCCACATTTTGTCCTTAATCTCCCTCCAGCGCTCCCCCCAAAGCAAAGATCAGAAAGCTTGCTGCCACTCGTTCTGGGGGTGATAGGGGCTGCATAGGACCTACAGGTTGGGAAGAAGCCTCTGCGTCTTCATAAATGGTGAGGTAGCTAATTTAATTTAATAATTTAATTTAATTTAATTTAATTTAATAATTTAATAATTTAATTTAATTTAATTTAATTTAATTTAATTTAATTTAATTTAATTTAATTTAATTTAATTTAATTTAATTATTTTATTTTATTTTATTTTATTTTATTTTATTTATTTTATTTTTTTAATTTTTTTTATTTTATTTTATTTTATTTTATTTTATTTTATTTTATTTTATTTTATTTTATTATTTAATTTAATAATTTAATAATTTAATTTAATTTAATTTTATAAATAATTATAATTTTCACATCATTAACTTCATTTTGAAACAACAAGCAGAAACCTTGCCATCAGAAAATCCATTTGCTGTGATTTTCCATATACGTTCTATACAGGTAACCCCGCTGGGAATCACACTCTCTGCTTTTGGCTTCCCAGATGTGGGTCAGCTTTGCCCATATGCTTTCAGACCCATCTTTGTAGCATTATAGGCAAGAGGTTGGCTATAAACGGAAAAGGAATGGAACAGGGCTTTGGGCCTGAGCTGCGCTTGCAGTTACGGTCTTCTGGAATAGCCCCAGCCCTGGACACGATCCTCTCGTTGCGAACAAGACCTTCTCTCCGGCTAAGCATCTGCTTTTCTCCAAGCGTCTTCCTTCCTCTTCCGTTTTCAGAGACGCTCCTCCTCCCTTTCCCATACATTGTTTCCCCTACCTTTTGATGCCACCCTCCTCCTCCTCCTCCTCAGTATCCCTTCCTGCCTTCTCTCTGATTCGACTGAACCCCCTCAAATCCAGACCCTACGGGTGCCCCGTGCTGCTGCTGGCAACGCGGCCTCTGCCATTCTGGATTTTTCCCCCCTGGGGCCTTCACCTAACAAATCCTCTTTTAAAACAAAATTGCGCTTTCTTACTCCTTTACTCCTTTTTCTTGCCCCCCCCCCCACCACTTTGGATGATATTGTGGCCCGGTTTTGCCTGCTGATTTTGAACCTGCAGTCGAGCAGATAGTGGCCGTGTACCATTCTGCCTCCAAACAAAAGGCGTGGGACCATTTCACGAAAGCGCAGCGTAAGAACATCGGCGTGTGGTGCAAGCAAGCTGAGGTGGGTATCTCCCAGTACGTTTCTCTTCGCTCCAGGTGTGCCTCTAGGCTTGCTTCTAAAGGACAGACTTGTTCAGCCCGTGGGCCTGCAAGGTAAGTGGCAGTGCACACACCCAGCTGAGGTTACAACAAAGTGTAGGGAAGAGAAGAAGTTCAGAATAGGAGAGTCAAATGGGCTGTGTGTGAGGAGTGTCGTTGCTCAGAAAATAAGGATTCCTTTGGCCTTTGAAATTTAGCCAGGATCATTTTAACTCATTGTAATCTTCATTACAATGGAGGCGCGATGGCTCAGTGGTTAAGACGCCAGGCTTGTCGATAGGAAGGTTGGCGGTTCGAGCCCCGAGCCCCGCGTGACGGAGTGAGCTCCCGCACTCGCCCCAGCTCTTGCCAACCTAGCAATTCGAAAGCATGCAAATGCAAGTAGATGAATAGGTACCACTTCGGTGGGTAGGTAACAGCGTTCCGCGTGCGTCATGCCGGCCACATGACCGCGGAATCGTCTTCGGACAGCGCTGGCTCTTCGGCTAACAAACGGAGATGAGCACCGGCCCCTAGAGTCGGACACGACTGCACAAATGTGCGGGGGGAACCTTTACCTTACTACAGTTGAAGCCAGAAGTTTTTCTTTTAGGTTTGATGGGTAAACAGTTTGAAAGAAAATCCGGGAATTGTTTTTATATATATATTATATATTTTATATCTCCCAGCCCTGCACGTTGAGGCCCCCATGCTGGGCTTTATTGAGGTAATTTCTGGTCAGCACTGAGATTAGCCTTCCTTCCTTCCTTCCTTCCTTCCTTCCTTCCTTCCTTCCTTCCTTCCTTCCTTCCTTCCTTCCTTCCTTCCTTCCTTCCTTCCTTCCTTCCTTCCTCAGTACACCATAACAATATACAAACTGTGTAACAAAACCAGGCTTCGAAGAAGAGCAAAAATGGCAAACCCGGAACATCCCACCAACAACTGACATCCAACAAAGGGGGCTCCAGCCATCCTAGCACAAGGCCTGGGAGAACAGCCGGGCTTCTCAGAAGGCCAACAGGGTGGGAGCCATCCGGATCTCAGGGGTACCTCATTCCAAGGGACAGGCACTGCAACAGAGAAGCCGGGGGGGGGGGGGAGGGGGGGCGGATGCTCTAGGCCCCAGGATCAGGTACTTGCTCTGAATTCAAGTTTCACCCAAGGACTGGGGGCTTGGACAGACCTCTTAACAGTGGCAGTGATTGAAGCAATGGGTTCTAGTTCTTCTTTCTCTGGACGCCTCCCCCGTCTCCAACATCTGTTGGAAGAGAACAGATGAATCACTGTCAGGTATGGATTAAAGGACTTCTGCTGGGGCAGGGATTTGAGACGGTGACCTTCCATTGGATGCAAAGGTGACGTTTTGAGCCATAGGGCCTGGTGTCTGCTATGGAATATTTGCAAGAGAAATGAATGTGCCAGGCGTATCTTGAAGGAAAGCATCTTAGCATCAAGATCACTAAGGTGTCCTTCCTCAACCTGGCACCTCCCAGGTGAGCTGAACTACAATTCCCATCATCCAAAGTAGTGGGGGCTGTAGTTTAAACCCTCTGTCAAGCACATAGGAAGCAGGCCTGGATTCTGGGATGCTTTTAGACAAACGGATTTGGATTTAAGATCCAAGGATTCTTCCCGGAGGTTTTATGTTTTATTGTAAACTTCTGAGAGGACCCAGAAACTCAGTTGGCAGGCTGGTAAGCCAGTGAGATTCTTCGATGAGAGATGGAGAGAACCTGGGCATGTTTGGTCTTGAGTAGGAAAGCCAAGGGAACTATAATAGCAGAAGAAAACCGACACCTGTTCTCTTGGGTTGCAGAATATGGAATAATGTTCGTGGAATAAGGCTACAGAAAGGCAAATTCTAGCTGAATGTTAGGACAAACTTCCTAACAATAAGAGCAGTTCAGGAGTGGAAACGGTTGCAGAGGAGGGCTGGGGGTTAGTGGGACCTCCTTCACCGGAGACATTCAAGCGGGGGGTAGGCTATCGTCTGTCAGGGAGCTGTCCTTGGAGCCCCTCCCATTGAGTGGGGGTGGGACTCGGGGGCCTGTATCATCCCTTCTACCCCTTTGGCCACTGATAGGATACTTACCTTATTTGCTGATAACCCGTTTGGGGATTTTACATTATACCATAAGCTAATCAATGTGGCTGGGGTACACGCATCAGGCCAAGCCATTGGACAAACCGGTGCCAAGGTCGACACGTTACCATCTGAATGCAGCCACTAGGTTTGTAACCGGCCTGGTTAAGCGTGCTGTGCAAGCCCTCCCATTATCCAGTGGGTTTGGCCCCCATTGTCTGGGTTGCCGTGACAGCCGTCAACCAAAAGGCCTTTTCATCCGGCCTCAGAAGGATCAGTGACTGCAGTGCTCATCACTGGGAGGGGAAAACATCTCGTGCTCTCCGTTCTTAGCAAACCATTAAAAAGCCCCCCTCCCCCCCAAAAAAAAAACAACACAACACACATGAGTTTTGTTGCAATCAGCAGACAGTTCAGGTAAGTTATTCTGACATGTAACCTGTAATTCAGGGCAAGGCTTTTTCCTATAAGAATTCATTGTTAGTTTTATTTCAGTAAAGGTTCAGTGGGAATGAAACGACAGGTGGTCCTTGCTTAACCACCATTCATTTAATGACGGTTCAGACTTACAACCAATTGTCACATGACCGCTGCAGCATCCCCACGGTCAAATGATCATGATTTGGGCACTTGGCAACCGGTTCGTATTTATGACCATTGCAGCATCCTGTGGTCACGTGATCGCCATTTTTTACCTTCCTGGCCAGCTTCTGGCAAGCGAAATCATTGGGGAACCACATGATTTGCTTAACGACCACGTGGTTCGCTTAACACCTGTGATTTGCTTAACGACCGCTGCAAAAAAGGTCATAAAATTGGGTCGGATTTATTAATGATCGCTTTGCTTAACCGAAATGCTGGTCCCAATTGTCATTAAGCGAGGACTACCTGTAAAAGAAAGATGAATTCAGCCTGGAGAGGAATTAATATGCTTATACCCAGAACATTTTAATTTTTTTTTTTTTACAAAAACGTGCCTTACTGTTGTTCTTTAAAACAAACAAAAGCAACCAACTCCCCTTCCTCATAGGGACACTGCAAATTCCATTAAAAGAAAGCAGAATGAATAGTAGAATGGAATGTATGCTGGAACATCCGAATCAGCTACAGTAGAGAAAGTTGATGATCTGCTGAGTGTTTTTTAGTGGTTTGAAAAAGCTGCACCTTTGGGGTGAAAAGCAGAGGAGGAAAAAACAGCCAAGAGGAGCTGAATGTGCCTCTCATAGGACAGCAATTCCCCTGTAATCATGCTGCTCTTAAAAGAAAAAATCCCGTATACCCACTCAGAGTGAGCAGCCTTCCAGGGTTTTCCAGCCCAATTTAGTACATCCGGGGCCTTTTTTGCATGCAAAATAAACAGCGGTTCTCCCCCCCCCCTCAATTGTTTGGCTCTGCACTGGCTGCTGTTTGGTTTATTGATGGTGCAAAGTTTTAAAAACGGGGTAGCAAGCCACCTTCGGAACCCTCATGGACTCCGTGGTATGAAAAAAACAGGTTTTAAAATGATGCGTGTATATTTATATTGACTGCATTATGAAAGCTGGGAGAAAAAATGTCTGCCTGAAACCTTGGGAAGCTGCTGCTAGTCAGTGGTAACTAAGTGCGCTCCAGATGTTTTGGCCTACCATCCTGTAATCCTTGCTTTCATAAATACCCCGTTGTAATCCAAAACTTCTGGAGGTCTCTGGGGAGCTTGCTCTGATGTAAACTGACTAAGCTAGATGGACCAGACGTATCTAAGCCAGGTATTTATAAAGTAGCATGCTGTGTTCTCAGGAGGCCCCTGTCCACTACGGTGGCTGCTTCTCTTTCGAATGTAGAATGGAAGAGGACCCAGTGCACCTTCCTATGATTTCACCGAAAGGCCCCTCCATGAAAGTGTAAAAAGGGCATTCAAATATTGCAGTAAATACACCTTGTTCTCCAGTAATGTTTATGAGGACATCCCTTAACGCCACCTTCCTTAACCTGGGGGTCTTCTGTATGTATGGAACTACATCGTCCATCATTCCCATCCAGAATGGCGGGCATTGGATTCCCAACACATCCCGAGGAGCCCAGTTGTGATGAGGAGGGCATGTTAAGTGAAAATTGAGAGCGGTTTGCACAAAGGCCAGAACTGCACTGTAGCATAAACAGAAAAAGCAGTGCCTTCAGGTTCTTGCCAAAGTCCCTGGCTTTTGAGGGCCCAGAGGAAGGTATGTTTTTATTGGGTCATAAAAATTCATTGACTCGTATCTGGAAGGAGTCTGACTGTAGATTAGTTTGATTTAGATGCTGTTTTTCCAGGATGGACTCTGCCCGAAGTGGCTCAAAACAAACATTTAAAAAATGCTTTTTAAATCTTAGGAACTCCGTAACCTTCACAACGATGAACTGATGGACATTCGACGAGAAGAGGAGATGGAAATGTCCGATGATGAAACAGAGTCACCCGAGATCAAAGAAACGGAAGAGTCAGGTATCCCTGTAACGCTTACGATGTGAAAAACAGAAAATGCCCCTGATTCAACTGTGAGCAAAATTCAGATATGTGTGTTCCATAATTATTTACGATGTCCCCGTCACTCACACACTAGGAGTGACCTACCTAAGCAGCGTATCTGAGTTATATAAATCAGGGTTAAGGTATCAAATCTTAAAATGCAGCTGGAGAATTATACAAATGTGCGTTGTGGAATGTCAAGGACGGGCCATAGAAACTGCTTTGTTTCTTTACTGTAATGCTGTTGCTTCCAAGTCCCCTCCTTTGAGGTGAATGTGGTCAGCTGATCTGTGCTGGCATATTAACACAACTGAGCTCAGGGATTAATATAAAATAGGGGTCAGGGCTTTGGTCATGCAGTCGTATCTGCCATCTTGACTTTTTTGCCCCCCCAGCTATTTCTGAATCAGCTATAATGTTGCAAATACAAAAGAAAATAAAAAGCATCATTTAACTCAAACAGGCAAGTCCAGTTGTGGATCAGCTACATTCACAAGCATGTGTACAACACACGCACCACCAATGATTATGGAATTAAGTCTCTTAGAACAGCCTCCCTCCGTGTGATGGCCTCCAGACTTTTATCTCCCAGGATTCCCCTGCCAATATGGCTCCTGCCGAGCATTCTGGGAATTGGTTCTCACATCTGGAGGATCCCTGCTTGGGCTAGGCTGGTTTAGAAGAAGGCCACCTAGAAGATACTTGTGGAACGTTGACCTGAAATTTGTGATGAGGAAAACTAGCCCGTCTCAGTTTTCTGTCTTCTTCCATCCCAGCTTTGGTGTCACAAACGGAAGCTCTGAAGGAAGAAAACAACAGCCTGCGGTGTCAGCTGGATGCCTACCGGAATGAAGTAGAGCTCTTGAAACAGGAGCAGAGCCAAGCAGGGCGAGAAGATGACCCAGGCAAGGAGCAGCAGCTGAACATCCTCCAGCAGACTTTACAAGGAATGCAGCAGGTGGGGGCCTCCCTTCTCTCCTGGTGCGAAAGGGAAGCATCTCCGAAACGGTGCCCTTCCCGTGGAGCAGCAGCTCATCTCCTTGCGAGACTTGTAACTTCTCCGAAACCCTCTTTCCCAGGTGGGAGGTGCAGCTGGGCTCTGCCCTTTTTAGGACTGACTCTAGAGTAGGCAAACGCTTGAGTTCTCCCCAGTTCTTCATCAGGAAAGAAGATAGCGGAAAAATCAAGGGCAGGGAAGAGGCCGAAAAGAAAAGTTAAAAATTAGGCCAGAAGTTCCATCTGAGAGGTTTGAGTCGTTCTCAGGAAGGGGCTGTAATCTGAATGCATTTGTTAGCAGTAAGTGTCATCTATGTGAGTTTTATTGGCGTTCAGGAACAAAGAAAATTGGGCTTGCTAAGAACACAAGGCAAGTTGGAAGGATATAGGCCAGTGTTTCTCAACCTTGGCAACTTGAAGATGTGTGGACTTCAACTCCAGCAAGCTGGCTGGAGAATTCTGGGAGTTGAAGTCCACACATCTTCAAGTTGCCAAGGTTGAGAAACACTGATATAGGCTATACTAGAAAAGATGCTTTCCTGGGGAATAGATTAGAAGGAAATGGAAGGGAAAAGAGTGGGAAAGCAGATGAGACTGTGGTATTGACTTTCTCTAAAGCTATCATTGGCCTTTGCTGTGATTATTCATGCATTATTTAACTCTTGCATTGTCTGGGTTGGAATTGTCTTAAATTACTACCTGGCATAGTAGTAATATTAAGTAGTAAATTACTACACTGCACTTCATTTTCCTCCATCATTCCAGCATCTTCTGAAACTACAGGATGAGTGTGAAAGAAGAGAAGCTGAATTGGAAAAAGCAAAAGAAGAAAAATTACAGCTTGACAAATTGCTTGAGAGACTGAAGGAAAAGGTAGGAGTCGTTCTAAGCTGATGCCAGAAAAAAAAATCATTTTTCAATGTACACTTCTAGCCCACCCTTATATTTCAAAGAATATAATTTTAAATATATGGGCAGTAACAGCTCAGAAATCAAATAGATGGAAGTTGGCCACCGATTTTGAGAAGTAGGTGTCCTGTCTTCCATAACTCTGGTTATATTTCCTCTGAAAGAAAGAAAAAGAAAAAAAAAGCCACTGGGTAGATCTAGATTCTGTGCCAAGGAAATTTTCAGTTTTGATAAATGCAGATACGTATTTCATACGTCTGATTATTTGAGAATGGCAATACTTAGATGCCTGTCGGTTACAACATTTTAGTTGACTTTTCATACTTCTGGTGAAGAATTTGGATGTTCCCCAGATAAAGAAATCATAGTCTTGTCTTATAGCAGTATTGCTTTTTGTACCAGCTTGCCTTTTTATACAATGCTTCTCAGCCAACAGTTCTCAAATACTGTTGGGTTTAGGTGGTCCATTATTTTATGGGGCTTTGTTTTATCCAAAAACAAAGTCCATTTTATTTATTTATTTATTCATTCATTCATTCATTCATTCATTCATTCATTCATTCATTCATTCATTATCCATCCATCCATCCATCCATCCAATTTATATGGCTGCCCATCTCAACAAGGGACTCTGGGCGGCAAACAGCATTAAAATAAAATATAAACAATTGCAAAAATTACAAAAATTAGAATCCAAAGCAACCGAGAAACATTAAACCCCAATCGCTAATACAACCAAGAAGCAGGTCCCTGCACACACACACACACACTTTGAAAAAGATTAGCAGCTACGCTGCTTTTGTTTTCTTGAATAACCAAGTAACAGGCTGGTAAATTCCTTATTAAACTTGGTAGCAAAGCTAAGCCTGTTTTAATCATCAGGAAGGCAGGGGGCTCTTGCCTGAAGGATCATCCACTCAGGGGATTGTAACTCTTCCTTTTTCCAATGAACGTAGCAAGAACTGGCAGCTGGACCTGACCGAGGGACAGACTCGGTGGATCCTAAAGATCGCGTAAGATGTCTCCTGAACTTTGTGAACGGTAGTACTTGCCATACCTGTCTGCATGCATTGCAATTCCATTGCAGCTGATCTACTTATTTGTTATTCTATGTGAAAAGGAATGAATGAGAATTTCACCTGGGAATAAAATATAAAGTAGCTTTTCCCCCCAACCTGCTTTTTAAATGATGTCATTTAACTGTATAGTTATTCCAACATCTGCAGAGGGCAAGTAAGAAATCAGCATGTTGTTAAGGGACAACTCTTGTGCCATATACTAACTCCCCTTAATTCCTTTTAGGGCAGCAACTTGTCACCCGTCTGCTCAGTGGGTCCAGAGAAGGAGAGCCTGCTTGAGGGAGGACTTCACAGCAACCCCTTAAGATTGGAGAGGGAAGCTTTACTAGTGGGTAAGGACCACTGAGCTGCAGGGTCCTTGGGGTTTAGATTCAACTTAGGAACATTGGAAGCTGCCTTGCACAAGGCACCATTCGTTTAGCTCTGAAACGTCCACGCTGGCTGAGAGACGCCTTCCAGGTTTTCAGATGGAGGCCTGGGCCATTCCTCTTTCGGTCTGAATCTGATAAAACATTTTTTTTTAATCCGTTCAATTGTGTCTGATTCTCGGAGACTGCCTGGACAAGTCCCTGCAGTTTTCTTGGCAAGGTTTTTCAGAAGTGGTTTGCCATTGCCTCCTTCCTAGGGCTGAAAGAGAGGGATTGGCCCAAGATCACCCAGCTGGCTTTGTGCCTAAGGCAGGACTAGAACTCACCATCTCCCAGTTTCTAGCCTGGTGCCTTAACCACTACACCAAACTGCCTCTCTGATCAAACATACGCTGTAGCAAAGCCTGTTGTCTAGCACAGTTTAATACTGAACTCCAGCTTTTTGCTCCAAGCTGTGAACCCAGCCTAGTTTTAGGTGGTTGCTTCTCAAGATGTTGCTCAAGGGCACTAGGAATGATCTCCAGCAATGCAGCACATACCTGATCAGAATTAAAACTGCACATATATGGCAAACCCCTGGATACGATGGCAGAACAGTGGCAGCCTCCAGTGTTCCTTCTCTCCCTTTGATGCTGTGCTACTTGAGCATTCCTTTTGGGTGGTGGTAAGGAAACCCCCCAAATGTTCTCCATCAGGGGTGTGCACAAAGGGATAAAATGATTGTGTTCTGGTTGCTTTCCAGAAGGGCTGCAAAACCGTTGGGGTCAGCCGTGTTTTGGCAGGAACAAAACCCAGAAGGTTGGGATTTGGGACACAACAAAATCCAGACAGGGCAATTTGGGCAAGGCTGGCACACATCACTGTCTCTTTCCCCTCCTCCGCGCAGAAGATCACTGGCCTTCCCACCCACCAGTGCCCCAGGGGGCATATCCTGCTGGCTTGCCTCCCCAATCTTTCTGCTTTGCCGAGGGGAGAAGGGAAAGAGGCGATGACGTGCACCAGCCATGCCCTTCCTTCCCTCCCTCTCTCCCCTTAGCTGTTGGTCTCAGTGCCCTTGCCTTATTCCCTCCACTCCTCCCTGCCCCAAATCACCTTTGCCTGGAAGAGCCCCATTTTATTCCACCCACAGAGCAAAACACTCAGAATGTGCATGTTTCAGTCCAGGCCCAGGTCATCCAAAAACAGCTGTTCTGCGCACAGAATGGTTTATGCACAGAACATTTTCTACTTAGCACTCCAAAACACAGAAGGGCTCTTCTAAGAAATGAGGGTGCGTTCTGTGCTTCTGGAATCCCTACCTCCTGAGAATAACATCCTCCCCTCCCTCCCCCCATTTTTTTTAGGGATAATCTCAACTTTTCTGCATGTTCACCCTTTTGGGGCAAGCATCGAATACATCTGCTCCTACCTCCAGCGCCTGGATAGTAAGGTAGGTGGGCAAATTAAAATGTAAACTGCTAGGTGGTCTTTGCCACCTTTAAATGCATCCCAGGCTTTTGATACTCAAGGAACCCCTTCTGCTTTCAAGAGTGCCCGCAGCTGCTCTTCCATTGTGTGGTTCAACGGGGGCCAAGTAATGCAAACTGTGTGCTTGAACCCCTATTGACTGAGTTTGCATCTCATCCTGAGATGCTATTCCTTTTTTATTTTGTGTGATCTGAGCCATTGGGGTTGGTTTATCACTTCCTGAACCAGCCACCCTGGTTTATTCAGTAAGCCATGCTTAAAGCATAACTTGGTGTGCTGTGCAGACCTAGTCATTGTGCTTTATAAGTCATAGTTTCTGGCTTAGCATAACGTGAACTTCTCTGATTGTAGCTTGTACAGCAAACTGGTTAAAACAAGTTTTAAAGCCCTACATGGCTTGGGGCCAGGTTATTTGAAGGACCGCCTTTTCCCAGTTACATCTACCCAACCCACCAGATCGGGGAGGCAGGGTATGTTGCGGGTCCCCCCCCATTAAGGAGGTCCACCTAGTGGGACCAAGAAGAAGGGCCTTCTCCGTGGTGACCTCCTCCCTGTGGAACATCATCCCCGCAGAGATAAGACTGGCCCTCACCTTAATACTCTTCCGAAAGGCCCTGAAGACATGGTTTTGCCAGCGGGCCTGGGGATCCCAGGTTGATGCGGAGCCCATCAGGTGGTTTGTTTGAATGTATTGTTGTCGCCAGGGGGGTAGAGAGAGTAGTGGGTTTTGTATTAGGGGTTTTATTTCAGTAAGCTGCCCGGAGTCACCCTGAGGGGGTTGAGCGGCCATATAAATTTCTTTAATAAATAAAATAAAAATGTTGTGAATTCAGACATTGAGTAAGAAGGTTGAAGATGCCTTGGGTCTGTTACAAAGGCCTGCACCTATCTTCCTAACCATCCTACGGTTAAACGATAAAGACACTGACTAGTTTTCATCAGTTAATACCATTGTTTAATAAAGAGTATGTGGGAGATGCTCTTCAGAAGTCAAAAGATAGATTTTCTCTTTTCGGACCTCTAGCGTGGCAATCAGCTTAACCAGATGCTTTTGATAGCAGTTTTACTATCCCAAACATTGAGGGGTTATCCCGGTTTGTTCGTTTTAGCGAGATCCGCTTCTCTTTTTGTAGATTTGCGCGAGTGAAGTGGAAACCCTTATGACACGACTCCAGCACACTTTCAAACAAGAGATGAATGGGGTTGGAGCAAGCCTAGAAAAGAGGTGGAAATTCTGCGGCTTTGAGGGACTGAAGACTGTAACCTGAACTTGAAGCCGGAAGTGCTTTGAACACTAGCAGAATGTGCAATATTTGCAGTATACGCAGATGTGGGTTCCCCTTGGGAAAGCCAATCCTTGAACTACATCAAGAAAATGGGGGGCCAGTTTTTAAGGACTGTAAGGTTCTGGTTGTCTTTTTGTTTGTTTGTTCATTAACAAATCGAGCCCTTTTGCAAAAGACTCATGCACACTTTTGGGTTGATACTAACCCTATCCTTTGGATCTTTGATACTTTTTACAACTCCTGTTGGCAAAAAACATTTTAATAGTTTATTTGAACATGACACACTCAGGCCTCTGTTAAATGTTTTTACCATTGAGAGCAGCTGAAAAATAAAATATTCAGTAATCACGTCGGAGGCACTTCTTTTCCGGCCCCTAACGTCGTTTGATAATACAGAAAGACGCTCAATATTTAGGAGCAGAATGTTTCTGCAACATTGCAACAAAAATGTGTTGTGGGCAGTCCGTATCAAAGGAGTGAAGCTTTCAAACTTGTTCAGATTTGGAAGTTGAGGGTGAGCAGTGAACATTTTGGTGTGGTCAGAGCAAAAAGCAGCAGCAAAAAAAATCCAGATCAATCTCTTCAAACTGAGGGAACAGGTATTAAAATGGCAGGTGCAGTTCCTTGTAATCAACATCCACATATATTCAGACAGGTTCTGAAGTGTTGGTAACTAGCTAGAAAAGGGATCTTGGGTTGTAGTGAGTAGGTGAATGAAAACATCATTCCAGCATAAGGATTCGGTGAGAGACTATGTTGAAAGAGAACTGAGTAAAATCTCCAGACCCAGAGCAGAGGAGTCATCATGACACATTCATATAAATCAAGGGTGGGATCTCGCTCACAGTAGAGGATAGTTATTCTATAACTAGTTTTATCTCCTATTTGTTGGGATGAATTGCAGCATTTCCAGAGGACCGCAAGCTGAAACGGGGACATTTAGGACAAGATTTTGAAGTAGGATTTTGAGCATATTACTGTTTCCCTTCTGTGGTGGATGTAAGACTGGCTCAAGCAATAGTCAAGGACGACGCTATAATTTGGGCAGCCCATTCTAGAATTGCCAATAATCTGAATGTGATATATCTTGCTCATTTAGCATGTTCACAGTCAGATCTACCATTAGGGAAGGCAGCCATTTGAAGAGACAGATGCTGAAGGGTGGTGATAGTAGATTCTTGGCTGCTCATCCTGATCCTCACAGCTGTTCCCTGGGTTGGAAGACAGTGAAGTGGGTCATGCAGTCCCCTCTCCCCTAAGGCAGTGTTTCTCAACCTTGGCAACTTGAAGATGTGTGAACTCCAACTCCCAGAATTCCCCAGCCAGCACGGGGGGGTCGACCATTGGAATACCTGAATTATAAAACCCTTCTCTGAATCAATGGGCACAACAAGCGGATTTGCAATCTCAGGAGCGGAGATCATATACTTAAACTTTGCCTGCAGGCATCTCCCGGGCGGTTGCGTCTATGGGTGGGGGTCCTGCTTGTTCCCTGTCGCGCATGGTGACGTCACAGGGAAGCGACTCCCCCGTGCTTTAGAAAGGCAGGAAGACACCGTAAAGATGCCTCCGAAAGGGAAAGGCGGCGGCAAAGGGGCAAAGGGTGAGGCCGATTTCTTCTCTGTCCCAGTTTCTGCTTCCCACCCCTGCTGGGAAAGGAGCTGACCAATTCTGCTCGCCCAGCATGAAGCGGTCTTGCCTTAAGGTGGGCTGGCAAGGAATTCTGGGAGTTGTAGTTCTTAAGAGACTCCTGGAAGAGGGGCTCTGTAGACCGACAGCTCCCCAACTAAGTTGAGATGGCTCTGACAAATGCTTCTGAACCCTGTTTGTAGCATAGAATAAGGGGTACAAGTTGGCAGCTGGGATGTGCAGGGCTTCCATTGGTCAGAATACAAATGCCCCATCAAGGCCAGCCAAAATTTCACAAACTAGGGAACAAGCTTTCCTCTTCCGCTCAAAACTTGCCCTTGGCTGGATGCTAAGAGAAATGCTCCTTATGGGCACTGTGCATGAGGTGGAAGCCCCAAAGAATGATATTCAGGGTGGTTCTAACCTTGTCCTGCTGGCTGTCTGATTCCACCAGGTGAGGAGTGACAGCTGAGGTGCACCCGAAACAGGCAGTCCAGCCCCACCCATCAGATTCAGCAAATGGAGGTGAAATCGTGTTAACTGTCCACCCAGTTTCACTGTTGCTTTCCCTTCTTGTGTCTTTAAAGGAGGAGCATCGTCTGGCAGTGACACAGCTGACAAGAAAGCTCAAGGGCCCAAAGGAGGCGGCAGTGCAGTGAAGGTGGGTCTTCTGCTCCCCCCCCCCCCGTTTGAGATGGTGCCCGAGAATGCAATTCCAGTGAGAGTAATGAGGTGTCGTTCTCTCAAAGCCAAAAATATTTCAGGGTGGAGAGAGTCCAGAGAGAAGGTGGCAGTGATCTGGATTTGCCACAAAATGCCCAGTGTCATAAGTCGGTTAATATGTTTTTGTTCAATAAATAAAACTAAAGATATTTGGCTTGTGGTTTTTAGGGAGTGTCTTCAAGTCAGTCTTGACTTCTGGCAACCACATGGACAACGCCTTGCAGTTTTCTTGGCAACACTTTTCGGAAGTGGTTTGCCATTACTTTCTTTCCGGGGCTGAAAGAGAAGGACTGGCCCAAAGTCACCCAGCCGGCTTTGTGTCTAAGGAAGGATTAGAACTCATGGACTTTGGGTTTCTAGTCACTACACCAATCTGGCTCTCTTTGTTATTTTTACTTACATATTTTTATGCAAATATAAAAAAAATAACTGAACAATGCTTTTGGGTAAGGGAAAAATCACTAAATTAAATGTTACTACCAAATAATCTCAAAGCTCTACTAACTCAAATCTCTCTGATTGTTTGCTACTCAATCCCTTCATCTGAAGAAGCCAAAAATTCGAATCTAAGACTATCTGCCTTCAAAGTGTGAGTTTCATCACTGAATTATCAGCCTTTTCAAGCAAGCACTCTTTGACAATTAGAAATCAATTACCCTGTAGAAAAATGGCTTGCTTCTCAGCCTCTCACCATCCTTACTCAACTAGGCATAAATTGGGAAACTGAGCTGGGGCACTAGAGACTGCATCAAGTCAAGAATTACTGACTGAGAAGCAAATAAAACTATGGCTTCGCTGCCAGTATTAAGGAACATAACTGTAGGAGTATTCTTAAGCCAAATGTGGAAGGACTGTATGTGACTAATCTGTTTTGGGTTGGATATTTTTTTTTTGTAGGTGAGGCATATTCTGTGTGAGAAACACAGCAGAGCTCTGGAAGCCTTGGAGAAACTCAAGGCTGGAGTGCGTTTCAGTGAGGTAGCTTCCCAGTATAGTGAAGACAAAGCCAGACAAGGGGTAAGTCCTTTTTTTGAAACTAGAGCAAGAACAAGGACTGATAGAATGTCTGAAGGTGCAGCTACTGTTTTCCCCTCTTTATTTAGAGGACCTGTAAGCAGCTCGTTTCCCCCATGACTGCTTCAGTTACCTCCTTTGAAGAATAATAGGTCCAAAGGGAAACTCTGCTGTCCATTAAACTTTGGGGATTCTAGGATATCTGGGATCTGGACTTAAACATAAGGAGTAGTCAACTGTAGAAGAAATACAGAGAAGTTAGTAAAAACAGCATAGGTCCTTGCTGGATGTGGGGTCACTAGTATGTATGCATTTTTTTTTTTAGAGTAACTGAGTAGATGGGCAGAATGTTAGCCCTGGAATCTGGGCAATAGGTACTTCCAGAGAAAGCAAACCGTACTTTTAGGAGCCTGTGGTGGAAGTTGTGGGTTGCAATGCTTCACAATGGAAAGTGAGGTTCAGGTTTACAATCTAGACTTTTAATGGCCACTGTCTTTCAAAACAGGGATATGTAGATCAGCTCTACTGATAGATTGCAGAATCAGCTGTCAAGAGATGAATAGTTTTTTCTCTGGTTGCATCACTAACTACTTTACCTTTTCTCTTGCTGTTGCCCAAAATTAGGCTACTTAAGTTCCTAACCTACAGGATCTGAAATGCAGGATAATACACGTATATACAGATTATTCTAGTAAATGATTTATAGGGTGGAATAGGTCATTGCCACCGCCGTTTGCATTATTCCCTCATTTGCTAGATCTTGTTTGTTAGATCTTGGGATTCTAATAACAAAGTAGATCCAAGAAACCTGCTACCCACTGGCTTTAGAGCAGTGCTTTCCAAACTGCCGCCGTTGGTGACACACCAATGGCGGCAGCGGCGGCGGCCTTGCTAAAATGCAGAAGCGCTGATGGCGCGCCGCTGCCGCCGTGCACGCCCCTGCACGACACACTGTGTGTTACGACAGTTTGGAAAGCTATGCTTTAGAGCGTTAACACCCCCCCCTTGTGCCTGTTTTCCAGGGAGATCTCGGCTGGATGAGCAGAGGCTCCATGGTGGGCCCCTTCCAGGATGCAGCGTTTGCCTTGCCTGTCAGCAGCATGGAGAAAGCGGTGTATACTGATCCCCCCGTTAAAACCAAGTTTGGATATCACATAATCATGGTTGAAGGGCGAAAATAATAAACACCAGCTGCTATGCCGGGAGTTGGTCTCTTGTTTTTCTCTCCCCTTGTCAAGGGTTGTGAAAAAAGAAAGAGTTGGCTTCTCTTGCAGTGCGTGTTGAGGTGGCTTGAAGTGCCTTGCTGTTGCCTGTTTTTTTCCCTGCTTGCTCCAATCTATGTGATGTTATTCCACAATATAGAGGTCTCCCAGTTTGTCCTTTTTCTGGGGCCCAGAATTAGGCTGACCATACGTCCCATTTTGAATGGGACAGTCCCGTTATTTAAACAATTCCCGACTGTCTTGTCGTTTAAGAAAAATATCCATTTTGTCCCGTTTTTTAAAGTTCCTGCGGCGAAGTGCGCACCCGCCCACGCACCCACTTTGTCTGGCAAGCCGTGGGTAGGGTCCCATTTTTCTCTCAAGGAAATATGGTCAACCTACCCAGAATTGAATTCCAGGGGTACCTGGCAGAGTCAGTCAGAAGTATTCATTTATTTATCAAATTCATCACCGCTCATCTCCCCCCTGGGAGGGACTCTGGGCGGTTTACAATAAAAGCACAATAACAATATAATACAAGTAAAATACAACAAATATAAATACATGATAAAATACAAATATAATGAAGTCCAGATGGTTAAAAGTCTCTATCAATCCGCAAGTAAAACGGGCTGTTCTTCCGTTGCATTTGTTTCCTTTGAGTACAGCAAGTCTTCTTTTGTTCATATTTGGGATTTTGTTTTTATATTTCATTTGCTTTCTTTTGTCCATAGAAAACTCATTTCTTTTGTCCACTTCTTGCACACAGGTAGGATCAGACCCAGGGACTGCCCTCTGGCTACAGCAGGGGTGGGTAACCTTTTTTCTGCCAAGGGCCATTTGGATATTTGTAACATCATTCAGGGGCTGCACAAAACTATCAACTTAAAACTTAGCCTGCTATACTTGGCCAAACATTTAATTAACTCACCCCTAATGTGATGGCTGGAACCGCTTCTCTTTGGTGAGGCGTGTGATGTTAGCTGGTATTGTTGATGTTGCTACTCGCAACTGCTGTTCCAGGTTTGTGTCGGTCAGTCTGGAGCGCAGTCGACTCTTTGCGATGGTAAGTTTTGAAAAGAACTGCTCGCAGCAGTAAGTTGTCCCGAACACAGATGCATATTTCAATGCATGCCTCCTCAAAGTGGGAAATTCATCATTGCTTATGTAACGTTTATAGAACTCAAGCAGTGGGAGGTGGTTGTACCTAGCTTTCAGCTCCTCATTGCTTTGCAGCTGAATGATTTCGTGTTGTAGGCTATCAGGCACATCAACTGGTTCCACATTGAACGGTGTAGCAAAGATGTTCAGTTCCATTTGTTTACTTTTCACATCCTTGAATCTTTCATTAAATGCCTCAATTAGTTTCGCACATTCACCAGCATATTCAAGTGTCGTAGAAGGCTTTTGTCCTTCCAGAGTGGGGAAATGCACCGTGTTATTCCTTTCGAGTTGCACTTTCCAGAGCCTTAATTTAGCTTCAAAAGCTTTCACGTTTGAAAGCAGGGACCTGAGAAGCTGGTTGGGGCCCTGCAGCTTGACGTTCAGCTCTGAGAGGTACTTGGTAATGTCCACCATGAATGCTAGATCACACAGCCACTTGCTATCATTGAGTTCCCTGACAGGTTTTCCCTTCATCTCCATGAACTGTTTGACTTCATCCCGCAGTTCGTAAAACCTCATGAGCATGTCCCTGCGACTCAGCCACCGCACTTCACAGTGATAAACAAGATCACTGTACTCAGAGTGAAGATAATTCAGTAACTCCTTAAACTGGTGGCTGTTAAACCCTCTGCTTTTGACAAAATTTATGCATGACACTACTGTTGACATCACATTGTTGAGCCGCAACGACTGTGCACAGAGACTTTCTTGGTGTATGATGCAGTGGCAAATAATTAAATCACTTGGATCAAGACTGAGACGATTCAGTTCTTTCTTGACAAATGCAACTAACCCTTTTTGCGAGCCAACCATGGCTGGAGCTCCATCTGTAGTAAGGCCACTTAACTTTTCAAATGTTAGCTCGAGTTTTTTCATTGATAAAACAAGTCTCTCAAACAAGTCCTCACCTCTTGTAGTGCCATGCATGGCTTCCAGTGACAGCAGTTCCTCTCTCGTGTCAAACTCTGCAGTTATCCCACGAATGAAAACAGCCAGTTGGGCAGTATTTGTTATGTCCGTTGTCTCGTCACAAGCCAGAGAGAAAAATTGGAAATCACCTGCAGAATCCCTCAGTGTTTTTTCAATATCTTGTGCTAAAAGTCAGTAATCCGATATGAGACGGTTCTCCGAGACAAACTAACACTTTGAAACAATTTTACTTTGTCTGGTGCTAACAACTGCACAGCAGCCACCATGCATTCTTTCACAAACTCTCCCTCTACATGAGGCCTCAGCCTCTGCGATTAGCTCGCTCACTGCATAACTCGTCTGAATAACGTCTCTGTTACAATGAGGCCTAGTGACAGTAGCTTGTTGTGATTCCAAACTCCGCTGAAGAGCATTGATTTTATCCAGATGCATTTGGCCTCCCAATTCATTGAGTTTAGCATGTTTTGAGCTGTAATGACGCTCCAGATTGGATTTTTCATTACTGCCAACACATTGCCACAAACTAGGCACACAGGTTTGCCTTCGGCTTCAACAAAAAAATCATCATTTACCCATTTCTCTTGGAAAGATCGGCACTCTGCATCAACTTTTCTTTTCTTTGTATTCGCCATTTGTAGGATGTCACACAATACAGGCAGACGGCCGCGGGCAGGCAGGGCTGGAAGCTCCCTCTTTCCTGGCTGCAAAAGGTATCCCAACCTCCAGAAGGCCCAGGCTCGGAAGGCTCCGGCTCCGTGGGTGGCAACCCCCCGACTAGCAGCCCGGGTGCAGCAGGCAGGTGAATGGCGGGCGTGGAACAGTCCTCAGCAGCTGGGGCAGGCGCGACGGGCAGGCAAGGCAGAGGAGAGGCAGCCGTGGCGTCGCAGTATGTGGCCCAGTCGGCTCGGGTCCCGGGAGTGTCCACGGTGGGTCCTGGCGAAGCGGGTACGGGACGGAGCGGCAAGGTGAGCGGATCGGGCGTGCGTGCTTACCACGGCGGCAGTCCCGTCAACGGCAGGCAGCTCCTCTTCAGGGCGGCGCGAGTCAGCAGGCGAGGCTTGGGGTCCGGAGGCGGGACGCGATTCTGGAACCGGCAGGCAGGCAGGTCCGGATCAGGATCTACCACGGCAGGGTCCGGCGCGGAGGCGGGAGCGGCGCTGCTTGGCTCGGCTTCGGAGGCGCTGATTGGCGGGGCTGTAACTCCTTTCGGGTCCCCTCCAATCAGCGCCTCCGGTTCTTCTGTCGTTTTCGCGCCAAGCCTGCTGCTTCTGGCAACTGGCTCCTCTTCTAGCTCGGAGTCCAGCATGTCGGCCGGTAGCGGCGTGAGCGGCGCGATCCCGACAAGCCTGCGGCGGGCCATACCAGATGATTTCGCGGGCCTTATACCCACCCCTGCACTACATGGATATAGGGTCTGATAGACAATCTACCTTTGCTATCAGAACAAAGCAAAAGCTCAAATGTATTTACATGCATATGCACGTGTGAATTTATCCTGCGTTTTCATTAATAGTCTTGCTTGGGGATTATTTTTGTCGGAGCAATGATTGTGGGCTGTGTCGGTCAAAAACAAGTTATGCCTTGCTGGTAGAGATGCACGGACGCCAGCGGAGATGCCTTTTGTTAGTGGCCCGGACTGCAGGCTCGGGAGGGTTAACCTTTCGGCGGTCTGCCCTGTCACGTGACGCGCGCACATTGGAACGCGCGTCACATGACCCACCTTCCATCACAAGAGGGAAGGTGTTCCTCTTCTCTCCGTCGGCAGGTTTTCTTTTCCTTCTGCGGGAGGCGATTGGCTGAAGGGCGAGAGCGGAGGGCCGTGATTGGCTGAAGCAAGTCGGTCGGAAAGTCCAGCGTCACTCGGGGAAAGAAGCAGGGAATGGCCGGAACGAGAACCCAGCGGGGCGCGGGGCCGGCGCTGGCCGCGCTGCTGACGGCGATCGGCCTGACCGCTGCGCTGGACAACGGGCTGGCGCGGACGCCGCCCATGGGCTGGCTGCACTGGGAACGCTTCCTCTGCCAGACGGACTGCGAGCGGGAGCCCCGCCAGTGCATCAAGTAGGCGAGGCTGCCCCTAGATTGGGACGGGCAGCATTGCTCCCGGCAGGACCTACTTCCGCCATCAGCCCCAGCCCGTGGCGAAGGATAGTGGCTGTAGTCGGGAGCGCCCAGGGGGTGCGCGGCGGGGGAGCCGGAGAGGTCGCAAGGACAGCGGAGACGTGTCTCTAGACCTGGATTCTGGGGCTGAGCCCGTGCTGCTTCCTCTTTGGGGAGTCACGTTGAAATCTCCCTCCTCCCACCCCAAATGTCACCTTGAGACGGTTGGCACCAACCCACTTTTTGCTTCCCCCCCCCCCGCTTTCAAAACCCGTCATGCAGAGAAACCCCAAAGCGCCCCCTCTGTGCTGGGTGTAGGATGAAACGTGACAACCAGGCCCGCTTTAAAAGGTTCCTCTCTGCAAATGAACTAATGTGACATGCGCTAATGTGCTGATAAATCCCGGCATGGGGCCTCTGGGAGATGCCTCAGCTCTGCCCCCTCCCGATTGCGCCTCCCTGACTCCTCCCTGCTTAGCCAGTCCCTCACCCTCAGAGACAGGCCTGACTCACACATTCCCCTCAACCAGGCTGGGCTTAAACCAGCTGACCAGGGCTCACAGAAGAGTCAGAACCAAACCAGGTGTCAAGTACAGCACAATCTGTGAAATCAGAACAGGATTTGGCTGCCTCAGATCCTCCTCAGCAAAGGTCCCAGGGCTGTTCCCGCAGGACTCTGGTCCCGCTGGCTGGAGGATGGCTTCTCCTGGCTCCAAAGTATGTTGCTCTCTCCTGGGACCTTCAGTGCTTCAGCTCTTTCTCTCACAGGATTTCACCTTCTGCCTTCTTCTCCAGGTCCTCTGACCCACTCTTTCAGTGGTGGGACCCTTTTATTCAGTTTTCCCTCCATTCTAGCTCTCTCCTGATTGGTGGCTCTGTTTTGGACTCAATGGTTTAATTGGCCTTAAGCCTAGCCATTTCATTGGCCCCAAAGTCTGGGAACAGACCAATGCCCACACGGTTCTGATTTTATGCAGCCTCTTCCCACTGGCTGAAAAGGACAGGTTTTCAAACCTCAGAGTTAATAAGGGTGAAGCAAATGTGTATTCTCAATATAACCCTCTCTTAGTTGATTTACACCAGAATAAAGCACTGATTGAATTCACATTGTGCTAAGACAGCCTTTCTCAACCTTTTGACCCTGGAGGAACCCTTGAAATATTTTTCAGGCCTGGGGGAACCCCTGCACATTCAGGCTCAAATATAGGCCAGAAGTTACAAAATTACTATATTTGTTTCATGGGTAGGCCTTTCTATACGCATTAACAGTGTTCTTAAACTAAAAATAAAGAATGAAACTTACCTCTTTAAAGTGAAGTCCGAATTTGAAATAATTTTTTAAATAAACCATGATCTCCCAGGGAACCCCTAGTGACCTCTCGTGGAACCCGACGGGTCCACGGAACCCTGGTTGAGAAACCCTGATCTAGTGGTTAAGGCACCAGGCTAGAAACCGAGAGACGGTGAATTCTAGTCTCACCTTAAGCATGAAAGCTGGCTGGGTGACTTTGGGCCAGTCACTCTCTCTCAGCCCAACTCACCTCACAGGGTTGTTGTTGTGGGGAAAATAGGAAGAAGGAGTACTAGGTATGTTTGCCACCTTGAGTTATTTATAAAAATAATAAAGGCGGGATAAAAAAAGCTAAAAAAAAATGAAACATCTGCAAGAAAACAACCAAGCTCAGAGAACACCAAGAACTCCACAGTTCAACCCTGAGCTACAGATATTCTCTTCTATTGGTCCAAGGTTTTGTTTGTGGCATTTCTAACTTGGGTAGGAAGTGATAGACTGGTTGCTACTCAGGATAGACAACGCTAAGCTACACAGGGAATGAAAGAGGCGTGACTGTTTCCTTTCAGTTTCTGCTTCCCTATTCACAGCCGGCCTTTTGCTCTTCCTCTTTTCTCTCAGTGAACAGCTCTTCATGCAGATGGCTGACCAGATGGCTATGGACGGATGGAAAGACGTTGGGTACCGTTTCCTGTGCATCGATGATTGCTGGATGGCTCCCACCCGCGATGAACAGGGCAGGCTGCGGCCAGACCCCAAACGCTTCCCCAGCGGAATTGAAAGACTCGCGGACTATGTGAGTGGGTCCTTGGGAACTTTCTCCCGGGAGCTTCTTCCAACTTGGGGCAGCCGGAAATTAATTCAGGAATGCTGGATGGATGGAAACTGCTGCTGCTGCTAATCCAATTCCCCTCTAGAGAAGGTGGAAGAGGTTTCCTAAACAAAGCACATTCATGTTTTGCCTTCTTTATTAATTTCTAACTGCAAACCATAAATTAACAAACTTACGCCCTTGACCTACCCTCCCCACAATTCTATAAGGGTTATTCTGCTGGATCAAATTGAAAAAATCTACCTTGGGGTGGGGTGCGGGTTGACTTTCTGTTTCCAACTAATTGCTATTTCTCAAATCTTGGAAGCAGGATGTAATGGGAACAGCTGATTCCTTGTTCTCTGTCTTCGGCAAATGATATTTAGAGGTAGATTGCAACTGAAAGCCAGTTTGGTCTAGTGGTTAAGGTGCTGGGCTAGAAACCAGGAGTCTCTGAGTTCTAGTCCCGCCTTGGGCATGAAAGCCGGCTGCGTGACCTTGGGCCAGTCACTCTCTCTCAGCCCTAGGAAGGAGCCAATGGCAAACCAGGAGACACAGAGTTCTAGTCCCGCCTTGGGCATGAAAGCCGGCTGCGTGACCTTGCGCCAGTCACTCTCTCTCAGCCCTAGGAAGGAGCCAATGGCAAACCAGGAGACACAGAGTTCTAGTCCCGCCTTGGGCATGAAAGCCGGCTGCGTGACCTTGGGCCAGTCACTCTCTCTCAGCCCTAGGAAGGAGCCAATGGCAAACCAGGAGACACAGAGTTCTAGTCCCGCCTTGGGCATGAAAGCCGGCTGCGTGACCTTGGGCCAGTCACTCTCTCTCAGCCCTAGGAAGGAGCCAATGGCAAACCAGGAGACACAGAGTTCTAGTCCCGCCTTGGGCATGAAAGCCGGCTGCGTGACCTTGGGCCAGTCACTCTCTCTCAGCCCTAGGAAGGAGCCAATGGCAAACCAGGAGACACAGAGTTCTAGTCCCGCCTTGGGCATGAAAGCCGGATGGGTGACCTTGGGCCAGTCACTCTCTCTCACCCCAACTCACCTCACAGGGTGGCTGTTGTGGGGAAAAGAGGAGGAGGAAGGAGTAATAGGTATGTTCCCCACCTTGAGTTATTTATAAAAATAATAAAGGCGGGATAAAAATTAAATAAATAAATAAATAAACTGTGGATGGTGGTTTTACTTGGCCATTCCATCTAGTATGTGTGAATAAAACTAATTGCTTATCTGGTCTGAATTTCTGCTCCCTCTGCTAAGTGGCGGCATATTTTTTAATAGGTAGCTTTTTTGTTTTTTTCTCTCTCTCTCTTTCTGGCCCCTTAAAAGCAGCCTATCCAAACCTGGGGCCAGATGTTTTGGAGGTATAACTCCCTGTATTCCCACTGTCTGTATTTGCTGGAGAATTCTGGGTGCTGTAGGCCCGCACATCTGGAGAACGCCAGGTTGAGAAAGTTTAGCCTGAGCATGATTTTTTTGAAGAATGCTTAGGAAATCTAACCTGCCTGCTGTTTTCTGATCTTTTCTTTTCTTTGCTTTTCCTATTGGCATTTATAATTCAGGTCCACTCCAAAGGGCTGAAGCTGGGTATTTATTCAGACATTGGGAACAGGACATGTGCTGGCTTTCCTGGCAGCTACGGCCACTACGAACTGGATGCAGCGACCTTTGCCAGTTGGGGGGTGGATCTGCTGAAATTCGATGGTTGTGACTTTGGGACTCTGGACCAGATGGCTGAAGGTGCGTGCCTGACTCAGGAAGTGGATTCAGTAAAGGATGAAATTGTTAATGTTTGTGCAACATGCTAAGCCATGGCTGGTTTACCAATGATCTGTTGAATAAGCCACAGCTGGAAGGATTCACACAACCAATAACTCATAAACTGTGGCTTACAAGCCACTGTTGGCCTCTACTTTAGTCAAAATATGGAAAGCCATATAAATACATGCCATAAAAATAAGCCGGTTCTAGCAAAACTTTGGCAATTGATCTCTTTGCGTTGCTGCTACCTGTCTGGCAATACGCTCTCTTAAATTTTCCGTCATTTTTAATGAGTGGTAAAACTTGGTCTTATGATTTAGGTTTGTGAGCTGCCTAGAGATGCGCAATTGTGACAATATACAAGTTCTTGAAAACAATGAAAAGTATACATTGTGCCAGAAAATTAAGGGAGCTTAAGTATATGGTGTGTTTCCAGAATTTTCACTTGCTTATTGCATCTCAGCAGCAAGGGGCAGCCCCTAGCCAAGCCAGATTCATCTCAAAAAGCTAGAGGGTCAGAGCTGGTTAGTGGTTAGATGGAAGACACAGGAAATCCCAGGGTTATAGGTCATTCTGGGAAGTCAAGAAAACATCCTGGAAGAAAACATTGGTCTGGCATGGTCTGAGGATTCCTACTGTGGAGAGAGGGTTGGACTAGAAGACCTCCATGGTTCCTTCCAATCCTATGATTCTGTGTCTAAATACAGGTAGTCTTTGTTTAGCGACTACCTCATTTAGTGACCGTTCGCAGTTATGACGGTGATTAAAAGGTAACTTTGCGTAACTTTGGTGATTAAAAGGTAACAATCCTCTCATTTATGGCTTTCGCAGGTCTGTAAAGCAAAGGAAAGCTGAAGTAAGATGGTAAGCACAGTTGCAGTTTCACTTGCAACCGCTTCGCTTAATGACCGAGTTGCCGGTCCCAATTGTGGCCACTAAACGAGGACTACCTGTAGTCAAAAGAAGTCAAGCTTGGCTGAGCATAGGCCTAACTTTTGTTGCAGATGTTGGAAAGGTTGGAATATTTTTAATTGTAGAGGCACTTCTTTTTGCCACCAGGTTATAAGGAAATGTCTTGGGCTTTGAATAAAACTGGCAGAAGTATTGTATATTCATGTGAATGGCCACTTTACCAGAGACCCTTTCAAAAGGTAAGAGGGGATTGTTTTGATCTCATTCTAAGATACAGTGTTCCTCATTGAGTTCTATAGATTTTAGGCTAGCATAGAATGCAAAATCATCTTTGTACCTGGCTAAACAAAATCGGGGAAAAAAACCCCAAGGAATAAAATGGAGCTGGATAGTAATCGAGTTTGTGATTCTCTGTTTAGTCAGATTTCCATACTTCAGGTATGGGGAACCTGTCATTTTCCAGATGCTCAATCTACAACTCCCATCATCCTTCATTATTGGTTATGTTGGCTGAGGCTGTTAGGGGTTGTGGTTTGGAGGTACCTGGAAGACCACAGGTTCTGTACTCCTGTCATACTTCCTAGTCTTTGGAGCCCAAAGCAGATTCTTTGGTGATCAAAAACTAAGATGCCTTTGAAATTTGGGGCAAAACTAATAATATACTGTATATATTGGCCAGGAGGGTCTTGTAACTTGGAAAGCTGTCAGGGTCTAATTCTCATCCTTGCAATTAGCTTCAGCTCTTATTGTCTCTGACCAGCAAAGGAGTGGGAGAGGGGTAGTGTAAAATAAGGGGGGGGTTCACCAGGTTGTATGCCTCTTGTAGAGAATACTTATCTAGGTCAACCAGGGATCTGACTCAGTATAAATAGCTTCCTAGAATTTCTCAAGTTTGTTCAATTGTAGTATTCCTTTCTGAGGTTCTCCCACTTGCATCCTGAACAGAAACCAGTCTGTTCCTTTTCTGACTCTGGATTCTCTTCAACTCAACTTTTAGGGCTAAAGGTATGAAATGAACGTTTCTCCTTTCCCTCCTTCCCGGCAGGTCAACTACACAGAAATTAAGCAATACTGTAATTACTGGAGGAATTATGCTGACATCTCTGATGCCTGGACCAGCATCAAGAATATCTTAGACTGGACCTCTGATAACCAGGACAGCCTCGTCGACATAGCTGGGCCGGGCGGCTGGAACGACCCAGACATGGTAAGAAAACCAGCCAGTTTAAATGCATCTGAGTTAATGGCCTGCATATTCATCAAAACAAAATGGGGAAAAGTGCACTGAAATCAGTAGGCTGATAATCCGCTTCAGTATTGCCTGGACTGTAACAATTGTAGTGTTGAAAGAATAGCTTTGTTCCATGGACAGTGACTAGTTCGGGGGGGGCTACCTTAGGGAGGGCAGGGGCCACATGTAATATTTTGGGGGAGCCAAAGAGTTGCAGAAGCGGGGCAGCGAGGCAAAGTGGGTGGGGCCATTCCCCTTGGTTTTTTTAGAGGTTGTGTTCTAAACCATCTTAAACTTGCTATCAGGCTGACAATCCGATTTCTGTGTCTCCCACCCCCAAACGGCAGGACATTGCAGCAAAAATGTTTAGCAATAGGAGCCATCAGGAACACATGGGCAGCAGAGGAAGTGGCCCTGGGGCTTCAGGTTGCCCGTTCACCGACTACTGACATGGAACAGCTGGTTTTGAGGAAGGCGGTGGCCTGACCCTCCCATGCCCCCGATGCCAGGCTTGCTGTAAGCCTTGTTCCCTTCTTCTGCCTCAAATGTGGATCAGAAGCTGCAGCATAACTCACCACTAGTTTAACCTAGAATTAGATGGAACTGGCAGGGACAGTGTTCCAGACATCACACTAACTAACCCATAACCTGGTTTCTTTGCGTTTGGGCTTAAGCGGGTGTGTGAACCGCAGCTGTTGTGTCCAAGAGAACTTTCCATCACTTGTCTATGAAGGTTCTCAGTCATCCAGGTGGAATTGTCTGTAGCTTGAATCATGTCAACTGGATTTCTATTTTCTCAGTGGAAACGTTTCGCTCCTTATCCAAGGAGCTTCTTCAGTCTGAGCAAGTTGGTAAGGGAATCCTAAATATGTTTCTAGGTGGCTGTGTGACCTTACACCTGGGGCTAGGTCATGGTTATTTTGAGATGTTGTTTCTAAGTCCTTTTATCATCTAAAGGAGGATACTTACTTTCCATCACTTGCAAACTGATTTTTTGAAGGGGATCTCCCCGGGGATGAATCGGGAACCCACGATCCTTTGTGTGCCTGGGGAAGGAGGGTTTCACCCCCAGGGTCTCTCAATTCCTGCTGTCCAACCGAACTGGCATCCATTCTGATCTTCCCTCTTCCTGTACCAGCTGGTGATTGGGAATTTTGGCCTGAGCTGGGACCAGCAAGTAACACAGATGGCCCTCTGGGCTATTATGGCAGCCCCACTGCTCATGTCCAACGACCTGCGCCAGATTAGCCCAAAAGCCAAGGCTCTCCTCCAGAACAAGGAAGTGATAGCGATCAACCAGGATCCCCTGGGCAACCAGGGCTACAGAATTACAAAGGTAAGACTGCCGTTGGAGGCTTCAGCTGCAGAACGTCTTTGTTTTCTAACCAGCAGGGTGAAAAGCCAGAATATTACACTAAGTTCTGATGTAATGGTCAACCCCCTCCCCCATTTAGCTGATTTTGGATGCAACTGACAAAATTTCCATCCTTGAACAACATACAAGTCTGTTGCATCCAACGTAGTCTGGACAAAGCACTTACATTTATGTTAAATTACGTTATATTTACACCATTTGCATCATTTTGTCATTTGCACAAGTGTCATTACACAAGTAATAGAAATCATCATGAATGACATACTTTATAATTTAATGGACCCGGCTTCCCCCAAACGTTCCGTTAGTTTTAATGTACTTTTATTCTGTGTAATTTACGCTGCCCATTTACAAGGAATTGATACGAACTTAGGACACTCTCATGTGTATGCTTGGTGATGGTTCACTTTTAGAACTAAGGGTATGTTTCAATCCTTCCTAGTGTAAGATTTCATTTTACAATCAGGTTATTAAATGATGCCCCCTGTAACTGGGGATCAAATAGTAGATTTGATTGGTTTAATGTAATCCATTTTTGGCCTCTTACTCTGCAGTTTAATTAAGGGCATATTCATGCTTCTTCTCACAGGTGTTTTTTGTTCTCTCTAGGACAACAACTTTGAGTTGTGGGAACGCCCACTCTCTGATGGAGCTTTTGCCGTAGCTGTGCTAAACCAGCAGGAGATGGGCGGACCAGAGGCCTACGTCCTTGCTACCATGATCATTGGCAGTGGCTTAGCTTGTAACCCCAGTTGTTTGATCCAGCAAATTCTTCCTACCAGGAGAGATCTGGGGCTACACAACTGGCTTTCATTTTTGAAGGTGGTGGTGAATCCAACTGGTACCGTGTTGCTGAAGATAGTGGTAAACACAGACAGACTTTTTATTGGCAATGGAAAAAGCTACCCTACAGACCTCTTATAACATGACAGTGTTTTCCCCTCATAAATTCTTTCAAGAGGTTCTAAGGCAAAGCCTAAGAAACCCTCCAAAAGAAATCAAAAGAAAGTTGCGGTAGAGTCTCCTTCACTCAAGAAGCGGATCATCAAGAAATGATGAGGTGGCCTTTTCTGAATCCTTCACTGATTTTAAGTCTGAGGAGGGTGACATAATTTGCCTTTCTTTCTGGAGACAAAATTGACTAACTGGCTGTGTTTGTCAAACTTCCAGTCTGTCATTCAAACACAACCGTTGTGGCACAGCAGCAGCCTGTTTTCTTGTGCTGTTGATTTTTGGAGGACACAAAAAGATGACTTCAGTTGTGTATGCTCACAGTCACTTCTCAACAATCACTGGATCAAAATTAGGCATATGAAAGGATACAATAGTTTTACAGGCAGGTTTGTGCAATAACAGAAGGAATTCTTACTTAAGAGGATTTGGGTGCAATTTGCTACTCCTAAAATCCAACAGCTAGATTAAAAAAATATTATGTAACTCAGAGCTACTTTTGGTTTTTTGTGAGTAGCAGAAATCTACCCTAAATTGGGACCAGAGCAGGAACCAAGATTGGAGCCTTTGCGCTGCATCAGAATGGCACCATCTCTAATCTGACCTTGGGAATCCCAGCCCTTAATCAAGTTCTGAACCTGAAGTTTGCTGTTCATTAAAATGCTTTTTTCCTCAAGAAGATTCCCCCTCCCTCCATAGTTTAAATAAATCTTTTCTGCCTCATTATGACTTATGCTACCTTTGTCCAATGCGGCCACTGGCTGAGAGTCCAGCTGCTTATGATCAAGTCAGCCATGCTCTCAAGTTTTATTCCAGTTGCTGTTACTGCTTGAAGGAAAACTAAGACAGAAGGAATCTACAGGTAGTCCTCGACTTACGACCACAATTGGGACCAGAATTTCCATTGTAAGTTGTTGCGGCTGTAAGTTGAGTCACTACGTGACTGGACCTGATTTTACGACAATTTTTTTCTGGTGACTGTTAAGCGAATCACCGTAGTCGTTAAATGAATCCAGCTTCCCCAATGGGTGTTTTTGCCAGAAAACGTCACAAAACACGATCATGTGACTGGGATGCTGCAACCGGTCATAAATGTGAGCTGGTTGCCAAGCGCCTGAAATGCGATCGTGTGACTGGTTGGTGGTGGTGTGACAGTTTGCGCCGCTCGGAAGTGCTTTACAGACCATAAAACACCCATTCCGAGGCCATTGTAATTTTGGACGGTTGTTAAACGAACAGTTGTAAGTCGAGGACTACCTGCAATCAATTCTTTCGAGCCAATGGGGAAGGAGAGGGGAAAAAATGACCAAGTTCTGTTAAGGTTTCTTCAAACAGAAGATAGTTTCCAACACATTAATATGTCTTTCAACAAATATGTATATTATAACATGCAATTAAGTCTTGAAAAGGAGGAACATGAAACTGTTTTACTTCTTTGCTTTTGAGTATAACGTACCAAATAATAATTAAGCAATACATTTGTAGAACCTCAGAATTAGATAAAAACATTTCCCCAAAAGGCAGGAGACATCTGGAAAAGCCTCCCCTCCAGCATTTATTCCCCCAAACCAGTGGCAGTTTCAGCTACTCATATTCCTTATTTTGTTACCAATGTGCATTTTATAGGAAGAACAGTATTTGTATCAGATGAACTCTTAAGCGTATCTTCCCAACAGTGAGCACAAAGAAAGTACAACAAATCAGTGTATTCTGACAGAATTTTAATGGGTTCCATACCAAAGAATGTCTAGAACTGGATGACTTGGCCCTGTGAAAGAGAAATAAGACACCGACTTAGTATCTGCTATAGTGACTAATGCAAACACATTTCATTTGATGAATTTTCAATTTGAAAAAGAATCCTCACCTTAGAAAACTGAAAATATACCTAGACTTTAATGACAAACTTAATGGACTTAGGATCCTGGGAAATGCAATTCTAGGAAGGTCCCAGATAACATTCTCCAACCTGGTTCTTCCCATTTTTCCCAAGTCTGATGGGCTGCAATTCCTAGTCCCCATGGTCTTGTGCCAAGTTGGACAGCACAACTCTAGAATTCTTTTAAAGATACTTGTCACAGCATCTTGACAAGTTTTTAAAAAAAATAAAGGTGTACCTTCAAACGTTTATTGTGACAACTCTAGTCAAATTTATCATACTCATATATATTCCTTGCTCAAATACTTTCCATTTATTCTTCGCATTCAACTCAATTCAGCTGCTAATCGTGTTCCAAATGAAAGCTACTATTTCCAGAGCTGCTAAGCACATATTCCTCTAAGCCAGGGGTGGGGAACCTTTTTTCTGCCAAGGTCCATTTGGATATTTATAACTGGGGGGCGGGGTTTCTGGGATTTCTGTGGACCGGGGGCCGGAGTTTGTGGGCGGGAGCCAATCACTTGGAAGGGGCGGGGTTTGCAGGCGGGAGCCCCTCGGGCCTTAGGCAGGAGCCCCGTAGGCCATATACCCCTGCTCTAAGCAGACCAGTCCTGTTTGGCAACACTAAAGTAATGGGTCAACCACTGCCATAACATTGCTCGATATTAATAATCATAGTATTACCTTTCTCTTCTTGTCTCCTCCTAACTCGAAGTGCTTGCACCTCTTAATGGCCAGCATCCTCTTTGACCTACAGTTCGGTTCCACACACTCCAGTCTCAGCACAATCTTTTTTGTGGTCTTTGCCTGCAAGCAGGAAGGAGAGTGTGTCATAAATCCTCAAGCCAGGTCATTTCAGAAACTTTTCCCTTTTCAGCCTCCTCCACATCCACTGCAAGGCAAAATGGGGAGATGCAGAAGTGGAAGCTTCAGACCTCAAAGGCGAGCAGCCAACTTGGATTTCTGGAGTGCTTTTAAAAGACCTTTCGTGATTTGGGGCATATTCAATAATGTCACCAATCGAAGAGAGTCCATCAACCAAGCAGCAAACAACAGCCCAATCAAGGAACTCCTAAGGAGAGAACAACACCTCCACCAACACAAGCAGGACAAGCCATGGTATATAAACAGAGCAAGTCCCACTCCCTTTTCGCACTGAAGATGCTTGCCTAGCCTGGCAATGAAACGTCTGCAAGAAAACAACAAGGCTCAGAGAGCACCAAGGACTCCTCAATAATGTCAGTCAGTCCAACAAGGTAGACCAGACTAAGACATCAATGCCATATACTGTAGGTCAGGACTATTTTTATTGTGTTAGCTACAGTAACAGAATCTTGCAAGTCTGAATGTGCTTCTCCCCTCCGTTACTTTATCTTGGTGTCAGCTAGGGAGGGGCTTGTCTGAGACATTTTCTCCTGTCATTTTCTTGGTCTGGGCTCAAGCCCCTCTCATCTGTCCATTGCCTTGGTAGCAGCTCTTCCTGCTGTCCTTCAAGGCCATTCCCTATGCCCTCTACGGCCACTGCCACATCCTGACAAAGAAAAAGCAAGTTCTACAGGTTCCAACATTAGTTCCTCAGATAAGATTCAAACAGTCCAGGCAGCACCCAGGGCCCACCAAAGCAAGCTCACCTTCTTGCGGAAGATGGGCTTCGTCTGACCACCGTAGCCACTGCGCTTGCGATCGTATCTCCGCTTTCCTAAAAAAAGAGAAACAGTTTCCTCAGATAAAATCATGGTCTGTTTCTTCTCACTTGCAAACTTCACAAGTAAACAGGCACGACCAACTTTGTCAACAGAATCTTCATCTTTATTTACTAAAATGTATGTTTTTTTCTTCTGCTATGTAAGTCTCATCTGTGGCAAATGTTAGCATCTTTCAGCAAGTGGAGGAGAGGACACTGTCCCCTGAAAGTTAGAAATGTACGTGGCTACTATTCTTCGTGGAATGTTTCAATGCTTCAATTCCCCCATGCTTTTCAAGATGCACAATCCCAGGTTTTTCCTACTACTGAGGCTTTTTTTTCTTAATATGCATAATCAGTTATAAACATTTTTCTTTACAAAGATTTAGTACAATGTGAAAACCATGTGACCTTTGTATCTCATGTTTAGATGGAAATGAATTGAGAGGGTGGCCCTTTTCTCCTATTATAGAGAGGTAACAACGGCTTTTAAAAAACACTGCATATATACTGTATTTAGAAACTAATGCAAACAGTGATTATACCTAAGAATAAATCGAAGACAGTGGGAACAAAATAAGGCCTCTAGCTTTCATAATTAAAGAAAACAGGAAGTGAGAAAGCTAACGCACGGAGGGCTAGCAACAGTAGACAATGATGCGCCAAATACAACAGCTCACCTTGGGCATACAAAGACTCTTTTCCCTTCTTGTATTGGGTGACTTTGTGGGGCTGGTGCTTGCCACATTTCTTGCAGTAAGTCCTGCGGGTTTTTGGGACGTTAACCTGTCAAGGAATCAGTTTTACAGCAATTAATGGAACTCTCTGGCCATGCAGGCACAAACAAGCAAATATTCTAGTCTGACTTCCCCAACTTCGCTACCTTTCCGACGCATGGAGTCCAACTCCAGAACTCTCCAGCTAGTATGGCTGCTGCTGGGAATTTGGGGAGTTGGTCCCTACACTTGGAAAGCCCCCAAGTAAGGAAAAGCGTTTCTAGCTTTTGGCTAATCACAGGCAGGAACGGGGGTTCAATCCCTGGGCATCTCCAGTTAAAGGGATCTAAACATAATCTATTTATAGCACGCCCTTTTGGTCTCTTTAATTTTCTTAGATTAAAATATATTTGAGGAAAAATTGGTACATGACATCTAAGGCTATCATGAGTGCTGATCCCCATTTAGGGCCATTCCCTATGCTCTCTATGATCTGAAATTTGTTTAGCAAATCTGAAACCTTTTACATGCATTATTTATTTAGAATCTCTGCAGAAGCTATTAAGCACAAGACAATTATCCCCCATGCAGAGGAAGACTATGAGTATGGGAGTTGCCTATCACAGTGATGATGATAAGGATGGATTTTGTCTTTGAACTTTATGTGACAAATGTAGCATTCCTTCTCACATTCCTGCATTCTCTTAGGATCCCCTCCCAACTTCAGGGAGGAGATCCGTATGTTCAAAAGCACACCCTATCTCAGATAATACAGGCGGCTTGAAGGGAATTGTCTCAGTCTTGTCCCCTTTCCTCTCCAGAGGGTGGATTATCTCAGTTACTGGAGCCCCTGGAGGGCTTTCTATGCCCAAACGCCCCTTCTCACCATTTTGCTGCACTGCAAAATGACCCAGAATCCAGACTGATCTCTAGCTATTGGAAGAATAAGACTTTAGTCCCAGATGAATCCACTGACTTGAACACTTCAATCTCCTGGAATGAAGGCAAAATAAGATGGCTCTTTTACACAAAATGTGTCCTTGTGCAGGCAAGTTCACTGATCTCTGAAAGGATCAGTCTAAGATCTTTCCATTCCCGCCTCACAAGAAACGGGGGGGGGGGGGGGGAGCCAATCTTGGCCCATGAGAAACATTCCAAAATCCACAACCAATACTCTTGTTAGAGCGCATATTTAGACTTGGGGAACCACAACTTACAATCTAAGATGCACGATAAAAGAGGAAAACGGGGCAGGGAGGGAGGAGAAAAACTATTAAGTTCAAGCACCGGTTCTTTAAGTAGCACGGCGTTCTTTTAAAGACAGCTGATTGGCCACTACACTGAGAACTAGGCCTAAGCCTCGGCAGCGCTACTGTTAGCACTTTGCTGATTAGGAGGTTAGGAGAACCATGTCCTTTATTCCTTCCATATTTCGCTCCGGCCTTGCCAAACTGAGCTCACGTTCCTTTTCTCCACGTCCCAACAAGCGTCCCTCAAGAACCCCACAACCACGTTATTCGGTCTTCGCCGCTTCTCTCGTCCACACTCCGAGGCCCCTACCCTCAGCCCCAGCGGCGGATGGAACCGGATTCGGTCGACTCACCATCTTGCCAACGATAGCGGCGCCCAGAGAGAGACGGCCTCTCGCTGGAAACGGAAGTAAAGACCATAGAGCAGAAAAAAGGAAGGAAGCCTCGAGGATAGAGCGCCATATCCAACCAATAGAGCTTGGAGGAAATAAGGGAACCGCGGCTGCCACCTATTGGAAAAGGCAGAAAGTAGAGGTGGTACAAGAGCAAATAGCCAAGAGGTTGGGATAAAGTCCTTTTTCATCGATTCGTTGAAGTGGAGTCTGTGATTTACGTTCAAATCACTAAAATGACCAGAGGAGAAACCGTGTTTAAGTGCCAGACAAGCAAAAAAGCAGAAGGGTTGCTTCCCACCCCCGACCTTTTTTCGTAAACATTTTTTATCTGGAAGAAAAACAGGTCATCATTTCTTTGTAGTGAAATTCTCGAAAAGAGGAAGCCTCGGTGCTTTGCAACGCTGGAACTTTTTCCTTTGCAGATTTCATCCAATTTGAGGCCAGGCTTGCAAGGGCTTGTGTCTCTCGGCATGCACAGAAGAAGCCAGAAGGTCGTTGGTTTATTTTTGGCTTAGTCTGTCATGTGAAATCAGCCAGATGTAGCTTAGCCATGATTGAACAAACTGTGGCCAAGCAAGATGTCTGAATCCAGTCTGCCACAGCCAAGTTAGTGATTTAGACAAGAGCCCTCAGAGAATTAGACCAGTTTGGAAAAGCCAAGTTTTAATTTTGATGTACAGTTCGTTGCAAATATACCGGACAGGCTGTAGCTAAAATCCATGGTAACAAATACAGTGAATGCAAACTGCGTATGCTCAGAGACACTTATTTCACAAGATCCTTACAACTGGACTTAAACCCCAGCTCAAGCTGCAAAGGTTGGCTTGGTATCACATACTAAACCATTATTTGCTTACCCCTCGTTTACTGAGTAAGCATCACTTAACTGGGTTTATAGGAGCCATACATTTCAGGGTATGAACTGTATTAATTGGGACCACACAGTACACAGCTAAAGCCAAACAAACCATGGGGCTTAGTGTGTAGTGTAAGTCCAGTGTCTACCTTGGACCGTCCCCTTCTTCATGCCAAGCACAGCTATTTTGGTCTCTTTTGTGCTTTGCTGTGCCATCCGTTCTTTAAATGGGCCATCACAAAAAAGTAGCAAGCTTTTGAATTCCACAGGACATTTCCAATCCAAGTGTTGGAAGAAGAATGTTGTGCAACCCTTACATGCCAACCAAAGGGACCCCATGGTTGGCTTCCACATCTGCCCAGTTGCCCAGCTGCCTTTTCCAATCCTTTCTCCCCTGGAATTGATTTCATTGCCTTGGGGGGGGGGCAGAGACTAGAGACTCCTCCCCCCCCAAAGCTAAGATAATCTTGCCTTGCACCCGTGTGGGCTCTCCGTGAAAGGAAACAAAGACAGTTTGGTCAGAAACTAAGAAAAGGGGAACTGAAAGGGTGGGGTTAGCTCCGGATGATAGTTGGCCTGCAAGTTGTTCAAGGGAGCTCTTCAAACCAATCTCCTCCAGCTACTGCCATTGCTGTTACCTTCAGCTCAAATACCAGAAAAGCAGCCGGGCCACGTCTTCCAGGGGGCACCTTGCCGAAAGGATTGACGAAATAGCCAGTGAGTCTTTCTTTCTTTCTTTCTTTCTTTCTTTCTTTCTTTCTTTCTTTCTTTCTTTCTTTCTTTCTTTCTTTCTTTCTTTCTTTCTTTCTTTCTTTCTTCTTGGATTTTTTCCCCTAACTGCATTCATACCTGCTGCCTCTCTTGGCTGCATGTTCCTTAAGATCCTCTGTCTATAGACATATCTGGGCAGCATCCAAAGAAAACAAAGGAGATCTGCAAGAAAATGTTGCAGTTTGGAGTCTGCCATGCCCCCCCCACACACACCCAGCCTTCCCCAAGATGCTCCATTTTCTTCCCCTTCTGATTTGGTTTCTCACCTTCTTCCTCGGGAGTCAGCCAGCATCCCATGACCAGTGAGCATCCCCTGAGAGTTAGACAGCATATAAATTTAATAGATGATGATGATGACGATGATGATGATGAAGAATCCTCAGTGGATAAAATATTTGTGGTCCCCTTCCTCATTCTGCTCTCGCTTTACGCTTCCCTAAAGTTTTTTACGCTTATGCAGACCTTGGATCTGCCTTGCGTGTATCTGCATGTTGGGGGAGATCACTTTGGCACCACAGGAATCGACATTATTAGGTGATCATTAGAAACGGAGGGAATAATGGCACCAGAATAAGACCACAATCATAAGAAGTGAATACAGAGAGGCCAAATCCTGCTTTCTTTCTGGGTGTGAAACACTGAATGTAAAGAGAAGTCAGGAATCTGCTCAACGTCTTCTGAATGGAACGTTTTTCAAACATTGAGTCATATTGTTATGACCAAGATAGCAAAGTACAGTAAGAAATTTATAGGCAAGTAGAAAGTTTGCTCTAAATCAGTATTGGATTATTTCCTGAGGGAATAATAAATCAATCAAAGAGAATATTTGTAGCTCAGGGTTGAACTGTGGAGTCCTTGGTGCTCTCTGAGCTTTCTTGCAGACGTTTTCTTGCAGATGTTTCATTACCAGGCTAGGCAACATCTTCAGTGCACTGAAGATGTTGCCTAGCCTGGCAATGAAACGTCTGCAAGAAAACAACAAGGCTCAGAGAGCACCAAGGACTCCACGGAGTAATAAATACCAACATATTATAATATTTACATGAGTCTAATCCATCCTCCTCTAACCTGGCACCTTTCTGGGAAGACAGCTCTGAGAATCTTCTGCCAAAGCAACCAAGGAATTCTGGTTGGGGAACACTAGTGCAGCTGTCCTCAATTCACACCACTCTTGGCAGACCGAAGCTCACAGTGCATATAATTGAAGGTGGTTCTTAATTTTTTTAAAAATGTACAAAAGAGGCACCTGCGCTCTCCAACAGATGTGTGCATTTTCAAAAAGAGAAGCCTTCTTCCTTCCTATTTCGCAAAGGCAGTTTGGAGAGGCCGAGGTTTACACAGAAGCAAATTCCACTTTGTGGAATGGAACTTGCTCGTGGGTCACTGTGCATCGAACTGCAGCTTTACCAGGCATGTTTCCTTGAAGTCTTGGGGATCAGAGTCTGGATCTTTTCCTAATCAATAGGCAAAAGGTTAGGGTAGGTATGGATTGGTGGACTCCATGTTGTCCAGGACTAATGTCCAGTTGATTTTCGTAGGATTTCACCCTTCAGACTTCTACAGAGATGCTCTGACTGGATTCACACATGCCACTCAGCTATGTAAATCATGGTTTGCAAAGCACAGTGGCTGAATTCACACAATCGGTGAAGCCCAACACAAACAGGTACAAAGAAAGGCATCCAGGACAGATCCAAGATAGTATTGGATATGGTTTGCTTGCAGGAAAGACAAGCAGGACAAGGGTTAGTGTGTGACTGGGCTTTTCTAGAATCTGAGGGGACCTTGCCTCGACCTTTTCTAAAATCCCTAGAAGGCAGATTCCAGTTATTAGGAAAAGTATCCTGGCAGGAACAGCACTTTGACCATGGAGACAATCATCAGGGCAAATTGTAGGGTAGCCTTGGCTGAATGTCTTCAAGCAGAAGCTGGTTAGAAAGAGAGGGTTCCCTTGCTTGGGGCTGGGGTTATGTTCCCCCAGACCTCTCATAAAGCAAATTGGCATACTGTGAAGTGAGACGCTGAACCAGTGCAAAAAAGGAGTTGCAGGGTATGGTGTCAGATGTTGTAACCTGAATGCTTTGACAAACGTGCTCATACATTTTTAGAGCTTATTCTTAAACCCTACATTACTCAAGCACATTTTCTCCCTTGTCTCGTGTTCTTTGGGCTGCGAAAGCATTTTCTCCAATTTTTGTATATTTCTAATGCGCATGGTTATCGTGGCAGAGAAAAGAAAATTAGGAGAGAGGGTTCCATGCATGATAACTATGAATCTCTTTTTTTTTTCCTTTTTGGCTTCTTTTTCAGGGGGGATTTTAAGCTTAGGTACAGCTCCAGAAATATTAAAAACAGAAGGTTTCCATTTATATTTCAGAAATCCAGAGGATCTTTCAGGATGTTTTGAATCATTCATAACATACAATTGTTGATTTAAGCAACAGAGGCCTGCTTTACAATACAGTAAACTATAACGCAATGTATTGGTTTCAGATTCATGAAATGTGCAAATTCAGTTACTGGTTTGTAAACTCTCTCTCTCTCTCTCTATATATATATATATATATAGAGAGAGAGAGTTTAGAGTTTAGAATCTATATATATACTATTTCAGTGTGGTATGAACTATCAGCCATTGAGGCTTTCTAACAAACTGTGCTTAAAGCAAATCATGGGTTAACATGATGCGAGAACATAGTCACAGGCTTAATTCCCATGGGGGGGGGAATTTGGTAAGAACCCCCCCCTCCTATTTCAGACCCATGAAGCCAAATGTTGACAGAACATGATGCATATGTTCCTAACAGAACATTACTAAACTGGTCACTCAGTTTCAGAGGATGCTGGGACCCTACTCCCCAATCATTATTTTAATTTTTTGGCATGTGCTGGGATGTGCTGATCAATATTTGGAACACAACATTTCCATCCCAGAAAAAATAGATTTTGGTGTAGTGGTTAAGGCACTGGGCTAGAAAGCGGGAGACCATGAGTTCTTGTCTCACCTTGGGCACGAAGCCAACTGGGTGACCTTGGGCCAGTCCCTAAGCCCTAGGAAGGAGGCAATGGCAAACCACTTCCAAAAGCATTGGCAAGAAAACTGCAGAGACTTGTCCAGGTAGTCACCAGGAGACAAGATTGACTTGAAGGCAATAATAATAATAATAATAATAATAATAATAATAATAATTGAAGTTGAAAGATTATGGCATAAACTGGCCATGGTGGTCCCAGTGGTTATCGACACACTGGGTGCCATACCAAAAAATCTTGGATGGCACTTAGAAAATAGGCGCATTGATAAAATTTCCAACTGTCAATTACAAAAAGCCACACTGCTTGAATCCGCCCATATACTACGCTGATACATTACGACATCCTAGGTTCTTGGGAAGAACCTGATGCGAACGAAGGGCAACACCAGCTAAAGAACTGGCAGCTGTGATTTCACGTTGTATATAATTGGGGGGAAACCATGGTCCTCAATCAGTTGTGAACATGCGCAGGAAAGGGTTTCTGGGTTAAATTCACAGCATCTCAAGGCACAGTATTCCAGGTACACTTCTCACCTTTGCAGGGAAATAAGAAAGAAAATATATTTCCTGTTGCTTCTGGAAAATTGCTACCACTGGTCCATACTAGTCTGACTCACTTGATGTCAGGTTAACATGTCTGTGTTTACTTAGTTTTTGTAACTCTTCTGTTAACTACAGAGAGGAGGGCTAACTTTTCTCTTAGGGTTACCATATCTGGGCTACAAAGAGGAAACAAAGAGATACACTCTTCACTCCATTTTTTTGTAGCCCAGAATTGGTAACTGTCAGGGAAAGGAAGTAAAGCTATGAAAAGCAATGAGGTTTTTGGCTTTGAAAGAAAGTCCAATATTTTTGGACTCCACTGTTCTTTCACATGGAACTTGACAGCTGGACAATGGAGATGGATTCTCTGTGCTTAATGCTTGGAGACTAGTCTTCGACACTGGAAAGGTAAATGAATAGCTCCAGTTACTCAGTGGATTGAAGATCTGATGCTGTAACTTATGAAGAAGTCGCTTAAGTGCATGAAGGATTTAAATCAGGGGTGGGGAACCTTTTTTCTGCCAAGGGCCATTTGGATATTTATAACCGGGGACCAGGGGGGTGGGGGGCAGGGTTTCTGGGATTTCTGCGGACTGGGGGCCGGAGTTTGCGGGCGGGAGCCAATCACAAGCACTGGGGGGCGGGGTTTGCGGGCGGGAGCTAATCGCGTGGAAGGGGCGGGGTTTGCGGGCAGGAGCCCTGTGGGCCTTATATGGCCCGCGGGCCTGACGTTGCCCACCCCTGATTTAAATGAAGTATAGTAATCCTTTATTAAAACTGTTGTGTAAAAAAATTATATACATACAGTATATACATAGATAAGGAACCCCTTTTCGCCCTTTTAATCATCTTTCCTTTTGATTTAGTTTAGCATTTTAAAGAAAGAATATAAACCATGAACAATAAAAATATATATAAAAAGAGTAAAGTACGGTTACTAAGATTCAAATAAGTAAACATGGCGTCTAATATGTCATGTTTACACCTTTTTCTATCTATCAGTTCTTTATGAAATTATGAAAAGTATCACTTTTTAAAGGGAAACCTAAAAAATCATTATGAAGCTTGACATACCTAATTTTTGTGGCTCTACTGCTTTCTTTCCCTCCTTTTTCCTGTTTTATTAAATAAATAAAGGAGTTTTTTTTTTAAAAAAATGAAAAGCACTGATGCTACTTCATTTCCCTGACTAGAGGACACTGTGGCACAAGGAAATAGTACTTCCCTTTTCTTTCTTTTTAATTCAAGCTGTTTTCTCAGGATATTAGAGTCTACATGCACTACTGTTTCCATCTGTACCTGCATGGCACAAATGAAAAATCAATTAGCTCTCAATAGCATTGCAATTTTCTGGCTATGCATACTACTGCTGAAGTAGATTTAAAGTAGGAAGACATAACATGAAAAATATGAATATTCATTCTCTTGGCTATCCTCATGTTTGCCCCTTCAAAATGATGTTCAAAGATACCAAGATTTTTCTGCTGGTTACACAAATAAAGAATATTGCCTAAAGCTAATACAACATGAGTGAGCCTATATTTCACAATGCCACATGTACAGGAAGTGGATAATGGCTAATAATAATAATAATAATAACAACAACAACAACAACAACAACAACAACACATTATTATTACATTTATATGCCACCCGACTGCCAGCGACTCTATAGAATTTAACATCTCTGGCTACAGAATTAAGCATCTCTGATTATGAAAGACAAAAAGACAGATACGTGTATGTATGTATGTATGTATGCGTGTGTGTGTGTGTGTATGTATATATATATATGACTAGACAACCCACAGAATGGCAGAGCTTCTAATGTATTGCCTTCACTAGAAAAGTTCTTAAAAATTCAGGGAGATATTCAGAGATGTATCTGCCTTGAAAATAGACCATGCCATTCATACTGAACTGTATAGCACAGTCAAACATCAGGAGTTGACCACAGGAAATGTTTTATGACATTTTGTATTATGTCATAAAATGTTTTATGATCATTTTTATGTCATAAAATATTTTATAAAATGTGCCAAATTTCAGTTCCATGGGAGTCATGGGTCCCAGATTTTGGATGCATTCTGTAGGTTAGCCCATTTGAGGTAACTTGGTTCAAAAATTGTTGCCCTACGATGCACCGCTTTGCCCAATTGAAGGTTACAAAGTATCAGACAGACATGAGAGTTTTAGTAGTATACTGTATGTATTAGCCAGCAATAAATCCCACTGTTCAATAATGTTTAGTATTTTTATTATTGTTGGCAGCGGCAGTCCAGCGAATTGATCACGGAGGAGGAGGAAGAAGAGCAAGAGGAGGAGGAGAGGAGCCATGTCAAATGTTATCCTAGAGAGCATCTTTCTGAAACGCTCCCAGCAGAAGAAAAAGACTTCTCCACTGAATTTCAAGAAGCGCCTCTTTCTGTTGACGGAAAGCAAGCTCTCTTATTATGAATACGACTTTGAACGTGGGGTGAGTCCTGGAGACCTTAGCTGCAGAAAACAAGATTTGCGCGAAGTCTTCTTTAATCAGATTTATTGAAAGGGAAAAGGGATTGGTCACAGAAATCTCAACATCTGGATACTTTCACGTTATCACCCAATCCATCCCTAAGTTTGTTAGAATGGGATTTCTTAATTCTCTTGCTAATGAGTGTTTGATGGACTGGGAATTTGGCTAATCTTTTTCCTAACGATGGAAGAATGTGGAGATGTTCTCAACCAGAAATATTTTGCAACTGTTGTTGCGGACTCTGAGAAGCCATAACAATACAACTTAGAATTGCAGGAGAAGTAGAAAGTTCTGGAAAGGGCCTGGATTTGTTTGTTTGTTTGTTTATTTATTTAATAGTTTGGTCACAATTCTGCGGCTTTTGTCAGAGAACTGTCTGGGCTGAGAAAGAAAAGGAAACATTTCAAAATAATATTAATGAAGAGCAAATGGTTGTTTGAGTGACAGACTTATCTGGGGAAAGGTGGTTAATCCATCACATTCTGAGAAAAAGAGGTTCAAAGAATTCATAGAGACCCCAGCTTAATGAATTCACTCGTATTTTAGGATGGGAGTTTTGCTTATTCAGTTTCCAAGATTCCATTGTCTTAACCCTTTATTTCTTGACATTAAACCTGATTAATGAAACTTTGGGTGAATCTTGCTTCCCTAGTCATGCTGTGCTATTAAGCACTTGATCGCTTTTTTTAAAAAAAATGTTTGCAGTCTCTTAGGAAAAATAGTGATAGAGGGTACCTTCTTACTCAGTTTCACAACCCAAGCACATCAGCAAACGAGTCAATTTCATTATACTTAGTTTCATACCTGGATAGGAAACTCCTTGAGATTGATAGCCACTGCTTTCATTAATAGTCTGCACCTTCCCCTAGCGACTTCTCACAAATACAGTTGATGATGTATTGCAACTTTAAAATATATTGTAATTGGAAATGCATGAAAAATGCCGTTGCCCCAAAGGCTCAAAATAAAAAAAGCAGGCAGGGAAAAATGGATCTTGGAGGAATATAGTGTCAAGGGCCCGTATTATGTGGTGCATGAATGAAGTCATCATCGTGCTGATATAATATAGTGGCTGTACAGATCCGTCCTCTGAGATTCCTACTGGATTAGGTCAATGTATCTTACCCATCTCTCCAGCTGCACAAATCATACATTGAAAATTGGGGTCTCCAAAAACCCCTCCAAATATTTCCGCTCTCTTCTTGCAGCGCAGAGGAAGTAAGAAGGGCTCCGTGGATATTGAGAAAATCACCTGTGTGGAGATCGTGGTTCCAGAAAACAACCCTCCTCCGGAACGACGGCTGCCAGTAATGAGACCTTTCTGCATCTTCTAAGAATTCTGGTTTAATCCCAAATAAGTGGCATGTTGGTGGGTCATTCTCACTGCACCTCTCCTGCTACAGGGAGCTGCCAATCAAACCATAAAAAAGCCTTCTTTGCTCTTTTGCTTTTTACTGTTATATCCAAGCTGGGATCCTTGGCTAGGAATTAAAAGCCAACGACAAAGAATGGTGGTTTTGGGATTGGGAAGCCCTCCGAACAGTCACTCATGCCCTGGTCATCTCCCATATAGACTATTGCAATGCGCTCTACATGGGGCTGCCCTTGAAGAGTATCCGGAAATTCCGGGCAATTCTTGGTGCCCCAAGATCGGCACATGTGACACCATTGCTATGCGAGGTGCATTGGGTACCGGTTTGCTTCTGGGTCCAATTCAAGGTGTTGGTTATCACCTTTAAAGCCCTACAAGGTATGGGTCCAGGTTACCTAAGGGACCATCTCATCCCCATTTCATCAACCCATCCCACCTGGTCATGCAGAGAGGGCATGTTACGGACCCCGTCTGTAGGAGAATTCCGTTTGACAGGGTCCAGGAAGCAGGCCTTCTCTGCAGTGGGTCCCCCCCCCCTGTGGAACATTCTGCCCCCAGAGGTGAGGCAAGCCCCATCGCTCCTGACATTCCGGAAGACCTTGAAGACCTGGCTCTGCCACCTCACTGGCTTGGTACGAGGGAAACTCCACAGCCAGTTGATGAGGATTAGCTTCCCAGTTTCCTATTGGGAGCCAGGAGGAGATCTCCAGCTTTCCAGGTTCCCAGGCCTGTGTTGTGTAGCACAGAACTAGCTTTGATGTACTAATGTCCAAACTTTCACGTGCAGCGAAAAGAAGACGTCAATGAGCATGAACAGATTTCCATCATAGAACGGTTTCCGTATCCCTTCCAAGTAAGTTTCCTTTCCATCAGGTTTCCAGTCTTCACTGATGAATCATAAACCAAAACGTTTGGGCTTGCGTGTCAGGCTGGGCCACAACAGAAGTAACCAAGCTTAGGAGGTTGGGAAAATATAGTGCTGAGGTCTTTAGATGGCCTGCTGGTATTGCGTGAATAAGAAAATGTATAACTAAGGACCTGAGGGTTGAAGATGCCTTTTGGTATCTAGAGCGTTCTGAAGATCTCTCATCTTGTTCTTCTAGCACAGTGTTTTTCAACCTTGGCAACTTTAAGATGCGTGGACTTCAACACCCAGAATTCCCCAGCCAGCTGGCTGGGGAATTCTGGGTGTTGAAGTCCACACATCTTAAAGTTGCCAAGGTTGAGAAACAGTGCGCTAGAGGAACATTTCTTGTATGTAAGAATCCTTCATCCAGACAGACTGTTTAAGTCTCCCACACCTTCTCCTTAAAGCAGTCATAAAATAAAATAAAGGATCTAACACCATCCTTTATCTCTCTCTTTGGAAGGTTCACACTGGCTAACCTTAGACCTCTCTTAACAGTAGGAATATTGTGTAATTTCTTTCCAAAATTCTGTATGTGTGAATATGGTTTGTATGTAAAGACAGAATAAGGGCAAGGTTTATAAAGCATGGGAAAAACATATACAATGCATTTTTAACACTCTGTGGCTTGAATCATGTCAACTGGATTTCTATTTTCTTAGTGGAAACGTTTCACTCCTTATCCAAGGAGCTTCTTCAGTCTGAGTAAAGTTAGTAAGGGAATCCTTAAATATGTTTCTAGGCTGGCTGTGTGACCTTGCACCTGGGGCTAGGTCATGGTTATTTTTGAGATGTTTGTTTCTAAGTCCCTTTATCATCTAAAGGAGGGTCGTTAAAATCACCATGCTGCTGTTGAGCTTGTGAAATGGTCTTAATCTTCCTAGGCACAGAAGACAAAGCAGGAAGGAAGATAGGGGAAAGGTTATGCCTGACTGATTATCAGGCATAACCTTTCCCCTATCTTCCTTCGTGCTTTGTCTTCTGTGCCTAGGAAGATTAAGACCATTTCACAAGCTCAACAGCAGCAGGGTAATCTTAACGATCCTCCTTTAGATGATAAAGGGACTTAGAAACAAACATCTCAAAAATAACCATGACCTAGCCCCAGGTGCAAGGTCACACAGCCAGCCTAGAAACATATTTAAGGATTCCCTTACTAACTTTACTCAGACTGAAGAAGCTCCTTGGATAAGGAGTGAAATGTTTCCACTAAGAAAATAGAAATCCAGTTGACATGATTCAAGCCACAGACTGTTCCACCTGGATGACTGAGAACCTTCATAGACATATTTTTAACACTCCATCTTTTCTCAAGAAATTTTACATAGGGGTTTGCCCTAATTTTACCCCAACAACAATCCTATAGGTGGACGGGGCTGAAGAAAGTGACTGTCTCAAGTCACCCAATGAATTCTGGGGTCACCCTGGCTCTTAAACCTGACTCTTTTCAGTGCAAGTCCAATATTTTAACCCCTGTACTTCATCTCTGCTTTGTCTGTCCCCAAGGTTGTGTACGATGAAGGACCCCTTTATGTTTTCTCTCCCACGGAGGAATTACGGAACCGCTGGATTCACCAGCTGAAGACCGGTCAGTCTCCAGGTGGTTGAAATATGTGTAACTGCTGTGGCATCAAAGAAGGGCTGCCTTGTCACCCAGTGAAACGTATTAGGGTGCCCGTCAAAGTGCAGAATAGGATTCTGGGGGTGGTGATCCAAATGTACTTGGAGACCACCAGTTTTGGGGAAAGGCTGTTTTAAAACATTGAACAAAACACACTGGTGGTTTTCTAAAGACCTTTCAATGCTGTCTACCATTATAGCTGCTTGCTGTCATTTATTTATTTACTAGGGTTCATAGGTTCAGCTTTCGTACCCCCCTAATCTGCTTTTCATGTGTTTTTTAATTGTGGTTAAACGCATGGCTTAATTTTACTGCTGTGATTGGTTCGTCAACAGGCTTGTTTTTTGGTTGAAAGGTCAGATAAAAATGTTTAAGCCATGGGAGAAAAGAAAGAAAGAAAGAAAGAAAGAAAGAAAGAAAGAAAGAAAGAAAGGAAGGAAGGAAGGAAGGAAGGAAGGAAGGAAGGAAGGAAGGAAGGAAGGAAGGAAGGAAGGAAGATTAATTATGGGATTGATGGTTGCAACCAAGCAAGTGCCTAATGATAAGAATCGTATAATGGCTGGGTTTGTACAATATGTGAGACTAAAACTAAACTAAAAAGATTGGTAGTTTGTGTTGTAGGAAATAGACTTTTTCCAGGTAGGTTGTGTGAACCAGGCCATCCGATTAAGCTATAATACGATTGATTGGTTGGTTTGTGCATTGCATTGCATGTTAAGCAAAGACAGTCCTTGTGTTTTGTTGACCCAGGACTAAGGTGAAGTGAGTGAGTGAGTGAGTGAGTGAGTGAGTGAGTGAGTGAGTGAGTTATTTATTTATTTATTTATTTATTTATTTATTTATTTATTTATTTTCTATCACATTTATATCCTGCCCATCTCCCTCACAAGGAGGGACCCTTGGCGGTTCCCCTTGTCTGAACTTAGACATACTGTAATCTTGAATTGCTAGTGAATGTTTCAACAAGTAAACTCTCTTCCCTACAGTTGGGAAGTCTAGTGGCATATTTCAGACTAACCATTTTTATTAAGAGGCATAAGGTTTTGTGAACTAAGCTTATGCCTTTTAATGAAATTGGTTGGTCTGAAAAGGTGCAACCCTACGCTGCCTGATTTTGGGCTGCTATAAGATGTCTCTCTCCTACAATGTCTGCAGTTGGCATTGGAGTGTAAAGGAATGAGTATTTTTAATAGTGTCTGAGTTAGTTCTTAATGTGCTCTTCAGAGGTCTCTTCTCTTATTCCATCTTGCTGCAGTGACCTACTATAACAGCAACCTGGTGCAGAAGTATCATCCTTGCTTCTGGACGGACGGACAATATCTTTGTTGCTCCCAGACTGCAAAAATGGCCATGGGTTGCAAAGTTCTGGGAGGCAGGAGTCAAAGTAAGAGATCATGCCACCTTTTCCTTGTCTTCACTCTGATCTCAATCTCCATTCTTCCTTGTTCTACAGCAAGGAGTTTGTATGGCTATCCCTTTACCAATTCACTTCTTTTTCATGGAATTAAAACCATCTGTGTAGGGCTACCAGATCTGGATTGCAGAACTCTGAATAACCACTAGATGACAGCAAAGAGATACAGAACTTTCTAACCCTTTGCTGCCATCTAGTGGTTGCCTGGAATTCTGCAGCCCAGATCTTGTAAGCCTGTCTCTGTACCGAATGGAGTGCTGGAAGCTTCTGCTCATGCAAAATGAGGCAACTAGGCTGCTAACCAGTGCGTGATATTGGGACTGTATCATGCCCAAGTTGAAAGACCCACCCAGATTGCTCATTGTTTTCCTGAGCAGAATTTAAAAATGTTTGACTTTTAAAGCCTTCAGCGGTTTGAGACTAAGCTGTTTGAGGGGTCTCAATTTCTTTGGGCTTAACTCCCCTCTTCTTCAGTTTATCAAGTTTTTATAAACTTTAAATATGGGAGCCTTTGTTTGCTTGGAACTGCGGACAGGACCTTTTCTGTGTTACTCCCAAACTGTGGAGAGCAGTTCCTTCGGAGTTATACTGTATCTCTTTCCCCACTCTTTCTGCTTTTAGGAAAGGAGTGAAAACCTTCCTCTTCAGCCAACATTTCCACTTTGAGTTAGTCTAAAAGAGATTTTAATTACAGGCAATCCTTGCTTAATGACCATTCATTTAGCAATGGTTCAGACTTACGATGGCACTAAAACCCAACTTGAGACTGGTCCTTGCACTTATGACTGCTGCAGCATCCCTGCGGTCACGTGATTGTGATTTGGGTGCTTGGCAACCGGTTCACATTTACGACCGTTGCAGCGTCCCGCAAGCACGTGATCATCATTTTCGACCTTCCCAGCCAGCTTACGGCAAGCAAAATCAACGGGAAACCGCGTGATTCGCTTAATAACCATATGGTTCGCTTAACAACTGCTGCAAAAAATGGTCATAGAATCATGTCAAATTTGCTTAATGACCGCACCACTTAGCGACTGAACTTCTGGTCCCAATTGTGGTCATTAAGCGAGGACTACCTGTATTTTTAAATGAGAACTTGTGACTATTTTATTTTTAATGGTCAGCAACCTATGGGCAGAAAGACAGGATATCAACCATATCACCCAATCAATCAATCAATCAATCAATCACAATTTTCCTCTTCTTGAAGGTTTCAAAAGTGGCCGTTCCCTTCAGAAGCCCGAGAAGCCGTTGCCCCCAACGCCAGAGGAGAACCAGGTATCCGTAGTGGCTGGTGTGGGTGGATTCCACACCACTGACTCCCGGGCAGGGGACAAGCCTTGCGACAAGGCCCTTGGAATGCCTTACCGTTGTCCTGCTTCCTTTTCCAACCTTTCCAAAGATCATGAAGAAGCCACCGCCCCCCAAGCCAACCTCCAGCACTCTTCCCAAGACGAGGAAGGTGATCGCTCTCTACGATTATACCCCCGTGAATGACCAGGACTTGCAGCTGCGGAAAGGGGAAGAATACCTCATCCTGGAGGAGAGCAGTGAGTCTTGGTGGAGAGCGCAGGACCAAAACGGGTATGAGATGGGAGAAAGGCAATGGCTGGATTTAGTTGTAGTTTGGTTTATGGTCTAGACCAGTGTTTCTCAACCTTGGCGACTTTAAGATGTGTGGACTTCAACTCCCAGAATTCCCCAGTCAGCAAGCTGGCTGGGCAATTCTGGGAGTTGAAGTCCACACTTCTTAAAGTCGCCAAGGTTGAGAAACACTGGTCTAGATGTATGTCGGCTTAGCATCCTGGGAGATAGAGTTCCCAGGGGCTTCTTTTGAAGAGGGGTGGGCAGATGCCTTCAATGGGTTTTGTGGTGGGATTCTCATCCAAATTACACTTCAGTGCTTGGAATGATGGGATGGATTGATGCTTTCCATTCAAGGTAGTAGGACTAATTGGTCACCGTGCAGTCCTGAATTTTTTTTAGTTGTTGGGCTTCCCCATACAGTCCTTGTGTACTGTGTACAATTGATTGCAATGAAGAAAAAGGAGTGAAGGAGAAAAGAGTTGTATTGGCACAAAATACAACGAGAAAAAGTGTATAAGCAGGGGAAGCTAACATGAACATTCTGCTGACCCTCTCAGAGCTTCAAGGGCTGGTTGATTCCAAAATATTGGTCAAGTATCAGCTTGGGAAAGTTAGTCTACTTGCACTAGCTAAAAGATCTGTCCCATCACTTCTGACCTGAGTCCTTTATTCATGGAAAATCCCTACTGGACAGATATACAGTGTCAGTTTTGAGCAATTGTTTGTGATGTTCACTAAGTGCCTATATTCCACTTAGCTATATAAGCATCAAGACTCTGGTTTCTGGATTTGTCGTTCTCTTAGATTTAATCAGTGAAGCCTGAGATGTTCTGCATGAAAACTCTAGTGGTCTTATCATCTCTCCCTTTCCCTTTCCCTTTCCCTTTCCCTTTCCCTTTCCCTTTCCCTTTCCCTTTCCCTCCCCCTCCCCTCCCCCTCCCCCTCCCCCTCCCCCTCCCCCTCCCCTCCCCTCCCCCTCCCTTCCTCCCTTCCTCCCTTCCTTCCTCCCTTCCTCCCTTCCTTCCTTCCTTCCTTCCTTCCTTCCTTCCTTCCTTCCTTCCTTCCTTCCTTCCTTCCAGGAAACAAGGTTACATTCCCTCCAATTACGTCAGTGAAACAAGAGATTCTCTGGAGATATTTGAGTGAGTGTCCTCAGATCCATGGGCTGGAGGATGGAGTCGGTGATGATGTTCAGTAGGACTTCATCGTAGGAGTTCTTTCTTGACAAGTATCTTGTCATGTTTTAGGTGGTATTTGAAAAACATAACCAGAAGGCAAGCAGAAGAATTGCTGAAGAAAGAGGTACGGGTACATATTCTTGTGTCTGTCTGCCCGTCCTTCCTCCTCCTCTTCCTTTCATTGCAAGGAACTCTAAGCAAGGATTTGGGGGGATCTTGGTTTACTGTGAATGAGCTGTGTGTGTGCTGAGTCCCTTTTATTTCTGCTTAGCTCCTGGATGCTATCAGAAGTAGCTACATGACCAGGAACTACTGTAGTTTGTTTAGTGTATCATTTGACCCCAGGATCCCAGCTTGTGGCTCTTTTGTATGCCAAGAATTTCTCTTTGCTTGAAATCCTTGTGAAGGTTAATAGATCTGGATTTAGAGTTCAGGCAAAACTGGCTTGTTTTGCTGCTAGGGCTATTAATCCAGCATTCTATGTCAGTGTAGCTTTATTGAAGGACTTAGAGGCAAACTCACAAGAAGGGCTTCCATCAAGAGGCCCAGGGCTTCTCGTACCCTGAAAAATTAGTCATTCCCCCAATTCCTACAAGAGACAAATTTAGAAATTTCTATCTTTCAGGGCAAAGATGGTGGTTTCATTGTTCGAGATTCTGTCAGCAAGACAGGCAGATACACCGTCTCTGTGTTTGCTAAGTCCTCTGGGTGAGTGTGACCTGCTGATAAAAAGGTAGATGTGAATCCCACACCAGGCTAGTCCTTAGGAAGAGCTCCATCTGCAGATTTTAGCTACATACTAGGAGAAACTTCCTTATGGATTCCACTGACTGACAGTGGAATAGGCTGCCTTGAAGGTCCATAGCTTTTGTATGGAAAAGTTGACCAAAAAAAAAAAGACAGGAATATCATGATCACCCAGAATATGATTTTAGTTCACTTGGCTTAAGCTTACTAATTATGCGTGACAAAGGCATAATGATAATCTCTTATCCAGTTCTATGTTCCTAGATAATATAATCACATAAAGTGATATGTCTTTTCGTTTCTTATATACTCCACTGTATTGTTAATTGTTAAGAAATTTAAATAAAAGGGAGGGGGCAGATTCCTGCACTGAACAATGGGGTAGACTAGATGACCTTAGCATCCCCTTCCAACCTTCTAACTTTTTGTTTCTATACTGGGTGGACCTTCATCCTCTTTTCCTACAGCAATGGCTCCTTCCTGCTGGAGTCCCAATTTCTCATGCCACACTTTTTGTTTCTCTTGGCATCCCTTTTGAAGGTTAACACCCAATTGCTTCCATAGGGAACCTCAAGGCACAATCCGCCATTATGTGGTGTGCTCTACGCCTCAGAACAAATATTTCCTGGCCGAGAAGCACCACTTCAGCACTATCCCTGAGCTCATCAACTATCACCAGCACAACTCCGCAGGTGAGATGAGCAGTTGCTTCAAAAAGGTTTCCACAACCGACAGCTTAGCTGGTAGGAGCAGTTGAGTCTGTGAAGCTGCACCCCTCCTCCCTGGTTTAATTTCCCACAATGCCCCAGAGAAATGCCATGTTGGGAGCTCCAGAGCATTGTGGGTAATTTATGCCGGCAACCTCCTGGGAGGACCAAAAGAGGTGTCACTTTAGACCCTGTAGGCAGATCTGGACCTTAGCAGTAGCGCAAAGGTACCAAACAGTTGTGCTAATATGTGTGATGTCTCCTCAGAACACTTAAATAATACTGGGAATGGGCCTTCAGAATCCCACCTAGCCCTCACGAGCAGCCCGGCCCCGCTCAGTTAAACAAAACTGATGCTGTTTATACATATTGCAGCAGGTGGCTGATTATCCATGGGGTAAAAATTTTGGTATTTTTAGCAAAAGGCAAAGACTGCTCTGCAGATAAAACCGTACCTCACTACTTTTTGCATCCATACAAATTGTTCATGATGATTTGGGTGGGGGGTTGCCTTCGAATTGGCTTTAACTCCTGGCATCTACCTGGAAAAGTTCCTGCGTCTTTTTTCCAGAGCATTTTCAGAAGTGGTTTGCCCTTGCCTCCTTCTTCCTAGGGCTGAGAGAGAGGCACTGGTCCAAGGTCACCCAGCCGGCTTTCATGCCTAAGGCGGGACTAGAACTCTCATTCTCCTGGTTTGCCATTGGCTCCTTCCTAGGGCTGAGAGAGAGGGACTGGCCCAAGGCCACCCAGCTGGCTTCTGTGCTCAAGGCAGGACTAGAACTCCCAGTCCCCCGGTTTCTAGCCCAGCGCCTTCAGTTACTGCACCACACTGGCTCTTCTTATGTTGAATACCCTTCCAATAACAACATTATTTTTATCCACCCAGGACTTATCTCCCGATTGAAGTATCCTGTGTCAGCACAACAAAAACCTGCTCCTTCCACTGCAGGACTTGGATATGGTAATATCTGAATGTCCTTAACTGGGAGATACCTATGGTTGAGTTCACACAGCAGACTAAACCAGATCCATACACAACTTAGCACCTGCTAAGCTTTGGTTTCGTTATTTGTCATTTAGCGTGCTATGCCCACTCAGTAGTTCATAGTTCAATGTATTGTGTGAACCCAGTTAATTCAGTAGCCAACATTAAACTAGTTAATTCAGTAGCCCATTGAGTGAACACAGCCTATACATTCTACTTGATGTGTGGTTGTGACTCCAAAGCCATCCGTTTACTTCCCACAGGGCCCTTCAGTGATGTTATATTAGATGCTTTGGGGCATTGTCCATGGTGGATGTCTTCTCACCTACTACGTTCTCGCCAAACGGTTCTCTCCTTTTACCCACCCCATGCTTTGTGTCATTTCTAGGGGCATGGGAGATTGACCTGAAAGAACTGACATTTCTGAAGGAGCTGGGGGCAGGCCAGTTTGGGGTGGTGAAGCATGGGAAGTGGAGAGGTCAATACGATGTGGCGGTCAAGATGATCAAAGAAGGCTGCATGTCAGAAGATGCATTTATCGATGAAGCCAAAGTCATGATGTGAGTGGCAGCCAATACCTCCTTTTCCTCTTTTCTCTATTAAGACTTTCCTTTAGATCAGGGTGAGGAACTTGTAACCTTCCAGATGTTGCTGAACTACTACTCCCAGCATCCTTCACTTCTTGCTATGCTTGCTGGGATTCCTTTTCCAATTTTGAAAGCTGCTCCCACTCTGGACTTTCAGATTGCCTAGTGTGGTCCATCACAAATGGTGGAGAGTCAGGCTGAGGTTTTTCCAACTTAGTTCTTGTTGGAGCCCTGTCATTATAGGAAACGTATTTGGGTGGATATTTCTCAATGATTAACTTGAAGACAATTCTCTTCAAACTGTAGCTGGAAGGAAGACTTTCCTTTGCAATGGATTTGAATGTTACTCTTGGATATTTTTCTTCCTGCAACTTATATGAAAAGGCAATCTAGAGTGAAGCACTGGGTTTTCACACCATACCAACTAAGGTTGGTTTAATCAGGATTTCTTAAATAAACCACAGTTGGTGTTTAGTAGAACATGATGGTTTTCTGAATGACCACAGCTGAGTCCTCGAAACATGCTAGGCCCAAACTGAACAAATTATACGAAGAGTCAGACACAACTTAACTACTGAACAACAACAACTGATCTGCTCCGTATTGCATCTGCCATTTGATGGGAAAAAGAGTGATGCAGGAAAAATGTGGATTTCTAAACGAATGACGCTCTTCTTTTCAGGAATCTTTCCCATGCAAACCTGGTGCAACTGTTTGGTGTTTGCACTAAGGAAAGACCAATCTTGATTATCACAGAGTACCTGACCAAAGGTTGCCTCTTGACCTACCTGCGGGACAGCCGGCGATCCTTCCAGGCCACCGAGCTTTTAGATATGTGCAAGGACGTCTGCGAGGCCATGGAATACCTGGAATCCAAACAGTTTCTACACAGAGACCTGGTAGGTGACCCACTGCTTAACTCAGCCAAGGGAGAAAACTCAAGTCAACTGTCTGTGGGTTGTACTACCGCGGTGACTTTGTCTGACCCCCAGGTGTGTGGCTATGGAGGACCTGGGGCCCTCCAGATGTTGCTGAAGGAAAGCTCCCCACAACCTTAGCCAACATATCTACTGGTAGGGATTCTGGAGATGTCTAACAACACCTGGAAGACCATAACTTCCTCCCCCAATGCAGAGTATTGCAATTGAGCATTGAAAAATAGGCCGTCTTCTCTTTACCGAGATAAGCAAACAGATTTGGATCAAAATTTGGGGGGCAAATGACACATGGCCAGGCAGATTTGAATCCTGACCTCCCTGTTTAGAGAAATTAACCATTATGTGTATCAGAACACACCCATTTTCTGAACCTGCTGACTGCCAGGGGAATACTGATACCAGTTCTGATAGAAGAGCAAAGAGGTAGACAGGCATTGAAGTGGAGAGTTGAAAACAAATTTGATCTGTTAATGGGGCTGAGTAGAGAGCCAGTTTGATGTAGTGGTTAAGGCATCAGGCTAGAAACCGGGAGACTGTGAGTTCTAGTCCTGCCTTAGGCACGAAGCCAGCTGGGTGACCTTGGGCCAGTCACTTTCTCTCAGCCCTAGGAAGGAGGCAATGGCAAACCGGGAGACTGTGAGTTCTAGTCCTGCCTTAGGCACGAAGCCAGCTGGGTGACCTTGGGCCAGTCACTTTCTCTCAGCCCTAGGAAGGAGGCAATGGCGAACCAGGAGACTGAGAGTTCTAGTCCTGCCTTAGGCACAAAGCCAGCTGGGTGACCTTGGGCCAGTCACTTTCTCTCAGCCCTAGGAAGGAGGCAATGGCAAACCACTTCTGAAAAACCTTGCCAAGAAAACGGCAGGGACTTGTTCAGGCAGTCTCCGAGAATCGGACATGATTGAACGGATTAAAAAAAAATGGGGCTGAGTGGAACTGCATTCCAGAGGAATTAAAAAACAAACGAACTAGCTGCTTCTTTATTGTAACAAAACTATTTTCAAGGCAGCAGTCTTCAAATTGGGAGCGGTCACCAAGAAACCACTTTCTCTGTCACCTTGTGTGTGCGATGTTGGTGTTCACTACAGCTCTTCCTCCACCTACAGTGGTCCTGGAGTAATGATGGAGGTTCTAGAACTGGGGCGAAAGGGCCATCAGGGGCCCTCAAACTCACACCATGCAAGGATGGGGTAGTTTACCTGCCATGGCGTCTTCAAGGGGATTATCTCTCCCTGGCACTGTATGAACTGAATCCTGAGTAAGACCCTGTTCTTCTTTCTGTCCAAAGGAAATAAAATATTTACAGTCAGTTCCCTGTCCAGAGAATCTTGTAACAAGATTGGGCTTCCTGACTCTTAGCAGGCAGTGATTTTTAGTTTATGCTGGTCCATGACTGTAATAAAGATTGGTTTGCTTTATTAGGGTATCATGCTATTAATATGAGGCTTCCTCTCTTTGTCTGTCTGCCGCAGGCTGCTCGCAACTGTTTGGTCAATGAACAAGGTGTGGTCAAAGTCTCTGATTTTGGTCTTTCCAGGTTAGTTTTGGTGCCAATGTGTTTGTGGGCTGGGCTGTCTGTTTTATTTTCTCCTGTTCGAACATTATCCATGCTAAACCCACATTTCCATTGTGGGTTCTAAGTTTAGGAGAAGAACGGCTTCTCTAAGGTCTTCACTGAGTTGGCAGTTAAAATGAGATTTCAGCCTGGAATTTTCCTGCTCAAATTCTTAGCCCTTATCTTACACCAGCTAGATGCTTTCTTAAAAATTTGGATGGGGTAAAAGAAGGAGTCACGTAGTGTATTAAGCCTGACTGCCTAAAATGGTGCATCTTGCTTGGAATAATAAAAAATCTACCGGTGAAATATTTAAGGTTATTATCTTGTTTTCTAGGAGGGCTTTCAATGGCTGAATGGCAAACCAATTGTGTAGCTTGGGCTTCCCCAATGTTTCAGGAGGGTGGACTTCAGTTCCCAGAATTCTCCAGCAACGTGGCATGGCTGAGATTTCTGGGATTGGAGTCCACACTTTTGGAGGGTGCCCTGGGTGGGGTTTGTGTAGCAAAGGAAATCTACTCCACCTCTGAATGTGATGTTATTTTACTGGAACAAAACATTAAAAACAAAGCTTGGTGACACCTCAAAGCTATAATTTTGTAGGACATTCAGGTCTCAGTTTATGGAATACTTCTTGCTTTGGAAAACTGACTCTAAGATGTCTTACTATTAGAAATGCTTAGCTGAATATGTATGTTTGACAGATTGGTTCATTCTGATTTGATGTTTTTTTTATCCTCATTTGATAGTCGATTTTCTTAAAAGGGGTGTGAGCCACCTGAGTTCTTGGCTTGGGGATTACACAGTGAAGTAGCCCAACCCAACCATCTGCTTACAGGTATGTCTTGGATGATGACTACATCAGCTCCATGGGATCCAAATTTCCGGTCCGGTGGTCTCCTCCAGAGGTTCTTCTGTATAGCAAGTTCAGCAGCAAGTCGGACATCTGGGCTTTTGGTGAGCAGACAGTGTAGGCGTGGAAACTGAAGTATCAGAGGGAGAAGCCATCTGGGCTGATGAACTTAATGACAAACAAAAGTATTCTTGGCCACAGACCGTGCTGCTGATAGGATTCTTAGGTCCCAGAGCAGACGTGAGTAAAAGGTGTTCCAATGCAATCCTTTTGCCCCCACCTATAAGTGGTGGGAGGTTAGGATCCAGGAGTGATGTCCCTCCAACAGTAGCTACTCTCAACCTAAAGGGAATGTAACACAACCCCACCTGATAATACAGTTTTTGTCCCATACGCACAAGTGTATTTTCTGGAAGAGACCAAAGACTCTGTGGTCCAGTGGCCAGGAATCTTATACAGGTAGTCCTCACTTAACAACCATTTGTTTAGCAACTGTTCGGACTTACGACGGTGCTGAAAAACCAACTTGCGACTGGTCCTTGCACTTACAACTGTCGCTGTGTCCCCGTGGTCACGTGATCGCCATTTTCGACCTTCCCGGGCGGCTTCCGGCAAGCAAAATCAACGGGGAACCATGTGATTCGCTTAACAACCACGTGGTTTGCTTAACGACCAGTGATCCGCTTAATGACTGCCGCAAAAAAGGTCGCAAAATTGGGTTGGATTTGCTTAATGACCACTTTGCTTACCAACCGAAATTCCAGTCCCAATTGTGGTCATTAAGCAAGGACTACCTGTATGCAGAACTGAGGGGCATTTCAGAAGAGGTTAAATCCTGCAGTGGTGCTCTGATGCCAAGTTCTGTGATGTTTTCCTCATGGACAGGAGTTCTGATGTGGGAGATTTACACCTTGGGGAAGATGCCCTATGAGAGGTTCAGCAACAGCGAGACCACGGAGCATGTCACCAAAGGGCTGCGTCTTTACCGTCCCCAGCTGGCCTCCGAGAGGGTCTACACCATCATGTACAGTTGTTGGCATGAGGTAAGTTTTCCTCTCATTCATCCCAGTGGTGAGCGGGAAGTTCGGGTAAATATCTCTTTCCTGAAGGTGGAGAAGCATTTCCCAAATGCTTTAATATTGGCAATCCATCATCTCTAATGCATCCGAAGGAAGTAGGAACTACATCATGAAATATGCATAAATATTTGCATAGAGTGTGCTGTTCAGGGACCCACTGTGGATGAGTATCTCTGGGATCCTTGTGTCATTATTACTGCTACTGTATTATTTGGTTTAACTCTTTTGTCTGGATTTGGACTGGGAAGTGCCTTCAGCAGAGGCTGCTCTGTGTGAAGAAGAACATCGGCCTGGCTGGGATTTCATAGATGCATTATCACAAAACCATGATGTCTCCTCCAAAAGCTGAATAACGTTCACAGGTTGGATTTATGCTTTGGGCTCAGCCATGATGTCTGTGTTTGATTTTGGCTTCAGCATGCTGCCTGCAAACAGCCCTTGTGGCTTCTCAGTCAAGGCTCTCGACTTAGTGTCTTGTGTGAATTCAGCCTACTGCAGCTTATTCAACAAACCACAGTCAACAAATGTGTGGCATGGTGGGACGAGTGACTGAGTGATTCCATGATGCACCCTTGTTTTATTTCAGTCCCATCTTTGATCACCCCCTCACAACTCCGCTCTTTTTTTAGCCATTCCACTGAGAGGGGCCTTATCTTTTAAGTACTTAAGAGAAAGGTCCCTTTCTACCTCTCTTTTATAAACTATTTTATGTAAGCCATTTCCTCTCTCTCCTTTCTTCCAGAAAGCAGAAGAGCGTCCAAGTTTCCAAGTCCTCCTTGGACACATTATGGATTTAGCGAATGAAGATTCCTGATCCCCCATCCGTCACCAAATATCCATTTTCCCCTGTGAGTTGTTGCCAAGTTCTTCAATTTGCTGAAGAATTGCTGAATGGACACAGTGGAAAAATCAGCAAGAAGGCAATCACAACCAAAGTGATTTGATTGATTGAGAACTGTCTTCAAGTCGCCCTTTACTCGCCTTTGTGTTTGTCTCTGAAGCCAACTGAACGTAACAAGCCAGCAAGTGCTGTTTAGGTGTTTTCCTATCTAGCAGGACAAGGTCCTGGTTGTTCCCACTGCTGGGCTGAACCATCATCCCTAAGTCAGCAGAAAAGAAGACCAGCATGAAAATTTCTGTCCTCGTTCCTGATCCCTGACCCGCTTCAACGATCTGTGTTCCTCCTCACTTCAGTCCTCTGCCTTCCCTCCAAGATCATGGGTGGGAAACCCTCACAGATTTGGTCCACCCTGAGATTGCCCTTGGACAGGAGGGGAAATTCTGCTCTAGCATCGGATGGGAGAAAGGGACCTCGTTGGGATATAGCAGAAAAAGTTGTGGACTGTGATTACAGGCAAATGGCAGAGGTGTTGGTATCCGAATGCCTGGCTCTCTCCGAATCGCTTGAAACGAGATAGTGGGATTGAACGAATTTCTGAGAACACAGCCATTCCAAAACGTCTTATGCCATGACGGATGAAAATGGACAGAAATGATAGGAAAATGAATTGTATTTCATAAAGAGAAAATAAACCCATTGGCTTCACCATCTCTCTGGGATCCTTGTTGCCCTTCTGACTTGTTCACTTGTGCTTTGCTCAAAATGAAGATCTGTTTTTAATTTTTGCTTAATGTAGAAGTTATCTGACTCATCTTATGGTCCCCAATATCCGCTTCCCCAATAAATTATATTCAATGTCTTGAAAAAAATCCTCTGCTCGCAGAAACAGAAGCCAGGAATCTTATCATAGAATTCTTAACATAAACTGTGGGAAAACTTAACTTTTTAGAGAAAGCCCAAAATTGGTAGAAGTTGATGTGATATAGGAGAAAGGATAGAGCAGAAGTTATCTGACTCATCTTATGGTCCCCAATATCCGCTTCCCCAATAAATTATATTCAATGTCTTGAAAAAAATCCTCTGCTCGCAGAAACAGAAGCCAGGAATCTTATCATAGAATTCTTAACATAAACTGTGGGAAAACTTAACTTTTTAGAGAAAGCCCAAAATTGGTAGAAGTTGATGTGATATAGGAGAAAGGATAGAGCAGTGCAGTGCATGAGACTTCACATCAAATTAATGATACCTGCAGTCTGTTTCGCTTTGAAACAGCGAGAAAATTGAGCAGTGAGGTAGTAAACGGGAAGGAAAAACAGTCTGCCACAGGATGTGTCGTAGACTGAGCTGCTTTTTTGCAGGAGATACTGTGCAGAGCTTGAAAATAAACTCACAAAATTCAGGCTTCTAGTTCTTATTGTTACTTAATTAGTTTTTTTCCCTCTTCAATCAACTTGCTCTCTCACTTGCATGGAACTCCTGTTCATTTAGAGCTGATGGGTGAGCTATAAAACTGAACGATGCACAGAGTATTGTATGTGTAGAGAATAAGTGTAGAGGATGGGAAGTGGAGGCGGAGTTCTTAAAATAGCCTTACAATGCAGTCTAGTTATTACTGCACACTGCAAAGGGAGGGGAGCAACTCAGAGACCATGACTTCAAGCAACTCTATAATGTTGCTGTTAATATGATCAAACGGAGCGTGTAGTGCTTGTATGTTCGCCCCCAAGTAAAGGGGTTCGGTATTATTCTGCGCAGGGCTGAATTTGAAAAAGTGTTTTCAACAAGTTCACAATGCAGCCCAGTGTCAATTATCCCCACACTTTAGCTACTATGGCTGGGATCCCTCATCCCATAAAGCCATGCTTTGCTGAACCACAGTTTGCTGGGTAAGCCACAATTGCCAGCATTCCTACCCCACACCAGGTCATAATGGATTTGGTTTGGTTTTGGTTTAATATGCTGCATGAACCCAGCCAAAGGTGCTTGAGTCCATAAGCCCTGGCTGTGTGCGGGGGTGCGTGACTGTATATGCAGAGGCTCCGAAAGCAGCCAAAAACTGTCTTGCAGGGTAGTCCGCCGTTGTATGGGAGCCTGCTAAAGCTTAAATAAAACCGTGCATGGATTGTATGAGCCAGGATGGGAAAGTCAGACCACCAGTTACGGCAAAGGCTGCGGGAAGAGTAATTGACCAGCTGCAGACCTTGTTACATGGAGAGCTACGCAGATCCAGCAGGAATCTGGACCCTTCTCTGCAACTCCGCTGCGTTAAGCTGACAGTGACCACACGTCCTTTATTATAAAGGGCAGTCCTTTATTTCAGAAAGCAGTCCTTTGGGTTTATCTGATTTAATTATTTATTTTCTTGGCCTTGAATTTTCTTGAATTCCTTTGAATTTTCTTGAATTTTCCTTTGTAAAGCAAAGCAATGTACAAAGCAATGTACAAATGTACAAAGCAATTTAAAGCAGAGCAATCCTTTGTAAAGCAATTTTTCTTTGAATTTTCCTTTGTAAAGCAAAGTTATAAACAATTGGGGTTTTTTATCCTTATGAACCTCTTTCAGATTTGCCCTTTTCAGGTTTGTCCTTTATTTTTTCCACGAAAATACAGTGCGGTCACGGTAGTTAAGCGGGTTTGGCACCCGAACTCTTCATGCGAGAAGTTACCCCTCCACTCCAGGGGGGCCGCCCCAACGCCTGATTCCTCCGGCCTTTCTGCCGCCCTCCTCTCTATGCTCCGGCGGAAAACGGAAGCGCGCGCGCGCCCTGGGCCGGAAAAGCGTGCGCTGGGGCGCGTGCGCGGAGGGCCGGCCCGGGGAGGCACGTGAAGGTCGCTGGCGCGCCCGCCCGCTCCATTCAGCTCATCGCTCGGCCGCTCCCGCGCTTTCCCCTGCAGCCGGGCCCGGCATGGACGCGTCGTCCGTCGCGGGGGACTTGGGAGCGGCCGTCAACGACCCGCAGCTGCAGCACTTCATCGAGGTGGAGACGCAGAAGCAACGCTTCCAGCAGCTCGTGCACCAGATGACGGAGCTGTGCTGGGTAGGGGCGGGAGGAACGGCCTGCGGAACTCCTTGCCACGAGAGCGGGGGCACGGAGGGTGGGGGGGGGGGAATCAGGCCAAGTCAGAGGGAGGAGAAGAGCTCGTTATAGTCCGCCCGTGGAAGTTGATTTGTCCCCAGTGGGGTAGGCGAAGTAACGGGGCGCTGAACCGCAAGTGCTTTATTGAAGCAACCTTCCTATCCCTGAGGCTTGTTGGCTGTTCTGGGATATCCCAAGAGCTCTGGGTCGCACCAGCTTTGAGAAGGTTGGATTGGAACCTCCAGGATCAGGAGCAGTCTCTTACGGAGTTCCAGGTGCTGCTGGCAATAATAGGGTGCTGGTATAGGGGGAAGAGCGGTTACCTCCGTGCCAAGCAGGCTTCTGGGAGACATTTGGCTGGCCACCAGGAAACAGGAGACTGCATTGGGTGGGACTCTTGTTACGTTTGATATTGGTGGCTCCTGGGGTGCAAATACAGCTTTGCCAATCGGTGTTTATTTGTTGCATTTCTATCCCACCTTTTCTTTGGATAGCTCAAGGCAGCTTAGATGGGGATCTTCCCTGATTTGATCCACACAACAGCCCAGTGAGGTAGGTTAGGCTGAGCCAGTGGCTCAGAGTCAGTGAGTTGTGTGGTCCAGCAGGTCTCCCCTGATCTGAGTCCACCATTACACCACACTATTACAAACACCACCACTATGTCAGCGTCACTGATTCAACTATTGAAATCCACTTTTCCCACCATTGCTTCTATATCTAAGCAAAACAAGGGTGCTTTTTTCATCTAACAATGTCATCCAATCTGTTTGTTTGCCAGATTGATGCCCAGCTTCTGCACTGCGTGCTGGAGTTGGCTAAGTGTGTCGTTTTCGTACAGAACCAACATTTGTGGCAAATGCTACAAATTGTGCATGCTTAGTTTTTTGTGGGTGGAAACAGGCCTGGGTTCTGTTGGCGGCAGTTTGGATACGCTTGAAAGGAAAGCCGGACACCTCAGATTTCTTGTCTTTGCTAGTCACGGGTCTGAAGCGGCTCCCCTCACTCTTGAATGATTTCTCTTTTGTGACGTTGAACAGGAGAAATGCATGGACAAACCTGGCCCCAAGCTGGACAGCCGAGCAGAGACCTGCTTTGTGAACTGTGTCGAGCGCTTCATTGACACCAGCCAGTTTATTCTCAACCGGTTGGAGCAGACGCAGAAATCCAAGTCACCCTTCTCCGAAAGCCTGTCCGACTGAGCGGAAGCCTTCAGCGGTGCTGCTTCCTTCATTAAAAGGAAAACACTATTTCAAATGGGAGAGGAGGAACCGAAGAGAGGATTCCTAAGAATGATAAGCTGTGAGGGAGGTTGGCCCCCACATGTGTGACGGACTTCAGGGCTTCCTGGCCACCTTGTCTAGTTCTGGTGTTAAATTCCCACTTTGTGAACATTAATAGCCGCGCAACTTCACACACCTGCTGTTCAACCTGGGCTTCTGCTGTCCTAGGTTTTACTTTTCCCCCCCTTGGATAATGAGGAGCTTCATACCAGAATGGTGGCTTGACTATCTTCCTTAGCCAGCAGTAAGGTGGGGAAAGCACACCCCTCAAAACTTGAAAACTTTCTTTTTTTGATAAGGAAACTGGGAGGCCTGAGATACCAACGCAGCTCCAGGGGAAAGTAGGGGTGCAAACGTGCCTTTAAAATGGTACTGTGCTCGAGCACTACTCTTTTAAGTGATCCAAATGTCACTTGCTTGAACTTGCAACTGAGTTAACCTTTGTAAACCGCAAGTGGATCTTGCGGTTGGACAGAGGGGCGCAGAATTAATTTGCAGAAAGGTGCCAGTAGATACCCGTTGTCTTTAATGAGGTGTTTTTCCAAACCCACCTCAGAGTAGAAAGAAATACCCCAGGCATGTGGCTGTTGGGAGGGATTGTCGCTCGTGTGGTCCTGTATGTATTTCTCTCGCCAAGTACAAAAATCAATCTTGACTTTCTACATTGAATCCCTTGCCTCCCGATCAGTGGAATAAACATCAATTGGATGCATTTTAAACTGCCTTTTGAGTTGGTGGTCGTTCCTTCTAGGTTTGCTGAAGTTCTGACATAGAGGGAATGCTGTTCGTAGCAATTCAATGTTCTAGACCAGCCTTCCCAAAAGTGGGCCCCTCAAAGTGGGTTAGATTTCAATTCGGGATTTGAGGGCACCCATCTCAGAGTCCTTGTTCTTTATAGAACTAGAATGCTGTGCTGTTAAGTGGCAACCTTGTTCTCATTTTGCATTAAAGCAGGTGCTGGTCAATTCATAAAGCACATCGATTCATAGGCAGTCCGTGAAGTGTCTAACGTTTGGTTTTAATCACTCCTTGTCCACTGATTGGGAATGTATGGCCCCAAGAAAGTTACTTAAATAAATAAAGTTTGCTTGCCTTACCGCCTGCTTACCAAAGGCAATGAAAAGCTGATTTCGTTGAGAGTGGTCATGTCATTTGATGCGAGGCAAATAATTATTTGGGACATGAGGGTACATATGAGGGGCTTCTATCAATTTCTGCTCTAAATTATTTCATTAGTTTAGAAATCTGAGTAATAATTCTGACAGATTTCAAAGGGATTGCTGCATTGGTCTGCCAGTGATTGGTGAGGAGAAACGCAGGCTAAAAAAAAAAATCTCTCTCTTGCAACACATGCTAAGTGTTTCCTTTGTGGTAATCTCTACAATTTTATGATTGACCTCCACCGAGCCTCTTAAGGATTATTTTGTTTTCCTCTTGCTCGTACCTATGGCCATCTGCGTGAAAACCGGAAAATTTCCCGCTCTCCCAACAGTTCATAAATACGCCTACTAAATTTACCAACCTTCAAAAATGTTTAGAAGGAAGATCTGGGGGTGTGGGAACGGGAATAGTTTTTCTCCACCTTGAATGTGGTTAATTCCTTGGCTGACAGTGATAGAATATTCTCATCCTTGCCGGGCTGGAATTCTATGCCTTTGTGGCTTTCAGATGAACGCTTAATTAAAGGCTTTTAGATATTCTAGGGAAGCATCAATCTAGGGACGCATCTCCCCTGGAGTTATCCGCCCTGTGATATTGCCGCTTCTGAAATTGACAGTACACGTACAACAGCGGTTTTCTCAGCTCTGTGGCATATTCAAAAATTTGTGTGTGGGATTGTGCTGTCTTATAAAGAGACTTGTTTGGTTCTCTCTCTAGTCTAGAAATACCCCACCCAGCTTTGGTTTCTGCAAACAGGCTTGCCAGGCCCATAAGACAAAACTATACTGCAGCACACCTCATTTATTTATTTCAATTCAATTTATATAATGTGAATTATATTACTATTATAATTCACATATTATGTGAATTGGCTGCAGAATATTCAGCAGAGGGGTGGTTAAAAAAAAAGCTTACTATCTATGCAATGTAAGTTATTTCTTCTAATAATAATTCAATAAAAGGGATTGTTTTTCTCTTTTTAGAAAAACCAAGATCTCCCTTTCCCCCAGAAAAGGAGAAAATTGGCTTATCCAAAGTCATGAAGTTCATGGCCAGAAATACTCAATAGCTCACAGTAGTCGTCTTTTGAGAATGATATTTAGTAAAAGTTTAAAAGTCTTCATGGACAGCAGCTTCAATCCAGCCTTACGCAGGTTTACTTGGAAAGTCCCACCTGAATTCAGTGGGATTTACTTCCGCTTTTCTGTCCACACTTAAAAATAGTGATTTGTGTTACAGAAAAAACAGTCTTAGAAATAACTAAGGACTCTTACAGAACAGTTCCTGCTTCCTTACCACTGTTTTGGACAATGAAATAGTTTATTACTTGGTATTCTATTTTGCCTTTAAATATGCAACTAATGGCAGCATGTAGGATTTTCCTGGGTAGTCTTCCATCCAAGAACTGGCCAGACCTGTTTTAGCTAGGTCATCTGCGACAACAGTTGAAAACATGGTTTTGGGAATTCCATAGTTAAAAATATTCAGACTTCATTAGTATTGTATATATTCACAAAGGAAACAGCCCTAGGCTACGATTGAAATGTCAAAGGACAATTGTGCAACTTTTTTAGGGTGACTGATATGGTGGAACCGAGTTTAAATAATTTGCTGGGTGAAAAAGAAAGAAAAGCTGGAAACTTAGAGGCAGCCTTTGTTATTACAGATGAGAAATTAGGACTAGTATTCTTGACTTTTGTTGATTTGGACTGGTGGTTTCACTCTTCTAGTCTGAAGTCCTAAGGCTTGATTTTCCTAGATCCCCAAAGGAACAAAAATCTAGTCAAGTCACTTTTCTACGTTTAAATGGCCAATCACCCATCCTGGATTGTGTGCCGGTGCGAGAGAGGAAAACAGCAAGGAAACTGTTTCTAAAACAAATGGCAAAGGGGTCAAGTCATGCCCAGCTTTATAGACACAGATAAGAAGGCAAGGAATGTGACCTAGAAATTCACTCCAATGACTGATCACCAGCACAAAAGTTAGATTTTGCAAGTCTATTCCCGAACATGAAATAAGTGACTATTTTTTTTTAAGGAAAAAGATACCAAACAGCAAAAGAAACATGTTTGAAACATACCCTTATGCTTTTTAAAGCCACATTTTACATCTGCAATATACTGAAAGATACTGCATAGTCATATAAAGAAAGTAATATTTATTTTAAATAACTTGTAAACCTTAAGGCAGCCTGGAAGGCTTTGTACATTCAAAAAGCAGCAAGATGCTGTAACAGAGGCAGAGAACAGCTGTTTCCATAAGAAAGACTTGCATCTTGAGGGTAAAAGTTTGTGAACACATCTCAATAGGCCCGTGCTTTATTTCCCATGTGAGCTTGATCTCACGCCTCTGTTAAAGAGCTAAATTCTGCTTCTCCCTTTACGGCTACTCTGCCCTCAATGTCTGTAGCCATTCCAGCTTCTTTTCCCCCGTGTTCTGGTTCATATCTGACTCAGAAGGGGAGAGAGAACCTTCCTTGCCTCTTCCATGTTCTTCTCTGTTCAAATGTCAACCTCTTGTCCTCTCCATCTTCTCCGTGATCCCTCTTCCATTCCCCAGGATGGGAGAAATTGCTTGTCCATTCTTGTCTCTGGTGCGTAAGGCTCACGGGGGGGTACTCATATTTACATTTTTTAAAACAATACCCCTTACCCATGCCACCTCACCCAACCACTTTTGAGATGTATGCTTTCAACAGTGGTTTTATGTGCTCTGGGGGCTATCAATATGCCCCCAAGCCCCATCCAGGTACACAGAACTCTGAACCTGGCCTGTCCATTTCTGGAATCTGGAAAGGAAGGAGAAGCTAGATCCAGCCCCAGAGCCACTGCTTGTCTATCAGCTTGAATCCAACAGGACCTCCACCGGATTCAAGGATGCTCCCAATGAAAACCCTAATTTATGAGGAAACGATTCTCAAATAGTTCTGCATTACCTGGAAAAAGTTCTCTGGTGAGAAATAATAACCATTTTAGAAATCTCTGAGCGAGCTTAAAAGTTTGTGATTTTTAGCCAACGAGTCTAATACCTAAGCTTTCATAAACTTTGACTGTCTTGTTCCTCTGGTTTCCCTGTCCTTCCTTTCTGTGCGTCCTCTGGATCCAGAAGAGGCTGGTGGAGGTAAGATTGTTCCTTTTCTCCCTCTTTCCATGAAGCCGTTGGTACATCTCTTTGTTTATGTCTCAGGAAAATGGGCAGCAGATCTGCAGTGAAAGGCACGTCTCTGAAAGCATGGAGAAGAAAGATGCCAAGGACAATGGTGAAGAAGCCACTTATGGTACCAATGATGTTCATCAGAACCAGGTGCTGCCACTCTTTAAACAGAATAGCAGAGCAGGTCATAACGGCTGTGGTGAAGAGGACATAATAGATGGGGGTGACCACAGATGTGTTGAAGATGTCCAAGGCCTTGTTCAGGTAGTTGATCTGGATGCTGACAAAGACCACCAAACAAATGAAAAGCATCCAGCCCAACGGTTCTTTCCAGACAGGCTTCCCAGCAAACAGCTCCTTCAGGGCAATGCCTAAGCCTTTGACGCAAGCGACTGAAAGCGAACCAATGGATGAACAGATCAGGATGTACACCAGGACGTTCCTCTGCCCGTAGCGAGGTCCAGCCACCAAGATGAGAAGAACTGAACTCACCAGCACACATACAGCAAACACAATAAATCCTGGGAGATGAAGGAAAAACATTAAAGATGTTTGGGGTCTCAGACACCGCTATGGTTTAGTTTTGTCTAGATCAGGACCACTGATGGTCCTCCAACTTCATTCATCTAAGCCATAGAAAGTGACCAGTTATTATCTCTGCTTTGCTTTGCACTCGTTTTGATAACGGGGTTCTCTGTTCTAAGGACACGTAACCCTATTATCAAAATGACTGACAAATCCTGGATTAGGGGCCTGTGATATTTATAATACCGCATCAAAGCCATCTACAAACTTTCCTTTATACATTTACCAGTTAAAGGAGACTTTTTCCAGTGCCATGACTTCAGAGTAATGACTTTGATGATGGTGGTGGTGCTGAAGAAGAAACGCTACTAAAATACGAGTTTGAACGGATTAAAAAAAGTGGAGGGGAAGTTGAGGGTGGCTGGTCTAGAGCATTCATGACATAAGCTGGGTAAAATTAGTAAAAACTGGTCAGAAAAATAAATCACTCTCTTTGCCAAGTACTGTATGGCTCACAGTATTAGATGAGACCCCGAGACCCCAACAATTTTGCACTCCTACTACAGAATATTTTCTGGATGTGTAATATGGAAAACAGGCTTTCTGTACCTGGATCCTTCAGTTTCTCCAACATTGAGTCCAGACTGGAAACCGCTTCCTCCTGGGGAGCATGAATCACCATCACAGTCGATCCTAAAATGCTCAGGAGGCAGCCAATCTTTCCATGGATATTCAGCCGCTCATTCAGGAAATAGGAGGCTAAAACTGCGCTTTAGGACAAAAGAAACAAAAGGTTCACAAGATTAGTTTGCTTGAAGAAAAAATGCAGCAGCTGCAGACTTGGTCCTGGAAGCTCAGATATAATGTCTAAGGCAGCCTTTCTCAACCTTTTGACCCTGGAGGAACCCTTGAAATATTTTTCAGGCCTCGGGGAACCCCTGCACATTCAGGCTCAAATATAGGCCAGAAGTTACAAAATTATTATATTCGTTTCACGGGTAGGCCTGTCTGTATGCATGAGCAGTGTTCTTAAACTAAAAATAAAGAATGAAACTTACCTCTTTAATGTGAAGTTGCCCAAATTTGAAATAATTTTTAAAATAAATCGTGATCTCCCAGGGAACCCCCCGTGACCTCTCGCGGAACCCGAGGGTGCCACGGAACCCTGGTTGAGAAACCCTGGTCTAAGGTGTGTCTGACCACATGAATTTACCTGACTAAAACGCTAAGGGCTCCTAAAGGTGTAACCAGCGTGGCAGGGGCGAAAGCATAGGCAGCGAAATTTGCAGCTTCTCCAATTCCCACTGTAAAAAAAGAAGCAACCCATCAGAAGTGAAACACTTTGAACGATGCAATTTAGCCTTCGCTTGTCTGAACTTGACCCAAAGTAGAGTCACTGACTGATTCCTTAGTTGTTGTCAGAAATATTTAGACATTTTTTTCCAGGATCCAAAGTGGGTTGGTACCACAGGCATCCATTGGGTGGGGTGGGGAGCAAATGACAAAACAGACTACCTGAAGCAAATCCATGAAGTTCCCCTTGTGTGTTTATGAGTCTACCTTTTTTCTTCTAGGTTGATGGTAGCCCTAAAGTAGGATAACACTTAGGTGGGATGTCTATGAAGGTTCTCAGTCATCTTAGGTGGGATGGTAATTGTTTTTGTAGGCTTCTTAGCAATGTGGCTTTGTGGGAAAAGAAGTTCCCTCAAGAATGTCTGTCAGTGTTTCTCAACCTTGGTAACTTGAAGACGTGTGGACTTCAACTCCCAGAGTTCCCTGGCTGGCTGGGGAATTCTAGGAATTGAAGTCCATACATCTTCAAGTTGCCAAGGTTGAGAAACACTGGTCTATGTACTACCACTGCTCATATAATTTAAAATACTCAAGGGAAAAGAGAGGTATTAAATCTCAAGGTGTACTTACTGGATATCAGTCCTCCCCACCACAGCCACTCTCTCAGATATGCGTGACCCCCCAGGCCTGGGGAAAAAAGGGATCAGAAACTGAAAAGAGTGTTTCAGAGTCAGAAAAAACAATACCCACATTTATGGCTGACTGAAACCCTTTATAGATTTTTTTGCATGAAATAGAAAAAAATGCACTTATGATTTGTGATTTTGATGAATAGAAAAAAATATGGATAATAGAAAAAAAGGGAACTTTTTAATTTTTTGTAACCATAGATTAAGAGCTAATTTCGTAATTGTAGTTATATTTGCTGCAAAAGAAATCAGAAGCTTCTTTCTATTTCTTTTTATTCTCTTTTTCTGCACTTTTTCTTTCTTCTTTCTTTCTTTGCTTCTTTTACTCTTCATTAGTTTGTGTTAGTTTTTATGTTCTTTGCAAATTTTTTAATAAAACTTTATATTAAAAAAGAAGGAACTGAAAGAGTGGATCAAGTGAAACAAGAACCTAGTCTGAGAAAAGATTCAAAATTTCTAAGAGACTAGGCAGTGGAATCCAGATTTTTTTAAAAATTGACTTTATTTATCTTTTAAAAAAATTACCAAAAATTTTACCAAAGAAGTGCACAAAAATGGGGAAAAAAGAAAGGAAAGCATATAAAAACAACAAAAGAAAGCAATAACAAACTTAACAAAACAACAAAAAAAGGAGAAAACTATACATATCACATATTCCCTCAAACATCAAGCAATTCTTATAAAGTTTCCAAATTTAAAATTAAAGAAAATAACGACTGTCTATTATTACACAGTATCATAAAATCTATGCCAAAGGAGAACATGCTGTGTCATTTTTTGGGTGAGCATAGAAACCTGCTTTTTCAAAACAGATTAATTACACATCCCTTGAATCCTGTCCTTAACATCAGGAATAATACTTACTTTTCCAATTCCTCAAAACAATTATCTTAGCGAACCCCCAGGGCCGGAGAGAACTACAATTCCCAACAATACTTAGATTCTGCTTTTCTAACTCTCATGATGATTTGGCTAGCTCCTTACCTGCTCTGACGGCCCCTCGGCCATTCAAACGGAGAAGCCCCTTCTTCTTGAGGATAAAACTACTTCCAATAAATAGGCTGGAGGTCACAGCCAAGGCCACCCCAAGGTAGAATGTGTAATGTCCTGTGAAGGTCCCCATCTGGCTTGTTCTGAAGGAAAGAGCAGGAGAGAAATCAGAGTTAAGAGCTTCCTTCCCCAAGAAGTGGTGTCTTAGATCTGCTGGGTGGAATTGGGCAAGTTTCTGAAAATGACTCACTAATTAACCATCCCACAATCATCCACCCTTGTCCTAGATCTACATCTACGTGGAAGTAAGCCGAGACATGAGATCCTCTCTGTTCCCCAACGGTTTGGGTAGGTGGTATTTTTGTGACTTGTTCTGCCTTAGGTTTGGCTTACTGGGTGAAGTAATGTACAAACATTATGGTTTGTACAATGTCATTTAAGGCAGGGGTGTGCCAATTTTCCAAGGCCAGGGGCCCTGGGTCCAAAAGTACAGTAGCAGAAGGGGTCAGGAGAGAGGAAACAGGCTCTCCTATATATATATACCTCCCCCCAGATTCCTTGCCTGGGCACGATGGGTGTTGTAGTCCAAAGCAAGGCTCCGAGGGAAGACCGCAGCGGATTAATTTAGCCAATAGGCTTCCTTTCCTTTTTTAAATAATAATTTTATGAAACCGTACAATTTAAAAAGATAAAAACTAATACCAACTAAAAAAATTAAAAGAATAAAAAGAAAAAGTAGAAGGTGCAGAAAAGAAAGAGAAAAAAGGGGGAGAAATAGAAAAGAGAAAATTAAAACAGAGTAAAGAAGAAGAAAGATATAAAGAAGTGACTGTAGCTTGAATCATGATTCAAGCTACAGACAATTCCACCTGGATGACTGAGAACCTTCATAGACATATAAAGAAGTGACTTCCTCCTTCGTCACAAGTATAAACAATTGTAGTAACTTATCATCAATACAACGCAGGATCTCTTCTTCCGACCGTGTTCAGTGGCTCCCCATCCTACCCGCGCCCCCCCGGATATCCAACCCCCCATGCAGAATTATCGCCCCCCGCATACAGAATGATCATGACCCTCATCCAGCCCGAGGCCCCCTTTCCCCCCTTCCCTCCAAGACCCCTCCCTTCTTCCCAACTCACCCCAATCCTAGGGGACACCCCCCAAAAAAAACCCAGAGGAAAAGCCAAGGAACGCGAGCGATAGCGGCGTTCTGGATCCGGAGCGAGGAGGGAGAGCGGGCCGCGCGAGGCTCCGGGGCGCCGCTCTCCCAGCAGGCGGCCGGCCAGACGCGCTGGGGGCGGGGACGGGGGCGGCGTCTCCACCTGCGCTGCCGCCGGGACCGCCTCGCCCCCTCCTTCCCTTCCCTTCCTTTCCCTTCCCGGCCGCGTCGCCGCCCGTTCCGCTTCCGCAGCGCGGAGGGTTCCGGGCCTGCCGGCCGGGGCGAACAACCAAGTAAGCAGCGGGTGAGTCTGGGCGGCGGGGGATCCGGCCGGGCTTCCCGCGCTCGCTTGGGGGGAGGGAAGACCCCAGCCCTGCCCCAGCGGGGGAGAGCCCCTCCGAAGCTCCTTCGGTCTCCTGGGGGTGCCTGGCGCGCTTCCCGCACCCGGTTGGGGGGCTTGGGCGACCCAGCGTGGGAGGGCCGGGGGAGGCCGGTTTGGGGGCTCAGGGCCCCGCTTCCCTCTTCCTTCCCCCTCCAGGGGCCACCTGGGGGGCGAGGCTGCCAAGAGGGGTTTGGGGTGATTTTTCTTAGCTTTGGGGTCGATATTGGAGGATGGTTTTTCCTCCTTTTCCACCAGGGTTTCTCAACCTTGGGGACTTTAAGACAGGTGGACTTCAACTCCCAGAATTCTCCAGCCAGCCATGCTGGCTGGGGAATTCAGGGAGTTGAAGTCCACCTGTCTTAAAGTTGCTGAGAGCGTGAAACACTCCTACCTGGGGAATTCTGGGAGTTGAAATCCACCTGTCTTAAAGTTGCTGAGAGTGTGAATGGGACTGTGAATGCAGCACGTACCTCCAACTGTATTTTCCTGGACGATTCTGGGAAAAGATGCAGCTGCTTTAAAGAGTTGTAGACCCCTGCTGCATTCGTGCATTCACTTCCTCCAAAGTGTCTTTGGAATTGGATCCGAAATGCTGCACAGCCATACTAAATATAATCTAAAGCTGCTTCTATGGTTACTGTCCCTTTGATAGTGAGCAGTGAATTTTGAGTATTTTGAAAGTGGCTTCATTTTCTTTAGAGATATTTGTGTATACATTTCACCCCTTTACTTCCCGTGCATGGGGTGGAATATACAGCAAAAAAGACAAAGAAATTCATATTGCAAAAGCAGGAAAAAAGGAGGAAAGCCTGTACCATACAGTAAAATGTGACATTGCAGCTGATATACAGACCAACAAGTGGTAGTAAACAGCACTGAAATTTAATGGAACAGAGCATATTTTACAAGCAAATTAATGAGGCCCCTTTTACCCACGCCCTTTAAGAGGGAGCTCCATATTTAGGGTGCTGCTACCCAAAACACCTTTTTCAAGGAACCTCACATTTATTTATTTATCAAATGTATATAGCCGCCCTGCTCACAAACAAGCGACTCTGGGCAGTGCACAAAGAGCTAAAAACAATACATTAAAAATAATAAAACCCAACTAAAACAAAGAATAAAAGACGATGGGATGTTAAAAATGACCCTTCTTAGAAGCTGGGATGTATAACAGGGCTTTCAGTGGCAATATATTAGCAGCTGGCTCATCTGGAAATAAAACCTTCAGATATTCTTGTCTCAGATTAGTTCTTTATAGATTAAAAATAGCATCTTGGATTGTGCATCTTAAATTTGGCTGCTAATGGATGAATGCTGCCTAGTTGAGAATCTCCTGATTTGTGGGTAATATTTTTAAAATACGGAAAGAAGTTCTAAAGGAGATGGGTTCAAGGCATTGTCCCATATGCTTTTTGTTATAGAAATAACATCTCATTCCAGGGACAGAGGAACAACCATATGATGTATTTAATCCCTCTTGAATAGCAATACTTTGATCTGCAGATACTTTTTGGTTTTTTAACTCTTTTTTTTTTGCATTTATGTTTAGTATTTTTGAATGATAGAAGTTTTTATAAACGTTTGCGTGGAGCAAGAAGAGGAGGAATGGCGTCTGCAAGTAATGCGTTTGTTTTACGTTTCTCTGGTGCGGGTCTGTAGCTCTCTCTAGAAGATGTGCTGATTTCGGTGCAAAGACTACTCTGCTTTTCTGAAATAATTCCCAGGAGAACGGCAGGCTCCTGAGGGCGTGATTGCTGTGCTTTGCCAGCTGTTATGGACAATGGATCAAATTGTTCCTGTTACAGTACTACTTTAAGGGGAGCGGATCTCTATCTTTTCTTCCTTACGTGCTCCAGCAGTGGCAGAATCTTTTCTCCAATGTCTGCATTTTCTTGCTTCAAACAATCGAGTCACGCTGTGTCCTCCTTAATACTCCAAATCTGTATTTCTGGGCTCCCAGTGGCACCTTATTTGAAAGAGCTAAGTGTGATTCTTTGTTTTTTGCTTAAGATGGGCAGGGAGAGGAGAACAGAGGAACAGATCCAAACCTCTCCTTTTTTGCAGGTGTGAACACTTTGATGTGTTCTGTGTTTGAGTAGAAGCAATGTCATCTTTAAATAAGGGAAGTAAGCAGAGTGGTGGGATTAGCCAAGGAAACTGTTCTGCTTTCAAGTTTAATGGGTTCAGGTGCATCTCTGACCCTGGCTGAAACTGTGCTTCAATACATGGTGGAAATGCCTTGGTTCCCTCCAATAAGGTGCTTCTGGGTAGAGCCCATTTGTATGCACCGCTGTTGAGCGATTCCTAGCAGCACAGCAAGTCATATTACAGTACTCGGGAAAAGCTCTTTCTAAGCCGTTGGGTAACCGTGTCTTTTCTTGTCTTCTGAACCTCCAAGAACTGAAGATGACCAAGAACAAGGATAATATCCCCCATGAGTTAGAGAGCCAATTTGTTTTGCGGCTGCCTCCGGTAAGTGCCTGCCGTTTGCTGTGATCCAGGCTTATGTCTGGGATGGGCCAACTTTCTCTCGATCCTCATTCTCACTGACTCTCTGCTTAGGAATATGCTTCTACGGTGCGGAGGGCTGTTCAATCTGGGAGCGTCAACTTGAAGGACAGACTGACTATTGAATTGCATGGTAAGAGGACAACATCAGCAGCTTTTAATTTCTTTGTTCATTTAACTTTTCAGAGAAAGTATATAAACAAACACAAATAGAAAATACAAATTGGGTATTATAAAAGAATCAAGGACAGGTGAGTAAACAAGGGGTCTAAAAATGTCAAGGAGATTACTCGGGGTTTTCTAGTATATCATTAGTAAATGTTCCCTCATCTTTCTTAGCTACCTGGATCCACATTATCTAGAAGTTTTCTTAAATGGCAAGTGTCCTGAAATCATATTTTAAATGGCCAAGTTTTGTGCCTTAGCCACAAGGTTATGTTATATCTAGATTGGTCAATAAAAGCCCACCCGCGTATTAAACGGTTACAATGCTATTATATTTTGGATTGGATTGTATTATTAATTTACAAGGCTTTTTAAAATGTTTTACAAGGTTACAATGCTATTATATTTTGGATTGGATTGTATTTATTAATTTGTATTGTATTTTAATTTATTTTTGTACTGCCTCGGACCATAATAAAAACACAATACTAATTTCTTAACTGTTGCCATTGTAGCTCGTTGGCCTTGAGTAGTTCATCATACGCCCAGCCTTTTAGGGACAAATTTCTTAAGAGCCAAAAGCATCAAAATGTTGTTTAGCTTCTTGTTTCTAAGCCAGTGTTTCTCAGCCTTGGCAACTTGAAGGTGTGTGGACTTCAATTCCCAGAATTCCCCAGCCAGCCAGGGAACTCTGGGAGTTGAAGTCCACACACCAAGTTGCCAAGGTTGAGAAACACTGTTCTAAGCTATGGAGAAAAAAAAGAATAGAAAAGCATTTTATAAATGGGGTCTTTCCTGTCATCCAAAACATTTTCCTGCTTTTAGAGATGGTTCACCCGTACATGGAAGCAACTTGATGGCTTGAGCCCGTAACTTTGTGTGTTCCAAATTGCTAATAAAATGCTCAACTTCTGACTGTTGCATAAATGCCACATAGAAATTCTCCTACTTCCCTGTTCCTGCAGCGGATGGCCGTCATGGAATCGTGCGCGTCGACCGTGTCCCCTTAGCAGCCAAGTTGGTGGACATGCCCTGCATCATCGAAAGCTTGAAAACCATTGATAAGAAAACCTTCTATAAGACTGCTGACATTTGCCAGGTAGATATCCTCCAACGACCAGAAAGATGAGCCTTTCTTGTGCAAGATGCATTTGCTTTTCGTTTTTGTAAGCATACCTTCGTTTTCAGCTCCCCTCTTAAACCCATATTCTTTTTTTTCAATACCACACGTAGTTATGAATTATAGTTGATTTCAAACATTTCACTGTTCTTTGAGGGTGCAGGATTTCTAATAAACTGTCATCCTGGAGCTGGAAACTTGATTAGCCCTGGATTGGTAAAAGCTTGGAAACCTTGAAAAGGAGATTAGACAAACTGATGGTGATTTAAACAGGCAGTGGCAACTAGTTATGAAGATTCAGGTATCAGAGTCAATCTCAGATGCTGAACAACAGAGAGGGAAGCTTTGTGCTCACATTCCCCTTGTGAACTTCTCACTGATAACTGGTTGATTGACCACTCTGACAACAGGAGACTGAACTAAGAAAGCCTTTAGTTTGATCTAACAGTTCTTTCCTTGGGCTTTTTGTTGTTGTTGTTTATTCGTTCAGTCGCTTCCGACTCTTTGTGACTTCATGGACCAGCCCACACCAGAGCTTCCTGTCGGCCGTCGCCATCCCCAGCTCCCCCACAGTCGAGTCCGTCACCTCCAGAATATCATCCATCCATCTTGCCCTTGGTCGGCCCCTCTTCCTTTTGCCTTCCACCTTCCCTAGCATCAGCATCTTCTCCAGGGTATCCTGTCTTCTCATTATCTTTGGGCTTTTACACCGTCTAATTCCTCTCCAATGTTTTCATATATGACAGTCAATTCCCTTTTTATTATATTGCGGAGTTCAGATGCTTGTGTGCACCGTGGATGGAGAACTCTACCCTGCTTTGGAGGAACCAGCTGTGAGCACGGATGCTAGAGCCAACAAGAAGAAGGATAAGGATCGGGAGAAGAAATTTATCTGGAATCATGGCAGTGAGTAATGGGCTATCGGCCAATTCACCTTCACTAGGGAGCCTTATCCAAGCACTGCCCCCTGCCTCCATGTCCTTAACCATTCGTCGTGAAGGATGAGGAGACTCATTAGTCTTCCTATCTTTGGTTCGGAATGCTGGCATCTCTTCTGCCACCCCCAAAGAGCTGCTGGCGGTACCCTCCTGCTCCATTTCACTTTGCAGATTAATCTGTTGCGTTCTTGCAGTTACGCTCCCATTGAAGAACGTGAGGAAGAGGAGGTTCCGAAAGACAGCCAAGAAGAAGGTGGGTCACGTAGCTGAGCCTTGTAGAACTGTTGCTTATAAAAGCCAGGGCCAAAATGGAACATGGATGTGGAAATTTGAGTGAAGGATAGACCGGATCTTAGTTTATTTTTACATTGCTCTGGGAAGCCTGCTCAAAATGCTCTTGGGATGTTTTAAAACTTCTGCTTAGAGAATGAGGAAGACACTTGGAAGGGCTGATGGTGGAAGCTGAGCACCTTCCCCCACGTCGTCTTGGGGCTTGTGTGCAACTTGAGAAGGTGGCCAATTAACTCGCAGGTCCTCTGGAGCGATGACCCGAGCAGCTTCCTCTTGGTGGGAACACCCACTTTGTCCCACCCCCAAGTTCCTGAGATTTCATCCCTCCCTCTTGCAGCCCAGGTGCCATGGTACATTGGCACTGTCTCCCCATCTTCTCCACCCCTCGGAACGGCCACTTGGCTGCTCCCTCCGCACTGCAGCTTAAAACTTTGTTTTCCTCGTCACAAAAAGCAGCTGGAACAAGGAGAGGAGGAGGTAGGGGTAGATCAGCAGCAGGCCACTGGTTTTGGTGCCTTTCAGTGGCCAGGTGGAGGATGTTCTGGCCTGCCACATGGGAAGACAGAGTGCTGTGGGGGTCACCTGCACAGTGGTGAAAACGTACTGTAGTCAGCATGAAGGGTGAGGCTGGTGGCTATGTGGATGTGCCACACAGACTTTCCCACTTGAATGGCACAGAGAAAGTTCAGAGATAAATAAGCATTTGTTTTTATGATTGTTTGTTGCCCAGAGCCACTGGTTTAAGATGGGTGGCTAAACAAATTTAATTAATTAATTAATTAATTAATTCTGAGGCAGAAACCAAGCTGGAAATATTCAATCTCCTCTTTGTTTTTTTCTTTCCTTTTCTTTCCTTTTTTCCTTTTCTCTGGCCCAGTACATTGAATCTCCAGATGTAGAGAAAGAAGTGAAACGCCTTCTGAGCACAGATGCTGAAGCTGTCAGTGTCCGTATCCTTCCTTCATAAGATTTGCTTTGAAATGAGAAGTGGGGAACTATAGTGTTCCAGAGGTTTCTGGACCCCTCAAGAGCCCCAAGCAGCGTGGCCAACAGTGAGTAGTGCGTCGAATGGCAGAGTAGCTATTGTCAACACTATAATAACAGAATCTTGAGAGCCTGACAGTGTTTCTCCCTCCCTCTCTGAGTCTCTTTGGTATAAGTGGAGCTGCTGAATATTTTCTTCAAAGCCATTTCCTTAGGCCTCTGCATTTATATCTGGAAAACCAGTTTCTCTACTCCTGGTCTAGATTCTTTCATCATCTCTCTGTGTTTTATTTGAATAACTTACCTGATCTCCAGATCTGCACATGTACTCCCAATTATATTACAGAGAGTCAACCATTTCACAACCAGATGTTAATCTTTTTTTTTTCATCCCAAGGAAAAGGTAATGGCTATAAAATCCACCCAGCCCTCTTTGTCATTTGCCAGAGCTGGTTCCTATAAAGTTTGACGTGTTTCTGTCTTATCAAGGACTGGAATCTGCCACCTTTAGAAATCTTTCACCAAATTTCAAAAAATTGATGAAATTTCCACTCTAGGCTGGCATAAATTTTCTAACGATTTCTCATGGACAACACTGGAAAAGCCCCTGGGAGATGTTTTTTTCATAACTTCCAGTGAGTTTCAATAGAAGTATGGACAGCCACAAAAGGCATCAACAGCTAAGGAGATGATTCTACAAGGGAAAGAAGACATTCACACTTGCTACTTGGCCACCTTGTAACTGAATCCAGAGGTTCTACACTCCACCCATGACAATTTGACTGCAATTCTCTTTTCAGGAAATAATTTCTAAAGCAGAACTTCCTTCATCAAATTGAGTGAGGCTGGTGGGAAAAAATGCAAGAGTGTTTCTCCAGCGTTATTTACGCACCTTCCATTTCTTGATGTGGTTCCCCATTAAATTGATTTTTCCTTAATTCGTCTGTGCCTGAATTCAGGCTGGGAAGTCATTGCTGAGGATGAAACAAAGGAAGCTGAGAACCATGGGTTACTTACAGGCCTGGATATTTCTTCTCCTGGGATGTCTGGCCATAAGCAAGGCCATGGATCTTCAGGTACTGTCACATTTAGGGAAGCTACACCTGGGTTGCCAATATTTGAAAAGCCGCTAGATGGCGGCATAGAGTTAGCGTTTCCTGTATCTTCTGTTGCTACCTTATGATCCACTGGCATTTTGCTCATGGCAGTCCTAACCGAATTGCAGTTAGTCTAAGGGGAGGGGGCACCGGTTCAAGGCAGGATGCATGGGCACACACAGAAAATCACAGGTTCTTCCTCTTGTCCGAAGGCTCCAGACGGGGTGGGAAAGACCTCTTTCTTCCTGAAGAGTTGTGGCCGCTCCAAGTGGACAGTCTAAACTAGGTGACAAATAGGCCTGGTTTGTACATGCCCAAAGCCAAAACGTCGTTTGTTTGCTTGCTTTTTGGCTGTGCAAGCTGAACAAAGCCAGCCATTATGGCTGCAAAAAAACATGGTTTGGGGCTCCAGCATGGTGGGCAAACCCCGCCAGTTCTTGCATTTTCAGTAAATCACGTTTTAGCAAGCCAGGGTTTAAAATAATATGAAAATTGGCCACTGTCTGACCCATGGCTCTGTTCACTCCTTGCATGTATGGGAGGTTTGGTTTGGGTGTAAGGTATTGTGTACATCCAGCCATTATGGTCCATAAGCCATGATTTGCAGCCTAGCATGTTGTGTAAACTCAGCCAATTGGTTAAACTAGTTGTGCCTTTACATGTATGCACCAGGTTGCAGTAAAGGGGCTTCTGCCCTACTTCTGTTGAACTGCAGCACAAGCTGCTGTTGGCCATCTACTGCTTTGGTGCGAAAGTGCATCAAAAGACATTGGGAAGCCAGAAGTGTCCTCTTCTGGCGGCTGAGATTCAGAAATTAACCCTAGACTTTTTCATGGAGTGACTTAAACACAAAATATGAAACCTGGGAAAGAGATCGAAGTGTGATTCATATTCTCTCTCTGCACTCTTGCCGCCGATCCAGATTTCCATTGAGAGAGGACCTTCTGTGCACAGAATGTGGGTCGAGTGGTGTGTGGTGCAGGGTGGAGATTTCAGTGGAGGTGAATTACAAGTGCAGGCACAAAGGGGTGTGGGGAGCAGTGACCAAACCAGTGTTTCTCAACCTTGGTGATTTGAAGATGTGTGGACTTCAACTCCCAGAATTCCCCAACCAGCATGGCTGGCTGGGGAATTCTGGGAGTTAAAGTCCACACATCTTCAAGTCGCCAAGGTTGAGAAACACTGGACCAGACTAACCACAGTCCTCAGCAAGAAACATTTTGGGGTGCATTGAGGAATGGCAGGTCCTTTTTCATTCTCTGTCCAACCAGCAGAACGTGACGAGCTCCGGGAGATGTTTAATGAAATCAGCAGCAGCAGCAGCGATGAAGATGAGAGGGATCACCACGACGATGAAGACCTGAACGTCATGGATACAGAGGAGGACTTGGAGAGGAGGCTGCAGGGCAAGCTGAATGAATCCAGCTCCCAGCAACAAGAGAACGAAGGGACCAGCCAAATTGGTCAGGAGCTGGTGGGGAAGGAGGCTACGCTGGGGGCGGGTGATTTTGTACATTCCTTGGCTTTCTGGGGCAGCCCTAAGTTTATTACCAGGAGGGCCAAGTGGTTTACTCTCTTTGTAGCAGTTGGAATCCAGAAGCAGATTGACAACCTGAAAGGGAAGCTGCAGGAGACCCAGGAGCGCAGGAAACGCCAAGAGGATCTCATCATGAAAGTGGAGAATCTGGCGCTCAAGGTGAATTATGGTCTCTGTTTCTCCTCTAGACAGAGACCTGTTTACTGTGGCTGAAATTGGAAAGAATAATTTCGATTCCCCCAGGAATTCAAGGCTGCATGCGTAGGCTCCTCCTATTTTATGTCCATAACCACAACCCTGTCATAATGACTGGTCCTAAGTCGCCTAATCAGTTTCAGCAATCAATGCTGGATTTGAATCTGTGCCTCCCTAGTTCTAGCAATAGTCCCTTAGCCGCAGCCCCTCATGGGGTCTCTCTGCCAGAAGACCTTAAGAAAAGAAAGCAGTCTCTGCAGGATATATAACAGCAAAGCACGTGTTTGTCCTAGGTTCAAATCTTGGCTTTTCCAGTTAAAAGAAATAAGCCTTCTGCTCATCCAGGTAGTTTTTTTCCCCAATCTTAAGCCTTTTACATCTCTCCAATAATTTCCAGCCAGTCTGGAACAAGCCATATATATGTCCATAGATGGACAAAGTGACTTGGTTACCACCCAGCTTCCCATGGTCCAGGCAGCTAGAAAGCCCACATTAAATAAAACTCAGTTTCTAGCCCACAATCAGGAAAGGAAGTAATTAATCACCTTGTATGGGAGAAGAAATTTTTAGCACTATGCTATTTTCATTTTTTTTAAGGCAATTTAGCTCTACTTTGTAGTGTGTGGTATCCCTGGAGTTTGTTTGTAGACTTCCTCTTAAGGCTGGGGCAGACGGGGGTGCACCCAAATTCCTTTAAAAGTGTTTTAGTAGAGAATTGCAGCAATAGAGACCACTTTTCTATCGGTCTAATTTTCCAGACCCGCCTCCAGGCTGTGCTGGATGAGTTCAAACAACAGGAAGAGCGAGAAAAGCAGCAGGTAAGATTTCTGTCATTTCTATGAATTCTAAGTGGAAAGAATTACCTTACTATATTTTATCTATTTTATCTCACCGTAGCCTATTTTATCTCATTTTATTGTGTCTTACCTTACTTTGTTTTATTGTACCTTACTGTGTCTGATGCCTATGCTTTGATATGGTCAATTGACTAATCAATAAAGTATACTGATACTGGTTAGTAAATTGCTAGCTCTAAATTGGTTGTAACTTTCATCCTTTTTGCATATATGAGTTGGCCACCCATCAGAGCAGCTTCATAGTTGAAGCAACAAGTGAACGTTGCTTCGTTGAGCGGACTTTGGTATTCTTAGAGCCATTTGCTTGACCCTTATAATCTCTTTAGCTTTCTTAGAATAGATTTTTTTTTCTTGTTAGATGTTGTGGAGACCCTGCTTTGTGAATTAAACAGAGCTGAATACAATTGCTTCTGGGGTTTCTGGAAAGGATCCTTTTTTTTTTTTTTTTTTTTTTAGCAACTCAGACTAACTGTGATGCTGGCTGAGGTATCCATGAGGAGATTGTTCTGCATTGCCTACATAGCCCTGCGCAGATGGCGGCCATGACTTTAGGAGAATGGCTTGACCCTTCCCTTCTCTTTCATTGCTATGTTCCCCAAATAGATTTCTCTGCATGAAAGATTCCATTCACATTCTCCCACTCAGGCCTACTTGTGATTAAACTATGGAGCTGGTGAGAACATCCCTTATAAAATGACAGGAAGGGATTATCATATGGCTTAGGAATAATAGTAAAGACTGTCTCCCTAGATCAGTGTTCCTCAACCTTGGCAACTTTAAGATGTGTGGACTTGTTGAAGTCCACACATCTTAAAGTTGCCAAGGTTGAGGAACACAGCCCTAGAGATAGACAGATCAGGGGAACTGATTGAAAGATCCTTGGATCTTTATCTGAAGGAGGAAGGTAGGACTTATTGTAGATGTCATTGTTTAACAATAGTTTTTCTTCTCTTCCCATCTTTCCTTCTTGCTCTGCAGCTGGCATCTCTTCAAGAACAGCTAGAAGCTCTAATAGAAAAATGAACTTCCAAGCTTTGAAGAACAGAAGCTCTAAGTTGACTGAAAAGTCCCTTCTCTTGGTGCTGTGGCCCCCAGATTCTCCAGTGCAGGCTCATTGTACGCTCTGAGCCGATAAGCAAGTTCCTCTCAAAGCCTAGACATTTAGCCAGGCCCCAGGAGCTGCGTCTTACAGATACTGCTTACAAGACATGCAGAAACTCTGCATGCTTTGCAAAGAATGGAGTTTGCTAGAAGACGGCCACCGAAACAGTTTTCATTGCTGAAAGGAAAATTCGCTCCAGGACAATCTTGATTCTTTTTCAGCTCTGCATCTTTTTGCTTTCTGATAAGCCAATATTGCAGTTTTGGGTTGTTGTTGTTGTTGTTGTTTTTAAGTAGCATGAAATTAATTCTTCCTGGAATGAGTGGTGACAACACTGTGCCCCGCGGCTGTTTTCCGTATCTGTAAATACTGATTGTGAGAAAGAAGACAACAGTTTGCATCCTAACTTACCTTTATACATTCATAATTTTGTCTTCAAAAGTATTGTGAAATAAAAACCGAGTTGTGTATATGTATGTTATCTCAGAGTATATTTCACAGGTTATCTGATGCTCTTCAGGTATATAGGATATAATTGCCCATCATCTAGCCATCATTCATTCTCAAAAACAATTCCAATTTCAAAAATCATCTACAGAGGAAGATTTTTGCCCTGATTATTAAAAATGTATAGAGCAATATTTAGTTGGGGAAGCTTTGCCTGCAGTCGGGAGTGGCACATTCCAGATCTGAGTTTCTCAGTCAGAATTTATTTCTTTATTTACAGGACTCCTATGGCCTATCTCATACAATGACATCACGACAATCCATCAAACATAGTTAAAAAGAAAGGGACCCTTCCCCCCAGGTGCCAGACATCCTCACAGCTCAACCCCGTACTAGCCCAATGCTTGGGGGAAGAGCCAGGTCTTCATTGCTCGCCAGTCCTTGTAGGAATTTGCTGGTATCATCCAGAAAGATACTTGAGGCACCTTTGTTTAGCCTGATCTAATTTTAAATTTTAAGAAGGCAAATCCTGCATTAACCCGGCAGAAAGAAGATTAGGAAGAGAGCGTCAAAAGTCTACTGTGCGCTTGGAGAGATGTTCTCTGCCTCTAAAAAGGGTCCTCCGCGCTGGAAGAAGGTCAAGCTAATTGTCTAGAGTCAGTTGCAACTGTTGAGACCTCTGTTGTGGCATGCAAGTCGAAATAAATCGAAATAAATCAGGTGGATTGAAGTGGCCTTCTCAGGTGTTGTAAAGAGAAGAGAAGAACTGCTTACACCCAAATTCGGAAGAAAAGGGAACGCAAGATTCACCACATCAGAGCTATGGAAGAAACTTACCTCCTTAATGTGGAAGGAGTCAAGAAAAAGATTTTACATGGAGGCTACGGGAAACTGCCTGATTTCCAAGAGGGGAGCAAGGTGAATGTCTACAAGCTCTAACTAACAATGCTGAGTGTAAGACAGGAGCTATAAGTAGAGACAATAGCCAAAGGGTGGTGTTTGGAGAACAGATCCCATTTTGTGGGAATCAACAGTTTGCAGGGGAGATTGAAGTTTCTGTCTTGCTTATGGGCGTTTGGTCTGCATTTGACTCCTTGCCATAAATTCAGTGGCCTTTCTCATAATCGAATTCAGATTATATGCTACATAAATAGAATAAAGGAAGGAAGGGACCACCTCTAGAAAAAGGTTTTACCCATTACAGAGGTAAGCAAGCTTCCTTTTAAGTCGGGGACTCTATTGGGGTCAGAGACCCAATTGTTTAAGTGTCAGACTCCCTGCCGTTGAGTTCCTGTCCTGGGCATTTATTTTAAAATGGTTTCATGCTGCCCCTTCAAAACCAAATTTTCCCTGCCGCAAGACTATTATATGCAGAAAGAGGGAAAAACACAGAGATACCCACAATGGAGGAGTGGATTGTGAAGATGGCAGAACTTGCAGAAATGGCTAAATTGGCTTGTTTGGTTAGGGAAGGAACAACTACTACTTTTATAAAAGTCTGGAAACCCTTTATGGACTTTTTGCTGAAAATGGATAAAAATGAGCTGGTGATTTCGGGATTTACTGATTAAAAAAGGCTGCATATGGGAAGAAGGGAACTATGTGATGCAATTTTGGAGGGGGGAAACAGGATTAATTATGTTTCTAACTGCTGTAAAGAAGATTGGAAGTCGCTTCTAAGTATTTTCTCTTTCTCTCGATATATATTGTTTATCATTTTTTCTTTTTTCTTTCTATCTTTCCTATTTTTCTTCTACATCTTTTTCTCTTCTTTGTGTTTAGCTTTTAACTTTGTAAAAAAAATTGTTTTAAGAAAAATTGTGTATATATATATTTACATATTTAAAAAAAAAAAAAGTTTTCCCAGGATGGATTAAGATTGTTGCATCTCTCAGATCGTATTTATAGGCTGATGCCATTCACTCATTGCTGGAGAAAGGAGAATAACATGCAATCATTTTGATCCATCATCTAGATGCCATCTAGAAAGAGAAAGCTGGTAAAAATTGGGGCAAACGGGACAAAGGTTTGTATTTGGGCAGGCAGTCCCTAACCAGGATTAACTGTAATCTGCAGATCGTCTTCCACTTCCAGACCCTAAAAGATGATTTTGAGCGGACAGTGATTGATGACAGCCGGAACACTGGGGTCCCCATGGAGATTATTGTGGGGAAGATGTTCAAAATCGAAGTGTGGGAGACATTGCTGACCTCCATGCGGATCACCGAGGTGGCGGAGTTCTGGTGTGATGCTATAGTGAGTGTTACTGAGACAGAATTATACTTGAATGGACAATGCTGCCTCTCTGTGGGAAGATACTGTATGGTGATCAGTGGTATCTTCTGAATGCTTGTAGCAGGGAGCAGCAGCAGCAGCAGCAGCTGGTTTATATCCTGCTGATGGGTCTCTCAGAGGCACCCGATTGGCCCTGGTGAGAAACCTTGGTCTGATCTAGCATGAATCTGATTTGGGGATGAAGAAGCTAAGGGCCCAGGTTGGCATGCCTTGAGTCTGCCCCTTCAGAGTCTCTCTGGCCCACTTGTAATTTTTTAATGTGACCGATAAAGTTGTTAAATTCCCAGAAAATTACCTTGATTCATTATTTTATTTAATGAATTGAATAGAATTTTTAAAATGTGAAGGAAATCAGATTTTCTTTTTCTTTTTCTTTTTCTTTTTCTTTTTCTTTTTCTTTTTCTTTTTCTTTTTCTTTTTCTTTTCCTGGCTCTATCCATTTTTTGGAATGCAGCCCCACACTCCAGAAAAAAAGTTGCTCACACCACTCATCTATCTAGTTACTCATGTCAAACAGTGCAAAGAAAGTGTTTGCAGGAAGATTCAGCCCAGCAGAGCCTTCAAAAAATGCCTTGATGTCATGTCTAAATCCCATTTTTGAAGAGCTGCCTGCACCAATATGAAAGGGCCAGTTCTTGAGCTCAGTCTTCCAAACTTCGCTGCTTAGCTTGCCTACATGCTGGCTGGGGAATTCTGGAAGTTGAAGTCCATACGTCTCAAAGTTGCCAAGGTTGAGAAACACTGGATTAGATGGTGATCTTTAGAACGAGAATAGATGTAGGCAAGTCTTCCTTTGTTATCTATGCATTGTTGGAGGTGGTATGGTGGAAGGAAAGGGATGGTGAACCCATGGTCTTCCAGATATTATTGGATTAAAAATGCTAATACTGCTTACCATAGGCTAAACTACTGAGTTGCTGGGAATGGTAGTTCAGCTTTATCTGTAGGACCACAGTCCCTGCTTAGAAAGAGTATCTCTGCAAGTGCTTCAGCTTTGCAGGGAAACAGGTGCTTCAGAGTATAGGTAGTCCTTGCTTAACGACCATTCGTTTAGTGACAGTTCAGACTTACGACGGTGCTGAAAAATTGACTTGCGACCAGTCCTTGCACTTATGGCTGTTGCAGCATCCCACGGTCACGTGATCGCCATTTGAGACCTTCCCAGCCAGCTTCTGGCAAGCAAAATCAATGGGGAACTGTATGGTTCGCTTAATGATCACTTGGTTCGCTTAATGACCATGGTGGTTCGCTTAACGACTGCTGCAAAAAAGGTAATAAAATCGGGTTGGATTCACTTAATGACCTCTTTGCTTAGCAACCAAAATTCTGGTCCCAATTGTGGTTGTTAAGCGAGGAATACCTGTATGCATTGGGCACATGCATAGCATCAGTCAACAACTTCCATTTTCCTGGGATTTCCTGGGATTATACTGGCTGTGAGGAATTGCAGGGAGGAATTCTGGGAGGGCTTCCATGCACACTGAAGCACCTGCTTCCTTTCAAAGCTGAAGCCCTGCACAAACTTAGTAGAGAGTGGAGTCCTTGGTGCTCTCTGAGCCTTGTTGTTTTCTTTTTCTGCTGCTGTCCAAGGTCACCTGCCTTCTGCTGCTCCTCATTTATGGCATCTGCTGCTGCTCTAGTATCTGTGAGCATTTTTATGGGTCCCCATCTTACTTTCCACCCTTCTGTGCTTCCAGCATACAGGAATGTATGCCTTGGTCTCCAAAGGCTTGAGGAAAATTGCTGAGGGCAAAGATCCTCTTCAGGGACAGAAGCACCAATGTGGAATGGGCAACATGTTTGACTATCACAGCACAGGCTACGAAGACCTGGACGAACTGCAGCGGACACCTCAGCCCCTCATCTTCATCATGGAGCTTTTCAAAGTGAGTTCACTTCAGGAAGGTACCCTGAACTCTCGAGACCAAGAGCTGCTACCCTGCTGGTTATTTCTGTATGTTTCTTTTTCACTTTCCTGGCGAGAGGGCAGGGCTGGCTATCTGGTGGCCCTCCTCTGCCATTTTGAACCTCAGCACAATTCTGTAAGACAGGCCAGGCCAAAGAGAGCAACTGAACCAAGTCATCCAAGAAGCTTCATGGCAGAGTGGGGATCTGAATGTGGGGCTGCCCAATCCCAGTTGGGACTGGTAACTTTTAAAGCCTGCAGATCTGGCAGTCAGCACCAACAAGGACCGGTTCTGAGGCTCTGAAACGTTTTCTGGATTGAATTCACGCATGTGGAGAGGGATGTATTTGTGTAAATTCCTCCCCCCCCCCCATACATTGCATTTAGAAATCTAGCAAATCAGGAGGAAAAAGTTCCATTATAATCGTTTTCTAAAGTTCTATTTTTCCCTATCACTTTGTCCATGGCTTGTTTTCATCTTCAGAAGTTATTTTCTAGGTTATTTCTCTCCCCACAGTAGCTCATTAGGTTTCTACATTCAGACCTTCCAAGTCATTTTGGAAGGCAAAGACTTTCTTAAACGGACTTTTACTATTATAGAAGTTTTATGCTTACTTTTATTTCTACTCTGACTTTCCATCTTTGTAGTCATTACTTTCTTAACCCCTCCCTGAAGGGCAATAAGGTTTCTTTCTCCCTTGTGATCCACATAGGCAACTACAGTTAGCTTCTGAGCAGAACTGATTGACAACTTTTTACAAGGCCTTTTAAGGTCCTACATCATTTGGGAATGAAAAATGTCTGTATATGGAGAACAAGTGTCTTACTTAAGGAGTTGGCCCTGAGACCAAGACAGTCAAGAGTAGAGCTTCTCATGGACCAGACTGTAATGGTTGCAGAACTCAGGCTTAGAAATCAACAATCTCACACCATGCTAGTGGAAAACTGTTTTACTATAAGTTACTACAATTACAAAAAGAAAGTTGCTACTGACCAAAAGCGCGCGCAACAGACACTGATATATGGCCCCATATCCCACCCCCCTGTTCGGCCAGTCAGATGGTACTTCCGGTTCTTCAGACAACGCTGATGCCACCATTGGTAGACAGCAGTCTCACGTATGCCGGCACAGCCTCTTTCCCTGTTAACTCTTTCCATGTCATTATCTCCGATACGAAACCCAGAAGCTTTGAATCGGAGACCATGACACAGACACAGTCTCTCGGTTCAACTTCTCACAAGGTGGTGGCTGTAAGAATAAAATAAAAGAAGACTTCTAAGCTTCTAGAGAAATGTAGGGATAGATTTTTATTTTATTTTATTTTATTTTATTTTATTATTTTATATTTTATTTTATTTTATATTTTATTTTATTTTATTATTTATTTTATATTTTATTTTATTTTATTCATTTCATTTCATTTCATTTATTTCATTTATTTCATTTTATTATTTTATTATTTTATTTTATTTTATTATTTTATTTTATTTTATTTTATTTTATTTTATTTTATTTTTATTTTTATTTTTATTTATTTTATTATTTTATTTTCTACCCACCTTTATTATTTTTATAAATAACTCAAATATACCTAGTACTCCTTCCTCCTCCTATTTTCCCCACAACAACAACCCTGTGAGGTGAGTTGGGCTGAGAGAGTGACTGGCCCAAGGTCACCCAGCCGGCTTTCATGCCTAAGGCGGGACTAGAACTCTCAGTCTCCTGGTTTGCCATTGGCTCCTTCCTAGGGCTGAGAGACAGGGAGTGGCCCAAGGTCACCCAGCCGGCTTTCATGCCTAAGGCGGGACTAGAACTCTCAGTCTCCTGGTTTGCCATTGGCTCCTTCCTAGGGCTGAGAGGGAGGGACTGGCCCAAGGTCACCCAGCCGGTTTTCATGCCTAAGGCGGGACTAGAACTCTCAGTCTCCTACCTTGCCATTGGCTCCTTCCTAGGGCTGAGAGAAGGGGACTGGCCCAAGGTCACCCAGCCGGCTTCCATGCCTAAGGCAGGACTAGAACTCACGGTCTCCTGGATTCTAGCCTGGTGCCTTAACCACTAGACAAGACTGGCTCTTTTATTATCATAAAAGCAATAATAATAGTGTGCTGAGACCTTTGTTGAAAGATCTCTCTGCATATCCTTGTTCAGTTGTTAGGTAAGTGTTGAGTGCTGAGAGGATGCTCTCAGATAATCATCTCTGGAACATTTTCCCTAGCTGGATTCCACAGCACCTACTCTTACATCCTTACATTGATTATAGTTAGCTCCCCTGATGATTTATACTTTGAGATGTATTGTTTTGCTATTGTATCAGGTTAACTTGCCTTGACAGGTAGTGAAGAGCACAATGGGTTGTAAATTGGATAAGCAGGATTTATAACCACCCATTGTTTCCCTGGCCTCTCAAGGTGGAGGATCCTTCTTCCTACAAAAGGGATACATGGGCCATGAACAATGAGGAGAAGTTGGCTGTTGTGCCAAAACTGCACACTGAGGGCAACCGGCTGGTCTTGTCCAGGAAATTCAAGGAAGCGGCAGAGAAGTATCAAGAAGCTGTCATCTGTTTGCGCAATCTTCAGGTTAAGGTGAGAGCTGGATGGAGAGAAGATGTACTTCTGTGTTGACTACTTTGATGTTAAGACCTTTGGTAGAGAGCCCTTGGTAGGTGTTCTTGCCACTTACATCCTCAAGGGAGAGTTTTTTAGCAGTAGTAATAGTAATAGTAGTACTTCAGTTATGAAATACTTTCTCCAGCAGCTTCTGTAGGCCTCTCTCCTGGATAAATGTTTCTCTAGATGGTTTAATGTGATTCTCAAATTCCTGCAGCCCTTAAAAGTTCTAGTGCTTCATTTTGATTGTTTGGCCTTGTTATGTAAACTCCCTGGGGAATATTAAGCACATGGCTATGCAATTTGTTCACACAAACCGAAATCACACTATGTTCTGGCTTGGGGTGGTGCACAGTCTATACTTTGTATTCTTTTTTATTCATGTTTGGATTTTTCTCCAGTTCCTCTATGGGACCATGCCTGTGATAGAAGGACTCCAGTTTGACCTATCTTCCTTGAATCATAGGTAGCATGTACAGTCTTCAGTACCGCTTGCTAGAAAGTAATAGTGGAAGAGGGTACCAATCTCCAGTCTAGGCTTATGGGCTTCTCAAATGCATCTCTTTGGCTACAGTGGGACACAGAATGCTGGACTGGATGGGCCTATGGTTTGATCCAGGCTTTTCTGATGTTCTCATGGATGGACAGTTACCATTTCCTTCTTTGCTGGAACTCTTGACAGGAGAAGCCGTGGGAGGAAGGTTGGCTGAAGCTAGAGAATCTCATCACACCACTTGTGTTGAACTATTGCCAGTGCCAGCTAGAGCTAGAGGAATACTATGAGGTGTTGGAACACACCACGGCCATCCTCCAGAAGAACAATGGTATGCAATCACTTATAATTTGCTTTTATTGGTTTTGGCTTAATAAAATTAGCCACTGTGGTTGTAAACCATGGTTTACTTTGTAAACCACTTGTAACTATGGTTTACTTTGCAAACCCAGTCAACTGTGGCTTGTTAAATAAACAATAGTTTGGCACAATCATGGGGATTGGAGAGGGCAGAAAACATGCAATTTCATCTTATTGATAGAAGATCACCTGGGCCTACCTACATAAAATTATATTTGTTTGTGTCAGACCCTCAAGGTATACCAGACTAGGAAACCAAAGTTATGAAATAAAGGGAGGGAGGAAGCATATTCAGACTTGCAACATTTATAAGAATGTTGCAAGTCTGAATATGCTTCCTCCCTCCCTTTATTTTCGTGAGAACCAGGGAGGGTCATACCTGAGATGTTTTCTCAAGTTACATTTCTACCTCGAACTCAGATTTCTTTTATCTGAATGGTGTCTTAGCTGCAGCTCTTCCTCCTCTTCCTCAAGGTTATTTCTTCTTCCCATTATAGTTTGCGATGGAGGCCATATTTCCATAAAATTATGTTGTTTATGTGAGAGGACAGACTAATTTCTGTATGATGTGGTCTTCTCATCTCAAAGTTTCAATAACAACAGTCCTTGAACAGACTGTAAAAGGCTACATTTGAGAAGTGGCTGTGAATGATCACATTTTACAAGATATGTTTAGGAAAATTTCAACTGCCTTTTGTTCTTTCCTAGAAAATGTCAAGGCATACTTCAAGCGGGCAAAAGCTCACGCTGCTGTTTGGAATGAGAAGGAAGCTCGAGCAGACTTTTTGAGGGTGGCCCAGCTGGATCCCTCGCTGGCGGCCGCGGTGAGGAAAGAGTTAAAGGTCCTTGGGGAGAGGATGAGGTCGAAATATGTGGAGGATCGCAAGAGATACCAAGGTCTGTTCCCCTTCTCAAAAGGGGAAAGTGAGATATCTGAAGAATCTTCTGTGGAAAAAGAAGAGCAGGCTAGCAGTGGCTTCACAGCAGAAAAGGAACAAAATAATCCAGAAGCCTTGAAGCACGAGAGAGGACTCGGGGCAAGAAAGAGAGAAACAGGACAAGGAAATGTAGTTGAGGAAGAGAAAGGGCTTTGGGTAAAGTTTGCGGGAAGAGAGAGAGAAGACTTTGTCCCTCAGAAAAAGGTAGAAGAAACAGTGACTGTAAAACAAAGAGGAATACAAGATGATCAGAGGGAAAGACAATTATTTCTTGATTCTGGAAATTGCTTGGTAGAAAGTTCTGAGAATGAACAACAGTTAGGACTGGGGCTACAGGAGCCGAAAGTAGAGGTTGAAGCTGCAGAGATGAATTCTGAGGCCTGGGATCAAAATGGAGAGAGAGATTTTGCAACACTGACAGGAAAGCAAGAGCTCAGAGCCACCCATAGTAGCTTTGATGGAATGGCAGATACGCCCATGAATGACACAGAAGAAGGATCCACAGAAGGACACTGTGAGACTGAAATGAGGATTGGGCTGGAGATTTTCCCCAGAAAGGGAGAATATGAAGGAAGGTGTGGGAACAGAGAAACTGAAGCTCATAATCTTCGTAGGAAACAGGTCGATGTGGGTTTTGGATCAGAACATGGCAAGGAAGGTATGAGAGCCAAGAGTTTTGAAGAAGAGGATTGCTCTCAAGTCCAACAAGAAAAGTCCAAAAGAGGAATGGAGGTAGCCAGTGAGTTGGATTTGGTGGAAGAAATCGCTTTAAGGAAGGAAAAAAGAGACATTGGTGACAATTCCAAGCCAGAAGAGAAGTTACGGGGATATGAATCAAGTCCAAGTTGTTATGAGGCAAACCCTGAAGGCAGAGGGCCAGCCACTGAAGACTGTGGGAAAGGAGTAATCACTCACAGTGCAGAAGTAGAGACTAGCCTTAGAGAAGCGAGAGAGAACCACAAAGAAAAAGCTGGAAGTGATAGGGAAGGAATCTACATTGAGGACAGCTCTACAACACAAGAAAAGATTGAATGGGACGAATTAGGATTGAAATATTTTGAGGCAGAGTTAATTCCCAGCATTGAAGTAGGGAATTCAAAGATAGGACCACGAGGAACAACTTCCAACACAGAGCAGGTGGATTGGCAAGTCACATGGGAAGATCCTGGAAAAAGAGGAACTGAGCAAATTTGGGGAGAAGAACCTTTTGGGGGATTTAAGATGTCAGGAATGGAACACGGAGACATGCATGATACAGCATTGTCCATGCGCTGGACAGAAGACAAAAGACAAGCGTTTTGCTCAGGAGAGATGGCTGGGTTGGAAACAGCAGGACAGTGGGATATTTCTGTCCCAGGTCAGACTGCTTTGATGCAAGAGGAAACTGGTTTCCAAGAAGGAAAATGGTCTGAAAGTGACGGTATGAGAAAGCCAGTTGCCCAGGCTTACCATTGGGAACAGGATCAAAGTGAGGATCTACTCACATTTGCTGAAGAAGCCAGCTCAACGTCTTGAGAAATGGCATCCCAAAACCAAGATCTCATTGTCCCAACAACTCGCTTAGCCGCTCTTTCTTCCCCATTTCATTGCATCTAAACCCAAGATAATGTATCATGACCCCTTGCTGGCCTTTCTTGGTCTGGCAGTGTTCTTGTGAAATTAAATATCGAGTGACCTTTCATGTCCTAAATCTGGTGGTGTTTTCCATTAGTAAAAGATGAAATAAAAAAAAGGTAAAGGTACCCCCCACACATTTGTGCAGTCGTGTCCGACTCTAGGGGCCGGTGCTCATCTCCGTTTGTTAGCCAAAGAGCCAGCGTTGTCCGAAGACGCTTCCACGGTCATGTGGCCGCATGACACACGCGGAATGCTGTTACCTACCCACCGAAGTGGTACCTATTAATCTACTTGCATTTGCATGCTTTCGAATTGCTAGGTTGGCAAGAGCTGGGGCGAGTGCGGGAGCTCACTCCGCACGCAGGGCTAGGGATTCGAACCTCCGAACTTGCAATCTTCCGATCTAAGCCTGGTGTCTTACTAAAACTCAGTAAGCTTTAAAATAAAGGTGTGCAACGTATGTTGGGCTCAGGCCCTGTCTGACCTTTGAGTAATATACTAAGAGCATCCAAAATAATAAGTGCAGGCCAGGGTAAAAACTAGATTGGTCTAATTACATTTTAATTAGATTAAATAAATTATTTGGGCAGCTTTCCATTTATTTCACATTCCGCCCACCAGTAATAACTTGTAGAGGTCTCTTGGACTGACATCTAAAATCCTTGAGGCCTTGGTCCTTGTGCCTCACCCTTGCTTTAAAATGCAATAGCAACTGAATGTATGATTTCTACCACAGGCCTGAGAAAAAATAAAGTCTTTGGGCAACAGTCAGTAAGGGAGTAATTCACTCACCCCTTAACCTTCTTATAAAGTTTTGTAAACATAAAATGGAAGAAACTTCTTTTCTGATGTTATGGGAAGAGAAGGCCCACCATTTGATATCCCCAGCCCCTTTTATTTATTTTATTGTGCTATTTATACCCCGCCTATCCCCTCCCTAACGGAGGACTCTAGGCGGCTTACATACATATACACATACATTTTTACTATTATACAATGTCACCAACTATAGAGTGTAATTAACCCGCGCACCAGGAGAGGGGGTAAGGGAACCAGCTCTTCTAAGGCTCTGGACTACAATTCCCAGGATGCCTTGAGCCGGCTGCTGACGTCCTGTTGATGTCACTTCCGGGTCTGTCCTCACCGTCGCCATTCAATCTTTCCTCCGATCTTTCCTCCGGTGGAACCGGCTCCCGACAGGACGCCAGCAAATTCTCCCACTTAAGGTGGTACCCATTTATCTACTTGCTAAGCTTTCGAACTGTTGGGTTGACAGGAGCTGGGACTAGCAACGAGAGCTCACCTCGAAGCGCGACATTAACCAATACATTTTCAGGTTATGAACAGAAGATGTGACACAGAACTTGCCACTCTTTTCTAAGTGTGCAGTAATCCGAACACAATCAAGAAAGACACCAAACAGGACAACCAAAATACAAATTTATTTTCATATTTTTCCAGAACAGAAGAAATGGAGAAGACTTGAGTGAAGACATTATAACCTGTCAAGATTAGTTTAGCTCCTGATCTTTAGAGAAAGAAACCCTCCCATATTTGGAACCCACATTCACTTGCTTTAACCCAGAGATTCCTCCCCTCGTTCCACCACCAAACAATCTGTCCAAGTTCTGAGTTTATTCTTGGCTGCTCCTCTTCTGTGGATGGACCACAAAAGGAGTCCTGGAAGGTCAAAGGAGAGCAAATCACTGGCCGTCTCTTTTGCAATGCTGCAACTCCAGAGAATTGGGTGCTGGCAACGGCCACATGTAATAGTAGAGATCAGGCCTAACCATGCATTGGAAGGGCACCATCAGCTGCTACATCCTTTATTCCTTTCAGAAATAATGGTACTTTACCCCGTTTACTGTTTGGAAACTGGAACATAAAACTATATTTAAAAGGTAACGCAAATTCTGCAGTGCTCAAAAGTGCTTTTTTCCTAAACAGAAGAGCGAGGGGAGAAAGAAAGTCCAATTTTAACTATCTATCTTGTTGGCTTTGTATGAAATTGAATGCAACTTTGGATGAGAGAGATGTAGGTTAACATTTATGAATAGGGATACTATGAATGCCAATAGAAATTAGTGACTGAAATCCTCTATCAGAGCATCATGGAAGAAAGTAATCACAGTAACTGGGTTAATGGAAGGATGTTAGGCTGACTTTCAGGAGGCAGTTTACAACATTCCCTAGAAAGTAATTCCTTAATGGATACTGCTGAAAATAGTACTCAGTCACCTACCACTAGAGACAAGACAAAGGAAGTTTACATTCTTCCCTCCCATAGGAGTTCAAGGAAACCTTTATTCACAGAGTTAAGCAAACCTTTGTAACATTAAATTTCCCCAAGTCAACCTCTGCTTCCAAATCCTAGTAACTCCAAGAAGCATCTAGGGAGGGAATGTGGACCCGTTTCAAACATATCAAGCTGAAACTCTATTAGATTGGTATGAAACAAGTAGCAGGAAAACATGTTAGTCGTATGGAATTACATTTCCCAGGTTTCCCTGGAGAAAAACCATTGTTTAAAATGTGAAATCTAGATAGGGCTGGCCAGCTGCGGGAATGGAATAATGGGAGTTGAAGCCTAACACATCCAAAAGGCATCAGTTCCAAGAGGCTGTCTTAACATCTGCTGTTAGGAGTCCCATTCAACACAGCCTCCTGCCGAGTGTCTGCAAATCCAGACAGCCCCACCAAAATTTGCCTCCTTTCATAGCCACCACCGTCACAGATATTCTTTGAATATTTCTTCCCTGGAACCCTACCCAATATTCAACATGCTGCTGCAATCTAGTAACCACCCCCCTTTATAATACAACCTCACATGCTACGACATCCTTCCCGTCTTACATTACTTTCGACATATGTAGCCTTCCCGACAATTCACAATGTCATAATTTATTTATTTATTTATTTATTGTTTGATTTATATCACCGCCCATCTCCCCCCACAAGGGGACTCTGGGCGGTTGAAGAACTGGCAAGCTACAGAACCATTCTTGGCACCGTCAACTGAAAACTAAAACCCGAGGTGTACTTTCTACTGCTAAAGCAACAACTTTAACATGAGAGAATGCAAAGTAGCGCAACTTTCTAAGAGAGGCCTCGGAAAGCGCATCTTCTTTTTGAACAGATAGGCTCTTCCATCCATGCTCTGCAAAGTTAAATGCTAGATACAGAGAACCTGCTCCAAACACTGCACATCAAATTCCACGCTACACAAACCTTCCAACATACTTGACTGAAAACCAGGTTCCATAACAGATGTTTGCTTTACAACAAATCATAGTCCACAATCTCCAACTAATCCATATTAGCGCCTTTAATTCAGGGTTGTAAATACATACTTCCCGATGCTTAGATATTCCAACAGGCGTTGTTGGCTCCTTTTTCTCCAGAAAATTTGTCATACACGCCTTCCCACTGAACAGAAGCAAATACATGCACACCTTCAGAGAACCTGTTGAGTGGTGGAATGCCAACTGCTCTAGCAGATCTCCAAGGAGGGGATGAAAATCTGATGAATGAGTCAGAAAGATGGCAATCTGTTTCACTTTCAACAGGAAAGTAATACACAACCATTATCTGAAATGCCGCTCCTGACTGGTACAAATGTTTCAACACTGTGACAAAATGCACACTGAAGCTCAGGCTGATGCAGGTGCGCGCTTTCCACACCGACCAAAACCGACACGGGATGCAACCACAGGGAGCAAACTTGCCTGGGCCCTAATTTCTACCTCCCTCGACTTTTGTTTTGTTTTGCATACAGGTAGTCCTTGCTTAACAACCATTTGTTTAGTGACAGTTCGGACTTACAACGGTGCTGGAAAAACCAACTTACAACCAGTCTTCACTCTTAACGACCGTTGCAGCGTCCCCGCAGTCATGTGATTGCCATTTTCGACCTTCCCAGCCGGCTTCTGGCAAGCAAAATCAATGGGAAAACGGCATGATTCACTTAACGACCATGTGGTTTGCTTAATGACCGCAGTGATTTGCTTAACGGCCACCGCAAAAAAGGTCATAAAATCGGGTTGGATTTGCTTGATGACTGCTTTGCTTAGCAACCGAAATTCCGGTCCCCATTGTGGTCGTTAAGCGAGGACTACCTGTACCGACACTTTTGCCCATTTCGTTCTCTTTGTTACCTAGGTGCAATGTAGAAACTCTCACAAAAATCACCCATCCGTGCCTTTCTCTTAGTGGGAGAAACTAGGGATAACATTGCCATCTTGCGATTTCACACATCAATGTGTATTTATTACAAGCGAGTGGGAACTAAAAATTAAAAATGTCTTGAATTATTCCAACAAGGAGCATCTTGGCTTACATTTACACTGCAGCAGTGATAAGCGTGCATCATTTATCTAGGGTGTGCATATGCTTCCTGGCTCACATCTTCTCGGTCCTTCTGACCAACTGCAATTTTCCAGGACAGAAATAAAACATGCAAGGGATTGTTTCCCAGCAGACAAAACTGTCCATTCAGGGTTGATCTAAAGCTTAGGAGAGCTTCTTTCTGGAAATTCTCTTTCCCAGAGCACAAGACTCTGGATAGCATTCCCATCAATCATGATTTAACTGGATGGTCTACTCCATACTGAGCGGAGGTGCAGGAGAACAGCTGACCCCACGCACTTTCCGTGACCTCAGCGGATTCACAGCCATGGGTTGGTTCCATGCCGCAACGTGCAAACAAACCATGTGGGTGAAGAAAGGCCAGACACCCGACCCTCCCTGCTCCAAGGCCATTCCGACAGGGAGCCATCTGGTGCGAAAAGGAAGCAGGCGAATCTAGCCTTTTTGAAAACTCTGCTAAAGCAAAAAAGACTCGGCAGAGTTTATTTTCATTACCTTTAAAAAAACAACCCAGCAGCATCAGCATTTGAAACAGATCAAAAGAGGCAAGCCAAAATAAACACACAACCAGGAATTAGAATTTAATGCATGATGGAGTCCATAACAGCACTTAAATACAATATAGATAACATTGTATTTATATCTCTCTCTGTGTGTGTGCGCGCACTTGTGAATACAGTACACACACACACACATGCATAAAATTATAAGGCTTTTTGTTATAAAGCTTATCAATCATAAGGCTGCTGCTGCTGCTGCTAAAATGATGTGTTTCCAAAATCTGTTTTCTCTCTTCTATTTCTGTGAAATTTCTTCCAATTTGTTCCGTCACTTCCCACTGAGTGTGTTAGATATGGAAATACCCAATCATTTGCAAGTTCATTTCACAATATACTAGACTCTAAACGTAATTTTCTTCTCCTGTTCTTAAATCCTTGTTTTCTCATATCTATCTGTCAATCAGTTCTTATGAAACTAACTCCAGTCTCTGCTATCTTAATCCACTACTTGACCACTGGCTTGGGCCAAATCCTTAGTAGGTGACCTCAACTCCAAACTGACCTCACAAAAGGCAACAATTCACGGACCGTAGAGGAGAAAACACCACCGGCATTCTTTTGGGTTTTGTTGAGAAAGGTTTGTCCCCTCACCTTCAATGTGCCCTTGAACCCGGGCCTCTCTTGGCACCAGGTTTTGACTTCGTCTGGACTCTGGCCGCTCCTGGGTCACTCTTCCAGCAAGCACTCGGGAGTTACTAAGCAGTTGTCTCCAGGGAGTCAAAGCTTGCAGAGATTCTGATTAACTCTCATTGAGGATGCGGGTGAAGCCCACCGCGTGAGGGAAAGACAGAGGTGAGGAGAAAAGAGAATAGCAGTTGCCAAAAACTGGTTAGACAAAGCCTCTTGCCTTCAGGAGGTGTTAGATTAGGGAAGTTGGACCTGGAAGAGAAAATAAAATAGGATCATATCCAACAGTGTTCGTGGTGGTGCCTGTTGGTTTAACACTAAGAATATAGCTTGGGAGGCAGCAATGTTGCACTTATGTGAATTGACTGTGACTCTTCAAGCAACCACATCCTTTTTCCCAACTCACTCAGAAGCTTGAAAAAGGACAGGCTGGCTTAATGAAGAGCAGAGGTGCTATGTTTGTGTGAGATCCAAGGCGTTTATTGCGAATCATTTTTGAATTCTGTACAGACATCAGTTAATTGGAATGTCTAAAGCAAGATGGCATTAAATGTGATTAAACATTTTTCACATCTTATGGAAATTGACATATCTACACCCTAAGCTTGCTCTTAGAAAGGATAAAGCAGCTTCGCAATCCAAACTTACATCTTGGTTTATGACATCACTGCTGAACAAAAGGAGGCTTAATATTAACAGGCTGGCAAAGCAATTAGCAAAAGGTTAGAGACTGGGAATGGCAGGCACCAATCAGAAGCCAATGAGCCAGAAGCAAATACTAAGATGGTGGCTAATACCAGCAGCTGCCAATTCTAAGTCTCTAGGAGAACTTGAAAGACTTCTTCGACAAGGCCAAGGGTTTAGATCTTTGTCCTGTTAGGAAGAAAGGGGATTGTAACTTAGGGCACATCTAAATGATCAATGGAGTTTTGTTTACTTGCTTTGGCTTCCAAAAGTCCACTGCTTATGGAATGGGATATTCTCAGCAATTTTGCTGATCTTCTGCACCCAGCATGTCTTGGGGCAAAGTCATAAATTATTCTTCACTAGCTAATCCTTAACAGGACAATCAACAATAAAATGTTGACAGGTGAGGTGCTTCTGTTCAGAGTCCAGCCAATGGTTTAGCTCTTTGTTCAAGATACATTATTCTGTTCTCCTTCTCTTGATGGTTTTTCATCCCACTACCTGCCCACAAACAGCATATCATAATGCAGCTTTCTCCAATCCAAGGCCTTCCAACAAAGTGGCATTGCAACTCTCAAGATCTCCAGCTAGAAGTCTAATCTTTCTTAAGACACCTGACTGGGGAAAGCAGCCACACAAAATATGTGTGTGAGAGTTGTTTTATCATTTCCACATGACTTGTCTAGTTTTTACAATGATGCTGGGATGCAGACTTCCAATGGATGTCAACTGAGATAATATGGGTCATCAGAAAGTTCCTCCACCTTAACATACTAGATTGAGACTATTCATTGCACTCTACCTCCAGAATTGGGAAAAGCATTCCGCAACTTCTCCATGATATCTTCTAGACACAGGCTGACATCCTGGGAATTTGCCTCTACTTCATCTGTGAGAAAGGAGAAGAAAAATGGTCATGCTAACACTGCAGTATAGACCAGGGACCTGGAAACTTCCAAGGATACTCTACCTGCCGAAGACTTTTGGGACAATATAGGTAAACCTGCCCACTTTGCACTGCAAAGGCCCATCTCCTATCTCTATTAGCGTGCTGTTGACTGTGTTGTTTTTCTCAGCTATGTATTTTAACTTTTGCATTTACTTTTTGTAATTTATAATGCAATTTTTTTACTTGTTACTGTTCACTGCTCAGAGTCACTTGTTGAGATGGGCAGCTTTATACATTGATTAAACAAACAAAGAAACAAACAAACAGATGATGTAGCAATGAAAAGGGCCTCTTTCCAGGAATAACCACAACTATATCCCAGCTGCAGCTAACATTAGAAACTGCATCCTCCTTATGGAAAAAATATTCAGCCTATTCCTTCCATTCTTGAAATTAATTGCTAATGGACACTTTCCTTTCAGGAAAGAAAAGAAAAGAAATGAGATTCAAGGGACAAAGGAAAGATTTTCAATATCAATGAAGAATTGGCAGCAATGCCATCACTTCTGTATGTTATAACATTTGGTTTAAATAGATATTGGGGAAGCATGAGAACTGAAAAGAAAGGGGAAAACAGAGGAGAAGTGGTGGACTTGATCAGCCTTTGTTCTTAGAAATATTCTCCCCTTATTTCAAGAAAGAAATGTGGACATTTGTAAAAATTGTCTGCTGTAGCAAGAAGTATCCATCCATCATGGCACAAGATGTTCTGCCAAGTAACATACATACATACATACATACATACATACATACATACATACTCTTTATTACAGTCCTAAACCAGTACAAAAATAAATTAACACAATACAATCCAAAAATATCACAACTTGTTAACAGTTTAATACAAGTCTGTCCATGCTTCTATGGACAAATCAGGATATGATGTAGCCTTGTAGCTAAGGCACAAAACTTGGCCATTAAAAAAGGTGATTTTAGGATACCTGTCATTTAAGAAAACTTCTGAGCAACATTGGTCAGGATGACTGACTGGGCAGTTTCTCCATTGGGGGTGAATTAATTGAGAATGCAGTTCCACAGAGAACTTACACCTTGGAAAAACATGTTTTAGGCTTTCACATTCACCAGAGGCAGAAGGGCATTGCCCAAGCAGTTTGGGGATTCCATTATATCTGCCATCCATGACTGCAGAGGGGAGAGCATTGAAAGATGTGCTGGAACAAGCCACTGGTAGTGGGTCACCAAGTGCCAAAATGAGGAATCTCTGGGAGAAAGCACTGCGTCCCAGAAGAAGGAGATGGAAGGGAGGCCTCACAGCACCACGGGACTTACCTGCCATTTCTGTGTTTGGAGTACTTGCGTCTTTTTTCCTAGGCTGACTCCCTTCCGACGGCTGGGGAGAGGAAGCCGCAGTGGAAGTGGCCGAGCTTTCTTCTTTGGAATTTGCTGGTGGCTGGGAAGAAGACAGAGAAAAGGGTCAACAAGGGTCTGCAACAGCATTTAAAATTAAGCCAAGCATTCTCTGTGAGCCCGCTTGCATCTGAAATGATGGAAAATTGCGCTCATGAATCTCAGCCCAAGAAGCATTCTATAGAAGAGAAAACAGCAGATAGGGAGAAATGGCTAATATATCAAGCCTTATTAATACAGGAGGATGGAGAAATTAAGAAGAAGTCAAGAGAACAATTGACTGCAGAAGGACATAGTTTTCAATGGTGTTCATATGCACAGTTAAAAGAAAGGTTTAAGATGGATGAAAAGACAATTGGAATTGAAAAACACAAAATGGAATTTGAAATTGAATGATGTACAAATGAACATGTAATAGCAAAAATGTATAAACTTTTTGTTAAGATTTGAAACAAGAAGAACAGGTTAAAGATTGCAAGACAAAATGGGCTGTTAATTTTGGGTATAACCTAGAGATGGACACTTGGGAGAGAATTTATTTATTGATTGATCAAATTTCATCACCGCCCACCTCCTCCAAAAGAGGGACTCTGGGCGGTTTACAACAAAGCTAAAAAAAGATTAAAATACAATAAAAACAAGATATATTACATAGAGTATAAATATAAGTATAAAGTATAAAATAGCATCCAAGATGGCAATTAAGAGTTCTGATTCAGATTCATAAATATATGGGAACCATTTTAAGGTGCTAGCCACCCCGACTACCCCCCCTTCCCGCCCCAAGCGAGATGGCAGAGCCAGATCTTTAACTTTTTCCGGAAGGCCAGGAGAGGGGGCTAGCCTCACCTCTGGGGGAAGAGTGTTCCAAAGGGCGGGGGCCACAGCAGAGAAGGCCCGCTTCCTGGACCCCGCCAATCAACATTCTCTCATAGACGGGGTCCGTAACATGCCCTCTCTGCACGACCGGGTGGGATGGGTCGATGTAATGGGGGTGAGGCGGTTCCTCAGGTAACCTGGACCCATGCCATGTTGGGCTTTAAAGGTGATAACCAACACCTTGAATTGGACCCGGAAGCAGACTAGCACCCAATGCAGCTCGTGCAGCAACGGTGTTATATGTGCCCTCCTTGGGGCTCCTAAGACTGCTTACATGGCCGCATTCTGAACCAGCTGTAGCTTCCGGATACTCTTCAAGGGTAGCCCCATGTAGAGCACATTGCAGTAGTCTATCTGGGAGATGACTAGGGCATGAGTGACTGACCGGAGGAATGTGGGTATGATGTAAATTAGTCATAATTTAAGAGAAAATCTTTATAAAATGATGTATTGTTGGTATATGACATCAGAGAAATTATCAAAAATGCTATAAAGGTATTTCAAACCAGTGTTGGAAATACAAAAAACATGAGGGGACATTTTATCATGCATGGTGGACTTGTGAGAAAGCTAAGAAGTTTTTGATACAAATTCATACATGATGCAAAGGATTTTAAAGATTAATATTGCGAAGAAACCAGAACCCTTTTTATAGGGACTTAGGGGCAATGAATTAGAAAAGACTCATGGTAGACTGATCTTGTATATGGTAACTGCAGCAAGATTATTGTATGCACATTGATGGATGAACAACGAAACCCCCACAGTGGAGGAATGGATTGTGAAAATGTCAGAATTCGCAGAAATAGCAAAACTGACCTGTCTGTTCAGGAAAAAAACAATAAATTTTTTTTTTGAAAGCCTGGAAACCCTATATGGACTTTTTTGCTGAAAGAAGAAAGAAATGACATGATTTATGGGTTTGAAGATTATGAAAGATGTAGATTAAATGAGGGGCTGAAGGGACTTGTATAATATTTAAGAGAGAGGAGGGAGTATAAGATTGTAACTATTTGTTGAAAAGTAGGTCAGAAGTCATTATATTTCTCAACTTTAGCCCCTCCCCTCCCCTCCCTTTTGATTTGTCTTTTACTCCATGAATAATTCTTAATAAATATAAATTAAAAAAAAAGAAAATTGTGTTCATAAGATGCACTGAGAACTGCTAACCTGGAATAGTTTTAAAGAAGGAGTAGACAAATTCATGGAGAATCCAACTACCGGTAGGAGACCACGTATAATTTTGTGCACAAAAGGACTTCTGCCTTTTAGTATCAATGACTAAGGCAGAGCTTTCCAAACTGTGTGTCGGGACAGGTTGGTGTGTCGGCTGCAGTGTCTGGGTGTGTCGCGGCTGCTGCTGCCTCCAAACCTGCCAGGATTCCACGCAGGTCCTAGTGCCTATCTTGTGCCCTGCTGCCTCCAAACCTGCTGTGATTCTGCGCAGGTCCTAGTGCCTGCCTGGTGCCTTGCTGCCTCCAAACCTGCTGTGATTCTGCGCAGGTCCTAGTGCCTGCCTTGTGCCCTGTTGCAAGAGTGTGTCGCGAAATGATGCATGTCTAAAAAGTGTGTCACCAACATGAAAAGTTTGGAAAGCTCTGGACTAAGGACTGTAAGAAGGAAAGTGCTTTTGCACTCTTTTCCTGCTTGTGGGCTAAATATCTGATTGGCTACTATAGGAACAGCATGCTGGACCAGTTTGGTGAGGTTTGCTCAACACGGGTACCATCCAAGGGCATGGACTTCAACGCTCGAATACTCAGCCATGGCTTTCAGAGAACTGAGGTGGGGAAGGCTGAATCAGGCCTTGATCTGATCTAGGCAGGTTCTGAATTAATGGATGAAAATTGCAGGAAGGCATATTTCAGGTAAACAATGGTCCAACTTCTGAGCAATAAGATGGTGGATCAGGCTGACTCAGAAGTTGTGGGTTCTCCTTCCCTAGAAATAAATAAGCAACAACTGGGAAGCTGTGGGTCAATGACAATAAAGCGGTAGTCTAAACGAAGATCTTCATATGGATCCAGCGTCGGTCTACGTGAGTTTTCAAGGTAACTCACCACAGAGCATTTTATTTTCCACTTCCTCCTCTCTACAAAACCCATTCCTTTCTACAGAATAAATACTGGTAGGCAGTTACCTGAAGCAGCAGCTCCCTCAGGCGCTGCAGCTGAGATTCTAATTGCTTGTTGTGGTCCTCCAGGATTTGCATCCGGGTCTCTAGGCGGCTCTTGTGCTGTCGAAGAATCCGGGCTTCTGCCAACAGCTCCTCACTGTGGGGATCCTGCGCTGTTTCTGGAGCGCCTTCTGCTGATTCGGCTGCCTCTTGATGTTTCCACTTCAGACGTCTCAGCTCTCCCTGAAGGATCCTGTGGAAAGAAGCCTGTTAGGGCTACCGGGTCTGGGTTGCTAGATGGCAGCAAAGAATTGAAGTTTTCTCTCTCTCTCTCTTGGCTGCCATCTAGCGGTTGTCTGGATTCTTGCAGTCTGGATCTGGTAACCCTAGACCCAGCTGAGGGATCAGCAACAACTTGCCAGATCAGGGGCTTAACATGACCCTTCCCAATCTGGTCCCCACAGATTAATCTGAGTTCAAAGAAAATTCCTGCCTGCAATATTCACTGGGGACGATGGGAGTTATTTTTGGCTTACAACTCCCTGCATATTTGGTAACACAGCTCACATGGTTTTTGCTGTGTTGTGCTTCAGAGATTACATTATGGGATGGTTGGACTACCAGATCTGGTAAAATCCAGATAACCAGAAGGTAGCAGCAAAAAATAAAGAAAACCAGTTCTTAGCTGCTATCTAGCAGTTGTCTGGATTTTTGAAGACCAGATCTGATAGAACTGGTCTTCAAAAATCCAGACAACTGCTAGATAGCAGCTGTTCAGAAGCAGAGCACATGCTTCACATGCAGAAACCATCACTCAGTCACTGATATCAGCTTACCTGTTTTCATCCTCCAGGTGGGCCAAAATTCTTTCCAATTCTCCTTTATCATCTGTCCTGGTGCCATTCTGGGCCTCTTGGCTGGAGATAGGTTCTCGGTCTGTGACAGGGCTGGAATGGCGCAAAAGATATTGATCTTCATCCCTGTTGTGAATAGAGCTATGATGAGGTTGAGGTAGCGGAGAGAAGCGCAACAGAGTTGTGAGAGAGAATGTGAATTGATGGAGAAATCCCTCACAGAAAAGGAATGGAGGAGCTAAAGGACCAGAGCTTCCAGGAGACAAGACAGGTGGGAACTTCTGGATTCAGGGTCTCTCAACCCTGGCAGGATCATACCTGCCCCAGGTTTCCCTTTAAAAGGGTTTTCTCGCTGATCAGCAGTGCCAGAAAGAAGTAGGGCCACCAGGATCCATTGTCCTGGGGGCAATTTTGGGAACTGGAAAGGGCAGTCTGAAGCTGTCCAGGACCAACTGGGCTCCTGGCAGAGGAGGTGGCCCACCAGAGGACGCTCAGCCCCAAGTTCTCTCAAACTCAGAACAGACCCTGTGGGTTTATTCCAGACCCCACATTAGACCTGCCAAACCAATCTAACCAGGTGATCATTTTTTTTACACTATGTTCCTTTGCCTGGTGTCTTCTGGCCTCCCCATTTCCCATCATTTAGGGATGAGTTGGCTTGGTGGGGTAGATTAGGTCTGTGGGCTGGAGGCAACAAGGAGAAGGATCCAGGTTGCCAAAGAATTTGGATGCAAAATAAGAAAAGAAAGGAAAGAGAGAGAGAAATTGCAACTCACAAGCTATCATCCGGAGAAAGGTTGTCATTGTAAAAAGAGGAAGTCTGGCTTTCCATCTCCGCAAGCCTGCAAGAGAATAAAGCAGAGCCAATGGGCAAACTGCCAGGGAGATGGCCAAATTGGGAAAGGAATGGCAAATCTTTTGAGCATAGCCTCTTTCAACCTTTCCACATATTCCCTCCCTTGATTTGACCAGAAGATCCACCTTGGCCACTTTTCTGCTTCCATAGCAGCCGTCTAGAAGGGTCCTGGTTTGTCCCCATCTCTAGTATTCAGGAATACACCACATTTTTACAAACTGTAGCCAGCACTTCACCAATCTTTCAGGATTTTTACTTCTGCACCCAGCATTCCTTTCCTATTAAAGAGTACCGTGGTGGTGGTGCTGGTGGTGATCATAAGAGTCTAATTTCTACCACACGTTCCTTCTAGTTCAGAATTGTTTCATCCACAGCAACTTTCCAAGGTTTCAGGCATGTGTCCTTTCCAGGAAGCAACCTGGAGAGGCCACAGGTCTGGACCTAGGACCTTTTGTCTGTAGAACATGAGTTATATCACAGACCTTCCGAAGAAAGGACTTTCCTTTAAGAACAATACAGGAATCTTCTGCTGAGTCAGATCACTAGTTCATCTTGTCCAGCACTGTCTATTCTGTCTGGCAACAACTTTCTGGGGTCTCAAAGCAGAGGTCTTTCCCCATGCTTGCTACTTTTAATTGGAGATGCTGGGGGTTACAGCTTGGACCTTCACAGGCAACGCAGCTGCTGAACGTTTTAGCAAGAGATTGGAAAGCTGGGGTAATTGTCTACCACTTTACTATACTAGAGTAGACCAGCTGAGCTTGCCTCTTCTTCCTCTATTTTTTGAACGGATGGAACCATCTCCTTCTACCCACTCTTCGACCTTGGAACCAGCCCTGTTGTTCAGTTGAGCAAGGCAACGGCCTCAGATATTTGTTGTTGTGTATTCGTTCAGTCGCTTCTGACTCTTCGTGACTTCACGGACCAGCCCACGCCAGAGCTTTCTCTCGGCCATCGCCATCCCCAGCTCCCCCACGGTGAAGTCCGTCACCTCCAGAATATCATCCATCCATCTTGCCCTTGGTTGGCCCCTCTTCCTCTGGCCTTCCGCTTTCCCTAGCATCAGCATCTTCTCCAGGGTATCCTGTCTTCTCATTATGTGGCCAAAGTACTTCAGTTTTGCTTTTAATATCATTCCCTCAAGTGAGCAGTCTGGCTTTATTTCCTGGAGTAGGCCTCAGATATAGGTGGTGTGAAACAAGATAATTGGTGGTTTCAAATTATTATTGTTATAATTTAGAGTTAGGAAGGGAGGCAGGGGTATTGTGGGACAAAAGCCTTTGAGGGGAAAATACGACCAGTCTTGGGTAGAACATGCTTTCCTTTGGGTGGTGGGAGAGAGTCCTGCTCTTTGCCTTGGACGGCAAATGGTCTAAGACTTTCCTTGCCCAATACCTGCTCGCTCCTTGAGAGCTTCCAAATCTCACCTGCTAGCAAAATGCTCAATCCGAGAATGGGTGTCAGCATGTGGTAACATTGGAGAAGAGGCTGGCCTGAAAAGATACAAAAAAAGTCTAAAGGTTTTAATAGCCGACTGGTAGGAGATCAATGAAAACATCTGCTACGTCAGTGGGAACTTTCAGCTGGGCAAGGAAAACAAAGAGAACATCTCTTCCCCCAGCCTTCCCCAACCCAGTATACCTCAGAAGGACCGAATGATCTCATCCATCATCCTAAGCAAGCCCGGCCATGGAACTGGGATGACAGAAGCTTTAGACCTACAGTCTGTTGGGCAATGGGTTGGAGAAATTTGTGGCATTATGCCATACAACTTGTCCAACCTGGCTTACAACTTGACAGCCCTGATACATGGTAGTCCTTGACTTATGACCATTTCTTTAGCAACCATTCGAAGTTACAATGGTGCTGAAAAAAGTGACTTATGATCAGTCCTCGCACTTACAACCACTGCAGCGTCCCCATGGTCATGTGATCAAAATTCGGGTGCTTGGCAACCAGCATGTATTTATGACGGTTTCAGGGTCCCGGGATCACATGATCGCCATTTGAAACCTTCCCAGCTGGCTTCCAACAAGCAAAATCAATGGGGGAAGCCGGATTTGCTTAACGACCATGTGGTTTGCTTAACGACCATGTGATTCGCTTAACGACCGTGGCAAAAAAGGTCGTAAAATCGGACACAGTCACGTGATGCCTCACTTAATGACTGCACTGCTTAGCAACCAAAGTTCTGCTCCCAATTGTGGTCATAAGTCGAGGACTATCTGTAATCAGTAAATCCCGAAATCACCAGTTCATTTTTATCCATTTTCAGCAAAAAGTCCATAAAGGGTTTCCAGTCTTTTATAAAAGAGAAGCTATGCCCAAAATTCCCAAACCCAGTTCTTGGAGCTCACAGGAGCTGTAAGGCAAGGAGGAATTCATAGATGTCCCCGGACTCACAACGTACGTTTCAACGACGTCTGCCTCCAGCACTGATTGGACTGGCAGGTATCCCCTCTGGGGATGCTTGCTGAAATACTGCTTTGAGCGGAACTTGTTTTTCAAGGTGGTAGCAAAGTCCCTCATGTTCTCACTAGAAGTGGTCTGTGGCGAAAGGAGTTAAGAGCCAGGTTAAATGAGAGGTACCTTCAGCCTAGCACCCGGATTCCGTCAGGAGCAGGACAGACGTTTCGGAAGGTTATAATCAGGGCAAGGAAAGCAAGATGCTATTGAGCTATTCTGAATCCTGACTAACAGTGTCACCCTTGCGAGGTAGTCCAGACAAGAAGCACACCCAGAAGTACTAGCTCTAACTTTATTGTAAGGTTACATTAATAGAATCTTGCAAGTCTGAAAGTACACGTCTCCCCTCTCGCTTTTAGAGCCTAAGAATCTAGGGAGGGTCCCTTCTGAGACGCTTGCCACGCCCCCATTCCTTCTGCGGGCTCAGCTGCCTCTAATCTGACAGTTGTCTTGTCTGACTCTTCCCCCGGTCTGCCAAGGTCATTCCCGCATACTATTACAAATAGCCCCTGAGAAATCAATTGTTTGTGGATTTGATTGGTCAATTTTGAAGTGCAGAGACTCACCACATACACATTTCAATACTCAATTTATTGAGATCAAAGTCAAAATCCAGGTTGGACAATAATCTGAAGCAAACTCCCCTGGATTCACCAGTCCTTATTCTTGCCTGTAAAGGATCCGCTGGTCAGTTGCATTGACCTTTAACGAAAGAACTTCAACCCACTGAAATGTAAACTTTTGTCTTTTAAATCTGTCTTATAACGAACTATTTTTATTGAAATTGCTAGTGTGAAATACAACACAAATCCTCCTTTATTTGACTGCTTGCCACATTCTCCAGTGCAATTATGCTAAGATCTATAAAATAATAATAAAATTTGGAAGCCTCATTATCACTGCTCACTCACACAAGGGGCATTACCCTGGAATTTTGGCCTATGAACTCTATGCCTTACTCTGAAACATTCCAGAAGCTGTGCTCCTTAATGTTCCTCTCCACTACACAATCGCAATATCTAGGTTTTTTTTTAAAGGAGAGGATCAGTAATAAGTAGTAAGCTGCTGTACGTTAAGGCTGATGCAGGACTGCACAATCTGCCCCATAGGGACGCTAAGCAGAGCATCGCTTAAGCAGCACCACAGCATTGCGCACAGCTCTTTGCAGACAATGTCCCCCTTCTCTTACCATTGTATAGTATTCCATAATGGGATAATGCAGCTTGTTGCCTTTGCTAGCTCGTCCCGTCAAGAAACAGGTCTGGCAGATGTCCACGTTGAACTGCTTGAGGCTACGGTATCTGGAGCAATCGAAAAACTTCAGTGTTACCGGCAAAACCAAATATGGATGTAAACCAAACTCCAGCAAAACCAAACTTGGCTGAACTGCACGAAACCAGGATACAGACAGACTGTGCATGATGGAATGCTCTCCAATTTAAACAAACTTTCATATAAAAAAACCCAAACATGTTAAAATGCTAGATTTCCCTCCTGACATGTTGCTTTCTACATTTTTTAATTGGACCCTGAAATATCCATCTTCAGAATCAGATTCTGCAGCTCGATTCTGGTAACGGCCTAAGCTGGATCTTGTCACTCAGCATGGCACTGCATTCCTGTTTTCTTGTTTTTTTTAAAACCCAGTGCTTGGCTAGAGGTACAGGAAAGAGCCAACTCAGCTGAAGCTTGTGACATGGAGAAATAAGAGGTGGGGTGGGGGGTGGGAGGGAGATTTGTTCTTGCCATGATGTTGATCACAACTGGAAACACAGTTCTTGTGTGCTGACAATTGGCAACGGGATAAAACCTTTCATTAGTGCCCAAGTATCCCACTGATGTCCACTCCCCACTGCTACGTTTACAAAGGAGTATCCAGGGATTTTGATTATGGCAATGAAAATCTTTCTGTCCTATTGAATGATTTGTAATCTTCCTCAGTCCCCTTTCCCACATCAATTATTTAGCTAAAAACCAACACAGCTATTTATATCGTTTGGCCTTGTTACGTCTCCTTCCAGTTTCAGTTCCTAAAAAGAAAGCTTTTGTGTCTCACCCCTTTACACCAGTTTTTTCTCCTACTTCATCCTTTTGTCAAAAATGCTGCAGCCGTCTTGATGGTGCCACATGACTCTTTCAAGCCGTCTGTTTGCCTGTCTGCTGCCAAGTCAGACTTAAACCTAATTCCCCCCTTTTTTTTGCTACGTGAAGACTGTCATTGCAGGCACTAAATCCAGATTGGCCACGTAGGGCTATAACTTTCTCGGCTGATGATCAGTTTAATTATGTTAAAATCGTTGACTAAACCAGGGGTAACTGAATAAAAAGTATGCACTGTTTCACACTGGATTGTAACGGCTACACTTTGGAGCGGGCTGAGGTTCTTTCGACTCATAAATCCTGGTTGGACTTTTTTCTGCCAAGGGCCATTTGGATATTTATAACCGGGGACCGGGGGGCGGGGTTTCTGGGATTTCCGCGGACCGGGGGCTGGAGTTTGCGGGTGGGAGCCAATCACAAGCACTGGGGGGCGGGGTTTGCGGGCGGGAGCCAATCGCGTGGAAGGGGCAGAGTTTGCGGGTGGGAGCCCCGTGGGCCTTAGGCGGGAGCCCCACGGGCCTTATACGGCCCGCGGGTCTGACATTGCCCACCCCTGGCTTAAGAAAACGTACAGTTTATCATGTAAATAGTGGATTGATCCTTCGATAGAATGAGAACATTTTACAGGAACTGGAGAGATGCCAGAGCATTATGAGCCAGATTTCCTCAACCTAGTGTTTTATTTATTTTATTTATATTTCTAACTTATATCACCGCCCATCTCCCCCCATTTCCAGAGGGGACTCAGGGCGGGTTTTCCACATGTGTTGAGTTAAAACAGTCTGACTGGGGATGATAAGACATTAACACCAATAGCATCATTTATATCACAACTTTTCTCTGGAAGTTCAAGGTGGCTAACCTGGAGTGTTCCCCTAATTTTAATCCCCACAGCAGCAATAGCATGAAGAAAGCTGCGTTGAGCAGGATGACTTGACGTGACCCAATGAGGATTTGAACCTTGGGGATACCTGGTCCATGCCCAAGACTTTAGCCACTATACTACACTGGATCTCTGTATACGGAAGGCTGTTAAAGTCAATTTTAGAATAGACTTCTGTTCTGATGACAGTCTGTATTCACAAGAATGACAGCTGGTTTCCCAGACTGGGAACACACACTCCTTCATCACAAGAAGAATCAACGTTGGAGAAGGTATGACTTTTGAAACACAAGCAAAGGCAGATGCCCCAACTCCTTCCTGTCCTGGATAGGAAAAAGCTTGTTCTTTTAAAATAAGAGGGAGAACTCTAGCGAAACTGAGAAGTTGCTGCGCCTGAACTGAGATGTATTATCTCCCCCAAATCTCTGATAAATGCAGGGGATTTCCCCAGAGGCTGGGAGCAGTTCAGGTAAAAGAAGCAAAGGACTCTACTTCAACATTCAGATTATCTTTAAGAAATAAGTAAATGCTCTGGGGATTTAGCTACCTTAAATTTTCTTTTCTTTTGTCTTTGTGTGCTTAAATCCAATATTCTTTATATTTCTGTACAACCTCAATCCTTGCACATACTTTAGTCTTTTTATGCATATTAAGTTGTCATGAGGATATCCTCTTTCTTTCAAATATCTTGAGGTCATACTTTTTCCTTAAGAAATTCTTTTAGCTTTTTTTTAATTATACTTTTTATTGAACATTTTTTTTAGCTTGATAAAATTTGGAATCTGGTGAAATTGGAACAGATCGGTGTCTTCTTGGGGTCTTTTAGATTTTTCAGTTTAACCAAATTGTAACTTGGGCAGCTCTATACTCCAGATCCTGCAACACTGCACATGTACAATTTAAGATGTTGAAGTTAAAGGTGATTTTATATATTTTTTCGTCTTCTTTTTACTAAAGTTTTATTTTTATTTTTCTCTTGTGAGATTGCTCTGTCTCCTGGGGAGAAATGAGGGCTGATACCTGTTGATCCTATATGGACAAGAGGTAACACTATAGCAATTATTTCATTTTTACGTTTTACTAGCCAGGTATGAGAGCCCTAGGGGGTGTGGTGGCTCAGCGGGTAAGACGCCAGGCTTGTTGATCGGAAGATCGCAAGTTCGGAGGTTCAAATCCCTAGCCCTGCGTGCAGAGTAAGCTCCCGCACTAGCTCCAGCTCTTGCCAACCTAGCAATTCGAAAGCATGCAAATGCAAGTAGATAAATAGGTACCACTTCGGTGGGTAGGTAACAGCGTTCCACGCGTGTCATGCCGGCCACATGACCGTGGAAGCGTCTTCGGACAACGTTGGCTCTTCGGCTAACAAACGGAGATGAGCACCGGCCCCTAGAGTCGGACACGACTGCACAAATGTGCGGGGGGAACCTTTACCTTTATGAGAGCCCTATGTCTCCCATACACCAGAAGTTGGGAGGAGGACATCAGATGAGATGACCCCTTGGAAGATAACTAGTAGCAGTTGAGAAAACCAAGCCACTACCCCAGGACAGGAGAAGGCAGGGTGCGAAGCCCCAGAGGGTGTTTGGGAGAGAAGGTGTTTAAGACCTATGGCCTACCACCCTATGGGCACAGCCCTGTTTGCTACAACTTCAAATATCACAGAGAATTAAGGTAAGGTAAAGGTTCCCCCCGCACATTTGTGCAGTCGTGTCCAACTCTAGGGGCCGGTGCTCCTCTCCGTTTGTTAGCCGAAGAGCCAGCGTTGTCCGAAGACGCTTCCACGGTCATGTGGCCGCATGACGCATGCAGAACACTGTTACCTACCCACCAAAGTGGTACCTATTCATCTACTTGCATTTGCATGCTTTCGAATTGCTGTGTTGGCAAGAGCTGGGGCTACTGCGGGAGCTCACTCCGTCACGTGGGGCTAGGGATTCGAACCTCCAAACTTGCGATCTTCCGATCGACAAGCCTGGCGACTTACCCACTGAGCCACCATGCCCGTACACGCCCACAGAGAATTAAACTGCCCCAAATAGTATGGCTGTTACTTCTGCCTCACTGGATTAAGTCTGTACCCACCAGCCCTCCAGCAGAATGACCCTCTGTGTTACTTTCCATACCTGAAACCTTTGATTGGACATTGCCGGCAGATGGAGCACTTAGTCTGGTGTTTTACTTGCTCGGCAATGGCCACCCGGTGAAGGACCGCCAGCCACACCATTGACTGTGGCTCTAAGTTTGCCCATTCCAGGAACTGAGCAGCCTCGATGGCTGGCTTGCCATTTCCCTAGATTAGGAAAAGAGACAATCAAGTTCTACAACTTGCAAGGATGTCCACTCCTTTCCTTTGAGTCTGCCACATACAGTATTCAATTTCCTGGGTTTGAGAAGGATTGAATGGGATGAGAATTTTTGGATTTGGTTAATTTAACAATTTGCATGACAACAAATAGGCTTAAAACAACCTAATTAACCATTAGATTCAGATGAGAAGTACAGTGGTGTTTTTTTAAAATAAGGGCTATTATTTTACAATGCAATTCATTCTGTGAGTGCTTTCTACATTTGTGTGCGCATATCTCAAAATAGGTAATATCAAAAATGCCCATGCAATTACAAATAAAAAAGACAGCAACGTATTGTAACATGTTATATAAACAGACATTCAGAATGAAGGGTTAACGCTTATTAAAAAAGAAAGAAGACTTTGCCTGTGCCAAAAATAACCAACCAGCCAACCACAGTAAAACAAAACTTTGGGGGGCTGCGCTGGTGACACTAATGAGAGACTTTTCTTGTGCATCTATTACATCAGTTTGCCCTGATCTATGTCTTATATGACCCTAGAACTATGCAGAGCTGAGTTTCCCAACCTAGGCAACTCTCAGATGTGTGGACTTCAACTCCTTGAATTCCCCAGTCCTTGCTGAGAATTCTGGGAGTTGAAGTCCACCTTGGGGACGTTGTTATAGAGCAGTGTTTCTCACCCTTGGCAACTTGAAGATGTGTGGACTTCAACTCCTAGAATTCCCCAGTCCTTGCTGAGAATTCTGGGAGTTGAAGTCCACCTTGGGGACGTTGTTATAGAGCAGTGTTTCTCACCCTTGGCAACTTGAAGATGTGTGGACTTCAACTCCTAGAATTCCCCAGCCAGCCATGCTGGCTGGGGAATTCTAGGAGTTGAAGTCCACACATCTTCAAGTTGCCAAGGGTGAGAAACACTGTTATAGAGGATAGGAGAGACCTAAATGGGCTAAGTAACTAAGCATTCGATCATAAGCCATTCATATTTCAGACCATAATATATTAATATATATATTTATATATATAATATATTAAGATAAATATATTTGAGTTATTTATAAAAATAATAAAGGTGTGATAGAAAAAAAAGATGCTATGTGGATATCTGGACAAAGGGATGAAACTCACAGGACTACAATGCATTTCATACAGCCTTTCATATATGAGGGCATCAATGTGTGAAAAACTCTCTGTGGCTTTATGCCATAACAATAAATCTAGGCACAATATTGATTGGATGTATTTTCTTCTTACTCATGCTTTTTCTTAATCTGGGATGATTGACTGAATGGGCATTGTTGAAAATAAGTCAGAGAAACGGGTTCATATTGTATTCTGGCTCTGATGGAATTCTTTCTACCTTTCCCCCCTCTTGCCTGCCGACAGGTAAGCTAACCTGTTACAAGTGAGCAGCATTGAGAGAGTGTGATTAAATATGCTTGCTAGTAGCTGTATTTATGTTTTTTTGTTTGCTTACAGTTTTATAGAGAAATGTTTCAGTCTGGTGAGTAAATTTCCAGTTTAAAGCTTCACCACAGGGTCAACTTTACTGTTTTCATTATAACCTGGAAATAATGAGTCATAAAGGAACTGAAATATTGCAATAGGAAGGTACCCTGATACTGTGGCTACATATTTTTTTTACTGCAGCTGTAGAGGATCTACTTCCAAGCTGTTGTAATGTATAAAATTTAAAATAGAGGCAGTTTGGTCTAGTGGTTAAGGCACCAGACTAGAAACCAAGAGTCTGTGAGTTCTAGTCCCACCTTAGGCATGAAAGCCGGCTGGGTGGCCTTGGGCCAGTCCCTGTCTCTCAGCCCTAGGAAGGAGCCAATGGCAAAGCAGGAGACTGAGAGTTCTAGTCCCGCCTTAGGCACGAAAGCTGGCTGGGTGACTTTGGGCCAGTCACTCTCTCTCAGCCCAACTCAGCTCACAGGGTTGTTGTTGTGGGGAAAATAGGAGGCAGGAGTATTAGGTATGTTCCCCGCCTTGAGTTATTTATAAAACTAATAAAGGCGGGATAAAAAAATCTAAAAAAAAATTCTAACATATATTACATTCTATGGGTATCTTCCACCACTCTCCTTGATAAGGGATCTTTCTCAGAATTATCAACAGGGGTAAAACCAAGGATGTCCTGGGGGTATGTGTTTGTCAAAAATAAAGTCAAGATGGTGGTCACAATTATGTGATCAAAGTCCCACCCCTTTTTTATGGGCGTGTTGCATGCATGATGCATGTAAAAAGGGGGCAGGGCCCCAATTACACGCCTGCGCCTGCCATTTTGACTTTTTCAACCCCTCCTACAGGCACCCCTGGGAAAAGCCCCACCAGCCTCACTTACAAAGCGAAAACAGCTGCGCACGCTGGGCTCCACGTTGCTCCCCCCAAAGGCCGCCACTTCCCCCAGCTGTCGCGGAACCTGGATGGCTTCGTGGAGCAAGACGCCGAGATGCCTCTGGTCGCAGAGTCCGCTGGAGCTGGCCACCTGGCTAAAGAGGTCTAAACAGCAGGAAGGAAGGGCATGGAGGAACCACAGATAAGGGGGTAGACAGAGACGAGGAACGGCTGCTGAAATCACAGCCTTCCCCAGGCAATCTTCCTGGTCTTGTAGGAAGAAAATACGTTTGACCTTAGGTCTGAACTGTTAAAAGGCAGAGGGGAAATTTTATTTTTGTGAAGGCCTCCAATGGGGAATTCTTTACATTCTCACTGCACTATAGTCTCCAGGATTCTTTGGATAAAGACACAATGGTTGACATATGAACGTGCACGTTTTCGGCACAGCTACGACTTATAGCCGTATTTGGCAAAGCTTTAGCTTCAAGGCATCTTTCCATATCAAGTCAACCACCATCCAAATCTTACACATTGTCAGGGGCAGCTTTATCATGCGCCATCTGCCTTGGGCAGCCCATACTGGCTGGGGGCTGGGGTGGCAAAGTGTTAAGGAACAGGGCAGAGGGTTCCAGGCATCCCATTCCCTGTGCCCTAAATTAGTTTGCTGCCCCCACATACAGGGAAGAACCTGACCCCAACCCATTTTGAAACCGGACAGAAGGTGCAACCTTGTCTTTCAATTCGGGCAGCAATATCTCCCAAGTCAGAGCTCTCCTTCTGCTCGGTTTGACATAATAAGGAGGAGCTGGGGAGAAAACAATGGCCTGCTTTAAAACTCTGGAGCATTCCCTAAGAAGCACTCTTCCTACGAACAAAGGAAGACCCAACTTGGGAAAAACTCTTGCTCTTGCAGGACGCCACATGCCTCTCGGTGCAGAAGCTTCCCTCCACTGCCGAAATGAAGAGCACCATCCATGCACAAGAGCTATGAAATATGGCTGCAATCAAGATGCTGTTTTCATATTGCAACATTGGAAAGATAAATGTATGGCCCTATTTACTCAATGGACTGAAGACCTGATTACACTTGCCACCTATGAGAGGATTGCCTATAGACGTAGACTTTGTATGGATAAGTATAATGAAATATGGGACTCATGTATACAAAATATAGTAGTTTAGGGAAATGTATGTTGGTTATATAATTGTATTAGAATATATATATATATATATATATATATATATATATATATATATATACACATACACACACACACATACATACACACACATACACACACACACATACATACACGCATCATATTTGTATTAAATATATATAGAATTGTAATTGTTTATTGTTGTAATGACATGCTATATTTTATATTTTTATCTTATTTCTTTCTGTTATTCCTTTCTTATTTTTTTTAAGCACTTGCTATGTATTTTTTTTATAATGTATGTATCTTTGTGGGATTTTTTGGTTTTTCCCCCTTTTTCTGTCACTATTTTAACAACCAATAAAACAAATAAACAAACAAATAAATAAATAAAGATGCAGGGCTGTTTTCTCAGATGCAGCTGCCCTCGACTCTATCTATCCTTGCTAAATCTGGAAGCCTCCCACTTGGATTCCACCAACCATCTTCTGCAGAGTGACTCACACTGGAATTTCTCCTTCACGTCTGTGCCGCAGAGACACGCAATGCCCGTCTTGAAGGAGAGCGCCCGCATCTTCCCACTGCGCCCACTGAAAGACAAGAAGCGGGGTGAAACATTTGTCCTCTGTTCAACTATAAAAGCTCCATCTTTTGCCAGCTTGTCAGATGGGTGGGGAGCTGCCCTCCGCCTTTAGAAAGCTTCTCTATTTAGCCACCATCTCCTTCCTTGAAATTTCCATACATACTTCCAATCCTGCCCTCTGAAGTGACAGAGAAGAGGCCTTGAGAAGCTAACAAATCTAGATCAGTTCAAATTCCTCTGTCCCCTATAAGCATGGATTTTGCGGGATATTTCTCACGCTGATAAAGAAAACAGCAGCAACCAAAACAATGAACAGATACTGAAAGAGGCAAGTTTCCACCCCTTTGCACTGAAGGAAATGGACAGGAATTTTGCTGCCGTAAAATGCATATACTGTATAAAGATGTCCCGTTTGAAAGTGAGGAACCTGCTGGAATTCTTGGGCTGTAACTTTAACTTTTCTTCTAATATATAACATTATTACAGCTCCTAGATTCTCATCCCTCGGATTCACTCCTTCCCGTCTTGGAAGGAGGAGCAAGGAGGAAGATTTATTTTATGAAATGCAAAATGGCTGACGCTTGAGATAAACCAAGAGTGACCATTTCCTTCGTGCCCCAGGGATGAATGAGGAAATGACTGCTTTTCTCAGAGGTAAGAATCCCGAAGAGATACGTTTCAGCAAGCTTTGGTTATTTGCGTCTGTCCCTAATACCTGTCAAAAACGTTGAGCAGCCAATTCAGGCTCATGTCGACACAAAGTGGGACGTTGACTAGAATGCCTCTTCCTTCCTCAAGCCGCTCATACAGAGAGGTTAAGCAATGGATCACTTCGACCACATCCATCACGTGGTCACTCGGCTGCAGCTCATGCTCAGTAAATACCTCCAAGGCTGTTGACAGCGTCACCATATCCACTGTGGGGGGCCAGAAAAAGAGAGGGTCAAAACCAGGAGGGGATTATTGTGGGAGAAAAATGAAGAAAGGAACCACAACACGTCTCAACAGAAGAGAATCTCTGGAGCTCAGGGTTGAACTGTGGAGTTCTGGGTGTTCTCTGACGTTTCATTACCCGACTAGGTACCATCATCAGTGTGAGGGAGGGTGGGGTTTGCTCCCTGTTTATATGCAGTAGTTTGCCCTGCCAGTGTTGGTGGGGGTGTGGTTTCCTCCTTGGGGGTCCCTTGATTAGAGTATTGTTTTCTGCTTGATTGTGGTAGTCTTTTTGTGTCCTGAAAGGCTAGAACACATCCCCTCCAGCAGCCCACCTACAGAAAAGCAGGGATCGGCACCAGACAAACAATCTTTTCCCCAACCGCTGGGATAGGGTGAGATTGTGAGATGTACTTGTTGTGGGCTGCATGGAAGTTTAGCCAAGGTGCAAGGTCCCTGGGTTTTAATATTTCAGTTTTAATGTTTTTCATTGTAAATAGATGTTATTTTATCTCTTGGTTGTGAGCCGTGCAGAGTTTGGTACAAGGTGGGCAGCTATATCCTCGAGGCCAGATAACTGGATCCAACACTTACATGACAGAAATGATTCACAAGATTCGGAGCTTTGTGGAAATCCTGTCGCTTTAGAGCAGGCAGGATTTGAACTGGGATGGGAGAGTCCTCCCGCCAAAAGGGGCTGAACCGGAGTCATTTTCATAGCCCTGCCTCCAAAGCAAGTGGGAGGAGTTATGTGCCCTCGGACAATATGCACCAATAAAACCTTGCCCATCAACCCAGAACGTGGAGGGAGCATGGTATGCGCCATCCCAAACTGCGATGAGCTAGATTTCCATCTTCCATAGTCTTTCCATCCTTTTTCAAACTGGAATTATGGGGGCACGTATGACCTCTAATATTTTATTTTATTTATTTATTATTTGGATTTATCCCCGCCCATCTCTACCGTGGTAGACTCTGGGCGGTTTAAATTAAAACCCAGGGACCTTGCGCCATAGCTAAACTTCCATGCAGCCCACCACAAGTACATCTCACAATCTCACCCTATATCCACACAACCTTATCAAGTAGGAAGTGGATGTGCAGGCAAGTCTGCACGCATGCACTCCTCCTTTATGTAAACGCATTAAGATCATGGGGCAGATGGATCTGAATTATGTCAGAGGCAAACGACAACTTGACTGGGTGGAAGGAGGAGCAAAGGGAAGGCTTACGTCTCAAAGCCTTCTGCACCCGGCGTAGCTTCATGGCTGTACGGTAAGCAGAATACTTGATGTTGTTCAAGTTGGCTGAGAAAACAAAAAGGGGAGAGAGAAAGAAAGGAAGCCATCGATTTCACATCCTTTCCATTGGCAATGGGGGATCCTTGGCTCCCTGGAATAGTCTTCTCCTATTTGGAACTATCCAAACACGCTGGGCCTGCAACTCCTGGGTTTCTTCAGCTGGTACACTACCTAGGACAGGGCTTTCCAAAGTTTTCCCGCGGTGACACACCAACCGCCGTAGGTGTGTCGCCGCGGGAAAACCCGGAAGTGCCCCATTGCGGCAGCGCACAAAAACCCGGAAGCGCTGATGATGATCAGCGCTTCCGGGTTGTGTGGCGACACACCAGACTGTGTGTGGCGACACACTTTTGTGTCGCGACACACAGTTTGGAAAGCTCTGACCTAGGAATTCTGGGAGTTGCAGCCATAACATATTTCGGGGTGACATGCAGGGAATGGTTGTTCTAGATTTTATTGAATGATAGTTCCCACTATCCATGCCAATGGTTGGGTTGCCTGGGATTGATGGGAGGTTGGTAAGCCTAGAAAATAAAGGTTTCCCATCTCTGCTGTATGTGTCAGCTCTTCAAGGTAGGCTAGACTTGGAAACCAAAGTTATGAATACTAAAACTACTTTTACTATAGGGTTACAGTAACAGAATCTTGCAAGTCTGAAAGCTCCCCCCCTCCCTGCCTTTATCTAGAAGAGAACTGGGGAGGGTCACGTCTGAGACGCTTTTTCAAATTACATTTCTGCCCTGGACTCAAGATTTCTTTTATCTGACCATTACATCTACTGTGTAACATTGTAGACTCCCTGGCAATGCGTGCACCATACGCTAAATAAATAATCTGACCATTGTCTTGGTGGCGGCTCTTCCTCCTGGTCCTCAGGGTTATTCTCACAGCCCATTACAGTATGGGATAGCATGATTATTAGTGGCACCACGATTTTGGCATTGTCATCTCAGGGTAAAATCATGAAGGTATTTGTCAGATTTTTGGCAGCTGCCTTGAGCAGAAAGTGGTTCTTTCCAAGCATGATTCTCACAGTTTTCTTTAATGAGATTTATCAAGGTAAAAGGGGTGGAATTTTCTTTATAAACACCCTCTACTGATCTTGTGAGGAGGTGGGCCTTTTTACTGATAATGGAGAAGCTTGCAGCTGGCTGTTTATGTAAGGGTCCCTCCTTGAGAGGGAGATGGGTGGGATATAAATATGATAAATAAATAAATAAATAAATAAATATAATAAATAAATAAATAAATAAATAAATAAATAAATAAATAAGTGTCTTCTGAATCTTTACAGGAATCAATTCTTACAATATTCTAATAATGAGTGAAAAGGAATCCTAGGCTACCCTAAGGCACTTTCCAGTCTGTCTTCTTGCCAGCTTTCAGAGGCATTACAGTTTTTCTTACCCAGCGTTTGGTATAATTCAGTCATCTTTGGATGGTCCCAACACGTTGTCTGGGCTTGGTGGCTAGAAAAAGGTATGGTGAATTAAGTCACAAGGCTACTTTCAGTTATAATTACACTTGTAAGGCTTTTGCAGAGACATAAACGCAGATATCTCATGGATCTGGGATGGGGAAAAGGAATGTCCAGGAAAATTCCCCCAGAATACCAGGCATACTTAATTTTGGTAATAATAATAATAATACTTAAATTGAATGATTGGATGGAAGCAAATAATAGCAGGAGTTCAAGACTTGTATAAATAATACAAAAATGCACTGCCTTGGGCACCTTGGGCTCCTGCAGAATCCCGTCGAGAGCATACTGATTAGTACAGGAAAAATCAATGATATTGATTTCTACAAGGTGCAAAATGACGGTTAAAAAAAAAGGATATGGCAAGAGGGCTGAAGGTTGCTAAGAGTAATGAAGGTCAGGACACAAGAGGAAGCTTCCTGAGACACAGCTTGACACTCACTTGATGTAGTAAGGGACTTTATTAGGAGAAATGGCTCGTTCCCAGGGGACCTGGACCGAGGCTGCAAAGGAAAAAGAAGCTTGAGAATGAGGTGGTGCAATGGATAATATCAGACCATCGATGTGTAGGGCTTGCTCAGTATTAGTGTTTTAAGATTCTGAGAGATCTGCAGGCAGAATGTTTCCCCGCACTATGCCCTATGCTGGTTTAATTTCTTTTTCCCTTCAGCGTTCCTTGTGCATTGAAATCAATGGCCCACTACGCATGAGTATATGGAGGAAATCCACAATATTTAAGGAACACTTGGGATTAGAGTTTCACTGCTTTGTAAAAAAAACACATTGATCCATCCGAACCTTTCCAGTGCTGAATGAGGTTTTGGGTGGGGAGCTTTCTATGGAGGGAAGGCCAGGAAAGCTCCCCTCTTTAAAAAGATCATTGTCCCTACCCACTGAAAAATTTAGCAAGGTAGAAGTGTTAAAAAAAGTTTCTCACTGATTAGGGATGTTTTAGAGCAGAGCTTTCCAAACTGTGTGTCGGGACACGTTAGTGTGTCGGCTGCAGTGTCTGGGTATGTCGTGGCTGCTGCCGCCTCCGAGCCCTGCCAGGATTCCACACAGGTCCTAGTGCCTGCCTTGTGCCCTGCTGCCTCCAAACCTGCTGTGATTCTGCGCAGGTCCTAGTGCCTGCCTTGTGCCCTGCTGTAAGAGTGTGTCACGAAATGATGCATGTCTAAAAAGTGTGTCACCAACATGGAAAGTTTGGAAAGCTCTGTTTTAGAGGCATGTTTTATTTTTTTAAAAAATGTTGCACAGTGTTTTTTTGCACTACTTCAGTGACGCCTCCAGATGTTATTAGCTCAGTCTGCTATATCTTGGAGAAAAGCTTGAAACGCAAGAGCAAAAAGTGTGTATAAGAGAGAAAAAGGGTTTCCCCTCCCAAATAACTAACTTCACCATTAAAAAAAAAACTTAGTGCACGTACTCGAGAGGAAGTGTTGTGATCCTGGCCCAAAGTCCCGGTGGGCATCTTGAAGGTGCTTCAGCCGGTCATTGACAGAGACCTGTGCAGAAGTTGGAACCATCAAACTAAGTTGTGGGGAAAGATCAGCCTTTCGGCCTGTGCAAGCAGTTCATTGCTGGAGCACATGTAGAGACTTGGAAGCCAGCTGCTGTAGCACTGAACCCCCACTCCGGTGGGGGGGGGGTATGGGAGTTGTAGCTTAGCACATCCAAAATGTGCCAGGTACAGGGAAAGCTGAAACAGGTCTCCAATAAAAACATACTCAGCAGGTAGCTTCCAAACCCAGATGTCTATATTTTGGGAAGGGGGGGGAGGGAGGACACAGGGCCAATGTCAAAAGCAGACTAGACTGGGTCCCATGTTGATCCAAGCCATGTCCAAGGTGTCTTCCTGCCCCTTCCTCACCTGTAGCTGTTTCCAGTGTGTGTTGATCTGTTCCAGGGCACGAGAGTTCTCCATGGACAGATGAACATCTGAGATAGCCAGCTGATGCGCGAGGTCATTCACGAGTTTCACTCCGTCTTTCATGGGGGAGAGCTCCTCTTGGAACAACTGGGGAGCCACATCAGTCCAAGAGAAAGCAGTGAGATCAAAGCGGGGGGGGGAGCAGAAAGGAAGTTACTAAATCAGGTCAGTGTGCCATAGATACCACCTTGACCTCTGCCAAGCTCTCCACCTCCAACTAGTAATTCTGTGATTGTAAAATATGATTTAATGATTGATAGGTTGTGAGAATTCAGTCATTGTGGTTTGTTCAACAAACCATCACTTCGAAGAATGCGCGAAGTATGGAATGGTGATTGTATGAAGCCCACCAGCAACCCTTTTCTGTCCTCAGGGACTTTTTTGCATGTGGGAAGATTTGGGGACGTAAGGAATCAAATGGGTGCCTTAAGCCTTGCAGATGGGCATCTATTTGTCGTGGGCATCTATTTCACTCCTTAAAACTCCTGTATTCCCCTCCCCAAACAGACCTTTACTCTACTGATGTTTGGCACCTATCACACAAAACATTGTAGAGCCTTCAAGCTAATGAATGCTCCACAGTCCTGAGTCTACAGTGCCTTCATCTCCCCAATCTTCCCCTCCAGGTCACTTGGACAAGCACAGGATGAGTTACAAAGATTACCTTGGTGGCCTGGATATGCTCCGGCAAAGAATCAATGAAGAGATCTCCAATGGGCTCCCATGTCTCTTGCACACTTTCAGCTTGGTTGAGGGTAGTGCTGAGCTCCTCCATGGTCCCTTTGATCTCCAGCAGCTGCTCTAGGGTCCTCTCAATGTGACGGTGCTGGTCGACGCAGCGGGCAGTCAGCTTCTCCCACAGTTCGCTGGCCACCGTTGCCTGCTTCCATACAAAACGGCTGATATTCTGAATCCGGTGTCGTGGGGAGACATCTAGAAACAGGGTATCAAGGAGGGTGAGGACAACTAACCTGATGTAAAATTTCCAGTGATGCAACTGCAGATGGACTTTCAAGAGCCAGAGTGCGGAGCATAACTTTGGAAGAGCCTTGTAGGATCAGACCAATGGTCATCTACAGTAGTTCTATAACATTCTGAGTTATACAACTGTACTCAGAAACTCACAAGCATGGAGAGGAGGCTGATTGCCCTCTTCCACTTGTGATTACCTGCAGCTGGCATTTATTTTATGCTGCTTATGATCCAGGAGGTTGTAAACTATCAGAGCAATGAATAGATTAGCAGTAGATAAAAAGAGAAGGCAAACAGGTTTGGGAAGATGAGGAAGGAGGCGGAGATGGGGAGGAAGGAAGATGTGACTGCATTGCCTTCACCATGGTTTCAGATTAACATCCACAGATGTACTGTATACATTTCCTCTGCACGGATGGTGGGGTGCCCTGGGTATATGAGCTTACAGAAAGGTCTCATCTCATAGAGGCAGCACAAGCTTTCCATGCAGATAATCCCAGGTTCAGAATGTGAAGAAGTATAAAAATATATTTAAGGGAAGGGGGGAAAAAACTGAACAGGGGAAAAAAAACCCTCTGAATGCTCAGTGAAGACAGGGCATACTTGGTAGCTGTAAAATGGTAGATGATGGTTTGGAGAGGAGGAGTGGAATGGAACATCCAAGGGAAGGTCATGGCTAGCTGGCTGATATCCCAGTCAAGATATGACACAACAACTTTTTGTGGTGTACCCTGCTTGGTATAACTGGCTATCAATTATTTGTGTCCACTGGTCTTCCTAATTCTGAATAGCTGGTTCTCCTAGTTACTTCAGAAAGGGCCTTATTCATTCTGGGCAACGGGCTATTAATGAGGTGAATATCTCCTAAGATATCGCTTTGAAGAGCAGGAGGATATTACTGTATCCACTAATACTGTTCTGGAGAGATTATTTTTCAAGATGAGAAGTCAGGTTGAAAGACCAATTCAGAAGCCAATACACTCCACCCACTGAGCTAGCAGCCCTCTGAAGCTCTGAAGGAGCAAGAACAGGAGAAAATTGGGATGGGAGGAGTAATAGCTCCTCTTGGGGATGGCTTGCTCCGTAGAGTTCTTTTAAACTTAATATCAGAGCCTCTTGGGTTTTATATATTTAATTAATTTATATAGATATACATTTATGTACGGTATTTTATATGCTTTTATATGTTTTAATTGTCAACTTTGTGTAAACCGCCCAGAGTCCCCTCTGTGGGGGGAGATGGGCGGTGATATAAGTATGATAAATAAATAAAATGTTGGAAAGTGCAAGACCGGATGGATTAAGAAAGTGAGCAGACTTGCCAACCTTTGCTGTCGAGATTTACATCTTCCACTTCTTCAAATGGATGCTGAGTAAGGAAAGCTTGAGCTGATTCCAAAACAGAATAAATGTACGGCCCCCGAGACTTCACTTCTTCCATGAATGTCTACATCAGGGAGAGAGGACCAGAAGAACTGAAGGGAACCCCAGAAAATATTGTGTCCCTGCACAAGACAGAACCCTTAAGACAGTGTTTGTCAACCTTGGCAACTTGAAGATGGGTGGACTTCAACTCCCAGAATTCCCCAGCCAGCCATGCTGTCTGAGGAATTCTGGGAGTTGAAGTCCATCTTCAAGTTGCCAAGGTTGACAAACACTGAGTTAAAGGGTTGTGAACCAGACAGGAGGCATTTTTTGTTGTGACCCACGCTTTGGATTTCTCAACCCTTGGAGATCCATGTAATTCCTCCCTTATGGCATTTTGAAAAGCAACCAAAAGAGCCCTTTTCCAACAAGCTTTTAACCCTAGTTGATTACTAGAGGTGTCCATCTTGGAAATTCACATATGGCTTTTTATTGTTTTATATCTTAACTCTGTTGTAACTCGCCTCGAGTCTTGGTGACTGGGACAGGTTATAAAAACTGAAAACAAGCAAATTAATAACAGCCAAAAGGCCCAAAATGTAGAGAACCATAGAGAATGTTTCATTCCTAGAATGGTAGGTTTTGCAACAAAATTATTTCCCAGCTGTTTAACCATTTTTCCCTTCCACTGGAATAAAATTTCAATTCCTCCCCCCCTTGGAGAAGGTATGCGGAGACTGTTAGCAAAGCATGAGCTCCAGGAAAACAAGACAGTGTGAGAAAGAAACTCAAGATTGTCCCACCTTGACTCTCTGTGGTGTAAGAGGGACAGAAGCGAAAACATTCCCAGGCTTTAAAGATTCTGTTACTCTAGCCTTTATTAATAGAATCCCAGTACTTTTTATGCATTCTGATGCCTTTCTCAGATGGCTTCCCTTGTTCTAATGCTAGGACTGGTGTGGGCTGCTGGTGCCTACCGTATGCCTCTCTTTCTCCTGCTGTACCAGGAGGACATCCCCACGGAGTGGTAGCTGGGCAGAAATATCCTCATCTTTTTGGCTAAGCCAGTCAATGATCTCCTGCAAGGGAATCTGCAGCTTGCCGCTGTGATCTGAGAAGGCCTCCAGACGAGCCCTGAGGAGGCAAAGAAGATGCTGAACACCGAGAGGACAGAGCATAGAAGACTTTGAAGCAAAGTTACACTTGGAATCTCAAAGCATACTAGAGTTCTAGATCACTGTCAGTAGAAGCCATTACTGATGCACGTTGGAATTAGGCCTAGGTTCAGAGGAGGCTAGAGCATCTGTAACTTCTAGCTCAGGAAATCTGGAAAGCCCTGAAAACCCCAGGTGGAGAAGTTGGCTAGCTGGACCACTAGGCAGGCTAAAATTTAATGGCCTGCCATTTCTGTGTTGCAGGGCAAGCCTCAGAATGATCGGCAATGGCAACTTGTGGGGCTGTTGAATGCCCAACTGGTTCTCCAAATGTGCTACGGAAGTTGACATGGTGTTTCAGTCACAGGAACTGAGGGATGTGACCTTATACCAAGTCAGACATCTGGACCGTGTTACACTTCTGTGTCTACCTCAGCCTGCAGCAACATGTAGCCCACCAAACGTTTGGGACTATCTCTCCTATCAGTCCCAGTGACGATACCTGAAGATGTGAGCTGCCATCCAAAACAATTGGAAAGATTCAGCTTTGGAAATGGTGGTCCGGTTCTACAGTGATGGACCGTCATTCTCTAGAATTTTGAGGGGTCCCTGGAATTACATGGAAAGCCAAGGACCTGGAGTCTTCTGCATGCAAAGCAGAAGCTCTGACCAATGATCTTTTATTTGGGTGTTTGAGCAACCTGTCCTGCTACTCTGCCTCTTCCCTCCAGAGCAGTGTTTCTCAACCTTGGCAACTTTGAGAGGCTTGCTGGCTGGGGAATTCTGGGAGTTGAAGTCCACACCTCTTAAAGTTGCCAGGGTTGAGAAACACTGCTCTAGAGCCTGACCTCCAACCTCCCTTAGACTCTGTCATCTGCCTCTGGGACTCTCTGGGTCTTGGTCTACCTCAGACAGAACCTGATCCCCATTTGTGGCCTCTCCCAGAATTGTGCTGAAGCATGCCTGGTGCAGACTCAATCTGGTGCAGGTTTGGCTTCTAATAGAAGAGAATATCTGTAGCTCAGGGTTGAACTGTGGAGTCCTTGGTGCTCTCTGAGCTTGGTTGTTTGCTTGCAGACATTTTGTTGCCCGACTAGGCAACATCTTCAGTGCTAGAAGGGAGAGCACAGAACAAACCCCACTCCCTTCTAGCCCTGAAGATGTTGCCTAGTCGGGCAACTAAACGTCTGCAAGCAAACAACCAAGCTCAGAGAGCACCAAGGATTCCACGGTTTGGCTTCTCATGTCTACCTCAGTTTCTTCCCTCGGAAGGCCATTTGTGAGACACAATAGCGCGTCCTCTCCATTGTGTCTCTAACAGACACAAGTTCAACGGCTGACTTTGGTGATACCCAGACTGGTCCTTGCCCCCCCATATTAGAAAAGGGCACTTTTGCAGCTGTTTACCGAAGGCTGTGTGATTTCTTCTTAATCTCATTCCAGCAGAGATTCATTTCCAGAGGCATCTGGCGCCCAACAGCACCGTTTGGAGGTTTCTTGTTCACAATGGCTGGTACAGTGCCATCGCGGGCTATTTTAACCTAAGTGGAAACACAGAAAACCTGATCAAGGGAAGGGAAGCACAAAAGGAACAGAGTCAACTTGATTCAGGCATTTCCCTCTTTTGCCCCATAAATCAGTAGCTATTTATTTATTTAGCAGATTTATATAGCCGCCCATCTCACAGAATGGGACTCTGGGTGGTGAACAACCACAGTGACAATTAAAACAGTATGACAATGATTAAAACACTAAAGTACAAGTACTTTTTTTAAAAAAATAGAAAAACCAAGATCGCAGGAGAATATCGATCAACTATAATAGAACCACCTTGTAGGCTCCCCCTGGGACTGAGGATTATAATGTTTTTAGCATATTTTTAGGTGTTTGAGTTATTTGGTACTTTGGGCACCCCACGGGCAGAAAGACAGAATAACATTAGTAACCAAAATTGTGCTTTAACTTAGTAGCCAGAGTTTCAAAGAGAGGAGTGCAGTTCATGGAGCGATCGAGAGTTGGTAGCTCAGGGGCAAATATTTGCTTGGAGTAAACCTGGTTGACGAGAAATGGGGGGGGGGGAATTGTGCACAGCACTAGATGACTATGCCATAGATTCCTTTCTGCAGAGTGAAAGGCAGGCCTCAGCACAAGCTTTCTTCCTCCTCCTCCTCTCCATCTCCATCTCCATCATCTCCATCTATCTCCATCTATCTCTATCTATCTCCATCTATCTCCATCTCCATCTCCATCTCCATCATCTCCATCTATCTCCATCTATCTCCATCTATCTCCATCCATCTCCATCTCCATCTCCATCTCCATCTCCATCTCCATCTCCATCTCCATCTCCATCTCCATCTCCATCTCCACAACCAGCATTTGGGTAAGAGACCAGTTACGTATTGCCTCTTTTTTTCCTCTTCCTATTCAAGTTACAGAATCAATGTCCTAACCATCGTCTCCCACTATGGACCTTGTGGACACCACTGTGCTGTACTTGCCTTAATGCCTGCCAGGTCCCTTGTCTTATCTGACTTCCTTGTTTGCAGTCTTTTTAATTAAAAACAACAATACACGGGAAGGTAGTGTGCAGAATACCTATCTAGGGAACCACACCACCTAGCTGCCCTTGGCTGATTTCACAAAATGGAGCAGGGTTGGTGCTGGTTGGTCTTTGGATAGGCCATCCCAGGGCTGGGGGTTAATGTGGGAAGTTTAAAAAATATCCCAGAAGAAGACACTGGAAAACCACTTCCACGTTCCGTATCCCATTTTCCAAGAAAGCTATATAGATGCATCCATGAAGCCACCAGCAGTTGAGCAAAACTCAAGGGAGACTTTACCTTTAGTTGAAGCTGCAGCCTACATTTTCTGTTCAGCTTGCTGCTAAATAAATTTTCTCAGTTAGAGGACAGACACGCACGTGCACACGCATACACAGATGCATTTCAAATTACTTGTTCTGTTATTGCTGTTCTTTTTTGACCCAGGTCATAGCTTGCATTCCGAAGCTTTGGCCCAGATCGTCGCAAACCAAGATGTTCCGAATTGATTTTGCACAAACTCAATTTACTCAAAGTTTGCCACAATGTGTTGTAGGCATTTTAACTTGGGGGAGGGGATCTCAGGAGGGCATTTCACCATCTGTCCACCACTGTGTTAGCTTCTTGCTCTGCATTTTCTCAAATTCACTTTGGCTTCCCTCTCTGCGGGCTCCCTTGTGCCAGATCAATACGGAGCGAGTCTTACAACATAAACACCAAATGACACCATTTCCCCATTTCAGCTTTGTGCATTTTACAGCACAACTTCATTTGGGGGGCATGCATGCGCTAAAACGTCTGCTTTCTATTTCCCTAAACGACTGAGCAATCGCAAACAGATGTATACCAACTAGACCAAATGACTTTTCCTTGAGCAGAGGAGCAAATTTCTTTTCTAACCAAAGAGATTTACAAGCAAATGGCACCTGAACAGATGCAATGTGTTTTTCATTTTGTCTGGAAAGCTGCTTTTCCCAAACACCCCTTTTCAATTATCTTTTTTCAATAAGCAATCATCAGGCTGCCGTTCCCACTGTTGGCTTCATATGCTGGCCTTTCCCATCCCCTGTTACCTGCTTGTATTTTTTTATCTGCTGACAGAATTCAAAGATGTCAGAGAGAAAATGGGGCTCCAAACTGTAGAAAGCAACCTATATTCTTCATACACTCTATGCTGGCTTCAAGGAGGAACTTGATTTGGTCCCCAGTGTGGGACAAGATGGGTCTCTTTAGAGTGAATCAGCAAAGCCTTCCTCTTTTGCTTGGCAATTAAACAGAAGTTTCATTACAAAGACATTATTCCTGCATAGCAAATACTAGTGACACAGAAAATGGAATACTTTAGAACTGCCTTCCATCTGCAGTTCTTCGTCCCCAAGCGTTTCAGCCCGGATACATTTAAGCATCATAAAGTTCTTCATGGAAGGTTTACTTCTTAGAGCATACTTATCAGTCCTAATATTCCACAGTCTGCAGGAATCAGATTCTTACAGAGCACAAACTGAGTTAGAAATCCAGTGGGTCGCAGGAGGGAGGACTCCTCCAATAAACTGTCTTACCATAGATGGATTTTAAAAAATCTTGTCCCAAATAGACCTTGTAACATTTCTACGTTATCCCTCTCTATGTATCACAGGCAATTAGGGGAATTATCATCAGGGAAGGAATTTTAGAGAGGAAGATGGAGAAGAATTGGACTCAGCAAATTAATAGTTACTAGCTGGAGACTTGAAATAGTTTTATGCAAACATAGATAGATAGATAGATAGATAGATGATAGATAGATAGATAGATAGATAGATGGATGGATGGATGGATGGATGATAGATAGATAGATGATAGATAGATAGATAGATAGATAGATAGATAGATAGATATAGATAGATAGATAGATAGATAGATAGATAGATAGATGATGATAGATGATAGATAGATAGATAGATAGATAGATAGATAGATAGATAGACAGACAGACAGACAGACAGACAGACAGACAGACAGACAGACAGACAGATAGATAGATAGATAGATAGATGGATGATAGAGCAAAAGGGTTAGTCCAAAGAGTTTTTCCACACATTCCAAAAATCTTTCTAGCAGGGAGTGCCCCTATTCTAATTTTGGGAAGCATTGCCCCATTTGGAACAGGTGAAAAGTTTCATTCTTGTTCCACCGAGTACACCCTGAATATAGCCAGGATATCCCCCACCTGGCAGAGTTTGGAATGTTGTGCCAATTTCAAGCCAGGCTTTAATCCACAGGCTCCTCTCCCCACCCCACTCCATCCTAACACGCCACAACGTCAAAAGCAATACAGAGTTATGAAAAAAAGAAAGAGAAAATACTGCCTGCTCAAGCTTAGAAAGATGCCCTTTATAAATCATTCACATCAAAGCTGGTGCCGCTTGCTGTGGTCACCTGGGCTGTTCCACATGCCCAGGTAGGCTATCGCCCTGCTCCGAGCCAACTGTAGTTACCCAGAGCCCAAGAGGGGAACCGTTATCAGAATCCAAATCCTTTAAAGCAGCAGGTTGCCCCCGGGACAGCAGAAGAGAACTTGACTGGGTAGTAGACCCACAAAAGACATCCACCGCTCACGGAGAAATGCCAGGTGAGGTCCTGGTGCAATGGCTCAATGTGAGATGGGACCTTTCTCACCCCTTCCCTTTGCCTGAACTCAAATATTTTGGGGGTGTGGGCGTGTGTGCAGGGACCAGTTTTCCAGCTTCAGCCTCAGAATACCAACCGCTTGCTACAAGAGATGTCCATCTGGTGGATCCACTCATCCCTCTCTCATTCCCCCATCTGCAAACCAGATCTATGTGCAACGGCTTTATCTTTAGACCAAGGCAGGCATTCAGCCCCCGTGGACCACGGCTTACCTGTTCAGAAGTTGGTAAAGAGCTCCATTGGGAAGCCCAGCCTGGCTGTCACCTCCCTTCTTCCCCAAGCCACCCAAAAAGTTGAGAAGAAAGTGTGGTGGTGGTGGTGGTGGGGGAGCAGCAACAGAAAGGGAAGGGCAGGAGGGGCCAAAGACATTGCTTGCTGCCTTCATGGCTGACCCCCTTGGAATCTGCAGGGGGTGGCAGAGTGGCAACCACCGTTCTCTGTGTGAATCACGGCTTTGTCTAGGTGGAATTCCAGCAACTTCCAGGCTGTTTTGACAAGCAAGCAAGAGAGAAAGTACAACTGCTTATGTGTGAGGAAGGCTGAATGTTGTGGGCAAGGCTTTTCTAACTCCCCCAAGCATGGATGTGTGACAGTCATGCTTGACTCCGTATTACTCAGACAAAAGGAAGCTCAGCCAAGCGCTGGAACAGCCTTTGGAATCAGACCTTCTACGCACGGGGGTGGGGGGAGGCAGCGTCCCTGATAGAAATGGGCTTGAAATAAAGATTCCACATAACACTTTCTATAGCCCTAGAGCATCCGGAGGTACCTAGGTCTAGGTAAAAAAAAGTCCGCTGCAGCAATGGCTGAGGGTCTCCGAGTCTGATGGGGGAAGTCACACATGTTCAGCTACATGTTCATGGGAGCCCCGTGCAGCGGAAGCTTTCAACTGCATGGTAGAAGAGCCATTGTGTTGTTTCAGCCTTCCCTCCTGCTCCCCAATAAGTCAGGGGAGTGATGGGATGAACTCAGAAACGGGAATATTGAAGGCAGGACCAAAAGGATGGGATTCATCCATCTTTAGTAGCTGTGCAAATCAGGGACCTTTGGCCACTGGCTCCTGCTCTGCAAAACTACTTTTCCAGCCAGCTATTAAAGGTACACAAGCCCTTCCTTTTGCCCTGACGGCTGCCCCAGTCCAAGACTCCAATTCCCATGCTCTTGGAATCCCCCAGACAGGCATGGGGGTCCTTTTGGGTCTCCACACATGGCTAACTACATTATATATACAGTAGTCTGGGGGCGTGGTGGCTCAGTGGGTAAGACGCCAGGCTTGTCGATCGGAAGATTGCAAGTTCGGAGGTTCGAATCCCTAGCCCTGCGTGCGGAGTGAGCTCCCACACTAGCTCCAGCTCTTGCCAACCTAGCAATTCGAAAGCATGCAAATGCAAGTAGATGAATAGGTACCACTTAAATGGGAAGGTAACAGCGTTCCGCGCGTGTCATGCGGCCACATGACCGTGGAAGCGTCTTCGGACAACGCTGGCTCTTTGGCTAACAAACGGAGATGAGCACCGGCCCCTAGAGTCGGACACGACTGCACATATGTGCGGGGGGAACCTTTACCTTTACCTACCTTAGTCTGGGGCTACTGAGAATTGTGATTCTGCAGTGTTGGGTGGGGGGAAGGAGGAAATCACAGACTCCCCCACCCCTGCCACTGAGACACACTTTTGAAGGGGTGGTGGTGGCATGTGCTTGACGGAAAGGAGAGGCTGCTAGAGTCGGGAGCAGCCATTACTGGCATCTGGAACTCTTGGGGAGTCCCTGTCTTCCCTGGGGAAAGCAGGAATTCCTGGCTTGCGCCGCAGCCTTCGGCACCAAAGAAGGAAAACATGCATTGTTTTTGCCAAGAGAATTCCATTCCCATCAGCAAGCATCTCCCACAGATTTTTGTTTCAAATGGCATCTCCTTGCTCCAGCCCACCTACAAGCATGTGATAAAAAGTCCCTTCTCGCTTCTGCTCCGACTCTGCCTGCTTCTTGTTCCATCGGCCAGCCTCCTGGACTCAATCGCTACCCACCACCTCTGCCTCACTTTCCCTCTATTCCTGAGGGTTAAACCTCTCACTGTTGACGGCCTTCCTAGAAACCATCTTCCAGATACCTTAGACCATGCTAGCTGGGGAATTCTGGGAGTTGAAGTCTACGCATCTTCAAGTTGCCACGGTTGAGAAACACGGCCTTAGACAGTATCGCCCAGCCACCTTGGTCACTGAGGAAGGCTGGCCTAGGGAACAGAAGGCCAGCTAGGGCAGGAACTGGGCTGGTTGTGGTCCTCCAAAAGAGGAAAGGGGAAACTGAGGCAGGATCGTCTATGAAATGTTATCGTAAGGGAATGCCACCCTGAATCAGCATCCTTTTTGCTTTTCTCTGTGGAGGTGTGAGTTTTCTTTCTTTTGAGTAGATAAAGGAATCAGGAGAGAGGCTTGGGGGAGAAAACAACTCCCTTTCTTAGCCCCAAGACTAGGGAAGCCCTGCTTTTCTTTTCATCAGAATTCCCAGAACTTGGCCCCAGCATGGAAGGTAAGGCTTCGATCTGAGGCAGGTCGTCCCCATTCCACGAGTTTGTGAGGAGTGGCCAGGAGGCAGGCCTTCTCAGTGGTGACCCCCCATTTATGAAACACTCTTTCCCCAGAGATATGGATGGCCCTGCTCTAGAAGTATTTCAAAGTAGCATGGTTCCAGTGAGCAATTGGCCCTTAGGTCAAGCAAATGGCACCTGTGATGTACTACTTTGTTTATTGTTGAATTCTATTATTTATATATGTTATTATATTTTGGGGGGCTTAGTTGCATTCTACCTGGAATCTGTTACGGTTAGGGTGGGCTATAGATGTAATGGGAAGAAGGAATACCAGAAATCTGAGTCTGGGCCAGAAATGTAATTTGAGAAAGTGCCTCAGACATGACCCTCCCTACTTCTCATGAAGATAAAGGGAGGGGGGAGAAGCGCATTCAGACTTCAAATATTCTCTTACTATAACCTTATAGTGATATATGCTGGATATATCCTAAGAGTCCCTTGGACTGCAAGGAGGTCAAATCAGTCAATTCTAAAGGAAATCAACCCTGACTGCTCATTGGAAGGACAGATACTGAAGCTGAAGCTCAAATACTTTGGCCACCTAATGCGAAGAGAGGACTCACTGGAAAAGACCCTGATGCTGGGAGAGACTGAAGGCAAAAGGAGAAGGGGATGGCAGAGGATGAGATGGTTAGATAGCATCACCAATGTAGTGAACATGAATTTGAGCAAACTCCGAGAGACAGTGGAGGACAGGAAGGCCTGGCGTGCTATGGTCCATGGGGTCACAAAGAGTCGGACACGACTAAACGACTGAACAACAACAACAAATAACCTTATAATAAAAGTAGTATTAGCTTGTGTGTCTTTGGTTTCCTAGTTTGGTCTACCTTGGAGGGCTGACATAAGAATTGTAAAAGCAAATAATAAATGAATAAACCAATCAGTAATAATGGCCCACCAATGTCAAGCACAGTTCAAGCTTCTTGCTATCTCATTAAGCTTTATAGCAGGCCCAGCAGCATTCCTGCAGATGAGGACTTGCAATGAAAGCCTCCCGTTATTGATTCTAATTAGTTAATTCAGCCCCACCAGCAGGCACACTCCCATAACTGAACAACAGCATCTAGATATGAAAGGTACCCGGAGATCATGTCATCCAACCCACTGCTCAGTGTCAGATTCCAGTACAGGACTTAACACACTATCCAGCCGCTGCTTAAATGCCTTCCATGGAAAGAAAGCCTAATACCAACTGGGGCGGTCTTTAAATGCAAAATCCTTATAGTTCCAAACAGGGTACATCTTTCCCAGTCAAGAAATGAGCATATAATGTTTGAGGATGCTGTGTGGCAGTCGTTGATGTGCAACCCTTGCTGTGGTATGCAAGGACTTGAAGAGAATGAAAAAAAAAAATGAAATTCTAAGGCCCATATTACAAGCCTGCTTCCATGGCCACAATTAGGGAGCATCTCCTTTATAAGATTTATAAGATTTGGGCCTCGTGTGGCGCAGAGTGGTAGGCGGCAGTACTGCAGCCAAAATTCTCCCCACGACCTGAGTTTGATCCCAGTGGAAGCTGGTTCTCAGGTAGCCGGCTCGGGTCGACTCAGCCTTCCATCCTTCCGAGGTCGGTAAAATGAGTACCCAGCTTGCTGGGGGAAAGGTAATTATGGCTGGGGAAGGCAACGGCAAACCACCCCGCTCTATAGTCTGCCAGGAAAACGTCGTGAAAGCAGCGTCTCCCCAGGGGTCACATGACTCGGTGCTTGCACAGGGGAACCTTTCCTTTCCTTCCTTTATAAGATCCATGAAGGTGAGCTGCTAAGCAATAGAGTAACACCTTGCACAGGTAAGGCAAAAAGACAGCAGTTGGGCGGCCTTGAAGGGGAAGGGCTTACCTGAGACTGAGCGTAGGAGGTGCTGTTGCGACGGGACGCCCCTGTGGTGTGCCATTCACGACATCTTGGGAGGGTGAACGAGCATCCCTGCATGACCATTGGCTGCATTAGAACAGAAACTCATGAGGACCAACACCGGGTTGAGCAATGGAAACTGGAAAGGACACAGAGGCAGAAGGACAAAAGTGTCATTTGATCATTCCACGGGATCTAGAGTGACATTTCCTTTCATCTTTCGGTGAACTTTTTAATTCAACAACTTTTTAATCCTTTTTTAAAGGATGTTCCTTAGTGCCTCTTCACCCCTTTTAATTTACGCTCCTCTCCACTTGGAGGAAAAAGAGATCAAGAGCACCGTAAATACCCAATGTGAGATCCTGCCAAAGTTGCTAGCAAGGGGCCACTTCCTTTTCTCTCTCAAAGCCAACGGTGAATAGCCAAACCTTGACCTGGAGAAACTTCTGAGAAGGGCTGTGGCTGCCTGTGGCAGAAACACCATTTCTAAAATAAGGATGCTGCAGCATTGCAGGTGCAAGTAGGTGTTGATGTAGGGATGTGGCGCTGGAGATGCATCCTTGTAGTTGTAAGTCATTGGCAGGATCCCTTGGCACAGCCTGATGGGTGGGTTTGTGACATTTCCATGGACACCATGAATGGGTCTTCTGATCTTCTACAATATGGGGTGCATTTTCCCCTCTCCTTGCTGAACCCAACACAGATAGGATTTAGGTTAGGGCAGTCATTCCAATCCCGTTACAGTAAGGAAACTATCCAGCCAAGGTCTGACAGTGATTAGATTTAGGTAGGCCAGAGAGATAGCAATTCTCTTCGGCTAATTCTTTGTATTAGCATTTATTTTCCTGTGGGCAGGCATCAAAATTGTGGTTCGAGGTTTAGTCCTCTCTGTGAGCTCTTCTGGAGACAGCTGAACAAACACTGCCTAATTCCCGGGCTAAGGAATACACTTGTACATCTGATAAAGTGGTTTAGTACAATCTAGAGAGTTTTCCAAATTGGCTTCCATGGAACCCGTGGGTTCCACAGGGACTTGATATAGGTGCTGCGAGACTAAGGGGAAAAGTTTAGCTCCACAAGGAACTAAAAGGGGGAAAAAAATCTCTTTGCAAAGAAGTAAGCCTTGGTCCCTTGCAAAGAGTGGGTGGATTTATTCATTTATTTTTCCATGAAAAAGGTCCACAGCCTGGAAACGTTTGAAGCCCTCTGGTCTAGAGTTCAAAAGTATATGTGCCGGTAGGAAATCTATTAGACCTTCACATGTGCTGTTTGGAAACTTCCCCTCAAATACTGTACTACGAAGCTAAATCACTTGCTCTTAAGGAGGGAATGGCTTAGAACGGGCACTTATCAGGAGAAGAATCTCTCTGGGGTCACCCCCCTCCTCCACCCCAGAAGAAATAGGCAGCTTGTGGGCAGGCTGAAAAGAACAATAGAATCCATTGGATGAAGAATGAGAAATGGGTGGAAAGTTTTGAGACTCCCAAAGACACTAGGAAGCAAATCTTTGGGTGCCTCTCTCTGGAGATCTGGTGTAGAGCAACCTTTTTTTTTGGTGTGCCTTTGTAGCAACTGCCTGGACAAGTCCCTGCAGTTTTCTTGGCAAGAGTTTGGAAGTGGTTTGCCATTGCCTCCTTCCTAGGGCTGAGCGAGAGGGACTGGCCCAAAGTCAGCCAGCCGGCTTCGTGCCTAAGGTGGAACTAGAACTCACGGTCTCCCGGTTTCTAGCCTACCACTACATCAGCCTGGCTTAGAGCAATGACTTACTCCTTTGAAGAAACATCATATGCCATCTGTCGCTCGGATCTGTGAAAATGCCTAAATATTATGCAGTGTTAGAAGAGTTTAGTGTTTCTTTCCAAGAGACCCCAGACTAGGTAAAAACTGCTCCTGGAAAGGGTCACTGCTCGAGAAAGACCAATGTGGGGAATTGGGAGTGAGGTTGGCCACACCGTTAATAGGATTGTGCAGCGATCCAGGTTCAAAGGGGAAAGGCAAACTGGAGCAGGCACAGACGCCCATCCAGCACATCTTGGTTCCTTCTTAAATCAAATGCATCCTTAAGGAGTTGCTGATCAATGCTACATCACCCCCACCCACCCCCAAGTATCCCAAATCACATTTTCCCTTTTGAAACCAGATGGCTGCACAGTCCTAACCATTTACAGTCAAATACTGGTGAAAACTTAATAATTCAAGTTCTAACCATGTAGCCGGCCACGTGACCACGGAAGCGTCTTCGGACAGCGCTGGCTCTTCGGCTAACAAACGGAGATGAGCACCGGCCCTAGAGTAGGGCACGACTGCACAACTGTGCGGGGGGAACCTTTACCTTTACCTTAAACATATTTCTCCCCAAGATTATGTTAACATACAGTATGTATTAATTTGAAACCCGAACAAAGTTATATCAGAGCAAGACCAAATCATACGAGTTAAAGAACTTTCAGATGTCTTACCCTGCCAACAAAGAAAATGGGTTCATCCCTTTTAAAAGATTATTTGAGGGGTCTCATAAACCCCAAATAATATTTATAGATGATTTAGTTTCATTTTTAAATCAGGAGAAGTAGATTTCATGTTTTTTAGTACCTAGAACCTGTTTAGGGACCATGGAGAACAGATCTAACCCATGGGACACAATCTGGTTGGCTATGGAGGCTGTCCAGCATATAATGTTATGAGGAAATGTCTAACATTATGGGAACTCCTGGGCATTTCTAAACAGAAATCAAAACCAGAGGGGGGCTGTTAATTCAAAAGTGGACTGCCCTGACATATAGGCTGGGTTTTATCATTCTATGGACTTTGAAGAAGCAGGATAGGAATAGTATTGATGCCTTTGAACTTTGGGGTTGGAGAAGACTCCTGAGAATACCGTGGACAGCCAAGAAAACAAACCAATGGATCATCGAACAAATCAAGCCAGAGTTCTCACTCGAGGCACAAATGACCAGGTTCAAATTATCCTACTCCGGACAGATTATGCAAAGACCCAGCTCTCTGGAGAAGGCTCTGATGCTGGGAAAAGTGAAAGGAAAGAGAAGAAGAGGATGACCAGCAGCAAGGTGGATGGACTCGGTTACAGTGGTGATGGGTACAACTTTGGAAGACCTGAAGGACCAGATTAGAGATAGATCGTCATGGAGAAAATCTATCTATGTGGTTGCTAGGAATCGAAAATGACTTGATGGCACATAATCAATCATTCAATCAATCAATCAATCAATCATCTAAACCATAATGTGGTCTGTCTGCTTTTGGCTTCTTATATTGGGTAAATCCAGTCCTTGGTTTTTTGCTTGCAGACGTTTCATTACCCAACTAGGTAACATTATCAGTGCCACTGATGATGTTACCTAGTTGGGTAATGAAATGTCTGCAAGCAAACAAGCAAGCTCAAATCCAGTCCCACTGGAATTTCTAAGCCATGATAGTGACATAAAGTGCTACACGTGACCAGCCATTGTAATTTATTCCACCCACCATAGTTAAAACGATCCAGCTTTTACCCAAAGGGTAAAGGAGTGATGTTTCAAAAAGGAATGTTTAGGGAGAGATGACAAAGCAGGTCTGATTGATGTAAGGATGGAGAATCCAGAAGCAATAGACTGGACACTCCACCCTTACACAGGATGGAATAAGGGAGAACGGGGAGGGGAAAGAAGACGATGGGAAGCTGGGGAGAACAGACAGCCATCACCACATCCGGTCCAGAGGACAGGAGAGCACCAGCGCACGCAGGCACAGAGACCAGAAGAGAACAGAGGGCGGGAAAAAGAAATTGAATAACAAAAGAAGGAGGCTGGGAGAATGGGCAGAACGAGAAGGGAGCTGAGGGCTTAAAGAAAGATGGTGGGGGAGGGACCCCATTCACAGCTTTAACGTGGCATGATGCTGGTCCAATAAATAATTTCACATATTATGAACAAGAGATTCAGTTGAATCTCAAACACCTCTAGCTACAACAACCCAAAAGAGCAGAAAAACAGAAGAACTCCACTCTGCTTATTATAGGCTGAGTTCACACAACTTGCTCACCTGTAATAACCCCCGTTTCCCAATCTAACTCAACTACCTTAGACCGCATAACTTACTACACATGAATAACATACTAGGCTGAAATGTGCTTGGCTAATTTGTGGTTTAGTTTGTGGTGAAAATAATGCCATGCCATCCAGGAGCTCCAACACCAATCTCAGTTGGCAGCCTTGAGCTAGCTAAACAAATATTCTGGGCTCCTGCCAAAATACATCTGCAGCACTTTTCTTGGATTCTTTAAACTAAGATGTAGACGAACATGAAAAATTCCAGTGTTCTTAAACCACTAAGGTCCAATCTCACTAGCTAGAAAGTGTTTCTACTTTCTAGCTAGTGCTTCCAATTGTCTCAAGATAATTTTCTTTAGCTACTGCACCTCTAGTTATTATAATTTCAGGTTCAGTTTGATCCCCCTAATTAAAAAAAGAAAGCAATCCAAATATTGTATAGCTATTTGCTTGGATGTTCAGCACCATTATTTCTGTAGCTCGGAATGCTGATGTTAGCTAAAGGCACCTCAAGCTTCTCTGGAATATTTTGAACACTATAGTTGGTGCAATGGGGCAATCAATGTGTTTAATTCTTTGTGCACAAATACCAAGACCACTATTAAGGGGGGCGTGGTGGCTCAGCGGGTAAGACGCCAGGCTTGTCGATTGGAAGGTCGCAAGTTCGGAGGTTCGAATCCCTAGCCCTGCGTGACAGAGTGAGCTCCCGCACTCGCCCCAGCTCTTGCCAACCTAGCAATTCGAAAGCATGCAAATGCAAGTAGATGAATAGGTACCACTTCGGTGGGTAGGTAACAGCGTTCCACATGTGTCATGCTGGCCACATGACCACGGAAGCGTCTTCGGACAATGCTGGCTCTTCGGCTAACAAACGGAGATGAGCACCGGCCCCTAGAGTCAGACACGACTGAACAAATGTGCGGGGGGATCCTTTTTTTACCTTTACCAAGACCACTACCGCAGAAGTAAATATTCTTCTATGTCAAAATATTTCTCCTGCTGTGAAAGGCAGCCCAAACCCTCTTTGTCATTCAAACTAAGGCTAGGATTCATATGTCACATTCAGCAATGACTTAGATGGGTTTTGCAAATACAGCCAGGAATGGTTTATTTAAGAAGTTATGTGAGGTTAAGTAAACCAAAATTTAGTGCCGGACTGGGCTGGGCAACATTGTTTTAGGCTGAGAATACCTCTTGACTTTGGAGTGGTGTGCTCAAGAGTCACATTCCGAAAAAGTGGCGCCAGGATAAAAAACAGCATGTGATGAACATTACCTTCAAACAAGATGAAACATACTTAACAATTGTTTCCCGCCCTTTTAATAATTCCCTTCTCCTGTCACATGAAACATTTTGATTTGGGGGAAGCTTCTAGAGGGGCTTGGAGGCTGTACCCAGACCCTGGAGAGGTGTGTGCAACCCTAGTCTGCACAACAACTTAGTGCAAAGCGTGAACCCAGTTTCTTAGACCAACCTACTATTTGTTATGTGCCAGGTGACCGCTGTTACAAAACAGTAATGATGTCCGATTTTGTATAAAATTAAAACCCAAAATACAGGAGCACAGCTGACCCGGCACTGACATCATTGAAACGATTTGAAGGCCCTCTCTTGTGTTTCTAGGGGCGCGGTGGCTCAGCGGTTAAGACGCCAGGCTTGTCGATCGGAAGGTCGCAAGTTCGGAGGTTCGAGACCGGAGCGCCGTGTGATGGAGTAAACTCCCGCACTCGCCCCAGCTTTTGCCAACCTAGCAATTCGAAAGCTTGCAAATGCAAGTAGATGAATAGGTACCAGTTTGGTGGGAAGGTAACAGCGTTCCGCATGTGTCATGCGGCCACATGACCGTGGAAGCATCTTCGGACAGCGCTGGTTCTTCTGCTAACAAATGGAGATGAGCACCGGCCCCTAGAGTCGGACACGACTGTGTGGGGGAACCTTTACCTTTTCTTGTGTTTCTACACTTTTTTAGTTTTTTTTTCTTTGTAGTTTTTTTGTTTTTCTGTAGCTTTTATCTTTGCTTGAAACTCTTAATAAATAAAATTCTTATATATATAAAAAAAGAAATGATTTGGAGGCCCCTGAAACAGAACCACCACCAATGTGTATTCATGCATCTCCTGGTTTTGCAGGCGACAAAAAGTAGCCAATTTCAAGCCCTATTTGCTTGGTTCCCTCTTGTTTTAATAACCCGTCGCCAGGACTGCAGCATCGACTTGGGTCAAACAATCATTTTTCATGTTGAAGCAAAAGGATCTGGCCTGCGTAGTGGAAAGCGCATCTAATTGGAAGTGCATTGTTGGGCTCTTGGTTTTAAAGGCAAAGGGTAAACTGTCCTTTGCCAGCTTTCTCCCCAAATTCTTGCCACCCTGCCCTGAAATTTGAAATGCCTCCTCTTACCCCCGTTTCCGACCCCGTTCCTTGGCTGGATTGCCACATCAGAGAGCAAGAAAAGCCATCCAGCTCAAGAGCTGCTCGGCACATAATTGGTAGCAGCTAATCTGGACCCTAGACTATCCTACCCCCCCACCCCCCTTCTCCGACAGCCAGGCATCCAAGCCGCTTTACGGTGTCGTCTCACTCTTGTCTTCCCACCACCCCCTCGTCTCAAGAGGTTCGCTTGTCGCTATAGCCAATTTTTCTCTCTGGGAGGATTTGGGGAGGGGGCCGCAGGGAAGGGGCAGGATGCGCAGGGGCAGCGTTTTGGGGAAAGAGCCTTCGTCCACCGCCACGGCTCAATGCCGGGTGTCCTGTTTCTTCGGGGGCGAAGGCTCGGCAAGGCTTCTCTCGTGGATCGCCTCAAGCTCGGATGGGAAAATCAGCCGTGCAGTTATCATGGGCGGCGGGGGGGGGGGTCCCGAAACGAAGGGAATGGAAAGGCTAGGCTGCCTTCTGCAACGGGCAAGGACGCCCGGAGGGAGGAGGAGGAGGAGGATGGCGGGGGAGCGCGGAAGCTGGCTCACCCCTGATGATGATGATGAGGAGGAGGAGGAGGAGGAGGAGAAGGAGGATGGTGATGCTCGCCTTCGCCGAGCCCCAGCCGGCCTACCTGGGGGGGTTTCCCGGCGGCGGGGGAAGACGCGGTCGCCGCCGCCGGCTGCTGCGCTTGCCCGGATCGGCGCTTCCTCCCGGGGCCAAAGCAGCGTCCAGAGGCTCGGCAGGCGATCGCATCTCCCCGAGCCCGGGAAGGACGAAGCGGAGATCCGGCGGATCGCTCGACGCTGGCCCCTGGCGGCGTTGGTGGCCGCGAAAGCCAACGTGCTGCTCCCGGAGTCGGACCGCGAGGCGGCGGCGGCGGCGGCGGCGGGAGGGAGAAGGGAAAATGGCTCTTTCGCAAAGGCAGAAAGCGAGGCGCGCCCCGGCGAGGGGGAGGGACCGACCCCGGCGGCGGAGGGGATCGCCCCCTGCCGCTGCGTGACCTCCGGGCTCCTCTTCTCCGGCGCGGACCGGCGGAGCCCCCCCGGAGCAGGGCGCCAGACGGGCACAATCGGGGCGTGCCGCTCCTGGCGCTCCACGCGCGCCTCCTCCGGGCGAGACCACGCGCCGCCCGCCCGCCCGGCCCGGACTCTCTTTAATGAGGGCGGGGCCGAGCGGGCGAGGGGAAGGAGGAGCCCCCTGCCGGGGTCCTGCTAGGAGTAGACGGGGAGCTGGGAGTTGGCAACTTTCTGGGCACCGGGTCGCTTTGGCCAGGCGTTGCTGGAGTAGACTCTCCCCATCCAGGCGGATCATCGGGGGAGGATCCCTCCCACTTGTGGGCTGTTGGGGTGTGCAGCAGGCGGCTGGCCAGCTCAGGAGTGCCCCCTCGCCCTCGCCCTCCCCCTCCCCAGGTACTGATGGCCTTTTTTGCATCTCATAGGCAAGTAAACGCCTTAAATGATTTTTGGCACCACCCTGGATGATTGTGTGATATTTATTTTTCGGTTTGGGGCATGATGTTTTCTGTACCGGTCAGTTCGCCGCTCCCCCGAAAGTGTGTCTTGATTGGGGCAGGTTGTAAATGTTACAAATAAATAAAATGGACATTCATGGCAGAAGAATTAACTGGGGGACACCCCTGAGAATTAGATAATCAGCTTGCAAGTTAGGACACAACATTAGGGATGTAAAATGGATAAAAACACAAAAAGTTGCTCTTGCTTCTACCTTCTGCTTTTTATTCTATGACAGGAGCAAGATCACCTTATGCAACATATATGAGTGTCCCGGAAAATGATATTTAGAGCACGGAGGAGCAGTTAACACATTTCTTCCTATTTTTTAAACAACCTTTCATTAAAAAACCCTACCAGCAGATGCAACTGCAGGCTCTAAAAACTAGAACAGAAACACCCCCCCCCCCAAATTTAAATCCTACATGCTTGGCTGGTGAAAACTTAGGGGAATAGTATCTTTCAGCCCAATCAGTCACAACTGTGCCCCATTAATAGGCTGGAGGGAAACCAGCAACCAGGAAGGTTAACCCCTTTACTATAACCTCCGTTATAGTAGCCAATACTGCCAGGAGAACCTGCTTGTTACTTATTTAAAGGTTAATTATTTTGATCTATAACCCCTTTATGATTGAAGAATACTTAAGGATGTTTGCAAAATAGGATGCACAGCTCAAACAGCAGTTGAAACATGTAACTGACATCCTCAGAGTTTCTCCCAATTGATTGATGGATTATGTGCCATAAGTCAGAGTCAACTCTTCGCAACCGCATAGATCTTCTCCGTGATGTTCTGTCCCTAACTTGGTCCTTCAGGTCTTCCAATGGTGGCCCCATTTGTGCCTTGAGGGAGACCGCTGGGTCGACTTTCTCCCAACGTTGTCAGAAAATCAAGAAGAAACGAAGCAAATCAGAAAAACTGGAGAATGGATTACAACCGAGTACTGAACAATTGGGAGAGATGTCTCCAGCCCCAATATTCTGTAATCTTGGTCAAGACCAATAGGAATTCAAAAGTAAATCAGAGTTTGCTTTCTTGGCTGTCAGCTGTTCAAAGTTTCTCATTGGGTTGGCGGTAGATCACTGAAAATTTCCAATTGTATTGTGTTTGAAATCACCTTAACTCCAGCTTGAGCAAGACAGGAAGTGAAATTGGGCACTCGCAAGCACTTTGCTCAGAATCAGCCTGAGTGGGCAGTTGAATCTCTCTCACCCTCTTTATTCAAAGTTTTTCCAGGGTCCTTTGGCACCCCGCTGCCCAACACCATCCATTCAACTTAAAACCGTGATTAGAAATACCTATTCAGCTTCCCTAACTTCGCTTCTCTCCGGCCTGTAGTAATGAACAGGATGACCCACAGCAGTCAGAGAAGCACAACTATGTTTAAGCTGATACAGTGAGCACCAACAATAAATATAGGCAGAGAGCTGGAACTGCAGTCTTGTCCTCAGCAGATCTCCCTGAAAACTTATTTCATCCAGAAAAGATGACTTGAGGAAAGCAGTGCAGTAGAGCAACTGGGGCTTGACACTAAAACACATTCATTTGCATCCCATGATTTAACTTAGAAATTTAACATGAGCCTTCTATACCACACAGAATTATGGCTTCTCCGTGCACCTAGAAAACTGATTTCTTGGAGAGAAGGCTGGCTTCTAGCCCATGAGTTGGCAACCTAAAGCCTGCCAGCTATTACTGGATAGCAGCTGATCCCTTCCCATTGGCAGGAAAGGACTTCTTGTAATTGGAGCTCAAACTTTTGGATGGCTGCACATTACTTGACATGTTAGTTTTCTATACGCAGGGTAACTTGTGCATGGAGAAACTTCGAAGGAAGAGGCGCATCCCAGAGCCAAGTTGACTACCTCATCTGCTATTTGTGAGAACTACCCACCTTTTGCTTTGAGCACCAAGCAAAAAAGTGTGAAAGCCGGGCTCTTTACAAGAATGGCTTCCAGAGCAGGGAGCTCAAATTGCCTAAAGATCAAAGCAAACCACAAGATGTAAAAAGAAACAATACTCTAAGCCAAGCCAGATCTACAAGTCAGCCTAGACTTGCTATCAAAGTCTGATTTGGGGGCAGGTTGAGCAGAGGGGAGAGAGGGGGAAATTGTAACCAATACTGTAGGTTTAAGCCATTTTCTTCTTATGCTAGCTATGAGAAATTAAAAGACCTCAGGAAGCCACCCACCGTCAAGCTTTGCTTTAAACAGTTCAGTTCTCCAAATGGATCCAGCGGCACCTTTCCTAAATCAGAGATCCTTAATTTATTCATAGCATTAGGGATGCAGAGCACAAACACAAGTAGGCCAGCACGAACACAGGTGGAATACACAGCAAGCCATGTTGCCATTCCAAGAGTAAGGAAGAGAGTTGTTAACTGCTTTAAACAACAAGGCTAAGACGCCGGGGAAGGCCAGAGTAAGTGATGGATGCTACATTCCAAGAAGATAAAAAGATGTGCTTTCGCAGATGAAGAGCGCAACATTTGTTTGTAGCTGCCTTTGGATAAACTACCTTCCAGCTTCAATGTACATGCCAAATATTGAGAGCAGATCAGACTTATCTTAGACTTCCTGAAGGCTGCTCAGCTTCGCTCCTTGTCAATATCCACTAAGTGTGCCGGGAAGAAGCAAATTCTTGATTCAGTGAGCCAAATGAACAGGTTAGCTGAGAAACAATGTTTAATTGCATTATGCTGAACCACATATTGGACACTTAATTAAATGCATAATTACAGGCAAGTAAATTATAGCATAAATTAGGGGAAGCAGGAAGACGACGTGAAAGGCAAGAGAGCAGAACATAGGCCTTCAACAAAGCACTGACAACATTTTAGCCGTGACACACCTTTCAGGTATTTCTCCATATTATGAATAGAAACCGGTTTTGTTAAAACAGGCAGTATCTTCTGGAATATACATGAGGTTAGTTACCAAAGCTGCTATTAATTTTCTGTTTGTACTCCTTTGCAATTAATAGCGGGGGATTTAACACAAGCCCCTCATAATTCGAAACAAGCAAAACAATGGTCTTATTCAAAGGAAGATACTAATGAAGAAAGTGCTTGTTTGGACAGATGAATTTTAAAGACAAGAGCACCATTCTGGTAATCCAGATGCATGGATGGCTTCAGCCCTCATTGCTGCTCATAGCCAGCATATATAGCCTGCACTCCTGGCTCTTATTACAGGTTTGATGCTGGAGAGGTGTTCATCTTTTCTCTGGATATTGTTCTGTCCCTGGTTGGATGCAGTGATATAGACAATGAAGTTCCACTAACTGTAACTTGGTTAAGGCAATAGCTGCCAACAAGCAAAAGCAGTATGGCCCTTGCTAACTGCAAGCAGCAGTTTTGTAGAGGCCACCCAGCACAGGCGGCTAGGGATTGAAAAAGGTTCCAGATCGCTTTGCATGTACTGTATGAACTGAAAACCGAGCTAGCATAATACTAAAACGTAGAAACACAATAGTGTGAAAATTAAGGAGCCAATATAAATTGTTGAGTTCTACTGGTATAATGTGAAAACGCTTTGAAGGGGCAACAGAAAAAAAATATTGTGCTCTTTGTTTGTCCCAACACACAAATTGCGACAGGATTTCATCCACCGCATGCAAAATTCAGAAAGCCGAAATCCAGAAAATTGAGGTTTCACTATACAGCAAAAGCTGAACACTGCAATTTATATTACAGAGCATTTTATTGCATAAATAAGTTCTATACAATTATTTACATATCTACAAGTCACAAGAAAAACCCACATTAGGGGTTGAATCCATTACGAGGGCTTTGTGGTTACCAGTGAAAGATGACATTTAGCTGTGCTAGAGAGGTATCACAATTTCTGTCCAAAGAATGGTCAAATGCTAGGAAATTCTGCTGTAAGTTGCCTGAATGTTTCCAATAATGAATTGAATTGGGTTGCTTAATTCCAAAATGAAACAAAGAGTTAGCAACAGCAATTAGGCAAGCTCTATTTCTTTCATGAGAGGAAGTTTGTACTCTCAAGGCCAAAGAGCCATTTCCTCAAAGATGAAAGGTTTAATGTCACAAAGACTGCTGGGCAAAGCTCTCTATGTGTGCTGCTACTGTCTCCAGGAGCTATCTGTTAGGATATCAATACTAAGGCACTGAAAGGATCCCTCTTCTCAGAAACAGAAGTCCATTAGAATCCATATTTTAGCTTTGTCAGGAGATGCGGAGAAGGAATCCATTCACAAGACTCAATCTTTAATACCCATTCAGTTGTTTGGTTTTGTGTGAGAAGGTTGAGACACACGTGTGATGCTACTTTCAATGAAGATTTTCAAGCCTTGTAACTCTTGGGAGTACAGATATTCCAAGTACCAGTTCCATCTCCTCCCCTGCAGATAAAGCATTAGTTACGTCTCCAGGTTTAGAAATTCTCCTTTGCCCCACAATATCCACTCATTTTCTGTGCAGCCCCTTAATTCCCAGATTAATCTACAAACGCAACCGCCTAGGACAAGGGTCGGAAATGGCGGCTCGCGAGCCAAATGCGGCTCTTTGGCCCCTTGAGTGTGGCTCTTCCGCAGGCAGGCGTGGCGGGGCAGGCGCGGCAGTGGGCATGGTGTGCGTGGCTGTGGGCATACTAGGCCCAGCCTCTCTTTTTCCTCCGGGGACGGGCTTCACACAGTCTCGCGAGAGTTTGGAAGCCTCCGTCTCCGGCAGCCATCTTGACGACGGGCACTTGCCCATCGCCTTAACCCAGGGCTTTCCAAACTGTGTGTCGACACAATACTGTGTCGCCGGGGCCCCCAAGTGTGTCGCGTGACAAGTCGGAAGCGCTGATGAAAATGCCCTCGGTTCTGGCAGGGAGGTGAAAATCGCGTCCGCGCGCGCTGCCAGGCCACCAGGAGTGGAAATTCTCTGCGCCAATCAGCTGTGCGTCGGGAAGCCCGGCAGCCTGCACGCGCGATTTTTGCCTCCCTGCCGGACCCGAGGGCATTTTCGGGGTCCCCGGAGTTTGCCCTTTCGAAGGGGCAGCACTGCTGCTGCTGCTGCCGCTGCCCCTTTGAAAGGGCAGGCTCCGGGGACCCCGAAAATGCCCTTGGTTCTGGCAGGGAGGCAAAAACCTCCCTTCCCCTCCCCGCACACGCTGCCCTGGAGTGGGGTGGAAGTTTTCCCCGCAGAACAGCTGAGCGCTGCTTGCGCGCAGCCTCCCTGCCTAAACTGAGGTGCTGCCCCTTCAAAAGGGCAGGCTCCGGGGACCCCGAAAATGCCCTCGGTTCTGGCAGGGAGGCAAAAGCCTCTCTTCCCCTCCCCGCACGCACACGCTGCCCTGGAGTGGGGTGGAAGTTTTCCCCGCAGAACAGCTGAGCGCTGCTTGCGCGCAGCCTCCCTGCCTAAACTGAGGTGCTGCCCCTTCGAAAGGGCAGGCTCCCGGGACCCCGAAAATGCCCTCGGTTCTGGCAGGGAGGCAAAAGCCTCTCTTCCCCTCCCCGCACGCACACGCTGCCCTGGAGTGGGGTGGAAGTTCTCCCCGCAGAACAGCTGGCGCAGCTTGCCCGCAGCCTCCCTGCCTAAACTGAGGTGCTGCCCCTTCGAAAGGGCAGGCTCCGGGGACCCCGAAAATGCCCTCGGTTCTGGCAGGGAGGCAAAAGCCTCTCTTCCCTTCCCCGCACGCACACGCTGCCCTGGAGTGGGGTGGAAGTTTTCCCCGCAGAACAGCTGAGCGCTGCTTGCGCGCAGCCTCCCTGCCTAAACTGAGGTGCTGCCCCTTCAAAGGGGCAGGCTCCGGGGACCCCGAAAATGCCGAAAATGAGCAGCGCTCAGCTGTTCTGCGGGGAAAACTTCCACCCCACTCCAGGGCAGCGTGTGCGTGCGGGGAAGGGAAGAGAGGCTTTTGCCTCCCTGCCAGAACCGAGGGCATTTTCGGGGTCCCCGGAGCCTGCCCTTTTGAACGGGCAGCACCTCAGTTTAGGCAGGGAGGCTGCGCGCAAGCAGCGCTCAGCTGTTCTGCGGGGAAAACTTCCACCCCACTCCAGGGCAGCGTGTGCGTGCGGGGAAGGGAAGAGAGGCTTTTGCCTCCCTGCCGGAACCGAGGGCATTTTCGGGGTCCCCGGAGTCTGCCCTTTCGAAGGGGCAGCGGTGGTGGGCCATCAGTGCTTCCGGGTTCCAGGACGCCGCTGCTGCCGCTGCCCCTTTGGAAGAGCAGGCTCTGGGGACCCCGAAAATGCCCTTGGTTCCAGCAGGGAGGCAAAAATCGCGCCCGCACGCTGCGGGGCTTCCCGGCGCACAGCTGATCAGCACAGAGAATTTCCACCCCGTCCCCCCCCACCGCGCCAATCAGCTGTGCGTCGGGAAGTCGGCAGCCTGCACGCGATTTTTGCCTCCCTGCTGGAACCGAGGGCATTTTCGGGGTCCCCGGAGCCTGCCCTTTCGAAGGGGCAGCCATTGCCGCCGCAGCCACAACCGCCGGTGCTTCCAGGTTTTTGTGGGCTGGCCGTTGGTGTGTCGCCAACGGCAAAAGTTTGGAAAGCCCTGCCTTAACCTCTTCCTTGCTGCTCTGCTTACTCTTTTTCTCCGTGCAAAAGCAGCACATTTCCACCCCACAGCCCTAAGTGTGCGCAATTGGCTCCCGCCCGCAAACCCCGCTCCCGCGCTGGATTCCCCACCAGCTTTACTTTGCCTGGACTGGGGGCGTGAGAGGCTCCGGAAGAGAAGCGACTGGAGCAGTCGAGCCTCTCTTTCCCTTCTTCTTCCAAACCTCCCCCGCCCCCTTCCAGAGCAATTTGTCGAAGACGCCCGCTTGCTGCTGCTGCGTGGCTGCTGCTCAACTGATCATGAAGGAACCAGGATGTTTACGCGAGCGTGCTTTACCTACCCACTTTTTAACATATTTGGTTCTGCTGGGGGCGGGGAAAGGATCTTGACCGGCCAGGGAAGGCGCGCGGGCGGAGCTGCCTGCCTGGCACTCAGGCGCTCCGGCTGGGGTGCAGCGCGACGGGAGCATCGCCGGCGGCCCGCGAGGACCGGCCAGAGAAGGCACGCGGGCGGAGCTGCCTGCCTGGCACTCGGGCGCTCCGGCTGGGGTGCAGCGGGACGGGAGCTCCGCCCGCGTGCCTTCCCTGGCCGGTCCTCGCGGGCCGCCGGCGATGCTCCCGTCCCGCTGCACCCCAGCCAGAGCGCCCGAGTGCCAGGCAGGCAGCTCCGCCTGCGCAGTCATGGCAGCGGGCATGGCGGCAGCGGGCACTGCAGCGGGCATGGCGGCAGCAGGCCCTAAGTGTGCGCGATTGGCCCCCGCCCGCAAACCCCGCCCCCTTCCACGCGATTGGCTCCCGCCCGCAAACCCCTCCCCCTTCCACGCGATTGGCTCCCGCCCGCAACCCCCCCCCTTCCACGCGATTGGCCCCCGCCCGCAAACCCCGCCCCCTGGCTCTCGAGCACTTAAAAATGTGCACGAGCATACCAAAATGGCTCTCGGCTCAAAAAGTTTGCCGACCCTTGGCCTAGGACAAGGGTCGGAAATGGCGGCTCTTGAGCCAGATCTGGCTCTTTGGCCCCTCAGCTCTGTCTCTCTCTCTGTCTGCCACCCGATCCGTAGCCGGGCGGCGAGGAAGAGGACGCCGCCGCCGCCTCCTCCTCCACCGGCGGGAGAGAAGGAGGAGCGGCTGCCCGCCTGCCTCCGCCCGCCCTGAGGGGACCCACCCGGCGGCGGCGGCTCCCCTGAAGCGCACCGCTTGTCGTCGTCGCCCGCCTCGTTTCCCGCCCATCACTTCCTTGGCCCGACGCGGGCGGAAGCGGCAGCCCCGCCCGCGCCGAGTGGCGGTAGCGCGGCCTCGCTGCCGCCCTTTCTCTCCGGCTCGGATCCCGGGAAGGCAGCGGGGGGCCTCGCAGAGGGAGGCAAGCAAGCAGACAGGCAAGCAGGCGGGCGGGCGGCCCGTGCCTCCGCCTCCGCGCCCGCCCCCCTCGGCGCCTGTGCGGCTCCCCCGCGCCCGCTCCGCCCGGCCAGACATGCCCCACTCTGGAGGCCGGGCTCGCCGAGGAGGACCATGACTGCGGTGGCGAACGGGGCGAGCCTGGAGGACTGTCACTCCAACCCTGCTGGCTGCGCCCCCTCCCTCCGTGAGCCCCCCGACTCTTCCACGCGATTGGCCCAGCTCCCATCCGCGAGGCTGCTCCGCCTTCGCCCCGAGGTCTCCTGGGAAGCCCGTCCCGCTGCACTAAGGGGGCTTGGACCCAGGACTGCACCTCTTCGCCCGACCTGTTAGCAAGGGCCCCGGGAAGCACAGCCCTCCGCAACGAGCCGCACAGCCCACTTCGCCTCCCCACCTTGAGAGGCCAGGCAGGTCCCGTTCTCCCCCGACCCTCCCAAAATCCAGATTCGGCCTCCCACCCGCCCCAATAAGCCATGTGATTGGCCCCCGCCCACAAACCCCACCCCCTTCCACGCGATTGGCCCCCGCCTGCAAACCCCGCCCCCTGGCTCTCGAGCATTTCAAAATGTGCACGAGCATGTCAAAATGGCTCCCGGCATAAAAAGTTTGCCGACCCCTGGCCTAGGAGGACCAACATTTTGTAACTCAAACCTGGCAGCAAGGAATCATTTATCCTTGTACAGCCTTGTTCTCATAAGCAATGCCCAACTAGTTCCAATATGGCAACTTCCCAAGAAATTTAGTCTTTTTCAAAACGTACAACTTTTTACCTGAATTAGTTTGATATCTGGGATTTTGACTTCTGATTGTGCCTGAAAAGAAAAAAGAAATTTAAAAAATTAATTGATTGCTGGACCTTGAAAAGGTCTTCAAGAAAGTTATTGGCTAACATCCCCTAGAAACTACATTAAAAACTTGCTTTTCTGGGAATAACATAGCATTGCTGAAGGACAAACAATACCATAATGATGCATTTTGGATTCTAATAGGACAAACTCAGGTGTATTGATATCTCTAAGCCATGCCATGAAATTAGGATACATTAATGTATAGTAGTCTTATACAAGTTGACTTGCATTAGAATGATTTTGGAAAATAGTTTGGTCTCCTTGAGCTCAACATGAGGAAGTTCAGTGAATCAAAAGAAATCTAGGGCACTTGTAGAACAGATAGCTCTAGCTGCAAATAAGCAATTGCTGTTCCAATATAAACTATAAATTGAATTGTAATTGACTTAATTACTGGGGACATTTAATTCTCTACATGTGCTTCTCACTTTCTGTCTTCACTAGTGCTCTTCTTCCATCTCTTTTTAAAGGATACCTATATTTCATATTATAGTGATTTATTAAATACCAGTCCTATTGGTTATTTTAGGTGTAAGGCAGCTTCTATCTCCCTCAGAAAACTGAACATGCCTACCAGTCACTGAAGCTAGCAATTGCCAGATCCCCAAAGCTCTGCTTTATCTTTAGGAGCTGAAGGGAAATGCTCATTCAGTAAAATTTTGCTTTTCACCAAAGCACTCAGAAAGAAGGATCAGGGCTGGGGAAAATGTTAGGTTTCTATACTGCTCCTAAAAGAGATGGGATCTCAGTGTGCAGTCCTGATGTAGATACTATAGGGAGCTAGAAACACATGCTTTGACAGACATCTCATCAGGAGTAAAAAAAAATATCCTTAAGCAGAACAAAAAAATTATACCCAAGTGCATGCTTCCTGTACTATGTCGAATTGTTTGAGAGGAGTTGCTGCAGATTGTCTCCTGGAGATGTGAGGCTCCCTCAGCGGAGGTAAAGCAACATTTGTGACATTTTTTTCCTACCACCTTTCCTCCCTAAATGAAGGCTGGTCCTACGTATTAACAGCAGGTAGATTTATCAGAGATCACTCTTCATGTTAGCATATACGTCTAAGAAAACAAGATGATTTTGATGTCTTGCCTAAAAATGGTGCATGTTTCTATGAATATTCCTTAACCCCTCGTTCTGTTTCTCACTAGTTAGGAAGAAGACACATGGATCTAGGAGGGAACCACAGCATCTCCATGGGGAAATCTTCACAATCCTCCTAGCTTCCAAATTCCATTAAGCATTGCCATAAAAGTTAAGCTTAAGAACCAGAAGCCTTTTTTTAAAGGAATAAAGTTAGATTATACAGAGTATGTATCGTTTGGGGCTTAGCCTCTAATGGTAAGTTGAATATCTGACAGTGATAAAAGCAGCAAGAAAAGCCCTTTTTAAGTTTAGGTCCCAAAGAAAGGAAGTAAAATTAATTAGGGTACTGGGCAAAGGGAATCAGGAAACAGGTTGTGCCTTAGCTGGCCAGTGGCCAATGCCTGCCAGTGAGCTTCCACAGCTACCCAGAGAGTTGAACCTAAGTCTCAGACTCCTTCTTGGGAAGCACCTGCCAGCTTGAGGTCTTACAGCACAGCTGCAGCTGGGCCACACTGTGCTAATGAATAAAACATGACACCATGAAAACTAGTGATGAACACACAAAGGTTTAGGCGTATTCAGTAAGCACAGTTAGACAAAAGGGGGAGGATGGTACTAAAAGATAGAAACTCCATTTACCTGCTGCATGAAGAGCATAGCATAACCTGTCAAGGCAGGATGGTACACTATATTCAAGGCCTTCCTGTATTCCTGCACCGTGGTCTTCTCCAGCACTTCGGGCTCCATACATATCCCCTGAGGGTGGAAGTCCTTCTGGAAGACATTTGAGGTCCACAGGCATCCAACCATGCTTGTTATATATTGGTTGTATTCTTGGCAAGTCTGGTTGCTAAACTTAAACTGCAGCAAAGTCTGAGAGGATAAAGGAAGACTGTGTATCATTTGGTTTGCAATGGCTCTTTATCTCTTGCTAAAAGCAACAGTGTATCTCCCTGTATCACTACTACTTACAGAATACCACTGACCAGCTAAAACTGGGCCTGTACATCTTGAAAGTTACCACCTCCCCAATCACATGCTGCAGCTCAATAGGTACTTTGAGTGGGGAAAAAAAGTGGAAGATGTTTTTAAGCTCTGTTTGAGAATCAGATGCTCGGCATGTTCAATTTAAACTAGAGGCAGCAAGGTTAAGAAGGAACAATTCTTAAGGGCAGAGTTCATCTGATGTGTAGATTCCCTTTTTCACAGTCCCTTAACAGCTGCTCAGTAGGCTCTTTATAAAAAAAAGTCAAATTTATAAGTTCAGGGAGACACAACACCATCTGTCTTTAGTAGAATAGGTATGGGTCTTTTCAAACTGCTTGTCAAAACTGCCAGAAGTCAGGTAGTGTGAGGCTGGCAACCATGCAGCAGCATCATTTGTCAACATCCAACATAATATTTATAAATTGTTAAACTATTTAAGTTTAATTTTTCTCATAGTATGTGCAGATATTGGATGCATGAATGTTATCTAGGAGATACAAGATAAATCTATATCCCAGGTCATGTACATTATGTACTCTACATTAATTTTCTGTAGACTATACGTGCAAAAATTCTACTTTTTTTAGGTTGAATAAGAAAAAAAACCCACAGTGCAAAGAATTGAGCAGTCTGAAGAGAGAAAATCCTCAACCATAAGATGAAGTCTATTGGATAGTATCAGACTCAGATCATATGAAAAGGCAGGGGGAAAGACAGAAACTACTTTCTTAGGCAAAGCCTGAAAAGAGTGGAATCTTTGAATATGTACAGTAATTTGGGAAAACAAAATTGAAAGGTAAGACAGGCAAAAGTTAATTATTATATTGTGGCAATGACACACCAGGCATTGTGCCTTATTTTATTGTACCTTTTTAGCTTGTTGATTTTGTTTTGCAGCTATCAAATTGGTTCGATACCTAAAATAGAAACGAGGAGGAGGATTTAGTTATATTTTGAAACTCCAAACAGGACTGTTAAAAATCCAAGCCATAAGCAGTGGCTAAGAAAGACAGTTGATATCTTGACTACTTCCATGGCTGGTCCCATTCTCAACATAATGGGCATCAAGAAACCCTTCCTGTACTGTTTTATGGAAATTACTTGTGTTTTTCTTCCATGATTTCAGAATAGGAACCTGGAGACAAAAATACAGGAGCCATTCAAGACAGTTCTTCTTTCTAACCAGCTGAATTTGGTACAAAATACAAGTGGTTTGTGGTATTCTAATTTCACAGGGTGGATCCAGAGATCTCTTACAAGCTCATATGAAAATACTATCTGAGACTACTCTTTCCCTTTCGGTCATTCTTAGCAGGGAAAAAGCATGAAAGAAAGTAACCAAGGCAACAATAGGTTTAAGAGAAATAAGTCATCAACCGGGAATTCATTTTTATAACTATCTTATTTATCAAATTTGAGCCCTGGATTCTTGGCCAAAGAAAGCAGATCTTGGCAAAGTGCTAGTATTTTAGGGAAGGAAAAGAAGAGGCACTGAAAAGACATTTCCTCACATTTGGACATAAAATAACAAGTATGTAGGTCTCAGAGAACTATTCTCAAGCTAGGTCAGCAGTTTGTTTTAAACTCCAATATTTAAAATGTAAGCCATGCAGACTGGTGTTTGACCTCAAGCTCTGAAGGGCTTTTTCACATAATGCTGAAACAGAGCCTGCTTTTGTCCATCGTAGGCAGAACTCTTAGTTGTACCAAGAACAGATAATTTCTAGAGTATTCCCACAAACCAAGCATGAAGATCACACATATTCTTCCTCTACCAAAGAAAAGTCAGAAAAATTCATAGCACATGTATTCATGAATTTTACTAAAACAACAACTCTGCAAAGGCTAATTAATATGCACCACGTGTATGGTATCCTTTCTTTGCACAACTAAATGGACTTTATCAGAACAGAACTCACTGTGTTCCACAACCTCAGCCCAACCAACCCAGAATTGGAGAGATTATGGCCTCCCAGATGATTTGAAAGATAAAAATATGGGAATTATTCCTAGCATAGGGAACAAAAAGAAAGGCCTTGTCAATACCTGACCATAATGTGGCACAGATGGTCCACTGTGACAGAATCCATGCTAAGCAGTGCTGGATAGAAAACTCCAGCAGGAGGCATCACAACCAAAGGGAAGTTATACTTCTGATACATGTCACATACCTAGAAATAGGAAGGAATTTCTGTGTTCAGTGCTCTGCGTTCAGTACAGTGTCTGCATAGAAAAACTGAGAGTATCATCCCTGCCATCCACATATTCATGCTGGGTCCCAATCTTTATGCAAAACTTAATACAGATTTACTATACAGTGTAGAGATCAAGAATGCAGGATAATGAGATCAGCTGCTACTATGTGGACCTTCTCCTTTACAGAAACCTTTACAAGGTTTTCTTCAGTTATTTATTGGAGACAGATCCTTCCAACTGGTGCTACCCTATTGTGCAAATCTGTTAAAACACTCACCAGACACCAAATGCATTAGCTTTTAGATACAATATTTTATTTCCTTGAAATTTAGTAAAGCCTGTGAATCATTATTATTTGTTTGTAATAGTTTGATTGTTATCTCCTGTTAATGTTGTTTAGTTGCTGTTACTGCTATCCTAAACAGATTAAATGTTTTGTTGAGGCTACGTTGGAGGCAATCTTTCTGAAACTGGAGAAGCATTGTTCTAAGAAAATAAAGAGCACCTACAAAGAAAAAATAATGGGTTCTGTACAAACAAAAGGTTTTGAATTCTTTAAATATATTTGAAATTTTAAAAAAGGAAGGGAGGGAAGGTTTCTTTATGTTTTTTCCAGATTACGGTTGTTCTTTTTCCCTAATATTTTCCTACTATTAGAGCCTTCTCACTAATGCTGTCAAGCTGCATTATCTAAGTGCTTGGAACAAGATTGTAGTGTGAATAGCTTACATACTATTTCATAGAAGTCCAGGATGAAGTACATTAAAAAGGCGGAGTTGTTCTCCAAGTGCAGGGCAATGGTTGAAAGCCAGCCGACAAAGTTGATGAGCTCTGCCACAGAACTAACCAGGCCCGAAAGAGTGGTGTCCCTGCAGCAGAATGAGACAGGAGCATGAGCGTTAACATCTGACTGAGTGGGAAATAACTTCCCCATGTAAGAGCATGTTTTTCCTTTTTTTGGCTTCCAGATGGAAATCACAGTGCAGAACAGGTGGGCCCGCTTTTGAAAGATGACACTCACAGAGCATCTGCATTTGACTCTGTTGTCACATCTGCTTGCAAGTGGTGCCAATTCAGCCAGTTCAGTAGCAGTTCCCTCAGGCTTTCAAGAACACTGCACTGTAGAAGAACAAGGACATGAAGAGACACTTATTGAATAGCTGCAATTCGGTCTCAAAGAATTATGCTTTATATATCAAGACCGCAGCAAAGAAAAGACAGCAATCAAAAGACAGCAGCAGAGGAAGAACTTTTCGCAGCGTTGCTAAAAAAGGAATAGCATGACTACAGGTAGAATTTTTTGAAAGGGAAATTTTCAGTTAAATGATACTAGATTTGTATTTTGCTGCTGTTATTGGCCATGTATTCTCATTTCTCTTTTTCACCTAACACAATTCCCACAGTCCCTGATTCTACCTCATCGGACAAATGTACGTAAGAGAAATCGGCATGCTTCTTTTGGCACAAGCAGCCATACGTTAGTCAGTGAACCCAAATATTGCCTCCTGCAGCTGGTAGCCTTGGATCAAACTTGTTAACATTTTGGAAGAATGGTAGTCAACAGATGGCATATTCCTTAGTATGTCATAAATCAAGTTTGTCATGTCAAAACACAGATTCAATGGCCCCTTCTTTTACCTTAAAATAAAGAGATGAGGTGAAAAACAGCTGTGTCAACGGCTTGCAGAGATAAGGCTTCATTTCTGAAAGCGAAGAAAGAAAGAGTGGTTTTGAAGCAAGCCAGTCTGGACTACGAAACAGGGTAAGATTGGCTGGGCCTGTATCACATACCTGAGAAAGTGCTGAGGGGGATCCAACTGATCATCTGCAGGACCGGTGACCTACAGCAGCAGCCATCCCAGAATGGTAGGCTCCTGTATAAAAATTCTTCACAAGATGAGAAGCCCTCCTGAAAGGCACAAACTCTATCAGGGAAGCCCAGATTTTCTCTGAAATTTTATTTATTTATTTAGCAAATTTATATAGCCACCCATCTCATAAAAAGTGACTCTGGGTGGCTTATAAGCAAAATAACAATTAAAGCCATATCATAATATTAAAAAGTCTCAGACATAAATAACAACAAAAATAAAAACAAAGGAATAAAACATAAAAGAACCCCAAGACAGTAGGACAACCATCATCATTCAACCACTTCGCAGGCTTGCCATGGGCTCCCCAGAGTTGATGGAAGAACCATGTTTTCGAGGCTTTCCGGAAGGCTAACAAAGATGGAGCTAACCTCAACTCAGGGGGAATGATGTTCCAGAGGGCAGGGGCTACAGCAGAAAAGGCATTAAGTTGGGTCCTGGGTCCTGCCAAATGGAACTCCTTTGCAGACGGGACCCAGAGCACACATCTTCTGCTGGACCTGATAGGACAGGTAGATGTAACCGGGAAGAGACAATCCCTCAAATAACCTGGTCCCATGTAGGGCTTTAAAGGTCAAAACCAGCACCTTGAATTGCACCCAGAAGCAAACTGGCAACCAACATAGCTCACAGAACAGAGGTGTAACATATGCCATCCTAGAGGCACGCATAACTGTCCGCACAGCCGCATTCTGCACCAGCTGAAGCTTCCGGATGCTCTTCAAGGGCAGCCCATGTAGAGCACATTACAGTAATCCATTCTGGAGGTGACCAGAGCGTGAGGGACAGTGAGTAGCGCTTCATGGTCCAGGAAGAGGCGCAACTGGCACACAACACAAAGCTGTGCAAAAGCCCTCCTAGCCATGACTGCCACCTGCTCCTCGGACAGGAGTTGAGAGTCTAGGAGGACCCCCAGGTTGCACATGGTACAAGGCACTGGGCCCGCCTTCCCCATTAGTGTCCCACCCTCAGGCTGCTACCATCTCTTCCCATACACATCGCAGCCATAATATTCCCACCCGCCCCAGGTCCTTACATGCCCCATCCTATGCCCTCCAGTTCCAGAGATAGGGGATCCCACCATTCCAACACATACCCCAGAGGGGCAAGGACAAAAATATCCTTTCAAGAATGATGGGAGGGAACTTCAAACAAACTAACCTGCAAGAAGCATTCGGCTTCCAAGACTTTCCTCAAGAAGTCCTTGAATTCCAGTTCATATTGCTGGTTTTCAATCTTAATCCAAGGGCATTCTGGATTATATATAAGACACAGAGACAAAAATTTGTTTGAAGACAGAATCCTTTCTTCTTCCTTGTGTGTGCAAGCACTAATATAAGCCATCATGTGTGCAAGCAACAGTATATCCTTTAGCATAATTTATCTTCACTTAAATGGTACAAATCACAACCAATGAGTTCCCCTACCTTCTCTGAATGTTTGCCCAAGCCAAAAGTACATCCTCTGGTAGACGACATCATCTCTGACACAGTTAATGTAGTGGAGTAACAGACGATTTCCTAACACTGAGCCTATACGGGTAGGAAGCTATGAAAGCAATCAGAAGACATTGCTTGTAAACTAACAGGTAGACACTGCCGAGCTAATGCTACTTTGTTTCTTAGTCATTTTTAAACAAACACTCAGAATCTGCTTTAATTGCTATGGTGACTTAATGGTTGTTAGTGGTTTATTTTTGTTTAGAAAAGAAAATCTTTCCTCTGGGTTGAGTTAAAAAGAAAACTGCCTAAGACAAGACACCACAGAACACACACAGATGTTATCATGACAAGTGTCTGATAGGAATGTACAATAATCCTTAACACAAGTTCATGTTTTTGCAATACATTGCATCTATCATGTACTTTTAAAAATTATGGTTCAGTTTAGACTGATTTGATTTGTAATAGATTAGTCAGGCATTTATCATTGCAGCAGATTAACAAGATTCAGGGGGCTAATCTTAGCACTAGTACCCCCATTCCTCATAGTTTCTGCTCACTTTGATGTCAGCCACTTACCTCTAAACAATGGATGTTCTGCAAAAGTTGGGGGAAGGTCTGCAGATGCTGTACTGGGAAGACCTTAGGATGACTGAGGAAATCAGTACATTTGGCCTTTGGACCCTCAGCCAGGCAGGAAGGGTTGGTGCTACACGCAGGCATTGTCAACTTTCGATTCCATTTCTACAGAAAGCACAAACCGAACCCTAGTAATTCATAAATCCAATTCTATTGTGACGCTATCCACACCTCCACCCAGTCCTTTAAAGCTATCATTTTCTAATTATTTCTTTAATGGATCGTCTCCATCCTTATATACATATATGCATTTAATGGATCGTCTCCATCCTTATATACATATATGCAGCAACATGTGAAATTCAAAGCAGGACCAAAACAGAGGAAAGAAAAGTTCAGAGACTTTGCATACTCAACTAATTTAGTAAAATCAGAAGAAATCTGAAAAAATTAAAAGAAACCTCCCTTCCCCATATCTGTGCAGTTTAAAAGATGAGAAAAAAAGGAGAAAAGATGAAGCATCTAGCAAATCTGTTACCAAAGTTACTAATGTAATCGAACATGGTTGGCAAATAATGAAGAAATTGATCATGAATTATAAATAGGCACAATCTAAAGAATAGCCTAGAAGGTATTGGCTGTCAATACAACCAAAAACATTAATGAAAAATTGACACACAGTCATCGACTAGTAACTGCATTTAAGCAATCTAAAGTAACTTACTTTCTTCAGGGCCTGAAAATGGACAGAACCTGTTAAAATTGGCTGAGACGTAGGTGAAATGCCATAAATGCGTTGTTTTATGTTACTAATTGCTGTTTTCCACAAGTTTTCTGAATTCTTAAATCGTATCTGAGAAGAAGTGAAAATGAAAGTTGCCTTTATCCAAGATTAACAAGGAAGAGTATACATAACACATACTGTAAAAGAGTGGGTATATGTATTTATCTGTGTGTATTTGTATATACAGTATCTATGCATATGTATACACACATAGAGTTGAAGACATATGCAAACTTGCCTTTTCAAACTGTTTAGGTTGGTAGAACTGCAGAGTTTGCCAGGCAGACCATTCAATGTAGTAGCAGTGTGAATTAAATACTATTCAATATGATTTCTATTTTCATTTAAGTCATTTGTATATAGAATTCTAACAGTACTCAGTTTACCAACTCTTTGGTATTAAGACATGAGATTATTTCTTCGGTATTAGGATGTAAGATTATTCCAGCATGGATTGTACAATTTCATTGATTGTTCCGTTTCAAACTTTGCCCACTCTTCTTCTCTGGTCTTTAAAATTGCAATCTCTTTAGCATTTGTTATTCAGAAGACAGCAGTTTCCAACATCATGCAACATACGTCCAATACAGAACAAATAGGAAGAGATTCTCATAACCATGTAATAGTCAGCTACATAGCCATACAAGTCTCTATGTGTAAATGTTGATCAATGTTGAAGTGAAATTGCATTAATTACATGAGACTTGGGCTTCACCATAATCTTCAACTTCATATTAAGGAGCACTCATGCAATTTAAGGCTACAACCACACACACACACACACACACACCCCACTTCAAATATTCCTTCTTGCAATCATAAAAAACTTAAGAACTTGGTGCTAGTCCTCTCATAGAGAAAGCACAGCATAGTCTTCATTTCAGTCATCCTTTTCCTCACCTTTGTGCTTTGTAACACATTTGCAGGTACCATGGATGGAGCAAAGCTCTTATACATTAATATAAGAGCCTGCAAAGGAGCTTCTGATCCCTGAATAAAAATAAGAACAAAGACAGAGTCCAAAGGTAATTGCTGGAAAAGGATGAAACTAAAGCCCTCTTAATATAACCCACAAGTACTAGGAAGATGAGGATTATCCTAAATCCAGATCTGTGAGAGCAGTTGTGAAAAGAGAAGTAGAATCTAATAAAGTAGTCTCTACTGACATAAACAGTTGGCGTGCGTCCTCTCATTTATGGATTAAGCATACAGTACATTGTTGCCTGAACAGCATATATTGCATTACTTTTCACGCAAACTCTTAATCAGAAAGTAGAACATTAGATCTTTCTGTTGTTTGTAATTTTACGTTATATTTTAAAAATGTAACTTACTGGTCATTTAATGATACACGATGGATGTCTGTGAAACCCTTGACTTTAACATTTCAATGCTTTTAACTAGATTTTTAACTCTATTATAGTTTTTTTTCTGCTAATCACCTTAAGAATGGAAATCTGGGATAAAAATGGATTAGCTTTCACACTGTACAAAAGCTATCCTGTCACAGATGTGAGACTTAAATTATATAAATTGTGCCTCACATGACCTTAGTTTCAAGTGACTCACCATCTTGGCTCGTAGATCTAAGAGCCGTCGCACACGGAAAGGTTTCACTAGGAAGAAAGACAAACATTGTCTAATTATTTGGAGTTTTAAGAATTGATATTCTGGCCTTCATGAGGCTATACATAAAAAGGGAAAGGGACTTTTATTCTGCGATGCAGCATACTAGACTTGGGACTAGAATAGCATATATAAGCAAAATTGACCACCTTCCCTTATTCTATATATTATAACTTTATAATCTGGAGCACTAAAGACTTGAACACCATTTCTTAAAAAAACCTCTTTATTTGCAGGTAATTCAGGTCAACAAAATAGATCAGCAATGAAAAATTAGAAAAATTGCTGTATTATTTGAAAGCCCATTAAGGAAGGAAATAAGAAAAAAGGCTTTCTTTCGCAAGCACATGACATATTATGATTACAACTAACATCTCACCATTCTCTCTTCTGGTCAGCACATACAGCACATGGCAGACAAAGGGGCACTGCAGAAAAAAGGGTATCAAAGAAATACTTAATTGGGCACAATCTATGCTTTCCACTTCTCCAAAACAACTATGAGGAGTTAGCATTTCTTTCTAAAACTTAGGGCATATTAGTGTCATTATATCGAACGATTTGACTTTCAATACTTCCAAATCATCAGCTTAAGGGTTGCACCAGGCCTTAAATGGCATGACTGGGCTAGCACTTTAAAAGCAGACAGTTTGGGACTGATTTTAGGAGTTTCAAGAGCTGAAATGGGAGCCTTAAACATCTGCAAAGCTTTAAATGCCTATTCACTCCTTGCCGCTCCTCCCAGAGTGAAAAGGACCTATGTTTTTAGCCCTTCTCACTCGGGGGTATACAAAAGGTATGGTACCATGTAGCATGTGGCCCCAGGCAGTATTTTTGTACCTTTGTTTTTTAAAAAAATTTCTAATCCACCATCAGAGTAGCAAAAGAACACTTAATTATGCTCCTTTTTGAACAACTAAGGACTGAATCTTTGGTTACAACCCAAGTAAAGAATTAGGCATTACACAGAAGGGCTGAGCACCTTGGATTCCAAGGCAAAAAAGTTTGTTGGTGTGTGAACATAGCAGCTGTCTGAAGCTCCTTAAAGCAACCACCTGTTTTAAAGAATTGGAGACTGGTGTTGCATTCTTCCTTTGAAGTTCTTTTTCAATCTGAAATGCTGCACATCCCTATTACACAACATCCAGGAAATCTTTTTTTCAAAAAAGCATATTTTTATCTTACCAGTTTTTCATCCTGTAAGAAGTTGAAGAAGAAGCCATAGAGTGCATTAACCTTTTCCTTATGATCAATGAAATCATACATTGCAATTAACCATTTTAAGAAAAGGACCTAATAGGGGAGAAAACAGGAATTGATCAGTTAATATGAATGAGGTTCATAGTATAAGTAGTTACTGTTCAAAGCAGAAAGATAGTAATCCTGAAACGTAGATGTCAACAGGATAAGCCACACTGGTGAAAATATTGTTATTAAGATCCAAGATATCAGGACATACTTGCCAAATTTCTTTTGTACTGTTTTAATTGTTTGACTGTTTTTATGACTGTTACCCATCCAGAGTCACTGGTTTGAGATGGGCACTATATAAATTGAATAAATAAAGTTACCTGAGTATTGCGAGAACATTTGCCAACACAAAGCCATGAAACAGCTGAAACAATTGAATCCTCTTTTATTGCTGAAATGGGAATCAAGTTCTTCAACAGTCGAGTGTTTATAACTTCAGCTGGAAGACATTAATTTTTCATAAGGCTTAAATACTGAAATGCCCAAGTAAGGTGTAATAATGCAACAGGAGGGAGAAAGAGATATTTATATATATATTTACCAAACTTGCCACTGAGTGCTATATTCAGCAAGGCATCAATTTCTTCTGGAGTCAAGCCTCTTTCTTGGGCAATCTTTTCCACACTTAATAAGTGCTTCTGCAAAACTTCATTCTTCAGGGTGGTACGATCTTTAACTAGGAAAAATCAAGACATGAGATGAAAGTAGATGCCAGACATCCTCATGAGTAGTGAGCATCTCACATGAGAGCCTGCCCACTTGCTTATTTTACCATCAAGTTTCATCATCCAAAAATATATATGTATTTAATTCAATTTTGAGGGCACCCAAGTCTTTACTGACTTTGGGCAACTTACAAGTAAAAAGAGAAAAATAACACATATAGAAAAAGTCATAAGCGACTGGAAGATTAACTCAATACCATTAAAAAAAGAAAAACCAAAATATCTCCTACAAAATGAACCTCCATTAGAATACTAACCTTATTTGTAAAACTATACTTATCTGCTGTTCGCCCAGAAAGGTATTAATATATGCTATGATCAATAAAGAACATCTCACAATTATTTCAACTATTGGCCTTCCCCAATTATGCAAGGTCTTTATTGAATGAACATTAAAACTCATGCTACCCATATATTTTAATAAGTATAGATATATCACAGTAAGGGCTTTTTAAAAAATGTATTTGAATTCCTTTATATGTGCTGCCAAACCAAGTCTTTGGAAACTGTCACAATCTAGACATACATATTATACTGCTACTCCAAGATAAAATATTTTATCATTTTTACAGTATTTGAATAAAACATCCTATTTAATACTAATTAAAATATACAGATGACTATTAAGCTAAAATGGACACAGGAAAACTGTGTTCTGTTGAAAACAATGCACTGCTGAAAGGCAGTATTGACACTAAAATATATTATCAGATTTATATCCCCCTTTCTCGATCCAGGAAGGGAGACACCTGGCAGATCTTATTTAGATGCATGGATTTTCTTTGCATTAGGGCATTAAATGCTCGGGCTTGCTTTTATTCTTACTTTTCCTCAAAATGCTCAGTGCTTCTTCAAGAGGATCATGGCTGTGGTCTGTCTCTTCATTGGAAGATATTTTATGGTCTTTACGTTCCTGGGTACTTTGGCTGACATTTGCTGTCCGTGTGGATAGATCAGTTTGTTTACTACAAGTAACTGGTAAATTCTGCTTTTGCTTTTTAGCAATTACTCCTCTCTTCATCCTTTTCAATGCCAAGCAAAGAAATACAAATAGGTCCTGTTATTTTCATTTGCCAGAAATAACGCTGTCTCCAACAGTGCTGAACTGTGGCATCCACACTGAAAGAACTACCTGGAAAAGACAGAAAGCCACCTTAAGCAGATTATAAACTTACAACAGTGGTATGATAAAACCAAACTATGGGAATGCATTCCTAAGTAAAACAAAAACCAAAACCAAAACAACTGGACATAAAAAATGTTTTGTTTTTCTTTTTAGAGGAAGTCTGAAGCTATGTTTATATACTAATACTATTGTCATAAAAATACAATGTCAGAAAATTTTATTTATTAAAGTCTGTAGCTTGAATCATGTCAACTGGATTTCTCCAGTTGACATGATTCAAGCTACAGACAATTCCACCTGGATGACTGAGAACCTTCATAGATAGATAGATTTATTTATTAAAACAATTCTATCCTAATATCAGCCTTAGTAGTGCAACCTTCTAAAATTGCCCTTATCCCCAGTAGGGGTATTATGGTAATTGTAGTCCCAATATATCATCTATTTCTACAATTTTATATACAACTCAATTTTTCAGAGACTCTGAGCAGCTTACAGTATTACTATAAAAAGATTAAAAACAATGATCACTTAATACAAATACATCCAAAAGCACTAAATTGGGAAAGACTGCTGTAATGGGAATATTATGTCAAATGAATTAAACCTTGGTAGACTTAATTCAATGGATGCCAGAGCTGTATGTCCTATTGCGGATTAACAGGGCTACCTCTGTGAAACGTTTCTCACATAACAGATATGAGCAGTTTTCAGAGGAAAAGCAGTGTTAACATGGGGCAGCAAAAATACTACAAAACTACTGCAAATAATTTTTATAAATTAAAAAATAATTTATTTGACTTTAGTTTATGAGCATTACAGCACACCCCATCAGATGCATGGAGCATTATCTTGAGAGAAGGGTGTGTGTATGTTTACACAACCTTGTGGTGATGTTGACAGTTTACATGTAAAGAATTGCAAAAAGAAGTCAGAGGAAAACAGCACACAAAGCAGGGTTTCCCGAACTGTGAGGTGTACCTCCTTTAGGAAGGTGCAGACAGAATCCAGGGAAGGGAACCTTTTAGTTACATAGTCACAATAAATCTACCTTTCCCAAAGTTTCATTGTCTTGTTTCTATTCTTCATTTGTGTTCATTTTGGTGTTTGGATTTTTAGGGGAGGTGTGTACATTAAGATTACCCTAAAGGTAGATGTAATGGCAAAATGTTGAGGAACCCCTGATATAAAGCATCCTAGCATGAACCCCGATAGGATTTCACGGGCTACTGTTTTTAACTGTTAGGTTTTTAAACTTTCTATGCAGCCCAGAGTCACCGTTATGGGATGGGTGCCCCTATTGAATGAATGAATGAATGGTTTGGCATGGAGCTGATAAAAACTTGGTCCCTGAATTTGGGAGAGAGACTAACTTTGCAAAGTGGCTTTTTGCCTACCTGAAAACACAAATCACACAGCAATTCAGGCAAAAGCAAAAGCATTTATTAAGGGTGTGTGTGTCAAGTCCTTTTATAGGGTACAGAGACAAATGATACATACATTTGGTATACGTGATACGTCATAAAGCAAGTAATCAAACAATAAAAGACACTGATTACATGTGAGAATTGAACTATAGAAAACATTGATTCTAGATAACATTCCACAAGTGGCAAATTTATGGGTTATGTCACTCCCTTTCCCAGCCAGGTTTGTATCATCTTAAAACTTGCAAGTGTATTCAAGGAGTTTCAGAATACACTCTCTATTGTTTAGTTGCTGAAAAGGCTAGTTTTCGCACGTGAAAGAAAGGGTTCTGGGTAAAAGGAAAACATGGTTTCTTGAACTTCGAAAGAAGGCACAGATGCCATGCTTAAATGCTAATATCACCTTTATTAAAAAGCTACTAATGAAGCCTAAACATTCCAGGTAACACAGTCACCCCAGTGTGTTGGGGTACAAAATCCTTTCACCTCCTCCTGGTCAGTGGATGATGGGAGTTGTAATACACCCTGGAGAGGCACCAGATTGGGAAAGGCCACTTCGCATTGCAAGGATGAGGATGGTGACAGGAAAAAAGCCTGTCCTCAACGCACCCTTCTCATGACTTTATTTTTTTTTAAGAAACAGAGTCTGCGTTAGTTCACGGTGGGCGAGTCTGAAGGACCCAAAGAACCAGAAACCAGCCGAACCCATTTTCGACTCTGGGGCTTCCGCGCCGGGCCAACATTACCTGGGCGCAGAGGAGCACGGCTCAGGGTACCGTCTGAACGCAGGGAATCGGCCTGGCAGAAGAGACGTCGGTTCAGGCAACCACGGAGGAGTGTATCGCGGGGTCTCGGGTCAAAAAGCCCTCCGGGCGTCTCCTCATCCCTGCCCCTCAGAGCCCAACGAGCCACGGCCGCCGGCCCGCCGTTTAAATACCGCCATTTCCCCCCTTTCTCCCTCTCCCCCCAAGCTTCTGGCCTTCCCTCGTCCAGCTCCTGCCGCACCCAACTTCTGCCCCAGCCCAGCCCCCTCGGGGCCTACCTCGCCCGCCGCGCTGTCACAACGGCCGCGACCAATTTCTCCGTTCAACCGCCCTCCGTTCAAATTTCTTCTCCTCCCACGCGCAGGCGCACCTCGCCCTCCAGACGGCAGAGCGGGGCGGGGCCGTGCGTCAAAGGCGTTTCCCATTGGTTACGCGGCTCCGACAGTCACCCGGAGCGTCGCTGATTCGACGTGAGCACGCGCAAGCGCCTCTCTTTCGCCTCTGCTCCCCACTCTACTTCAGACGGTGGACAGGAGGATGACATCATCCAAATCTTCGAGGCTGAAGAGCCGGGTTGAACCCGAAAGGAAAGTGCGCATGTGCGCCATTGAAGCATTAACTATGGATGGGTTCTGGAAGTTGGCTTGTTGTCGCTTTGGTCTCTTAGTGACCTGATGGACATCCTTTTGCTAGGATTATGTGTCAGCAGCTGCTGCTGCTTTGAATTCTTCTGTAAGCTTCTGTATGTGTTACCAGTAATGGCGTCTGGACATCTTGTCTTCGATTCTTTCAAGCATCAAGGTGCTCCATTAGTTATTAGTGCTCCAGTGAGCAGCCTGGTTTTATTCATCTAATTCTGAATGTTTTGTTTTTTATTTGGTACTCACCAATTTTCTGCAGTATCACATTTCAAGAGCATCTGTTTTCCTTTGTTTAGCCTTTCTGATGATCTGCAGATGTCACAGCCACATCTTACAAGTGGGAAAACCATGATATGACAATCATGGTTTCTTGTCAGCGTGATGTCTCTTTCCTATTTTGTCTAGATCTGTCATTTTTCTCCCAAGGAGATATATTTTTATTTCACGGCTAACAGTCACCATAATGTCTGTTATGGTAATGTCCGTTATGGCAGGTAACCGATCAAGTTTGGTACCTTTTCAACTTCTTCTCTGACTATTTGCACTGGATTGGCATTATCTGTGGCGGTATTGTGATGATGATGTAGGAGACCAGCTTTGGCACTCTCTCACCTTCAAAGAAGTTAGCTAGATCTTAGAAGCTCTGAGGCAAAAAGGGGAATAAAAGGGAAATGACAAGCTGGAAGGGACACTGTTTATAAACAGCTTTTTCCAACCAGGTGCTTCTCAGATATGTATTAATCCCTGGCATGTGGATTGGGATAAGGGGCATTACAGTCCAACAGATCTTCATCACCACAAAGCTTGATATCCCCCAAATATGGATCACAGCTCCTCCTCATCCCCAGCCAACATGCTGGGGGAGAAAGAGACTTGTAGTCCAAAATAGCTGGACAGCATGAGGCTAAGTAAAGCTCTTTTATAATCTCTCTTATCTCTCCCATCAGATACAGACAACCTAATTCCTCAACCATTCTGCTTGCTGTTATTTCTGAATTACTGAGATTCCATAATTTATAAGAATAATTATCAAGCTATACTTTCTTACACAGATCCACAGAGAATTTCTTAAAGACCAATTTGCTTTCTTTAATTCTCTAACCCCATTTTCAGATTTGATCTAAACTACAAGCCTTTGGTTATATTCAAAAAGCAAGTCTTTGGACGTTGTTTAAGAACTAGAGCAGCAGCTTAAAAACAAACCCCATTGGATCCAGTGAGATTTACTTATAAGAAAATGTACCCAGGATTGCAATGCACGAGTTCTTTCTACAAAAGCACATTAAGATGTCCTTTTTCAATTTGCATAAAATATTCTAAACACGAAATGTTTAAAATTGTATTACTCTGTTTTTCAAATGGCCAATATTTGTTAGGAAACTGGATAGTACTTAGTGAATGGAATTCTGTTCTGTGTTTTATACCCAATACTTTGGGTTCAATTTGAGTTAATACTGAAATTATGCAATTCAATGGCTTTTGGACCCAAACTATAGCAAATGGCATATTTGCATACAAGTACAAACCTTTCCTCTTGCCAACCTAGCAATGCAAAAGCATGCAAATGCAAGTAGATTAATAGGTACCACTTCGGTGGGTAGGTAGCAGCGTTCCACGCGCATCATGCGGCCACATGACCGTGGAAGCGTCTTTGGACAACACTGGCTCTTCGGCTAACAAACGGAGATGAGCACCGGCCCCTAGAGTTGGACACGACTGCTCAAATGTGCAGGGGGAACCTTTACCTTTACCTTTTACAAACCTTTCAGTACATTGGACAGCAATCTTGTACAGCATTTCTGGAAAATGTTGTGAATGGCATACAGTACTGTAGTCAAACTTTTACATTTTCTACTATTATAAAAGCCATTTCAACTTTTTGCCAAATAATCTTCTCTGTATTTCAGAAAATTCTGCTGTATTGTCAAAGCTTTGTTATCCCAAAGGAACTGAGCTCACCACAGAGGAAAACTGATCATATTCGTCATGATCAGTATGTTTTCAGTATGTTCAAACCCAGCTGAGAGTAACTACATTTTTTTTATAGTCTTTGAGGTTCCTGGCTCAACTTCTTGTCATTCAAAAAAACAATACATGGCAACAGGCAAGATAAATGCCATTGTATTCATGCATGCGTGGTGCAAATAAATAAAAAATAAATGCAACAACCCATAATTTAAAAAGCAACTTTCCTCCAAATTTCAAAAAGTTTATTTTTATAAATTGAATTGGGCGGGGGGGAGAGAGAGGAGGACGAGGAGGATGCAAACCAGACAATATGAATAAAGATTTATATATATATATATATATATATATATATATATAATATAATATAATATATATATATATGTTTTTAAAAATGTATTTCTCTTGATAGTTGAGACTTGCCTTTCATATGCACCCCAAGCTGAACAATAAAAACCTCTCGTTAACAGAGATCTCGCAATGTCTTGGCTTAAGAGAGACCTATGAAGAATAAAAAATTGATTGCGCTGTTAGCATCACCTTAGAGCAGTGTTTCTCAACCGTGGCAACTTTAAGATGGGTGGACTTCAACTGCTAGAATTGCTATCAGAGCTGGCTGGGGAATTATGGGAGTTGAAGTCCACCCATCTTAAAGTCGCCAAGGTTGAGAAACACTGCCTTAGAGTAACCTGTGACTCTTGTAAGTCAGAGTGAGTGGATGGCCAAAGAAGCAGATTTACATGGGGACAGACAGTGAACAGTCCCTGATCTTTTGCCAGCAGCCACACAGACAGACTTGGGAGGGGAGAGGCCTGATGGATTTATTATGGTCTGTACAACATCCTTTATTGTCTGCTGAGAAAGGGTGGATGCATGCATCGCTTGGCGTAGGTGAGTCAGGAAAGAGAATGGGCAAGGACCGCACGGGGAGCTTTCTTCCCAGTCTTTCTGCCCCCGAAGGAATGCAGTTTGGCACAGAGGCAAAGCAATTCAGCCGTCCACCTCTTTCACACATGCACACAGATATACATAGATGCACGTGGACACTTACACACTCAATACAAGAGACACTTATTTCTTTTTAGATCCAATAAATGATGATGACACACTTGTGTGTGGGAGGTGGATGGCTACAGCAGAGAGCAGATCAAGAGGTTCCGAGTGCATAAGCCAGGTTGAAATTTAACTGGCTAATTGAAGGATTTCCCCATGCTCCCAACTGGATCCCTTTCCAAAACCAACCAACCAATCAATCAAGGACAAAAAGAGACATGTTGCTCTGTTTTAGGTGTTTTGCGGAGAGAGCTGTAAAGAGGGTCCATATGTCCCTTACAAAGGCACCCACTAGGACACCTTGATTTTGCCCTTCTCTGGGGCTGCATCTGCCAGCAACAGCTGCTCTTCCCCATTCACTGTCAGGGTCCTCTTCTCCGGTGGAAGGTCCTCGGGCTGGCGTGCAATGAGCAGGCGGCAGGTGAGCAGGATCCCAAAGACCAAGGCGTGGGCGTAGCGCTTGAGTGGGTCACCCACTAGTTGATGAAAGAAGAGCACAGCCAAAACAAGCAGCAGCAGCACAAAGTTGGCTACGTCCTTGGGGCGACCTGGAACCAGGGTCATGACAATCCCACATGCTAACTCGAGAGCTCCAATACTCTTGCGGAGAATGATGGAGCTGACCCCCATCTTCTTCAGCATGGGCAGCGCCCTCACATAGCTCTTGTAGGCACGCTTCTGCAAGCAAAAGAACACGAGCACAGCATTCATGACTGGTTTGGACCCAAGTTATAATTTATTTCACTCTCGGATTCTTTGGAAGCAGATGGAGCACAGCTTGGATAGGCTGATATCAAGTCAAGCAGGAAACATCAATCTTATCACATGAAAGGAACAAACTGACAGTAAAGAACAAAGCTGATCTTCTTCTTCAGCTGGTATTTTGCATGAAAGAGGACCATAGCTCAATGGTAGAATACCTAGTCTAGATAAAGAAGGTCTCAGATTCAGTGTCCAGCTTCTCCAGATGGAGAATTTCCTACTGAACCCTTGGATTGGTACAGTCAGAGTAGACAATCCTGGAATGGATGGATGGATGGATGGATGGATGGATGGATGGATGGATGATGGATGGATGATGGATGAGCTAAAAATAAAGTAACTTTTTATGCTCCTAGGGATGGCTTATAGGTAATCTTTGTCAAATGTATGAGCTACTGAAAAACCACTTTGAATATTTAGGTGAAATGTATATATATACTACTATCAATATAACTTATTCAAAGGAAAGATCCCCTTTGAATCTAGCTCAGCTCCTGTTGACTTCATTGGCATGAAGCTTTCTTGGGAACTGCATGGAGATGGTTCACCTTTGCCTTTATTCAGGAGTTTTTTTCCGGACTTCTCACTCCAGCTTTCACCCTAGGTTTCCCTGGCAGCTTCCCTTCCAGGAGTATCACAGCATGGCTTCCAAGCTCAGACAAGGCCAGAGGCTGGCACCTGATAAGGCAACTATGGTAATAATGTCATCTATTCTGAGAGGCTACCGGCATAGAATAGAAAAGAATGTAAGTCATGAACAGAACATTGTTATTACAGTCCCTGACCAAAATAGTGTACAGTTTAAGGAATGGAAATCGTATAAAACAAAACAAAACGTAATTCATCAAATGACTCCTGGGAAAATAAATTGGACTGAAATAAATAAAGTAAATAAAGTAAATAAACAGGGTTTGTATTTGTGTGTGAATAAAGTACCTGCAGAGAAGAACTCTTGCAGCCATTAAAAGAAGCAATGCACAGCTACAAATATGGAAAAGCAAACCCAGACACATGCTTATTAACTTCCTAAAGCTGTAGAACTCCCTTTCGGAGAAGGAGGTGGATAATAAGAAAGCAGAGCAATTAAATCTTTTCTGAAAACCTGCAGTGTTATACATCATATTGTAGCATTGCACTGAAAAACACTGTGTCATGGTGCTCTTGTTCGTACAACACATTAAGCTATGATATGCTTAACCATGGTTTAATGAGTAATACACAACTGGCTAGGTTCACACAATAAGCTGAAGCATAATCTGTGCCTTATAAATCACAGTGGCAGAGTCCACACAATACACTAAATCACAAAGAAGCACCCGCATCTTAGCTTAGGGTGATGTATGCACCTTGCCAAGATTGATTCATACATCATGAGAAGTCACAGTTTGTTCCATTGTTCTGTTAGTCCCAATGACTAGATTTATACATTGTGCTAAGCCCATAGTTTGTGAGCTTAGCCACAGTTGGCTGAACCCATACCTTATACTGTGCCATCAAACATGATTTGCAAACCGTAGAGATATTGGGTTCACATAACTTAAAACCAAACCATACTACGTTGTTTTAGCACAATGTGTGAACCCGGTGAGTAAAACAATTAGTGAAATGAATGTTGGTTACTACACCAGTGCAAATATAACTAATTAAAAAGGAGAAGAGAAGAGAAGAGAAGAGAAGAGAAGAGAAGAGAAGAGAAGAGAAGAGAAGAGAAGAGAAGAGAAGAGAAGAGAAGAGAAGACCATGCTAGAAAGTTCCACTGTTCTTTGTTCCCAGAGATTACAAGTCTGGCCATTTCAGTAATGCCATATGAGTGAGCAAAACCTACTGGAAGAGACATAAAAAAGAAGCACCTCCATGTTTTGACTGCCTGCATTGCCACACAGCTGGATCTCACCACCCGATTCCTTAAGAGAAGACATAGAAGGAGCTGGAAATAGACCTGTCCTTTGAAAGAAAGAGATGCCTCTCTCCTTTCAGCCCAACCTTCCAGGCTGATGGAAGACCCCAATTTGTCATTTTCTAGAACCTTCTCTCGGGGAGAGCATTCCATTGCGTTTGGCTGCAGGCAACCTGAAACATGTGGGTGCCTGTAACAGGTTATCAGGGTACGGGAGCAAAATAATGGGACCGTTTGTGACTCTGTTACAACAACATTGGGGATCTCCTATATTCATGTGGGCTACCTTCTCCTCACCCTAATGAGCAATGACTTATGTGTGGGAGAAACCCTCCTCTGTATCTCTCAAAGATGACCTATTAGTAGCCCTGTGCTGTCTCATCCCCTTCCAGCACCAAAACCATTTAGATAATCTCCCTTGCCTCCTCCTGGGAATAACAATAAAGAGATCCTCTCTGTTCTAGAATGTCTTTCTATGCTTCTGCACGGCTTTCTCACCTCCTCTTCTTTTACCTGCTACCAGTTTTCTCTCCCTCTTCCTAACAGTTTTCTCTCCCTCTTCATTGGATGGTACGGCAAACTGCCTTAGGAAGAAGGGAATGGCAAAGGAATCTCTCCACTAACTAAGAGGGAAGATGGGAGAGATTCCGGAGCAAGTAAAGATGAGACAGTGTGTGTGGGGTTGGGTGGTACTCACTCCCTTTCTGCACTTCTCCAAACATTGCTGTCACTTGTGCCATAGAAAGCCATGGATCCTAGAATAACAGTGCTGCCAGCTGGCAAGATGTCTCCCACCACCCCTGTATTTACTCACCATCTCATTGTAGGCATCCTTGCTGAGCCTAGGGGTCAGTTTGATGGTCCCCATAAAGACAAAGAAGAGCCCCAAGGCCACCGAGAGGGCCACTATGGTTATAGTTCGGGGTGAGGCCATTGGGATCAGGCTGCAGCTGCTGCTCCGTGTGTGCTCCGACCCCCTGGCTGTGCAAGAGGTGGTCAGTCGCTGTGGAAGGGGATGGGGAGCGGAAGGCTGCAGAAACAGAGGGGATGACACAAAGCAGAGAGGAAATGCCTCTCCTGCTCAGCTGCCTCTGGGTCCTAACGTCCCACTTTTTCACAACATTGGCAAGGTGACATCTGCCAAACAACAGGCAGGAAAGGCTGTGGAAGAGACTGTGTGAGCTTGTCATGGCACCCACCCTCCGAAATTTCTGGCAAAAGCCTTGCACTTGTCCATGATGGCTCTTGGCCATGCAAGAAAGCTGCAGAACAGTTTGATGCTCACTGATGTAAATGCTAAAGAACATGTCATAGCAGCTGAGGTGGTTAAGGCTGGGAATTCTAGCCCTAAAACAATTCCAATCCTTCTCCTCCTTTACCTTCTTCTTCTTCTTCTTCACCTCCTCCTCCTCCTTTCTTCTCAGCAGGTAACCCCTTTGACCACTTCATTAACTATTCCATTCCCAGATATTATGTAGCAGTCTTTAAGGTGCCACAAGACTTTTCGTTGATTTTGCTACGAAACACTGGCAATCCCAAGATCCTACCCTGTAGTCCACAGAAACCGACCATTTGTTTCCCTTCATCCCTTCTCCTCTGTATCCGCCAAGCTGCTGCCCTTTTCCCATCCTCCCGTGACACTGAAGACATTAAAATTCCTCATCCAGACCTATCTGTGCTGTGGACAATTTGGAGGAAAGAAACCCGGCTTCCTTCAAATTGGCTCAATAATTGATGGCAACCCATGCTGTGCCCTGTTGGCCATGTAGAGTGAGCAGGGTTCAGAGATGTGTAACAGCTGCATAATTACAAAGATAATGAACATTCTGGTGCTAGAAACACATTAATTCTGATTATTGAGATAGAATGCTGTTGCAGGCAATTCCAAAAGATGGTCAGCCAAATGTATGGCCACTGAGAAAGATTTAAACTGGAGCAGTCTCTTCTGGGCAGTAAGTCACAGGAGACAAGAATAGAAGTATCAAGCCATTGGGGGTCTGGAGTCCATGATTTGAACTGTTTTCCCCCGATTCTCATTCCTGAGACTCTAGCTCAGGGCTAAAGTATTGTGATAGAAATCTCTCCAGTTAAAATAGTAAATAATGTGAAGAAGGTCAGCCTGAGATACTTGAGTTGCTTATCAGAGTAGAGTAGACAGAAGCATTGATAAATCATCTGCTTGCTCATATGGCAGCCTCCAACTGCAAAGGACAAGTGCAAGATTGGCACAAAGGTAAAACAAGTGCCCCAGAATGCTAAAAATATCCCCTACACACAATAGGAATGGCATTGAAACACCTCAGATGAGCTTACATCCCAGTAAGTTTCTACAGTATTATCAAATGCACAGATCATACTAGTTTGTCAGGAAGAAGGTCATCAAGAAACAACATGATGGGATTAAATGACCGACTTAAAGTTCATGAAATGTTTTGATCCCTTTCTTTGCAAAATCAGCATTTGAGATGTCTACAGGACTCTCTTAGAACCAACATTCTAGGTACAAACCTATGGAAGCTCAGTCAAAGCTGCAAGATCATTGCTCCAGGAATGACACTGACCTGTGTACATTTAAGCCATGGTTTATTTACCAAAGTTTATTGAACATGCCACAAAACAGCTGGCTTTATCCAGCACTCCAAACCAAAACCAAACCAACAAACTAGATGACGTCTTGGCACAAAGTATGGATCATGAATATATGGAGTCCTTTTAAACTTTTTTTCAGGAATTGTTGCAGGAGATGATCTGGTTCTCAAAGACAAGCAAAGCACAACTGAGCATTCTAGGAAATCTAACTGGGACTGAAGTTCTAAGCAGAGTTCCTGGAGTTCTCATTTAAATCAATGGGACTTTAAACAGGCTTAGGTTTGTCTGTAAGGAACTCACATTTGTATCAATCATGATGGAGGCCTATGTCAGCAATGACTTAAAAAGAAAAAAAGTTAAGGCATTGATTGGGTTCACACATTATACTAGGTGATGGTTTGCTTAACCATAGTTTATTAAATAAGCCACTACTTGGTGGGTTCAAACAATACATTATATCATAAAGCATAGTTTAAAACCCATAATGGTTTATAAATTATCTACACAATACATTTAACCAGGAGTGCTAAAAGCCAGACACAAGGAATGACAGAGATGGCAGAATCTCCTTTTTTTAATGCTTTCAAGGAAGTTAGAATGGAGCTTCTAGACTAGCTCAAGGTATCGGCATTAACCTTCAAATTAATGAGTCCTAAATATTCAGGAAGGATCTCCTTTATGAGTAGTTTGGACAGGGGAGACGGCGGGAGATTTGTACTTTCAGACATGCAAGATTCTGTTAATGTAGCCTTATAATGGATGATATTCTGGAGGTGACAGACGCAACCATGGGGGAGCTGGGGATGGTGACGGCCGACAGGAAGCTCTGGCGTGGGCTGGTCCATGAAGTCATGAAGAGTCGGAAGCGACTGAACGAATAAACAACAAGCCTTATAATAAAGTAGAATTAGCTCATCTAATTCTAATTCTAATTCCTAGCAATTCGAAAACATGCAAATGCAAGTAGATTAATAGGTACCACTTCAGTGGGTAGGTAACAGTGTTCCACGTGTGTCATGCGGCCACATGACCGTGGAAGCGTCTTCGGACAGCGCTGGCTCTTCGGCTAACAAACGGAGATGAGCACCGGCCCCTAGAGTCGGACACGACTGCACAAATGTGCGGGGGGAACCTTTACCTTTACCTAGCTCATCTGGTCCTGTTTCCTGTCTGGTCTACCTGGGAAGGCTGACATCAATCTTGCAAGTCTGAAAGTACTGTACAAATCTCTCACTGTCTCTTTTTATAGCCTGATAAGTTAGGGAGGATCCTTTCTGAGTTTCTTTCTATGTCCGTTATGCAGCTGTGGGCTCCTCCCCCTTTTATCTGATCATCCCCAAGGCATGAAGGAGCCAATGACAAACCAGGAGACTGAGAGTTCTAGTCCCACCTTAGGCATGGAAGCCAGCTGGGTGACCTTGGGCCAGTCCCTGTCTCTCAGCCCTAGGAAGGAGCCAATGGCAAACCAGGAGACTGAGAGTTCTAGTCCCGCCTTAGGCATGGAAGCCGGCTGGGTGACCTTGGGCCAGTCCCTGTCTCTCAGCCCTAGGAAGGAGCCAATGGCAAACCAGGAGACTGAGAGTTCTAGTCCCGCCTGAGGCATGAAAGCCGGCTCGGTGACCTTGGGCCAGTCACTCTCTCTCAGCCCAACTCACCTCACAGGGTTGCTGTTGTGGGGAAAATAGGAGGAGAAGGGAGTATTAGGTATGTTCGCCGCCTTGAGTTATTTATAAAAATAATAAAGGCGGGATAAATAAATAAATAGCCCTTATGGTGGAGATCCCTTAAAAAAAGTAGACTTCCTTCCTACTTAGAATTAGTTTGGTATCCTCTCCCCTTCCTATCAGAAGGAACTAAAGACTGGACAATTTTGTTGTCACTGGCTCAAACTCTGCCATTTTCAGATAACCTTTTCTTCCTAGTAAGCTGATCAAGTCTTTGGAGGTCCTTCTTTAACCATGAGAGGAGCCCGAGGACTTGGTAATGACACACATGAGCATCAGCAAGATTTTTAGTTTACTTTTCCAGAGTTTGGGAAGGGATGTTAAACTCTGCCTTCATTTTTAAAGCTATTTTAGGCCTGTCCAAAGGCTTATGTTACTCTTTTTGTGCATTTGTGCCTCAAAATGGAAGGAAACCATATCACCTATGTTCAGCAGTGATGATTGGAAGGGGCTCCAAGAGAGAGTTTGGGGAGTATCTGTGAGTCTGGGTTACCCTGTAGTAAAAAGAGCTTTGCTTGAAGAATAGAAATGCAGGGACAAGATAAAGAAAGTTAGGCTTAATAAACACTTGTTGACTTGGAAGAAAGCAGATCTCTGGGGTCTGTTATAATTAAGGTTGCAATGTTGCATAAATCAGTTATTGAGTTTAATCAATCAAAACTGGTTTTGATTTAGTAATAAGGGCATTCATCTGGTAGTGGAATTCTTACTTTTTAAAAGTTATTAATATAAGCACTTAACTGAACAGCAGGTGGCAGACATATTCTTAGCAAAAAATCTGAGTCCTTTTCAAAAGATCTGAGAAAAGCTGAATATTGTAACCTCTATCAAATGCACACATTTTCATTGCTGGCTTATTTTGCACAATGTAGTCTGTTTTTCTCAACAAAAGGATTGGCAATAAGCTAAGCTGGCCTCTTAGATCTGCCTTGACCAGCCTTACCGGCCCATGGGATAAGTAAGATCTACCATTGCTTGGATCGGACTGTCTTAGATATTTTTATTGATTATTATTGTTATTTATGGTTTTTATTGATTTTAAACTTCTTATTGTGAACCGCCCAGGGTCCCTCCTTGTGGGGAGATGGGCGGGATATAAATGTGACAAATAAATAAATAAGCAAAATACTGAAATTCTACTCACTGGATATCTTGCTCAGCAATCTTCCCAGTTCTTGATAGATTTCCTTAGGCCTTGCCTGCCTATTTTTCAACCTATCTTCAAAGATCTTCAGAGGTAGAAAACTGCATGATTATTCACAAGATTTCAAACTTTAGATCCGGTGCCTATTTCACCACACACACAGTGATCCTGAGGTACGGTATGCATCCGTTTAGATGCTTCTGGGGAATTGTCACCAGAACAAAGTTAATTGTAACTTTGATTTTAAATTTGACTGTTGTATCACTTTCAGATGTCCCATTTGACTAGCATTGTACCAGTCATTAAGCTACTAATGAAACTCTTAAAAGAAACAAAATGCTTCTAAAAGTAAGCAGCTTTCTGCAAAACACATATTGCAGACTGCCTGTATGATATTCTGGGGGTATGTCAGGAATATGCTTTCCTCTACCTTGCATTTTCTTTTTGGCAACTTTGTCTTCTGGCTGGTAGCTCCCTAAAGGTAGATTTGGAGAGATTATCTTCCCTATTACAAAAGACAGAACAACCAATTTATTTCTTTTTCTTCACCTATGAAGTTCATCAACAAGTTCTGTCATGTTCTAAGTTGCCTTACAAGGAAGGCAATCAATATTTTCCAGCACATATAATGTTGCGTGGAACTTGATCTCCACTCTCTCCTCAGCTATGGATCCAGTTATAGTCCTGCAGAGGAAATAACCTTTTTCTCTTTAGGCGTAGCTCACTCTGTAACATGGGAATGGCTTTTGCTGCAAGACGATGAATAAGTCAAATGAAAACTGTAAGTCACATTGCGTAACTGTAACATTATAGAGCGCAGGCAAGATGTTGGCTTTCCAGCTCCACCAAACTGATGGTATTAACTGTGGAGTCCTTGGTGCTCTCTGAGCCTTGTTGTTTTCTTGCAGACGTTTCTGCAAGATGCTATTAACTATGGAAGCAATGCCATGATAAAGACAAGGGGCAACCTGTGCTTTTAGCAGACTTCATAGAAGGAAGTGAAAAGAAGCTTCCTGGTTGTGCTCTTCTCCAACATTTTTCTCCCTTCCTGGGGACTTTCCAACCTGATGTTGCACCTTGTTCTGTGCCTGGGCAGAGATGAGGAATGGAAACATTTGCCATGAATTCCAAAGATGATATGCTAGCGAAATCCAAAACAAGTCTGGCTTACTTTATAGAAAACAGCAGCGAGGGCACAATTAGGATGAATTAGAATGAATGAGATAGGAGCTTCTTCCTCCCCTGTCTGCAATTTTCTTCCCAAAATAGCTCCCCTTTGGTTTAGTTTGGCCCTCTTGAGTTTATAGACAAAACAGTTTGCATTTTGCTCTGCTCAGAATTAGTTCAGTGGGTGTCAGTGGAAGTAACGCTACTGAGATGTGTGTGCTGCAGTGTCCCTTCTCCATAAACCTAATTAACTTGTACATCTGTAAATCAAAGCAATTTAACTATGTTTGCAGTATCCTGACTATGTTCTTAGCACTATTATTCTTACTTTAAGAAAGCTAAACTCTGCCCCTTTAAAAGACTGCAGATTAGAAGCAAATTAGTAGAAGGATGTTGGAAATCTCTGACACTTCTGTAAATTTTCTTCCCTTAATTTGGCACGCTCTGGATATGTGGAACTACCACTCCCATAATCTTTTACCAAAGGAGCCATGCTCATGCTGGCAGAGGATGATGGGGTTGTAGTCTTAGACAGCTAGAAGTATTTTGTCAGGCAGGATCCCGTGAGCTTTATCCTGGCAGGGGACAGATGAATGCCATACATGTTTTCAGGACTAGCGTGTGGTTGGGCTACTCATGTCTCTGAATTCTAGGTGTAATCTGAAATTGACAATAGAGGTAGTCCTCGACTTATGACCGCAATTGGGACTGGAACTTCGGTCGCTAAGTGATGTGGTCATTAAGTGAGGCATCACATGACCACACCCGATTTTACGACCTTTTTAACACAGTTGTTAAACAAATCATATGGCTGTTAAGCGAAGCCAGCTTCCCCCATTGATTTTGCTTATCAAAAGCCAGCTGGGAAGGTCGCAAATGGTGATCACATGACCCCAGGATGCTGCAACTGTCGTAAATACATGTCAATTGCCAAGCGCCCCAATTTTGATCACATGACTGCGGGGACACTGCAATGATTGCAAGTGTGAGGACTGGTCAAAAGTCACTTTTTTCAGTGCCGTTGTAACTTCAAATGGTCACTAAACGAATGGCTGTAAGTCGAGGACTACCTGTACCTGTTACTGTCAATGATCGACACTCTCTGCAGATCCCATCCCTGAAATGCTCAGCTTAATTTTTGGACTTTTGGATCTTTCCTAATCCCCTACTTTCTATAAACACCTTGCCTGATGAAGATATTGGGGGGAACTCAAAAGCTTGCACATTCTTAGGCAAGTATTCTTACCATCATAAAGGTATTGCTTCATTATAGATATCGAAATTCTTTTTCATAGAGTTCACATCACTTTTTTTTCTTTCTTTCTTTTTAAGGTTGATGGAAAATGAGGTTGCTTTGATTCACCCTAGCAGTATTAGCTGGATGGAAAATGGAAAACATAGAGAGTCAGTTTAAACTATTGGACTGTTTGAATGTTTACCTCCTGTTCATATTAATCAGAACCGGTGCTTTAATATGGAATGTGATCTGAGGATGACTAATACAGCAACAAGAAGAATGGATCAGCCTGCAATATTTCCTCCATTCCTCTGCAGAAGGATTTGAGGGAATACTTATTATTTGTAAACCGCCCAGAGTCGTTGTATACGAGTTGGGCGGTGGAGAAGTTCAATCCATCCATCCATCCATCCATCCATCCATCCATCCATCCATCCATCCATCCATCCTGCTGCCCATCTGGATTAAGAGGATCCGTCCTTTTCTTTCAGAGCAACAGAGTTCTGTACTGATTCACCAGCTTCCCTAATGGCAAGCATTCAATAAGGTCACAGGGAACAGGTTTGAAATGTGGGGTGTAGGAACATCATCGCAGAAGTGCTGTCTATCTTCCTGGTCTGTTTGTGGCATTGTTTAAAAGGCATCTTTTTATGCTTCAATTTGATACTTGTAAAAGAAGAATATGAAAAAATTGCCAAGAAGCCTCTAGTAACTTCTTTTCAAAGGCAACTAAAGATAACACTCTTGGAATTCTATATCACTTGGATAAATAAACAGTTAGAAAGCTGACTGTAGTTTATATCATAGGCAATCTCCCCCCCCCATAATTACCTTATGGATGTACTCAAAGGCCTTTAAATTGAGTTCTGAGGTGGAAAGACCAGAGAACCTTTGTTGAAGGAAAGTTCTGCCCACCAACTCCTCTCTCTGCATCTCAGCAACTCATGTAGCTCTTCTGGTTCTATCTAGGCCAGTGTTTCCCAACCTTGGCCAGTTCCAGATGTGTGGACTTTAAATCCCAGAATTCCACAGCTAGCATGGCCATTGATGAGAATTTTGGGAGTTGAAGTCCACACACTTGGAAGTCACCAAGGTTGGGAAATGCTGATCTGGGCCAACACCAAGAACTGTCTTATTTGGGAATGATGTAGAGAGACAGTCTTAAGTTGCAACTTAGCAGCACTCTTAAGGGTAAAATGCACCTTCAGGGCATGGGGAGAGTTTTCACTGGAAAATTGCCATGGAATTAAAGCCAGTATAGCGTGGTGGTTAGATTATTGGACTGGGATCAAATAGACTCCAGTTTAAGACCAGCCTCAGCCAAGGAAGTTCATGGTGTGGGCCAGCTACCTAAGGACTGTGACTGTTGGGAGAAAAAAGTGGAGGATAGAATGCTACGTAGACAACTTTGAGCTTGTTTGGGTTAAGAAAGAGTCCTGTGCACACGCAAGGGCGTGGTGGCTCAGCGGGTAAGACGCCAGGCTTGTGATCGGAAGATCGCAAGTTCGGAGGTTCAAATCCCTAGCCCTCCGTGCGGAGTGAGCTCCCGCACTCGCCCCAGCTCTTGCCAACCTAGCAATTCGAAAGCATGCAAATGCAAGTAGATGAATAGGTACCACTTCGGTGGGTAGGTAACAGCGTTCCACGCGCGTCATGCCGGCCACATGACCGTGGAAGTGTCTTCGGACAGCGCTGGCTCTTTGGCTAACAAACGGAGATGAGCACCGGCCCCTAGAGTCGGACACGACTGCACAAATGTGCGGGGGGGAACCTTTAACCTTTTACCTGTGCACACACTTTGAACACCTACTCACACCACAGCTAATGCCACCGGTTAATTGGCTCTGAAATTCTGCATCCACACCCCAATGGTTGGAAGTCTTTGTGCTTATTATAGCAAGCTTGAAAAGGCAAAAATTCATCCCCAAATGTCTTTCCATGTTACATGGTGCATCTCCATTCTAGTGGAAAGCAGCGTGTGACAGACCCATTTTCATATTTAAAGGTGGCCCAGAGTGGGATTTTGGGTTGCTATAGTGATTCTTCTGGGATTCAGGCCTGATGAGAGGTAATTTGACTTGAAAAAGAGGATGGCGGAGGATGGTGGAGGACAGACGGGAACAGATTGCTCCGTAAACAGCCAAGGTTTAGTTGATTGTCTTGGCAACCGTTGTTCTGTACTATGCAAATAAACTAGAATACCGTGGTCAGATCAAGATAGGGTAGATATACAAAGACCTTCTCAAAATTAAGAATGCTCCAGTTAGCAATGCTGATTGTATTGATAATATCAATAATTTTAAAGCTTGCTACAAAGAAAAAAATCCAATGTATCCTAGATTTTTAGCTGAAAATACCATCCCTTACATTGTGAAGGACAAGCTCCCTGCAAACAATGACAGGACATATTACTTTTCTTAGGATTTTGCATGCTCCTTAGCCAAAGCATTCTTATCTTCTTCTAAACATTTGGGAGCTGCATGTCTGCACTTGTGCATTACATTTTTATCCCACCCTGTAATAGTTTTCTGGGCAGCACGCAATCAGCATGCAGTCAATTAAAACACACTGCAGCAAGTAAAACCACATGAAAATAGAACACAACTGTATAAAAATAGCGTTACAGCTGACAGAGAGAGAATCACACAACAGATGGGATAAACATTTAAAGTGGCAATCATAAAGGCGATAAATAGAGCGTAACACCTCAAAAATGGAGCAATCAGATGAAGAGGTGATTACAGACATTGCATTGTAAGTTTAAAGAGGCAGGAAGAGGATTCTTTTCTTAAGGGGAAGGTAAAATAGGAAGTCTTCAGAATGACATGGTTTCTTATAGAGTCTCCAAAATGACATTATTTATTATTCATAATACAGTATATAGTGGTATGTGCATAGTTTATACCTCACGGAGCTTCTAAATTTGAGGAAATAATAGGATGAGGAGGAAGAAACAGCAAGATTAAGCAGAGTTTGAATATACTTTACAAAAACTTGCCTGGGTTAACTTATTTAAACACACTCTAAAAACGGTCATTGTTCATGTTATTTTGCATCCCCTTGTCCCTGAAGAAAAATAGGACAGCGTCTACTTAAATAAATCTTGCAAAACAAGGCTAGTCTTTTCTATTGCACTGTTCAGAAGCTTATCTTACAGCTTAAGCTTATCTTAGATTCTACCATTTTGCAACTTGAGCCATTTATGATAGACCTGCTTTTCAAGCAGCAGAAAACATGTTGCAAGGGAACTGGAGATTTTCATCAGTGCATGCTTCCTGCCACAATATTTACTCTTGGGGTGGGGGTAGGCTGGCCATATTTCCTTGACACAAAAACAGGACATTGGGATGGCAAAAATGGGACGGGGTTAAACTTATGTAATATTCCATATTCATGAAAAAGTAAGACGATAAAAAAAGTTTTAAAGAGTTTTTAAGATCCATTTGCTGGTCCTTAAACAGATTACTGTATATATAAAAATATTTTTGTTTTCATTAAAATGAAAAAGTTTTATTACATGAACATATTGAGCTAACAATTATTCTTCAGTGACAGAACTCATATAAAAATTTAGGTAGATGTAGAGGGGGACTGTATTTGACAGGAGGCGAATGGGGAAAGCACAGCTCATGGGCTTTGTGACATCACGGATCGCAGGAAGGAGGGGAGGGGGGAGAGAAGAGAGGCAGGGAAGGGAGGATTCAAAAACTCCACTCCTGGCGAGGCTTCTCTTCCTTCTGCCTTCCTTCCTCCTCCTCCTGCTTTTTTTTCTCCCTCTTTCTCTCTCTCCCACAATCCCAAACGAAAGACTCTCTCTTGCCGAGCTGGAGAAATAATCAGTTTCACTCTTGAAAAAAGGGGGCGGGATCACATCCCGAACGCATTTTAATAAAACAAACAGAGAGCAGAGAGCAACCAGCTAAGAGCAGAGCAGAGGCGGTGGCAAAGATCTCTCTCCCCGTCTCTCTCTGTCTCCCTCTCTCTCTCTTTCCGCCTTCCTTGCCCCTCTCTAGTCTCACCCAACATCAGGCACCTCAATCAAGCACTTTTAAAATGATAATTGCATCTTGGCTGAATCAATCTTGCCATGCCTGACATTTTGCTATTTTTTTTAAAAAAAACGGGACAAAATGGACATTTATATTAAAACGACGGGATGGTCGGGAAATGTGAAAAAAACGGTACTGTCCTGTTTAAAACGGTACGTATGGTCAGCCTAGGTGCTGGGGAAGAATGGAAAGGAAAGAGCATAGCAGTTGCATACATGTGCTCTTTACGGCCATATACATGGGAGCTGAAATTCTAGTGGTCCTTAACACAGCTTGTTGGAAGTCATCCCCCACATCAGTGTTTCTCAACCTTGGCAACTTTAAGATGGGTGGACTTCAATTCCCAGAATTCCCCAGCCAGCATGCCAAGGTTGAGAAACATTGCATTAGACCCCCACTTTGCCCTTTAACTGCCCTAACCTTCTTAATATGCAAAAAAGGGGTGGGTGGGTTTTGGTCCTACCCATTTTTGTAGCACTCACAAAAGAGAGAGCTCTCCGGATGCAGGCTACCCTTGGACTGCGCTGCTTTTATCCTAATCTTAGGGGATTGTGTGAACCCAGACACAGAAAACCAGTAGGTACTGTATCTTCCTTTTCCCTGAAATCTAGCTCGATCTGTAGCGTTTGAGCATTTGCATGAAAGAGAATTTGTATGAGGCTGTAGTTGTAGTACAACCCAGGAACTGGGGTAGGATGCCTACTCTGAAAGCAGAAGCTGGACAAAAGATGCAAGTCAGAGAAACAGAAACCAGCGGTGCCAAGAAGCCAGCTAATATGATGGATTTGCAGAGGTTAATCCAGCATTCAAGGCAAGGGCTACGATGGTAACAGTGAAGAATAAAGTAGAAATGAAGAAGAAGGTGGAACGATGAACTATGGTCAAAAGGTTGCATGGCGTAGGAATCAGAACTTTCTTTTCCTGACAAGTCCCATCTTACATGCACCCATTGTGGCTGGGGACAATGGGAACTGTGATCCAAACAAGAGCACTTGATTAGGAAGAGCTTGGTTGGAGGTGAAGTTGGGGGACAGGAGGAGTTGCACACCCAATTCATTATTACGACAAACGATGAAGATGCAGTAAAAAGAAAAATTACCGGGAAAGGATTTCTGCCTAAGACAAGAGAAGAAGTCACCACTGCTGGCCAGCTGCCAAGGCAATTTTAGACTCTGATTAGGTTATCTGTCCACAGTTTTTGAAATCTATATTAAGCCAAAAATCCATTTAGAGATAAATTTCATGTAGTTCTAGTCAGGGGTGGCTCACTGCATCTTGCTTTCCGAAACAAAGGGCAAGACGGCTCCGTATCTCCATTTCAGAATTATTCAGAATAATTTGGGGAAACCACCAGCATTTTGTTCAGGAGCAGAAAAACAAGCAAGGATGTGTCTTCTTGCAAAGGCAAACAGGCTCTACCCTTCAACACTACATTGCCCAGGACAGATTAACAAATCTAATAAGAGGAAAAGAAATGGGAAAATATGAACAGATATGGAATCCCTTCTTAAAATACATACAGAAAGAATATAATATTCAAATATTTACATAAGATCGGAAATGAAATATACTATAAGAGAAGAAAAATAAATGTATGGATATATGAAAAAGGTTAAAATATATGAAATATGAAATACCAAAGAATTAAAGTATATGAAAAATGTCAGAAATGAAACATGTATAAAGACAAAATATATAAAATGGAAATGAAATATGTAAGGGATTAAAAGTTATAATGTAAATATTTTAATTTTCAATATAGATATTTAATTTAGTTCTTCGTAAAGGAAACAGGAAGTCTTTTAGAATCTATGTGGTCTTTTTCTTTTCTTCTTCTTTTTATGTTCTTCTTTCCTCTTCCTTTTTTCTTAACTCTCACTTTTTTTGAATGTAAGTATGTATTATGTATTATATGTTGTATTTTTATGTATATGTATATGTCTTTACGTGTATGTATATAATATTTTTAAATAATAAAACCATATATTAAAAAAAAAGGAATTCTCTTGTCAAGCCCCAGGTTAGGGGACGCTGCCTTTAATTTCTATCCACTCCAACCTACAGAGCTGTGGCCCAGTGGCAAAGGATTGTCAGAATGGCAAAGGATCTTGTTTTCACGCCAGGGACCGGGCTGCCTTCCCTTGTATCAGGCATCAAGACACTACACGGATTTTATCTGACTTGGCTGCACTCAAGACTATCCATAAATTTAACATGCTCTTAAGATGATTAGTAAAACGGGGGGCTGTTTTTGCTTACAACCCTAATTTAGGGCTGCAGGCTGGGTTTGCGTCAGGCTAAGCAGCCGACCCTCTTAGCCAGGAGTGTACTAGGATGTTAGCACAGCTTTGGTTTCCAAAAGTACCGATTGTAACCCCCTCCATGCGCAATAAATTTTGGGGAAAATCCCACAAATGCTGGCACTCTTGTTTCCAATTTAAATGCAAACAGAATCCCGCAACATTAGACCCTGGGCCTGCGGATGTGTTTTCTTTCAACTGGAGAGCATAGGGCTACCAAATCTAACCAGGCAGAGAGAGAGAGAGAAAGAGAGAGAGCTTGTTAATCATGATTTTTTTTTAAAAAAAAAATGTTCATAGTGGAATAAAATGGAATCTGCATCCACTCTGGTGTTAAGCAGAATTAACTTGGAGATCAGCAAAGTGTTATTGTAATAGGGCACAGCGTGCACACAGATACCAAAAAGAATGACAAAGCATATGCATGGACCCCATTGGGAAGGCTTTGGCATGGCCCTATTGGCCCAGATACTGTTTTTGTGGGTGCCTCTTTCATCAACAGACTCTCTGAGCCCCTGGGACTGAAGGGTCCTGAGACCCGTTGTTAAACGTATCGTTAACACCTTCAGCAGCAGATCCGGTCCTAGGCCTCTTGAGACATGCCCTTGGGTCTTTCCAGGGCCTTTTGGTGATGCCGGACAAGTTCCAGGTTTCCATAGAAACTGTTGCCTGGAGAGACTCTTTGTAGTAGAATTTATTCCTTTGCTCGATAATAGAAGCTGCCTGTTCCCAAGCCCAGATGATAAAAGAGAAATTCTCAAAATTCTCCCTGAGAAGGAAAAGCCATCTGGGGGGGGGGGAGGGATTCTGAAGGATACCCCTGCAATCTGCATGCAACAATCGGTCTTCAAAATTTCACACACCCCTCCAACATTGGTTAGTGCTTTTCCTTCCACTTCAGGCCACAAAGAAGAGAGGTGGGCGGTGACAAAAGTTCTGATCACCAGCTCCCATTTCAGGTCCTCAAGAAGTGCAAAAATGAAAGAGAAGACCTTTCACCAGATCACTTGAAAGGTACGCCCTTCCCCAAAGGCAAAGTGTGGTGCAGGGAATTTAAAAAAAAGCTGGGATTTCTCAGATTTATCGTGGGACCAAGAATACCAAGACGGGTAGCTGAGGTTAAAGTTTGCCAATTACTTTACAGATTTGGTTCTGTAAAATCCAGTGGTGGCAGTCTTTATTTCTTGAGTTTCTTTATGGTAGTTCCAGGTGCCATGGCTGTCATGAACGGGTGCGTGGCTTCCTGCCATTTTGAGGCAAGGGAGCACATGAAAACTGTAGCATATGCTGTCTGTAGCTTGAATCATGTCAACTGGATTTCTATTTTCTCAGTGGAAACGTTTCGCTCCTTATCCAAGGAGCTTCTTCAGTCTGAGCAAAGTTGGTAAGGGAATCCTAAATATGTTTCTAGGTAGCTGTGTGACCTTACACCTGGGGTCATGGTTATATTGAGATGTTATTTTTAAGTCCTTTTACCATCTAAAGGAGGATCGTTAAGATCACCATGCTGCTGTTGAGCTTGTGAAATGGTCTTAATCTTCCTAGGCACAGAAGACAGAGCCGGGAGAAAGATGGGAGAAAGATTGTGCCTGAGGCCCCCACCTCTATTCAAGGAAGGATTTTCCAAGTTGGCATAAATGGATTCCTTGACCTCTCTCTCAAACCACCTATCTTCTCTGTCTAAAATGTGAACATTAATGTCCTCAAATGAGTGTCCTTTTCCCTTTAAATGAAGATAAACTGCTGACTCTGGTCATGCTCTAACCTGAATTTAACGTAGCTTTCAAAGAAGAACTTCAGAGCTCCTTTTGCCCACAACCAGGAAAACGGGGGAAAGCCATGCCTTGCCAGTTTGCATCACCACGTCTCACTGCGCAGCCGTTGGGCTTCACCCAAATGCTATGAATAGTCCTTAGCCAGCAAAGGTTACTCCTGTTCTAAGTTTACCGGAGTGAACTTTCTCCTATCATTTCATCAGATCAGAAAAACCGTGATGAGCTACATTTCCACTGTGTTAAGTACAGGAAGAGAAGCAATATTTATTGGATTTATACCCCACCTTTCTTTCAGGAATTTCTAGCTTTGTAACGCATGTTTTCCTAAAATGTGAAATTCGGACTGCACCTTACAAGATGTAAATGCCCTTTTCATGGCAAGGCTTACTCCTTAGAAAATGTGTTGACAGAGAACATGGTACCTTTCTTTCGGGAGATCGTTAACGGGGCCTAGAAAAGAAAAGATGGGGTGACTAGATGCAAAAGATAACACTTCTGCATTTGAAGTGTTTTATTTATTTATTTATTTATTTATTTATTTATTTATTTATTTATTTATTTTCTATCCCTTTATTATTTTTTATAAATAACTCAAGGTGGTGAACATACCTAATACTCCTTCCTCCTATTTTCCCCACAACAACAACCCTGTGAGGTGAGTTGGGCTGAGAGAGAGGGACTGGCCCAAGGTCACCCAGCTGGCTTTCACGCCTAAGGCGGGACTAGAACTCTCTGTCTCCTGGTTTGCTATTGGCCTAGGGCTGAGAGACAGGGATTGGCCCAAGGACACCCAGCCGGCTTTTGTGCCTAAGGCGGGACTAGAACTCTCAGTCTCCTAGTTTCTAGCCTGTTGCCTTAACCACAAGACCAAACCGGCTGTTTGAAACTGGCTCTTATCTCTTTGAAATGTTCTTCATTTTGGCTGCTTGTCCTCCGCCCTTCAAACTGTCTCAGCTCTGGCCATTCAGGATAAGGGGCTGCTTCAATTGAGGAAATGAATTGCACTTAAGCTCAAAAGACACTGTAGGACAAGAGCTCTGTTAATCAGGAGTTAAAAAACAGGAGGCATGCGGGAGCACTTTTTTCAGAACAACACACGTCATTAATCAGGATCAGGATGCCCTCCGTACAGTCACTCATGCCCTGGTCATCTCCCACATAGACCATTGCAATGCGCTCTACATGGGGCTACCCTTGAAGAGTATCCGGAAACTTCAACTGGTCCAGAATGCGGCTGCCCGCGCAGTTATTGGTGCTCCAAGATCAGCACATGTGACACCTCTGCTGCGCGAGCTGCATTGGGTACCTGTGTGCTTCCGGGTCCAATTCAAGGTGTTGGTTATCACCTTTAAAGCCCTACATGGCATGGGACCAGGCTACCTGAGGGACCGTCTCATCCCCATAACATCGAACCGTCCCACTCGATCATTTAGAGAGGGCATGCTGCGGATCCCGTCGGTAAGGGAATTTCACCTGACGGGATCTAGAAAGCGGGCCTTCTCTATAGTGGCGCCCACCCTTTGGAATATGCTACCCCCGGAGGTGAGGCAGGCCCCATCGCTCCCGGCCTTCAGGAAGAACTTAAAGACCTGGTTCTGCCACCTTGCGTGGGGGGGGGGAACAGTTCCTCTTGGGGATGGCTGGTGCCATAGTGCCCTTTTAAACATCAACCCATCACATCTTGGATTTTGTATTTAGTTAATTACTATTGTATTATGGAGTAATATATGTTGTTTTAACTGTTGAATTTTAATTCCCGATTTTTGTAAACCGCCCAGAGTCCCCCTGTGGGGAGATGGTGCGGTAAATATAAATTGAACCATAAATAAATAAATAAATAAATAAATAAATAATTAAAGGCATAAGCTTCTCCTTCTCCTTCATCCAAGTTTAAATACTGCATCCCTTTAGCATCTGATAAAGCGAACTGCAGCTTACAGAAGCTTATGCCTTTTAATAAAATGTATTTCTTTGAAAAGGCACTGCTGGCTCTTTTTTTCCCATTATGAGCCCAATAGGGAAGCCCTGCCTGTTGCTGAAGAAGGAAAGGCAGCTAGCTGGGAAAAGCAGGTTGGAGTATTGAAAAGAGAGATCTGCAAGAAGGATCTCCCGGCAGTTAATGGTTTAGTTAAACTTTAGCGTGGCCTTTTCTATATGTACATAACCAGGGAACCTTGGTTTCTGTTAGCACAGGGTGGGTGGAGTTCGGGGAGAGGGGATGCAAGGCGCCCTCACTTGATTGGCTGGGGCTTTTTTTCTGCAGATCCATTGTGGTGCTTTGAAATAATCCTTTGAGCTGGGAAGATTGCTCCCCCAGACCTCTCCAGCCTGTCCCCCCCCCCCCATCATGAGGTTGCTATTTTGAAAACTTGCAGCAGCCTGGCTTACTCAGATGTTTGAACAGCAGTAGCCAGGCGAGTTTCCTTTGCCTAACACCCAAAACGGGGTTGCTGCTTGTTAAAACAGGTCAAAAGAGACTGTAATCATGTTTGTCTGGTGGAAAGAATGGAAAAGAGTCCAAAGGCAGAAAAAAACCCCCCATAACTAAAGATTGTATCTCTCAAATTTCTTTTGATTGTTGTTTGCTGTGTCAGCAGTGCTGTGAGGGATCATTTAACTGTCTTGATAAGAGAGTCAGATTTAGATAGGAATCATTTAGTTGCTTTCTCCAAAACAAATTCGCTGGCTGAACTGTATTTAGAACAGTGTTTCTCAACCTTGACAGCTTTGACGGCGAGGCTCCCTCCCTACTTTTGAAGTGCTAAAGTAGAGGGGCCCTCCTTTGCTTATAGATCTATAAATAAACAAGATGTTAGTTGAATTCTCTGACCCTGTGTGATTAATTGGACTAAATTGTACCGGATTCAACAAACCTTCCTGCTTTGGGGACTACAGCTTGAAGATGTGTGGACTTCAATTCCCAGAATTCCCCAGCCAGCATGCTGGCTGGGGAATTCTGGGAGTTGAGCTCCACATCTCTTAAAGTTGCCAAGTTTGAGAAACACCAATTTAGAGCCTTTCTGTCTGGCTCCCTTGACTTCTGCCCGAAATTTGTAATTTTAAGCATGCTTAAAGGGGAAACGTTCATCCAAGTCATATCAGAAATATGAATTTATCTAATGTTGTATGTTTCAACCAATACCTTCACAGAACTTTAAACAGTCACCCAAAATGTGCCCTTTTCCAACTTTTGCAATGCAGCTCAACCTTAATATTTCAGAAATACATATCAGGGGATTATTAAGATTAGTCATGTCTTGTCTTTCAGGAGCAGCTTACAAGCAATCTAAAGCATCATAAATAAAAATTCAAGAGACATGATTGGAAAACAAACCAAAGAACCTTTAAGGATACTTTCTGCCGAGCGGTTGGTGGAAATGGCCCTAAGGTCTGGGGAAGACCCAGTCTACAAATGCTGCAAGGCTGGATCAGAGAGAGGCATAGAACTTGGATACCAGCCTGGATTGCAGAAATCTAGGTGAAATAACAGCAGTGATGCTGTTAGAGGGCAGCAGGGAGAAATATAAAACTGCTTGTGGCAGTCCCATGGTTTTCAGCCCAGATAGAACAGCTGATCAGTAGCATGATCTGAGATCAGCCACTGATGGTTGCCAAGGCTGCTGTCTTCCCATATAGGTATGTAGGCAAACCAGCTCGGCCACTGATAGGCTGGGTTCGCTTGGCTGGAACTCCTATATTTCAGCTGTGACTCACGGTGCTTCTCTGTTGGCAGGTTTCCTCGGTTCAGAAGAACCAAGCTGGGGATGTGGGATTGAACGTAGGCTGGTCAACTGTTACGTAGCTGCTTCCTGTGACTTTAACTGTAGCTTAATGTGCAAGCTGGGGATGAGGAAGGTTTCAAAAGCTGATCAGCCGCAATGTAGAGCGAGGCAGAGGGGTGTGAGAATCTATTACTGAAACGGTGCCTTGGGTCATTTTAGCTCTGAGAAAACTCCAGGGGTTTCAGCCACCTTTTGACAAATCTTAGGAAGCTGGGCCAAGGTTAAAAGTGGATATAAATAGGGCCGTCATCGCTGAGTTGCAGACATCCAGATAACACTAGATGGCAGCAGATAGAGAAAAGCCTAATTCTTTGCTGGCATCTAGTGGCTGTTTGGAGCTGTGCAGCTCGGATTACCCAGATATAAAAGACCTTTTGAAATTCAACATGCTGGCTGGGGAATTCTGGGAGTTGAAGTCCACATATCTTAAAGTTGCCAAGGTTGAGAAACACTGCTGTAGAGTGCTGGAGAGGACTCTAAAATGAAAAGGGAAACACTCATACACACTTCCCCTTGGCTCCCTGAAAAACAAATAATTGCACATTGCCCACACACTACTTGGGACAATTGCTCTGAAATTTATTTATTTATTTAATTTAATTTTTATCCTGCCTTTATTATTTTTATAAATAACTCAAGGCGGAGAACATACCTAATACTCTTTCCTGCTCCTATTTTCCCCACAACAACAACCCTGTGAGGTGAGTTGGGCTGAGAGAGAGTGACTGGCCCAAGGTCACCCAGCCAGCTTCCATGCCTAAGGCAGGACTAGAACTCTCGGTCTCCTGGTTTGCCATTGGCTCCTTCCTAGGGCTGAGAGAGAGGGACTGGCTCAAGGTCACCCAGCCGGCTTTCATGCCTCAGGCGGGACTAGAACTCTCGGTCTCCTGGTTTGCCATTGGCTCCTTCCTAGGGCTGAGAGACAGGGACTGGCCCAAGGTCACCCAGCCGGCTTTCATGCCTATGGCGGGACTAGAACTCACAGTCTCCTGGCTTGCCATTGGCTCCTTCCTAGGGCTGAGAGAGAGGGACTGGCCCAAGGTCACCCAGCCGGCTTTCATGCCTCAGGCGGAACTAGAACTCTCAGTCTCCTGGTTTGCCATTGGCTCTTTCCTAGGGCTGAGAGACAGGGACTGGCCCAAGGTCACCCAGCCGGCTTTCATGCCTAAGGCGGGACTAGAACTCACAGACTCCTGGTTTCTAGCCCACCACCTTAACCAGTAGACCAAACTGGCTCAATTGTCTTCTTTGCTGAACTTTGAATGCAAACTTTCTTTCACTAAGTAAAAGGAGTAAAAAGAAAGGAGGGGAGAAATACTTTCAGCCTTGCAGCATTCCGTTGATGTAACCTTCCAATAAAGTACTCACGGCTGTGTTTCTTCCCTGGACTCCCTCAAAGGGCTAGCAAGCAAGATAGGGCTGCTTGGACTAGGGTTGGTTTGAATCAGGCCCCGTCAGGCTGAATCAGGCTACAGAGCTCAGGGGTGACTTCTCCAAGCCCAACTAACCTGAAATGGTTGAGCAAGGATTCTATGATTCTACGAAGGTTGGCTTGGTTAGTACTTAGATGGGACACCAGCAGGAAATCTCAGGGCTGTAGGCTAGACGGGGAAAGAAAAATAAATCTGTAAGACGACAGCAGCAAGTGGTGAAACCACATGTTTATTGCTGCCAACAAGGTTAAAAGGTAAAGGTTCCCCCCGCACATTTGTGCAGTCGTGTCCGACTCTAGGGGCCGGTGCTCATCTCCGTTTGTTAGCCAAAGAGCCAGCGCTGTCCGAAGATGCTTCCACGGTCATGTGGCCACATGATGCGCGCAGAACGCTGTTACCTACCCACCGAAGTGGTACCTATTCATCTACTTGCATTTGCATGCTTTCGAATTGCTAGGTTGGCAAGACCTGGGGCTAGTGCGGGAGTATGTATGCTAGTGTGGTACACATACAGGTAGTCCTCGCTTAACGACCACAATTGGGACCAGAATTTTGGTTGCTAAGCAAAGCAGTAATTAAAGTCATTCTTTAGAAGTTTAAAATTAAACTCATATTAGTTCTTAAAACTTCAGTAGCCATTGTGAAAACAAACATTGTTAAGTCATTGCATTAATTAAACTGGCTTGTGATTCCCCCAGAATCTGGCCAAGGTGGATATTTCTGTCACCATCCTAGAGGAAGTAAGTTGAATCTCTCAGAAGCATGTTTGCTAGATTTCTACGTATGTGCCATCATGTGCCAGCTCTATGCCACCTATTCCATCAAGTCAGTGTCAACTTAATGGTTAGAAAATAATATGGCTGTAAGAAAAGGTAAAGGTTCCCCCCGCACATTTGTGCAGTCGTGTCCGACTCTAGGGGCCGGTGCTCATCTCCGTTTGTTAGCCGAAGAGCCAGCGCTGTCCGAAGACGCTTCCGCGGTCATGTGGCTGGCATGATGCGCGCGGAACGCTGTTACCTTCCCACCGAAGTGGTACCTATTGATCTACTTGCATTGGCATGCTTTCGAATTGCTAGGTTGGCAAGAGCTGGGGCAAGTGCAGGAGCTCACTCCGTCATGCGGGGCTAGGGTCTCGAACTGCCTAACCTGTGATCTTCCGATCGACAAGCCTGGCGTCTTACCCGCTGAGCCACCACGCCCCTTGCCAACAAGGTTACGTGCTGCCTTTTGAAAGTTCCCAAATACCTCTCTGTTGGTCTGATGAAGAATCACCACTTACTTAGCCCAACTGTTGCAGGCAGGGCTGAAACCGGTCACGTCCTCCAACTCCCAGCTGGCTTCAGGGCACCCAGCTGTCTTTAGGCTCACTTCATGGCTATATTTGGAGAGGAGAACCGAGCCGTGTCTCTCAGCATGTTTCACAGGCAGCGTTTTCCCCAGAGCGTAGCTTTCTTCATGGTCCTAGCAAAACTCCAATCAGGCCCCAAAGGAGGGAAGAAGAACCATGCTTTGTGTCCAGGGGCCCACCTCTCTCTGTTCCGGTGTGCAATGCCAAAAAGGCTGGATGTCAATCTTGTTTCTTGCTCTTTGGATCACGTTGGAAAATTTGCTTTAGGTTTATTTCAGGGCTTCTGGCCTTGAGGAGGGAGTGTTCCCCACTCCTCTGTTCTGAGACATATTCAAGAGTTTGCTTTAGCCCTAAGGACTAGAAACTTAAGGCTATTAAAATGAAGGCTGTCATTCTTGGAATGCTAAGGCAAGCTTTCCTAGAACTGATCCTAGATAGCAGCAGGCCAGAGAAGGAACATCTTCAGTGTTTCCCTTCTGTTTTTTTTCTACTATTTAATAGCTGGATTAAAAAGACCCCCTTTATTTTACAAATCAGATATCATAATGTAACAGTGTGCTTCATCTCTGTACTACAAATTGCATATTCTGGTCTGCCTGCAGATATGCATAACTATGTTCACGTATGATTTTCAGAATGTATTTTAAAGCTGTACATTTCCCTGTAAATAATAACAACATAGATAATTGGGGTAGTAATTGTAGTAAAATTAATTCAGTTAGTACCTGTAAATATATGTGTTGTATTTCGCTTTTAACTATTCTGCTTTGAGCCCATATATTGCAAAGTTTCTGCACCCCTCACCAGAACATGTCTATGGGTCTGTTCTGAACAGAAAACGGCTTTTCTGGGGTTTGTATATTAGATCCAGCAATGGATTCTCGGATTCTTGGGAGAGATTTATTTTGCAACCTATTCTCTTATTTACACCGCATAAAGAGCTGCAAGTTATTATTTCGAGTGAGAGATACAGTTTGTATCAGGTTGTCTACTTTTGATTGTGTGAGAACGAACTTTCAAGGGTGGGCCAGGAAGCTGAGCGTGTGCGCCAATCAAAATCAGTGTGATAAATGAAGCTTCTTTCCCACCACAGATCTCACTCCCCTTTCAGTAGCATCCTGATTGTTTAAGACTTTTTGGGGATTTCTCAGAGTTGCTTATAACTTCAGTAACTTGGACAGTTCCAAGGGTTATTTATAATTTCTGTACTGTTCTGTGGCATTCTAGAAGCTGCAGAAGCTTCTGTGGACCTTCCGTGGCACCTATTTGAGGTTCTGTAGGCCTCGGTCTCCCCCAGGTCCCAGATCTCAGCCCCAGTCCTCTCCATCATCCATTCCACCATATCTTGTCCTGGGATCCCAATCTCCATCCCTCTCTTTTTCCTAGGCATGTATCTCCTTGTTCGGCCTTTCCAGGAGAAAGATCTCAAACTCTCCATGGTATGGGTCCTCTCCTTGGCCTGACTCCAAGTTACTGGGCTGTCAGCTTGCTTATTTCATTTGCACAGAGTACATTCTAACTTCTTGAGTCTGCAGGCCCATCCCAACCTATCTATCCTACACAGACACAGACACAGACACAGACACAGACACAGACACAGACACAGACACAGACACACACACACATATAGTATTCCAGGCTAACCTTATTCTTTCCTTGTATTTTTCAGAGACAGGCCCTAAATTTGAATATAGCGGAGGAACATCACTTTAGCAAAATATTACAGGTTCATGCAACTTTATGGACTAGATATTTACTATGGCTTAATTCCTGCAAGACTGTATGTTGCATTAAAAAGCCCTGCACACCTGTCACAGTTTGGGCTTTGGTCAAAATGTGAGAGCGTGCCCCAAGCTTCTTTGTTGGATCCACTGGAACAGGTTGATCTGGCAGAGGCTCTGGAAACTGGCTGCAAAGAGTCTATGAAGGTTCTCAGTCATCCAGGTGGAATTGTCTGTAGCTTGAATCATGTCAACTGGATTTCTATTTTCTCAGTGGAAACGTTTCGCTCCTTATCCAAGAAACCAAACAACCTTTGTACAGGAGGATGGCCCAACACAGGAGAAGTAACACCACAGGACCAGAGTCAGCAGTTTATCTTCATCTAAAGGAAAAAGGACACTCATTTGAGGACATTAATGTTCACATTTTAGGCAGAGAAGATAGGTGGTTTGAGAGAGGGGTCAAGGAATCCATTTATGCCAACTTGGAAAATCCTTCCTTGAATAGAGGTGGGGGCCTCAGGCACAACCTTTCCCCCATATTCCTCCCTGCTTTGTCTTCTGTGCCTAGGAAGATTAAGACCATTTCACAAGCTCAACAGCAGCAGGGTAATCTTAACGATCCTCCTTTAGATGATAAAGGGACTTAGAAATAAACATCTCAAAATAACCATGACCTAGCCCCAGGTGCAAGGTCACACAGCCACCTAGAAACATATTTAAGGATTCCCTTACTAACTTTGCTCAGACTGAAGAAGCTCCTTGGATAAGGAGCGAAACGTTTCCACTGAGAAAATAGAAATCCAGTTGACGTGGCTGCAAAGAGGTGGAAAGGTTTCGATGATGTCGTTTGGTCACAAGATCCTGCCATAAGGAAGCGGATTTTCTGCTACATGATTAGAGGCAGGTTGCTTTTGTTGAATTCACTTTGGCTGGTGGAAAATAAATACATAAACACATGGCAGAGTTTCGGTTTAACATAGTAATGGAGAGGAGAAAATATTATGGCAACTCTGACCCTCTGCTTTTGAACCCACCCACTCCTTTCCTGCCTCTCTTCAATTTGTGCAAAAGCTTTTGGTGCACAATTATCGAGAAGTGTGTTTGAGAATAAGGGATAGGAAATAAAATCAGTCGCATAGGTGCCAATGGCTTACATGGAACTCATATATTGCTTATCCCAAATACGTCTGGGAATCTGGACTCCAGAGGATACCTAAAGGTTAATTGGGCCCTGGGACTGATGTGATGTTTGTCGACAAATCTGTTGCTGTTCTCATCAGTTGCTGTTATGTGTATTTTCTCTTGTTTAATTGTCTGTGAATTTCCATGTTAGCTGCCCAGAGATGCTGTTGTGAGATGGGGAGCCATAAGAATGGATTAAATGAATGCATAAACAAACACCACCTTTAAAACGTCTTCTTAATTTTAATGCAAGCGCCAAGCATCGCCCCAATCTAAGGGTTTAACTTGGAGGGACCCCTCTGCAAAATGATGCTAATTAACCATAGCAGAGGAATTTTTAGTCTGGCGCAGTGGGAAAAAGTAGTGTTTCTCTTAAGTATCAATCTTAAACCTGTTGTTGTTGTTATTCACATTGGCTCTCCTCCACCTTCCCATAAGGGCCGCGAAGCAGTCTGAAATCCAACCGGTGAAACCTACCCCCAGCCCATGTCAAGGCCGGGAGAGCGGGGCGTGCGTGAGCGAGCCTGTGTACCTCTCGCCCGCCTGGCAAGTCCGGAAGGCTGACCAGCCCGGGTCCTGCGGGCCGACCGAGGGACTCCGCGCGACTGAAGGCACGGGTGCTGGATCGGGCGCGCGCTAGGACCCAGGGCCGCCGCCCACAGCCGGGGCAGACACACCTGTTTTCCCAGCTCCGTACCAACAGAGGGGGCGGACGGAGGAGCGCGCGGCCGTCCGGGCTCCGCTCGCGGCAGCTGCCGAGCCCCGGCGTCGCTTGCGACCTGCTCGGCCCGGCGAGGCGGCGGCTGCGCATCCCGGGGCTCCGTTCCAGAGAGGGCACGCCTGCCCGAGAAGCCGCGATACACGGGGGCCGGGCTACCCACGTGGGCTTGCGAGAAACCGGAGGAAAGAAGCCGGCTTCCGAGCGGGCAGCCGCGCCCGGCCCCCAGGGACTCGCCTGTCCGCCGAGAGCCGGAGCGCCGCGAGAGAACCGGCCCGGGGGCCACCCCGGCGAAGTCCGCGCCCCCCGCGCGTCTCTCTTCCACCTGGATCGGCCTCTCGGCGCCGTCTACCCGGCGCTCCGGTTTAGCAGCTTTCGCGAGGCGCCGCCTCCGTCCCGCCCTTCCAGCTTTGTGCCCGGCGCTCGGGACTAGCCGCGGACTCAGTCTTGCTCTTCCGTCTGTGAAATGGGCGCGCTTGGAAACCGGGAAGCTGCCGGCGCCGCCGCCTTCTTGGGGCGCTTTTCTGGCCCTGCCGGCCGTTTCCTCGGCAGTCTGGACTCCCCGCTGAAAAGTGGCTGAAAAGGAGCTTCGGTTGCATTTCGAAGGGAGGCTTTTCCAGCCGTGGGGAGCGCGGTCACCTGCTCTCCGAATCCCAGCCAGAGGCTCCTTTGCGGGCTGGGGGACAGCCGCGGGCTGGAGAAGCTGCAAGAGGAATGGGCCCCGGGAGGGCTGTGGTGACCGACTCCTCCTGGGAAATATGCTCCGACCACTCCCTCAGGAGGACCCGAAACCGTCCCCGCAAGGTTTTGCACAAAGTGGCCTCCCAGGTGGTCACCAAGACCAACCCGCCGTTGGGCATCCTCTTCACCACCTTCTTGTACTGCGGGGAGCTCGTGTCGGCCTGCCTGGTGAGCGCCTCCTACAGCCGCTCCAATGACCACTTCTGGATGTTGCTGACCCTCCTGCTCCTGCTGCTCTCGGCCGTCATGGTCCAGCTCACCCTCATCTTCGTGAACCGGGATCTGACCAGCGACAAGCCTTTCATTCTTTTCATGCACCTGCTGCTGCTGGGCCCCCTCATCAGGTGAGTGGCGGGAACCCTTTGCCACCCCAAAACTTGGCTCCTCAACTTGGCTCCAGCAGCAGAGCGCCAAGCAGGGCCCAAGAGGCCCGGCTTCCCCAGGCTGTGCAGGAATCAGCTTGCCCAGAATCCACAGCCAGCTTTAAGTTGTCTCCCAAATACATTGGGATGCTTGCAGCTTGCGAGAAACTAGAGAAGTTATGCTTGGTGGGTTGTGCGGATGGATAGGGAGCCTTTCTGGTTGTAAAAGTGCCCTATTCTGAATTTTCTGGGTTGGGCCAGATGCTTGCGGCTGCCAGACATGATACTAAGGGGGGGGGTTCATGCGTTACACCAAGCCATGGTTTATTTAAGCATAGTTTAATGGGTTAGGTTCACACATTGCACCAAATAGTTAATCAGGGTTTTGTCAATCATAGCGGCTGGCTGGATGCTAAACCAAGGACCCAGCCTACATCCCGACCAGTACAAGCCAAAATTAAGCGATCTGCACGATCTGCTTGTGCTTCTTAAGACGGGCAATGGGAGGGGTCAGAAGCTGTGACCCACTTTGGAAAATGTTGATCTGAATGGGAGGACTAAAGTCCTCCTCCTGTCTGAGATCAGAAGGTGTCTGACTTTGCTTCCTTCAAAAACCAGTCCATAGCTCAGCTGTGTCCCCTCCCCCCCCCCCCCCACAACACGCTCATTTTGCTAAGTGCAGTTCTGGATATTTGTCCTTGATTTTGCTCTGCTAGAAGCCAAGAGGGAGCTCCAGTTTGGAAGCGTTCTCTGTGGAGGAATGTTGATCAGAAACGAAGGTTGCGCTTCTGCCCTTTCACCAGGAGGGAATGTGATCTTCCCAGAATGTTTAGCATGCCCAAATGCCCTGGGGAGATGCTAGAATAGAAGATATGCCTGAAGTTAGGAAGGCCGAGAACTTCTTTGCTGAGCCTCCAACATCGAGGGTGATGGACATGTATGGAAGAAGGAGAATTCCACGTTGGGCACCCTTCAGGAGGTTATTAAACTCTGCCTGTCCAGCAAATTACTTTGGGGATGTTTTTCTTCAATGCATCCTTTGAGGGGGGCAAGTCCCCTTTTAGATGGGTGCTCCTAAGTTCCTCTCTTCTTGGTGATGTGAAGGATTCCCCATGTCAACTGCATTTTTTAAATGCAAGATCAAAGATTGCTTGTTGACTCCATTATGCCTCCAAAGATACTACATGCTGAACTTGAAATCTAGGTTGACAAAACAGAATTGCAACATTGGCCTGGTGACATCATGGCAACTCATGATGTTATTTTGAGAGAATGGTGGCTTCTACCCCATGCAATGAACTCTCACCCAACCTTCTCCTTTCTACTTCCCGTGGTCCTGTTTCCACAGGTTCCAGCAGCCCGTAACTACTTTAGCTGGGTCAAAAGCACCCATCTGGAGAATGGAATCCCTGCCCACCTTTCCCTGAAGGTGCCTGATACCTTGTCAACCTTTGAACCAGGAGAGGACCAGCCAGGAGAGTTTGTCCTTTCCAGATCACTTGAAATAGGACCAGGAAAGATGCTGGCCAGCTTTTTAAAATGAGGGTTTGTTTGTTTGTTTAGAGAACTTGTGTTATCAGGCTTCTTCAGTTTGATAACATTCTCAAGGAAGGTTACACATTCGGATAAAAGCAAGGTAAACATTATACTAGGGGAACAGGCCTTTTGACTCAAGCGAGAAGCAGGCCGAGTTCTTCCAGTTTATTTCAGAGGGTCAGCCCTTCAAGGTAGGCCAGGTCAAGAGACAGATGCCGTAGGGATTCCAGGAATAATACTTAGGGAATAAAAACAGGGTCTGGAACGTCTGCCCAAGCTTCTCTCTGTCCCTTCTTACAGTAAACAAAACCAAGGTGGGGTTATTCTGAGTTTCTTTCTCGCAGTTGCTTCAGCCTTTGGACTGTGCAGTCGCTTCTCCAAGCGGCTCTTGGAGAAGTTCTTTCATGCCACAGTCACCTCTAAATTCCTTTTTATTGGGGTTGGAAATTGAGGTCCTCCAGATTTTGCTGAGCTTCCGTCTTCAGCTGCTAGGAGTCCTGGTTTTCCGCCTCCAGTCTGTTCCTTGATCCTTTCTAGGAGGCAACACTGCCGTGAGGCATCTGCATTGATCTTGTGCTAGATGGTTATTTGGGGGATGATGCAGAGATCACCTGAGGGGGAAGTGGACGGATCTGATTGTCTTGGGGCATGACCTGTAGGAAACCAGTGGGCAGGGCAAAGAGGAGTGTTTTTGCTCTCTGTCCTAATTCAGCAAGGTAGTATTAACCCACTGTATTTGATTGGTTGTAAATTCAAGATGTATGAAAGATGTAGCTTCTCTACAGGTAGTCCTCACTTAACAACCATTCGTTTAGTGATGGTTCAGACTTACGACGGTGCTGGAAAAAATGACTTACAGCCGGTCCTCATACTTATGGCCGTTGAACCATCCCCACGGTCTCATGATCACGGTTCGCATTTATGACCGTCACCGTGTCCCGTGGTCATGTGATCGCCATTTTCTACCTTCTCAGCTGGCTTCTGGCAAGCAAAATTAATGGGGAACCACGTGATTCCCTTAACGACCACATGGTTTGCTTAACGCCCATGGTGATTCGCTTAATGACTGCCCCAAAAAAGGTAGTAAAATTGGGTCGGATTTGCTTAATGACCGCTCTGCTTAGCGACTGAAATTCTGGGCCCAATTGTGGTTGTTAAGCGAGGACTACCTGTACTTGGTAGCTTCAGGATGGATAAAAGGAAGGCACTTAGTTTTTACAAAGTGTGAGGCCAGCTGCTAGCTGTCCATTAGACCAAACTATTTAAACTATTTATCACAGTAACTAAGCAAAGTCTCTCCCAATCACAGAGGTCTCAGTAGGAGACCACCCCAGCCAATTCCATCTGGCCTTGGCTGCAATCAGGAAATTCCAGGGGCTGCAAGATGGACTGGGCAGTGTAAAACGAAATAAAGGCAAATCAAATCCACAGCAGGCAAAGGCAAACCATTTCCTTATTACTGCCAAGAAAAACAGCATGGGTATGTCCATGAGGTCACCAACTCCATTTGAAGAAAACTTTCCCCTAAATGAAGGAGCTTCCTGAAAATCTGGCATGCGCCCCTCCCAGCTCCGAACATTGGCACTAAAGAGTGTTTTTATATCTGAGAGGAGGAAAGGAGATGGTTAAAATTATGGGGAATAATGGCAGTTGCCATTTTTTACATCTTGAACTGAGTCAAAGATTTTGCTCTAGCTTCTCCCACTTCTTTGCTCTGGCCTTGCTTGTTTGGGGGAATGTGGCCCGCAGCCCACTCAGCCTAAAAAAAGGTGGATCTCCTTGCTTTCGTATCCTGGTTTGCAAAGACATTTGACAGACCAATGCTGGAAACGGGGCTGAATTCTGTGAATTCCCCCATGTGGTATCCTCTAGCTGGGTTGGAGTTCAGCTCCCATAATCCCCAGCCGCACCAAGTTGAAGTTCAGAACAGATGGAGAGCATGACTTCCAGTGGGGGATTGGCAACTCGAGACGTGTCTCTGCGAGCTCCGCGGTTGACCCGGCAACACGGACTTTTTTGGGCTCAGGCAGGATTTCCTAGAGCCCAGAAGTGTTCTCCGGATTAAGGAGAACCCCAGGAATTACCCCATTTCTCCTCCGGACGGCTGGAAGCAGCCAGAAGACCGCAAAACAGCATTTTGCGATCCACTGGTAAGCTAGCAGCTGGGAGGCAGGGATTGCCATCATTTCCTAAGCCGTGTTGAAGCCTTAAACGACTCAAAAGCTGCCCACCCCATTTCTAAAACACCTTTTTTTAAAAATTATTATTAAGGAGAGGCTCTTTGCAACAAAGAAATGTGGAATCTTTTGATGGTTTTGGAAGTTATTAATTTGTTAATTTGGCTTTTTTTTCCTAAATATACAGTATATTTTTTATACAGTATATATATATTTTTGCACTGAAGATATTGCCTAGTCTGGCAATGAAACATCTGCAAGAAAACAACAAGGCTCAGAGAGCAGCAAGGACTCCACAGTATATATTTTTCCTCACTTTTTTCTTCTTAACTTTCACCTGTTTACTGTCACTTTTTTCAAAGTCTGAAGGATTACAAAAGAATTATCCACTTCTTTGAATTTGCGGAGCTGAGCTTTGATCTATCAGCTTTCCCCCTGAGAAACGGCTTTGTTTACCTTTATTCTTACACACACACACACACATACCCATTAACACTTTTTTTCTGAAAGACAGTCTTTTGTCTAATATCCTGAGGCACTGGAGCAGAGCTTTCCAAACTCTGTGTGGCGACACAAAAGTGTGTCGCCCCACACAGTCTGGTGTGTCGCCACACAACCCGGAAGCGCTGATCATCATCAGCGCTTCCGAGTTTTCCCGCGGTGACACACCAACGGCGGCGTGCAAAAAGCCAAAAGCGGCAGCAGCGCTTCCAGGTTTTTGCGCGCTGCCGCAATGGCGGCACTTCTGGGTTTTCCCACGGCAACACACGCCACGGGAAAACTTTGGAAAGCCCTGCACTAGAGGGCACCATAACCTTCCGTGGAGAGATATGGAAGATTTTAAAGATATTTTTAAGGAGCTGTACCTCAAGATTACTTATGCTTTGGACCATCTCTTAGAACGTTATTTGGAAAATAAGGTCCCGGTCTCAAAGAAAAAAATGAGGAGTAAGGTCCCAAAGCCAAAAAGTGAAGGGAAGAAGATTCACCTCTGGAATGTTAATTTTGAAGAAGGAAAAGCTTTGGGTGTAAAAGGGGCGGAAATGGCTGCATTCTAGGAATATCAAGATCAAAGACAAGATTTAAGCCTCAAGGGATGGAAGGTCCTTGAAGATGAGTTGGACTTTACAAGGCAGGTCAAGGATTGCAAGGAGAAAGGCTTGTGTGGAACATTGAGATATATAAATGGCTTAGTTTACTTTGAAGTGGGTTAACTGTTTAATTGTGTTTATTAGGATGGTCTTTTAAAGGTTTAGGCAGATGTTTTTGCTTTTGGGATAATGTATTTACCTTGGGTAAAAGGATATTAATAAGGTTATTGTTTAAATATGTAATGGAGATATCATGTTTAACTATATAAATGTCTGTAGCTTGAATCATGTCAACTGGATTTCTATTTTCTCAGTGGAAACGTTTCGCTCCTTATCCAAGGAGCTTCTTCAGTCTGAGCAAAGTTGGTAAGGGAATCCTAAATATGTTTCTAGGTAGCTGTGTGACCTTACACCTGGGGTCATGGTTATATTGAGATGTTATTTTAAGTCCTTTTATCATCTAAAGGAGGATCGTTAAGATCACCATGCTGCTGTTGAGCTTGTAAAATGGTCTTAATCTTCCTAGGAACAGAAGACAAAGCCGGGAGAAAGATGGGAGAAAGATTGTGCCTGAGGCCCCCACCTCTATTCAAGGAAGGATTTTCCAAGTTGGCATAAATCCTTCCTTGAATAGAGGTGGGGGCCTCAGGCACAATCTTTCTCCCATCTTTCTCCCGGCTTTGTCTTCTGTGCCTAGGAAGATTAAGACCATTTCACAAGCTCAACAGCAGCATGGTGATCTTAACGATCCTCCTTTAGATGATAAAAGGACTTAAAATGACATCTCAATATAACCATGACCCCAGGTGTAAGGTCACACAGCTACCTAGAAACATATTTAGGATTCCCTTACCAACTTTGCTCAGACTGAAGAAGCTCCTTGGATAAGGAGCGAAACGTTTCCACTGAGAAAATAGAAATCCAGTTGACATGATTCAAGCTACAGACAATTCCACCTGGATGACTGAGAACCTTCATAGACAACTATATAAATGCTTTGGTTAGGAGTAAAATTGAAATGAGGAAGGATTAGGCTGACCATACGTCCCGTTTTGAACGGGACTGTCCTGTTATTTCACCATTTCTGGAGCGTCCCATCGTTATAGTCAAAATCAGAATTTTGTCCTGTTTTTGAAAAATCTGAGTCAGGGGTAAGCCTGCCAGGAGCGGGTCAGCCCCTGCCGCCATGCCAGATTCAGACTCAGTCGAAGGAAGACGAGCCGACCTCCGGAAGAAGCTGGCATGGTCCGAACCGGAGCTGCCGATTGGAGGCAGCCCAAAACAAGAAGCCCCTCTACCAATCAGCGCTGATTGGGTCCCAGCCGCAAACGGCGCGAGATTCCAGCCTTAAAAGGCCGAATACAGCAGGCGCCAGACGCGTACTGAGGAACGCTTCCCCGCCACCACGTGCGACCTGACACAGCCTGCCGCCGGCCGAGACCCAGTAACCGTGCCCCGGCTCGTCCTTGCCCTGGACCCAGCCTTGGAAGCAAGTATACCTGCAGCCGGAGATCCTGCCTGGAATCCTGCGGGAGCTCCGGCGTGTGGCAAGGGGCGGAGTGGTGCGGCTGAAGACCCCAGCGCGGCCGGTTCCTGCTTCTCCTGCTCGGTGGCGGCGGCAACTCTCCCTCAGCCAAGCCCGAGGGGGCCGGGGTGGCGGTGGGCCTCCGTCCTCGGCAGGAGCCGGCCGCGCTGGGGGGCTTCAGCCGCCCCTTGCCGCCCACCGGGCTGCGGGAGCTCGTATCTTTAACTGCTAATTGTGCTTCCTGCGTTATATAACAAGAAACACAGCTTTGCTGTAGGGCAGTGTTTCTCAACCTCAGCAATGTTAAGATGTGTGGACCTCAACTCCCAGAATTCCCCAGCTAGCATGGCTGGCTGGGGAATTCTGGGAATTGAAGTCCACACATCTTAACGTTGAAGTTGAGAAACACTGCTGTAGAGAGTTGCAGTCAATCACTGCTTTCTGAACTTGCTTCCTGATTCTCAGCCAATGGAGGAAATAGTATGAGAAGTTCTTCAGAGGAAATATGGTACAATTACAGGGCAAGGTGTTTATACCATATGAAGTTTCTAGCTTTGATAATTAAAAGCAGCACAAAGCACTTCCTGATTTTTTCAGCCTTCAGCTGAAATTACTGCCACCCTCGGGTGGGCTTCTGGCAATCATAATGTCCAGACAGTTGGGCTGGAAATACCAGATTCTTTATGGGAAGATATACTGCAAGTTACAGAGGAATCATTGTCACAATGGTTGCTAATCTTGATGGCTGTCTATAATGTGCAGAGGAAGAATAATTAATATCCAGTATAATTCTATGGTGACAGATTAGCAGATAATTTTGCAGTATAATTTTATTTAAACCAACTGTTTGGTTTGCCCTGATTTAAAATTAGGAAATTTTAAAAGTAAAATATGTTTTCATCAATGGAAATGACATCTGAATCATCTATTGACTCAGCTGTTGCTATACTTTTTTTATAAACTCCTAACATAGTTAATCTATAATTAAAATCTATCACAATATCAACACACATTGATGACCTTAACTAGCATTCTCAGTGCAAGTGCTGTGTTTTTATTCCATAAATATAAGATGATTAATAATCTAACTGACAGGCAAGTTAGCATGCTATTGTCTGTTGGTTTGTAGATTAATAATTTAACACGTTGGTCTCAGAGCAGCTTGTGCAATGCTCCTGAGTCAATTGTGGCACCGTGATTATAATAGGAACTAGTCCAAATCTTGGGGAAATGATTGCAGAAAGTACTTTGCAAAAAGTGGAGACTTATTTGAGGATAAGCAAAGTGCCCTCTGGGGTCAGTTAAAGTCTTTGAAAATAATTATCAAGTATTAAATTAGGGCCTGGTCCTTGCTTTTCACCATAAACAGAAAAATATTGTGGTAAAATAGTCCCACTGCACTAATTTTTATCATTTGATTTTCACTTTGGGGAAATCAGAGATTACTTGAGATGTGTGTCAGTGAATGTATCTGCATAAACAATACGCACATGTAAAGTGAACATATGAAATATTTTTCCTGATGTAGAGCTAAGCATACTGAGAAAAAAACAGATACTCAAAAGTTTTCCATGGACTGGGGGGGGCGGGGTTTGCAGGCGGGAGCCAATCGTGTGGACCAGGGGCGGGGTTTGCAGGCGGAAGCCAATCGCGCGGACAGGGGGCGGGGTTTGCAGGCGGGAGCCAATCACGTGGACCGGGGGCGTGGTTTGCTGGCGGGAGCCAATCACATGGACTGGGGGCGGGGTTTGCAGGCAGGAGCCAATCACGCGGACTGGGGGGCGGGGTTCAGAGTCCGGCATGGTGGCATAAGACCCCGTCCCGTTTTGCCATCCCAATGTCCCGTTTTTGACTCAAGGAAATATGGTCAGCCTAGGAAGAATATTTGTTTGTCTGTCTATTAAGGGGGGGAAATTTTTTTTATGTTATAAAAATAGAGCCAGTTTGGTCAAGTGGTTAAGGCTCCAGGCTAGAAACCAGGAGACCGTGAGTTCTAGTCCCGCCATAGGCATGAAAGCCAGCTGGGTGACTTTGGGCCAGTCACTCTCTCTCAGCCCAACTCACCTCACAGGGTTGTTGTTGGGAAAATAGGAGGAGGAAGGAGTATTAGGTATGTTCGCTGCCTTGAGTTATTTGTAAAAATAATAAAGTTGGGATAAAAAATAATAAAAAAACGTTTTTTATATATATATCCATTTCAAGGGAAAAATAGTGTTTTAGAGGAAATGTTATATTGAGAATGGAAATGTTTTATAGAAGTAATGCTCATTCCTGTTTGAACTAGGGTAAGAGACTGATATTGACTTATTTATATCTTTGTTGTAGAAAGTCGGAAGTTAGTATGTGTGTAGTATGTAGTAGTCTTTTTTTGTATTTTCACGCTTTTTAGTTCCTTTTTTCTCTTGTAGTACACTTTATTTCATTTCTTGCAGTTTTATGTACAGGTATTTATTGAAAGACTTAAAGCTTTGTTAAAAGGAGAACAGATGGAGAGCACCATGGAAGGACTCTAGTTGTGTTTGCACAACACAAACTAACCATCCCTGCGTTTGTTGTGAGCTTACAGTCCACTGGGTCATGCCAACCCAGAAAAATGGTTCAATTGTGTAAACTAGGCTTATACTTACTGTGATGAAACGTGTGTTGAACACAGCCAGTAAGTTAAATTTCGGATAGGTGATTCTGTGTATTAATTGAGGAGTGCAGCTTTGATGGGACACCAAAATACCTGAGTCTTCTGCAGAGGGTGTCTGCTTCTATCCCTTTCCTCTGCATGCCCCTTCAGAAAATACAACAGTGGGATCTCACTCCCTCAGCATTTGTTTTCTAGTATTATATATTTATTATTTAAATTCATGTCACCGCCCATCTCCCCCCACCAGGGGACTCTGGGCGGTTTTCTAGTAGCATCTGATGTGTCAGTCAACAAACCAGCATCCCTCTGATTGGATCTAGGAGAGGAGGTTCAGCTGTCCACCCCCTCCCTTGTTCTTTCTTTAGCCCTCTTCTGCACCCTGTTCTACCCTTCAATTTTAGCTTCCCTGCCCTCCCTTGTTGATGAGAACAGAACAAGCTTGTCTTTGGCTCTATTTTCAGCCTCAGGAGCTCAACAAAGAACCCTTCTCTGTGCTGGCTGTTTGCACAGGGCACCTCCCTTTCCTTCCAAGCTCATGGGAAGCTTTTTATGAAAGTCCTCAAGGCGGTTCACACTAGTAATGGGTTGGGTTGGGTTGGGTCGGAGCTGAAGCAACCTGAAAGGTAATTTTGGTGCTAAAGTTCATCCTGGAAATTGGCAAAGCTGTTCCATAAAGGAGGGGCCGACTGCTAGCCCTCACACCTCCAGAATTAAGCAGTAGAGTTTTGGAAAGACTTGAGCCCCAGCTCTTTCTATTTAGAAATTTAAAATATTGCCTTTTCTGGACAGCAGATTTTGGGGGAAAAGGAATTGGAGAGGACAACCCCTTTCAAAGGGAAAGAAGATGCACTTAGAAGAAGAGGAGGAGGAAGAGGGAGGAAACAGTTCAAGTTTAGCACAGGTGGAGGAACTAAGAGACACATCTTCATTCTCTGTACAAAAAGAAGACTGACCTAGAAAACAGTTCAATGTCTTAAGCCGTACAAAGCCCTAAGCAAGAAACCTTTTGGCTTAGCTTCTGTGTGAACCATCTCATGTGGATTGCAAACCATGGTTTATGGTGTGGCATGTTGTGTAAACCCAATCTAGCATAGCCCAATGTGCAAGCCCAGCCAATTGCAGCTTAATCAACAAATCACAGTTAAGCCAGTATGGCTTAGCACAACGTATGAACTTTGATTTTAAGATTGCATGGCATTTATTTTTCTAGGCAGATTAACGGGTATCTTTCAAGAAATATTTTTTTCTGAGCAGGTAATTGTGTTAGCCTTTTCTGTCAAAAACAATGGAGTCTCTTGTGGCATCTCAAAGACAAACAAATTTATTACTACCTAAATGTGGCCCGCTTCTTCAGATGCATCGGAATGAAATGATACATGAGCCGCAAAAGCAGAAGTCCTAATACATTTGCAGATCCTTAAGATATCCCAAGACTTCTCCTTTTTCTGGAATGTGTCATGAACCTGTCAAACCTTTGAGTCAGTTCTCAAGAAATGACATCATGGTTCCATTTGGACATTACGCAACTCTTCGCTCTGCCTTTTTAACCGACCTAGCTATCCCACAGCTCAAGGGAAACTATTTACGAGTTTTGCAAAATCCGTCCAAGGAATTTCAAGGTCTGAGTCAATATGAGGAAAGCACATTCTTGTCTGTCCTGTTACTGCTCATGAAAGGCGCTCTTAGCTTGGGAAGCTGAGTGCGGGTGGGTCTCTCTGTTTAGGACTGTGGGAAAATCTTGAGCGCAGCTGCTTTAGGAAGTGGGATGTCGAGACCCAGCAAGTCCGTTTCGATCAGCTTCTGCAGCAGGAGATAAAAAGCGAGGGAGGATTCTAGAACAAGCCTAAACTTCCGGTGCCACATTACAACAAACCGCAAACAGGGCTTGTCTTGAACAGATGCTTTCTGGTTCTACCCCCTTGTCAACATGGCAAGAGAACAGCTCCCTGTGGTTTGTTTTCATTTTTGGAATGATCTGTGGAGCAGTGCTGGTTGTCGCTGTTGAGTGAAGGTCTCAGGGTTGCTTGGAGTTCGTTTGTGGTAGGGTAGACAATCCTTTTTTGGCTGAGGACCAACAAATCTGCAAGGCAACAGGTTGGAGAAGGCTGTCCTTAGTCAAGCTTCCTGGAACTGTGGCTCCAAACAGTTGAGGGCCTCAGGTTATCGGGCGCAGGCCTTTTCAAACTCTGTTCTGCTGAACTCCAGGACTTGATGGGGTTCCATCAACGACAACAAGTAAAGAAGTTTACTTGAGTGCGGCCAATTTTCTATCACTAGAGCTCTGGATCAGGGGTTCTGGATATTGTTTTAAAACAGGTTCTGTGGCCTGAGAATAGAATAGAATAGAATAGAATAGAATAGAATAGAATAGAATAGAATAGAATAGAATAGAATAGATAACTGTATTGTCATCCCACTATACACTATACACCAAGTGCACAATAGAATGAAATTTCGTTGCAGTTGGCTCACAATTTCAATCAAACACTAAAATACTAATAAAAAAAATCCATGGTTACTATAAAATATACATTCTTTAGCTCACAATTTCAGTCAAACACTAAAATACTAATAAAAAATCCATGGTTACTATAAAATATACATTCTTTAGCTCACAATTTCAGTCAAACACTAAAATACTAATAAAAAATCCATCGTTACTATAAAATATACAGTACATTCTTTAGCTCACAATTTCAGTCAAACACTAAAATACTAATAAAAAATTCATAGTGACTATAAAATATACATTCTTTACACATCCAACATTTCACCTAAAAGAACTTATTTAAGCATTCAAGAATCCAACAGGCTGGGGGACAAAGCTGTTTCCCAATCTGGCTGTTCTACATCGGATACAGCGGAACCTCTTCCCAGAGGGTAACAAAGAAAAAAAATGCGAAACCCTCTGGTTTTGTGCATGAGTCAATGCTGATGTTTGTATGGTGTGACCAACTGATCACTCTAGCTTAAGTATCGATCAGTCCCCAGAAGGTTGAATGCTTTTACAAGTAGCGATGCTCATCTGCAGACATATCTGTTCCCCCCCCCCAACAATGATTGATCATGGAGCAGATTTTTCTTCTCTTTCTCTCTCTTCTGTGTAGATGTTTAGAGACCATAGTGATGTTCTACCGCCTGGGCCGGGAGGAAGAGCCCTACGTCACCATCACCCGCAAGAAGCACCTTCACAAAGACTACGAGATCGAGATCGAGCAGGAAGTGGGGCACTCGGTGCGCCGGCTGGTCACTCACCGCAATGCTTTCAAGCGGATGGCGGTCATCCAGGCCTTCCTGGGCTCCACCCCGCAGCTCACTCTGCAGCTTTATGTCAGTGTAATAGAGCAGTACGTCCCCACTAGCAGAGGTAAAGGCAGAGCAGGGCCAAGGATGCGATGGGAGGGTCTTTTTTCTGCACTTTGCATAACACTGCCAATGTCAAAAGAGAATAATTAATTAATAATTAATCAAAAGAGAATAGCATGATGAGCATGGATATCTATGGGATTTCACTATTTAGGGCCTCCAGTATAATTTTCATCTGTTCCCAACTCAAAATGGTGAGAAATTATGCTGGGAATTTTCAACGGACCAGAGGGGACCCTGGAAGAATGGGTATCAAACCATGGGTTTGGGCTTAGTGGAATGTGTAACTGTAGCTTCAACAAACCTTGCTTTGGCACGATGTGCAAATCCAAGCCAAATTACTACCTTGGATGCTGCCCTGAGTCTGGCATCCAATGTGTTTAAGGAGAAGAAACATGGGGATCTCCCTAGAAATTTTGACAAAATTAAACTTAGCTTGTTTGGAATCAGAATCTGTCTAAAGGTCCAAAGGATCCTTTTAGTTTCTCTCCAGCTATGTGAGATTTAGGCCATTATAGTTCATAGACTGGAATGCATCTGGTCTGAAGTTATTTCCTGGTGAAATACTGAAAACTGTGTTGGGGAAGATTATTAAGTAGCATGCAAGCAATCCGTTGCTCTCCAGGAACTGGATCTTAAACTGTTCTTAGTAGGAACTGGCTCTGTTCCCTCTAGGAATGAGTTAAGCAGAACCCCTAATTTGACTTGTACCACTTTGATCTGCCCTTGAGATGTTGAAGGACTGAATGTTTGGCTCCCAAAAGATGCCCTGCATGGCGAAAGCTAGCGTGTTAAGGAGACATTTAGGTTAGGATCTTCCTCCCTGGCATCTAATATTATACATGCAGAGAGATTAATGCATGCAGGAAGAGATGACTTCACTTTTTGGATTGATGGTGGGACCATCTGGGGACAGCTGCTCCTTGGGAGAAGTACATGATGGATGTCAAATGCCAAGTGAGATATTGGAGATTTTGCTGCCTGTTGCTGCCATAGAAAATTGGAAGAATTTCATGCATTAATAGTGATACATCTGATAAACTGCTTGGCCTGGTAAAGCTCTTATAAGTGCCAGGGCATCAGAAAGAAATGCCAGTGAAAAATTCAGGTGGCTAAAATCTCATGAGACTGTGGTATTCTTAAAATATTTCAGGCAAGAATGTCTAATATTTGAAGATTCACGTGCAAGCTGATCTTGTGAGATTTCAGGCATTTCATTTATTTTAGTAGTTATTTTTTTTACCATTTAGCCCCTGAAGAATTAGCCAAGGTTTGTAGCACCTCTACTTTATGGGACTGAGAGAGATCCCGATCATCCCATGAAGGACAGACGATCAGATCTGAGAAGACTCCAACCTCTGTGCATCTCTGCCAGCATGTCTGAGCTCAGAGATGATGGGAATTGTTGTCCAGCAGCACCACAGCAGTGAGTGTATGCAAACTGTTTGGCCTAATGCAGAGAGGGGAGATTTTCAACTTCTTGGACACACACAGCCCTCTGAGGGTCTCCCAGATGCCAATCCAACTCCCTTACTCTTGTACCACCCTAGCTGATACCATATTCACTAAAATATTACTCTTTGATACAATAAGGATCCCCAACCTCCTGCTGTAACCCAGCCCCCTGATATGGTCCTGCCCTTTGCACCTTCTTCCAGCTTCCAAAAACACTCAGTGTTTTCCCTCAGCCCCCCAAAGATCGCCATCCTGGTTGTAATTTATTTAATTTATTTAATTTTTATCCCACCTCTTTTATTTTTATAAATAACTCAAGGCGGCGAACATACCTAATACTCCTTCCTCCTCCCATTTTCCCCACAACAACCACCCTGTGAGGTGAGTTGGGCTGAGAGACAGGGACTGGCCCAAGGTCACCCAGCGGGCTTTCATGCCTAAGGTGGGACTAGAATTCTCAGTCTCCTGGTTTCCTATTGGCTCCTTCCTAGGGCTGAGAGGGAGGGACTGGCCCAAGGTCACCCAGCCGGCTTCCATGCCTAAGGTGGGACTAGAATTCTCAGTCTCCTGGTTTCCTATTGGCTCCTTCCTAGGGCTGAGAGGGAGGGACTGGCCCAAGGTCACCCAGCCGGCTTTCATGCCTAAGGCAGGACTAGAACTCTCAGTCTCCTGGTTTGCCATTGGCTCCTTCCTAGGGCTGAGAGACAGGAACTGGCCCAAGGTCACCCAGCCAGTTTTCATGCCTAAGGCGGGACTAGAACTCTCAGTCTCCTGGTTTGCCATTGCCTGCTTCCTAGGGCTGAGAGACAGGGACTGGCCCAAGGTCACCCAGCCTGCTTTCATGCCTAAGGTGGGACTAGAATTCTCAGTCTCCTGGTTTCCTATTGGCTCCTTCCTAGGGCTGAGAGACAGGGACTGGCCCAAGGTCACCCAGCCGGCTTCCATGCCTAAGGCGGGACTAGAACTCTCAGGCTCCCGGTTTCTAGCCCAGCACCTTAACCACTAGACCAAACTGGCTAGACCAAATGGTTTACCGATTAAACTGAGCAAATATATTCTGCATCAATCCTTTTGCCAAAGGTTCTTCATCCTTGAAATACGTTGCAAGCAAGCTTTTAAAGGCTGGCAAAGGAGAATTTCAGCCAGAGCCATGGCTCAGCTTTCCAAGACCAGGGGATTAATCTGGACTCTTTCAAATGATTCTACAATCCTTTTAAAGGCCTAGACAGCAGAGCCAGTGATTAAGGGTTAGAAAAGCTGCAGCATAAAAGCTCAGAAAAAGCAAACTAGGTCATCCATAGCAGCCTGGAATTCCTGTGAATCAAGTCTCTGGAGCATGGGCCTCTGCTAGGTGTATAAGTTCAGTAGGTGTGGTTTTCTTGTGGTCCCAGCTTACTGTAATAAAGGTTTCTGTGCAATTCCCAGAGGCGTGGATCCAATAATAAGTATTTATAAAACTGATTGCAGATATTTTAATTGCCAAGCTCTGAGGCATTTTGCCATCTGCCTTCAGTGAGGGATGTCAGCTTGGAAACATGCGGACGAGTAACACACCCATAGCGCTGATCCATTGTGAGGCAATGCTTTGAACAGCCTGCCTCATCCTGATGTCTTCCAGATGTGTTGGACGAGGAGTCTAATCCTCTTCCAGGAGTTTCCCTTCCTTTCCTCCTCCTGAAGGAAGGAATGGATGTTTTATTGAAGTCTTAGAAGACCAAAATACAAACTAAAATAATTAATGTAAAACTCAGATTCATGGGTCAAAGGGTAGTAATAAAATGAGTACACACTAGTCTTTTTTAAAAAACTCAAAATTCACATGACTAATTCAGCTCAATCCTGCAGGGGTTCCAAGAGCGTGATGAAAATCAGGAGTCTGGTAGCATAAGCTCACGAAATGTGTTAGTCAGAAAAGGTGCTACCAGTCTCCTTGTCTAAACCCCTCAAACCAAAGAGATGTAGATGTGATTTATTTATTTTTCATATTTCTATCACCACCCATCTCCCCCAAACGGAATATATTTCCTCATATATGAGGTGTATATGGCTTCCATACCCCCTGCCCAGGAGTTAGGGGTGGGGAGAATTCTTTGTTTTTACACAGTGTGTACAGTATATCCTGTGTTGTTTTTACTTGCATCGATACCAGAGTATCACGAGTCCCCGTAAACATAAAACAAGGTTTTGCAACTAACTTGAAACTCTGCTCATAAACATTGAATGTAAATTTGTGTGGGTGGCTTGGGAATTTTTGAAAGTAAATTTTGCATTAGCCTTTGCCAAGAGTCAGAGTTACAGCATAAAACAAAATGTGCTATTTCCTCATCCTGCACATCCCCCATATTTACCAAGAAGGGTTCTCTAGCCCTCCTGAGCAGATTTAGCCCAAAGGAGGATCCCAACTGTCCAAGCTAGGCTTTGCTAAGTTCCGGTCAAAGAAATGGACCAGCAAAAAATCCACAAAGTCCCATCTTCGTACAGAGAATAATCATTGGCGATCACTCGTAGCCGAGTAAGATTGTCTTCCAAAGGTAAAATTTTAACGGTGGATCCGTAAGTGGCTATAAAGGCCAATTCTGGATCCGCACAACCTCCCACAATGAGGGCATAGGTTTCTGGGTGGGAGACGGTCATGATGAGGGTTTGCCTGACGTGCCTTCCTTTTAGCTCTTTTCTCCTTTTCGCCCTGTACTCGTGCTTCTTCAAAGTCCATAGTGAAACAATGATCATCCAACATCAACTTTGCTGGACCGGCCATGTTGTTCGAATGCCTGACCATCGTCTTCCAAAGCAGCTACTTTACTCCCAACTTAAGAATGGAAAACGGAATATTGGTGGACAGCAAAAGAGATTCAAAGATACTCTCAAAGCTAATTTAAAAAAATTTAATATCAGCATTGAGAACTGGGAAGCCCTAACTCATGAGCGTTTCAATTGGAGGTCATCCTTTATTAAAGAGAATAATGTATGGAATCCATTGCTACAAGACTTGGTTAGGATTAAGGTGAAAGGGTGTTACTGGTTTTATTAGGGACTCCTCTGCCTGGCCAACCAGTCTCACTGGTTTCTTTTAAGCTTAGCTTAGCAGATGATTTATCCTCTAACTGATTGTGTACTTTCAATATAGATTCTGGAAAAGAGGAGATATATATCTTGGGGGAGTAAATCCCATCCCCGCCTCCACTGCAGACAACTTTCTTTCAGTAGACTGATTTCCACAGCTCCAGCATTTGCTTGTGACTGGGATGTCTACCCTATAATTATATGCAAAATGCATGTAATAAGCATTTGGTATTTGCATTCTCTGCATATCCATTTTGAAAGCAGAATGCAATTTCCTTACAGCAGTATTTGGAGCTGGAGGTGGCTAATACAGCAGGTCCCCGGTTTACGGACGACGCCTAGTTAAGAACAGACTGCCATAAAGACTTATTATATTAAAAATTTGAGTTAAGTACAGTGTTTCGGGTTAAATACACAATGCTACTTTGTGTGTTATTATGTTTAAGATGTTTTGGTGTATTTGGAAGTGTTTCTTAAGTGTAACTATATAACTTTCTTGGTATAACTATATACCAAGACAAACATTTGACTGATGCTAAAGACTGAAGGCAAAAGGAGAAGGGGACGGCAGAGGATGAGATGGTTAGATAGTATCACCGATGTAATGAACATGAATTTGAGTAAACTCCGAGAGACAGTGGAGGACAGGAAGGCCTGGCGTGCTATGGTCCATGAGGTCACGAAGAGTCGGACACGACTAAACAACTGAACAACAACAAAAAAATAACTGTTCCGACTTACATACAAATTCGACTTAAGGACAAACTTAGGAACAGAACTCGTTCTTAAACCAGGGATCTGCTGTAGATGCCCTAGCTTAAAGCTCATTCTATTTTGGGTGGAAATGGCCCATTTTGATATTTTCCTAAACAAGGTTTCCCTCCATGAATACCCAAATGATTCTGTGTTGATGCTGGCTGACAAGAAAATGTTGGATTCTTCATGTTTTCATCTCTGAGTGAGAGAAAGCTTCCTATGTCTTTAGCCAGAATCCCTTGTTTGCTTTCCAAAGGAGGACTAGCTAGTTGAAAGATCTAGATCATAGGTGGCTTTTAGGTAAAGATACTCAGCCTATAGCTCCCCAAAATTTATGGGGATACCTTCAGGGTCCCTTAGTAGTGGCAGCTGATTTCCGCCCTCTGGAATATTCTTCCCCCAGTGGTGAGGCAAACCCCCTCTCTCCTGGACTTCCAAAAAAAACTGAAGACCTGGTTTTGCCACCATGCCTGGGGCAGGGGGGGAAATAGTCACTGTTGGAGATGGCTGGTGCCCTAGAATAGCCCCTTAAATATTCACGGACTAAAATAATATTTGTTGCCATCTGAATTTTATTCTATTTATATTCTATTTTTTAGCTGTAGGCATTTTAATGTATTAGTTAGAGTTGGGGGGGGGAGATGGGCAGTGATAGAAATTTAAATAATAAATAAATAAATAAATTTAGTTTTTAATACAGCAGAAAAGGAAAATTATGAATGTGGGTAGTGTAAGATGTCTTACCTTGTTTACTGAATGCAATTTCATTTTAATTAAATTTAAATTCAATCAAATTTATTTTTGATTGGCCCTCCTGGCCCACTACTCACAAATACAGTATAGTCCTCCATGATTAAAGGATTTCACACCCCTCTTTGAGACACACTTGCACACTTTCTTCCCTTTGTATGGTTGCTCTATAAATGCTCAGGCTAGCAACAGGGCCACTCCTGGGTGGGCCCTTTAATCACAGCTGGTCCTCAGAATAATACAGCTGGCTGGGTCAGTTGGGCATTAGTGGCAGCCCTGAATGGGCTCATGAATCTTCGGTTGACCAACCACTGCTCCACGGGGATTAGTTGTGACCTTGAAAGCCTGAATTATGTTTTCTAGCAGATGGAGGAATCAAATGAAAAGAAATTCAAAATCCCATCTCAGGACCTTGTTATTCCTGCTTCAGTACTGCTACTACCCAGGCTATTTCAGGCCTGAATCTCAAGTAAGGTTACCTTTTTGCGAGAGTCAACCCAACACGTGTCCCTAACCATCTCTGTCTCTGCACCATTCTTCCTAGTATGTCTTGACTCCGGTTGACCCTTTGTAAACCATTTTGAGCAGCAACTGTTTCAATAGAATACAGGGAAAGAGGAGAAGTGAGTCAGCCCAGTCATTTCTGAACTTGTGTCCCCCAAGGCCAAGACAAACTGGGTTGGGTTAGCTGGACCAGTCATGCATTTCAGTAGGAGTTCCCTATGTTTTGACATCTAGTTACACCAACTTACATTATCTTGATTTCTGAAGACTCTCTGATCCCATGCCATGTGGAGAGCTTTTGGGGGCTTCGAGGTAACTCTGGGATATGCTCAGCCACAGTGTCAACTCTTCTGCGCTCCACATTGTACAAACCCAATATCAACACCAGCACCTCTAATATTTACAAGTTGATAAATCAATGGTTGCTCTTCTTTGCTCACGCTTCATTTTTTCCTTCGCTTTTAGCTGTCCTGATGAGCATGAGTTTACTCTCAGTCACTTACGGAGCTTTGGTCTGCAACACCCTGGCCATCCAGATCAATTATGATGACTACAAGATCCGTCTGCGCCCACTGGCCTTCATCTGTATCATCTTATGGAGGAGTTTGGAGATCTCAACTCGCGTCACCATCTTGGTTCTCTTTGGGACCGTCTTCAAATACTATGGTTTGGCTGTTGGTGCGGCCAACTTCCTGGTCTTCTTCTTCTTGCCATGGATTGAGTTCTGGAGGAGTGGGGCCCAACTGCCTGACAATGTGGAGAAGAACTTCAGCCGGGTGGGAACCTTGACTGTCCTGTTCTCCATCACTTTGCTCTACGGTGGCATCAATGTCTTCTGTTGGTCGGCTGTCCAGCTCAGATTGTCCAGGCGAGATTTGATTGTCAGGTCACAAAACTGGGGCTGTTTAGCTTTTTATTATGTGTTCCGGGGGGTAGAGAACAGTGTGCTGATCCTGGTCTGGTACTTCTTCAAGACAGACATCTACGAGTACCTCTGCACTCCCATGCTTGTGCTGCAGCTGCTTGTGGGGTACTGTCTGGCCATTGTATTCATGCTTTTTTTCATGCAGTACCTGCATCCATGCCGCCGCCTCTTCACACACAACGTCTCTGACTTCTTGCACTGTGTCTGTTGCCAGAAGGAAGAAGTTGCCAACCCTGCGCATTTGGAAGCACCTCGGGAACCTGGTGTGAGGCACAGTGTAGTATGATGAGATTACTTCCAGATGGATAATCAGCAAACTGCTGATGGGGTGATTATGGACCCCATCCTGTCAAGTCTCAGCAATGGTACCTGCTTACCCCAGTGGGATAGGCCTTAATTTCATGGTGCTATAATTTATAAACAGGGATGCTGGTGGTGATGCCTTCTGGACTTATGATGGTGGGCCATACGGGGACGCTTTCCCTTTACCGATATTGGTGCAGGACTAGGGGCAGTCAGCGTCAAGTGCAGCAGCAGGAGACTGCTGTGTGTTATGAAAGAGGAACAGTAGTTGAGGGGGCAAATCCGTCGTTGAAGGATGGCCCTGCCCTTCTGGGTGCCAGCAGTTTGGCATCAGAACTGCCTCAGCTGTGCCCATTTGCAAAACATGGAACTGAAGGGTACTCAGTTGGCTAAAAGGGAGAATTAGTGTAAGAGGAGGCTCTGCGGAAGAGTGGCCAGTGGGAGGTGTCTTATATCTGTGGGACACCACAGTCCTCCCAACAGTTGGATAAAACGGGCCTTCAGAATCACTCTCCCAGCCCTTCCCTTTTATATTTATTTATTTGAAAACCTGTGAAAACTTTTTTTTTTGTAATTTGAAGTGCTGGAAAACCTTGTGCAACTCGTAGGAACTTGGCCTCCTTTTATGCTTGGGTTTCCACAGTTCCATTTATGGGCCGTGTGATCCATGCTCAGGCTGAAAGCTCGGCATGCCAAATCTCTACGGGGCACCATCGATGGAGGATGAGCTTTGAATTCCTTGCCTCCAGATCTTCAGGGATGCCGCAGCAGATGGGCCTTCCCAGCTGCCTTGGAAGGGCCACGCTAGTGGCGGATGACTAGTGGTATTCTTCAAGGGGGAAAGGGCTGAGGTTGAACTTGTGATGGGAAACGGGGCCATCCCATGTCCAAGTCATGGTTCTAGGAGGAGGTCAGCTCATCATAGTTTGGGCTGTCGTCTGGGGAAGTGAAGATCTTCCCAACCAGCTGGCTGTACTCCATGCAAATATATACATGGAGTGATTTTTTAAATCCATTATGTTGAAATGCTCAGGTCTATCAACCCAGTTTGGCCAAGCTTCTTGGCCTCCCAAACACTTCCCACTGTATGTAGTGCAAGGATGTTCCTGAACATGAGCTCGTCCAACAGGTGAGCCTTCAGTCCAAATGCCTGTGAGGAACGAGGGCTGGACGTGTTGAGTTACGTATCCAATCCCAACAATTTCCTTGCACAAATTGATTTCTCTTTGTGCCACTCCTCTGTTGAGCTAATAGATAGGCCAGAATCTGAGTTAAAGGGCCTCTCTGTATGGGGTTTTGGTGCCTCATATTGTTGCATGGAAAGCTGATCTGTGAACCATCCTTCCTCTTCATGGTTATTTATGTCCCAATGAGCAGGGTGAACAAGACCTTCAGTAGTAATAATTAAGGAAGAAAAAAAGAAAATGGAAGAGGAGGATGAGGATGAGGCAGCAGGCAATGGAAGCAGCACTCTTTAATTGCATGGTGGCCACTGCCCATAATGCATTGCTGCGTGGCATTGGGAGCTATGATCCTATGACCACCTAATGCTTGTTGGAGTCTGGAAAAGCAGGCCCAAAGCCCAGAGCCCTGTAATAGCCAGAGAAAGTTACATATTGATGCTAAGCCTAAGAGAACATCTGGGGCAACACAGTTAGTGGAATTCAACTGCCCTTTCGTCCTACATCAAGATGGCCTCTCTGGAGCACTTTTGATGCTCCCACTTGTATAATGGCAGGCATATTTTCAGATCAGCCTTTTCCAACCCCCAGATATTTTGCACTGCGACTCCTATCGTCAACAGCCAATATGTAAAGGTTGGAAAAGGCCACCTTTGATTAGCAAGGAGAGTCCCCTTAAGCCCTCTAAACCTTCCTACTTTCTTGCCTGTTCTCCACTGGAAATAGGAGGAAAAAAAGGATGTCTTAAAAAATAGTCAACGCTGGATTGGCCTTTAAATAGCCTGGTTTGAATATGTAAGTTCTTTAAATCCTCAGTACGTTTGTATTGCCTTTTCTGCAACCAAGGCAGCCATTCGCTCCTGAGATTGAGAACTCTAGCCTGAAATAAACACAGCTTCAGGGGAACATTCAAACCGCCTTCCTTCCTCCATTTCCTTTTGAACAGGAGTCTCTCTGTCAGCCATGCAGCGCCAGTCAGCGTGGCAGATGCCAGCCAAGCCAACCCTTGGGTAGAGTTTCACCCTCTCCAGTTGGCTTCCAGAGAACAGCTGAAGCCAGCCAACAGCTGAGCCAGCAAGGAATGATCACCTACCTCAAGGGGAGATTCCACCTCTGTTTGCCCTTTTCGCTGCCTTTCTCTGTGATTAAACCAGGCGTCCAGACCAGGTTTCGGGACCAGGCAATCTTAAGGCTAGATGCACAATTTATTTTCTCTCATTCTCCATTTCTTTTTAATGCATAATTTCCTGCAGGGCGGCCATTCTGTCAAGGGACTTCCCGCATGTGATTTTTCATGACTGGTGGTTTGCTTCCCCCCCCCCCTTAAATGAAGCAGCGTACATCTAGGGATTTAGGAGGTAGACAAGTGCTGCATTTAAGAAATCATCCTGAACTACCTCTGAATGACAATTCCTTTCCTTTTTCACTGCCCTTTCTTTGGGTAGAAGAGATGTTTGGAGTAATGTGAGGGGTCTGCAAATAAAGTATGCCTTAAATAAATCTGTTTCCTTTCAAAAGATGGGTATTCTGAAGGCTTGTCAAGGAGTTAAACAAAATTACAAAATAAAGCTCTTTTTTCCCCCCTTTAGGTGGGAGGTTCAAAACTATATGCTGGACTGGTTCCTGTTATTTATTGAAACAAAACAAAACTCTTGCCCACACATATAAAGCTAGCATATCTGGGAAAAGATCTCCCTATACACTTGTCCTAGTCCAGTGTGTCTCAACCAGCCACCCTCCAAATACACCTTTAGAATTCGCAATTTTAGGAGTTAAATCAGATTGTTCTGTTCTAGCCAAGACATTGTTCAGAAGAGATCACAAAGTTACTATTCCTAATTAAAGTACTTGTTTTTAAATGCACGAGCCTTCTGCTTCTGATATTCAGGCATGAGTAAGGATGCTTATATAGGCATAAGGCACCATCTGTATAAAAAGTAATGCATCAGTATTGACTGGAAATCTCAAAGTTTACAGATGTACTCCCTCCCCCTCCAAAGCTTCATTAACAGGAGGACCTCTTATTAAACTACCCAATGAAGATTAATCATAGCTAAGTGGCCATGAAAAACTTAACTGTTGAAAAAAAGAACTTATCCAGCTAAATGCATGTGAGCATTCCATGTTCTTTGTACCATACACCACTCAACATCAGAGCCAGTTTGGTCTAGTGGTTAAGGCAACGGCCTAGAAACCAGAAGACAGAGTTCTAGTCCCGCCTTAGGCATGAAAGCCGGCTGGGTGACCTTGGGCCAGTCACTCTCTCTCTCAGCCCTAGGAAGGAGCCAATGGCAAACCAGGAGACTGAGAGTTCTAGTCCCACCTTAGGCACGAAAGCCGGCTGGGTGACCTTGGGCCAGTCACTCACTCTCAGCCCAACTCACCTCACAGGGTTGTTGTTGTGGGGAAAATAGGAGGAAGGAGTATTAGGTATGTTTGGCCCCTTCAGTTATTTATAAAAATAATAAAGGCGGGAAAATAAATAAATAAATAAATAAATAAATAAATAAAGAAAGAAAGAAAGAAAGAAAGAAAGAAAGAAAGAAAGAGAAAGAAAGTAAGTAAGTAAGTAAGTAAGTGCCAGGATATCATACCATGTTCTCTTAATTTATAAAGAACACAAGAAAACTTTCCCTGGCATGGTGGAGCATAAGGTCTTGTAATGCAGTTGGAACAGCAAAAATACAAGTAGTCTTGCCTGCCTGTTGACATGAAATACTTTAAACTTCTTAGGTCATACTTTTAAATATAGAATCTGTGCTCAGTGTGGCTTCGGTTAGTATCTGATTATATCCTGAAAAGAAGCTTAGTACTGTAACAGACAACCACCTACTGCTGGGTGGCAGACTTGGTAATATGATGTGATATTAAGGAAGGTCAACTGGAAAACAGAATTCGAAGTTGAAACTTGCATTGTAAATCTATAGAGTGTTGGGCAGGTGTGAGTTTGCCTTTGCAGTGATGTGTGTTGTCTATCAAATGCTGTCATTCTGATTACTGAATGCGATCGGGTGCCAAATATTATTTTATGCCATCTATAATATAGTCAAATATTACAATCTACTGCATGCACTGTCAATTTTTGTCATCTGTGAAATACAATTACATATCAACTCTCAAGTACTATGAAATATCAGCTATTGAAATAAACATTTTAAAAAATGTGAAACACAGATTTAAAACATTTGGGGGGGGGGAATCCCTGAGGATGATTGATTGGAGCAAATTTTGTTTCAGCTCTACTGGACATACACTTTCAGGCCTGGATTTACCTGTTGAGAAAGCATCTCCCAACAGTACATTGGACTGACTTTTCCAATCTATTCTTCTGAGCAAGGAAGGGAAACACCTCGAAGTCGCCCTTTTTTTTAAGGCTTACAGATTAAGCACCTCAGCTAATGCAAAGATGAGAATGTCTTTTGCATTTTTCCATTTATTCTCCTGCACTTTAATAGAAATCATTTCTCCTCCCTCCTTTTTTTTTAAAGTAGGAAATCAAGCCCAGTCTGCAAGGGAAGCTGATATCTCTATGGCAAATCAAAGCTGTGGATGATCTAATTTGAGCCAGGCTTGCCGATGAAGACTCTGGAATGAGGGATCCCAAGACCAGCGAGCAAGTCATCCCCTCTAGTTCTATTATTTTTTAACACATGATTTCCCCTATTTGCCATTTTTGGCAAAGAACAAGCCTTAGATGCTGCATTTGCTCATGTTAACTTTGCTTATTGATGGTGGATGGCTTAATGTGTTGTGCAAATCTAGTTTCTACTTCAGTAAAGAACCCAGAAAATGGACTAATTGAGTCATTAAGTTCTTCTAGGGAGCTTTGAGAGGGCTTATATCTCTTTTCGCCCATTCCAGTAGCTGTAGGATTGAGGTTGGTTTGAGCATTAGTGCCTTGTCTTGCTTGATGTGGTTCTTCTGGCTTCAGGCCACAGCACCCAGTCTTTTGCAAGCTGATGTTCTTCAGATGTTTTGGAATTACAACTCTAGTACCGAAGGCCATCTAAAAACCAAGTTGGCTGAGAATTTTTGAGACCTACAGTCCCAAAATATTGCAAGAGCACATACGTCATATTCCATAAAGCTCTTCCCCTCAGTTCTCAGTACAGCACTAAAACTGATCCTTGTGAGGCTATTTGAATAGATTGATTTCAACATTCTATATTGAGGTGGATTTCCTGATATACTGTAAAACCATACTTCCTGATTCTTATAAGTGTGCCTCAACATTGCAATGAAATATGAGCTGGGGTTGTATATCTTATCTATGAATAAAGTAACAATGTGCAAATACTTTGACATTGTTGCCTTCAGGATGTTTTTTCAACCTTTTGATCTAGCTTTCTGCTCTGGTATTTCCTGGTTGTCTTTCATCCAAGTACTAAACACACCTTATCTTGTTTGAGAGCCAGTTTGATGTAGTGGTTAAGGCACCAGGCTAGAAACCGGGAGATGGTGAGTTCTAGTCCTACCTTAGGCATGAAGCCAACTGGGTGACTTTGGGCCAGTCTCTCTCTCTCTCAGCTCTAGGAAAAAGGCAATGGCCAACCACTTCTGAAAAAACTTGCCAGGAAAACTGCCGGGACTTGTCCAGGCAGTCACCAGGAGTCAACATTGACTTGAAGGCACCAAAAAACCACCAAAAAACCAAAACCCATAACCTCAAACACCACACCACCATCTTTCTTAGGTTTTCAGTCCAGATAAGGTCAGCCAAATACTGCTATCTCAGAAGAAAGAGCTAAGTTGCATCTACTTGTATGGGCATTGATATCGGCAATCCCTTGCTGTATGACATGCACAAATGGAGGGATGTTTTGTTCTGCAGTCCATTAGATGACCACCATCCCACTGGCCATCCTGCAGTGAAAAAGGGATGTTCAATATTATTGTGTAGAAAGAGCCACATACATGAACAAATGAATCTGGCCTCGCAGGAATAGATTATTCTTGTCTCCCAGTTTTTGGCTAGGAATTCAGAAAGGAGTGAAAAATCTCATACTTCTTAAACGTCCTATCTCAGAGTCCCCTTGTGGGGGGAGATGGGCGGTGATATAAATCAAACAATAAATAAATAAATAAATAAATAAATAAATAAATAAATATGTAGACTCACTTCTGTAAAAACATGCAAAAGATCGGAGGACAAGTTAACCCATGGTTCCTTCAACCAAATTTGACTTCTGGAACAGTATTTTCCCAACCCTGGTACTTGCTGGGGGTGTGGACTTCACCTCCCAGAATTCTCAGCAATCACTATGGTGGCTAGGGAATTCTGGAAGTTAAAGTCCATACAGTTGGAAATTGCCCAGATTTGGGAACCACTGTTTTTGAGTAAGAAACAAGCTACAACCTGCACGTCACGTGTGACATTTATGAGATTTTGGTGTGACTCCTGGAGCCCACATTTGGTGGTAAAACACAGCATCCCTAAGTACCTGAGTTACTGTTAGGAAAAATGTCGATAAAAATGGCCACTTCATCAGGCATAAGTGATTTAGGGCGCTTGACCTTAATGAAATACCTTAGGCACTTCTGGTTTACAGTTTAGCTATTTATCCCTTCCAACATCTACAACAGTCCAGATTGGAATAATCAGAAATTGGAGGAAGACAAGAGAGGGATTTAACCCATTTCTCTCCTGCACTGGATTTTTCAGAGAAATCCCCTCCTGCCCTCTGTTTCTATTTGCTCTCAGGGAAGTTAAAGCAACCTGGTGCTTATCCTTGAGCTTGCTGGTAAATATTAGAAGATGATAGCTAGCTAGCTAGATAGATAGATAGAGATGATGGAGATGATGGAGATGGAGATAGAGATTTCCCTTCTCACCCTTTTGGGTGGTGTCTTCCTCAACCTTGGGTCCTCTACCAGAGGCCTGGGAGTTTGAGGGGTCTGTGCAGGATCTTAGCTGTTCCTAGCATCTGTCCAGAAGACAGCTCTGATGTTGCTCCTGGGATCTGTTGGAGCCACTCTCCCAGCTTAGGAGACACAGCCTGAGAGCTCCTACCACCACTGGGACCACTTTGGCCTTCCCTTTCCACATCCTCTCTAGTTCCTCCTTCAGGCCCTGGTACTTCTCCAGCTTCCCATGCTCCTTCTTCCTGATGTTGCTGTCACTTGGCACCGCCACATCTATCACCACCGCTGTCTTCTGGTGCTGGTCTACTTCCACAATGTCAGGTTGATTGGCCAGTACCTGTCCGTCTGGAATACGGACAGGCAAGTACTGGAATATATATATTTGCAAACTGGTCTTGCGGGTGATGAGAAAAGCCAGACATACATTGTTACAGAAAATATGTACTTATTCTGCACACAATGAGGGCAGATGAAGTTTAATCATTGATAACTTTGGACTATGCCTGTGCTATTCCACTCAATATTTTTTCAAAATGAGGTGGGATTTTTTTTGTTTTGTTACAAGTTTGCAAGAGATATAAAACACTATTTCCTTTTCTTAAGCCCTGCAGGGAAAAACCCAGCCCAGCCTCCTGGGTTGGGCAGGACTTAAGATACAAGCAGTATCAAGAGAACGTGCTCCCACTTCAGACCCAGACAAGAACTGGGCAAAAGCAACTGGCCTTGGGAGTCCAGGATGGGGAACTGGGCCGTCAACCACTGGTTTTCAGCCCTGGTGATCGTAAGTTATCCTTTATTATGTCTGGGTCTGAATGGAAAGATAGATAAGGCAAAAAAAACGGGGGGCACTTCCTGCTTCAGGAGGCACCATTTAACGTACAGCAAATGCATTATCTGCAAGAGACTCCTGGTTCAACCTTAGTTAAAAGAATGGTACCAGTTTCACCAGTTTGACAAACAAGGGAGGGAGTTCTACTCAGGCTAGGCCAGGATGGACAACCTTTGATGGTTAAGAGGTTTTTAATTTACTTTTAAATTTCTGTTCTCATTATCTAGAGCAGTGTTTCTCAACCTCAGCAACGTTAAGATGTGTGGATTTCAGCTCCCAGAATTCCCCAGCCAGCATGGTTTTCTTAAGAGGCAGAAAGGACAAGCAGTATCAAGATCATGGCTGGCTGGGGAATTCTGGGAGTTGAAGTCCACACATCTTAAAGTTGCTAAGTTTGAGAAACACTGATCTAGAGTCTATGGTGTCATCATGTGCTGGGTCCATTTGGCTTAAAAAAACTTTTTAGGTTTATTTTTAGGTTGAGAATCTTTTCTTACGGCATTTAAAGAGTACTAAGCCCATCCATCATGTTCATCTATGTACTTACTTTTTAAATTTCTGTTTGGAAAGTGCCAGGAAATCATGCTGTTGATTGCTGGCACCTCAAGGCTGACAATCCATCATGAGAAATCACCCCTGACAGCCTTTTCCTTTGCGATTTTGGTCACCTCAGGTCTGGGCCATCATCACCTCCCCTGGCAGCAGATTCCAACACTCTGAATATTCGGAAGTGTTCTATATAAATGAAATATATTATTAATGAGACTGTCCCCATCTTGTATCTCAAAGAAGATACAGGACCAGACTAAATCATGAGAGCCGGTTTGGTGTAGGAACTGAAGTGCTGCTGGTTAGAAACTGGGAGAAAGTGGCTTCTAGCAGTTCTTTAGGCAGGAAAGCTGGCTGGGTGACTTTGGGCCGGTCTGTCCCTCTCAGCCCAACCCGTCTCACAGGGTTGCTGTTCTAGAGAAAATAGGAGGTGACAGAATTAGGTATGTATGCATCCTTGGGCTGGGTCGCTACAAAGACAAACATGCTGTGGGCACAAACTGTGAGGCTCTGAGGATCAAAAGGATCAACATCTTCAGGTTGCATGTGCCTAGAACAACTATTTAACTCAACAGAAGGTGATTTGGGAAATGGCGTGGATATTTTTAAAACTGAGATGTAAGGCAGTAAGTCTACCTTGCTTGTGGTAGAGTCATCCTCTGATATACTGAATTCTTGTACCACATTCCTCCTCTCCTATCCTTCCTCTGTCTTTTATAATTTTCCCAGTCTAGTCCATCATACTGAAGCCTCTTTTTGCCAGCTAACTGAACTTTTGCTCCCTAACTCTTTGTTGAAGTTGGGGTGTGTTGAAATAACAAAGCTCCATGTACATTCTTAAAGGTAAAGGTTCCCCCCGCACATTTGTGCAGTTGTGTCCAACTCTAGGGGCCGGTGCTCATCTCCGTTTGTTAGCCGAAGAGCCAGCGCTGTCCGAAGACGCTTCCACGGTCATGTGGCCACATGACGCGTGCGGAACGCTGTTAGCTTCCCACCGAAGTGGTACCTATTCATCTACTTGCATTTGCATGCTTTCGAATTGCTAGGTTGGCAAGAGCTGGAGTTGGTGCAGGAGCTCACTCCGCACGCAGGGCTAGGGATTCGAACCTCTGACCTTGCGATCTTCCGATCGACAAGCCTGGCATCTTACCCGCTGAGCCACCACGCCCCTACATTCTTAGCATAATGTAAATAAAATAGTTGTATCAATGACCTAGTCATTTTAATAAAGAATTAGTCAGTAGTGAACAACAGTGGTACATCTTGGAGCCAAAGTTTCAAGTCATGAAATCTAGTGGGGGGGAACTGACCATCCAGGCGATACAGGCTTATGGGGAGAATGGCCAACAGGTTAAGGACCTGGTCTTGGAAAGAGATATATAGGGGTTTCCCATGGCTGTTTAAAGGTCCCCCCCCCAAAAAAAAATAGGAATGGTTTTAGCCTCTGAGATCTTGTTGTGGGATCACAGCAAATGTTTATCTGTCCAGTACCCTCTTCCTATTTTCTGGGAAGTCTGCTGGTCAGTAGGGAAACCCTGGGGAATCTCTGCTCTTCCACATGTGGCTGAAGGACAACTCTTAGCAGCCCTGAAAGAACCTGGGCAAAGGTGAGCAATGCTGGGAATGTTCATCAATACCTGGAAAGGAAAAAGGACCTTTGACCATCCTGAGGCATTGCAGAAACCAAGCTGATGGGAGAAGTTTATCCTGAATGCTTGAAAGCTCTTCGCGTAACAACATGGGTTCATAGTTCTGTCCGCTTTAGCCCAAATAAAATCAGTGCCAGCCTGTGGGTTTCCCCGCTTTGCTTTATAATAGACCCACCACAGCTTTATTTATCTTTTTCAATCATCAAATTAATATCTATTTGGACTAACTGGAATGTCCAGCCAAGAAAACAAACCAATGGACCATCAAACAAATCAACCCAGAGCTCTCACTCAAGGGCAAATGACCAGGTTCAAATTATCCTACTTTGGACACATGATGCAGAGACCCAGCTCTCTGGAGAAGGCTCTGATGCTGGGAATGGTGGAAGGAAAGAGAAGAGGACGACCAGCAGCAAGGGGGATGGACTCAGTTACAGTGGCGATGGGTACAACATTGGAAGCCTTGAAGGACAAGGTTGGGGACGGATCATGGTGGAGAAAATCTATCTATGTGGTTGCTAGAAGTCAACATTGACTTGATGGCACATAATCAATCAATCAATCAATCAATCAATCATTCAACTGGAATGTTGCAGCACCAGAGTCTGCATTTAGTCATGACTATGGTTAAATTCTCCATTCTGATTAAGTATTATCTGTACTTTGTCCAAGGGCAGAGGATTATTATTTTATTACTGGCAGATTCAAAAATGACTTCTTGAAGTTTACAGCATAAAAACATAAACATCAAAAAATGCACACAATGGTCAGGGAAAAAAACAATAAAGACTTTTTTGAAAGACTGGAAACCTTATGTGGATTTTTTGTTGAAAGAAGAAGAGACTGAATTGATGATTTATGGATTTGGGGATTAAAAATGGTTAGAGAGGGAGGGGAAAGAGTAAGATGGTAATGTGATGGAATCTGTCTCTGAGGGAGAAGGAGATGCTATGGAGATCGCAGGGGAAGGAGGAGGGGGCCCTTTCCAGGGTGAGAAGCGCGTTCACAGCCTCCAAGACCTTGGGCGCCCATCCAAGAAGGTCAGGCCGGACCCGCCTTAGAGTGCCCGGGGTTTTTCCCAGAGAACTGCTTAGTGTGGCTTAGTTTGGCAAGATTCTGTGTAAGGTAGAACAATAAAGATCTAGAGCTTAATTCCGAGGCTCAGCATTGTTCTTCGCCAAACCACAACAGGTAACTACTCAATAGAAAGAGGGGTGGAAGTCATAATTCTATATTTTCTTTCTTTCTTTCTTTCTCTCTCTCTCTCTCTTTCTTTTCTCATTTTCTATCATCTCTTTTTCTTATTTTTCCTTTAATTTTTATACTTTTCTTGCATTCAAAAAATCTAAAATAAATAAATAAAATTTAAAAATGCACACAAAACTACCATAAAACAACTGGCAAAATGTTGACCATTCACTCCCCAAAAAGGATACTTGATAGACATGGATCTCTGGCATCAAAATGATCTTCTGAACCCCATACATCTACTTCCTTTATAATGCTAAAATCTGTTTAACTTAATTGTGACTCATCTGAATCCATGCAAGGCAATCATTCATGGATTGTGTGATGTCATGCACGCTGATGGCTGTTCAGATAATGCTTAATAAAGGTTATCTCCTTTCAAAATGTTCCTGAATGTAACTGTCTTCCTTGTTATTGAATGGCTGATACTATAAGACTGAACACATGAAACATTTTTTCCCCCTTTTTCCTTCAGGCGGCTTGGTTAGCATTGAATATATTCCTTTTCATGACATATTTCCTGACATTTGACAGAGGTGAACAGTACTATTACACCAGACAGATTCTCGGGGTGAGCATTATCTTGGCATCTCATGAGCTTTTGATCTCCCTGCTGTAGAGATGAAGAATCTTTAACAAAACTGGGAAAAAAAACCTCATAGTTCTTGACAGGATTAAATTGTATTTATTTCTGTGTCAACGTATAATATATCCTACCTCTGTTGGTTATGTGGGCATACGACTACAAAATCCATCTCAAAATAGCCAAGTGGGCAAGTCACGTTCCACCATAGTTTAGCAGGATGTCCCCAACCAGGAATAAGCTGCACTAAGGTTGGAGTTGCACAAAAACTAGGTATGCATCAGCATGACCCAGATAAAATGCTGCAGACACATCTCAGACTGGAAAAATATGGCAGCTGCTTTAAGAGTTGCAGTGGCTCCTTAAAGCAGCCACATCTTTTTTTTTTTTTCAGGTTCACACAGAAGCTCTAAAAAAGACAGGCTGCTTTAATGAGCACTAGAGAGATGTTGTGCTCATCCAAGGTCTGACGCACTTGTGCATCATGTTCAAAGCATGCTGTGATGGAATGTGTTCCTGAAGGAGGGGGTGATGTGGTGGATTCTGACACTGATGCTGTTTCCCAGGGGAAGAGAGCATTCCAGACTGATAAGAGACTTCACAGCCTGGACTCTGTTGCTGGGAAGGTTAAGAAGTTCAAGGCAGCCCCTCCCTAGAGCCCTTTGAGTTATTTCCCTTAGCTTAGTGTAGGTAGCCTCAGTCTGGCAAGATTCTGTTCATAGGGTAAGAACAATAAAGAAACTAGAGTTGGAAACCCTTCTCAGTGTGGTTCTTGTCCTTGATTCCCTGACACATGCACAGCCCTAGTTTGCATACTCTCCTCTTCCATTTCCCCTCTTCCCCTGCATTACATTTGTTAAACGAATGGAATTCCAGATTTGAACTTTGTGGCAATTTGCTGTTGTATTATAAGTCCAGCATTTTAATGGTTAGATACGTGGGGAGCCACCATATAAAGTAGTTGTATTAACTGTATTTCATTTGTTAGTTTTGGCTTGTCCCACCAGCTTCTTTGTCCTGGCCTAATCTGTTTTTTCAAGCGTGCTTGTTGCACTCCGTTTAAATTCCTTGTGCATTCCTCAAGTTGTATGTCACTGCTTTAGGAGAAGCTGTAATACCTAGAAATGATGCAAAAATGGTCCTATGTTCTCTTTGCCTTTGCAGTCTGCGCTGGCTTGGGCCCGGGCGTCAGCCAAGTGCCTGAACTTCAATAGCATGTTGATCCTGCTGCCCATTTGCCGGAACCTCCTCTCCTTTGTGAGGGGCACCTGTCGGGTGAGGCCAAGTGGGCCTTCAGCTCACAGCACGATGCATTTAGTCCTGGATGTTGGGTGGGCCCAGGGAACCCAGCTGGTTGCTAAAAGATGTCTTGTGGAAGATTACAATGGGTATAATCTCCTTCTGAGTTTGGATCCTGTTTCAGAAAGGTGGAGAATCTCCATTTCCAGAGTAAATTACAAGCAAATAAATGAGGGGTGTGTGTGTGAAATGGCTAAAACGGTTGACCGATGTACAGCTCTGCAGATGTTTCCTTGATCTTCATTCCATAGCCAGTGTGACTGGTTCTGTAGGATCTTGGGAACTACAGTTTAGCAGTATCTGAAGGGCCACAGGTTGCCCAGTCCTGGGATAAAACTTGTTTAGAAGTGATTGTTCACAGAAGATCTTGGCAGCCTGGGACCCCAGGGCTGTATGCTGTCCTTGAATCCCTTTTTCTCTCTCCCTCCCATCAGAAGCTAGGGGTAGTTTTCCAACAGCAATATCAGCCCCAAAATAGAGGCATGGGTGCAACAAAGGAGAGGGGTGCCTTGAAGTCCAATTTGTGGGTTTCCTAGAGGCATCTGATGGACCAATATATGAGAGAGAATGCTGGTGGAATGGTATGTGGGAAAGTCCTTGAGAGACAGGGTGAAGCGATGCTGCCTACGGAACGGTCAGATAAGAGACAGCATAGCCCACAGCTGCATAATGGGCAGAGAAAGAGGCTCAGAAAGGACCCTCCCTGACTTCTCAGGCTGTAAAGGAGATGGCGGGAGATTTGTACTTTCAGACTGGCAAGATTCTGTTAATGTAGCCTTACAGTAGTAAGTAGAAAATAGGAGGAGGAAGGAGTATGAGGTATGTTTGCCTTATTTATAAAATAATAAAGGCACTATATAAACAAACAAACAAAGAAAGAAATAGTATTAGCTCATCTGGTTGTGTTTCCTGTCTGGTCTGCCTGGGAAGGCTGACAGCTGGCTGGATGGGGCTGGGCCTGATCCAGCAGGCATATCATCACATCCTCATGTTTCACTCTCATAGAATTGGACAGTTTGGCTCTTCCTGACTTTTTGCTTTCTCGATCCAGTGTTGCAGGTGCACCATGAGGCGGCAGCTGGATCATAACCTGGCCTTCCATAAACTGGTGGCCTATATGATTGCTCTTCATACAGGTAAATGGAAACACCTGGAAAATTCTAAAGAATTGTACTGGAAAACAAATGAATTGCAACATTATGACGCTGTAATGCAAATTCTGCCCTTACGTACTTGCGTGTGACATTGTGACACACGTGCATGAGGCTGGCGCTTGCCTTGTGATGTCATGATGCATGTTCCATTGTTTTGGTCTCATGATGATTAGGATGGATGTCTGTGTGAATGTAACTTTCTCTACAACTACATATTTGCGGGCATTGATAAGTTCTGTGCTCATGTAACATTCTATGTTCATGTAACAAAGGAAACCACATTACAGCTTACTGTGTTGACTGAGGCCTGCCTTGGTGTGCTTAAAAAAGAGTCTTCTTAAAAATCAAATTTGAAAACTTGGGGTATTTCTTTTTCTTGTTTTTACGTTGCCGAAAGTCCCTTTGTGTTCAAAACCCAGTTCTATTCATTGTCATTTCCTTTTCAAAACTAACTGGGGTTGAACATTTTCACTTATGTACTTTCTCCAGATTCAAGTGTTAGTTCAAATCATTCTATATTATGATTAAGATGCATGGTCTGGCTTGTTTTTATAATTAGATAAATGGTTTACCTTGTGCGTGTGGCTCAGCGGGTCAGGGGCTAGGCTTGTTGATCGGAAGATCGCAAGTTTGGCGGTTCGAATCCCTAGCCCTGCGTGACGGAGTGAGCTCCCACACTCGCCCCAGCTCTTGCCAACCTAGCAATTCGAAAGCATGCAAATGCAAGTAGACGAATAGGTACCACTTCGGTGGGTAGGTAATAGCGTTCCACGCACGTCATGTGGCCACATGACCGTGGAAGCGTCTTCGGACAACGCTGGCTCTTTGGCTAACAAACGGAGATGAGCACTGCTAGAGTCGGACACGACTGCACAAATGTGCGGGGGGAACCTTTAACCTTTACCTTGTGCTCTCTTCAAGCCATTCACATCATTGCTCATTTGTGCAACATCGAGTGGTACATCGATGCTGAACAAAAAACAGATGACAGCTTGCCTTCCATTTTGTCTCACCTGCATCAGACGAATGATCTGTGGTTAAATCCTATCCATTCCAACTCTACGGTGGGTGCTTCACTGAATCAATTATTTACTCCTGAAAATAAAATTACTTGGGCTTACACCTAATTGAGAGCCCCTGGTTAGATTGATAGTTACAGGAGCCTCTTGGTTTTATTTGTAATGTTGGACATGGAATTTAGGAGGATTATCAGTGCTTTTTTAACCTAGATAGAAAACCTGAGATTTGCTTGGCCCCAATGTTTTCTTTTTTCAGCTATAACTTGACAGACTGGTCTTCTTCCCATGGCTTTTGCTGGGTTACATTTAGTTGATATTCTAATTGTCTTTTACCTTTCAAGGATTGATGTTTTAAATATGTGCGTTGTACCGTATTTTTAAAAAAGATGCCGTTTTAAAATCTTGTTTTAAATTTTTGGTGAGCTGCCTTGGGTAAGTTTTCAGTTTAAAAAATGGTAACGATATGTTTCAGCTATGATTTTTAAGGACATTCGAGTCTGATTGTCATATTATCCTGTTGCAATTTTGTTATATGGGCCAGGTTTCCTGAATATTATAGGACTGAAATTCCCCATGTTTTTTTTACTGTTTTTAAACTCTTGTTGTGAACTGCCCAGAGTCCCTCCTTGTGGGGGAGATGGGCGGGATATAAATATGACAAATCATCATCATCATCATCATCATCATCATCATCATCCTAGTTTGTGGAATTCCCCCCAGGGACATGATCCAGGAGGATGTCATTGCATAACTTCACTTTGTTTGCTCTTGCAGATACCTTTATTTGTAGCATTCACCACCATTCCAGGCCTTACGGGTGTGATCATCACTTTGGCGCTTATCCTCATGATCACTTCTTCCATGGAACAAATCCGCCGGAGCTATTTTGAAGTCTTCTGGTACACCCACCACCTCTTTGTCATCTATTATATTGGCCTCGTCATCCATGGCATCGCGTAAGGCACCATTGCTTAAACTGATGTGGCAAGATGGGCTAATTCTTTTTTTTAATATATAATTTTTATTGAAAGCTGTAATAACAATAATCAGAACTAATACAAACTAAAATAGAATGAAAAAGGAGAAAGAGAAAGGGAGAGAGAGAGAGAAAAAAAGAAAAAAGTAAAAGTGCAGAAAGAAAAAAAGTAGAAGAAAAATAGAAAAAAGACATAAAGATATAAAGATATAAAGAAGTGGCTTCTGATCTTCTTCACAGCAGTTATAAGTACAATTATTTTATTTATTTATTTATTTATTTATTTATTTATTTATTTATTGAATTTCTATGACCGCCCATCTCCCCCTCAAGGAGGGAGTCTGGGCAGTTATTATATTTTAACCTCTCTCTCTAAAGTTACACCTTGACTCTCTTCTTTCTATAATCTATCCTGTCTAATCATCAGAACCATAAATCACAAGTCCATAAGGGGTTTCCAGTCACCAAAAACATTCTCTAATCAAAAAACAAGTCCATTTAGCCATTTCAGCAAACTCTGTCATCTTCACCAACCATTCCTCCATTGCCAAATCTTTCCATCTTTGTGCATACAATTATCTCGATGCAGTTATCAGATATAAAAACAGAGTTCCATGGCTCTTTTCTAATGTTTATTCATCAGTCCCAGGAAGAAAAGTTCTGGTTTCAGTTGAATGTTAATCTTTAAAATCCTCTGAATCACTGTATGTATTTGAGCCCAAAATTTTCTAGCTTTTTAGCATAATAAAATGGCCCTTCTTGTTGTTCACATTTCCAACACAAATTTGAAGTACCTTTATACATTCTGGATAATTTTTCTGGTGTCATATACCAAACAGTACATCTTTTTTATAAAAATTCTTCTTAAGATTATAACATAATGTAAATTCCAGTCCTTTCAACCACATCTTTCCCCATTGTTCCATTTGTATATTACAACCAAAGTTTTTAGCCCACTTTATCATACATTCTTTCACTTTCTCTTCTTCTGTTTCAAATTTCAATAAAAGTTTGGGTACCATGGTATTTATACAGTGTTGACTGGAGATTATTAACATCTGATGTTTAGATAACCTTTTAAAGATGAAGAAATTTATATCAATATTAACTATGACTACTAAAATGTTAATGTTGATAAATGTAAGGTTGTTTAAATTTTACATCTAAAGCTAAATGTGGCATTAATAAACACCTGCAAAATACACTCAGTTCTTGAGTGATTTCAGGTATCAGCATTTTAAAGGCCATGTTTGGTTAACCAAACCATGCATGCATGTGCCACAGAATTCAGGACAAGTCTAATAGTCTCACGGTGATACTAGCAGCCAATGCAAATATACGGCATAGCGAGTCACTGTACCTGGAATCCCTCCCCCCCCTGCCAATCAGTGAGGGATCTTGGGAGTTCAGAAACATGTGAAAGTCCCACCTCCAGCATCTCTGAGAAAAACTGCCCCAGCAATAATAGGGAGGGGCGAGGGTGAGGAAGAGGGATTGTCATAGCAAGCCATTTGCTCCCATGACTTAGCGCTTGAATCACTTTTGGAATTTCTCCTGGGAAAGGCGACAGTCTGGATGGTGCCCTTTTGTGTCCCCAGAGGTCTTGTTCGTGGGCAAACGGCTGAAAGTCTGATGAAGAATAACCCCAAGCATTGTGCAGACCACGCTACCCAGTGGGGTCCAAACAGCAAAGACCCCCATTGTGAAGTGCCTGAGTTTGGAAGTATCCCGGCTGAGGTGAGAACATCCATGGCAATGGTCTGTGCAGAGCCTGGTAAAGATTCAGGATTCAGATTCAGGAGACAGATCTGTAAGCAGCAACCTTATCTGGGGAAAGAACCTGAGAGCCATTAGCGAGAAATGGAAAAGCTATCCACCCTAATGTAGTGGAAGATAAATGGGTCCTCAAATGAGAGCAGTTCAATTGCGGAAATTCTTGTAACCCTATCCATTCCCTTTCAATGAATCCCATTCAAGAAGACCCAGAGAGAACTTTGCTTTTGGTTAGTTGAGTCAGCTGCCCAAAACCTGGCATCACCCGAATGTGCTGTTGATGTCAGCTGAAACTTCTATCCGCCCAGCCCCACCTCGAAAGCTGGACTTCCCTATCACACTAAGTCTAGCTATGGCTTGGTTTGGGCTTGACGAGTTGTGTAAACCATAGTTAATGGCTTGGCCTATTGGGCAAACCCAGGCAATTATGATTAAAAGCAAGCCATGGTTTAGCATAATGTATGAATTCAGCATAAAGAACTGTATGGGATTATGGGGATAGAAGGCTTTGGAAAAAATCAGAGAGACTCCTGCTTTCCTGCAAGATGGTCCTTCTTAAAGTGCTGTCACTTGATTCTTTCTTTTAAGTCCTGGAAGTGGGTCCTGGCACCTATTATTCTCTATGCATTTGAGCGAGTCCTGAGGATTTGGCGTTCCTACCAGAAGGTGGTTATTACAAAGGTAAGTGTTGAGTCTGTCTCCAAATCTACTCACCAGCTTTGTCCTGAATACATTTATTTATTTTATTATTTGAATTTATCCCCGCCCACCTCTACGATGGTAGACTCTGGGCGGTTATGGTTTTAAGAGGAAAGGGAGAGAGAGGTCTAAAATCCATAGTTAGTATATTACTGTACTATTTGGTTAGTTGAGTTCAGCTTCCATGCAGCTTTCTTGGCAACATCTGGAAGTGGTTTGCTGCTGTAACATCTTTATCCAATGACGAGTGATGGATGACTCGAAAGCTTGCCCACCATTCGTGCAACTTTAGCTGGCCCTAATATGTCAGGGTGCTCCTACGCCACTAGGTAGACCGGACCATGAAATCAACTCCCTAGGATGGCTAAAATTACTTTTGCTAAGATTGGCTATAGAAACAGAATCTTGCAAGTCTGATTGTGCTGTGCCTCCACCTCCTCCTCCTCCTTATAATTCACTGAATTAAGGAGGTGTCTGTCTGAGCTGCTTTCAAACATTATCTGGATGTTCTGGAGTTAAAAAAAACTTAAGCCCGTTTTGCCTAGGCAACAGATCCTGCATATCTCTGGCAAGGTCATCTTCCTTACTCTCTACATCCAATGTGATGGTTTGGTTAAGGTGTTGAACTGATACTGGGGAGACCCAGGTTCAAATCCACCCTCAGCCATGGGATATCACTGAGCGACCTTGGGGGAATTGCTCTGCCCAAGCCCAACCCACGCCCTTGATGTGACAGGAAGAGAAAGAAGGAGGCAGCCTTGTGTTTCAGCATCAGAGAAGAGTCAGGAAGGGTTCGATCTGTCTTCCTTGCAGGTCTGCCAATGTGGGGAGAAGGTGTATGGGTAGTGGAATTCATGGCATCCCTATTGGGACAATGGATGGGGTTTGCTCACTTTTGAAATCTTGGCTTCAGGTCATCATGCATCCCTCAAAAGTACTGGAAATTCAGATGTGCAAGAAAGGTTTTAGCATGGAAATTGGACAGTACGTGTTCCTCAATTGTCCCTCCATCTCCTATCTGGAGTGGCATCCATTCACTCTCACATCTGCCCCAGAGGAAAGCTTCCTCTCTGTCCATATTCGGGTGGCAGGTGACTGGACTGAGACCTTGATTGACACCTTGCAGCAGCCGAACCTGCCGATGCCCAGGTGAGCAGAGAGGGCAACATGACGAGTTGTTGTTGGCCTAACCTTAATTTCTTGAATAAGTCAAATTTGGATAGGCTTGGAAATGTGTGCACTATTTGTGAGGATCGTAGCCTTAAATCCTAATATCGGTAACTTTCGCCAGAAGCCAATTAAGCCAAAGGGAGAAGCTGTTTATTAGAACAAGTATGCATAAATCCAAGTTGAAGTTACGAATGAAAAAGCCCGTGCAAAGTTCCAATTAAATCATGCCCACTCTCTAACGTTCCAGCCCATTCCAGCGTCATCCATCTCCAGTACTTTTCCTCCTTGATTTCACCTCCTCCCCTTTTCTGTTCACTTGCAGACATTCTCAGATGATAAGAATGGTGCTGACCCTGACAGTCTGTTTCAGTTCTGTTTCTCTAAGGCAGAGCTTTCCAAAGTGTGTGTCGCGACACAAAAGTGTGTCGCCACACACAGTCTGGTGTGTCGCCATACAACCCGGAAGCGCTGATCATCATCAGCGCTTCCGGGTTTTCCCGCAGCGACACACCAACGGCGGCGCGCAATAACCTGAAAGCGGCAGCAGCGCTTCCGGGTTTTTGCGCGCTGCCGCAATGGCGGCACTTCCGGGTTTTCCCGCGGCGACACACCAACGGCGGTTGGTGTGTCGCCGCAGGAAAACTTTGGAAAGCCCTGCTCTAAGGACTACACTGGAATGTGCCCCGTCCACCCCCTTTTCCCTGCGTCTACTCTACATCAACCTATCTCTAATCCTTACCCATATCTAACCCTTGACTGAGGGCAGGATGTGGAATTCGCAATCCACATAGTGTATTCATATTTCATTTTTGTTCGGTCAAAAACATTAAAATATATCTTAAAAATCCTAACTGGTCCAATTTGTGGAACTAAGCTCTTCTGGAAGTTTATGGCACTGCTGGATTCGGCTTTGTTTCCTGTAATCTATGGGAACACTAGACTAGGAGGAGAAAAGGAAATGCTGTTTGTCTCCTCTTTGCAGGATCATGGTGGATGGCCCTTTTGGCACAGCCAGCGAGGATGTCTTCCAGTATGAGGTGGCCATGCTGGTGGGAGCTGGGATTGGGGTGACTCCCTTTGCTTCAGTACTGAAATCCATCTGGTACAAGTTCCAACATGGTGACCAGGAACTTCAAACCAGAAAGGTAAGCTCAGGTGGCTTGTTCTTAACCTGTTTACAAGAATACACTAGTCTGTAGCTTGAATCATGTCAACTGGATTTCTATTTTCTCAGTGGAAACGTTTCGCTCATTATCCAAGGAGCTTCTTCAGTCTGAGCAAAGTTGGTAAGGGAATCCTAAATATGTTTCTAGGTAGCTGTGTGACCTTACACCTGGGGCTAGGTCATGGTTATACTGAGATGTTATTTTAAGTCCTTTTATCATCTAAAGGACTTAAAATAAAGTCTTTGAGGTACAGCGATGGAAGATTTCTGTAATTTATAGTGTCTTGCAGTCTTAAGCTAGAATCACCATATCCTGTTTCTCCAGAAAGATGAAAATAGTGTTGGAAAAGAAGGACCAGCTCTACCATGAGACACTGTAATGAAGTTCGTTGAGTCACAGATGGAATAAACTAGGAAGCAGTGGTGGAGCATAAAGCTCCCTAGCTTGACTTACATCCCCCAAAATAGCCTGCTGCCTTTAAATGCAATGAAGCAACCCGTCCCATACTTCAACTGTCCAATCAGCTGCAGGGGAAGGAGAGCACCATATCCTTGGGACAGATCTAAAGAATTTGATCATTGCTTCTGATGCATGTGCTCACCTCGCTGTAATCTCTGGTCGCAGTTCTGCAGATTTTGGAGGGCTTAAAGACATGGAAGATCTGTTTAAGTAAGCTAGAATAACAGGGCAGAAAGTACACCGATATATCCTATGGGTAGTCATGGGTTCTTAGCTCTCAGTATAATATAGGTTGTTTGCTTTTGGTTTATTGTGTTCTGTGAATCTTGGCATTGTGGTTTAGAAACCGTGATTCATGGATTACCCTGTTGCATAAACCAACTGAATAAAGCTTATTAAATAAATGATTGTTAAATAAACCATGGTTTAGTATGGTGCAAATGCTGCCTAGATGTAATGGTCTGTGAGAATGTTCTTGAGAGACAGGAGGAGAAGGAAGAGCCGCAGACTAGGCAACGGTCAGATAAGAGGCAGCCTAGCCTGCAGAAGGAATGTGGATGTGGCAAATGTCTCAGAAGGGACCCTCCCTAGTTTCTTGGACTGTAAAGGTGAGGGGGGAGAGAAGTACTTACAGACTTGCAAGTTTCTGTTACTGTAACCTTACAATAAAGGTAGTGTTAGTAATGGTTGGTGCCTCTTGTCTGGACTACTTTGGAGGGTTGATGCTATGTGATTCTTGTTTTTCAGTTTCCAGATGCGGAGGCTTAACAAATATTTAGCATTTATGTCAAACCCACATTTCCAGGGGCAAGCTGGGGAGGCTGCTTTCAGAACATAGGAGAGTGACGTACAGTGAGTTAGACGTTTGGCTCCTCTAGACCAGAATTGCCAACTGGCAAAAATTCTCCAAGACTTTGGTCAGGAATTTTCCCAGCCTTACTTGGAGATCTAGGGACTGAACGTGGAATCTACAGCATGCCAACATCTGCTCTATTATTCAACCAAGATCACCTTACACCCAGCCTTTATAATTTAGTAGTATACAGAGGCTGGATTCACACAACCCCAGCTTATCAGTTCAGTTAAACACTCATTGGCTATACACCTTCTGCATGCTAAAGTTGGGGAGTTTTCATTTGGTTTCTTTGGGGCTTAGTGTGTCGTGAAGGCTGAGTTTCTTTAGTTGGTTTGGGGTTTGGTGGTTGACACAAATAAGTGGGTCAAGGCAGTAAGCAGGGCAAGCATGTTGCGTCACCCTAGCCATATTGCTGTTCTTCTCTTTGATCTCATCATCTTTCAACTTTGCTTTGAAAAAAGAAAAGGAGAGATCATATGCCACTGGGGCACTCTGACTGGGAGAGTGCAAACTGGTATTTTAAAGCATGTTGCCCATTTCCATCTTCTTTCCTTTCCTTTCTCTCATGGGTTGCTAGATTTACTTCTACTGGATTTGCCGAGAAACAGGGGCATTTGCCTGGTTCAAACAGCTCCTTTCCTCCTTGGAGCAAGAGATGGGGGGATCCGGTAGAGCAGATTTCCTAAGCTATCATCTCTACCTCACTGGCTGGAACAGAAGCATGGTGAGTTGGAGGGCTAGTCTTCGTGAACCATCTCTTTCTCTGCAGATCAAGCTTCTTGAAACCTGCCAGACCTGTCACTTGCCACTTTCAAGGAAGTCAACTGCATTTCATGGTCTTCTATCAGAGCAAAAAACCCAGAACAAAAGACATTCTTCTAGGTCAGTTTGTTCAGTTGCTTTACAAGGCAGGTCACGTGGTTGTTTTCACAGCCTGAAGTGCTTTAAAACCCTTTTAAAGATAAAATAAAGATAAAATTGGAGGGGGAAAGGCACATATTCAACTTCTAAAAGGAAGCAAGCCAAGGTTTCTGGGCAGGGGACTTCATACCTGGGGCTTTACCACAGATAAGGCCTATCCTCCAGTTGTCACTAACTTCACCTCTGCAGGAGCCTCCAAACATGTCCTTGGAAATAGCCTTTGGGAATGGGTGGCATACAAATAAAGTAGACAAACAAGCAGGGCAGTTACCATAAGAGCTTAGGTCACACATTATCTGAAGCCATAATGCCGTTTGCTTGGCTTCAGCTTAGTGTGTTTTATTAAGCCAGCCAATTTTCTTTTACAAACCATGATTTATAGCTCTGATTGAACAAAGACAGCCAATTATTGTTTATTTAGTAAACCACAATAAAACAAATGAAAGCTTAGTGTGATTTTTGAGCCTAGTTACAGCATCAAGGTGATCTTTCAGAAATTCAGATACTAAGCTGTCAAGTTTGTGCAGGGCAAGGATGGAACACACATAGTAGGGCTGGCCCTGCATACTCTGTGGCTTGAGGAAGACCATTCTCACCTTCAATTAAATCAGTATTTATGGTTTTCAAAGCATTGTTTTGATTTGAGTCAAGAGACAGAAAATAAAGGTACTTCTCCTGGCCCTTGGCAATAAAAATACAAGGCCAGAAATAGCTGGGACTAACCATGTTCTGTATTTTGGGGATATCTAAAACCTGCCGCTTAGCCAGTTTGCTTGGCTTAAGTGTTTATACAGTATGCATTGGAAATCAGTAAGGTAAAGGTAAAGGTTCCCCCCGCACATTTGTGCAGTCGTGTCCGACTCTAGGGGCCGGTGCTCATCTCCGTTTGTTAGCCGAAGAGCCAGCGTTGTCCGAAGACGCTTCTGCGGTCATGTGGCCGCATGACGCGCACGGAACGCTGTTACCTACCCACTGAAGTGGTACCTATTCATCTACTTGCATTTGCATGCTTTTGAATTGCTAGGTTGGCAAGAGCTGGAGCTAGTGCAGGAGCTCACTCCGTCACGCGGGGCTAGGGATTCGAACCTCCGAACTTGCAATCTTCCGATCGACAAGCCTGGCGTCTTACCCACCGAGCCACCACACCCCTATTTTCAGTACTTAACCCCATAAACTAGGTTATTCCCATGAATGTTAGAGAACACATCCAGCAATTCCCAAGACCTGAAAGATGTGTTTTAACAAACTGTTGGGCAGATTGGTGGGACTGCTGTGAAATCTTGACTTTGGCTGCCTTTTCTTTGTTGAGAAACTAGGTTGGCCATGCAGCTCTCCATTTTGAGAAGTCCACCGACATGGTGACAGGCCTGAGGCAAAAAACCTCCTTTGGGAGACCCATGTGGAATAATGAATTTTCAGCAGTGGCAGCCACCCATCCCAGGTAAGAGATGGCCTTTAAACCAGGTAAAGCTCCTTTCTTCCCCTCTAATCCAGTAGCAGTTCCTCTAAGCAGCAACAACTTTTCAGGATCTCTGGAAGAAAGGAAACTTCCCCATCATTTTCTACCTGAATTTTCAAAACTGGAAATGCTAGGAATTGAACCACCAGGTGCTCTACCACTGAGCTATGGTCCCTCCTCCAGAACATTGTGGACAGGGAATCAGTACCCTGGACAGCTCCTTATTGGATCTGTCCATAATGGATCAGATGTTTATCCAGTTAATCTTTAGTTACATTTGCATGTCTAAAAAGTTATTCTAAAGGAGAATGCATGCCTTGTTCATTTGCGCACACATTTGCTACATCAGGCAACATTTTAGAAGACATGTTCTTTCCTTTGTGACAAAGAGGGAACATATATGGTACTTGGCATCTCTAGTTTTTATAGGTACCTTTTATTGCATTATTTTATTTTATTTATTTATCACATTTGTATCCCGCCCATCTCCCTCACAAGGAGGGACCCTGGGCGGTTCACAGCAAAAATTTAAAATCAATAAAACTATAAATATCAATAAAAGCAAAATGTACATATACATAAACATTACCCATGCTTTCTTGAACAACCTAGAGCCAGTCTTGAAAAATCACGGCTTGTCCATTCAATTCCTATTCTCCTTTCTCTTATCTTATAGTTCTGTGGATTGGTTTGTGACATAGATGGACACAAAACCATGTTCAGTCCAGTTGATTTCTGTTGTTTTAACCCTTATCCTAGATCTGTAGTGGGTGTGTTCCTGTGTGGACCAGAGCAGCTGGCAAAGACTCTGAAAAAGTACTGCACTCAGTACTCTAGTCTGGATCCCAGAAATGTCCAGTTTTATTTCAACAAAGAGAATTTCTGAAACACCAGGACTCAAGCTGGAATGGGAGAACTGTTAAACTCCTCATTGAGCTAAATCAAGACTGTCGGACCAGGGCCTGCAACTTTAATAGTGCGCACTGTTCTCAATTTTGCATATTTTTTTCTATTTTTTTTTAAAGTTAAATGGCCAAAATCTCACCTTAAAAAAAAAATGCTGGAGGCCAGTTGGCACTACTGAATTGGCACGTTGCCTATATAGATAAAGGCAGGTTATCTCTATCAGTGGATTGTGACGTCAGGACCAGCATCAACTCAAAAAATCTTTCACCTCTTTCTGGCAACAAGTGCAAGCTGATGACTTTGTACTGATGACGGGGATTTTTCCAGGGATTTTGGGGGCAGAAATTTTCAAATAACCAAGACTGCGAAATACAGTCCTTGCCAAAGCTGGAGCAAAAGGAGGACGTGCATTATGTATTCAAAACATTTGATTCTTGCTTCATCTGGCCAAGATGCTTGCCTCTATTTTGACCACGTTTTAAAATCTCTGCTGATGTCACATATTCAGGGCTATAATCAACTCAAATCTTCTACTCAGCTAGAGAGTTAACATTTCCAATGCATTGCCCTTGTTTTTGCAAGGCTGAACACTAGTAGCCGCAAGATTGTATTTGCAGGCAATATTCAAACAATCAGCTTGCCAGGAGGAGTGCTCTGAATTGATTACTCTTGTGGTGGGAAATTACAAGAGTGCAACATGACTGGAGCATAAACAGCAATCTGACAAGGGATTGTTTCAATGCTAAGTGAATATTAATGTCAAGGGTTGCAATGTATTCTGAGCAGGCGCTGGAAGGTGCATAGAATCAGGGTAAGGTTTGCCTGAAACGTTCCCCCTTCCTGCATCAGAATGCTACATCAGCCAAGCTATAATCTGATTTGCATACTAGTGTTTTAACTGCTGCGGGTTTGTATGAACAGTCAATTCTAATTCCTTTGGTAAATCAGGGTAACTGAAAGCATTCCCCAGAATACTCTCTAGCTACGCTTAACACCTAGATTTTCACAGCTCTCTCCCATCATGTATTTTCAATTATGCTCTTTTTCCTAAGTAACCCAGCAACCTGAATCCAATTCCTTATACGTTGCTTACAGAAAACTGGGTATATTTTTAAAAATACCGTTGAAATAAGGGAGGCCCAGCATGACACACAGCCAAGTGTCAATTCACTCAATTGCAGAACAAAGTTTTATTTGAGACACAAGAATGAAAACAATGGGGGGGTGGGAACAAGAAACTCCCCCCTCCTTGCTGCTTTGACTCAGACAAGGTGAGGGTCCGCGAGCTGCCTTCAGTGTCATTTCCAGCCAGGGGCTGAACTTCATCAAAGGTTTTCTAAGCCTGTAAGAATAAAAAGAACAGTGTTAAGAAAAGAGGTAATGCTGCGGTCTTCTCCCCTGCAGAAAATAAAGAGAACATTTCAACCTGACACCAAAAAGGTGGGAATAAGACAAGCAGTGATAGTTAAATCTGCAATGAGGTAGAATGATGAGAGAGAGGGAGAGAGAGAGATTTCATTTTCTTCCCAGAAAGTGTTCAAAACAGACCAGGCCTGCAGAGTGGTTTTCCCTTTTATTAACACTATTGGACGTCCATAGCTATTGCAGAGCATATTATGGAACAGCATCACTTTGTGACCATTTATAGAAATCTGAAATGTACACAAGAACAGTGTGTGGTCACAATGTTTTTCCCAAAAACACATGCCACTGATACTTCACCGAAATAACCAGGAGCAGAATGAGAAACAGGATGCAAGGCTTACGTAGTGTAATTTCAACACAGGGCGGGCTAAAAAAATTCTCTTGTATTTCACCCTTTATTATAAGAGAATTGCTCCTGGGTATGCTAAAACGCAGGTACAGAAGTTAAAAACAAAACCAGAGCTAGAACAGGAAGGAAGGATTTCTCAAGCTTGAATAGTGCTTGTGGACAGAATCCACTCGATCACTGAAGGTTTTGTGCTGTTTTACAGAAACCGGTGCAATTTCACTGCTGCTCCCCCAGCTTAGATCCTGTCTTTACCCAAGGAATGTGGATCACGGGGCACCAGTGGATTTCTGTATCTGCTCTTTCAGGATGAGAATGCTCTGCCTTTGTTCTGGAGGCAGCATGGCTATCTGGTCCGCCGTCAGCTGCAGAACTTGCATAATGAGGGCTGCCTGTGGGGAAATGGAGAAGAGAAGGAATGATGCGCAAGACGGGCAGGGGGAGCCTTGGCGAATCATGGGGGAGGCTTATGATCTCCATTTGGGATTGTGGAGATTTTCTTCCATAAATCTAGCTGATTACCTCCCTCTGCTCTGGGCCAAGCCAATACACAAGAAAATATGCAACATGCCCCATTAATATTTGATGCATTGCTAATGGCCAGTTTAAAAAAGAAAAGGAAATGAATCATAGCTCGGGTTAATTGCCATTTCTAAAGCACATTAAGAACTGGATTTGCAATGGGCATCAAATCCATCAGGAGCCCTGGGAAATCTTGTGAGAGTTAGAGGAGAGGAGAAAGGATTCTTCATAGTCTGTTTCGTTTACAAATTCAAACCCTTTCTTCGCTCCTGCCCTGGGGATGACTAACAGCCCGGAAACAAACAGTAAAAACCACTGAAAAGAAGCAATAAAAACAGTGTGCAGAAAACATCATCCAATCTCAGGGGATCAGAACAGAGTATTTCTGGTCTAAAGCCCGTTAAAAAAAAAGTAAGGCAGAGTTTATGGACAGTGTTTCTCAACCTTGGAACCTTTAAGGTGTGTGTTAGTTTAAGCTAAGCTGGCTGGGGAATTCTGGGAGTTGAAGTCCACGGACCTTAAAGCTGCCAAGGTTGAGAAAAACTGCTTTAGAAGGTTAGAAGTGAGAATTCTGCTGTACTTTCCTTAGTTCGCTCACTTCAAAAGCATTGAATAGGGAGCCAAAGAAAAAACGTGTTGCAATCTTTATCGAAAGGAACTCAAGGCCTGGATTTTTTTTTTCTCCTCACCTTTTCATGATCCTGGGGCGTGACTTGGTTTTGTCCAGGGCTGAAACCTCCAGGTTGGGCTGCAGCCTGCACCCCTCCGCCCGCCATGGCGCCAGCCTGCATTGCCGTTCCCGGCATGTTCGGAACCTACGGGCAGAAGGTATTCAGATTTACGGCCCTGCTGAGCCAGGATGGAATTGAGGCTCCGATAGAAGAGTAATGACCTCTGAACAAGAAACGGGGGGGGGGGGGGAAGGGATAATGGGGGGCTGCGCAAATCTACTGATGAGAGAATGATGTGAAGGCCTGGCCGCCTGGCCCAGCAAATTTTAATTTCAGACCACAGATCTGAAACAAAGCTTTTGCCCTCGCCCTTTCTACCAACCAATGGATTTTCCAGTCCACGTCTTGGGAATACCCGATTCCTTTAATGACAATAAACAGCGTTGCAGGTTATCAGGCAAAAAATACACGAAGCCAGCCTGGGATCATCGGCATTAGTTTTATAATCAGCACTTGAAGGGCTTGGTCAATTTCAGCGCAGGGCTGGAATGATCTCCAGGACGGCCGCATTCCGATTTCGGCGCTGCCGGGGGGACTTTTGGGTAAGCAGCAGCCAGACTTTTGAAGCGCTCGTCATTTCGGAACAGGTGTCGGCAACCTAGGGGCCACATACAGCTCCAGCTCCATTTCTTCTGCCTGGAGCTAAAATTCAGCAGTAAACTGCCATTATTGGCAATGCAATTGCACCCTTTAAAACAGAGCTTTCCAAACTTTTCATGTTGGTGACACACTTTTTAGACATGTATCATTTCGCGACACACTCTTACAGCAGAGCACAAGGCAGGCACTAGGACCTGTGCAGAATCACAGCAGGTTTGGAGGCAGCAGGGCACAAGGCAGGCACTAGGACCTGCGCGGAATCACAGTAGGTTTGGAGGCAGCAGGGCACAAGGCAGGCACTAGGACCTGTGCAGAATCACAGCAGGTTTGGAGGCAGCAAGGCACAAGGCAGGCACTAGGACCTGCGCAGAATCCTGGCAGGGAAGGTTTGGAGGCAGCCAGGCACAAGGCAGGCACTAGGACCTGCGTGGAATCCTGGCAGGGCTCGGAGGCAGTAGCAGCCGCGACACACCCAGACACTGCAGCCGACACGCTAATGTGTCCCGACACACAGTTTGGAAAGCTCTGCTTTAAAAGATTAGAGACTCATTCCAGCGGTCGAGCGACCACTAAAACCACATCAGGTTCTGTTTGCCCAACGTGGTTCACGGTCTAACCCAGCCATTCTTGGGGGGTTCTGGCAGCACACAAAATGGCCGTTTTGGGAAGAATCACTCATCTTCTCTAGAAGCACCTGGTATCTCAAGACCCCTCGCATCAGGAGAGGACATACGAGGTTTCCTGCCGCCACCACCAGCCCTTCTCATTGGTTGGGCACGCAGCAGTAGAGGGGGCCTGGAGCCTGCCGCCAATTGATGTTTGGAAGGTTTGTTCTGTGCCACCAGACCTTGGCGGTCAGTCCCAACCCAACCCAACCCAACCCAACCCTTTATTACAGTCAGTGACCAGATGTGCAGGAAGTTCTGTATTTGAGAGACTTTCCTTTTTACAGTCTCCAGATCACCACTTGTTTTCACTGGCAAACTCACTGGGCAGCATTTGGGAAGTGCCCGTTTTGACTGGGTCATGAGGTAGCTGACAGGGCAATAGCAGTTTAATGGAAAACAAACCCAGGGCTATTGGGGAGAAACCAGCTTTCTCTTGCCCCACTATTGACCGAATTATGGTTGGTGTGTGTGCAACATGCTTATCCATCCCCATGTACGTGAAGCAGATGGCACCAAGAGAGCCCATCCAACCCCAGAGCTGGATTCTCTCCCCCTTGCCCCCATCCATGGGCCAGAGGTTGGGACTTCGGGAAGGGGGGGTACTTTTCCCTAAAGCCCTGCCTCCTATTACCATTTGGTCATCCTTCCTTCATCTAAAGTCTGATAGGAAAACGAATGTCTAACTTCATTCTAAGGTTAGACGTTTCCCCTGTCCAATTCATACCATCAAAGCCAATTTCCCACAGGGACAAGTGCGGTTGGCATTCAATCATCCTGTCTGCTTTAAAAAGAAAGCGTCACCAATAGCTTGGCATGATCCGGGGGGTGGGTGGGGTGGGGATGGGGGGAGGAGGCTCTCCAAGCATCAAGCATCTGTCTGAGGTGCGATCTCTACCTACCTGTCGAGGACCTTGTGGGCCAGCTGCTCCCATATTCAGAGGCCCTGGACCTTGAATTGCACCAGTCATTGGACCCCTGGGGTTTGGACCAGGGCCCCTAGGCTCCATGCCCCTAGGAGGCTCCATGCCCCTAGGCTCCATGCCCCTAGGAGGCTCCATGCCCCTAGGAGGCTCCATGCCCCTAGGAGGCTCCATGCCCCTAGGAGGCTCCATGCCCCTAGGGGGTTCCATGCCTCTAGGGGGTTCCATGCCCCTGGGTTCCATGCCTCTGGGGGGTTCCATCCCACGAGGTTCTATGCCTCTTGTATCCAGGACTCTGGGCTCCATGCCCCTTGCATCCATGACTCTGGGCTCCATGACTCTGGACTCCATGCCCCTTGCATCCATGACTCTGGGCTCCATGCCTCTGCCATCCATCCCTCTGGGCTCCATGCCTCTGCCATCCATGACTCTGGGCTCCATGCCCCTTGGATCTCTTCCACCTACATAAAAGAAGGCAAGCAATTCTTACAAAGGTTCTTCTGTATGGGTAAAGAGGCAAAACTCAGACCTACCCACCAAGGTCGGCAAGGGACCCACTGCAGGGCAGCTAAGCTGGAGTTTCAAAATGCTTGTAGCCCGTTGCCTCTGGAGTAAGGGATACAATGATAAACCCATGTTTGAATTTGGTTCTGAAAATCCAATACTTCCTTTTAAGGCTGTTTCGGCTTACTACTGTACAGTTCAGCTGTGCACATTTTTGCATCTGCTAGAACAGTGCAGTGCAGTGCTTCTCACCCGTGGCAGCTTGAAGATGTGTGGACCTCAACTCCCAGAATTCCCCAGCCAGCCATGCTGAGCAACAACTCCTAGCATCTGTCACTACTGACCATGCACATTGGAAATTATAATTCTGCAGCATCTGTAAGGCCACAGGCTCCGAAAATCATTCCTACATCATCAGGAACCTTAAGCAATTGTCTCTCTCCTATAGCAGCAGTCGCCTGATATCTCCCTGAACGTGCTGGGGCTGGTACCGTCTGCCCCGAGGCCTCTGTTGCTCTTCACGTTGCCTCCCTGCCCTTTACCTCGGCCATCCATCAAGGGTCCTCGTGGCTCTCCCAACAAGGGACGTGGCTCTCCCATTGGTCCGCCTCTCATTTCATGGGGGGGCAGCCCACGGCTGTCGTGGCCAGGCATGTGGTGCATTGGTGGTCCCTGGTGGGGTGGCCCGAGGTAACCTCTGCAGAAAAGGTGAGGAGGGAAGAAAGGAGACATCAGGCGCCAGGTTGCAGCCCCCGAGAAGCTCCCTCACCTCATAAAGGAGGCGGCTAACCCAAGCCTGATTCTGGACCGTTCAGTGAGCCACCTTAGAACGCAGTCTGGGCTCAGTGCTGTGTGCGAGGGCCAGCTCGGACGCCTGGTGGCACAGTCTAGAGAAGTGCCTGCTGTCTGCACGAGGACAAGGCTCCAGGAGTGATATAAAGACTTGGAACAAAGCTGCCATTTAGGAGAAGGGGACGGAGAAGAAGACAGCTTTGCTCGCAACTTCTCTTTCTACCCATGGCTACAACCAGCCTACTTTCTGGTCCCTATGAAGGGGGCCCTTAAATACAGTCTCTATTCCCACCTGCCTACCTGGGCTCCACGTCTCCAGTGACCGAGAGCAACGTGCCTCCCCGTGGGTCATTGGGGGCATCTCCCAGAAGGCCTCGGGGTGGTGGCCCACTAGCTGGCATTGGCCCCCGGTGCATAGGGGCCCGTGGGTCTGGCATGGGCACTGCCAAGGAAGCAAAAAGAGGGCTCTGAGAGTCAGGACGAGAAGCCATCTCCGGTCCAATGTTTCAGCATTCCTTGAACTGCTTCTCCTCCGCGTACCCACTTCGCGTAAGCCTACGCTGGGGTGAAGCCCCCGAGAGGCACGAGCTGCTTCCACACAGGCTACAGCAGCTCCAGGGCTCCTTCCCCTAACGACACGTACTCCGACTTATCAGGGATGAACGGACTCACGAAAAGACAAGCACACACCGTGCGCGCAGGAGGCCCGGCTTCTCTTACGTTTTGATACCACATGCCCATCGCATCTGCTCTGAACAGCACACGTGTAAAGATCTTAATTAGTTCCCCTGGCGCCTATTAAAATCTATTCCTGTGGCACACTAAAACGGATCAAGCTTCCGCTCCTGTGCGTTCTAAATAGCACGTACACATATGCACACTTCTTCACTTGACCTTTAAAAAAATGCTGCTCATCCAAAAAGAGTTTCAAGTACATGCTTTGTACTCCAGCATCACATTATTTCTATAATACAGTTAAGGCACTGGCAAAGTATAACCTAATGGATAGAAGAAGACACCCATGTCCCCAGGGAGTTTAGAGTTTAAACCGGTGTTTCTCAACCTTGGCAATTTTAAGACTCCCATGCTGGCTGGGGAATTCTGGGAGTTGAAGTCCACCCGTCTTAAAGTTGCCAAGGTTGAGAAACACTGGTCTAAACAGTAACAGGGATGAGGAGACCAACAGCAAAGGGGAGAGAAGGAGAAAACGTGGTTGAATAAGAAAGAAGGATCATGAACTGTATCAAGAATACTTGGGACGGGATTCAGAAGTTTCTGGCTTCACAGAAAACATTCATCAGACACAATCCCTCCTTTGGCCAGCACCAGGCGGAGACTTCTCCTGCCCCCACAGCTGGAGTTACAGATGTCATCCCCCCACCTCTACCCTTTTCATTCCAGACCTAGAGCTGCACCTGCTGCTTCTTTTGCAGCTCAGACTAACAGGCGACCCACGTTGGGCGCACATTAGTCTTGCCCGTCCTTTGCAGGGGGCAACCAGCAAGGGGAGGCCAATGGCGACTACTGGTACCTTGAACGCGCTCAATAGAGGCAGGCCTGGCAGGTCCCACGGGAGAGAGCTGCAGGTTCCCTGGCCGAGCAGCAGGAAGAGAGGGAGAAAGAGCCGTCACGTCAACAGGAGAGGCACTCGCCACACGCATGCACAGAGAGGCACCTGGCTAGAACACGTCCTCTGGAGAGAAGCGAGCCTCTGAAGGCAGCCCCCTTCGGCAATGGTCTAATAGGAAATACTAGGCTATTGCCAGGTCGAGTCTAAGGAACCAGGGTGGCAGGGAGGGGTGCGAAACGCTGCCCATGGAAAATGCCGAGAAGTTTCCAACGGATCCTCTTCTTTTATGAAGGGGGAACTTCACAGCTTGCTTTAAGACCAACAAGAATGACCAGTTCCATCTCTGGCACAATTCAAAATTACGGTTTGACCTCTAAAGCCCTTAAAGGTCTAGAAGTGTGGGATCTCCACAACGGCCCGCTCACACGCAAACCTGTTGGAGGCTGAGGTCTACCCTAGTCTGGGTGCCTCCCAGTCTTTAGAGGCAAGAAACGGAGCTCCTTCGCATAGCATCAGGTGCCCGTGTCCTTGATGGCGTTTAATCTCCGGTGGATATTCTGTCCTTTTGCAATGAGAGTGCATTTCAAGGTACTTATTGTCAATGTTTTTAATGATCTGTAAGCTGATTGGAGCAACGTAGGTGGAAAATTCAACGCCGTAACAGCTGCTTTCACACATCAGAGTAAGACATTGTTTTGCTCGGGTCTGCTGTTTAAGCACCCAGCCATAAACAATGACTTATTAACCACAAAGGCTAGTTCAGTTTAGAGCCCACTAACCCAAAGCTAAACAAACTAGGTTATTGCATCATGCAATGCATAAACCTAACCAATGACTGGGGAACATAGAGCCTGATCTAGGGAGAGAACGGCCAAGTAAACTTGTAAGGAGAGCCAAAAGCCACTCAGCGGGTTTCATGGCCAGGCGAAGGGGGAGTTTGAACCCGCGTGACCCCGTTTTTAGAAGAACACGGTACTTTCAATTTTGGCAGTTTCAGTTTTAGGGAAATCGCAAAACAATGGTGTCCTCAAGACATAATGCAGCATTGCAGGAGAAGGAGATGCGAGGGACTCCAGTGCAAACACCCACTCAGCTCTGCGTGGCTGAAATGGTGTGGCTTTTTGAGAGTAAGCTCCACTTCCCACAGGTATTACTTCTGAGCAAAAGAACAGAGGTGGCCGAAGGCTTCTCTCTTCCACCCAGTCATTAAGGTGAACCAGGTGAATTCAGGAGAATACTGCTATTTGTCCCAGGGATGGGATTGGGAAGAAAATTAAAGAAATAAATAGATTAAAAAAAACCCCTTCTGATAGATATCTACATCATGGTCTGTCGGCAAGCTTCCAGGACATTCGGCAGCCTGTGATCAGAGCTTGGGGCTAAAATAGGATTTTGCCTAACCCAGCAAGGCAGTTCTTAGGGACTTTGGGAAGGGGTGGCGGCGATGGCAAAACTAGTGATACATTTCAGTGCAACCAGTGGGAAAACATGCAGGGTTGTTTCCAGACATACCCCTCTTTGGCTTCCATCACTAGGACAAAGCAAGCCCCATTACCTTGTGCAAAGTAAATGTCATTACAAAGAAAAAACTAAAATAAATAAAGCATCTCAAAGAGTGGGCAGCAGCACCCTCTGCTGGCTAGACGAAAGAAAGCAGGCGCAGCTTGGCTCAAGCACTACCGGAGGGCGGCCTGGAGGAGTTCGACCAAGGGTGGCGTTCCCTGTTTTCTGCAGGGCATGCAAGTACCTGGTGGAGCATTACTGGGGAAAGCATCGCTCTCACTGTCCACTAAGCGCAAAGAGAAAGGGAGGGACAGAGTTACAGAAAACCTGGGAGAGCTACACCACGAGTTAGTCGGGAAAGGGAAACGTTGGGGTGGGCAATTGTTTGACAGCCGGGAGCCACACAATACATTTCTAGGAGGCAGGGGTGGGGTAGGGGGTGTTGATGCAAAGTGGATGGAACCGCGTCATGCAAATGGGTGGGGCTGGGGGTTTCTGGTTTTCCCTTGGTGGATTTGTTCTGCTCGTTATTTTTAACTATATTAAGTCTATTTACAGGGCTTACGCTGCTGTTTTAATGCGCTTTCCACCTCACAGTAGCAGCAAACCATGGTCCGCTAACTTTGGACCAGAGGGGGCTTGCAGAAAAAGGATCGTGGGGCTGCAAATTTATTGCACCGTTTGTAGGGAACCCCCTGATACCGAGACCCTCTCGGTCCAAATCCGGCATTGCCCAAACCTCTAAAAAGCCGCCTAGAGTCCTCCATTAGGGAGGGGATAGGCGAGGTATAAATAAGATAAATAAAAATCCCAGCCTCCTAGAGACCTATGCTCTAACCAAGGGTGAAAGACGCATTTACCTTGTCCGCGTTCCAAGAGCATCGGGCCGCTCCCGGGCATGCTACCTGTGGGAGAACATTCACCGGAGCTATCAGGAAGATGAATCAATGGAAACGGAAACGCTTGGGAGGCAAACTCCCTGCCCAATAATTACTTCCAAAAGCAATGCAAACGCTATTGTATGAATGCAGCCTTCCCCAAATTGTTATGTTGGGGTGACGCCCCTCAGAATCAGCAGGCAGGGGACCGTGCAAAACATGCGGCCGGGGCCATTCTTGGCCCAGATTAAGCCTCTGCATCCTGCTAGCGATCAAACGCACTGGCTGAGTTAATTTTCTTAATCGGAATTTCCAGAACACGTTTCAAGTTGAAGGAAGTGATGTACCACGATGTTTTTAAAAAAGGAACTGTTTAAAGCAGCCAACGCTGAGAGAATATATACAGGTCTGATTTTCATACCATTGTGATTAAAACAGAAATGTTTCCAACTTAGGGTGAATCTGGCTACTGAGCAAGCCATGATTAAAGAAATAAAGGCTGAGCATAACGTGAACCTAGTGTTTAATGGTTGATACTCATCTTGATTTGCTTTGATTGAAGAGAAGGGGCTAAATCAATGGCTGCCCGCTGGCTGTTAATTTTGGGGGGGGTTACGTTTATTTGTAATTTGGGAGTGGAACAAATTAACCAGCAGTTTTCACTGTAACTTTATTTATAGAGTGATATAAAAAAGAAATTGCCATCCAACTTATAAATCCATTTCTTTGCGTATAAATTATCCATCTTATTTATAGTCTAGTCTAAATTATCTAGTTTAGATATGACCGGGCTAAAAAAGTTACTTATGACCTGTCCTCAAAGTTACGACCGTTGCACGCCCCCCCCACAGTCACGTGATCACGATTTGGGCACTTGGCAACCGGCTCGCATTTACAACGGTTGCAGTGTCCTGCGGTCACATGATCACGATTTGCGACCTTCCCAGCCGGCTTCCGACAAGCCAAATCAATAGGGAACCACTGATTCGCTTAATGACCAACGTGATTCACTCAACAACTGCAGTGATTGGCTTAACGACTGCAGTAAAAATGGTCATAAAATCGGGTCTGGTCACAAGATGCCGCATTTAATGACTGTATCGCTTAGTGACCGAAATTCTGGTCCTAATTGCGGTTGTTAAGCGAGGACTACCAGTAGTGCAATTCAATGCAAATTTAAGTACGACTACTTACTGTATGAATTCAAGAGCTCACTCCCAAGTATGTAGGATTAAACTAATTTTGGCCAAGTTTCTCCTCATTGGATGTTCCCAACCTGCTCCAGCATCCATGATTCTGCACACAAGAGTCAATATTTACAGCCCCAAACTAGGAAATAGGCTGGGGAAGACCAACGCATTGACAAACTCACCTCCTGGAGCCATGGGGCCAGGCCCAGGTCCGGGCACCGAAGCTGGCATCTGGCCTGGCGCAGGCACGCCTCCTTGCATGGGAGGCTGCATCATGGGGGCAGCTCCATTGACATGCATCCCCCCCTGCTCGGAGGAAAGAAAGAGAAAAGCACCATGAGGTTTCCCAGAGTTTTGCAGAGTGGGCTAACTCCAACCTGGATGCTCCACAGGTGAGACTGACCGCTGCACCGGTCAAAAATTTAACAAAATCCCCTGGTCAGGGAAATAACTCCGGCTTTGCCTCTTCTGTCACATGCTAGTTTTCAGTATTCGTGAAATATTTTTGTACAGGGTATCATACAAACCCTTGCTGTCTAATATGATACCAACCATACAGAATCATTGTCTTGGTAGAGTTTGGCTTATTAAGTGTCATCTAATAACATACTCGAGAAATGACTAGTGTGGGGCACAAACTCGCATTAGTATTTCCCAAAAGAAAAGATCAAACAAATTAGAATAAAATAATAATATTCAATTGGTAAAATAATAATAATCAGCCTTCCCTAGCTGGGGCCAATTCCCAGGCATCCTAGAGCCCAGCAGAGACTTTATCCATTCCCTGGGATTTCTTACAGTCTCCAGTAGGTTGCTCTGGAAGTTTTAGCTTTTTCCAGCAAAACCAGAGAAAAGTCTTGCAGCATCTTAAAAATGAATGAATTTAGGAGTTGCAATCCAAACAGATTTGTAAGGCATCTACATGACTATGTTACTGATGTACTGACTGATTCTATCACTTTCCCATCTATTTTAATTTACTTGCCATTAATGGGCTAATATTTTTGTACTTACAAACTTTATTGGGTGATGATTATTATATCATTTAATTATTACACTTTAGCAATAACAACTACAAACAGGAAGAGCTATGTCCTATGAATATCTGCAAATCACAATATACCCTAAACCAATAAATGCTCTTTCAAACCGGAAAGAGAGATGGAACACAGACGGAAGGAAAAGATTCAACTCAAACAACAACTGCTTACAATTGGTTGTGGCTGAGAAGAAGGGACATTTGGCTGGTTCATCTGAGCATTTGGACCAGGTCCAGGCCCGGGACCAGCTCCTGGCCCAGGACCAGGACCTTGCCCTGGCCCTGGCTGTGCATTTCCAGGAATCAGAGATGGGACACTGGTTTGGCGATGAAGAATTTTCTGAATGACAGAAGAGAGAAAAGCAAGATCGGCGTTTGTCAGGGTACCAGAAGGATGTTCAAGATACAAAAGCACACGGCGCTGCCTCTTACCCCAAGGCTGGAAAGATTGCAAACATACCAGCGCGATCTCTGGGTCAACGATATGCATCACCACCTGGGCCTGCAGCAAGGCGTAGGCGAGCTGAGGATTCTGCAAGAGCATACTCCGCGCCTCCTGAGGACTGTTCTGGACACACAGCTGGGAAAAAACAGAAAAGGGGAGAATCTGGAACACGAGTATCAACTGCCCTGTCATCTCTCAACTTCCGGAGCGTTTCTCCACAGCTCAAGGTTTGACAACTCGGACAGGAAAAAACAAATTAATTAATTCTCAGATTTGGTGAAAAAGCTATTTCTGGCTCAGGCAAATATCGAAAAGCCATCTCTTTATAGAGCTGAATAAATATTTCTATTTATATCTCCAGCACCTCATTTCTTGCACGCTGTATTCCCTACGGGGGATGGAACCATCACTTTGTGACAGATAGGGCATGTGCTCAGCATCCACAAGGTGTTAAAATTCCAGTTTTAAAACAACCTTCTCCAATCTGATCTCTCCTCCCACCCCCACTCCTTCCCAGTCCTCCACATCTCAAGGGCACCAGGTTGGAGAAAGCTGCTTGAGAGAGTCTCAAGCGATTTGTAATTTCGAAAGATCGATCAGGTACAAAGGTGAGGAGGCAGACATTTTACCTAGAAGCCTGGGAACCTACTGGTATTAATGGGTTTGAGAAATAGTCTGATCTGGCACAAAACAGGGTCTGGTTCTATGAGGATCCGCTCAGGTTAAGAGATCTATTTCCGTCCCCCTGGTGGACTCATTCCTTCTTCCAATTCCCACAGGCTTTTCTTCTGCATCCAATACGTTGCCCTGCACTCCCAGCCAACTATTCTGCTTCAGTAGAGACAATTCTCCAACTCAACTTCTCATCTTCCACTAGCTGAAGGGTATGTCCCCTTTCCTTTGCGAAAGGAGATGGAGATGCTTCCATCAAACGGGCTGGCAGGAGAAGAGACGTGAGCTTTCTGACTCGCAACCAAAGGTCGGCTTCTCTTCCATGCCAACTGTGCAGGAGAGGACCCTCCCGCTTCTGCAACTAACAAGACAATCAAGCAGCTGGGAAGACCCTCCCTCCTCCACGACCTCTTGACTGCCTGCCCTCCAACCTTCATCTGCTTCATCAGTTCAAACATCTGCTCAGGAGGGAGGCTGGCCACCGCTCTGCTGATGGACTCAGGAGCGTCTTCAGGGTTCACGGGGTCTCCATAGGGCGACTCTATGATGGGAGCCCCAGTGCCCAGGCCTAGCAGAGAAATAAAGAAAAACCTTAGGGCCAGAGAGCATTGATCACACATGCTCTAAACAGCACAGAATCACAGCCACTGCTTCACACCCTCCCCTCCCCTCCCCAATCTTCTGATGGCTTTCAGACTCACTCTTGAGTTCCTCCTTGTTCTTCTCGCTGGCTGCATTGTCCACACGCAGCGCTCTTCCACTAAATTCACGCCCATTGAGATTCCGCATGGCACTGAGTGCCGTCTCTTGGTCTTGATACTCACAGAAGCCATAGCCTTTTGGTTTGCCCGTCTCTCTGTCATATACCAATCTGGTTGGCAGGGCAGAGAAAACCAAGACAGTTATGCCCAGGAAGATAACTGGGTAGAATGTTTCCGAGAGAGAGAGAGAGAGAGAAGGTGCTGGTAATGAGGACATGAGAATTAAAACTAGTTGATGATCCCATCTCACAAAAGGAAATTACTTTATACATGTTGGACTGTATGTCTAAACCAGAATAGGGTAAGCTATGGCCTCCAGATGTTGCCGTATAGCGATAGCCAGCATAGCCAATGGTGAAGGACACTGGAAATGGCAGTTCAGCATTATTATTATTATTATTATTATTATTAGGGTCCAGCTTTCCCATCTCTAACATTTATTTATTTGTTTGTTTATTAGATTTGTCACTGCCCATCTCCTCCCACCGGAGGGACTCTGGGCGGTAACATAGGCCAATATTGGGTATTTTGAATTGTAGTGGCTCTCCAGAGTAGCCATTCTCTATTGGAAGCTCCAGACTGATCCATCTGATATATTTGAAGGACGCCAGGTTGGGGAAGGGTGATCTAGGTTACCTCTGGTTTCTCACGGCCTCTGGTTAAATTATTTTAACCAAGATGTCAAGAATGGAAACTATGGTCCAACACATGCACTCTATTATTCAACTTAGAGCCCTCATCTTCTGTCACTCCTCCCCACAATTGCTAAATCCTCCAGGCCTAAGAACCGTGTTTCAGGGAATTCTAACAGGGATGCTCCTCACCGGAAACTGACAACAGGTCCAACCTCTGAGAAGATGTCTTTTAGCTGCTCCTCTGTGGCTTCGTAAGGGATATTCCCCACTACAGGAGAAAGACAGGGGAGGTCATCAGTATCTGTGGGCATATCTGCAATTAGGCAGGCATCTTCTCAGGAACAGATTAAGGCAGTCTTCCCAACCTGGTGCCTTCTACAGGTACAACTCCTATTACTTTTAGCCAATACAGTCAGCAAGCATATTGCATTCGTCATTTGTTGTAGTCAATGTTGCTGTTTACCGATTTATTTGGATTTATTAGCCGCCCAACTCCAATGGACTCTGCATGACGTACAAAACTAGAAAAACCATTAAACACAGATAAAAAATCAAACCAAATGAACAGCCCAGACTGAAACAATCTTATAGATAACAAAAATCAAACAAGACAGGGGCAAACAATAATACATCAACCCCAGGCGTGGTACCAAAGCCAGTTAAAGTGGCATTTGTCACTTTTGCTAAATTATGCCACTGCCTTATGAAACCTAGATAGATGTGGAAAAATATTGTTGAAGATGGCAACAATGAAAAAATAAAAACCTCAAGATGAGGGACAACTGAATGAGCCTACAGGCCTAACCCTCTGCCACTCACAATGACTTCTTATAGGTCAGTTTCCATGGGGCTAGGTCACTCATTTTATTTCCCAGAACTTAATCTCCTGGAATATTTCATACTTGCATTCAAAACCAGTCAAACCGTAAATATGGGTATAAAACAGGTATCTCTAACCTGGTGGCTTCTTGAGGCAGGGCAGGCTGGTGATTTGTAGCCCAATGCACCTGGAAAGCACCAGATTGGAAAAGGCCAGTTTAAAGCAAGCTCTCTGCTAAGATGGGGCTGAAAACAAATGCAATGACCGTGGGTCATCCACAGGATTGCAGAGGTATTCCAGTAAGGAAAGATATTGCTTCCCACTCATTCTACATCACCTGTTAAGATAACAACTAGCAACTGACTTGTATCTTCAAAATAAATGATACATACACACAAGCCAGATTTCTGTAACAGTCCATTGTTTTACCACATTCCAAGCTCTTCTCATAATTCTCAACTTGTTCTGACAATTATTAGCACTTAACATATCAAGCACCCCTTTTGTGCCTTCCAAAACAGTTCCCCCCCTTTTCAGTGATGGTGGGGGTTAAGGGGCAAAATGGATGACTTAAGCCTTGCAGAGGTTTTAAGTACCTACTTCACTCCAGAAGACTCCTAACTCATTCCTCAAAACAGGCCTACTGTGAGTCCTGGCCCACCCAATTCTGAGGTGGAATCAGTCTACCATGCAAAACCAGTTTGGGTGCCTGAGTAGAGAGAGGTTTCCTGCTCTAAACAAATCCTAGAGATCTCTGTCTGCTGAAGGAAGCAGCAAGTACATTACATGCATTTTTGACACAAACTAAGCCAAAACTAGTTGAATCAACTTTGCTTAATGCTTTAAAAACAATGACAGCAACGACATACAGTAAAAGAGAAATATACACAGTACCGAGATACCCGGGAAGCTGGACATTCTCTACATTGACAATGTGCTTAGCTTCGTTTTATTTTCCATAACTGCTGTTTCTACTCTATCTCTATGGTTTCTCAACCCAGCCTGATGCCCCAGATTGGCTTTGCTATTTAGTGCTAAAGCTGACCGATTAAAGTGTAACGCAGCAGACTTTCTTATTACTACTATTTTTGGATAAGACTGTTTCTCCATCTGATTGGCCAAGCAGCTCATAAACAATAGTACCATATGAAACGGCTCCACAAGCAATGATAAAATGAGTTTTCTCACGGTGAAGCCCTTCAAGGCTGGGAATTTGGGGCATTGTAGTCCCAACATACCTAAGAGCATCAGTTAGGGAAGTTTAGTGTAAGGCAAAGGAGATGCTCAACCAAGGCAGAGAACTGGCACAAATCAGAAGCTGGTTTTGCTTAATATAAATAGAAGTGACTTTGAGAATTAAATTTACATTTAAGTTACTTTACATCAGAAACAGGGCAATGCCAACATTAGAACATTGCCCAGTCCTATACAGTATGCAGAAGCAATGATAAAGCAAACAGTTTTGAAGTGTTTAATTTAAGGCCTACATCCTCCAATGATGAGCAACAGGCAGAAGAGCACACCACTGGTGCATCATGTATTGCTACCTGGTTTAAAATATACACGCAAGAGCACAATTTCAAGAAGAGATGATAAAACTGCATGCATTTCCAGCAGGGATGTGCAAAATGTTTCATTTCTAGTGCAAAATTTTGAGCATTCTGGAAGTGCTTTGAGGTTGAAGCAGAAGGTTTCACTCTCTAAACAGCTGTTCCAAAAGCTCAAAATGCATCCAGAATGCTTGAGACAGACCATTTTGCACTCAAAGCAGGATGCTTTTGCCAAGCTTTATGCTCAGCGGGTAAGACGCCAGGCTTGTCGATCGCAAGTTCGGAGGTTCGAATCCCTAGCCCTGCATGACGGAGTGAGCTCCCGCACTCGCCCCACCTCTTGCCAACCTAGCAATTCGAAAGCATGCAAATGCAAGTAGATGAATAGGTACCACTTCGGTGGGTAGGAAAGAGCGTTCCGCGTGCGTCATGCCGGCCACATGACCGTGGAAGCGTCTTCGGACAACGCTGGCTCTTCAGCTAAGAAACGGAGATGAGCACTGGCCCCTAGAGTCGGACACGACTGCACAAATGTGCGGGGGGAACCTTTACCTTTATGCTAGAAACAGATGAAAACAAAATATCTGGCATACCCCTAATTTCCAGGCATATGGCAAGGGCATTTTCACATCTTTAGAGTATTGGTGTCTGATAATTCATAAGAAAAACTATGTAAAGCTAAAAATACCAATACATTACAAGAAATTAAGACTGCTACCCCTTGTGTTTCCTTGCAGATAATTTTAGAACCGCATATTAGGGAATCCTTGCAAGTTTGAGATTCCTCAACGAACAAAGAACTGCCATGAAGGAAAAATGTGTCTGAAAGGTGGCTTGTCCACTATAACCAATTTCGTCCTGCAATGTAATAGCCACAAGGAAGCAATGAGCAGTTGCAAAGAAGTGTTTTAAAGATCACCTGCTGGACGCTATACAGCAAACACAGGATTTACTTTGCAACTCTCAGGGGAAATCAGTGGATTCACTTATTAGCTCCAATTTCACCTTCTCCCCCAATTTGTCTTTCAGACATTTTACCACCCATGTCACATGCTGCGATCAGCAGTATCCCAAGTTGGTGGGTGAGAAGAGGGGAAATCTGCTGGGGAGGAAAACAGCTATACCCCTAACTCTAGGATATGGAGGCCAGAACTGGTGCTGTGAAATCCCCTGAAATTAAGTTGATGTATCTCGAATTATGCAGCACTATTCTCTGAGAATCCTGATTAATCAGCCTTGTGACCAAACAGGCTCAGGATGCTGAGATCCAAGCAAGATCCCCAACTCATGTTCAAGAATTTCCCAGGTTTTAGTGCATAAACGTGTGACAGCAGTGAACACAAAAGCAGCTCAACTCGTATAAAACTGTATAATCTTGCAATGTAGATATTTTCAGTCCTCTCTGACAGGAAAACTTCTTTCTGCAGGGAAGACCATCTTTCTCTTTGCCACCGATCCTAAAAGCAGAACATATGCGACCCCCAGAACAGCCCTGTCCCCAAACTCAAAGCCGAGAACTGCTTTCTAGACAGCAAGGAGGGAGGGGGCCGCTGTAGAGATTGGACGTCGCCCCCCATCCTTCCAGCTCGGGAGGTCCATGGCCAGGAATGATGGGAGTTGGAGTCTAAGCACCTCCAGAGAGCCACGCGTTCCCCACAAAACCAGCCAGAGAGCCCACCACGCCACGGGCGGGACTACATCCCTCATCCCCCTCAACAGATAGCTTGGCTGGCGGGAGGGGCGGTTATGGGGGTTGTAGTCCCCCTCGGCTAGGCACGGGCGCGCCAAGGCGGCGTCGACAGGACGCTCTGCCGCCCCGGAGATGGAGGGTGGCGGGTGGGCGCAGCACCTCACCGAACACGGAGCGCAGAGACCGATCCACCGCGGGGTCCCGCACCGACAAGCCTGCCATCTTCCTCTCCTTCGCCCACCGCGGCTTCCCCCAACCTCACGCCGCCGACTTCCGGTCCGGCGCCGAAACGCGCCGCCGCCGACTTCCTTTTCATTTGGTCCCACACTTTTTCCCGTCCCCTGGAAACCCTAGCGCTCAAACCCGAGTTCCGCTTCCGCGCTGATTCCTTGCTCCTCCCTCCCGATTCCCAAAGATGGAGGCAGCTGCTTCGTCCTCCGGCGGTACTGTAGCTCTCGTTACCGAGCCTCAGTTTACTCAGCTTTTCAGGTGTGACGGCAGATTTCTAGGAGGGGGCGCGTCGGGATGCAAGGGGTTTTCATGCAGGCAGGTCTTCCCTCCCTAAAACCCAGTTCATCTCAGCCTGGCCCCCGATGCAGCCTGGATCTATCGATCTATCGATCCCCCATCTCACAAACGTGACTGGGCGGCATACAATAAAAACCATACAATGAACAATATTCCACAATTAAAACATTAATATTATTATTAAAAGGACTCGCCTGATTGCCACAGGCAACAGGTGGGAAGCAGGCGAGTGAACAGAGGGGACAAAGTGGCTTCCCTCGCCCTCTGCGTACAGAATTGAACCCCAGTTGAGTCAGAAGAGAGAAGCCTTCCACACCCTTTGTAGAAAATGGAGCTGTCCCTCTTCTGCCAGCCACCAGCAAGCTTCGTGTAGGCTTATTTACAAACATCCATTTGTGCAATCAATAGGGTGGGCTAGGTGCATCAAGTTATGGAGGAAATCTATCTATGTGGTCGCTAAGAGTCATCACCAACTTGATGGCACCTAATCAATCAGGTACATAAGGAAGGGCATGATGTGGAAAATGGTATTAACCAACGCCTCATTTCCTTAGGATTAATTTCTTAGGGTGGCTCTGCTTTCTGCCAGATGAGGGAATAGCAAGTGAAAAAAAAATGTATTGCAGCAATTGGACAACAGTTGCAGTGTAAGTGACATCCTGAAGCTTCGTGGCCAGATCCTGTTGTTGATAGGAGCTTTCAGAAAAAGGGAGAAGTAGACTTGCACAGACTATACATAGAATCCTGCTATGTAATAATCATCCTTTTCTTCCTTTTCTCTGCTCCAGTCACAATACATTGCCATCCTTCCCAAAATAAGCCAGCTTCCCTGTTTTGTAGCTGCACCGTGAATAGATTTCTTGTAAATCTTGAAGAATTCTCAGGCTGGCCATTTGGTGCATGTCGGTGAAGCCAGACATGCTTTCTCTTTCGTGCTGACTTAATGTGTTACCCAGAGCTGAAAACAGTCTTTCCTGCATTCTATGTCGGACCTTCTCTGTAGCAATGGCAATAACTTTCTGCGGGCATCCTCATGAACTTGTTGGCATTGCAGGAAACTCTTGAAGAAAGAAGGGATCTTGAACTGCCTTTATCGAGTGCAAAAACTTCCCGATGGAACCACAGCATTGCCTATACTGGGTCAAAGCTTCACAGCACAGCACCTACAGCAGCTGAAGGAGAGCATCCCACGTGGAAAGGCCTGTGCTCTAACATGGATCCACGTGAGTCAAGCTCTTCTTGAGAAGGAGTCAAGTTCTTTGACTAATACTAGACTTATCTCTGGAGCTGGAAATAAATATTGTCCAATTTGTTTCTGATCTCTCTCCCCCGTACTTCCCCGTTTTCTTCTGGATTTTCTGCTTGCCTTACTTTACTTGATAACACTGGTTGAGCTTCTTTGATGTAGCCATGGGTCTGGACTGGTAGTGGTGCTGCCATTGGCTTAACTGTTCTGATATCACAGAAGGGCTGACTTTGTGTAAGGTAATGCTTGGGAACCACTGAGGTTTTAATTAACACATTCAAAGTACTCTGCAATACATTTTGAGGCTTTTGTCCTAAACATACAATGTACAGCTAAGATGTTTGGAAAGGATTTGGAACTGAAGCAAGCTGTGTGTACCACAGAGGAAACTAACCATTTGTTTCTCTTTCTTAGAATCCTATTCCTTCAAAAGCAGTTATGGTACGTTCGCCTGTTCAGAAACTACACAGTGAGCTACAACATCTAATGTTAATCCGTGGTGCTGCTTGGTCAGAAGAGTTAGAGAAAGATCTGCCACGGTCCTGGCAGAAGCACGGGGACCTTGTTCTTCTAAGTGAGGATTGCTTTACAGCAACGCAGTGGAGAGAATTGGGTAAATCGGAAATATAATCGTACAGTGGGGGATGCCTCTTCAGCAAAACCAGACTTTTATTCCTTGTCCAAGATCTTTGGTTTTTATTTAAAATTATTATTTTTTATTTAAACGACTTTTATTCCTTGTCCAAGTCTTTGCACAAAGAAACTAAAGGGAAGTGCAAGTTTAAAATAGTTAGAATGCAGTTCTATTAATTTGGGTCTGAACAGAAGCAGTCGGTTTTTTCTCCCACCACAGATGTTAATTTCCTTTCCTCTCTACGGTTAATATTTGATATTTACAGTACATAGCAGCAACTTGGTACTCAGGGCTTCACAAAGACCAGGCATACTGGATCTTTACTGCATGGGATTTACATAATAATAGAAAGAGGAGGAAGAGATGGAGGCATCGGGTAAAAGAAGAAGAACATGTGATAACTGCAATTTCACATACTTGGGCTGAATTACAATTATTGGGCTTAATGCATTGCCCTAAGCCATGGCTTGTTGAATAAGCCACAGCGGGCTGGGTTCCCACCACACATTAAACCACATTTTAGCTGAATATATTTGTCTTAGCACAGGCAGTGTGTAACAACTAAACAGATAATATCCACATAGGTGATAGAAGCCAATCTGGGCTGATCCCCCCAAAGCTAAACAGAGTTAGTTCTTGAATGGCAGACCACAATGGAATGTAAGAACTGCCAACTGAGGGTTGGGTTACCCTTGATGCATCTGATGATATGGCTTCTCTTGGAAGCTTATTCACTACTACTGTCTGTTCTTAAACATGTTACAAGAGACCCCTGGTTGGTTTTGGTGGAACTGAACAACACTGCTCTGAAAAAATAATGTCGTTTTCTCTCTGTTCTAGGCCAAGAACTTTGGCAGGCGGTTGCTGATGTTTTGGGGGCCCGGCGTTTAGCCAAACGTGGGCGAGTGCAGTCAGACTTGTTTCGATCTCCTGCTGTGACCCTGTTGCTGGGTCAGGATGGCTGGGTTGAACAGGTGGACAACGGAATCAGGTAAGGGAGAGGGCGGTCCTCCTCACCCCGGTTTCCTTCATTTACACTTTAATCGTGGAATCACATGAAAGATCCTTGACATTCAAGTTTAAACCAAGAAAGTTAGTGATGTTGACTAGCGCTGGACACAAAATAATAGCCTTAAATTATAGGAAAGCAGATTCTGCTTGAAAGTTAGGGAGAACCAATGTTCACGATAGAGCATTTTGGCTGTGGAAACCAGTTCGATTTCCTGTGCTTGAGATCTTAAAGCAGAGGCTTGATCGTCATTAGTCAGGGATGCTTTAGCATCAGGGATTTATGCACTGGGTAGCAAAGAGTTGGACTTGTTGAATGCCCTCTTCCACAACATAGTTTGCCAAAAATGCTGATGTCACTGGACATTTGTCAAAAGTGCCACACTGTTTTTCCTATTAACATAGTTTTCATTTCCCACACCTTGTGCGAGTTTTACTATGGATATGAAGTTATCTGGTTTTGTTAGTTACTTTGGGAATTCTGTTGCTGGAGAGGATAGAAAGATCTGTGATAAGTAGATATGCTTCCAAAAACAAACAAACATCAGCATTTGCTTGGTTAATCCAGGCTTCCAGTTTCTGCTTTGTACCCTTCCATCTGAAGCAGAGAAGTGAACCATGAGCCCTAGAGGCAAGTAAAGCTTAGAGTTGGGTGGATATCTAGTCTTCCGCACCTGCATTTTCTCCACAGATACAGGTTTGATGTGACCCAGTGCATGCTGTCTCCAGGGAACATCACTGAGAAGCTGCGGATAGCCTCTCTGTTATGCACAGGAGAAGTGGTGGTGGATCTTTATGCTGGTAAATACTGCCCTCGATAACAGCAGAAAAGCTGCTGTCCCCCGTTGAAATTTCAGTTAGTTTGGGCACAAAGTGCTTCTGAATCTCATAAGGATTTCAGGGGTTCTTTTGAATGCAGAAGTCCATGGGGCTGTTTGGACCAGTTAAAGACCTAGCACAGAGCTTTCCAAACTGTGTGTCGGGACACGTTAGTGTGTCGGCTGCAGTGTCTGCAGTGTCTGGGTGTGTCGTGGCGGCTGCTGCCTCCAAACCTGCTGTGATTCTGCGCAGGTCCTAGTGCCTGCCTTGTGCCCTGCTGCCTCCAAACCTGCTGTGATTCTGCGCAGGTCCTAGTGCCTGCCTTGTGCCTTGCTGTAAGTGTGTGTCGTGAAATGATAACCTGCTGTAAGAGTGTGTCGCAAAATGGTGCGTGTCTAAAAAGTGTGTCACCAACATGAAAAGTTTGGAAAGCTCTGACCTAGCATGTTGGTTGGGTTCAAGCACATCTTGCCAAGCCCTGCTTGCTTGCTTAGGGTTTGTGGAAGAAGCTACTGTCGGCGGATTCACACAACATGCAAAGCCAAAACAAGACATCCCACATTACGGCTAAGTCCAAGGTGTGATTCCTGCCACTGAAAGTCCTTGATTCTTTGACAGTCCCTCCTCTCTCGTCTGGAGACCCCCTTAGCACACGGGCACAGCCTTTCTTGGGTCAAAGGCTGCGGGTGGGACTTACGGCATGTGTTAAGTGCGAGCAGACAGTAGCTAAATAGGTGTGGTCAAAGCAGCTTATGGGTTGGTTCTATGAAAAAAAAACCAAGCCCATAATTGTATGTATGTATGTATGTATATGTGCATACACTGCCTTCTCTCTCTTCACTTTCTCCCGGTTCTCCAGCCTTAAATCCACTAAATTTAATTTTAGCTTTACTCTAGCTAAAAAGAGGACAGAAGGCTACTCCAAAAGCTTAAAAATGACATGGATCTGCCTCTTATGCGCAGAACGATGGTGTGCAACTTTATTCTAGCCAGACTTGTGGAGAAGCGTCTTGCGGGGTTCAGGGAGCTGCCAAAGGGGGGGGGGGGGGTTGGCAGGCCACCGTTGTTACATGTCTGCTCCAAGCAACTCTGTTTCTGCAAGGGCGGCTGGTAAGAGCTGTTAGTGCTTCAGGGGCATAAATGAGAGGAGGAGGGATGCTCATAAGCATCAGACTCTTTAAACAAAGCTTGGAGGGCCATCTGTCGAGGATAATGGAATCGCATGGGCACTGAGCTAATTTGATCTCCCTTCTCTCCAGGGATCGGCTATTTCACTCTGCCTTACTTAATTCATGCCGGGGCTGCCTTTGTCCATGCTTGTGAGTGGAACCCCCACGCCGTGGAAGCCCTGCGGAGGAACCTGCAGCTGAACGGCGTCCAGGATCGGTGCCGCATTCACCAAGGGGATAACAGAAAGGTGAGTAGAAACGGCATCAAAATTGCCCATGAACCAAACGAAGCAGGATTAACCGAACGGACTTCTCTAGAGCCAGTCCCCAAAAGACTTTGCTTTTAATAGGCAGAGGCTGCACTTCCCCAAAGGAAGGATGTTAGAGTCCAGTCTCCCTTGTAAATTAAGGCCTGGAGCTTGTGAGTGTGTGTGTGTGTGTGCGTGTGTGTGTGCGTGTGTGTGTTGTGCCTTCAGTCTCATGAGATTTGGGTAGAGGTGAGGATCCTGTTTTTCTGTTAAGCACCAGATCTTCATCAAGGGAATCTGCCAGTGGTCACAAGCTGGTTCTGAGTAGGGCTGAAGCCAGCGATGGGCTGCAACCAAAATGGAAGGGTTCATCCCTCTCTTCTCTTCGACAGGGTTCAGCTACCTTGCTGTGCCATTGAACGATTTGCTTTTTTGAAGCTGAGCAGGTGGTGTGAATTTAGACATCGTGGTTTGCAAATCGTGGTTTACGCTTAACGATTTGGGTGAATCTAGCTCGGTTTATTCAGTAAACCAAGATGAAGCAAGTCATGGCTTTGTCTGTGGATGAACACAGCCTCTCTGCCACTGCCCGGAGAGAAAAGGATAATCTTTGCCAGAACTCTAAGCTATTCATTGGCAGAGGACTTTTGAATCTGAATTGTGAGCAGCGTGAAAACAGGAGAGGGGTCGCCTCTGGTAGTAATATTGCAAGTTGGCCATTGTTGCTTAGTGGGAGCGAAACCCAGGCACTGCATAAAGAGAATTCAGTCCTGAGTGCCCCTCTTGGAAACACCCTGGAAAAGGTCTTTGCCTGAAACTTGAAGAATTGCTGCTGGTCTGAGTAGAAGCTGAGCCAGGAAGACAAATCTGTGACAATATTTGATTTGAGAAAATATTTCCTCTGCTCTCTCCTTGGCTGCAGGTGGAACTATGGGGTGTGGCTGACAGAGTAAACCTGGGACTGATCCCGACGTCAGAGGAAGGCTGGCCAGTCGCTTGCCGGGTCTTGAGAAAGGATGTGGGAGGGGTCCTTCATATCCACCAAAACGTGGAAACCTTTCCAGCAAAGGCACTTGAGCCATCCCACCGACTGGAGCAGAATCGGTCCCTTGAGCAGTGTCTCATCCAAGCAGCATCACCTGGCCAAGAAGATCTTCTGGAGGACCATGATGTTCTGCAGAATGCTGGGCAATCGTTCACCGTTTCAGCCAAACAAGAGTGGCGGCGCTGGGCAGAAGTCACGGCAACACGGATCCAGATTTTGCTTCAGGACCTGGACAGGAAACTCTGGAAAACCCAAATCTTGCACGTTGAACATGTGAAATCTTACGCCCCTCATGTAGACCATCTAGTCTTGGATCTAGATTGCCGGCCCCTTGAGTAGTGCACCGGGAAGGTCTTCTCTCTGGCTCAGGGAATTTTGGAAAAAATCAGGGTGTCACATTCTGCACCTTCATCTTGAGGTTGCTTCCCACAAAATCACTTTGTAAGCCTGAATGTTGCCGGCTGGAAGTGTCACGTAATCTTGGGATTTTGTGAGTGCAGTCAGGTAGCTTAGAACTGGAATGAATCCTTGAACCCTGGAAGGGACTGAACATAGATAGGCAGTAGAAATTATTTGGGCAGCTAGTTGCATGCTGGGTGCTACAAAATAAGTACGTAAATCCTTCAAGCCTTCTGCCTGAGCTATACTATTTGCTGGAGATTCTGCATCAAAGAACTTTATTATAGCCATAAGGTCAGAAAAGGAGATTCTGCATAATTTCAGATTATTGGGTGTTTTCTAGCCATAGCTAGAAAAAGCAAGTTTTGAAAATGGGATTAATTGTTCCACTAAGACATGGCCCTACTCCATATCTCCCAGCAGAATTTGCTAGGGTTGCATTTTTAGGTATGTTTGCCTAGTGAAAAATTCTTTGGATTCAACAATCCTTGCCTCTTCAGTTCTGTTTGCCTCTGGGTATGTAGTTTGTGAATGTCTGATTATATTCTACCAGCATTATAAAACCTTGGGCATAGGTAAGGCTTCCATATCTGGTCTGCAAAAATCCAAATGAACTTTTAATGGCAGCCAAAAAGTTTAATGTGTTTTTTTGCTGCATCAAGTAGCCCTCCGGATTTTCATAGCTCTAGTTTATGGCCCTTTGGCTTTGTCCTTTAGATTTCTGTTTTATTATTGTATTCATTTTATACCCCATCATTCTGCCCAGAATGACCACTCCTGATCCCATCCAGCCAAAGGAATTGTGCAGCGATTCTACTTTTTCATCCTTAGCTGAATTTGCACCTATGAAAGAAAATGATAGCAAAATGTCAGGAGTTTGGGAGCACCTTTTCCAACTAACAAACTTTATGAAAAGGCCTAAGCTTTCATGAGCTCTCAAAACCTTATGCACTGCCCAGAGTCACTGGGAGTTGAGCGGCATATAAATTTAATAAATTGTTATATTTATTTACTTACTAATCATATTTATATAGCTGCCCATCTCACAAAACTGACTCTGGGCGGCGTACAACAGTCCAATTAAAACAATAAATATATAAAGCAATTGTTACCTACAACCAGTATATAATAATTACTGAAAACATTAAAAACAATAAAAACAGAGCTAAAAACGTTATTTATTATTATTAATATGCCCCAGCTCTTGCCAACCTAGCAATTCGAAAGCATGCAAATGCAAGTAGATAAATAGGTACCACTTCCGTGGGATGGCAACAGTGTTCCGTGCGCATCATGCCGGCCACATGACCGTGGAAGTGTCTTCAGACAGCACTGGCTCTTTGGCTAAGAAACGGAGATGAGCACCGGCCCCTAGAGTCGGATACAACTGTGCAGGGGAAAACCTTTACCTTTTTGCTTGTTGGAAAAGGTACTATCGGACTCCTGACATTTTTGCTACCATAGATTAACATGGTTCTTCTCCTACAGTGTCTACAAAAGATAATATGAATCATGGGGAAGCATTGCAGACCACATAAGCTGAATCCAGCCTTTTGCACTAAAACATCATTTGTTATCGCCATCATTGGTTGAATAAGCTAGAGTTGCTAGGGTCACACATACTATTAAGCCACAAACCATGGTATATTGGCCCCCATGGCTGGATTGGCACCACAGCCTAGATCAAAACAACTGCATGATGGTTTAATGCGATGAGAAGCCAGCCAAATGTAGTCTTCCAGTGAACAAAACGGGGAATGGTTAGTGTGATAACTAACAGTGTTTAAGTCTAGCCCCTCCTGGGAAGACAATTGCACTATAAAAGCAATCTGTGGGGCAGCCTTAATCTAATTTCCTCTTCCTCTGAATAGAAGCTGTGAACACCTATTTAATCATTTAGGGCGATGTCTGTGTTTAGTTTAAAGGGTGGTTTTTAAAAATTGTTCTTACTCCGAGATAATGCCCAGGGAAAACGAAAGGTGAGTCATCGTAGGGATCTTTTTGTTTGTTTTGCACGTTACCACCTCTGTCACCTTTTCCTACCAGGTTTGCGCTAGAGCACAGTTAGGTTAAAAGTCTTTAGTTGCTGGAGATGCAAGAGAAGAAGAAAGGGATAAAGCTACTGTTTGTCTGCTTCCAGGGCTTTGCAAACCAACCATCCCACCTACTTTATCTCCTGCTGAGTTAGGTGTGCCTTGTTGGGGAGAACTGGAAACATTATAATTGCTTTTCGGTGATGGTCTTATCTTTGCATTTTGGAGCAGGTCAGCCCACCCCTGCTTCCTGTTCTGCTCTGGAGGTAGCACTGCAGTTGACAAAGGTGGTGGTAGTGTTATTTTACTGTATAGCGCACAGCTTTCCAAACTGTGTGTCGGGACACGCTAGTGTGTCGCCTGGAGTGTTTAGGTGTGTCGCGCGGGAGACAGTTTGGGCGTGAAAATCAAAGAAGAAGGGGCCAGGGAAAGAAGGGCGGAAAAGCGTCCCCAGCAGAAAGCAGCCCGATGGGAGCCCGCCCGAAAACGGCGGGAAGAAAAAAGGATAAAAAGACGGCCGGCGGAGGAACGGGTTGTCCTGCGCCTTCTCTGCTGACCGCCACCTCCGAGACCGAGACCGCTGAATCCTGCCTCCCTCCGTCTTCTCCGCGCAGGTCCTAGTGCCTGCCTTGTGCCCTGCTGTAAGAGTGTGTCGCGAAATGATGCATGTGTAAGAAGTGTGTCACCAACATGAAAAGTTTGGAAAGCTCTGGTATAGCAGATTCTCCTCCCCTCCCTGCAGTGCAGAGCAGAACGCTGAGCTGTGCTCTTTCAGCTGGTGTACGTGTTGCGCTCTGACATTTTAACAGGTTTTTAGACCCTTTTTAGACGGCTGGATTTGCACAGAGCTCCTCCCCGCCCTTGCCAACTTGATGCCTTTGGGAAACCTATGAGTGGGACATGAAGGTACCTTCTCTTGGGGTTTCCTCTGTGTTAACATCCACAACTCTTGTTTAAAAGACATAAAGAATTAGTAAATTTCAGAGATAGCTCACACCCACTTGTTTTTACCATTTCTTTTCCAATATCCTAGATTCACATATTTATGTAATTTTGTCTCTGATTCTGCCGCACCTGTTGGGTGAACGCAATTCATGAGCACTGCATTCAATAGAAGAGAATATCTGTAGCTCAGGGTTGAACTCTGGAGTCCTTGGTGGTCTCTGAGCTTGGTTGTTTGCTTGCAGATGTTTCATTGCCTGACTAGGCAACATCATCAGTGCAAGTGAATGTGGGGTTTTCTCCCTGTTTATATACAGTCGCTTGCCCTGCCAGGGATTAACACCAGACAAACAAGCAGAGAACAATACCCTAATCAAGGAACTACCCAGGAGAAAGCCACACCCCCACCAAAACTGGCAGGGCAAGCGACTGTATATAAACAGGCAGCAAACCCCACACTGGCACCGATGATGTTACCTAGTTGGGTAATGGAACATCTGTAAGCAAACAAGCTCAGAGAGCACCAAGGACTCCACAAAGCAATGCAATTTTCGCCTCTTCATTGGGAAAGCAAGCCAAGGGGACGTGCGCTTCCTTGGGTGCACCTGTTTAGCGATGCGGAACGTGACCTATTTAATACATGCCTCTCTTTCAAAAAAATCCACCAGCTTCCACTAATCATGATGAGAAGGGAAAAGTGTGTGTGTGCGTGCGTGTGTATGTATGTATATATATATATGTATGTATGTATGTATATATATATATGAAAAATGATATATATATATGATATATGTATATATATATCATATATATATGTATATATATCATATATATATATATATATATATATATATATATATATTTCTATATATGTATATATATATGTATAGAAACATATATATATATGTTTCTATATATGTATCTATATATATATCGAAAAAAGATATAAAGAAGTGGCTTCTGTTCTTCACAGCAATTATAAGTACGATTATATTTTAACCTCCCTCTCTAAAGTTACATCACGACTCTCTCCATAATCTATCCTGTTTAATCATCAAAACCATAAATCGCAAGTTTTTTTTTCATTTTTATGCCATAAGTCCAAAAGTCCATAAGGGGTTTCCAGTTCAGAAAGGAAAGAGCCGAACAGACGGCCAGCAAAGCGGTCTCAATGGGTAAAATATAATAGCATCTCTCCCCCAGCGCTGACCCCGGGGGGGGGGCATTAAAAGGGCGCCCCGCGTTAATGGGGACGGCGGAGCGATCGAGGCAGCGCGGCGCGCCCTGCTCGAGAAGAGCGCGGCGCCTTTAAGCCGGGGACTCCGCCTCGGGTCACGGCGCGTTTCGGGGCTGCTCCGGGTGCGCTTGGCTCGCGCGGAGGTCCTGGCTGGGAGCCGGCGAGTCCCGGGGCGCGGCGGGCGCGGGTCCCCCTCTCCCCCCGCCTTCTTGCGCCCCCGGAGTTGTGGCTCAGGACTTTCCGAAGGAGGCACTTGCTCGTGAGTGGCTTCTCCTAGTTTCTTCCTCCTCCTCCTCCTCCTCCTCCCTCTCCTTTGAAAATCTCTTCGCCCTTCCCCTTATAGACTTTTTGCGTGAAACAGGAAAAAAAATGAATTTACGATTTGTGTTTTTCATGATTAGACAGAATAGATTAAGGAGAGAAGAGAGTTACGTTGTAACCGTAGAGCAAGAGGTAAATTTATAATCGTACTTATAACTGATGTAAAGAAGATCGGAAGGCACTTCTTTGTATCTTTTTTCTTTCTCTTCTATTTTTCTTTTAATTCCCCCCCCCTTTCTTGCAGTTTTAGCTTTCTCTCTGATTTCTTTCTATCTTTTCTTTCTCTTACTTTATATTAGTTTTTTATTTTTATTTTATTTTTAAAAAATATTGTATAAAATTATAAGAGAGGAAGGAAGGAAGGAAAGAAGGAAGGAAGGAAGGCTCTTCATCCTTGTTGCTGGTTTTTCAGCCCCAGATCTCGGCTTATCGGGAGCCTGTGCAGGGTATCTTTCCAAACGAGCCCACGGTGCCTGGGAGATTTCCTCTTCGCTTTTGGGTCTGAAATGGCAAGGGGTTTGTGGCTAGCCTGTTGGGAGAATTCTGGCCGGGGTGATTGATTAAGTAAAGGGAGCCTTAGCAGGATAGGTGGACACAGCACGGTGGGGTGGGTGGGGGTGGCACTCTGTGTAAGCTCAGAGGCACATGTTCTGTGGGAGTGATGCACCAGCTTCCTCAGAACTTGAGCGTTTTCTTCCATGGAGGCCATTGTAGAGAGCAGCTTCCAGCGTATATGTGTTTTTTAAAAATCCCATGTTGCTTATTGCCTCCCTCCCCCCTTCCAAATATTGCGGGGTGCATCCTGATTCCTGGACTGGAATACCCGGCCTCCATTTAGACAAGGATTTGTGCCGAAACTTGACTATAACTCTATCCATTATAATCACAAATTGCACCATTAACTGTACACACGCATGCAACCATAGAGGTATGTGTATATGGCAGCCTGAAGTTAAATTTCAGCCTTGTCTCTGACACTGCTTTGGAATATGTGACCGAGATCACTTGTTACATAGCCACTAATCGTGATTAGTGAAGCACAGTGGCTAGATTTGCAGAATTTGCCATGCCAAGCAGAATGGGTCATGGCTTAGTGCAATTTATTTAGAGTATATTTATGTGGTCCAACATGGCTGGCTCTGGGACACACCTTGAAAAAAAAAATTGCAGGTCAGCTGTACCTTTGGAAATGTGTGTGGTTCGGCGGAAGAAATTGTATCAGATGGCCCCAAGCAGGTACTGTATGCTCATTCTGAATTGAGGAGACTTTGGGCATGCTCGAGAGATGCTGCTTGATATTCTGCAAGACTGCAGTGTGACTACAGTAGTGCACCAACACAGCCTGGTTAAATCCAGTAGGGTTAAGGGCCAGAACAATTTAGCTAGCTATGTATTGGTTTGCTTGCTTGTAGCTTAATACAGCGTGTGTGTGCTCCTAGCTGTTGAATGCAAACAGTGGCTTAATGTTATGGTTTAGCATGTTGTGTGAACCCAAGCAATTCTGGTTTGTTTACTTAACCAAAGTTAAATAAACCACGATGTAGCATTTTGGAGGACTATGCTGTTAAGAGAGCTGTTCGGTGGGGCTTTTTCTGCTCTTGCGCTACCTGTCTTCTCAAGAGGTGGTGGTGGGGCTTGGTGACCCACATTGAATGCTAGCCAACTTGTTTGATTAACGCCTTGCCCGTTTGTAATGTTGGGAATCACCGAATTCCACAGAGGTGCCTGTTTGTGCTTTGAAACTTCAGTGCTCATTTCAGCGTCCCAAACTAGTAAACCTAGCTAGTTCCAGCTTTCGGTGCTGACTTGTTCCTTGGGGTTGAGAGTGTGCATTTGATGCCTTTGTGTGCTGGCCCTTTTAGAGAGTGGAGAAAAGAGAGGTGGAGATCTTTTCCTGGAGTCTCAAGCGCTGTTTGTCTTTATTTTCTTACGGCTCTTCCTCCTTTCCTGAGAAAGCGTGTGACAGATGAACTGGGAAGTGTGTGTATGTACAAAGATAAACACTATACTGTATGCTCACTCGGGGCTGGAGATTGAGAGGAAGCTCAAACCAAGTTCAGAATAGCTTCTTGAACTTTGGATGTATTTTGTTGTCTCTTTTTGTGTTCAGTTCAAATATTATGCTGAAGGCAGAATCATGACTTGGGTATTTGTGTGTGAAGATGTGTATAAGTGCTTGTATTCTGCAAATGTATTGCATGTAGGAAAAATGGGCATGGTGACTGCCAGTTTATTGCAAAAACCAGGACAGTGCTTTATTACCATTTCTGGTGGTGGTATTATTATTATTATTATTATTATTATTATTATTATTTCAATTTATATTGCCTATTTCTTCTCACTCATGCCCAGTTCAGTTGTCCAACTCATAGGAACTCTGTGTCTGTGTATCTAAGAATGTCCCTATTGTAGAGAACAGCGTGAAAGGGAGCTGTTTGTTGCTGATGATTGCCATGTTGCTTTCCTAGTTATTGCCTGTCTCAGTCCTGTTGTCGTTGTGATCTGAATCCTGTTTGGAAGCTTGATGATGTCAGCACACCCTGATGATGATGAGAAGAAGTTAAGCTGGCCTTCTAGCGCTATACTTGGCAGGAAGGATCATGTGCTACTGCCGGAAATGGGGGATGGCCACCAGTTTAGACCGTTTTGAAGGGTGTGATAAAGCTATCGGAGGCCACTTGTTATAGTGGTTTTACATATATACATACAGAACAAACCACAATAGGGGAAACGATGAGGACATAGGAGATGTGCGCCAGTAGGTTATCAAATCATATGGTGGGCTGCTGTGGGAAACAGGATGCTGGATTAAATAGGCTTCTGGCCTGTTTCCTTAGGACTCTTTCTTGCTCATTGTTGTTGTTCAGTCATTTAGTCGTGTCCGACTCTTCGTGACCTCATGGACCATAACAGCATGCCAGGCCTTCCTGTCCTCCACTGTCTCCCGGAGTTTACTCAAATTCACGTTCATTACATTGGTGATGCTGTCTAACCATCTCATCCTCTGCCATCCCCTTCTCCTTTTGCCTTTAGTCTTTCCTAGCATCAGGGTCTTTTCCAGGGAGTCCTCTCTTCGCATTAGGTGGCCAAAGTATTTGAGCTTCAGCTTCAGTATCTTGCTCATACAGTCACCTTAAAGCAGTGTTCCTCAACCTTGGCAACTTGAAGATGTACGACTACACCAAACCGGCTCTTGTTTTTATTAATACATTTTAAAATTTATATCTTTTATTGAACTGTGATTAACAAACATGGTCAAGTAACCATGTAACATAAGTCCATGACGCAAGGAGAAAAAAGATATAGAAAATAAGAAAAAAGATTTGCTAAGAAGTAGGTAGAGAACATACATGTTCATATTTACTGTATGTCTACAGCAGGGTTTTATGAAGTTCAAGTTTCAGATTGTTCATTGACCCCCAAACATTTATTATATGAAAATAATTTAATAAATGCTACTTTAACTAATAGTACTACTACTATTGCTAATAATAATAATGGATAGTCCCATGGCTGGCTGGGGAATTCTGGGAGAAGTCCACACATCTTCAAGTTGCCAAGGTTGAGGAATGCCGCCCTAAAGACATGCACCAATACATATGGACATGTGTGACGTGGTGGGATGTAGTGGTTCAGAAGTTGGATTAGGACTGAAGACAGCCAAGTGTAAGTCAGTGGTCCACCTGATGATAGGGTGGGGATAAAATGTTGTTGTGGGTGACAAGAAGGAAGGCAGAATAGAAATGATTTTTTTTTAAAAAAAAGCCTTACAGTTGAGGACTGTGCAAAACATTTAATTTTGAGCCGTTGCAGGTGCAAAAATGTGTGGAACATCCTGTTTCAAGGGAGAGTCTGCTGACCCTGAGCGTGAAAAGCTACATTGAACTTTTAGAACAGAGCTTTCCAAACTGTGTGTCGCGACACAAAAGTGTGTCGCCACACACAGTCTGGTGTGTCGCCACACAACCCGGAAGCGCTGATCATCATGAGCGCTTCTGGGTTTTCCCGCGGCGACACACCTCAATGCTACTTTAACTAATAGTACTACTACTATTGCTAATAATAATAATGGATAGTCCCATGGCTGGCTGGGGAATTCTGGGAGTTGAAGTCCACACATCTTCAAGTTGCCAAGGTTGAGAAACACTGATCTAGAGAATTAGATGGGAAAACAAAAGCAAAGAAAACTTCTGAGAATTTGCAAGATAGGTTTTGGCATAGCCTTAACTGGTACAGTGGATTAATTGCCTTCAGAAATGCTGTTTCTGTTGGCTCATGTCCCGGGGTTAAATGGACCACTTGTGTCTTTCCTGCCCATGTTTTACTCTTCATGTTTCTTCTAGATTTGGGAGGTCAAGCCCACAGCCAAGAGAGGGGAGTGGGTTTCCAGCCGGAGGTGGTGATGGAGGCGGTAGACCTGTCTTTTCTCTCAGAGGCAGAGAGGGACTTCATCATTCAGGTTCTCCAGCGAGATGAACAACTGCGGAAAGTGGAAGAGAGAAGAGTTAGGTGAGTTGGCCAGCATTGGATCCTTGCCCGAGGCTGTGAGGCTGGTAAGGGGGAAAGAGGGACCCCTGAGTGTGTTGCCATTCTCAGTTTAGGACACTGAATGGGAAGTAGATGGTCCTTGGGTGAAGGAACCTCTCCTATTGTAGGTCTATCCTGTCTTTCTCCTTCAGAGGAGCCTTTTGTAAGCCGAGCAATCCAGTCCATGCCCCTATTGTCATCTTCCTCTAAGCCCCACACCGTATTTTTAGGCCCTTCCTTCCGTCCAAGCTAAATCAACCAACATCTGGGTCTCGGGAGCAAATAAGATGAGCTTTGTGGGGATCCAAGCCTGCTCTTCTGGTGAGGTCAGCCCGTTCCCTCCCTCTTCTCCCTTCCTGCCCTTCCTCCCAACAGGCGCCTGAAGAATGAGCTGCTGGAGATCCGGAGGAAAGGGGCCAAGAGGGGCAGCCAGCGGTACAGCGAGCGAACCTGTGCCCGTTGCCAGCAGAGCCTGGGACGGATCAGCCCCAAAGCCAACACCTGCCGGGGTTGCAATCACCTGGTTTGTCGCGACTGCCGCTCCTATGGCGCCGACAGCTGCTGGCGCTGCAAAGTCTGTGCCAAGGAGGCGTAAGTCTGCTCCCCTGCATGGCTTTGCACGTGGTGGCTGGGGTTGCGTATAGTCTGGGAATGGGCGTGCACGGACGTCTCTGCGATAGATTGAACGCAGCAGTAGGCAGCTTCTGAGCCTGGTTTTGGATAGCTGCTCCATCATGCTGTTGGCTCATGTTCAACTTGGGACGTACAGGCAGTCCTCGACTTATGACCACAATTGGGACAGGAATTTCCATCGTAAGCCCTTGTGGTTGTAAGTTGAGTCACCACGTGACTGGATCCCATTTTACGACCATTTTTATGGTGGTTGTTAAGCAAATCATGGGTCATTAAGTGAATCACTGCAGTCGTTAAGCAAATCCAGCTTCCCTAATGGGCATTTTTTGCCAGAAAACAGCAAAAAAAGTCACAAAACACGACCACGTGACAGTGGGACGCTGCAACCGGTCGTAAATGCAAGCCGGTTGCCAAGCGCCTGAAATGCGATTGTTTGACCGCAGGGGGGTGCGACGTTTTGTGACGGTGGTAATGCTTTACAGGCTGTAAAGCACTCATTTTGAGGCCATTGTAACTTTGGACCATCGTTAAACGAACCGTCGTACGTTGAGGACTACCGGTACTAGAAGACCCAGATCCTTTTCACATGTACCACAGCCAAGCCAGGTTTCCTCCATCCTACACTTAGATCTTATTCCAGGATGGCATTTGCATGGTCACGTCCCCTGATGTACATGGCGCACTTGAGTTAACCAAATGGCCTTTGGGTGGGGATTCATATTCTTAGGAATGATTGCTGTTCTTTTTCCCCCCTTCCCCTCTACAGGGAGCTGAAGAAATCCACCGGGGACTGGTTCTTTGATCAAAGGATGCATCGCTTTGCTCCCCGACTGGGCAGTGAGATCATCCGGATATCTCTTCGGCGCAAACCACAGGGTGGGGCTTCTTTGTCTGAAAGCCCTTTCGGTCTCTGGTTCTTAATTAGAATGAAAGTTCAGTATTTTCCAATTCTAAGTAGTTATAATTTCAGAACTTTTATCTAACGTTCTCCCCACCAATTCCTTCAGTGCTCTGAGGTTTTTTTTTTTTTTTTTTGAAGCCTTTGGATGCTGCTGCTGCTGGAGATCAGGATGCCGTCAATTGGATTCAGTCTGTATGCAATCTGGTCTTGCAGCACTTACGGTCTAGACCAGTGTTTCTCAACCTTGGCCACTCGAAGATGCGTGGACTTCAACTCCCAGAATTCCCCAGCCAGCTATGCTTCAACTCCCAGCTATTCTGGGAGTTGAAGTCCACGCATCTTCAAGTGGCCAAGGTTGAGAAACGCTGGTCTAGACATTAGTCCTATTCCTTATTGGCAATTATCATTTCCATCCAGTTAGAATCTCTCCAGGCAGGACCATCTCTTCTTTCTTGCTCACGTCGTTGATGGCATCCTTGCACTCCTCCCTGCTGACCATTCCTAGCCCCATCTTGGGGGAGGTATCTGAGCCATTTAAAACCTGCAAGTTCAAGTTTCTAAATAATGTAAGGAGTAAACTAGTTGCCTGATATGACTGGATTGGGTTCACTCATTGAGGGAAGCCAGATATTTACTTTGCTGGGCTTTGTGTTCCCATATCTGCAAACCCAGCCACTCGCAATTCAGTAACCGATAATGAAATGAACCATAGCTTAGCACAATGGAGGTGTGCAGCCTAGAAGGCTGCCAAATGCAGAGGGTGTCAGTGGTGAAAAAGGGGCCTTTGCTTCCTTATTTCCACTTTCTGTGTTCTAATTGTGGGAAGATTTGGAGTGTTGTGTTCTCTGTGAGCAGAGTCAGACGTGGTTTGTTTGCTGTTGGTTTAGAGCAGAGCTTTCCAAACTTTTCATGTTGGTGACACACTTTTTAGACATGCATCACTTCGCGACACACTCTTACAGCAGGGCATCATTTCGCGACACACTCTTACAGCAGGGCACAAGGCAGGCACTAGGACCTGCGCGGAATCCTGGCAGGGCTTGGAGGCAGCAGCAGCTGCGACACACCCAGACACTGCAGCCAACACACTAACGTGTCACGACACACAGTTTGGAAAGCTCTGGCTTAGGGTCTCGCAGGAACGCAGCCAATTGTGGTTTGTAAACTGGGATTGAAGGCTTAGTGCAATGTGGGAACCCAGCCAATTTTGGCTTATTCAGCACCCTACATTTAAATAATGACTTAATGTGCTGTGTGTTTCTGCCTGTTTTCCTCTGGTCCTTTAGCTAACAAAAGAGAGACAGCAAGCCAAGCTCTTCTTCAGAAAGCCCAACGCAAGGATCCCAACAGCTGCTCTGGAGCCCCCCCGAAAAGTCCTCAGCAGCAACGCAAGGAACCCAGGTGATCCTTCCTCCCGCCATTGCTCCAGGAGGGTTGTGCTATCTGAGATCCATTGCTTCTTGCACCCTTGCTCGCAATGCATAGAACAAACAGTTGAGCAGGTCTCTGCCACCGCCAGTCCATCTGCTGGTGATTCATGGAGAGCTCGGTTGTTGCTGCAGGAAGTTTCTCTGGTATCTTCAGAACCGGTGGTAGTGGTAAAGATCACAAACAGATGGCTACTCTTGTACTTTTCTGGACTTCTCAGAGCTATCAAACTGGCTGCTGTTGGAACAAAATCAAGGGGTTTACAAATCCACACCCCCCCCAACCTAGTTGTCTCCAGATGTGTTTAAATGACAGCTTCCAGCCACCCCACCTAACATTGAGACATGCTGGGAGTGATAGTTCGGCAGCATCGGTTCTCCTTCTGAATGCTCCCCTACTGATAAAGTTGCACAGACTGGGTGGACTTGGCCATGATGATCTGGGTTCTTTTTGCTTCTCATCTGATTAGGTTGTTTTCTTCCAGCTTGATCTCTGCTTCCTCGGAGCTACGGGATCCAAAGAGTGACACGGAATCTACTGAGAACATGAGCTTGGATGGCTCACGCCCAGTCTCTGGTCCCACTTCTGCTCGATCTAGGTCAGAAAGACCTCAGGGATCTTGTCAATTAAATCTGTTTTGGAAGACTGAGGGGTGTAAGGATGGCTTAGTTAGCAAGGGAGTTGGACAGACAGACTGCCATTATAAGCATAATTCTCCCCCAATGTCAGGTAAGGCAGACAAAGAACCACACTGAGCCTCAATTCCAACTCTAGTTATTTATTGTTCTTGCCACAACAGACAGAATCTAGCCAAACTAAAAGTGCTCTGATCAACCTATGGGTAAAATACTTGGCGAGGGCTCTAAGGCGGAGTTGCCTTGAACCTCTTGATTTTCCCACCAGCGGAATCCGGACTGTGAAATCGTTTATCTCCCTGGAATGCGCCCCCTCCCTCCCGGGAAAGAGCAACAGCTCTGAAACCCATCATATCCAACGTAGATAGACTGAGTTCACACCACCCACTAAGATAAAGTATTGTGATTACTGGTGGCTTAGCAATCTGTTTGGTTTCAGCCAATGTGGTTGGCAATCTTGGTTTATTGTTTAAGATGTTGTGTAAACCCATGAAATTGTGCTTTATTCAGTAAACTATAGCTTTGTGTGAACATAACGATACTGGAGTTGGATTCATACACTGCATTAAACCATTGTATGATTTGTTTGTGGCTTAGCATCTTGGAACTTGCAAAAAAAATCATGGTTGAAGGCTTAAAATCTTACATGATCCCACCCAATGAGTTTGGAAGCCATGGTTTATTATTGAATGCGATGGGGGAATCTACCTAATTGTGCATAATTCAGTGAACCACAATTAAATAAAACGTTGGTTAGTGCATTGTGGAAAAATAGCCATATGTGACTAGATTAACACAATCTGCTTGGTCTCTGGCCAGACCATTTGTGCCCTAACTGGTCATTTTAAGAACCATACAAGCTTAAGAATGGATGATACCTGAGTTTGTATGTTTTATTTATCTTTTCCTATCTCCCTTTCCTTTTATGTTACATGGAATGACAGACCTAGGTCTGTATTATTCTGTAAGATGTTTCCATTATATGGTGGTAATCATAGAATAGGAGAATAAGTAATAAGTAATAAGTAAGTTAATCTATTAAAGGGGCGTGGTGGCTCAGCAGGTAAGATGCCAGGCTTGTCGATCGGAAGGTCGCAAGTTCGGAGGTTCGAATCCCTAGCCCCGCATGACAGAGTGAGCTCCCGCAGTAGCCCCAGCTCTTGCCAACCTAGCAATTCGAAAGCATGCAAATGCAAGTAGATGAATAGGTACCACTTCGGTGGGAAGGTAACAGCGTTCCGCGTGTGTCATGCGGCCACATGACCGTGGAAGCGTTTTCGGACAGCGCTGGCTCTTCTGCTAACAAACAGAGATGAGCACCGGCCGCTAGAGTCAGACACGACTGCACAAATGTGCGGGGGGAACCTTTACCTTTTAAAGTTAATCTATTAAGTGTCTCTTTTGATAATTTCTGGAGAGCTGCTACCTGCTAGTACTGTAATTCCAAAGGTAGTTTCTACTGTAATATTTCCTTGCATCATAATGTGACAGTGGCAATCTTCTCTCTACTTCAATACTGTTCAATTTTTTAACGAAATAAATTTGGGTAAAAAAAATTGAGGTAAAAAAAATTAAGGGAGAACTTTCTTTCCCCCTTCTTTTTCTGTCAGAAGACCAGCCAAACCTTCTCCAACTGGGTGCTGGCTATTGCTGGCTGGAGGTGATTTAAGTTTTAGTTCACTAGCCCAGGAGGGCTGCAAGATATAATTGAAAGATACATTTTTAAGACATCTCACAATTTAGCTATAGAATTCTCTGCCACTATTAGTGATGGCGATTCCTAATTCTAGACAGCTCTGTCGGCCTTGCTAGCTGAAAAAGAAGAGGTGGTGGTTTTTTCCATTGTATGTCCTCTCTATTTTTTTTTAAATGTTACTTTTTAAGGTTCTCTTGTTTCCCTGTTGTGGTGTTAGCTTTTTGATCTTGTATCTGCATGTTTGATTTGGTGTCTAATGAATGTCATCCTGGGATCATATTGGGTTGGGGAAGCAGGTTACAAATCATGGCGAGAAGCCAAAAGTCATGTCCAAGATAGAATGAAAGCACTGATGTTCTGTTGGGAAAATCTGGTCCCCCTGGGGAACTATGAAGCTGAGCCAGATGGACTTTTTGGTTTGCTCTAAGAGATTCATCCTGTGATCTCCCTTTGTTTTTTTGTTTTTGCAGCCCTCGTCAAGAGAAGATGAAAACTCCCAGCCCTTCAGGGTCCAAGGTCTCCAGCCTAACCCTTCCCATTTGCTCTAGGGAGACTCCTCACTCCGATTCAGATAGCGTATGTTTACTGATGCCTGGACAGCAAGTTCTGGTGGTCTTCCTTGGGGAGCATGTGTGTGTGTGTTCTGGGGAAGGCAGAAATCTCTTTTTCCAAGATGCCATCTCTGAGCATTGGGATATACTGTCTGGCACATGTTGTTTGGCTAGGATAAGGGCAGTTAGGCACTAGCTGGGACTTAATACGCTGCAGCTGCACTTGTTAAAAGGGTGCGTGTGTGGTTGAATGTGTCTCTGGGCAGTAGATTTGTTTTGTATTTCAGCTTGCGACATAGGATAGTCATGACCCAGCTTCTGCTCCTATCCCATCACGTTGGTTTCTTCTTTCCTAGGAAGCCTTTGGAGGGACTCAAGGTGCAGTTTCAGCTGATGAAAACGAAATCTTGTTCAAAAAAAACCCAAGGAGAATTCAGAGGCCTTCAGGTAAGGTAGAAAGGGCTGCTTTAAACTCTGCTGGGTAGGTTAGAGAGAGCCAGTTTGGTCTAGTGGTTAAGGTGCTGGGCTAGAAACCAAGAAACAGAGAGTTCAGTCCCGACTTAGGTACGAAAGCCAGCTGGGTGACCTTGGGCCAGTCCCTGTCTCTCAGCCCTAGGAGGGAGCCAATGGCAAACCAGGAGACTGAGAGTTCTAGTCCCGCCTTAGGCATGAAAGCCGGCTGGGTGACCTTGGGCCAGTCCCTGTCTCTCAGCCCTGGGAAGGAGCCAATGGCAAACCAGGAGACTGAGAGTTCTAGTCCCGCCTTAGGCATGGAAGCCGGCTGGGTGACCCTGGGGCAGTCGCGCGCTCTCAGCCCAACTCGCCTCACAGGGTGGTTGTTGTGGGGAAAGGAGGAGGAGGATGGAGTATTAGGTATTTTCACCTCCTTGAGTTATTTATAAAAATAATAAAAGTGGGATAAAAATCAAATAAGAGGACATGGTGGCTCAGCGGGTAAGACGCCAGGCTTGTCGATCGGAAGATCGCAAGTTCGGAGGTTTGAATCCCTAGCCCCGTGTGACGGAGTGAGCTCCCGTACTCGCACCAGCTCTTGCCAGCCTAGCAATTCAAAAGCATGCAAATGCAAGCAGATGAATAGGTACCACTTCGGTGGGTAGGTAACAGCGTTCTGCATGGGTCATGCCGGCCACATGACCGTGGAAGCGTCTTCGGACAGCGCTGGCTCTTCAGCTAACAAACGGAGATGAGCACCGGCCCCTAGAGTCGGACACGACTGCACAAATGTGCGGGGGGAACCTTTACCTTTAACCTTTTTAAAAATCAAATAAATAAATAAATAAATAAAATAGAGGGTTGGGTTTTAGACTGCAAAGGTTGGTGTTCAACTCCTGACCCAGCCATCAGTTTTTATAGTTAGTTTTCCACATCCAGGGATGTCTCCCAGGGTTTTGCAATGAACACTGGGTGGGAGGAACTGTGTAAACTGGAGCCTCACTAGACTGAAAAGATACATACATTTTATAAATAAATCAATTGACATGACTGGGAGTATATTCAGGACATGAAGCAAATTGTTAGGATGGGTTGGAGCTTTGCTTCTTAGCTGTAATGGAATGTGGAAAGACCTTGGGAGACTGGGCGAAGAGACGCTGCCAAGTGAACGGTCAGATAAAGAGACTTGCAAGATGGATGTTGGCCTTGATGTTTCACTTTATTGTAAAGCTACATTGACAGAATCTTGCAAGTCTGAAAGTACAATTGTCCCACCATCTCCTTTACAGCCTGAGAAACTAGGGAGAGTCCCTTCTGAGCCTCTAGCCCCACCCACTATTCAGCTGTGGGTATGCTGCCTCTTATCTAACCATTCCCTTGGCAGTGTCTCTTCACCCAGTCTCCCAAGGTCTTTCCCACATTCCATTACATTAGCTGTCTTCTGGAAAGGCAGAAGGGTGACCAACATTTGCCTGGAAGATGCGCTGAATGTGTGAAATAATATTATTGTAAGTTACAGAGCTGGCTTGGAGGGGTGGTCTATGTCCTTTCCAGCTCAATGAAGCTAAAATGAGTGGTTTCTCTGATATCCTATCTTATTTTCTACAGAATACACAAAGTCTGTGATTGATCTCCGGCCAGAGGATGCTGTCAATGAAAGTGGAGTTCTGGGAGACAGGAGCAAGTCAGTCCCAGGCCTCAATGTTGAAGTGGTGAGCTTCGAAAGGGAGGAAGTTTCAAAGTTGTGGGGACATTCCTGAGAAACTCTGCTCTTAGTACTGGGCTGTGCTCACACATTGTAGGAAGCTTCCATGTGGTTTGTAGGCTTAGTGCATCTAGTCATTGTTGGGAAATCAGAGTGTGTGGAAACCATTTTTGAACTTGTTTTCTCCAGTTGTGTGGAGTTCAAGTTCTAGAATTCTTAACAAGGACCACGCTGATCAGGGAATTCTGGGAGTTGAAGTCCATACATCTGGAGGGGCACAAGTTGGAGGAAGGCTGATTTAGGGCCTGTTTAACAAGTTATAGGTCAAACAAACCATGGCTTGGTGCCATGAAAGAACTCCGCCACTGATTGCATTTACTCAACTTTTAACTTTTTAAAAATATTCAGATGATTAAAAAAGGCATAATGATCTAGCCATACATAATGCTAAGCTGTAAAGCTGAACAGCAAAATGAAACAAACCACATCAAGGCCTAACAAAGTCTCTGAATCCAGCCTTTGTGGTTTGTGCACCATGGTTTGGTGTGAGGTGCAAGTCTCGCCAAAATGCCCTGTGAACAAAGTAGCAGGAACTTTCGCTTGGGTCCGCAAGAAGTGCTGTTGGGCTGAGAAAGTCACAGCGTGCGTGTTGCGAGTTCCTTCAGCTGTTACAGAGATGCGTATGTGCGTATATGGCTTTCCCTAGGAGGAGGAGGAGGAAGACATAGACAACCTAGTTGAAATCCATCGGAGAAGGGCAGCCCGAAGTAGTCTGCGCAGTGGCACATCCTTGGTGAGTTTCTCTACTAATAACTTTCACCTTGGACTCCAGAGAGGAGAGGAAGTTCCTGCCTAGTTCAGTGGAGGAAGCCCAGTGTTGCTGATCTAGGAGAGGAGTGAGCTTCTAATGGCTCTCTAGAACAGAGCTTTCCAAACTGTGTGTCGGGACACATTAGTGTGTCGGCTGCAGTGTCTGGGTGTGTCTCCGCTGCTGCTGCCTCCGAGCCCTGCCAGGATTCCTCGCAGGTCCTAGTCCCTGCCTCGTGCCTTGCTGCCTCCAAACCTGCTGTGATTCCGCGCAGGTCCTAGTGCCTGCCTGGTGCCTTGCTGCCTCCAAACCTGCTGTGATTCTGCACAGGTCCTAGTGCCTGCCTCGTGCCCTGCTGCCTCCAAACCTGCTGTGATTCCGCGCAGGTCCTAGTGCCTGCCTCGTGCCCTGCTGCCTCCAAACCTGCTGTGATTCCACACAGGTCCTAGTGCCTGCTTTGTGCCTTGCTGCCTCCAAACCTGCTGTGATTCCGCGCAGGTCCTAGTGCCTGCCTTGTGCCTTGCTGCCTCCAAACCTGCTGTGATTCCGCACAGGTCCTAGTGCCTGCCTTGTGCCTTGCTGCCTCCAAACCTGCTGTGATTCCGCACAGGTCCTAGTGCCTGCCTTGTGCCCTGCTGCCTCCAAACCTGCTGTGATTCCACGCAGGTCCTAGTGCCTGCCTTGTGCCTTGCTGCCTCCAAACCTGCTGTGATTCCGCACAGGTCCTAGTGCCTGCCTTGTGCCCTGCTGCCTCCAAACCTGCTGTGATTCCGCACAGGTCCTAGTGCCTGCCTTGTGCCCTGCTGCCTCCAAACCTGCTGTGATTCCACGCAGGTCCTAGTGCCTGCCTTGTGCCTTGCTGCCTCCAAACCTGCTGTGATTCCGCACAGGTCCTAGTGCCTGCCTTGTGCCCTGCTGCCTCCAAACCTGCTGTGATTCCGCGCAGGTCCTAGTGCCTGCCTTGTGCCTTGCTGCCTCCAAACCCGCGCAGGTCCTAGTGCCTGCCTTGTGCCTTGCTGTAAGAGTGTGTCGCGAAATGATGCATGTCTAAAAAGTGTGTCACCAACATGAAAAGTTTGGAAAGCTCTGCTCTAGAAGATGGACTCCAACTCCATCTTATCTCTGACTGCTGGCTGGAGCTGATGAGAACCGCAATCTTGCCATTTTGGGCAGGCCGCCGATGGCCCATTTCTGCTCTTTGGCTTCTGCTTTGGAAGACCGCTTCTTGCTCCAAGAAGCAGTGGATTTAAAATGGCAGAGATGGAAACAAAGGCTGAGGCCAACAGCTGATCCACAGGTGCCGCGGAGGAGAATTATGCAGGGAGTGTTTTCCAGCAGACGACGAACATTTGTTTCTTCCATTTCTTCCTGGTTTTCTTAGAGCACCCTGGGAAGCATGGCTAGCATTTACAGCGGGGCAGGTGACTTTGGCAACATCAGCGTCACGGGGGAGATTGCGTTCTCCTTGAGCTACGAAGAAAAGGTGCAGGCCCTTTTCGTCCATGTGAAGGAGTGCCGCCACCTGGCGTACGCCGATGAAGCCAAGAAGCGTTCCAACCCGTAGGTGTCCGTTGGGCAAGGAGCTGCCGTGGATGGGGGAGGGTTGGTGGGATGGGACTCCTTTGCCTTTCAAAGAAGATACGAGACCAGGTGTCACCAGACATGGCCCTTAGGCCCAGCCTGCAACCAAGTTGGCACAAGGTGCTGCCCCAGATTGTCCTGTAGTTTCTTCACTTTTGCATGGTGTGAATCGGCTGCTGTGGCTTGTAAACCATCCTTTCAGTCTTAGCATGATAGGTGAATGTAGCTGACTACAGTTTATTCATCAAACTATGGCTTATGTGAACCAGGGCAGTGTGTTCCACAGGGTTGCTGCAAAATAACTGGGAGACGTTAGATGGGATATGAATCTGCATTCTTGGTCTCTTGCAGATACGTGAAGACCTACCTTTTGCCAGACAAGTCCCGTCAAGGAAAGCGGAAAACCACCATCAAGCGGAACACTGTCAATCCCCTTTACAACGAGTTGTTAAAGGTTGGTGCATGGGTGGCAAACTCCTTCCCTTCCCTTCCCTTCCCTTCCCTTCCCTTCCCTTCCCTTCCCTTCCCTTCCCTTCCCTTCCCGAGACTTCCCCTCTTACAGTTTTGCATCCAGCTGGTGAAGAACCAGGTGGACTATGTGTCCCCCAAGTCTTGGACCTTAGGAGATGGAAGGATTGTCAGTTTGTGGGAAAATCCAGGGTTGTGGTTAGTCATAGTAGAACCGGAACAAAATGTGGTAGGATTTATGGGACTCTTTAACATGTGCTTTGTGTTGTTCCAGCTGTGTGGACTGTGTGGAATTGGGTCAGGACAGGAGCTTTGTGGGCTGTGGGGGAAGGGGAAGATTTTTCCTTTCCTTTTTGGTCACTGTATGTGCTGATATAGGGACGGTGGCAGTTTGGTCTAGTGGTTAAGGTGCTGGGCTAGAAACCAGGAGCCTGAGAGTTCTAGTCTCGCCTTAGGCATGAAAGCCGGCTGGGTGACCTTGGGCCAGTCCCTGTCTCTCAGCCCTGGGAAGGAGCCAATGGCAAACCAGGAGCCTGAGAGTTCTAGTCCCACCTTAGGCATGAAAGCCAGCTGGGTGGCCTTGGGCCAGTCACTCTCTCTCAGCCCTAGGAAGGAACCAATGGCAAACCAGGAGCCTGAGAGTTCTAGTCCCGCCTTAGGCATGGAAGCCGGCTGGGTGACCTTGGGCCAGTCCCTGTCTCTCAGCCCTAGGAAGGAGCCAATGGCAAACCAGGAGCCTGAGAGTTCTAGTCCCACCTTAGGCATGAAAGCCAGCTGGGTGGCCTTGGGCCAGTCACTCTCTCTCAGCCCTAGGAAGGAACCAATGGCAAACCAGGAGCCTGAGAGTTCTAGTCCCGCCTTAGGCATGGAAGCCGGCTGGGTGACCTTGGGCCAGTCCCTGTCTCTCAGCCCTAGGAAGGAGCCAATGGCAAACCAGGAGCCTGAGAGTTCTAGTCCCGCCTTAGGCATGAAAGCCGGCTGGGTGACCTTGGGCCAGTCCCTGTCTCTCAGCCCTAGGAAGGAGCCAATGGCAAACCAGGAGCCTGAGAGTTCTAGTCCCGCCTTAGGCATGGAAGCTGGCTGGGTGGCCTTGGGCCAGTCACTCACTCTCAGCCCAACTCACCTCACAGGGTTGCTGTTGTGGGGAAAATAGGAGGAGGAAGGAGTATTAGGTATGTTCGCTGCCTTGAGTTATTTATAAAAATAATAAAAGGCGGGATAAACAAAAATTAAATAAATAAATAAATTTATGTCCAGTGGTGGAAGTCTGGGTCTGGAGTCACACAATCTGTTAGTCATAACCGCCCAGGATCCCTCCTTGCGAGGGAGATGGGCGGGATATAAATATGACAAATATATAGTGTAGTTTGTTTGGTTTTGAATTAACGTGTTGCATGAATCAATGGTTAACAAACCATTGTGCTTTGTTTATTGCTTAGCATGATGCACAATCCTAGTTGATAACATTTTGTCAGACAAATGTGTGAACTACTGTAGGAGTACAGAACCCATGGACTGCAAAGCCTATTACTCTTAGGTAGCCAATGACTTGGGATGTCAGGATTTGTAATCCAACAATATCTAGAGGAGAATGATTTACGCAGAGATACATGCCGCTTGCCTGCTGATGAAGACAAGCTTGTTTCCAAGTCAAAGTTTTGTCTAGCCTTTAAAAAGATGCTCAAGTTTTTGAGATGTTGCTGGTGAAGACTATCCTCTTGGTTCATCTTCTCACAGTATGAGATCAAGAAGTCCCTTCTGCTGGCCAGAACCTTACAGTTCTCTGTTTGGCATCATGACCGCTTTGGACGCAATCACTTCTTGGGAGAGGTGGATGTCCCTATGGACACCTGGAACTTTGACAGCCAGTTGGAAGAGTGTCTCCCCCTGCATGGCAAGGTCAGTCATGTGTCAGAGATCCTATTCTTTGGTGTCATAACGTGGGTCTTAGGTGTGCCTGGAAGATATTTATGCAATGGACTTTCAAACTTGCTAGTTCTCTGCGATTGCAGATTTGGGGAGAAAATGCGATTGCTGATTTGGTGAGATTTAGTAAAAAAAAAAAAAAGCCAACAACAGAATTAGTAGCCCTTGCATTGGCAGCTTTTTAGGAATGTGGGCACAGGTTGAATTTTGAGAGGGTATGCCAGGTATCCTCATAAAATGGCAGCCATGAGAGGCATGGCCAATCTCAGAGTTTCCCAGGAGACAAACTAATGCGTTTCTCTAGCATCTTTTAGTCTCTCCAAGATGCTCCCTACCATTCCTGGTTACCTTTTTCTTTCCTTCTGGGCTTATGGATACATTGACAAATAGCCATCATTGGGTTCTTGGAGCTAATGGTGATGGTGAAGGCTGGTGTTTTCAGTCTCCCACTGAAGTTGTTTGTAATTGCAAGTATCCTTTTAAAATTATTAAGTGACCCAGGGAATCTAGTGAATGCCAAGGAAAAGACACCTAAGCTGTATGTTTCCTCTACTCCTGCCTTAAATGGACATTGGTAAAAGTCCTCTTGGTGATATCCAAGGTGGTTAATCATAGTAAAACCAGAACAGAATGTGGTAGGATTTATGGGACTGTCTAACACAGAGCTTTCCAAACTGTGTGTCGGGACACGTTAGTGTGTCGGCTGCAGTGTTTGGGTGTGTTGTGGCTGCTGCTGCCTCCGAGCCCTGCCAGGATTCCGCGCAGGTCCTAGTGCCTGTCTTGTGCCTTGCTGCCTCCAAACCTGAATCAAGCAAGTAATAGCATTTCAACTGGGTATTTTGGGGTTATTTGGCAATATTTATTCAGGAAGTAGTAATATCCTATCCTACATAATGTAGTGTCATTTTAATATCATTTACATACATGTTTGTGACAGAAAAAATACTACCTGGACAATGCAGTTATCTGAATGACAATATTATTGAATCAAAATACAGAAAACCTGCAAGTAAAAGCCATTGAAATGAAATCTGGGCAGAAGAAGGTAGCAGCTAATGTGATAGAAGGCAATGTATGTTACTTATCCTAATCCTGACCCATGGTGACATAGAGCAGAGCTTTCCAAACTGTGTGTCGGGACCCGTTAGTGTGTCAGCTGCAGTGTCTGGGTGTGTCGCGGCTACTGCTGCCTCAGAGCCCTGCCAGGATTCCGCGCAGGTCCTAGTGCCTGCCTTGTGCCTTGCGGCCTCCAAACCTGCCCTGCCAGGATTCCGTGCAGGTCCTAGTGCCTGCCTTGTGCCCTGCTGTAAGAGTGTGTCGCGAAATGATGCATGTCTAAAAAGTGTGTCACCAACATGAAAAGTTTGGAAAGCTCTGGTCTAACATGTGCTTTGTGTTAGTTAAGTGAGCAAGCTATTTTTACTGTAGGGGAAATTCATCTGGAAGTGCCCATTTCTGTCCAGTCATTTGAACAATTGTACGTGAGAGACCGGTTTGCATAATGCTCAGACTTGTTTTTCTGCTCATTTGGGTATGATGATTGCCAGAAGAGTTAGCCATGTTTAGCCTGTGGTGGTCAAACCAGTTTTGTTACTGCAGAGACCAAATGACTAACGGTTGGATTAACTGTTATAGGTTTTGATTATGACTCAAAATTCAAACAAGAGACTTTGGCACTTAAAAATCTTTCTAATTGCTCCAGTGCATTTTAAAATCAATTGTTTTCTTCCTTCCATTGTTTACTTTTCTTCACATGCGCTATATGAAAATCTCCAGGGAGGTATAATCTGAGTGATATAATGCAAACATGGGAAAACTGATAATATTTGTTTGAAAAGCAGCAAATAACAGCAGGAGACTCATGCTGTCCCATACCCACGGTGCTACCAAAAGGCATTTATTGTCATCTTTGTTTATTTCTATGGACTTCTGTCCAACATGCAGCCTGGATCCATACATTAAGTTACTGCAATATGTATTGGAGTGTTGCTTGGTTCATTGCAGTAACTTGGCTATTCTTGTTTGTAAATTGTAGCTTAGAGCTTAGTAGAATGTGGCTTAGTTAACAAGCCATGACTACACCTAAGTTTTAGCATAATGTGTGCATGGAGTCAGTGTATTCATCCCCACTGAGACATTAGCCCCCTGCAGCCTAGGCATTATGGGAGTGGTGGTTTGGAGGTAGACACCAAGTTGGGTGAAAAGAACCACTACTGTGGCTCTTTTCCGTCATCTCATTTTATTTATTTATTTTATTTATTTATATTTCAAGTTTAGTCACCGCCCATCTCACTCAGATTTTACCATCCTTTGGTGCCAAGCATGGCTGCTCTGTTTCCACAGGCCCTTAGTTTCTTTAGGAGTAGATCTTCCCCATCTTTTTAAAGCCACTCCGAGGCTTTATGAATTGGAGTTTGTTCTGTCTTGGACATTTTCTGTATGTTTAGTTTGTGTAAGCCAGTCTGCCAATGGTGATGTTGGCGCTGAAGAGCCAGAATTCATTACATATACAGTATATTCTGGACAACTCCGTCCTTGCATTTTCTAAAGTCAGTATTTATACTCCTTTGCAGCTCCTTTTAATGTCCCATCCATGTCATCTCCCATTTAGCTCCGCTTTTGAATAGTCCCATCTGCCACATTTCACACGTACAGTAGCTTCCCTTCCAGGAATAAATCCTGCCGGTACTAGATCGGTTGCAATAACCTCACATTCAGGAATTGCTCGGTATGCAATTAATCTATGGCATTGCCCTTTTTCCTTCTAGAACCTTGCAGATGCTGCTGCCTCTCCTCAGTATAAAGGCGAGTTAGTGGTGTCCTTGAAGTTCATCCCACCAGCTAAACATCTTGGTGCAGGAAATGGGAAAAAAGGTGAGGGCTTGGAATGTTTTAACAGCTTTCCCCTGGATGTGACAAAAGCCATCTATGTGGCAGTATGCTTTGCTTCTCATTAGCTCCAGATGGTCAAACACAAACCTTTTCCTTCCCCATGAGATGTAGAAACTTGACATATTTGGTTGTGGAAGACAGTTTTGTTGTCTCTCAGATTTTATACCCTAGTTAGTTAGGGGTGTAAGGGGCGTGGTGGCTCAGCGGGTAAGACGACAGGCTTGTTGATCGGAAGATTGCAAGTTCGGAGGTTCGAGACCCTAGCCCCGCGTGACGGAGTGAGCTCCCGCACTAGCCCCAGGTCTTGCCAACCTAGCAATTCGAAAGCATGCAAATGCAAGTAGATGAATAGGTACCACTTCGGTGGGTAGGTAACAGCGTTCCACGCGTGTCATGCGGCCACATGACCGTGGAAGCATCTTCGGACAGCGCTGGCTCTTCGGCTAACAAACGGAGATGAGCACCGGCCCCTAGAGTCGGACACGACTGCACAAATGTGCGGGGGGAACCTTTACCTTTACCTTAGTTAGGGGTGTATATACCCCTATCAAGGAAACTATTTCGGATGTCTTTATTGTGGGGTTCTTGCTCTTCACCCTTCTCACCAAGGTCTTTTGTTAGGCAAAAAGGAAGAAGGTGGTGAACTTCAGGTCTGGATCAAAGAGGCCAAGAACTTGACTGCAGTCAAATCTGGTGGGACGTCGGACAGTTTTGTCAAGGGGTGAGCAAATGGAAGAGGCTTTTGAATGAGTGCTGAATAGAAAGAAAATGAGAGACTGGAGCAGTTGTCTTGAACATTGACCTGTATATAGTGGGTGCTCGGATATAAGTGATATAACTGTCACGGCTGGCATTGCACAGGCTCAGATGTTGAATGAGTGTCCTTGGCTCCAGGCTATGTAAACTCTGGAATACTCCACAGGAAAAAAAAAGATCTGATTCCAGCTTAAAAAAAGACACACACACTAGCACTGTGACCTTTCACAAATGGTGCAGGTTGTTTCTTTGCACAGCTTTTAGTTTGCTTTTGCTAGGGAAAAGGTTGGGTGAACTTGGCAAGCCATGTAAAATATCCTTTTCTGAGCATTGAGAATTTTCTCCGCAGGGTATTAAGCGCCAGCAGTGTGCTGCAGTTGGAGCAGAAATTCTCAAGAGGATGCATTCTCTACTGCCCCACGGTTCTGGGTCTACTAGTTTTAGCAAGTCCCAAGTGTAAGAGCCTCTTCCACAAGTGAGCACTGACTCCTCTTTGCCCGCAGGTATTTGCTACCTCTGAGGAACAGGACCACAAAGAGGAAGACCCCGGTGGTAAAGAAGAGTCTGAACCCTCACTACAATCACACTTTGGTCTACAATAACGTCTTTGCAGAACAGCTGTCCCACATCTGCCTGGAACTCACAGTGTGGGACCGGGAGCCTTTGTCCAGCAATGATTTCTTGGGCGGTGTCCGGCTTGGAATTGGGAATGGTGAGAAAGCAACAGGATCTGTTGAGGTTCTACTACTCTTACGGAAGTCTTGAATCAGGCCCTTTTTAAAAAATGAGCTGAAGTTGAGAGCTCTGGCAGACTTAGAATGGATATTTTGGTTAGATTTGTATCCTGCTCTTCCTTCAAGAGCTCAAGGCAGTGTAGATATGCTCCGTTGTCCCATTTTTTTCCTCCACAACAACCTTGTGAGGTGAGTTGGGCTGGGAGAAGGGACTGGCCCAAAGTCACCCAACCAGCTTCTGTGTCTAAAAATGGACTAGAACCCAGGTCTCCCTGGAGCCAGACCAGTCCCTTCATCCTTATACCACCTTGGTCCTCTTTGATGCTTTTCAGTGGATCTGAACCATAGGATGCCAATGTTCCAACTTGTAATTTGCATCTCCAAACAGCAAGACAATGGCAATTAACGAAACATCCAGTGGAATAAATCCTGCTGTGTTAACCTCATTTGAAGATCAGTATTAAAGAATCCAGATCTTGTCTCGGCAGAATAGAGGGTAGTAAAGCACCGGTTTGCCCTGCCTTGGCTGACTTTCTGCCTTTCCTGAAGGCTGCAGGGGTCCAGGGCCAATGCTGTTGTGGTCCCACAACTGTTTAAAAGGAGGTGGACGAGACCTTTGAGATGGTGCTGGTGAGAGAAGACCATAGTGGGCTACATAGATCAGAAGACCTAATAGCTCATTTAATTCATCTGGGCGCTGACCTTACCCTCTTTGCTAGATTTGCGTGCTGACACCAACGTCTCCTCTTTCGCTTCCTGCAGGAATGAGTAACGGTGAGGCAGCAGACTGGATGGATTCCACAGGCGAGGAGATAAATCTCTGGCAGAAAATGCGCAAGTACCCAGGATCCTGGGCAGAAGGGATCCTTCCCCTTCGTGCCACCATGACCAAGTTGAGGCCATAATTTTGTCCCTGCTTGCTTGGGCAATCAAGTCTGGAGAAGAGGCGGGTAATCCGGAAAGCTGTTGGAAAGCTGTCCAGCTTATGTAGCACGGGAGCCAGCTTTGCAATGGCTGTTCTAACAGGCTCCTTCTAAAGGGAACGTTTCTGGGCAGCCTTTTTATTTCAGAGAATCTTAGTTTTGCAATGTTCTTGGAATTGTCAGTGCATGAGTGCTTTTCAGCATCTCAAATGCCTTTTAAGTTTTTTTTTTTAATTTTCTGCACTTCCCTTTTCCTTCCCGCTCCCTTTCCTGTGCTGTTCTTTTTTTTTTTAAAGCCCTTTGGATGTAAGCTGCATTTTTACATCCTGTTTTAAATGTCACTGCTGTCTGTTCTGTAGTCAGCAGGAAATGGTCATTGAAATAAAGTTCAGATCTATCCTGCAGAGGCTGCAGGAATTCAACCGGCCTTGAAATCTCGGGTATGTCCTGAATGCTGCATCTCAAAGGTTACTGTAAGCTGGAAAGCAGCAGAAGGGGGCTAATCAAATTCGTCCATGCATTTTCCACTTACAAGGAAAGGTTATAGTGCTGGAGGTGGGGGGAGGGGGGAAGAAGGATGTCTAAAATTACACTAATGTGAAGAAAAGACACAGCCAGAAGTCTGTTTTTCTCTTGTAATGCCCAAATCTTGGATTATCCATTAAGGTTAAATGGTGGGGGATCCAGGGCAGAAAAGAACCTCATTAAACAGATGGTTTTAAAAGGGCAAACAGGGCAAATGAATGGAAAACAAATCTGAAGATATTGCCTAGCCTGGCAATGAAACGTCTGCAAGAAAACAACAAGGCTCAGAGAGCACCAAGGACTCCACAGTTCAACCCTGAGCTACAAATATTCTCTTTGATTGAAAACAAATCTATCATGATGACCACTATCTTCAGTATCAGAAGCAGCAGTGGTCTTAATCCGGGTTTTAGGAAGCGGCCCCAAGGAACGTTGTGCTCTTCCATTTGAAAGCATTGAGTTGATCTTCTGTCTGATGTAGCCAGGCTCCGTTTATGATCTTGTATCAGCTACTGAACCTTCAACCATCTGCTGCTGTTCTTCTTGCACAGGAGGTCCCAAAGGGTCAGAAAGCAGTCAGGGATGGAGATGGGCTAGCAGCCAAATTACAGTCCCGCTCATCTGGGAAACTCTGGCGTTGGTGCTGATGCGGGGGTGGGGGTGGTAGACCTTGGTAAATTGCTTCAATACGTTCTGGGATCTCATCACCGCTGAAGTGATCTGCTGGAGAGCTCCCATTTCAGACCTTCCATGGTGGTTCTTCATACCCTCTGAAAAATGTCTTTTAGATAGAAAACAAGAGCCCTTTTCCACATCATTTAAGAGTTTCTTCATTGACTTTTAAATCTACAATACTGGGAATATGTTCTTTGATTTTGTGTTGTGATGCTTATTTTTGTGGTGGTTTGTCTAAGAAGATTTAACAACTTAATGGAATTTTATTTTTTCATTCTTTGAGTCTGCACACAGTGGGCATTTCCACTTTAATGCTTAATGAGGTAAGAGGAAGCTTGTAGGAACACCCTCCCCCTTCTTAATATTTTTTTTTTGAAGTGGCCTCTGGCCCTGGCTGTTTTTAATCTAAAGCCAGGGGAGCCATTATATATATATAATTAAAAGTTTTAAAGAGAACATAAAAACTAACACAAACTAATACAGAACAAAGAGAACAAACAGAGAAAGAAAAAAACATGCAGAAAGAAAGAATAAAAAGAAATAGAAAGAAGCTTCCGATTTCCTTTGCAGCAAATATAAGTATGATTACAAACTTATCTCTTACTCTACGATTACAAAAAAAGCTCACTTTTTTCTATTATCCAATTTTTTTCTAATCATCAAAACCACAAGTCATAAGTGCATTTTTTCTGTTCCATGAAAAAAGTCTATAAGGGGTTTCCAGTCAGCCATAAATGTAGATATTGTCTTCTCTGATCAAGGACGTTAATCTCTGCAAGTTCCATCATCTTCACCAGCCATTCCTCCGTTGTGGGTAGTGTCGAGCATATAATACTCTGACTGCAGTTGTCATATATAAAAACAAAGTTCCATGACTTTTTTCTAGTTGCCTGTCCTTTAGTCTCAAAAGAAAAGTCTTTGATTTCAGTTGTACTTTAACCCAGCGTGGCCAATGGTGAGGACCGCAAGCGGCAGTATTGCCTACAACAGCTGAGGGGCCACAACCATCCCTTTTCTGCTTTAAAAGCGAGCACTCTTGCACATTGATTGATTTCTTTGATTTTTATCCTGCTGCAGTCTTGGGATGCTCAGCAGTTGCCATGTCAGAATAAAAACAACAAAATTAAAAACGCATACAATCCAAATCACCCAAACAAAGAGAAATAACCACAAGAGGCACAGTTGGTGTTATTTAAAAGTTCTCAAAAAGCTCAGTTTTTAATAACTTCTTAAAAACGACCAGGGAGGGGGTCAGTCTGATCCCAGTGGGGAATCCACGCCATATAGTTGGTGCTGCTTCGGAGAAGCATCTTGGAAATGGGGGCTACAGGGAGCCCCTCTTTCACATTGGTTTTCTTCTGTCTGTAGCCTGTGATGTTCTCATAGCAAAATAGGCATCTGTATATAGATTTGCTTCCTGGCTTTCTGCTTGCTCTGTCTCTTTGAAGGTCTCTTCCCCTGATATCATACTCAAGTTGCAAAAGATTTGTTTTTATTATTAAGCTTGACTACTATAAGAAGCTGGAAGCCCTGTGGTTTCATAGTCTTGGCTCATCTCTGATTGGAGAGCCCAAAACTCAGGAATGTTGGCTTGCATTTGACCAGGATGAGAGGCAGAAAAAAATTCGAGTTCACGAGTTTATAATTCCTGCAACTTAATTTTTGGTTAGCCCCATCTCTTGGACACGCCCCGAAAGGAGAGGCAAGCTAAGAAGAGAGCAGAAAGGGGAACTCAGAACATCTTGTCATTCACCCCTCTTATCTCAAATAGATTATTGCTAGTGCTAGGCTTGTGCTCTACATGTTCTCTAGATGTTCAGCCTCTGGTAATCCTTGGTCATGCTGGCTGAGGTTGATGGGAATTGGAGTCCAAACCCATCGACTTCTGCCAGCCCTGCTCTGTAAGGGGGAGACAGTTTGTGCTCCAGGCAAAAAGAGTCTGGGTGCTCTTAATGGAAAAGTGTACGTACGAGTAAGCATGTCCTTTGGAATAGTGCCTCCAAGATTGATGGGTATTAACTGGGCGTCGGAACGCTGTTTTCCTGCTTACAGGACCAGGAGAGAAGTTTCTGCTGTCCCCCTCAATTGAAATCCAGCTGTACCTTTTCGGTTTCACCTCTAACCAAGGCTACTGTGAAACGAGGCGCCTGGGTCGGCGTCGGTGGCCAAAGGCTTCTGGGCCGTTCCTTCTCACTCGCACACATCCCTGTTCTGTTCTCGCCATAACTGTTCCCGGGTGCTCAGCAGGTAAATATCGACGAAGGAGAACAGCTCATCGGGCGTCACTGGCTGGATGTAGCGTTCCTGGTCTGTGCCGTATTTGTCAATTAGCACAACGTTGAAGCGAGAACGAGTGATGTGCAGGAATTGCCTGGAGAAATAATTGTGGAAAGAGGTATTGATTAGGCCGTTTGCTCTTTTGCTAAATGAACCTTTAGAGAAGATAGCAAAAAATCAAGAGAGGATGTTGCCTGCAAAGTTCAGGTTGCTGTGGGGCCTCAAACCTGGCTGGTTTTTTTTTTTTTAAAGATTTTTTTATCCCGCCTTTATTATTTTTTAATAAATAACTCAAGGTGGCGAACATGCCCAATACTCCTTCCTCCTCCTATTTTCTCCACAACAACCACCCTGAGAGGTGAGTTGGGCTAAGCGAGAGGCACTGGCCCAAGGTCACCCAGCCGGCTTTCATGCCTAAGGCGGGACTAGAACTCTCCGTCTCCTGGTTTGCCATTGGCTCCTTCCTAGGGCTGAGAGACAGGGACTGGCCCAAGGTCACCCAGCTGGCTTTCATGCCTAAAGCGGGACTAGAACTCTCCGTCTCCTGGTTTGCCATTGGCTCCTTCCTAGGGCTGAGAGACAGGGACTGGCCCAAGGTCACCCAGCCGGCTTTCATGCCTAAGGCGGGACTAGAACTCTCAGTCTCCTGGTTTCCCATTGGCTCCTTCCTAGGGCTGAGAGACAGGGACTGGCCCATGGTCACCCAGCCGGCTTTTATGCCTAAGGCGGGACTAGAACTCTCCGTCTCCTGGTTTGCCATTGGCTCCTTCCTAGGGCTGAGAGACAGGGACTGGCCCAAGGTCACCCAGCCGACTTTCATGCCTAAGGCGGGACTAGAACTCTCCGTCTCCTGGTTTGCCATTGGCTCCTTCCTAGGGCTGAGAGACAGGGACTGGCCCAAGGTCACCCAGCCGGCTTTCATGCCTAAGGCGGGACTAGAACTCTCCGTCTCCTGGTTTGCCATTGGCTCCTTCCTAGGGTTGAGAGACAGGGACTGGCCCAAGGTCACCCAGCCAGCTTTCATGCCTAAGGCGAGACCAGAACTCAGTCTCCCAGTTTCTAGCCTGATGCCCTTAAGCACTACATGAAACTGGCTCTCATTGCCTTCAAGTCAATCTTGACTCCTGGTGACTACCTGGACAAGTCTCTGAAGTTTTCTTGGCAATGTTTTTGGAAGTGGTTTGCCATTGCTTCCTTCCTAGGGCTGAGAGAGAGTGACTGGCCCAAGTCACCCGGTTGGCATTGTGCCTAAGGCAGGACTAGAACTCACGGTCTCCTGGTTTCTAGCCTGGAGCCTTAATCAGTAGACCATGTTCCTTTTGTCCTTCAGGCGATACCTGCAGGCTGAGCCAAATCTCTGCCTTGTCCTCTACAGCAGAGCTTTCCAAACTGTGTCGCAAGACAAAAGTGTGTCGCCACACACAGTCTGGTGTGTCGCCACACAACTCGGAAGCGCTGATCATCATCAGCGCTTCCGGGTTTTCTCGCGGCGACACACCAATGGCGGTGCGCAAAAACCTGAAAGCGGCAGCAGCGCTTCCGGGTTTTTGCGCGCTGCCGCAATGGCGGCACTTCCGGGTTTTCCCGCGGCGACACACCAACGGCGGTTGGTGTGTCGCCGCGGGAAAACTTTGGAAAGCCCTGCTCTACAGATTTGCCTTATCTGTTTTTAGATTGGGTTCTCTGGATGATGCCTTATGGTTCCCTTGACGAGTCAGATGAGGTTCTTGAGTTCTTCTCACTGAAACAAACTTCCCTGACTACATCTGGTGCCCGGGGAGTTCCGTCAGTTGATCACACAATACTCCTTATTTTTTCAAGCTTTTTGATGACAGTCACTTTTCCTGATAACTTGAAGGATGGTGAGGGAGGTTTCTAATTGGCTCCTGCGGCTACGCAGGACCTACCTTTTGCCTTGCTTGGTTTCCTGCCGCCTCCACTCACCTCAGCTCTTCAACGATCTTTTCTGACAGCTGGAGCTCTCGGATCCGCCCCCCGTCGCGAGGCGGCAAACCCACCAGTTCAATCACAGTCATGTGGCGCAAGTCCAGCCCGCAGGTGGCTTGCTGCAATGGAGAGAAAAGCAACAGCAGTTTGGTCTAGGAAAGAAGACATTAAGAAGAAGTTTCTCCCATGGGGCCTTTTCAATCAGGAAAAAAGGGCAGCTGGGAAGGCTGCAGAATAAGAGAGAGATGTGCGATGAATTAAACACATAGCAACTCTCGGTATCGTGCAAAGTAAGCCAAACATTGTTAGGTGAAGTAAATAAATAAATCATCATCATCATCATCATCATCATCATCATCATCATCATCATCTGTTTAGAAACTAAAGAGAGAATATACAGCCAGTATGAAGTAGTGCTTAAGGGCACCAGGCTGGAAACCAGGAGACTGTGGGTTCTAGTCCCGCCTTAGGCACAAAGCCAGCTGGGTGACTTGGGCCAGTCACTTTCTCTCAGCCCTAGGAAGGAGGCAATGGCGAACCAGGAGACTGAGAGTTCTAGTCCCGCCTTAGGCACAAAGCCAGCTGGGTGACTTGGGCCAGTCACTCTCAGCCCTAGGAAGGAAGCAATGGGAAACCACTCCCAAAACTGCTGCCAAGAAAACTGCATGGAGTAAGTTAAGGCCTCCAGGAAAATGGCATGTGGTTGGGTCCAGTTGGTAGTGAATTCCTCAATGAGTGAGGAGGTGGTTCTGCCTGCCTTAAGTAGGTGGTGGTCTGTCTCATCCTCAGGAAATCATTGTTACTCAATTTCCAACCACTCTTTTTAGGGGAGGCATTAAAGAGAGCCAGTTTGGTCCAGTGGTTCAGGCACCAGGCTAGAATCCAGGAGACCGTGAGTTCTAGTCCCGCCTTAGGCATGAAAGCCGGCTGGGTGACCTTGGGCCAGTCCCTGTCTCTCAGCCCTAGGAAGGAGGCAATGGGAAACCAGGAGACAGAGTTCTAGTCCCGCCTTAGGCATGAAAGTCGGCTGGGTGACCTTGGGCCAGTCCCTGCCTCTCAGCCTTAGGAAGGAGCCAATGGGAAACCAGGAGACTGAGAGTTCTAGTCCCGCCTTAGGCGTGAAAGCTGGCTGGGTGACCTTGGGCCAGTCCCTCTCTCAGCCCTAGGAAGGAGCCAATGGCAAACCAGGAGACTGAGAGTTCTAGTCCCGCCTTAGGCATGACAGCCGGCTGGGTGACCTTGGGCCAGTCCCTGTCTCTCAGCCCTAGGAAGGAGCCAATGGGAAACCAGGAGACTGAGTGTTCTAGTCCCGCCTTAGGCATGAAAGCCGGCTGGGTGACCTTGGGCCAGTCCCTGTCTCTCAGCCCTAGGAAGGAGCCAATGGGAAACCAGGAGACCATGAGTTCTAGTCCTGCCTTAGGCGTGAAAGCTGGCTGGGTGACCTTGGGCCAGTCCCTCTCTCAGCCCTAGGAAGGAGCCAATGGCAAACCAGGAGACTGAGAGTTCTAGTCCCGCCTTAGGCATGACAGCCGGCTGGGTGACCTTGGGCCAGTCCCTGTCTCTCAGCCCTAGGAAGGAACCAATGGCAAACCAGGAGACTGAGAGTTCTAGTCCCGCCTTAGGCATGAAAGCCGGCTGGGTGACCTTGGGCCAGTCCCTGTCTCTCAGCCCTAGGAAGGAGCCAATGGGAAACCAGGAGACCATGAGTTCTAGTCCTGCCTTAGGCGTGAAAGCTGGCTGGGTGACCTTGGGCCAGTCCCTCTCTCAGCCCTAGGAAGGAGCCAATGGCAAACCAGGAGACTGAGAGTTCTAGTCCCGCCTTAGGCATGACAGCCGGCTGGGTGACCTTGGGCCAGTCCCTGTCTCTCAGCCCTAGGAAGGAACCAATGGCAAACCAGGAGACTGAGAGTTCTAGTCCCGCCTTAGGCATGAAAGCCGGCTGGGTGACCTTGGGCCAGTCCCTGTCTCTCAGCCCTAGGAAGGAGCCAATGGGAAACCAGGAGACCATGAGTTCTAGTCCTGCCTTAGGCACGAAAGCTGGCTGGGTGACCTTGGGCCAGTCACACACACTCAGCCCAACTCACCTCACAGGGTTGTTGTGGGGAAAATAAGAGGAGGAAGGAGTATTGGGCATGTTCGGCACCATGAGTTATTTATAAAAATAATAAAGGCGGGATAAAAGAAACCAGCTCAGAGCCTTGTGGTTGCAAAGGGGAGCAGGACCGGGGAAGGTAGGCAGGCTTACTTGCAACATGGTGCTCTGCATCTTGTAGTAGCGGTCAGAGGGGTCAGGAGCTGAGACGATGAGCAGCCGGCGCTTTTCATAAAACTGATCCAAAAGTCCTGAGGCTGAGTTGACGTCCACGTTGATTTGCATGGCTTCGGGAAAAGGAGGAGAAAGCAGAGGTCGAATGTGCTAATGGTGACCGGCTTTATCCAGCGTGCTAAAATACAAGCTGTAATTCACAGTTACAGGAGCAACACATTAAGCCCCAAACCAAACATCTCCCACCTTGGCTTCGGGTGCTGGAGAGCAACCTTTGGGGTTGGCAGAAGCCACATGGAGTCCTTTGGGGCAGAGTGAGGATTGCAGTAAACAGGAAGGAGCAAAGATGCAAACCGGGCAGGTGTATCACATGTGGTCCCAGCAAGTTTTTTTTCTGGGTTTCCTTAATTTTCTGGGGGGCGGGGGAACCTTCTTTTTCAGCAAATACTTTAGGGCTTTTTCGTCCTCTTTTCAGGAGTTTCCCATCTCATTAAGGTGAAAAAACAGCCCAGGGTGTTGGGCAATTCTTGTTGGACGGGGCTTGGTAAGGAGTGACTGACGGGGGCGGGGAGAGCTGTTTGTAGCCCAGAGACTTGCCTGTTGTGGGTTCTGTGCAAAGTGGGGCCCTTACCATTGTTAAAAGGGAACTTTTAAAAAGAAAAGGTATCAATCAGGCTCTTGACTTTTCTTAAATGAACCTTTAGCAAAGGTCTAACCGGCAGAGACTTCGCCTGCAAAGTTTGGTTTTCTGTAGGGCCTCAGACATGATTCTTTTGTTCCTTTCAATTCTCCTTCCACTACAGGTAGTCCTCGCTTAATGACCATTAATTTAGTGATGGTTCGGACTTACGACAGTGCTGGGAAAACTGACTTGCGACTGGTCCTCACAGTTACGGCCATTGCAGTGTCCCTGCGGTCACGTGATCACTATTTGGGCACTTGGCAACCAGTTTGCATTTATGACCGTCGCAGCATCCCGTGGTCACATGATTGCCATTTTTGACCTCCTTGGCCGGCTTCTGGCAAGCAAAATCAATGGGGAACCACATGGTTCACTTAACGCCTGAGGTGATTCACTTAACAACTGCAGCAAAAAAGGTCATAACATCAGGTTGGATTTGCTTAATGACTGCTTTGCTCAGCAACCGAAATTCTGGTCCCAGTTGTGGTTATTAAGCAAGGACTACCTGTAATCCAGTTATCTGGATGGCTCCAATCCTGGCGTCCAAAAATGTTTTACTAGCTGTGCCGTGTTGAAGGGAAAGCTTTTGTGGGAAAGAGACCCAAAGGCCCTGTTGTTTGCTAGGGGTGGCTTATGGTTTGTTGAGTTGTCAACAAACCATTTAAAAAAAATGACTTGGCAGGATGTGCGAAATTCAACACTTGCGATTCCACCAATTTTGGCCCGGCTTTATCTTCCGCATCAGACTAGAGATGACAGCAGCAATGTAGTTTGATACGGGGCCGAAAAAATGAACCTCTGAGAGCTGCTGGTTGTCCTTCCGCATGGCCACCCTCATCTCAAATCCCAGATTCACTCACGGGCACACCTGGGCTGAGAACCAGACCACTGGCGGCTGGACTGGCAGACCCGCGTAGCGGCACCCTGGAGTTCGTAGCCTCCATCGCAGTGGTATTCGCAGGCGGCACCATAGTTGTTCCCTTCTGAAGAGCAGCTGAGATAACCGTGTTCGGGTGCCTTCAGGGTGGGACAGCGACTCACTGTAGAAAGGAAAGTCAGTGGCTAGGAATGAGAAAGATTCCTTGGCTCAACAAAACTCAAACTCTTCAGAAGCCCCCTGGACAAGCTGCAAAGGTCCTCCAGATGGTTATGCCCAGCTGGTTCCAGGCAACCCCCTCTAACCATGTTCTAGCTCCTGAAATATGTAACTTTTGGAAAGTGCGACTGGACAAGCTACAAACGTGAGGCTGCGTTCCCATACTGTGCCAAGCCAAAACCAAATCAACCATTTTATTAGTGTATTCATTCTCTACACCATAGCTTTCCAAACTCTGTGTCGCGACACATTAGTGTGTCGCGACAAAACCCGGAAGTGCTGAGGGTGCGTTGCCGCCGCCCCTGCGTCAGCGGCGGCCTGCGCGGCGCACCATCAGCGCTTCCGGGTTTTAGTGCAAAACACGAGGCCGCCGCGGCGCACTGCCGTCGTTGGTGTGTCACCAACGGCGGGACTTTGGAAAGCACTGCTCTACACAGATACCCCTCTTTTCCACAGGAGCTCAAGCATCGCACTTTTTCCTTCATTTTTTCCCCCATAAAGACAATCCTGTGAGATAAGTCGGGATGAGTTGTTGATGAGCTTGAGGTCACCACTGAACTTCCATGGTTGAGGTGGACCTTTCACCTGGGTCTCCTAGTCCAGTATCTTCACCACTATACCATACAGGTAGTCCTCGACCTATGACTGTTTAACGACGGTCCAAAGTTACAACGGCCTTGGGTTGTAATGGGTGCTTTACAACCTGTAAAGCACTTCCAAGTGTTACAAAACATTGCACCCCCCCCTGCGGTCACATGATCGCATTTTGGGCACTTGGCAACTGGCTCGCATTTATGACTGGTTGCAGTGTCCCGCGGCCACATGATTGCGTTTTGCGATGTTTTTTTGCTGTTTTCCAGCAAAAAACGCCCATTGGGGAAGCTGGATTCGCTTAACAACTGCCAGAAAAATGGTCATAAAATCAGGTCTGGTCACGTGGTGACTCAACTTACGACCATGACTTAAGATGGAAATTCTGGTCCCAATTGTGGTCGTAAGTCGAGGACTACCTGTACTGGTAGGCTGTTCTATTATGTTATGGCTTAGCACGGTGTGGGATCTCAACCGTGGTATCCCACAAAATACAATCTTGACCGCAGAGACGTTGCTAATGATAGCAGCCTGAAGGGAAAGCGAAAGTCCTGTTAGAATTTTAGGGCGGTTTGGGCAAGGACTGGCACTCTTGTTCCTCACCTCGGACCCTCACCAAAAATTTGCACGTGGCTCGATTGTACGCCTGGTCATACACAATGTAGCGAATAAGATGCTCTCCCTCTGAAAACTCGGATCCTGGCTCTGGGCCCCGGCGTGTCAGTCTGGACTCAAACGACAGAGAGACGTTCAGCATTGGATACCACAGAGCAGACTTCCTTGAACCCTTAAATGTCCCCATCGAGCTCACTTTTTTATGATGCCATCAGCGGAGTCCTTTGCCCGGGGTCGATCCCAATAAACTGTGGCGGTCAGCTTGCCAGGCTCTGCTAGTCGCTCTCGAGAATCCGGACACCGGATTTGGGGAGGCTCTATGTCTGCTTGGGAGAACGGGAAAAGAATTTCATGGAAACGAGCAGCAACAGAATTGCCAGCTCAGGAAGGATTGGCAAGCGATCCTGTCTCCTTTGTGTACTATGTGGCTCGAGCCATTTGTTTGAGCAATTATAACGCTTGCTTCTGAGCATGACTTAAGAATTTGAAAAGAACTCTGGCTGGTTAAAATGGGTTAATTCCAAGTCAGGCAACCTCCATGTAATGTTTCTGAAGCTCCTGAATTAGCAATATACCCATGCAACCCTGGGATGTCGTCTCTGACAGCTGAGCTTATTTATTTGTTCCAAATTTTGGAAGGTGGTTTTCTGGTAAACACCCCCTAGAGCTCTGCAGAGCTTGGGAGGGGGGTGTTTTTTCATTGGTGGGATCTCTTCTGTCTTCCCACCTCCCTATCTTTGCAGGTGGCTGCTCCTGCAGCTTAATGTTGTAATTTCTCTGCTGCTTCAATACAAGTAGACCTTGCTTAATGACTGCCTGTTTAGCGACTATTTGAACTTAACAATGGTGCTGAAAAAGTAACTTTACGGCCGGTCCTCGCACTTAAGACCATTGCAGCGTCCCCGCAGTCAGGTGATCGCCATTTGTGTGCTTCACAACTGGCTTCTGACAAGCAGAGTCAATGGAGAAACCAGCAGTAAAACTGCAAGTCGCGGTCACGTGATGTCTTGTTTAATGACTGAATGGGAAGTGATGTTATAAATCTGTCGCAGTTGTGTGATGCTTTGCTTAGCGACCATGTCACTGGTCCCAATTGTCACTAAGCAAGGATTGCCTGTACACTAAACAAAGGAATGGTGCTTTGATGGTACTGCAGCTCTCCCCAATGAGAAACACTCAGATATTTTAAAGATTTTTTAAAAATCCAAATTAGAACACACATTGCTGGGCAGGACGATGTGAATGTTGTACTTCTTGGGTCAGCGAGCAGGCTCACCAGTTGCTTCATATGGTGTTTTCTGTTTTGAGGTTAGTGGCTTTAAGGATGACCGTGGTCAACTCAAAGCTGTTTTTGTGGATTTGGAAAGCCCAAGAAAGGTGGCTTGGTAGATACTCAGCATCCCTCCACATATTTATACCCCAGCGGTCACCACTGTTGGGTTCCTGTATACTAGGTGGCTTTGGAGAAGTGTAGATGCTCTGCTCCAGTTTGGAGCAACTGCTTCCTCACATTTATATGCTGTAAGTGAGCTGAGCTGACTTCTCCCTTTGAACTTGGGCTGGAAGGAGGACAGCCCTGGAAAGGTGAGAATTTACCTACACAAATTGGCACGCTACCGCTCCAGCGGCCGTCTTCCATGCACACACGACTGCGATCACCTTCTAGATGATACCCCAGTTGGCAGCTATAGTCGCAGTGAGAATCAACCTTCACCCCATTGGAGCACTGGTATGACCCGTGCTGAAATGCTGGCAATGTGTGACATCGAATCTCTGCAGAGAGAGAGAATCTAAAAATCACTTATTTATATCTTACTTTATAAGACATTCCGTATTCTCCACTCCGATTGTTGTGAAGCAGCCTGGATTGAGACTGTACGACTGGGCCAGGGTCACCCAATGAACTTGAACCTGGTCCTTATCACAGTCCAGCATTCTTGTTGCAACACCACCTTGACTTTCTGTTCCCTTTCTAAAATTCGTCTCAGGATGCTTTGCACACAAAGCTAAAGTCTTCAATTTGCAATGAAGATGTAGCATGAATTCAAGCCTGTTCACCACTTCATTCTATAGTTGGAAGAGAGATTACTACTAGGAGTAATTTCTTCCAGGAGTTAGCCAAAATTTACTTACTGAAACTTTTGTCCAGTTCCATAGTGCTTAAATCCTGTCCTTTAAGAGTCTGGTGGCACGGTTCTGTAAATAGGGGCTCTATTCCAGTTTTCAAAAAAGGCCCAGGGACTAGCCCTTCTATGATGAAAATTTAGGCCAACGTATTCCAGGAAAGATTGGAAAGAGGACTAGTTCAAGTGTCTTTCTAAAGAACCTGTTGATCTTGTTCAGACACTGTGCTAAGCTATAGTATGATTTTGGCTATCTGTAGTGTGTGAATCTGGGCAATTTGGATCCCCCCCATATAGCATACATTATGGCTTAGCATAATGTGTAAGCCAAACTCTTGTCTTAAACCAAGCCAAATCCAAAAACGCTAGAGAATTCCTGGAAGCTTGGCACTCAGACAAAGCAGCCATCAACAGACACAAAGAGGTAAACAACATTTATATACCATTCATAAGAGACAATAGAAAAGCCAAAGACCTGAACACCTCCTTGCCAGCAATCAACAACCAGATATGCAAATATTAACACCAGGATTAGCACCAGAGGAACAATCAAACAGCACAATATAGCCTAATCAAGGAACTATTAACTCAGTCATTCAACCAAGCAGCAAACAACAGCCCAATCAAGGAACTACCAAGGAGAGAACAACACCTCCACCAACACAAGCAGGGCAAGCCACTGTATATAAACTGAGAGCAAACACCACTCCCTTTTCGCACTGAAGATGTTGCCTAGCCTGGCAATGAAATGTCTGCAAGAAAACAACAAGGCTCAGAGAGCACCAAGGACTCCACAAACTCCTGTCTGCTTGACTTGCAAAACCTCAAACCTTGGATACGTCTCTTGGTAGCTTGATTGTACACCCCCAAACTGCAATGGGTTATCTTGAAGACAGACATGGTTCTGGTGGGGATTGACTCCAGAGGGGAATCTGAGCCCATACTTACGTCTGCAGTAGGTAATCCCAGACCAATGGCGGTTGAGTAAGCATTGCACAGACCCCTGGCCGATCAAGCGATACCCACGGTTGCAGGAAAGCCCACAGCGTGTCCCCAGGCTGCTGCGGTAATTTCTTCCACGGGGTGAATAGCAGGTGGCCTCTCCATTATAAATCATTAGCGGATGACACCACTGAGGAACTTGAGGAGAAAAGAAAGGATAGTACTGATCTCAGGCATCACTTGCTTCTGTAGAACCATCTCTGGCTCTGCTCCAGCTTTGTAAATAAGATGGAGGTGAAGAACAAGGCCGCCTTTGCAGCGGCAGCCAAATCATGCTTTCCCACCCTGTGTAGGTACATTGTGCAGCTGTCCTACATTATCAACTAAAATTAATAGCAGATTGTTGTTTGGTTCTTTATTTGTATGGCATAGTTTTATTTCATTGCAAGTTATGGGTGGAGCTCTCATATGTTCATAACCCACATGCTCAACAGAATTATCTCCATTATTATTCTTTAAAAATTTCCAGGTCTGAAAACAAAGATCTAGGGAACTGGCCATAGCTTTGACATTTCCCCAACCAGCTGTCCCTAATTTGACACTTTGTTCTGAATTTGGGAACCACAGTAAATGACTTTTGTATGGACTATTATTGAAGATCAGTTCTACTTTTCTCTTGGAGCTTTCCAGCCACAAATTGTAGCTACTGATGGTCCCCATGGGATCCCATGGTTGGCCAGGGGGCTAATCTGCGGGAAGGAAGGAGGTCTATTGATGGTGGTTCTTAGCAACATTCCTCTTTTTGTCTTTTTCCCAGAAGGAATTCCAAGTGAGAACTTGCACCATCAACAGTTGTAAGAGGAAGTCACCCTCACATTGTAAACTTGGGGATAGGGCCAGGTTCAGGTTTTTCTCCTCTCTCAGAACACTGAAGCTCACAATAGCAGTGGTACCTTGATGATCTGGAGCAGGAACACTGGCCGTTTCCTTAACGTACACCTCATCGGTTTGCCTTTCTGCAGCAGAGTAGCCAGACCCTGGAGGAGAAATGGGAAAGCAATACAAAGCCTACTTATGTCCATCAGTCATATAATTCTACCTTATTTCAGAATAGGGTGATTTCATTGTTTTATGGTCCATGCTGTTACGGGTTTAGAACTCTGCCTATTGATTTAGAGAAAGGAAAGTCCATTTTGGATCACTTTCTTTACCTTGATTTTCCTTTTAGATATCTTTTGTGACACTGTGTGGCTAAAAACACGTGACAAAAGGAGTGGCAAGTAGTCATATTAATTCATTAGGAAAGTAAAAACCAAAATTTTTATTTATTGTGATATTTATACCCCGCCTATCCCCTCCCTAACGGAGGACTCTAGGCGGCTTACATACATATACATTTTTCCATATTATACAATTCACCAACTATACAGTGTTATTAACCCGCGCACCAGGATAGGGGGTAAGGGAACCGGCTCTTCTAAGGCTCCAGACTACAATTCCCAAGATGCCTTGAGCCGGCTGCTGACATTCTGTAGATGTTACTTCCGGGTCCGTCGTCACCGCCGCCATTCGATCTTCCTCCGATCTTTCCTCCTCCGGTGGAACCGACTTTCCGACAGGACGCCAGCAAATTTTCCCACTTAAGGTGGTACCCATTTATCTACTTGCTAGGCTTTCAAACTGTTGGGTTGACAGGAGCTGGGACTAGCAACGAGAGCTCACCTCGTCGTGCGGGGTTCAAACTGCCGACCTTCTGATCGGCAGTCTACAGCTCAGCAGTTTAACCTGCTGAGCCACCGCGTGACCCTGATTTCCCAACCAACAACTCAGGTAAATATTCACAGGACTGTGAGTTGTCCCAATGGCATGAGGTTATTGGAAGTTGAACACATCAAAGAAACATGGTGGAAGGAGCGTCAGTGCAATGTAGATGGGCCTATTAAAGCATGCCCCACCCTATAGATTTTAAGAGTCCAAGATGGGATCCAAAAGATATTTATTCAGTTAAGACAGGCTGAAACAATCATGGGCTTCAATAAAGCACTTGAGGGTGAAGGATATACTCCTAAAAATAGTTTAGACTTGTCAGCATACCCGTGCATTTAACTTTCCACACATTTTTCACCTACAGCTCCCACTCTTGCCACATCCAACCAAGATGAAGCTGGGTTTGTGAAAGTGTTGCCGTAAGTCATAGTTTTTAGAGCATAGTGTCTGCATTCATACAACGTTCTGAGCTAAACCCAAAACAGAGTGAGGGTGTAAACAAAGCCTCTCAGTTTTCGGCGTTCAGATTTTGAGTGTTGTTATCTTTGTGGTCAAAATGGTATTTGTGATATAGGGAATCTGAGAGTTGCACAAGTATTGGCAAGGGAAACCTTACCGAGCGAAGGTCCTTCCTCAAAATACTCCAGTGAGACTGAGTGTGTCCGATAGCCATGTATGATTAATTGAGTGCTGCGGGGGATCTGTGTGACTGGAATGTCTCACTACTCAGAGGATACACATAATTTATGAGACTCTTGCTGAATAAATGAATTTAACATATAACAGACTGGAGAATAGCCATCAGCAGTGAGTAACTGGGAACTAGGAAATTTTATCCTGAAGGGAGGCAGCAATACAAGCATTGCAGATATACAAAATGAGGACCACTGTTTCCATGAGACCAATGTTAATAAATAATAGGATGGATCTGAACTGGGTAAGAGGCAACTTTCACATCTTGGACAGACCAGATGTGAAAAAATGCATTTTTAAAAAAAATTGGTTATTTTTGGACTAGAACTGTTGCTAGACTGAGGACAGAGTTCTTGATTTTTTGCTTGATTTTTGCTTTTCAAAACCACTTTTGCTAAAGTGACTTTCATCACTTTGTGCTGTAACCAAGGTGACCTTGTAAAGTTAAGCTATCGAACACCCAGGGAAATTGAGTAAAACTATTTTCTTGGGCTCCAAGATCACCGCAGACGGTGACTGCAGCCATGAAATTAAAAGACGCTTGCTCCTTGGGAGGAAAGCTATGGCAAACCTAGACAGCATATTAAAAAGCAGAGACATCACCTTGCCGACAAAGGTCCGTATAGTTAAAGCTATGGTTTTTCCAGTAGTAATATATGGCTGTGAGAGTTGGACCATAAGGAAGGCTGAGCGCCGAAGAATTGATGCTTTCGAACTGTGGTGCTGGAGAAGACTCTTAAGAGTCCCTTGGACTGCAAGGAGGTCAAACCAGTCAATCCTGAAGGAAATCAACCCTGACTGCTCATTGGAAGGACAGATGCTGAAGCTGAAGCTCAAATACTTTGGCCACCTAATGCGAAGAGAGGAGTCACTGGAAAAGACCCTGATGCTGGGAAAGACTGAGGGCAAAAGGAGAAGGGGACGGCAGAGGATGAGATGGTTAGATAGCATCACCGATGTAATGAACATGAATTTGAGTAAACTCCGGGTGACAGTGGAGGACAGGAAGGCCTGGCGTGCTATGGTCCATGAGGTCACGAAGAGTCGGACACGACTAAACGACTGAACAACAACAACAACAAGTTATGTTAGAGAGTGAGAATGACTATGTATGGGTGTACTAGTCTCAAAAGGAAGCTGTTGATAGAGCACATCTTCTCAGAAAAGGGGTCCTGCAGAAATACATTTTTCCCCAGCAGTCACCCCAGATTAAGCCCATTCTTATCTGTGAAGCCACAGGAGTGACTTGGAAACAGAGTTAGCCAAGGCAGAACTTAAATCTATTCATGGAGCTAACATTGTGGACAGATGACTCTCCAAGTGGACTTCTTCCAATGACTGGAACTGCTCATTGTGCCAAGGTGTGGTTTGCTTAACCATGGCTTATTAATCAAAGCACAGTTGGCTGGATTCACACACTATGCAAAGCCACAAACCACGTGAGGGTTAGCATGTTGTGCAAAACCAGCCACAGAAGGACAGCTCTTTCTTCATGGATAAGGAAGTCCCATTAGAATCCTTTGCTCCTCTAGATGACTCCACATGCTGTGATCCTCAGTAAAACACCCCAGAACATGTCTCTTGTAAGACTGTGGACTGTTTCAATGGAAGACCTGAAAATACTGCAGTAATAGAACGTTAAAGGTAAAGGTAAAGGTCCCCCCCGCACAGTTGTGCAGTCGTGTCCGACTCTAGGGGCCGGTGCTCATCTCCGTTTGTTAGCCGAAAAGCCAGCATTGTCCGAAGACGCTTCCACGGTCATGTGGCCGGCATGACACACACGGAACGCTGTTACCTACCCACCGAAGTGGTACCTATTCTTCTACTTGCATTTGCATGCTTTCGAATTGCTAGGTTGGCAAGAGCTGGAGCTAGTGCGGGAGCTCACTCCGCACGCAGGACTAGGGATTCGAACCTCCAAACTTGTGATCTTCCGATCGACAAGCCTGGCGTCTTACCCGCTGAGCCACCACGCCCCTAGATAGAATAGAACGTTACCCCCCCCCCAAATGTTCTTTTAAAACTCAATACCTAAGCAGCTTCTGGTATTGTCTGCCTAGCTGGAGTATCTTCAGACTTCTCTTAGTCTGGGAAAGCTGTGGTCCCACTTACGAGATTTCAGTTCCTGGAGAAGGCCAGCAGCTGTAGGTGACCCACTCTTCCTCCAGAATGCTCATTCCATCACTAAGAAGGAACACTCCTAAGAATGCTGAAGGATTGATCTGAAGCTTATTTCTTTTTCTTCTCCTCAGACAAGATAGACTTGGTTTCTTTGCTACTTTTGTAAAGTTCAGCAGAACACAAGGGAGACAAATACTTTCAGTGGCAAATGGCAGAAAACTGATCTGGATCCTGAATGAATGAGGAAGCACTGGTGGGTGGCATTTCAACCCAATGAGGTCACATTTCCACTGGGTCCCTTCCCATTCCACACGATACAGTTCCTCCTCCCCAATGCTTGGTCCTTCTTCTGATTCATTACGGTTCCCCCTTGCAAATGGTCCTGTCTCTTTTCATCTTAGTTAATTGTGATTGAAATGATGCGTGTATTATTTTTGTCCTGCTTTAACCCTGAAACTGCATGTGTTAAGCCAAATGCCAGATGTTTGGCTTGCTTTGAGAGTCTCATTGTGCTCCTAAGCGGAGGGATGCTAAGGCTCAACATGGGCTGCATGCCATAAACCCTGGGGTGAAAATCACAGGGCAGTTCCCCAAGGGCTACAAAGCATGCTACTCAAACCTACTAAAAAGCTTTGAAAAATCTTGAAAACATGCCATCTTGCTTCATCTGAATAAAACTACTATTTTACTGTTTGGGGAACCTGACTGGAATTGGGAGATTTGTTTTTCTAGACTGGCCCACCCCATTCTGGCTAAGATGTTCTCCACGGTTCTGTAAGTGAAGCGAAAGAGAGAGAGAGAGAGGGAGGGAGAGAGGGAGGGAGGGAGAGAGGGAGGGAGGAGGGAAAAGTCCTACGCTGGACGCTATGATGATCAAGGATCTTAGAAAGTGCATGGCTTTTTCTTTTCCCACTTAAATTTGTCTAGCATCAAATTCCCAGGCCACCGGCCTCGAGGGAACGTCTGATGCCTGCTTTACCTCCTTCTACAAGGAAAGGGTTGAGTCAGCCTTCTTGAGAAATACAGTCATTGTGTTTCTAGGGTTCATAAATACAGTTGTCACAGAGTCTCCTCTGTGGAATGCAGAAATCACCCTTTCCCATTCAGCTATAGCTTAGTGTTGGAAACCTATGCTTAGGGCTGAGTTGGTCTGAGTCCAATGCAGGATCTCTTTCTTAAGACTGCAATGAGCAGGCTGTGATTGCCATGCCAGCAGACCATAAGCCATTTGTAATGCAAGTTCAGCTAAGAAGAGGGTACAAAAGTCACCATCCCCCAACAGCAGGAAAAGGATAGGGGTGCCCCCAACACACAGAGACAGTGCTGGCGAATTCTGCTCTCACCACGTAGGTTTTACACACTGCTACCGATGCAGTGACACCAAATGTTATGCTCTCGTGTGGGCTGGGTCACTGAGGAAGGCAGGACATTAAAAAAAAATCCAAGAGTTAACGAAAGGGACAAATACTGTGGCAGATCTGGGGCTAGATTAAAGGTGTGTTGACAATGATTAGGTGACGTATTTGGAATACGGTGTGCTCTTTTGTGAAAGCCATGACTCAGAAGTTCTATCAGCAGAGTATTTCTGAAGAGTTAAACTGGGTCAGTGTTGTACTTGCTATTCCACTGACTTGGCAGAGTTTCCACTGAATACTACAGCGGTCCCTCAAGTGGTAGAACTTCATACCCTTCAACCAGCTTAATCTGATTATTCTGTGAAGTGATTAAGCATCATTTAATCAGCTCTACGTTAATCAGAAGAACACAGCTTGGGTATCGGAGGAAGACGGAGATGCTTTTGCCAATCAAACTCTTACTTAGCCTGAAGCTATGAAAATTGTGGCAGTCTTTTAAGCCTCATGCACATTGAGCCAAGCACATTGGCTGCAACGTTTCCAAAAATTTTTAATCCACCAAAGAGGGAAGTACTGTTTCCCTGAAAATATTTGCTTGTAGCAGTAGCAACCAGGCAATGGATGGATTTCTAATAAGGCACACAGGCAAAATTTACTAAGGAAGGAAAAAGAGTTTTTTTTTTTTCCTCTCTCTTGCCTTGTGGTGTCTAACTGCTGTAGACTGACCACTTGCCAAAAGCTCTCCCATCAGCCAGAGATGAGGCATGGAATCTCTTAGAAAAATATAGCATCTGCTACTGCAACCACATGAAAGCTGTGGTGTGGAAAGAGCTATATTTACTCATCTCAAGAGATGGTCCCAGACCCATATGCTTATGTGTGTCTCTCTTCCCTTACCCCCAGGAGCTAAAGAATGTGTGATGTCTATTTGAAGCTACCCCTCTGTTGCTTAATTCCTCAAGTTTCTCTGGCTGCTTTGGAGCAGAAATCCAACCAAGGTATTCTCCAGGTGGAGTGTGATCTTTGCAGAAGGCCAAAGACAGAATTGGGTCATGTATAAATATACTCCCCACCCCATTGCCAAGTCAGACAATTGATTTGTCTAGGTTAATCTTGACCCATCCTATTATCAAGCAGGGAGAAACTACCATATGGTAATTGTATTTATATATGCCTAGGTTTGCACATCATGCTAAACTAGGATTTGTTTTAACCATGCTTTGTTAAAAAAATGTCGCAGCAAGTCTTGACAACCAAGTAAGGAACCACCACTTTTATGGCAAGTTCCTGATCTATGTTCTCCATTCCTTCTGCCGGTAGCCAGAAGAAGTGAGTGAGGCAGAAGAACAAGTCAGCAATAAGCTAGGATTCAGGGTTAGTGAAATGGCTATGGTTAAAATTAGCAAGACTTCATAAATGGAGAAGAAAGTCCCATGGATCCACTGTTAAGATTTTACCCCTGGAAGACAATCTTACTTGGCTACGAGTGATCACCAAGAAGAAGCAGCAGCTACAAAAAGGAACCAGTTCTTTCAATCTGAACAAACCATGGTATGGCTTCCCCCAAGAACATTTGCTGTGGAACATACGATTCTTTTTACAGAAGGTGCCAGCCTGGGGCAGAAGAAAGGTTGACCTGAAGCCACATCACAACGCCAGAAGATGGAGTTTATGTCATTGCACTGGTACACTCTCTATCTGGATTAGGTCCCTGCACCTGCTATTTGCATGAGGAGGAAGACCCCTTTGTTTGAAGGGGAGTTCTACTCCCCCCAGGCAAATAGCAGGAATGGGCAGGTGGGCCTGATCCAAATTGGTTAAATCTCCCTCTACATGCCACATTCTTAATCCAGTTCAGTCCTCCAATCAAGAGGACTGAAATAATTTATCATTATCACAACCACCACTGAAATTAAGAGACCCCCGTCATCCAGGAGCTCAAGTGGCATACGTATATAGCACTCTGTCCTTCAGTTTTATCCCCACAACCCCTCCCCCCCATGAGGTAGGTTAGGTGGAGGGATTAGCGACCGGCCCAAATTCATTCAGCAAGCTTCTCTAGTTGAGGCTGGATTTGAACCCGAGTTATCCCATTTTAGTAACCCCAAATCACCTCTCATGCCTTCTTTAGCCTCAAAATCTTTCTAACTGGAGATGCTGAGATGTTACTGAAATGCTTCAGGCTAAGATTTGTGGGGATGATATTTCTGGCAAGCTTAGGACATTGGATTTCTTTGGGGGATGTGCCTCAGCATCCCCATTCCATGTATATGAAAACCCACACTCACGTTTTTCTTTCGCTTTTTTTTTCTGTGCCCTAAACAACCAGAAATTGCACCACTGTTCCATTATCCGCAACATTATTTGGAAAGGCTTAGAAGGCTTTGCGGGGCGTGGTGGCTCAGCGGGTAAGACGCCAGGCTTGTCGATCGCAAGTTTGGAGGTTCGAATCCCTAGCCCCGCGTGACGGAGTGAGCTCCCGCACTCGCCCCAGCTCTTGCCAACCTAGCAATTCGAAAGCATGCAAATGCAAGTAGATGAATAGGTACCACTTCGGTGGGTAGGTAACAGCTTTCCATGTGCGTCATGCGGCCACATGACCATGGAAGCGTCTTCGGACAACGCTGGCTCTTCGGCTAAGAAACGGAGATGAGCCCTGGCCCCTAGAGTCGGACACGACTGCACAAATGTGCGGGGGGAACCTTTACCTTTTTTAGAAGGCTTTGCAGAAATGAGATTGAGGGCCACACAGGGTCCAGGTCTCTGCATCTCCAGGCTTAAAGATATCCAGTCTTTGGATATATATGAGAAACAACAGCAGGAAAAGGTATGTTGTTGTGGGCTCCCCAAAGACATGTGGCTGTTGTAGCCATCCATTTCCCTTCCCAGTTGTGGTTTGTCAGTACTTACCTTCATACCAGCTAGAGGTCACCATTCTGGTGCAGAGAAACAGGAAGGCAAGTGATGCTTTCTGAAGCATCTCAGCGTTCAGAGGAAGATTGCAGCCAGCAGGGAAATGCCAGCATGCCTTTGTGGCTGATAATTCGATCTAAAACTAAGGAGAAAAGGCACGAGGTTAGTAAGAGAGAGGCAAGGACTGTATAAAAGATGTAAATTTGGTCTGCACATTTATTCATTTGGCAGAGGTTATGTTTCTTGTGGGAGAAGCAAAGGAGACATGCAAAACCAAAAATGCCTAGCAAGAATCCTTCCAGAAGTTTTTAACAGTTTACCTTTTCAAGGTCTGAATTTCAGATCTTGGCTCGGTGGGTATTGAAAACAAATCCCAATAGGTTGTGTTGGAAAGACTCCAGATAAATGGTGGATCGCAGCTGGCATTAAGCTGATCTCCTCCTGAGACAGTAGGAAGCCCACAGAGGACCCAAGGAGTTTCCCCCCCATAATCAAAGGGTAGAGCATTATTGCAGGATAAAGCACATGCTCACTCCATGCTTAAAGAGGCAGCACACAAGTCATTGCATTAAATAAATAAAAAGGGTAAAGGTCCCCCCCGCACATTTGTGCAGTCGTGTCCAACTCTAGGGGCCGGTGCTCATCTCTGTTTGTTAGCCGAAGAGCCAGCGCTGTGCGAAGACGCTTCCACGGTCATGTGGCCGGCATGACGCGCACGGAACGCTGTTACCATCCCACCGAAGTGGTACCTATTCATCTACTTGCATTTGCATGCTTTCGAATTGCTAGGTTGGCAAGAGCTGGGGCTAGTGCGGGAGCTCACTCCGTCACGCGGGGCTAGGGTCTCGAACCTCCGAACTTGTGATCTTCCGATCGACAAGCCTGGCGTCTTACCCGCTGAGCCACCACGCCCCTTTAACATGTGTTTAAATGTGGCTTATTTATAAATATGATTAGAAATTTATCATCCCTTGGTTAGTGATGCATAAAAGTGCACATCTTTTGTTGTTTTCTTGTTTGTTTGTTCACTACCCAGATTCTTGGGGAAGTTTACAAATATTAAACATACATACATCTAATGGGTTAGAAGAAGCAGGAAGAAAGTGAGCCACCATGCCCTTTATTAAATAAATACCTGTATGTAAATATCAAGGTGTAATGTTTTCTACCTTCTGTTAAAGCAGTTTGAAAAGGCTTCTCCTACGAAGGTGCTGCAGGAAGAACTATAGGGGCCGATACCCAATAGAAGAAATGCTAACCCCAGCAGGCTTGTTTACTATATTCCGAAACAAAGGTAGTGATACACTTTACTATCCAAAGAGGGAATATTGCATAAGAATATTAAATCCAGTTCCTAACTTAGCTAGAACCATCACTCTGCCTAAATCCCAGGATTGCTGGTGAGGGTCAGAGCAGAGAGCACCAATCTAAACTTACTTGTTTTCCAACAAAGCATTTGTTCTGCTCCAGAAGACATAACTGATTTCTGTTTGCATTTTTTTAAAAAAGTTGCTTCTTCTTACTGCCTTATTATGAGTTACGGAGTATTTTATTGTCAACCTCAAAGCTTATATTAAGTTGCGTTGCAAAACTGACTTGGAAAGAGCACCGTTTATTCCATGAAATCAGTCAGTCAGTCAGTCTGGCCTAACATGAAGTCCTTTAGATGGATTGTACCGCATGGGCTGACTGCACTCAGACATCCAGAGAACCCAGGTTGGAAACTCGGAGTCCTGCACCGTCTAATCCAAGATGATAAAGCCATTCAGCATCGCTAAACACCAGCATGGCTAAATGGGTAACACCGACCCAAATTCATACTCTAAATGACTCTTCATCACATAATTCTGTGCATGTCTAGCTAGAACCACCAAGGGCAGTGGGTCTTACTCCAACATGTTAAGTGCTGCCTTCTGGTTTTAATCACACCAACCCTTCAGAAAAACGTCTGAGTGATTGACAGGCTCCTTAAACAAAAGAAAACTTAATGACTTCAGAACTTTCTACTGGAAGAAAAGGGTTTTTTTTCCCCCCTTACCCGTCGCCTACAGCTGGATGTGCAGCGGTCTTCCTTGTTCCTCTCTCTCACGCCATCCAGGAAATTCGCCTTAAACTTTCTGCAAAATCTCCGCAAACAAGCCGTTTGTTCTTTGACAGGTCAGAGGCTCGGCTAATGTTGCCCAGATGTGGCGCAGCTGGAGCTTGCCAGAGACTCGTTTAAGGAGGGCGAAAGAGCGAAGTGGTGGCGCGGTGGCTGAGGGACACTTCCTAAGCAGCGCTCTCAGCCCCAACGGAAGGGCCGTCGAGAGCCTTCCCAGACGGACGGCCCGGAAGATGTCTCGACGTGCAGATGAATGGCTTCGAGAGCAAAGCGGCCAGCCAGGCGTGTGTCTTTCTTTCCTCACTGACCTTTTAAGTGCAGAGCTCGGTTCCCTGCCAGCCGGGTTTCTCCTCGTGCAACCGCGTGGGAGGCTTGAGGGATCCGCCCAGTTTTGGGAAAAGTTGCTCCAGGGTGAAGAAGCCCCTGTCCGGCCCCCCGAGACAGAGTGAGGGATGAAGCCCGGGCAGATCCAGGCTCCCAAAGCAACTCAGCCGACTGGCTGAGCATTTTGGGGAGGGTGCAAGAAATAAATGGGAAGGATGCAATACATTATTATTATTATTGTTGTTGTTGTTGTTGTTGTTATTATTATTTATAAAATTTATTGGCCGTCCAGCTCCAGTGGACTCGGGGCGGTGTACAAAACTAGAAAAAACATACAAACAGCTAAAACCATTAAATCAAACAAACAGCCCAGACTACTGTAAAATGATCTAATAAACAACAAAATCAACAAAACGGGCCATTAAACAAATAATTGCAAAAATGCTGGAGAATCAGAGCTCGGGTTAGTCCTGGATTTTGCCATGCAGGCAGATGTTCCACAGGAAAAGCCAGGATTCTGCCGAGAGAGGGAAACAGCTTCCCAGGGAGGCAGAGGTCGGATTTCACTGACACCAAAGGAATTTCTGCAGCTGTTGGTGCAAAACGACCCAATGGGAAAGCCCTGTCTCCCTCCGGATCATTGAGCTCACTTTGATTTTTAAAAGCCCCGAAACCCTTAAATCTTTCGCTGCTGGTGGACTGGCGCCATCTCATGGTGCAAAGAAGGCATCCTCGGCTTTATTTTCAAAATTAGCTACTGCAGCTGCTAAACCACATTAGAAAAGGAGGCGAGGCTTCAGAAAAAGCCGAGCAAGGCTGATGCCTCCTTTCGGGACCTTCCGGAAAGGCTCGGGTGGTTCCGATTGGGTTCGCGAAAGGAGCCCAGCCTTTCGGATCCTTCCGTTAACGTGCTCGGCCAGTTCCGGCCACGCTTGAAGTTGGACCGGCGTCGGCTACCCTCCGACGGTCCCTCTTTCGGCAACTTCCGGAGAGGCTCGGCGGGTCCGCCCAGATTTGCGATTGGTCAGGTGAAGACGCCTCTCTGCGTCGGCACTTTCCGGAAAGGCTCGGCTCGTTCCGCCCGAGCCAGCGGCTGGGACCGTCGGAGTCTGGCTGCGTCTGGGCGAGCGGCGGGCGGAAGAGCGCCGGGTCGGGGTCAGGCATGGCGTCCCCGTCGCGGAGGCTGCAGACTAAGCCGGTCATCACCTGCCTCAAGAGTGTCCTCCTCATCTACACCTTCATCTTCTGGGTGAGGAAGGCTCTAGGGAACAATGGGGGAGGGGGAGAAGGGCTCCCTCCTCTCGCCACCCGCCCTACACAGAGGAGAAGCGCAGGGGCAGCCTTTGCATCTCCCTCTTTCCCACCCTAAAAGTTGCCTTTTGCAAAGAGAGGGGGACTACATGCCCCATCATGTAGCACAGCCCATGATGGGACCTCTAATCCCACCTGCCTGGAGGCAACCCAGCCATTGGCTTAGCACCTTGTGCAAAAATAATATTAAGTTCTACTATTGCAGTGTTTTTCAAAGTTGGCAACTTTAAGATGTGTGGACTATACTGGCTGGGGAATTCTGGGAGTTGAAGTCCACACATCTTAAAGTTGCCAACTTTGAAAAACATTAGGGCATTGCGTGTGATAGGATTGCAGTAACCAAGTTTTTGCTTGCATGAATCCAGACCTGCATCTCATATTGCTGGATGATGCTGGAAGGCTGTCCTTCCCACCGCTCCATACTTTGCATTTCCCTACTATGCTTACAAGCTTGTTGCATTCAGCCGTAATGTTTGATGTTGTGTGAACTGAACCCAGCCATTGTGGCTTGGGAGTCTTGGCTTAAAGGAGGAGTGTGAACCCAGCAAGTTGTAGCTGTAGGCCATCCTTGGCCTGGCAGCTTTGAAGTTTCGAGAATTCTTTACCAGCCAGTGAGATGGCTAGGAAAAATAGAGGAAAGGTGGTTGATCTCAGGTTAAGGTATCTGGAGATTTTTTTTTTAATACTCTATCTACTGATGCGATAATCTGGTGTAATCATGGTTCCAAGTTCAGCCCTTTATTTTTCCTCTGCTCTCTTGCCTGATCAAGAGCTGTTGGAAACTCGAAAGCTGCAGTGAGTTTTGTAAAACAAGGAGAGACTCTTGCTGAACGCTTCTTTCAAACATGAAGAAACGCGTCCTTCCCCTCACAGATTGGCCTCTAAAGACATTCAGGGAAGAAAAGGGAAGTCTGACTTTATACTGTCCAACTCCTCAAAGGAATGCACATCCTCTTCTCATTTCCCACCTCTTCCTAGAACAGTAATAAAGGCATTACTTGTTGGTGCAACAAAGTGTGACGGAATAGACATTCGGAAAGAACAGAACATCCCCCTTTCTCTCAACCCCCATAGGACACATCGACACACATTTCAGAGAGTTTTCTCCAACTCAAATCAAAAGTAGTCCATGTAAACAAATAACATAATCGCTGTAAAAGGACTCAACTCTAAGAATGCAGAACAGGATATTGATCGTGTCTGGAAGTTCCAAGGTCCCTACTTCTTTCCATTTTTCTCATTTTCTAAGAAGTTGCCAGCTTGCTTTGCTGATCCTTTTTTTTTTGGGGGGGGGGGTGAATGACAAATAACCTGTGGAATGTACTCAGTAATCATGTCCTTTCCTTTCAACATTGCTGCTTCAGGCTTTGGATTCAGGTGAGTGCGGTTTTTCCAGGGAAGAGCCAAATCGCTCTTGCTCACGGAATGCAGGTGCTGTAGGTTTTTTCCCCCTCTTTATACAGAAGAGAAATGGAAGCAAATCTGTGTACGTGGGAATGGGGGCGGGTGGGGAAGCAGGATCTGGGGGAAAATCCTCAAGGGCACGCTTTTGGAGGACGTGATGGACGTCGGCTGCAGGATGAGAAAAACCCTGTGGGGACGTGTTTCTGAGATCCGAAGCTATGGGGTGCAGTGGGAGCGAAAAGAGAAAACAAAGCTTCGTGGAGGCTGTGTAAATCCTTAGTTTTGTTGAATGATTTACTGTACAATTCGATTGCACGCTTCCTATATGACGGTGAGCATTGTTTGCCAAAAACTTGAGTTAAAAAAATAAGAACAGTCTCTTTCTGAACCCTGAGCAAGATGATGGGCTGCATAATCTTGGGAGGAGGGACCATCGTGGATCATACCCAGCCCCAAATCCTGAGTAGGGATATAGCTTTTTGCTTTCTCATGCCACCTCCCTTTTTCTCAACCCTGCTGGAAAGGGTAGTTTTCTTGGGCTAGTGGTTTAAGCTAATTCTTGCAAAACCTTTTTGGAATTCATTTGTGGGATCTGTCCAGGGATGCAGGTTGCCTCCCCTATGAAGAAGGGTGGATTCCCCCACCCCCAAGTTCCTAAATGCATGCTGAGGGGCCAAGCAGGGATTCTGCATGATGGGGGTATATGTTCTCCTGGCATTAATATGCATTAACTCAGGACGATGCATAGCTGATCTGCATCCGTGCAACGGTAGCGTTTCGCCAACTGTTCTGTGGATGGGAACAGCCTGTTCGCCGGGAAACATCTTCTGAGATGCTGAGAATTGGCTCACGCAATTCTTCCTTTTCTCTCTCCAGTTCTCTGGCATCATCCTCCTGGCCGTGGGGATTTGGGGGAAGGTGAGCCTGGAGGTTTACTTCTTCCTGCTGAATGAGAAGGCCAGCAATGTTCCTTATGTCCTGATTGGGGCAGGGATGGTCGTCACTCTGTTAGGCACCTTTGGCTGTTTTGCGACCTGCCGGGGAAGCGCATGGATGCTGAAGTTGGTAAGAGTCAGAGGCTGTCCTCGTGGAGAGCAGCCCGCCATGTTGTTTGTTTTTTATTTTATTTTAAAGGTTCATGAATTTTCCCAGCATGGCTTAGAACTCATTACAAATCCTAATGCAACTGTTTAAAATGAAGCAGTGATTAAAAACAACATGGGATTAAAATAGGGCCAGGTTACCTGGGGGACCGTCTCATCCCCAGAACATCGACTGTCCCACCCGATCAGTCAGAGAGGGCTTGCTGCGGACCCCATCAATTAAAGGGTTCCATCTAGCGGGGTCCAGGAGGCGGGCCTTCTCTGCAGTAGCGCCCGCCCTTTGGAACATCTTACCCCCAGAGCTGAGGCGGGTTTCCTCGCTCCCGATCTTTCGAAAAGACTTAAAAACCTGGTTCTGCCGGCTTGCCTGGGAGGGAAATGCCAACAGTTCCTCTTGGGGATGGCTGGTCCCATGAAGCTCCCCAGTATTACCATCTTTTTACCATCTTTTATGTTTGGGTTTTATATTATTTATTAATATGGTAAATTGTTATTTATGTTTTTACTGTTTTATTGTGAACCGCCTAGAGTCCCCCAACGGGGGAGATGGGCGGTAATATAAATTCAAATAAAATAAAATAAATAAATAAATAAATAAAATGAGTGTTGTTTTGCTGTCCTTCATTCCTGCTTTTTGTCTACAGTATGCCATGTTCTTAGCCCTCATCTTCCTTGTTGTGCTGGTGGCTGCTGTTCTCGGTTTTGTCTTCAGACATGAGGTGAGTTCTCTGTCGGTGGGTAATTGGCTGTTTTAATGGGGCAAAAACTGAAATTCCTGTTATTCTTCCTCAGAGTGTGCAGTAGAGTCATATTTTGCTATCACTGAAAATTGGATCTTACCTAACAGCAAAGATTCCTGAAAAGCCCTTCCATTGAAGATGATCTCATTCAAATTTGATCTCCACAGCGTTTCCTAAGAGATTCCATTCATTTGTATGGAGTCCAGCTGGATTGAGGTGGTGTGTAATTTCATAGTAAATGCCTTGGGGGATAGAAATATGAAAGGAGTATGTGTAAAATGGCAGTTAGGTTGTTTAAAACATCCCTTATACCCTGTAAAACATCTGAATTTCTTTCCAAATGAGCCTGCCTCCCTTGTGACTGAAGTTTTGCACAGCTGGTTTAGGATTGTTTTGTATGTAGGAGCAATTTTGAACTTGAACCAAATTGGTTCATGGATTGTAATGTATATCTTTTGAACTTGAAACAAATTGGTTCATGGATTGTAATGTATATCTTTCCAATTCTAAATTCCTTATATTTTTAGCATCGATTTTGGCTTAATGTGCCAAAATGCATATGAAAACATCTGTTTTGCTATGTTCTGGGTAAAAATACGTGTGGATTCTCCGTTTTCTTAAAAAAATACAATTTAACACAAAAACATTGCAACTGGACAGAAAATCGCCATCTCTTTCCACCTCTAATTGGGACAATATCTTGAAAGTGGCCTTCCTCTATTTTCACGTAGAAGGCAATGTCTCTTCTAAGAATCTGTCGCATTGATATGTTATCAGGCCTTTCCATTTCCTTGCTTTTATTCCTCTGCACCTTCAGTTACTTTTAACTCATTCAAATGGCTAAAGGTTTCTTTTGTCAGGTGAAAGCCTCACCTAGAAGTGGTGCATCTTTCTCCCTTTCCTTGCAGATAAAGGATAGTTTTAAAAAGAACTATGAAAATGCTGTGAAGCGTTACAATGGGACCAGAGATGAACGTAGTAAAGCAGTTGATACCATCCAGAGAACAGTGAGTGGAAGCCTTGAGTTTTTCTTTGCGTTTGTTATAACTCAGGAATGGGTTGTTCTGCCCCTGAAACACCTTGAGGTGGTGTCCAGAGAACTCCCTAAGTGAGTTTTAAATGTTGAAAAGTAGCAGAAGCAAGATTATGAACTCTGGTGAGCTTTGACCTTTACCCATGAGAAGTAGAGAATGAGATCTTACCAGATTTAATTTTAAAAAATTTCTTGGCTTCTGGGCTGTCACACCTGGCCCCTGAAAAGGTTCCATACTCCTGTTGACCCAAATATTCTGAATGCACCATGCAGTATATTGTATGCTTTTCCATTTGAGAAGATATCAGGAATTTAAGATAGGCCCTGTACTTCCAAACTTGATATAAGCAAACCAGTGTTTCACTCTGCTACAAGATGCACCAGCCCAGCGTTGTGGAAGATGATGTGGGAATAATCTTGGATATGGAATTGTAAGCAGATGGCAAGGCTGTTGAAAGAGGGAGGTTAGGATGAGGAGTTAATGGGAAGACATTTTGTAGATACTGTGGTTAGGATTTGGAGTGGGAAGATATTCACATTGCTTTTTCCAGGAGTATATTAGCTACGCTTTTATGTATGGCGTGTGCAAAATATTCCATTGTTTAAGTTCAGACCCTGAAATGGGCTATTCCAAATAGTATTCCAAAAGTTATCCGACTTTAACATGGGCCACTTCCAAGCCAGCTCTAGAATAGGCCCCTTTCAAAGCTAGAGCGCTTCTGGAAGACCTGGAATGGCTTATTTGGACCTTGGAACATCCCATTTTAGGGCAGAACGTTTTGCACACCTTGCCATTGTCATCTTGCGCTTGCTTGGTTTTGCACAGTTGCACTGCTGTGGTGTAGCGAATTTCACTGACTGGAGAATGAGTGACCACTTCAAACAAAAAGGCATTCCCACCAGTTGCTGCAAGTCTTTGGAGAACTGTACAGAAGAGGACTTGAAGGATCTCGTCAAAGCGAGAGGCAAGGTTTATGAACATGTAAGTGAAGGTGTAGGGGCGTGGTGGCTCAGTGGGTAAGACGCCAGGCTTGTCGATCGGAAGATTGCAAGTTCGGAGGTTCGAATCCCTAGCCCTGCGTGCGGAGTGAGCTCCCGCACTAGCTCCAGCTCTTGCCAACCTAGCAATTCGAAAGCATGCAAATGCAAGTAGATGAATAGGTACCACTTCGGTGGGTAGGTAACAGCGTTCCACGCGTGTCATGCGGCCACATGACCGTGGAAGCGTCTTCAGACAACGCTGGCTCTTCGGCTAACAAACGGAGATGAGCACCGGCCCCTAGAGTCGGACACGACTGCACAAATGTGCGGGGGGTACCTTTACCTTTACCTTAAGTGAAATTGTGCTGGCCTTTCTGGATTTCTCTCGAATCTGGAAATAGCAAAGCTGGGCCAACTCTCCAACGTTTGGTTTGCTGGCAAACTACTTAATAACAGCAGCAAGTTTTTTGCTACCTTTTACTGAGAAATAGATGAAAATAATTGGATTAAGCCTCTCGCAAAGCTAATACGCCTTCAATGAAAGAAAGAGGATGGCAAATGGGTTCCCCAATCCATCTTTGTCTCTTCGATTGACATCATGATGTCACTACCTTGGCCTTTCTTCCTGGGCTGCAACAAAGGTGCCCATCCTTGCACGAAGACATGGCTTGTCTTAATATAGTTTATTGATAAGTCACAATGGATGGCTCACCTGATGCTATGCCATAAGACAACTTCTGTTGATCCAAGGGCCAGATCAGGCTTTGCTTGGGCCAGTCATCACTCCCAAGGGGGGTTGAGGCAGGACCTGTCTTTAGGGAGGGCTCAGAACTGTTAAGGCAGGACAGGGAGACCTTGAGTAGAAGGAATTAAGCTGGTGAGGCATAAACTAGCAGTTCCTAGACTAGAAAGAACCGTGATGTCAGTGTAGATCAGGTGCCTCCTAGGGCATAGGGGACTCTGGGTGGTTTACAACATATCAACAGTTAAAATCTATACACATAAAATTACAATATAACAATAAATAGATAAAAATCCAAGAGATGGTAAAATCAGCTATCAGGAGGACACTATGGGGCCAGCACCCCCAGGAGGTACTGTTACCTCCCTCGTCCCAGGCAAGGCGGCAGAGCCAGGTCTTCAGAGTCTTCCGGAAGGTCAGGAGCGAGGGGACCAGCCTCACCTCCGGGGGCAAGATGTTCCACAGGGCGGGCGCTATTGCAGAGAAGGCTCGCCTCCTGGACCCCGCCAGATGGAGTTCTCTTGCTGAAGGGGCCCGAAGCATGCCCTCTCTGCATGAGCGGGTGGGGCGGGTCGATGTTATCGGTGTGAGACGGTCCCTCGGGTATATTATATGGAGATGTTCACTCCTGTGTATCACAGTGGACAATCGTCTGTATACAGAGCTTCATTCTTGCCTGCAGTAAAGAGGCTAATCTAGCCGAGTGGTATCTGGAGCCCACTGGTGAGTAAACCTGAATATGGGCTGAATGTTTGTAGAGAACTGAGATTTACCGCCCAACATTAAGCCTCTTCAAAGCTCCAGGGACCCATTTTGCTCTTATCTGTCCCTCCAGCTATCCAAAATGCAAACGCAGAGGTCCCATTTTTTTGGCATCACCCACTTTGGGTGTGTCCAGTGGCTGCAAGAAAAAAAAATGCTGGTAGATCCCATTTGTTTCCAGACTGAACTGTTGCCATGAACTGTGGCTTGCAAACCACAATGGGATTTTTTTTTAGCAAAAACTAAACAAACCACATTTGGGCTTAGTGTAATGGGTTCTTTGCTGATCAGATGCTGCTGATCTATTATTCCCACTCTCCATCATCGTTGGCTATGCTGGAGGCTGTGGATGGGAGACCACTTAAAAATCCCAGAGCTGTAGCTTAGAAACAGGCCCTGGAAGGAGACATTAGCAAAACTCCTTCCATCGTGTCACCAAGAAAACCATATGGACATGTCCATGAAATTAGTTTAGCTCAAGTCATGGTGACTTTGAACCACTGGGTGCCCATGCTCCTGGTTTATGGAGCATGATGGGAGATAAGGAGTGTGTGGCGTAGAGTGCAAATGCTGGATGATGACGAGGTCCTGGGCCTTTGCTCCCTGAATCTTTCGGCTTCCTTTTGAGCTGAAAAGGGAGCAGCTCTTTGGCTGTGTGCTGAAAACCAATCCTTCCAAAGTACACTGCAATAAAGAAATGGCACAGAGGGCGCTGCGTAAATATTGACACGGCCTGAACCTTTGCAAATCTTCAATCAGATTAAAAGAAATCTGCTGCATGGTCCTTCCTTAAGGTTAAGGTCAAGTCAAGGTTTAAATGGAATGTTCAAGGGCTGGGTGTGTGTGTGGTTCCCTGTGAATAGGAGGCCCCGGGCAGTTCTTCAAGGTCCTGTTTCTCTCTGCAGGGTTGTTTTAGCCTGGTGATACAAACAATGGACTCTGAAATGGGCATTGTGGCTGGAATCTCCTTTGGCACTGCTTGTTTCCAGGTGAGCCTTCCTTGAGAACCACGCAGGTGGACCTTCGTCTGTCCTAGTGCCCCTATTTTCTTCTCTCTGTTAGATCTTTGCTTACCATGCTAGGAAAGGCACATGGTGACCACTGGCCAGCTGCTGATCAGTTAAGACGCTGTTTCTCCTCCTTGTGCAGCATTGATACCTGGCTCCTGGCGAGGAACACCTTGCATTTGGCCAGATGCCCTCCAGCCCCAAAATTATTATTTTTTTAATAAGAACTTTACTAGAATTTCAAAGTAAAGTTAAAATACGGAATACAGAAAAGCTTGAATACAGAACTAAAGAAAAAAGAAAAACTAAGAAAGTGTAGAAATAGCAGGAAAATAGAAGAAGAAGGTGACTTCCGACCTTCTCCAACACAGATATAAATGCTTATTATACAAACTTAATCTCTTACCGTTAGTTAAACTTTTGCTAACATCATTTCTATAAAAACAAACAATTTAATTGTCAAAGCCCAAAATCAAAACTTCATTTTTTCCCCATTACCAGCAAATAGTCCAAAACCGGTTTCCAATCCCCAAAATTATGTTTTTGGAGGAAGGGGGATGCTCATCTTAGTGTACATCCGGCATCCCAAAAGATGTCTAGAAGTTGTTGGGACCAATTTTACAGTAAAACCTTGATTTTTGTGGAGTAAAGGGGGAAGAGGATGTGCATTGCCCCTAGATGTCCATTCAAGGGGAATTGATGTGATTATCATTTGTATAACTTTACAATATGTGCATAAGTACCTCATTGATGTCAGTGATATACGTAAATTGATGCAAATGACATGAATTACATCAATGGTCCAGACTGCTTGGGAAACACTGTGGGGGTAAAATCTGGATAAACTTTTACATCTGAAGTCCACTGAATGGGGTCCTTAAAGCTGAGGTTTTGCTCTGTTTTCAGGTCTTATCCCAGTCTTGGCATATCCAAAAAAAATGATGGTTCGTTCTGGTTCTGTCTGTTGCCCATGCCAGAGGTTAGCTGAGTAGATGCAAAAGAACAGATGTTTGCTTGATGCCATCCAGTTAATCCTGTCTTTTCCTCTCTCTGTTAGTTGATCGGCATTTTCCTGGCCTGCTGCCTCTCCCGATCCATCACAAATAACCAGTATGAGATGGTGTAACTCGGCAAGCCAGGAGTTTGCCTCGCACTCCAAGGTACAGACAACTTTGCAGTAGACAACTCCTGTATCTTGCATGGCCGTACGTTGAAAGGAGGGTCCCGTTTTTTAAAACAAGGAAATGGCCAAAGCCTCGCTCCAATTAAATTGATGGAATAGTTTGGTTACCAAAGCACTTGTCAGTTTCCAAAACCTTGCCAATTTCAGTTTGGTTTGGAGCGCAATTTGTCCTTTGAAATGAGGAGCCCTATACAGAATCAAGCCACTTGCCCAGTTCATCCTGGTGAGTGGACGCTGGCTTGGACTGGTCTCTGTACCGTGTAGGATTGAACACAGTATAAATTGTATACACAGTGTAGAATAATTGGATTGTGCAATTGCGGAGGTGGAGGGGACCACAAAGATCATTGACGTCTGCAACGTGCAGGAAAACCAGTGAAACCATTTATGATAAGTGGCTGTCCACCTTCTTCTTAAAAACCTTCAGAGGTGGAGAACCCACAACCTCCATAGGTAGTCTGTTCCACTGTTGCACAGATCTTACCGTTAGGAAGTTTTTCCTTATACGTAAAAGAAATCTAAGCAGCTGCAACTGGTAGCCGTTATTTCTAGCTTGTATGGCCATGGAAAATGGTTCCTCGCCATCTTTTCTCTGGCACCCTTTTTTGTACCTGAACCCTGATATCACGTCTCCCCAGTCTTCTTTTTCCAGACCAAACTTCCCAAGCTCCTTCAGCCTGTTCTCGTAGGTTATGTCCTTAAGACCCTGTACCATCATGTTGCCCTCCTTTGAACCCGTTCAAAGCTTCAATATCTTCCAGAAGTGTGGTACCCAGAATTGTATCCATTATCAAATGTCCCCTGAGATCAGCTGTGCACTTGCAGTTCTCGATTTGCTGGGAAGCTGATGTCTACTCATCATAAAGCCCTCACTCCAACCAATGGTAGATGTACTTTTGAGGTATTATGCAGAGTCCTGCTCTTTCTTCAAAAATGGTTATTGCGGAGTTGGGAAAAAATTGTAGGAAAGGTCACCCGCAACGACCAGTGATTTCCTATATGAGGAGTAGCTGGATTTGCACGTCGCTCTGAGCTTGACACACGACAGTAAGGCGTAAACCATTTTTACAAACTGTGATTGTTGGTTTGTAGCAAGCCACCCCCTTTATGGCTTAGTGTGTAACTTCTTGGCATTTAAAAACAGCTGTCTCTAACTTCTTATTCTCTGTTCTTTATTTGCAGAATTTATTTAAACAAACAAACAGAAGAGAGAGGTCTTTTAGGAGCCACGTCCCTGACAGACTTGAGCCACTGAAAACCAGTTTGATTCGACTGCTTTCCTTTGGATTTTATTTGAATTATTTTTGAAAGCACCAAGGGCAAGATAAGAGAGCTTTTCCTTTGGGATTTCTTTTTTTTGAAATGCTCTTATGAAAGAATGCTAGATTGGGGCCAGGTCAATTAAGGTAGCTTGATAGTCTAGCTCCTTCAAGCAAAGGTTGCAGTTGGCTGCATTCACTCTGATTTGTGGGATGGATTTTTTACGTAAGTTCCTGAGGACAGTAGTTTTAAAATAGATTTTTAAAAAGGGAGGCTTTTCATAGTGCTGTTAGTTGCTGTGTCATTAATCTTCAATGTATTTAAATGGACATATTATTTAAATTTATATTAGCCTGTTCTAGCTATTGAAGTATAACTTAACCAGCAGCTGCCTCTTACAGTTAAATGCCCGTTTCTCCTCGAATAATGCTTCTCATTCTAGGCTGTCGGATCCTACCCAGAACCAAAGTACCTTCAAAAATACAAAATGAGTGTTTTCAATCCAGAGTGCTACAAGTTCCTAATGTTGGGGCTCAAAGACTGTATTTTGTTTCATTGGATCAATTTCTGGAGGCTCAGTGTTTTTCAAACTTGGCAACTTTAAGATGTGTGGACTTCAACTCCCAGAATTCCCCAGCCAGCGTTGGGAATTGCTGGCTGGGGAATTCTGGGAGTTGAAGTCCACACATCTTAAAGTTGCCAAGTTTGAAAAACACTGCTCCAAATGTTGAAACATACTGAGACTTGCTTGTTGGAGAAGCTCTTCTAGAACCAGTCCTGCACCTTTGGGCAAAGGGCCGATGAATATTTCAGCCACCTACGCCAAAGCCGCATCTGGAGTTGCCTCCTGGCCTTTAGAATTGGCCCCAAGGACTCTGAAATATATTTTGTGTGGTTTAGTCCCAAATTCCGTCGAGAAGTGAAAACTGATCAGAGAGGTGACCTCTCTTCTTTTGAATCCCCTTCCCTTAGAGACCTCTCCGAAGTTGACCCTGTCTTTTGGTTAAAGAGGTAAATTTTCTCTCCTCCCGGTCCCTCGCTTTTAATGGTTGGGGAGAAGGTAAAATGCTGATTACCTGATCTAAACCCCAGAAGAGGCTGTAGCTCAGTGGTGGAGCAGATGCTATGTGTGTGGGAGGCCTCTAGCCCAATTCCCAGGATCTCCAAATATGACGGAAAATTCTTTTTGGAAAGCTTTTGGCAACGTTAATCTAGGTAGACCGGTGTTGTGTAAACTAGTTTCCTATGCAATAGGGTGGGATTGTAATTGTTGTTTATTCGTTCAGTCGCTCCTGACTCTTCGTGACTTCATGGACCAGCCCACACCAGAGCTTCCAGTCGGCCGTCGCCACCCCCAGCTCCCCCAAGGTCGAGTCCGTCACCTCCAGAATATCATCCATCCATCTTGCCCTCGGTCGGCCCCTCTTCCTTTTGCCTTCCACTTTCCCTAGCATCAGCTGCTTCTCCAGGGTATCCTGTCTTCTCATTATGTGGCCAAAGTACTTCAGTTTTGCCTTTGGAATTGTAATCCCAGTAACCAAACACATGATAATTTTTTTATATATATATATATATATATATATATATATATATATATATATACACACACATACATACACACACACACACACACACACACACACACACACACACACACACACTGATTTGCAGCAGCAAATTGATCTCCCTACCTTTGGCGTTTCAATGGGAGAATCAGATTCTGCAATTGATATGACACTAAGGCCATCTTGGAACAGTAGTTTATGGGGTTGGGTTCACACACCATGCCGAGCCAGATTTACTCTATGAATGGTAAGCGGCTGGTTCACACTACATGCTAGGCCATAAACCGTGGTTACACAGGGGTGAGTTTGCATACCATGCAAAGCTCAAGCCCAGCCACCTTGTGGCTTAGTGCCATATGTGAACCCCAACCTGTATAACAAGCACTCCCACATCTCTCTTATCAGGGAGTTGCTGTGTTTATGTGGGATACGTAGCCAGGATTTTGGACCGTGGTTTGTCAAGCCACAATGGACTTTATTTGTAACTAACACTAAAGCCTTATAGCTGGGTACCAAACCTTCAACAAATAAACTATGTTATGACTTGGGTGTGATGTGTGCACCAGGCCTGTTAGTATTAACTTCTGAATGACACTCCTGATGATTAGACATAAATGGGCTTCAGGCACCATCCTGGCTTGAATCAAAGTGGAGCTGTTGTCTGAAAAATCTCCTTTTGACCCCCTTTCCAAACTCCTGCCAAGCTCTGGCCTTCCCCAAAGACCTGAACTGTATTTGGTGCTAATTCCTTGCATTCTCAAAATTGCTGGCTTTGTTTGGAGAACCATCTCGGGGGGGGGGGGGGGGAGTTTTTCTTGCCATTGTCCCTTTGAAAACAAAGTCAGATTTCAGTGAAGCTTTTGAAGCTGAGTTGTAGTGATCTTTGTGTGTTTGTGTGTGTGTATTTTTAAGGCTCTGCGGGAGAGTCCTTAATGTTAGCTGTCGCCCTGCGTCCGTTGGAGTATGGTTTTCATCATCAGTATTATGTGATGCTTTGAACGTTTTTTTTGTATTAAATAGAGGAATCTTCCTGGAACCATAATAAACCTTTATACACTTTTTATTCTGTAAGCTCTTTAAGTACATCACTCGGTTGGATGATTTCTTGGGAACGGTTGCAATTCAGCAAATATTTGATTTCTCTGGTCGTTAACAACTTAACTGTGTGATGTGTTCCTGGGGATGAATTGATCCTTTTTTAAAAAAAATGTTAGAGATGTATACATGCTTATTTCTAATCCTCCCCCAAATTAAGATACTTTCTACTGGTTTTTGAAGATGCACTGCAGTGAAGGACCACATTGGTGAAGGAGTTTGCTTCCTTTGAAATTAAAAAGATGCCTTAGTATCTGGCTGGAAGATTCTTCTATTCTAATAAGCTTCTTTTAAGGGTACTTTTATATGCTGCTAATTCTGAGACTTAGTGCTTTTTTGCCTTAGCTTTCTGATCAATCAAATGTATATCAACTGGATATAGGTAGTGCTTGTTTAGTGACTGCCTCGTTTAGCAACCGTTTGCAGTTACAACGGTGGTGGAAAAGTAACTTTGCGACCAATCCTTGCATTTACAACCTTTGCAGGTCTGTAAAGCAAAGCAAGCTGAAGTAAGATTGTAAGCACAGTCATGGTTTCACTTAGTGACCACTTTGTTTAACGACTGAGTTGCCGGTCCCAATTGTGGTTGCTAAATGAGGGCTACCTGAATATATTTGGGACATATGCTCCGTGTTGCTGAAATTAATTTGCAAATCTCTGGGGTTTTCTACATTTTTGGGTGTGTGTGTTGGAAAATAAGGATCCTGTTGAAGCCGCAGAAGCATGGTTTGGGGCACACTTTGCAGATTGTACTTCTAGCTCTTCTGACATTGAGCTAATCCGTTTATTTCCTGATAAAGATTGCCCTCTTGTGGCTTTTGAGGAGAATGCTGGTGGAATAGATTTCTTTTTTCAGCTACGGGATGCAACATCTGATTCTAGCTTTGGCAATATCAGGAGACCTTGGATGGCCTTTAATTTCATTTTTTTATAGGGACCACCCTGATTTGCCGTTTGTGAACCAGTCTGAAATAGACTATGCTTGCATTCCAAAACCTCCACTCAGATTGCAATATATTTTTTGCTGCTCAAAAAATATGCATCAAATTGAGTACATTGCAGAAAGGTTTACACCGAGTAATGCACAAGAGGGGCAAAGGCGCAGAAAAATATAATCTGGAGAAACGGCTTGCAAAAAGGATACAGTTTTGGAAAAGTGCAGGAAGATGCAATTATTAGGAGACACTTGCATCTAGGCCACCTAAGTGGCTCTGGCAGAAATTTAGACGTACATTGCGCTAATGGTCTTTAAGAGAAGTACAAGCCCAGAAATGTCTCCAGGGAGATGGTCAGAACGGATCTTGTGCTGCACTAAGCTGATTATTATTATTTCTAGACTTAGCGCCTTTAGACTCGCCCTAACATGCGTGCTATCCACCAGTTGCAAGGCATGATTATACGGCAGATCACCCGCCCTCCTCGATAGCAGTAGGGGTAGGGGTAGTACCCTAGTAGCGGCTCACATATTCTGCGACAGTATCGGTGGGCACGACGGCAGCGGGCACAGCAGTATCCTCTCTCATCCCAAAGGGGATGGAACTCGAGGCCGTTCTCGGTCTAGAGATGGCAAAGGAGGAAGGTTAGTGAGTTGGGAACGAACGCCTGATCTCGTTGACCAGCACAAGCCAGAAGTTGACTTGCCCAAGGAAAAGTTAGAAGTGGGACCGTAACACTGTCCTATGGAACGGGCTGGTTGATTCCCACCAAGTGCTAATCCGTAAGAGAGCCTTTGGTTGAGGTTGTACAACGTGCTAAGCCAATCAATACATTGTGGTTGAAAGAAACACCCAGAGTGTGAAGCAGGCCATAGCGACAGGGTTCCCATAATGCTACTTCTCTGTTTCTTGCTTGGGTGCTTCCATTCACTGGTTGCTCATTGGTGAAGCCAAGCAAGTTTCACAATGATTTACTATAATTGCCATATGTAAACCCAGTCACTGGGACTACACCTTAGTTGCTGCTCCTGCTTTGCATGCAGGAAAGCCCAGGTGATGGGATATATCTACAGTACTCTGCCCAAGACTAGCTAGAGCAGTGTTTCTCGACCTTGGCAACTTAAGAGGTGTGGGCTTCAACTCCCAGAATTCCCCAGCCAGCAAAGCGCCGTCGTACGTCCAAACTGTCACTAAACGAATGGTGGTTAAGCGAGGATTACCTGTAGTCAGAACAGGGAAGACTGAGCTTGCTAGACAGATAATTGGATCTGCTCTAAGGCAGCTTCCTACATTCCTTATCAGAGCAGTGTCCCTTTTGGGTCGCCACCATGCTGCATCTATCCTTGCATCTTCTTTCCCTTCATGCCAACAGCAGGCTTCTGGCAAGAGCAGGATGCAACAGTCATAGCCATCCCATGTTGAGCCTCTCCATGCAACGACTCTCTTATTTCTCCTCCTACTAATTCCCTCTTGTACTCTGGCGCAAATTCACAGCCCTCATCTTTTGCTACCCTGCCCTCTCCCATCCTCTGAGTTCTTTCAGATTTCACAATGCTTTAAGCAAGGAATTTTTAGCATGCTTTCCAAGGGGCTGCCTAATCGAAGGAGCAGGACTTTCAGCTGTACGGAAAAGATTGCTAAAAATTCCCCTTGGTTGGAGGCTCGGTCCAAAAGTTCCATTTTGACAATGGCCTGGTTTTTTTATTCCAGAGACTTACGTAGTCATTCACCGGGAGGTCTTCTTCGGTGAGCTGCCGAGCGTGGCGTCTGGGGCCTTGGCTTTCTTTCTTGCTCAAGGACCGGCTTTCCTGCCAACCATCCGCTTGGTTTTGCTCTTCCATAGCAATCAGGTCCTCGTTTCCTTTTTCAGAGTCAAGAGTGTCGGGATCTAGGGGTGGGAGGTCAATAATCACTCAGCTTCTGTTCATAGGCTGGTCAGCTTCTTAAGCAAGAGCATCTCTGCTGCCTCTGGATTTAATTTTGGCTTGCATAAGCTCATCCAGCCCTTCGATGGTTCCAAATGCCACTTCAAAATACGATTGAAAGCATTGTCGGCTTAATGATGCAAAGCCGTGCTGCATTTAAAATATTTCTGGCAGCTTTGCCGCTTAAAAACTTTCCAAGCAATTTACAGAGTTCATCAGAGTACCATGGGGGGTGCCTGGGGTTGTCTGTCTCTGCCCTTGTCAGTCTCAAATCTTAACAGGTTCCAGTTGGTTTTAGGCTATTAAATGGCGTTTGAACCACACAACGCACCCAGCCACTAACCTGGTGTGAACTCAACCATGATATTACTTTACGATTCAGTGTGTTAGGCAAACCCAGGAAATAGGGTTAAATAAGTAAAACGTAGTCCACTTAGCCATGGGTAAATGTGTTCTGCAAACACAGCCATAAAGTGGGAGAGAGTGAAAAAAGGGAAGCTATCTTGTTTTGAAGCCCGCCTGCTTTTCAATAAATAAGTGGGGTGTCTACAGTGATCGCCCACTTTCTGCTTTGAACTGCACAGGCCCGCAGCTAGCAGCCCTAAAGGCTTGCGCGGGGTGTGTGTGTTCCTTTTTTTGAACCAGCTGGGCTATACCATTTAACCAGCAAAATGGGGTGGTGGTGGAGAATTTAGGTGAAGCCAGTTTCCTGGCCAGGGGTGTCCGCAGGGTGTGGTGAAAAATGTCAAGAGGTTGGCCACGATGTGTGATCAAAGCTCTGCCCATTGTTATGCACATTGCAATAGGCAGAGCTTTGATTGCATCATTCTGGCTACCATGTTGACTTTTTTGATCATACCCTGTGGACGCTCCTGCCCCCTGTCCCCTGCCCATCCAGTTCTGGGGCTAGAATTATATTTGTATTATTCTTGTTTCACCCACCTTAAGTGTGACCTGCAGACCTCAATCCCCAAAAGTTTGTGCACCCCTGAAGTAGGCATTTAAGAAGCATGCACAGGAAAAGTTCATTTGCATGTGGTTTAGTGTGTTGCGTGAACTCGGCCATTGGTTGCCAACATTGGTTGGATTACTTGTAGTACCAAGGTATGGCTTGTTAGCTGTGGTTTGTTGACTAAGCCCCAACTGGTCAAGTTCACACATTATACTAAGTCATTAAATCTGGTTGGCAACCGATGGCTGAGTTCATGCAACACACTGAGCCTCAGGCATATAAGCAAAGCACTATATGGCTTAAGACACTGTGGGCAACCATCATTTTAATGCTAGCTCCAGCTGGCTGCAGGGGCGTGGTGGCTCAGTGGGTAAGACGCCAGGCTTGTCGATCAGAAGGTCGGCGGTTTGAGACCCGAGCGCTGCGTGATGGAGTGAGCTCCCGCACTTGCCCCAGCTCTTGCCAACCTAGCAATTCGAAAGCATGCAAATGCAAGTAGATAAATAGGTACCACTTCGGTGGGTAGGTAACAGCATTCCGCGTGTGTCATGCCAGCCACATGACAGTGGAAGCGTCGTCGGACAACGCTGGCTCTTTGGCTAACAAACAGAGATGAGTGCCAGCCCCCAGAGTTGGACACGACTGCACAAATGTGCGGGGGGAACCTTTACCTTTTTAAGGGGACAGAAATTGTTTGCACACAGCACATGTCTTAGTATATGAGAGGGGCGTGGTGGCTCAGTGGGTAAGACACCAGGCTTGTCGATCGGAAGATCGCAAGTTCGGAGGTTCGAATCCCTAGCCCTGTGTGCGGAGTGAGCTCCCGCACTAGCTCCAGCTCTTGCCAACCTAGCAATTCGAAAGCACGCAAATGCAAGTAGATGAATAGGTACCACTTCGGTGGGCAGGTAACAGCGTTCCACGCGCGTCATGTGACCACATGACCGTGGAAGTGTCTTCAGACAACGCTGGCTCTTCGGCTAACAAACGGAGATGAGCACCGGCCCCTAGAGTCGGACACGACGGCACAAATGTGCGGGGGGAACCTTTACCTTTACCAGCTGGCTGCAGGACAGCAGTGGCTCAGATTGCCTACGGGGCAATTTTGTGAAAGCAAACGCTGCCAAGCTGTTTCCTGCTTTCAATGAATCTGGAAAAACCCTTTTCACATTGCAAACGTTTGGCTTTTGTTTTCTTCTAAAGAATGGGTCTTTATCCTAGGGGGAGAGCTGCGTTGCTCTATGATCGCCCAAAATCAGGAGGAGTCTGGTGGCACCTTTGCAGACTAACCAATTTTATTAAAAGGCAGATGCGTAAGTATGACAATTATGCCTTTTAATAACATTGGTTAGTCTGCAAAGGTGCCACCGGTCTCCTGATTTTTAATTCATGAAAGCTGATAAGAAAAGCAGATGAGATGCTGAGAGGACGGAGGCTCGGCTGGGACTGTGTTAGGCATTGTAATCTCAATCTGCCAGAATCTACATGTGGGCCAGAAAGAGGGGCTGCTATAATGGGGCACACATGCCAGATGCAAAGGTTAGAAAATGCCCGCTGTGGTGCCGGATGCAAAGGATGAAGTTCTGGCCCCGTAATGTGTTGAGAGAAGACAGCCTTACCTCCCAGCCGGGTTGGATGGATCCAGTATGCAGTAACGTTTTTGCAGAGGTCAGACATCTTGGAATCCTTCAGAAAATCTTTATTTTCAATTGGTTTTTCTCCTGGAACCCAGAGCACAGATTGCTCAAAATAGGTGGTTGCTATTTCCTCAGCCTGCAAGACAGGACAGATTCTCATTCCAAATTTATTACGCTGGTGCGGCACTTTGATCCAGATCTTTCCTATCCAGGTTTTTCTATCTGGAGTACAATTCTTTTTTTCTGGACTAAAAACTGAAGAATCCCACACTCACAAAAGATGACAGTGTGCTTTCTTGATCCATTAGCACAAAAACAGAAAGAAAAAAAATGAAACAACGAGCAGGCATTCTTTAGACAAGACAGCCCAGTAATTCTTGCCTAATTGTCAGCAAAGATGAGAATTGAAGACGCATCTAATGAAGTGTCTCGCAGCCAGCCAGATCCTTTCAGGAATAAAAAAAATATTATTTTTTCTGACCCCTCAATTTGCTAGTCGTACGTGCAACACGAGAAACATGCAAAACAGTTTGAACTGAAACCCTTTGCAATTTGATACACCAGTTTGAGTGTGAAATAGGATGTTTGGATCACTGTGGAAGTGTTTTGAGACCGGAACAGAGGGGTTTCAAGCTCAAAACGCTTCTGAAATGAGGGAAGCAGACCATTCTGCACACAAAAGGGCCGTTTTGCTCTCTCAATGAGGCGTTTTGAACTTGAAACGTGGAATGGGGATTAAACTCTAAAAAATGGTTGTAAACTGAAGATATTTGCACACTTTTGAGAATATGGAGGCTGCATTTAACGATCATGGCTACTTAATTGGTGGATAGAAACTAATAAGAAAAAGTTGCAGTGCATCTTCCCTTCCCTAAAAGGTCTGTGCCTGTTCTGTTTGCAATGTGGACTCCACTCTGGCTAGCACTGAGTTTGCTATTGGAATGAAAAAATAATAAGGCTTTGTCCCCAGCATTGTAAAGCTGAGTTGTCTTTGAGGCACCTTTTGTGTCTCAGGGCATTCATTCTGGAAAGAAAATGAAACTGAGACTCTCAGATTCACAAATGTTGTCCACACTGAGGACCACACCTGGGTGAGGTTGGGAAAGGAATAGAAGACGTGAGACAATCAAGGGACAGAAGGTGAGTCTCATAAATGACAACTCAGCCAGGTGACAAGAAACCTGGGAGGAAGCATTTCAAACCCTTCAAAAAGACTCTGCCTTAATGAACTCCCTATAAGGCTGGGGAAATTCTCTTTTCCTTTCCAAGATTCTGTATTTACTGCAGAAGATCATTAAAGATCCCTTACTGAACTCTGTATAATTCTTGCTTTCTGATCTGGCTCAGCTTAACAGCTGCCTTTTGAAAGGCATGAAAGGAATTATACTCTAAAACAGCTTTCCAGACTCTGTGTTGGGACACGTTAGTGTGTCCACTGCAGTGTCTGGGTGTGTTGTGGCGGCTGCTGCCTCCGAGCCCTGCCAGGATTCCGCACAGGTCCTAGTGCCTGCCTTGTGCCTTGCTGCCTCCAAACCTGCTGTGATTCCACGCAGGTTCTGGTGCTTGCCTTGTGCCTTGCTGCCTCCAAACCTGCTGGGATTCCGCGCAGGTCCTAGTGCCTGCCTTGTGCCTTGCTGCCTCCAAACCTGCTGTGATTCCACGCAGGTTCTGGTGCCTGCCTTGTGCCTTGCTGCCTCCAAACCTGCTGGGATTCCGCGCAGGTCCTAGTGCCTGCCTTGTGCCTTGCTGCCTCCAAACCTGCTGTGATTCCACGCAGGTTCTGGTGCCTGCCTTGTGCCTTGCTGCCTCCAAACCTGCTGGGATTCCGCGCAGGTCCTAGTGCCTGCCTTGTGCCTTGCTGCCTTCAAACCTGCTGTGATTCCACGCAGGTTCTGGTGCCTGCCTTGTGCCTTGCTGCCTCCAAACCTGCTGGGATTCCACGCAGGTTCTGGTGCCTGCCTTGTGCCTTGCTGCCTCCAAACCTGCTGGGATTCCGCGCAGGTCCTAGTGCCTGCCTTGTGCCTTGCTGCCTTCAAACCTGCTGTGATTCCACGCAGGTTCTGGTGCCTGCCTTGTGCCTTGCTGCCTCCAAACCTGCTGGGATTCCACGCAGGTTCTGGTGCCTGCCTTGTGCCTTGCTGCCTCCAAACCTGCTGGGATTCCGCGCAGGTCCTAGTGCCTGCCTTGTGCCTTGCTGCCTTCAAACCTGCTGTGATTCCACGCAGGTTCTGGTGCCTGCCTTGTGCCTTGCTGCCTCCAAACCTGCTGGGATTCCGCGCAGGTCCTAGTGCCTGCCTTGTGCCTTGCTGCCTTCAAACCTGCTGTGATTCCACGCAGGTTCTGGTGCCTGCCTTGTGCCCTGCTGTAAGAGTGTCGTGAAATGATGCATGTCTAAAAAGTGTGTCACCAACATGAAAGGTTTGGAAAGCTCTGCTCTAAAACCTGGGGCCAGGCCAGCAACTAAATTTGATTATATTTAGTTCATTGCAGAAATGTAATTTATTTATTTATTTATTTATTATTTATTTATTTTTCAAATTTATTCCCCGCCCATCTCCCATGCAAGGGACTCTGGGCGGGTTACAACAAATACAATTTAAAAACTATACAAAAATAATTAAATGCAGATAACACATGTAAACAAACTATTAAAGTGCAGAGGCATCAGACTGACAACAAAGGTATGTATAGTCATGGCCATGGTTTTTCCTGTTGTAACAAATGGCTGTGCAAGCTGGACCATCAGAAAGGCTGAAAGAAAGGAAAATGGCCGTGGGTGGTGGAGGAAATGGTTGAGATGCAAATACTTTGGACCACGAGAAGAACCAATCATCCAACCCTAGCTGAAATGAAACCAGACTGTTGACTGGAAGACCAATAATGAAGCTAAAGCTTCGATGTTTTGCATGCCAAGTGTGAAGGCAAGCATCATTGGAAAAGACTGGGATGGTTGGAAAAATGGAAGGCAGTAAGTCCAATCAAAGGTACACACGCATTGAAAACTGATTAATGGCATGTGGATGATATTTCACTTACTCTTCCATTGTTACCCTCATCTTAGCTGGGCTACTTTTAGCCTTACAGTTGATTCCATCTGCCTTGTTTTAGTGAAAACTCAGTTTAGCTTTAGCATATGTTGAATATATCTGCCTGGCCTGCGAGTGATTTAAAAACCAATGGGATTACTCTCGCTCTGTCCTTTCCAAGCTGCTATAAATCTCCCAGCTGGCCAGAGTCTTTATTTAATTCAGCACATTCTTTCCTTCTGCATACCTCGGGCTCCTCCATTTCCATATGAGATGTTTCTGGTATCCCTTTAATCTGGTTTTGGATAAAGCATTTGGGATCATCCATGAAAAAGAGGCCAGTTATACCCTGCAAGAAAAGCAAAAATATAACCAGGTAAAGGTGGGGGAGGCAATGAAGGCAATGGTGGTAAACCTGCCAGCCCATAATTACTCTAATTCAAGAATGGATATATCCATTTTCAGTTGCAGTAAAATGGGACATGGAGGAGTAAACATTTTCAGCAGTCTATAAATACTTCTATATGCCTCTGATTTGCCATCTGAATGTAACGTAAATAAAAAGCACCATGTATTCGGAATGTTTACTGTGGGCTCTTTGCTTTAATGCCTTGTGTTATAATGAATACTTTCCCCTTCCTGCTGACTTCCTTGTTCTTTTTTAACAAACTGGCATTGCATATTAGCCAAGAGGCTCTGCTATGAATCAAGAAATTCCAGGTTTGACTCAAGCTTGCTGGGTCCACAGACTGAAGTAAGCTGTACTGTAGTTTATTAGCTTAGTGCAATAATGTAGACCCAGCCAATTTATTTCATTCTGTGTAGAAAATTGATACCTTGCATTTTCGTCTTTAAACAAGAGTGGCTTATTCAACCAATCCGAGGGCAGCCCAAGATGTGAACCAGCCTGACCTAGCTATATCCCTGGGAGATGGCTATACGCACGTTCTTAAAATCATGTATTTCAAGGACCTCCTCACTATCCTTTCCAGTCTGAAAGGTCTCTGTCCAGGCGAGGGGATCTATCTTCAGTAATATCTTCTGTTTTTCCATGTTGCTGAGAAACGTATCTTCCAATTCATAAACCTGAAACAACAGATTGGGGAGAGCATGAATTCAGGGCAATGGTTGCTCACACATCACACTAAGTCTTGACATGGTTTGGCTTGGGGTTATTGTGTTATATGCCAGTTGTGGCTTTCTGAACAAGAAGTGGTTAAAACAAACCACGGCTGTGTAATGTATAGACTCAGCCTCCTTCTATACATCCCAAAGCAGTATATAATGATTTCCTTTATGACTTCATCACAGAATGATGTTGGCTTCATTCTTTAGACAGGTGACGGGAAGCTGTGTCCTTTCAGACGTTGCCAAAGAATCACTCCAGCAGCCCTCACTGCTAGTGGGGCTTCGGGGGTTGTAGTGCCGCAGCTTCTGGAGGATCATAGGTTCCCTAGCTCTGCTTTAGGATCTTCCATTGCTTTCTAGAATGCTAAGGAAGGCCCATCGAGCCAAGCTGGCTGAGAGGGATAGAGGGCAGTGCAATTCTAGCACTGCAAAAATTCTGAGTTAAAAAAAAGAGGACCCAGTTATCTACTGCAGTTTTTTTCAACCTGAAGTGGGAGCTGTCTGCCTTAAGCTTTGAGAGGAAAGAAAGAAATCTCTCAAGCAAACGAATACTATCTTCCAAGATGCCATTCCTGCAAGGATGCACCAGAGAAGAGTCAGGGCCTGGATGCCTCTGAGGTTGCCTCTTCTGGGCTGATTCAGCCTGTTCAGGAAGAGCTGGGGTCAAGGCTTGTGAAGGGCCCCATCGCTGAGGGAATGCCATTTGCAGGGACCCCAGAGCTGAGCCTTCTCCATGATGACTCCACCATCAGCAGCAGAGCATGACCACAGAAGCCAGAATTACACAGTTTCATCAGATTTACTATCAAGGAAAAAAAAAAGGGTAGGATACAGGATCTTGAAAAAGGAATAAGCAAAACTCATACCCCTGTTTATAAGTGAATCCATTAAGGCAGGGTCTCTGTGAATTGTTTGGACCTCTTTTTCCTAGGATGCAAAACTGAAGAACAGCCCTTTTCTCAGATGTGCTTGACACTGAAACATCTGCCCGTTCTTCATTAGTGTTATTTGAAATACTCCCTTTTCTTTCTCAACCTCAGCAAGTTCTCTTACACTCCACCTCTGTGGAACAGCTTGTTCACAGGAAAAAGGACCATCCCCTTCTTGTTGGGCTTCTGGAGAAACCTGAAGCCATGACTCTTTAGAAAAGCATCGGAGGAGAATAAAAGTCAACTTAGTCCTGCTGGGTGGCATGATTAGGGGATATTGTTTTGTTTGTTATGCTTTTATTTTAATTTTTGTTGTTGTTGCTTGGCATAAGCCACTCAGAGGATACAAGGAAGAGGAAGGAAGAAAATAAAGACTCTACAGCAGGGGTGGGGAACCTTTTTTCTGCCAAGGGCCATTTTGATATTTATAATATCATTCACGGACCGGGGGCGGGGTTTGCAGGCGGTAGCCAATCGCACACACTGGGGGGCGGGGTTTGCGGACAGGAGCCAATCACAAGCACGGGGGTGCGGTTTGCGGGCGGGAGCCAATCACGCGCACTGGGGGGCGGGGTTTGCGGGTGCCTGTGGTTGCCTTGGCAGGGCCAGACCAAATGATTTCACGGGCCTTATACGGCCTGCGGGCCGGACGTTCCCCATCCCTGCTCTACGGGCGGGAGCCAATCATGCGGAAGGGCCTGCAGTTGCCTTGGGAGGGCCAGACCAAATGATTTCGCGGGTCGTATGGACGTTCCCCATCCCTGCTCTACGGTTTCACTAGATTCAAACTGGCGTCATTTTAATCAGAATTGCAGCCTTTGCCCCATTTGGACTGTTAGAGAGCGAATTCTTGAAACTTCACACCAATAGATTTCACAGTATGGAAAGTTGAAGGTGGATTCTTGGAAAAGAGCAGTAGACTGCCTCATCAAATAATCTCCAAGGACAGATTGTGCTCCAAACCAGACCTAGTGGCATCTGAAGACAGATTGGAAAAAGATCTTGAACTTCCAATCTGTATGCAAAGAACTATTTTTTTTTTGTTACGTTTTTGGCTAGCTGTCCCATTTAACTTTTTTTTTTCTTTTGAAAAGAGAGTTTGGGTTCTGCGAAGGCTGAATTGTGGCCAAGCTCTGAGAAAAGATATATAAGCTGCAAGAAGAACAGTTTTGTACAAACCCTATTTGGTTCTGAGGCAATAAAGTTGAAATATTCATAGCGTTGTTTTGCAGTTACCCTGAGCAGCAGGAAATTTGTTTATGGCATGGTCACACAGCTAGAGGCCCCATGGACCTCTAAAAATTCTCCCCAAATTGCAATGTTTAATGCATCAGAAAGGGAAGATGATGAAATACACAGTTGTCATATTAATGAGACGTAATTAGTTTAATTCAATTCTAATTAAATAGGAATTAAAATGAAAACAGATTTATTATCCTGGATCCAATGTTGTTCCTGGCTCTGCTTGCCTTTCTGAAGACCGTAACACGTCACTCAAAGGACACACACTGCTCTTGTCCTGAAAAAGGCCCACCCCAGATTTACAGAACCGAGGGACTCTGGAGGAAGAAAACCCAGAACCTGCACAAGTCCAGGCTGATTTGGTTTTGTTGGAAAGAACAGGCTGCAGATGTGGACATGAACATATGGTCCAGAACGCAGCAGCGCGCACAGTATTGGGTGTTTCTAAGTTCACCCACGTTACACCTCTGTTGCGAGAGCTACACAGGCTTCCAGTTTCCTTCCAGGTGCAATTCAAGGTGCTGGTTAACACCTTTAAAGCCCTACATGGCACAGGATCAGGTTATTTGTGGGACTGCCTCTTCCTGAGAGTATCTCCCCATCCTACCAGATTGGATAGGTTGGGCGTGCTTCAGGTCCCTTCCCTGAAATCTTGCCATCTAATGGGACCTTGGAAATGTGCCTTTTCCATGGCTCCCTCTACCTTATGGAACCTCCCACTGGTGATTCGGCAGGCCCCCGCCCTTTTAGCCTTGAGAAGGCCATCAAGACTTGGCTTTTTACCCAGGCATTGGGGTAGAGAGGATGTCTGGAGTTGGTTGTGCGGGATCCCAAGGGGATGATTGAGGCACTGGGTTTTGTTTTGGTTTTATGGTTTTATGGTTTTCACAGTTCTGGGTTTTACTGTTGTTGTGAGCTGCCCAGAGTTGTGTTTTTAGATGGGCAGCCGTACAAATCTCTTAAATAAATAAAATGTTAGGAACTGCTGATTGCTAGCTCCACCAAACCTGTAGAGCAGGGGTGGGGAACGTCCATACGACCCGCGAAATCATTTGGTCTGGCCCTCCCAAGGCAACCGCAGGCCCTTCCGCATGATTGGCTCCCGCCCGCGAACCCCACCCCCTTCCATGCAATTGGCTCCCACCTGCAAACCCCGCCCCCTGGTCCGCTAATGATTTTATAAATATCCAAATGGCCCTTGGCAGAAAAAAGGTTCCCCACCCCTGCTGTAGAATCTTCCTGGACTGCTGCTTTTAGTCTCTCTTGGACGGAAAGTCCCAGCTACCTTGGTTCTGACTCTTACTCCAGCAGGTAGGAGTTGCAAGCCAGATAGGGGGTATGAACATGCGTCCACTGCTTCATCAGAGTCTGGTTCATACAATATCCTAACCCATAACACTTTGATTCTGGCTTTGCATGTGTAAACCAAGCCACTGTCCTTTGTTAACGCAGTTTATGGCACAGGGCATTGTGCAAACCCAGCCCAATTGGGGTTTATTCAAGGAATTGTGATTAAGAATGTAATACCAGTTTGGTCTAGTGGTTAAGGTGCTAGGCTAGAAACCAGGAGGCTGTGAGTTCTAGTCCCGCCTTAGGCATGAAAGCTGGCTGGGTGACCTTGGGCCAGTCCCTCTCTCTCAGCCCTAGGAAGGAGCCAATGGCAAACCAGGAGACTGACCTTGGGCCAGTCACTCTCTCTCAGTCTTAGGAAGGAGCCAATGGTAAACCAGGAAACTGAGAGTTCTAGTCCCGCCTTAGGCATGAAAGCCGGCTGGGTGACCTTGGGCCAGTCACTCTCTCTCAGTCCTAGGAAGGAGCCAATGGCAAACCAGGAGACTGAGAGTTCTAGTCCCGCCTTAGGCATGAAAGCCAGCTGGGTGAGCTTGGGCCAGTCCCTGTCTCTCAGCCCTAGGAAGGAGCCAATGGTAAACCAGGAAACTGAGAGTTCTAGTCCCGCCTTAGGCATGAAAGCCGGCTGGGTGACCTTGGGCCAGTCACTCACTCTCAGTCCTAGGAAGGAGCCAATGACAAACCAGGAGACTGAGAGTTCTAGTCCCGCCTTAGGCACGAAAGCCGGCTGGGTGAGCTTGAGCCAGTCCCTGTCTCTCAGCCCTAGGAAGGAGCCAATAGCAAACCAGGAGACTGAGAGTTCTAGTCCCGCCTTAGGCATGAAAGCCGGCTGGGTGAGCTTGGGCCAGTCACTCTCTCTCAGCCCAACTCACCTCACAGGGTTGTTGTTGTGGGGAAAATAGGAGGAGGAAGGAGTATGAGGTATGTTCGCCGCCTTGAGTTATTTATAAAAATAATAAAGGCGGGATAAAAATTACATACATACATACATACATACATACATACATACATACATACATACAGTGTCTTCCTGTGATATGTGAACCAGGTGTGTATTTCAGAGCACTATGATCCAGTACCTTCCACGTGCAAACCACTGATGCTTACTCCCTTACAGATGTTACAGGGCAACTAAGGTACATGGAAGAAGCCTGAAATGAAACACAGGTCCTCTGGGTTGTTGGTGGATATCTCTGTCCTGCCCTTGACTTCACCATACTGGCCCATGTCCACCGTTCTCCAGAAGAAAGTTTGAAGTTCCTCCCTTTCCCCTGTATTTGCTCTTTGGGACAAGGATGAAAGTGATTTTCCTTTCAAAATGTTTGTGCTGCTGTCTTTATTTTCCCCCCGAGTTTGCTAAAATGACATTTGAAACCAGACTTTGATGCAGTTTGTTTTTCCTGGAAGGTGCTACCGATGGCTGGACAAACAGTTGTTTCCTGACGCTGAGAAGTGAGTGTTTGTTCCACTTGGATGAGTCAAAGCAGGGGGCAAGAGCTGGCCTTCTAGATGTTGCACCACAACTCCCATTATCCCTGACAGCTGGCTGGTGATTGGAGTTAGCATCCAACAATATTTGGAGAGCAAAGAGTTTCCTATCTTTGGCTGAAACCAATGCCCGCATTTGCAATGATATGCTTAGCCTAACCATGTATTCCCGAACGGCGTAATTTCCTGGATTTGTATGAAACGTTGAACTCTTGTGTGTGAAAGAAGACAACATGTGGGAAGTTGGAAAGGGGTATGCTGTGTACAGTATGAGTTAATGATTCTGATAAGAAGAAAACATGGCATTTGGGACATGCAGTTACAGGGGACACTTTAGGTCATGATTTATATCTCAACCTTCTAGATCTGGAGAAGGTAACGATGGTCCAGCCAGAACAACAAGGCCAGGGTACCGATGCTAATGCATAAATAAAAGAGGAACAGGTAATTGTTGATCCTGCTTGAGGATGCATATGTAAACTTTTTCTATGCCCTGAGATCTTTGATTTGCTGGCACCTGCGTGAGCACACCAAGTTCCCAATGCACTCACTTCTCTCCAGCAACATCACAGGGGTTGCAGGAGTTTGGAATGAAAATGTTTTCTGCAGATCTACCTTCTTAACAGTAGGCAGCTTATTGCAAACAGATGCTACCCTTGGACAGCGAAGCCAGGAGAGGCAGGCTGCACATCCAGAGAGCTCTTGGCTGCTGGACATTTCTCTGTTGTCTTTACAAATGGTAGCAGAACTACAGTAAGTGGAGAACGAGCTTCAAAAGAACTTTCTCTCCCAAATCTATTAAGGTGGTCGTGGGTGGCTTCCTTTTGTTTTTTTAATCAAGAGATGTATTACTTCAGAAATAATCTGTCAGGATGTGTATATTGGGTGTGCGCGCATATACTGGAAAGGGTGTCCAATGCCTTCTGTGGAAAACTGACTAATTAAGTTATGGGACGACAGTACATTCGATGTCGAAAATAACTTGGTATTTAAAAATGAAATCTGATGTAGAATTCAGGTCTAACTGGAAACCATTCCTGGATAATTAATTGCTCTATGGATTTGTACTACTTCCTAAATTTGGGGTTTTCTATGCTTAGAGTTTATACTTCAATTGTACAAGAAATTAGATTCCTAGTGTCAATTTAATTTGTTATAGCCGACAGTTCTAGTTAGTGATTTATACCGAGTTTAACCAGATATTTTTAGTCTGAAGCTTACTGGCGATTTTTAGACCCTCCTTTAATAAGTAATATAACATATATCATAACTTTATAAGTAACTAAGGATATATTGAAAAATTTTAACCTCCAAATTTTAGATCCTGTTTTTACTTACTTATATTCTGCTATTGTATTCCACTCTTTTATTCTTTTTATACGTCTTTCATGTTCATGGTTTATATTATTTTCTAAAATGCTTCCTTTTTAATAAAAGCGAATGGAGTTGCAGTGATGGGTGGAATCAGAACCCAAAGTGGGTGGTCCTACCCATTTTCTTTCATTCTGGTACCACTTTTCTCCCTCTCCTTCTTTCTCCCTTCCATTTTTTTCATTCTCTCTTTCTCCTTTTTTCTTCTTTTTCACCTGGCAGGAAAGTGACGGCTTGCTCTTTCCAGGGCTTGTTAGGTTGTTATTACTTGTCAGCCCTATAAGGCAGACCAGATTAAGAATAAGACGCTGTGTGGACCTAAAGCTACTTTTATTAGAATAACTATACAGTAGTCCTCATTTAGTGACTGTTTGCAGTTAAGACGGTGATGGAAAGGTAACTTTGCAACCAATCCTTGCATTTATGACATTCACAAGTCTGTAAAACAAAGGAAAGCTAAAATAAGATGGTAAACACAGTCACGGTTTCATATAGCGATCACTTCACTTAACAACTGATTTGCTGGTCCCAATTGTGGTCGCTGAACATGGACTACCTGTAGTAACAGAATCTTGCAGGTCTGAATATGTTTCCTTTCCTTTCTCTTTTATCTCCATGAGAATTAAGGTAAGAGGAACTGTCTGAGGCATTTTCGTAAACCACTTTCTTGGCCTGGCTCAAGCCTCATTTATCTGATTGTCGTCTTGTAGTGGATCTTCCCTCTGTCCTTCAAGGCCATCCTCTTTACTCACTACAGTATTTTAGCCCAGCCCTTGCTAAAAGAAAGATCTCCTGGATTGTTTATTTATTCTATTTAATTATTTGTTAGAGTTACTGTATCTCTCACCTTTCCTTTGGGAGCTCAGAGTAGTGTATGTAGCATTCCATCATTCAGTTTTCCCTGCAAAAACCACCCTGTTAGGTAGGCTCACAGAGAATTACTGGCTCACAGTCACCCAGGGAGTTTCTGTGGCTGAGGGTGAACTGGAACCCAGGTCTTTCTAGGCAAGTCCAATTCCTTAACCACCATATCCCACAATGGCACTAGTGGGGTGAGAAAGAAAGTGGATATTTCTGACACTTGGGTTTATTGTTCTGCACAAACATGATCACTGTGCTTTTTATATACTTTTTTGGGGGTGGCAGAAAGTAGCTGTCATAATCTTTTCATAAAACGACTGAATGCAACATGGCAAATTCTCAGCCCTTTCCATTGCAAACCCATTCAAGTACAATATGAAATGGCTGGTGATCAATCACTTTCCTGAACAAGCGGCTGCTTTAACGTGGTGGTGGAGAGGATTTCTCCACCAATTCTTGGCAAGTTAATTGAAACAAAACGGAAAGCAACATCTCACAATTAACTGCGAGGCCAGCACTGTGAAAGAAGTCACTGTCTTTCCACTGCTAAGATCCCACCACCGAAGGAAACTGCAGCAGAGTATCAACTTTGACAAGTTTCTCGGTGTCTTTTTAAAGGGGATGATAGAAACACCAGGTTTTTTTAAAACAATAAATAAACATCCATTAAATATAATCCTGAGAATAGAACTTACCTTTTTAGGAGCAGGTTTCCAAAAATAGAAGACTCCCAGAATTGTCAAGGTAAGAGAGAGGAGCAGAATGAAGATTAACACGCCCCAAATTTGGACTCTTTTGTAGAACCCCTTCTTGGCATTAGAAGCCTGTGCCTGACAGACAGAAGGAGGAGAGAGATCACTAGGACAGGCAAATTTGAGGCAAGTCACACACTATGGGGCACACGCTTGCAGAAAGACCAAACCATGGCTCTTTGGGGGCACACACACCAACACTTCCTCCCCCCACCCAAGAAGAAGAAAGTAATTGACTTACATCCTGCCTGCAGAATTCTTGGGACCTCTCCTGAAGCAACTTCCCCATGCTTCCCCTTCAGTGTCAAACATTCCTTTTATGTCACAGACAGTGGGATGGGTGAGACTGCTGGGACTGGGGCGGAGTCACGATGCCTTTGGCTCCCTGCGTGGGCAGAGTGGAGGGGTCCCTTTTCCTCTAAATGGGACATTGCAATGCTGTGTCTGCAAACCCGCAGGAGAGGATACTTTCAGCAGGGAGACAAAGATGCTCCTCCGTTTCTTCTCTGAACTGACCCTCCTTACAAGCACGACTCCCGACACTGGAAAGAGATTGCCATTTTATTTCCAATGCTAATTTCTTGTGGGTTTTTTTTTTAAACTTGGCCGTTATTTTGTTAGGTGCCTTCTAGTCTGGATGGAATCCTGATGGCAAATGCTCATCATCCTGACCTGCCTTTAGTAGGAACTTGAACCTTGGGAGAGCTCCCAAGGACATTCCAAACATCTCTTTCATCCTATCTGTCCACCTTATCCAACTGCCCCTTCTTTGACTCCCATCCACCTTGCTGAGCATAATCAGGATTTGTTAGCAGGAGAGCTCGTATTCTATCGATAGGTACACTTCAAAAGGAGGTGTAACATTTACTCTGCTGGCCAGCTAGAAGTATTGAGTCAGAACTTACTGATTCGCTAAATTGATGCTCCTGAGGAATTGGGCATTTGATTTTTAAAATCAGTGTGTTTGTATATGCATGTACAAGCTAGACTTTTTGTTGTTGTTGTTCAGTCATTTAGTCGTGTCCGACTCTTCGTGACCTCATGGACCATAGCACGCCAGGCCTTCCTGTCCTCCACTGTCACCCGGAGTTTACTGAAATTCATGTTCATTACATCGGTGATGCTATCTAACCATCTCATCCTCTGCCGCCCCCTTCTCCTTTTGCCCTCAGCCTTTCCCAGCAGCAGGGACTTTTCCAGTGAGTCTTCTCTTCGTATTAGGTGGCCAAAGTATTTGAGCTTCATCTTCAGTATCTGTCCTTCCAATGAGCAGTCAGGGTTTATTTCCTTTGGATTGACTGATTTGACCTCCTTGCAGTCCAAGGGACTCTTAAGAGTCTTCTCCAGCACCACAGCTCGAAAGCATCAATTCTTCGGCGCTCAGCCTTCCTAATGGTCCAACTCTCACAGCCATACATTACTACTGGGAAAACCATAGCTTTAATTATACGGACCTTTGTTGGCAAGGTGATGTCTCTGCTTATTAATATGCTATTAACAAGCTATTTTATTTATTTATTTATTTATTTATTAAATTAACAAGCTAGACTAGGGAGTTAGAAAAATGCCAGAAGAGGACACTGACAAACAAAATTGCATGGAGGTATCCATGGACACCCCAAGAGTTGGGCTTGACAGAGAGAGACTAGGCCTCTCCTCCAGTTAATTAAGGTTGGGACAGAGTAGAGCAAGACATCTGGGCAGGGGTGTCCAAGGGGTGTGGTCAAAACGTCAAGGCGGTGGGTGATCATGATGGTGCAATCCAAACTATGCCTCTCTCGCATGTGCACCACACATAAAAAGTAGGTGGAGCTTTGATCACACTATTGTGCCCACCATCTTGATTATTTTGACCACACCCTGTGGACACCTTTGCATCTGGGGCCATAGAAAACAGCACCGCTTGCTTGCCTCATTTTGAAATAAAGCAAGAGTCGTCATAACCTTTAAATAAATTCCCCAGCACCTTTCGTAACAGTCCAGAATCTCAAATTGCGCACTTGTACTACCCTTGTAGGTTGTCTCCATGTAGAACGATGTGGTGGGAGAATTTGCCCTCTGACACCCACAAATCAAACCATATGGGAATTCTGCTACAGTTGCTGCTTTGATTTTCATAATTAACTAAAGCTATTCGTGAGCCCACATAGAACCCCACTGCTCATTATCTTGCAACAGAGTTTTAATACCAGTGCAGAAGTCCAAAGCAGATTCCTCAGCTTGGTGCCCTGCAGATGTATTGGCAGTGCAGTTCTTAATCATCATCTGGAAGCTGTAGTTCCAACATGTTTGGAGAGTACCAAGATGGAGAAAAGTTGCCATAAATCAGTAACCACCAGCTTTAACCATAAAGCACAAGGGTTTGTTTATTGAATTATCTTTTAGTATCTTGAGAGAAGACTAGAAGAACGCTTGTTAGTAATACTGATTGAGATCTGGCAAGTGGTTAGGACATTCTTTGAAATTGTTATTCTGTGCTCTAATCAGGACAGAACAAACCTGACGGGTGTGTTGCTGCTGTCATCTTGTGGACTGTGGTGGAACAGCAAGTAGGAATTTCTGGTCAACCTTTCCAATTTCTGCAGAGGTGCCCGGCCCAGTTTGACCATATTCTTGAGAGCGTTTAAGGATAACAGTTGCTAATCTGTTGGCTGGCTGCCCTTAGTCCTCTACAGAAGTGAGAGGATTATGCCATATGGGATTTCTAAGAGTGCTTCTGAAGTCATCTTAACTTGGTGTTCTTCAAGTGTGTGGGACTTCTCAAGATCTCCTGCCAACATAGCCTTGGGCTGTAGATGAAAAAGGTCGTGATTTTAATTGCTTTGCACAACTCATGGGCTGCTTTTCAGAAAACAACAGTTTGCAAGAGCTATTTTGTTGGTAAATGGAAACACAGCTATCATTGCCCCCCTCCACAATTCCCAATTTAAAACAATGTAAAACTGGGAGAATTTTATGAATGTCTAGAAGGTTAAAGGCATAAAGATCAGATACATTTGTTTGTTTATTTACATAGATTTAATGAATGCCCAACTGCAACTGACATCGAGGGATTTCTTTGGAGTCACCTCCAAAAAGACCCTGCTCTTAGCAGAGAATGGCTACACTTCACTAAAGGAGGAACATCAGAGCAAAGACTCCATAGCAGATGAAAGTCTAATGTGTGTATAGGTTCCAGTTTGAAGTTCTTGGGAGTTTGGCTCAATAAGGAAAACCTGTGGAAGTTCATACTCCATGAATGGAATCCATTGGGGCCTATGTACTCGTGAGTGGTGCTAAAACTGGGCATAAAGTGGGATGTGTGGGAGCCTTCCCTTTTCAAAAAAGATTCAACACTCTCACAGGTAGGATCCTGAGAGTAGGAGATACCAAGAGGGTCTCTTCTGAAGCAGTGATCAAGTAGTACTCTGGAAGGACCCAATGGGTCCTTGGTGGATTCCTCGCTAGTTCTAGAGAGTGCTGGTATGAGAGATTACAATCCTAGGCAGTCACTTGATGTGTATGTGCCTATGAAAGGCCCCAGAGCAGAGGTCTTCTTGGGAGTGTATGTGCCACTCAAGAGTAATTTTATTTTATTTATTTATTATTTGAATTTATCCCCGCCCATCTCTGCCATGGCAGACTCTGGGCGGTTTACAATCAGAAATAATAGAAGTAATAGCTCTCTTTGTGAGAATGATTCTCAGAAATACCTACAGCTGAGTGCTAGGTGGGGTTTGGAGACTGTAGGACACAACATCTGGCTGAGCCTGTTATAGGAACAATGCCTGAAATGATCTTCAGTACTGTGTCCCATGGGTAGTTCCTTGGACTTGGCTTTCTTGCCTAGAGAGGAACCACTCCTCATTTCTGGATGATCACTGTGGCTTTGGTTAAGATGCTGCTCACTGCATTAAATGTTTTCAGTCTCAGGTATGTGGTTTCTTTGCTTCTCATCTTTGACCCATCTAACAATACATTTCAACCAGATGGTGTTGGTTGTGCTTGGAGCAAAGCAGGGTATCCATGGACTTTAGCTGAGGTTGCTAAATCTCTACCATAAAGTCCCCTTCCCCAAATTGGGTGTCTTCAGAGATTGGTGAGAATCCTGGGGGTCCCAGGCCCCACATCTGGAGAGTGCCCAGATTAAGGGAAAATTTCCCCAAGGCCATGAGAAGTCAAATCCAGATTCTATTATTGCTGTAAACCAGTGTTTCTCAACCTTGGGAACTTTGTTCCCCTGGCTGGCTGGGGGATTCTGGGAGTTTAAGTCTACACATCTTAAAGTTCCCAAGGTTGAAAAACACTGCTGTAAACAGTGTGGTTTCTCTTTGCTGCTTGACAGCAGCTTTGCTCATTTGCTTAAGCTGCAAAAATGGAATTAAAACTTCCTGTTTTCCAGGATGGTTGCTCTCCTTTCTGAGTGGCTGACAGCTGTTTCCCCAGGAGGTAGAATCCTTTAATGTTGCCATGAAACAAAATGATGGCATCTATTTTCCTGCGTGTTTCACCTCTGCAAAGAGTCAGGCTATGAAAAAAAGCAGGCGTTATTCCCTTCCCCCTCTACTGAGAAGATGGAATTCTTGTTTGTCATTTTAATAAAAACCACCATTGATAGGCCTAATTATTGTCAACGCAGCACTCATTAACAGGGACTGTGACTGCAAGAGATGGTTGTGAATTTTACAGGAAGCCTGCTGGACCTCAAAGGTGGGAACAAGGAAGATGGGATGGCAGAGAGAAAGGGAGGCGGGTGGAGAAGCTGCGGAATTACCTTGTTGAAGATAATCTTCCTACATGTCTACATGATTCCTGCATGTCTAGAGGGCATCAGGTTGGGAAGAATGCTAGGCTGGTATGTCAATAGAGCAGATCGGCAAAAGCTCTTCTTTTGAAGGGCCCCTTTTTTTACAGAGAAGTATCTACCTGTAGGCCCAGCCTGTAGTCTGGTTTGCTTTTTTCAGTTTTTTCTCCCATTTCTACAAAACTCAGGGGATGCCAACCCTTTGAGATAGGCCAGGATTAGAAAAGACATGGTAGGAATGCTCTTTATTCTCGCTTATTTTATTTATTTATCTTTATTTATCCTCGCTTAGTGACCACAATTGGGACTGGCAACTCCATCGCTAAGTGGAAAATCACATGACCACGACGGACATATGACGTCACTTCCCATTCAGCCGTTAAGCGAGATATCATGTGACCACGACTTGTGATTTTACTTCTGCGTTCTCCATTAACTCTGCTTGTCACAAGCTGGTTGGGAAGCACGCAAATGGGGATCATGTGACAAAGGACGCGGCAACAGTCGTAAATGTGAGGATTGGTTGCACAGCTGTTTTTTTAACACCGTTGTAACTTCGAACGGTTGCTAAATGAGGCAATTGGTAAGCGAGGACTACCTGGAGTAAGGTAGAATAATAGAATCCTTTCCAAGTTTCTCTCTGTCCTCTCCTATACTAAATAAGATCAAGGTGGGGTGATTTTGAGTTTCTTTCTCACACTTATTATTTATTATTATTTATTATAATAATATAAATAAATAATAATAAATAATATTATTTATTATTATTAATATTATTTATTATTTTTTTATTATTATTATTTTTTTATTATTATTATTTATTTATTTTCATTGGCCACCCAACTCCAGTAGACTCTGGGCGGCGTGATTGATTGATTATGTGCCATCAAGTTTTCAACTCCTAGTGACCACAAAGATAGATTTTCTCCATGGTGCTCTATCTATCTGGGCGGCATACAAAACTAGAACAAAGAAAAAAATAAAAACAGCTAAAAACAATAAATCAGACAGATAGCCCAGACTTCTTTCCATGTCTCTGGATTTCCTCACTCCTAGTCCAGCCCCTCAACCTCTACACCAGGCTGTACCAGATATGTACATTGGGAACCAATCAGTGAAAAATCCATCTTTTCCAGGTTACTTTCCATGGTGATTAAGAAGGTGACTCCCTGCTTGAGTAGCTTACAGTCAACTGTGTTTTATTATATTCAAACGCTACGTGACAGAATTCTCCTACTTGGAAGAGGTGGGGTTTTTTTTGGTTTTATTTTTTGTTTTAAAAAAGCAGCACTTCTTTGGTGAGCATACGTTTCAATATTTGTATTTTTGTATGGGATGCCTTTATATTTAAGCAGCATACTGTACCTTTTTTCTCCCACAACAGCCCTGGGAGATAAAAAGGTAAAGGTTGCTTTACCTTTAAAGGACTGCACATTTGTGCAGTCGTGTCCGACTCTAGGGGCCGGTGCTCATCTCCGTTTCTTAGCCGAAGAGCCAGCGTTGTCCAAAGACACTTCCACGGTCATGTGGCCGCATGACACACACGGAACGCTGTTACCTACCCACTGAAGTGGTACCTATTCATCTACATCATACATTTGCATGCTTTCGAATTGCTAGGTTGGCAAGAGCTGGGGCGAGTGCGGGAGCTCACTCCGTCACACGGGGCTAGGGATTTGAACCTCCGAACTTGTGATCTTCTGATCAACAAGCCTGGCGTCTTACCCGCTGAGCCACCACGCCCCAGGTGAGATAGGATGGTCCAAAATCACCCAGTGAGTTGGCATGACTGAGGGTGGATTTGAACCTGCATCTCCCCTGCTTTTAGTCCACCCCTCACGAGCCCCCCACCCAGTTCTCCAAAGCTGACCAGCGTATTGATTTTGGATGGAACTGTGCATAATTGTGCACCATGGAGACAGGGTGTGGTCCACCCTGGAGTCTTCTGGATCTCGCTGTGTGCCAGAAAGCAGACAGATAGGCAGCCCCTGTTCAGGCTTCTGCTTAAATAATGGTGGGAGATCTTTCTCCCCCACCGGCTGAGATCGTTAGAGCCTGTTGTAATGGTGTGGAAAAGCTGCTTTCTGCCCTATCAGCACTTGCAGATAAATAGTCTGCAGGGACCGATTACTACTAGTTGGCATCAACAATAGGTCAGCGCAGAGCTAAGGAGATTAGATGTGATTGCTGGGTGTGCAAAGGAGAACAGTTCATGTGTTCAGTGTGTGGACTTTCGCTGGGTGCTGGGGAAAATCATCAGGAATTAAGCAGCAGGGAAGAAACTTGCCTTGGCTTCAGCTGTCTCTGGAGATTTAATTCATGGGTCACCATCCTTTTGAGGTTACAGCTTGCTGGTGTAAAGATGCGCAACCTGAAGATCCAGAGTTGCATGCAGCCCCCAACGTCTTAGGTGTGGCCCTCTCAATGAATGCTCTTTAAAAAGGTCTCTTTTCTACAAATCCTGCCCTGTTGGCCCTGCTCATGGGCTGGCTGGTGATTTTCAGCCTCGTCTTCTGTTCCTATAAAACTAGGAGAACCTTATTTCTGCCCTCAGGCGTTGAGGTGGGAGTCCTCAAAGTCCCTGGGAACTTGAGGAATTGCATTCCCAGAGCATCCAGAGGCTGCAAGGTTAAAGTCTGATGTTTTTATCCTGGAAAGATTCTCAGCTGTCTCTGTCTGGATTTACAGGGCACGTTGGATCATCATGCAGTTTGTTCAGTTTGGTTTAACGTGTGGCGTGAACCAAGCCAAATGTAGCGTATTCAGTAACAAACAATTAAGCAAAAAGTGGCTTACCATATTGTGAAAAGCCAGTTTCAGCCTGTTTCCTTGCCTGCTGGCCATTGAAGTGGGTGCCAGCGGTCTGTTCTGATGCTTGCAGAGTGCTTTTGAAATTAGACTACGGATTGAAAGGAGGGATCTCTGCAACAAACTGAATTATGGCAAGCCCCATCCTGCAGTAATGTCACTGTGCAAGCCCCATCCTTATGTGCCTGTGTCATGATGCAGGGCTTGTGTAGGGATGTCACTGGGCATGCTCAGATGCTGTGAAAGCACATGTTTCTTGCTTACCAGCAAAAAACAGACCTGCCAGGCTTGTTTTCTGCTGGTAATTGCTAATCATTGGTCAACAGCAGACTGGCTGCAACCTGATGTTGCTGACCTGTTTTTTTGCTGGCAAGGAATCCTGAAAACACATTCACTCACTCACTCACTCACTCACTTCTTTATTTATTTTGCCACCCTCTGCTTGGATTAAAAAAAAAACATCCCAGGGATCATAAATTGATTTCATTGGCTACAGTATGAAAAGTCTGAAAGTCTATACTCTTGCTTTAAGAGACCCTAAAAAGTATGGATTGAACAAGCAACTTCTACTTTTTTCCCCATCTCCAGGATGTAGAATCAAGACATTATCACTTGTGGCTCTCCATATATTGTTGGACTGTAATTCCTGGCATTTCATCTTTCATCATTGCCTATGCTCACTGGAGTTGCTGGTTTTTTGTTTCAGCAACCTTTGGAAGGGCAGTTTTTTGCCTATTTCTGGTGGGTGTGAAAGAAGAAGAGAAGCTCCAAGTCATTTATGGTAGCGCATCTGGCAACTATGGCAGGTTCAAGAGCCCTGCCAGATGTGAAACCCACAACAGCTCAAAACAGAACCTCTTTCTGAAAATATTTTTTGCACCCCTAGAAATGTAATCTGGCCAAGAGGAGAGTGGTTAAATCCTGCTCCCTGTTCTTATTGCCTTCCTTTCACCTTCTGGCATTACAGGTGGTCCTCGCTTACCAACTGCCTCATTTAACGACTGTTTAAAGTTACAATGGTGTAAAAAAAAAAAGACAGCTTTGTGACCAATCCTTGCATTTACGACCACTGCAGCATCCCATGGCCACGTGATCGCCATTTGCAAGCTTCCCAACCAGCTTCCAACAAGCAAAATTAATGGATAACGGAGAAATGAATTCACAAGTTGCAGTCATGTGATGTCTCACTTAACAACCGAAGGGGAAGTGACGTCGTAAGTCCGTCACGGTCACGTGGTTTTTCTGCTTAGCGGCCGCAGCACTTAGCAACAGAGTTGCCAGTCCCAATTGTGGTCGCTAAACGAGGACTAGCTGTATCTGTTGGAAACTCTGTCCTGACCCTGAACGTGTGGCTGAAGGACTGGAAACCAAAGGGGTTGGCTTTCACCATCTCTTGGATGCCTCCTTTAGAGCAGCTTCATGATTTTTTATGACATGAACCTTTTAGGGTGAGGGACTGCAAGCTGGCGATCGGATGCACTTTGGGAGAGGATTATGAGTTGAGACTGTTTCCTCCCCACTTTCTTTTGGAGGGAGGGATGATTTATCTGGCTCTATTAATGATGTGTTTACTTTACAACAGAGTGGAAGTGTAATTATGAAAAGTGATTCTGGCTGTTGATGGGCCATCAGCAGCACGGCCTTGGAGTCTTTTAGTGCCATGTCTAGAATAGTGTTGCATTTACCCGCCTGAGTGCAGGATACTTTTTTATTTCATTCTTTTACTTAAAAAAAAGAAAGAAAGAAAAAAGAAAAGAAAAGAAACGGCACTGATTGTAGGCTCACCATGATAAAATAAAAGCCACTTTTGCGGGGAAGGAAGAGGGCTGTGCAGGTGGTATGGCAAACAGGCTGCTCACATTTTTTTTTCCTTTGAAAAAGGCAAGCTTCAGTTGATTATATGGTTGTGAAAGAAAGGAAGAGTGGGACAGCAGAAGTATAGAGACTTATTTCCTTTTCTCCTTCATAAAAACAGTCTCCAGAGAAACGGGAAATGGGTTCTGATGATTTGGAGGGGGAAAACGTAAAATCTCCTTCAAGCTGAAGTTGACTCCTGGCCACTTGAGGGCTGTGTCTACATTGCATGCTTAACTTAGCTAATTATAGGGGGGAATTATTGTGTCATGCAATCCCCATAGACCAGTTAATTAGCTCCAACAGCTAACCTGGAAGGAGTTAATGTTAGCCCAAATTGGAGGGTTAATTGTCCCTTCCTGATTCCCTGATACAGACAAAATGCTAGAGAGGACCTGTGAAAATTAAGCTGCTCTAGGAACGTCATCTCTGTTATTTTTTGCCCCCATTGGCCAGGGTGTACATGTATTTTTAAAAGGGGGAATAAAGAGGAAGGGGTGGATAAGCCCCCCAACTCTGTGATGGTGTTTGTTCTGCTCAGGAAGGGAAGTGACCTTCGTGGTATTTGGGAGGACTGATTTTTTAGGCTGTTGAGAAGACAGGTTGCAAGGAAAGTGGGTTAGGAGAACATATACCGTAGGCTGATCATACATCCCGTTTTGAACAGGACAGTCCCATTTTTTTAAGCATTTTTCAACCGTCCCATCGTTTTCATAAAAATCTCAATTTTGTCCCATTTTTCAAACCCGGCGGGAATGGCATGGAAGGAGGATCCAAGCCAGAGCACAGACTGGGGGGTGGGGTTTGCAGGCGGGAGCCAATCGCGTGGACTTGGGGGCGGGGTTTGCAAGCGGGAGCCAATTGCGTGGGCCAGGTGGTGGTGTTTACAGGCGGGAGCCAATCGAGCGGACCAGGGGGTGGGGTTTGCAGGCGGGAGCCAATCGCATGGACCAGGGGGCAGGGTTTGCAGGCGGGAGCCAATCGCATGGACCGGGAGGTGGGGACCCCTGTCTTTTTCATGAATACGGAATATTACATAACCCCCCGTCCCATTTTGCCATCCTGAAATATGGTCAGCCTAATATACCGTCTTGTGCCCCAGGCAGAAAAGTGGAAAATTAAAGCATAGACAAACAAATAAATGCTCTGCTGGCAACATTCTCAAGGGACAAGCATATTATTGTTGATCCACCGGCTTTTGCTTGGAAGTAAGTCCCGGGAAGTACAACCGGTCTTTGACCTGGATAAGCAGGTATAGGAACATAGCCCGAGGATGCAATTCCAGGCACACTTACTGGCATGCAGGTTTAGTTCCAGTCAATAAGGCTGCTGCTTTACAGCCATTCTTGAAAAGAGGATTTGCTTTAAGTAAACATGCATCAGACTGGAAAGTTACTTCTGAGTAAGCCTACCCGAGGTTGGGCTGTAAATGAATATCCATAACAGGGTCATGGTGAGATTAAGTTGGATTCCTCTAAATGAAGGTAGTTAGGCTGGATTTCCAGGGATTAACTTTAAAGACAGATGGAGTACAATAAACAGGGCAATTAGGCCCCATGGATCAAGGAACAATTTTGGAATTTTTTTTTCAGGCAGACTGCTTACTGCATGTTGAGGCTTGGTAATTCATATAGGGCTTCCAAAATAACTGTTAAGAGACTCTTTTAAAAGCTGGGGGGGAGGGGGAGGAAGGGGGGAATTCACAGGGATTGCAGCAGGCGTAAGAAACCCATTGAAGTGTTGTAATATTGTTCTTCGCCTGTGTGTTCTAAGAAATAGCAGAATAGGAAATAGCTTTTAAAGAGGAGGTGGTCAAGGATTTGACCTGGCAAAAACACACACTATGTGTCTGTAGCTTGAATCATGTCAACTGGATTTCTATTTTCTCAGTGGAAACGTTTCGCTCCTTATCCAAGGAGCTTCTTCAGTCTGAGACTCAGTCTGAGCTCAGACTGAAGAAGCTCCTTGGATAAGGAGCGAAACGTTTCCACTGAGAAAATAGAAATCCAGTTGACATGATTCAAGCTACAGACAATTCCACCTGGATGACTGAGAACCTTCATAGACACACACTATGTGTGTTGTTCTTAGTTTGTAAACAGTATGATTAAGGAAGGTATAATAGGTAAGGAAGGGGGGGGGTGGCTGGGTAGAGAGACATTATTTCTCTCTTTCCCCAATAATAGTAGATGTGCCTTGCCCAACTTTGTGCCTCCCATATGAGAGCACAATTGTCCGCTGTTGATGAATGGCACATTTGGGATGCATCATCTGGGGCTACTGAGATATATATGGCCCTCAGAGTTTCTGTAAAGTTCCCACCGAGTTGTAAGACCCCTGGCAACTGCCTGGACGAGTCCCTGCAGTTTGCTTGGCAACATTTTCAGAAATGGCTCACCAATACTGCCTTCTTAGGGCTGAGAGAGAATGACTGGCCCAGTCACCCAGCTGGCTTCCATGCCTAGGGCAGGACCTATTAAAGTTCAGCGTAAAATTGAACTGAAATTGCATTTACGGAACTCTCGTTTTTGTTCTGGCCACACCCACTTTGTTCTGTTCCCACCTAATATTTGAAGACTGGGCCTTGGCTCAAAGTTGTATGCCCCTCATTCAAGATCTCTTCTGGTCTTGCTACTGTATTGGAGGACTTCTTTCTCTTCCCTTTTCTTCTTTCACTTCCTGTAGAGGCCAATGGAGGCTTCTTTCATGCCATTGTTTTCTTATTTGCCTTTTTTGCCACCTCCAAAGAAGCCTAAATCTGATTTGATTGCATGCAAGCATATGCATACACACACACACACACACACACACACACACAGAGTGCAGTGTCAAATCTAGTGGGTGTCAGCGGGGTGTTTCATGCATGTGTGCATAGCCGCCTTGAATATTCCATCTGGTTAACAAGTGACAATGGCGGAGAGGACCCTCAACTGCTATAGCAATGGGAACACCTTTGCAGCAGAAAGGATGAACAAAACCGACTCCTTTTTCAGCGACACACAGATGGGATGCATTCACACCAGCGGCAGGCAATAATGTATGGTGAGAGGTTAAATATGTCTTGCGCAAGAGGCTCCCTCAATGTTTCCCTTCTTAATTCAATGGGAAATATGTTTCCTTTTACAGGACCCTCTGTCTTGCTTTTCTTAAAAAAATAATTCAGCTGCTTGGAACAGAACTCACTGGTTACTAAACATGCAGGTGGGCTGTGTAGGATTTGCTTTGCTTCTTGTATGTTCAGAATCTTCTCTCTATCTTAGGACTCCTTACAGTTTCCCTATAAGGTGGAGAAAAGCTTCTATGCTGAGGCTGAAAGAGAGGAACGTGGTTCGCCTTGTCCCCTGGATAGTGAAGGCTCATCATTTTCCCAAGGAAGACTTGGAAATGGAGAAATTGTGGGATATCCCAGGTGCGGGAAAGCTCTTGGTACCACCATTTGTACCTTCCCAGGATGAGGACAGAGTTCAGGGGTCTCCATCCTTTCTGAGTCAATGCAGGGGTGGAGTTTTTACAACGCACAAAAGGGGGAAGCTTATGGGGGAAGTATGTCCAACCACAAGATGGTTAGAGGTGGCCAGTTGGAAAACATCCATTTCCTCAATGGCAACTTGATGAGGTTACTCCCCAGTGTTCCTGCTGGGCCCCTAAGATGCTGCTTCCTACTCTCCTTAGTATCCTTTTCCTCTTTTGCCTGGCAGATAAGCATATTTATGAGGCCCAGAGGCCTCCTTGGAAATAAAAACGATGCTAGACTAGCATTTTGCTTTGCAGTTATGCCAGTTCACCAGATAATCTGTTATTTTAAAAAAATGCCAAAGCAAAATAAAAAGTCCATTGGAGATCAGAGCAGATGGATTTCAGAGAAATTGTTTATTGGTGTATTGGTACAATATGTGCACCATGTTGGGATTCCCAGACAGTCCATCCTTCAACCCCAGACTCTGATGATGATTTTCCCCTAATTTCTCCTATCTCTCAATCACATCTGGATATGTTCAGAACTATTCACTATTTTTCCATGATGCTCAGTCTCAATTTTGGATGAGCTTACCTATTGTTCTTTGTTTACACTTCCTCTTCAAATCCAATTCTTGTTTTCCCATCTGTGTTTCTCTGTACAGTACTGTGTCTATTTTCTTAATAAAGTAAATGCTGTTTCAAACAGGCATTTCTCTTTGTACCTTGAGGGCTGTAATCTTGTAACTTGCCTCAGATGGCCAGAGTCTTTGAAGATTGACTATCAGTTGCAGTGCTGAAAACACCTTGGTGCTTTCTTTTATTAACAGAAAAGAGAAAGCATTTTCCTTATTTAAGGCTTGCTCATATCTCCCTCCTTAATGGGGAAAGAAAGTATTCACCCTGGGCTGTCCTGGTTGCCTGGAGTAGGCTTCATGAAGAGGTGAGTGAATGAGTTTCCCCCTTACAGAGACTCTTTTTCACCCTCCAACATAGTTTGGTGTTCTTTTCCTGGGATGATGAGGACACTTCAGAACAATGCACCTGTCCTGGTCCAGCCTCTGCCCCAGGGCCTCAGTGAGGAGTCGGAAGACGAGCTGCCCCTGGCAAACCTCCAGGGGATTGAGCCAGGCGAGGCCCCAGACGCAGGCACGGTCCCAGACAATGACCCAGCACCGCAGGAGTTGGCAATACCTGAGGATACAGGGGAGCAAGCTGGGAATGGTGGTTTGCCCCCACCCTCTAGCCAGCAGCCAGCAACCGAGGCTACAGGGGAGCAAGCTGGGGATTGCGGTTTGTCCCCACCCTCTAGCCAGCAGCCAGCTGGATCCCATCAGCCTCCCAGCTCACCTGAATCCCCCAAAGGGCAGAGGCGGAGGCGTGTGCGCCTCGCCTTAAAGGACAGGAGGAAAAGTGCTCGGCTGGCTGCTAGGGAGTTACGCAGAGGGCAGGGAGAGTCTTTGCAGGACCCAGAGGACAGCTCCTGAGCTCCTGATAAATTACCAACAAAGCAGTGAGGGAGTTGTGGGAGCAACGTTGCACTTCGGCTTCGCGACCACTCTGGTATCCTGTCTTGCCTGCGTTCCTGACCCTGCTTGGCTTATCGTTCCCCGGACTTCTGGACTACTGACCCGGTTTGGATTATTGACTACCCTTTGCTTCACCCCTTTGACTATCGGCACACACTGGTTTGTCTCTCTCTTGGCTAGCTTTGCAAAGTGACTCTGGGCTGCATTCCTTACCTCTGGCCGACTGCCAAGACTCTCCAATCTGTTCTGGAGGCGAGCCAGCACAGCACCGGACTGTAGTTACCTACCAAATTTTATTTTTCTAAGAATGCCTATGGGGCCCATAGGAATTCTTGAAAATAAAGATGATGCTAGAGGCTGAAGCTTTGCTTTGCAACATGCCAGTTTCCCATTTAATAATAATAATAATAATAATAATAATAATAATAATAATTTATATATATATATATATATATATATATATATATAAATTCCCTTCTCACCCTTATGGGTGGTATGTGTCTTCTTCAACCTTGGGTCCTCTACCAGGGGCCTGGGAGTTTGAGGGTTCTGCACAGTCTCTTAGCTGTTCCTAGCACTGCATCTTCTGGACAGAGAGCTCTGATGTTGTTCCTGGGGTCTGTTGGAGCCACTCTCCCAGCTTAGGAGTCACAGCCCCAAGTGCTCCCACCACCACTGGGACCACTTTGGCCTTCATTTTCCACATCCTCTCTAGTTCCTCCTTCAGGCCCTGGTACTTCTCCAGCTTCTCATGCTCCTTCTTCCTGATGTTGCTGTCACTTGGCACTGCTACATCTATCACCACCGCTGTCTTCTGGTCCTTGTCTACTACCACGATGTCTGATTGATTGGCCAGTACCTGCCTGTCCGTCTGGATCTTAGCCCTGTTATTCTCCACGAATAATGAATATTCTCCATGAGTGTGAGTGTGGCACACAGAGCTCAAGTGGTAGCAAAAAAAAATAAAAATGCCCACAGGCACCAAATTGCTTATTCCAGTCTGAATAATGGATGATGGCAGGAACTGATGTTTAAACAGTATATCAAGACTTTCTAAAGTGCGGAGTAGACAACCTGGTGCTCTCCAAAAGATTTGGACTACAGTTTTCACAATCCATTGCCAATGACCATGCCTCCTGGAGCTGACAGGGATTGAAACCCAAAGACACAGGGGACATGTCCTTCACGTCAGCTGTAACATACCTTGGTGGAAATGCTGCTCTCGTCATGTTAGGTTAAGGCAGCACCACGGACAGTTCCAATGTGAGCAATATGAGTGGTGCATCCAAGGAAAGAGAAGCCTTTGCTACTTCCAGAGCCAAGTTGCTATTTCCCAATGCACTGGGAGTCCTTAAAGTACCGAGTCTAGCTGGTTCCTTGAGGGATGCAATCTCCATGGCTATGGGCACTGGGCATTCTGACTCATGAGGTTATGGGCCAGGAGCCCCTGATCCACTAACCAGGGCTCTGGCTTGGTCAGAACGTGGGATGTCTTGCAGGACTGCTGAACAGATGGATTAAAACACTTTCCTGGTTGGAGTTAACACCCAGGTTTGCGTTGTGATGGGGGTTTGGTTTCTGAACCCAATCATTGCCCTCTCTAGCACTTCCTTATCCAAGTCTGTCAGCCCCATAAGGTAGACCAGACTAAGGAACCAATGCCATATAGGTCAGGATTACTTTTATTGTAACATCTATAGAAACAGAATCTTGAAAGCCTGAATGTGCTTCTCCCCCTCCCTCACTTTATCTTTGTGTGAAGAAGAGAGGGGCCTGTCTGAGACATTTTCTCAAATTAATTTCCTGGAACAGATAAGCCCCGCTTATCTGACCATTGCCTTGGTAGCGGCTCTTCCTCCTGTTCTTCAAGGCCATTCCTATGTCCTCTACAATGTCAGAGTCCAGACCTGGGAGAAGGCATGAGTCTTAACAGTGATATACAGTCCTAAGAATATTTTCAGTTAATATTCTAAGAGCCCATGACTTTAAACTTTGTCTAGGTAGAAAATCAACAGCTGTATCTTGGCCAATGGTTCTCATAATTATATTCTTATATTCCTGTAATTCATATGCAGATTGGTAGTCCAATACATCTCTGAGGGCATCTGATCTGGAAGGTGGCCAGAAAGGGTCTTTGAGACTCTAGGATGACTATACCCAACTACGTATTGGCTCCTTCTGACCAGGAAGGATTATTTCTTTTTCTTCAGCTGTTCCTCTTCCAGGTTGCTGGTGGTGTAGACATTACAGAAGTCCTTATTGCCAGTTTTAAAAGACAGAGGGATGAAAAAGATCTAAATTACTGGTGCATCAGTGTATGTGTGGGTGTATGTGTATATATGTGGAAGATTATGGATTGGGATTTGTGATTTCATAAATAGATTGGAGGAATTTGGGGGGGGGACTCCCCCAGGACCTAGAAAGAGGAGTAGCATGGAGATTCAAGGGAACTTGAAGCCTATGAGAAGCTGGTGGGTCCTGGGTTGTTATTTCATGTAGGCCTCTCTAATTTGTTTTTTCTAAATAGGAGATTAGAGCTAATGGGGAAACTTCCCCCCAGACCAGGAACAAGCCCAAGATATGCTAAGATGGAGCCCAGCCTGACAGGAATATTTGAGAGATGGTATCTCCCTGTTTTTTTCCCCTCGTAAACAACATATTTTTGAATTATTCAGTATTGGGAACTATGACAAAGTTACTGAAGGTGGGATTCAAATGTCAAAACTATAAATGTCCTAGGAAGTGGTGCTGACAAATCTGCAGAACTAAAAGCCAGAGGGGAGGAGGGAAAAAAACAGTAAACTCAAGGAATTCTCCTTTAAATGACTTTCATTGCTCTACTCTCATCTTGTGGGCTTGTTAACTTCCACAAGAAATCACCAACTCATCATATAATAGGTCAGGTTTTATTATGTCAGCCAAGGAGTGCTTTGAGTTGAAAGCCTGTACGCTCCTTGAGGAAAGGAGAAAGATTGAAAGCCCACCTTGGAAATCTAAATTTGTCTTATTTTGGGCATAGGGGGCTTATGGCTTGACCTGGGCTGTGGGAAGACTCCACTGAGAATTAATAGCCATAATGGATGCTTTCTACTGCACTGGGGGAGCAGGGCAGAATCTCAGCTTGAAAACTGAGCCTAACCTATGTCTTAGGTTTGCTGTTGAGGGGATGAAACAAAGAAAATGTTTCATGAATGTCGTGCCTTTAGAACAGAGTGGGCAACTAGTGGCCCCTGAGACTCTTCCTTTATTTTATTAAATGTAGAGGCTGCCCAACTCCAGATGACTGGGCAGTGTACAATTCAAAAAGTAAGAAAACCACAAAATAGAGAGAAAAACTCATATTTTATTAATGGTTACTGAATATTTTCCCCCAGATCATTTCTGTAGTCCTCTATAGAGAAAGACCAGTCCAGTGAGTTTTCATGGCTGAGGGTGGACTTGAACCTGGATTTTTCCAGTTCTACACTAAAATCTTAAGCACTACAAATGGAAACAGCCCCTTGTATTATTTGCAAATGTGAATACAAGAGCTGCTAGCTTTATGAAGAAAACTTGGTTAAAATGAGTTCATATATTGCAGTTTTTGAGCTCCAAACAGGCTGCTATGTCTGAATGACATGCTAGCTGACTTCACACTTTGCACAAAACCAAGATGTGATTTATTTGGTTTTGGCCAATCATGTTTGAACCCAGCCACAATACATTGTAGGTAAATGTAAAGGTTCCCCCCGCACATTTGTGCAGTCGTGTCCGACTCTAGGGGCCGGTGCTCATCTCCGTTTGTTAGCCAAAGAGCCAGCGTTGTCCGAAGACGCTTCCACAGTCATGTGGCTGCATGACGCGCACGGAACGGTGTTACCTACCCACCGAAGTGGTACCTATTAATCTACTTGCATTTGCATGCTTTCGAATTGGTAGGTTGGCAAGAGCTGGGGCTAGTGCGGGAGCTCACTCCGCACGCAGGGCTAGGGATTCGAACCTCCAAACTTGCAATCTTCCGATCAACAAGCCTGGCGTCTTACCCACTGAGCCACCACGGCCCTATACCAATATACACCAATATACACCAATGTATAGAGTACATTGTACTCTATAGTTTATGGCTTAATGTGTTGTGCCAACTCAATGAACTGTGGTTTCTTCAGCAAGCCACAGCTTGGTTGATGTGTGAGTCCAGCTGTTTAGAGCAGTGTCCAAAAGAAAGACTGAAATCTTAATGCTTTTTGCCAGTCTGTAGCTTCTGAATATATTTCAGGTACCAATCGAAGAGAATATATCTGAAATATATCTGAATATATTTCATGTCTCTTACTAAGGTTCATAAACATGAATTTGCCTGAATCACCTCTCACTCAAATAAGCCATTTGCTGAAGAATTTTCAAAAGAAAACATTAACCTTGACTTCATCTACACTACTGAGGAAGCTAATGTAGTTTCCATCACACCATTAAAAGGAAAAAAAATCCTAAGATAATTTTTTTTTTTTGCATTAAGAAGTCGACTGATGGGAGAGAAAAGTTGATATAGCTATGCTCACTGGCATTTGGAGGAACTGCAACATATCTGGAGGGCATCATATGTAGAATCAGATGGAGAAACTATGTTCATCTGGCAATGGTTAGCTCAATTAATTTTGAATGGGCCATGGAACAAATCACCTAAATAGACCGCCCAGAGTCCCCTTCGGGGGAGATGGTGTGGTAATAGAAATTGAAAAATAAAATAAATAAAAATAGATATATGGGTTTTCTAGAAAATTTTGAATGGCAAATGTCTATGCAATGAACTGATTTCACTTAGCACGTTCATCTCAACATCCATGGTCTACACAAGGATTTGGGCTACATTCTTTGAGGTAAGGAAAGAGTGAAATTGCTGCTTCGTGCTCTCTTTTTTAGAACCTGGAAAACAAACGTCACACATCTCTGAGATGGGGCTCAAAGTGGAAAAGATTGACCTGAGAAGAATTTCTGGCCCACAGTTTCTGCACTTGAACTTTATGCTACGTAAAGTTGACCCAAAGTTGACCCAAAAGCTCTGTTAGGCTTTCCTAACGCATTGGAAAGCTTTATTACATGGGAGGAGACATGGGAAAAGGGCATGAAGTGGGTATGAATTCTACACCACTCCCCCCCTTCAGCTGACAGGAACTGTCAAGGGTCTTGGATTGGCGAACGTTCCTGAATGGCAGTAATGTTTGTAGCAGCAAATTGCTTTGGTGTCTGGGAGATGCCCAGGTTTGTTAGCCCTAGTCTAAGGGGACTTTAACAGGTGCCACCCATAGGAATTCCACCAAAACGCTCTTCTTCACAGAATGAAATATGGAAAGCAAATTCCGTTTCATCGAAGTGCTTCAGGACTGGTAGAGAATATGGATAGTTCGTCATGGGGATGGCTGGCACCTTGATGCGGCCCGGGGAATTTTATCAAGACTGCGATCTTACCATCTTGGGTTTTAGATTTCACATTTATATTTCAGAGTTTTAGTATATTTGTATATGTATATTTTATAATGTATTTTTAATCTATATTTATTTTTTACTGTTTTGAATCCGCTTGTAAACCGCCCAGAGTCACTGTTGAGATGGGCGGTGGAGAAATGCGATTAATAAATAAATAAATAAAAATAAATAAATATGTGGAACACACACACACATGCATACACAGAGTCCTCGACCTATGACCATTCGGTCAGCGACTGTTCCAAGTTTTGACGGCCCTGTGGTCACATGATCGCGATCTGGGTGATTGGCAAGCTGTTCGCATTTACGACTGGCTGCCGAGCGCCCCACGATCACATGACTGCCATTGGCAACCTTCCCTGCCGGCTTCCACAGACAGTCAATGGGGAAGCTGGCAGGGAAGGTCGCAAGTCACTGGGGTAAGTCTCTCCACCCTCGCATCCTCCCCAGCCCCTCTGTGCTCACACCACGCTGGCCACTCACGCATCCCCATGCACTTCCCTGACCCATGTGGCGCCTCTCGCACACCATCCCTAACCCTCCCTGACCTGCATGGCACCTCTTGTGCACCCCTCGCACCCTCCCCCACCCTCCGTCGCAGCCCCATGCACCCCCTTGCTCCATCCCCCACCCAGGAGCAGCCACTTACCTGCCTGTGGACCTGGGACTTGCAACTTCCTGCTGGCTTCCCCGCTGACTTGGGTTGTGGGAAACCGGCAGGAAGTTGCCTCGCCCAAAGACCATGGGCTTCAGTTAACCACAGCAACGGGGACTGCAGGGATTGCCGTTGCTAAGCGATGCAGTCGCGCTTTACGACCACGTTGCTTAGCGATGGAAATTCCGGTCCCAGTTGCCGTCGTAAGTCGAGGACTATATATCTCTATCTCTAGGGGAGCATTTTGTTGCATGGTACTAATGCAGAAAGAGCAGTGAAAGCCTCAACGTTTCAAGGTACTTGAGGCTGACAGCAGGCCTCCCACAGCTATATGGGCTCAATCAGAAGGGCTAGTTCAGGGCTAGTTTCTCGCACCAGCCCTGAATGGCATCACTTGAGAAGAAAACTCAAGGGTGGAACTTCTAATTGCAAGCAATGCTTCCTCTTCTCCTGGCTGCAGTTTTGTAGTTCCCACGGTTCCTTCTTAACGTAGGACATACTTGGTGAATTCTCTCCGTTGGATCTTTTTGGGTAGTACGCTAGAATGATGGCCTCTCGATGCCCTTGAGGAACAGGCAACCCCCAGCCAGATTGCCATCACCTACCTCACAAGGACCAGATCAAACACCCAAGCATTTTGTTCCTCCAGGCCCACACCTGTTGTCGCAGGATTAGCAACCAGGTTTGGAAGTAATTGGGGGCGTGGTGGCTCAGCGGGTAAGACGCCAGGCTTGTGGATCGGAAGGTCACAAGTTTGGAGGTTCGAATCCCTAGCCCCTCGTGACGGAGTGAGCTCCCGCACTAGCTCCAGCTCTTGCCAACCTAGCAATTCGAAAGCATGCAAATGCAAGTAGATGAATAGGTGCCACTTTGGTGGGAAGGTAACAGCGTTCCACGCGCACCATGCTGGCCACATGACCATGGAAGCGTCTTCGGACAACGCTGGCTCTTCGGCTAAGAAACGGAGATGAGCACCGGTCCCTAGAGTCGGACACGACCGCACAAATGTGCAGGGGGAACCTTTACCTTTACCTTGGAAGTAATACCTCACCAGAACCGAGGCTAGCCTGAACCCTCAGAGGAAGTCTGTTGGCCTGGAATCTTCCAGCAATGTGGTTTGTATGCTTGCTGGAAAGCCAAAACCAATCCTTGCAGACAATTAATCACTGGCTTGGAGCAGAATCCATCCCAAATGCTGCCGGGTGGTGCTGATGCCAATCCTGGAGAAGCTGGATGGGTTTGTACACACATTGATGAGCTATGATGGCAGCTCTTGATCGCTCCCCTGTGAGAAAGAAGCAAGAAAGATGTATTTCTCCATCCTTGATTAACCTTCAGTATTTTGACTTGCAGCCTGAACGAAGCTGAGTCAAAGAGCAACAAAGCTATCATAGAAAGAAGGGATTAAAAAAGAGAAGGGTCAGAGGGTGATCAGAAGTCTCACCTTTGAAATTTGAAGAGAAGACGTTCTGACTTGCACTACCTATTTTTAAAATAAGCTCTGAATCAGATAAGTAGGTAAGTTGGGAAAAATCAAGCGGATGGATATTATCTGTGTACATCTGAATTTTATTCTTTGGATTCTGAGTTGGGGAATTCAGCTTATGTGGTTAGGCGATGGATCAGTGTGTTAACCTGAGCTAATGATATAAAGCATGGTTCAGTTAACCATTCATATGTCCTTTGAATACATTCTCTATGATGTGGAAATGGATGGTGTTGCAAAAGGCAGGGCTGTACGGCTCAAGGGCTAGCGTGTTGGACTTGGTTAGAATTCAGGCTAAGCTTGGCTTCTATGCAAATGTGTGTTTGAAAAGCTTTCAATATTCTTGCTGGGTTTCCAGGACACACCAAGACATAAAATTGGGTTGACAAAATACAGTTGCTGTGTTCATGTAATGTGGGGGTAAGGTAAGTAAAGGTTCACCCCGCACAGTTGTGCAGTCGTGTCTGACTCTAGGGGCCAGTGCTCATCTCCGTTTGTTAGCCGAAGAGCCAGCGCTGTCCAAAGATGCTTCCATGGTTATGTGGCTGGCATGAAGTGCGCGGAACACTGTTACCTTCCCACCGAAGTGGTACCTATTCATCTACTTGCATTTGCATGCTTTCGAATTGCTAGGTTGGCAAGAGCTGGGGCGAGTGCGGGAGCTCACTCCGTCACGCGGGGCTAGGGTCTCGAACCTCCGAACTTGCGATCTTCTGATCGACAAGCCTGGCGTCTTACCCGCTGAGCCACCATGCCCCTTTAAATGTGGGGGTACCCAAATATTAACTAAATAAATTTATAGTTGAATGTGGTAGCCTAAGAGAATGGCTGAGAAACATGCTAGGCCTTAACCTATCCGACTTCACTGTCACCTAACCTAGCATGTTCTGTAAAACTGGCCTCTGTTTTTGGAAAAACAGACTTCAGAAGGGAACAGTTGACAGCGGGAACTGGTGTGATGAAAGGAATGCTTAAACCCAACCCGTCTACTGATTCTCTCCGAAACATTGTTACCTGCAGCTGTTTTCTGCCCTTACTGCTCCAGGCTGACTGTTGTTGAGAAAACAGTGTTGGAACTTAACAGTAGGTAGGGATAATTTGGAGCTCAAAACAACCAGTGGTTGAGCACTCTGTCTAATCCTCCCCCCCCCCCGAACTACTCTACCGATAATAAACTAAGTTGCTACCGGCATTTAGAAAAACATGCAATTTTGCAAATGCTGGTTGCCAAGTTTTGACCCTCATGCATCCTGAAATGTCATGGCATTTCCACTTATGTCGTATTTCCTGCACCTGTTTTGCAACCCCGACCCTTTTGCCGTGTCCCTTACAATCTCAGCGTGCTCCCCCACCCCATAATTCAGCGCTCCTTTTAGCTTTCTTGATTTCAAGAAGCTTTATTACAGGAGTTTACCATTTTACTCTCATTCGTTTTGCTAAAAGCAGCACAAATTGGCTGATGGATCCAATTTGGAGTTATCAGCCTCTTAGAACTGCTGCAGTATCTCCCAGATGAAATGGCCTGTGTGCTCCATCTTCTTGGCATTGCCCGTGATCTGTTTTCCTTTCACACTTCCAGGGAGGAATGTCAGAGCTATCAGTCATCCAGGAGAGAGGAAATCAGTGTAAAACCAAAGGGATCCACCTCCACAACAGGACAGGATTTAGCCCAGGTCAGGTGGAACCCGGCTGATTGATCTCTTCTTGCTTTGGAAAAAAAGTCAGCGAGCATCAAGGAAAGGGGTGGGTGGCGGCCTTTGTGTGCACACAGGGTAAGTTGTATGTGCTTGGAGAGCTGATTTTATTTGATTGAGCGATTGATTGATTGATTGATTGATTGGAGTATTTAGATCTCATCCTCAATTGCAGAGATTCCCAGAACAGCTTACAAAATCACAGAAATAAGAAAGTTTTTGCTTTTAGGCATTTTTTTTATTATTTATTTTATTAGATTTATATTACCGCCCATCTCCCCCAACGGGGACCCTGGGCGGTGCACAATAAAATGTGCTTTTAGGCATAGATTTATAAAAGGCATAATGAAAAAGGATGGGGAGGGAAAATGACAACAAGGAAACACAGAAATCCCGTTGGATGTTTTTGTAGTGGAAATGAGTATTTTGGGGTGGGCAGATCATACCATCCCTAGAGCTGATGGTCTAGCTTTTGTTCTTTATAAGGCAACTTGTTGTTCTTTATAAGGCAACTTATAAAGTTATCTTTACTTATAAAGCAACTTATAAAGTTATCTTTACTTATAAAGCAACTTATAAAGTTATCTTTACTTATAAAGCAACTTATAAAGTTATCCTTATCCTGAGGACCTCCCTGTGGATCAAGGAACTTCTAGCTCAGCTGGTAACAGCAGCTGGAGGTGGCAGTTTTTCTGTCATCTTCTGCTTTCCTTCCTCAAAAGGCAGTTGATTTTATTAATGAGCATTAGGAATCTGGCAAAACCTATTACAGCTCCGATGAGTTCCTCCGGTATCATCTTTCTATCTTGGAGACTAGTGTGGTGCTGTGGTTAAGACGCTGGGCTATGATGGTGTTTCTCAATCTCAGCAACTTTAAGATGGGTGGACTTCAACTCCCAGAATTCCCCAGCCAGCACTGAAGTCCACCCATCTTAAAGTTGCTGAGATTGCAAAGCATTGTGCTAGGGCCTGGGAGACACAGATTTATATCCACTTCAGTTGTGGAAGTTTACAGGCTGACTTCAGGCCCATCAATATTTCCTAGGCCAACCTACTCACAAGGTTGCTTTGGGGTGTAAAATGGAAGGACGGTTTGCTGCCTATGCCTATGCCTTGAGCTGCTGGAAATAAATATGGCTTTTAAATCTGATGAAGAAATAAATACTTCACAATCACGCGGGCTAAGAATGTGTAATCAGGAAATCCAGTTTGCGATTCTGTGGCTAGCATTGTAAAATGGAACATGGTCTGCTTGTTTGTGGCTTAGCTTTTGTGGAATCCAAGCATTTCGTGGTCTATTCAGTGAACCATGGTTAAGCAGTAGCAGCGGTAGCTGAAAAAGAACTTTGCAGTGAGCAGCGTGTCTGGTATCCCAAATCAGCCCAGTTATTTTAGGAACTGGAGCAGAAAATCCAGTTTCTGGCTCTCATCTCCAGCAATTAAAATACAATAGTAACAAATTCAAGAACTAAGAATTTTCTGCCCTTGTTTTAGTCAAGCTGCCACCTCTCTATATATGAGTAAGGCTCACCCTGTCTGTGTAGAGCAGAGCTTTCCAAACTGTGTGTCGGGACACGTTAGTGTGTCGGCTGCAGTGTCTGGGTGTGTTGCGGCTGCTGCTGCCTCCGAGCCCTGCCAGGATTCCGCGCAGGTCCTAGTGCCTGCCTTGTGCTTGGCTGCCTCCGAGCCCTGCCAGGATTCCGCGCAGGTCCTAGTGCCTGCCTTGTTCCTGGCTGCCTCCGAGCCCTGCCAGGATTCCGCGCAGGTCCTAGTGCCTGCCTTGTGCCTGGCTGCCTCCGAGCCCTGCCAGGATTCCGCGCAGGTCCTAGTGCCTGCTGCCTCCGAGCCCTGCCAGGATTCCGTGCAGGTCCTAGTGCCTGCCTTGTGCCTGGCTGCCTCCGAGCCCTGCCAGGATTCTGCGCAGGTCCTAGTGCCTGCCTTGTGCCTGGCTGCCTCCGAGCCCTGCCAGGATTCTGCGCAGGTCCTAGTGCCTGCCTTGTGCCCTGCTGTAAGAGTGTGTCGTGAAATGATGCATGTCTAAAAAGTGTGTCACCAACATGAAAAGTTTGGAAAGCTCTGGTGTAGACTGTTTCTTTTCAGGAGAAAACCTTTTTGGAATTCTCCTCTCTACCAAGACAAACTCTTTTTATTCTCCTAAGTTTTTCAGCCTCGTTTGTCACCCAATGAAATTGGTTCTTTGTTGGGTTTTATTTGCTGACTGGATCTATTTCAACCTTCAAGGGTAGCAGGATACAGCTGTGCAGGTTGGGGATGATGGGAGTCATAATCCAAACCCAGCTGGAGGACATCAGACAAGGGAAGTCTCCTCTACCATCTTGTGCTAATTTGTTAAAAAATTTTTGCACACATACCATTGCAGTTTTTAAGGCGATGAATGCTTTAATAGGAGCCAGTTTGGTCTAGTGGTTAAGGTCCTGGGATAGAAACCAGGAGTCTGTGAGCTCTAGTCCCGCCTGAGGCATGAAAGCCAGCTGGGTGACCTTGGGCCAGTCCCTGTCAATCAGCCCTAGGAAGGAGCCAATGGCAAACCAGGAGACTGAGAGTTCTAGTCCCGCCTTAGGCATGAAAGCCGGCTGGGTGACTTGGGCCAGTCACTCTCTCTCAGCCCTAGGAAGGAACCAATGGCAAACCAGGAGACTGAGAGTTCTAGTCCCACCTGAGACATGAAAGCAGGCTGGGTGACCTTGGGCCAGTCACTGTCTCTCAGCCCTAGGAAGGAACCAATGGCAAACCAGGAGACTGAGAGTTCTAGTCCCGCCTTAGGCATGAAAGCCGGCTGGGTGACTTGGGCCAGTCACTCTCTCTCAGCCCTAGGAAGGAACCAATGGCAAATCAGGAGACTGAGAGTTCTAGTCCCACCTGAGACATGAAAGCAGGCTGGGTGACCTTGGGCCAGTCACTGTCTCTCAGCCCTAGGAATGAACCAATGGCAAACCAGGAGACTGAGAGTTCTAGTCCCGCCTTAGGCATGAAAGCCGGCTGGGTGACTTGGGCCAGTCACTCTCTCTCAGCCCTAGGAAGGAACCAATGGCAAACCAGGAGACTGAGAGTTCTAGTCCCACCTGAGACATGAAAGCAGGCTGGGTGACTTGGGCCAGTCACTCTCTCTCAGCCCTAGGAAGGAACCAATGGCAAACCAGGAGACTGAGAGTTCTAGTCCCACCTGAGACATGAAAGCAGGCTGGGTGACTTGGGCCAGTCCTGTCTCTCAGCCCAACTCACCTCACAGGGTTGCTGTTGTGGGGAAAATAGGAGGAGGAAGGAGTGTTAGGTATGTTCGCCGCTTTGAGTTATTTATAAAAATAATAAAGGCAGGATAGAAATAAAATAAAATAAAATAAAAAAATAATAGGAGTTCCATCTGTTGACTGCTGTTTGACTCCTCTCTTAAATTTGAACATTTCCAAATTAGAGATGTTTGTTTTTAATAGGTGATGCTAGATAAGTATAAGACCCAGTTTGGAAAACAAAGACATATTTGTATGTATAAATAAATAAGTAAATAAATAAATAAATAACTCAAAACAGCTCAGCTCTAGCACTGGAGTTAATTAAAGGATTGGGGTTTCTTTTAGAACTGATATTGCAATGAATCACTGGAGTTGATTAGAGACTTCCTAACATATGGTCAATCCCATTGCCAGATGCAATTTGTTTGGCCCTGAAGATTTAAAATTATTCAAAATAAACAGTGATTCCTTGATCACGTTTCTTTCAGTCTCAAAACTACAATGTGTCTTACTCAGTTGCAGATCAGTTTGTAATTCAAAGAACAAGTAGTCTGTATGAAAGGTGAATTAACTATTTTGGCTCAGTCTTCCCCAACATGGGTTTCAACCAGCAACATTCTTTGGAGAGAGGATGGGGGGGGGGGCAGAACTGAAATTTGAGACAGATAGAAGCATGGTCAGGGAATAATTATTTACTTTGAATGAATCTCCAGGCCAGATAGATGACAACCGAGGATACTGAAAGAGAATTGATAAAGTGCCAGACAGCCAGACAGGGACAAATGCCCTTTTCTTCAAAAGGGGGGGAAAGGAGGACACAAGGAATTATAGACTGGACTATAATCAGGCAGGACAAGCCAGGGTATATAAACAGAGAGCAAGTTCCACTCCCTTTTTGTACTGAAGATGTTGCCTAGCCTGGCAATGAAACGTCTGCAAGAAAACAACAAGGCTCAGAGAGCACCATGGACTCCACAATTATAGACTTGTTAGTCTGACACTAATACCTGGGACGATTCCAATGTGGAACATAAGGAGTTTGTTTTCAAGATGCTTGCAGATCAATGTGGCGATGGCTTTGTCAAGAGAAGGTCTTGCCAGACTAACATTATCTCATCCTTTTTAAAATTAAGTAACTTTTGCAGTAGATTTTGGGATGCTGTAGATTTAAAATAGACTTATTCCAGCAAAACATTTGACAAAGTATCTATGATATTGTGATGACCATGATAGATAAGTGTGATTGGATGGCATAGAAACATATCTGGGCAGTCCTACTCTTCAATAATGAGTTGGATGAAGAGGGAGAGGGAATATTTATTAAATTTTCAGATGGCACAAATTTGGAGGGATAGCTAATAACTACAAAGACAGTAATAAAACTCAAAACCACCTTGATAGATGAGAGAAATGAGTGGAAAATAACAGCACAAAATTCAACAGAAACAAAAGAACAACAATAACATCTTTATTATGCTCTTAGTCCAGAACAGAAATTGTATTACAAGCCTTAAAATATAATAACATTAATAAACTTGATAAATGTCAGCTCCTACTTCCTCAACCACTGCTTCTCAACCATGGCAACTTGAAGACATCTGGACTTCAACTCCCAGAATTCCCCAGCCAGCATGAATATAGAATGTGTCTGTATGACCTGGGAAATTAGTTAATAAAAGCTGAATTAGCCTCAGCTGAGAATCAGTATGAAGCTTGCAGCGTAAAAAGATGTATTTGATTTTGTCTCATCTTCTCTGCTTTGTTGGGACAGAATTTCTGGGAAGTGGAAATCATTTAGGAAATAGAAGTCAACTTCACAAATATAGAATGGGGATTATCTGGCTTGGCAATAATATTTGTGAAAAAGATCTTGGAAAATTTGTTGATCACAACCTGAATATGAGTCAGCAGTGTGGTGGGGCTGCAAAACCACTTTTAATAGTGTTAACATTATTAACATTAATATTAATCAACAGTATTAATTTCCAAATTGTATGAAATAATAGCTCCACTCTTGGTAAGACCCATCTCAATGTGGTGTCCAGTTCTGGGTACTTTATTTTAGGAAAAATTCACGCAAAGTAAAATAGGTCTAAAGAAGGCAGTGGGGATGATCAGGGGGCTAGAAATTAGTTCTATGATGAAAATTGAGAGTATTTAGTTTTGAGAGAAGAAGTAGGAAGGAAATATGACAGCCTTGTTCAAAAAGCTGAAAGGATGTCACATTGAGAAGTCTTGACCTCCTTCCATCATCCCACTTTGCAGGATGCGGGATAATAATTTCAGCTACAGGAAGGCAGATTCTAATTTAATTTTACAGAAAATTTGCAAACAGAGAAGAGCTGTTTGGCAGTGGAACTAATTAACCACAGAAGTGATGGGCTCCTCCTTATTGGATGTGTCCAGAAAGAGTCTGAACTGCCATTGGTTTGGGATGCTGTACTTGTGGGTTCTACACCGAGCAGAAGAGTGAACTAGGTACCCTCAATGGACCTTTCCAACTTTACTGTTCCATGTTTCTCTTTCTCATATGTAGAGGTATACACATGAACCTGGCTCACACGGTTTGCAAATCCTAACAGTTTGGATGTAGTATATCATGCAAACCTGCCACTGTGATTTGCCAGCTGTCAATTATAGGTTAGGGCAGTGTTTTTCAAACTTGGCAACTTTAAGTTGTGTGGACTTCAACTCCCATGTTACACGCTGGCTGGGGAATTTTGGGAGTTGAAGTCTACACAATTTAAAGTTGCCAAGTTTGAAAAACACTGGGTGAGGGTATTGTGTAAACCTAGCCAATGGTGATTTCTTCAGTAAGCCACAGTTAAAATACTGGCTTATGATATGTGAACAGTGTGAATGGATCATCTACAATTGCCTGGACTGACGGTGTAAATTCTAGCCTTGGGACTAACATCGTTTTCATTGGCATTGGAGCCCAACTTCTTGGCTGCTGACCCAACATCCTTGGAAGGTTGCTAGGAAACCAGATGCTCCTGCTGGGTATAAAAAAAAAGGAGAAGGAAAAACAAGAAGCGAGCGTTCTTTCATTTGTCACTTCTTTCCTGTGGTGGAAAATGAGCTCTAAGATGATGACTACAAGTTGTGTCCTTGTTATAAACAAGTTTTCTGGCTTTTGTAAAACTAATTACATGTCAAGGGAAAATAATGGGTCACTTAGAGATCAAAACCCAATCTTTACTTATCTTAGTGGTCTTTATTTTTACCCCAACTTCAGCCAGTTTGTACTCTTGGTTTTCTTTGTTTTCCTGCCCCTTTTCCTTCTTACCCCCAGTTTATCTGGATTGGCAATAGGATTATTAATCCATTTTGCTTGGAATGTTTGCATACATTCAATAAAGCTGGCTGTGTAATGGGGGTGACCTTAGATCCAAAGCTGCTAAATCTATTTTGAGTAGCAAAGTGGATGTGGTATTAATGGCTCCAGCTAAACCCATCCTTATTAGGGGTGGAAAAATCAAATAATGAACTGGGCGACAAGTCACTCCAGCTTGGCACCTTAACTGGATCTAGGAGCTCAAATGTGCCAGACCACTGGGATGAACTACAGCAGTTATCTCCTAAAGACATAACTGTGATCCCTGCAATTTCATAATAGTAGTGGTGTCCTTTTGCTGGTAAACTGGTAAACTTGGCATTTATACTGCAGCATCTCCCTTTAGCGAGGGCTGTTTTATTGCCAGAAACAAATTCAGGTCAGTCGCTGAAGGTATAATTAACACAAGGCCCATCATTACATCCAACTATGGGAGTTTCAGAAGGAAACAAGAAAGAGGAAAAAAAAAGAATAGGGTGGCAGAGGAGAAAGAAGAGGATATCTTATCCACTTGCAGTTTTGGTTGGACTCGTGATTGGCCCCCTAGCCTATTGCTCAGCATCATCTTTAAGTCTCCAACTGATTATTCCTAAATGGAATAGAGGCCTTGACATTAAAAAAATAGGTATTTTCTCTGGGTTAGTCTGTTCAGCAAAGACTTGGTGTTTGATTTATCCATGACAATTTGCATTGAAAAAGACTCTCCGTGATCCTGGCTGCTATCATCTACCGCAGTGTTTCTCAACCTTGGCAACTTTAAGATAGGTGGACTTCAACTCCCAGAATTCTCCAGCCAGCATACCACCTATCTTAAAGTTGCCAAGGCTGAGAAATGCTGATCTACAGTAAATAGCAGACAAGATGGGTCAAGGATTGTTTGATTTGGCCCAACCCAGCTTTGTGCATCTCCAGTGTTAGATTAAGGCTCTTCTCTTGCATAGTCCCTGTGTTGCAAACATTATCCAGAATACCGGATGGACTTCTTTCTGGGAATTCACATTTTCATTACATCCCAGGATGAATGACCACCTCCTATGCTTTCTCCCCTCCCCATGGTTTTCCGTAGGATTTCTTTGCTAGGTTCCCACTTTTATTTCTGTTAGCACTGCTGATGGACCCTGTAGCTCCTATGTTTCATGTCCAGGTATTAGAACCTTTATCCGAGATGTATCCAAGTAGCTGTCCTAGTTTCTAATCTCTCTCGGCCTGTTTGTATTAATTCTCTTCACTCTCCAGTGTTCCAAAACACTTCCCAATTTACTGTCATCTGCCAAATTCATTAACACGTTGTTTACACTCTCTCCCAGGGTCATTAATGAAGGTATTAAATAAGAGCAGGCCAAACCCAGCTCCCCACAACACCCCATAAATGCTTTCCCCTGTTTCTAATTACCTTTGTTTATGACCCTTCAGATGGCTCTCAATCCACAGGGTGCTCATCAAGTGATTGGAATTAATTTTTCAAGGAAGGCTTTGCGCAACATAGTAGTGATTAGCTGGCTGATTCCGGTTATACTGCTAATAGAAGGTTGTCTCTTTCATGGCTGCCCCTCCCCTCCTGTGATTTGCCAGCTGTTTCTTCCTGGAAATCTGGTGTAACAGGAACTGCTTCAGACTAGATTTCAAATTAATACTGTGCTGCAACTTGCCCTCTGGTTTCAGAGGCAGTTTTCTTTCCCTGGGGAAGGGACTTCTGGTTTTTTCCAACTCCTTGTCAGCGTGCTTTCAAGGGTCTATGGATAATGCCGTTTCTTGGTTGAGCTTGGATTCTTGTTGCCATTGTACAGAATATATGAAGCTCAGGGATGGAGTGTTGAGGGGGAGAAGTCCTTTGAGCTTGCTTTGAGTTGAAGATGTCACCCGGATGTGTAATCAAATGTCTGCAAATGAAAAACCAAGCCCAGAGGACTCCCAGAACCCACATTGCTGTATTGTCCCCGGAGAATGGAGGTTGCTCTTGCTCCCCCCACCCCCTCCATTGATCTGCAGCCTCCCTGGTGGCCCACTCTTCTCTATCTGAAAAGCTCTTTCATAACACCATTCCTTGGGATTTAATGGAAGTATGAGAATCTAGAAAAGCTGCTGAATTTTGGAGCAATGAGCGTACGAATGGTATTAACAACAACAACAACAACAAATTATTAAACTTGTATGCTGCCCAACTCTGGGTGGCTCACAGCAATCAAACAAAATCGATCAAAGTTCAAGATCAAGGATGGTAAGCACGGCAGAGCAGACGGGATGAAGCGAGGGGTCTCGCTCTCCCTCGCCAAAGGCCTGGGTGAAGATCCAGGTCTTCCCAGCTCTTCTAAACATGTTAGAGCAGTTGCAGACACCCCTTGACCAGGTTGTATCTAAGGCCAGTGCAGGAATCCAACATTCCACCAACAGAAGTTGTATTCTTTTTTTCCCCACTTTGGAAGGAAAAAAAAAAGCATACTGGGAGCCATTTTGTTCTGAAACCATTAGGTCTGTGACTGATCTGTTCAGGCAGGTTGTATGAATAGAGCCATATAGCTACCAGCATGGGCAGCAAACCACACACAGATATCTTAGGTATATGGAAACAGCTGCTTTGGGCAGTGGATCAAGTGGGATCTTAACCCTCATTTACCACCATCTCAGTCTGCTTGTTCGTTGTACCTGCTTGTTCTGTTCAAGTGATGAAGATTTATTTATTTATTTTTATTTATTATTTGGATTTATCCCCGCCCATCTCTACCATGGCAGACTCTGGGCGGTTTACAATCAGAATATAAAAGAGAAAACCTAGACATTTAAAACTACTATAAAAATAAAAAAATAAAAATCCAGAAGATGGTCTGTTCTTAAAAGGAGGAAACCACTAAACCAACCACCCCCAGGAGGAACTATCCTTTCCTTCACTCCAGGCAAGGCGGCATCAAGATGAGAAAAGGGAGTCTTGTCAGGGAGCAAGCTGATCAAATGTTCATCTGGATTTGTGTCAGGGAAAGCAAAATGGCTTTTAGTGAAAAGAAAAAAAAAGCTACCGACGGCCACATGTGGGAAAAGGACATAACTTACCTGCAAACAGTTGAGTTGGCTTTTGTGCTGTGCTTCAACCAGTTTTAGTTTCTCTTCACCAAACGTCTTTCTGAGCTATCATGCTAGATAACCAGCTAGATCTCCCTTTTCCACCCCCTCTAACGTATAGTAAAGAGCTTGAGATACGAAACACACAGAATTAACATCTCAAATCTCCAGTGCTTTGGACATTGCAGCATTGGCATTTGCCTCCTATGGGACATGGTTTCAAGGCTTCAATTGGCCTTGTTTTAAATAATCATTACCATAAATGTAAGACACAAAACAAAAACATCCCATTGGTTGCAATGTGTGCATGGGTATTTGATTAATTCCTCCTCTTAAACCCTCAGAAATGTTCCTTCATCCTGCAGAGAAGTACTGTACCTTTGAGAATCAGTGATATACCTTTAACATCAGGGTTGAAAATGCTTAACAGACAGAACTAGCAAATTCATTGTTACATTCAGGTCTGAGCTAATGAACTGCAGAATACCATGGAGAGCACATTATTGTTTACCTATATTTGTTGCATTGTGTAAGTCAAAAATCCTCTGTGCTCAGCTTCATTCTTTGGCAGCATTATTTTCCTTAGAGTTCTTTTTAAAAATCCAAAGAAATACATACCAAATTAGGACAGATAAACCCCCTTTTAAAAATGTACGATGTGGTTGAGGGATCTCCTCCAGCTCTGTTTAACTTTAAAGATGTCTGGCATGCATATGGGTTCTTTGCAGAAAGACCTATTCCCTTATCCGGCTCTTCTTAGAATGATCATGTGTCCTGCAGCACTGCTGTTAAGTGCACTGGAAGATAACCTTCAGTCACTTTGTACATTTTTTTTTTAAAAAAGTGAGATTACTTTCCCAGCCCCTCTGGATATTGTTCTGGAGGAAAGGACAGACACTATCCAGACTGCATGTACAGCACCAAGGACTGTGCTGGGGTGAAATGCTCAAATCCACTTCTAGAGGAATTTGGACCACAATTCTTCTACATCTGTAGTAGAGATTTCCCTTCAAATGCAAATAAGAATTTCTGAGAAGCAATGTTTGTCAAAATTGAGGGAGAGAGTGTGTGTAAAAGTGTCAGATCACTCACTGCTACCCCTCCACCCATTCCTACCATCTCAAGTTTGCTCAGCTTCTCTCTAACTGCTCTGCATAACTAAAGCCTGTCTTTCTAGCTTGGCACCAAGTTCCTTTGGGAAGTCACAATGTCTCAATTGCAATATGAAGGCAATAATATTAGCCTCAGCACTTTTGTAAAGATTGCTGAGATCGTATGTATGTGAAGTAAAGTACTTTAAGTGGTCTAAATAAAGCACTATGGGCTGGATTGGGGGAGATCATGCTCTGCATTGGTTCAGAAACGGGACCAGAAATATACCGGTAAGTTTTCTTGGGCCAAAGATCACTCCTCTCTCTCGTACACTGCATGCTGCTTCAAGTCCTACCACAAATGTTCTATGAAGTATTCATTATTTTTGTCTGTGCTTCTTTTTATGTTCAAAATTCCCAGGAAGATCAGGAGATTGCTCTTTAAATTAAGGAAAACCTGGGGAAACCCCCAAACAACAACTTCACAGCGTTATTCCAACGTCTTTGTTTTTGTGGTCTGTGAAGTGGCAGACTCAATGGGTATTTTAAGCCATGTCTAACTTCCTATCTCGAAAATGAAGCAGGGCCCAAAAGCCCTAGAAATAAAACAGACACTAAAAATATAAAACGAAATAAGATATGCAGTAATTCTTGAATTTCTAGAATGAAATAGAATTAACCTTGATGTATGTGCAGAGTAAATAACACATTCCAACTCTCAAACAGAGAAGGCTTGGGCAACGCAAGAGGTCTTTCAGGGACTTATAATATGCCATGTTTTTACCTCCTGAAACTAAAAGGGAGAGCATTCCAAAGAATGAACACCATACTGAAGAGGGCCTTCCTTCAAATAACTTCCAGATGACCTTCTGCATCTTGAGGTACCACTAGAAAAACTCCTTTGAAGATGTTAGCAATTGTGCAGGTTCATATACAAATTTGACTCTAGTGATGGTACATCTACCATGTTCCCATTCTTAAGATTTGTCTTCTGGATGTACTGGGAAGGAAGATGATCTATGGTCCTCTCGATGTTGTTCAGCTCCCAGCAGTTTGGCTAACGGTTAGGTATCAAGCAAGTTTGTGAAGGCTACGAGTTCCCCACTCCTACTATGTTAACAATCTATTTCATTAAAACAAACAAGACCAAACTGCACCCTCAATAAGGGGATAGTGATTTATCAGGCGTGGGTAGCAAAAATTGAGGACAGTGGCGTGAATGTGATGTACTTACTCAAATGGCTGTCCTGCAAAGGATGGAGAAACGAAAGCAGATGAAAGCCATCAACGCATAGCCAAGGCTCAGATAAAATCCAGAAGATTTCATGGACAGCAAATTGGAACAGACACAAAGGACAAAGGACAACTGGTCTAATGAGATGTATTTCAATGTGAAAGACAATCATTTCAACTTTAGTAGTTATTCCTTAACATCAGCACATCCAAGTTTCATGCCTATGATTGTTATTCTTCTTTTGGCGGGAGGGGGTGATATATTTTCTTTTTTGCTTTACAATTTATTTATTTATTCAATTTATATAGCCGCCCATCTCTAGGCTGACCATATTTCCTTGAGAAAAAAACGGGACATTGGGATGGCAAAAATGGGACGGGGTTAAACTTATGTAATATTCCGTATTCATGAAAAAGTAAGACGATAAAATTTTTTTAAAAGAGTTTTTAAGATCCATTTGCTGGTCCTTAAACAGATTACTGTATATATAAAAAGATTTTTGTTTTCATTAAAATGAAAAAGTTTTATTACCTGAACATATTGAGCTAACTATTATTCTTCAGTGACAGAACTCATACAAAAATTTAGGTAGATGTAGAGGGGGACTATTTGACAGGAGGCGAATGGGGAAAGCACAGCTCACGGGCTTTGTAACCTCACGGATCGCAGGAAGGAGGGGAGGGGGGAGAGAAGAGAGGCAGGGAAGGGAGGATTCAAAAACTCCACGCCCGGCGAGGCTTCTCTTCCTTCTGCCTTCCTTCCTCCTCCTCCTGCTTTTTTTTCTCCCTCTTTCTCTCTCTCCCACAATCCCAAACGAAAGACTCTCTCTTGCCGAGCTGGAGAAATAATCAGTTTCACTCTTGAAAAAAGGGGGCGGGATCACATCCCGAAACAGAGAGCAGAGAGCAACCAGCTAAGAGCAGAGCAGAGGCGGTGGCAAAGATCTCTCTCCCCGTCTCTTTCTGTCTCCCTCCTTCTCTCTCTCCGCCTTCCTTGCCCCTCTCTAGTCTCACCCAACATCAGGCACCTCAATCAAGCACTTTTAAAATGATAATTGCATCTTGGCTGAATCAATCTTGCCATGCCTGACATTTTGCTAATTTTTTTAAAAAACAGGACAAAATTGACATTTATATTAAAATGACGGGACGGTCGGGAAATGTGAAAAAAACGGTACTGTCCCATTTAAAATGATACGTATGGTCAGCCTACCCATCTCAGACCAGTGACTCTGGGCGGCTAACAATATTTATTTATTATTTTTATTTATTATTTAGATTTATCCCCGCCCATCTCTGCCATGGCAGACTCTGGGCGGTTTACAATCAAAACATAAACAATAAAACCTAGACATTTAAAACTACTATAAAATATCAACTACTATAAAAATATAGGAACAAGGCAAGGCGGCAGAGCCAGGTCTTCAAGGACTTCCTAAAGGCTAGGAGCGAGGGTGCCAGTCTCACCTCAGGGGGCAAGTTATCCCACAGGGCGGGTGCTACTACAGAGAAGGCACGTAACAATAATATGTTACATGGCTGTCCTATCTGGAGATTGGCAGGCAGGGATGCATATTCATATTCATATTCTCTCTCTCTCTCTCTCGTCCAGACTGAGTCAGGAAAAGCTTATAATCTGATCTGGTGCTACATAACATTTAAGGGTTGCTGATGATGGTTGTGGCTCACCTAAGCTACTACCAAATTTCTCCAAAGGATTTCTGGGAAGTCGTTCTCCAGGGTGAGCTAGCAACTAGTGGCAAAGAGATCCCATTCTAGAATTCCCAAGATCCTGGTTGGGGAAGCTTTACAAGTTCAAGTGGGTCCAATGCACATCAAGGCCTGAAGCTCTGAAACAGGAGTGAAGCTGGAGAAATGTCAGCAGTGCCACGAGCTGCGGCTAGATGTCCCCCTTGCGTCTTCAAAAGAGTTGGCGGCCAGATTTCCTCTCCTCCCTCCTTCCTGCTTTCACTGATAGAGACGCTGGGAAGGAAAAGAGGATGCTTCTGTTGTGTTCAGGCCCCTTAAATGCATAATATGTTTATTCCTTCTTCCACAATAAATTCCAGCTCCAAGGATGTGCTCTCAGTGACCGTTCAATACAGTTATTAAAATGATTATAATATAAACAGATGAGAGGGTAGGGCTGTGATTACTCCGAGATAACAACTTGGAGATCTATCGGTTCCATAATTGGGACTTGGTGCTTGGGAATGCCTGGCATGAATATGTGCCAAGCTAAAGGTGCCAGAGACCAGAACCCAATGGGGCTTGGATTCTGGATACCCTTTGGGTTTAAAGCCATGCAAAACATTGTGGAAGTCCATGCAGTAGACTGGCATTCAGGGGCTGGGTTTGTGCTGGAGCTGCCCCTGGGGCAGAGAAGCAGAAGGCAAGAGATGGAATATCTTGTGGTGGTTGTTTTTAAGAGAATGTCATCCTTTGTTTGTGTTGACAATATCCCCCAAATGGAACGAAGCTTGTAAATCAAAGAGATGCTGTGGAGGCAGCTGCTGCAGCTTCAGAAATAAGCTGCACTTGAGTAGGATGTTTAGATTGCCAAGTTTTGCCTCTGTTCCTGTTCTTCTGCCTGTAGTTGCAGAGGGAACTTGATAAACAGAGAGAAGGGAAGGTGGTAAAGATGCTTTCTCAGCTTTATTTTGGCGGGGAGGGCAGTTGTTTTGCATGCCAAGTTGTTCTCTAAAAGCAGAGGAGCAGGCCCTTTAAAAAGTTGGCAACCTGATTCCTTTTTGGTAGTGGGGGGTTGTTTTGTTTTCAAAAGGAACTGAGCTGATCAGAAGCAATGGAGTTGAAAATGGAATCTCTGCAGGCGTGACATATTCATGAGAGGGTGAGAAAAACTTGAATGTAATTCCCTCTTTTATGCACAGGGTTAGCTGGGTTTTATATCTGGCTCTTCCAGTGCCAAAAAAGATGGCTGGAAAAGAGATTTCACACTTCTGGGAGACCAGGAACATTGCAATCTGGGGACAAACAGGGTGCTTTCCTTTTCTGCTTCTTTGAACCCTTTACCTGAATGTCTTGCTTTCGTTTTCAGTCTTCAGAACTTCTCAATGTTGGGATATCTGCTTTGGAGTTCATCCTGGCTTGTACCACAAGACTTGTACCGCTGTCTCTCCCACACACACATATTAATTTACCTGAACAGTCCTTCCATTTTGTATAACCTGTGGGGATTGCTAATGGCGGAGAGAGCCCATTCAGACTTTTTCTCTAGCTCAATCAAATCTTGAAGGCGCCAGTTTACTTTTATTGATCAGTAGGTTCCTGACAAGGTTTGCCACAAGAACACAGCAGCAAGATCATCTGCTATTTTTTTTTAAAAAAAGACTCTGAAAGTGAGAGAGACAGAGACCTTTAAGAAGAGAGAGAGAGAGAGAGAGAGAGAGAGAGAGAGAGAGAGAGAGAGAGAGAGAGAGAGAGAGAGAGCGCTCTTAAAAGCTTCCACACAAATGCACTGAAAACAGTGGTAAAGAAGCTAGTAGGTAATTATTTAGTTGAAATGACCCAAGTGACATTTTTCATGGCTGCCAAACATACCAGCAAGGTGCCTACTGTTTCAGCCATTAAAACGTTCTCCATGTCCTTTCCAGACATTTTTAACTGGATTGTCACAGACTGGTCAAAGCCTTGGGAGGAAGATTATAATCTGGAGAGGGATCAGATTAGATTTTTAAAAAACTAAACTATTTTCTAATGCCAGGTCAGAGATTAGGAGGCCATAGTTTAGCATGCTGTGGGAAGTGATTTCAGAGGGATACCTCCACTTTGATTGGCCATGTAGACCTTGGAAGTTTAAACCCATATTACTGAGGCTTAAACTATTCTTTCCCAACGTGTTGCCCTCCATAATGATTGGATGCACCTCCCATCATCCAACGCACACTGTTTTCTGAAGTACCTATTTAATCAGTTGCATGGAACAGTGTTGTCAGGGATTTATGGAGACAGCTTATATATAGAAATGCAGATTAGATTCACATATTGTGCTATGAGTTATAGTGGCCACCAAGAGGCAGTATGTGACTGGTTCCATCCCTATTGGGGCTCCTCAGACATACATAGAGTAACCAGGTTTTATTCAATGGGGCTCAAACCCTCTACTGGGAATTGAACCCATGGACCACTGTATTTTAGATGACTGTATATATTGCATTAGCTTTAGGAGCTATCTAGATCCTGGTGCTCAGTGGGGTTGCAGGAAATTATATATAGAATCTAACAGAATGGTATATATAGTCCACCTTTCCTTAAGCCAGAGCTTTCCAAACTTTTCATGTTGGTGACACACTTTTTAGACATGCATCATTTTGCGACACACTCTTACAGCAGGGCATCATTTCGCGACACACTCTTACAGCAGGGCACAAGGCAGGCACTAGGACCTACGCGGAATCACAGCAGGTTTGGAGGCAGCAAGGCACAAGGCAGGCACTAGGACCTGTGCAGAATCACAGCAGGTTTGGAGGCAGCAAGGCACAAGGCAGGCACTAGGACCTGCGCAGAATCACAGCAGGTTTGGAGGCAGCAAGGCACAAGGCAGGCACTAGGACCTGCGCAGAATCACAGCAGGTTTGGAGGCAGCAGGGCACAAGGCAGGCACTTGGACCTGCGCGGAATCACAGCAGGTTTGGAGGCAGCAGGGCACAAGGCAGGCACTAGGACCTGCGCGGAATCACAGCAGGTTTGGAGGCAGCAAGGCACAAGGCAGGCACTAGGACCTGCGCGGAATCCCAGCAGGTTTGGAGGCAGCAAGGCACAAGGCAGGCACTAGGACCTGTGTGGAATCCTGGCAGGGCTCAGAGGCAGCAGCAGCCATGACACACCCAGACTCTGCAGCCGACACACTAATGTGTTATGACACACAGTTTGGAAAGCTCTGCCTTAAGCTCTCAGACAGATCCATCCATCCACCCACCCACCCACCCATCCATCAATCTTATTTCTATCTCAAAAGCTCATGCTTTGTTGTATAATTGCATCCTTTGTTCTGATGTATCTGTATGTCTCCATCTCCACACACATACAGTACATACATACCCATATATACATACATATACATGCATACAGTACATACATACATACATATACACACAGAGAGAAGTTACGTTATGCCCTTGTGTACAAGGTTTTACATGAATTTCATTGTGTAAAAATAAATTATCTGCCCCTCCGAGAGAGATTGGAAATCATATACAACTTCATCCATAAGGGTATGACATACTGTAACATCTGCATCTCTCTCTGACTGAGAGCTTAAGGAAAGTGGACTGTATATACCATTCTGATAGAGTATATATTGTGCTAGAATCATTTATTTTTATTTTTATTTATTTTCTATCCCGCCTTTATTGTTTTTTTTTATAAATAACTCAAGGCGGCGAACATACCTAATACTCCTCCCTCCTCCTATTTTCCCCACAACAACAACCCTGTGAGGTGAATTGGGCTGAGAGAGAGTGACTGGGATCAGTGTAATGTGTGTATCCAACTATTGTGGTTTTAAAACCATGGTTTATGGCTTGGCATGTGCAAACCTAGCCAGTTGTGGCTTAGCCATCAAACCATGATTACATTAAGAGTGGCTTAGTCTGATGTAAGGACCAGGTCATAGGCAGAAGCAAAGAAAAATGATCTACCATTGGTTTTATCTACCATTGTATCGTCTGTATCGAATTTATATCAGCAAAAACTGTGGCTAGTTTTATTGAGAAAAGAAAAGAAGATCATTCAGAGGACGATGGATGATCTCTTGTCCACAGTTTCAGGGTTGAAGTCTTGCCGCAAGCAGAAATCTTGCACATCAGGGGAAAACACCGGGGTTCCTTTCTCTCTTTCATCGGTAAGGATTTTCCAGACATGGAAAGGTACTTTCAAACAATAAAACCCCACTATATTCTGTAGTTGATGTTGTCTCATGAGTACTCTACTGCATGGACTTCCACAATGTTTTGAATGGCTTTAAACCCAAAGAGTATCCAGAATCCGAGCCCCATTGGGTTCAGGTCTCTGGCACCTTTAGCTTGCACATATTCATGCGCTGTGAAACATGGCCGCCCTTGTCACATCTTCAGGTTCAAATATTGCATTTTGACATATGTATTTATCCTGCTTTATTTATTAACTATATTTGCATGCTGCCGTTATTTCCCACAGACTTTTGGTGGCGTATGTTAAAATCAGAATGCATTACGCTAGATCAACCTAACAAATTAACCAATAGCTTGTATAAAATCACATCAGTAATAAAATCAAAACTAATATAAATCAGCATCCAAGGAGCAGATGTTAACCCCCCCCCCAATGCCCTTCTGAATAGCTTCATTTTTACAGCCTTCCTGAAGGTGTTTCCCAGATCTCCAGCTTCCAAAGGTTGGTGCTGTTACTGAGAAACACTTATTTCTTCTTCTCTCTTGAATCTTCTGCAGGGGAAGCATCCTCAGCATTTGATTGTAAACCACCCAGAGTTGCTTGCCAAGATGGGCGGTGAAGAAATGTGGTAAATAAATAAATATCCACATGGCATGTGCATACAGAAGGGACAGGATCCACTTGGAACCCAAAGCTCGAGCCATGTAGACCTTTCATAGTCAAAACCGGCACTTAAAACGATACCCAGAAGCCTATTGCATGGTCGTATTCCCGTACAGCAGGGGGCGCGATGGCTCAGTGGTTAAGACGCCAGGCTTGTCGATCGGAAGGTCGGAGGTTCGAGACCCGAGCGCCGCGTGACGGAGTGAGCTCCCGCACTCGCCCCAGCTCTTGCCAACCTAGCAATTCGAAAGCATGCAAATGCAAGTAGATGAGTAGGTACCACTTCCGTGGGATGGAAACAGCTTTCCGCACGTGTCATGCCAGCCACATGACCGCAGAAGAGTCTTCGGACAGCGCTGGCTCTTCGGCTAAGAAACGGAGATGAGCACCGGCCCCTAGAGTCGGACACGACTGTGCAGGGGAAAACCTTTACCTTTTTTTACCTATTCCCGTACAGCACTACGTTGCAGTTACGTAACCATAGTTGATTGCATTAACCATGTGGTTGGGTCCTAGTGCATATTAAAGCATAACTTATGCTTTATAAATCACACTGGTTAGATTCATGCTATCCACTGCATCAAACAAAACAGATTTTAGCTTTTGTGTGTTCATCAATCTCGGATGATAGATAACAATAACTGTACCAAAAACTAAGAACACGATGCCTTAATGTGCTTCGTGAGCCAGACCCATCAAGATAATGGGGCTGGTTTGGTTTTATTTAGTGTGTTGCGTAACAAAGTCATTGTGGGTTTCTAAACATGATTGATGGGTAACTGTGTAATGCTTTGTCAGCATATCACTACTGGTGTTATTATGTAGTTATATATATTTCTTTGTAGTTCTTTAGTTTATATATATATATATATACACACACACACACACATGAATGAAATGTACCTTGGCGCATTTGTATTTGTGTAAAAGTATGAATGGACATAAGGGTACAGGAGACCCACTCAAAGCAGACCACTGCTTTCCTGGAATAAGCTCACGTTTTACTAATGGTTGCCATACATTTTCTTCAAAGACATCTCTGTGCTCTTCTCAGCTGGGTAAACTAATGATCTGATTCAGATCATTAACTACCTTCTTGCAATCATTTCTCCCTCTCCTTTACCCTCCTAAATATGTCTGATCTACCCTACAGGCTTGTTGTAAACATCAGAATGAGATAATGGCTGTCTTCACACCTAACCTATGATTAATCTAACTGAGGTTTCTTTTTTTTACAGTAGTTTGCTCAATTTTTAATCCAAAGTTCTGGATTTGCATAGCACAACAAACCAAAAATGAATCATACAAGTTGGGGTTATCCAACACACAAAGCAAAATGTGGTTCATTGTGTTATGCAAATGCACCCAAAGTGAATACTTTGACTATCTGGTAACATGAAGCTAACACTTAATGTTTTTAGCTCATCGGAGGGACATTGTGAAGCCGTATAAAATTCATTGTTTTCATTATTGTCCCATCCCATTTTTATGAGCCAACCCAATCCTAAGAATGCTACTTAGCTGCAAGTCCCACTGAATTCCTTGGGGGCCTAACTCCTAGGCCACTAGGTCTAGGGAGGCAATCTTGGAATATTTGCAGGACATTATTTATCATTTCTGCTGTTGTTCCTACTATGGCAGTACTTTCCAAACTGACGCCGTTGGCGACACACCAATGGTGGCAGTTGTGGCGGCGTGGGGGTGTGTATGGCAGCGGCGGCAGCGGCAGCCTCGTGTTTTCCGCTAAAACGTGGAAGCGCCGCTGCCATGCCGCTGCTGTCATTGCTGCCGCCACCGCCGTGCACACCGCCGCCGCCGTGTGCGCCCCCCGCTTCCGGGTTGTGTTGCGACACACTAAAGTGTCGCGACACACAGTTTGGAAAGCTATGTACTATGGGTTGCTTTGAGAAATTGGTTGTTGGGAAGGCAGTTAATAAAAAAAACCCTTTTTAACTGGGCACATAGTTAAGTGCACTAAGATCAATGGGCACTTAATCATTTGTTGCGTTGTGGCCATGGAGATAAGTAGGCCGCTCAACCAAATGTTCAGTCTTTATCTTATCCATCTTCAGACTCATGGTTGCTTATCCTATGAAAATGAACTGAAAGGTTGCCCTGTCCTTCTATACGACCATTGATTATTGATTAGATATGAACCTATATGTGGATTTCCTGCATCTCCGGCACATTGCTTTTCTATAAGACAGAGTCATTCTCTGCTGATACTTCTTCCTTAAGAGGCGGTGGTTTGGATGATGGCGTATAAAAAGTGATGAATCTATTTTTAAATTTCACTGGTCTCAGGATCCCCATACAATCAATGTTATGGCTCCATCCATATTGTCTCAAGATCTAATTATTAGTTTACTTGGCCCCATTGTTGTGTCAATTAAAGGAGCACATGGTGGCTGGTGTCCTTTTAAGCTCTGATCATCTATTTGCTTCCTAAATTTTAGATGAGTCACTCTTTGTTATGTGCCAGAGAAAGCTTGACCTATGGAGACAGACAGAAACCAACTTGGTACATTCCAAGTCCAGAACAGCAATATTGTAAGATTGTTTCCTGCTGTCTGGAAAAATACCTGCAGTGTGGGGCAGATGGCAGTCATTACCCCTCCTACTCATTCCCTTTAAACCCTTTCATTCTTTCTCTTGCTTGCTCTTCTAGAAAGGGTCGGGGCTGAAGTATAAAGGTAAAGGTTCCCCCCCCCCCCCGCACATTTGTGCAGTCGTGTCCGACTCTAGGGGCCGGTGCTCATCTCCGTTTGTTAGCCGAAGAGCCAGCGCTGTCCGAAGACGCTTTCACGGTCATGTGGCCGCGTGACGCGTGCGGAACGCTGTTACCTTCCCACCAAAGTGGTACCTATTCATCTACTTGCATTTGCATGCTTTCGAATTGCTAGGTTGGCAAGAGCTGGGGCGAGTGCGGGAGCTCACTCCGTCACGCGGGGCTAGGGATTCGAACCTCCGAACTTGCGATCTTCCGATCGACAAGCCTGGCGTCTTACCCACTGAACCACCACGCCCCCTCGGCTGAAGTATACAAACCACTGAAAGCAATATACTGAGCCGAACTAAACTAAAATCAAACAGAATAGAACCCTGGACAAGGCTCTTATTCAGGGAAATCAATTCTCAAGGCAGTCTGATTGATTTATAAGCATACTTTTTAGTTTCATTGATTTAAGGATTCAGTGTGTTTGAAAGGAACCCATGGAACATCTCCTCACAACTCTGGCGTTCTATTCATCTGGTGACTGTAATTAACAAGCACACACAAGAGGAGGAGGTGGTGGTGGTGGTGTCTTCCCCTTTCTTTTTATAGCGCTAAATGCATTAAGGGGAGCTGACCTCATTCAAGGCACATTCCATGTTTGGGATTAACACAAATTCAGGCAACAGAAATATGCAAACTAAAGCCAGGAGTGTTTTGCTCAATGCAATGAAAGGAGTGAAATCAATTAATTCATCAGTTCGTTGGAACCCTTTGGTTAATGAAAAAGATGCAGATGTATCCTGAGTACTTTATCAGGCAAAGTGTGTGTGTGTGTGGGATATTCATGGACCTCTCGTGTTCTCCCCTATTGATTGAGCCTCTGTGAGTTTTAGTTTTGCAGATTAAAGAAAAATTTGGCTTCTAAAGAGATTTCTTCCTGGATGGAAGGAAGCGGCACTTACATTACAATATAATTAATCTATCATACTATATTTTAATAGAATTACAAGACATTTCTCTGGCCGTTGCTCAGATATCTTTTCAATTCTTCATTCATAGCAGTGGTGAATTTAATAATTTGATTGCTTCAAATGACATTAGAGGGGAAAGCTGGTGTGCTGCAGCGCTGAAGGGTTGAAAACAGATTCATTCCCCGAATAGCTATGGCAGACTGGGATATTCAGGATGAGTAGAGTCACACATTGCATAAAGTCCTGGTTTGCTTACTCATGGTTTGTTCAATAAACTGCAGTGGGCTGCTTTCACCCAGTACCCTAAGCCATGAATTATACAGTAGTTTAAGATCTCAAGGGCTAAGTTGGCCAAGCCAAACCAGGCAAACTAAATTATGGCTAAATGCCTTTGGCAAGCACAACCCATCTTGCAGCTTAGCCTACTATGCGCACACTGACCTGTGAGGAAACCACATTGAACATGTAACCGTGTTCACACATTGCACTAAACCATAATGGAATCTGGCCTTGGCCTAGCACATTGCAAGAACCCAGTTCTGTAACAGCGCAGTTTAAAGCATCCATGAAGCCACCCAGCTGGGGTTTATTTATTCAGTAGATGATGACTTGGTGCAGTATATTAACCAGACCGTCTGAGAAAAAGGCATAGTGTCATCGCAGGGCAATGCACGATTTTTTTTTTTTGCAAAATCTAGAATCCCTTCCTTGATTTTAGCCGCCTCTTTCCCTTCTCCAGGGGAACAAAAGCCGGGTTTAGGAGCAGATTCCTGGAGAAGTTGCATCTTGGAGGATTAGGGAGAGGAAAAGTGCTGGGGGGGGGGGTCGCCACGCTGCCCACCATCTCCCGTTATTGGAACAAATGCATCTCACCAAGGGCTTTAGAAAAGCGTCAGGACCAGGGAAGCCAATTAAAGGCGCCCCGCCGCGCGCGTTAGCCGAGCCGAAGCGCAAAAGGAATGTTTCAAAACAAATCAGAGCGGGACTTTTTCAGCTCCCTGGAGTAACGTGGAGCGTGACGAGGGGATCGGGGGAGCTTCAAAGCTTGGCGTCCATCGCGCATCTGGGCTCGGTCCTCCTCCGTGCTTCGGTGGCCCCGTGGGGAACGTCCGATTGTGTGCACGCGTGCCCCCAATGCCTTCCTGTCTGAAAGGAAGAAAAAAAAAAAAGCGGGGGGAGGGAGAGGAGAAGGAAAAAAAATTGCTCCCGAAAAGCGACTCCTTTTTCTCTTTTGCATCCTTGGCGCGCGCACGCACACACAAAAAACGCTACAGCTTTTATTCCTTCGGGTACCGCGCTTGCACATTTCACCCGCCGGTCCCCGCCCCTTTCCTCCCCGCCGGCCCCGCCCCTTCGGCTTGGAACGCGCTTCCCCGCGCTCCGATTGGCTGCAGACCTGCCGTAGCTCGGGACCGGAGCCGCTGTACCGCTCCGGCTCGCTTGCGGCCAGCAGTTTTGCAGTAGCCGCGGCGCGCGCGGGGAGCCCGGCAGGCAGCGCTGGCGGAGGGGTGGAGTGGAGTGGAGGTTGCGGGGCTGCAAGACGCGGAAGGAAGGGGGGGCAGCCGGCGGGCGACCTTGCGAGCCACTGCGGTGCGGGGCTGGCCTCTGCAAAGGCGTCCGCAGCCCTCCTCGGATCGGCGACCGGAGAACTGAGAACTTCCTATTTAAAAAAAAAAATTAAAACCCGGGGAGAGAGAGAGAGAGAGAGAGAGAGAGAAAGAAAGAAAGAAGGAGGGAGGGAGGGAGAAGGAAAAAAACCAAGAAACTCCAGCGACAGCGCTCTCGCGCTCCCGCAGCTGCTGTGTGGTTTTGCTGCTGTGGTTTCCTTCCCGACTTCCTTCCACCGCCTCCTGCTCCAGCGGAGACCCGGAGTCGCTTTGCCCCGCTGCGCAGTTGGCCCCGAGGACGATGAGCTGCGCCAGCAAACTTTCCTCGCCGCCGCTTTGTTTCCTGCGGCGCTGGGCGGCTCGGAGGATGCCGAACGCCAGATAATCATGGGCGCCCCGAGAGGAGCCGAGAGGCGCCCGGGAGCAGCACTGCGCCAGCGGCGCTTCTGAGTGCCCCCGCCGCCCAGCTCCACCTGCCTCGCGCTGCCCAGCCGAGAACCTTCGCCGGCCGCCGCTCCGTCGCTTCCTCCTCGCCTCCGGTTCAGCCCGGGGATTCCGCTCCGCCGCCGGTCTTCCTTTGCGCGGAGGGGGGATCCGGCGTGCCTCCTCGTCCCCCACCCCCGCCTTCCGATGCCTCCCCCAGCGCACCCGGCGATTTGGGACCGGGATCGCCGCCTCGCCTTTCTTCGGCCGGACTTCCAGGTGTAGAGCCGCTCCGGAAAGGTTTCCGTCTCGCCGGCCTCCCCCCCCCCCTCCCTCCGCCCGCCCCCCCCCTTCCCCAACCTCCCCCGTTACTTCTCCTGCGTGACTTCCTCCCTCCCCCCAGCCCTTTGGGTGCCCCTTCGCCGTATCCTAGCCTTAGTTTCCCCAGCGATTTTCTCCCATTTCCATCTTGAGTCCACAGTATTTCTTCTCCTTCCGCGTAGTTTATTTGCTACCTTCCTCCACCGGAGTTTGGATTCTTTCCCCCTTTCTTCTCTTCCTCCTCCTCCTCCTCATCTTCCCAGGTACTCCACTTTCTTCACTAAGGGTCTGTGCAAATTGGGGGGGGGCAGCAGCGGGGAGAGAGGACGGGGTAAAGGAAAGGGGGGGGGCAGAGGTTTGCGCATGCCGGGTGTAAGTCAGCCGAGGTCCCTCCTCCCCAATTCAAGGTTGTGTGTATTTTTTAAAATTGAAAATAGATTTGCCGATTCTGTAACTCCTCTGGATCTGGTGGGAGGAAGATAAGCACTTACTCCCGGCTTCCTTAGGGCCAGGGAGCCGCGATGGCTGTATGAGGCAGTGTGCCTCTGAGAGATGTGGGGAGGGAATGAATGAGAGGCAGAGGGCTTGTAAAGTAACCCCGCAGAAAGGCCCCCTTCCCTTCCTTTCCCTCTGATTCGCTCCTTCCTTCTCTCCCTGGAACAGCCCCATCTAGTAAAGCTTTCCTACTTCCCCTCCTTTCCCAGACAAAATCAACAGGCGGCCAGAGAGAAGGGGAGGAGGAGGTGGGGGTGGCACGGAGTGGTGAGCTATGGATATTCTGTGCCCCCTGCTCCAGTTTCTGCTCGCTGTCTTGTGGGCCGGTGCAGGAGCTCTGATCAACTTGAAGTATTCTGTGGAAGAGGAGCAAAGAGCTGGCACGGTGATCGCAAACATTGCCAAAGATGCCCGAGATGCAGGCTTTGTGCTGGATCCTCGGCAACCCGCTGCTTTCCGAGTGGTGTCCAACTCGGCGCCGCACCTGGTGGACATCAACCCTGGATCAGGGTTACTAGTGACCAAGCAGAAGATTGACCGGGACTTACTTTGCAGGCAGAGCCCCAAGTGCGTGATCTCTTTGGAGGTCATGTCAAGCTCCATGGAGATCTGTGTGATCAAGCTGGAGATCAAGGACCTCAACGATAATGCTCCCAGTTTTCCCACAGATCAAATTGCACTGGAGATCTCCGAGACAGCCAGCCCAGGGACCAGGGTACCACTGGAAAGTGCTTATGATCCAGACTCGGGCAGCTTTGGGGTGCAGAGCTATGAGATCACCCCCAACGATCTCTTTGGCTTGGAAACCAAGACGCGAGGAGATGGTTCTCGCTTTGCAGAGCTGGTGGTGGAGAAGAGTCTGGATCGAGAGACCCAATCTCATTACAGTTACATGATAACAGCTCTGGATGGTGGTGACCCACCCAATTTTGGAACAGTGGAGTTAACTATCAGAGTCATTGACTCCAATGACAATAATCCTCTCTTTGAAGAACCATCTTACACTGTTAGCGTGCTGGAGAATGCTCCCCCGGGCACACCAGTGATCCGCCTCAATGCCACTGACCCGGATGAGGGCACCAACGGGCAAGTCTTGTATTCCATCCACAGCTACGTATCTGAAAAGGCCAGGGATCTTTTCCAAATCAACCCTCAGACCGGCCTGATCATGGTCACTGGTGCAATTGACTATGAGGAAGGTCATGCCTATGAACTGGACGTACAGGCGAAAGATCTTGGTCCCAACTCTATCCCAGCGCATTGCAAGGTGACTGTCACTGTACAGGATGCCAATGACAACCCCCCTCTCATTAACTTGCTCTCTGTTAATAGCGAGCTGGTGGAAGTCAGCGAGAATGCCCCTCCAGGCTATGTAATTGCCTTGGTGAGAGTTTCCGACCGGGACGCTGGTGCTAATGGCCGGGTGCAGTGTAAACTGTTGGGCAGTGTACCCTTTCGCTTGCAGGAGTACGAGAGTTTCTCTACTATCCTCGTGGATGGGCGTTTAGACAGGGAGCAGAGGGACCAGTACAATCTAACCATCCAAGCGAAGGACAATGGGATCCCTTCTTTGCAGGCCACAAAGTCCTTTACCGTCAAGATCACAGATGAGAATGATAACCACCCCCACTTCTCCAAACCTTATTACCAGGTCATTGTACAGGAGAACAATACCCCTGGGGCGTACCTCCTTTCTGTGTCTGCCAGGGATCCTGATCTTGGTCTAAATGGCAGCGTCTCCTATCAGATTGTCCCATCCCAAGTAAGGGATATGCCTGTTTTCACCTATGTCTCCATCAATCCCAACTCGGGGGACATCTATGCTTTGAGATCCTTCAACCATGAGCAGACCAAGTCTTTTGAGTTCAAAGTCTTGGCCAAAGATGGAGGCAACCCTTCCTTGCAAAGCAATGCCACCATCCGAGTTATTGTCCTGGATGTCAACGACAACACCCCTGTGATAACGGCCCCTCCTTTAGTCAATGGGACCGCAGAAGTTTACATCCCCAGGAATGCTGGGGTTGGCTACTTGGTGACTGTGGTCAAGGCAGATGACTATGATGAAGGGGAGAATGGGAGACTTTCCTATGAGATGGCTGAAGGGGATAGAGGGTTTTTTGAGATTGACCAGGTCAACGGTGAGATAAGGACCACTAGAGCTTTCGGGGAAAATTCCAAGACTACATATGAGCTGATCGTCGTGGCCCACGACCACGGGAAAACATCGCTTTCGGCATCTGCCTTGATTTTGATATATCTTTCTCCAGCCCTGGATGCGCAAGAATCCATAGGATCTGTTAATTTGTCCCTGATTTTTATTATTGCTCTGGGTTCAATTGCTGCCATTCTGTTTGTCACCATGATCTTCGTAGCTGTCAAGTGTAAACGGGATAACAAAGAAATCAGGACCTACAACTGCAGGTAAAGTACTGATGTCTTGGTATTAGCCTAATGTGACTGCTTAACATCAACCCTTTTAACGTGCCATTAAATCATTGTATCCCTTGCTAACCCAGCAAAGGTTTCCCTCGCTTCCAAGATAAGGCCATGGAAAAGGTCAGCCGTGAATTGCTTTTAAACACGACTCCACGTCGGGGTACTGTGGATTTATTATGGTGGTTTGTATTCTTTGCCTATCCAGGATTGGGGGGGGGGGGGAAGTCCCATGGCCATGCTATGAATGTACTGAAAGAATGAAAATACAAGGAAATGTGGTAAGAGTGGTACTGTAGGCTTTTGAAGTGCAATCTTGAACGTACACCGCAATGCATCTCTGCTCTGGTTCGGACTGATTTCTCTTGTCTCTTTCTTTTTTCCAGGGAGGGGGGGCTTAAAAGAGAAACCTCCCCGGGGCAGCTTGAGAGTAGGTTCAGCAGCTATGAGTACGGCCACGCTTTTGGCCATTGCTAGCTCGGCTTTTTCAGAGTGGCTGCAGTCCTATTGCTATCCTGTCCCCACCAGATGAGGTCACTGTAGGTGTTTTTTTAAGAACTGGGCTTGTTTTCTCCAGAAGGGGTTGGTTGTAAAAAAAAATATGTGAAAGCTGGTAGAAAAGGAGATAAAAGAACGCCCGGTTCCGCTAGAAATATACTAAGATATTTTTTGTGGGAGGAAGGGAAGAGAGATGATGATCTCAGCCAGCCTCTTTGAATTGTCTGTCTGGGGGAAAAAGAAAAAAGGCAGAGTCTTTCTTTTCTTCTCTGCTGCTGTTCTTGCAAGGAGAAAATTACAACTAAGCTGTCCTTCCCTTTAACCCTCTTGCCTGTACCAACTTTATCTAGCAAGTGATCTGCTAAAAGAATCAGAGGCTGCTTTTAAGTTGCTTTCCCCTGCTTTTTCAACCGTGTTTGAAAGATGCCCGTCTTATTTTTATCATCCTGTTGTCTGCATTTGGGGATGTGTTTGTCCAAGACAGAGGGTTACGTACAGCTCTTCCCCCCGCTCCCCGCCTGCTTTTGAAATCTCGAGACACGGATTTGGGTCCCCTGAATATGTAACAGCCGTGTGATCATTGTCTGTCTTTTGCTATTCTCTGTGTCGCACAAGTTAGTAGACAAACGCTAACCACACATGAATATCAATTGGGTGCCATAAAGGAACAGCTGCAATCGCCTATAAATGGTTTAATCCTGTTACGAATGAGATAGCCATAACTTCTCCATTCCTTCAGTTCTCAGTCATTTCAGAGAGAAGGGGATGGAGATGAATGTTGCCCTGTCCTCAATGCCTCCAGTGATTTGAGAACTGGCATTCTTTAGTGACTTATTTACACTGTTAATATAAACGGAGTTCAGGGTTTATATGTCTCACTTGAGTTTTACAATGTTTTCTTCCTCCGGGCAATACAGTATTATGAGGGTGTGAATGTCTCTTCTGCAAATAAAGCCACTGCATTTCCAGTGGTTCAGCTTTTAAACGAGATCTAATATGCTGAATTTCTTGCCAGCTCGGCCCATTAAGCAAGAATAGGCTCGAAGGAAAGCAAGGCTTCAGTTGTGTCAACGCCCCTAACAGATTTCCACTTCGGTATAACTAGTTGGTTTAGCATGATGGCTGGGGGATTAATGAAGTGCGCTTTAATTAAATAATTGGCCAGTAGAAGGGAAAAACACAAATAAGGCACAAATGAATGCCTGAGTAGGCAACGTTTCAGATTCTCGCTGGAAACGTTTCAACCCACGATGCGTTGAACAGGGCAATTCTGTATGAGTCTATCCAGAAGGGAACTTCATCAAGTTCAGCAGGATTTCCTTTGGGGTAAATATAGGTCTAGGAAAAGGCATTTGAAATGTCAGCTGTCTACAGAAAGTGCACTGGAGTTTTTCCTCCCCAGAAACACCCGAAGGTTTTCTAAAATGCACACTGGGAAGAACGTATCTTGTTATTTGTCCAGCGTGCATTTGAAATCAGGGTTAGGAATGTGCCTCTCCCTTAGGGTGTGATACAGAAGACCCATCCTTTATGGAACCCTTTGTTCTCCATGCAAGGGGCAGAAGTGTGACATGTGTAGGCAAGTTAGTTGATTCTTCCTCTGAGGTGCGGATGATTTGCATATGCTTTCTGGATCTGATCTCTGAGCATCCAGTGTAGCATTTTGATGACCTCCGTCTCTACCTGTTGCTAAATGGTCAACCTCTTCCAGTCCTCTTCTTTCTCTGGGGTGCCTTAATTTTACCTCTTGGGGTTAAGGAAAAGCTGTTTGAGCCTGCCATGCTGGAGCAATATTGCCAGTCCGAGCAGATGATATCAGGGTGCGTCAAATAATGTGAGGAAGGCATTTTCCAGTTGTTCTTTCTCTCTTTCTGTGTTTCTCCTTATTAAATCCACATGATCATCAGTGGCAAACAAACTTCCTTTCTGTCTTGCATTCCTTTTTAAAGAATTGTGTGTTGCAATGACACTACACAACTATTAACCAGCAGTGGGACGGGCCATTAAAAAAAGGGTGCTTTTAATTATTCTCTGGAGAGAGAGAGAGAGAGAGGTATTTTGGATTTTCCCCTCTACTTCCCATTCAGCAAAAATATTGATGTGCCTTGATCTGTCCGATGAAGATTCTCATAGACAGCCTTCCAGGAACTGGGCATCCCCCAGATGTGTAAACTTGAACTGCCAGAATTCTGCACAATGGTGACCCTGGCGGGGGAATTGTGGGAGTGAAAGTCCACATATTTGGAGGGCATCCAGGTTGGAGAAAAGCTGCATCTGGATCGTTTGTCTTGTGGTTTTGTTGGAAAGCATATGCAATGGACTTCGGTGGTGGGTGGTGTTTTTTTTTTTTTTTTTTTGAGCTCAACAGGCATGACTTTGGGAAATGATCTATTTCTGACTTTTAAAGCCAGGCCGCAGTGCTTCACATCTTTCTTCTATATCTACGCCTGTGTGGCACTGATAACGAGACACAGTCCCCAGTGGTAATACCGAGTCACAGTTACTTCAATCTAACTCATCAAGATAACACTGATTGCAGTCATGTCTAATTATTTTTCTGGTTGTTGTTTACTGATAATTTTTCTCCTCTTGCTCCTCACTCCTTCCTCAATATTTCTTTCTTGTGCAAGAGACAACCGTGTATTTTTGTTAACCAGTTAAAGGTCAAAAAATGTGTGGGTGTTTATACATTCCTTTCAAAACACAAAGCTCTCCGTTCTAGTAACAACTGAATTGCCTTGCAGGAATGATGTTTGGAGCCGGCCAGATGGGTGGACTTCATCTCCCAGAATTCCTGACCTTCAGAGCCGTTGCTAAGAATTCTGGGAAATGGTCCACACATCTGGAGGGAAAGGCTGGTACGGAGAATAGGAATGAATTGGGATGGTGTGTCAGGTGTGTTTCAAGCTGTGAGATATCACGGGAAGAACAACCAATAAGGAACAAAACATACCAGACGGATCTGTTCGAATACTGTATTAATCTGGAAAATGAGTTCACAAAATAATTGGTCTGCAGAAATTCTGGCTGTCAGGGAACAAGTCCTTTGCCAACGCCAGGTAATTGACTCCACTGGTTGTTTATAAGCGTGTATTATCTAGATAGAACACCTTTTGGGCAGGCCGAAGGGACATCCCAGGTTTACTGCCATGGGAAATGACATGGAACAATCTCTCTGCTGATTTTTCTCTCAGCGTTTCCCATTTCTGTGAATCCATTTAAATAATTTTCCTGATCCTTATTACCAAAGGAAATGCATTTGCGTACTCTTTTTCAGTGCATGGATTTTTACATAATTATTTTTCCCCCCCATTTTCTGCAGGCTGAACTATATCTCTGGTAACTAGCTACCGACCATTCTAAGCAGCAGAAAAAACAAACATAGGGGAATCTTTTCTTCCCTACCTACCTCTCCTTTATTCCTCACTTGTTGTTCTTATGTGTCGGATCCACCAACTTTTTATGCTTATGAGAGATACACCCAAGATCCTTCGCTGTCAAAGGAGCCGAGCCATGACCCTGCATGCGGATGGGAACCGGTCTCTCTGGGATGCCCTCTTGACTAGTGTGCGGTTTGAGGATGACGTAAGGTTCTCACTTTGCTTTCTTGTGTCCTGCAGAATTGCAGAGTACTCCTACGGGCACCAAAAGAAATCCTCCAAGAAGAAGAAAATCAGCAAGAACGACATCCGCCTGGTGCCCCGGGATGTAGAGGAGACTGATAAAATGAATGTTGTCAGTTGTTCCTCCTTGACATCATCCCTCAACTACTTTGACTATCACCAACAGACTCTGCCTCTGGGTTGCCGCCGATCGGAAAGCACCTTTCTCAACGTGGAGAACCAAAACAACCGGAATGCAGGCCCCAACCATAACTACCACCACACCTTCGCTGGTCAGAGTCCCCAGCAGCCAGATCTCATTATCAACGGGATGCCTCTTCCAGAGGTGAGCAAGAAGGTAGAGCTTTCTCTTGGATTGAAGAGGGCTGCTCACTTCATGCCCTGCCTTGCGAAAGTCCCCAAATTGCAACAATGGGCTTTGGTTGGAAGTAGATGCTTGGGGCGAAATAGAACCCAAGCATTGCTGAGTTGATGTTGGCTGCCATCTTGGATGACTTTAAAAATTGGACCAGCTTCCCCCAGTGTGACATCCTATGGATGACCTGAACTCCTATTCACATCATCTTCATGATGAGAATGGTAGTCCAGCGTATTTGGAGAATGCCAAGTTGGGTTTGAAAGTGGCTGTTAGCTATGATAACAATGCAGGATCTCTTTGTCCAGGTTCCTCCTGAGTGGCAGTTCTTGAGTGCAGGAAACTGGATGTTACAGCTGTCTCTACAGGCTTCCCTAGTGCGCCTGATTGGCCACTGTGGGAAACAGGTGTAATGATTCTTGACCTGAGTTAACACAGAGCTTGTTTATATTTGCTACTTACTTGGACTTCTTGTCTAAGTGTTGCTTTTGATTCTAAATCTTGAGCATCTGCACACACCTGCTTGTCTGTAGATCCAAATGCATGGACTTAGTTTGATTTGAGTTTGTTTTGTGGAGGAGCATTGCATTCATTGCTTTATTGTGGTTTTCTTAAGGCTTTTTCTCTATCTAAAACGGTTCACCATAGTTGTAAAGGTAGATTGAACAAATATCAGCAATTAGTACATGTTTATTTATTTATTTATAATTCGATTTATGTTAGTCCTGTATTGGTGGTGGTAGGTTGAAGCCATGCAGACCAGAGATGGGAAGGGACCTAGAGTTTTGAAGTGCTTTTGTTTATTCACCAAACATAGCAAACTCTTCATTATGACCTCATTTGTCTTTGTAAAAAGGAAAAAGGAGATCAATTCTTACTTCTCCAGTTATGGGCCTATAGGGATAGCAGGCTGTTGTCTTAACTCGAAAGCCTGCAAAATTCAGAAAAGGACCTCTACTAACGTGGCCACATGTGGTAGTCTTAGCTTCCAGGTTTTGGTCATTACCATGGGGATTACTCCTGCTCTTTCTGATGTTTGGGCTGTTAATGCCAATGTGTATGAAGCCAAAATGTTGCCACCTACACCTCAATGGGTAATAATGCAGTCAACTTTGTAATGTGTCTCTTCCAAGAATGGAATGGTCCAATGAAGACTGAACATAGCCAATGGCCAGAGAATGCTCCTTAACTGCTTTGGGTCAAGAGAAAGAGGATTGGAATGGATATTCTGGATGAATGGCTGGTTGGAACCTATATAGATCATGCTGGTCCTTATTAAAAGAGCTTCCATTTTAGGCAAGGCTAGTTTTAATAGCAGACAGAAGATGTGGCTGTGGTGTGCTACATTCAGGTCGCATGCTCAACCACTTTCTGGAAATTTGCTCATGATATTGAGTGATAAACTAATCACACTGGCTACATTTGCAAAACACACTAACCCACAAAAAGCCAAGCAAGAATAACACATAGCAAGTTGCATGAATGCAGCCATTGGATGTATATCTGAACTAGTTACATATGTTATGAGCACAGCCTACTGATGTGTGATTGCTTCTGTGGGAGATAACTTTTAAGCTACTATTGCAAAGTTTAATCAGGGAATCCATGGGGGAAGGCAAATGTTTAAAAGATCAGAGTTCCATATGAAATGTTGTCATGTTTGTTTCTGCTTTGTCCTATAATAGTGATGAGGGAAGCACATGGTTTCCCCCAAAGGTCTTTGGAAAAATGTTGCTCTATCCAGTGAATAAATGGAAGGTAAAGCTGTCTTCTGTATGGCACTGTCAAATTTGGTGCCTGTCAAGTCTCACACTGTGGGGTAAGATCAGGGAAGCAGGAATTACAGAGACGTCAGTAAGGTATCTTAAAGCCAGTCTTGGGGTAAATACAAAATCTTGGAAATAGCAAAAGCAATTTCCAGCCCACATTTACAATGAGTTAATTCAGGTGGAGTCTCTTTAAATCAGTGTTTTTCAAACTTGGCAACTTTAAGATGTGTGGACTTCAACTCCCAGAATTCCCCAGCCAGCATGAACACTGATTTAAATGCTTCTTCCCAGGTTCCTTTCCACTGGGCTTATGAGACAAGCTGCCAAGGACTGGCCTAGTGTCTCTTGACGGTTTATGGCTCTTCTTCCTTCCATTCCTTTCCCAGCCTCCTCACAGTCTTTCACAATGACAGTGACAGTCTTTTACTTTGATTACAGGATTGCTCGGTAGACGCTGGTGCTACATTTGACTGCAAACAAGAGGCAAAGCCGCCTCTGTACCTTGTCACTAGAGAGCTTTGAAATGGAGGAAGTTTAGGGATATGGCTCTGGTCAAGTGGTAGGGCAGTCGCCTTGCATGCAGGAGGTTCCAAGTTCAGCTCCTAGCATCTCCAAGATCATGGGCTGGTGTAGCCTTTGTTGAACCATGATTTGAAGCATCCCTTATGATTGACTATGCTGATGAGGACTCAGTTCCCCAACTGAGCCAGTTTGGTCTAGTGCAGGGCTTTCCAAAGTTTTCCTGCGGCGACACACCAACGGTGGCGTGCGAGAAAACCCAGAAGTGCTGCCATTGTGGCGGCGCACAAAAACCTGGAAGCGCTGCCGCTGCTTTCAGTTTTTGTGCGCCACCACGGCGGCGGGACTTTTGGATTTTTGCGTGCCGTCGTTGGGTGTGTCACTGTGGGAAAACCCGGAAACACTGATGGCCCGCTGCCACCGTGTGTGCGGCGGTGGCGCGCCATCAGCGCTTCCGGGTTTTGACGCTACACACCTGGGCCCCGCAGGTGACACACTTTTGGAAAGCTGTGGTCTAGTGGTTAAGGCAACGGGCTAGAAATCAGGAGACTGTGAGTTCTAGTCCTGCCTTAGGCATGAAAGCTGGCTGGGTGACCTTGGGCCAGCCCCTGTGTCTCAGCCCTAGGAAGGAGCCAATAGCAAACCAGGAGACTGAGAGTTCTAGTCCCGCCTTAGGAATGAAAGCCAGCTGGGTGACCTTGGGCCAGTCCCTGTCTCTCAGCCCTAGGAAGGAGCCAATGGCAAGACAGGAGACTGAGAGTTCTAGTCCTGCCTTAGGCATGAAAGCCGGCTGGGTGACCCTGGGCCAGTCCCTGTCTCTCAGCCCAACTCACCTCACAGGGTTGTTGTTGGGAAAATAGGAGGAGGAAGGAGTATTAGGTATGTTCGCTGCCTTGAGTTATTTATAAAAATAATAAAGGGGTAGAAAATAAATAAATAAATAAAAACTTGGAGGTAACACGTGACAGGGAGATGTTCTTTTCTCCTTGAACCTTTGGGATTAGTTACTCATCAAGGTAGACAATATAGAAATTCCTGGATTAATTGCATGATCTGGTGCAAGATCCATAGAAATTTTGAACATACAACAAAGAAATTAAGATTTGTCTGCAATGGCGATTTCTTCTGAGAAGATACATTACTGTATAGGACTGACATCACTGCAGATTTCCTTGAAATGAAGTCACTGGTCCAAGGATACTTTTCCTCCATCCACCCTTTTCAATTTTGAAGTGTAAATACCTTGTTTTTTCCCATCTTCCTGGGGTTGAGAGGGTTGTTTGGGAAACATGCTGTGATATAGCAAAGCTTTTTATCAGAAGATAAGCTCTTTTTCTCACTGCTGGGTGTTGAAAATACTCATTCAGCTATGTACCCAATCCTGTTGGACATTTTTGATTAACACAGGTTTGCATCTCTTTGAATTATTACTTGGCATTAAGTAAATATCAAGTAATAATTTTTTTATAATGGCATTGTCATATTTCCTACTTTACACAGAATAACAAAGCTAAGAAGCTGGTGAAATATTTATGACCTGTTCCACACTGCTTGTTTTGATTTCATTTTTGGTACCTGGATAAATACAAGGATTCCAGGTTTATTTCTTTGCAAATGGGAATACTGACACTGGCTGGGTTCACACAGGAGACTTAGAAGCCACATTTGCACAACATGCTAAGGCAGGTTCCTTTTATTTTGATTATTTACTTTTTGGTAGAGTTTTGCACAAATCCATTCATTAGTTTATGCTCCAGTGTATTGAGTGAATGCAGAAAATGAGTCCTTTTAGTAACCAAGTTATGTGCGATGCAGATCTAGGTTTGTAATAAACTTTAACTAAGATATGTAAGATATGTGTGTTGGGCAAACACAATCTGTTACTTGGTTTGAATGAGGGACAGGCAACCTGATATTGGGTTAATGTGAGGTGTGAACCAGAATGTTGGAATGGTGCAGATAATTCACCATTTTTTTGGTGCTTTCAACTGTTTTTGACTCCTAGCGACTGCCTGGACAAGTCCCTGCATTTTTCTTGGCAAGGTTTTTCAGAAATGGTTTGCCATTGCCTCCTTCCTAGGGCTGAGAGAGAGTGACTGGCCCAAGGTCACCCAGCTGGCTTCATGCCTAAGGCAGGACTAGAACTCATGGTCTTCCAATTTCTACCCTGATGCCTTAACTGACTCTCAGACAGCCACCATAGTAGAATAAGAATCAGTGACGACTGAATGAGCAGATCAATTACCAGTATCAAAAAAGATAAAACTTACCTTTTACTTAGACATAACGATAATGCTCATTCCCCAAAGGCTTTGTGGAAAAGCAGTATTTGAACCGCCCTCCTTGAATACTAATGGGGAGGGAGCCATGTGCTAAATCATGGTTTGTTTTGGCTATGGTTTGTCGACCAAATCTGAGTTGATTGGGTTCCGACAATATGCTAAGCAAAAACCCATGGTTTTTAAGACACATTGGCTAGGTTCATCAAACCCTTAAACCATAAAAGAACACATTAATAGAATGTATAATCCCCGTTTATAACTTATAAAGGAATACCTCGTGACCCTTTAACATTACTTGATTTCCCAGGTTAAATGGATCATGGGTTACTGTAAAAAATTTCCAGCTAGAGTCCCTTCTTACCAGCTTTCTTGGTGCCACAGCGGAGGTGACACTAAACGCTGTTCTCTGATGGATTCCTTTCTACGAAGCAGGACGTAGGCAGAAAGAGATGGATGTTCGATTATTGAATGTCAAGGAAGGCAACATTTTTTCATCTTTAACAGATTGCATAATAGAAGATGCTCTGATACGTACTACATTTTCATTCCTGCCCCAAAGGCTGTAAATGTAGTACATTTTTGTCCCGGCATAACAACTTAAATTGAGGTGGTCCTGCGCATCTCTCCACGAAGGAAGTACCAGGGGGAAAAAGGGGGTTGATGTGGTTTATTCCTACCCTGGCTTCATACTGCAGTTTGGGAATCTGGAAAAGATAACAGCTGCTTGTACAAGTCTAGTTTGAAGTTTATTTCTGCAATGGACTTACTAGATCAGCCTTTCTCAATCTTTTGACCCCGGAGGAACCCTTAGAATATTTGTCAGGCCTCGGGGAACCCCTGCAGATTCAGGCTCAAATATAGGCCAGAAGTTACAAAATTATTATGTTCGCTTCATGCGTAGGCCCATAGATATGCACTGACGGTGTTCTTAAACTAAAAATAAAGAATGAAGCTTACCTCTTTCATGTGAAGTTGCCCGAATTTGAAATAACTGAACCCCAGTGACCTCTCACAGAACCCTAGGGTGCCACAGAACCCTGGTTGAGAAACCCTGTACTAGATGCTTGTAGATAAACCTTTCTGTCTGTTGATCTCAGTTTCCCCATCTGCAGTATTGGGATAATATTGGTTTCTTACTTTATGAGGGGATGAGCAACCTCTTGGTGGCTTGGGGCTTAATTTTCCCAGTGAGCAGGGATGAAGATGGAAAGTTGGCAGAGATGAGTACCATGCAACCTTTTTCTGTCTCCCTCCCCCTTGAGTTTTATGAGAAATATGGGGATCTATCTCCCTAATGCCTGCCTTGCTGGTATCCATCCATCCATCCATCCATCCATCCATCCATCCATCCATCCATCCATCCATCCATCGAAATTTTCTCTAATATTCTTCGTCTCCCCCCCCCCCCCCGCTTCTGCTAGTCTGACTGAATTTTCCCCTGTGCTTTCTCTTTTCTGGTTGCATCATACCACACCCAGAGTTTTACACGCCAGGCCCAGTACTTGGCCTTTTCAAGATTACCCGCACTGAGTCGGCACCAAGGCGACTTCTGAATCGCTGCAGAAGTGCCTGGAGCCAATAGTGAACTCAACAGACTGTAGCGGTTGGGAGTGGGAAAAAAAATGCAATTAAGGGCATACAGCAGATGTAATATGACACCATTCCAGAGAATTAAAGCTCCGTGTCAGTGCCAGTGTTGATACGGAAGTATAATCAAGTTTCTCAACTGCAATTGAATGACACCGACCTGTGAATAATAATTCAGGTATTCCAAGGGTAGCTCTTTTTACAATCTTGTGCTTGGGTTATATTTGACGACTGTGATGAGATGGAAGAAGAGCCAGTTTTTGAGTTTCACAGGGTTCTTTAAGAAGTGGAGCTGAAGCATGTACAGTGCAGGAGGGTGCTAATAAATCAGTGTAAAGTCAAGGCTTCAAGGCGTGATCTCTGACACAGCTTTGCAACATAGGCTTTCAGAATCTGATCCAGCTATTTTTACTTGTAGGTTTATCTCAGGATCTGTTGATGATCTATGCACTTGGCATATTCTGACGATGGTGCAGGTTTGGTGGGCTTTACCACGGTAAATTGCCATTGACGGTCGGATTGTTTCCATCCTTTCAGAAGGGTTTTGCGTTTGCTTTCCCTTACCGCACATTCCATCTTTAGAAGAGATGAAGAATTACACTCGTCCAGTGCCGGCTGCAATTAATGCTGGGCTACAGTCTGCTTTTGCAGCATTCTGGATATTTTCTTCCCTTGAAAAGAGGCTTCTGTTTTTATACTTTGTTCTCAGGATGCTTGAGAATTTCTTCCAAATTCCCTTTGGTGGTGTTTTTGAGCTTGCTTTCTCGGTGGGCACGGTGAAGGGGACTATTGCTATCAGCAGTGTTTTCTGTTACATCTTTCCATGACTCTGAACTTTCCTTGGCTGCCTACATTTCCCAGACTGAAAAAGTCCCGTAGGAAGCATTCCTTCCTGTTCTCCTCTTTGGGATTTAATGCAAGTGCAGGAGGCCAAAGAGGCTACAGAGTGCTGGAGAAACAATTGTATAGTAAAAAGCAGGATATACAACCCCTTTGCCATTTTATAAACGAATGTCTGTGCTTGCAGAACAGGCTTAGCAAAATCAGTTAAAGGCTTAGTATTTGCATTTGTACAATGTGCAAAACCTGGTTAGTTTCAACCTTGATTTGTTTTGTGTGTCTTGGACTAGTGTGCAAAACCAGCCTGTCTGATTATGGTAATAGTTTATGTTTTGTGCAAATCCAGAAACATAAATGAATTAAGGTTAAGTGTATTTTGTGAATGCAAGCAGTAAGTGTGTAGGGGCACCACATTCCATCCATGTGAACATCACTAAAATTCTCTTCTCTTCTGAAAGAAATTTCAAAAGCAAATTCTCATTCATCAGATAAAATAAGAACTGGTAGAGAAAAAAATATTGTTTTTTGTAGGGTGCATGGTCCAGTCTATTTTGAGCAAAACCATGCAATTTTTTTTGGTATGTATTGCTTTTGTCTTACGTCCGTACCTGAATTATGTAATGTAAATAATTAAGGATAAAAACTTACAATGGATCAAGAAGTTGAGAAGATGGCAGCTTGTGTTGGCCTTTGGAGTAGTGCCAACAATGACATTTAAGCACTTTACAGAATTACTTGTGGCATGAATGGTGGGCCCAACTTGGAAGTGGTGAGCATAACTGAATGGCCCTTTGTATGACTGGCGTTTCCTAAACAGACCCAGTTTTGCATGGGTATGTCTTGCTTCCTCTTTCTTGTGGATCTGAAGATCTGCAGTTCTTGCAGAGAACTGTTTTTTCACCTACATCAGCACTCATGATGATGATGATGACGACAAAATGAGGATGATAATTCACAAGCAGTTATCTATTGACAAAGCAAGTCATTACCAGCCTTATTAGGTGGAAATGATTGATGTAATTGCTACTACTTTTCAGCAAAGAATTCTGAAAATGTGAGTGGAGCTGCTAAAGATAATACACAAGGAGAGAGGACTGCGTGGGTTCACCGGTGCATTTTCCCTATGGTGTATTTTCTTGGGCTCTGTCCATTTTCGTTTTAAATGACTGTAGCAGCCAAGCCATTGCTGTTTCCCTAGGGAGACGGTTGTACAACAGACTTATAGATTTGAGTGTCAGGGAGATTTTTCCTAACGCTTCTGGTGAACATGTGGCTCTTATTGCTAGGATCCGGAGGCAAAACATTGCTCGGTGCAAGTTATGAGACACAAGTAAACACAATGAGCTTTATATGCCACTTACTGTGAGATGTTTTGTATCTTGGTAGTGAGTGAGTGCCTTTAAAGGAAGAGGGAAAGAGAAAATCACATAATTGAAGAGTTCTCCATCTTTTTAGCCAGAGAACGGCTCAGGACTGGGTTGTTAGACAGTCTTTTAAATCTCAAGTCTCCTTTTTACTTTAGCAGTTAAGAACCTTGAAGTAAAAAGGTCCCTGCAGAATAGGTGTTAGTAAAGCTTACTTCTTGTTCTATAAAACAGGCTTTATTCTACCCCCCCCCCCCCCACGATGGCTGGAATATAGAATTATATACTCTAAAACTGCTTTATAACGCAGGTGATGCCTAATCTCTGTTCTGGAATGGAGCTCTCCAAATTCTGAACCCAAAGTGGATGCTGAAGAACAGCCAGATCCCATGGCCAGATCCCATTACACAAATCAAGGACATCTGCTTTTCCTTCTCTTATTTACCAGGTTTTGTTCTAAAAAGGGTAGCCATCTCTGATTTGTCTCCTGGAAACTTTCTTCAGGCTTTGCCCTAACTTCTGAGAAATTGCATTTGGGGGAAGATCTGATCTTTTCTTAATTATAATTACAGACATTGGGGGTTGAAGCTGAACACAAAGAAACCAGGAATTCTGGAGAAACAGCGTGTTGCTCCAAATGTGTTCCCGCAGTCACAATGCCTAACATACAACCAGAATATGTTTGCCTACACACAAAATAATGACTTTTTTGAGCTTGCAGTTGCTTCCCAAGAGCGTTGAAACTTATATGAGATATTGGCGAGATGCCAGTCGGGCCCCGTTATGTTGACTCCCTGCTCTAGCTCAGAAAAGTAATGACGTGGCTATGTTACTCCAGTGTAAGACTCCTCACAACAGCAGGAGTTTTCTTGCTTAATCTGTAGTTGGGGGCTGTAGATGAGAATGGTCCAATTTGAGTGAAAACTGCCTTTTGGACAGCAATAAACAAATGTTGCTGGAAGGGGGGTGCTTTTGTTTTTTCATGTCCTCTTCTCAGGTTGAATTCAAGCAACTCATGATGGGGTCCTTTCTACAGAAGAATAGGCTGGCAACTGAGTTTCCAATATACTCTCTTTGTAAGCATTTGGGGAGGGGATATGTATGTCAGGACGCCTCATTTTCCCAGGCTGAACGTGGCTTCCTGCAGGGAACCCCTGGGTTACAACCCTACCAGGGTCACATTGTGGAATTTTGGTGGCAAAATGCCAAGTTTCAGTGGCATTTCCCCCCCTCTTTACGTTTGTATGATTTCCCCAATACAAGAGTCATTTCAGCTTACTCACTCCAGTGATGTCATGCATAGAACTTGACTGTATTGTCTGAACTCAGTCTCTTACTTGAAGGCTTAAGGTGATGTGTGAACCCAACCTCTGAGGCTATTTCAAAAGGCCAGGGTCATGCAGACAATGGCTTAGCATGATGCGTGAATTCAGCCTCATTGTGTGTTATCTGCTTCACTCCCTCATTCAAGATAATGTTTTTAGTGTAGAAGTCTTCTCTTGGCTTCCTGTACCCATATCAAAGCTTAAACACATTTAGTTTGGGACCATGGATATCTAATGAGGGAAACGATGGGGAAAAAGCATTTTCCTCCCACTTCCACCCAGATCTTCCTAATAGCTCTGTACCTTTGCACTTCCTGGAATCACTTGGTAGAGCTGGAAAAAAACCACAATCTCAAACCCTGGTGGGTTATGTTCAATCAGTTGAGACAGTATTGAGCTGAGTGGATCATGGTCTAATGCTGCATAGGTATCCTATGTGTATCTTCATAAAATACTAGGAAAGTATCATCCATGGCATGGATTGATTTAAAAAGTGCCCTTTGGGCTGGGACACACTGTTATGATCCTTGACATAGAAGAAAACTTGCCCTTCCACAATTGGTCCATTTTGCCAAGTATCCGTTGTAAAAGTTTAAATCCTAACCCCAACCCCCAGGTAAACCCCCCCCCCTCAAACATTGAATCCACCTTTAATTAAAACGTAGGGATGAGTTTGTGTTAATTAAGAACAATACATGATAGGGCACTTGCCTTATTCACATTCAAATGCAGATGATTTCCCAGTTCTCCAAAAAGTGTAAAATTAAAGTGTTGGATTAAATAAACAAGTTTCTTTTTCTGTGAAAGGGATGGAATGTGCTTGTAGTGGAAATGTCTTTTTAAAGATGGAGCTTGCCATCTGCAGTTTGTATACACACATACACACATACACACAAACACACACCATGCTTATGCAGGCTGCCCAGTTAATCAAGGCTGTCTTCAGAGCTGGTGAAAAATGTTTAAAAAGTTGACTTGGAGGCTTCTGCTGTTCAGTTATAGGACAGCTGTTTGTCCCATATTATGTAGGGCAGTTCAGACATATTTTAAAAAGCCAGAAGTAGGAGGGCTTGAAATTGCCCAACCTGGCCAGCATCTGGAAGGTAGATTGAGTTGGCATCTTGTCTTAATCTTTCCCAATATGATGAGATATATTACGTTTCTATAGCTAGTAACTGTCATAGTTTAGAAATTTGCTCATAAAATGAGCATATACAGTTTTAATACAAATCGGTGGCATCGTTTGCTTTTTTCATTTTTAAAAAATGAACTTATAAATGGTTACTCTGCTCAGAAGATCCGTTTTTTGTTTGCAGAACAGTATATATAAAAAGGTTGATATTTGGATCGGTACTATTTTCTGTGTTGCAAGAGATTGAAGTTATTTTGGTGAGCATTGGAGTATTTAACAGGTGGACAAGGTGCTGGTCTAGGAACCACACTGAGCCGTTTCCTATTTTTTCCCATACAAATGAACAATTAAAAAGCTCCTTTCCAATGATCTGATCTAAGCTTCTGCTTTTTGTATTTGTTTTGGTTTTGACAGCCATGCTGGATGGATAGAAAATATAGTGAAAAATTATTGAAACACAAGTAATGGGTATGCTTTGATTTATAGAGCAATAGCAACGAAAAGTTTATGAAGTGGTCTCTGGAGACTCCTTGCAATTTTTAAGTGGTTTGCAAAGGGGAAAAAAAAACCCTTTAAGAACCACTCAGTCTGTTTCATCGATTTAAGTGCTGCAGCCTTAGTGAAAATGCTAAAATGCATGCTGATAATATGATGCATGCAATGCTATTTTTATGGATTCAGAACAAAGTTGGTATATACAGTAGTTGTGGTCTTCTGTGTGTAATTGTTGCTCAGAGGGTCATTGGGTGCATGGCCATTACTTAATGCAGCTCCTCTCTAAATGGTGTCCTGAAAGGTTCCAGGTGACCCTCCCAGTGGCAGGAAACTGATAAACCATATTACCTGGCCTCCCTGGTGTTTGTATTTCTTCCAAGGTTCAGTCAAAACATCCCCTGGGTCACTGCTCTATTTTCAGGGCACTCTGCTTCCTTTTTTGAGGAGATTGCCAGCATATGTTCCATTTTCTTGCAGCCTTTCTGCAGATATAGCCCAAATTAGGAGTGATGCGTCCTTATGTAGGAGATACTTCGGTTTCTAGCCAAAAACAGACTCCACTGGAAGACTAGAACTCTACTTGATTGAGATAGGGTATAATAACAGAATCTTGCAAACCTGATTGTGGTTTACCTCCCCTCCCTCTTATATCCCAATGAATCAGGGAGGAGCCTGCCTGAGTTTCTTCCAAATACTATCTTGTTTCCCAGGACTTAAGGAATCTTTCACCCCTCTTTGATGATATAATCAAGGGGCGTTAGTCTGCCGACCATAAGGTCGGCAGTTCGAATCCGCGTGGCGGGGTGAGCTCCCGTCACTAGCCCCAGCTTCTGCCCACCCAGCAGACCGAAAGCCATTGGCAAGTAGATGAATGGGGACCACTCACGTGGGCCAATTTGCTGGCGTCCTTTTCGGAGGGTCGCCCTCGAACCAAGAAGAGCTGGTTCCTGTAGATGGCGGTGGAGGACAGCAGAGGACGGCGGATCCCGAAATAACAACTTCCTGGACGTCAGCAGCCGGCTCAGAAGCAAAGGTTCCTGGGACATGTAGTCCAACCTGCGGATGAAGAGCCGGTTCCCTCACCCCCTTCCTAACGCGCGGGTAATATATGCTGTATAATATAATATGTATGATGAATGTAAGCCGCCTAGAGCCCTCCGCTTAGGGAGGGGATAGGCGGGGTATAAATACAATAATAAATAAAATAAAATAAATAAATAATGGTTCTTGCCTGTGTCCCTCAAGGTCATCTCCCTGATTCTCTACATAAGGTTGCTGGTCTCTGCTGGATGTACTTCAACAGATACCCCATTGGCAAGTGAACTAATCAAAATGGTGGTGGAGTTTATTATCAAGGTTACTTCCCCAGCCTAGATACCATTGGATGCATTGTGCTGCAACTCCCAGAACTCCTAGCCACCATGTTTCCTTAGGGCAAAGGTGGACAGTGGTGTTTTTTGGCTAGAAGATACACTTTATTTGCTTTTTTAATCAGGACTTACGAAAGCAGTGAGGAGCTTGATACAGATGCCACTAGAGATAGTAGGACTAGGGGTTTTTTTAAAGTTTTTTTTTAAAGGGAATATAGAAGTTGATTTTCTTAAAGAAAATAAAGGGGGGGATAGAAGCTTAATGCACTCATTCTGGTGGAAAAAGCAGAAAATTGCACCTAGGCCACATAGTTATAGGGAGGGAGGATTCTGCAGGCTACAAAAAGCTAGCCTAGGGTTTACGCACTTCTACCTCTCTAGACAAAGATCTTTAAGTCTTTCGAATTTATCCCTTCCCAGTTCTGTGATGCAAGAATATTTTTTATTGGTGGAGCTCCTGAATGCAGCATTAACAAGGGTGCATCTTAGAAGCCTTTGCCCTATTTTTCTTTAATAATTGATTATAGGCAAACTTCTATGAATTTGCATATGTCCTTCTAAGCAAACCGAATGCCTGTTCTCATTCGGCCATCCATCATCCATCCCCAGTGATGTCTTTCTGGTCCTGTTGAAGTGAACATTTCTGCAGCTTGTGAAGAATTGCTAAGTGGTAGGAAAGCAGAATCAACCTTTGCATGCTTTCATCTCTGTCATTTTCTTAGTTGGCGTGGCTTCCTTTCTCCCCCTTCAACTTGTCGTCCTATTCTTTGCCTTGAGGGGAAAAAATTGTCAAAGTGTCTGTAATAATTCCATTTTTTTTTGGGGGGGGAAGGTGCGTATTCCAACTCTTGTGAGTGTACTTCCTCTAATATGCTCAGTTTGTGGAAGTCAGCTTGCACCTGGCATGGGAACGTTTAAATAACAACAACAAATGGTGCCATTTAAAAGCATAGCAGGGGCCAAAGAATGCCAGGCAATTACTACAGGAAAGAACTGGAAGGAGGTTGGCTATGAGTAATGCTGTCTGTAGAACTTAAAAATCCAAGTGCTTCCTCCGGATCAGACAGTTTTCAGTGTACTGTGCTATCAAAACAGATTTCATTTTAAGAATGGCTCATTCAAGTTGGTGTTGAAGATGAACGACATGGAGCCATGCAAAAGATGTATGCCTTAGCTTGGTTTTCAGATACTATTTCCCAGCGTTGGGTTGTATGCTTGCTCACTCTAATCCTGCAGGCACCTGCTTTGCTACAGAATGTGGTGGCTTTCCAGCATAAGCTGCTCCTTGGGGACCACATTGGCATTACCAAGCTCTTCCTAATCCAACCTTCTTTTTTTTTAGATAGATAGATATACTTTATTGATTTAGTCTTTTGACCATATCAAGTATGAAAGAAGATGAAATAAAAAGCCACTATAAACATACAAGTAAATACGAGTAAATACAAATAAAACTATAATACACATTAATATCAAGCCATCACCCCTACAGTCAACTCCAATCTTCTTGAAACTTGTGATCTCCAATTGTCTTGGGGCTGCGTGTGCTAGAATTCTCAGGCAGTGTGACAAAGGAAATTCTGGGGGTTATATCACTCTACACAACAGGAGGGTACCACAAGGAGGAGGGCTATTCTAATTTAATGCTGGGCTGGATTAAAGTTTAAAGGATTAAAGTTGTTTAAATGTAGGGGAATCTGATGTTTGAACTAGCCTTCATCTACTCATGCTTTTGGTCATTAGGATTGTAGGCACTTGCCTCATGCCATTTTCTCATGTAACTCAGTATTCTGAGCACAGTCTGAATATTTAGGCCAAGGTTTATTCCAGAAGCAGAGGGGGCGTGGTGGCTCAGCGGGTAAGACGCCAGGCTTGTCGATCGGAAGATCGCAAGTTCGGAGGTTCGAATCCCTAGCCCCGCGTGACGGAGTGAGCTCCCGCACTCGCCCCAGCTCTTGCCAACCTAGCAATTCGAAAGCATGCAAATGCAAGTAGATGAATAGGTACCGCTTCGGTGGGTAGGTAACAGCGCTCTGCATGCGTCATGCCGGCCACATGACCGTGGAAGCGTCTTCGGATCTTGGCTCTTCGGCTAAGAAACGGAGATGAGCACCGGCCCCTAGAGTCGGACATGACTGCACAAATGTGCGAGGGGAACCTTTACCTTTACCTTATTCCAGAAGCACCTGGCCATGCTGGGTATTGAACCTAGGACCTTCTGCAGGTGATGCAGGGGTTCTGCCATGGAACTATAGTGCCCACAAAGAGAAAAGAAGGAACTGAATTCTCTTGCATTTAGGTAGGGCTCAGCTGCACAGTCATTTTCTCCCTCTTTCGATCCTATTCCTTCCTGTAGCAGGCAAAAGCAGAACTGGTCGGAGAGGAGCTGTGTTCCTGGTTTGCTGTAGAGCTCCTATGTAGTAATTAAATCATGATCAGTAGTGCCGAGCAGCTTGCTGGGAGTCTTGTACTGCACAAGATGCTGCCAAATCTGTTTTTCTTTTAAGGGAGGTCACCATATCTCATCACTATCTTTCCAGTTTTGCAGTGAGTGAGACCTGCATCAACAGGTCATTTCCCCAATTAGCACTTCTTTGTTTGCTTCATTGCGACTGTCTTTTATGCTGTGTGATGCGCAGATGCCAATTTGTGTGTATGGGTGAACATGCTTTTTAAAGCTTCAGAAAAGATGAACTGTGGTTTTAAAAATAACCACAGAAGGTGTTCTTGATTTCTCCCTCCCCTTCCTGGTTCTTCTTGTCATGCAAGGATTATAGAAAAGCCTTTGCTTAGCTAGGCTAACATTTCATTCTCCTGTATCAAAATGGCTGGTGTATGAGCTGCTGGCCTTCAGTTCATAAGAATGTAAGCCAGAGCTTTCCAAACTGTGTGTCGCGACACATTAGTGTGTCGGCGGCAGTGTCTGAGTATGTCGCGGCTGCTGCTGCCTCCGAGCCCTGCCAGGATTCCGTGCAGGTCCTAGTGCCTGCCTTGTGCCTTGCTGCCTCCAAACCTGCCCTGCCAGGATTCTGCGCAGGTCCTGGTGCCTGCCTTGTGCCCTGCTACCTCCAAACCTGCCCTGCCAGGATTCCGCGCAGGTCCTGGTGCCTGCCTTGTGCCCTGCTACCTCCAAACCTGCCCTGCCAGGATTCCGCGCAGGTCCTGGTGCCTGCCTTGTGCCCTGCTACCTCCAAACCTGCCCTGCCAGGATTCCGCGCAGGTCCTGGTGCCTGCCTTGTGCCTTGCTGCTTCCAAACCTGCCCTGCCAGGATTCTGCGCAGGTCCTAGTGCCTGCCTTGTGCCTTGCTGCCTCCAAACCTGCCCTGCCAGGATTCTGAGCAGGTCCTGGTGCCTGCCTTGTGCCTTGCTGCCTCCAAACCTGCCCTGCCAGGATTCTGCGCAGGTCCTGGTGCCTGCCTTGTGCCCTGCTGCCTCCAAACCTGCTGTGATTCCGCGCAGGTCCTAGTGCCTGCCTTGTGCCCTGCTGTAAGAGTGTGTTGCGAAATGATGCATGTCTAAAAAGTGTGTCACCAACATGAAAAGTTTGGAAAGCTCTGATGTAAGCAGTTCCTGTTGGATCACACCCCTGGCCCATCTAGTCCAGCTGTCCTCACGGTGGCCAACCAACTGCACAAGGAAGCCCACTAGACTCCCAGCAGATGGCCCTCAGAGGCAGTCCCACTGTCATCAAGGCAAATAACCATGGATCAGGTTCAAGGGATCCCTATGTGGGATCCCAATAAGGACAGTGATTTTCTTGTGGGGTTGGTTTTAGTTTGGCTATTTTATTTTCACAGCAGATTTATAAGGCAGGCTGAGCTCAGAAAGAGAGAGCAAAATAAAAAGAGAGGCAGAATTTTTGACCACACAGTGAATGCTATGGTTGACTTAGTTTTTTTAAAAAACTTTATTTTTAATAGTGAAATAAGGAAAAAATCTGAACATCAACAATAGAGATAAAAGATAAATAGTAATTATACAGTGAAGAAAGAAAAACTAGATATATATCAGCCTTTTGATGTAGGCTAGTGAGGAAACAGACACTGCAAGGATTACAGGAATATACAGGTAGTCCTTGCTTATCGACTGCCATGTTTAGCGACCATTTGAAGTTATGATGGTTGAAGAAAAAACAGCTTTGCGACCAGTCCTCACATTTATGGCTGTCACAGCATCCCGTGATCACGTGATCGCTATTTGCGAGCTTTACAACCGGCTTCCAACAAGCAGAATTAATGGAGAACGGGGAAGTAAATTCGCAAGTTGCAGTCACGTGATGTCTCATTTAACGATTGCGGTAATTCGCTTATCGATGGAAGCGGAGGTGAGCGTTATAAATCCGGCATGGTCATGTGATTTTTCACTTCGCAGTGGGGTTGCTGGTCCCAATTGTGGTTGGTAAGCGAGGACTACCTGTACTTCATTGCTATAGGGTATAATAACAGAATTTTGAAAGCCTGCCAGAGTTTTTCTTGCTCCATCTTACACCAAACAAAATCAACACTTTGAGTCTCTTTCTCATGCTTCCTGCTTTGCCGGGACTCGGTTGTCATTTACTTGCTCTTAACGGTTCTCCTAATGACGCTTGCATTTGTCAAGGGTACCCTACTTTTGAGTGTATTTAACGCATGAGCACTTTGGGTTTCCTCTGTCCATGATTTGGAACTTAATCCCAAAGGTAGGGCTCCATGTTGTCGCTAAAGTGTATCTTCTGAGTATAAGCCACAGAAAGGAGATGCTGCTACTGGAAATGTGCATTTTTCCCCTGTTTGAATGAGAATTTGTGGGAGAAAGGAAGTACAGGTTATGCTTCCAGTTCTGCTACTTCCTTGGAATATGAAGTGGCTCTGAACAGAAAGATCAAAGAGATGAAGGAAGGAAGGGGAGTTAAGAACCAGTGCCTCTAATATTGTATTTCCATCTTGGAAAGCCAGCATGGTATAGCGATTAAGGTATTGGATTAGGATTTTGGAGATCAAGGTTCAAGTCTGCCCACAGTCATGCAAAGCTCATTGGATGCCTTTGAGCCAGTTATTCCCCCCGAACCCAACCTATGCAGTGGGGTTCTTGCTATGAGAAAGATTAGAAGATGGTATGCTATACTGTATATGTTGCTTTCAGCTTCTGGAGATAAGATGGGATATAATATCAAAATCTCATTTTCTCTCTTTCTGGAAACAATTTGTTAGTCCCTTCTGCTGGTACTATCTGTATGTATTTTGTATCAATTTGGAAATCAGCTTTACCCTCCTTGTTCCTTTGAATAAATCTCTAAGCTTCCCCTCTCACCTCTGAATGCAAACTGATGAGTCAGTCCCTTCTTTTGGTCAACCATGCCTCTTGCCCTTTGCTACATCAGAGGCCAATAATATGAAAGCCTGGATCTTCTGTTGATTCCATTCAAAGGTCATCCTAAACAGATCAAGGAAGTCGTAATGCCATTTGCTCTTCATGCTGAATTTTGCATCTTGAGTATCTCACTAAAGGGAAAAAATACAGTTATTTCTTTTTTTGCATTTTACAACCACAGCCCTTCCCAAGTATTTCCCAGACTGCATGTGAAGCACTTAAGACAGCCTGGAGCCTCTCTTTCAATATTTCTGGTTGACCAAAACTTTTCACACGAATTCAAACAACAGAGGCGTGTCTATTTTGCTGTTTAAGTTCTTGCCTCTTTTAGCCTTGAGAATGACCTTCCAAAATGTTGGGTCAAGGCCAAGATGGCAAACAGACTGGAATCTGTGTTTTTAGTTGTGTTTTGCATTTTTTCCCTAAAGGCTCCAATTTTACTCTGTTTTCTCTCTTGGAGGCCTCTGCAATCCTTCATGATTGTCTCCAGGCAGTTCCTGACCCCAGTTAATGGCTATTTTGGCCATGCTCTGGGGTAGCAGCTGGCATTCACAATTTATCTTCTGCTCATCACTGTTTTTCCTGATGTGTGCAGATTCCTGCCTCTCAGGAGTCCATCTTTGGATGGTTCTGTCCCATATCCACTCTTATCTGTCAGCTAGAAATAAATATATTTGTTAGTGTCAGACAAATGGCTCACTGTGATAGCTGTTTCAGTGGTACATTCCATGATAAAATGGAATATCATCGTTGCAGGAGGCATACAGAAAGATGTATCTGCCGAAAGGATCCTGAACCTCACTGCTGTGCCCTTTGGAGATCCCTCAAGATCACACCACCAAAGGCTGGTGATGTGGTTTCCTGCCAGAATTGAGTAGTGGCTGTTTCACTAAATTTGCTCCTACATTGTTAGGCTTTGTTTGGGTGGGGAAGAGCGATTTTGAGGATTAACATATACTTGCTTTATTGATTTAGCAGCCATGTCCACTTGGGTGTCACTGCCCTACCCACAAAAATTATAATTCTCGGGCATTCAGTTGTTTCCCTCAAAGTATGGTGCTGCCTATGAGGAAAAATAGAAAGTGGGAAAGATTAACCCACTTTTTTTGTACTGCACTGTGTTCCCAAACTGTTACTTCTACTTTCATTTAGCTGCAAAAGGAGGCCCATGTAGACATCCCATGTCTCATCTGGTTTAGCCCCAAAGTTATGATGGAATACCTGCTTTGAGCTTCCCAGCTTCAATTCCTGGCACTTCCCGAAAAAAGGATTGTATCTGGGGAGTCATGTGATGGGAAAAACTCATCTCTAGCCAAAACCTTACAAAGCAGTTGCCAGAACAGACAATACTGAGCTTCATGGATGAAGAGTCTAAGCAGATATAAGGTTGCCACAAATGTTCCTGATGTAAGTGAAGTGGTTTAAACCACCTGCATCTTGGCAAGGATAATGGGAGTTGTAGTTGTAGGAGAAATAATGTCAGATTAGGCAAGTAAATTACCCCCTTAGAAAAACTCACTGTTCCAGAGAAAATAAACTTTCAGGTCAGCCATAAAACCTCTAGAAGGCCAAGGTATGCTGATAGGTGTGCCTCTTTGTTCTCTTAGAACCACCATTGTCTTTGTAGTACTGCCCTGCTACCTCATAGTTCCATCCTAACTACCTCATTGACTTCACTAAACACACGATGTTCAATCAAATCACATGTATACTCCAGTTTGGTCTAGTGGTTAAGGCACCAGGCTAGAAACCAGGAGACTGAGAGTTCTAGTCCTGCCTTAGGCACGAAAGCCGGCTGGGTGACCTTGGGCCAGTCCCTGTCTCTCAGCCTAGGGAGGAGCCAATGGCAAACCAGGAGACTGAGAGATCTAGTCCCGCCTTAGGCATGAAAGCTGGCTGGGGGACCTTGGACCAGTCACACTCTTTCAGCCCAACTCACCTCACAGGGTTGTTGTTGGGAAAATAGGAGGAGGAAGGAGTATTAGGTATGTTCGCCGCCTTGAGTTATTTATAAAAAAAATAAAGGAGAGATAAAAATTAAATAAATAAATAAAAATAAATAAATTTGCATTACTCTATAAAGAGGGATTGTATCCCCTCCCTTTATATGCTTGTCTTTTGCTTCTGGTACCATAATAAATGGTATCAATTTGGGCTTTGGTGGAATTCTGTGTCTATTCTCTGGTTTAAAGGAACTCTTAATACAGTAATTATCATACATAGTCCAGTACAATTGGTGGACCCCTGGTTGCTGAAGGCAGCTTTGCAATTAAGTAGTTAGTCTGTGTGCATAGATAAACACCCGCTTTCATTCATTAAGAACTTTTTAACACATATGCCTTGGTCTATATTATTTATTTAAGAATATTGTTTTATTGTATTTTAATTGGTATTTATTTTTGTTTTTATTGTAAACCTCCCAGAGTTGCTCTTTGAGTGAGATGGGTGGTGACTAAATTTGAAATATAAATAAATGAATGGATGAATAAATTTGGTAGCCCAGAAATAAAATCTGGCTTCAAAATCTTTTCTTCTGAGGGGGATTTTGATTTACAAGCCTGCTTTCAAGCACGAAGGGACCACAAACATTGAGTGCACTCTGCATTGTGTGTTTTCAGCTAGTCCAAGGTATAAAACTTGGTGCAAATGCTCTTTGAACAGCTGACTTGGAGCATGGAAGAGCAAGGTCATAATACTGACAGAAAACCTACAAAGTAAGTATATGCCTGGGCTGGAACCTTTCCCCTGATTTGCTAGTTGTGTTTTTAGAAGGGACAGTGTCTGAAGCAATATCCGTGCCATCACCTTTAATGCAAGCTCTCCTACTTTCTTATTCTCGTGCCATCCGTCATCGTTTTAATCTTCATGGGTTGTTTGTGAACCCCCCACTGCATCCAGAGAGGCAAAGCCTCTGCTGAGGTTGGTGGGAAAATTGCTTTCCGTATAAACAAAGGGTTTGCTGTTTTTGCCCTGGTAGCATTTTAAACAACCTGCGATCTGGAGCAAACTAATAGCTTCTGTCAGCCAGACAAGCGATTATTACTTGGCCTGAAATTAATTCTCTGTTTAATGTGGAATTCTGGAATCTTGGCTCAAGTCCCTGTGTTTCAGGCAATGGGTGAGGCAGCAGGAAAAAGTGAAAAGGACACACACACACACCCCGGTTTCCCCACCCAGTAAAAGCTCCAATGGAGGGTATTGTAAAGCTTCTCGCGTTGAAGTCTGACATTGGAAATGCGATGATTCCCTTTCAGGCGTGCAGGAGAGAATAATGCCTAACCCGCGTTGGCCCTGGGAGAGCTTGGATGCAAATTCTTCTTCATTCTCATGGGAGATCTGTTCATCTCCCATCTTTTGTACTGGCAGGTGTCTGCCACAGGGCTGGCTTTACAATTGCCGTGTTGGTGGATTGCATTAACTCACCCGAAATCAGGTATACACAATTCTATTAAGCTAAATCCCCTCTGGCATTTCTCCCTCTCATCATGGCAAGAGATTTGCAGGCTAAGAGAACTGTAGATGGGATGGCAGATCTATTAGGGAAATGATGGTTTTAAAATAATAACATTTGTCTTTGCCCTGTAGTCTTGCAGTTGTCTGTGTCAAGAGTAGCTTTACTTTCCCCCTCCCCGTCTCTCTGTCTCGCTCTGTCTTTTTTTTTTCTTCCTGGTGGTGGTTGCTGAAAAAAGCCTTGCAGATGGTTCTTCATTCTAGGTCAAGAGGGGAACAAAGATTGCTTGTAGCCTTAAGTGCTAGACAGAAGGATCAAATGGTTCTGAATCTTTTTATGGTTGCATAATGCTCTTCGAAAATTGTGTTTCTGGTGACCAGTCCAAAATGAACAAGATAATGAAAACATTGGGGCTAATCTTACCCCATTTTGTGGTCAGCGGTTTCTGTCCTCCGCCTTTGATGGAATTGAGGTCAGCTGCCTTGCCATTTTATGGCATCTAGCTCAGAACTCCTACATGGCTGCATGGCTTTCAAGTCTGGAAGGAAATTAAGAGAGGGAAATAATTGGACAGTGACCATATTAACTGTACTTGATTTTCAGGAAATGTAAATGACCACGAGGCATGAGGATTATGGTCGTTGAAATCCAGCACGTCAGTTGGGTTTTATGAGTCATGGGAACTCAGATTGTGTCTGAGGTCCAAACGATGGGTTGATTGTAAGTGAGAGAGAATTTTTTGTTGTTCAGTCGTGAAGTCGTGTCTGACTCTTCGTGACCCCATAGACCATAGCACACCAGGCCTTCCTGTCCTCTACTGTCTCCCAGAGTTTACTCAAATTCATGTTCATTACATCGGTGATGCTATCTAACCATCTCATCCTCTGCCGTCCCCTTCTCCTTTTGCCCTCAGTCTTTCCCAGCATCAGGGTCTTTTCCAGTGAGTCCTCTCTTTGCATTAGGTGGCCAAAGTATTTGAGCTTCAGCTTCAGCATCTGTCCTTCCAATGAGCAGTCAGGGTTGATTTCCTTTAGAATTGACTGATTTGACCTCCTTGCAGTCCAAGGGACTCTCAAGAGTCTTCTCCAGCACCACAGTTCGAAAGCATCAATTCTTCGGCGCTCAGCCTTCCTTATGGTCCAACTCTCACAAGCATACATTACTACTGGGAAAACCATAGCTTTAATTATACAGACCTTTGTCGGTGAGAGAATAAAGACCCCCAAATATTCCTGAAAGTAAAGATGCCCTTGAACCCAGCTCTTGTAATGGTATGTGGGAAAGACCTTGGAAGACACTGTCAAGGGAATGGTCAGATAAGAGACAGCATAGCCCGCAGCTAGATAGTAGGTGGGGCAGAGGCTCAGAAGAGACCCTCACTAGTTTCTCGGGCTGTAAAGGAAACAGGGGGAAAGATGTACTTTCATACCTGCAAGATTCTGTCAATGTAGCTTTACAATAAAATAGAATTAGTTCAACTGGTTGTGATTCCTATCTGGTTTACCTTGTGAGGCTGACAGCTCTGCTCCTGATGTGGACCCAGCTATGCAGTTTTCTCAGTTAGAGTATAGAAATGGATTGCCTTTCCCTTTGTCTGGAATGTTTGATTTCCCAATCTTGCTTTCATGATCCCTGGGATTCTCCGGTGGTCTCTCATCCAAGCACTAACAAGGCCCAATCTTACTTAGCTTTCAAACCCAAGCAGAGTCAGACACGTACTGCAACCTGCTACTAAACTGTAAGCTTGAATGGAAATTAAAAGAGAGAGATAACTGGGGATCATATTGACATGATTGTAGACTTAATTTTAATGACGTATAAATGATCATGCAGTGTGGGGATTGTGGGAGTTGATGTCCAACACATCTGTTGGATTTTGTGAGTCATAGAGCTGAAAGGATATGTCTATGGGCTAGTTGTAAGCAAGAATGAAAAAGAATCGATACTTTAATGGTAAATCTATGCTGGATTTTTCCTGCACTGTGTACATCTATATATTTGCTTGTAGCATCACTTGGTACAAATTGTGTGATTGAACATTATCATTTGTTATGGACAGATTCACATAGAACATTATGCCATCAAGTGATTTGTTTGGTTTTCAGTTAGCACGATGTGTAAAACAGCTAATTATACTTGATTTAGGAAACTAGGGTTAAGAGATCTATGGTTTAATGTGATGTGTCTACACAGTTTGTATATATGTATATGACCAGGTTAATTTATGCAACAAAATGCATTTTTGGCATTCAGTATAGCTTCTGGAGAATCCCTCCATTAGAATTTTGGAGATGGCCCAGAATTTCAGAACTGATGATTAGTCTAGAAAATAATTGTTCTGCGTATTTTCATTGATACAGCATGCATTAGAGGTAGTTTAATGGTGGGTCAAAATCTGTCTTGCAATTTCTCAGGCAATTCTTCCTCTGCAAAAAGAAACTTCTTTTTGCTATCTTATTCTCGGGGTGGTTGAGAATATATTTGGCAGCTCTTCCAGTGGGTCCTTCAGCTGACTTTGGTGGTAGAATGTGCTACTGTGGGGTTGCCTTCTGTTCTACATCTTTCCATCCCTTTGCAGCCTCCTTGGCTGCTCACACTTCCCAGTCTAAAAAAGCTCCCTGCGGGGAGTCTCATGATGCAGCCTTTGGACTTGAATGGAACCAGGAGAAGCCAGGGAGGCCGCAGTTTGCTGGGGAGGAAATGTTATGATGAAAGACAGGAGATTCACACCCGTCTACCCTTGGCCACCGGGTCAGTACGAGGGCACCACCTCCACTGGCTAGAATGTGTCCAAAATCCTTTTCTCCTTTGAACGGCATTTCAAAAACAAAATCATAAAACCATTTTCATAAACATGAGCGAGAACTGACAGGAAAGAAAATGCAGAAGAATTTTTGGAATAGGCTTTTTTACATGGTCAGACTTAAAGAATGGGACAAAGCAACCAGCCTTTGCAATCCGAGGGGTTTCAGAACAGAAGAAAACTCAATGTTGAATTCTCCCTAGTGATCCTTTTATTGATTATTGGTCTGCCAAGGAACATTTCTGATCTGGGGAATTGACTCCAAGTGAGCCGTTTACTAATTTGTCTCTTCTTGTTTTCTTTGCTGGTTAGGAAAGTGCTTCGGCATTTGCAGAGGAACTGGGGCCAGGTCATGTGAGTCGGCTTGATTTGGGTTCATCCCGGCATTTTTTCTTTGGATGCAGGAGTTCAGCCCTGGAATGTTAGAAATAAAAAGAGCTATGAATAAAGAAGGGAACTCTGAATATGCGGAGATTTTCCATTAGCAGAGAAGTAGGCAAGCTATTACACCCTATGGATGCACTTTGAAAGGAAGTTGTAATCACTTTCACAAAATGGCTGCCATGGGGAGCCAGTAGCAAAACACTCCCCAGAAATCAGCATGGTGAATTTTATCATCCTTGTCTTCTCCAAATCTCCAAGTTGCTCTGCCTTCCTCTTTTCCTCTTTTCTGGGCAGGTGGACCCATTCCCAAACCCACCATTTTTATTGTCCAATAATAAAACAATAAAAACATCTCAGAGGCATTCTTGTAAATAAAAATGTGCTCAGAAACTGGCATTTTGATCTGCAGCAGACCAGCTTCTCATATTTTACAAAAATTAAAAGAATCTTCAATACCAAAAAAAAAAAGTTTGGTTGGGAGGGAGCCCGCCAGTTGGCATACTGGTGCCCTTGAGCGCCAGATTACTTATTTGTAAGCTGAAGCAGAGTTTAGTGCTATGAGAAGAAACCTATGCAAATTTCAGACTCCAACCTCCCAGGGCATTGCATATGAATGGTGCTGCTGTTGAATCTGGAAATGTTTGCTTCTGTTTTCCCTTGTGATATAAAATTATGAAGTTGATCAGATGGTAGGACAAAGAATTATGCTTGGTGATTGAAATAGAACACTGCCACCACATAGATTCTACCACACTCTTGACAGGCTAGAAAATAAAACATATTTACCACTGGTGTGAGGACTCATCTCCTGACAAGCTTATAGAAAAAATGGAATTATGATGAAATCTTAGAGAGAGAGGTTTGATTAGAATTATATGTATAACTGCCGAGAGGAAGATCGGAAGCCACTTCTGTCTGTCTGTCTGTCTGTCTGTATGTATAGTAGACAAGGATCAGAAGACAGCGATGGAGATAGATGTAGTGGTGCCAAGTGACAGCAGCATCAGGAAGAAGGAGCATGAGAAGCTGGAGAAGTACCAGGGCCTGAAGGAGGAACTAGAGAGGATGTGGAAAGGGAAGGCCAAAGTGGTCCCAGTGGTGGTAGGAGCTCTCAGGCTGTGTCTCCTAAGCTGGGAGAGTAGCTCCAACAGATCCCAGGAGCAACATCAGAGCTGTCTTCTGGACAGATGCTAGGAACAGCTAAGATCCTGCACAGAACCCTCAAACTCCCAGGCCTCTGGTAGAGGACCCAAGGTTGAGGAAGACACATACCACCCATAGGGGTGAGAAGGGTATTTTGTGTGTGTGTGTGTGTGTGTGTGTGTGTGTGTGTGTATTCATGTTTTCTGTTCTGTTCTTTTTCTTCTTTTCTCCTTGTCTTTTCTTCTTTTCTTTTTCACATTTACTTTACTATATTTTTTCTTTCTTTGAATGCATTTCTTATTATCTATGTAAAATCTTTTAATGAAACTATTAAAAAAAAGATATCTCCTGATAAGCTAGTTTCCCATGGGACTTATATATTAAATACAAAAACCTGTTATTCAATGGAAAAGAATCCAAATCTCATTGGGACTTACCTCAAATAAACATGATTATGATTAGGCTGCCAGAATATTTGCCACAAGAAGATCTTTAATTGGGAGCTGTTCCACATTCTCTGGCAACCTTGAAATCTTTGAATGCCTTCTATATCATAACCAAAAATTATTACAGGTAGCCCTTGCTTACTGACCACTTGTTCAGTGACTGTTCGAAGTTACAACAGCGCTGAATAATGAGACTTACAACCAGTCCTCAAAGTTGTGGCTGTAGCAGTGTCTCTGTGGTCATGTGATCGCTATTCAGGCGCTTGGCAACTGGCTTGCAATTATGACATTGCAGCATCCCACAGTCACATGATCACCATTTGCGACCTTCACAGCTGGCTTCTGATAAGTAAAGTCAATGAGGAAGCCGGCAGGAAGTCGCAAGTCGTGGTCACGTGACGTTGCACTTAATGACCCGCACTCATTTGCTTAATGACTGCAGCTGGAACTGATGTACTGTACGTTAGCGTGGTCACATGACATTTCACTTTATGACCATGTTGCTTAGTGACGAGGTTGCCGGTCCCAACTTTGGTCAGTAAATGAGGACCAACTGTATCAGCATTTCACTTTTCTTGCTTATGGGCTGAACCCCCAACAAGCTGTGATGTCATGGAATGTTTACAAAAAAATTGATTCTAGTCTTAGAAATCCGGACACATACACGTGTGATTTTTGTGAAGAAAATGAAATGTCATTTTTGACAGATGTTATTTGTTTGTTTATTGCACTTGTATGCTGCCGTATCCTAGCCCGTAGGGCAGGGTTTCTCAACCAGGGTTCCGTGAGAGGTCACTAGGGGTTCCCTGGGAGATCACGATTTATTTAAAAAATTATTTCAAATTCGGGCAACTTCACATTAAAGAGGTTAGTTTCATTCTTTATTTTCAGTTTAAGAACACTGTTAATGCATATATACAGGCCTATACATGAAACAAATATAATAATTTTGTAACTTCTGGCCTATATTTGAGCCTGAATGTGCGGGGGTTCCTGAGGCCTGAAAAATATTTCAAGGGTCAAAAAGTTGAAGAAGGTTGCCATAGGGACTCCTAACAGTCCACAGTCAGAAATCAACAGTTAAAAGACCCACAGTAAATAATAATCAACACAGGCAAATAAAACATCCGCTCTAGGCATTATAATCAATGTAAAATCAGAATCATGATCTAATAAAGCTGATGGAGCAATCATTCAACAAGATAGGCCTGTTAAGCTTGGAGGGAGAGGATGGGTGCTGTTAGCTGCAGAGAAGCAAAGCAGACAAGGGACGTTTGGAAGCTGGAGGATTTTTCCATAGCCTTTGATTTCCTTTGTCCATATGACACTAAAATGCTTGCTTTGCGAAGCCTATTGATAAAGGCGAAGCCGACGAAAGTAGGAGGGAAGGCTACAATTTCAGCAGGACATTTTCAGACTTAGGGAAGCGGAGGGAAGTCTGTTCATTTGAGGCCCCCCTTTCTTTCCTTCTCCTGTGTTCTGTGTCAACGCTATTTTTCTCCATTGCTTTTTGCCTGTTGAAGTTAATGGCACTGTCAATGGGAGTACATGAGGTAATTCAAAATACTGAAATAACACTTGGGTTTATATGTTCCCTGATTAGTTTTAGTGCCTTGAACTGGAAAGTATCGATCCATCTGATATTTCAGAGTTGAAACTCTACTTTTGATGGGTTCTCTTGCACGAGTGAAGGGTGATCAGTCATTCTCCCGTTGCCCCATCCCTAAAAATAAAACCCTGTATGGAGTTGTGCACTTCTTTGCCAATCTCTGCAAAGAGATATTTGTGATTTGGAGGAATGGAGTTTGCTTCATGCAACATGTAGCTCACACTAGATCCAGCAGAGGGAGCTTGGAAGCATAATAAATGTTACACAAGCCAATGATTGACTGCAAAGATTTTCTTTCTCGGTTCAGACATGCTTTCGGGGTCATGGGGTGACTGTTGAATGAGAGTGGAAAAAATTGTGATGGGTGTTTTTTTCTGATAGTCAAAACCCTGCCCTTGTTAAATGCTGAGTTTCCGATGCATTTGCTGAGACGCAAAGAGACTTAAATGGTGGTATGTGAAATTTATTATTTCCAACTAATTGCAGCAAAAGCTGTTGCAGAAGGATAACTTTGGAGAAGGGTCGACCTTTGATGTAATTAATTTTGGGATGGGGTGTGGCATCCTCCCTCCCAAGTCAAGTTTGTCTCTTACCCAAAGCCAGATAAGTAAATTGGATGTGGCCAATTTATGTGGCCAAAACATTTGACCGAGACCTCTCTGTGGAGTCCTTGGTGCTCTCTGAGCTTGGTTGTTTGCTTGCAGATCTTTCATTGCCTGACTAAGCAACATCTTCAGTGCTGGAAGGGAGTGGGGTTTGCTCTCTGTTTATATACAGTTGCTTGCCCTGATAGTGTTGGTGGGGGTGTGGTTTTCTCCTTGGCAGTTCCTTGATTAGAGTATTGTTTACTGCTCGAAACACCTCTCTGCATTCTGGCAGTGAAAAGATACCCAAATCCGCTGTCCAAGGTAGCTATTTCACTTTGCCTAGTAGTAGAAATGGCTCTGTTCAGGATTGCTGTATTTTTGCTTCGTTTTCTTTGCTTCCTGGAAGAGATTGTGAAAAGGTGGGTAGCTTACCTGATTTGTCAGAGACGTTTCCATTTTAAGTAGATAAGGAGAATATCTGGAAGATTGTGGACAATTCCAAGGGTGTCATGACCTGCTGAAGGACTAGGAAAGTAAGGAATGATGTCAGAGAGTTTTGACTGTGTCTTCTGGGCTCTCCAGAACACTGCATGCCGTTGTGAAAATAAATGCTTTGAGGGTCTTTGCATTACTTCAGGAGGCACCTGGGCCTTGATAGGTGATGTTTCTTTTATTTCTTTATTTTTATTTCAAATTTTGTCACCGCCCATCTCACTCAAAGAGCGACTCTGGGCAGTTTACAATAAAACTAAGATAAACACAGGTTAAAATACAATAAAAACAGTATACTTCAATATAAATATAAAATCCAAGAGGGAGATATTAAAAAGTTCTTAATCTAAATTCATGTAATTCATGGGGGCCATGAATTATTATTATTAGTATTATTCTTAGGTTTTTATCCTACGTTTACTACCCAGAATTGCAACTACAAGATGGGCTGTTCTATAAAGGGCCATCATAAATAAACCCTTTTTCATTTATTTATTTATTAAATTTATATGACCGCCCAACTCCCCCAACGGGAGTTATTTATTTCCTTTGTATCCCCCCTTTTCTGCAGCAGCTCAAGGCTCCCATCACAACAACCCAGCGAGGTAGGCTCAAAAACAGAAAAAGGGAGCACAACTCCCTGATCCACAAGAACTCCCTGTTCTTGAATCAGTCGTCCTACTGCTGGAGATAAAGAGCATCTCTTGCATTTTCTAGTGGATTTAGCTTTCTGGTTTATTTGTGTCGTTTTGATCCTTCTCCTTAGGTGAATGTGAAGAGAGTAGCGTCCTCAGATGAGGAGAACACAAGAAATATGTTAGAGAGAGAGGAAACTGGGCAGATAAAAGCAGGACCCTCTGGCCCTGTTCACATGACATGCTTAAGTGGCTCCTGAGGAGCAGGGTAAACATCTGCAAACCCCAAAACTGAATTTAATGACCTAGCCCCAAACAGTCTTGCACTGAGTTAAAGTAACTCTTCCCAACAAATTAATTCTCCCACCCTTCTGTCCTGCAAGAAAAGCGGGATAGACATCTAACAAAAATAAATTAATGAATTAATAAGAGCTTTTTTTAATTGGAGGGTTAATTGCTCCTTCTAGTGTCCTTGACTGAGAAATACCAACATACCCTTTCATGCATAGAGGCAGTCCTTGTTTAGCGACCGCCCTGTTTAGCGACTGCCTCATTTAGCGACCATTCGCCTTTATGACAGTGATGAAAAGAAGGCTTTTGTAGGTAGACATTCTCTCTGATAATTTGGGTTTCCTCTCACTTCCTGTCTCTCTTACATCCTGGCCTCTCTAAGGAGGTGGGGAAAGAATAGAATAGATGGAAGTGGAAAGGGAAAGGGAAGGGACAGATTTCCAGACACCTTTATGGTGACTGGGAACACACACACACACACAAAAGGGCTACCACAGAGCCAGTGTGGTGTAGTGGTGAAGGTGTTGGACTAGGAGTGAGGAGACCCAAGTTTTAGCCGATTGACAACCACAAAAGCTTCCTGGGGGACTTTGAGCCAGTCCAACCTTCTTCCCAGGCTTGCTGTTGCGGAGATAAAATGAACAGAGGTTCCCATACATCACCTTGAGATCATGCAGAAAAAAGCAGGATAGAAATCTAACAAACAAACAAATAAAAAAGTTGCTGGAGACAGCCCAGTTTGTGAACACTGATTGGAAGATGGAGAAGGCTGGGTCTTATAAACAGGGCTTCTTTTTAGGTGTACTTCCTAATGCCAACATACACTTTTATGCAGGTAGTCCTTATTTAGCGCCTTCCCTGTTTAGCGACTGCCCGTTTAGCGACCATTCGCCGTTACGACAGTGACGAATAGGTAACTTTGTGACCAGTCCTCGCATTTATGACCTTCGCAGGTCTATAAAGCAAAGGAAAGCTGAAGTAAGATGGCAAGCACAGTCGCGGTTTCACTGAGCGACCGCTTTGCTTAACGACCGAGTTGCCGGTCCCAGTTGTCGCTAAATGAGGACTACCTGTATCTCCTTAGAAGAAAGGGCTGCGGTGTTCAGTGGGTGGAGAGTGGGGGAACCTATGACCCTCCAGGTGATACTGAACTGCAACTCTCAGCTTCCCTTGCCTCCTTTGGCTGGGGTTTCTGGACACTGAGGTTCAGCGGCATCTGGAGCTTTGCAGGGTCCTGCTCTTCCCCTCCTCTGAGGGTACCAAGGGCTGCTTTCTTCTCCTCTCTCTCAGCTTCCTCTTGGCACCCAAAATAGATCTACCCAGTGCTGACTTTTCTTAGTAAGCCTCTTACAAAATGGATGACAGTTGTTTCCATAATAAGAGCAGCAATAATAATAACGATGTCAGTGGCGGAAACTCATAATTTGTTGCCTGCTTTTCAGCCGAAGTACGCTGGGTGGCTTTGCAGCAAATCAACGCAGTACTCCCAAAGGCTAAATAAGTGAGGCTTTAAAAGAAAAGCATACCCTCCCAGGGGGAAACTCAACCTATAAGCAAAAAAACGAACAGACTAGCAAGCTCTATACAAGGCAAACAAATAAACAGAAGGAGTAATTTCATATAAGCCTTGGCCCCAACTTTGTATTATGTGGCTGTGAGACTGTATGGTATAGCTTGATCCTACAGCACAATTGCCCCATCTCTGCCTTAAAGATGCAGTGATTTGGTGACTCCGCTTTCACGGTGTGTTTATTGTTGGCTAAATAAACTCTGGTTGACTCTATCCAATTGCCTGGGTTCACTTGCAACATTGACCCCAAAACCACTGAGTTCATGATTATAAAACACTATGTTAAACTGGGGCTATGTTCAGTTTCTCTGCAGTCCAATTGCCACTGAAGGTTTGCAGGCAAAATGCTTAAATATATGAAGAACTGTATTGATGGCCGTGACATATACAGAAGACTCGGCAGGTAGCAGCATCCAGCTGGTGGTATTTGGGCTTGGAATCTCCTTTGGTTGGGCTTGGTTAGCACTTGCATGGGACACCTCTAGGAAAGACTTGTGGGCCACAGTGGGAAGTTGGAAAACATTTTGGGAAAAGGAAACAGCGAATGGTTTTTGCATTCTTACAGATGGTTACATCCATCAAGTCACTAAGGGTCGATTGAGCCCAACTCAAGGAGGCTTTACCTTACGATTTAGTGAAAGGAAAATTAGTTTCTATTCTGGCCTAGCTTACCTCCTCCCATTGCCCCTCCCCCCACACTTTTGGATTGTAGCTCCAGCCCTCGATCAGATATCTCCAGATTGGCTAGTTGAGAAGCTGTAAGAATAGACTTCCAAGGACGCAAAAGCTTTGTTGTAGAAAAAAACCAATGACATCATTATGACTGCTGTGTACCAGAGGCAAGCCCTATTTATAGTGAAGTAAAAAGGTAAAGGTTCCCCCCGCACATTTGTGCAGTCGTGTCCGACTCTAGGGGCTGGTGCTCATCTCCCTTTGTTAGCCGAAGAGCCAGCGTTGTCCGAAGACGCTTCCGCGGTCATGTGGCCAGCATGACGCGCGCGGAACGCTGTTACCTTCCCACCGAAGTGGTACCTATTCATCTACTTGCATTTGCATGCTTTTGAATTGCTAGGTTGGCAAGAGCTGGGGTGAGTGCGGGAGCTCACTCCGTCACGCGGGGCTAGGGATTCGAACCTCCGAACTTGCGATCTTCTGATCGACAAGCCTGGCGTCTTACCCGCTGAGCCACCACGCACGCCCCTTATTTATAGTGAAACTAGGGCTCACATTCTCCCACCTGCAAGATGTATTAGGCTTGAGGCCTCTCTATTTTGGCAGGGAGGGATGGTTTGTACATGTGTCTTGTTTTGTCAATGACTAGTATGCTAAAAGCTTTATTGTAGGAAAAAAACAACAATGAAGCCATTATGACTGCTGTGGATCAGAGGCAAGCCCTATTTATAATGAAGTTAGGGCTCAAATTCTCCCACCTGTTTTGACAGGGAGGGATGGATTCTACATGCAGTCCAATTGCCACTGAAGGTTTGCAGGCAAAATGCTTAAATATATGAAGAACTGTATTGATGGCCGTGACATATACAGAAGACTCGGCAGGTAGCAGCATCCAGCTGGTGGTATTTGGGCTTGGAATCTCCTTTGGTTGGGCTTGGTTAGCACTTGCATGGGACACCTCTAGGAAAGACTTGTGGGCCACAGTGGGAAGTTGGAAAACATTTTGGGAAAAGGAAACAGCGAATGGTTTTTGCATTCTTACAGATGGTTACATCCATCAAGTCTCAGAGGGCCTCTGAGAAATAGTTCTCACACTTCCACTTCAATGCCGAATAATTCTGTATCCCTATCCCAAGAGTAGGCAATCTGATATTCTTACTTCTGCAATCCTCAAGAAGTGTGGTCAATGGTTGAGGAGGATGGAAATTGAAATCCAAAGCATCTGATGGGCTCTGTGTTGGCTATTTCTGCTCTAGATAAGCCAGCAAGAAAAAGGCAGACAGGTTTGTAATTTGTAGGTGTAAATCTGTACTCTTGAACACATCCATTGAGGGTAAATTCACACGTTCTGCTAAGCCATGATACAATGTGTCTTAATGCATAGTGTGAACCCAGCCACTGTGGTTTGCAAATAATAGCTTATGGCTTATAGTATGGTAGGGGGCGTGGTGGCTCAGTGGGTAAGATGCCAGGCTTGACGATCGGAAGATCGCAAGTTCGGAGGTTTGAATCCCTAGCCCCGCGTGACAGAGTGAGCTCCCGCACTCGCCCCAGCTCTTGCCAACCTAGCAATTCGAAAGCATGCAGATGCAAGTAGATGAATAGGTACCACTTCGGTGGGTAGGTAACAGCGTTCCACGTGCGTCATGCCGGCCACATGACCGTGGAAGCGTCTTCGGACAACGCTGGCTCTCCAATCTAGCCAATTGTGCTTTGGTCTACCCATCTTGGTGAAACAAAACACGATTCAACATGATGTGGGACCCCAGCTGGGTTGTGTTGCCATGGCACCTTAACAATGGTTTGTCCTCCACATATGGCCCAAGCAAGTTACTTTTCTGCTTCCTTGAGTCAGTTTGGCATTGATGGGATCCACTTTCCATCTAATGTGAACTCTAATCCCTGCATTTAAAATAAAAACTCAAAATGACACAAAAGTGCCATTTCTACAGAGGTGTATTTTAGAAAATGACTTGGTTGTTAAGGTAGTTTCTTGATGCTATTAAAGCAGCAAAAAATGGAAAATTGTTGGGAGGGGTTGTACATCGTATCAGGGCTAGAAAGCAAGTCCAAATTACTACAACTATTAATGATTATTATTTTGTAATGGAAAAAGATGACATGACAAAAAACCAAGTAGTAAATTTGGAAGATGGTATCAACAGTTACTGGGGGCCCACATAGATTGTGACACATGGTTCGTGGAATTGGAAAAATAATTCTCATCTGCAATTAAAATGAAAGGACTCCTCTGTCAGACATTCCAACTAGTTTTGCGATGGAACTCTTCTGAAATGGAGGGAACTGACGTGCCTGACACTCCTGAAATTCTTGAACTCTCCCATCTGTTCTCCTGCTCAGAGAACTGTTTCACCAAGTTCAGAGAGCTGAAGTGCCCCCTGGCCTACCATAATCTATTTCCATGTTGAAAGGGGCGGTTTGCTGGCATGCAGAGAAGAGGAGGAGGAGGAGGAGGAGGAGGAGGAGGAGGAGGAGGCGGCGGCAATGGTTACTTGGCTGTACAGATGACCTGTACAATTACAAACTGGTGACAATTTGTGAGTGAGGGGTTTGTGGGCTGCTCCCAAGATGTCTGGAGGCCACCTACCATCTTTGGATATCTTAAACCCATGCCTTTTGGGTTTACTGTGTTGTGTGAACCCAACATTTGTGCTATATTCAAGAATCATAGTAAGCACACCATGATTTGACCGAATGCGTCATCACCGTGGGTGATCTGTACTGCCTGCTGGTTCATAGGGGGAGCTTCTGGCCATCATAAAATGAAGAAGGGCAGAAGGTTGCTGGATACTCTTTTTCAATTATCTCAATATATCCAGGCTACCAAGGTTGCTGAAATGGAGCCTATATATTTTGACCCCCAGTGGCTGGCCCAATAAAGTGAATCCCTACTAAAGAATAATCCTTTCATCATCAGTGGAGAGCAAAAGTTGGAACCTTCTCCATCTCAGGTTCACTGTTGAACACTGAACATTTCTCCTTTCCTTTAGTTGGGTTTTTTTTTTGGTGCCTTCTAGTCAGTATTGACTCCTGGCAATTGCCTGGACAAGTCCCTGCAGTTTTCCTGGCAAGATTTCGGAAGTGGTTTGCCATTGCCTGCTTCCTAGGGCTGAGAGAGAGACACACACTGGCCCAAGGTCACCCAGCCGGCTTTCATGCCTAAGGCGGGACTAGAACTCTCAGGCTCCTGGTTTCTAGCCCAGCACCTTAACCACTAGACCAAACTGGCTCTCTTTCCTTTAATAGGGAGTATTTTCTCCTGGCAGTTGAGGCAATGGCACAGAATACCAAACATCACAAAACACTTTGCAAAGTTAAACTTGGTGATTAGTAATAGGAAAAGAGAGAGAGAAAGAACCCCTTCCACAAAAAATGTACTGTTGTGATTTGAGAGGCTAGACAAAGCAGACATTTAATCAGCTTGGAAGGCAACCAGCAATGAACATGGATTTGAATGGATTTTTGACATTTCTTTGGGGCATTAGCCTGGTTATGTAAATGAGAAGTCTTGATTTTATGAGGACTTGCTACAATACTGTTAATGCACCCCAAGTATCAAGGATAAACCAGAGGCTTAAGTTGTAGAAATTGGAAAGATTTAGAAGAAATGCGAGGAAAAGACCTTTTTGCTGTCAGAATAATCAAGAAGTTGAAACAGAAAAGCCTGTTTACAGTGGGCTGGGAAAAAAACCCTGATTGCTTGGATTTGGGTGCAGTGTGGAATCCAATTCATTCTGTAATGCTAGTCTTTCATGTTAAGTCAGAATAATAGGTGTTCTAGTCCTCATGGCTTAAGGAAGACGTTTAGACAGGACAGCAGACAATCACTTTAAGAGATTTGAAAATATTATGACAGGAGACATTGCAGGTTTTGATATACATTTTCATTTTTTCTGCCCTTATGTTATGTGTCAAACACACTTGGCAATTACCGAAATGCTAACCAACAGAATCTCTTTAGGAGAGACAAAATTAGGATGAGAAAAAGATGCTTTTCTTGTAATGCTTCCAAATCTAAAGAGGGGAAAAATATTGCCTGTTTCCAACTTTAAAGCTCTCTCTGAGTTTTGGGACCAAAAAGCTCAAAGTTTTTTTTTTTTTAATGAAAGGAACATTTGTGAGCTCCCTGCTTTAGAGTTCTCCCTTGCCACTGCTAAATCTTACATAAGAACTCTGCCCCGGGCTCTGCCCAAGAGCCCATTAATGCATTTCACCAGCTTGCCACTCGAAAGTACAGTTTACTCTACAGCACAAAATGGGGGAGAACCATACTCTGGAAGACTCCATGGCCAGCTGACTTCCGAAACCAAAGAATGCAAGAACATTTGCTGACGTTGCATTTGAACATTAGAGGAGCTTAGAAAGCAAGAAGTCTTATGCAAGTAAGACAAGTTCCTCTCCTTTGGAGAAGGGGCGGGGCAGTCCTCGGAGTAATGCCAGGAGACTCTGTTCCTGTCTCCCCATGGGCAGAGTATTCAAGCTGGCTAAGATAGGGGCAGCCTACATTAATCTCTGGATATAGCAGCACCAGGTTAGAAATGGGAGACCATGAGTTCTAGTCCTGCCTTAGGGACTAAGCCAGCTGGGTAACCTTGGGCCAGTCCCTCTCTCTCAGCCCTAGGAAGGAGGTGATGGCAAACCACTTCTGAAAGGCCTTGCCAAGAAAACTGCAAGGACTTGTCCATCCAGGCAGTCACCAGGAGTGACACGAAGGCTCTATCTATCTATCTATCTATCTATCTATCTATCTATCTATCTATCTATCTGCAAGAGAACAGTCAGGATTTAATCAACACCTTCCATTGACCCCTACCCAAATGATACTGTGCAGGGATGGTTGAGTGACTTTGCTCAGTCATTGTTATCACCATGGATTGGGAAACCAGGTTGATAATTATTGGGGATTAATTCGAATGGACAGGAAAAGCCCATTTGTGGCAGGTTGGACAAAGCAGTTGTAACAGCTGCATAAACAGATCTTACGAATCAGGTTAATTGAGGGTAATTAATAACTGTTGTTTTGCTCTTTGCAATTATTGATGGTGTTCTACAAAAACATATTGTCAGGGTGTGATTGAAATAAAATGAATTTATTCGAGACAGTTTTAATGTTACTACAAAACACACGGTTCCTTCCTTCCTTCCTTCCTTCCTTCCTTCCTTCCTTCCTTCCTTCCTTCCTTCCTTCCTTCCTTCCTTCCTTCCTTCCTTCCTTCTGACTTTAAGTGGCTTACAGCAAAAAAAATCAATATAATCAATACGATAACATAAAAAATCAGCATCATCAAGGTCATATATTATAATTTCTCTAATATAAGGCATTCATCACAATATTCAGTAAGCTGCATTGATACTCAGAAAACCAACATACACCTCAGTTGCATTTGTCCTTTGCTCCCCTTTTTCTTGTATTGTTCTTAAATATGGCAGCTAGCCAAGGAGCTGCATCGTTAAAAGTGACATCTGGTACATGCCTACTCCCTGAACCCCATCCCCATTGTCTATGGGATAATGTAGTGAAATGAGGATGCTATTATTTCATAACAATGGAAGGCTGGGTTATTCAGTAAACTGAGTGATGGGAAATTCAGGAGAAGGAAAATACAACGTAAAACTGGGGAACGTCTTTCCACAAGATAGAATGTTGGTGACCAACTAGGATCATCTTTGAAGGTAAAGTCTCCTTTAAGTCAAGCTTCAGTCCTGATCATTACATAGATCCACGTAAGTAGTTTTCTTGGCAATGTGAGGATATCTCCTACTGGATGAAAAAAATCCAAGGTCTTTTTTCAATTTCTCTATCTAATCATTAGTCATGGAATTTCCTGGTGTCTCCAATACCAACCAGGTCTGACACTGCTTCGCTTTTTGAGATCAGCCAAGGTGATAATGCTATGCAGTGTTCTGAATTAACCAAAAAGGGATTGGTTAGTCTTGCCCTGTTGTATGATCCAGGTTACCATGTTAAGCCATAATGTTAATTGGTTGGGCAGTGTATGTACTGTGAATATAACAGCAATGTTTTCTGAACCCTTATTTCTTATTTCTTATTCTGAAATAAGGGGCGTGGTGGCTCAGCGGGTAAGACGCCAGGCTTGTCGATTGGAAGATCACAAGTTCGGAGGTTCGAGCCCCGAGCCCCGCGTGACAGAGTGAGCTCCCGCACTCGCCCCAGCTCTTGCCAACCTAGCAATTCGAAAGCATGCAAATACAAGTAGATGAATAGGTACCACTTCGGTGGGTAGGTAACAGCGTTCCACGTGCGTCATGCCGGCCATGTGACTGCGGAAGCATCTTCGGACAACGCTGGCTCTTAGGCTAACAAACGGAGATGAGCACCGGCCCCTAGCGTCAGACACGACTGCACAAAATGTGCGGGGGGAACCTTTACCTTTTTTCTGAACCCAAATTTAGGTTTTAGCATTGGGTGTGAGTCCAGCCATATACACAGTTAAGGTTCTACCTACTTACCTACCTCCCAGTGAGGCACCTGGGATGACAGTGCACCTGTTGAACTCCCTAGCCACCTAATTTGTAAAGCGAAGCACCACTCTCAAGCCAAAACGTTTTTTCAAATATATCACTGGGCCTCTCTTGAACCCCAGAGGCATTTGTAGAAGATAAGCAAAGCCCAACGCTTTGTCTTAGTACTGGGCAAACCCACCGTGCCAGGCATTTTTGTGAATGCTCATAGCATGGTCTCAATATTTTGCTGGATTGATTTTTTTTTGTACTCTGTTGGTGTTTCAAAAGTTCCTCCAGGATCATATGTGCTAAAATATTAGGTTAGAAAAAATCCAAACCTATAGCAAACACTGTGAAGCAGTCTAAATTTAAAGCATGATTTTACTAAAAGACTTGCAGATGTTTCAAGGCATAACAACTCAACGCTGGGTGCGCATTGTTTCAAACGTAAGGAAAACACTTAATGTACAAAAAACTGCTAACATGCTGATGGTTAACAAGCACCCCAAACTGCAGTAAATCTATAGATCTTTTCTCAGCATAGTTATTAGCAGACAAGTTAATTATATCTGAAACCAGCCTGTTTTACATGCATTGTATTCATTGTTGTTGCATTAATTGATTTCACAAAGCCATGTATATTTTAAGATGGAAAAAAATTCTAGGAAAAACATAGCTGAGGGGAAAAAAGGATTCTGCAGAAATGTTTCTGATCCCTATGAAACTCACCTTTGTCTTATTTTAAGGTACATTGCCAATAATGTTAGATCATGACTTACATGAGAGGTGGAAAATGAAGATGTTGAAGGAACGCATCTTTAATTTAAAGGTTAACATGAAATGTAATTATAGGGAGAAGAAAAAATTCAAAGAAGGGCTTAGAAAGGGTTTGTGGGTTCCTTTTTGCCCCCACTGAGTCTTCTAATCCAACACTGAGCTGAAGGAGTATCTTGTCTGCCTGCCTGCCGTCATACCTTAAGCAACTAAAAAAATTAGAATCGGTCACATCAACAAAAGCAGGAGCTGATGTTCTTGGGATACGGGGAAAAATTCTCTGCTGCTCTGGGATTTACTTCCATCTTGCCTTCATAAAGTCCTTACACATGCGCACCTCAGTGCATTTAGTGCAGGATAATATGATTTACTCAGATATTCCTCTTGAGCACTATATTCATCTTCATAAGTTCAGCTATAGTGAAAGGGAGTGTGAATTACCCTGTCTTCCTTCCTTCCTTCCTTCCTTCCTTCCTTCCTTCCTTCCTCCCTCCCTCCCTCCCTCCCTCCCCCAATTCATAATCCCTAGTTTTAGTCTAAGGAGAACCCAAGGGATTATTTTAGTCGGATAGCCCAAACTTGGGGGCTAAATGGAGTTTTGGCCCAGAGTTTCATGCATGTTTGACTTAAGTCAGTGCTTAAGAGCCCAGGAGACTATCCAGGGTTTATGCCCAGTGTTTGGCTGCTGTGGGGTCATCACAGATTGCTCTCTGCATCCCAACTTGACCAATAAAATGTCAGCATAAGGGGTAACACATTTTAAGCTTAACCTTGCTGCTTTAGTAAAGCTGCTACAAGATTTCCAGTAGCTCAGGTCTGACAAATAGCTGATATAGTTTGCCATTTTCAGGGGAACATATTTATGACCTTATTACGAATTGCAGCCCTGATCCAAGTTTCTTATCCAACATCCCCTTTCAAAACAAGAACATATGTTTGTATGTTCCCTTGGCTTTTTTGCCTTTTATCTTCCAATGAATTAAAGAGATAGAAAATCCCCCCCCAACCTAACTCATCCATTGCCAGTTCCACTCTTTATTTGGGAAGAAGGCCTGAATTGCAAGGGGTTAGCAAATATGCAAAGGGATAAACACTTTTGCCTGGAGGACGCTGTTTCTTCCCCTTCCTCCTGCCCGCCATCTTTCTTCATGCTTCTTATTTTATTGGGAGAAAATAGAAGCTCATCTAAGTCATCTCACTCCCTTTAATAATCTCCATCAGAATCCAGTGGCCTTTATGTTACTGCGGCAATAATTAGAAGGTTAGTGGAGTTAAGCAGGCACAGAGACTGACTCAGAGAAACATTCATTGTGGCTCATTAAATTTGGAATTAGGACTTAAAAGGTCAGGAATAAGTATTCTGTTTATATTTCTGGACAGTAAATCTAAATGGACATTGCGTCCAGGCACCCTTCTTTGCCTCCCTAGGAGCTACGCTCTGCTGCCGTTGAAGCAGCCGCCGCAATGCCTGATGAAAACCAAAGTGAGCTCAGGCTGCATTGATCAAAGCTGAGGAGATGAACAGCCGTCTTCCTTGTCCTGTAATTACAAAACATTGATAGAAAAAAAGCTGGTACCTAGGGTTTTGGAGAGAGAAAATGAGGCCCTCTTGATTGCTAAAGCGAAGAGGAGCAATCTTGGGGACTATGGGTTTTTTTCCCAATAATGGGGGTGGTAGGAAAATGGTTTCTAGGGGAGCAGGGAGAGAGGATAACTCTTTCAACCATTATTGAGCTAGTCGGGTGACTGGCGGTTAAATTGTTTTTAATAATAGATGGTCTGAATAGCCTCTGTCTACCCTTCAATCTCATTTTTGAGACCATGAGTTGCTGCTACCCTGCTATGCCACAGGTTAGGGCTATTAGCAAGACTGGCTCTTGGATAATGTTGTACCTGGGCTATGTCCAGAGTTGAAGATGGAGTAGGAATTCTCCTCCTCGGCTGTCTCCCCACAACCAGGTGAGTTGTGAACTGAGCGGTCTGGCGTGCCCACCTGGGTTAGTTTTATCCTTGGTAATTTTCTTTTGAATGTTAGCAGGTTATGGAAAGCCAGACTGTTAGGTTAGTGCAGTGTCTTGTGTTGTAGAAACCCAGAAGCGTGTTGTGGGTTTTGGGAAGAGGAAAACTCTGATCACCTCCAGAACAAAGATGGAGTGAGGTTGGATCTAAGTGAAAGCCAAACAGAGCACAAAAATAGAATAGAATCCAAGGTAGAGCTATAGAGCAGAGGCACTGCATGCAAAAAGTCTCAGGGTCAATCTTTGACATCTGTGTTTAAAATGGAGTAAAATTAAATTAAAACATTAAATAAAACTCTGCCATCTATTGAGGGCATTTCCGCACAGCAACCTCAGCTGCTTATTTCCTCTGCTATGCTTAGCTTTTCTTAAAGCCAACTTCAGAAATTCCAGTCTGGATTGCTGCGGGTTGGCATCAGGATAGGGCTGGTGCTAGGTCTAGACTAGAGGTAAGGCAGGACCTGATTGGTTGTTCCCCTGCTTCTTGTCCTTCCCATCTCTACAAGAAGTCAAGCATTATTGGGTGGTCATAGTGTGGGCGGTTCTCCCTGAGTTTCCCTTTTCCTTTTAGGGTTTGGTCCCACCTTGCTAGTTCCCTATATTTGCTTTCCTTTACAGGTGCCCTCCCCCTGCCTTCCTCCATTCTGCCACTTTAATTTTTTACAATCCCCTTAGTTTTTTTTTTTAAATTAACACCATACTTTTATTGTAAACCACCCAGAGTCCCTCTTTTTGGGGGAGATGGGCGGTGGTACAAATTTGAAAAATAAATAAATAAATAAATAAATAAATAAATAAATAAATAAATACATACATACATACATACATACATACATACATACATACATACCAATGCTGCCCCAAAGAACTGAGGCTGTGGACTGGTCCACCATTCATTCATTCTAGTTTATTACGGTCACTGACCAGTACAAGATACAATTCTACAAAGGTATACTCATTGAACCTTACAATGTGCACCATCTGATTTAAAATAGTTTTAAAATTATAAGTTAAATTACATGTTCCAATTAAAAATTAAAATACATTCAGATCACAATGTGGGTGAGCCCCTTAATCAAATTTAAATGTGCTCTTATTAATTATCATGACTAATATACTAACAGATATGTCTTTATAAAAAGTAAAATATCATATATAAAATATGATGTGATTATATATATATATATATATATATATATATATATATATTTAAAATTATTAAAATTATTACGAGAAGTACATTACTACATTTTTCCTATCATAGTCTGGCGTATCTTTATAGCAGCTGCACAGAATTTGGCTACTTGCGCCGTAACAGTTGGATCTTCATCTATAAGTAAAGTTTGCATATAATCTATATCTTGCCACCTAGGATATTTCTTGGTCAAAGGTAATATTAATTTACTCCTAAGCTCTTTATAAAAAGGACAACGGAGGAGCACGTGGTCTGTAGTTTCTATCTCTCCATTATTACAAGAGCACCACCTTGCAGCTATTGGGATTTTTTTATATCTACCATCCAAGACTGTGGAAGGGAGTGAGTGGCTACGAGCTAGGGTAAAGGCTTTCCGATGGCTGGTCCATCATTCCTTTGGAGGAACAATTAATATATTTGCTAGAGTGTCCCCAATTTGCATGACCGCGGAAGCGTCTTCAGACAACGCTGGCTCTTCGGCTAACAAACGGAGATGAGCACTGGCCCCTAGAGTCGGACACGACTGCACAAATGTGCGGGGGGGGGGAACCTTTACCTTTACCTTTTTACCCCAATTTGCAACCCCTCACAACTGGCAGCTGTTTGTTTAGGAGCTTGATGCTTGCTCCTACCAAGAGGTTTTCCTTTATTGGCCATAGATTGAGTGATTCTTTCTGTGTCATCAAGTCGGCGTTGACTCTTGGTGACCACATAGATAGATTTTCTCTGTCTTCAACCTGGTCCTTCAGGTCTTCCAAAGATCAGTTGTAGAACTAAGGGGAAACATTGCACACAGTATTTGTGTAGGAGAGGAAATGGAGCAAACTCCTGATAGTCTGGGGAGAAACTGAAAGGGGGCTTAATGAGGACTGACTGTAACAGGAGCTTTTACAGAGGTTGGGAAATCACTAGTTGAGCTTCCATAAATCAAGGGCTAGATTTAAAATAAGCTTTATTTTTGTCAGGGAGATAACTGGTGAAGAAGGAAGTGGCTTCCTCCAGGGGGATAAACGCATGCGCAGTACTGAATCGCTTTGCTTTCATCGTAAGAGGCTGAAGGTGGCACCGCCCTGATTTCTTGGGCCCTTTCTCCGAGCATTACTAGTTCATTTTAGTTTAGCTGGATTCTGTCTAGCAGAGTAGAACAAATAAACACTAGAGCCTGTACACCAAGTCTCAGCATGTTCCTTCACTCGAAGTCAGGACAATTTTACAGTTTTAGAATTGTGAAGTTTTATGTATGTATGTACATATGTATGTATTGTATGCATATATGGAAAAAGGTGCAGAGATCCGAGCAGTTCAGTAGCTCAGGAGGAAATGGCTGCACAGGGCAGTGGCCAGTTGTGGGGAGGGGTGTGTGGCAAGCCATGCAGCCAACCACACTTGTGGGTGTTAACTAAATTGGAATGGGGCACTGGAAATGATCCACTCTGAAGGCATTAAGGCGGCTTGGGCAGGAGAACACTGCTTTGGAATTGTAGTTGGAACACATGGGTGGGGATGGCTTTTGCGATGGGCTAGGAATGGGAGGAGCATTGCATTCCATTCCTACCCTCTGGAAGAGGTCTGTGACCTGTCCTGGTGACTGGCTAAGCGGGACCAGTGGATCTGCTTTGAATCAGTCCATTGGTGGAGCAGTGTATTTAAGTCCACTTGGCAGAGATACTTGGAAAGACTGAACCTAGGACAGGAGATTTTCTTTCCTCCAGTCCTATCTGGAGATGTTGAGGATTGAATGTGAGACCTTTTGCATACAATCTGGATGGTCTTATTGCTGGGCTACCCCTCTTCTTTGTGGGAACTCTAGTACCACTGCCAGATTATAAAAAATGCAGGGCTAGATGATGGTTCAGTGAGAGCCAAGGTGGTGAGGTGGTGAAGGTATTGGATTAAGCTCTTGAGGCCCAAGTTCAGAGCTACAACTCAACCATAGAACTTTATTAGATAACTTTGGCCTTGTCACCCTGGCTCAGTCCAACTGATTCCACAGGATATTGATTGTGGAGATCAATTTGGAGGAGGGCATACTATCTGCATGACCTTAAGGTCCTGATAGAACAGCGGGACTCATAACCAATGAACAAATAACAGAATTAGTGAGGACTGTGAAGCAGAAGGGAAGTAGGTGGAACAAGCTAAACATTCAAAGCAGCATAAAATGTATATTCCAAACCATTTCTCATTTGCCAGCAGCTGCTTTTCAGATTTGGCAGGACCCTCTCAACATAAAAAGCTGTTGTGTACCCGTACGAATCTGCGGAGTCTTGTATTCTCATCGATGACTAGAAGCGGCTTTCCAGGTTTTAGGTGGGAGTTTTTCAACCACTACCCCAGGCTCCAACTGAGATCTTCTGCAGGTACCATAACGTAGCACTACAACTCTTCTCTGCCAGCCGGAGGCAGCCAACGTTGCTCTGTATAATTGGTAGGGATGGAATACGACTCCTGACACTTTGCTTCCACGTAGAGGAGTTGAAATCCTCCGCAGGGAAGCTTTGCCGTAAGATTGGTGTCTGTGCAGTCAGCTGCCTTTGATGCCAGTGGAAAGCTATCGGTGGGTTCTGCTGCCTCAGATTCCATTGTACATAATGGGTGAGCGTCACCAGCGCGTTTCTGGCGGTGGTGAGTCACCACCGTGACTGGCACTAATTGGCTACCTTGCTGGCAGTTTTGACAGAGAGGCGGGGGTCCAAAATGGTCACAGCAGGAGGAGCATCCTTTCTTTTGCGCTGGTCCCAGTTGCGTCTGTTTGGGAGGGCACACGGCTTTTCCCTCTGCTCTGGAACAATCAGAAACTTCGCTTTGTTCAGGATTGACAATCTGGCAGTATGTTAAAAAAGAAAAGAAAAGTAGGATAGCGTAAGAATGATTTTGATACAATTCTTCATTTGGTGGCTGAAAAGGCTTGTTGGCAGGAAACTCGACTGCATCCATTAACTGGATGAAAATAGCACTTTGGAAAAAAGAGGAGAAATGAAAAGGATGGTTTGATTCATCAGGGAAGAAAAGAAATCCACCCCGTTTGCCTTCTCCCTGTGGCATGGAGTTATTGGGCTCACATGCCATGCCATGCCATGCCATGCCATGCCATGATATGGTTTATTCTGCATTGGCCTAGTGTGCTATACAGAACCAGCCCTTCTGGTTTGTTCAAGAAATCATGGTTAACAAAATCATAATGTTGCAGCCAAACGTTGTACCAAGTCATTGAACCAGGGTTTGTTCAGTCATGGTTTATTGGCAAAGCCTCAATTGGGTTCATGCACTGGGCTAAGGAGTAAAACGTGGCTTATAAAATCCAAGCATGGTTCCTCCATCATGCTAAGCATATAGTCCAAACTCATTATTATATGGTGTAATGTGTGAAATCCACTATAGCCCATCTAGAATGGTGTCTATCACCATGACAAAGCAATACTATGATAAAGTCTTAGATGCAAACTAATTTTAGGTTCAAATGTTCATCTGCTATGAAGCTAATGGGCTACTTTTGGACCTAAGTCAAGTTGTAAGGTGGTTGTGAAAATAAGCTGGGATGATAAATCCATGTGGCTGCTTTGGAGGTGGCTTAAAACTGAATTCAGATTTCCTATTTACCTTATAACCTCCCTAACTAGCCTTGGGAAAATTGGCCTAATCTGGTTTGAAAAAACATGAAACAAGTAAGGGAGGACACATACATATTTAGATGTATGATGACAGTACTGCATTTTAGATTTGATACCAGGAAGGTGCTTCATAGAATGTGGAGAAACAGACATTTCACCTGTCTATGACTGTACTGTTTCCCAGGCTTATGTACATATTTCCATTCTGATGTCTTCCTCCACAATGATTTATTCAATTTCTGAACCTCCTGCTCAACTTCTGTATTGGAAAAAAGTGAAGGAGCTGATGGGTGTTCCTTGGGGTAAATAATTCATAGTCCAGGTCTTGTAATTTTTCGTTTTTTCTTTAAGGGTTTGAACAGGAAACACGTTATAATTGACTTTGTGTGGAATTCTGCTAGCTTTGTATAAAGATCTGATTTTGGTCCTGATTACTTTGGATCCCAGGACTTTGAGTCCTCTTGCAAAGTTTCAGTATTTCCAAAATCACTGGCTACTTTGGGCAGGAATGAAGTATGTCCAAACACATGCACAGTTATCTTATTATCTCCCCAAACTTAATCAGGTCATCCTAATCATGCACTTTTGCAACACTAGACTTTTACCAATTGGGCTGAAAAGGTTCTCAAGTGCACACAAGGATGTTTTGGTCCAGAAACATCCTTGGCAGTCATATAGTGCAGTTGGGGAAGTTAAAAACTGGAATTAAGTGGTCTGGTTTATTGTTAATCTTTGCAGAACTGGAAAATACAACGAGCTCATCTTTGTTGATACAGAATGGAATGACCAAAAATAAATGGACATTTCTAAATGCCTTCCTTCAGCCTCTTTCTCTTTCTTCTTCTGTTTTCCTGTCCTGCCTTAAGATGAAACTGTGGCCTTTGTAGCTTCTTATCATCATATGTTGTAAAAATAGCCCACAAACGGATAGGCTAATCCATCCAGGGAAGAAACCAAACCAAATAGCATGGAATAAGTGAAGCTTTCCAGAAGATAGAGGTACTTCCCTGAAGAATATAAGAAGCTGCTTTATAGAGAGCCAGGCGATTAATTGACATACCTAGAACATGGGTCATCTTGTCACTCAGCAACAGGTCTTGAGTAGGCATATTCTCTTGTCAAAGTTTGTTTTCTTGTTTCCAAAATGTTTTCTTCTTCCTCTGAGAAAGAAGTTTCTGGGAATGTATCTCATTATTTTGATTTGCTTTAGAATGGCTTCTGGTGGTGTCATTATTGGTGATATCTTTATTGTTGCAAGGTAGTAAAGGATATTGGGTTCTTCTGCTCCCCCCATTGTGCACTCAACTTCCCTGGCTGCTACTGCTTTCTGATCTGGAAAAGTCCTCTGGGTGGAATGTGATGATTTTCCTTGGGAGTGAATGGAAGTGTTTGAATCTAGGACAGTTGCACACCACTGAAAGATGATTGTTCAGTGAAAGAGAGTGCCTGTGCACTCACTCTTCAGCCACCTTGTAACAAGAGTTGTGATGGAGTTGGGTGGCCAATAACTTTAAAAACAAACAAATAATCAAAGGTAAGCATCCAAAATGCACATCCCACCTATGAATAATTCACCCAAAATTGATGGTGAAAAGAGTTAGGTAGCAAAAGACAACATCTAAAAAAGGATCTGAAGACATTTTATGTATGGTATTAGTAGTCTTAAAATACTCCCTGAGATCTTTTGTCACTGGTAGTGTCAAAAAAGGTGTTTGTGTTGTGAAAAAATTAGATCTTGTTAGTCAATAAGAGCGACTGGCAGCTCTCAAGGAGAAATCTTCATTCCTAGAGTTCACAACTATGTGAACTTGCAGTTTTCTCAATGCCACCAATGTGTCCTGCAACCATTTCCAGCAGATCATGGCCGTGAGGTGCTTTATTGCTTAGACTGAGTTACAGAAAGAAATCTGGGTTAACTATAGCAACACCAGCCTTAATGAATACCACATTCATTATGGCAGACACTTTTGTGGACTAGAACCAAGTTCATCAGATTCATGAAGCGTTTTCTTCATCTAGAAGCATGCACCCATCTCTTCTTCCCTCTCCATGGTCAGGTGGATGTAAACATTGTTCAGAAGGGATGGGATGCAGAAGACAGAGCCACTGATGATTATTTTAACAGTAGCCATTCATAAAAGGGGCTGTTGTATGCAAAAACAGATACTCTTACACTGGTGAGCTGATGAACACATGCAGAGTGATCAACCCCCCCCCCCCTTTGTCTTTGTACAAGCTGTTGCACATAGCTTTTAATGAATTCCACTTCTGCTGTTTCTGAAGAAAATCCATCTTTGTAATTCCTTTGTTCACAGAAGGCCACCTTAGGGTCAGTGATGGATTGCTTGTCGCTTAGAAAAAAAAGTCATTCCTGATACTAGATTTGTGTCCAAGTCTAAAAGTGGCCAATTTGGTTAAGTTGTATATAAGGGGATATTGCTGACAAGCGATGGATGAACAAACAAATGGGTCCATAATGTTAGGGCTTGGATGCTGCTGGTCTCACCTTTTCTTTTAATGAGCTTTATGGCTGAGTGAGAATTTCTGCTCCCTAAGATTGGATGGAGAGCTCCTTCTGTCTTCCTACTCTGACTAGCCACATTTGGTTGGCAGAATAGAAAAGGCTTTCTCGGTGGTCATACTTTAACAATGAACCTCTGGGTGTTGGAAGGACTAGATTGGTCAATCTCAAGAAGATTTTTTTAGGAGGCAATTCTTTCCAGTTTTAGAAGATCCTGTCTCCCACCACTGGCCGCTTTAACCATTTTTACTGGATATTTTGCAATTGTTTTTTAAAGTGCTTTGAGAATTATCCCCTCCCCCCCATTTTAAATATTTTAAATATTGTATGTGTTTGAAATGTAATGAGCTACCCTGAGTGATTCAAGGGCAGGACAGGTATCTTTACATTAAATAATGCCTGAAGGAATGAATGATAGTTGAGCATGATGTGTGAACTCAGCTAGCAAGTGCAGTTTGTGCCTTGGCTCCCAGCTTGGTGGATTTTATAAAAAGCGTTTAACATAAACTCCATCTGTTGTGTTCTGGTTGGATTTGCCAGGGATGGCCAGATTTTGAAAGCTCAAGGTGGAAAAACACAGTGTCGCTTAGGTACACGTTGAATCCTGTCAACGGTCAAGATGGGGAATCAGAGCTGACTTGAATTGCCTTTGGAAATTACCGTGTTTTCTAAATAAGGCAGCTGTTTTGATTGTAGGCATGTCCAAATTTCCACAGTCCAAATAATCATAGTAATTATGGGTTGGCATGACTATTCCAATAGGTTGGAATACATTCTGCACTAGTCTTTATGGGTTTTTTATCGCTTGCTCTGCGGGGTACTGGATGGACAGCATATGGAAAGAGCAAACCATGACTGAAGTAATCTTACAAGTGTGGCTTTTCCCCCAGTGAGAAGACTGCATACTCTTGCCACACGATTGGATTACTTGGTTTTGCCTCCTCCCTCCTCCCTTTGTGTCTCTCAGAATAAGCCTACAGGTCTGATGTAAGCTCAGGCACCTGTTTATGATGAATACGGATGTTGTCATATTGGGCATGCCAAGACGAAAATGGGGGCGAGGGGGACGGCTGTGGTGGATGACTTCTTCTGGAAGATCTGCGTGGCAGTGAGCAAGATGGACCTGGGGTTTGATGCTGTGGAAAGGTTTGTGTTGTTCGGTGACAAAGAGTTACAGTATGTGGGAGCTTTCTTCGTCAGATGAGCAAATGGTTGCGATGAAGGGAAGATGTAATTTTTATGCAGTTTGTTTTATCGCTATTTATAGGGTAGGTGCTTTGCTACCCTTGTGTGTTGCTCAGAGAACATGGTTGCATCATGTATGTGTCTTTGGCAGACAATCTGGAAAGTGGGAGAGGTATCTGGGCAGGACAGCAGCAGAATCGTACATCCCTAGATAGCTCAGCAGGGCAAAACAGATTTTGATCTCTGCCCAGGAGTCCCTTGATGGTGTCAGCCTTTTGAGGCAGGCCAGGTCAAGAAACAGACACCACAGGCTCTCCCGGTTTCTAGGCTGGTGCCTTAACCACTACACCAAACTGGCTCTCTTCCTTCTAAGAGTCAGAGCTAAATTATTCTACAGACAGGCAGACACGAGCTATGCTAGGTGAAAGATCTTTGCTAGCACTTTTTGAGGGCTGCGTTCGCACCAAGCCATCCTGTGGTTGGCTTGTATGGGATCTAACACAAGGTGTGGTCGGTGGTGCAAGTCCAGATAATCATGGCTTATTTAACAAACTATGGATCAAATGACCCAAAGTCTGATCATAGGAGTAGACCATGTTGTCTTGGCAAAGGACAATACAGCCCAAGAAGTGAGTAGCACCAAGCCAAAAACTAATTTTGATTTGATTTGATTTATTTTTAGTTGTGATTAAGCCTAGTTCAGTATATGGACTAATGGGGGTTGAAGCAGATCTAGAAGACACCATAATGGGAAAGCAATCGGTGCAGATAATGCAGAGCTTGATAAACCAACACACTGAATTGATGCCTATTTTATACAACATGCTGACTTATGTTTCTACTCAGCCTGTTGGGTGAACCTAGCTATTGTGGCTTTTTCAGAAACCTATCATGAAAATAAACCATGGTTTAATTCAGTGGATGAAATCAGTGCTAAGCTTCGCTGGTGTAGTGGCAGACTTATGACTCAAGTGTATTGGAAGAAGATAATAACAGGACTGGATTTTATTAACTCCTGAGTTATTGCACTTAAAAGATTCCCCCTTTTTTGGTGGAAGAACCAGGAAGACTTTCTCCTTGGTTCCTTCTAGTTTCAGGGTTGTTTGGATATCATGTGGGTATTCCACAGCTTTTGGCTGCAACGGAATTCCTGTGGATGGCTAATGGACCTTTTTTTTTTAATGAACGACCCTATTCTCCCCAGAAGGCAGCAACTAGTTAATAAGTAAATAAATAAAAAAGAGAGAGATTAATCTGTCTAAAAATGTCCCTGCTGGATGCCTGTTTCGGAGGGCTTCTGTTGATATATTTGTGTTTCGTGTTGCTAAGACAACAGCTAAGAGCACTTTGAGAAATTATATATTAGTAAGCTGCATGGGGGCTCAGAGGCTTTTTCCGTTGATGGAGCGACAGTTAAAATGCCTGCCTGTAGAAATCAAACTGCACAGTTTTCTGCAGGCGTGTGTGCGTGTGTGCGTGCATGCCTGTGAGAATTTTACTTGGTTGTATTTCAGTTTCAAGCAGAGAGAAGCATTCATGCTGTTACTTGCTTATACTAGAGAACTTGGCTACAAAGGTGCAGGCTTTTGAGTATATTATGAGTTGGGGTGGGGAGGTGGAGGTATCACTAGGATGTTCCTCCTTTTTCATTGGTTCAAGGCTGGTTAACCCAGGGGTACCCAACCTTTTTGGCACTAGGGACTGGTCGTGGAAGACAATTTTTCCACGGACCGGGGGTGGTGGTTTGCAGGCGGGAGCCAATTGCGTGGACTGGGGGGCGGGGTTTGCAGGCGGGAGCAAATCATGCAGACCAGGGGGCAAGGTTTGCAGGCGGGAGCCAATCGCACAGATGGGGGGCAGGGTTTGCAGGCGGGAGCCAATCGCGCGGACCACCACCGCTCACCTGCTGTGCGGCCCACTTCCTAACAGGCCGCGGCCCACAGGTTGGGGACCCCTGGGTTAACCTACAGTGACATATGATTCTGGACCCGATTTCAAGAGCCCATAAAAGCAATGGTGCCCCAAGGTCTGAACTGTTGGGCCTGAATGAGGACATGATGACCTGGAGGTGTTCCAAACTCAGTGCCATAAACATACAAGATTTAAAAGGATATTGCACCCAAGGGGACCTGTTTAGTGTAGAAATTGACCAATGATGTCTTGAAATTAAAAAGGAGACTGAGAGTTCTAGTCCCGCCTTAGGCATGAAAGCTGGCTGGATGACCTTGGGCCAGTCACACACACTCAGCCCAACTCACCTCACAGGGTTGTTGTTGTGGGGGAAATAGGAGGAGGAAGGAGTATTAGGTATGTTCACCGCCTTGAGTTATTTATAAAAATAATAAAGGTGGGATAGAAAATAAAGAAATAAAATAAATAAATAAATAAATAAAATGCTTGGAGCTGCGTTCCAAAAGTGGGCATGGCAGGATAAAATGGGTCGGGCCAGGACAAAAGCTAAATTTGAATTCAAATGTAATCAGATTAATAATGGAAGACAGTTACCCTGGTCACTCCTCTTGTCTTTTCTCCTTGTCTTTCACACTGACATTCAACAGTTGGCAACAACTTTGGGAGGGGGTACGTGGGCTATACCAAGGCAGATGGCCTTCAGACCTCAGTTAGTGATTCTTTGATACAAAAGTTCTTTAGTGATTTTATTGGGGGAAGACTTGGGGGGGCTTTAAAGAGGGACTTCAGTGATGCGATAAACTCAAAGCTCTAGTCTGGGGTAAGCAAAGGAGGTAGGTGGACACTGATGCAATCTTCGCACACAGGACAATCACCTCTTGTTAAGTAGCACCAGCGCCATCCTTATTTATAAATCTGGACATTTGTAGAAGGCTCTCTGCCTATTGGTACTGCACTGAATTTCTTTGTCAGTTGTCTGATAGCCCTTTACAAAATCCCATGCCTTTTGTGATTCCTTCCTTTTTAAAGAGTGCTGCAATCTTTTGTTGTTTAATGTTTTCCCCAGAAGTCTTTGGAAGCACAGAGATCAGAGGGCATCTTTCCAAAGTGCAGAATACTTGCACTGGAGCTGGCAAAAGCTACTTTATAATCACTTTTTCTTGCACACACCCCCTTCCCCAAATGCTTTATCTTGAAAGGTGTATTGCACTGTTTCCTCCCTACCAGGAAGACTCCCATCTGCTCATCCTTCAACTTCAGCCATTCATGCAGAGAACTTCCCTATCTCTTCTACCCCGAGTAGGATAAAAAGTGGCATGTGTGCGCATCTGTGTGAATGTATGTGCAGGCAGCATACAGAGCTGGCACTCAGAGTGCTTTTGCACAGATGGGGAGCAGAACAGCTTGGGCATTAGCAGCTGGCCTGAGGAGATGGGGAGTAGACCAATTTCGCCAGAGCCAGCACAAGATCATCTGAATAGCTCCCAGAAGAGGAACAAATGCACTGAAGCCCTTCTGACAATGTTTTCGTAACTCAGTGGCACACGCTAAAGCCACCTGCTTTTCAGAACCATCGCATGGAACTGTTGGTGGGGGAATGTGCCAGGGAAGATTCAAGACTGCAGAACTGGAAATGGGAGAATTAAGCCAGTCACACGGATGACAATATGCTGGATCCTAAACCAAAATGCCCTGCCAATTTGTCACTTTGTTTTTGCCTTCCGCATTAATATATTCTTTTTCGGTGGCAGCGCCAGTACTTTGGAACAGCCTCCTGATGGAGATCAGGCTGGCCCCCTCTTTGTCAGTTTTCCGGAAACTCAAATTGTTTTGGACAACCTTTGCATGATGCCATCTTGCTTTCTGTTTCTTGTTTCATTCTTTGTAGAGAACCACAGAGGTGACATTGGAAAAGGTACACGGAGATGGTTAGCAAGACATGAACTAAGGAAGGGAAGAAGGCATTAGAAAGAAACTCAAGTTGCCCCACCGTGACTTTCTTTGGTATCAGAAGAAGGGAAGGGCAAATGCTGTCAAGCTTTCAAGCTTCTGTTATCAAGGCCCATATCATAAAGTTCCAGTATCTCATGTAGATTCCCTTTCCTGACTTGGTCTCCTTGAAAGGCTGACATGTTTCTATGTGGAGGCTGATGTGGTTATCATTGTTACAATTGCTTTGTAATGGTATGTGGGAAAGACCTTGGAAGACTGGGCAAAAAAACACTGCCTAGGGAATGGTCAGATAAGAGAGGGCATAGCCTGCAGCTGGATAGTGGGCGGGGCAAGAGGCTCAGGGGGGACCCTCCCTATTTTCTTGGGCTGTAAATTAGAATTAGCTCATCTGGTTGTGTCTCCTGTCTGGTCTACCTAGTAAGGCTGACATGTTTTGATTGGTTTTAACCTCACTGTGGATGCTTTAATTTTTGTTTATATAACCTGTAAGCCACCAAGGGTCATTGGATTGCAGTGGGGTAGAAGCTAAATAAATAAATAAATATTTTTAGCATGAAACACAGCACAAACTGTGATTTAATTCACTTGAGCTGCAAGCATGTGCTTGTCTTCCTGTTTTGAACCTGATGCTCCTTAACTTCACTGCTTGTAGACAAGGAGCATTTGAGGGAGAAGGGTTGATCTTTTCCCTCTCTTTCTCTCCCTTTTGTGTGGAGACACATTTGTCTGTGTGAGTCCCTGTCTGAAGTCTTGGAATGATCCAGCTGGCAGCTTCACTATCTTGGCAACAGCAAAAGCTTAAAAGATTGGTGAAGATGAAGCTAGATGACCATTTGCTTTCTAAGATGAAGAGAGCAAAAGATAGTGATGCAGATCTTAGATGATTTGCAAGCTGAAGGATTTCAGCTCTCAGCTGTTCTGCAAATTAGTTAAATGAAGAATGATTAGATCAGTTTTCTCCATCTGGTTCTTGGGAATTCTGGGACCTGTAGTCTTAAATACGTCTGGGAACATTAGATGGGAAAGCTGGCTTAGGGGAAACGTCGGGATTAGGTTTACAAATGACAGAACTGGGGTCTCTAAATAGCGCAGCGTGTGTTTAAGCAGCCTACCCCCAGTTGGCATCCACCAGTGACACTGAGATAGCAGCTCCCCAGATGATCAGCTTGCATGGCTGGGAATCCTGGAAGCTGCAGTTCCAAGATGGCAGAGTTGGGGAGAAGGCTTGCTTAGAGATTCACGTTTTTTTTTATCCTAAGACTTTGCCTGGCTTCCATGGCTGCTCAGGGATCCGCCTGAGTCTTCAAATTCAGAGGCTGAAGAACGACCAGACTCACTCTCAACCAAGAAACTAGGGAGGGTCCCTTCTGAGCCTCTTGCCACACCCCCTGTCCAGCTGCGGGCTATGCCGTCTCTTCTCTGGTCATTCCCTAGGCAGCATTTCTTGGCCCCGTCTCCCAAGGTCTTTCCCACATACCATTACAAGGTCTTTCATGGCTGTGCGTTTGGTAAGAATGAGAAGGAAGGCCTTTGTGGAGGTTGGAATGCACCTATCAAGCTCCTCGAAACAGGAGGGAATTCCCGATCAACCTAAATCTTTCCTCATGTGAAGAAGCCCTATGTTTGGGAGTTAGGTCGGAGTTTCTCTGGGTAGAGATGTCAGTGATGTCAACACAACCAGCAGTGGTATAGCTTCAAAGCCAAGAAGTGCAGAGCAAAAAGTCAAATGATGGGAGTGGTGGGAGAAAGCAGCACTGGAATTAAACTACAGTGTGGTGATGAAATGTCAGTTGGACTGAGAGGAGGAAGAGAATGCCAAGCCACTACATAAAAAAAGGTTTGAGTCTTGAGAAGATACCGTAAGAAAGAAGCTCAAAAGGTTTGTGTTAGGTATACTGTAAGTTGAAGTAGAAAGGAGTTGTGATGGACTTTCAAGATTCTGTTACAGTACTCTGACTGCCTTAAGGTACTTTTCGAGACTCCTAGTGACTCCTATTTCCTAACGTCGCCTACCTTGAAGGGCTGACAAATGTCCATACAAGGGAATAGCTTCATCTAGTAGACCAGACAGGAAACATGACCAGATGAGCTAATTCTACTTTATTGTAAAGCTGCATTAACAGAATCTTGCAAGTCTGAAAGTACAAATCTCTTTTACAGCCCAAGAAACTAGGGAGGGTCCCTTCTGAACCTCTTTCCCCATCCACTATCCGGCTGTGGGCTATGCCCTCTCTTATCTGATTGTAAGGCAATCAACTGTTTTAAGTGGACCCCTCCTGGACTGGAACAAAATAGTCCTAGTTGCGACATGTCTTTTGTCTGGGAGTGTGCAGTTGAATTGGAGCTTGAGACTAATGCCAAACTGGGCTGAGTTGAGATTCTGGCCACTACTGCTGAGTTCTTGTTAGTGAGTCTGATACGATGCATGTAAATTAGTATGTGTGCAAGGACCTTTCTTTTGCTTGCTGAACATCACTCAGCATGGTTCCTGTGCATGTTGGCACTAATCCACGCACTGGCCACACTGTGTGAATAGACATAAGCCTATACTTCTCTTAACTCTTAAAAGGAATCCAGTGGAATACTCTCGGGTTGGCTAACGCTACATTTTGTGGCAGTGAGTTCTGCGAGTTCATATACTTAACCCTTCGTTTCTTTTGCAGTCCTTTCCGCAGCCTCTTTTCCGTACTTAATAGCAATATGATTTGAGACCAAGGGGAACCAGTGCCGAGTGTTTGCAAAGAAAAACCAGAGGAGGAAGGCAGGGTGAAGAACCCTCTTCAACCCGCATCTCCTCTCTGCTTTACACCCTGTCAGCCGACTTGGGGCCGGCATCCGATGTCCTTGCTCCCTCTCTCATTCTTGTGTTAGCACAGCTGTAGCCATGGCAGCGTCTTGGAAAGATGGGCTGCGCTGCCAAAAATCCAGTTCCATAAAGTGGAGGCTGTATAATTTTAGGAACGAAAGGAAGGAAGGAAGAGTATTTTCCTGCTGAGACTCTGAGTGCATTGATTACCAAAACCATCCTGCGAGAACGAGAAGGAAGGCATGCCCAAGGTTGCGGGTTTTCTGCACAAAGTCTCCAGCTTGACTATTCAGCAGCAATTACAAGGCGAGAGCAATAACTGAGCCATGTTTCTGAGGCCAACCCCCCCTAGTTCTTCTCCAGATAACATGTTTCTCTCTGGGAGGTGCCTGTTTTTCTTATATTAGGTACTGTGCTTGTATTTTCTGAAAAAGGTTACTGTTAGCCAGGACTGCTTTAAGCGTTAATATCTTGGAAACAAAGCATAGCCTGCACATTTCCAATCTTGCATGTCCTGCTTGTGATTATTCTGGGAGGAGTTGCAGCCCTTTTTCTTTCATTTATTGCATCATTAAAGATGCATGGTCTTACAGGCGGCCCTCACTTAACAACCAGAATTGGGACCGGAATTTCAGTCGCTAAGCGATGCGGTCGTTAAGTGAATCTGACCCGATTTTATGACCATCTTGCGGTGGTCGTTAAGCGAATCACATGGTAGTTAAGCAAACCACGTGGTTGTTAAGCAAATCATGTGGTTCCCCATTGATTTTGCTTGCCAGAAGCTGGCCGGGAAGGTTGCAAATGGCAATCACGTGACCACGAGATGCTACGACGGTTGTAAATGCGAACTGGTTGCCAAGCGCCTGAATTGCAACCATGTGACCATGGGGACGCTGCAACGGTTGTAAGTGCGAGGAACGGTTGTAACTCAGGTTTTAGCGCTGTCGTAAGTCCGAACCGTCGCTAAATGAATGGTTGTTAAGCAAGGACTACCTGTATTTGTGTGTGCATGTGTAGGGATTTGGAATTGCCCTGGGAAGGGACTGAAAAGTTACCCTCTGGGTCCATTGCCCCAGCAAATGTAAACATTGGGCCTCAGGTGAGGAGACTCTGTAGTTGCCTTCTTGGCCTGTTCAGATAGGATGCAACATGAGTAATAATGTTAATTATTAGCTCCCCCCCCCCCTTCTATCAGGTTCTTGTCCTTAAGATGCCAAAGATAGGCTTGGAAGTATGTGAGTGGTACCTGAATTCATGGACAAAATGAATGGCAGGTGGGTGGGGAGGTTGTTTAGAACTACAAATTATTTCTCTCCGCTTCACCATCAAGAAGTCCTGCTTTTCTAGCCTCAGCCTGCTTCCCTGTTCCATCTTCCAGGTTTTTGCCAATTCCTGTCCAGGAGGCCTGCTTCTTTAGCCTGTAATGTTTGCATGACTTTGTCTTCAGATCTCTTTATCTCTTAGCCCTTTCTCAGTCCTCTGCTTTGATTCCTTTTTTCCTCAGCTCCCTTATCTGCTGCTTCTTTGTTCCTGTCCACTCCAGCCTGGGTATATCTTTCCCTTCTATAAGCTGATCTTTTTCTGCCTTTTTTATGTTGCTGATACCTCCCCCTGAGAAATTTAAATGTTTGTGAACATTCTGTGACATCATAGTGGCTCAGAGAACAGTTTGGAGCCTGGCTTTAGCTTATTATGTATAAAGATAAAAGGAGTTGGGATCTTTTTCTTCCAGAACCTGATGTGTGGGATTTAGTAGGGCTGGGTTTTTTTGAGGTGAAAGGGAGAGAAAACAGTTCTTATTGCTAATAGAACTACAGATTCTGAGGCCAAACAGCTGTCACACCTTCTTAGCCAATACATACTGTTCCTTGTTGGATATTCCTTCATGTCCAGCTCTATTTCAATCATTTCATTCAATGCAGAATGCCTTCCCATATCCTCTAGGGCAGGGTTCCTCAACCTCAGCCATTTAAAGATGTGTGGACTTCAACTCCCAGAATACTCCAGCCAGCAATGGAGTTGAAGTCCACACATCTTAAAATGGCTGAGGTTGAGGAACCCTGCTCTAGGGCAGGGGTCCCCAACCCCCGGTCCGCGGACCGGTCCCGGTCTGTGGCCTGTTAGGAACCGGACCGCACAGCAGGAGGTGAGCGGTGGGCGAGCGAGCGAAGCTTCATCTGTATTTACAGCCGCTCCCCATTGCTCGCATTACCGCCTGAGCTCCGCCTCCTGTCAGATCAGTGGTGGCATTAGATTCTCATAGGAGCGCGAACCCTACTGTAAACTGCGCATGCGAGGGATCTAGGTTGCGCGCTCCTTATGAGAAGTCAGAATCTGACACTTACTTTAGTCTGCGCGTGGCCCGCCCATTATTTTATTTACCACTTCCGATGGTTTCATCCCGAAACCATCCCCCCCCCCCCCCCGGTCCATGGAAAAATTGTCTTCCACAAAACCAGTCCCTGGTGCCAAAAAGGTTGGGGACTGCTGCTCTAGGGAACCATTTCCAGAGCCTAATAGACTGCGACTCTAAAGTCCTACCTGTTCTTACCAGAAGCCCAAACAATGGGATTTTGTAAAGGGGGAAAAACGAACCGAAGCCCAAACAATGGGATTTTGTAAAGGGGGAAAAACGAACCGAAGCCCAAACAATGGGATTTTGTAAAGAGGGGGAAAAACGAACCACACAGTTAAATAATGATGGTACCATGAGCGGAAATGCCATGATCTTTATATATAGAATGACCTTAAACCATATTACATGTGCAGAAAGAAGTGACTTCTAAAATCAAGAATTGAGTTCCCATTTCATTCCTGTAGTAGGGGAAACGGAGGGCATCTTCAAAAGCGTGTCGTTTTGTTTCGTGGTTTTGACTGGGATCCCCCAGCCAATATAGGATGCAACTAGAGATGTGATCATTGCTAAGAAGCAATGAAAACATGGTGTGTGTATGCGTGTGCATGTATAAATAAAGGTGGAAGTAAATTGGAAAAAATCCATCCGGGAATTTTCCGTCAGATTTTCATTGGGTGGGGGGAGCTTTCCATTAAAATGACCTTCCCCACTTTGGTGAAATGTAACGTATTCAGTAGGTGTGAGTTATAGGAGCTGTTCTGAACTGACTCCTGTTTGTAAAAATTAGCTCTGGCAAATATTATGCACAATCTGTTGTGATCAAGTGTTTCCTCTCTTTTGGAGATGTGCAATTAACCTTTTGACTATACAGATCCTCAATGTATTCATAAGTACTTGTGCCAAGCAAGTCCTTAACAATGCTTTGTGCTGTTACGTGGGGCTTCTAGTGTTCTCCCTTCTAAAGGACTGCACACACCATCATCTGTTTGCCCCTTAAAGGCTCACCACTTGCCCTATGCTAATACATATTTCCCCACACGAATTAATGCAGAAAAGAAGATGGTTAGAGAACCCGATTCAAATACATCTTAGGCAGACTTAAATGTAGGCCTGGCACCTTGTCACTTTAAATCAAGAAGGGAAATCTGTGGCCCTTGAACTTCCAAAGTCCTGTTCAAACAACCAAGGTGGAATTCTGTCAAGAATGATCTTACACTTCTTCAGCAACTTTATTGCATAGGGAAGATGAGGGAGAAAGAAGAGACTGGGTTTCACCCTTTTAGCCTTCCAGAAGGCTATGAAGATCTGACTCGTTCCCCGATCACTGGGTCAGGATGGGGGTTGAGCCACGAGGTTGACGGTTGGTTGGTCTGGTGCCTGGTAGAAAGGGTTGTTCTGTTTCTATTGGCTGTTGTGAGCCACCTAGGATCGCTATGCCAGATGGGCGGCCATCTCAGATTTTAAATAAAGAGAAAGAGAAGGGAAAAACGGCCCAATGAAAGAGAATGTGTGGCTCCACCCACTTTTGGCTTGGACTCCACCTATTACTGGCTTTGGCCCCACCTACCAATTCACGTTCCAGAAGAATATGGCTATTGACCAAGGGGACAAATGCCTGTCCCTGTTTCAAATGGGCAAAGCCTTCGTTGAGAATTGTAGTTTTTCTCCATCCCTGCACGAATGCCAGGAGGGAAACCAAAACAAACAAACAAAAAAACCTGGTTGAGTTATTTGTGTAATGTATTTATTTCCCATGATTTATCTCCCACTTTAATTGCAGGAGCTGAAAACTACAATCAGTGAGACAGATTAGCCTGAGAGATACAAATTGTAAACTTTGGCAAATTTCCCAAAAAATAGTTGTAGGAGTTTGGGTGCTCCACTTAGCTTAGATTTATGTTTCCCTCCTCTCGTTTTCTCCTTTGGAGATAGCTGCCACATCTGCAGTCCTTGGTTAGGGCTGTAATGAATCCCGCCCAACGTGAGCATGGGGACCATGAAGATCAGTTCTTGATGTCCCTCCTTCCCCCTCCATCTTTTAAACAGCAAGGAGAGCACACGCAACAAACAACTTGCTTCTCTTCGGCCTAACGCATCATTTCTCAACTCTAGTGACCTCCAGATAAGGTAGGACTGCAGCTTTAGAGTACCCAGCCAGGCTGAATCACAGTCAGCCCTAACGCTTGCAATGTGAATTTGGGCTGCTGGTCTAACCAATCTTGCGGAGTTGTCCGGGAAGAAAAGCCGGGCAGAAACGCAAGCTGTAGATGAGCAGGGAAATCGGTCAGCCGGTGGAACTTGCTACTGGGAGAGTGGCTTCATTATTTATTTGAAACAGTTTTACATCTGCCCTGAGCCAAGAAGTCTCACAAAAGTCATTTGCCAAAGGTCAGGCTTACAGTCTTACAAAGTTGCCTATGAGAAAAAAAGAAAGGGGAGGGGAGAGGAAAAATAAAAAGAAAAGCAACTGTAGGCACTTTTCTCTATATTGCAGCTCTTAAAAAGGATCAGCTAGGAGAAAAAGATGGTATGATGGAGTGGCTGCCATTAGTTGTCCAGTGAAGAGGGACGTAGGGGTGGCGGTATACTCTACTCTACCTACCCCACAGCATTACAAATGAGATGGTCTGCACTTTTGCAGTGACATGCAGCAAATGACTTGACGTGGTGGGATGTGAGGGCGATCTGGCTGCGACATCTGTCACCCCATTGATCTCCAGGGTTGATTCGGATGATCTGGCTGGCTATGTGGGTGTCCCCTCCCTCCCTCACCGCTCCATGTGCGTCCCTCCCGAAGCTGCGCGCTCGGTGGAAGAGGACGACCATCCCAGATAGAAGGAGTGTACCGATCTTCGGTCAAGGGTATACTCACTCTACTGCTGTTGGGTAGCACTGTCAGTGGATATTGTTCCTATAATTGTGGTGTCTATTGTTTTTAACCCATGTTACTGCTGATATGCTCCTCAAAACTTTTGGGAATTGAATGGCTTAGAGCAGGGTTCCTCAACCTTGGCAACTTTACCGATCTTCGGTCAAGGACTTGACGTGGTGTTCTCCATGCTTTCACCCTGGTTCTGATGCACTGAAATTACTGCGTTGGTGGTGACCCACGGCTGAGCTCTGATTTAGCATCCTTTTGTCCCAACCGGCTTAGCTATTCCAGATTGCCAGCGGACGATGTGTGTAACCCTCTCTGTTTTCTTCCGTTCCTTTCAGACTGAAAACTACTCGTTTGATTCCAACTATGTGAACAGCAGAGCTCATTTAATAAAAAGGTAGGTGGGGCACTGGGTGCATTTTCTGGGCAGATCTCAGCTTCACACCAAGTCCAGAGTGTTTAATTCTTTCCCATTGGCTTATTATTTTCCATGCAGTTATTGTACGCAAAATCTGGGGACGGTGGTGGTGGTGGTGGTGATGGTAGTAGAGGAGACCACATCGACCAGTAGATGCAGCTTAGTAAAATCACACTGCTTTCGGCTTTTAAAGGCTTTTTAAATCAGACCAAACCCAAACCAAAACTCACTCTGAACAGTGCTTCATTCATACACAGGAGTGGCGTAGAGTTAGACAAAATCCTGTTACCCTGACAACTTAAAAAAATTTAAAGAGTTTATTTCTCTGCACAAAAAATAAAACGAGGTAGATGGGGCTGGAGAATGTTCTTTGCTGTGAAGGAAGGGGGGGGGGGAGAGAGAGACCAAAAAAAGGGAACTCACACCCATTTTTTTCTTTTTTAAAGAAGTGTTCCCATCTACTCTACTATTCCTCTATAGCTCAACCATTCCCTCCTTTCTCAAAGGGATTTGTTTACTGCCCAGCTTCTTTCAAGCATAAACTAGAAAATGAATGTGGTCCTTTGGGAATACGTTGATAATAATAATTACTAACATCTCAGTAGTAATTATCTCTAGCACTGGAACTAGAATTCATTCTAATTATTTTTTTCTTTTATCCACCCTATATCTCCACTTTCAAAATCATTAAATAAAGTTCTGAAATAGGATTCAGTTGCCAGGGTCTTGGTGTCTGCTTCTCCAGCAATCAAAATGATTTGAAAGGGCTGGGTATCCTTTGAACCTATAGCAGCCTTTCTCAACCTTTTGACCCTGGAGGAACCCTTGAAATATTTTTCAGGCCTCGGGGAACCCCTGCATATTCAGGCTCAAACAGAGGCCAGAAGTCACAAAATTATATATTCATTTCATGTGTAGGCCTGTGTACATGCATTAACAGTGTTCCTAAACTCAGAATAAAGAATGAAACTTACCTCTTTAATGTGAAGTTGCCCAAATTTGAAATATTTTTTAAAAATAAATCGTGATCTCCCAGGGAACCCCTAGTGACCTCTCGCGGAACCCTGGGGTGCCACGGAACCCTGGCTGAGAAACTCTGCCCTACAGAAATGATTGAACTCCTACTACAATCTGCCTCAGCCATGAATGATGGGGCTTACAGTCCAGCATCAGGAAGGCCATGGATTCCGAATGTCTTAATCTAAAATTGGTGGTGGTGTAAAGGGGTTTTGAGGGGTGTTTGCTTAATCAGACCAAAGCCAAGTTTCTAAGTCCTGAAAAAGATCTCATGTTCTAGCTGTTGGATGGGGTGAGCAAAGGCTGTTTTTTTTTGCAACCAAGTAAATTAACGGCCCATGGGCTCAAAGAGCATCAGAAGTGTAAGAAGCTTGCACTGCTTGAAGTTTTCTTCCTCCTCGATTTTTTAATGCCTTCTAAGCATGGATTTCTTTAAATACATTACATTTTACTTAATTCTAATCTGGCTTTCTGGGCTGAATCATAATCATTCCATCAACTGATAATTTTTTTGAAGACACTTTGAGGTGATATCCTGCTGCTTGCTTCAATCCCAGACTGGAGGTAGCAAATGGATTTCTTTCTGAGACCCCGAGGCACTACCCAGATCACTTTCATCATATTTTTATTTCATCCCATCTTTCTTTTACCAAATTCAGTTTGCCAACATGGATTTTCCATTCTCATGTTATGCTTAAATTTGCTTATAATAAGCCATTGAAGTAGGTGACTTTGAGAGAGCGAGAGAGAGGGAATGGCAAAATATTCATAACTGAGTGAGAATGTCAACATAAATCTTCCCAGTTTTTATCTTTGAAGCAGCAGACTATTCAGTTTTCAGCTACAACGTACTCTGGAATTTGTCTCAATTTAATCTTGGTTGTCACGGGAAATCTTCCATTTAATTCACACAGTAGGTGTCTGCTCTAACCCATATGCCCATACACGAAAAGAGAATAATCATTGATTTGCCGCAATTCTGTCTGCATGGTTGAATTACACACTGCTTATGTCCTTGTCCCATCTGGTAAAATGGGTTAGATTACAACTCCCATAATTCCTAAGCAGGCTACCCAACGTTGCCCATTATGACTGGGAATGATGGGAGTTGTAATCCAACACACCTTGGGAGAACCAGGATAGGGGAGGCGGCTGAACCGTATGAGATTCATCCGATTTTGATCCATCAGGGAGTGTCTTAGTGCATCTTGTGGTGGATGTTGTTGGGGTTTGGAGCATCGTTATTTTTAGGAAGAAGAAAACTGGAGGCAGATGAGTTGAAACGGGGAATGTTGCAGAGGTGAATCCTGCTTTTGCTTAGCTGTTTGTATTTCCAAAGTATAGCTATTTGGTCTTTCTGCTCACTTACTCCTTTTTAACAACGTCTTCTATTCTAGCAAATGTAAGATACTCCACCCTCTCTTCCCTGCCCCATCCCAGTAATTATTTGGGGGCTCAGCTTGCTTGCCTATCAGAAGGATTGCATTCAAGAACTAGTGACACAGTTCCACCTGGTTTCAAGTCCATACTGCAGGGCACAATTGATGGGAGCAGCAGTAAAATCCTCTGAAAGGCATTTTAATGCAAGAATTAGGGATACAGTTCAGAATCTTGAAACCCGCGTTAATGCAAGAATTAGGGATACAGTTCAGAATCTTGAAACCCGCATTAATGCAAGAATTAGGGATACAGTTCAGAATCTTGAAACCCGCGTTAATGCAAGAATTAGGGATACAGTTCAGAATCTTGAAACCCGCGTTAATGCAAGAATTAGGGATACAGTTCAGAATCTTGAAACCCGCGTTAATGCAAGAATTAGGGATACAGTTCAGAATCTTGAAACCCGCGTTAATGCAAGAATTAGGGATACAGTTCAGAATCTTGAAACCCGCGTTAATGCAAGAATTAGGGATACAGTTCAGAATCTTGAAAACCGCGTTAATGCAAGAATTAGGGATACAGTTCAGAATCTTGAAAACCGCGTTAATGCAAGAATTAGGGATACAGTTCAGAATCTTGAAACCCGCGTTAATGCAAGAATTAGGGATACAGTTCAGAATCTTGAAACCCGCGTTAATGCAAGAATTAGGGATACAGTTCAGAATCTTGAAACCCGCGTTAATGCAAGAATTAGGGATACAGTTCAGAATCTTGAAAACCGCGTTAATGCAAGAATTAGGGATACAGTTCAGAATCTTGAAAACCGCGTTAATGCAAGAATTAGGGATACAGTTCAGAATCTTGAAAACCGCGTTAATGCAAGAATTAGGGATACAGTTCAGAATCTTGAAAACCGCGTTAATGCAAGAATTAGGGATACAGTTCAGAATCTTGAAAACTGCATCAGGAACCTCCAGACCTCATGTATTAGTGAACTCATTAAGGTGGAGTCTCACTGAATGTTTTGACTCTATTTCCCAGGATTTTTGCAGCCTGGAGTAAGCTGCCATTTATGAGAGAAGGCATTAATGAACTCCTCTTCTACCTCCTTCTGACGTTTCTCCTGGTATTTTCCCAGCCTCCTTATAAACTCTCACATCCGATGCATGGAAGTTTTTGTTTTAGTTTAAAAAAGAGAGACCAAGAGCAAACATCATTGATAGAGCCAATGGGCCAGGTGTGTGTGTTGGATTGTGAGTGTGTTTGGTGCTGGACTCTAGTCCTGATTTTTTAAGGTGCTGCTGCTAAAAATACACATTTTGAAAAAAAAATTAAACTGTTACTTGATTAATTGGAGGCATCTTTAAAATCTATCAAAATCGGTTTTCGTAATCAATTTGTTCTAACTGATGAATTGGTTCAAACGCTGCAGTCTTAATTAGCATTGCAGTAACTACTTTTCATTCTCTTTCCCAGCTCCACTATTAGGTTGCGTGGGTCATCTGGGAGGAATTATTATTAATGGGTTGGTGGAATTCATTCTCCTCTTTCAGAAGATCTGATTATCCTCTTGTCTAAAAAAATCCCATGCAAATCCCATGCGTTTAGAGTATGACAGTTGTAAGTAGGTGATGAGAAGTAGCGTCCATTAAGAAGAAAGTTTTGCTAAATAGGATTGTTCATCATATTTAACTACAATTGTAATTGCTAGTGGGGGGGAAGTTGCCACCTGTGTTGTATTGTTTCTTGTATTCCAATGAAGATTTCTTCCAGGGAGGAAATCTATTCATTGTTTTCTCTTCCAGAGCTATCATGACGGGAAATGGACAGGGAAAATGATGTAGACTCAGAGTTCAGGGTGGTGTGGAAGTCTTTAACTAGAGAAAAATCTGACTACACTTTGAAAACATGGATTTGCAATGTAAAGAATTGATTTCTCTTCTTACGGGGGTCTTCTGCTGCTAGAAGGCACATGTGAACTGAACAAACAAACAAATCTTTACTTACAGTCATAGACTGAAAAATGTATTGCCCAGATTTGTGGAAGTTGAAGTAATTTAGGTTCCCTGTTTGGACTCAGCGCCCTGATAGTAGTTAATTTTAAGAACATATTTATAGGAAAGAAAAATCAAAAGTTCAAGAGCAAGACATCCAGAAGCGGAAAAGATACAAGAGAATTGGAAGTCAGACTAAAGCCAGGAAGCAGACAGCTGTACATGTTGTTCTAACACTGCCCAAGGAACCATCTGAGTTTTGATACATTGCTTCGTTGGGTAGGTGATATGTGTTTCCTTGGGAACAGTTATCTCGCCATTGAAGCATTATTGCTCTGGCTGTAACTCAGACTTTCCAATGATGCTGATAAGAATTCAGGCATGTGTATTACCATAACTGTGTCGTGGCACAAGACAAAATAGCAGAGCCTATGTGGGTTTGCAGAGAAGATTACTAGCATCTGAGAATGCCAGGAGCACTTCTATCCTGGACAGTTACTGGTGATTGTGGTAGAAACCTGGTGTCCGTCACATTACAGCTCTTTTCCCTGGGGGCCGCACCAAAAGGTATTTCATGGGGTTGTGCAGCCCTGGGTTCTAGACTGTATACCTGTGCTCTTGTACCTTCTCTCTGAAATGACCCTGGGGAGAAAGTTGGAATCCTCAGATGATCTCCTCATTTTCTAAAGAGAGCTTCTAGAGTTTTTTTCTGGGTCTTAAGCCACAGTATTAGCTTCTTCACAATCTTTTACTTCTTCTCTTCTCCCTTAGTAAGGACAGTTTGAAGGTAGGCAGGGCAGATATAAAGGTGCCTAGATCTCTTCGGCGGTTCGAGACCTGAGCGCCGTGTGACGGAGTGAGCTCCCGCACTCGCCCCAGCTCTTGCCAACCTAGCAATTGGAAAGCATGCAAATGCAAGTAGATGAATAGGTACCACTTCAGTGGGATGGTAACAGCGTTCCACACACGTCATGCCGGCCACATGACCGCGGAAGCGTCTTCGGACAGCGCTGGCTCTTCGGCTAAGAAACAGAGATGAGCACCGCCCCCTAGTGTCGGACACGACTGTGCAGGGGAAAACCTTTACCTTTACCTAGATCTCTTCCATGGAACAACAAAATAGTGACATATAGGGCTTGTTCTTTCATGATGGAGCAGCACAGCTGCATCTATAAATGTGGTTCATGCTTGGCATGCTAAAGGATATTAGCTGATAAGAGTTGGGAGAGAACATTCAACTAAAGGCCTTGAGGGACTCCTGTGAATCATCAAAGTTCATTGTGAGTAGGTTCTTCCCCATGTTTCAGTCCCCAGCATGTCCAGGGTTTGAGCTGTCAGGGAACAGAACCAGGGTGGGCCTCACTTGATGCTCTGGAGGGCTGATACCTGTGTTGTGCAAGGTGGATCAGCGGACCGATGGTACAAGGCCATTCTACAAGGTTGGTTCGCTCTGCAATGTGCGTTCCTTAGATTTTAAGCGATAAAGCCAAGAGAATGAGGGTAAGAATGGCAGTCAAGGGGGATTGCTGCAGTATCATCCTAATGAATGTCACAAAATGATGTAGTCTGAAGTGTCAGCTATTAATCCTCTGGTGTGTTTTTAATCCAGCAAAACATCCTTTTTTTGGAGAGGAGTGATTGCTACCTTAACGTTGTGGTATGGAATTGTAAAACTTTTCACTCTTTAATCTGTTTGGTCTTTTCTGAACTGATTTCATACCATCTTTCTGTGGTGTATGCATGCTGGATAAATCTTAGATTTGAAGGGATTCGGCAGGGATGCCTTTACTTTAAAAGGCCATGTTTGAAGATGTTCCAAGTTCAGTGCTTGTGTGTCTGCGTCTGCACAAGCTTTTCTCCTCTGCTCTGCTCTGTGTGCTGCTTTTGCTTCAGCAGGACATCCCATCCTGATGGTTTCCATGGAGACTTGAAGTGGGCTTTGCAATGGGTTGGCTGCGTGGAATCCTGCCTTTAAATTCTGAGTCCCTTCCAAGGTTCCGTTGCCACTGAGGCCAGTCAGACACTTCACCAGGTGCATGCAAGCACATAATTTCTGACTGATTAGTTGCTGGCTTATTGGGAGGAGAGTTAGCTAATTAGCGACCCTGGTGGCAGCTTATTGGAATGCCAGGTTAGCAAGCCACTTCCTCTCAGTCACATGATCAGTAAGAGGTTTGTTGTTGGTCGAACTTGGAGAGCTGTGACAAGCGCCTTAGAATTATTTATTTGCTGTCTGCTGGGGCACCCTTGTGCTGCTGATGGCTGGGTTTGCACAACATAAAAGGTAACATCTATTTTGAGTTGAACTCAATGCCTGATGACTTCACGGAGACATCCATGTGCTTTTCTTGTTAACAAATGGAAGTAGTTTGCCATGGCTTTCTTCTGGGATGAGCTGCTTGTTTCTTAAAAAGGTGCTTCAAGGTGAGCCAGGGTACTTATGTAGCAGCCGCCTGCAACTCTTTAAAGCAGCTACATCTTTTTCCAGGATCAAGCAGTTGCATTGATACCAAACAGGGCTGAGTAACTGCCTAATTGGCCCAGACATTATGTTTAGCAGGGGAGGCAGAATTGAATCATCCTCTTCATGATGCCTACACTTTCTGAGGTTTGTTTCTAGGACATTATTTGTTGCATTTGTTTGTTGACTCCCATGCCATGGAATGCATTCCCTCCAGGGCTGTTCTTAGCCCCCATTCTTTCTGCCTTTAGGTAAGAAACAGCCAGCTGTTTTCCTTGGAGCTATCAGGCTTAACTGTTTTGCTTTTTTAAGCATTTCAGTTGTTGTTGTTATCAGGTGATCATCATTTGTTTTTATTCATTAAGGAATAACACAGCACAAAGAACCAGCAAAAAGAAGCAGTCTTTGACTGGTGTCTTTGGAAATTCGAATTCCAGCTAGGAAACCTAGAAATTATCCTTGTTGTTGTTGTTTTGTTACTTGTTTGAAGCCCATAGTGCCTTGGTAGATGGGTGGCCATATAAATACAATCAATCAATCAATCAATCAATCAATCAATCAATCAATCAATCAATCAGTCTATCTATCTATCTATCTATCTATCTATCTATCTATCTATCTATCTATCTATCTATCAGTGTTCCTGTGGGCAAAAAAAGCTAAGTTTAAATCAAATCAGTCAATCCGTAAATTCTCAGGTTACTATAGTAGTTTGAAAACTATGGCTGGCTTGGGAAATGTAAGGCTGCCTTTCTTATCTCAGACACCTTGGAAAATCTGTGTGTTCTTAATAATGACATCCATTTGGTGGGTCCCCCAGTCAGCTGCTTTGTCTTCTTAGGTACTTGCTATCTCCTAGCATCAGAATTCTGTACTTAAGTAAACCTCATAAAGTTTATTCCTTCATCAGCAATAGTCATGGGGCTCTGCTGTTTCTGTGCTCTTGCGTGAATGTAGGATTCTCTTTGTTGCCCGGGGCTGACTACGTAGGTTGGTGTGCTGTTGTGTTTTGTCTCTTCTGATTACTTCCCACTTTCTGAGAAAGGTCTTCTGGTGCCTTTGCTTCCTTCCCTCCAATTCTGCCTCCAATATTTCTTTGACTCTCCTCTGTATAAACCAGTGTTTCTCAACCTTGGCAACTTGAGGATGTGTGGACTTCAACTCCACAGCCAGCTGGCTGGGGCATTCTGGGAATTGAAGTCCACACATCTTCAAGTTGCCAAGGTTGAGAAACACTGGTCTAAACTCTCTCCTTGTCCTCACTCTGTTCTACATGCAGCTATACTCACAGCGTGATAGGAGCACGGATCTCCTGTCTTGTTTTTTTCCTACAAACCTTTGGGGCTGCCTCCAGTTCTAGTCGCCTCGCTGTACACGACGCAAGAAGTTCAGTGAGCAAAGTGGCTGTTGTGTTATGTGGGAAACGCTCTCTTGCGACAGCCTTTTTCTCCCAGTGGGAAGCTTGAAGTGTTGCAAAACCTGCCCAAGGCTTTTGATCCCCTCTGGGCAGAAATTGGGGAGGAAAGGTGTGATTGCATTTCTCAGATCCAGCTCTGCAGAGCAAAAATAACTCGCCTTTCTTCCACCCAGCAGCTCAACATTCAAAGATTTGGAGGGGAACAGCTTGAAGGACAGCGGGCACGAAGAGAGTGACCAGACGGATAGTGAACATGATGTTCAGCGGGGCCTGTACTGTGACACAGCTGTTAATGATGTTTTGAATACCAGTGTCACCTCCATGGGGTCTCAGGTGCCTGAACAAGGTAGGTTGCATCAATTTTGCAAATGCTGGGCATGGCATGGTGGAGCCTGCGAGTCCAAAATATGGGGTCAGGTTGGTGAGTCATTATGTCATCTTCTTCCATTGGATGCTGCTGTGTTGGAATGTTGATGAACATCTCAATTGCTCAAGAGGGAGGTGCCAGCACTGAATGTTAACAAAAGCAGCAACATCCTTGGGAAGGAAGGGAAGGGTATGTGAGAAAACTTCATTTCAGGTCACTAAACAAGAATGTTGGAAGAGGGCAGATGGTGGCCTAAGGAGATTTGGAAGCCATCCTAGAAACCAAGAGAATGAGATGGCCAAAACTGAAAGGCTAAGGGAAATAATGGCTCTTGAATGTCACCTTTACAATCACCTGCCCTGCATTTGGCTTCAAATTCCAGTCTAATGTTTGTGACCTATCTTTCAAGATCAATGTGGTGAAATAAAACTGTGGACTATCATTTGTGCCTTATGAAACTGAAAGCTTCTAACTCAGTTTTTCCCCCCAGAGGAATATATTGGAGATATTGGAATCTCCTGTCCTTATTGCGCTTTTTCTGGACAATGTGAAAAAAAATCAGTACCTTATAACAAATGTGGCAGTGGTTTGCATAGTGACTCAGAGTTCCTAAAAACATTGATTCCTACAGGGAGAAGACTCTATGCCCTGAACACTGTTTCTACCACATCCTGCTCATGTTGTTTGGCAGTGCAGAAAATGTTGCAGGTGTAACTGTGATGTTAGTGACATATTCTGACAAGAGCTCTTAGATACCTGGATGATACTTCTCCAAGCTCTTTCTTCTCCATTCTCCTAGAAGTCCTGGTTTGCCCCAAGTAGTTTAGCTGAGAACCAAGTCCCTCAAACATTTTGGGTGAGCAACAACAGGATCATACTGCTAGCATTCATTTAAAAATAGGGGGCTTTACAAAAAGGTGGTTCTTCTGTTTCTCATTCAGAGATGATGTTTTGAAAGCCCTGTGTGTGCTGCTTGATCAGTGATGTTGCTCTAACCAGCTGCATTTTTTCCCCCTTGGAACTGAAGTCCTAGATGGCCAATTTTTACCTGTTGCAGCGCTATTCCCCCTTTGCCGTTCAAGGTCATTTGGAAACTTCAGTCTTTTCCCTTGGCTGTTAACTTTAGATCCCAGTGCACCCAATTCAGGAAAGGTGGGAAAGTGATAAGTGAATATGCATTTAGGTGTGTTATGGAAATTGCACCCTGATTTCACAGCAGTACACACACGTTTGAGTAGGTATGTCATGCATGCAGAGGGCAGGATGTGTCGACCAATAAATATAACTTGCAATGTTTAAGTGTTTATGTATTTCTGGCTGCTTCTTCCCTTCAGGTAGAATCTGGCTGAAGTTTGAAAAAAGGGAGAGTGATCTCTTTATTTATGAGGTTTATCTCTTTGTCTTTTTATTTATGAGGTTTAACTGCTTCCTCAAACCTTCCAGGCTGATCTATTACCCAGGTATAGTCCCGTGAATTGGCTGAGACAATCTACTAATTGAGTTACCATGGCTAGCGTCAAAATAGGGCTAATGAGAAGGAAGAGAGACATTGGTGTGTTCAGGGAAAATTGTCAGAGCCTCAAAACATCCTTGTGAATGGGAACCTGAGCAGGCAAAAGAATACTAGGTTTGTGTTAGAGAAAACTGGTTGGGGAAGGAAAGGGGGTACTGTGGAGAAAAAGCAAGGCTGGTTGGAATATTGAAGTTTGCATTGCTTCATTTTATGGCACATTCTGACATCTAAACTAGAATTCACATGTATTTGTTGACTGTAAACATTTACTGCCTATTTCCGAGGAAGTAATGGACAAAATTAGCAATATTTAAAGCGATCAAAACAAAATAAACAACTGTAATTGGAAGTTTTAGTAAGAACAGCAGTAAGGGTCTGAAAAATAAAACATCTTGGGGCTGTTAAGTTTTCCCCAAATGCCTATTTAAAGAGCCCTGTTTTTGCATACTGCCTAAAACTGTATAATGTAAGAGTCAATTGAATATGTTAGCAGAGATGTTCAAAGGTGGGTACAAGCACAGTTCTGAAAGAGAAGTGCAGAAATATTCCAGTTTTTAGGGTCGTTTTCTTGTGCAGTGTTTGCATTTTAGGTTTTTTGCTTTCTTTTTCTAAAGGAAAAAAAATGTTATCAGTGTCACCCTGTAAGCAAATCTGAAACTTATTGATATATATAATCCTCATATTTTACTCATCCCAGACCCAAAGCTGACTCCAGGAGTTTACATTTTGTGTGTGTGTATGAGTGCGAGATGCAGATATTCTACCTCCTCCTAACTCCAGGAATTTAGCAAATGTAGAAGAAACTAGACAAAAATTCCATGCAGGGTATAGCTCCAAAATGTGAGGCATTTCCTAAAAACCTGTAAAGCAATCTGCAAAAAGATAGAGGGTTTCTCCCCAGCCCAAATTGCAGATACTTTAGTTTTCATAATAATATTTCAACTTTAACAAAACTCGCATGCTCTTATATCAAAAGAAGAGAAACAAAAAAGTTTGTGGCAGAGAGTTGTCTAAGATCAGCTTCTACATTTTTCCTTCAAGTGCCCTCCAAGCAAGATTTTTTAAAGGCCTCCAGGTCTTTGTATGTATTAATCATTTATCCTTGTGAAGAACAACCTTAACAAGTGTGTAAGAGGGCTTTCCTCTCTCTCTCTCTCTCTTTCTCTCTCCCTCTCAGTACCTGTGAGTAGACCATTATTTCTGTGTCATTTTTCTGCAATGAGTTGCATGAATAGCTTTCATTCAATAAAACTAGTGCAACTTGGAAAGCCAGTTTGGTCTAGTGGTTAAGGTGCTGGGCTAGAAACAGGAGTCTGTGAGTTCTAGTCCCGCCTTAGGCATGAAAGCTAGCTGGGTGACCTTGGGCCAGTCACACACACACAGCCCAACTCACCTCATAGGGTTGTTGTTGTGGGAAAAATACGAGGAAGGAGTATTAGGTATGTTCGCCGCCTTGAGTTATTTATAAAAATAATAAAGGTGGGATATAAATAAATAAATAAACAAACAAACAAACTTCAGTTCTAGAGCCTATGCAGTTTCTATCAGAGACCAAGATTCACAGCAAGGTTCAAAGGATGGCTTTTAGATCAAGGGTGGGCATCTTGGTGCCTCAGAGCTTCTGTGATTTCAAACACTTCCAGAATGATTGAAGCAGCCCATTTCAAACATGAGTTGACTGTTTTGCCCTGGAAGCCACTTGAAATGGGGCATTTTGAGTTTTTTTTACACCACCAAATGGGGAAAAAGGGCAGTTCCCAGTTCATTTAAGGAAAGGGGTTCAACAGTGCTTTGCCGTCATATAAAAAAGTCCCAGTTAGGTGCAGGCGATAGGTTTGTGTTGTAGACATCTCTGAGCTTTGCACAAAACTCACCCACATGAAGTGAAACAGGTGAGTTTTGAGAGCCAGCATCGCGGTTAAAGCATCAGTTCTAGTCCTGCCTTAGGGATGAAGTGGATGGGTGACTGGGCCACTTTCTCAGCCCTAGGCAGAAGGCAAGGGCAAATCATTTCTGAAAATGTAGCCAAGAAAACTGCATGGACTTATCTAGACAGGTGTCAAGACTGGATCTGAAGGATACACACACACACACACACACACACACACACACACACACACACTTATTGATGAATGATTAACACTCAATTTGGGGTAAGGTTCTACAAAGGACAGAAATCTCATGTCAGATGTGAAAGTGATCTGGCTGCAACATCTGCCGCCCCACTTCAGCGGGTCGATCCAACTAATCTGGCTGGCTAGGCAGGCGTCCATCACTGTTCCATGCGTGTTTCCCCCACTGCTGCGCCTTCAGTGGAAGGGGAGGACCAAGCCGGATAGGAGCAAGCTGTTCTTCAGTCAAGGATAAGCAATGGTTTCATCCCTTGCTAGAACTTCCAAACAAGCTTTTAGAACCTCACGTAGGATCCAGAAGTCTATGAAGATGCTTCCATGGGCTTTCTTTACAGAATAGAAGGTATTTTGTTTTTAGGTGTCTAAGAGGAGTGATAAAAATATAGAGGAAAATGGTCTTAAAGTTGTGACTCAACATTAGCATGCTGTCAGCAGACTGAGCCATAGCAACACAGATCACTTGGTTCCTGTATGGATGGATATGTTGAATTGCTTTCTAAATTGCAATCATTATTTCTGAATTGGCATCCCCACACAGGTACAAAGAGCTGTCCTCTGTTTTTTGGGGGTGGGAGGCAAATCATTGGCTCATTTGGGGTGATTTTATTTATATTGTCCATTCATAGCTGCTTTCCTGTTCTTTGGAACCGTCAGTGAGGTGCTATTAGCCATTTTGTTCATTTTCTATCCATTTCTTGGCAAATATAACAGACCTTGCCTAACAAGGAGCATTGGCCATAGCCTTGGAAATAAAGGACTACTTTCCTTTACTATTGAAGTGGCAAAATGCTTTCTTTTCAAAGGGAAAAAAAATCCTCAAACTTTCAATTCTGGGCATATTCGAAGAAGTGATTTCAGTTAACCCCACAAAACCTCCTCAACGGGAGTTCACTGTGGTGATTTTGGAGTTCCTGTCCGTCAGCCATGCTTAATGGGACAGTGCTGGTGTTCTCTGCAATAATGTATGACTGGGCAGTCATCTTACTGGCAGAGATGACAAGATTAAACACTTATAGATGTAGTGCTCTGAAAGTTTAAATTCTTTTCACACCCTCAACCCTTGCTGAAATAACTTTGTAGCCCCAGTGATGAAGAAAAAGACTTTGGAAGATAAAAGTTTATGGGAAGGAATGATTATTGTTCATTAATTACATAAAGTTCATAATTATATATATATATGTACAGGTAGTCCTCACTTAACCACCATTCATTTAGTGATGGTTTGGACTTACGATGGTGCTGAAAAAACCAACTTGCAACCAGTCCTCACACTTATGACCGTTGCAGCGTCCCTGTGGTCACGTGATCACGATTTGGACCTTTGGCAACTGGTTCACATTTATGACAGCCGCAGTGTCATGTGGTCACATGATTGCCATTTTCAACCTTCCTGGCCAGCTTCTGGCAAGCAAAATCAATGGGGAACCACGTGATTTGCTTAACAACCACGTGGTTCACTTAACGCCCACTGATTTGCTTAATGAACGCTGCAAAAAAAAAAAAAGGTCGTAAAATTGGGTTGGATTTGCTTAATGACCTTTCAGCTTAGCAACCGAAATTCCATTCCCAATTGTGGTCCTTAAGCGAGGACTACCTGCATTGTGATTGTGAATGGCTAGAATTTGTAATTCCTGGGGTGGAGGCTTAGTTGATGAAAGCTGAAATCGCCATGCTGCCAGGTCAGACCTCTTCTTCCTCTTTCTGTTCCTAGCCCTACTCCCAAAGCACATTCACCCTTTGCTGCCATTTTTGTGTGTGAACAAATATTTTATCATGTGGCAGAGATACCTGTAAAGTGAGACTGCTAATTCCAGAAGTCCTTCTAAGAGGAGCTGCTATTGTTAGTCTTTCACCTAATAGTGTATAGAGGAAGTGCCAAATGCCTTAATGTATTCAGAGCAAATGTTATGTAAATTATAGGGAGGTGTGAATGAGATATGCAAATATACTGCAGCTCTGCAGGCCCTGCTGCCTTTTTCACAGATACCTGGCTGGTGATCCCCTGTTGCTCTAATCTTTCCTGTTAGTTTTCCTAGAGGCAAATTTAGTGTGTTGACTTTCAGATCCTTTCTACAGGTGCCTACAAGTGGGTTTGCAGGTGGTGGTGGTGGTGATGGAAGGCTACGCAATGTGGGTTTTTTTTAAAATAGTAATTTTATTAAAAATTACAATTGCAGCAGTAAAAACTAATACAAACTAAAAAAAGAAAAGAAAAAAAAGAAAAAAATAGAAGGTGCATAAAAAATAGAAAGAAAAATAGAAAAGAAAGAAAAAATACGAATATGGTAAAGAAAAAGAAAAGAAATATATAAAGAAGTGACTTCCCCCTTCATCACAACAAGTATAAATAATTTTAGTAACTTATCACCCTCTTTTAAAATACAGCAATGATCTCTTCTTCCGGTATCCCATCTCTTATCTATAAACAAATCCTTAAAGCAGAGCTTTCCAAACTGTGTGTCGGGACACATTAGTGTGTCGGCTGCAGTGTCTGGGTGTGTCGCGGCTGCTGCTGCTTCCAAGCCCTGCCAGGATTCCACGCAGGTCCTAGTGCCTGCCTTGTGCCCTGCTGCCTCCAAACCTGCTGTGATTCCGCGCAGGTCCTAGTGCCTGCCTTGTGCCTTGCTGCCTCCAAACCGGCTGTGATTCTGTGCAGGTCCAAGTGCCTGCCTTGTGCCCTGCTGTAAGAGTGTGTCGCAAAATGATGCCCTGCTGTAGGAATGTGTCGCAAAATGATGCATGTCTAAAAAGTGTGTCACCAACATGAAAAGTTTGGAAAGCTCTGCCTTAAAGCCTCGTCATTTCAGTCCTGTGTCAGCAAAAGTCCATTAAGGGTTACCAGAGATAACATATCTATTTTAACCTTAAAATTAACTTCTGGGTCCATTGTTCAAAAATATCCTTCAGTATGTCCAACGTTAAAATATTTTGCTTCATTCTGTATTTGTAAGTCAAATTTAAGTGTTGTTCTCCTTTAATAGTAATTTTTAGGTTCCTTCTAGTTCCCTCTAGTGTCCAATTTTTAAAGTCTTATGTTTTTTTAAAGAATTCAAAACAAAAGCATTTTCCCATGGGAAGGTTTCTTATAATTAATTCCAAAATCTTATTTCAAATTTATCTGGACCCTTAGTCTGTTTGTAACTTTCTAAAATCAAAGTTTTAATCACCCTTTTGTTGTTTATTCCAAAAACAAAAATTTTAATTCCTTAAACTTGTATTTAAAACTTCTTTTGCTAAGGGTTGAAGGAAACTCACCTGGTGTTTTCAGACTTGTCCATCCAAAAGTCCCTAATAGCTGAAAAGTTCGCCACTGAGAAGGGCTTTAACATCCCTCCGCCTGCAGACCATGCCCTCCGCATATCTCAAAGGGAGATTTCGTAAGCTCCCTGTCGAACAACACCTCTGTCCTTGTGGTGTTGGTCAAGTGGAGGATGTTATCCATTATGTCCTCCACTGCCCCATTTATAACGAGATCAGGGCTAAATTATTAATGACTGATGAACTCAAGGGCTCTGATGTTGAAAAACTGATTTATCTTCTTGCAGATGTGTTCCCAACTGTTAGCAGCCAAGTTGCTACTTTTGCTCTACTCTCACTTAAACTTAGGAAGAAATATTTAAGCTCTTAGTTGTAGCTCTGGCTCTGTTTTGCTGTAACCTTTTTCCTATATATTTAATGCTTCTTTTATTATTTTATTTTATAATTTCATTTTATTGTTTAATGTTATTATATTTTATTGTATTTTATTGCATTTTTATGTTATGACCTGTGGTTACAACAATAAACTTTACTATTACCCTAAACTGAAAAGCAGTTAACAAGCAATTTCCAAAAGCGATTAGAAAAGGAAGTATGCGAACCCAGTATTCTTTTAAAGGTGCCGACCATGGTTTCAGCAAGATGGCCATTCCCTCGTCTCCCAGAGCTCTAAACCCACCGGAGACTGCTGTCTTGTGGTCTCCTTGCAAGGAGCAACTGTCTGGAGCACTTGTGGGTGAGCTCAAGTCCTCTCCTTGTCTGGATAGGAATTACAAAGAGCCAGTCTATTTGCCGGCTCTTCATTCAGCCACGGTCGTCGGCTCCACTCCTCATTCGCCATTTCTTCCCCAGAAGTCGAAGGTTACACAGTTTGGGTCCATGTGTGTTTGCATGTGTGTTATTGTCTTTAAATTAGAATGGTGGTTGTTTGCTTTAATGCTGCCTAGTGCGGCGAGCATCGCTTTGCTACTACAGTGGGAGAGTGTGACCTGGGCATCTGGTGACATCTTTTTTTAATTTATCACTTGCTTGTCTCCACTTTTCATCATTAGAGTTCAAGGAGGTGCACACTATGTTTTCAGGTGGTCTTCCGTTAGACACTCTTAAAATCCGGAGTCTGGCAGCACCTTTTCTGACTAACAAATGTTATTAGATGGCATAAGGTTTTGTGAGCTACAGCTCCCTTCATCAGATGCATAGAGTGGTTAGCCCAGTGTTTCTCAACCTTGACCACTTGAAGATGGGTGGACTTCAACTCCCAGAATCCCCCAGCCAGCCATGCTGGCTGGGGCATTCTGGGAGTTGAAGTCCACCCATCTTCAAGTGGCCAAGGTTGAGAAACACTGGGCTAGACTGATCTGGGATTAAATGGGGGAAAGGTGGGGTGAAAAGGTGGGGGATGAGGGAGGAGAAGATAAACAGAGAATGCATCTTATCTTCATATCTTCTCCTCCCTCTTCCCTCTTGGGGGAATCTCTTTCAAAGCAGAGCTATGTTATGAGGTTATGGCCAGGGAAGGTGGTAGGAAGCAGAGTGAGGGGAATCTTCTTGACTTCTGCCTCTGGTCTCATTTAGCTGTCAGAATTGTGCCCAGGCCTTCTTACCTTTTTGTTGGTCTTCATGATTGATTAGGATAATTTCATCAGACAGATAAAGTGCTTTTAATTGCTGTAATATGCACCCAATTTGGAATTCATTACTGCACTGAATTGTTTTCCTTTCCCTAATTGATATCAAATGGAAGATATATCGGAACCCACACACATACGCTAATTTCTTTTGGCTGTACAAGCAGAAGGGCACCTGCCGACAAGTTAATAATCTGTTTATTTCCAAAGGTCCAGTACTCCCACTTCAAATGTACCCAGCATGTTTATTTATCAGCTCTTCCATTGTTCTGAACTTTCGTGAGACTGGGTCAGTTTGGAGGTAAACAAGGCTCAACAGAAATCTGAAGGTTTCAACATCTCACAGCCTGTTAACAAATGTGTAATTAAAAATATATCAATAGAGTATGTAGCTATAAAGAATTATGCATCTTAAACAACAACAACAACAACAACCTTACCTTAGCCAAACCCGCTGGTAACTTCTGTGTGGATTTTTGATGAGAATATGGAACTGGTTTTACATTGCCTTCTTTTAGATGCTTTTTCAACTTCCTAGTCTAACCTACTGTCCTGGTATTTCGTGATGTCTCCCATCCAAGTATTCACCAGGCTTTACCCTGCTTAGTTTAGAAGATCAGTGAAAGTTAATTAAGTGCTTCTACCTAACTAGGTCCTGTGTTAAGAGAAGAATAAATTATGCAGCCTATATATGACTGGGCTTATACAATACATGAAGTCAGAGGTTTCCAACCTGTAATTCCTAGTTTCACTCTCCACTGGCCATGCTAGCTAAGGTTTCTGGAAGCATTAGTTCAGAGACCTCTGGAATACCATAAAGCAGTGTTGGCTGGGGAATTCTGGGAGTTGAAGTCCACACATCTTAAAGTGGCTAAGGCTGAGAAACACTGCCATAAGGTGTTCATCTCTGCATTAAACCATAAGGTTATGGTTTCTCAATGCCTGAGAAAAAGGAGTGCAGTTTGGCAAATATTGAAAGTTCAGAAGATCTGCACTTTCCCCCCATTATCTAGAAAATGGATAGCTTGTTGAATAAGCTTCTATTGACTGATTCATTTGATAAATCAAGTTGCAAGCCATACCCCTATTGGCCGGATTCAGACAACGTGGTAACTCATAGCTTAGTGTGTCACATGAACCTGTTTTTTAGACACATCTGGAAGAGAATTGAAATGGATTGGGCCCAGAGTGACTTTGCAGTTGAATGGACAATAACGATAATGTGGTGGCCAGAGCAACGTTTGGAGAACTACTTCCACAGAAACATGTTTTGCTCCAACCCTCCTAAAATAAAGGATCGCTATTGCCGCTCGGTAGACTTCAGCAATTCATGGAGCGAGAATTGCCAGATGTACAAGCTGGCTTTAGAAAAGGCAGAGGAACTAGAGACCAAATTGCCAATATCCACTGGATAATGGAGAAAGCCAGGGAGTTTCAGAAAAACATCTATTTCTGTTTTATTGACTATTCTAAAGCCTTTGACTGTGTGGATCATAACAAATGGTGGCAAGTTCTTGGTGGTATGGGGATACCAAGTCATCTTGTCTGCCTCCTGAGGAATCTGTATAACGACCAAGTAGCAACAGTAAGAACAGAACACGGAACAATGGACTGGTTTAAGATTGGGAAAGGAGTACGGCAGGGTTGTATACTCTCACCCTACCTATTCAACCTGTACGCAGAACACACCATGCGACAATGCTGGGCTTGATGAATCCAAGGCTGGAGTTAAAATCGCTGGAAGAAACATTAACAATCTCAGATATGCAGATGATACCACTTTGATGGCTGAAAGTGAGGAGGAGCTGAGGAGCCTTATGAGGAAGGTGAAAGAAGAAAGTGCAAAAGCTGGGTTGCAGTTAAACCTCAAAAAAAAAAAAAAAACCACCAAGATTATGGCAACCAGCTTGATTGATAACTGGCAAATAGATGGAGAAAAAGTGGAGGCAGTGACAGACTTTGTATTTCTAGGTGCAAAGATTACTGCAGACGCTGACTGCAGCCAGGAAATCAGAAGACGTCTACTTCTTGGGAGGAGAGCAATGGCAAATCTTGATAAAATAGTTAAGAGCAGAGACATCACACTGACAACAAAGGTCCACATAGTTAAAGCAATGGTATTCCTCGTAGGCTGCGAGAGCTGGCCCATAAGGAAGGCTGAGCGAAGGAAGATAGATGCTTTTGAACTGTGGTGTTGGAGGAAAATTCTGAGAGTGCCTTGGACTGCAAGAAGATCAAACCAGTCCATACTCCAGGAAATAAAGCCAGACTGCTCACTTGAGGGAATGACATTAAAGGCAAAACTGAAGTACTTTGGCCACAGAATGAGAAGACAGGATACCCTGGAGAAGACGCTGATGCTAGGGAAAGTGGAAGGCAAAAGGAAGAGGGGCCGACCGAGGGCAAGATGGATGGATGTTATTCTGGAGGTGACGGACTCAACCATTGGGGAGCTGGGGGTGGCGACGGCCGACAGGAAGCTCTGGCGTGGGCTGGTCCATAAAGTCACGAAGAGTCGGAAGCGACTGAACAAATAAACAAAAATTGCCGCTCTCTGTATCCAGTATCTTTCAAGAGCTCACTTTTCCTTTGTACCTGAAGCAACAGAAACAGGGAAATCCTGTTAGGGTTCAGTACATGGCAGGTCATGTAGACCATGCTGCAGACCATTCAATCTTCTTGAGTTCAATAGTGCTGGATAGAGTGTGGGACAGAGATCTCATGACCTTCGCCACCATTCTGGTCTTACATGCATTGGGTCTTCAATGTATCCTGAGTACTTGCTTCCGTTAGTTAGTCAAGGTTGGGCTTGTGAAAGTGAACTGGATTCAAACAGCCTCCAATAGTTTTCTTTCTCAGCCGCCAGCCACGAGGGAAGCTGCCTGTCTGGAATAGCTTCTGACATCGCAAAGCTGTGCGGCGCCGTACTCCATAAATGGTGGCGTGGACCAGATGCTCAGAGCATAATTGAAAATTCCATTTTATCAGAATAGCATTTGCTGTCAGAAAGTTTTATCTTTACTTCTACAAAGAGGTTGATTAGATCCCTCAGGGGCTGAATTAGCATCTCCAAGGCTGGGTATCCTCTTTTGCAATTCATGGAGTTATTCCTCTTTTGGTTTCGCTCACGTTGAATGTGTAAAAAAAAATAGGCAGAAAACAGTGTATGCCAATGCCCTCTTGCAAGCTTGCCTGTTCCTCAAGTGGAGATACTTCATTGCAGTTCAGGGCAAAGAGGTTGAGGAATGGAAAATATAATACATCTTCAATAGCCTTTTATGGCTGAGCCTTTAGCGCAGCAACTCAGACCAGTTGAGAAATGCTCATTTTCTAGCATGGGCAAGTAGATCAGCTTGATTCATGTTAGATTGTCTGAACTATCTTGTCTGAATAGGTAGGAGTTGCAGGACCAAGGAATATAGGTCCTATATATGAAGAAAAAGGCAACGAAGCAAAGGATATCTATCTATCTATCTATCTATCTATCTATCTATCTATCTATCTATCTATCTATCTATCTATCTATCTATCTATCTTGGTCTAAAGCTCAGCAGCTTTATGTGGTAGGGTTGCCAACCAATGATATTCTTCTGTTCATGCATCATACTATACCACATCTTATTTAACTGTGATTTATTCACACAATACACTCAGCTCAAATCAAACCAGCCATATGATGGCATAACATAATGTTTAAACCTGGTCAGGGACTGGATGCTTGGGCAGAGATTTAACCAGTAGGGACAGAATCAGATCTGAGCTCTGCTGCTCTAAATATGGAATTGTATATCCTCACCTGGAGCAAAAGGGATGCATCACAACACACATAGGAATCTTGACAGCGAAGTTACACGATAAGTAGCTTATCGTATACGATAAGTAGCTTATTGTTTTGCCTTCAAGAAAAATAAAAACCAAACTGCAGCCTTTTCCAGCAGAAACTGTGGGGGTGGGGTGGGGGAGAGAAAGAGGGATTAAAATTGTGTGTGTAGAAATCTCTTGTAGCCCCAATGGCTTGAAGGACACACAAGTAAAAAAAATGCATCATCTCCTTTGATTCTGAATACTGAGGCTTGTTAAATATTACAGAAATTGGGAAGGCTCTCTGCGGTTTGCTTCTACCTACCCAACTCTATGGACACGTACCTTGTTGCAGTAATATACATAATGTTGGAATGTGTCTTTCATTGGAATTAATGAATCTAAGGCAACAGGAGTTTGATAGTGGTGGTAGATGTAATTGCATCTTCATGCTGGTAATGGGAGAAAATGGAATTCCAGATGGCAATACGTTGATGACTTCTCCATCTCTTTAAAGGCCACTGGGTAGGGTGAGGAGAATGAAAATGAAGCATGTGGCCTTTCTGGCTGGAAGATTGTTTTCTGTTTTAATATATGCTTTTCTGCTTACATGTGTGTCTCTGTGTTTAAAAAATGAAAGTCTGCTGTGGGGTCCACCTTGTCTGCCTCTGGCTCTCTGGGCAATGTGGAGAATAATTTTAGAAAACACAGGTATCGAGGGAACAACAGCTAATTAGAAAGAAAATGCAGGGTTTCATTTAAGAATCTCACCTTTTATGTCCTTGTTTTGTTAACATCTCCAGAGTACCTCCATCATCTAAGCATTATCAGAGGTACAAACACCTGTGATGGGGGAGGAAGCAGCAGAGGGCATCACCTGTAACTTGTAGTCTGCTCTCCAACTTCTGAATTGACAGGTTCAGCTTTTTCTCTGGCATCAGGGAAAGCAGTAGCACAGAATACCTGTTTTTATGGGGATGAAACAAAAGGTTCACATCATTCATAGTGAATCAGCCACATGACTCAGCTGATTCCATTGGGGCTGATGATATGCTTATTCCAAAAGACATGCATTTTAACACCTAAAATATGCCTTTTCCTAACGTAGAAAAGTTTCACTTCTTATGTTTGGATGAAAAACAGACTTCCCTGATCTGGCAGGCTCCGTATGTGCTGAGACTATGATTCCTGAATTCCCAGTATTGACCAAGCCAACTGGCATTTCTAGTCTGAAGATATCTGGAAGCATTTGATTGAGGAAGACTGATTTCAAGGAACCATTATAAAATGGTGTTAAAAATAAAATTGTGCCATCTATTTCCACTTCATAGAACACCAGTGCAAGGTGAAACTGATCAGATATATTAAAGCCTATAGAAACATCTTGTCAGTTTCACCTCTACAGATGTCACAGATCCATTTCACCCTTCTGGAGACCAAGGTGCTGTATTTCCACCCTGTTTTGAACCTCTGATGCCCCATTGGGACGCACATCTCTTCCCATTTTCTTGATACTTCATCTCTGGTTGACAAGCTGCTGTGAAACCTTTCTGTGAATGTCCTCTGTTCACCAACAGAAATCATCCTGTTATGCCTGAGATTTAAGAATCTATCTGGAATTGTTTTAAGCCCCTTGAGTCAAGTTGCCTTTGGCTTAGAAGACTTTTGCCCAATTAAATATTGGAGGTGTTTATTCCCCCCCCCCCTTTAGTTGAAGGACATTGCAGCTTTCTGTTTTTCTTTCAGACCTGGGCTCTACAACTAGACATCCATTTCATATTTAGCAGTAGGGTAGGGGTGTGAATGAAGGGGCATGGTGGCTCAGCGGGTAAGACGCCAGGCTTGTCGATCGGAAGATCGCAAGTTCGGAGGTTCAAATCCCTAGCCCTGCGTGCGGAGTGAGCTCCCGCACTAGCCCCAGCTCTTGCCAACCTAGCAATTCGAAAGCATGCAAATGCAAGTACAGTAGATGAATAGGTACCACTTCGGTGGGAAGTTAACAGCGTTCCACGTGCATCATGCCGGTCACATGACCGCGGAAGCGTCTTCGGACAACGCTTGCTCTTCGGCTAACAAACGGAGATGAGCACCGGCCCCTAGAGTCGGACATGACTGCACAAATGTGCGGGGGGAACCTTTACCTTTTTAGGGGTGTGAATAAAAGGGACCTTCTGTTAAAACAGCACGGAAGCAAATTCCTGATCTGAAACCATGATCAGTCTACATACCTAATGAGTCTGAAAACAGACTGAACCGCCAGAGGTGGCATGCGTTATAAACTAACAGTCTCTTGTTAACCTTTTTGGTGTTTTTTTTTTCATGACACTAATTAAAGCTGAAGTGAAACTACATTGTATGGATTTCAAAGCTGAAATAGCAGTTTTCATACAGATGATTCCTTCTCCAGATCACCTTTGGATACAGCGTTTGCTTCTTAATTGAGAGGCTTGCTTTTCCCTGGAAGTGTGACTGATTAACGTGGCAGTCTAGCAGCATTGAAAACAGCAGGAAAAAAAAGAATATATCTAACCTGAATGTAATTTATAAGCAGTTCCAATTTGGGGAAAGGGGTAAAGTATGGCTTGAAAGTGTTGTGTTTTCAGGGCTGCAAAACAAATAAAGGAAGAACAAAATAATGTTCCAATTAAAATGGTTAGGATAACTTAATAACAGTGTGACTTGCTTAACCCGGGCAGCACACTACAGGATGAGAAATGTGTTTGCTCTGAAATCAGTGAATTGTACAAGAGAGTTGATTATGCGGTTAAATAGGAAAATGTGTATTTGCCATAGCAACCTGGATCGGTCTTGCAGCTCCTCTGAAACCCCAGACCCTATATTAAAGAAACAGTAATTGTAAACAACAGCTTGTCTTTAGGTTTGTGTGTGCATGTTGGAATGCAAATTATGTTGATATTAATAGAAAAAAGTCTACAGTCAATTGGATCTCCCCCCCCCCCCCCCGTTTTAAAGGTGAATTTTCTTTTTGCTCATAAAATAACAAAATGACCCATACTGTTGTTGGGATTTTGTTGTTTATTCGTTCAGTCGCTTCCGACTCTTCGTGACTTCATGGACCAGCCCACGCCAGAGCTTCCTGTCGGCCGTCACCATCCCCAGCTCCCCCACGGTCGAGTCCGTCACCTCCAGAATATCATCCATCCATCTTGCCCTTGGTTGGCCCCTCTTCCTTTTGCCTTCCACTTTCCCTAGCATCAGCTTCTTCTCCAGGGTATCCTGTCTTCTCATTATGTGGCCAAAGTACTTCAGTTTTGCCTTTAATATAGTTGTTGGGATAGGGCATCGTAAAAGTTGTCACCACACATCTCGCAATTCTACCTATCTAATTTACATACAAGGCATTTGTCCCAGTCAGTGGCAGGACCTGGCTGATCCTCAAAAAGCAAGGTCAGACTTAGCTATTACATGGATGGAAGGCTTTCAAGAAATCTTCAGATTGTAGAGAAGTTTTGTTGTAAAAAAAAGTCCTAGAAGAAGGCAGTTGCAAACATTTCCATTTGTTGCTTATTTTTATTAGGGAATATTAATAAGGGGACCAAGAATTCTGTTTGGTGTTTCCTTGGCTACAGTGGTTTGCCACTGCCTTGTTTCAGGATGTTTTTTGACTACCTGATTTAGTTTATAGTCCTGGGGTTCCTTCTTCCATCCAAGATAAGCAGACGCAGTCCTGCTTAGCTTCCAAGCCCAGGTTGGCTTGGAAACTAGGGTTACCAGGTAAACCTCATTGGGGCTTAGGTAAACCACATTAGCCCCAGCTCTTGCCAACCTAGCAATTCGAAAGCATGCAAATGCAAGTAGATGAATAGGTACCACTTCGGTGGGATGGTAACAGCGTTCCGCACGTGTCATGCCTGCCACATGACCGTGGAAGCGTCTTCAGACAGCGCTGGCTATTCGGCTAACAAACGGAGATGAGCACCGGCCCCTAGAGTCGGACACGACTGCACAAATGTGCGGGGGGAACCTTTACCTTTTCAAACCACATTATGGCGGGCTGTGTGAATCCAATCCTGAAAAAACATTTATTATAGGATATGGCTCACTTCGGGTAATACCTCACAAACCCCTTCATTATCCATTTCTCCTTCTCATACCATTTAAAATAAAAAGACAATCCAGTCTGAAGGAGTAGAATCAAAGGCTTGTTCATTCACATCTCTGCTTTCTCTATTAACCATTTAAGTCCAGAACGGTTAGATGGGGCTCCAGACATTCCTGATGGAAAGAGAGCTTTCTAAATTCACAGTTGCTGCCAGTGGGTCAGCAAGTCACAACTCAAAGGATAGCCACAAGGGGGTTAGAGAGAATAATTGGCTAGAAAAGTGCGAGGTGTGGGTGTATGTGTTTTGTTTACAATATTAAGATGCTAGCTTTCTGCCAATGTATTCCAGTCAGTTTAGAATTTAAAGAATGGCTTACAGTCTAATTAAGAATGTCCTAAAGTCTAGTATGTGAAGGGAATGAAGCAAATGCTCAAAATGTAGCTCTTATTGCCATTCCTGGACACAGTGCTGGGAATGGAGGAATCCAGTGAGTGCAAAGGTCTATCTATCTATCTTCTCTCTCCCTCTCTCTCCCTCTCCCTCCCTCTCTCTCTCTCTCAAATTAAATGGAAAAGCCAGGTTGATGCAGAAGACTTCAGTGTCTCACCTTGTTTCTAGGCAAATTTCTAGAACAAGCCTGCCCTGTGGAAAGGTTAATTCAGATCCCACTAAGCCAGGGGTGGGCAACATCAGGCAACATCAGGCCCGTGGGCTGTATAAGGCCCACGGGGCTCCCGCCTAAGGCCCACGGGGCTCCCGCCCGCAAACCCTGCCCCTTCCACGTGATTGGCTCCCGCCTGCAAACCCCGCCCCTCAGTGCTTGTGATTGGCTCCTGCCCGCAAACTCCAGCCCCCGGTCCATGGAAATCCCAGAAACCCGCCCCCCCCCCGGTCCCCGGTTATAAATATCCAAATGGCCCTTGGCAGAAAAAAGGTTCCCCATCCCTGCACTAAGCCATCAAGTGGTTGGTTGCTTTTGGCTTAGGCTGATGTGTGAATCCCATCCTCATAGTTTAACAATGATCATTTATGGCTTAGAATTATTTGCAAATAATTGTGCCACTTTGGATTGTTCAACAAACCATAGTTAAAGCAACTTGTGGCTTAGTGCAATGGATGAACTCTACTATTGTGGCTTGTAAAGTGTGGATTTTAGCAGAGGTCCCAAGACTCTTGCCCCTTAGGAGTGGCCCTGAAAAACCTCCAAAGGTTTTGACCCAAGTTGTTCCAGAGGGTGGGGGCCATGGCAGAGAAGGTCCTCCTCCTGGACCCCGCCAATCAATGGATAGCCCCATGTAGAGCGCGTTGCAATAGTCTATGCAGGAGATGACTAGGGCATGAGTGACTGACCGGAGAGACTCCCGATCCAGGAAGGGGCGTAGCTGGCACACAGCACGAAGCTGTGCAAAGGCTGCCCTGGCCACGGCTGCCACCTGCTCTTTGAGCAGGAGTCGTGAGTCCAGAAGAACCCCCAGGTTCCGACCGGTTCCGTCTGGGGCAGTGCGACCCCATCCAGAGTCAAAGATGGTAAGTTCCCGGATGCCCGGGAGCCCCTAACCCACAGCCACTTCATCTTACCAGGGTTCAGCTGAAACCTGTTGTTCCCCATCCAGACCCTCAGAGCCTCCAGGCACCAAGAGAGGGTGGTCACGGCATCACTTAGGTCACCCGGGATGGAGATGTATAATTGGGTATCATCAGCATATTGATGATACCCCATCCCATGGCGATGGATGATCTCACCCAGCGGTTTCATGTAGATGTTAAAAAGGAGCGGGGAGAGTACCGAGCCCTGCGGCACCTCACAAAGGAGGGGCCGTGGGCTGGATCTCTCACTCCCTATCAACACCGACTGGGGACCGGCCCTGGAGGAAGGAGGTGAACCAGCGCAAAACCACGCCACCCACCTCCAACTCCCTGAGCCAACCCAAAAGGATACCATGGTTGATGGTATCGAAAGCCGCTGAGAGGTCAAGAAGAGCAAGGATGGATGCACTGCCCCCATCCTGCTCCCACCAGAGATCATCCATAAGTGCGACCAAAGCTGTTTCTGTCCCATATCCGGGCCTGAAATCTGACTGAAAAGGGTCCAGTTAGTCCGTTTCATCCAGGATCCTCCGGAGCTACAACGCCACCACTTTCTCGACCACCTTCCCTAAAAAAGGGAGGTGGGAGACTGGACAAAAATTGTCCAGGATGGTGGGATCCAGTGATGGTTTCTTGAGGAGGGGGTGCACCAGGACCTCTTTAAAGGCAGCCGGGAACACTCCCTCCCCCAAGGATGAATTCACCATTGCCTGGACCCACCCACACGTCACCTCCCGAGCTCCCTTCACCAGCCAGGAGGGACAGGGATCTAATTGAAAAGTGGTGGCGTTTACAGACCTGAGAACCCTGTCCACTTCCTCGGGCCCAACAGGATCAAACCGTTCCCAGATAACCGGGTAAGTCCGCTCCCCAGGTATCTCCCCAGACCCTGCACCGCGCTTGGCATCCAACTGGGAACAAATCCAAGCAATTTTATCCTCCAGATAAAAATGCAGGAGAAATATTGTTTCCCCTTTTCTTTGGAGTCCCCCCCCCTTTGAGGAAAGCATTCCTACAGGTAGGGTTTTTAATACAGTGTTCTCATTGTGGGGAGCATCTGGGAACCTTCTGCTTAATTGGTAAAATGTAATTAGTGCAAGCAATTTTCCCCGTTCAAGAGAGGCAAAACAGCCTCTGCTTCTTGCAGCTGAAACCATTCTGACACTTGTCTCGTAGGACTGCCTCTCTGATTGTGGGCCAGTTCCCCCAATTGGGGGAATCCTCTTGTGTCTGTTGTACCCCTCAGGCTACTTGCTGAGAGGGTGGTCATGGCATCACTTAACTGGTGGGATGCTGGTAAATGGACATCTCTTTTGGAAACATTCTCCTCTATTGCTTCCTCCAATTTAGTACTGTAAAAGAACCAGCTGCTGAGGCTTCTAGATAGCTAGGTGAATGTACAGTTTGGTCCTTATTCAGTCCTTCTGGATAGCTTGGTTTGAATTTTCTTCTTTTTTTGGGTTGAGGTAACTTGAAGCTTCATTCTCTGTCTGTCCTCTAAATGTTTTTGCAGCCCTGGAGCTTCTTGGGACCATAGATGCTGGAAAGCACCACATGGAGATAGGCAGCTCATGAAAACTTGCTATGTTGCACAACAAACTTTACATGGTTAAAAACTTCCTCTCAATCCAGGAAAACCCAGAAAATTCTGGGCCTGCCCATAGGTACGACATGACCACATCCACTTTGCATCACTACCCCATCTCCTGTGGCCCTCATCATGTCCCTCCAAATGTTAAGTGGACCGTGGAAGTCAAAACAATCTGCTTATGGGAATGTCTGCATGCTGTATATATTCCCACTATTCAGCCAGTGTTAGTTATTTGCCACCTCTCTGAATCTCATGACTCAGTTCCCATTTTCATCATATGCTCTGGACTTTGTGGGCCATGTGGGTTATGATATTTTCAGTTTGGAATTGAGTCACATCTGTTGATTCAGAGTAGAAATGGAAGAGGAAACGGATACATCAGATTATGTTCTGATTGGAGTTTGATGAACAAGCCAATAATAAACCAGTCAACCTTGCAGATAAGCAAGTAATCATGATTTGTTCAGCCACTTCCTAATTTGTTTTTCACCATTTCTTCTGCAGGGTGAGGGCAAAACCAATCCTGGAATAAGATGGATTCTAGGTTCAGATATAATTCAAAGCTCTAGTTCAAATGAGCCAAGTTTTTAAATCAACAATAAGCCAGGTTTTTTAATGGTGGTTTGCTGATGAATAAGCCATGGCTTCCTGTTTGGGATAGGTTTGTGTATCATACAAAATTAAAAAGAAATCACAGGTTAAAGGGTGATTTAGATTAGTATGGTGTGCCTTAACAGTTCTAGTAAATAATATTTGTCCTGCTTCTGTCTGTCTATTTATTTATTTATTATTTAAATTTCTATCACCGCCCATCTCCCCCCCAAGGAGGGATTCTGGGCGGTTTACAATAAAAATAAAATCTAAAATTCAGTATAAACTCTAACTAATACATTAAAATGCCTACAGCTAAAAAATAGAATATAAATAGAATAAAATTCAGATGGCAACGAATATTATTTTAGTCCGTGAATATTTAAGGGGCCATTCTAGGGCACCAGCCATCTCCAAGAGTGACTATTCCCCTCCCTGCCCCAGGCATGGTGGCAAAACCAGGTCTTCAGTTTTTTTCGGAAGTCCAGGAGAGAGGGGGCTTGCCTCACCTCTGGGGGAAGAATATTCCAGACGGCGGGAGCTGCTACAGAGAAGGCCCACTTCCTGGACCCCACCAGATGGAATTCTTTGACAGACGGGATCCGTAACATGTCCTCTCTGTATGACCGGGTGGGGTGGGTTGATGTAATGGGGATGAGAAGGTCCCTCAGATAACCTGGACCCATGCCATTTAGGGCTTTAAAGGTGATAACCAACACCTTGAATTGAACCCGGAATCAGACTGGGACCCAATGCAGTTCGCGCAACAAAGGTGTTATGTGTGCTGATCTTGGGGCACATAAAATTGCCTGTGTGGCCGTATTCTGGACCAGTTGAAGCTTCTGGATACCCATAATTGGCTTTGGGATTTAGCTACCCCAGCTATAATCACCTGTGATTAAACCCTGTGAGGTGAGTTGGGCTGAGAGAGAGTGACTACTCTATACTATTACTTCTATGCTATACTATTACAGATATATTCTAACTATTCTTATTCTACCACTACTATTACTAGCCTACTGTTACTACTGCTAGTATAGAGCATTTGTACTAGGCAGTTTGTACAGCACTTGCCCCTTCTCAACATTGTGCTGGGCTTTGCCTCTTCTTTCTTTTTCCTCTGGACTCCAACGTCTTTGTGAGGAAAACAAAACTTCTTCTTTTCTTTGGCTGCTTTCCTTCGTGGCTGCTGCAGGGCCTCAGAACACACCCATCTCCTCCTCCACCTGTTTCAAAGCTGTAGCTTTTATTGGCTGCTCTGCCGTCCTGACGTTCGGGAGGAGGTTTCACATAGGGAGGGAGGGAGGCAGCACAGGTGCCTGCAATTGTTCCAGCAGCCTGCTCTTCCACACCACAACCATTCAAAACCAGGCCCAAATTAAATATTGTAACTAAAATGTCTGTTCCGTCTCCACAATCACAAAGAAAAACTCCTGTGCCTTTACAAGGGGGTGGAACTTCAATCTGCCATTCTGCCTGCCATTTTGGTCCCTTGGCCTCTCTGTTGAGGACATACGTGGGCGAAGGTGTTGAACTAGGACTGGGGAGGCCTAGGTTCAAGTTCATCCTTAGCCATGGCAATTCTCTGGGTGGCTTTCAATCAGTTTTTCTCTCTCAGCCCAACCTATCTTAAAGGGTTGCTTTTTGTAGAGATAAAATGAGGAGAAATTTCCCACGGAAGATGCTTTGAGATCTTGGAAGATAGATAGGTTATAAACCAAATGAATGAATAAAAACAAATAAGTACACTCAATCCTCATTATCCGTGGGGGCTACATTCTTGAAACCCCCCACAGAAACAGAAATTGTGGTTATTGAAGCATTGATCCTAGTGAGATCACGTGACCTATTATCAGAAAGACACGGAGACTTGTTACGACAAACACAGCAAAAACAAGAACACGGTTTCTCTTGGTGTAGCTTGAGTCAACGCTGCACGGTAAGGCTCTCAGACTTTTTTCCCTACTGTGCATGGCTATGTACAGCCGTGCTGAGGCCGCATTTGACGAAAACCGAGTTACACTTTTATAGAAGTGTATAAGTGAATTTGTGGAAACAGAATGCATGAATAATGAGGATTATATCCCCAAACTTGTTAGTAATTTTGCTTTTCATGAGCTTTTCACAAGGATGAGGGCTTATAAACACCACATAACATTTAACCGTTGGTCTTTCCTCCCATTGGGTTGCAGAAACCACCAACTGTCTTGGCATTGATTGCTCTTTCCAGCAATGAGCCCTCACTGAAAGACTTTGCTGCTGTGTAAAGCTCCTTGTGACTTTGTGGACATAATTCAGCCAAGGCCAGATCATTGTCAACTTCTAACTGTTCTAATTGATCAATTATCTGTGCTGATGCTGAGTTCTTTGCCGCTGTCTTCTTCAAGGTATAATGTGCTTGTTGTTCTGGGATGGAGTAAATCTGTATTTTCATAGTTCTCTAGACATTTGACCTCCTTATTTTATTTGCTTCTTTTCTTTCAAACCCCTTAATGACTTTCCCCCTTCCCTTTCATCCCCTCTGCAAAACTGGCAGCCTTTTCGTGACTTGCATCCTGCAAAGCCTCTGCCACTTGCATTGCCACCAGCATGTTATTTTCTTTCCTAAATGGCATGCAGAACATTTGTGCTTTACTGTCTTGATTCCGGCTGCCATCATCTCTTCTCCTGTCTCTCTTGGGCCCCATCCAATTTAATTAATTATACTTAGTATCTGGCGCAGCTTGTCAAAGTTCGAATCCCTTCCCCCAGCCCTGTTCCAAAGTTTAATGTTTTTTTAATTCCATTGCTTGCTGCATGGCTAAGTGTTTTCTAAATGACTTAGACTTCATAGTGACAAGAGGCGGTGTTGCATCTGTGCACGCCAGACAATGAGGAGGCGTATGGAAAGCTTCCCGCAGAGATTCTCCGGAATAATTTCCATAGGGCTGCGTTCGCTTGCTCCAAGAAGAGAGTTGGCCTCTAAGTTTCAGCAGAGACCTGGGCTGGTGTCACATACAGAAGGACTGGATGCAAACATAAAATATCCTGCTGCTCCAGCCAGGATTCTTTGCCTACTTTCTGAGAGTCTCTCTTAACTCCTGCTGTTCCCAGGATGTGGTAGTATCATCACTCCTAGTGTTAAAACTCCTGTTGGTTGCTTAAGCGGGGAGATCACTCAGAAGGCCTGCCGTGAACTCCGATTGTGCAAAAGCTAGCTTTCTATTTCAATAAGTGCATTTGAAAGTTTCCCAGATTTAGCCCCAATCTCTCCAGCTTTTTAAATCTCATTCCCCCCCCTCCCCAGCGACTCTCTTTTCTTTGGCGTCTAGAGGGGGATGGAGATCGAACTGCTGCTAAGGCAATGCTAAAGATGAAGTAGTACAGATTAGGGACCTTAAGTTAGTGTGTCCTAGATAGACCTTTTAAATGAAATTCAAATTCTCTCCCCAAAAAAGAGGAATATCTAGCTCGGCCTTTCTCAACCTTTTGACCCTGGAGAACCTTCAAATATTTTTCGGGCCTCGGGGAACCCCTGCACATTCAGGCTCAAATTTAGGCCACAAGTTACAAAATTATTATATTTGTTTCATGTGTAGGCCTGTATATATGCATTAACAGTGTTCTTAAACTAAAGAATGAAAATTACCTCTTTCATGTGAAGTTGCCCAAATTTGAAATAATTTTTTAAATAAACTGTTATCTCCCAGGTGTGATGATCCACTGCTTTGATATTAATTTAGAAACTCTTAGCACAAGCCATGGTAGGATATGAAAGAGTTATTTTATTAATACAAGTGAATAGAATCGATGCAAAGAGCAGATTGAGCAAAAGCACACGCAATCATAACTTTAACCATGCCAGTTTATTTTATTTATTTATTTGTTATTTAAATGTATATCACCGCCCATCTCCCCCAACCAGGGGACTCTGGGTGGTTTACAATAAAATCACAAGTTAAAAAATATAAACATAAAATTACAATCAGTATAAATACAATAAATAAGTATAAAATCCAAGGGCTAGGTCTTAAATAATAGGGAGGGCACTACGGCACCAGCCGCCCCCAGGAAGAGCTATTGACCTTCCCATCCCAAGCAAGGCAGCTGAACCAGATCTTCCAATTCTTCCGGAAGGTCAGGAGTGAGGAAACCCGCCTCAGCTCCGGGGGCAAGGTATTCCAAAGGGCGGGCACCACTGCAGAGAAGGCCCACCTCCTGGACCCCGCTAGATGGAATTCCTTTGCTGATGGGGTCCATAGCATGCCCTCTCTGCATGACCGGTTCCCACTTACTCCTCACCAACCCCTCCCCTACCAACTCAGTTCCCATAACTCTAAACTGTTAGTCCTTTGAAGCTCCCATAACTACAAACCCCATCTACCTAATAATTACAAACCCCATCTATCTATGGCAGGATGCCATTGCCATCCTGACACCAGGGAAGCCCTAGTGACCTCTTGCAGAACCCTAGGGTTGCATGGAACCCTGGTTGAGAAACCCTGATCTAGCTTGTGTGTTTATGGGTATTGTCTTATATTCCCTATTTTTTGTCTGTCTGTTTGTCTATTTCTTTTATTGTTTTGGATAATGTTTTGCTATTCACACTAAGGTGAAGAAGGACAAATCACTAAAGTGCCCTTCTCTCCTATAGCTTCTGGCCATGATAGCCAAGTGAAACTGCCAAATACAGTGACAATACTTCTCTGAATACCCAGTGTTGGTGGTCAAACAAAGCCTGTCACATTTTGCTTTCTACTTTACAAGTACTCACAGGTTGGCACTTGGGTGATCTATTGCTGATAATGAAAATTTGGGAGTAGATGAAGCCCTGGGTCTCTCCAACTACATTGGATTTCAATTTTTATCACTCTCAGCAAAATGATCACGAATGTTGGAATTCATTAGCCAAAGCACCAGGAGGGATCCAGATTTTGGAAAGAAGGTTTTGCAAAAACTGATGAGGTGCTTTTTCTTTTGTTCCTAAACCTCGTTATGAGCTAAATGGAAGGTTTGAGTGTTCCAACATTTGAGGACTCCCCTTAAAGTGGCCAATTCAAATCAGCAATGCTGCTGGTGGTGGTGATGATGATGATAATGGCGAACTCGAAGTGCTTGTCCACCTTCCCTAAGCATGGCCATTTGAGAGTATCCCAGAAATTGGAAATACATTTTGCCCCCAAAATACATTTTGCCCAACTTACATAAATGTAGAAAATGTATGTATGTGTGTAAATATTGAATTCATTCATGTATTGTGAGTGGTGAACCTGTGTCCCTACAAAATCTGTTTCTTCTGTGTACTCTATGGGTCACTTCAGAGTTCCAGTTCTCCCTTCTGATTGTAGACTTAATGTGTATAATGCACCCTCTCTTTGCATGACCCTTCAGATACAGGATGCCTTTAGACGGAATGTAGTATTTATATTGAGCGCTGTGCTCTGTTAAGCAGGACACCGTCATGTTTGCTCATTCTATATTTACCAGCTCTTTCTTCTGAAGAGAGAGATTTTCTCTCCAAATGCCCTGGATGACTTTTGCCAATTAGATTATGCCAGAGCCTACTAGTGCCCACCATAACAAAGACCATGGTGCCTGGCCATGCTGACTGGGGTTTATGAGAGGTCTGTCGCAAAACATCTTGTGGGTACCATCTTATCTTCTCCTGAAATAGATAATCTCAGGCTAAAGGGGAAAATCTGTGATGTAAAGCAGCATCTTATGTGTCACCTAGTCTTTTCCATCTTATATCTTACCTTGCTTACAGCCACCCCTACATTTTCATCTCTGAATTTCCAGACTCCATGGTGGAACACACAAAACGGATTTACCCTGAGAAGACCATTGCCCTGTCTAACTTAGATTGCCTATTCTGGGTGACACTGGGTTTTTAAGATCTTGAGCAGTTGTGCATCCAAGGACTAGAAAGTCTAGTCTCTCCCCACAAAGCTAATACCTCAATTGCTGAGCTGTGTTTCCTGTCCAAAGTAATATCTGATGCTTTGGATTTCAAGAGATGTCCTGATCTCCCCTCATTCATGAGAATTACCTATTGTACAGTTGAACACAAATACCAGTTCTGTAGGATCATGTTAAATTATAAGCAATGTGTAACGGTATGTGGGAATGACCTTGGGAGACTGGGCCCAGAGACGCTGCCAAGGAAACGGTCAGATAAGAGTCAGCATAGCCCGCAGCTGGATAGTGGGCGGGGCAAGAGGCTCAGAAGGGACTTTCCCTAGTTTATCAGGCTGTAAAGGAGATGGGAGGAGAATTGTACTTTCAGACTTGCAAGATTCTGTTAATGTAGCTTTACAATAAAGTAGAATTAGCTGATCTGGTCATGTTTCCTGTCTGGTCTACCTGGGAAGGCTGACACAATGTCACTAAATCCATCACAGATAATGTAACAACATAATGTAACAATTTACAATTTGTCAGCAATATCTAGGGTATTTTCATGCTTTGGGGGGGGGCCACATAGGGCCCTGGGGTTTCACGTTTTGCCTTCTTCCCATATAAAAGATTGAATCTAGAGCCTAAAATGGAATAGCTGTACAATTTCTAGGCACTATATCACTAGTAGTAATCTTTCTTTCGGTCATAGACCAGCATAGAACTAATAACATAACAATTATGCTAAAATAGAAATAGAAATAAAAAACATACTGATAGAATAAAACAAGGTAAAAATAAAATTATTAAAGTAAAATTACAGAGTGCAGATATTAAAAAGCAGAAGAATCCTATAAAATTACTATTGGTTTTGCAAAGAATAAATGCTATAAATTACTAAGATGGCTAACTATAAAAGGACATAAGTAGTACTAGCTCAGTGATACTATATCACTATATTTCTTATTATACCAACTTTGAGGGTGTTCATTTCCTACTCTTTCTTAAATGGTGCCAGCTAGGTGGTTAGCTTACTTGAAAAGCTAAGCAGGGTTGAACCTGGTTGGTACTTGGATGGGAGATGACCGGAAAATCCTTGCTCTATAGGCTAAAGTTCAGATCTTTTGCAAATTGATTTGAGTTCACCCCAGTTAAAATCCTGGCTCTTCAAACTCCACTGGGACTCTCTCCTATTATTACCCTTCCTCAAATTCTCAAATTTCTGCATTTTTTAATATATATATATATATATATATATAATTTTTATTAAAAGTTTTAAGAGCAATAATAAGAACTAATGGATTTTTTAAAAAAAACAAGAATAGTGTAATGGCCGTTTTCTGATCAGCACATACATTTGAATAGGATGTTTTAATAATTGGGTTCATTGTTGCAGTGCAGATTTAAATGCATGGCTTGCATTGAATCACACAGAAGACCGGGAATGCTTGAATTTGTCTGCATGAGATTTGACAATAGGAGAGGAAAAAAATTACCTTTTTAAGATTAATTTGCTTTTATCTACTCTGGTCCCATTAAGCTGAAGGCAGCTGGTGTCAAAGGCATAAATGGAGACAAAAGAGTTTGATTCCAATTGTAGGAGAATGTGTTTTAAACAGCTTCAAAAATGTTTCCTGCTCAGCAGGGTACGGTACACTCAAATGGTTGCATTAACAAGAAAATATATAACAAAGGAAGGGTATTTAGGGCAATCCCTCAGTATCCTGTAGTAATGAATTTTAAATTTCTGTAATGAAGTCAAAGGCCTATATTCTTTTCTTGGTGAACAGAAGCTAGTACAGTAACTCCCATTAGAATTAATGGGAGTTTGGTTTGCAAACTATAGAATCACAATGGAAGGAAAAAGCCCTATCAGATTATCACGTTCATTGTTCTTCAAGCCCAGCTGATTAACCCAAGCAGTTTCAGTGGTGATGGCTTAGGCCTAGAATACTCTGCTACAGCCTTTCTCAACCTTTTGACCCTGGAGGAACCCTTGAAATATTTTTCAGGCCTCGGGGAACCCCTGTACATTCAGGCTCAAATATAGGCCAGAAGTTACAAAACTATTATATTTGTTTCATGGATAGGCCTGTATATATGCATTAACGAATTTAATGTGAAGTTGCCCGAATTTGAAATAATTTTTAAAATAAATTGTGATCTCCCAGGGAACCCCTAGTGACCTCTCGTGGAACCCTAGGGTGCCACGGAACCCTGGTTGAGAAACCCTGCTCTACTAGGCACATCGATAGTTCATTTGCTCTGATGCAGCTGGGACATGGCCAAGGATGGCAAGCACCTTTTGATGTGCTGGTTACTGAAACCAAGTTAGGAGTAGGCTAACTTGGAGGGATGAAACTCATGGTTATACCATGGCTGCAGCTACACTACATTATAAATTGTAATCCTCTTTGGAGGAAGATGAGGAATCCTTTCGAGGCAACAGACTATATTCAGTATATATCAAAATGGTGTATACAGTCTACCTTCCCTTAAGCTCTCAAAGAGAGAGGTTTATATTGATACACAACATCTCTCTCTCTCTCTCTCTCTCTCTCTCTCTCTCTCTCTCTCTCTCTCTCTCTCTCTCTCTCTCTCTCTCTCTCTGAAGGGAAGGTGGACTGTATATATCCTGATAGATTTTATATATCCCTTCCTGAACATTACCAAGCTCCAGGATCTAGATAGCTCCTAAAGCTACTGCACTGTATATAGTCATTTAAAATGCAAGACTCCATGAGTTTAATTCCAGGCAGAGGAACCCTGTAGAATAAGATCCAGCTACCTATGTCTTAAGGGGGTGTGGTGGCTCAGCGGGTAAGATGCCAGGCTTGTCGATTGGAAGATCGCAAGTTCGGAGGTTCGAATCCCTAGCCCCGCGTGATGGAGTGAGCTCCCACACTCGCCCCAGCTCTTGCCAACCTAGCAATTCGAAAGCATGCAAATGCAAGTAGATGAATAGGTACCACTTTGGTGGGATGGTAACAGCGTTCCGCGCTCATCCTGCTGGCCACATGACTGTGGAAGCATCTTCGGACAACGCTGGCTCTTCGGCTAACAAACGGAGATGAGCACCGGCCCCTAGAGTCGAACACGACTGCACAAATGTGTGGGGGGAACCTTTACCTTTACTACCTATGTCTTATGTCTTCCCAGTAAGGAAGAAACCAGTCACATTCTCCCTCCTGGTGGTCAATATAGATTATAGTCAGTAAATTAAAGTCTCCCTCAAGTTGAATTTGATTCCTGAGGACTTTGTGGACACATCCACGTTGGGTTTTGGCAGCAATATGGAAGTGGTTTGCCAGTGCCTAGTTGGTCAATTTATTAGATTTATTTTCTACATTTTGTTAAGAGCTCAAGGCAGTATACTCCCTCCTTCCATTTTTCCCAAGAGCAACGCCATGAGACAGGTTGGACTGAGAGTGACCGGCCCAAAATCAACCAGTGAACTTCCATGGCTGATGGTGGACTTGGATGAGGTTCTCCTGCTGCCAGTCTAACACTTTGGCCACTCTACCACACTGTTTGTTTGCTTGACTTCCCAATACAGCCTACGGTCCTTGGATTTTGTGTGGGAGCATTTGTGGCACTATTATCTAGCCATTGAGAATATAGGTGGCAGAGGATACAAGCTCCAGTGATGGTGAAGCAAGGAGAGCATCTCATGAATAATGATTAGAACTCCTCATTAGTAAAGCAAGATTAGGGAGCCTTTAGTGGCCAACAGCTAAGCTAGGGGTTGAGTTTTAAATTCCTGGGTGCCGGAACAACAGCTATATACTCTCTGCATGTTGACCTTACTTGCTATATATTTCTCTCTCAGTTTCTTGTTTCTGCAACCCCAGTACAATTTTCCCCCAGCCAGCCTTTTCCAAAAATGTATTTATTGTAATTGGATGGTGTTTATTAGGCGTAATCAGTATTGACTTAGAGTAAAATTGCTGCAATAAAAGCAAGCACTCGCCAGCAAATGCACACATAGACTCATCATTGGGGGGAAAAAACCATAAAATGCATGCAAAAGATGGATTAGTATTGACAGCTGTAAATCCACCAGTTCAATGAAGTTGAATGAATAAATGATGAAATAAATAAACTGACTCAATAATGTTGTTTTTGGTAATCCAGCAGAGCTTTATCCCAAGCAGGACATTTAATCCCTTTTGTACATTTCAGATGTATGTCTGAACTAGAGTGTGCAAGGGCTGCATTCAGATCAGTGGTTAGTAGCCAGTACATTGTTGGGTATTTTTGAAGCTCCTCTTTAGCATGGTTTTATTGTGAAGATCCCCAGGTCCTATGATTCCCCACTCAGCTTCTCTCTCTCAGTGGATGAGCATTGGCAGGATAAAAGAGGAAGTAGAGAAGCCCTAAATGTCTCTCTCCCTCTGGGTAGCTAGAGCAATCTGAATAGGCAGTGGTGACAGCAGTGAGGAAGATATGGGCAGATTCAAGGTTAGAGGGTATCAGCCTTGTGAGGTAGTCCAGCCAAGAAGGATACCCCAAAGTACTAGCTTACAAAGTAAGGCTACATTAACAGAATCTTGCAACTCTGAAAGTACATCTGTCCTCCCTCCCCTTTACAGATGAAGAAACTAGGGAGGGTCCTTTCTGAGATGTTTTCCATGCACCCATTCCTTCTGTGGACCCAGCTGCCTCTTATCTGACTGTTGTCTAGCCTGCAGCTCTTCCTCCTGTCTCCCAAGGTCACTCCCACATACCATTACATTGGGGGCCCTCTAAGGCCCTTTTGCTCAAAGACCTTCCAAATTTGAAGCTGGCCCTAGCTGTGTTTCAGCCTGGATTCACACATCAAACTAAACCATGCCTTGTTTTGCCATGCTATATTGAATAAAGTTGGTTAGGTTCCTGCAAGTTGTTAATCCATAAACCATGGCTTGGAAACTACAGTGGCTCTGGGTTCAGGTATCATACTAAGCTGAGACTGACCAGGTCACCTTCTGGTTTAGCACAATGAAAGGGCTCTTGTTCCTTTTTTGCCTGCCAAAACGTTTTTCCCACCAATGAGTTCTGTAAACACACCATGGATATCTTTGAATGTGTCCTACATGATATATATCTGCAATATTCATGCAACTGAGTTGTTGTTTAATAAAAGTTTGCAGAACCTGCCTATGCGAGTTTATCTGCTGTTGGGCAAAAACTTTTTGGCATGAGATTTTATCACTACTGGTGGGCAAAAAAGGAACAAGAGTTGAAATTTGTTTTAATTGGGAATGTCCATTTCTTCGGGCCTCAGCCACCTCTGTGATAAGCAAACCCAAGTTCTTTTAGGTTGCCAAGAGAGTTAATAATTCATAATTGAGAGTGAGGGAACTTCAGCTTTGGTCCATTAGAAATAGCATTCTATTTTGTTTTTATTGCCCATGCTGCTGTTCCATCCACCAAATTTTAAATTGCTATGTGAGCAATTAGTCACTGTCCCCAGCTATTAACACCTAAGCATCATCTAAATAAGGGAATTTGGGTTGGATTTGTTGCCTTGCAGACTCAAGTTTTCTTATGAATGAATGGAGCAGGCCAAGGGGTGAGAAATATTCTACAATAATTCCCTCCCAATTTGTCTTCTGACATTAAATCATGTGAGGAGATTAAGAAGAGAAAGTGCCTCTTAATTTATGAATGGGTGGTGATCTTCAGCTGAGGATGGTTTGCATTTCGCAAAGGGTGTCCATGTGTTGGTGACTTTGCAGGTTGTACTGATCTCTCTATCCACCTGTCTTGTAATATCTCCTCCACTTTGTCTCTTTGGAAAATAAAACACCCAAACTTTAAAACAACCAAGCTAAACCAAAGCTTGTAGCCATTCGAACTTCAGAAGTTTACAGGCTTCAGTTGTTTTGCTATAAGAAAGAAGTGCCTCAGGTTGAGTTCAATTGCTATGTATTATTCTTGGCAACAATCTGGAAGTGGTTTCTTCTTTTGGGGTGTCTGTAGCTTGAATCATGTCAACTGGATTTCTATTTTCTCAGTGGAAACGTTTCGCTCCTTATCCAAGGATAGGATAAGGATAAGGAGCGAAACGTTTCCACTGAGAAAATAGAAATCCAGTTGACATGATTCAAGCTACAGACAATTCCACCTGGATGACTGAGAACCTTCATAGACATCTTTTGGGGTGTGTTCTCTACTTCCCATTCTAGCCTCCAGCTGTAGGAATTTCTCATGGTCATCTGAGTACTATCCAGGATTGATGGTGCTGAACTTTTTAAAGATCAGCCACACTATTGTTACGCAAATGTACAAAAAAACAGGGCTAGACAGAGGATTCGTTGGCAATATAGATTTGTTTGGGGGCTAACTTAAATGACATTATGTAGCATGTGGCCACTTCTGTTCTTTTTGCACATGTAGAGGCATGCACCAGGGATGTTTTGGGGATTGGGACCCTAGGAAAGGGATTAATGGAGGGAGGTTTTAATTCTTTGACCCCTCTTGTGATTCTTGCAATTCACATAGGGAAAATGAAACCTTCTCCTTAAAAAAAGTGGTAACCTCCTTTCTTAGATAAACTGGAGCTGCCCACTCATTAGTGAGATAGTTCTATAGTTTGGGCCATGAATTGAACACTTCTCATGCTGAGTTCCTGATCCAGACTGAATCCTTATCTTTCTTTTTGGGTCACACTGGAGAAATCTCTTAGTTGTTAAATGCGAACTTCAGATAACAGTTCCTGGAATGAAATAACAGCTTTCTGGGAACTGGAAACTTTCAAAAGAACTGAATTGACCTATCTTTTTTCCCCTTGTTATATAATAGAGTTAAAATAGGGGATGATTTGTTAGAACAATGTGTCATCTGTTATAATGACCCCAGAGATGCATTCAGAGCTGTGGATTGAATGTACAAGTGCTACTTATTGATAAAAGATGACATACGTATGTGTTCTTTAATCCTTTGTTTTTATTTACCTAGTTGACTTTATTGTATTATTCATAGTGTTAAGGGACAAAAACAGAGGTGGGGAAGAGGAAAAAAAGAGAAAAAAGAAAATCCACTTCTCTCATATTTCTCTTTTGCAGTACTGAAGAATATTCAAGCAGCATTTCAGTTTTGAATTCTTCTCACCTTAGCTTTATTATTTTAGATTTCACCTCTCCCTTCCCACAATCTGCACTATGGAAATAATCATATTAATTTACTGCCCAGGTTTGTTTTAAGGGTTTTTAGTGACGTATAGGTAGGAGTTTGACTATCTGAAGGTTTTTTTGTAAAAACACTCAAGAATATTATTGTTCATGAACAATGCACATGGTGTGTTCCTTTGAGCACTCATTTTTCCATTGAGATTGCAGAGCTCTTTTATCCACCAAAGGTCCACGAGAAGAGGCATTTATCTTTAAACAGCAGTGTGTGTATGTGTTGGTGTCTGTAAGTAGCTGAGTACACACAGGGCTTCACTCAGATTGTAGAGGGCTGGTTTAATGCTATATGGAAGGTTAATGTACCCATGCGCATACATATAAATACACAAAGAGATGCTAGTTTCATGTGTGGTGTTAAAATAGCTCTGCAGACTGGATGGTGGAATTATGTATGAATCCAGTTACATATTGTAAACATACCAGTGTATTCATTTTACGCCTTGGTTTTCTTCCTTGGAGCCTACGATGAGGGACAATCTTTATGGCCATCGTGGATCGAATTAATCGATGGTCTGTCCAGCAGTCATCGGCGCTCGTCATGGCTCTGGTGAATAACAATATGCCCTCATTGTGGGAGGTTGTGCGGATCCAGAATTGGCCTTTATAGCCACTTACGGATCCACTGTTAAAATTTTGCCTTTGGAAGACAATCTTACTCGGCTACGAGTGATCGCCAATGATGTAAACATACACAGATCTGTCTGTCTGTCTGTCTTCCTCCATGCTAAAACATTTTGCCAATCTCGAGCAGTATCTTTTGCAAGATAGCATTAGATCAGCAAGGAAAAAGAATGCAGCTTTAGCCCATTCCCAGCATTTGGCAGACCAGAATTTCTGCTTAAAACCAGATCCTTAAAATAGGATCTACCTATTTTGGTACAGTTCTGTTGTGCATTTTATTTTCTGCTAGAACTCGATGCAACAGGTCTGGCTGAGAAAGCAACTGAGAGAATTCTGTGTCTTCCGAATACCTGGAAAAGCTGCTGTTTGTTATGTTCTGTTTTGTGCAATCTTCATGTTTGCTACCCACCATCACGTCTCCTGTCCCTGTCCATTAAATGAAAGATCTGAGGGGAACCCTACATTCACAGAACATTGATCAGATATTTCAGAGGTGGGCACTTTTTTCTTTTTCTTTTTTTTGCTGATGAGCAAAAATTTACTTACAGAAATTTGAGAGTATATTGTCAGGCCTCTCACAAAATGGCATGGGATGGGGTTCACTTACCTGCTGACAGAAGGACTGACATCATGGACATGGCCATTTCACAAGCATCCATTTACCAGAAGGCAAAACCAGTCAAGGCTCTCCTTGTCATTCTCCGTAGTCCTTTCAAATGTTCTGTATCACCTTTGTGAGGTAATTGGCCTCTGCCTGTAAGATAAAGTAATTCCTTTTCAAGTATGATGTCACACAATGTCTTAAGCCACAATTTATTAAGGAGAATTCCTGCAACTGAAATACTTCCAACATACTGTACATACAATATTTCTCCAAGATACACCAGTGTGGAGACTTCCTCTTTTTTTTACTGCCTTTTGGTGAATCAGCAAATTGCAGGTTCTTTCACTGATAATGAAGGAGCATGCAGATAACAGCGTATAAAACCATCTCCTGAATCCTTATCAGCCTGGGAACCAACTATTACATGTCCCACCGTAGCTTTTATTACTTTGGGGAAGGGTGGGTCACTTCCAATCCAAACTCTGGGTGTAGCTACCTCTCATTTTTATGTTCTAGGAATGCCTATGAGGTCTATGTGAAATTTAGAGGCTTCTGGCCAGTAAAGATGATGTTAAGGGCTGGTAGAGGAAGGTAGCATCTCATTGAAGAATCTTTGAAAAGGAGTTATTCTGATGGGACAGGGAACTGGGTAGGGACTAAGGAACATCTCCATGGGCACATCGGCTGTATATTGTCTACTCGTGTGACAGAGGAACCTACAGGTGTTCAGATACAGGCGTACAGAGACCCCGCCTTCAGCCCTTGCACCAAGAGATTGGCAGAGCTAAAGAGGATAGAAAGGGTGAGGTGGGGTGTGTGTGAATGCATACAACCTGCCCTACTGCCTCAAAAGGGCTTACACCTGTGACAATTCATTATGCACAATACATGTATCAACATGAGCACAAAATGGTCATAAATGAGACGAGAACCTTTTTGGAAACCTAAATGTGGGTATTGATTGAATTGGCTCTAAAGAATAAAATGGTCTCTCTTGATTCTCCTCCCCCTCCTCTTGCACCCTGAAGCAAAATGTAACATTTCTGTCTATGTCGTCTGGGAGAGATGGATAACCACGGGTGAACACTGAAAGCGATGTTTGATCCCTTTATGTTTACTATTTATTCATATTTATTATTCATACATTCAAGCACAAATGTTAGGCCTGCACCCCAGTGGCATATTTGCATTTTATTTTAAGTTTGATATTTTTCCTACCTGCTACCCAATTTTGTAAACAGGGATTTAAAGCTATGCCATTTCCATACTGTTTCTATCATTCAGTCCCTCTCATTCCCTTTCTCACCGTTTTAAGAAAAGAGATTTTCTAACATGGAAAAGTGATATTTGAGTATGTTTCCCCAAGGCAATCAATTTACTTTTAATTTGTCTGGAACTAAGCTTTCCTTTGTTGCAATGAGAAAGTGCTGTAAAATTTATTAGCTTCCAGGAAGATTTTGAAATGAATTTTTTAATGAGCGTGGCGTTTGCTGGTACCCAGGCAAGATGCTGTTACTGATTGCACCATATGGTTGCCAAAAGTGCACCAAATTTTACCATTACCTTGAGAATCTCAGCATTTCTTTTCTTGTTTTAAAGCAGGATTCTACCCGAGGATGGTAAAGGTAAAGGTAAAGATACCCCCCGCACATTTGTGCAGTCGTGTCCGACTCTAGGGGCCGGTGCTCATCTCCGTTTGTTAGCCAAAGAGCCAGCGTTGTCCGAAGACGCTTCCACGGTCATGTGGCCGCATGACACGCGCGGAACGCTGTTACCTACCCACCGAAGTGGTACCCGCCCAGAGTCCCTTGCAAGGGAGATGGGCGGGGAATAAATTGAAATAATAAATAAATAAATAAATAAATAAATACCTATTAATCTACTTGCATTTGCATGCTTTCGAATTGCTAGGTTGGCAAGAGCTGGAGCTAGTGCGGGAGCTCACTCCGCACGCAGTGCTAGGGATTTGAACCTCCGAACTTGCAATCTCCCGATCAACAAGCCTGGCGTCTTACCCACTGAACCACCACGCCCCTCTTACCTGAGGATGGTAGTACACCCAAAATAGGGCTACCTAAAGCCTATGCCTCTTTTATTTCTTTGGATCCAAAATAGTTTGGGATGGAAATGAAGTCATTCTTATAAATCTAACTTATACATTGCTTCCTCCTCCCTTTTTAATTTGCTACCATCATGTCCCAACTTTACTGTTGCTTCAGTTGTGGAGATATTTTTCTTTCTGGTAGAAAGGCCACATGTTTCATTTGAGCTAGTTGGAGATTGTCCAATGAATGCTGGATCATGTATGGTCAGATCAGTCACGTTTGACTACCTAACCTCATGTTGAGGAAGCTTCCTGCATCAGAATTGCTTTTGTCTGAATAGGCAAGCATTTGTCCTTTAATTGAAGTAATCCCAAACATGGCTGACTGGAGAAGAGTGATTCTTACCTCTTCCTGAATTTCTTGCTTTTGGTTAAGGCTCTGTTTCTGAATTACCACCCCTATTTAAAACGGATGTTTTGACTTCTCAGACCACCGGATCAGGCTTGTGGATTCATTTTGCGCTCAGGGGACCAGCACTTTCCAGTAAAGTACCTAACATAATTCAGGAAGCTGTTGGCAGATAGGCCACCCTTTGAAGCAAAGCTCTCTCTGGTTTGATTGAATGATCAGCATGCCAAGTATCTAACATTGCAAGTTGGTGAATGAAATTTCCTACCAGTAGAAAGGCCTTATCTCCTTATCTAATAGCCCTGTTGGTTTCTACTTGCATGCCTCCCCCACAAACGCATCCATTGATTGGAAGGGATTTCACTTTTCTCAGTGAAATGCTCAGGCATCTATTGTGAATGTCGAGGCTGCATAGCCATGCACACCTTTGGAACGTTTAGCGGTGATATTGAATCCTCAAGCACTTGCGTCACAATCTGTTTCAGCTTCACCTCTAGGCTGTTGCTGGAGATTCCATCAGTAATGATTCAACGGCTTGAAAAGCTGGATGGGTCAATCTTTATATCCCTTTCCTCTCATGCTGGGTCACTGTGAATATGGAATCATGCTCTGTGAATGGAGAAAGAGAGGTCTAGAGCACTTAGAGAACAGTCGATGCTACTTAATTCCATACGCTTTGCTGTACTTTCCCATTTCAGTGTAAAGGCAGATCAATATGAAGCGTGGATTCACAATGTGTTGTATGAAGTGCAGAACAGAGGACCGGTTTACGGCCTCTCCTAGTCTCTGGAGATTGAATGGCAAATGTATCTAACTCTGAATTGCATACCAGGTCATTAATCAGGTTTGCCCTTTCCCAAGGTTTCCAAATTTCTGTATCCATGCTCCCAAATTTAGCTTGCCCAGACAAAACCAGTGGCTCCTTGTAACAGTATGTGAGAAAGGCCTTGAGAAATGGGGTGAAGAGATGCTGCCTGGGGATGGTCAGATAAGGGAGGGCACAGACTGCCGCTGCATAGTGGGCAGAGCAAGAATCAGAGAAGGGACCCTCACTAAGTTCTCGGGTTGTAAAGGAGACGGCGGGAGATTTGTACTTTCAGACTTGCAGGATTCTGTTAATGTAGCCTTACAATAAAGTAGAATTTGTTTATCTGGTCATGTTTCTTGTCTGGTCTACCTGGTAAGGCTGACATCAATCTTGCAAGTCTGAAAGGGGGCAACTGGAGGGGGATGTGTTCTAGTCTTTCAGGAAACCAAAATACTATAACAATCAGGAAGAAAACGGTTCTCTAATCAAGGAAACACCAAGGAGGAAACCAAACCCCCACCAAAACTGGCAGGGCAAGCTACTGCATATAAACAGGCACCAAACCTCCCACTCACTCACACTGATGATGTCACCTAGTTGGGTAATGAAACGTCTGCAAGCAAACAAGCAAACTCAAATCCTTTTCTAGCTCAGAGGAACAAACCAGTGTGTTTAAGGAACATTTCAACAATTCCTAGTGCAGAAGGGTGTGTGTGTGTGTATGTGTGTTTTGTAGCGGGGACTTCAGAATCTCACCTCTAGTGTTACTGTTTGGATTGCTCTTTACGTGATGGAGCAGAGAATATTTTTGAGATGTGGGATTCTAATCAATTGGTTCTTCCTTTGCTGCTTCCCTCCCTTCTCCCTCCAAACAACTTCCTTAAGGTTTGCTTTTCAGCAAGCGGATTCCCTGTAAGTGCTATCGTAGATATACATTTTGCTGCATTGTGTTGTGTGCCAAGAATTTTTATTAGCTTCCTTTTTTTTTTTTTGTGGTGCTAGAGTGTGGTGGAAATACAAATGGAGCTGAAAAGCTGGAATTAATGCTCACATACACCAAGCATCTAAATGAACTGTCTTCAGACAGTTGGGCTGCGAATCCTTAGCAGAGTCGGCAGCATGGTTGAAAGTTTGCTATGTCAAACCTTGAAGGCGTAATTCCACTGCGCTTGGTTAGCATTAACTCTTTACGGCTTTCAGTGGCTTGCTTGGGAAAGGAGGGTGGAGTGGAGCTAGGAAGTGGCCCATTAAAGAAAAGAGCTTTTCTTAAAAGATTTGGCTGAATTCCAAAAGAGGAAAGTGCATGCCAGAATTACTATGGCCCAGGAGAAAATGTTCTATTTCAGCTGCATCAGAAAGTACCTAGAGAGGGTTAGACTATTTGTCCATCAATCCACTACTGACAATGGCTTTTCGGAACCTCATGCAGAAATGGGTCCCATCATGTGCTGTTTACTTGGAAATGCCAGAGGTTGAACACCAGACTATCTGTATGTGATCCAACCTGAAGTGAAGACGATTATCTTCAGGATGGAGCTAAAGTATCAAAGAAAGGATTCACACGGCCCCTCCCAGAATATCCACCTTTCTCCAGGCTTTCCAGTTTGAACATCGATAAATGCTGTTTCATCCATCAATACTAAAAAGGATGACCCAGGTCAATTGCCTACCTTTTGTTCAAACAATTGCGTGTGTGTGTGTGTGTGTGTGTGTGCGCGCGCATTTTTCTTGTGTTTTCTTTTTAAAAGAATCTTTTAAAATTGCTCTGGGGTTGAGATGGAAGGGCAAGCAAACCCAAGTGTAAACCATTCCATTCCCTTCACAGTCAACATCTGTTTGTTGCTATGTATTTACAGAAGTGTTTATTTAGTTGCTAGATGTCCCACCTTATATCCCACAGGGAGCAGAAGGCACTGTACAGTATGTAGAAGTCCACCTTCTACCTAGGCTTTTCCCCCCCACAACAACAACCCTGTGGCATATGATGGGCTGAGAGAGATGGAATTGGGGGGACCAAAATCCAGTGAGCTAGTCTGGTCTAGTGGTTGCTGGGCTAGAAACCAGGAGTCTGTGAGCTCTAGTCCTGCCTTAGGCATGAAAGCCGGCTGGGTGACCTTGGGCCAGTCCCTGTCTCTCAGCCCTAGGAAGGAGCCAATGGCAAACCAGGAGACTGAGAGTTCTAGTCCCGCCTTAGGCATGAAAGCCGGCTGGGTGACCTTGGGCCAGTCCCTGTGTCTCAGCCCTAGGAAGGAGCCAATGGCAAACCAGGAGACTGAGAATTCTAGTCCTGCCTTAGGCATGAAAGCCGGCTGGGTGACCTTGGGCCAGTCACTCTCCCTCAGCCCAACTCACCTCACAGGGTTGCTGTTGTGGGGAAAATAGGAGGAGGAAGGAGTATTAGGTATGTTAGCTGCCTTGAGTTATTTATAAAAATAATAAAGGTGGGATGGAAAATAAATTCAATCAATCAATCAATCAATCAATCAATCAACTGAGTGAATCTGATTTGATGATTGGGTTCAACCATACAAAACAGATAATTCTTTCCAGTCATACCAATGGCATGCATAGGATTTGGCCTGATTTCTAAAGACCTAGTATGTGGCTAAAAGGCAAAGATAAAGACTTCCTTGAGTTGAGCTTGACTCTTGGTGACTTTATGGACCTGCCCATATCGTTTTCTTGGCTGCAGTATGGAAAGCGTAAGGCATAGCCGCCACCTGGGATGATTTTTTGATTTTCCAGCCCAACCTACAGTCATAGGATTTCTTATTGATCTTCCATCCAAGTCCGAACCAGGCCTGACCCTCCTTAGCTTTTCCAGATCACCCGAGGTTGGCTATGTTCTGCCACTTGCAGTGAAAATAGGCAGCCAGAGACCTGCAAACAATTTGTACTAATTCAAGAAGAAATCAACTAAAATATTGGGTGGGGAGGAGCGAGAATCTGTAAACTTAATTGCCTAGTGTGGAGTTTATACCTGGATATCTCACATCAAGCAAGGTTTAAAGCACCATGCCTTTTAGCGCTGGCATCAGGAAGGGGGAAAATGCTGACTTCACAAACACAGGCTTAATTTATTTCACATTGTAACTTGTTTCCTTCCAGCTTTTCTTTTCTGACAGCCACAGCAACAGCAGTCGAAATGCCAACTGACACCGTAGTCTGTTGGAAGTTGAACTTCGACTTGTTAAAAGAAGGGGGAGAGAAGGGGGAGCCGTTAGGATTAAAAACAACCCTTTAAAATGTCATTTCACAAATGTCTACAGCTTGTTACAGAAAACAGGAGGCATTTATACTGTATATGAGATTTAACAAGTGGCAACTCCTCTGTTCTCTAGGCAAATTACAGTACAATTTTGTGGAGTCCTCCCCCAAGAAGCTTGAAAACAATACTTTAATATTAATAATTATTTCTTAGAAATCTTGATGCCTCTGTGTCAGCCCTTTGAGGTAGTCCAGACAAGAAACCAAAACCATGAGTACTAACACTACCTTTAATACTACAGTAACAGAACCTTGCAAATCTGAAAGCACTTCTCCCTTCCCTTGCCTTTACTTCCAAGAGAATTAGGGAGGGTCCTTTCTGAGATGCTTTCCACGCCCCCATTCCTTCTTTGGGCTGAGATATGTTTTGTCTGACCATTGTCTAGGCTGCGGCTCCTTATCCTTCTGTCTCCCAAGGTTATTCTCACAGCCCATTACACTCTGCTTATGGTACAGCTGGGCACCTGCAACTTTCACGTTTTGTTGGACCACAGATCCCATCATTCCCACCCACTGGCTTTTTGGACTGGGGCTAGAACCCACCCACATCTGCCTTCTAGAAATCTACTTCCATGAAATACTTAGGGAGAAGAAATGGCTGTTGAATCATTTTAGTCTGTGTTGGAGTTACAGCTTCAAATAATTAGCTTATTGGAATACCAATATTCCAATAGATCTAGGACACAGTGTGCAAAACTGTTTGATTAACCATCCTGTCCTTCTATGGAGAAGTACAATTCCTAGGATTCCTTCTGGGGAGAAAGAAACATGCCCCTTAAACTGGTTTAAGTTAATGGAGCGAATATGATGTTTCCAAGGCATTGCTTAAGCACATAACATAGTAACCTTTTTTTGAAGGTCAACCCTACAGACTCAGGGTTGAATTAGTACCAAGATGGAAAATGGTCAAGCATGAGGGAGAATATTCTGGGTGATCTTTGTGTAGGCTGGAATGTGATCTTCCCTAAGAAGAAGTAGGGAGAGGAGAGCACTGGGAAGATGGGTAAAGATGGGTGGGCTCATTGGATCTGCTGCTCTGGAAGACCGGGACATTGGCGGTGATGATTGAGTGGGTAGTGGGGAAAAGAAGACACTGGAAAGACTATTGGACAGGTTGCTACCCAGGTCATGCAGGGGAGGAAGGAGAGAGAGGCAAAGAGCACCAGCCTTGCTCTATATACCCAATAAGACCCTCCAGATTTTGTCTCAACCAAATCCTGGAGCAGAAAAAATGTCCTACCTTCTGGTTTTGCTGAGCCACAACCCACCAGAAAAGCGTGACTGAGCTGCTGAGACATGATCTCTTTGTTTCACATATGAAACAAAACCCGTTTCCATTTCCTTCACCCCCCTAATAACATTCTTTTCTTCTTTTGTCTCCTGACCTTAGATCAGAGTGAAGGATTCCACTGTCGGGAAGAGTGTCGGATCCTTGGCCATTCTGACCGATGCTGGATGCCCCGGAATCCTGTCCCCGCCCGAGCCAAATCTCCTGAACACGGAAGGAACGTCATGTCCCTCTCTATAGAAGCTTCCACTGTGGATACAGAGCTTTACGAAGACTCTAGTGCAAAGAGAACTTTTGCAACATTTGGCAAGGACAGGAGTGAACCTGTTTCTGAGGAACGGGGGCCGATCAATGCAAAAGGTAAAAGGACATTGGATCCACCCATCTGTAGCCCAAAGGTCAATGGGGCCATCCGGGAGGCAGGGAATGGTTGTGAAGCCATCAGTCCCATTACATCGCCCGTCCACTTGAAGAGCCCCTCATCTAGCAAACCGTCGGTGTCCTACAGCATATTTCACTGCCCATCCAGTCGCAACTTAGAGCCGTTTGTAAGCAATGGTCCCTCCAGGCCTATGGAAGCAGAGCCGAGGGGCGCAGACAGTGAGAACACAATGCATGAGGTTAACCCTCTTCTACAAGAATGTAGGGAGAAAGACTCGCCTGGCGTGAAGAGGCTAAAGGATATTGTACTCTAAACGGAAGGAAACGGCATCCCCAAACACGTTCCACGGTTTTCAAGAGCTTACTGCTGGTTCACCAGGCCAAGTTGCTGAATTTAGAAGCTTTCCTTAAATGTATTGTTTATAAAATGAAGCGGTCGTTAATGTGACAATCCCATATGGTTCATCAGGGGGCTATCGAAGCAAAATGAACACCATTTTATTTTCCTTCTCCCCTATTCCTTCTGTAGCAGGAGTAAAGTGACGTAGGGCCCTTTGGTTGATGGAAGTATTATCCACAAAGTATTTTGAATTTCTGTGTTTTTCCAGACCAACCAACCTTAGCAAGAAATGAGTTGACAATTGGGTCTCCAATGAATTTTGAAAAACCTACCCTCCAATTCTGTCTTAGGCGATCTCTAATATTGACAGTGTGGTGCCCCTGATTTAGACAGGGGGCATCTGCATACTAGGAACTTGGTTTTGCTCATTCGGACCTCTTGATGTGGGCAAAGTGCCTCCCTCTTCTAGTGGGTTCAGTGTGGGAATAAAACCATTTCTAGGTGTACATCCAATCCGATGGAGCTCCTGATCTGCCATGCATCCAGAGCTGAATTTCTATTCTAAGATGGTGCTCTTTTGCTATGAATCACCCCTAAATCTGGAGAGCTTTCTTCTGCCACATGCTTCTCTGTACTATTATCGTATTTGATATTGCAAACTCCTGTGTGTCGAGTGTTGGGAAACAAGGCTTTTCAAGTTTTTGGTTTCTTTTCTGTTATTGTAGTTGTGGTTGTGGTTGTGTTCTATGAACAACAATCTAAAACTTGGGGAACCTGCAAAATTTAGAGTCAGTCCTGTCCCGATTTTTGATCATTTTGCCAGGTGATTTTTCTACATTCTTTCTTTCTCAACCACTGTGCGGTTTTTCTTCTGTTTCTGTATCTCATTTGCAAAGGCGCAATGTGCTGAAATTTTTATGAGGTCAACTTCTTTCTTTATTTTTCTTACAATCTCAAGGAACTATATGGTGTCGTTTCTCCAAAACTTTGATTTCCAGGTGTTGACCTTGCCTATTTATGAACTTATTTTGCTTATTTAGAACCCAGTGCAATGAACTTAGCTCATAGCCTAATAAGTAAGTCCTATATACCACAGGTATGCATTCCATGAACATCCCATTATGAGTAATGCACTAACTACATGTATTGTTTGTATGTAGCATTGGTAGCCCAGTGGCCCAGATTGTTGTACTTAATGCTGGGCTGATGAAATCTGCCTTGCAATTTCTCAGGAGTGTTCTTTCCTTGCAAAAGACGCTTCTGTTTTTCTATCTTATTCTCAGGGTGCTTGAGAATTTCTCTTGGTGGTGTTTTTGAGCCAGCTTTCATGTGGAGGTGGTAGAGGATGTTATTGTTAGTGCTGTTATTTTCTATGACACCTCCTTCCATCATGCTGAAGCCTCCTTGTCTAACCACACTTCCTGTTTGAAAAGTCCAAGGAGAGGATTCCCTTCCTGCCAGCTTCCCTTGAAATTTAATGGAAGTGTAAGACACCTGGTAGGCTGTAAAGCACTAGTGGGATGATTGTGGAATGTGGTTGGACATTCGCACACATCCTTCTGCCACTTTGTAATGAAATCTGTGCAAGAACAACCCACGCTTCACCCATGGGAGTTCTCCAAAATTCTCTTCGCCTTTGAAATCAAAGTATTTTTCATCAAGCTGAACGAGAACTGGTAGTAAAAAAAAAATGCAGGTTCCTATCTGTGCCTGGCACTAACTGTACCACTGGCATTCTAACAAGTTAGGAATGGTAGCGAGTTTGGATTGCTTACACGGACAAGGCCATTGTAGTTTTTGCAGGTGCTTTGCTGAAATGCGTTGTTCCCCCGTCAACTTCTCCCAGTTGTACTCATGTGGGTCCAGTTCTGATGGCCATCCATTTCTTCAGAATGTCCATAGAGGAGGCAGTTGAGAGGTATGAATTATCTTCTTGCGAGCGTTGGCTTAATTACCAGTGAATGGTTTCCAGTGGCTTCAAAAACACATCTCTCTTGTTTTTTTCTAACCTTCAGATTTTTCTAACCTTCAGATACAAGAAGTACAGTATGCCTCTCTCCCAGATTACCCACAGATTCCTGCTGGTGGAGTTTGAGAGGACATAAAAGAAAGGGAAAAGTCCCACCAGCCTTCACTGCATCTGTCCAAATTAGAAACAAACAAGTACAGATTAGTAATTTTTGAAGAAATAAAGCAGGGAACATCCTCAGAAAGAAGGCAGTTTGGTCCGTTCCCAGCCCTAGCAGAGGCTGGCTGATTCAGTCAAAGATGGAATTACAAGTTACAGATGTCTGTCCTCAGGAAAAGCTGACTGCACAAGGGCAACCATCAATACAGCCCATTAAAATGCCTAGCACATTTCCATTGCACGTACTGTAAATGTTTCAGACAATCCATTCATCCTGCATCAGGCTGAGGATTTAGGGAACAAAATAGCCATTGGAAAAGGAGAACAATTTCCAGAATGATCCCCTTGTTAATGGGAGCACCAAAAATGAATATTTTCTGTGTGTTTGTGTGCAAGTGTGTTTGCACATTGGCCTTCTTTTGAAATTCAGCATTAATTACATTTCATACCTGCAGTTTGAGAGTAGTGGAATAGAGAACGCAGGCAAAGAGCAAGAAGGTTGTCTGCTATCCATACCGACTCTGAAATAAGACTGTGGTGTTCATGGGGTTTTATCCTGTTAAAGGTGAGTTTTAGGGTTGCAGGCGAAAAGGAATGATGTTGCTAATTAAGTCATTGTGCAAACAGATCAGGGTTTACTTTACTGCCTCCTTAAATATGCACATATGTGGTTGTGAGTTTGCCCCCTCCTAAAGACAAAATGGTGCTCTTTTCATCTCTGTAAAGAAAAATTTTGTAAAAAAAGAGGGGCAAATTGAAACAGAATCTGATTTGGGGATAATTTTGTAGGAAGCACTGTCAATGGGAGATTTGATTTGACATGATATTTTGTCATTAGCTCCCCCTTCCCCCATTCCTGTTTTTCTGACCCCAACTTATTTAAGAGAGTCTAGAGATCTTCGGCTAACAAACGGAGATGAGCACCGGCCCCTAGAGTCGGACACGACTGCACAAATGTGCGGGGGGAACCTTTACCTTTACTTTTTAGAGATTACTGGGATGGGCTATTTCAGATATTTCAGATTGTGCTCTGCCAATCAAGGGGTTAAAAAAAAAGGTTTCTTGAGGAAAAACTTTTCTGGCATTTCCCTATCTTGATTAAAAAGGAAAAAAAAGTCCCTTCAGATTTATTTAAATTAAAACAAAAAATAGCTGCACGAAAATAGCCTCCAATTCTTTTTTTTTTTGTCTTAGAAATCAAATAAGCTTGGAGTAATTTCTTTTCTTCAGAAAAAAAGAAAAGAAAAAGGGGGTGAGAAATAGATCTGGGTGTTCTGCTTTGCCATGCACTTCTGTAATTTGTAGGGCTGCCAGTAAATTTGGTTTGCCTGATAATTTGAATCTTAAAAAAGAAATCAGTAATAAGTATCACACCCCCTTTAATTGCTGTAGCTAGCCTATGACTGCAGAAGAAGCAAAAGGAATACAGCTGGAATAAAGAAGCCCTTGGCATCTGCCATTTTATTTTATTTTATTTTATTTTATTTTATTTATTTTATTTTATTTTATTTTATTTTATTTTATTTTATTTATTTTATTTTATTTTATTTTATTTATTTTATTTTATTATTTTATTTTATTTTATTTTATTTTATTTATTTTATTTTATTTTATTTTATTTTATTTTATTTTATTTTATTATTGCATTGCATTGCATTGCATTGCATTGCATTGCACAAACAGGAATGATAGTGATAGTGACATCATAATGCCCCAAAGAAACATATGTCTGAAGGGAAAACGTGGAACAGGCAAAACGCCACCAGAAGTTGAGAGATGCAGAAGGGACATCCCACCAGCTCATCTTTAGATACCGTAGAGATAGAGGGAGTGCAGGGGTCTTTTGAAGTGGTGTCACAACTTGTGGCCCTCTGGATATCTAAGAAGTTCTGTTTTGCACTATATTTTCTGATGAAGCCTGTGAAGTGAGACTACAGCTCAAAGCTTTAGTGACATCCTAGTTGCTTGTGAGAAGTCATGACGGGATGTTGGCTACTCCCCATCTTCAAATGTTCCACTATGAGGGCCTTTACCAAAGGGCATGTCCACTATGGATTTTGTTTGCTTTTTTCTAACACGGCGTATGCTTTATGTGAAAAAGGAGAGGAGAAATGGCAGAGTGTTATTGGAGGCAATGAAAATTAGGTCCCAATGTATGGAACCCTGGACATTTATTTCTCCATCAAACACAGCATTCTTCAGTTTGGTTGGATTACCAGCTCCAGTAACCTGTAGCCAGCATGGAAGTTTAATAGATGGCTAGAGAAAGATAGAGAAAGATGGGGGCGTGGTGGCTCAGCGGGTAAGACGCCAGGCTTGTGGATCGGAAGATTGCAGGTTAGGCAGTTCGAGATCCTAGTCCCGCATGACGGAGTGAGCTCCTGCACTCACCCCAGCTCTTGCCAACCTAGCAATTCGAAAGCTTGCAAATGCAAATAGATAAATAGGTACCACTTCGGTGGGTAGGTAACAGCGTTCCGCGTGCGTCATGCCGGCCACATGACCGTGGAAGCATCTTCGGACAACGCTGGCTCTTCGGCTAACAAACGGAGATGAGCACCGGCCCCTAGAGTTGGACACGACTGCACAAATGTGCGGGGGGAATCTTTACCTTTTTAAGAGAAAGATAGAAATAGTTTCTTTTTCCCAATGCTGATGAATACTGCAGAAAATTGGTATGCAAACTTCCTAGAAACTTCCTCCTGCTTCTCAATTCACCTCTTCAAAGTGATGTATTTGTTCCCCTTTTGAAGATGCTGTCAGTCAAAGCTCGTGGCCCTGATTCAACTCTCTGCAAGCCTAGTTCCATGTTTAAAGCTGATTGGTACAGCTGCCTGTAACAATGCCAGCTATGTTCTAGGAAATGGGGGAAGGGAGAGACACATTTCAGTCTCCTTATCTGTGAACAAATGGCTGATTTTGGATGGCACCAATCATTCTGACTGGGATTTCACTCTTACTGCAGTAAGAAAGCAGAGATTTTGTGCATACTCCAAAATAGCTTTTATTTTTATTTTTTTGCATGGTGTGAGGCTCAAACATATGCAACAATTTTAGGAAATGGCTTTATAAAGAGTCTGATTATTGCTTTATGTAGCTCAGCTTTTCCTTCACTGATTAAGAGTGGCTTTCTAGACATAGGTGCCTGATAGACACCACAATGATGTCATCATCAAATTAATAATTTGTGTCACTTGCACAGTGTCATTATGTAAATGGTGTCACTTGCTCTCCCCCCTCCTCCCCCAGCAGACAACCTTGTCTCCTGTTTTCAGGCATCTTTCCCCTGGAAATGTCTGAGATTGAATCTAGGATTTCTGCCATGCAAAGCACAGCCTTGACCACTAAGCCTTCCAACGGGCTTTTAGTGGTTATGTTCCTATGACATGCTGAGCTGTATGCTTTTGTTTTTGGCTTAGCAAGTGAAGCAAAGCCAACCATTGTGATTGCGAAACATGGTTTGTGGCTTAGCACAATGTGAGAACCTGGCCGCATTTAAGCAAACTGTTTCAGCACAATTTTTGTCCATCTTGTTGATCAAATGATGTTTGTTAGGTCTGTTAATCAGCTAAAACCCTGTCCCCAATGGCAAGGGCTTTTTCATAGTAAGAGGTGGGGGGGGGGGCATGGAGGTGGATTTAAGTACCTTTAATGGGGCTAGCCTATGCTTCTTATATGTTTAGAAAGTACAAAGAGTGTTGGCCTGTGACATCAGTGCTTTATCTGAGCCATTAGTTGTTGCCTTTATGAAAACAAATTTGTATCTTCTTAGCATCATATATCCATTTCCATTTCTGGGAAATCGTTTTAAAACGTGGTGCCTCCTACCTGTGGCGGCTCCTCCTGTTCCTACCTGTCAAGAGTTGCTTTGCTCACCTGTTGAATAATGAGGTTTTGATTTCCAGCAAGGCTTCTTATATACAGTCCTAATTTAATCAATGCCTATTCTCTGAACAGGCGGCTCCAAAGATACCATAACAAGCGTGAATTTAAGAGCTATCCCTTGCAAGAGGGGACAAAAACAAACAAAATGAAAATGAAAAACTCATCTTTCATTCTCTCTGATCGACCGGTGGTTGGGCAGGTTCCTTTTGTGAGTTACGGTTCGTCCTTCTTTTTCTTTTTCGGCTGCTGTTGTTGAGTGACATTTGTTAGCATGGGAAGGTCTGGTTAAAGATGATTCATGGTTGGAATGAACGTGAGTATTTAACTGTATCGTCCAGATGAGGCTGTTGCCCTTACCCATTTTTTTTTATTATTGTGAAGCCGGCAAAGGCTTGCGGAACTCACACGTTGTGCTGCGTTTTGCTTTTCCAAACCCTTCCCTCCCCAAATGGAAATAAGGGGAAAAAAAGTGTAAAGAATGCAGTACTTAATTAATATGCTGAAACTACTCTCCAACAGGGGGGAAAGGAAATAAGAGAAAAGAACAATTCCCGAGCAGAAACTTTTATTTTGCTGCTGTGCGGAGGAAAATGAATGATTGTGTTTCCACAGCTGCCTTTTGCAACATTAGATAGTTGTTGACCCCGTGTTGAAGTTGTGTTCGCTTTAGCGGAGGAACCTGGAAAATATATATAGATATATATAGATATATCTCACCGTGTCATTGGTGAAAAATGGATTTATTCCTGGCATCAACTGACGTTCAGTTGATTCAAGCTGGGATCTTGTAATCTTTATGACAAAGAGCTGACCTGGCACTAATTTGAGCTTTTCAGCAATGGAATGACCTGCCGCTAATCCAATCTTAAGGTCTAAAGTGGCAGAATAGAAATGCCTGAAGTCCTACAGCAAAAGGGAATGAGGGACGCATCCTGAATGTCACTGATCACGTGTGGCTTCACGGAGGAAGGATCTCTGTGGGACTTGTCTACACTCGGTTTCTTCACCGTGTCTGTTGCTGACAATACAAAGAACAAAACTTGTTGTATATGCTGATATGTATGTTATGTACATTTTCACAGTGATTGAATCATTGTAAACAGGGAAAAGTTGGGGTGGGTGAAGAATCACCATGCTGTCTATTTTATGAAAATGATTAAAAAAAGAGAGAAAAAATGGCTTTATTAAATTATTACAACTGTTAAAAAAAGATTGGTGTACATGCCATGTTGTTTTTTTTTCCCTTCCCCTTTTATTTCTTTTTAAAAAAATCTGATGCAAACTTCGTTTCCCCCTTTTTGATGTGACTTCTTTTTCCTCTGCTTCAAAAATCAATGGCATTTTAGTATTAAAGGCAATTCTTGAATAAAAAAAATGGAATTGGTTAAATGTGCCCGTGTGGATCTGCTTGTCAATGGAAAAAGATATGTGTCTGTAGCTGATACATTGTGCACCCATGCTGCAGTTTGAAATTTATTTATTTGATGGAGATCCTACCTTTCCTTCAGGAGACCAAGTCAACGTACATGGGTATTATCCACCATTTGCACAGCAACAACTCTGTGAGGAGATTGGAATGCGAGAGAATGACTGGCCCCAAATCACCTAATCAATTCAATTCAACCTGGATCTCCATACCTTAGCATCTTAACTGCTATTCCACACTAGCTAAAGAAAAATGTAGGGGGCGCAGTGGCTCAGGTGTTAAGACCCCAGGCTTGTTGATCGGAAGGTCGCAAGTCCAGAGGTTTGAGACCCTAGCCCCATGTGACGGAGTGAGCTCCCGCACTCACCCCAGCTCTTGCCAACCTAGCAATTTGAAAGCATGCAAATGCAAGTAGATAAATAGTAGGTACCACTTCGGTGGGATAGTAACAGCGTTCCGCATGCATCATGCCGGCCACATGACCATGGAAGCGTCTTCGGACAGCGCTGGCTCTTTGGCTAAGAAATGGAGATGAGCACCGCCCCCTAGAGTAGGACATGACTGTGTGGGGGAACCTTTACCTTTTTAAAGAAAAATCTTATTTTAATTGTCAGTCTTCTGAATGACCCTATGTCCCTATAGTCATAGATTCTTCTCACTAGAAGTTTCCAAATGGGGTTTGGAGATGGTTTAGTGAATTCCCACCCTGAATAGGGAGTTCGATTGGATGACCTGTAAGGTCCCTTCCAATTCATACATTCTGTGATTCTATTGAACATGGAGGGGGAAAACTGGAGACTTGATGTAGAACAGCCCTCTACAAATCATGCCTTCCAGGTGTATTGGACTATAAGTCCCATCATTCCTGCCCATCATGGGCAGGAATTACAATTGCTTGTTGCTTCTTTAAAGTTTTATAGAAGAAAATTGGAATGACATGCCTCCAAATTGTCTAGCTGGATTTTATTTTTTCCCTTATTTGTGGAGCAGGATATTGTGTTCTTGGCTAAGTCTCTCAATGCTGTACATCAGAGTAAGAAGAGGCAGGTACATAAAAGGTAAGATTCTGCTCCCCCCCCCCCATTCCAAATTTGATTACAGATGCCAGAGTCAAAATTCACCAGAAAAAAATTGAAACGGCTGTTTCTGGTGGCCAAGATGAAATGTATTATCTTACTGTTGGTAACTCCACTGCAAGTCATTGTTCAGATGCTGTCAAATGCTGCAGTCCATCTCTGACAGTGTCTGATAGATGACTTGCAGCAGAATTTAGTAAAATGCCAGACATTTGCTGTCAAATGTTGACTCCAGTGGCAAAAAAAAACTTTGGATGTCAAATGTTAAATATAAAATAGTGCAGTCTTGAATACTCACAGACAAGATGCCCCAGGAAGTTTCATAAAGAAGAATTTTAGTGTGTTTGTGCATGCATTCAAACACAAGACTGTAAAAGTAGGGGAAAGTCACAAGTTTGGGTGTCTTCATGCAATCCAGAATATTTATTTTATTTATTTATTTTTTATTTTCTATCCTGCCTTTATTATTTTTATAAATAACTCAAGGTGGAGAACATACTTACTACTCCTTCCTCCTCCTATTTTCCGCACAACATTAGCTACATGGAAATTCAGGCCATGACAGTCAAGTTCCAAAACGTTTAAACGTTTGATGGAAGTTTTCAGGGGAAAAGTGATGCAAGCTTGAGGGGAGGGCTATTATTGTCAGATTTCCCACATGAAAATTGGGAAATTTCTTTCCCTATAAGCCAGCGTACATCCTATCTATTATGGCCCCTTCAGATGGCTCCTTCTTGAAGGAAAAGCATGATTTAGGCTGCTGGCTTAGTTTGCTCCCCAGATGTATAAACCTTAATCTGTCCCTTTCACTCTGAAGCAGCCAGCAATCCCAACCTGCCCTCAACAAGAAAATAAACTTTAAAACTTCATTGAGAGAAAAGCAAAAGAAATCCACAAACATCCTGAGAATAAGGGAGAAAAGGGAAGCCTCTTTCTCCCCCCCTCTCTCTCTCTGATGGAGAAGAAGATACATTTTGAGATATCGAGGGACAGGATTTGGCCCAGCATTACTTTTTTTCCCCTTACCCACCTGGGTCTTTGATTTGGAAAAAGAAACATTTTTTTTATTACTATTATTTAATTTTTATCCCGCCTTTATTATTATTTTTTTATAAATAACTCAAGGTGGCAAACATACCGAATACTCCTCCCTCCTCCTATTTTCCCCACAACAACAACCCTGTGAGGTGAGTTGGGCTGAGAGAGTGACTGGCCCAAGGTCACCCAGCCGGCTTTCATGCCTAAGGCGGGACTAGAACTCTCAGTCTCCTGGTTTGCCATTGGCTCCTTCCTAGGGCTGAGAGAGAGTGACTGGCCCAAGGTCACCCAGCCGGCTTTCATGCCTAAGGCGGGACTAGAACTCACAGACTCCTGGTTTGCCATTGGATCCTTCCTAGGGCTGAGAGAGAGTGACTGGCCCAAGGTCACCCAGCCGGCTTTCATGCCTAAGGCGGGACTAGAACTCACAGACTCCTGGTTTGCCATTGGCTCCTTCCTAGGGCTGAGAGACAGGGACTGGCCCAAGGTCACCCAGCCGGCTTTCATGCCTAAGGCGGGACTAGAACTCTCAGTCTCCTGGTTTGCCATTGGCTCCTTCCTAGGGCTGAGAGAGAGTGACTGGCCCAAGGTCACCCAGCCGGCTTTCATGCCTAAGGCGGGACTAGAACTCACAGACTCCTGGTTTCTAGCCCAGCACCTTAACCACTAGCCCAAACATGAAACCACATCAAAGTGTAGAAAGGCATTAGAAAGAAATAAAATGAACTCAGAGGCTTATTGCCTTTTTAAAAACCCCAATTTCATTGATTCTCAAGAGGAATAATGCAACCAATAGAGATTAAGCTGGCATTCCCTCCGCAGAGATCCTCAGGATTGCGTGCCACAATCGTCGTGGAGCTGTCTGAAACAGCAGAGCTGCGATATGACATCTTTCCCTTCCTGCTTTCCTGGCTGGCTGTCAACAACCATTGTCTCTTCCAGACCTCTTTGGGGCCTCCCTTGTCTTAAAACTGCAGTGTGTTTAGATGATAATCACGTTGGTATTGAAGTTTGCATAAATAACAGGCCTGAGAGATGCGGCGTAGGTGAGAGAGGTGATTTATAGACCACCACACAGAAAAGAGTTCCAGGGTGGGGGGGATGTGCTCAATGTTACTCTTTTCAAGGGCAGTGGCCACATAAAGCAGTGCTGGACCCATCCGCTGGCTGGCGTTAAGGCGGCGTGACCCCCCCCCGGAAACCGCATGAGCAATGCTGCTTTGTGCTGGCGGAGGACTGGAGCTTCAGCGTCTAATGGGTTTGTGATCTATAGCCCACGTACAAAGCACATCCACAGCTCACTTGGGTGTAGAGGCGTCCTCAATGTTTCCTGGAAAAACTTTCATTTTCATATTTTCAATTACGTTCTCAGATACATCACCATTCTACAAGGTGCTGAGGCAGGCGTGAAGACCGAGGCTCTGTAGTAGAAACAACTGGGAATTGAATATTTCAGCTCTGGATTTAAGAGAGGTTGTTTGTGTGTGTGTGTGTGTGCACACGTGCCTCTCTCTCCCCCCTCCCTTGCGGGTTTGCACATTGCAGGACAAGCACTGGACTTCCAGCGGTGATGTTTTAGCCAACATGTAATTATGCAAGTCAAAATTTCATATAGCTGGAAGGGGCCAGACTGGGGAAGACTGAGCTATTGCAACAGATAAGGACAGATCAGCTGGTAATGTATGTGACAAGTCATCCCAAACTTTGGTATTGCAGCTGGTCTATTTAGATCTTTGCAGCATGTGTTCCTTCTGCCATGGAGCTTAAGGCGGTACATATACGTCTTGTGCTAAACCTTGGCTAGTTTCACCATGGTTTATTGAGTAAACCTCAGCTGAGTTTATTCAAGATGCTGAAGTATCAACCCTAGTTTACAAACCACAACAGCTAGATTAGTATTATAAACTATACCAATAACACATCAGCTACATTATGGCTTAGTGTGCTGCGAAAATGAGACAAACTCAGCTATCCATTCACTGACCACACCCAGATGCTTAGGAAATTGGGAATGTCTCTTGCCTTCAAACCACAGGTATCATAAACAAGTATATACTGAAATTGCCTCTAGCCTCTTGGGTTATGATAGGTATATGCCACACAGACCCATACATTCATAGTGCTTCATCCATTCTTATTCATTTTGATTTTATCACACATTCTCCTGGGGCAGAGCTTTCCAAACTTTTCATGTTGGTGACACACTTTTTAGACATGCATCATTTCGCGACACACTCTTATAACAGGGCATCATTTCGCGACACACTCTTACAACAGGGCACAAGGCAGGCATTAGGACCTGCGTGGAATCACAGCAGGTTTGGAGGCAGCAGGGCACAAGGCAGGCACTAGGACCTGTGCAGAATCACAGCAGGTTTGGAGGCAGCAGGGCACGAGGCAGGCACTAGGACCTGCGCGGAATCACAGCAGGTTTGGAGGCAGCAGGGCACAAGGCAGGCACTAGGACCTGCATGGAATCACAGCAGGTTTGGAGGCAGCAGCAGCCACGACACACCCAGACACTGCAGCCGACACACTAACATGTCACGACACACAGTTTGGAAAGCTCTGTCCTAGGGACTTAGAGTGCCACATATGAACAGGGACTCCTACTTCATCCTCACAACAAGTTTGAAAGGTAGAATTGCCAACGGCAACTTCAACCCTAACAAAGCTTGGGTCTTGGGGTTTCTAAAAGAGCCACAAGTTTATTAAGGCATACAGAATAGGCACAAAGGGCAATTATAGTGATATTTAGAAGTCATATACTAATTATAGAAATAGTAGTTTTATTACAGATGGCTTTTAGCCAAGAAGTTTGTCAGTCTGCAATTAAGGACTGCAATTTTACACCAAAATCAGTATGTCTGTTTGAAACTGGTTTCTACTCCTCTGTTGCAGAAGTGCAAGCAGCCTGCATAGGAAGTGCAGAGACCTACATATTTTTCCCCCTATCAGTTACAAAAGTATTTTCTTTACTTGTATTGCCCATGCCTGTTTTTTGCTTAATGTATATTCACTATAAAACGGTTCTGTAACTTTGCTCTGAGGCTTTTTCACACCTTACGCAAATCCCAATGACTCACTGTTATTTGGCAAATAAAGTGTTCATTTGGAACCTCTGCAATTGTTGGTTTTCCTTGGTGAGGTTTCTGCCATAGAATAAAGTGCCAAATGCATAAACTCAGTTCACCCACTCTAAGAAGCCATGGTTTGCTTAATGAGACTCGTTGGCCCAGATCAGGCATTCGAATACAGAGTCTCCAACTAAGAATTAGGGAAAGTCTTGATTGCTTGATCTTCTTGCACCATCTTTACTTGCCTGCTTTCCTTCCTGCTGGGTCAGCAAAATTCACTGGGCCCAGACAATATTTATCTTCTCCTGCTCTCTCTTTTCTTTTTCAAGTAAGGCTCACTGTGCAGAGGGCAAAAGGCTTCTTTTAATCAGATTCCACTGATCTCTTGGCCTGTGGGATTGAGCGACAACCCACTCAGATGTCTCATGCCTCAGCAGATAGCTTGGAGCCTGGGGAGGGACAGGATTATGGGTCTTAATTGGAAAATAAAGGGGACTAGGGAAGGCACCTCAATTCTCTTGGCACTGGAGAATTCGGAATAAACACCACATTTCAGTCAAAGATATACCTCTTGGATTCTTTGGCTCTTTTATGTTTTATTAGGCTGACCATACGTCCCATTTTGAATGGGACAGTCCCGTTTTTTTAGCATTTTTCAACCGTTCCGTCGTTTTGATAAAAATCTCAATTTTGTCCCGTTTTTTAAACCCAGTGGGAATGGTGCGGAAGGAGGATCCAAGCTGGAGCTGCCGATTGGAGGCAGCCCGGAAGAGGAAGCCCTCCCACCTATCAGCACATGGCAAAGGAGGGCGGGGTTTGCAGGCGGGAGCCAATCGCACGGACCGGGGGGTGGGGACCCGTCTTTTTCATGAATACGGACTATTACATAAGACCCTGTCCCGTTTTGCCATCCCAATGTCCCGTTTTTGTCTCAAGGAAATATGGTCAGCCTATGTTTTATGGCTGCCGGAAGTCAAAGGCATTTTGTCAGGCTTTAAAATGGTGGAGGCCCAGCATTTCAATATGCTGAAATGTGCCTCTCAGCAGTCCCTGGTGCATCACACAGCCATTCTTGGAGCCAATCCCAGTAAGGAAGCAGAGCTGCTCTTTTCCTGATGGAGCTATGGCTTCCCCCTGGTTAGTCTCACACATGGATCCCTGTTAGAGACCAATGAAGACCTTGGCTGATGGGAATGTACTCTGCTGACACTGCTGTTCCAATTTTGATGAATCCCTGCATGAATAATCTAGGCTTTTTTAAAAATAAAAACATCTGAGGTAGAATGTAGAACTTCTTCAGAATCACTTTGGGTTAAACTGCAAGCTTGTTTTCTTGGTCAATCTCATCTGATCTCAAAGAGCTAAGGTGTGACCATCTTGGTGATTGCTTAAACAGGAGACCATGAGGAATCCCAGGGCATGAAGCTGCAGTGGGGAGTTGAGAAAACAGCCCAGAAGAAAACAATACCAAATCACTTGGATATTATGGCCAAGAAAATGCCTTGATTACATCTATGTGGTCATTGGGTGTTTAGACTGAAAGGAGGCCTTACCTTTTTCCTTGCTGGGAAGATACTCCATGATATCGAGGTTGTCTGAAAACAAGGATTTTATCAAGAACAATGCAGGCCCTGTGGAAGAGCAAGCTGCCTGGCAAAATCGCAGGCACCCGGACCACCTTCTTTCCCTCCCATCTGCACCTTTTCCCCAGTGTCAGCATGGCAGAGTTGCCAATAAAGCTGCAAGCTTGACACAAGTGTGGTAGAAGTAGGGAGGTGCGGCGTGGTAACTCTGCAGCCATCAGTAAACTGAGAAGTTCGGCAGCCAAAAAAACCCAAGTGTTTTTCCTTCAGAGAGTGTGGACAGTCCATAGAAAAACGAAGGATAGAGGACTAGCAAGGCAAAGAACAACATGGAAAGGTGGAAGATCTCTACATGCTGGCCATTATGTCAGGGAGATAACTGGTGGAGAAGGAGAGGGCCCTCTCCAGGGAGACAAACGCATGTGCAGTATGGAGTCTCTTTGGTTCCCTCCTAAGAGAGTCAAGAAAGCACCACCTTAGTTTTATAGGCCTTTTCCCTCAGCATTTGCTAATTCATTTCAGTTTAGCTGGATTTTGTCTAGCAGAGTAGAACAATAAGCACTAGAGCTTCTATATTTTATCTCAGCATGGTTCTTTCACTCTTAGTCAGGACACATTAACAGAGAAGAAAAAAAGTAGAAGAAATCCCAGAGAGAAGAAAAAAGATAGAGCAGGCTCTGTAAGAAGGAAGCATTGATTGTGTAATAGTCTTAGTATAGAGCAGTGTTTCTCAACCTTGGCCACTTTAAGATGGTGGGCTTCAACTCCCAGAATTCCCCAGCTAACATACTGCCTGGGGGATTCTGGGAGCTGAAGTCCACACATCTTCAAATTGCCAAGGTTGAGAAACACTTGTATAGAGGAAACATTGTAATAGCAATAATAATTGTCAAAGTAATAGCATAAAAATAATAGCAATAGAACAGAATATAGAAATGATAGGAAGCGCTCAGATATAGATTTGTAAGTTTCACACATCACTTTTATCCCTTTGTTTTACAAAATAAAAATTCTCCCCATCCTTTATAGGGACATATAAAGAAACCACCTGGTCCAGGATCCAATGCTTTGGTGTCTCTCTTGAGCCTGGTTTGAGCTAATTGGGCATGGTTTAATAAAGAACCTGTGAACCCTCCCCTATGCCTGATTGTAGGAATGAGAGTCTGCAAAGCCAGGAGAGAGGAGAGAGAAAAAAATCAAGCTGAATATTGTTGCTATTAGTGTAATCATTAATGAGAACAGTCTCAGGAACCACTACGACCTATGTGAGGGGAACTGGGACTTAAAAACAAATTGGCAAGTCAGAAGGACAAAGAACAGCAACAAAACCCAAACATCCCCACCTCCAACGAATAAAGCCCTCTCGTTGTGTAGCAGTGCAAGTCCAGCAGGAATTTGGATGCATGACAATGTTTTCTTCATGCAGATTGCTAGGATTATCCTGTTAGGTTTATTTCAGATATGGGGCTTAAAGGATTGTTTGTTTCAAGCCACCTTTTCCCAACTAGGCCTTTTCCAAATGGGTTGGGATTGCAACACCCAGAGTTCCCAGCGGCATGGCCAAAGCTGGTGGCAATCCCAACAGACCTGGGCAGCGCTAAACTAGGGAAGATTGAGCAGGAAGAGAGGAGCAAATAAACACTCTGGTAACCTCAGTCTTCCTTGGCAGGGTTCATATGACCCGCTTATCCATGGTGAACCACATCATAGTTTGCTCAATCCAGTTTTCTATGTCTGAATAGCACAGTGGACCGTAAGCTACCATGCTAACTGGGTTCACCCAACTTTCTAGGTTAAAATCTGGTTGCCTAGTTTGTGGCTCAATGGGTCGTGTGAAGATAGCCTTAACTGTGCTTCCTTTCTGTGCATCATAAGCCAGGATCTGATGGCAACAATTCTGAGAAAGAGGGTACAATCAGATTCTCATCCCTTCACTTGGGATTCTATAACTCCTCCCCAAATGCTAGATACCCTCTGACTCCAGGGTAGTATTCCTGATTCCTTCAGTCCTCAATTTCAGTCAATGACTGTTATAAGAAGTAATGTTTCTTTAAGAGCAGTGATAAGGAACCTGAGGAGGAGGTGCTAATTAAGGAGTTTGCTGGCCAAATTATAAACACCTGCCAGTTGTTCCAGCCTACTGTTGATATGGTTTTTGTTGGGGGATTTTTTTTTTTGGCTGGGGTGTTTTTCAGCCCTACCTTGTGGTGGTCTGCTGTTTTGTACTAGCTCCTCTACCTTGAGCTATCACTGAATTGGAGCCTCCCAACAGAGTAGGACTTTGCAGTTTCTGGTTCTTGCACCTCTGTGGAAAGGTTTGAAGGGACAGGAAATGGATATCCAAAATGATGAAACGGCTGGAGTTATTCCCCTGTGGAGAAAAATTCCATTTGCAGCTTTTTGATTTGGGGTTAAAAAGCAGAGGTAAGCCCAGCATTGCATGAGAGCAGCTGAAAAAGCTAGGTATGGTGTAGAAGGTTGGGTTTTCTCCCTTCTCTCACAAAATTGAACCTCTGAGGATCCAGTGAAGTGGAGAGGGAGGATTCAGGTCAGAGAAAGAGAGGAACTTCTTAAACTAAGCCTTGCTTACAGTCACCCATGCCTTAGTCACCTCCCATGTGGATTACTGCAATGCACTCTACATGAGAGAGCCAGTTTGGTCTAGGGGTTAAGGTGCTGGGCTAGAAACCAAGAGTCTGTGAGTTCTAGTCCGGCCTAAGGCGTGAAAGCCGGCTGGGTGACCTTGGGCCAGTCCCTGTCTCTCAGCCCTAGGAAGGAGCCAATGGCAAACCAGGAGACTGAGAGTTCTAGTCCCACCTTAGGCAGGAAAGCCGGCTGGGTGACCTTGGGCCAGTCCCTGTCTCTCAGCCCTAGGAAGGAGCCAATGGCAAACCAGGAGACTGAGAGTTCTAGTCCCGCCTTAGGCATGAAAGCCGGCTGGGTGACCTTGGGCCAGTCCCTGTCTCTCAGCCCAACTCACCTCACAGGGTTGTTGTTATGGGGAAAATAGGAGGAGGAAGGCGTATTGGGTATGTTTGTCGCCTTGAGTCATTTATATAAAAAAAATAAAGGTGGGATAAAAAGAAAAAAGAAAAAGATGAGGCTGCCCTTGAAGTCCATCCAGAAGCTGCAACCAGTCCAGAATGCAGGGGCACATGTGGTTTCGGGTGCCCCACGGTTCATCTGAGTAACGCCACTGTTGCATGGGCTGCACTGGCTCCCAGTTGCTTTCTGGGTGCGATTCAAGGTGCTGGTCATCACCCTGAAAGCCCTACATGGCACAGGGCCAGGTTATTTTCAGGACTGCCTCTCCCTGAGGGTATCTGCCCATGCTATTAGGTTAGATAGGGTGAGTGTGCTCCAGGTCCCCTCCCTTAAATGTTGCCATCTAATGAGACTTCAGAGGTGTGCCTTCTCTGTGGTTGCCCTGTCCTTTGGAACAGCCTCCCACCAGAGATCAGAGAGATCCCTACCCTTCTAGCTTTCCAGAGGGCTGTGAAGACCTGGCTCTTCCCCCAAGCATTGGGCTAGGATGGGGGGTTGGACTGTGAGGATGTTTGGTTTGGCGCCTGGGAGGAAGGGCACCTTTGTTTTAACTATGTTTTATGGATTGGTGTGACCTGCCTAGAGTCATTGTGTGAGATAGGTGGCAATATAAGTCCTGTAAATTCCTGAGAATTCTGGGAGTTGGTCTACACACCTGAAAGGTGCCAAGGAAACACTGGTCCTCCAGAAGAAGTAGGAATGATTAATGCTACAGATGGATTTAGAACTGGAAGCTCTTAGCCATGCTGCTGGATTTAGGCTAGGGCTGCACAAGTTGATGGCTAGAATGGAGTTAGCTCGATCATTGGCTCAGTGACCCAATTTTGCTGATGTGCTTAAAGTGGTTACTGAACTGCCTCATTTTCTGAATGTGCACAATACATTAAAGCTGTGCATTTGATCCATACAGCATGTAGATTAAAATGTAACAAGCATGTTAAGCATGTTGTATGAAAATGTGTCTACTAGTTCTTTAACTGACCTGGTTAATCTGTGGTTTGACTGAAACTGGTTTTTCTGTTATGCAAACCCAGGCCATTGGGTTATATACCCAGGCCTATTTTAGTAAACCATAGTTTAGTTAACCATGATTAGCTTCTGGGAACATAGCCACAGAACAAAGTCTCTCATTATCAGATAAATACAAGCAAGTTGTTGCTATTGACTTCTTGTCCTGCATGTAGACTTCAGAGGTGAGACAAATCTCCCTCCCAAGTCTTGGAACTACTGTTGATTGAAAGAATGTGTCTATTCCCCCCCCCCCAATTGTGATAGGAATGAAGTAAGGATAGTGATAAGGATGTAGACACATTAATAGTAAATAAACAGTATTTTTAGGGTGTTACTTTCCTGGCTCTTGGGTAGCAGAACAAGAAAGTATAGGCCATGCTCAAAAGGCAGTCTTTGAACAGCTATGCTGCTCTCCAAATGTCTTGGACTCTGGTGTTCCTTATCTCCAGCCAATGTGGGCATGATGGAAGGTGTACTCCAACATCTATTGACCAAATCTGTAACCATACCCTCCTGGCAGTGTCAGCTTCTACTGAAGGAACCAGCTTACAGAAACGGATAAGAGGTGATTTGGTTTGAATTTCTGTGGCCCAAAGGTGATGAGATGTGTCTGCAGCTGAGTCCAGAAATTCTGGCTGAATGCGGTGGGGACTTCTAAAAAATTTGCCTCCGGGTGAGATGTTTCCTGCCAGAGAGGGTTTAGATGATGGCAGGAAACAACTCACCCAGCACCTCCAGCTATAAAGGAAGCTCAAAAATACCCCAGAGAGAAATCCAAAAGAAGGTCTTAAGCAACCTGAGTATGAGATAGCAGACTGGATGCCTCTTTCTTTCTCAGGATACAAAAAAATGTTAGACTGTAAGTCAGAATTTTGGCGCAGCATATCCTGAAAGCAGGTGGCAGCTGTCTTCTGAAACAACCCAGCTCAAGTTTTTTTTGTTTTGTTTTGGTGGCCTTTTCATCTCCCCATTTCACCTATTTTGCTAGATGAGCATTTCTGTTGAAGGCCTTCTAAGATATTCCAAATCCCTGGAATTTTATCTCCCTGAGAAAAGGACTATAGTGCTCACTTTTCCTTTTCAGGGTTAGAGGGATGGGGATGTTTTCCACTCTTTTTTGGGTCCCTTGAGACTGGCAAAGATCAAAATGCCTGCCTAGCATTGAAGTCTCACATTTTCCATTTTATCTTTCCAGCACAGCTCCATCTCAGAACGTCGTTACCAGACAAGTGAGAGTAGGGGGTAGCAGCAGTGGCTACCAGCTCTGGACCTCAAATGGAGAAACCACATTGAAGTCAGCTTGTCATGGTGTGTAGAGCGTGAGAGAAAGAAGATTGGCAGGGCTCTGAAGGAGAACAGACAAAATCTGAATCTGAAGCAGCTGGAAGTCTGGAGATACATAAGAAAGAAGAACATAAGGAAGAAGAGCGTTTCAGGTTGGAGATCTGTAAGTTGACCTTATAAACAGAAGCAACTATTGTACTTAGCATTATGGGCTGCACTTTGAATATGTTTGCATTTGCCAATCAGAACTGTCTGTAGCTTGAATCATGTCAACTAGATTTCTATTTTCTTAGTGGAAACGTTTCGCTCCTTATCCAAGGAGCTTCTTCAGTCTGAGCAAAGTTGGTAAGGGAATCCTAAATATGTTCCTAGGTAGCTGTGTGACCTTACACCTGGGGCTAGGTCATGGTTATATTGAGATGTAATTTTTAAGTCCTTTTATCATCTAATGGAGGGTCGTTAAAATCACCATGCTGCTGTTGAGCTTCTGAAATGGTCTTAATCTTCCTAGGCACAGAAGACAACACGGGGAGGAAGATGGGGGAGAGTTTGTGCCTGAGGCCCCCACCTCTATTTAAGGAAGGATTTTCCAAGTTGGCATAAATGGATTCCTTGACCCCTCTCTCAAACCACCTATCTTCTCTGTCTAAAATGTGAACATTAATGTCCTCAAATGAGTGTCCTTTTTCTTTTAGATGAAGATAAACTGCTGACTCTGGTCCTGTGGTGTTATTTCTCCTGTGTTGGGCCATCCTCCTGTACACACCACAGGACCAGAGTCAGCAGTTTATCTTCATCTAAAAGAAAAAGGACACTCATTTGAGGACATTAATTTTCCACTAAGAAAATAGAAATCCAGTTGACATGATTCAAGCTACAGACAATTCCACCTGGATGACTGAGAACCTTCATAGACAATCAGAACTGTGTTAGCAATGATGGATGTGCTGATTTAAAGAAATAATGATAATGATAAGAACAGAGGTGGGCCATCAAAGAAGATCTATTTTATTTGGGTTGAATGGTGTGGTTAGAACATCGCTGTTGGTCACTTTGGCAAATGGCAAGGTGGGATACAAGTCTAAAAAGCAACAGTGGTGGTGATGATAATTGATGGAATTGTGCAAGCTTCTATGTGGTCCTTATGCGCAAGGGACCAGGGTCAGACTCATGCATATGGATTAATAACATAGGGCAGAGACAAATTGTGTGTATGATACTGAAACACATAAGGGAAGAGCTGCCAGTGCTATATACAGTTTTGAAATAAGTGTCTTGGGGGCATTGTTTGCCATCAGAAAGCCAAGGGAAGGTTTGATAGGTAGCGCTGGTGTGGAGTAGAATGGAGGAGCTGGGCATTTATGTCTAATTTTTGGCATTTTGCATTTTACTGCTGCCCTCCGGAGCTCTGAACCCACATGGCAATTATTTAACAACAATCTCTCAACATTTTTCTCCAGGAAAAGCTTTTAAGCTTGATTAGTGATGGGGTTAATATCGTTTGCCATGTGTCTCTATTTTTTTGTCTCTTTTAATGGAATGTGCCAAGAATATGGTTTTCCGCAATGGTGCTGTGATGTGCAGCTGAGCATACGGCCCCATCCTAATGCTGTTCTTTAATGTGCCCCTGCAGGGCAACTCGCCCCCCTTTGATTCACAGAACCTTAGCTGTTCCATGCTGCTGTGCGAGTCACAACTCTCCAGTATTGTGCTCTTCTTGAAAGCTACTGTATGTTGGAGCCAGCTTGCCCAGATTCCTTACATGTCTCATCTGACTCATATTGTAAGGGGAGAGTTACTCAGCAATAAATCCAGGACTGGATGAACTTTTTCAGCTCTGGGTGGAAGAGGCCACTGTAGCAGTTGCGGGGGGCAGGAGCAATGGGGCATGGTTAATAGGTGTGCAACAGCTCACATACACATCCTGTTTCTTTCTCTCGGTGCACGAAAACTGTGCACGTTATGTTTAAATCAAGAATGAGTAGCATGTCATATAGACATCAAGATCCTATCAACACTGTAATTACAGGGGATTGGTTTTAGTCCCAAATATCCCCAGGATAATTTGGGGCTAAATTAGGCCCCCCTGGTCAGAGGCTTAGGGCTAATCCGTTCTTCCTGCTGATGGCCCAGAGCAAAAACCCTGGAGTGATTCCTGGTGTGGAACTCAATATTCCAGTTTTGCTTCCCCCCCCCCCCCCGCAGCCCTTGTGTGTATGTGATTTTATACAAAGGCATGCATGAAATATGGGAAAGAAAAGGAACTGGCTGGACCACCACAGTTTTTTTTAAAAAACCTTCTGTTTTCTAAAAAATGTGGCAGGAAGTGAGAGCTTTGCAACCATCCTTGCAGCCTCTGGGGGGCCATCCAGGTGCCCCCTCTTCAGGGGATGTCTCTGCTGGGCTGCAGGGTTAAGGATTTTGGTTGTGGTTGACTGGGCCAGCCATGTCATGCCAACAGAGCCCGACAGTCTGCATTTGTGCTGATTGATAAATGGGGCATGGATAGCTTATGCGCCAACAGACCTGCATGTAGAAACTTGCTTTCGTTAGGCCATTTTCATCAGGGCAATTTTTCAGGCTTTAAAAAAATCTTAAGACAGATCTATTAAAGGCCTTAGAAGAAATAGCACGCTTAGGTCACATTTGCACAACATGGCTAACCCCGTCAGTAATTTTCCAAGGGAAACAGGTAGCATGTTGCAAGGCACACCCGCTAATGTGTCAAGGAAAGAGAGTGACCATTTTCAATACCTTCCTGCTGTTGTGAGGCAGGCCGACTGTGATCTTAACTTTCCTTTACTTGTTTTAGTTTAAAAAGACTTTAGAAACTAGGGTATGAGTTACTGCTGACAGAGTAGAGGAGATACCTTGTTGCCGTAGCCCTGTCAGTCACTGTGTTACCCATCTGCATGCCCCTGTGAAAGGAGGTAAAAAAGGGGTGCCAAAATGCCCAAAGATGGCTTTGTTCTTCAAGAGTTGGCCATCTTGAACTTATTTGGGTGAATCTGGGGATGGTAGTTTCAAACCAACACCCTGGAATATTCTCCTTTTTTGGCTGGATTTAACTATTTGCATGACATACTATCTCTCTCTGTTCCCAACTGATCCAGTTAAGGGTTTTTGTGAAACAGAGCCTTATTTTGAACATCCTTCAGAATATTCCAGTTTTTTTTAAGGCTGAAAATTGTACTTATTGTTTCTGGTGACATCTGCCCATATCCCCATGATTATCTGAAGCCAAAATATCTACAATAATTAAAGCACTGCCCTGGAATGAATCAAAGTTGTCCACCCATGTGCTATGCCATGGCTTCATTAACTGGGATTATTGAATATTTAGTATATGTGCTGTCAAAGTGAGCATAGGGTTATTGAATGTATTGTTGAGCTTTTGTAACATGCTAAGCCATAAACCATGGTTTACAAACTGTTGTGTCTTGGTATACCAAACATACTAAATCCATTTAAAAAAATCTGATGGAGTGACCATCCTTGGAGATCTTGCCCCAAATGTCTACTACTCCAGTGTTTCTAGGAGTGAAATGTTGATCTTGAGCAGAGGGGCAGGGCATTCTCTGGCGAGATATCTTTCCTGGTGGACTAGACCAGGCCCACTGGGAGAGGGAGCTAGTGAGAGGCAAGACAGAATCTTGCATTGAATTGACAGCTCAACGTGGATCATGTGATAACTGACCTTGATCTTTCTTTACCTTATGAGAAATGGTGTTCAGTTTTCAGATGAGTTTTAGCTTGGCTGTTTTATGAATAAATTGGTTTTTGCAATCCTTTTACTCAATGATTGTCACTTTGATCTGAGACAGTGTGTTCTGGAGAGTTGAAAAGCTCCCTCACTCCTCCCCCGATACTGCTATTTCTATTACTGTATGTCTATTCTTTTACATAAAATCTGACCAGTAATTCTATATCTGGAAGCATTAGGAATGTGTACGCAAAGGGATGGTGTGGTTTTGAGAGCAATGGATCATAAAACACTTTGCTGGGTGGTACTTCCTGATTAATCATTTGAAACATTAAAAAACCTAAAAGTAAGGTGCTGAAATATATATTCACATGCTTTTCAAAAAGTCATCGTGACTGCTGTTACTTTGGCATCAACAATAGAGAGTATAAAACTTATCCTTATAATAAGACAATTATCCTGATCTCATACATACAAATGAAGTCACAACTCTTAGGAATCTGAGCGTCATTACAGGAAGAGCTTCCCAGTTCTGAATACGTTCTGCAACAGGCCTAATTTATCTTTAACCCAGAGCCTGTCTCCTGCCACTACAAATGTCATTGTTGGGGGATAGAGGGAGAAAAGTTACTAAAACCATTTTCAAGCATTGAGTCATCTTGCTTTTTGATCTACGGTCAGGATGCCATGCCACACTCTGACAGGAGAAGCCACCAAAGGTACTTTTAAAGGATTCTGGCCTGTCTTTATGAGCTTTTACAGCAAGATAGCAGCGAGTCCTGCTCTCATGAAAAGATACAGGGTATCCTGCTGTGCAACTCACTGGGAGTCGAGTGGCAAATCTATTTAATACATTATCATTAACTCAGTGGTTTGTGGCTTTATAACTGAGATATGTTGCTTGTCCAGTTCAGAAATAATGGCAAATGTTTATAAAGAATAAGGGTGGTATCTGCTTTGATGAATATACTGTATGCAACATTGGCAGCCAAACAGCACTTCACCCTCCTTTTTTCAGGCCACCAGAAACCCATTGGAAGGAATATAATGGTCCAGCTTTCCCTATACTGCTATACAGGGAATCATAGGAGACATAATCAGGCACATTTTTGGAGGAGTATTGGTTTTGGAAAGACTTGGCTTGTTCATGGGACAGTGGAATTGTGTTTTTGATCTTTTTGATCTTTTAGAAAGAGACTTAAGTTCCTATCTCAAACTGTCATTTGGCCATTAGAATAAACACCGTGAAAACTGATCACCATGGACTATATATAAGCCTTCATCACTTCTTGGCCTTTTGGCTAAGATCAAGCCTAGCCTATAAACCTCCTGCAATCTGGCACACAATTGAAACAGGAGAAAATGGGCCAAAAATCCCATCTTTGCCGCCTCCTCTGATGTCACAGAACCATTACTCTACTTACTGTGGCCCTCTCTGGTGGTTAAAACATATTTTTTAAAAACACAAACTCTAGGTGAAAAAGGAGGGCTATTTGGTTGAAAAGTCAAGGAGTAAAGAGAGGATAAATAAGGACTGAGTTGCTTTTTAACTGTTAGCAATTCAGCAACAAATGGAAGAAGCCTGTTTATAGACTTCCTTCCTTCCTTCCTTCCTTCCTTCCTTCCTTCCTTCCTTCCTTCCTTCCTTCCTTCCTTCCTTCCTTCCTTCCTTCCTTCCTTCCTTCCTTCCTTCCTTCCTTCCTGATGTCTAGTAGCTGTTTGAAGCAAAATGATATGTTGGCAGCACTTTTTAAAAACTTTTGCTTCCTCTGCCTCCCTCCTCCCAAGTCTGGATCTTCTGACAGTATCTTGAATGTTGTTTTGTCAAAGGCCTGTAAGCATATTTCATTGCAAGATTTCTCACATTTAAAGAGTGCTGATTTTTTAACATGCCTCCATATTTGTTACCTTTATACCAACTTGAGAAAAAAAATCTTAGAATTTCACATTGTTTTTCACACCAAAAGTGTCAGTGTCTTGACCAGAGGGAAGCTTGATGAATCTTTAGCGTACGGTGAATTTTTAGAGCTGGTAACTGCACAGGGGGAGCAAAGCATCTAGTAAAGATGGTTAGAGTCTGGTTCAAATGTGGTGTCTACTATGAGGTTAGCTTTGAATAGGATTTTCTGCATGCTTCTGAAGATGCCTAGTTGGTGGTGGTTAGAGTATTCAAGCTAGGAATCACACAGTTTTTTTTAAAAAAAATGCTCAGTTCCATATGAAACACGTTTCACATCAATTTCTTTAAAACCCTTCCCTTTCTTCCAAAGAGATAGGGCAATCTAGTTCTTCCCTCTACCTTTGATTTGAGCTATCTTATCCACCCTAGTTAGGACAATTGGAAGGGTGCTGTAGTTGACCATATAAAAATATGAAAAATCAGGCCAGATCCTCAAGATATATGAAGCTGGGGACATAGTGTGTAGTGCTGATCCTGGAGTAGCACCAAAGACTTAGTGATCTCCTTGAAACTGCATTTCCACAAATGCAATGACTTAGTTCCACCCTCCTTAAGATGACCAAGATGCACAGTAAAGAAGTGACTAGTCCCTGACTGCAATGAAGTTATAGATAAATACATTAAGGATAGTTTGAAGAGAATATGTATCCTTGAGCTACACATGTATTTGGAGAGGATTTATTTCATTAAGAAAATGCAGATCGAGTCATTTGTTCTGTTCTTTGGGGTAGCAACTAGATTTGATGGCTTTAGACAGCTCTTTCTACAAATAAAAAATGAAGGAACAGTGGTTTTTGTTTTTTGGACTTGATCAACCACAGGCAGATGGATGTTGGGATTTCTATTCCAGACTTTGGGGAGTCACAGGTTCCCCACCCCTGTTCTAAAATAACAAACTAAATTGGGTAGAGCTGGATCCTTCCTACTGGATTAAGGGACTTGGATGCTCAGATCTTCCTTTGCCAACTGTTTCAGTGCATCAGATTTTGTGAAAATATGCTTCCTTCCAGAATGGCCTTCTCCACCACCAGAAATCCACTGAACAGTATTTGGAAAAATCCCTAGATAACTCTGAACTGGGCTTCTCCCTGTAAAATACAGTATTGATACAATGCGGTTGTGAAGCACTTATACAATCCTATTTCTATAGCTGAATTTCCTTGTGATATGAGAATAAAATTCTAGTTTCTTTTTTCTTTTTTTGATAGAAAAACACTTTAACTTAGACTTTTATTATTCATAAATAAGCAGTGCATTGCAATCTAAAGGATAATAACATTTGGCAAGAAGAAACACAAGGCATTTCATTTTGTTCCAAATATGACAAACAAATTTTTCATCATGGTACTTTATTCATGGACTCAAAATCAATCAACCAATAAAAAAATAAAAAGGTAGGGTTGCGACGAGTGGAATCCAGGGCCTACTTCAAGCATGTTCTCTAAAGGTGCGTTACATGTTTTTGTTCTTTTTTTCTGCCCTCCTCTCATTTTCTACTATTAAATGCCCCAATATTTGTTAAATCTTACATCCTCATTCTCACCCCCATCCTCTGTCAAATTCAGCCCATGATCAAAGCTCTTTGCTTTGAAAAACGCTTGGCTTTACCATAGTGGCTTTTCTGTTTGAGTTGAAGCCCTTCTGAAGTTCAGCATCTTGTTGGTTCTGGACAGACAAATTTTTCAAAAGGTCATGAGCAAGGCATAAAGGCATTGGCTTTTCCTTGTTATTCTTCCCCAGCAATTGGGATTTCAGAGCAGTTTGCTACATGACTTGTAAGTTCTGCTTTATCTTTCTGCAGGCTTTCTGTTCATGGAAGGCTCAAGAAAGATAAGGATAAAATAATGTATTTTATAATAATCTGGTTGATGTGGAACGGCCTGGTTGACATGGAATGTCCTGAAAGCAGAGAGGTAAAGATGTCTTCAAGTTGTGTTTGAATCCTGTTGACTTTGTGGACAGTAAATATCAGCCAGGCACCGCCATCTGCTGAGAGAGTGAGGGTCAAATGAAAGCCCTGAGGGAGGGGGTTCCAGAGCATGGGAGTGATGAAGAAGCTCTTCTCATTCTTAGCAAATCTTTGGAAACTGAAGCCATATTTAAGAGATCTGCTCTTGCTGACCAAACCGGCTCCTATTGAGATAAGTGGTGTCTGCAAGCTAGATCCAAGCCATTTAGGACTTAAGCCATTGGATGTTCTCCAACTCACCATAAAATCATATTGGTGGGTTACAAGAGCCTGCAGCATGAAGGAAAGAATGGACAATCTTCTTCCTGTCAGCATCCTTAAACCAATATCTTCCTGAACTGCATGTAATTGTCCTGCTTTTTCCTAATTTAATCTTGAGCCCTTAACAATGGTTTTAAAAGGCCATTGGAAGTTAACATGTAAACCAGACCCTCTGAGCCTGTACACTTTGCATTTACACAAGCTAGATTTTGAGGCATCCAATGGGATTCACAGGAACACAGGCCCACAGGTGGTCAAAGTACCTGCTTTGTGTTCAGAAGGTGCATCTCCAAAAAGGACTGACAAAGACTCTTCTCTAAAATTCTGAATGAGCCTTCCCTAACCCAATTCCCTCCAGATAATGGTTAATTCTGTAAATCCAGAATTCCTCATGCTGCCTGGGGATTATATGAACTGAAGTGCAATGTATCTCCACCAGAGTGGAGAAGGCTGGCTGAGATAAAGCTAGGTGGATCAATGATTAGCCTCAACGGCTAGCTAAACACATCATGCTAAAACAAAGTGTTTATTCTGGCTTTTGGGTTTTATAAAACCAGATGTGTGGTTTACCAGCCATGGTTTATGGCTTGACATGATGGTTATCCCTGCAAAGGAGATTCACATATTCTGCTACAACATGGTATATTGAACTCAAGCTTAAGCTAATCATGGGTGCGTGTATATAGCACATCAAGCTAAAACCAACCAACATTATGATTTAGTCAAATGTGTGAACCCAGTCAGTGTACAGCAGATGCTAACTTAAATTCTGAAATAAATCTCAGCTTTGGTTTCTAGTGTTTCTACAGTGAGAAAAAAAATCACTGTTAGATTCATATCCTGCCTTTCCTTAAAGTGGCATACATTTCACACCTTCATTCTTCTTGCCCACAAGATTGACCCTCTGGGATAGGTTAGGTCAGCGTTTCTCAAGCTTGGGAACTTTACGATGTATGGACTTCAACTCCCAGAATTCTCCAGCCAGCATGGAGAATTCTGGGAGTTGAAGTCCACACATCTTAAAGTTCCCAAGGTTGAGAAACACTGGGTTAGGTTGAGACGGAGGGGCTGACCTAAACTCCCCCAGGGAGCTTCCATAGAGGGCTGAGGAGGAGGGGCTAGAACATGGGTCTCCTAGTCCAACACCACATTTGCTTTTCTCTGTCTGCACACAATTGATGCTGACTTCTATTCTTTCTCTCCTTGTTCAGAGAAGATGTTCTCACTGGACATAAACTTTCCTACCAAAGCAGGGAGTCCATCAGCTTGCATTAGAGTCTAGGATTCATCCTGAGTTTTGATACAGTTTCCATGCTAACTGAGGATGAGAAGCAAAACGCAATGAGAATGTCTGCAATGGCAAAGCCTCTACTAATAAATACCCACGTGCTAAATGGAGGAACAGCTATATTGGTAGCTTTCTGGAGAGGCCTAACTGGATGTGACAGATCTGTGCTTTGCACCATTTTGCTCTGTCCGTCCCTAGAATGCAAGACAGTTTACCAGTTTCATGTTCCTTCCGTCTCTATCTTGTAAAAAAAAAAAGTGTTTATTTTTAGTTGAGATGGAAGTGTGACAACTAATGCAACTAGGGAAATTGTGCTGATTTTTTGTTCGTCCGTCAGTTCTCTTTGGAAAAAAGGTTTTGAAAATTAATTCAAAGGCAGAGAGAATTCCAGAGGTATTTTGGTGGGCTCTTGATTGGGGAAGAGGTGTCCAAGGGTTGCAGGTGGATCTCCTGCCTTTCTGTAGTTTCTCTGGCTTCTCACACATCCTTTTAATCCCAAGGAGAGGCACTGGGCCACCACATCCCCCTGGGGCTTTTAAAATAATAATTGCTGCTTTTATTGCAAAGGGGGACTCCTGCTCTTGAAGGAGATTCTTGGAGAATTTTTCTTTTCCCCTAAATTTGAGAAACTAACCACATCATTTCTCTGTCCACCCAATTTGGCAAAGAGTTTCAAAAGGCCGGGCTCTAGCTCTAACCCTCTGTTGGCCCTTACTGTTTGGGAGTAACTGATGTGACACACAGCTGTTCTATTGTTTCTAAGGATATCACTCTTGGTGCTTCCCTGGCTTCCTGCTTTCTGAAGATGCTCCAAAGAAGGAGAAGTAAACAAAAATGAAAGATAACACGTTGTTCAGTGTAAGCTTTCAGAATATCTATCTATCTATCTATCTATCTATCTATCTATCTATCTATCCCTCCATCCCTCCCTCCCTCCCTCCCTCCCTCCATCCCTCCATCCATCCCTCCCTGTCCGTCTTGACTCCTGGTGACTGCCTGGACTAGAACTCTCAGTCTCCTGGTTTCTAGCCTGGTGCCTTAGCCACTACACCAAACTGGCTCTCATTGCCTTCAAGTCAATCTTGACTCCTGGTGACTACATGAACAAGTTCCTGCAGTTTTCTTGGCAAATTTTGGAAGTGGTTTGCCATTTTTTTCCTTCTAGGGCTGAGAAGAGTGACTGGCCCAAGGTCACCCAGCTGGCCTTGTGCCTAAGGCAGGACTAGAACTCATGGTCTCCCAGTTTATAGCCTGGTACCTTAACCACTACACCAAACTGGCTCTCTATCTTGTTTCTTAGAATAAAATAATTCCTGGATATCTCATAGCTATTCTTAGAAGTCAGCATAACAGCTGGTTGAAGCCCTACGCTTGGTCCCATTGAAATTTATATCATGTTGCTTTTTCTATTTTTAATTTTGTGAAGCTGCCCAGAATGTCATTTATGGAGTTGGGCAGCCTCAAAATTGATTAAATAAATAAGGCAGCAAAATGGCTCTGTTGTCTTGTCCTGTAAGAAAATAAAGTCCTGGGGTTGATGACTGTCAAGGGTTCTTTTAAACTGTACCCAATTAGCTTGACCCAGACTCAAGAGAGATACAAAAGCACTAGAACCTGGGCAGGTGGTTTCTTTATATCTCACTATAAGGACTGGGGAGATCTTTTAATTTATAAAAGAACAAACATATAAAAGCGCTATGTGAGTGCTTCCTATATTCTGCTCTATTGCTATCTCTATACTATAACTATGATAATTACTGTTACTATTACCTATTTCAATTACCTATAATCTATACTCTATACCTGTGTTTCTTTGCTGGCTGGGGAATTCTGGGAGTTGAAATCCACACATCTTAAAGTTACCAAGTTTGAGAAACACTGCTCTATACTATTATTAGTATGCATCAACATTTCTTTCTTAAGCCTGTTCTACCTTAAGTCCCCTCTCTCTGAGATTTCTTCTTTTTTCTGTTAATGGCCAGCATGTAGAGCTCTTGCACCTTTTCTATCTTGTGCTTTGTCTTTCTGGGCCTCTCTACTTCTTTTCCTCTCTTTTGGACCATCCACTCCTTCTGAAGGAAAAACTCCTTCTTTCGTTTGGCTGCTGTACTCAGTTTGCTGGTGGCTGCAGAGCTCAGAAACACATGTCTCCTCCATTCTCTTCCCATCTTCCTCCCACAATTAAGACTAATTTTACAGGCTAGAGTGGATTGTTAGGATGGCTTTGGCTAGCCTGGCATTTGTGACTGGCCAGCCATTCTTCTTCTGTGGCAGCCATTTTGTGAATAGTCTTGTTGTTGTTGTTGCTGATAATATGCTCCCAAAATGTTACAGTGGAGATCTGAAGCAGGAGACTCCAAATCGGCTGTGTTGGTCATAAGCCATGGTTGGCTGGGTTTACACAACATGCTAAGCCAAAGCCGAAGAGATTGTATGTGTATCAAACACATGTGATAGTTGCCTCATTACTGTTGACAAGGTACAAGGTAGTTAGAGCCAGCTGGCCCAAGATGTCTTGAGATGGGCAAGTCATGTGAGAAGGACCAGGGTATAACTTAAAAGATGGCAGCTCAAGCACCAAAGTGCCAAACATTCATGATTGGCCACTCTTTAACAAACTGGGATGGAAGAGAAGTAGGAGGCAACAGGTTGTCACCCTTTCACATCTGCTGCCTAAAACCTCTACTTGACATTGGGTCATCATAGAGGTGGTCTTGGGGAAAGGGCAAAGTTCACCTTCTCTTTCCTCTTTCAATAACTGGAACAAAGGTAGTCATTGTCTTTTGTTTGTGTTATTCCTGGAAGGAATGGGCTTTCCACCTCGTTATCTTGTCACACCTTGCTGCAGATGTGTTTCTTTTGCACTTTTGGAGAGCATCTAGGATATGGCTGTTGCTGGCTTCTACCTTCCTCATTTGACTTATTTGAAAGACTGCTCTGAAGTCTAACCCAGCCATGCCTGTTACAGGAATAAATGTTTGAAGGAATGCCTTGGGAGCTTCTGCGTTAAAAGTATTTCTGAAATGCAAATTTAACATATTAAATTAATTTGAGGGATCAGATGGGGGAGGGAAAAGACTGAGATCAAAAGCAAGTATTCCATTTTGATCTTATCTTTGTTTTTTGTTTTGTTTTTTTGGGGGCTTGTAATCGGAGACACCTTATCCAATTTCCATTCTGTCTGGTTCCTGCTGGGTAATGCTGCTGTAGTCCATCAGGAGGCCAGTTTTGAAGGAAGACAACATAAATGGGGATCCTCTTTTAATCTGAGAACATTTGAGCTTGAGAACATTTGGGAGAACAATTGGTTTCTGTTCATCTCTAACACCTCTGAACTTTTCTATTTGTGCTGCATCATCAGGGTATTATCAGAGACAAAGAGAGATGCTACATTTTGAGGGCCTTTGTTGTTAGGCTTGTCAAATGTATTTGAAATGTATTCTGTAAGTGATAAAATTTTCTGCTGGAACCATGCTGAGTTGACATGTGTTCAGTCATGTTCCTCACCAGAGTCCAAGTGCAATTATGTGCAGATAGTCAGTGTACTTTTTTGATCACTTTTTTTTAGAAGATGCCATGGAGAAGAGTTTTCATGAGAAAAACCTTCCTTCCTTCCTTCCTTCCTTCCTTCCTTCCTTCCTTCCTTCCTTCCTCCCTCCCTCCCTCCCTCCCTCCCTCCCTCCCTCCCTCTCTCTTTCTTTCTTTCTTTCTTTCTTTCTTTCTTTCTTTCTTTCTTTCTTTCTTTCTTTCTTTCTTTCTTTCTTTTATAAAATCTGATTTCCAAGTACTGTAGGGTATGACAAGACAGATGTCTTCATACTGAGAAAGGCAAGATGCGTTTAGGGCAACTTGTAACTAAGGTGAGCTCAAGAATTCTGCACCCATCTTATGAGATTGTCACTGCAATTTTCTTCTCCTTTTGGATCAAAAGCCAGTTTTGTCTCTAGAAAATTGGATAAAATTGGCGGGGGGGTGGGTGGGAACGTGCAGATGAGACTTTCTGCACGGCACTCATTTAAAGCATTCACTTAGTTTGCTTGGACTGCGGAGAAAAGATGCCATGCTGAGAAAGGAAGCTGGTTCTGACACAATCAACATGGCAAATGAAACATGCAAGATCAGGATGGGTAAACTGTGGCTCATAGCCTTCCATCCTTATTTGGTACCTCCTCAAAACCTCTCTTCTATGTTTTAGCAGTAAACCACTTAAAAATGTCAATGTGATTTCTTTTTTACAGTAGGAAAAGAAACAAAGTGCACCACTCTTCATTTAAGCTTAACCTCCAAAATAAACCAAGATTATAAATGCCTTTACCCCCTTGAAATTGCAGCTCCATCCATTTTGTGGTTTAATGACAAGAGTGGTCAATTTCTTCTGGTCCTTGGATGTCCATAGTGTGGCCCCCAGATAATAAAATGTTGCTCACCTGATATACCAGAATCTAGATCAGGGTGGGAAGCATTGTGTTGGCTGGAAGCTGTAACCAACTCCTTCCATTTACACCCTTAATCCTACCTGCCCTATGCACCTTGAAATTGCGCCACCAAAAGTCAGATGTTTTGCTGCCAAATTTTGCTGGTACAATTCTGTGTTGTCTAGGGGATATGAAGTTTAAAGGAGGTAAATAGGACTGGATCTGCTCTCATTCCGCCCAAGATTCACACTGCTGAAAATAAACAATTTTGCTGCTAAATTTTACTGGCCCTTTCTCTGGTGCCCTAGTTGTCCATCTGTGATCTAGGTGGTTGCATATTTCATTGGTTTGATTTAAAGTTAAATCCTTATAGAAATGAAGGTGAATATCAGGGTAGATTATGGACAGGTTTTCTAATGTCTCTGTCATCCAGACATATTAGTCTTTGATTTAATGGTTCCTCTACTATGACTGGATATTAATATGTTGGCCTTCAATCTCTTCCTTATTGTTTCTGTCTCTTGTTCACTGAAGTATTATTTTTGGCTTTGATATGACACCTCAGGAGGGATCACTGTTTGATAGGTGGCAGTTGGCCAGTGGGTCTTACAAGGAAAGATGTTGCTTCAGTGATTATCCAAACTGGGGAGATACATCCAAATATGTAGACAGTAAGAGAACAGACCCATATAAAATGTCTAGGACTTTTTGGGGAAGAGCAGTTAAAAATCCCATCTGTACTCTACCCTTCCCTCTAATTTGGTCCAGTATAGATAAAAATCAAAAGGGGCTAAAGAAAATGTAGCAGAATGGGAGCATGAGAGGTTCAATAATCAACTGCAGCATTTTGGACTACGGATATTTATTTATTTATTTATTTATTTGTCACATTTATATCCCACCCATCTCCCCCACAAGTAGGGACCCTGGGCGGTTCACAATAAAAAGTTTAAAATAAATAAAAACCATACATAACAATAATAATCAATAAAAATATCTAATTACAGTCCGATCCAAGCAATGGTAGATCTTACTTATCCCATGGGCCCGTAAGGTTGGTCAAGGCAGATCTAAGAGACCAGCCAACCCCAAGACTGGCTGTTCCCCTCCCCTCCCCTCCCCTCCCCTCCCCAAGCAGGATGGCAAAACCAGGTCTTTAGGTTTTTTCTAAAGTTCAGGAGAGAGGGGGCCGATCTTATTTCAGGGGGAAGAATATTCCAGAGGGCAGGGGCTACTGCAGAGAAGGCATCTTCTAAGATATGATATCACAGAGTTGAATGCTTCTCCATGTAAGAAAATATCTGCAAGCAGAAATCTAACAGGTGAAAAATGAAGATTCAGCTCTTTCACCTGTGTGTGAGAGTTAAAATTGCAAGGGCCATTGTTATGGTGAAATAGTGATGCAGCTGAAGGGAGAAAACAGAAGCAGTATGTAGTGGTAGTTCTCTCAGAGCATTGGTCAAAGTTTCAGGATACTTGGCAGATCTTTGCTCTGACAACAGAAAGAGATAACAATAAAGCTCTTGGTTTTCATTGCTGTTTGTGTCAGATTAGCACCAAGGAAGGTAGAAAAGAAGAAAAAGAACAAATCCAAGTCAGAATGCTGCTTTCCTGTTCATTGATAGTGTTCTTATTTCATCCTGGCCAATTAAATAGGGACACTTCTGTCCAACATCTGCTTTTCTAATGAACATGCTTTTGTTTATTTGTTCAGTCGCTTTCGACTCTTCGTGACTTCATGGACCAGCCCACGCCAGAGCTTCCTGTCGGCCGTTGCCATCCCCAGCATCCCCACGGTTGAGTCCTTCTCCAGAATATCATCCATCCATCTTGCCCTTGGTCGGCCTCTCTTCCTTTTGCCTTCCACTTTCCCTAACATCAGCATCTTCTCCAGGGTATCCTGTCTTCTCATTATGTGGCCAAAGTACTTCAGTTTTGCCTTTAATATCATTCCCTCAAATGAGCAGTCTGAACATGTGAACATGTGAAGCTAGCTAAACTAAGGACCCTCAGTTCTATGGATTGTATTTCAAGGAACGATGCATAAAATTGAAGTCACTCCCTATGAACTCAGTTGTGAGATTTTATTAGTAGCTCGTTTGCATCTTTTTGCTTGTTTAGGACATCTGTGTTTTATGATGGATTGTCTTATGACTGTTATCTGTTTGGGGTATAAATATTTAGGGAAGTTTGGCGATTTGCCATTACCACTTCCATAATACTAGCATGTGGGAAACAAAATTAAGGGACAATTTAGAGGAGGCAAGATAACTGAATTGCTGAAACTCTGGTTACAGAATCAGACTAAATGCAAAGCTGTGTTTTGATTGGGGCTGATATTCATTAACCACCATTTAAACAAATGGCAATTCCTGGTGGGGCGGATTTGATGGAAAGCTGTGGCTTGTTGTTAAGCTGGAATGGATGCTTTTAATCTCTTCCTCTGGTGCATAAAAAAGGTAGAGAGGAGAGGGCACAGTGGGCCAAATTTTGGACCTACTTTCCACTCTATGACTGAGAGAGATGCCTTTCAGAGCTGTCATAGCAGTGAAACTGTGCACTTGTTTAATGCTTTTAGAATGGATTATAATTAGAGTTCTGGTAGCAAATGAATATTGCTTTCATCCAATTCTGGCTGCTGCTTTGGGGGCAGGAACGGAATAGATAGTATATTCATGCTGTGTTCCAACTCACTGGACTGAAAACCTCATGGCTCTACATCGGTGACCTCCAATTCTCCCTCCCTCCCTTAGAAGATGTTTTTCCCCCATCCCTGTTTCTGTATCTTAGCTCTGTATGCAATTGTTTGTGGGGAGACTTCTCTGCTGAAGTCTCTTGGGGCCTTCCCACATGCTGCTGTTATGGAAGTGTTGATGGTAAACTATTCTGTTCCACTCCTACTCACAAGATGAATTATGTCTGGTTCTTTTTTTCCCCCAGAAGACCTTTCCCATTGGCACAGAACTCTGAACTAAAATACAGTTACCCTTTGGATTGCCTTGGCTGAATTTTGCAAGACAGTTCTTGGGTCAAAAATTGCATATCAAAATGCATATGTTGGGGCAATGTTGGGTGTAAAATGAACAGCTGTGTGAAGCTGAAGAGGGATGTTTTGGTCACAGTCTCAATCAAAGTGCTCTGTTGAGATGGCTCCAAGAAATGAAGCAGTAGCCAGTATTTACCCAAGGCTGTGTTTGTTGGAAACTAGCAAAAAACGTCACAATTCGCAATCACGTGACTACAGGATGCTGCAACCGGCCGTAAATGCAAGCCAGGTGCCAAGCACCCAAACTGCAATCATGTGACTGCAGGGGTGGTATGACAGTCATAAGTGTGAGTACAAGTCATAAAGCACTTTTTCCAAGGCCATCGTAACTTTGAACCGCCATTCAACAAACGGTTTTAAGTCAAGGACTATACATATATTTAGTTATAAGGTGAACAAGAGATGTGTGGGTCAATGTTCTTTCACTCCTTGTGCAATCATTTCTCCAGTAGTTTGCCCCTCTCTTGTGTTTGCATTAAATCTCACAAGTAGCCATTGCAAGGAAATTGCTTTCATGTGTTTTTTTTTTCCACACTGGCAAGTGTGGGCAGCCTAGGAGGCTTCAGAGGCACATACAGATCTGTAACAATAGCACTAGAACTTTTCTCCATCTCCCACAATAAAGGTCAAGGATACCAGTAAGAAAAATTCAAAGGAAATTCTGAAACAACCTGAGAATATGGTAGAAAATCAAAAACCCTTTTCCCCAAAGGAAGAAAACTTTGGAGAAACTGCAGGACTGTTTTCAGCACAGCATTAATCCATCCTCCTCAATATTTCCAATGTTGACCAGCCAGGTTTTTAGTAGAGATTTTCCCCAATCCTTCCTAGAATTTATTGATTGATTTACTCAATGATTTGCATACTACCAACTTCAGAATGATTCTTGTTGTACCTGCAACTTTCTCCATGCTGAATATATCATCTACTGCAAAACTTTGGCCCTCCCTTGTCATCTTGCTCATGGCTGGCCAGAAAGTGCCTTTGCTCCTTATCATGAAGCAATTATATTAATTCCAAATGCAGGAGGACAGGAGCTCAGTGATGTACAATGACTACTCCTGAATGGAATGTTCCATCTGTAGACTGCTTTGTTCTTGGTACTTATCCATCTTGCACATCTCAAGTTGTGGAGGAGGAAAATTTGATTTAGATGTTGATCTTAAAGTTCAGGTATACTTATATGAGTGCATGCAATCCTTCTTGCTTCTCCTGTTGATCATGGAGTTATAATTGGTTAGCTTGTACCAGTGATGGGAAGAAGTGTCCCAGGGTTTCTTGGAAATGGATTCTTGCAGCAATATGTGTCTTGATGAAGACCTGATCTTGGCACATTCGGATACCTTCTAACATTGCCTCCTCTAAGGAAGGGACTAAAGAGTTAAGAATGCATAGCTGAGAGAAGAGATGGTTAAGAGGTAGGTGATGCAAAAGTCATTGTTGAATATCTGAAGGGTTCTTGCATTCACCTCAATCAGCCTTCCAGATGTTGTTGATTACAAGGCCCAGGTGACTGGAACTGTAATCTGAGGCAACTGGCAAGCACCAGATTGGGAAAGGCAAAAACAGATGATGAAGCAAAATTGGCCACTGTTGCTCTGTAGCGTGGGATTTGAACTAAGAGAAAGATGATTTTGACTAAACTGCCAGATGTATTTCTGAAGCATATGTACAATTAGGACAATCAGTCAGCTTGTCTTAGTGTGAGAACTGGAAGAAAAGGGAATTTTGATTAGAACCGGATGGTCACTTCTTAAGAGTTCATGGAAGCCTGGACTATCTGCCTTCAGAGCCTCCTCCAGATCTATTTTTCTGTCTTATTTTGAACACTGTGGGAATAGGAGCTGCTAGCTCAGAAGTGGCACTTCTCTCATTCTTGGCCTTTGGTCTTGATTCCCAAGTGAGTGATCAACTCTATCATCTCTTAAAATTTCAAGCAATCGTTTTCTAATGTAAGTGGCAACGAGTTCCCCTTTCTTTCCCAGAGAAGTGATTGTGCAAATGTTCCTCTGTCTTACCTTTAGCTGTCAAGAGGCTTTCTTGTCACCTCTTCACCCCATGTTTACCTTTGCTGCAGTAACCTCATCCACTTTCTCATTCACTTTTTCTGGTTCAAAGACCTGAAGTGCATATGGTGCTACAGAGAACAGCTCAAACAATCTCTTATGTTTTCCTAGAGTAGTACATAGGGGCCAGAAATAATCTTTTCTATGCTTAAAATAAATTATTCTGAGCAGAATCGTTCCCATATCTCATAATCCCCATCTGGATACTCTGCAAATCGCTCAAAGAAAAGTGACTGGGTCTCTGTCAGTGAAATAATTAATTAGTTGTAGAGGGTCCACTGAAAGCATATACAGCTGGAATGGCACAACAATGCAATTTGCATGGTATACTAAGGTGTAATATGATTAGTAGGGATGTATGAAGATTCCATTAGGAAACTGACAATTCAAATAGGATTTTATTTGATTTGCTCTTCCTTAAAGGTATGGCATGATGTCTATACCTGGTGTCCTGTCCCGACTAAGACTCGAAGTAGGAAAGTGTGGGATAAGTTTTTTTATTTACAGTCAAAACACACAAATTGAATCTAGAGAAACAGAAACGACACAAGATGCCCACAACGTTCAGGTGGCCTGCAGTACTCCATTCCTGGTCGGCATGCATGAGGGCAGCCACCACGTGGCTGCGATGCAAGGCCCTGACGCGGTGCTTGGCGCGGCTGCGAGGTGAGACTCTGGCACGAGGCGCGGTGTGGCTGCAAGATACGGTTCCAGCACGGTGCTGGGCACAGCTACAGGACAAGGTTCCGGCACGAGACTTGGCGCATCTGCAAGGTACGGTTCTGGCGTGGGGCTGGGCATGGTGGATAGGTAAAGTTCTGGCACAGGGCTGGGCATGGCGGCTAGGCAAAGTTCCGGCACGAGTCTTGACGCAGAGGTCTGGAGAGGTTTTGGCCCGAAGCACGGGTGTACGGTGAAGTTTGGTTCCGGCGCGGGGCGGCAAGAAGGCAAGGTTCTGGCATGAGGCTGGGCTTGGCGACTAGGCAAGGCTCTGGCATGGAACTTGGCTGGATGGCAAGGCAAGGTTCTGACGCAAAGCTCGGCTGGGCTGCAAGGCAAGGCTCCGGTGTGGAATCAGGACAATGTCCGAGCGGAGATTCTGGCGCGGCGACGGGATTGTGATTCACTCTGGGTTGCAGTAAGGAACGTGAATGGTTGTCTCCAGCAATGGGTACATGCTGCGCTCGTCTTTTATCCTTTTGATTTTCATACCGTTTGTGAGTGGGAGCCAAACGCGCCTCACATTGCTCTACCCACCTTTCCCACCTCCTTTCTCGCGCTCTGATAGGTGGAGGTGAGTCTCCTTCTGGCTCCAATCAGCTGCTCCGGATCTGGTTCAAATTTCGTGCCATCCCAGTTGTCTGTAGCTTGAATCATGTCAACTGGATTTCTATTTTCTCAGTGGAAACGTTTCGCTCCTTATTCAAGGAGCTTCTTCAGTCTGAGCAAAGTTAGTAAGGGAATCCTAAATTACAGCTACCTAGAAACATATTTAGGATTCCCTTACTAACTTTGCTCAGACTGAAGAAGCTCCTTGGATAAGGAGCGAAACGTTTCCACTGAGAAAATAGAAATCCAGTTGACATGATTCAAGCTACAGACAATTCCACCTGGATGACTGAGAACCTTCATAGACATAGTGCCATCCCAGTTCTTTCTCGCTTCTATTGTGATCGGCCTTTCTACTTCGAAATTGAACTCATCGGACTCAGCCTCCATCCTGACACCTGGCCATAGTTTAAATTAGGATTAATTTAAACTACAATTTATCAACATGGTTGGTTGTAAGTCATTTACATCTCTACCTGATGGAATATCCAAACCTGGATGGCAGTAGGGTTTGGTGTCTGCCTTTGAAGTCAGTGCAAAGAAGCTTATTCTAAACAGCTTCTTTGCTTCTCCTATCTCCTTGGAGAATCCCAGGGGAGGCTTCAGTGCTGAGTAGACCACGTTTTTCTCAAATGCTTAAGAAAATGAGATACCAGTAAAGTAAAGGGTAACCAACAATTTTGCCATGTCATTTGGTTTATCCATGTGTACTGCCAAATACGGATACCTCTCAATATTGGCTTAAGATGTCCAAAGCCGCCAATGTTTTGTCACTTCTCCTTCAGTGTCAACAGCCAGAAATATTTTCCATAGTTAGCGCATCCATGAATTCCCTGAGACAGCCAGGAAGTCTATTTTTTCCCTGTTGTCAAAGCAGCCGAAGCACAAACATAAGTAAAGATAGAAGAAAAAGAACGCCCCCCCACATACATAATGTCAGATTATGTGATCACTGAATAAGCAACAAAATTATCTCTATTATTTAGAAGTACAGTGTATACCTTATCCAAGCCATGCTGTTCAGGGTTGAAGGTTCAATTCTCCCCAACTGTGTCCCATCACTGCAGCAACAGCTTTTGAGTTGAAGAGGACACTCAGAATTAGGATGGCCACTCATGCATGGCAAAGAAGACATGCATGTAACACACATAGGCTATGATGTATATATACAGTAAGTGCTAATCATTGCTAGACATTTAAAAGAGGTTTAGTGCATTTTGTCTTGGACAAATTGGAGATCTGGGTGCTGTTTGTTTTGATGGAGAACGTCAATGTCTAAACTTCTCCCTTATAAGGTTCTTTAGCCCTAGATCAATTTTACTCTGACAGCCCTTCCATTAGAAGATGCTTTCAAATGGAGGATTGTCTCTGACAGCTTTTCACACTGAGGGCTGTCATCTGTGAGGCAGGACACACTGCCACCGTACTTAGAAACCCTTGTGGCAAAGAGAGCACATGGGACATTTGTAGTTCAAAATGCTGCTGCCTTCTACAATTAAGCCATATCTGCATGTCTTTCATCCTTGCACATGGGATCAGGAGGAGACTTCCCACTGGTTGTATTTAAGTAAGGCCCATTGAGGGAAAATATTAAGATTTACGGAAACCTTACCTAATTCACCTCTAGAAGCAGATGCTTTCTGCGCACAAGAGCACGTGTGCTTGGGAGACAGGGGAGGGGATCCAACTGAAAGAAGGTACTTAGAAAAGCTGTAGAAAATTATACACTTAATTCTTTCCTTTAACACTCAAAACCACATGAGATGATAAGATGATACTACTTCTTCACTGTTTAAAGTAGCTTATTCTCCTGAGACCTGGGGTTTTAGGTGTACTTGTTTTTTTTTTAATTTTTTTAGTTGGCATTGCAAGTTTTATTCTGTTTTATATCAGAACTGTGGATATTGTGGGCTTTGGTTTCTATTTTTGAGCCCTGTTCCATAGGGCTAGATAGGTCACTCGATCATTTTCATCCCAGAACTATCAAACTATTTTATCTTTATTGAGGCAGACACACACAGTTTGCTAGACAACATGCCCTTCTTCCTCCTTTGAAAAATGTCCTGATTTTTTTTTTATTGGCATGTTTGCCTTTTGCTGCAGTTTGAAAAACAAACAAACAGGGGCGTGGTGGCTCAGCGGGTAAGACGCCAGGCTTGTGGATCGGAAGATTGCAAGTTCGGAGGTTCGAATCCCTAGCCCCGCGTGACGGAGTGAGCTCCCGCACTCGCCCCAGCTCTTGCCAACCTAGCAATTCGAAAGCATGCAAATGCAAGTAGATGAATAGGTACCACTTCGGTGGGTAGGTAACAGCGTTTCCGCGGGCGTCATGCCGGCCACATGACCGTGGAAGCGTCTTCAGACAACGCTGGCTCTTCAGCTAACAAACGGAGAGGAGCACCGGCCCCTAGAGTCGGGCACGACTGCACAAATGTGCGGGGGGAAACTTTACCTTTACCTTTTGCCTTTTGCTGCAGTTTGAAAAAAAAACAAACAGATTTTGTTCACAGATGGAACTCCATGTGCTGGTTAAAGGAGAAAACCGGCCCATCTCTACTTTTTATTGCCCAGATCTTGTCAGTATGAATGAAGCTAACGTTTATGAAATCAGAGCAGATCACCAGCCCAATGGGCAAGACATTAAAATCTCTGCCATCTCACTTCCCTGCTTTAGCCAAGTCTAGACTATTTGCTGCAAGGTAAGCAAGAGGTGTTTGAGTTAGGATGCAGTGCGGAACAGCTCCATTGTTATACAGCCTGCAAGCTTGGATGATGTGGATCATTTAAAGGGAAAATTGTGTGTTTGTGTTTGCGTTTTTATTTACTGAGCTTTAAAAAGTATTTATGTGCGGCTATTTTCTTTTTTCGTTTTTGCTTTATTAAGCAAACAAGATATCAAAAGAATGTATTTTTCTCTGTTTCTCTCTGGAAATCAGTGACAAATATCAGCCTTGGGATACTCCCAAGTTTTTCTCAGATCTGTTGCTTTGAAATAGACATCTGCATGTTATTTTTGCATTAATTCTTAGTTGCTTCTTGGAATATTTCTGCTGAGCAAAGGAAATGCCAGGCCTGTCTTTATGCCTTCCTCTCATAGACACACCATGTGCTGTTAAAATCCATCAGAATGACACACTGCCCTTATGGAAGGAAGCTGTTGTGACATAATTGTTTTACACAGACCACAGATAACTTTTTAATGCAATGTTGTAAGCGATGATCTGGTGTTCTATAAATAAATTTAGCACTTTCTGAACAGATTGTATTGATTTTTACCTGTCCTTGTTGACTTAAAGTGAAAAAAGGAGTTCATAAAAATAGCAGGGACTTGTTTCCCCTCTAAACAAATGCCAAAAGAGAAACTTTTGGGGTACACCATCATTGGGGTATATCCAGAGAATAAGGGCTGCTTCAAACTTTAATATTACTTGTTTCTTTATGTTTTCTAAAATCAATATCTAACCACTTTGTAACACAGGGATGAAATTTAGAAGTAAATTTGCTGCTGTGATCACCATAAAGTAATCCTTATATTCTATCACCTTTGACTACAGGTAGTCCTCGACTTATGAACATTTGTTTAGCGACCATTCGAAGTTACGACGGCACTGAAAAAAGTGACTTACAGACAGTCCTCACACTTACAACCGTCGCAATGTCCCTGCGATCACATGATCAAAATTCAGGCGCTTGGCAACTGGCTCGCACTTACAATGGTTGCAGCATTCTGGGGTCATGTGATTGCCATTTGCAACCTTTCCAGCTGACTTCTGACAAGCAAAGTCAATGGGGGAAGCCGGATTTGCTTAACAACTGTGGTGATTCGCTTAATAACCATGGCAAAAAAGTCGTAAAATCGGATGTGACTCACTTAATAACTGCCTTGCTTAGCAACGGAAGTTCCAGTCCCAATTGTGATCATAAGTCGAGGACTACCTGTATGTTGGCTCATGGTTGTTGAAGGCAGAAGGTCTCTCACCTTTAGATCCCATGTGTCATACATCTTGAAAGATACAGATTCTATAAGATATGATTTTTGAGACCTCTGTGATTGGATAGTTCCTGATCATGCAGAGAAAGTATGCATATGCAAGCTGAACAGAAATATAGGAAGCCACAACTTCCAGTGGGAACATGGTGGACTGAACAGCTGTGCCCGTGAGCTCCACGGGCAGAACTGGCATTGTGGCAGTTTTTTTCGGGCTCAGGCTGGTTTTTCCGGATCAAGGAAACACTCGGAATTGACCCATTCATCCTCTGGATGGCGAATTGCAGCCAGGAGATCGTAAGCGGCGTTTGCGATTGACGGGTAAGACTTTGCCGGGAGGCTGGGACGTCACCATTTTCAAGCCATGCTGCAGCCTTAAAGGGACATTAAGTCCAGCCACCCCATTTCTAAAGCACCCAATTGATTTTTTAAAATGTATTTGTACCCTTAGAGAGGCTTTCTACATTAAGGAGAAACAATCTCTCTTGGTGCTTATCGTTATTTTTGTGATTAATATTTTTTTGAAAAAAATCATTTTAAGCTTTGGATTTTATTTATTCAAATTTATCACCGCCCATCTCCACAACAGTAGTCTCTGGGCGATTTTGCTTTCCATCCAATACTAATTGGATTTTGCTTTCCATCCAATACTAAGGAGGGTTGAGAGTATATTATTGTCTCCCTGTTATTATTTTTGTGATAATTTTGAAGATTTTAGCATTTTTCCTACAAGTTGAATCTGCCGTTCTGAACTTTTACTTTCCTGCTGCTACTTTCTCTGGGAACTGTCTGTTATCTTATCTTAACTCATTTCAGAACCTTTCCATTACCTTTTACTGTTGCTGGTTAAGTATCCAGGGGGTGCCATAATTTACTGCGTGAGACATGGATGATCTTAACCAGACTGTCTCTGACTTCCATTGAGATATTAAAGCAGATATTAAGCAGATTTTTTCTGATTCCTGCCAAGTTATAATGCAAGATATCCAGAGCATTGTGGAAAAGTGGTCTAAAATGTGCCATCTGGTTGAGGATACTGTGGACGAAATTGAAGAATGTAACAGCGATGGAAACGTCTCTTCTAAGAGCGAGATGGGGGCTTCTGTTGAAATGCCAGATGAAATTGACAATGCTGAATTGAAGAAGTTTAACGGAGAAATTGAGTTGCAAGACATGAGTGAATTTGATTTTCTGATGGAATGCTACGGAAAAGAGGGGGTTATTATGTATGGGAGGTTTTTTGAAGAGAAGTCTGTGTTTGTGAGGGGAGCAGTTGGGCTGTTTGATTTCTTTAAGAAAATAGCTCTGTGTTTATTATGGGGATATGTAAATGCTTTGGTCTATTTTGAAGTGGGTTAAGGGGCTAAAAATATTTATCTCGATGGTCTTTTGGCTTTGGATGATTTTACTTATTGTTAATGATTGGGATTAAGATTATTAAGATTTTTTTTAAAAAGAAAAAAATTAATATTCATGTTTCTTGTATTATTAATTATAATGGCAGACAATTTACATGCTTTTTTATTTTTTATTTTTATTATAGTAGACAGGAATATATAGAATAGTAGTAGGAAGGGAATAATTAAGTAATTATTTTTTTGGGGGGAAGTTGATTAGGTGATTTATGCTTTCCCCCCCTTCTTTTAATATAAGGGGAGGGAGCAATGGTATTGTGATGATTATGATCCTGGATATTAATTCAAGAATTCTCAGTCACAAGCCATTAAGGATATGAAAGAAAAATTTTATTAATACAGTGACCAGTTTGATTAAAAAATCAGACTGAAGAAAAGCCCGCCAAACCATTAGTACAAAAGCTACTTTGCTCCTCCCTCCCTTCTAGTAGGTAAAGGTAAAGGTTTTCCCCTGCACACTCGTGTCCGACTCTAGGGGGAAGTGCTCATCTCCGTTTCTTAGCCGAAGAGCCAGCACTGTCCGAAGATGCTTCCGCGGTCATGTGGCTGGCATGACGCATGTGGAACGCTGTTACCATCCCACGGAAGTGGTACCTATTTATCTACTTGCATTTGCATGCTTTCGAATTGCTAGGTTGGCAAGAACTGGGGTGAGTGCGGGAGCTCACTCCGTCATGCGGCGCTCGGGTCTCGAACTGCCGACCATCCAATTGACAAGCCTGGTGTCTTAACCACTGAGCCATCGCGCCCCCTTCCCTTCTAGTACCTTCCTCATAAAATACAGTTAGGTATACAGTTAGGTATACAAGTGTCCCTCCTTGTGAGGGAGATGGGCAGGATATAAATATGATAAATAAATACATGTCTTCTAACAGTTACTGATAACATGTGTTAATTTGGCCTTGAAGGATAAGCAGTCCTGTCTCCTAATCTACTAGCTACATTCCTCACTTCTAATGCAAGCAGGCTAGCTACTCTAATTACTACACATCCAATCCTGAAATGGCTGGATTCACTATCCTGACAGGTATTTAGTGATTTTTATAATGTGCTAAGGGGTTGACTTACAGAAATAATGTGATTTTGGTTTAATATAGAGTAAGGGATTGATTATGGAAAATTGCTGTATATCCTTGATGTTTAAAGTCAGAAGTCACTTCTTTTTGTAAACTTTTAAAAAAAGAATTGCTCTTGTGTTTTCACACTTTTTTAGTTTTCTTTGTAGTTTTTTGTTTTCCGTATCTTTTATCTTTTTCTGAAATTTAATAAAATTCTTAAAAAAAAATAGGAAGCCGCCTTAAACTGAATCAGATTAACTCAGAATTGTCACTGACTTTTATGGATTTTGGAGAAAGGAATCTGTCTTCCTTTTTCCCTCTGTTTGTCCCATCTGGAGAGGATTTTTTTTTTTGCATACCTTCAAGTGATACCACTTTTCCAGAACTGCATATGGATACACTTTATTTGCATGTTTAGATTAATATGGGGGGTCAGGAAGACAGACACACTTATAGATGTGATCATCCTACGCTTCCACTGAACAGATGGAGAGGCTCGAGTTAGCTTTTTAATTTTTTTGAAAGAGGACTTGTGACCCTAAATGGATGCATTTTGTGCAGTATCTGGAAAATGGTTATGTACTGTAGATGTTTAAATTTTGCACTCCCGCCACCCAGTTCTGGAACTCTTTCTCAATATTAAATTCCTCAAGCAACCAAGATGCTATGATAGTGTTGGTAGTTTCCAGAGCAACAACACAGTTCTGTGGCCATTTATGGATTTCAGGTGAGTTTCTAACCATTATGGAACAACAGTGGGTCATGACTTAGCACTGATAGCATGGATTTGGGGCCTGCTAGTGAAAAAGGAATAAACAGTCCAGTGTAAAGACGCTTGCTCCTTGGGAGGAAAGCTATGGCAAACCTAGACAGCATATTAAAAAGCAGAGACATCACCTTGCTGACAAAGGTCTGTATAATCAAAGCTATGGTTTTCCCAGTAGTAATGTATGGCTGTGAGAGTTGGACCATAAGGAAGGCTGAGCGCCGAAGAATTGATGCTTTCGAACTGTGGTGCTGGAGAAGACTCTTGAGAGTCCCTTGGACTGCAAGGAGGTCAAATTAGTCAATCCTAAAGGAAATCAACCCTGACTGCTCATTGGAAGGACAGATACTGAAGCTGAAGCTCAAATACTTTGGCCACCTAATGCGAAGAGAGGACTCACTGGAAAAGACCCTGATGCTGGGAAAGACTGGAGGCAAAAGGAGAAGGGGACGGCAGAGGATGAGATGGTTAGATAGCATCATTGATGTAATGAACATGAATTTGAGTAAACTCCGGGAGACAGTGGAGGACAGGAAGGCCTGGCGTGCTATGGTCCATGGGGTCACAAAGAGTCAGACACAACGACTGAACAACAACAACAAAAAATAAAGACTTATATAGGGAAGAAGTATGAAAAAGACCAGAATCGGTAACATTTGCTTCTCCTTGACTTCAAAAAGCTAGGCTGATTTTTTTATTGCAATTCCCCCCCCCAAGAACCACTGTATCTGAATAATTGTGTTCTCTTAGAGAATCTAACCCTTGTTTTATGCTTGTGTAATTCAATAGCAGAAGCAATTTCCCCTCCTCCTTTTTTCTTTTTCTTTTTCTTTTAAAGATAAAACTGATGCCAAAGTGAAGGAAGTGCTCTTTAATTATCAGCCTGGAGTGAATTTTTTCAACAGAGATGAAGGGATTCTGGAAATAATTGCTGGCTCCGATCTTATAAAACAGGACATATCTATCTCAGCATTACTGGAGATTGCTGAAATTAGAGGTGAGAACCAAGGGCTATTTGCTCATCGGCCTGGCAGTGTGGGGAGATTATTTTCTATGGTGTGGGATCTCCCCCTCCTCCTTCCTTTGACCACTTTCCTTAGAGGACTAATAGGCTTCTTGGCAGATTAGAAGGTTGCAAGCATGGATGTTTCTTGGTGTTTTCCAGTAGGGTGGGAGAGACAGGAAAAGGGTTCTGCAGAAATGAAAACAGAGATATACAGTAACTATTACTGTTTTGGGAAGGGCTGTGCATGTAAACCTGGAGTGGAGAACTGGAAAACTCTGTGTGGCCCCACCTCTATTTTTACAGCCCCTGAACCTTCTCAACACCACTGCTTATTTGCTGATGTGATTTTTCAGTTTTTTTTTTAAGTAGGAAAGAGTAAAATGCATGTGCTAAACTTAACAAACCCATATTGTCCTTTAAACCCACTAACACTCCTTGGAACTTAAAAAACATCCATGCTTTCAGTACTGATCACTCTGGTGATATGACACCTCTGCCTTCCGTCACAGCCCTTGCAGGCACAGAATTTAAGAAAGAGGAAGAAAACCAGTCTGATGTAGTGGATAAGGTGTTGGATTGGCACTGGGGAGACCAAGGTTCAAGTCCACCCTCAGCCAGAGGAGCTCCCTGGGTGATTTGGGGCCAGCTACTCTCTCTTAGGGGGCGTGGTGGCTCAGCGGGTAAGACGCCAGGCTTGTCGATCGGAAGATCGCAAGTTCGGAGGTTCGAATCCCTAGGCCTGCGTGCGGAGTGAGCTCCCGCACTAGCTCCAGCTCTTGCCAACCTAGCAATTCGAAAGCATGCAAATGCAAGTAGATGAATAGGTACCACTTCGGTGGGTAGGTAACAGCGTTCCGCACGTGTCATGCGGCCACATGACCGTGGAAGCGTCTTCGGACAACGCTGGCTCTTCGGCTAACAAGCGGAGATGAGCACCGGCCCCTAGAGTCGGACACGACTGCACAAATGTGCGGGGGGAAACTTTACCTTTACTTTACCCTACTCTCTCTTAGTCCTGTCTAGATCACAGGGTGGTGGTTGTGGGGGGGGGGGGGAAGGGAGCATAGAATTGTAGAGTTGGAGGGAACCACAGAGGTCCTGTAGTCCAACCCTCTGCAATGTTCAAGAAAACCAATTAAACAGTCCTTGAGAGGTAGCTACCTAGCCTCTTTTTAAAATCCCCCCGAGATGGAGAACCCACAGTCTCCATAGGCAGACTGTTCACTGTGGTACATATCTTACCATCACAATTTTTTCCTTGTATTTAAACAAAATCTAAGAGCACCCTATATACCTCTTTGAGCTCCTGAAGGGAAAGTAGAATATAAATCTGACAAAGTAAAAAGAACTGTGTCTGCAGCATGAATAGTGGTACCACTTCTAAGTACTGTGTGTGTGTGTCAATGTGCAAACATGGAATTCAAGCAATAATGTTCTCAAGAATTCTTCTTAGATGGGAGTTAAGTGATATAATTTACATAATTGCATCTCAGATAGGTATAAGTAAATGCTGTCTTCCTCTTTGTCCCTTCTTGTTTGAATCAGGATGTTCTGTCCTGACTATTTCTTTTCTGCAAGAACAAATGAAGTATTTTATATTTCAACTATGTTCTGAGTCGACAGAGTTGGAAGAGGAAGACGGATGAGGCACTTGAATCATTTTGCTTTGCACATTGTTGAAATGTGTCTGTGCGGGAATAAAAATGTGTAAAGCTTTATTATTATTATTTAAGGCCTTTATTTTGTGGGTTTTGTCCTCCTTACTCCAAGGTTAGCAGATTTTTCTTTTATTGGGATCACATATACCTTTTATGTATTTTACTGAATATCAACGCCACCTCATCAGATGACAATGGTGAGATGTTGGGAGGCACATTAAAATATTTGACAAGGGAGAGTACATTCAGTGGTGGGAGGGGCCTGAGTCAGCCATAGGTGGGCTAAAACTATAAATAGGTTTTTCTGCTCCTTTTTAAAGGTAAGGTTCTTGAGAAGCAGTTGGTGTTTTCAAATATTTTTAATGCAAAGGGGATTAAATACATTGAGATTGGAACATGCGCTAGGGGAAAAATTGTTATGTGAAAGAGAAAGCTGTAGCTGCATAATATTGAGTGAAAGGTTATTTTGCTTTCTGTTGCATTTAAAAGTCTGTCTGGGGTCTTTTCAGTACTCCATTGGACCTGGCCGATCTGCTTTTTACTGAAGTTTTTGTATCCACCCATGGTTTTTCCTTGAGTTCAAAAGAAAAGAAAAGAAAAAACCTCCTCCTAGAACAGGGCTTTCCAAACCTTTGCCGTTGGCGACACACCAACGGCCGGCGTGCAAAAACCCGGAAGTGCCGCTATTGCGGCGCGCAAAACCCCATCAGCGCTTCCGGGTTGTTGCGCGACACACAGTACTGTGTCGCAACACACAGTTTGGAAAGCCCTGTCCTAGAACAATAACACTAACAATTATTCTTTTTATTCTGTGATCTTAATATTTGGTTTTTTAAAGCTCCATTTTTTGAGACTTTTTCAATTTCTGGATTATATATTGTTTCAACTGTTTTTGTGATCTGTCAAGGGGAATCCATGAAGAACGGAAAAGTAGAACATTCTACTATGGCCTGCCTAATCAACCTTCACTTTCAGCAGTTTTTTTTTTTTTTAGTAGGCCAGAACAAAGTTTTATGAAGTTATTCTGAATAAGTATTCTTCAAACACAATATATTGGAGTGTCCTCTAAAAAGATGCCATAGTCCATTAGAAAGCCTGGCTAATGATTTCTAACTGGATTTGTGGCTATGAAGTACTGGTCAAATTTATTCAAGGCAAGATTTATCCATTAGTAAGGCAGCTCTTGCCAACCTAGCAATTCGAAAGCTTGCAAATGCAAGTAGATGAATAGGTACCACTTCGGTGGGTAGGTAACAGCGTTCCGCATGCGTCATGCTGGCCACATGACCGCGGAAGCGTCTTCGGACAACGCTGGCTCTTCGGCTAAGAAACGGAGATGAGCACCGGCCCCTAGAGTCGGACACGACTGCACAGATGTGCGGGGGGAACCTTTACCTTTTTTAAGGCAGTCCCCAGGGGGAGGGGATCAGAAGAGGAGATAGTGATGGTGATTATTTTATATTTTATTCTTTTTTTTAAAATGCCTCAGTTTCTTAAAAATGTCAGTCATTGTTTGCATCATTTCAGGTTCAGCATGTTTTTATAAGACTTTTTATTAAAAAATTTAATAAGAATGTAAGACTGTCGGTGGATCAAGAGCTCAGCTCACCCAGTATTAGTGTTTCCGGTTATGGTTTGCCAATGCATCTGAAGGGTTATTATCAGGAAAGGCCTTGTATATAAGTGTATATGGTTTTCTCATAGTTTACACCAGTGTTTTTCTAACCTGGCAACTTTAAGATGTGTGGACTTCAACTCCCAGAATTCCCCAGCCAGCATGCTGGCTGGGGAATTCTGGGAGTTGAAGTCCACACATCTTAAAGTTGCTAAGTTGGAAAAACACTGGTTTACAGTATTACAAATAACACTATATCAAAGTATCTCATATCCTGGATGTGATTATGCTCAAATCTCATGCTGAGTTCAAATAAACTTATGCCCAATTATAATCAGCATTGGTCAGATCTCACCTTGTGTAATGGTATGTGAGAAAGACCTTGAGAAATGGGGCAAAGAGATGCTGCCTAGGGAATGGTCAGATAAGAGAGGGCATAGCCCACAGCTGCATAATGGGTAGAGAAAGAGGATCAGAAGGGACACTCCCTAACTTCTCAGACTGTAAAGGAGACAGCAGGAGATTTGTACTTTCAGGCTTGCAAGATTCTGTTAATGTAGCCTTACAATAAAGTAGAATTAGCTCATCTGGTTGTGTTTCCTGTCTGGTCTACCTGGGAAGGCTGACACCTTGAGTCCTGTGTTGGGTGTTATTTATTTTATTTTATTTATTTATATTTCCAACTTATATCACCGCCCATCTCCCCCCATTCCAGAGGGGACTCTGGGCGGTTTACACCAAGCCAGTAATTAAAACATATAAAAATTTATAGAATAGAATACATAATTTAATTAAATATATAAGATCCAAGAGGCTCTGATGTTAGGCTTTAAAGAACCCTATGGAGCAAGCCAAACCCAAGAGGAGCTATTACTCCCCCCATCCCAAGCGAGGTGGCAGAGCCAGGTCTTCAGTTGTTTCCGGAAGGTCATAAGTGTGGGGGCTAGCCTCACCTCCAGGGGCAGAATATTCCAGAGGGCGGGTGCCACTGCCGAGAAAGCCCGCCTCCTGGACCCCGTCAGGTGGAATTCTCTTATAGACAGGGTCCGAAGCAAGCCCTCTCTGCATAGCCGGGTGGAGCGGGTCGATGCTCTGGGGATGAGGCGGTCCTTTAGGTAACCTGGTCCCATGCCATGTTATGCTTTAGCAGGGCTTCCTGTAATTGGAATGGTGGTAAAGAATGGCAACGGAGATGAAGAGGAAACTGGGAACTAAATCCTATGATGAGAGAATGAAGGAGCTGGGAATGTTCAACAATGAGAAGGGAAGACTGAGTACTTACTTGAAGGGTAACAACTTCTTCTCTATCACCCCAGCCTGCAAGAAATAGCCTACTGTTCCTAAGTTAAAGGAAAACGTTCTCCAGCTGAAGGTTAGGAAAAACATCCTAATGATAAGAGCAATTGCAGGATGTCTTCAGGTAGACATTGGACAATCATCTGTAGGAGGTGCTTTAATTTGGATTCCAGTATGGAGTAGGGGGTTTATTCAACAGACTGAATGGCCCTTTCCAACTCTCTGTGATTCTGTGAAACCACATTGGACAATCATCTGTAGGAGGTGCTTTAATTTGGATTCCAGTATGGAGTAGGGGGTTTATTCAACAGACTGAATGGCCCTTTCCAACTCTCTGTGATTCTGTGAAACCACACTAGAGCTTAGTACAAAGTGTAAACAAAGTCATGGGGGAAGAGTACCTGTGTACCATCACTTAGTCTGCTGCTTCCTGCTCAGTGCACAAAATTTTAGAGCTAAAGCATCCTCAATAGATGGTTGACCTCTTGCTAATATGTCCCATTTACACACACATACACATATATACCGTATGAATTTTGATTATAATAATAAAATCTAATACAAGCTAAATTTAAAGAAAAAAAAGAATAGGGAGGAGTAAAAAATGCAAGGAAAAAGATGTTCTAGATGGTTGTTGCCATCAAAGTGTTTTTGGCGATGGTCAACTGAAATCTAGCCTTCTATAACTTAATGTCTTGGACATTTAGGGCCACAGAGAGCATTGGGTTAGGCTTTCTAATAATTTGAATGAAGCATTCTAGGAATAGTATTTTCCAAGCCGAGCATGTGCCCCAGAGGGATTAGGTTTCAACAGTTTTACTTCAGGTTTGGTACAGGCAGCAGCACACAGCGCATGTGGGCAGTCACACTCATGTCTTGGCAAAGTTCCAAACATATGTGAGCTTGCCTGCAAATGAATCAAAAGCAGTACATAGAAGTGGTGTTGGTCACAGTCCAAGGGTCTAGGTGTTCACGGATAGATCCTCAGCTGGTCCACATTCAGAGTAACAGATTCAGGAGGCAAAAAGTTGAAGGCTTCAGAAGCATGGAGTCAGGAGTAGAACAGTTGTTCCCAATGGATTCTTGCTGGATAACTCTGACTCTTATGGAGAGCATCTATCTGCTGGGTGGGAACCAATCAAAGCCAGGAGAACTGGTTGGGTGGGAAGGCTCACAGGACACTTTTGTTCTGCTCTGAGCAGAGCATGTTGTGCTTGGAGACCGGACGGTTGCCTGGGATTGGGTTTCTTATCACCTAACTATGGATGCAGCTGCCCTGGGTGATTGCTGGTGGAATCAGCCTCAGTTGTTTGACTGCTTGCCACTCCTGAGGCTGACATTCACCCAGTGCATCTGGAGTCGGCTCTGTGGTGTTAGAGTCCTCTGAGTCTAAGGTGGCCATGACAGGGAACAGAAATCAACACTAAGATTTGCCTTTATATTTCTGAAGTATATAGGAAGAAACAGAGGTCCCTGCGGTTATATTGGATGAAAAATCACATAGGACCATTGGTTTTTTTGTTGTTGTTCAGTCGTTTAGTCATGTCCGACTCTTCGTGACCTCATGGACCATAGCACGCCAGGCCTTCCTGTCCTCCACTGTCACCTGGAGTTTATCAAATTCATGTTCATTACATCGGTGGTGCTATCTAACCATCTCATCCTCTGCCGTCCCCTTCTCCTTTTGCCTTCCGTCTTTCCCAGCATCAGGGTCTTTTCCAGTGAGTCCTCTCTTCGCATTAGCTGGCCAAAGTATTTGAGCTTCAGCTTCAGTATCTGTCCTTCCAATGAGCAGTCAGGGTGTTACAATTGCTATTAAAACTGAGCTACTCCATGTAGTGTACAGTTGCTCTTAGGCTACCCTCGAATGTGAGAAGTAAATATTTTATGGAATCCTAGTGACTGGGGTGTGTTTAGGCCATTGAACCCAGATGCCACCTCAATGCAGGAATCCAGATGAAAGCATCCTAGACAGATGGCTCTTCCAGATTTTGCTCGAACATATTCAGAGTAGGAGAGTTACTACACTATATCCCTAGGACATTGGTTTCATTGTCGAATGGCTCTTATCATTAGGATGTTCTTCTTAACATTCCACCAGAATCTTTCTTCCTATAACTGAAGATCATTAATCTATGTCCTGCCTTCTGGCAACATGGAGAACAGACATTGAACATATTTTGTGTAACAATACTTCTGGTACTTGAATAGTATTATGATAGCTGTCTTTTCTCAAGGCTAAATCTACACCGCTTCTTCTAGCACTCCCTGTAAGATTTAGATTCCAGTTCTCTGGTGACCTTTCTTGTCCTTTGTATCTGTTCCAATTTCTAAACTTCTAGTGATGCAGCCTAAAATTCTGTTAGCCTTTTTGTGGACACACGACTCTGCTGACTCATGTTCAATTTGCAAACAATATTTCTTACCAAGTCAACAGGAAAATGCTTCCTTAATGCCAACTTATTTTAAAGAAATACGGCTTAATCATACTGTGTATCATTCACATTGTGATTTTACAGTTAGAAAAAAGGTATTCTTTAAATTACATTTAGCCTGATCGTTCATGTCACATGGTCTATTATACATCATCTCTCTGGTTTTGGCTAGCAGTGAACTAGGACATTAGTTTTCTATGAAGCAGGTAGAACATTTTTAATAAATTCTTTTGTCAGAAGTTGATATTTTTGAACAAATGGCCTCCTTAATGTATTTTTCATCATGAGCAATTTGCACGAGAACATCTCATGACATTAGTCTGTGCTGGCATAAGAATGTCAACTACTGGGGACAGGGAAAATATGACTGCATATGTTAATTATATAATAAATGCTTCCCCAGGGATTGTTTGCCTCATCTGGGGAGAAAGAAGATGCTACCAAAGAACACAGAAGCTTTGCAATAGCAGAACTGGCTGAAGACACATCGCGGCTGTTATACAGTGGTGGAGTTGGGATGACTAGCCTCAGACCATCCTTTCCTCTACCACAACCTTGAGGAAACCCTAATTTCTGGCTCAGCTTCATCATGCAGCATTCAGAGAACATGTTAAACATGTTTTCGGCACTTCTAATAAGACTGTTGCAGGATGCTTTTCCCAGAGTTGCCATTGATGAATATTCAAAACTCTGCTGATAAGAGCTGCAGATGTGCTGTTGCTGATTGTCATGACACTCACTCTGAAACTTAGTACTGAATGAAATTGCTTGCTGAGATGGGCATCTATGCCCATCCTGCAAGGGTCTGGTGCTCCTGTAAATTGATTCACCAATGCAAGCTGCTGAGAAATTTCAGAGAGATTATAGTCCTAAATTCCAGACCCAGAACTGCCCCTTTAAGACTTCACACTCTTCAGCAATGAGAGGAGCCTGAGAAAGATAATCTGATCCAACCACAGTTGAGAGTGAACATTATTTTTGAGACTTGGTCCTGTCTCCTTTCCTCCCTGCTTTCTCTGGGGTTGGGTTCACACAACACTTGACTAGGCTGAAATGGAGTTGGGTGGTTTGTGGTTCAGCATCATTAAACCATTTCTAGGCTGCTTTTCATTAAAAAGATCTCAAAGCAATGTACAATGCTGTAACAGTCAGTTGAAACTATTAAAATATACATTAGAACTCCTTTATAAAACTTCAAAGTAAGCAATAAAATAAACATTAAAACAGTATAGTAAAAACGGCAGTTAAAGAATTGCAGCAGCATTAACCCAGGAATTGGCTTAGTGTGTTGTATAAACCAGGCCATTGCATGACCTCTGGTTTATGGTTTAGAATGCTGTGGGAATCAAATTAGGATGCACGTATCCCACACAGCATTTCTGAAAAATATTACTTGATTTGAGCTTGTTCCTCAGTTTGTTTTCAAGCTTGTTCCAAAGTATGGTGGCCACTTTTGAAACCCTTCATGTCTGTGCCAGGTTCACCCCAAAGGGACTTGAATCTGGGTATCTCCAGTCCTAGCCCCACACTAACCACTGCACCATGCTGGCTCTTAACTGTTGCGTCGTTGCCCAGTTCTCATCCATCTTAGTGTCTCTTGCAAAGAAGGATTTCTCTATACTGTAAGTTGTGTTGTGGGAAGCCTGTCTTAGTCTTCTTAGTCTTGTGTTTCCTTTAGGTTGGACATCTTGTATACATAATAGAAAAACTCTGCTGTTTCAATCAAGAAGGCTGTTCTAAAGAGCTATCCTTTTCTGGAAAATGGCAAGATGATTCTAATTAGCTAGCCTCCCCAAAAGTAACTTCTTAGGTTTTTTTAAAGCTCTTCCTTCCAGTCATATCTAGTGCATTGGTTCCCTGGATGGCAGATGTAATACTAAGCTGCTTAGTCAGGATTTTTTGCTCTTGTACATAGACCTCTTGGCCTTTCAACAGCCCCCAAATTAATTTGATATATTTATTTTTTAAAAAGCTTTCCTAAGTGACCAGCATTTTGCATGATGGCTAACCTGTCTGTGGTCAGGGCTGTTAATTGTCCAAATGCATGCTGGCTTCAAAAGCGGCTGTAGTTCTGCTAAGTGTTCATGTTAATACCCTACCAGGTAACTCTGTTGCAAGCCTTCTCCTCATCAAGATTTGGTTTTATGCGCTAAAAGAAATGCTTTCAATAGAACATTACTGATGCTGCTTGTTTCCCATGCATCTTCCTGCTGGGAGGGCTTTTAATAAAGGCATACATTTTCTCTGCCATAAAATTGGCAAAGGCTCTTTTTCAAGTTCTCCACTGAAGTGATCATCAACTTACCCATTCCTGTGTCACATCTCTCCAGATGTGGCTGAAACGATTCCTTGTAAGCTTTTTGAGTATAAGATGCTGTACATTCTTTCAAGCCTAACTCCTTCCTCACAAAAACCACACTTCACCAATGTTTGACATTTTACAGAAGCTAGTGAACTCGGTTTAATAATGCCCTCTATACTGTAGTGAAGTCCTTTTCATGGATGAGATAAATCTGCTCCCATAGAAATCCAGGGCAAATTTCTTTATCTGTGCCTTAAAGCAGAGATGCTAGTGGATGTCACATCTATCACCTTATTGCAGCAGATCTCCACAGTCCCCTGGCCTTTTTTAGATGTTCTGCTGAACTCTTTTACTGTGGCTTTATGTGTCTTCTGTTGAACATCTCCCACAACCGCAGAAGTCTAACAAGCAGCAGACAAAGGAAAAGGCATTTAGTTCTTGGGGACTTGGCTGCACCCCTATACCAACCAGCAGAGGATGATAAGAAAATTATCTGCCTATCCAAGAGAGGATTCCCCCCTCCATATTCACAGGAAGTGCTATTTTTAAGATGAAAGGGAAACACCATGTTCCTTTGCTGTCTGTGGAAGCTGCTGCCACAAAATACTCTAAGCCAGCCTTTCTCAACCTTTTGACCCTGGAGGAACCCTTGAAATATTTTTCAGGCCTCAGGGAACCCCTGCACATTCAGGCTCAAATGTAGGCCAGAAGTTATAAAATTATTATATATGTGCAGGCCTGTATATATGCATTAACAGTGTTCTTAAAGTAAAAATAAAGAATGAAACTTCCTCTTCAGTGTGAAATTGCCTCAATTTGAAATATTTTTAAAGTAAACCGTGATCTCCCAGAGAACCCCTCGTGACCTCTCGCAGAACCCTAGGGTTCCACGGAACCCTGGTTGAGGAACCCTGCTCTAAGACATTTGTTTAATATTTGATAAAGCTGGGATGAGAACAAGCTCAGAATTACTTCTAGGTATCACAGTTTTGCGTAAGATCACAAGTAATATCAGTAACAATGTGGGGGAGGGAAAAGATACTGTTTCTTTTGCATCACTGCTTTTCCACTGTATCTTGTCTTACTGTTGGTTGGCTTCAGAATTTTCCAAAATGACCTCCACATTTTCAGGACTGGAAAGAAATGAATAGCCAATTGTGCCCACAATATAATAGCAACATTTCCCCCCTATTTAATGTAACATTTGTGGACAGCAACTAACTTTTTTAAAATGGTGAGATTTCCCAGAAAATGAGGGAGATAACTGAAGTTTACCTGATTAGGTGTCCCCAAGAATCATTAATTTGGGGATAAAAGAATCATCCCAGTGTACTGAATCCCATTAGCACAAGCTCAAGAGAAGTCTCCTTTACAGCCTGAGAAACTAGGGAGGGTCCCTTCTGAGCCTCTTGCCCTACCCACTATCCAGCTGTGGGTTATGCTGTTTCTTATCTGACCGTTCCCTAGGCAGCATCTCTTCACCTGTCTCCCAAGGTCTTTCCCACATACCATTATAACTGCCTATGTCCTCTGAAAGCTTTGAATGCAGCCCATAAAGACCTTTAAAACTTGTTGCCAAATTGTAATTTTTAATGTGATAGAAGAAGGGAAAAAAAATTAAATACATGACTGGAGGCTGATCCTATTAACTCTATTTAATTTTAATTACACAGAAATGTAAATGAAGTTGAATCAAATTTAGCTTACAGCCTATTCCCACCTCTGAAAGCTTTAGTGTGAAGCCCCCTACCAAGAGCAGACTTCAGCCTAAAAAAAAAAATGTTTCCTCGGAATGTAGAGTCTCTTCAGGAAGATGTGGATTCCATGGACTGGATGGGATGAATTTGGACCTGCAGGTTGCGACACCTTAGGGGAGGAGTTGGATTAAATGTCTTCAGGTACCTTCCCAGGATCTAGTTCTCTTTAAAAAAAGAAGACGACAACTCCCAACAATTTGCTAATTAGCAAATGGCATTTTCAGCCAGAAATGAAATACTCACTGCCCTTTGCAATGCCAGTCTGCCAACCAACCCACACCCATGGAGTGAGACTGTGTCTTCTCCACGAATTTGTTGTTTCCCTCTTATTAAAGTAATTTCCGTTAATTAAGAGGTCCTAATGGATTTCAGGTGAGAGGCTGCAAAACAGCTCCCTTCTGTCCGTCCTTCCTGCTGATGCTGCCTTGAAGAAAAGTGCCTGTGTGTGTTTTGCCTTCGGCAGACAGTTCCTACCCTCTAGGCTTCTCAGTCTTATGTACTTCATTAAACTGAGGCCCAAAAACGTTCCCCCTCACCGATAAATAAAAGGTAGCCATTGGCCACCTGTTGCCAGTAATTGCTTGGCTGAGCCAGACCTGATTAACCGGAGGGGTCTGCAGTCAGCGGGCACACTGCTCTGTGTGTCTCTTCCAGCAAATTCAAACAAAAGAATTTCTATTTATTGCCGTGCCAGCAGATCGGGGAGTTTTGTATTAAAAATGTATGTAACTCAAGATGCAAATGAAGGGCTGCCCAGAGGCTCTTAGCAAGCTTCTAACTTGGTATTCTGAATTTCCAACTGCATTGACCTTTGACTTCCAACAAGTGGAGAGTGTTGCACCCTCTCCCCCCCCCTTTTTTTTTTACAGGAACCTGTCTTGAAAAGATCCATTTTTTTCCTTAAAAAAGTTGTGGAATGGGATTTCGGAAAGGTAGATAGGATGTCAATGCTGACCAAAGGCATTCCTGTGATGTGTGGTTTCCAAGAAAAGAAGGGGAAAAATGACTTTATACATGAGCTTCAGGGTCCTGCATTTAAACTATATGTAGGTGGGGTGACATGATGAGGCAACGAATGGTCCCTGAGGCTCATCTGTCACTCGGAGATTAATGTAGCCAGACTGCTGATATACAATAGAAATTGGCCTCCATTGTCCAGCCTTCTCCCTGATTGTACCAATAGTAAAATGATCCTGACCCAGCCAGTGAGTAAGCACTGCAAAGATTTATTGAGTAGGACACAAAGAACATATTGGAACAATATGGAAGGGACTTTTTCCCTTGCATTTCTGCCTATTAATAATGCTACTCACCCCAGCATTCCCTGCGTCTTTCATAAAGCCCGTTTGTGTTCTTTTCCAGAGGCCCCCCCCCCAAGTGTGTACACTGATGGATGAACTTAGATAGACAATGCTCTAAATCAGGATTTTTTAAAAAAAAACAAAGAGGGGAGAGGGACTAAAATATATCACTTAAAAAAAAAGGAAACAACAATGCTTTGGGGATCTGTATGTAATCTTGAAATGAACTGCCCCCACTCCTCTGTGAATTATTATTTTGACAGTGTGTATTTGCTGAATGTGCAAATATCAGTATATATTTGGCATGTCTTTTATCTTCATCCAGGGCATTTGACATTGAGCATTTGCACTCTAGGTTTTAGCACATGAATCATGTCTGACACTAGTTATCAACCTTTGGTAATATATAATAAATGACATGCACTGGTAGTTAGTATTTGGCAGTTTCTGACATGCAGCAGCGAATGCTGAACAATTAGCAGTCAATGTTCAGCAGCATGGGTTCTAATATTTGACGATCCTTATTAGACAGTCTCTGTGCAACACAATTTAGTGACTCTACTGATGCCATTTATTTAGTTAACCCCGAGAAGTTCATTGCAGTGTGAGAGTTTGAAATTAGGTGGCTGAAGATTGAGCTCATCCCTCAAAGTCCAAACCTTAAAAATATCCTGACTTTTGAACACCTGCAAAATTCTACTGTAGCTTTAGAAGGCCCCAACAACTGCATGTCGCAGGTGACTTGAACTACTTCAGTGTAGAGAACTAAACCTTTGGTCCCTGATTTATTTTGCCTGTGGGTTGGATTGAAATAGGTCAATGTATGGAAAGTGTTGATGGTGACCCGTGTTCCCTACTTAAACCATTATAAAGGTGTTTCCTGGTGGATCAGAGTTTAGAAACTAAAGAATGATGACTAACAGATCAGGGAACAAGAATTATACTTTAAGTCTGTTGATAGTGCCTGATGAGGAAGAATATTATCTCACTATTCAGGGAAAGGATCTGCCAGTGTTTGGAGTCTATAAGATGAACATGTGGAAATAAACGAAATTACAAAAATCATGGAAGATTTTTTTTTCTTCCCTTCCCTTTTCCTTCCTGTTTCTTTCCATTTTTTCCTCCTCCTCCTCCTCCTCCTCTTTATAGGCTGTCCTACTTCAAAATATGGCTGACAATTTGTTAAAACAATGTATACAGATGAGTGCCTTGGACTGCAAGAAGATCAAACCAGTCCACACTCCAGGAAATAAAGCCAGACTGCTCACTTGAGGGAATGATATTAAAGGCAAAACTGAAGTACTTTGGCTACATAATGAGAAGACAGGATACCCTGGAGAAGATGCTGATGCTAGGGAAAGTGGAAGGCAAAAGGAAGAGGGGCCGACCAAGGGCAAGATGGATGGATGATATTCTGGAGGTGAGGGACTCGACCGTGGGGGAACTGGGGATGGTGACGGCCGACAGGAAGCTCTGGCGTGGGCTGGTCCATGAAGTCACGAAGAGTCGGAAGCGACTGAATGAATAAACAAACAAAAAGACAGGAACATGTCTAAAAATATTATTTCTAGAGCAGATGAGAACTATTTAAGTGGAGTAAAACAATACAAAAATACAGGAGCAGGCAGCAGAGTAATACATTATTAAAAAAAGAAAATAGTGGTGGCAGTTTAAAAGCTAGACACGGTTAAATTCCAAACAAAAACATTTGTCCAAAGCAGTTTGGAATAATAAGTCTTCAGTGTAGAGGTTAACCACTCCTTGGATATTTTACTGGCTTTTCCATTGCCCTTGATTCTGTCCCCTGCTACGTTTTTATTTCTATTGGACTGGTAACTTGGAAGGAAAAGTTGGCAACCCCTTGGAATGGTGGTGGTATTGGTGCTGACTCCTAAACTAAATCAAAACTTAAAAAATGGGCTTGATGGGATGTCAAAATGTTGGTTCTTACTTTGGATTTGTATGACAAAGAACCATAAATAGAGTGTGCCAGAACCATCAACTGAGGCAGTTTCTGTAATGAGGTGCTGGAAACATCTGTGTTCTCTCTCAGCTAGGGTAATTCAATCTGGAACCCACAGCTTACCTTTTAAAGATGCTTTGGAACTTTCATTGCAAAGGAATAGCTTTGTATATTCCTCCTTTTTATTGCTGGGTTTCTCACTGAGGAACTCAAATCTTTAGACATGCATCTCCCTAAAGGAATCAGATACTACCCCAAAGAGGATTGCCGTGTAAACAAAAGCTGATACAGGACCCAGACCAGCCTTTCTCAAGGTTTTGACCCTGGAGGAACCCTTGAAATACTTTCCAGGCCTCGGGGAACCTCTGAACATTCAGGCTCGAATATAGGCCAGAAGTTACAAAATTATTACATTTGTTTCATGGGTAGGCCAGTCTATATGCATTAACAGTGTTCTTAAACTTAAAGAATGAAATGTCTGTAGCTTGAATCATGTCAACTGGATTTCTATTTTCTCAGTGGAAACGTTTCGCTCCTTATCCAAGGAGCTTGGATAAGGAGCGAAACGTTTCCACTGAGAAAATAGAAATCCAGTTGACATGATTCAAGCTACAGACAATTCCACCTGGATGACTGAGAACCTTCATAGACTTAAAGAATGAAAAAGTAAAGGTAAAGGTTCCCCCCGCACATTTGTGCAGTCATGTCTGACTCTAGGGGCCGGTGCTCATCTCCGTTTGTTAGCCGAAGAGCCAGCGTTGTCCGAAGACGCTTCCGTGGTCATGTGGCCGGCATGACGCATGCGGAACGCTGTTACCTTCCCACCGAAGTGGTACCTATTCATCTACTTGCATTTGCATGCTTTCGAATTGCTAGGTTGGCAAGAGCTGGGGCGAGTACGAGAGCTCACTCCGTCACACGGGGCTAGGGATTCGAACCTCCGAACTCGTGATCTTCCGATCGACAAGCCTGGCGTCTTACCCGCTGAGCCACCGGGCCCCCTATGAATGAAACTTACCTCTTTAATGCGAAGTTGCCCAAATTTGAAATAATTTTTTAAATAAATTGTGATCTCCCAGGGAACCCCTAATGATGTCTCACAGAACCCTAGGGTTGCACGGAACCCTGGTTGAGAAACCCTGACCCAGGCAGTAAACTGTTGCTGCAAAGCAATGCCTGTGATAGTGCTGCTTTCCACGGTCCTGAGTCCTGTGTGTGTGTGTGTTTTTGTGTGTCTATGGAGCTATCCAGAGTTCTGAACTTCTGTTTCTCTCATTGCATGCTCAGCCATTCCATATAATCAGTATGGAACAGGGGTTACTTTATTCTCATGGAATTAAAACTGAGTCTAGCAGAGACTCTTATAGACAAGAGGTGGGGGCTGACCAGCGAATAACAGAAGGCAAACAATGGACTCTCCAAAAATGTGGAGAATTGCTGGAGTTTATTCTCCCCAGTCCCTTGAGTATTCAGGGACAGGGGTTGGAAACCAAAGCAGACTCTTTGGAACCTCAGCAACCTAAACCAAGAACTCAAAGTAACGTTCAAAATAAAATGCCTAACCAAGGAAGATAAACCGATCTTACTGAGACTTGCTGCAAGAGCAGGAAAACAAGGCTTGTTTGAGGCTTGTTTTCCTCCTCTCACACCAAGTCTCAGTAAGATTTCCAATCTCAGCTATGGGGATATAAGCAACTCCTTACTTGTGTAGTCTCTGACCCCCTTTCTTTCTCCTGAGGAAGACTTTCCAGCTTGTGGAACCAGCTCTCTTCTCTGCCTGGACTATGAGTTGCATCAAGGCCAGGCAGCATTGAAGGGTGGAGGAGTTTTTGTTTACACAGGCCTGATAAGGGTAATCCAGCAGGCTCTTTCTCTGCAGGTTTCTTTTTGTTGTCCTCTGGTGTTTGGCATCTCTTTCAACCTCCTTTTCCAACTCCCACCTGTGATCCTTCATCAGAGCAGCCTTAATGTTCAGCAAGCGGCACAGCCTGCAGACACTTATACTCTGCTGCTGTGGCTTACTCCAAAGAGGCTGGTGTTTCCCCTTCACCACCCTGAATTGTCTATGAATTTATTCTATGTCTCAGAACTGAATAGCTTTTGCATTTCTTTCAGATAGAATTCCATTCCTCATGTTTCTTGCAGATGTGTTCTTTCAGTAAGCTAATTTCAAATGAGATTAGTCATTCTGACATTGCTAAATGGCAAGGAATTGCAAATCCTTGTTGTTTATTGAAAATCTTCAGTAGACCCCACTTTATTTTCTACCCACCTGGGTTTGGGGCTTGCTCCAGAGACTGATCACCCCAAAATGAGATTGGTCTTTCAAGGGGATCTTTGGACATTCAGAATGAATGATTATCTTTGCTACTGAGGGGCCACAGTTGTTGAAAGGAATTGGAGTACTAGTAAAGACAGCAGGCTGAATGAGCCTTGATTCTCCTCAGAAGAAATTGAATAATGGAGGTAGACCAGCACTAGAATATCTATTCTGCATGTAGAAGGTCAATGTTTTTGAAGTCGTGGAGAACTGCAGTCTGTGTTGATACTGGAGTAGAGTAAAAAAAAACTGGGTTGGCAACTCTCTTTATTCCTATATACCCTTGCTAGGTATTCTTACAATTGAACCCTTACACCTGGTTCAAATATGAATAAGCCTATTATCTTTGTAATCCCAAATACTTCCTGCCCTGCTCTAGTTCCATTGGGAGGCAGTTAGATATGAATAATACTCCTTATGTGCAAGACATAGAAACTCAAATTTCAGTGAGTTTCTATGACTTGCTTGTAAAGGTTGTATGGCTTCTAACTATGTGGTCAATGGAAGACATACATTTGGACTTGGTGAAGATGGTGGTTAGTTATTTCCCAGTCTTAGATAAAGAAAGGAAGCAAAGTGAGCTAGAGGCACATTGGATATAAAAAAGGAGGTGGTATTTGTGTCCTTCCAGTTATAGAAATTTCTAATTCTGCTGACAAAATTAGACTTGAGTTTCAGCAGTCACTGTTTATGCTCAGAATAAAATAGGTTTCTTGTTGCTATAAGAAGGCACTGGAAAAGTCTATAAATTCTGGCAGTGAGTTATGGGATTAGTGATACTGATAATTGTTAAGCAGTTCCAGACACCCAGAATGTGAGTCACACTTACATTTATATGCCAGAGTGTGGTGTGAACATAATATGCAATATCCCAGTCCACCAGTCCACCATAGTGTTTGGAGACAGAAGCAAGTTAGATACTGAGAACAAGGTGTGGACATTTTCTATTTTTACTTCTGGACTGAAGATACAGATATTCTTGTAAGTATCATGGGCCTGCCTGGGCATTTGCTTTGAAACCTTTGAACATCTATACAATCTCTACATTTCCATGGGTTGTCTTCAAAGCATTATTGCTAAATGGCATGTTTTCTGGTCTTCTTTTCTTGCTTTAGTTGGTTTGTTTGTGGTTGTTTTGTAGTACTTCTTGTTTTATTAAGTTCTGAGTTATAAACCACCCAGGGGAACATAGAGTTGAAAGTCTGGGTTAACCTCCCCCCTTGGCGGAAAAAAACCTTTAAATAAACAGCCACAGGAAATGGTGAGACTTGGTTGCTGCCAAGTGGCCTCAGGCAAGTGGCTGTCCATCATCCTGTCTATCCTAAAAGCTTTCTGAAGGAGTTCTAAAGCACTTTCTGTAGAAATGAGATAAATAGCTATGTTGGCTTCCTTATCCTTCCCTTTTCTTTGCTTAGCATCACGGATCTGTTTTTAGGTCTCATAAGTCAGCAACTCTAGGACAAAAGAAGAAAAACAAATTACCACAGAATGCCCCTCTTTTACCTTTCACGATTTCAAATTAACCCTTTTTAAATATAGAGTTGTTTTATTACAGTTCTATTAGGGGCAAATGAAGAAGCTTTCCATTTGTCTTCAGATACATGATGAAGCTGAAACTTAAGTGTTTGGGGATCTGGGAGGGGTAAAATGTTTGCTAATATAAATAATAGATTGTTGGAAGCTGCACCAATTTTTGTGGTTCAACTGTGGAGGAAGTAAGTGTGTGTGCCGGTTTATATATTTTAAATACAGCTGCAACAAGGTTCTTGAGGAGGCTCAGAATGAGATCTTGGTGAACACTGGCTTTTATTATGCTCTTTAAAGTTCATCTTTATTTTCAATACTTTCAAATATTATTTAGGATGACTGAAATGACATGATAGTTCCCCGTTGGGGGAGATGGGCGGTCATATAAATTGAATAAATAATAATAATAATAATGATGTACTATATGCATGTGGTTGTCTCAGAGCAGATGTCCAGAAAGAATTTACAAAAGCCTTCTGCCAACTTATGGGATCTCAGACAACTTTGAAGAAGACTTTCAAAAGCCAGGCTTGAACAGAAAAGATATAAAATGTTTGGAAGAACGGGGGCCACCAGAGAGAAGTCCATGCTGAGCTTACCTTTTTAAGAATAAGATCTATCTTAGAGAAAAGTCTCAGAGCTTAGCAAGCACATAGACAGGCTGCTATGTAGCAAAGTGAAGAGCAACTAATCATGACTGGGGCTGAGAGCATGTCCTTCAGTATTTGACTGCAGGAAATAGAGATGCTATCAAAATGTTTTTAGTCTATGGCACTGTTTTCCAAACTTGGCTAATTAACATTTATTATCGGAGAAAATACAAACAAGGCAACCGAAGACATCAGTAACCCAGAGGTCAATCGTACCCTGCCCGATTACCCTCCGAGGCGATAACTCGCTAAAGAACAGTCTTTCCAGGGCAGTCTCCATAAAGGCAGCTTGTCACCTCATCCTCGGCCCTCTATAGACCATCAGGCCCCAGTTCGGGTACCACGAGTATACAGATCATAACATTTTAAAGACCCTTGAATAGTCAACAGGCACAAATCCATCGTATCTCGGTGACACAGGCCCAAGGCACGGAGTCCGCCTCCCGAGGAAGCAAAGCACAAGCCATGGTTAGATATCATCACCGGTAGATGTTTAAGACTAACAGGAAGTGAAAACCAATTTAAGATATCACGAGTGTGAGCAGATGACCCATATGTTGTTACTTTCAGGTCCCATGTTTCATGGAAGCTAGTACCAGCAACTATTGATACATCCAGTATCCAAAGCTGATTAAGCTTAGATACAATAAGGTCAGGCTTAACAAAAGAGGAACCCGAACGAATAATAGGCTCCACCCATGTCTTCGCCCCCTCCTTGCGCACCAGCTGTTCTAACCGCTGCAGAACCCTGTTATGCCTCACACATCTGGCATCGTGTGTTATCTCACAGGCCTGCAGGATATGATGAAGTGTTTCAGAGGCCCCACAGGGACCCTTACATTTCCTGTCGATAACCTGCCGATTCAAACCCCGGGCACTCCTAGCTGTAGTTGGTAACACTCCACCCCTCAACTGAATCCCCCATAGAAACAAATGAGGGAAAACCCTAGAGGATTCCCTAAGCCAGCGATGACTGGCTGGGTCTACATCGGGGATAGAGAGATCACCACCACCCACAGATTGGGACAAAACCCTCTGCCACTCAGCCTGCAATTCCTTCTTAGTAGTAACTAAAGTGTTGTTCAATTTACATGGGCGATTCACAATGTTACAAGTAACCTGGAATGCCTCTTGCCCTTTAATGATCTCTGACAAAGTACTGGTTTGCACAGCCAATTTCGTAAACCGAGCTTTCTGTAGTAACGGGATAGAGGTAGAAAAACAAGGAATCCCAATGCCCCCCTCTTTAATGGAGGCATAAAAGAAGCCAAGGGCAGTATCCTTAGGAAGCTGGAACCATAACCGAACTGCCAAATGCACTCGTTGGTCCAACCTTCTTAGAGTATTTCTATGGGCTGTCCCTGAAACTAGCTCATGTGTAAACCTGGGGACCAAGTAGATTGTAAGTATCCTCAGCCTTTGGTAAGGTTTTAATGGTGCTCTAGTTATCTCACTGAGCATAAATTCTAACTTACCAGTATGTTAAATTTTAGTACAGCCCTACCAATCAAATTGAAGACCCAAATACCGAACAGACTCTGTCAAACCCAAGGGCCCGATAGAAGTCCCCAGATAAACATAACAGGTTGGAGACAAAGCTACTACCTTCCTTTTCCCATCCTTAACTATTGTTAGCCCCCTAGATTTTTTTGGGTTCAGGGCCATTCCCGCTGCACTCAGCGCTTCACTGAAAGCATCCAGCTTCTCCTGTAAGCGCTTGGGATGTTCCGCTAACGACACCAAGTCATCAGCATAAGCCATCGCTCCCAGATGTAGGCCACCAAAATTGTAGCCCACGTCTGGGAACGATTTACGCAAAATGTCATCTATCACTAAAATGAATAACAAAGGAGACAACATCACCCTGCCTGACGCCCCTACCACATTTCACAGAGGCGTCACTTAACTGGACTGTTGAACTCTCATAAAGATTTTGACTATACAGTAATTCACTAACGGAGGAGGGAAGCCAGCAGATCTTATCACACGAGCTAAGGTAACATGAGAAACTGTATCGAAAGCCTTGGAAATATCCAGGAACAGCATCGCACACGGAGATCTCGTATGGTGAATTCTCCTTAATACAGAATGCAGAAGGGTGGTAGCCTCAAGACAGCCGTCCTTCAGTAGAAAGGCAAACTGAAAGGATGACAGTTGTAAATGATCATGAAGCCGCTGAGCTAGAATTTTATGTAGTGCATGCCGAAGAACGGAAGCAATCAAGATCAGTCTGAAATCCTCCGGAAATAATGGAGTTGCCACTTCAAGGAAGAAACGCAATCCGGGAGCGAGCCAGATGTTTCGGAGGATCTTCCACAACCAGCAAAAGATTGAAATATGCTGCTAAGGAGGGCTGATGCCAGTAAAGGAGATTAGATGTGTGGACTTCAACTCCCAGAATTCCCCAGCCACCATGGGTCAAAGATGTGAAGCAAAGAAACCACATACCTGAGAATAAAAACTTTTAATGCAGTAAGGAGCATCTTAACCAAAGCCACAGTGATCATCCAGAAATGAGGAGTGGTTCCTATCTAGGCAAGAAAGCAAAGTCCAAGGGACACAATACTGAAGTCCAGAAGATCATTTCAGGCATTGTTCCTATAACAGGCTCAGCTAGATGTTATGTCCTACAGCAGTGTTTTTCAAACTTGGCAACTTTAAGATGTGTGGTCTTCAACTCGCAGTATTCCTCAGCCAGCACACCAAGTTTGAAAAACACTGGTAAGGTATGGTTCACCAGCTCAGGCATCCTCCCTACTTACTCTTTTAGCACTTAGGATTTGCTTGTTTGATTGCTGTGAATGACAGCTTAGGTCTGTGACTGCAAATGTAACTGTTTCTTAATTATGGCAGATATCCCCAGAATGAGCAACTGATCTGCAAGAGCAGGGCTAATTGGTGTATGAAGACTCCCTTGACAAAATGCTTTCTAGCAGGCCTCTTAAGTCAGTGAATTTATCTGCATCTGGCTACAGCTGCCATTACAATAATAATATCCTAAATATAAAATCAAATAAATGAACAGGCTGGCAACCTGGGAAAATCAAATCCAAGCAGCTGAAGTTATGAAATAAAATGTCATGGACGATGCTGATGATGAAAGTAATTTTGAAAACTGGTGGCTGAGTTTGTTTCTTTTTATTGTGGAGTCCTTGGTGCTCTCTGAGCCTTGTTGTTTTCTTGCAGACGTTTCATTGCCAGACTAGGCAACATCTTCAGTGTGAAAAGGGAGTGGGACTTGCTCTCTGTTTATATACCATGGCTTGTCCTGCTTGTGTTGGTGGAGGTGTTGTTCTCCCCTTAGGAGTTCCTTGATTGGGCTGTTGTTTGCTGCTTGGTTGATTGACTGAGTTAATAGTTCCTTGATTAGGGTCTATTGTGCTGTTTGATTGTTCCTCTGCTGCTAATCCTGGTGTTAATCTTTGCATATCTGGGCGCGGTGGCTCAGCGGGTTAAACCGCTGAGCCGGTAGTCTGCCGACCATAACGTCGGCAGTTCGAATCCGCGTGGCGGGGTGAGCGCCCGTCACTAGCCCCAGCTCCAGCCCACCCAGCTGATCGAAAGCCCGGCAAGTAGATGAATGGGGACCACTCACGTGGGCCAATTTGCTGGCGTCCTTTTCGGAGGGTCGCCCTCGGACCGAGAAGAAGCTGGTTCCCGTGGATGGCGATGGAGGACGGCAGAGGACGGCGGAGCCCGAAAAAAAAAAAAAAAAAAAAAAAAAAACATCAACTTCCTGGACGTCAGCAGCCGGCTCTGAAGCAAAGGTTTCTGGGACATGTAGTCCGACCTGCGATTGAAGAGCCGGTTCCCTCACCCCTTCCCTAACCGCGCGGGTAATTTAGAATCTGATTGTATAAATATATGTATGATGATTGTAAGCCGCCTAGAGCCCTCCGCTTAGGGAGGGGATAGGCGGGGTATAAATAAGATAAAATAAAATAAATAAATAAATAAATAAATAATGATTGCTGGCCAGGAGGTGTTCTGGTCTTTTGGCTTTTCTATTGTTGTTATGAATGGTATATAAATGCTGTTTCTATGTGTCTGTTGATGGCTGCTTTGTCTGAGTGCCAAGCTTCCAGGAATTCTCTAGCATTTTCGGATTTGTCTTGGTTTAAGATGCTCACAGTTTTCCAGTTGGAGGTATGGTTGAGTCTGTCCATGTGTTGTCAGATTAAGGAGTTTTCATCGTGTCTTCTGACTGCTAGTTAGTGTTTGTGGATGCGCTTTGCTAGTTTTCTGCCCATCTGTCCTACCCAGTGGCTGTTACAGTCCTTACACTGTATGTTGTAGATAACTCCTGTTTTTTCTTCTTGGGCTACTGGGTCTTTTGGATTACTTAAGATGTTCTGAAGGGTTTTGGTATTTTTATTCCCTGACTCCTTATCCACTGCTACTTTAGTATCATGCCTGTTAGGCTGTGAAGCTGATGATGGTAGGGTATTTTTTTTTTTTGATCTGTGAGCTGCTCTGGGAATCCTTTTGGCTGAAGCATGGAATGAAAAAACAGATAATGCATTTTTTAAAAAAGTAATTAAGATGCAGAAGCCTTGCCTGAAACCAAGTGTTTTCCCCACCCCCCTCAGACTCAATGGGAATCATACTTTGTACATGTTGAAGCAATCTTTTCCAAAACTGGCCTGAAGAAACCATGGACCATCCTTTCTTTGGGTGGCTGCTGTTTTCTGTCTGGGGCTTGAGTGGAAATGTAAGGAAGGGGGGAGGGGAGTTGCACTCTGGAGTGACATCCAGTGATTTAGCCATTAAATTTAATGCTCATCTTTCTCTACCGTCTTCTGAAGCTTCTGGGCTAAGCTGTGCAAATAGCTTAGCCGGTAGTTTTAAAGGTCACCATGTAAGGAAGAGAGGCAGGGAATAGCACAGCATTCAGGCAAATGTCCTTAATAATCAAAGCCTGCTTAAAGAAGGAGCAAGTCCGGAGTTCTTCTAATGTTTTTTCCCCTCCCCTTTCTCTTTAAGCATCTCTGTGCAAGTGTTTGGATTTCTGGTGGCTTCAATACGTGAGATGACCCCTTCACCCCTCCCTTGCTCATAAGTGAGTTTCTTGAAGGCTGAAATAGATGCCTCCTCTTATTTCATTTTACGGGTGCATCCTTCACCCTTTGGTGGCTGAGACTGGAATGAGCCAGCTCAGCACCCTGAATTGAGGGTGCTTCACTTTTTCTCTAGAGCTGTTCTATTTTGTAAAGTTCCCTCTGTGTCCAGGTCTTCCAGAAGCCAAACACTTGGTGCTGGAAAAAGCTGAAAGCCTGATGGTATCATATAATGGGCTAAGAAAAAGAAGTAACAATAATAGCAACAACAACAATAGTAACATCAGTATATTGTTAATGCGATCATTTTTCAAACATAGCACTATCGAACAGACAGTAGCTTGATGTGTGTTGCAAACTTCTTCTCTTAGGAAAAAAGAAATCAGTGCCAAGGTATAAGTTAGTGAATAGCCAGTTTGGTGGTAGTAAAATCTCAGAATTATTGGTCACAAGTCAAATATGAGGCAATAGTGTGGCATGGCCATTTTAGTCTACCTCAATAGAAGTATAGTTTCCAAATTAGGGGAAGAAATAGTCCACTATCTGCTGGTTGGTTAGACCCCATCTTGAGAATGCTGGAAATGGAATGATTGCCCTAAGTTACAGGAAAGCAAATTCTGGTTGAATATTTGGAAGCTTTCTAATGGTAATGGAATTCACCAGAGGGACTAATATCCACCTCCCCTTCATTAATGTCTTCAACGAGAAGATGGGAAAGTATCTGTCAGGAATGCTTTAATTTAATTTGGATTCCTGTACTGAGCAGAATGTTGGATTAGATGCCTAAACAGCCCTTTTCAGTTCTCTAGTCCTATGTTCAAACCTCATCCAACAAAAAGATTGTCCCTCTCTCAATCCAGAACATGGAGCCTTCAGCCCCATAAACAGCTGTCCATCATCTTCCTGGATTTTTATTTTCAGATCCTGGATTATTTCTGCCTATTCGGGTTGGCCATTGAGTCCCTTCTGAGAGGTTATAAAAAGATTTCCCGTTTCAGCTGAGAATTGGTCTGGTGGTAAGACCAATTGGAAGCTTCTTTCTAATGCTGACCCTGTTCTACAAGAGGACTGGGGTAGAAGGGTGCTGAGGTGCTGGGCTGGACAGTATCCCTCCTGGGTACAAATAGGGGATTGTAGTTTGAAAATTCATCATGTTTAAAAAGTTTACGTATAGACAACATGTATGATAGGCAGATGTCAGCATACTTTGAACTTCAGGGTTCACGGACTTCCTTCCTTCCTTCCTTCCTTCCTTCCTTCCTTCCTTCCTTCCTTCCTTCCTCCCTCCCTCCCTCCCTCCCTCCCTCCCTCCCTCCCTTCCTTCCCGCCTGCCCTCCCGCCTGCCCTCCCGCCTGCCCTCCCGCCTGCCCTCCCGCCTTCCCTCCCTCCCTCCCTCCCTCCCTCCCTCCCTCCTTCCTTCCTTCCTTCCCTCCCTCCCTCCCTCCCTCCCTCCCTCCCTGCTGCATTCCAAATACAACTACCAGTGGTTTACACATGAACAATAAAATGTCAGCAACTAATTGACACAGACAATTAAATAAGTCCAATAACAATACCCACTGGTTCCCAATTCTAGTGGCAGCAATTATATCTCAAATGCATTGGGGAAAGATAGGAAGGCATGTACCACCTACCTGCCTTTCCTAGGTAAAGTCTTAAAGGGCTGTGCCCACTCAGTGGGCATTGAATGCTAATTGACTCTTGGAGAAAAAAACTAAGTGGGAGGAAGAATAGAATGGAGCTTCATTAACAGGAGCACACAACATACCAACTTTTTGTTACAGTCCCCAGCCATTATGCTACTACTACTATTACTGCTGCTTGTTAAGACAAATAAATTATGCACAGACTGCTTATTCTGAATAATAAAGCTAGCAGCTAGCTAAACAAACACTATGATAGCCAAAGGGTGTGTGATGGCAATGTAACTGGTCAGATCCTGATAAATGGGATCAGGCTACCCTGTTTCAGTGGTGGAGACCCAGTTATGTTTGCCTCCCGCAGTGCTATAGTTTGCACCATGCCACTACAGCAGAAGACATAGCTTTGGAAAAGAACCCAGTCCATCTGCTCATCTTTCCTGTTCAAAGGATCCCTAATTATAGGCACAAGCTACAGTTATGTCATGCATGTCATGATGTTGCGCAAACAATGCAAACTACTATAATTCATGCCATTCCTGTGAGCACCAGAACCAGGTGTAGTGGTTAAGGGATTGGACTGGCAGTGGAGAAACCCAGGTTCAAGCCCAGCCTTAGCTGTACAAGCTCTCTGGGTGATTTTGGTCCAGCCACTCTCTCAGCCCGACTTCATAGGGTGGTTGTGTTGGGAAAAATGGGAAGAAGGAACCCTATATTTGCTGCCTTGAGCTCCCAAACAAAAGGAAGAATATACATTTGTGGGGTGTCATGATGCATATAACATCACTTGCCTACTCGGCAGGTGCCCATGTTCATAATAAAAGTTCTCTGTGTGTATTACACGCTGAATTTTGAGTGTAACTTTTCTGCCTCTCTTGCGATCAGCTCAGTTCCTTGCTAAGGGGTCCAGTTAATTTCTGCCCTGTTGCAGAAGAAAGGCCCCTTCTGCAACCCGGTGCCCTCCAGCATGGACAGGAGTTGTAAGAGTTGAAGTCTTTGTGTGGCATCTCCATCTCCATCTCTCTAAATAGGGGATCAGAAGTAAAGGACAAAGTTAGCATGAGATGGTTAGATAGCATCACCGATGTAATGAACATGAATTTGAGTAAACTCCGGGTGACAGTGGAGGACAGGAAGGCCTGGTGTGCTATGGTCCATGAGGTCACGAAGAGTCGGACACGACTAAACGACTGAACAACAAAAACAAAACTTTTCAGAGGCTTTTCAACGAAAACCTTAAATGCTCTCCTCTCTCCTCCCTGCCAGCCATTTGTTTCAAGCCATTTACAACAAGGTAATAAAAAATACCCAGGAATATTAATTTGGCAGAGAGTTAAGTTTTGGCTTTTGGCGGCTGCTCAGGAAACTCCACCGCATTTCTGACCAACTTTACTATTCCCATGCCCTGGGTTGTGTCTTGGCTGTCTTCCAGCCAGTGCTTTCCTCCAGCATTCATTCTCATGTTCCACTTAGAGAAGTGTGGCTGAGCTATTCAGATCCAAAGGGACTGCAGTACCATTTTGGCTGTATCCTGCATTCATCATCACATACCTATTTTGTAGTTAAACTATTTGTTAACTGTTAAGGGCTTTCAGGTATTATTGAGTATCCAGCCTGGCAGGAAAAGATATATCAGGCACTGCATTTATTACAGTTCATCCTGTTGCTACAGCTGAAGGTCTTTCACTGTTCACCACTTACCTGGCTTTGGAATCTAGAGTTAGCTGGTCTTGATGAATGTCATGCATGGGCAAGTACCTTCCTGTATTCATTTATTCAGCAATTTGTTTCATTCAATGGAAGTTTGGTTGGACAGAGAAATAGTGCCTAAAGTCACACAGTGAACTTCCATGGCTAAGGGTGGATTTAAACCTGGAGTCCCAGGTCGCCTCCCAGCACCTAAAATCATAGGGTTGGAAGGTCCTTTGGAGGTCATAGTCCAATCCCCAGCCTAGGGCAGAAATCCTCCTACCAATCCAGACAAATGGCTGTCCAACCTTTTCTTGAAAACCTCCAGTGATGGAGTACCCATGACTCCAAGAGGCAGGCTGTTCCATTTAATAGCTCTCACAGTCAGGAAATTCTTCCTTTTCTCAAGTTTGGATCTCTCTCTATGAAGCTCCCCCAACCTGCTGGTTCTTGTCCTTTCTTCTGGTGCTCTGGCAGATAAATCTACATCCTCTTCCCTGGAGCAACATTTCAAGTATGTGAAGTTCTTAACCATTGCACTACATTGTGTTACAATATAGTTTTGTTATAGTTTGTTTAGTTTTATCACACAGGCTGATACCCATTCTCATTGCCTCTTTGAGACTAAGCCACCTCATAAAGCTGTACAAACCTTCTCAAACTTCACTGATAGGCTTCAGGGTCAGCAGGAAAGCCATAATCCACTGTTTCCCCTCTCTGAATAGGAATGCAATCATCCTAAGACTGCACTCATGCAAGATGTGCTGGTTATAGAATTAATAAAATGCACAATGCACAATACAGAAAACCTACCAAAAAGGGTGAGTTTGACATGCATGCTAAGCACCCTCCCACAAGACAAAAGACGACAAAGCCAAGTGAAAATTAAATCTAACCAAGCCTAGTTTATTGTATGATAGCCTCTAGTCTTTAAGTGACCTGGTTAAGTGTGTTGTATGAACAGGTGTCCTCACATTGTCCATTTCTTAATCAACCCACCCCACTCGTCCCTGTGTGCCTTTCTTCTTTTACTTCTTTTTCTTTGATCTTCCCCAACCTTAGTGGTGTTAGCAATGCAGGTTATGAAAGAAGCTGGAACTGAAAAAAACAAAAAACAAAATTCTAGAATTGTTTTGCTTGTTCTTTGAACTCTTTCCAGCTTATCTATCTTCATGATGATAAGATGCTCAGTCCAAATCCTGCATCTCAGATGAAGGCCCAACTTGTAGGGACAACTAGCTGGCCACTGACAAAAATGTCAATTACGGCTTCATTTTCTTGGCTGTATTCTGGGAGGATTACTGCTTGCTCAGAATCTTGTTCCCTACTACTTCCCAACTCTGCCTTTCCAAAATACTTCAGTTCCTTTCAGTGCTTCATCACCTCCTGGGCAACCATCTAACCAGAAAGTAACTATTACCAAATGTGCTTAGAGTTGCACCTCTTCTATCAATTGATGTATTGTAAGATGAAGCATTCTGTTAGAACATTATTCTTGGGGAAAAAAGTTTGCAGCCAATTTAATGTACAGCATGCAGAGAAGAGGCTTCAGAGAGTGCCCCAATTTTCTTCTGGGAAACACTGAGCGGGAAATATGTGTGATCTCAAATGCTGTACATCTACTCTTTCACTGCTTTTTCTATGTCCTATTGATTCTCACTGCACTGATTCTAAGCCACTTCTTCCATTTATCAAGCTTGTAATTTATTTTATCCCTATGTGGCAAATGTTGTCACTCTTCCATCATATTGCCTATAGATCTGAGATACACAGTCTGTCTCTGCTCCCTGCCATCCTTCAAATGGTGAAGGGAAATTATTGGATGGAATTGATTTCCATAGCAGACTTCCCCCCACACATTTGTGCAGTCGTGTCCGACTCTAGGGGCCGGTGCTCATCTCCGTTTGTTAGCCGAAGAGCCAGCGCTGTCCGAAGATGCTTCCGCGGTCATGTGGCCGGCATGATGCACGCGGAACGCTGTTACCTACCCACCGAAGTGGTACCTATTTATCTACTTGCATTTGCATGCTTTTGAATTGCTAGGTTGGCAAGAGCTGGACTTCCTTAGGAAGCAGGAAACTGAGAGCTAGCATTTGTGGTGTAGTTCAGGTGCTGGACTAGGAGCAGAGACCCAGATTTTAGTTTGCTCATGGCCTCTGAAACACATTGGGTAATTCTGTGTTAGTCATTCTCTCGCAGCCCAATTTAGTACAGTACAGTGCTGTTATGGGTGAAAAAAGGTGGCATACTCTATATACCTCCTTGAGCTCCTGAATGGACATGACTGTTGGTAGTTGTGCTGTCTTTATCCTGTTTAAATGACTGCTCTGATTAAAGGAAGCAAGAGGGCAGACTATTAACTCTACCTACTAGTTCAGGCCTAGCCATTGAAAGCTAGCCATAGGAATAACTAGTATGTTAGGAAGTTGCACTCTGACCCAGATTTAAGTCTACCCTCAGCTGTGGATGGGTCACTTTTGGAAGACCTGAAGAGCCATGTGGGGATAGACTATCCTGGATTAGGTCTGTCTTTGTGGTTGTTAAGAGTTGACCCTTGAAGGCACATAATAAGAATAAAAAAATAGCTGTGGAATCATACCATGGCTTTGGGGTGGCTACGTATCCATCAGCTCAACTTATTTTTGCAACAACAACATTGTGAATTAATCTTGGAAGATAGAGATTTTGTTATCTTAAAGATAAAGCAAAATATAGATGATGATGCCCTCTGGTATGTTTCCAGAAGCTGAGGGTTTCCCTAATATGACATTCTAGGATATTGCATTAGCTATTGTTTATATGTAGGAAATCGGATACCATTTAGATGTTTATGGACATCAACTCTCATCATTCTCTGCTATCATAGCCACCCAGAGGACACAGTGTTGCTTATCCTGATTTTAATTTCTATTCATACTTTTTTTGTTTTTGTTTTAATGTTGTCTTATTTGCAATGTCAGCCTACCCTCAGCAAGTCTAATATTAGTGAAACTTCATCATGCTCCTGCTATGAATAACTGAAAATAATTATTGATATTTTTCCCAAAGCTGGAAGAGACACACCAGGTTAGCTTAGTTTGATTTCATGTATGGGGCAGGTCAATCGAATTTCTTCCAGTGGTTGCTTAGAGCAGAGAATGGTGCTTCTTTCTATAATCTGCATTGAATTTCTAATGCATGTTTCCCATGCCTTAAGATGCCTCTCACAATGTTGATTTTCACTTAGCTCAATTTTTGGAATTAGTTTGACCTTCCCTGAAGACCTCCCTGGTGCCTTGGCCTCTTGGTGGGGAGACTTCCGTACAAGATGGTTGCCTTGTTCCTAAAACATATCCTTTTCTGTCTCTTTGGGGTATCTATACATGCTTTAATTTGATTGGGCATTGCAAGGAAACTTTAGCTGATGCAGTTATTCACTAGAACCCTTCTTAACCTTCTGAAAAATAAGATATTTATTTTTCTCCACTCATCTGTCCTTGACAAACTGTTGGAAGTAATTGTAAATGCTGCTTTTATTGCCTCTGCTAGTGCCTGAAGCCTTCAGGATGAATTCCATTGGGGTCCACTGGTATGAAATACGTTCCATTTATCTAAATGCAGGTATTGCTTTTTCCTTCACCAGTCTCATTACCTATAATTGCATAAAGCTCCCGTACCACATTCTTCTTCTATCTAAATAAGTAACCAACCAACGAACCCTCATACCTTTTCTCACGCTAGCTATTACCTGCTCACTGTCTGACCAACTGAAAGAGTTCCATGGACAAAGATTGTAGAGATTGATGTTTATAGAAAAAAAAAACCCCACACACATTCTTGCACCTGTTTTGGATATAATTCTTTGGGGATAATACTGACCATTTTGTTTGTAGCTTGTTAGGAATAGGTATGTGTCTGTCTATGCTCTTCATCTAATGTGGAGATGCACAATATGAGACAGAGAGGACTGGATGTGGCTCCTACAACTCTTATGAGTGATGACCCTATTGTATGTTTCATGGGACATCAGGGAAAATTATTGAATGTATTTTAAGACACACAAATGTTGGAGGAAAGATAGTGGGTAGTATGTGGTCTGATGTGAGCAATGAATATTTGTCAAAATAAGTTAAACAGCTATGTGTAAGAGTGTGCTTCTTGCCCACTTATCTATATGGAAGTGTTACTTATCAGGAGTAACATAGAAGTAAGTTGGATGCAATGGGAATGGGTTGCTTAAGAAATGTGTGTGGTTGAACAAGAAGAGATAGGCTCAAGAGTGAATGGATGCTGAATGATGGTGGATTGAATTTAAAAGTGAGTGACCAGTGCAAAAGAAGTATAATGAGATCATTTGGTCATATAGAGAGAATGAATGAGGATCAAAGCACAAAATGAATAAATGAAGGGTGCATGGGTTAAAAGAAAGGGGAAGAACAAGCAAGTGGATGTCAGAGTTGATAAGACTCTAAAAAAGAGAGATGTAATAAGTTTAGAAAACAAAAGGCAATATGCACAATTACGTATGAACATGGTGGAAATAAGGATGGTTTGCAAGGACAGACGAGACGTACAATGAATGGTGATGGAGGGAATAAGGTTTCCCCTGTTTCCTCTTCTTTGTCTTGTCTTATGCCTTTAAATTCTTTCACTTAGCATTTCTTACTCCTGAACAACATTGATTACTGCAGAAAGATGGCTGTTGTACTGCATCTCATTTGGTTCAGTAGGTAGTAGCTTTTTCTGTTGCTTGACCAACATGCTTTTGGTTATATAAATTTAATTAAATAAATAAATTAAATAAATAATGCCATGTTTGAACTCTCATCAGTTACTTATTTAGGGATTATCCCTCCTGTCTCACTCAAAGATAGGCAACTTTTGGGTGACCGAGGACCTCAGCTAAGGGTGGAGGGGAGAGGCTGAGGGTCAAGAAGTAGGTGGGACCACTTTATACGTAGGAGTGGCCTTAGATTTGGGGAGGGATTTGTGAGACTTACTTTCATTCTTTTTAAAAAAAAAATCCAGACATCTATTGGTAATGCTAAGGCCTTAGGGTGATCTTTTGTTTCCAGCCCCAGAATCAAAGGAAACTATGCCATTAATTTCCAATCATGGTCAGATAGGATCCTGACGGCTGCCAAAAAAGAACTTTGGGAGGCTTCAAATTGTTCCTCCTCTCCTAGCTTAAATAACTCTGTCCCCAATTTAATAAAATGCAACCAAGGGAGAATGCTGAAGTGCATTACAGTCAGTGTGGCTGAGATTCACCTGTTCCTCCTACAACTTTCTTCAACTGAGGCATACAATTACACTGATTGTGATCGCCAGTTTATCACAGGATTAGAGTCATTAACAATCCACTCTTGAATAGTCAACAAAACAATTGCTTCATTGCCTTGCAGGAACAATTAAAAGACAAAGCAATTTGCCATAATTATGTTGTGTCTGCTGATGAGTTGTCATAAGAGACATTAAAAAGCACTTTTTTAATGGTTAGCAGGGAAAAAGAGCAAGCAAGGTTTTCTTTCTTTTTCTCTCTCCCTTCCCTAGTAAAATAGAAAGAAAGGAAACTGTGCTTTCATTTTTCCCAAGGGAAAATAAAGTAAATTTCTTTTTTCTCTGGAGTTTGGGATTGTGCTCTGTACAGGCTCTTCCTCAACCTGGCCAAATGCTTAGAAGTATACTGAGAATTATAGTCCAACAAATATGGGTGACATCAGAATCGGGAGGCCTGGGCTAGAGATTCTAAGCTTGTTATTGGGTGTGTGGGAATGAGTTCATCTAACCAAGAAAGTAATTGATTTCTTTCTTCGAATCAGGGTTGACTCCTGGAGGCTGCCTGGACAAGTCCCTGCAGTTTTCTTGGCAAGATTTCAGAAGTGGTTTGCCAGCACCTCCTTCCTAGGGCTGAGAGAGAGTGACTGGCCCAAGGTCACCCAGCTGGCTTTGTGCCCAAGGCAGGACTAGAACTCACGGTCTCCCGGTTTCTAGCCTGATGCATTAAACAGTCTATTTATTGTTAACAGTCATTGCTCTTGCAGATGTACCCACGAATAGGCATTTGGGTGAGGGAGGTGGCTGCTTTCCCCATTTTATTGCTCCTGCTTCTTAACCACACCCTAGATGGGCCAAGAGAAAATGTTTCTGTTCTGTACTGGCATCATATCGATGTCCTTGACCATCTAGAGATCTCTCACAACTCATCATTAGGGCAGTTTGGACTTTTATCATTGTCATTTAATTGGAGTTATATTATGCTTTTCAAAACGATTACAATGTTTGGAAATGTTTCCAAAGTAGCCTGCCTATGTGCCAATGGAAATGTCGACAGATAAGGTAAGAGGAGATCTGACTGATGGGTTTTCCCCATGATGGTGGTTTGCAATATTTGTATGAAGAGGAAGGATACATTTTGGTTGCAGGAAAGCTACAATGGCAGACAGCCATTGACTTCCTCTCATGTTTTTAGGCTTCCTGATGGTATATGTTATGGGCCTCTGTGAGAAACCGGGTGCTGAATTGCATAGAAATCTTGTAAGGTTTTTAAACCTGAGTTGGCAACATTTGAGACACTGATCAGGAAATGCCATAGAGAGGACTCTGAATGAACTTCAGGTCACTGAACTTCTGAATCCAGCTTCCTTGTCTAAGATATAGCTCTGTGCCAGCCCCATTAGGACCAAAAAGTCAACTCCACAAGAAGATTAGAAATATACTTTATTGAAATAGGCTGTAATAACAGAATCTTGCAAGTCTGATGGTGCAATCTCTCTCCTCCTCCTTATGCCCCAGGAAGAATCTGGTATGTCTTTGCCTGAGCTGCTTCTGAATATTATCTTGCTTCCCAGGACTTAAAGAATGTTTCAGCACTTTTTGCCTAGGTAACTGCTCTTGCATATTTCTCTCAAGGTCATCTCCCTTACTCTCTGCACTCTGTTATTAACTCTAGACAACTGCAGTGTTTCATTTATATCTCAGCCACGCCTAAATCTGACATGTCAGAAATGACCCTAGGTTCTTCTAGGACCAGAGTCAACATCAATTACAGTTGGAGCTACTAGATCACAAATCCTGCCAACCTTCTTAAATGAAGCTGGGATGCAAATTAATGTTAGAGCAAGAGCTCTTCCTGTGAAAGTAGATCCAGCCAGTATACTCTCCAAGAATTGGATGATTCTTTTTTGTGCCGTAGCCTACCTCTTCCTTAATCCTGTGAGGCTCTTGAGAGAGAGCGATTGGCTCCCGTCCTGCACCGCCGCCGCTGCCGCCATTGGTTTGTCACCAACGGTGGCACTTTGGAAAGCACTGATTTAGGACATTGAATCTAACCTGTTGCTCAGTGCAGAAATCCAAACTGAAGCATCTCTATCTCATGATGGTCCTGTTTCTGCTTCGACAAATGTTGATCTATATCACAGCTTCTTTGAACTGGGTTTATATATGACCCAAAACCATGATATGGTTTGCTTTCGAAAAAGCCTGATGGGTAAACCCAGCTGTTGCTTTATAATCCATAGTTTAATCTTAGTTTTCTTTATGAATCAGACCTTAATGACTTGTTTAATAAACCATGCTTAAAACAAACTATAGCTTAGGGTGATGTATGAATCCTGTCTCAGTGTCTTGTGTTTGCGTAGGCTTTACCCATGCCTTGCTACATGTAGGCTTTTTGTGAGTGTTTGTGAGAAGGTTTCTTAGGCGCCACTGTGCATACTTAACTTGAGAGTAAGTCCCATTGAATTCAGTGAACCTATGTATCCGATTGGCTTCTCCATTGCTTTTGTCACCTTGCTCATTGTTGGCTCACATTAATCAATGCGCCACTGCATTGTTGGTGAGTAGAGCTAGACTGGTACAGTTGTGACTTGTAACTTTGGTCCTTTGTTCTTGTCCATCTATTTGACACGTGCAGCAAGCCATGGAATTTAACAGCTTGCCTGTATGCAAAGTTTATTCAGCCTTCTTCCTTTGTGAAATATCTACAGAAGAGTTTTCTGATTCATAGTGCAACACAGCTTGTGTTGTCAATCACTAGAGTCCTGGAGTTATTTATTTTTGGACAGGAATGAAAAAAAAAGACCCTGAATTTCCCTTAAAGGAGAAATATAACATATGGAAATGTACACAAAATCTGTGCAGTGCATTATATTAAAAAAAGGAAAAAAAGCTTTAGACTGTCGCTTCTAGGGTAGTTAATGCAGCATTTGGCCACAGCTGCCAGTTGAAAGTTACTGAAATGTGTGATCACAACACAGACAGTATATTAGAAGGTAAATATTAGCAATTTCAATTTCCCTCCCCAGTCATCAAGAACCTTCATTATAAAAATAGTATGTCTAAGGAATGCCCAAGTGCAGACAAAGGAATGCTTCTTGACATCCCAAACAGGTTGCCTTCTATCCAACATCCAAGCTGTTACGAATGTGGCTCTTTCAAGAAGCCACTGGGATGGCAGAGTGCGGAACAAGGCACCTGCGATGTCAGGACGGTGCTCTTAGTATGAATATAATGTATGAATTGATTAGACTATGGAGAGGTGTTGTGGGGCATGACATTGAAGGTATTTTGAGGGTTATTTTTTTTACAATGTTGCATTTATTTGTATTACTGACTTTCTGCTCCAAGCGACTTATAGTCAGAAGAATTGAAATGGCATAAAAGCATTTGATAGGTGTAGGTAGAGATGGGCTACAATAAACTATTACTGTGGGGTTCCTTGGCCTCTTTTGCTAATTAACTCTATTATTTTCTTTCTCCCTACAACAGCCAACCAATATTTTTGACTAGAGTGCCCAGTGTCCTGGGGGCGGGGTGGGGGGGGGGGAGGAGGAGGAACGTTTCTACCTCCCCCTCCAGCTTCTTCCCCAAACTCTTTGTACTTGTGCAACTTTGGGATTTCTCCCAGCTTACTATGCTTAACCTTAGTCCAAAAGATTGAGAAGTGGACTGCTATGTCTTGTGTTAGAGCTTTTCTTTCTATTCCCCTTACAAACTGGTTGTAATTTTTTATATCTTTAATCCCCAGTTCTTTATTCCAGAGTTAATACCCACTTAGTTTTAAGGTACCAGCATCTTAGCAGATGGATGCAGGATTGTATTTTATTGTAAAGGCATGCATATATATATGTCATGTCCAACTCTAGGGGGCGGTGCTCATCTCTGTTTCTTAGCCAGCACTGTCCAAAGACGCTTCCGCGGTCTTGTGGCCAGCATGACGCGTGCGGAACGCTGTTACCTACCCACTGAAGTGGTACCTATTTATCTACTTGCATTTGCATGCTTTTGAATTGCTAGGTTGGCAAGAGCTGGGGTGAGTGCGGGAGCTCACTCCGTCACACGGCGCTTGGGTCTTGAACCGTCGACCTTCTGATCGACAAGCCTGGCATCTTAACCACTGAGCCATCGAGCCCCTCCCACACTATTAGGGGTAGATAATTTTTAGGCTGAGAAACACAATTAAAATTTGAAGCATATTATGAGTAGTCTCATAAATTGGCTGCCACAGCAGCTGACCTGCCACTAAGCCCAAGAGAACGTGATGATAATCTTACTTAGCACCACCCAGAATATTTTCTGCCCCCCAGCTTCCTTTTCTTTGGGTATAGAGGCACACATCCAAGCAAAACCACTGCAGGTCAGCTCCCCATGCCTCTTTGTGAGAGACTGGAGGGAAGCTGGGAAAGGAAGGGAAGAGAGGGTTGATATGAACAGTCCAGATGGCAAAAAAACTGGGTAGAAGCATTTCAGATAATCCAAAGAGACTCCACCTTAACAAATGCTCTATAAATGGAGATGGGAAAATGCCCTTACAGTTTCCAGCGTCCACTCAGTTAGTCAAGATCAAGGAAGGCAGAACTACACAGATTTTAGTAAGGTGTCTTTATTGCTAGTCTGGGGATAAATACAAAATCTCTCCCAGCCTCCCCACAATCTCTAATGGTCTTCTGCTTTATCAGAATTTATTTGGGGTTTACATGTGATCCAGAGGCATTTCTGTAAATAAAAGATGATGTTAGAGGCTGGTGCATTGCCTTGAGGCAAAACAGAAGGTCAGGGGGGCTTACTGGGTACCAGGAAAGATATCTGTGAGCACACTGGTGCCAGTAGACACCATGCTGCCTCTCTCCTGGTTTATATGCTCTGCTCATGTGCTTGTTCCTCTGCTGTTCTTTTACAGCACCAATAGTAGATCCAGCCATTCCATTTACCTTTGTAAACAGGCTAGACTTTGACCTTCCAAGGATACATGTCTTCCTCTCACTATTCAGCTGAGGCAGGAAAGAAATATTCTGAGAGGTTTTGTGTTAGAGAAGTTTAGTCCTCCATATCAGTGTAATGGGAAGTCCTAAACATTTTAGTATTTGAGAATGAGATCTGCCGCAGCTATAAAACCAGAGTGGTTTAGTGCCTTGAAATGTGAAAACATCCAAAAGAAGAAGAAGAAGGTTGTAAATAACAGAATTAAGGCTGTGATGATGTGGTTTCTCCTTTTTGGTCTTAACTGTCATGATGCTACACATTTCTTTTGAATTTCTCTTTATGGTTTGCAGCTGGTTTATTGCTGGAGATGGCAGAGTGTTAGTGCTGGTGTTTTTTTGACACCTCTTTTGAACACAGTTTCAGAATCCAGGATGGAGGAAAAATATACAGATGTGTATGCATGTGTGAAGAATTCCAGCAGTTTCAGGGAAGTTCCAGTTCTGTGCAGATGTGTGAAAGTCTACATGGGCATGCATTTTCGAAGCAAGTATGCATTCTTCCACCTTGAACCTAGCCTTATTTTATTTATTTAACTCCAATAAAAGATAGTAATCAAGGAAGCTAAGCATAAAGTTCAGGTAAAATAGCACTTGTAATTGAAACATTCAGGCTCATCAATGAAAATGCAACAAACAGGAACACATTTCCATCTGTACCTGCAATCTGCTCGTGTGCCTTTTATAAAAAGTCTTAACATTTCTGATTTCCCAAATTAAATTCTTTCCTCTAAAGCAGCATATTTTGAGATAATTTGTTGTGCTTTATCTCTGTTACATCCAATAACAGTTTTAGCAATGCTATCAACAAAGGTCAACTGTATTCTAGCAGTTTCTTTTTTGTCTACAAGTAGATTTGTACATTTGGCATGCCTATATAATATATTGAATTTCTGGATTTTTTTTCCAAAGGTTATTTTCAAACTTCTTACTTTCTGAGATTCTTTCCTCTAGTGCTCTGTTGGAAATTTCTTTGACATTTCCATCTAAAACACTTTTTCTTCCATTTGATGGAAAAACAATTACTTTGATTTTTTTCCACTTGAGTTTTTGGGGTGGTGTATGAGATTCTGGTGCTACCCCTAGTTATGAGGAGTTCAAGGGATATGCATGTGCATTATCATTGTGCTATCTCCTCTTCCTTCATGCAGTTTTCTTGGTTTCCCATGCTTCCATTAAATCCTGGGGAAGACACTGTAAGGAAATCATTTCTACCAGAAACTTCATTTGCAAGAGAAGAAATCTTGGGAAAGTAGAGAAGAGATTTTGACATCATATTGTTTTCACCTCCCTCTTGAGCAGTGTTTCTCGGCCTTGGCAACTTTAAGTTGTGCGGACTTCAACTCCCAGAATTCTTGGAGTTGAAGTCCGCACATCTTCAAGTTGCCAAGGTTGAGAAACACTGCTCTTGAGGAATGACTGTAGCCTGGAAAGAAATCTTAGATGCATTCCAGGTTGCACAGCTGGATTCCATAAGGTGCTCCTGGACACACTGAGTGTCTATAAAATCCACAGAGTGAAGAAATAGACAATCCGGATGTTGTCCTTCAAGGTTTAGTGGCCACACACTGGCATTTCTTGCCATGTATATTTCATTTCATTTTACGTACTATCATATGAACCTTCATTTAAAAACAGATAAATGAACTGATAGAAGAATCATCCTTTTCTGATGATAGTGTTCCTGATTGTAGGGCTGAATCAGGTGATTGGGGGAATGAATAATGGCTAACTCATATTCTGACCTCTTCTAAAGATGATCCCATGGGAAATAGAAGAACCTGACATATACTGAGCTAGATCACTGCCCCATTAGACCAATATTGTCTATATCAGTGTTTCCCATCCAGAGTGCCCTCTTTCATTTCCTGGAACTGCCAGAATTCTGGAAGTTGAAGTCCACACATAATTTTCTTGCAGATGTTTAAAAAAGCAGCTTACTCTTTTTTGCCCGCTTTACAATATTATTATAAGAATATTTCCAAGCCGGATTCTAAGCAGTAAGTTTTAAAAATCCTAAACCCATAAAATAATATGCTGAAAACAGATAAATATAAAAGAGCAAAACCAGCCCACAATCAGATTGATCAAGTATCATACTTAAAACGTTACATGTGGTGTTGCCATATGTGTGGATGGTTGTCCTTTTTTTCCACGATGTTTAAAACTGTTAATGATTATATTTTTATTAGCTGCCTTGGGTTTAATTTTCAGTGCCATCCTATGGTTTCTGCTTGAAAAGAAGATTGTCTCTGTTCCATAGAGTTTATTCCCAGGTTTGTTTGTTTATTTATTAAATTTATACACCGCCCATCTCATTATAAAAGTGACTCTGGGCGGCTTACAGATGAACTTAATGCATAAAGATTTATATTGCCACCCAACTCCCAAAAATCCAACTCTGGGCAGTATACAACCATAAAGACAAATCACAATATCCCAATTGAAAAAAAAATCCCTTCTATCCCATTAAAAATTAAGTTCAGTGGTATTTTTGGGAGGTGCTCTCATGTCCTCACCCCAGAACCAATTAACAGAAGGTGAAATAAACTCTCAAGATACTTTCCTGTATTCTGGATCGGCATAAAAGTGAGCTGCAAATAAATATTACTCTAAAGGCTGGTGTTTAGTTTTGTAGCAGGTCAGTTTCCTATTCAATAGTTTTATTAGAGAATAAGGCACCAAGAGAAGTGTCTGATGCTTCCAGGCATCACACAACGTATCCTTGTTATATATGGGTCATTTAGAGATGTAGAGAAGAAGGGAAGGCGCTTGACCCGTTTTTCAAAAGTAGTACGCAAAGCTACATGTCCAAATCCATAAAATAAGACTTTCAAACTGAACAAAACTAGTGTATAGTTGCTCAATAATTCTCTCTTATTTTTCTTATAAAGTAGGGTTGTTTCCGAGAAAGCCCTCCAGGACTGCGAATCTGGTTTAATAATTGCAGAGCTGTGGCCGTTACCAGGGTTATTGATGTATTTGATCATCCTCGTAATCCAATGTAGAAAAATGCCTCCAGAGCTTGGGGAAAAGGGAGGAGTTGATATGCCAGTACCTGCAAAGCAGGTGATGCAAAATGCTGCAAAATTTAAGAGGAGAAGATTATGTGTCAAATACTGTTAATATCCTGTTACCTGTTCGGAGCTCTTAGGTCGGATATTGAAAGATAATAAACTGGACGCTTTAGAGAGAAGGAATGGTGACAGACTATGTTCCCCTGGAGCCAGTGTTAAATTGGATGAGTAGAAGCAACATATCTGTTGCTGAACTGTCCTGTTTCAAACCAAAGCCACGTCTATTTGTGGCTTGAACATCTGAAGGTTGTCCCACATGAACTTCACTCCCATGTTCCAGAACTATTATGTATGCTAGCTGGATGTCTGAGGGGAATTTTTTTTTAAAGAACTCAGGCTATCAGGGAAAAAAGTGAAATTAATAGTTGTGATGCTTCCGATTAGGCTGGTAGTGTTGTCTTCTGCTCATGTGTGATGGGAGTTGGCCACATTGCATAAGCTCCTGAAGTTTTACAAAACTAAGACTGATTCTAAATGTAAAGTTCTGGTTCTCATTGGAATTTGTTAAAATGGATCCTTATTGATGTTTTGAAGCAAAGCTCAAAGCTACAAGCGAATATTATCCAAAGGCTATGCCCTTTTGTCAACAGAAGTAAATCCAATGTGGACCATGAAACCACTGTAAAGCTGGTAATTTCTCCAAGATAAATCTTCCTCCCCCTCTCCAAAAAATTATCATTAAAATTATGATGGAATCCTTTGGGGATGGAAGGATGGATGGATTGATAGATAGGCTTTATGAAACAAAACAAAAAACCCCACCCAGGTGTGATTCCATTGTAAGGGCAAGAATCTTACCTATCCACTATAGATTACCCAAAGACTGCTCAATAGATCCCATCCAGCTTATGATTCCTTTGACATATGCAAAGCAACAGTTATGCTCTTTCCTTGCAGACAGGGATAATGAACCCATGGCTATCCAGATTTTGCTAAACTATAATTCTAACTTCTCCAACTGGATTAGCAGATGGAGAAGGATGCTGGTAGTTGCCCAGCATGCTCACTACCCCATGTTAGTGAAAGAAGAAAAAGCAATATGCTTAGAAGAAAAGTCCATTGGAGTTGGGTGGCTATAACAAATTTAAATAAATAAATAATAAAATAATAGAGGAAATGTAGCTGAGAGAAGAGATTAAAATTGAGTCAAAGGAAAACATGGGAAGAACTCAGAGTTAGTTTCAATGGAGGATAAAAACTAAGCCAATGTACCTCATGTTTCCCAGCTGTCTTCCTGTACCATTTGACCTTTTATAGCAGTGTTTCTCAACCATGACTACTTCTGGGAATTCTGGGAGTTGAATTCTACACATCTTAAAGTAGCCAAGGTTGAGAAACACTGTTTTATAGTATTAATTTAATTAAAAACGAAATAGGGAGATGGCCTGTTGCAAAGGCAGGAAGGTGGGATGCCGATGGAAATAATGTGACAGCCTTTTTTCCCTACAGAAATGCCTTTGGGACACCCAATGATCCCACCTGGATGCTGGAAAGCCTCCCAAGAAAAGTTGTCAGTTTATTTTCTGGTAAATGGCAGAAATTACATATGTGATTGGCAATGTCCCTTGAAACAGCTACTTCATTCAGTCACAAGTCTCCCAGATGCCTTTTTGCGGGGAGGAGGGGAGAATGCTTAGCAAAATTCCAGAAGTGGTTCTGGCATATGCAAACATCTCTGTTTTGTATGGCTGCTTGGGGAATAGTTTTTGCCCATTTCTGGTAGCAACTAAATGACTCCAGACCAATATATTCAGAATTTTTGTACCTACTGGTTCCAATGTACTTTATGGCTTTAAAAAGTATTAGGATGGATTTTAAATATGTGCCTCTTCAGAAAAAAAAAGTATATTTAAGAACGCATACTTAAATACTATGCAATCAGCCACAATTCATAGCAAACAAAGGGCAAAACAATGGCAAATATATAGTATGGAATATCAAAAACAATTCTGATTACTGGGCTTAATTATGAAGCACCAAAGGACCAGCATGAATAAGAAGGTTTACGGATTTACCCACCAGGAAAGTAAAAATTGGTGCTGGTCCCATCAAGATAACATGCAGCTGTGGCTGTCGTTTATTAGACAACGGCATTTGCAGGCTATAGAAGGGCCAATTCCTGCTGCAGTTCTGTTCTGTTCAAGCTGATTTTTCTAACCCCTATAAAAACATTTTTTTCTTTGGCATTGCATCCCTCCTCTTTTTTTTTTGGTGGAGAAGGTAATTTAGTTTGCATTCTAAGGCAAACTTATCCAATTCCAAGTTTGCAGCTAGGGCCCTAGTGATAATTTGAAATTCACACTCCCCAAATGTCGTAATGCGGTTTGCCAATAATATGTACTAAAAAGTTGATTAAGGGAGAGCCTAATGGAAAATGCACCTATTCATTATGAGAAGGTACTATCATGTATTGTGTTAGAAAATATTGTTTAGAAAAACTCTGGACCTTCAGCAAAATTGCAAACAACAAAGCACAATTTTGAAGAAAAAAAATACACTCACATTTTAGTGTGTATTAAAAACAAAACACCACCTCAGGTTTGATATGCAAATAAAAAACAGAGTGAAACCAAAATGGGCAGATTCACCCATCCCATGTATATGTATATGTATATGTATATGTATATGTATATGTATATGTATATGTATATGTATATGTATATGTATATGTATATGTATATGTATACTGTATGTATATGTATATGTATACTGTATGTATATGTATGTTGTTGTTTATTCGTTCAGTCGTTTCCGACTCTTCGTGACTTCATGGACCAGTCCACGCCAGAGCTTTCTGTCGGCCGTCACCATCCCCAGCTCCCCAATGGTTGAGTCCGTCACCTCCAGAATACCATCCATCCATCTTGCCCTTGGTCGGCCCCTCTTCCTTTTGCCTTCCACTTTCCCTAGCATCAGCTTCTTCTCCAGGGTATCCTGTCTTCTCATTATGTGGCCAAAGTACTTCAGTTTTGCCTTTAATATCATTCCCTCAAGTGAGCAGTCTGGCTTTATTTCCTGGAGGATGGACTGGTTTGATCTTCTTGCAGTCCAAGGCACTCTCAGAATTTTCCTCCAACACCACAGTTCAAAAGCATCTATCTTCCTTTGCTCAGCCTTCCTTATGGTCCAGCTCTCGCAGCCATAGGTTACTACAGGGAATACCATTGCTTTAACTATGCGGACCTTTGTTGTCAGTGTGATGTCTCTGCTCTTAACTATTTTATCAAGATTTGCCATTGCTCTCCTCCCAAGAAGTAGACGTCTTCTGATTTCCTGGCTGCAGTCAGCGTCTGCAGTAATCTTTGCGCCTAGAAATACAAAGTCTGTCACTGCCTCCACTTTTTCTCCCTCTATTTGCCAGTCATCAATCAAGCTCGTTGCCATAATCTTGGTTTTTTTGAGGTTTAACTGCAACCCAGCTTTTGCACTTTCTTCTTTCACCTTCGTCATAAGGCTCCTCAACTCCTCCTCGCTTTCAGCCATCAAAGTGGTATCATCTGCGTATCTGAGATTGTTAATGTTTCTTCCGGCGATTTTAACTCCAGCCTTGGATTCCTCAAGCCCAGCATGTCGCATGATGTGTTCTGCGTACAGGTTGAATAGGTAGGGTGAGAGTATACAACCCTGCCGTACTCCTTTCCCAATCTTAAACCAGTCCGTTGTTCCGTGCTCTGTTCTTACCGTTGCTACTTGGTCGTTATACAGATTCCTCAGGAGGCAGACAAGATGACTTGGTATCCCCATACCACCAAGAACTTGCCACAATTTGTTATGATCCACACAGTCAAAGGCTTTAGAATAGTCAATAAAACAGAAATAGATGTTTTTCTGAAACTCCCTGGCTTTCTCCATTATCCAGCGGATATTGGCAATTTGGTCTCTAGTTCCTCTGCCTTTTCTAAACCCAGCTTGTACATCTGGCAATTCTCGCTCCATGAATTGCTGGAGTCTACCTTGCAAGATCTTGAGCATTACCTTACTGGCATGTGAAATAAGTGCCACTGTTCGATAGTTTGAACATTCTTTAGTGCTTCCCTTTTTTGGTATGGGGATATAAGTTGATTTTTTCCAATCTGATGGCCATTCTTGTGTTTTCCAAATTTGCTGGCATATGGCATGCATCACCTTGACAGCATCATCTTCCAAGATTTTAAATAGTTCAGCTGGGATACTGTCGTCTCCTGCTGCCTTGTTATTAGCAATGCTTCTTAAGGCCCATTCAACCTCACTCTTCAGGATGTCTGGCTCTAACTCACTGACCACACCGTCAAAGCTATCTCCAATATTATTATCCTTCCTATACAGATCTTCCGTATATTCTTGCCACCTTTTCTTGATCTCTTCTGCTTCTGTTAGGTCCTTACCATCTTTGTTTTTGATCATACCCATTTTTGCCTGGAATTTACCTCCGATGTTTCTAATTTTCTGGAAGAGGTCTCTTGTCCTTCCTATTCTATTGTCTTCTTCCACTTCCGCACATTTCTTGTTTAAAAATAATTCCTTATCTCTTCTGGCTAACATCTGGAATTTTGCATTTAATTGGGCATATCTCCCCCTATCACTGTTGCCTTTTGCTTTCCTTCTTTCTTGGGCTACTTCCAGCGTCTCAGCAGACAGCCATCTTGCCTTCTTGGTTTTCTTTTTCTTTGGGACGTTTTTTGTTGCCGCCTCTTGAACAATGTTGCGAACTTCTGTCCATAGTTCTTCCGGGACCCTATCTACTAAATCTAGTCCCTTAAATCTATTCTTCACCTCCACTGCATATTCCTTAGGAATATTAGTGAGCTCATATCTAACTGATCTGTGGGTCTTCCCTATTCTCTTTAGTCTGATTCTAAATTTTGCAATAAGAAGTTCGTGATCTGAACTACAGTCAGCTCCAGGTCTTGTTTTTACCGACTGTATAGATGTCCGCCACCTTTGGCTGCAAAGGATGTAGTCAATCTGATTTCGGTGTCGACCATCTGGTGAAGTCCATGTATAAAGTCGTCTTTTAGGTTGTTGGAAGAGAGTGTTTGTTATGCACATTGAGTTGTCTTGGCAAAATTCTATCAGCCTATGTCCTGCTTCATTTTGTTCTCCCAGACCATGCTTGCCTGTAATTCCAGGTGTCGTCTGACTACCCACCTTAGCATTCCAGTCTCCTGTAATGAAAATAACATCTCTTTTTGGTGTATTATCTAGTAGGTGCTGCAGATCCTCATAGAACTGATCTACTTCTGCTTCTTCAGCATCTGTGGTTGGGGCGTATATTTGGATCACTGTGATGTTAAATGGCTTACCCTGAATTCGAATTGAGATCATTCTATCGTTTTTTGGATTGTATCCAAGCACTGCTTTAGCCACTTTATTATTAATTATGAAGGCTACTCCATTTCTTCTGTGGTCCTCTTGTCCACAGTAGTAGATCTGGTGGTCATATGATGTGAAGTGGCCCATCCCAGTCCATTTCAGTTCACTGACACCTAAAATGTCTATATTTAATCTTGACATCTCACCAATAACCACATCCAATTTGCCCTGGCTCATAGATCTTACATTCCAGGTTCCTATGGTGTGTTGATCTTTAGAACATCGGATTCGTCGTTCACCACCAGCACCGTCGGCCGCTAGCCGTCCTTTCGGCTTTGAGCTAGCTGCGTCATCACATCTGGGGCTAGTTGAACGTATCCTCTGTTCCTCCCCAGTAGCATTTTGACCATCTTCCGACCTGGGAGTCCCATCTTCCGATGGTATACCGACATATCTTTGGTTGTACTGATCCATTTAGTTTTCATGGCAAGAATACTGGGGTGGGTTGCCATTACCTTCCCCAGGGATCGTATTTAGTCTGACCTCTCTGCCACGGCCTTCCCGTCTTGGGTGTCCCTTCACGGTTTAGCTCATGGTTTCATTGAGGTGCTCAAGCTCCAGCACCACGACAAGGTAATGATCTCCTTTGCTGGAGATGTATATGTATACTGTATGTATATGTATATGTATATGTATATGTATATGTATATGTATACTGTATGTATATGTGTATGTTTATGTATATGTATACTGTATGTATATGTATATGTATACTGTATGTATATGTATATGTATATGTATACTGTATGTATATGTATATGTATATGTATATGTATATGTATATGTATATGTATATGTATATGTATACTGTATGTATATGTATATGTATATGTATATGTATATGTATATGTATATGTATATGTATATGTATATGTATATGTGTGTGTGTATGATGTATATGTATGGGTTTGGGGGCAAGGAAACATTTTGGCAGTAAAAATGAGGTGGGTTGATGAAAATCTGAAATCCTAGGAATGTGATGCTCATTTTAAGAATGAAATTATTCATCCTATGTGATTGCTTTTATGTTGGGAGGCAACCCTCAGCCCCACCCTGTTGGCAGAGCAGAATTAAGATACTTTCTGTTTAAAACTGACATTCAATAAGCTTTGCAAGACTCTCATCTGGTATTACAGCAACCTTTGATTCTGTGCAAGGGAAAGTGGAAGGCAAAAGGAAGAGGGGCCGACCAAGGGCAAGATGGATGGATGATATTCTGGAGGTGACGGACTCGACCGTGGGGGAGCTGGGGATGGCGGCGGCCAACAGAGGGCTCTGGCGTGGACTGGTCCATGAAGTCACGAAGAGTCGGAAACGACTGAACGAATAAACAACAAAAGCCTTGGTGTGTTCACACCCACGTGAATCAGCTCAGAATGATAGTATCACTGTATTCAGTTTCTCAAATAACAGCCCTTTTTCTCTCATTTTTTTTTTAAAAAAAAGGTCTATCAGAGGCCTATGTTTAGCTTTTCTTTCTGTATACAAATTGCATTTACTTTGTCCTATCAAAACAGCTTTCTCTGAACCTGAACGTATGAAAGAAAATGTTTAAATTGGGAAAAATAGCTTATGTGGAAGATCTGAACTCATTTTTCCCCCTGAACCTCAGGATACCTATAGTCTGATCATAGGCCAATTTTGTCTTATGATTTTAGGTGTTTCTTAATTGAATGGTTGAACTGGGGGTGGTGGTGTTGTGGTGCCTTTTGTGTTTTGTAGTTTTGACATGTTGAAAATGTCCTCTTTTCTGATCCAAAATAAATGTTTGTCTTGCCTTTCTCCCCACTGTGCCATCTATCAAGCAAATTGGTAAATGGAGTGAAGTGGAGATTAGGGTGGATGGAAAACCATGTCTAGGGAGTTTGGTTTTAGATACAACAGTGATAGGAACTTGGTGACACTTGATGGTGTTCTGAAGTATATTTTGTGGAAACCAAACGTGAGATCCCAAAATAAGTCCTTCCCAATGTTTATCCTTTGAAATGCAGAAGCTAGGTGTTAATTTGGTTTCCCAGTCCCTAGGTGAAGTCCTTCCTCCATTAATTGATCCCAATTTCCCAAATAGGAAAGTTTGGTTCAGCATGATGTCAATGAACCATACTGCATCCTGATGCCCTCTGGATAGATTGCATTGCAGCTCTCATCATCCACAGCCAACCTGGAGAAAAGGCTGCCCTTGCCATTTTGAGAAAGTAGAAGTGTGCTCAACATCTAAGTCATTAAGGAAGCCTGAATGCCATTATAAGAAACAGAGTACCATCGGATATTCCAACATTTTTCTCTAATCTTTCCATTTAATTTAGAATTTTGTTACTTCCATACTTAGCTGGGTTAAAAATGGTCTCTTCCTCCTATATAATAGAGAGTTGCAAAATATCACGTTAATCATGATTGCTTCACAGCACAGCTGGGCAGCTGTAGCTCAACAACTAGACAAGTACAGGTAGTCCTTGCTTACCAACAGTAATCGGGACTGGGAACTCCATCGCTAAACGACATGGCCTTAAAGCGCAATGTCATGTGACTGTGCTAACTTACAATGGCAGTTCTGGCAGTCCCAGTTGCCATCATTAGGTGAATCCCGTGCAGTTGCAGCATCCCGTGGTCACATGATCGCCATTTGTGACTTCCTGCTGGCTTCTGCATTGACTTTGCTTGTGGGAAGCCATCAGTGAAGGTTGCAAATGGTGATCATGTGACCATGGGATGCTGCGACGGCCACAACTATGAGGACTTGTCATAAGTCCCCCTCGTTTAGCACCATCATAACTTGGAATGGTTGCTGAACGAGTGGACATTCATCAAGGACTACCTATGGCCTGTTTTATTTTTCCAGTTGTAAAAACACCTCCCCCCCTTTTTTAAAAAAAACCAAAGACCCTATCAAAATTAGGGTTCATTTTAGTTAAGTATATTGTAGAAAGTAGAGAGACGATACAAAGCAGATACAAATTGTGCAGGATAGATAATAGATGATATCTCATATCTATCTATGTGCCAAGATCACTGTCATAAAGTTGGCATCAACGTTTAATAAGAATATTGGGCAATAGCTTGGACAACAGCCTTCAAAACCATAGTTGTTCTGATTGGAATGGTCTATTACTGTCAAATAAATTAATATGTCTCATTCAAAGAAATCAGAGATTCTTTATTCAGAAAGGCATCTTTATAAACCTCCCATATGAGGCAGAAAAAGAAATCAATAGGTGTCTCACATCACTCGGTAGCATAGCCAACAGCACCAGGACCTCTTCCCATTTTCAGCAATTTAAGAGTATTATTTCCTGAAGATATAAAGGTGCAACTCAATAAACAGTTTGCTCATGTACAATCTTTGGAGGAACTTTAGTATTTAACAAATGATTTCTTCCTGAGTCACCTTTAACTCAGTGTTTCTACTGTTTATTTAATTTATTTTATAGCATGTTAAAGCTGATGACAGACTTTTGGTTGCAGACAGTAGAACAGAAACAATGTAATTAAAACAAACTACAACTAATACCATCAAATTCCTGTTAAAAACCATCATGGTGCTCTCATTCAGCTTGGGTCAAAGGCACAAAAGAATAAAGTCATTCTTTATTTAACCTTCCCAAAAACAGAGAAGTGGGATCCATAGCTTAGAGATTTTGGGGGGAGGAGGGAGACTTTCAAGGAAGATAGATGCTTTTGAACTGTGGTGTTGGAGGAAAATTCTGAGAGTGCCTTGGACTGCAAGAAGATCAAACCAGTCCATCCTCCAGAAAATAAAGCCAGACTGCTCACTTGAGGGAATGATATTAAAGGCAAAACTGAAGTACTTTGGCCACGTAATGAGAAGACAGGATACCCTGGAGAAGAAGCTGATGCTGGGGAAAGTGGAAGGCAAAAGGAAGAGGGGCCGACTGAGGGCAAGATGGATGGATAATATTCTGGAGGTGACAGACTTGACCATGGGGGAGCTGGGGATGGCGACGGCCGACAGGAAGCTCTGGCATGGGCTGGTCCATGAAGTCACGAAGAGTTGAAAGCAACTGAATTAATAAGCAACAACAAAGGGAGAGTCTCAGTAGTCCCTGTCAAGATGAGCAAACCAGATAGATAGTTGATATAGTTTTTTTAAAAATGCGGATTCATTAAGTCAGAGTTATTACAGTATATCCTGACTCTGAGGATCCTTGCTAGCAGAACTAATATTGCTGGTGCTGTTTCAATCGAGGTGCTAATAATTTATCAGGCGTTTTCCTTATTCCCAATATCTTTGCTTTATACAACTCATCAAATATTCTGTATTAAGTTCATAAATGGAATTAAGTTCCAGTTTAGTAGATATGAAAGCTTTTTGACATTCAGTTGTAAGTTGCCTTGCACAGATATTTAAAAGTTCCTTAAATTGAGTTTCCAAATTTTCTTAGATTTTAAAATCACAATCACAACTATATGGCTTAAAAGCATTCCATAACTGATAATCTTACTGATGCAGGATCAGATATTGTAATAGTACCTCTATTAGTTTTGTCTCTCTATTCAACTAAAGATTTAGATACTGAAAAAAAAAAGTTGGGAACAAGACTGATGTGGACTTCATAAAAGTAGATTCTTATTGTAAAAGATTTAAAAGACACTATATGCTCATAAAATTAAACTCTAACATATAAGCTTGTAGGATTTTCCATAGCTGGAATTAAATTTAGCTGGAACAGCATTGCATGAGATCTAAAACTGGGAAGGTGAGCTGAAACTAAAATATTCTTTTATGTCCAATTTTGCAAGAACTCAAAATGTACTACTTCCCTTGTTGGTGCCGTTTTTTCCAGGGAGGAAGCTTTGATTTCAAGCTTTTGTTCTAGCTGCAATATTAAAACAAAAGTAAAACACACTCTCTCAGCCCAACTCACCTCACAGGGTGGTTGTTGTGGGGAAAAGAGGAGGAGGAAGGAGTATTAGGTATGTTCGCCACCTTGAGTTATTTATAAAAATAATAAAAGCGGGATAAAAATAAATAAATAAATAAATAAATAAATAAAAACTAAATGAACAAAGAAGCAAAAAAAATCACAGGTAAAATTTCAGTAAAGCCTGCTGTGGACTGATCTTGCTCAGCGTTAGAAGGGATACTTAGAAATTGTAAATTATTTCTAATAGACCCTATAAATGGGACACTTCATGAACTTCTTTATTTTCAAGACTCTGTGGCATGTTGTTTATCAGAATTTTCAATGTGAGTAATTTTAGTCTCATGTGACTCGAATACTAAAGTTTTTTTTAACTCTGCCATTTTCTGATCCAAAGCATCAGATCACTGCTTTATCTCCAAAATACTTGATTCATGTCAAGCACTAAGGTTTTTATCTGCATAAATGCAGTCATTTTAAACAAAAACAAAACCTATAAATCATGGAGAAGAGCTTTTAAAGCAATTAGTAATTCCACATAGTTCCTTTTCTCTGTTGCTTACTTTGTAATTCAGGAATAAACTGAAACTCAACTAAAGCTTTCAGCTGTTTTTCAGCCTGCTTGAGAAGCTGCTCTCCCTCAGTAGAGGTGGAGAAAAGATTCCTGTTTTTTCTGTCTTCTTGATTTCAGACTCCTAAAGGAAAATAAATCCACCACAAGGCAGTAATTTACATAGAGAAAAACAAAAGAACTTTTCTACTTAACCAATAAACTAATAAAAAGATAAGAACTAGCTCCCAACTTGTGAGAGTTTGTAAGTTCAGCTCATCAGTGTACCAACCAGAGGTCCCTGGGAAAACATCTGTAAATGTATCTCTAAATAAACCTCATCAGTTAGAATTAGTTTTGAATCTTACAAGAACTGAGAACTGTATTTTCTTAAATATAGATTTGTGATTTGATACTGTAATAAACTTTCTAATACCAATTCTCTAGTATCAAGCTCCAGTACTAGTTTAGCATTCAAACTCTGGTAAATAAGTAACCCTTGTAACTTGCATTTTACCCATTACCTTTGCGCTTTTTTTTTTTGTGCTGCTTGTAGGGAAAATATACCAGAATGGTGTCATTACCATGAAAAGCATAAATTACTTTGGAGCTTTTTAAAGCTGATTTAATGTGAAAACTGCCTCAATTTCATGGCTTCTGTTTAGATAATAAGAAAGCATGGTAGAGTTCTCCAAAATGAGTAAAATGGTAATTTTCCTTTCTCATTTCTGATGCCTGAAAAAAGGATCGGAGAACCTCATGTTGGCAGGACAAATGCCAATACATTCTAGCTGTCATAGTATTTATGGAATGGTCTCTAATTGCTTGTCCTAATCTCTGAAACATTGTTGTCTATTGTGCTATTGCTTTTAGGAGATGCTTTTTTTAAAAAAAAAGATGGAGGGCGTGGCTAGTGCACAGCATTCTAGTCCATAAATTTGTGCAGAAATGCAGAGGTTGGGTTCTACATGAGGGAAGAGGAGTATAGGTTACCCTGTGAACAGCAATATGACTGAGATCAGCTCAGGGGCAAAAAGAGGACACATTAATGTTATCCTTGATACATTCCTCGTTTTGTTTGTGAAACAAAGAGGGGTAGAAAGCTATGGTAGACATACTTAAATCTTTTGGGTCCTATGGAGAAAGAGATAAATACTGTATCCAGCCTGGGAAGTTACTTCTTTATCCTTGATGGGACTCAGAAAGTGAGTCATTTTTGCTCAGGCTGAGCTACCAATTCACAGGCTAAATTCTGAGGTGTTGAAGATAGCCTACAATGATTTTTATTGCTTCATTTTCCCACAGAGAAGAGATGTGAAGCTCTCCACAGTTACCTAACTTGTCACTCTGACCTTGCAGGATAAATTTGGAGCATCAGAGCAAATTCTGATAGTAAAGCCCTTCATCTGAGCAGCTATCTAGCCATGATGGTCTTGGAACATTTACTTTCTCTTACAAAAGAGCTGATGTCTTGCCAAGGACTCTGGTTTGTAATTCTGAGATGTTAAAATGCATTGTTCAGGTCCCTCAGCTGCATTTTTCTACCTGGTTCACTTACAATGCAAATTTGCTGAATTCAACAGCAACAACCACAACAGATACTATCCAACACAAAAGCCTGGCAGATGGAAAGAAAGCACTTTGCAATTTGTAGATGTTCCTTTGCAAGCGAACCACAAAACGTTCCTCAAATAATGGGGTTGTATGAAAAAGGTCCCCTCCAAGGGCAATGAATATTGTAAGTGGGTTTTCTGTTTTTGTTTTGATCATTATTAACCACAGTTCTTTTAACCTCTCCTCTAATTTGGGAGCTATGAGACTTTTATGTGCCCCTGCTTGGTCAGTATATAAAGCTTGCCTCACTTGAGAATCTAATTATTAGGCTTCAGCTTTAATCATCTCCCAGAACTCAGTGCACCAAGCCAAGCTAAGATTTCTTTCTTTCTTTCATGGTACTACCTTTTGCCGAAGCAGACTGACATTTTATTTGATAGGAACATCAGTGCCTGAGGTTTTACAGTTCCAAGTTTGCAGCATGGGTCATTGAGTCATAAGATGTGAAACATCTGTTTGCATTTGCTAATGTTTTATTCTTATGGGAGGGTTAGAAAGAGTGAGTAAGGCAAGTGAGAGAAGAGATTAGAGAGAGAAAGAGAGGGTTAAAAAAGGAAGAAGGGAGTGGATGAAAGAGAAAAGGAATTAAGGGAAGAGTCAAAATGGAAGGTAAGGGAAAGGAAAAGATAGAGAGAAAATAGGTTAGAAGAGAATGGAAGACAAAAGAGGGAAAAGATTAGAGACAAAAAAAACAAGGAAGAAGGATACATCATATTAAATATAATAAAAATGATTATGTAAAATCAAATGTAAATATATATATATAAATGTAACCATTGTTATGTGTTATATGTAATCATTGTTATGTGTCATGTGTTTTGTTTTATGTTTTATGTTGAATGTAAATAAAATGATATTTTTCAAAAAAAAGAAGTGTAAACGTAAATAGATTGTTATTGTACCATTTTCTGTTTAAAAATTGTGTTACACTTCTATGTCAACTTTGGAAGGGGTTCAGGCCACACACTAGGGTTTCCACCCTAGGTTTATGGGTGACACCCTATGACTCTCCTGCTGTTGCTGACTTTTAACTACCTCCAGCTGCAACCAGATTTCCTACGATGATGGATGCTCCTATTTGTAGTTTAGCACTTGGTTATCCATCAAACTCCTTAGTCATTCTTTTCCAAGCATGATTTCCAAAGAGTTTTCCTTAGCAAGATTTATTGAGATAGATAGGGTGGGATTACAAGAATTCTAGCAAGAATTCTAGCAATTTAGAACCAGTAAATCCTGTGTACATTATGGGAGAGTTTTTTATTTTCTTTCTTCCAGCCTTCCTATGATCTTGTGAGTAGTTGGGTTTCTTCAATGATAACAGGAAAGTTAGTACAGGAAGGTTGTTTATATAATGGTCTCTTGAATCTCTATTGGTCTGAGCACCCAGTCTTACACTATTTTGGGCTTTGAGTGCTGGATTAGGACTGGGTGTCAATCTCCATTTGATCATGAAACTACACTCCTCATTTTGCTTGCACAAGCCTTCAGGGGGCAGTTGCTGTACCTCAAAGTTGAGAACTCCTGTGATATGTAAAAAGGTAAAGGTTCCCCCCCCGCACATTTGTGCAGTCGTGTCCGACTCTAGGGGCCGGTGCTCATCTCCGTTTGTTAGCCGAAGAGCCAGCATTGTCCGAAGACGCTTCCACGGTCATGTGGATGCATGACTCGCGCGGAACGCTGTTACCTACCCACCGAAGTGGTACCTATTCATCTACTTGCATTTGCATGCTTTCGAATTGCTAGGTTGGCAAGAGCTGGAGCTAGTGCGGGAGCTCACTCCACATGCAGGGCTAGGGATTCGAACCTCCGAACTTGCAATCTTCCAATTGACAAGCCTGGCGTCTTACCCGCTGAGCCACCACGCCCCTTCCTGTGATATGTACAGTATAATAAAATTTAGTTATTAAAAGGGACTCATTTACTTCTTTTCTAACTCCAACACCAATGAAACCATTCATTTTCCTCATAGGTGGGTCCCAAAAAATCATTTATCATTTTGGAGGGTCATAGTATCAAAAAATTGGGGAGCTATTGGCCTATTGTCAGCCTTCCCAGGTAGTCCAGACAGTAATCACAACCAGATAAGCTAATTCTACTTTATTGTAAAGCCACATTAACCGAATCTTGCAAGTCTGAAAGTACAATTCTCACACCGTCACCTTTACAGCCCAAGAACGTAGAGAGGGTCCCTTCTGCTCCACCCACTATGCAGCTGCGGGCTATGCTGTCTTTTATCTGACAGTTCCCTTGGCAGCGTCTCTTTGCCCTGTCTCCCAAGGTCTTTCCCACATACCATTACATCTATCCTACTTCCACTGGAATGTTGTAAGAGTAAAAAAGGAGATTGGAATTCCTTGAGAAGACACACAGAGAGATGTGCTTGTGGAGTGCTATGAATGTGTGAGGTGTAGATGGAAGCCTTTTTAATGAAATGCCTCCATCTCTTGGACTACCTCCACCCACACGGCTGGAGATTGGCTCCTTCTCAACCTGAAGCCATATAGGAGGCTTCCCAACTCAACTGGATTTTCTTTGAGAACTAAATTGTTTTCCTGAGATATAGTATATTCTTGTATCCTCAGTTGTTCTTTGGTGCTGTCTCTTAGTTTGCTCCTCAACCTTGCCATCTGATCTGATTGTTGTGCTGGTCACTGGTTCCCTTTTGGCTTCCACCTTTCTCTTTCCTCATGATCACTGACTGTTTCTTTGATTTCAGCTTCTGGTTCATGGCTGAGCCTTTATAGTGAAGTTCTTCTATGGGCATGAGTCCTTGCTGATTAAAGTGCTTGAAGTCTGCCTTTGCTCTGTCCTTCACTTTAGTTTTTAAGCATTTACCCAGCTTTACACCTACTACAGTTTCAATCCAATCTTTGCCCTTTGGAGCACTAGATTTTTTTCCCCTTTTGGAAGGAAACAGATTGTTCAGGATGATGAATCCTGTGCCAAGATATTGCACTTATTCAGGATTGAAGATATACACAGCCCAGGTTGGGAACTAGGGCTGATTTATATCTTGTTTCACTCACTCTTGAATCTTTGAATGTTTGTTTGGGCAGTCAAGACCGACAGTATGTATTGCCACTGTGCCCTTGTGAATCACATTCCTACATATCTTGTGCTTAAGCCAATGCTACCTCTGTAGAGATAATAGAGGTAAGATCGGATTCCATCAACTCTGATGCAATGAACTGTGATTCACCAAAGCTTATGTGATAATAAATTGGCTTCTGTTTAGGAGGTCACAAACCTCTTGGTTGTTTGTGCTGCAGCAGGCTAACCTGGTCACTGTTCTGGCAGCTGATAAGCCAACTTGGTATTTAGTTTGAAAATGGGAAGAAGGGATTTCTAAGAGCGCTCAAACAAAAGCAAACAAAGCTGTCAGCAGGGCCACATTAATGAGCCCAAGATTTATCAAAGCAGTCAATTTCTGTATTCTATTTCTCAGTCAAAACCAGGTTATCATGGAAACAGCATTTCAGAAATAATTTCTAATCAACTAGAAATCTTACTCTCTTCCTATTAATAACAATTGAAAACAGACCCCAAATCTGGCTGAAAGCTGATCTTGGGGAGGTCTTCATGTTGAGCTATTTTATGAAGTTGAGAGGTACCTGCTAATTGGATTTGGCCCATTCCTATGTTATTGAGTTCGATAAAATTGAATCCAGAGGTAAAAGAATCCCAAAACCATGACACAAATGCTAGAATCAAATCAAGCCCACAAAACAATGCAATTTTTTTTTAAAAAAAGGACTTTCTGAAAGAAAGGACTCTGCTGGAATCTGGTTCAAAGAGCTATTGTTATATTTTTAAAAGCAAGCCTACATCAGAGGAATTCGCTTCTAAAAAATCTTTACCAAGGAATGTTCAGTTCTTTCATTTATAAAAAACAGAGGTCCTTGTCAAATTGGAGGAGACCCCTTAACAACATTACGATTTGGGACACATCATCTAGAAATATCCCTCCCCATTTCCCCTCCCTTCAATTCTGTGGCAGTTCTCATTCAGCTATGTCATATTTCTTATTGAAATGCTGCAGCAGAGAGAACAAATGTTTGGTATAAAGGGCACAGCCAAATTCAACATTCAACCTTCTTGTTTTATTTGGGGAAGATGGTCAGAGGCAAGTTAATTGCTCTGTTTGTGCTGTCACAAACATAACACAAAGGATAGTATGACCTTTATGACACACAATTGATAGATAAGTTGATCCGAGCTTGTGTTAGCTAGATGTGAAAATGACAGTTTATTGATTAAAACCAATGTGAGAAAATGCAGTTTGCAGAACACTTGAGAATTTACATGTGCTTTGAACTATAATAACCTGAAGTGAACACAAAATGATCATAACATCTTTGGGAAATGAACAAGCTTCCTTTCAAACGATGCTGTTGTCATTGTTGTTACTATAATATTTTAGGACATCATTCATCCTAACTTTACTGAGGCAGTAAACCAAAAGCATAAGAACTGAAGCATGCTACTAAATGTAATTTAATCAAAATAGAAAACAGTGTTCTAAAGCAACACAGCAGGGATATTTCAAAACAAAACCACACTTTTTAAACTCTTAGGGCAAATGGCCATTTTAATTAATGCTCTGCCTTGCAGTTTGTCAAAAGATTCCTTTCCCCAATGAAAGAAGCTTCTGTTTTCCTATCGTATTCTCAGCATGTTTGAAAGTTTCTTTTGGATTTTTCTTGGGATTTTTATCTTGCATCCTCATTGGATGTGATCGTGGGAACCACTGCTGTGCTTTCTATAACACACCTTTCCTTTGTTCTGAAGCCTCTCTGGATGCCCAAACTTTCCAATCTGCTAAGCCTAATGGGAGGCCTTCTCTCTTGAAATTTTACAATGGAATTTAACAAAAGTAAGAGAAACCTGGGAGACTGCAAAGAGCTGGAAAGAGGATTATACAATGCAACACAGGCCTTTTCCACACAACCTGTGGCTACCTTGTAGCCAGATTAATGCAAGGATGCCACAGGCTATCCATGAGCATTTGACTGAAACTCTCTTCTCTTTTAAAACAAAAATTGAAAGCAAATTCCCTTTCATCAGCTTGGAAGGAGAACTGGGAGGAAAATGCAGGAGAATTTTTCTGTATGCTGATAATTTTAACCAAACTTTCTATGATGCAAGTAGTCTAATGATGGAGGGCCACCATAGAGAACACTGTGGCTTAATTTTTATATGGTGAGCTTGGTAAAAGAAGCATATTGAGCTTAACCAGGGACTTAAACATTCAAGATGAACCTTTAAAGGAGCTGAACCAGGCAAATGAGCTCCCTTTTTAAATGATAAGGCAATCTGTTTACTTTACCTTGTTGCCAATATATCAAATTTGCTCAATTCATTCTTTTTTAATATAATTTTTTATTAAAGATTTTTTAAAAGGAAGTTAAAAACTAATACAAACTAATGTAAAGTAAGAAAAAGAAGAGAAAAAGAAAGAAATCAAAGAGACAGCTAAAAGTGCAAGAAAGGAGCAAGTAAAAAGAAAAGAAAAATAGAAAAAGAAAAAAGATATAAAGATATAAAGAAGTGGCTTCCGATTTTCTTTACAGCAGTTATAAGTACAATTATAAATTTACCTCTTATGCTATGTTTACAACATAACTCTCTTCTTTCTATAATCTATCCTGTCTAATGATCAAAACCATAAATCATAAGTACATTTTTTTTTCTGTTTTACACAAAAACTCCATAAGGGGTTTCCAGTCAGCAATAAACTTAGATATTGTCTTTTCTCTGAACAAAGTAGTCAATTTAGCCATCTCAGCAAGTTCCATCATCTTCACCAACCATTCCTCCATTGTGGGTAGTGCTGAATCTTTCCATCTTTGTGCATACAATAATCTCGCTGCTTAATTTGCTCAATTCATTCTTCAGAAAATTCCTATTCTACTTTTCTTCAAAATGTTCCACAATCAGTATTTGGGAATTAATGAAGCACCTGCAGGACTCAAAGAGATATACCTAAGTCCACCTTGCCCAGATAAAGTAAATGTTTAAAATGATTGAAATTTCATGAGATCTCACATGAAAATGTCAAAATCTCAGATTAGCTCTTGAGATATTTTTTTCCTTTTAACCCTACACTGACATTTTGATTGTAGATTTCTGGTATTGTGTTTGGCTGATGACTTTTGATTTTTTAAATAGATTTATTGCTTATATTATATGTGGCTATGATATTTCCTTTTCTGCAAACCAGAAAAGCTTCTGGATTATGGAGCAGATAAGAAGGGTCCTACATCTTTGAAGTGAAGAAGATCTTTCGGCTTGTGATGAACAAAAGGAAGTGGCAACAGTATTCTGATCTGTCAGGCACTGCATGATGAAAATATAATGATGCTATATATTCAGATATCTGTGCTTACAGTCTTAGCACTATTTACTTGGGAGTAAGCCCTACTGAAATTAGTGAGGTTTATTTCTAACAGGCAAATCTAGGGCCGAACAAGTGATGAATAAGCTTTCAGCAGTGTCCTTGAAATGACAGCTTCTTGGGTTATAATCCTTTGCATGGTCTACATAACCTTTGGGTTGTAGAATAGACTTCCAGAACCAGATGCTCTCCAGATGTGCCATGTTTCCACTCTCATAATTCTCTTGCCATCATAGCTAGGGATCATGCTGGCTAGGGAATATGGGAGTTGACGTTCAGCATGTTTGAAGGATAGGTTGGTGCAGTATAAGGACCGAGAGCCAGTTTGGTGTAGTGGTTAAGGCACCAGGCTAGAAACCAAGAGAACATGAGTTCTAGTCCCGCCTTAGGCACAAAGCCAGCTGGGTGACCTTGAGCCAGTTCCCCTCTCAGCCCTAGGAAGAAGAAGACAAGGGCAAACCACTTCTGAAAAAGCTTGCCAAGAAAACATGCAGGGACTTGTCCAGGCAGTCACCAGGAGTCAAAAACTGACTCAAAGGCGTGCGTGCGCGCATGTGCGCGTGTACACACACACACACACACACACACACACACACACACACACAGGATGAGGACCAGTGAAGCTCCTTCAAATAATGAGACTTCAAAACATATTGAAATTAAGGAAAGGTCTGAATTTTTAAGTGGAGTATTTGTGCAAAGATTTTTTATTGAACTGTTTCCCACCCTTTGCTATTTACATGTTGGCCAACCTCCAGCCCTAGAATAGTAAAATCTCATAGATATGTCCTTGTGCGAGAGGTAGGATATGAAAGGTCTGGGCGCTCACTCAACAATGTGGAGAGCAACCCGAATCAAGGTAATTATAAAGAATATATGGATTCATCTCCTTTGAGTGAATCTGCCCTTTACTGATCTTGAAACAAGATGCTTTCTTTGTTTTTGTCAACAAGCATTGTGTGTCGTTACAGCAGCTTTATCCTTGGTGCATTTCAATTTCTCATGAAGGGATGGTTTGCCATCTCTCTTGTTTTAAACCATCTGCTGCATCTTTGTCAAACCTGAGGAATAAAGTTCTTATGGATGAGAATGAGTGACTATGGGTGCAAGCAAAAATAGGCTTATATAAATCACATCATACTGAAGAGTTTTGGGGTGTTTTGAGAATATATCAGTTTAAAAATATCCTTTTTTCTCTTCTGGAGACTATAGGCTTGATGCATACCACACACTACAGTGTGGTATATAAACATAATTTATGATTTAGTGTATTGTGTGAATTGAAGCAAGTATAACGTATTCAGTAAACCAAGTTTAAATCATGGTGTAATATTTTGGGTGAAGACAGTCAATATTTGTGGCATCATTGAAGAAGGTATAGGATGCAGGAATTGCATAATGTCTGTATTATGCAGTGCTCCAAGATTATGGAACACAATCTCTTAGGAACTGCATCTGCTTTTCTTTCTCTATTTAGATATACATCTTTTTTCTTAATAGTTACTTTTTTGCTTTTTAATTTTTTTCATTGTGTTTTTAATTTTTGTTAGCTGCTTTTATTTTTCATTTGAGCCAAATGGTAAGGGATACATTAAATACAAGAGAGCATGGGTGGTTTGATGGGTGAGATACACAATTAGGACTCGGGGATCCAGATTCAATTCTAGCCCAGCCACGGAAACTCACTGGGCAATTGCTGTACAGTGTATAGCCTTCTAATGGTCCTATAGAGTGGGATGCTTTCCTCTTACTATCCTATTGTACCATTGCCACCACAATAAAGAATAAAGAAAATAAAGAAAACAATAAAGAAAAATAGAAACCACAAGATTCCTGAAGGTTTAGAACTCCTTTAAGATTTTAAGGAAATTTAACAGGGTGAAATCTAGGGAAGATTCAGGAAACTTCTGGTTTCTATTTTTCTTTATTACATCCAGGATTAGGTATAGGAATATGATGACTCATTATTGTCAAGGTGATCCACTATGTTTTAGTGGTAAAATTAGAGTGATGAACTGTGCTAAATTATGAACATGAAAAGACTTCCAAAATATAAGTTGCTGTTCATCAAATAGAATGCATGGATGCTTGCATAAAAAGGCTAGCAATGTTAATGCTACAAAGTTAAAACTTGTTTTTGTCATCTGGATTGCACTGCTCTTTGATCACTTTCTTTAGTGAGCAAAGGACAGAAGTTATGCATTGATATTGAAGAGATGCTGAAAATATCGCTTTCATCCATCAGCTCACTCTATCTCTGTCAGTGACCACATCTGCTGGTGTGTGCACATGCTCCTATCTAGCCGATAGATGTTTCGCTTGATAAATGTTGACATATTGTCCACCATGAAAGAACACATTTAAAGGCACTTCTTACACTTATCCATATCTCTAGAAGAAAACAATGTACCACTTCTAAGGATGTCAAAGGAATTCGTATTTCGTCCATTCCCATATAAATTGAACCTTATCTGCATCTCCTGAGTGAATGTGCAGAGAAGGCCTTAGATGTCCACCAATGTTAGCATTACTTGAATGTCCTCAGCTCATGGATGTTATCAAAATATATTTAAAGAGGGCCTTTCTTTATAGGTGCAGTCAGCTACAAAATGTGCAGTTTCAAGGGAGAAACATGACATCTCTAGATCACATGTGAGATGTACTTTCAAGGAATGCAAAAATGGTATTGTGTGGCAGTGACTGATAGCATCAGGATTACAAAGTGGGTTATCCTAGAGGCCCTCCAAACTTCAGATAGTATTCAATTGTACCCATTTCTCCACATTCTGCTGGAAATATTCTCTGCAGACTGCACCACTTCTCTCTGCAGAGTGTTCCCTGAAGTTTTCAGAATTAAAGAAATCATTCCTAGAACTGAAGGTCTCTTTCCAGATGAGCGATGTAAAATTATCACCGTTATGATAAGGGTAAGCGATGGCCTATTACCAATGATTACAGTATTGTGTGAGCATTTCCCCCCCATTTGTCCCCAGACTTAACCAACAAACCTTTCATTGGCATTCGGAATGCTTCTTTCGTACAACACTCTCTGCATTTTGGCTGTCAGAAGCTCAGGGTCTTCTGCTGAAGACCTTTGTGAAGATTTTTGGCTGTGGAGTCCTTGGTGCTCTCTGAGCCTTGTTGTTTTCTTGTAGATGTTTCATTGCCAGGCTAGGCAACATCTTCAGTGCGAAAAACTTCAGTGTGATTTTTGGCTGTCATGGAAGGTAATTCTAAGGGCAACCCCACAAGAGAATTCGGCACCCGTTTGAAAGCTGCACAGACTTGGAGCCCATGACGTTGATTTATTTCCATCTCGGCTGCCGTGTATTTGAAACGGCAACAAAGCTAGGATATTTCTGTGTATGTTCAGGGCTTTAAAATGGTGACATTGTGGGCAGGCTGCGATCCCTGTTTTGGGAGCTATGGCTTTAACCTCTTACTTGCCTCTTGATTCTTGAATTCCATTATTTCATCCCCCTCTTCCCCCACTTACAACATAATGCCACAGTACATCAATTTCAAGACAATTGCTTGCAAAAATCCTGACCACCAGAAGCCAGCTGATCTCCAAAGAGAAAGGGAAAGCAGATAGAACTCAGGTTCATTTAATGGCTGCTCATTATGCTTAAGCTGCTGTGCAACTGGAAAGAGCAGAAAGGATCTGCAGACAAGCAGAGCAACCAGAATCAATTCTGGCTGTATTCCCCCCTTCCTTCCATGACCACAACAAACAACTATGGATGGAGTTATTTAGAAAAATGCCTGGTTGCACGGATGCCAACCTGCTATTCTTTTCAGCTTGAGACTCACTGTAGTGTTTAAGTAGAAAAAGAAGGAACAACACCTTTGCTGTAAGCCATGCTTCCCTCATAGCACCTGCTCAGGTATTTTTGTAAACAATCAGATGCATACAACATGTACCAAAAGTTGTTTTCTTGGGAGGGGGAGATCCCTAGCAATTTATTTTCTTTCCCTTTTATGTAGAGTAGGATGGATGGGATTTTTTTCCCCCCTCCAGGAGCTGTGAGAGGTTCAGGGCAGGACACTGATTGAACTGGTTTTTGCACACTCCTATTGGTCAGCTGGAAGAAGCATTGATTTATAATATTCTCCGTCTGTTGTCAGTGTTTTGAGGCTGGCAGAAGTAAAGGCTATGGTAGGTCAGCATCAAGTTGTTTTTGTGAAATTAGGGAATGAAAATAGTAGTGATGGTGTGGAAGTGTCCAAATCTCCTAAGCCTGTGTGTAATGCAAGAAAAATGCACGTGTACTCTGTGCCAGCAAATTATAAGCATGTACCGTTGCGGCGCTCTACATTTTTCTTTAAAAAGACCTAGTTTTTAAAAATGCATCGATACCTAAAAAAAAGAACAATGTAAAACACTGGTAAGTGTGAAGTTTCATGTAAATTTAAAAATGATGGTAAATTAATGTGATAATGGGGTAGAGCAAACTTATTAATAACAGCGTGAAAAATGATATAGACTAGAAATAGACTGGTCTGGAATAAGAACTCTATATTGTTGGTAGGAGGCCATAGAAATGGGCTTGGGTAAATTTGGCCCTTTCAATTGCTGCACAGTAAGTTAAGCATTAATTACCTCATTTTACTTAATATTATGTCAGAAGGAAAAATGAGAGACTAGCTAATTATAATTTTTTTTAAATTACAATAAAATAGGAGAATCTTTAAGGACCAGAGCATCAGGTGATGGATGCTTTGAATGGTGAACAAAATTCAGAGATCTGCCACTTGTAAAGGAAGATGCAAAATTATTGATCATCAAGGTTATTGGAAAGATATGTGACTGAAAGGCCAAGGAAAAGATCCATATTTGATAAGCTGCTTGATCAAACTTAAGAATTTAACAAAAGCATGTTAAAATAATAGAAAATTTAAACTAGAATTAGCAATTGGGTTTGTCACCCTATTTAAGAAATTTTATTCAGATTAATTGGTATGAGTTGGATAATTGATGAGTTAATCATCCAATTAAATTTGATAAATTTATGCATGAAAAAGGGCTTTAGAACTCCACATACTTTGCAAATGATAATATATCTGTTTCAACTGATACCGTTTCAGAAAGGGCATTTTTTCTTCTCTGTTATGTAGGAAAGGCTTCTGTATAGGTAGTCCTTGCTGTCTTTAAATTCAGTTAGGGTTGGGAAATGCTGGCCAATGGGAGCAGTGCCTCAAGACATCTCGGTTGGATGGAGGAATCAATATGATTTTTTTTTTTTTGGTAAAGGAAATCTTGCACCAGGTGGGGAATATAATATCTGGATGCTAAATATGTAAAAGTCAAGCCTGTAGCTTCACTCATGTTTGGCTCTAGCCTTGTTCACTGTTGAAATTCAGAGCCCAAGTGATTTTGACCAAGATAATATAGGCTTAACTCTTTGGCTGAAAGATTCCTTAAAAAAAAAAGCATCCAAAATGGATTGCAAAATAATAATAATAATAATAATAATAATAATAATAATAATAATAATCCCCATTAATCAATATATCACTGTGACCCAGTGACAAACAAGTGGAATGATTCAGGGCAGAATAGTTTTTTAATGCATGAAAAAGAATTAACTGGAGTTAAGATTTGCAAAAACGGTGTTAGGCCTATTTTAGGGCTTATATTAGGTTTTGTGGATTTCCTGTCTCAAAAAGAGGGAAACTTCACCAGTTTGGGGCCATCATACCACCAAAATCTAATTATGTATTTGGAAGGAGTTCTTGGGAGACTGAAGTGCCACAGGTTACTGAACCTGCTCTATGCTCAGAGCTGTCATGCGTTGAGGAGAATGTCTATAGAAGGCTAAAGTTGGCTTGCGAGTCAGGATACCAAAGGAAAAAATGTCTTCTGAAAGGATATGGTTATTTTATGAAACTCACAGTTGGGAGCACTGGCGCTGATAGCTTTATGGGGGGGTAAATCCATGCAGGAGTAGAGATGTATCAGCAATGGCTACATGTACAGTATTTCAGCTCCCAGGTGGAATACCGCTGAGTTTATTGGCTACCATGGAGTGATGAGGGAGAAAGCTATTTCCCTCAAACCTTGCTTATCAAGTTCTCAAAGGTGTCTGTTTGCCAATTGTGGGAAACAAGACATGAAGTTGATGGCCTTTGGCAGATCCAGCAGAGTTCTTTTAAAAATATAGTATGTTTAGAATACACAAAGGCTTGGTTTACAGTCTCCACAAAAGCATGAAACTCATAGATGGGCTTTTGTTCAGTTTCAGAAGCAATGCTCTTTCTATTCTGCAGAGTGACAGTATTTGTCGATCTGGAGTTTTTAACTCTCATTTGCTTAACCTAAATCTCATTGGTTGAAAGGATAAAGCTTTTTCTGCAAGCGGCTGGACCATGTGCTTGCCTTGGATTAAATAAGCATTTGTTGTGCTTCTCATCTTCTGAACTAAGTGCTTTTAGGAGAGGCAACAGCAACTGTGTATGGAAATGCTTGGGTGGGTGTGTATGCATCTATCTGTGAATGGGGTTGGTCCTCTTCTTCCTGTACTCAGAATTTGAAATGCAAACAATTGTTTTATTTATTTTTATTTGGTTAGGATTATTGTTATTATATTAGACTTTTTTTATCCCACCTTTATTATTTTTGTGGAGTCCTTGGTGCTCTCTGAGCCTTGTTTTCTTGCAGACGTTTCATTGCCAGGCTAGGCAACATCTTCAGTGCGAAAAGGGAGTGGGACTTGCTCTCTGTTTATATACCATGGCTTGTCCTGCTTGTGTTGGTGGAGGTGTTGTTCTCTCCTTAGTAGTTCCTTGATTGGGCTGTTGTTTGCTACTTGGTTGATTGACTGAGTTAATAGTTCCTTGATTAGGGTATATTGTGCTGTTTGATTGTTTTTGGACTTGGCTTGGTTTAAGATGCTCACAGTTTCCCAGTTGAAAGTATGGTTAAGTCTGTCCATGTGTTGTGATATTAAGGAGTTTTAATCGTGTCATTATTATTTTTATAAATAACTCAAGGCAGTGAACATTCCTAGTACTCCTTCCTCCTATCTTCCCCACAACAAGAACCCTGTGAAGTGAGTTGGGCTGAGAGAGAGGGACTGGCCCAAAGTCACCCAGCCAGCTTTCTTGCCTAAGGCGGGATTAGAACTCTCCGTTTCCTGGTTTGGACCTCTCAAGGAAGGTTAGGTAAATAACCTCCATTCCTCCCCTCCCCCAGGAGCTGAAGGTAGCTTGTGCTGGAGGGGGGGGGGACATAGTTTCCCCATTTTATGTCCACAACAACCTCCATGAGATGATTGGGCTGAGGGAGTTTGATCTCACCCAAGGTGTCCCAATGCAATTCTGTGACTGAAAGTACATAGGAATTTGGGAGCTCTCAGTCCTAATCCAAAACTTTAACTTGGTAGCTCTTGGTGTCAAAACTGATATAAACCAAACATTAATATAGAGCAGGCCTCTGATTGGTAGGTGGGAATTTATGTGTGTGAGAGAATTCTTTGTAGAGAGTAAGGAAGATGGAGAGACGCAGGAGCTGTTGCCTAGGGAAAAGGGGATGAAGCATTTTTTTAAGCCTAGAACATTCAGAAGCCGCTCAGGCAGACACCTCCCTGATTCACTGGAGTATAAGACGGGGGAAGAGATACAGCACAATCAGGCTTGCAAGAATCTGTTATTAGAGCCAATCTCAACCAAAGTAGTTTTAGCCTTCCTGTGGAGTTGGTTTCATGATCTGGTCTACTAGGGCTTATATTCTCTTTCGAGGCCAAGAAAACATGGTGAATGGTAGATAAGAGAAGAAACAACCTTCCGACTACAGTCCACAATCAAAAATTCCAACCTCTGGCACCATAGACGCAGATTCATTAAAAGGTAAACTTTTTAATTATCCATAAAAAAAATATTGTTTCTTAAAAAACAGCCAATAATCCAAACCTCCATCTTTTCACTAGATAAACAAATCCCAGTATCCACATCATCTTATTTATATAATAGTCCCCAAAATACTGAAAGTCTCCAAGAGGAAAAAAATTATCTGTAACCAAAGAAAGCCTCTATAACTAAAAGAATAATAAGCTATAAAAAAGTGTTTTGATGGGGAGGTCAGTTCTGGTGTCTGTTTATTTTGGGCTTCACCACAGCTTCAAACTTGCTGTAAACATCACCTCCCAGCTGTTCAACTGACCAGCCAATCTTAAAACCTCTGTTTTGTGATGTTCTCACAAGGAACAGTTGTCTGGAGGACAAATGGGTCAATTTCTAGGATTCTCCTTGACTCCGGAGAATTGTCCAGGCTACAAGGGTCCCGTCCGAGCCCCAAATCCGCTGTGGCGCTGACTCCCGATCCAAAGGAGCCACTCAAACCGCCATTTCCCCCCACTGGGAGAATAAGGAGAAAATCACTGTGAAAAGCTATTGGGTCCAAACACATCTCAAGTGGTGTGAGTAAAAATGTGGATTATCTGAATCTCTTGGGAGAAGGGAGATGGACAATTTAATGTGATAATACTGATGAAAAAATCCTTGGTGCTGAGAGTGGCAGAAGAAAAACTTGGGATCAAGTTGTGCTTGAGTAAGCATTTGTCAGAAATAAACAACTTATTTTGTATTCTTGGAAAGATGTGTGGGTACAGATTTGGTTTAACGAAATATGTCAGCTGTCAGCCTTTGAGAAGGCCTTGTATCAACAGAGACAAGATAGGACAATTCTGTATGGCCTAGGCAGTATATTATACTATTATCATTTGGAAACTGTAGAATGATAGTTTGTTTCTTTTCATTTTCTTTCTTTTCTTTGGTTTTCAGTTTTAATATTTGTTATATAGTTATATAGTTGTTACACAGTTCAATGGTTTTTGTGATAATATTTTAAATGAAATTTAGTAGCTTTGCATGTAGCTGTTATTCTACATTATGTAGAATAATGAAAAGATCTTTTAGCTATAGCGCAACTGATAAATTTTAGTGGTAAATTGAATAAACAGTATAGCTTTTTCTGGACTGGACCACTTTGGCCTGTAGAAGAAAGACCACCGTTTTGAAAGTTGCTTTCCCCCTTTTACTTCATTTTTTGGAAGATAAAAATTAACAAATTATGCCAAAGAGTTTATTCCAGTCTTGTCAAGGATTTTTTTCCCTTATGAAAGGAAGCTTATTTTAGTCAGAGTAAGTAAATATTTCTGCGCAGAAATCCACCTTAAAATGTCTTAGAAATTTTCTTTCTGTAAAGGAAGATTTTGTTGTTCTGCCTTACTTTCAGAATCTTTGAGAATTTAGGAATGTTAGGAACCAAAACTGCTAGAACACGGCCACACAGCCCAGAAAACCCACAACAACCATCTTTGAGAATTTTTTTGGAATTGTTTTTTGGTTGTGTTTTGGAGATTCCTTTTTTGTGGAAGTGGACAGAGGATTCTTGTCAGCCCTACAGTTCTACTACTGGTGACTACTGGTGTTGTTTTCTGATCCACTTTTTTTCTCATTCTGAAGACTCCCTGGTTGCCCACACTTCTGAATCTGAAAGGAGCCCCTAGGAAGAGTTCCTTCATGATGTCATCTCTTCTTCTTTGGATTTAATGTCAGCCATGGAGGCTGCTGGAGAGAGGACTTCTCCATGAAAGACAAGACATTCAAACATAACTCTGCACAGATGCATTTAAAGGAACCAGCACTTCATCAAAACGATGAAAGCTGCATCATGCTGTCACCACAGGAGATAGGTGGTCCCTAAAGTAACCAGCTCCTATACCATGCAGGGCTTTATAGATAATGAGCAGCACCTTGAACTACACCTGGAAGCAAACTGCATTCGGCATTCAATACCGTTGACCACGGTATACTTCTGGAACGGCTTAGAGAGTTGGGGGTGGGCGGCGTGGTTTTACGCTGGTTCGCCTCCTTCCTCCGAGGCCTGGCCCAGTCGGTGTTAATTGGGAGCGAGAGATCCAGTCCGCGGGTCCCACAGGGCTCGGTACTCTCTCCGCTCCTTTTTAATATCTACATGAAACCGCTGGGCGAGATCATCCGACACCACGGGGTGAGGTATCATCAATATGCCGATGATACCCAGCTGTATATCTCCATCCCGGGTGAAGTAAGTGATGCAGTGACCGTCCTGTCCAAGTGCCTGGGGGCTGTAGGGGCCTGGATGGGGAAAAACAGGCTTCAGCTGAACCCTAGTAAGACGGAGTGGCTGTGGATTAATGGCTCCTTGGCCTCTGGGAAATTATCATCTTTAATTCTGGATGGGGTTGCACTACCCCAGACAGACCCGGTGCGTAACTTGGGAGTCCTCTTGGACTCACAACTCCTGCTTGAAGAGCAGGTGGCAGTCGTGGCCAGGAGGGCTTTTGCCCAACTTTGTGTTGTGCGCCAGTTGCGCCCCTTCCTGGAAGAAGAGGCCTTCAAACAGTCACTCAGGCCCTGGTTATCTCCCACATAGACTACTGTAATGCGCTCTACATGGGGATACCCTTGAAGAATATCCGGAAGCTTCAACTGATCCAGAATGCAGCCGCACAGACAATTTTGGGTGTCCCAAGGAGGACACACACAACACCTTTGCTGCGCGAGCTGCACTGGGTTCCAGTTTGCTTCCGGGTACAATTCAAGGTGTTGGTTATCACCTTTAAAGCCCTACATGGCATGGGACCAGGATACCTAAGGGACCGTCTCATCCCCATCACTTCATCCCGTCCTACCCGGGCATGCAGAGAGGGCATGCTATGGACCCCGTCGGTTAAGGAGTTCCACCTAACGGGGTCTCGGAAGCGTGCTTTCTCTGCTGTTGCCCCTGCCCTTTGGAATATTCTGCCCCTGGAGATCAGACAGTCGCCCTCACTCCTGGACTTCCGAAAAAGACTCAAAACCTGGTTTTGTCAGTATGCTTGGGGTCAGAAGGAGATTGGAGATACCTGGAGATGGCTAGCTCCTTAGATTAGCTCTGAGGTACCCTTTTTTACAAACTTAAGAATATTCTGCCATTGGATCCCATTTTATTCATTATATTTTAAATTATTACTTATTATGTATTTTATTTTATTTGTAAATGTATATTAATGATTTTAATTCTGTTGTAAACCGCCCAGAGTCCCCCTTGGGGGAGTTGGGTGGTGATAAATCCAATAAATAAATAAATAAATAGGTAGGTAGGTAGGTAGGTAACGAGTGCAGCTTGTGTAGCAGGGGTGTCATATGGGCATACTGAGGCATGCCCATCTCTGCGTGCATTGTAGCATTTTTGACCAGTTGAAGCTTCCAGGTGGTCTTCAAGGGCAAGTAGATCATAGGACTGTAGATTGTGTTGCAGTAATCAAGCCATGAGGTAACTAGGGCATGAGTAACTGAAGGGCCTCCCGATCTAGGAAGGGGTGGCCCTAACATCCACAGCCGCTTGGTCTTAGGAGGATTGAGTTGGAGATGGTTCTTCCTCCCCATCCAGGCCTGCACAGCCTCCAGGCACTGGGACAGGACCTCAACAGTCTCACTTAGTCACTGTGGAGTCTAAAGATATAATTAGGTTATTATCATGTAGATAGTAAGGAAGATGACCTTGACAGAAATATGTAAAAACACTCTTCTAGGCAAAGGGGGATGAAAGTTTCTTTAAGCTCTAGCAACAAGAGTCCTCGTTGGAAATGGTTCAGGCACACACCTCCCTAATTCACTGGGTATAAGAACTGGGGTGGGGGAAGGTACAGCATAGTTAAACTTGCAGGATTCTGTTATTATAGCTAATCTCTATAAAGTGTAGTTCCAGTCTTTCTATGGAGTTGATTTCCTGGTCTGGTCTATCTAGTGGGGCTGATACATCAGTGTACTGATGATACTGACCTCAAACCAGCAAATGAACTCATCCAGTGGTTTCATGTAGATGTTGAATAGATGTTGAATAGGAATCTCATCCAGTGGTTTCATGTAGATGTTGAATAGATGTTGAATAGGAATCTCATCCAGTGGTTTCATGTAGATGTTGAATAGATGTTGAATAGGAATCTCATCCAGTGGTTTCATGTAGATGTTGAATAGATGTTGAATAGGAATCTCATCCAGTGGTTTCATGTAGATGTTGAATAGATGTTGAATAGGAATCTCATCCAGTGGTTTCATGTAGATGTTGAATAGATGTTGAATAGGAATCTCATCCAGTGGTTTCATGTAGATGTTGAATAGATGTTGAATAGGAATCTCATCCAGTGGTTTCATGTAGATGTTGAATAGATGTTGAATAGGAATCTCATCCAGTGGTTTCATGTAGATGTTGAATAGATGTTGAATAGGAATCTCATCCAGTGGTTTCATGTAGATGTTGAATAGGTGAGGAGAGAGAGTCAAGCCTTAAGACGCACCACATAGGAGGGCCCTAGGGAGCCTTCTCCCCTCCAGTCAACACCATCTATAACCACCCCTGGAGGAAAGAAACAACTACTGTAAAACAGTGCCCCTATTCCCAACCTGTGGAAGCAGCCCAGAAGGATACCATGGTTGATGGTGTCTAAAGCTGTTGAATGATCAAGGAGAACAAGGATGGATGCACCACCTCCATCCCAGCAATACAATCCTTTTCTTGTATAGACAGACTTGTAAAGGCTGTCATTATTCGGTAGTAAAGGCAGGGATAGGATTGCAGGGTTTGCTAGTGAAACCCCACTGTTTTTGAGAGACCACCTCAAAGGGCTTTGCCACCTGTAGTTGACAGAGTGGACACTTACTGCGCTTAAGAAATATATCGATTCTGGATTTAATGGTCTTGCAAATTTTATTTATTTATTTTATTTATTTCAAGATTTATAAGGCTGCTCAACTCAGAGAGTGTGACTCTCCCCACCTTTAAGACATTGTGAGTTGTACTTCATTTACCCTGACCTTAAAATTTGCAAGACCATTAAATCCAGAATCGATATATTACAGGTGGCAAAGAACTAGTAATAAGCTAGTTCTGCTGATCTGAGGTTATTTGGGTGCCTTCTGCTGATACAACCCTGGACTTTTGCATCCAAGTCCTTCCTTGATGTCACTACCGGTGACACGCCAAGTGCCTTCCCCTCTATATTCAGCTGCCTCAAGCAGCCCTGTTTCATTTGATTGCATTGTAGGCCTAATTAGCCTAATTAGGATCTCCATTTCAGAGGGCTCAGAAGATTGGGTCAGGAATCAGGATCTACCTAATTCTTGGACTGCTTTAGATGGTACTGTATCCCCCAAGGTGCTTCACAGCTCTTCTAATCCCCCTTCAACTTGTGTGTGTGTGTGTGTGTGTGTGTGTGTGTGTGTGTGTATGTATGTGTATGTATGTATGTGTGTATATATATATATATATATATATATATATATATATATTCTCAGAAGCAGCTGGGCTCTTGTTTCCAGATGATCTCATTCCATTACCCTTTTTGAATGTCACAAAACAACTGGAGAGTTTCATGGGATTCCTTTAGATAAATGACAGACAAATACAAACATGCAGCTATACAGAGCAGGGAATTGAAATGGCGGTGCAAGCTGGCTGCTTACGCCAGGAACTGCGAGTCTTGCTTACAGGGTCAAAGCTCATGCTTTATTTTGTGGCATTTTGAAAAGAACATAGACTCTGTGTTGGCTTGAACCATCCAGAAATATTAGGGCATTTGAGTACTGCATTACTTGATCAGGATGAGTGTCATGGCAGGATAGGATCTGTATGTGTGTTGCATAATAGGATCTCTAGCAGCGAAAGGAAACCTCTGTCCTATAGGCCAAATTTAGTTCATCAAGATTTCCCATATGGCTTACTGAGGCCTAGCCTCTTCCCCGAATTACTTGCCTCTTCCCAAAATCCAGTTTTCTTTATGAAAGGAGAAAAGTAGGTTCATTTAGGAATTATCTATTCTTCCAGTTCTTCCTTTCATGTTTAGAGGGGGGAGGGCTGAAGAAAGCTACCATTCCAGTTTATTTATTGAGGTGGCTACTTTTTCTTGACCCTTCCTTTTCTTTTTAGAAGAGGCAGTGGTAGAATGAAAACAGTTAGCACCTGAAATGTTTCTGTAGACTTCATTTCCTGCTGAGAAAGGTGAAAGCTTAATGAAATCAACTGAGAAGATAGTTGCTACTTGAAAGTGCTAGGAATTCCTTGAGATGGTGGTTCCAGTGAGCTGAGTAATATGGTAGGACCATTTCAGTCTCTCTTTCTCTTCTGTTGAGAATGCAATAGCTTTTACTTACCTTGAACTAAGCCGGATACCTGCAAATACCTCCCTAGTTTACTGGTCTCCTATAGATCTGTTGTAGAATTGTTGCCTGACAAGCATAATATAGTAGATGCAGGCCTCATATGCTCAGCCATAAGTCAAGTTTTACAAACCACAGTTACTAGGTTCAGTGAACACACTAAGCCAGAACCAACCAAACAACCTGAAGGGCTAGCGAGGGGCATGAAGACAACAGATAATTTACAATATTGTTTGATTGAGTTTGCTTAGCGTGTTATATGAACCCAGCCAATTGTGTCTTATTCAGTGAACCATTCCTAAACAAATTATGGCTTAGTGCGATATGCAGGCCAAGTCAACATCTTATTTTAAGATAAAGAAGCCAGGAGAGGTGGGTACCCTGGGGCTATGTGGCATGCACATTACTTGATTGTGGTCTTATAATGGGGGGTATTCTATCTTTATCTTGGCAGGTGACAGCATCTGGCTAATTTTGTCTGAGCTTGGAAGCTAAGCAGGATTGGACCTGGTTAATACTTGGAAGGGAGACTCCAAGGAATTCCAGAGCTGAGGCTAGACTGAGAAGTTGGAAAAAAATAATTCAGAAGATGATAATGTCAAACCACTTCCATTTTATTGCTAAGAAAAGTACATGTCCCTGTAGTTTCTAGGAGTCAAACTGGATTCAAGGATATCTTCACCTTTATTGTATCTCTATTTGTCTATGAAGGTTCTCAGTCATCCAGGTGGAATTGTCTGTAGCTTGAATCATGTCAACTGGATTTCTATTTTCTCAGTGGAAACGTTTCGCTCCTTATCCAAGGAGCTTCTTCAGTCTGAGCAAAGTTGGTAAGGGAATCCTAAATATGTTTCTAGGTAGCTGTGTGACCCTACACCTGGGGCTAGGTCATGGTTATATTGAGATGTTATTTTAAGTCCTTTTATAATCTAAAGGAGGATCGTTAAGATCACCATGCTGCTGTTGAGCTTGTGAAATGGTCTTAATCTTCCTAGGCACAGAAGACAAAGCCGGGAGAAAGATGGGAGAAAGATTGTGCCTGAGGCCCCCACCTCTATTCAAGGAAGGATTTTCCAAGTTGGCATAAATGGATTCCTTGACCCCTCTCTCAAACCACCTATCTTCTCTGTCTAAAATGTGAACATTAATGTCCTCAAATGAGTGTCCTTTTTCCTTTAAATGAAGATAAACTGCTGACTCTGGTCCTGTGGTGTTACTTCTCCTGTGTTGGGCCATCCTCCTGTACAAAAGTTGTTTGGTTTCTCCAATGTATAGTTCAGAGCACTCCTCACTGCACTGGATTGCATAAACTACATTGCTTTTCTTGTGTTTTGGAGTTTGATCTTTGGGGTGTACAAGCCTCTGTCTCAGTGTGCTGGTGGGTTTGAAATATACAGGTATGTGGTGTTTGCCAAATATCCATTTTATCTTTTCAGACACACCAGCCATGTAGGGAATGACCAGGTTCTTTTGTTTACTCTGAGTCTCAGCCCTATCTGTCGCTGTTTTAGGTCTGGTAGATTTAGATTTGGTGAAGGCCCAATTTGGATATCCACAGGCCTTCAGAGCTGTTCTCAGGTGCTGATTTTCATTCTTTTTGGAATCCATGGAGGTGGGGATGGTTTCTGCTCTGTGTGACAATGTCCTGATGACTCCTAGTTTGTGCTGCAGTGGATGGTGGGAGTCAAACATCAGATATTGATCTGTGTGTGTGGGTTTCCTGTAGATCCCTATTTCTAGCTTGCCACCGGTCCCAATGAGGACTTCACATTGTTTCTCTATTTACATTTTTCACATTTACATTTACATTTACATTTACATTTACATTTACATTTACATTTCATATTCACATTTGTATCTCTATTTACATTTATAGTCTTTATTTCTAAATTGGCATCTATGTACATAGATAACACACAATCATTTTATACAAATACAGTATGTGGTCTTTTTTTCTCTTGGTGAAAGTTTTTTTCTTTTCACACCATCCAGAAAGGTCTAGGGTTTGAAATCCAAGCAACCAACCAAGCAACCAACCAACACCCCCCCACAACACTTTCAGAGTGAATTCACAACATTATCAAATAGGGTGTTGATAAAGGAAACTGCTTCTACCTCTCTGGGCTTCCTGAGGAAAATAGAGCAAAGCAAAACGTCTAATAAATGAAAAGGATCTGTAGAGAGGACAGGAAAGCAAGGGGAAATGGTAATGATAGATTTGATCTTCAGCATCAAGCCCACACAGCATAGCATCTGCTGTGATGCATTACCTTTTAATAATGTAAATATATTAACATTAGTGCAGCCTTCTCAATTCTCCAGGACCTAAACATTACATCATTCTCAGGAGCAAATGTAATTAGATATCATAAATATGAAAAATATAGGGACATTAACATACAGAGCCGCCAATACATTGCTTTGCTTGTCAAGTAATTGAAAAACATTAAGAGAACTGTGGTAGCTTGCTAGTACCGTACAGAACAATCAAGACTAATATGAAAGGGTACTTGCCTACAAGGGATGTAAGTTCAGTCAAGAAAATTTGAAGAGCCTCTGGTAAGATATATACATACACTCTCCAAGTGGCCTTTAATTTGTAATTATATCATCTACTACTCTACCCCTAAGGAATATCTTCTTTATATCAGGTTTATATTCATCTAACTACCAAGGTATTGGGTAAAGAATCTTAGGAATTGTAGCTGGAGGATACTGAGAATGGAGAGTCATGCAGGCATTCTACCCATAGCTCACTTAACTAAGTCAGTGGTGGGCGTTGTTGGTGGTTGTGTTGTGGGAGCACAAAGTAGGAGTTGACTGACCCAAGAGAGTAAGATTTAGCTCCTCAAATGGGATTGAACTAACTAACATAGCACAAGAACACCAAAAGCTAGGGAAGATACGCTTCAAGCAGGGAGCAGCTGACTACCTGCACTCCTGTTACAAAATTTAACCTGTATTTTTAACTTTAACTTTAACTTTAACTTTAACTTTAACTTTAACTTTAACTTTAACTTTAACTTTAACTTTGCTTTGCTTTGCTTTGCTTTGCTTTGCTTTGCTTTGCTTTGCTTTGCTTTGCTTTGCTTTGCTTTGCTTTGCTTTGCTTTGCTTAGCTTAGCTTAGCTTTACCTTTAGCTTTTGCTTTTGCTTTTGCTTTTGCTTTTGCTTTTGCTTTTGCTTTTGCTTTTATTATTTTACTATTGCCATATCAGAAATCTTACTTACAAACTGATAGTTTTAGTGGGGGAGTTTCTACCCACATATCCTGCATAAGAAAAGAGAACTTAATGGGAAGAAGCAAGAAGTGACAAAGTGAACACTGGAATACAGCTATCACCAAAACCTAGTCAGTTGCTCCATTTTTGTGTTTGTGTGTGTATGTGTGTGTGTGTGTTAATGGAATTCTTTGTTTTTATCTTGTTCACCACCTAGAGTTTCTTGAATAGATGGTCAGCCATATATAATGGACAGATGGATGGATGGATCAATAATTGGGGATGTGTGAGAAATTATTCCAAGACACATTCCTGTTCCAGGCATCATAGGGTAGGGTAGTGTTTTCATTTGGAAGAAGTTATCCAATCCAGGAAAATGAAAGCTTGACTACCACTGCTTTTCCTTAAAGTTCAGAAGGTTCCCAAAACAATGGTGTTGAATGTGGGACAAGTGCAATGGCCAGGACTGGGGACAAGAGGTGCAGGCAAAGAAAACACTTTTTCCTTTCTACTTCTACTGGTATCAGTGGAGCAAAAAAGTCAATCTCGTTTTGCTCCATGGGACTAAATTTGTGGTCAGACTTCTGCATGATCTAAACTTTACATATTGCACCGTGAGCTTTATTCAGGGAAAAAGTATCTATTTTATCAACTCTGTTTTCTTTTAAGCAGAGGTGCCTGCCATTCCTCTTTTGTCTAAGCTACCCTAGCGTTGTGTTATGCTCCCTTTGGGGAAACTTGTTGAGTTCATTGTTTTGAAACTAACTCCTTGAAAAACAGAATTGAAATGCTCCTGTTGAGGGCAATGGATTGACACTCCTGCTGTGTTTTCTCACTTCATAAATGTTTCAGCATCCTTGATCTTCATTTCAGCACCTGGAATGTCAGTCTAGCAATGGTCATTGTTTAAGCAAAGGAATCCTTTCACCTTTCATGATGAAATCAGCTTGCAGAGATTGAATGAAGGGGTGAAAAAATATAAAAGAAAATAACTTTTGAATCTTCAAGAGCAGAGAGGAATCGTTTGAACTTCTGAAAGGACTTCTCACCTTAACAATAATAATGATTCACCCAAAGGTTTCCTGGTTTTATTTGCGTTTGCAGAAGTTTTGAATCTATAATGAGGTATGTGGGCATGTATGCACTTTCTCATAAAAACGTAATAATTTTCAATTCCCCAAGGATTTCAGATCCAAGGTATTTCTTCTCTGAAATAGGAAAATCAAGAATGAACACCACTAATGAATAAGGAGAAAGAATGGTGCTGTGGCCTTACTCTTTTGGAATTGCCAGCACATGTATTGATTTTTAAAATTCCTTTTAAATTCTTGGCTTTCTTTCCACATTACAGCAACCATTAAAAAAATTTGAATGCTGGAATGGGGAATTGATAAATGCTTCTGAGTGGTGAAGAGAATAGACAAACCTATATTCTTTTTCCAATGCAATGCTTTTAATTGCCCTGAAATGTTTGGTATATTGACTGTAATAAATTTTGCTACTATTTAATTGCTTTGAATCCAGAAAGTTATTGCTCATCAACCATTCACTTCTCCAGTCTTCTCCCTTGAGTTGAGTTGGGATTTTTCTCCCAAAATTCCCATCCTTCACATGTGTCCTCCCAGATACACCAGCCTTCCAATGAGGTCCTGAATGGCAATTTCAGAATTTCTCTGATAGCTTTGAAGCAGTTGCAATATCTAATTGCAATATCAAGTAGTGAGTGCCAATAGATTTCTGGGCAAAATATTGAGAAACAAGGGGGGAAAATGGAGAAACCTTAAACTATATAGAAGTCCAAACAGCCCTTATGTCCTCCAAAACCTTGAGGCAGGAGAAACTCATCAAAGACCCCAAGAAGAATTGAGTGTACTTACTAGCCATAGAAGGGGGTGTGATGGCTCAGTGGGTAAGATGCCAGGCTTGTCGATTGGAATATCGCAAGTTTGGAGGTTCGAATCCCTAGCCCCACATGACGGAGTGAGCTCCCACACTGGCCTCAGCTCTTGCCAACCTAGCAATTCAAAAGCATGCAAATGCAAATAGATGAATAGGTACCACTTCGGTGGGTAGGTAACAGCGTTCTGTGCGCGTGATGCCGGCCACATGACTGTGGAAGCGTCTTCGGACAATGCTGGCTCTTCGGCTAACAAACAGAGATGAGCACTGGCCCCTAGAGTCGGACACAACTGTGCAGGGGAAACCTTTACCTTTACTAGCCATAGAGCACTCATTGTTTTTAATGGAAGGGGAGAGGATGTATGTAATGAAGTATCTTGGAAGAAAATGTGTCTGGCTGGCTATTGAAAGTTTGGCAAGGATTATTGTTGCTGTTTTGAAACACACTGATGCAGAAACTGGACAGGAGAGACTCATGATTGAATGCATCTAAAACTTACTTAAACCAGAAATCATTTGCCTAATCTTTCCAGGGACAGATGACCAAAAATGGAGAGTTAGGCATAGTCACTTGGGATCATTGGAAAAGAAAATCATTCATAAATCCAGCTTGCCCTCATTTGGTTCCTTTCCCCTGCAAGTGACACTTCTTCTAGAAGTTGGCTAATGCTGGTGCAGAAACTGTGCCAACAGCTCCTTCTTCCAGGCAACGTGTTAAAACTGCAACAGCTGCTCAGCCTTTTGCATTGGGATAATCTGGTCCATAATCTTCCCTTCCAGAAGCTCTTTCTGGGTTTTTCTGCACTGGACTGCTGATCCTTTCATCTGCTCAGATGGATGGTTGAGAGCTGCTTTTGCATCAAGTGCAAGGCTGTCTAGGTAGGTAGCATCTGAACTGGCAGGCTGCGCATATCCTGCAAAAGAGCAGTTCAAAGAAAGCAACTAGGAGGAGTGCTCTTGATGGCCACCATGCTGCCTCCCAGAATGCTGCAGTACAGACAGGCACATCACATTGTTGAGTTGCTCAGGGAAGCACAATTTAATCTAATTATTTTGACAGTGTATTAGGCTACTTGCCATTTTTCCTCCCTCACCTGAGTTTGGAAGAAAGGATAATGATACATTTTATTGTGGGTAAGTTCCCATGGGCCAAATGGAAGGTCTGCCAATTAGTTGAGCACAAGAGACTTGGTATAGTACAGCTGCCTCCATCGGCGTGGAAACTTGGAAGAGACCTGGACTGTCTGAATCTTCCCTTCCCAATGTTAATTACACTGGACCAACAAAGGCTTTTGTGACTATTCATTGTCAGAGACATTCTGCACATTTCCACGAGGATAATTTGATCATGATCTTGTCAGTCCTGGCTGCCTTCTCTTTCCCTTGTTTCATAGGGACAAAGCAAGGAAGGTAGAATTCTGAGATTATTCATGCTCTTCCCCTCTTTACACAAAAAGAGCCACAGAAAAGACAGCCAAAATTAATTCAGAGGCTGGAAGAAATCCCCTGTGGAGAAAGATTTCAGTATTTGGGGATTTTTAATTCTGATGTTGGGTCAAAAGAGTTATAATAGAGATATATAAAACCAGGCACGGTGTGGAAAATGTGGACCTAGAGGTTTTTCTACTTCTTTCTACTATGTTAAAATGGCTTTGCATTCTAAATGTAGGGAGATGTATCTATTTATACTATTTTTATACTGATTTCCTTTTTTAAAAATGCCAAATGGTTTGCAGTCATTTTAATAAACACAACCCAAGTTGCTAAAAACCATTAAAAAAAAACACACACAGTAATTTGGGACTGAGGTGGAACTTTTTCTGAAGAAGGCAGTTAAAATGTGAAATTGGTTGAGTTGAAATGTAATGATGGCCACCCATTTGGTTGGTTGGAAAAGAACACCAGAGAAATGGAGGAGGACCTGGATGTGAAAGGCTGCTAGTACTGATAGATGAAGATTCCTTCTTGAATCACAGTTAGCATACTTGAATTGCAACTTCTGGTGAGCAATTGATGACAAGAGCAATCACCTTGCTGTCAATGCTTATGACTTTCTGTTTGAACCAGAATGCTTGGCTAGATAGGCTAGTCCTACATTCTTAAGTAACATTCTGTGCATGCCCGAGTTGTCATTCCTTTCTATAAGTAATTAAACAAAAATAATGAGAGCAGCCACAATGCTGAGGGGTCATTTCTGCTTTTTCCTGTTGGCTCCAAGGCTCTGGACTTTTGCTCTGAAGCCCAATCCCAATGACATTATTGTGTTGAATCCTTGGTTTTGATATCTTGCCCTTTGTTTAAAAGAAAAAAGAAAAAAAAGCCAGTGATGTCTTTATTTCTATGGAAGTGTATACCCTCTTTGGCTATTGAAAAGAAACAGGTTGATCTCTTTACTGCTCACTAATGAGGCTCAACTTGAGGCTTCAGACTGCTAACAAATTGATGGTTGAAAGATTTATTTGTTTATTAAATTTATACACTGCCCATGTCACTATGGAAGTGACTCTGGGTGGCTTACAGATAAAAAATGTCCTGAGTTCTGCTATCCCCCTCCCACAATAGTCCTTAAATGTCAGGCTTGCAGCAATGTGTGTGTGTGTGTGTGTGTGTGCGCGCATTTGACATCTTGTGAGCAGGACTGAGTTGCCAACTTGGTGCAAGCATTATAATCTCATTTTGACAAATCCTGCTTTCCTGGACAGTAACATGCCAGGAAAACTCTCCTTTCTCCTTTGCACACATGCTTGGCCTTGTCAAACAGAACCTGCATTTTCAAACCTGGTTTCCTGTGACTATTTCCTCCAAACTGGCATAGGTTCTGTAATTGTGATGCTTTAGTCAGCTTGATTGGGTGTATACATGCCTACACATTTTAATACATGTACTAGCTTTCATTATTTTGCTGTTTACCTGATTGCTATGCCACCTTTCTTTTCAAAATGAACCCTCAGGGCAATCTTACTACTGAAAACAATGCACAATGAGAACTATGCAAAGTATTAAGATTAAAAATAAATAAATGAGACACAGATAAATAAAACAGTTGATCATCCAAAGCTGCAGGGAAAGAGAGGTATCTTTATAGATTTCTTAAAAGTAGTTAGAAGGAGTACATCCCATAGTTTGGGAATCATACAGGAGAAGGGCACCAGCTGCCTATCAGAATGATGGATTCAGAGACGTTGCATTTTCAGAAGGGTTCCTCTTGCAGATTTTAAAGTCTGAGCAGGCTCATAATGGGAGAGATGTTCCTTCATAGGGTCAGATTCAAAGCTGCTAAGGCTTTAAAAGTTGACACTAATAGCTTAAGCTGGTTCTGGAAGGCAGTTCGTGACTAGTGCAGATCTTTCAACCTGGACATCTTGTTTTGGACCAGTTAGCTACTGTATTTGGCGCCAGTTGTAGCTTCTGATATCCTTTAGCCCCACCTATACTGGTTTGGCTTACATATCCACATTGCAGATTTGTTGGTCAAGTTATTTCAACAAGAAGCATTATGGTATTTATTGATAAGCCGAGATGTACAGTATGTTTTGAAGAACTGCAAAGGAAAGGAGATTGGTGTTTGCCTTGGTAGCTGCAGACCTTTGCAGGGGAAACAGTAACAGGGACAAAAATATAACTTGCACCTCTCGCCTGCAAACACTGCTGAAAAGAGGCAGGCTGGGCTTAATGATGCTCTCTGCATTTGATGTCTTTGTTGTTTACTTCTTCTGATGCAATTACTTACTCGTTATTCCAGTCCCCCTTCTTTCCCTATACAATCATGGCCCAACTCCATTAGCACTGAGTTCATTCTGTTTTTGAGTGTATCATGATTAATTTGTTATTGAAAGATGAGGGAAGAGCATTTCATTTTTAAAAAATCAGAGCCAAGAACACAGAACTCTTTGCAAACTAGTTATTTTTCTTTTGTCCATGTTTTATAACAATAAAGTTAGACTGGCCACAGAAACCTAATGCTGTGTTCTAGCTGGAAGAAGGATGCTTCTGATGAAGGATATGTGACTGAGTTCACCCTAAACATACTGGACCAATACATCCTAGGTAACACAACAAATGACATCAAATGGTGTGTTAATAGGTAGAATGTATTAGCATATGTCAAAACCATGAAAATTCACTGGGTGACTATAGGTCTGTCACATATTCTCTGCCCAACCTACCTTGACTGACCTACTGCAATGTGCTTTACATCAGGTTATCCTTCGGCTTACTTTGGCTGAAGAGCATTTAGGCTTCTCTACAGCTGGTTCAGAATGTGGTACCTCAGGTGCTTATGGGTGCTTCCTGATTCGCCCATACAGTATAACTTCACTACTTGGAGAGCTGCACTGATTTCCAGCTGGTATTCAGGTGCAATTCAAGCTGCTGTTTTTCATCTCTAGAACTTTGCGTGTTCAGAACCTGGATCTGCAGATTTGCCTTCTCAGAACAGTATTATTTCCACCCAGTAAGAACTAGTAGGATAGGCTTATTCTGTGATCTTTCTCTCAGAGACTGTCATTTTTGGGGATCACAGAGGTGAGCCTTCTCAATCACTGTTCTCCTTCTATGGAACAGCATCCCTCCAGATATCCAAATGGGCACGGCCCTTCCAGTTTTTAGGAAGTCCATTAAAACATACTTTTTTTAAAAAATCAGGCCTTGATTGATTTGATATCTAGCAATAGAAGTTGTCTTGCATTTGGTGGGTGTATTGTCTAGTGTAGATTTTTAACCCAATTTACAATGGTTGGAATGTACATTGTTCATTGTTGGCTTTCATTGGAATAGCAAGCAGATAAGCATAATTGTTGTGAGGATAAAAGGAAGGAAATACCAAAGTAAGCCACCTTATGACCTATAGATAGGAAATAAATCTAACAAATAAATAGAAGAAAAGAATAATGACAATGACAATAATGATAATATATTTCTTGGCTTGATAGCTGCATGTCAAGGGTGGAAATGCATATGCAAATGTGCATGTTTTGACAGCTGGGACTAAACAGCCTTTCAAAAAATTCCACTCAATTTTGGGTGGAGAAATTGAATAGATAACTTCTTGGAACTTCTCCAGGGGAAGGAGATATTTTGCAAACAATTTCTCAAAGGCAGGGTTTGCTCTTCACTTTGACCATTGATCCACTACTGAGCAAGCCCTGAGGCAAGAATTCCATCATGGTCTCTTTCCTTGGGCTTAATGGTAGTGTGGGAAACCAGGGAGACTAAAATTGCTGGGTTGATTGTGCAACAGAAGACAGGATTTTCACAAGGACCCTTTGGCCACCTTGCCACTAAATAAATGCAAAGGCTTCATATTCCATGCATTAAAAGATATTCAAAATCCCCATGCCCTTTGAAAGAGCTTCTGAAGGCTAATAGAAAATCATGCAGGGGGACATGCTTGGGGAAGTTACATGTCAAACAATGTTATTAAGAGCATTGCATTTAAATATGTATATAAAACACTGTTGGAACCATCACTGTAATGTGGATTCGCCAGTGGTTTCTCTTTAAAGCGCAAAACATTTGCTGTGACAAGTTAATATATAAAGACATTGATATGCACTGGATTAAGACTGATCTGTATGTTTCCAGGGAAGTTAATAGTGACCATTGTTTCTCTTAGGGGTGAAAGGTAGGGCCATTGCTTGGTGATTTTGTTGTTGTCTAAATTAGGTACAGTGGGGCAAAAAAGTATTTAGTCAGCCACCAATTGTGCAAGTTCTCCCACTTAAAAAGATGAGAGAGGCCTGTAATTGACATCATAGGTAGACCTCAACTATGAGAGACAAAATGAGAAAACAAATCCAGACAATCACATTGTCTGATTCGGAAAGAATTTATTTGCAAATTATGGTGGAAAATAAGTATTTGGTCAATATCAAAAGTTCATCTCAATACTTTGTTATATATCCTTTGTTGGCAATGACAGAGGTCAAACGTTTTCTGTAAGTCTTCACAAGGTTGGCACACACTGTTGCTGGTATGTTGGCCTATTCCTCCATGCAGATCTCCTCTAGAGCAGTGATGTTTTGGGGCTGTCGCTGGGCAACACGGACTTTCAACTCCCTCCAAAGGTTTTCTATGGGGTTGAGATCTGGAGACTGGCTAGGCCACTCCAGGACCTTGAAATGCTTCTTACGAAGCCACTCCTTCGTTGCCCGGGCGGTGTGTTTGAGATCATTGTCATGCTGAAAGACCCAGCCACGTTTCATCTTCAATGCCCTTGCTGATGGAAGGAGGTTTGCACTCACAATCTCACGATACATGGCCCCATTCATTCTTTCCTGTACACGGAACAGTCGTCCTGGTCCCTTTGCAGAGAAACAGCCCCAAAGCATGATGTTGCCACCCCCATGCTTCACAGTAGGTATGGTGTTCTTTGGATGCAACTCAGCATTCTCTCTCCTCCAAACACGACGAGTTGTGTTTCTACCAAACAGTTCTACTTTGGTTTCATCTGACCATATGACATTCTCCCAATCCTCCCCTGGATCATCCAAATGCTCTCTAGCAAACTTCAGACGGGCCCGGACATGTACTGGCTTAAGCAGGGGGACACGTCTGGCACTGCAGGATCTGAGTCCCTGGCGGCGTAGTGTGTTACTGATGGTAGCCTTTGTTACGTTGGTCCCAGCTCTCTGCAAGTAATTCACTAGGTCCCCCCGTGTGGTTCTGGGATATATGCTCACCGTTCTTGTGATCATTTTGACCCCACGGGGTGAGATCTTGCGTGGAGCCCCAGATCGAGGGAGATTATCAGTGGTCTTGTATGTCTTCCATTTTCTAATTATTGCTCCCACAGTTGATTTCTTCACGCCAAGCTGCTTGCCTATTGCAGATTCAGTCTTCCCAGCCTGGTGCAGGTCTACAATTTTGTTTCTGGTGTCCTTCAACAGCTCTTTGGTCTTCACCATAGTGGAGTTTGGAGTGTGACTGTTTGAGGTTGTGGACAGGTGTCTTTTATACTGATAACAAGTTCAAACAGGTGCCATTACTACAGGTAATGAGTGGAGGACAGAGGAGCCTCTTAAAGTAGAAGTTACAGGTCTGTGAGAGCCAGAAATCTTGCTTGTTTGTAGGTGACCAAATACTTATTTTCCACCATAATTTGCAAATAAATTCTTTCCGAATCAGACAATGTGATTGTCTGGATTTGTTTTCTCATTTTGTCTCTCATAGTTGAGGTCTACCTATGATGTCAATTACAGGCCTCTCTCATCTTTTTAAGTGGGAGAACTTGCACAATTGGTGGCTGACTAAATACTTTTTTGCCCCACTGTATGTATCCCCTCTGATAAAAGGCTTAGCACTAAAATTCAGTAAGTAGGAAAACAATTGCCCTCTACCAAAAAGGAAGCAACTAGCATGAATGGCTTTCTTTTTATTTAATGAGGTGGGGGGGGACTGCCAGATGAGGTGGCAGTCCCCTCCCTTCAAAAAAAAAAAACTGCCTGCTTCCTCCAAGGTAAGGTTTAATTTTCCCACACTGTTAGTATCCTTTATTTTCTTGCTATTTCCTTTCACTTTTGCTTGTCAAGGTGGAATTTTCTCTTGACTCTAATTAAGCTGGTCATGTGTCTGGCAGCCTCAAAAGCCATGTTTTTGAAAGGCCAAGTGAGTAGATGCTGCTGCTGAATGCAATACTGCAGAGCCAATATATCTTTAGTTGGGGAGGTGGGGACAAACTACTGGAATTAATGAGGAGAGAGTATTGGCTTTAGAACTTTAGCAGAAATTTCTCTGAAGATCTTTTTTCTCACAAATCATCTTGAATTTTTCCTCCCTTCCTCCCTAAAGAAAACATTGCTCCAAATCTTGCTCCAATAATTTGTCATGGTGACCCACTTTTTCTTGAGAAACTGAGGGAGAATTTAGAACCATGTTAAGACTACTTGGTGCTTACTCTACAGTTTTTGGGTGATTGCCACTTTGAAAATGTCAGGAAATCAACTTCTGTTGGTCATGCCTCCTAAATTTGACAGTGCAGTTGGGAAGAGCTCCAGGGGCTTTTTTTTTTTTTTAAAGGGTTTGAAGGACTACAAATTAACCATCCTAGAGAGTAGGACTAGAATTAATGGATAGACATGGAAAACATGGAAATTTTGGCTAAACAAAAGGTGGAGTCCTTGGTGCTCTCTGAGCCTTGTTGTTTTCTTGCATATGTTTCATTGCCAGGCTAGGCAACATCTTCAGTGCGAAAAGGGAGTGGAACTTGCTCTCTGTTTATATACCCTGGTTTGTCCTGCCTGTGTTCAATCAACAACCAGATAGGCAAAGATTAACACCAAGATTAGCAGCAGAGGAGCAATCAAACAACACAATAGACCCTAATCAAGGAACTATTAACTCAGTCAATCAACCAAGCAGCAAACAACAGCCCAATCAAGGAACTACCAAGCAGAGTAAAATACCCCCACCAACACAGGCAGGACAAGTCTGGGTATATAAAGAGAGAGCAAGTCCCACTCCCTTTTCGCACTGAAGATGTTGCCTAGCCTGGCAATGAAACGTCTGCAAGAAAACAACAAGGCTCAGAGAGCACCAAGGACTCCACAGTTCAACCCTGAGCCACAAATACTGTATTCTCTTCGATTGGTAAACAAAAGGTCCCAAGAGCTGCTCAGAGGTGAATTGCTTCAGAAGAAGCTGAGCTGTCTTCTGCTGGAAGATTTAAAGCTGAGGTTGGCTGGCCTTCTGTTGTGATGTCTCCAAAAAATTCCATAACATAGGAATCTTGTTCTGTGTTGAGTGCATGAGCAGTCTGGCAGTTTCTTTGTCCCTTCCAAATTTCTCCATCGCTGTTGCAAGAGCATTTGCTGGAAAAAGAATCCCGTGGGATTACATGTACAAAGGTGGAAAGAATATTTTTGTTCTGTGCTTTACTAATACTTTACTAATATTTTTGTTCTGTGCTTTACTAATACTTCTATATCAGGGGTGGGCAACGTCAGGACCGTGGGCCGTATAAGGCCCGTGGGGCTCCCGCCCACAAACCCCACCCCTTCCACGCGATTGGCTCCTGCCCGCAAACCCTGCCCCCCAGTGCTTGTGATTGGCTCCCGCCCACAAACTCCGGCCCCCGGTCCACGGAAATCCCAGAAACCCCACCCCCCGGTCCCCGGTTATAAATATCCAAATGGCCCTTGGCATAAAAAAGGTTCCCCACCCCAGTTCTATACCATTGCTTGAAGAAAGGGGAGGGGAAAGCTATCACCAAAGCACAGATACTCAGACATCAACTAGTTTGGCATATATATCAACTTAGCAGATGCTATCAGGTTTTCCCCAAGAATCTTCAGTTTGAATGGCAACCTAATTGTTTTAGTGTGCCCCAGGTTGCAGGCATGAGTGCCCAACTGAGATGTAGATGGCAGCTGCTTTTTGGAATGTGCAGAAATGTAGGTGAAGATGCACATGAAAGTGTACATCATTTATATCACATTCTGGATATAGAATCAGATTTTCTGCAATGGAGAACAGAGTAGGAAGTGGTGATTTTGCCATTGACTAATTTGTGTAGGAGGCACCACTGGAAAAGGTTCTAGATCCAATCTGTACCATCTTCATTAACACAATGAGGAAACAGGAAAGATACGTATCTCCCCAGTCAAGTTTTGGAGTGTTGCCTAAATCAGTAGATTATGCTGATTTAGATAACCTGGTGTAAGGCACAAGACCATTTAGGAGGTTCTGAGTTCAGCAAGTATCTGCAGCTTTACAAGGTAGAGATAGCAGTTATTTAGGAAGAGTTTAGAAATCAGGTATTTGTGAATTCTGAAACAAATTGACCTGGTCTGTATGGGTCAGAGTAAACTGTTGATCACAACTGAGTCATCTTCTTGTTTTCCACATTTCCTGAATATTTGACTCGCTTTTTGTTGTGGGTGAACATACACACACACACACACACACACACACACACACACGCACAGCAAATATCAGGATACATTTAGAAATGTGTTAGCTTGCGAGAACACACTTTCAAAAGTATATTTTAAAATATACTTGGAAATACAAATGTTCATATTTGTAGATATGTGTTCATATTTGTGTAGATGTGCCAGAACAGAACAAAAATGGGCCTGGTTGTAAACATGAACAGATCTGACCCAGACTTAAATAGACTTGCCTGTATGGATGGTCCCAGGCTAACCAGGGATTCTGGAAGATTGATCTAAAACATTTGGGAGGTACATTTATTTGTTTGTTTGTTTGTTTGTTTGTTTATTATTTATTTATTTATTTCTATCACTGCCCCATCTCCCCCGAAGGGGACTCTGGGCAGTTTACAAACAGACAATGATTAAAATAGATAAAAAGTAATACAATACACAATCATCATATAAATACAGATAAATTAAATATAAAATCCAGGAGGCGATAAGACTGTATTTAAAAGGGCTCTATGGCACCGGCCATCCCCAGGAGGAGCTGTTCCTGTTCCCATCCCAGGCGAGGCAGCAGAACCAGGTCTTTAAGTTCTTCCTGAAGGCTGGGAGCGATGGGGCCTGCCTCACCTCTGGGGGTAGAATGTTCCAGAGAGCAGGCACCACTGCAGAGAAGGCCTGCCTCCTGGACCCCGCCAAGTGGAATTCCCTTACCGACGGGGTCCGCAGCATGCCCTCTCTGCATGACCGAGTGGGACGGTTTGATGTTATGGGGATGAGATGGTCCCTCAGGTAGCCTGGTCCCATGCCATGTAGAGCTTTAAAGGTGATAACCAACACCTTGAATTGGACCCAGAAACATACTGGCACCCAGTGCAGCCAGCGCAGCAGAGGTGTCACATGTGCCGATCTTGGGGCACCAATAACTGTGCGCGCATCTGCATTCTGCACCAGTTGAAGCTTCCGGATACTCTTCAGGGGTAGCCCCATGTAGAGCGCATTGCAATAGTCTATATGGGAGATGACCAGGGCATGAGTGACTGTACGGAGGGTATCCTGATCCAGGAAAGGGCGTAACTGGCGCATAACACGAAGTTGCGCAAAGGCCCTTCTGGGTACATAAAGGAAGATTGAGCCATAGATAAAAATATAGAATCCTAGAATTGGAAGAAGCCAGTAGGAAACTGAGCAAAACCTCCTGTTCCATGCAGGAATCCAAATTAAAGCATTGCAGACGGATGGCTTTCCAGCCTCCAGTGTAATATCCAAAAATACTGATGCAAGAGGGAAACAGCAACTTTTGCCAAATAAAGATCATTGGTGTATTGTCGAAGGCTTTCACGGCCGGAGTTCGATGGCTGTTGTGGGTCTTCCGGGCTGTGTGGCCGTGTTCTGGAAGTTGTGGTTCCTAACGTTTGCCCTCTGAAGATGCTGGCCACAGATGCTGGCGAAACGTTAGGAACCACAACTTCCAGAACACGGCCACACAGCCCGGAAGACCCACAACAGCCAAAGATCATTGGCCTTAGCTGTGAGCATTGGAGGCAGACCATGCATACTTTTACGATATACATATGAACACACGCACACAGGCCATGGCTACTACCTCTCCTGAGAAGCAGATGGAAAAATAATTTGTTCTAATGTATGATATACTGTAGAGTGTTTTCTTTCATTTTGGGTTAGTGGTCTGTGTAGACATAGCCAATTGTAGCTTATTCAATAAACTATAGGTGGAATAAACCCTGGGTCAGCATGCTATATGAACCCAGTCAATTGTTGTACATGCTGCATCGTTCCATGTGAAGGATCAACATCTGGAAACCTCTGGAATCAATCAGAAGAAACCTGCCTAGGTGTTCTCTGCTGCTGACCAAGTGGCCAACCCATTAGGGTCAAACCTGAATCCAACAGTTGCTAAGTGCCTTTTTTCAGGAACGGAGTTTCTCTCCCTCCAAGTAGGAACATGAATTACTGGCCTGGGATCAGCACATTGTAACTGTGGTGCATTTTCATTTTATTATTATCTTAAAGGTGAGGAGAAAAAAATGTTCAAGGTCTTCATTTGATGTAGGCACAGGACATGAACAAGCAATCTTAGCTCTTTTCCAGCTGCCTTTTCGCATGTCCTTGCGGGAGGGGGTGAAACCTCCCAAGATCTCTTCTTGGTCCCTGAGAATGAAATTTCTTCCCAGGAAAACCTTGTCAGCATATCTTTGGTTGCTAGAATACAATGCTCCTAGTGAAATTCCATTTTTTTTTTGCTCTGCTGATTTCATTTTCAAGAAGTGTCTTTAAACAATTTGTTTTCTCCTTTCTCCTCCCCACTCTCATTCCACCCATGCTCTTCTGGCTTCGTTTTATAAATTATAGAATTACTTGTGGAAAAAAAAAATGAAATTTAGGTAGGGAGCTTGTCTGTTTTTTTTCCTCTTCAAGAGTGTTGCTCCTGCTTCAAAGGGAGAAAAATGACCTACCACAATTCAGATTCTTCAGAAGCAAAGAGTAAATTTATACATTTCTGAATAAGGTGCAAATTAGGATGTATTTATTAAAATACAAAGACTAATTGCCTTGGATAAGAATATTCAAAGGAGGAAAAATGTTTAGAAAAAAAGAAATAAAAGAACAAACAACTTTAGGGAAAAACAAAGCCCCAAACAAGCATCCTTCTTTTGTATATGACTTCAAAGAAATCCAGCCTGCAAAAATTTGCAAGTGAGTGAGTTACCTTATTATTTTTATAAACAATTCAAGGCAGGGAACATACCTAATACTCCTTCCTCCTCTTATTTTCCCCACAACAACAACCCTGTGAAGTGAGTTGGGCTGAGAGAGAGTGACTGGCCCAAGGTCACCCAGCCGGCTTTCATGCCTAAGGCGGGACTAGAACTCACAGACTCCTGGTTTGCCATTGGCTCCTTCCTAGGGCTGAGAGACAGGGACTGGCCCAAGGTCACCCAGCCGGCTTTCATGCCTAAGGCGGGACTAGAACTCTCAGTCTCCTGGTTTGCCATTGGCTCCTTCCTAGGGCTGAGAGAGAGGGACTGGCCCAAGGTCACCCAGCCGGCTTTCATGCCTAAGGCGGGACTAGAACTCTCAGTCTCCTGGTTTCCCATTGGCTCCTTCCTAGGGCTGAGAGACAGGGACTGGCCCAAGGTCACCCAGCCAGCTTTCATGCCTAAGGCAGGACTCAAACTCACAGTCTCCTGGATTTTAGCCTGGTGCTTTCACCACTACACCAAACTGCTTTTCATAGCAAAGGTCTCTTGTTTTCTCATGGTGGTTATTGAGATATATTGTACATCATATGAAGCTGAAGTCATCTGAGCCAGACAGTTGACCTGTCTTGACCAGATGTTCTCAGTCTGGAGTGAGGTTGGGTTTGGGGAGTAAATTTGGAGACAATGGATGTTAGAAGAGAAGTTGGGGGAATACTGTGGAGGTTTTGCCAAAAATTCAATACCGGAGGAGCTCTATCTGACAAAGCTGCTTAGATCTTTCTAAGAATCCTCTGCTTGAAAAACAATTTTATTCTGCCAAAAGCCTCCAAGGAAGTCCTATTAGAAAAGGTTCTCCCTTTCTGGAGTCACTGTATTTTGCAGAGACTGAACCTCCAGGGAGCTGGTTATCGATCCATTAAAAGACTTGTTCTTGAAAGTTAAAAGAAATAAGTGCAAATAAAAATTCAACTTCAATCCTACTCATTTTCTGACCCAGTTGCTTGCTGTTCAGCCTTCTTTTCCTTTATGAGGGGAGACTTCAAATTTTTGTTTTGTCATTGTTGTGCAGATTCAACCATTGTGATTTGAGAAACATGGTTTATGGGTGATGTATCCAAATGTTGGCCACTGATGGCCTTGAGTGGATCTCCCATAGTCTTTCCAAAAGTTGCTGTCATGTTGTAATCTTTAATATAAGACAAAGGATAAATTATTCAATAGAACTCTTTTTTAATTGTTTAATACTGATTACATTTCAATGTATAATAAATGAAGTCACATTTGGGAGTGTGGCCCCTGGGATGCCTTTCAAAAACTAAGTATAGTTCTCAATTTGAAGCAAGTTATGTATTCCTCATGCATGGTTTAGTGTCTTGTCTAAATCCACTCAGTTATGGTTCATTCAATAAATCATGTTGAACCAACTGTGGTTTTACATGTAAGAACTAAGTTCTCAATATCATTTTCTGAATGTTTGAATTAGTATCCCAAAATGTTTTTAGCTTGTTCTGGGAGCTTCATGCATGCATTCAGCCTCTTCCCATGACAGCTAAGTGGAAATGCACCTTCTTTCCTTCTGCTCAAGCATCCTTGCCCCAACCTCATTCTGAACAGAGATCTTAAAGACACCTACTGATACTTGTTTACACATGAATAGTAGCCTTTGCACGAGCAGAAATCCTGATAAATCAGGAGTGGCTACTTCAACTTGAGCAATGTGTCTTATTACAGAATAGCAAGAAACAATGCAAATGTGCAAGGGTTGACAAAATGGGATCCATTGACTTTAATAAAATGTACATGATATAATTGCATTTTTGCATTTTTAGGCAGAAAAGGTAGGGAGGATCCTAACTGATTGGAACACAAACACACGTACAATCTCAGAGTCTCATTGGGTTGGAAAGGACTCCTGCGGTAATATGCAATTTAAAAGTTTAAAAACTTTAAATACATCAGTTTTATACCGGAAGGAAAATCAAGCTGGTAATTTGAAACTTAGAAATACTGAATAGGAGAGTTCAACTGTTAAAATATTGTTTCAGTGAAGAGGTATCACAAAAGAGTTCTCCAATGTGAATCAAGAAACTGATATGCAATGGAAGCAATTATAAATAAATATAGCCATTACCGTCAATAAAGGAAAACTTGGGGCCATGATATAATAAAATAGAATCCAAAGTTGCATTTAGTGTTTCGAGAAAAATACTGTATCTGATAATCCCCATTTCAAGTTAGGAGAGCAGAATGTGCAAACTTGTTTCTGATGGTCTCAGTGGCAGCTGTGAAGAACAACAGGCTTTAGGTGACAATTTTTCTTTCTTTTTTCCTCCAGCATTATGAAATCTTTTCTTTCCCCCTACTGGGAATTTTTTTAAATGAAATGTTGCATTTTCCCTGCAAACAAAACTTTTATTCTCCCCAACCACCACCACCACCACCACCACCTCCTCCTCCTCCTCCTCCTCCTCCTCCTCCTCCTTCTTCTTCTTCAGAAAACATAAACTCATTTCATTCCCCCCCCCAAAAAAATACTGAAATACAGTTGACATTTCATGTGAAAATGTCAATCAGATGTGACAATTGTCATTTTGTTTTGAATGAAAAAAACATTTCATTTTGACAATTTCCAACCCACACGTTCTGGAGCCTTTCATTCCATGACATTATTTCTATATATTGGTCTCTGAACTCTCATACGGAATGGGAAACACAGCTGTGAGAATATTTTTTCTCCTCCATATTACTAGTGGAGAATCATCCAGGAAAGTGCTTTCTTCTTTGGAGAGTAGAGGGCTTGGCAGACATTCGGAAAAAAAAAGATTGTGAGTAACTGTAGAGCTAGTTACTCAGAATCATTTGTACTAATGTTAATTCACCAAACCAGCCTCTGATTCTAAATACATAAAGAGCACATAAAGAGTGCATGTGTACAATTTTACAGGAAAGGCTGGGTTCATACTATCTATGCTACGTTCCCTACGTCCCCCATCTTGTATTTTATCTATTTATATTGTATTTTTTAGACTTTTATTGTATTGTTTTTAACTTTGATTGTTGTAACCCGCCCAGAGTCCCTTGTATGGGAGATGGGCGGGGAATAAATTGAATGAATAAATAAATAAAATATTCTTCATCTTCTAAGATGTGGATGCACACATATACTACGCCGATACATTACGACATCCTAGGTTCTTGGGAAGAACTCGATGCGAATGAAGGCCAACACCAGCTAAAGAACTGGCAGCTGTGATTTCACATTGTTGTGCAAATAATACTACTACTACTACTACTACTACTAATAATAATAATATGATAGTGTTAAAAGACTTTTAAACTATATAATCTCTCTCTTTCTGTTAGTGGACCTTGGTAGATGCCCTGCAAGGTCAACTTTGGTGTTAATGCTATCCTTCTTAAATTCCTCATATATTCATTCTAAAGGAAGACATCCAAAGTTATATTTAATTTTGTTTTAGCATAATTATTCAGAATAATATTCTTTCAAACAGATTATATCTGTTGCTTCAGCCATCATGTTAAGGGTGGTTAGAACTGAGGTGATGATACCTTGGTCTTTCTCAAGGGTGTTGTTTTCCATTAGTGAGTTATGTGCCTGATTTTGAATTTCTCTGAGATGATAGATCCCAAAGCTTTTGTCTGATGAGTTACCTGTAATGACTGAATTCCCTTTCCTATTTTCTCATTTCTTTTTGCTTTGGCCTGGGAACAAGAAATGTATCTAAACCCTAATATGAGATCACTGAATGTGAGGGCTAAGTAGATTCTGTTAGTTTGCCTAAATGCACCTTCTCCAATTAAAGGTCTTGGAGATTCCTATGAAAAGACAAACTCTCTTGTTTTCTTTACATCTGCTGGTGCAGGCAATTTCACACTCAAGAGGTGAAAATAGTGGACTTGACTTCAGAGAGCTTTGGTTAAGCAACCAGCCTTAATTACTGCAGTTGGAAGAGCTGAGAGCTGTCATAAGCATTGAGAAGCTAAGCCTAAAATGGAATCTTGTTTGGAAAAAAAAAGTACAGGCTGAAGGTGGTATAGGAACAAATAAACAATCTCTAGAGAGACTGAAGAAATGAATTAAATGTTTAAGGTCTTGAACCATTAACAAATAAACTCAAGCTTGCTCAGAATAAGTGACTGTGAATAAGTTGACTCATGTTGGTTAACTCAATTTTTTTAGCTCATTGGTTGGATGCTTTTAAGGTTAAAAAAGACCCCATTTAGCACATTGCCATGCAGATTCACAAACCCACTGAGGATAGATGAATTTTTGGGTTGGGGTCTTAAGGTAATTAATGCTACTGTGTGGGTAGTACTGTTTTGGCCACTTACACAATGTTATTCACTGGCTGGACATTAGCAATAAATAGAATGATATAAAGTGAGCTAAAATATACCCTTATTAATAGAGACCAGCCCTTCATATTGGAAAGATAAATTTATGGCTCCAATTGCTCAATGGATTGAAGATTCCTTCCTTCCTTCCTTCCTTCCTTCCTTCCTTCCTTCCTTCCTTCCTTCCTTCCTTCCTTCCTTCCTTCCTTCCTTTGTTCTGTTTTATTAAATAAAGCAAAAAAAGTTAGTTGAAGTATTAAAAATGTTAAGGATGAAAAGAAATTAAAATGTTGATTTTTTTAGAGTATCAGAATCTACTCTGAGGAGTACTCAGGTTAAAAAATATGAATGAATGAATGAATGAATGAATGAATGAATGGTTTATTATGATCATAGGTCAGTATAATGAGGTTAGAAACAGATCCTTCAGACAAGGGAAGAAATGACATCAAATGGATACACACAACTCTCCCCAACTCTTATACATTAAAAATCATCTTAATCTGGTTGCCAAAATGGGAAAATAGTTAAGATAATAGCTATTTATTTGAAATGAAATTGGGGTCTTCTCCCCCGACTTTGGCATGGTGGCTCAGCGGGTAAGACACCAGGCTTGTCGATCAGAAGATCGCAAGTTCGGAGGTTCGAATCCCTAGCCCCACGTGACAGAGTGAGCTCCCGCACTCGCCCCAGCTCTTGCCAACCTAGCAATTCGAAAGCATGCAAATGCAAGTAGATAAATGGTAGGTACCACTTCGGTGGGATGGTAACAGCGTTCCGCGTGCGTCATACTGGCCACATGACCGTGGAAGCGTCTTCGGACAACACTGGCTCTTTGGCTAACAAACGGAGATGAGCACCGGTCCCTAGAGTCAGACATGACTGCACAAATGTGCAGGGGGAACCTTTACCTTTTACCCCTGACTTTGCCTTCCAATCTGTTGTAAATAATGGAGAAAGATGTGGAGTGGTGAAACATTGAACTTACTCATGGTACCCTCAGTTTATTGTCTTTAAGACAGGAATGAAAATGATCTTCAGGAGAGGAAAAACATGGGGCATTTTAACAAAATTCAGTTTCATCAAAACAATTGCTGCTAGTGGCTAAATATGCAGGGTTTAAAAGAAAAACATCTGGAAATCTGGGTTCGAGGTACCAATCTAATCTCATGCGATATTTCAAACAAACCTTCTATGATCCATTATGCATTCATCAACATTTGGTGGAATCGTGCTCCTAATTTTGACCGTTAATGGCCTCCCTCACCCTGGCCAGATGGAGGAATTCATCAGCTTCCCAGCCTCTGAAAATAAAATGACATTCAAGCAAGCCATAATAAAGTGGAGGGAGAAATCTCCCCCCCCCTTCTCCCTATGGTTGGCATTCTGCTATCAACCAAATGCATCTTGTTAATCCCCCAAATTGCTACTGAGAATCGGCACAAATAGTCACAAATGTCTGGGTGGAGTTTCTCATGGAAATTAACAGGCACCTCGGTGGGGATGTTGCTACAGACGGAAATGCCAGCAATTACTGGTTGAAAGGCCTTGAGCTGTAAATGTCCTGAGAAGTTTCAAAGAGACATAAGGGCTGATAGGCAGCCGAATTAACACTGGCTGAAAATATGAACCCAGTGTTGTGATAAGTGGAAAGAATAGTTTGCTTGTTTGAAGCAGTTTGACCCCACTCTTCACTCAAAAAGATGCACAAGGCAACTTACTTGTAACCAGTGAGATCAAGAAGTTTTCTGCCCCCAGACTTAAATGCAAAGGCACAATATGAAAGAAAAAAAGGGATAGGGAGGGATGAGGGGGGGAAAAGGCAAAAATGAATAGAAACCTTTGATGCTACTTGCTTAAAATTGGTACATCCTGCCATTCCACCTGGTTCAATCTTTGAAGGCACTCACAATGAAGCACGTGAGAATAGCTTTCATTCTATTATTTTGTTCTGATGTGTTTTTAAAAGCTTCATTAAAGCTTAAGTTGTGGGTTTCTAGTTACTTATTTGCTCACAGTACATTTGTTTTGACTACATTCATTTTTATTGGCTTTTTTTGTACTCCGTTATCCTCTTGTTCTTGCCACAGGTGGCAGCAGGGATGTAAAAGAAATCTGTCTCTCTCTCTCTATTTATATATAGTCATTCACCAAAGCTATTCAGCCAAGGAATGGACAATAGTAATGAACATAGTCTACAGCTTATTGCTCTTGGCTCAAAAGCCTGTTAAAAAAACAAGGATAAGAGAATCACCTGAACATCAGGATATATTTGCATGAAGAACTACGTTAGGGCTAAATTATGTGTAAATAAAGCAGAAAAATATAAAATTGCACAGGGAAAATCCTGCATTTGTATAATCATGTCAGCTATAAATACTACTGCAGAGAATATGGACAAAGTCCAACCCTTTAGCCCCACTTTAATATTTATTTATTTATAATTCGATTTATATTCACCGCTCCATCTCCCCCTAGGGGGACTCTGGGCGGTTATGGTAATATGGTAATATGGTAATAATATGGTAATATGGTAATAATATGGTAATATGGACAGCCTGTACTCTTATTGGCCTTTTGCAAGGCTGTGAAGACCTGGCTCTTCCCCCAGCATTGGGGTCAGGACATTAGTAGGGGAGCAATAGCATGGATGTTTGTGTTGAGTAATTTTGTGTTTTTATTGAGCCTCGGTGCAGTTTTAGATGGCTTTTCGTTTTAATGTAGTTCTCTGTTTTTATTTTGTTTGCTGCCCAGAGTTTCTGAGATAGACGGGCAGCCGTCTAACTTGGATGGAGATGAAGGGTTCCTCCTCACATTTCCCCAACAACAACATGAATATATTCCAGTAACTGCTTTTTAAAATCTCAGATCCTCATGGCATTGCCTTCATCCCATCCCCAGCCCACAGCTGAGACAGCTTAGTCATTAGTTTTCCAGTTTTAAAGTGGTGTTTTCTCTCAACCCAGTTTTTGTCATGGATGTGATTGAACATTGAGATGGACGGGATGTGCCCACCTGGTAATGGCCACTTCAGGTTGCTGCAGGCACACTTCTCTGTCTCTGGTCACTGCCCTCCATACTCATGTTGGGTTGACCTGCAAGACAGTCCTAGAAGGCTAATCCTGTACTACATGGGAGGACAGTGTAAACTGGGAAAGAGCTAGATTCTGCCAGTTGTGTGTTGCTGCCTCTGTCACCAATGGGTGTATTACAAGTTTTCTGCTGCTTCTGTCGAGCACTAGTTGAGGTCAGAGCTCACTCATTATAGACCACTCCCTCTCACTTCATCCTGCACCGGTGATCTGTCAACCAGGCTATTTTTGGACACGGGTTTAGCGCTCCTTCAGAAGAGCACTAGGCATGTGTCCAGAAATAATCTGATGGGTCACAAGCATGGAGCACCTCCACATCTGCAACATGTTGGGCAACTTGAGAGGTGGCTATTCTAAGCATGGACCAATCCTGCCCTACCCCTGAAAAAACAGTAAGAACTGGAGTAAAACATGTTCATGTGGTTGCCTGGCTGTACTCAGAGACTGACCATCCTCTCTGCCTCACAGTCTTATTCAGCAAACTGCAGGATGCTATATCATATCAGAGGCTTAGGGGAAAAAATCTTTAATGGATTAAGCAATGATGCCAAGTGCAAAGAAATGTAGTTAGGATTTAAGAGATATGGAATGATTTTGTTTTAAAAGGCAGGGAGATGGTGATGAGTTATTGTGATAAAGAATGTAACAAAAAGGACAAGCAAAAAAGAAAAATCTGCCTCCTTCTTGCAAGACAACCATCAATCAATGCTTTTGCCTTTTTAAAAAGGTCATGATATTGCTACAATTTAATAAACAAAAGCCTTGGGTGGATCAATGGCTGTGGTTTGTTAAATGGTAGCCAGCATTCATTTTCACTGATGTCTTTGAGAAGGCATAATAGGTGGAAGATCTGGGTACATGCAAACATATTTAAATAAAACTGATGAAAAGCCAAACAATTAATCATTTTTTAAAATCAACAGGTGGGTAGCCCAGTTCTGTTTAAGGAAAGGTTATTGTGGCAGGGGTTGGGAGACAGAGTGGATATTCCAGCAATTTGGTTAGATTCCCTGCTCCTCCTGTTCATTAGCTTCATAAATATGAACCACCAGGCGAATCCCCTTTTTCCTTCTGTAAATCAGCGGAGACATAATGACAATGTTTTGGAAGTTGCACTCAATTGACAGATCTGCTTCTTGATCTCAGAGCTTTACATAGCCTCCCCCTTAACATGCTGTTATTTCTTTTATAGATAGACTCATAAATTACTCCTGGTACACAATATGCGTGGGAGACTGCCTGCATCTCACAGCATGGGACTCAGACCTGCGCGTTCAAATAGTGGTAGACAGCTGGAGCACAATCTGTGCAAAGGCACTCAGTGCCTCCAGGTCTATTAAATACAAACTTCGAAAGCATCTATTGAGAATGTTATATCTGCCATTACCCTAGTGCTGCCATAAAGAATTGGAGCAGTCTCTCTGGCAGTATAAATGCTGCAACTTGGCAAATGGGAAGGATTTAATTTACTGTATAGGATTGTGAGGGCCTCCACCTCTTTGTGGGCAGTCATCAAGATGATTGGGAATAGATGACCCGGGCTTCTAAAAATGTGATGCTTGCACCTCAGAGCTCAGACCTCCCAAGTCTTAGAGAGTGTTTGTATAAAGGTAAAGGTTCCCCCCGCACAGTTGTGCAGTCGTGTCCGACTCTAGGGGCCAGTGCTCATCTCTGTTTGTTAGCCGAAGAGCCAGCGTTGTCCGAAGATGCTTCCATGGTCATGTGGCTGGCATGACGCACGCGGAACGCTGTTACCTACCCACCAAAGTGGTACCTATTCATCTACTTGCATTTGCATGCTTTCGAATTGCTAGGTTGGCAAGAACTGGAGCTAGTGCGGGAGCTCACTCCGCACGCAGGGCTAGGGATTCGAACCTCCGAACTTGCGACCTTCCGATCGACAAGCCTGGTGTCTTACCCGCTGAGCCACAGGATGCAATTATATTAAAGGCTCAGATGTAGAGGTCTCCTCAGGAATAAAGGGCCTGTTAAAGAATAACTGCTCTCCTTGTGAGTAGAGCACCTGGAAACTCAGTGAATAAATTGCAACTGAGCCTTTCAGGCTATAAAAGGTTCTAGTTCAAGTCTTCTGTTGCTAAGCAGTGTTTGAAACCAACTCCCAATATTCCACCCCATCCCAGATCTTAGAGCCCTCCTGGGTCTTATTTCCTTGAACTACTGACTCCTGGACCTTGATTTTGGTTTCACACAGGTATCTGGTCTCCATAATTCTGCTTTTTGGCTCAGCTGGCAAGTCCTTTAATTAGCTGTTACATGAGGCTGTGAAGAAAGCTGGAGTGTGTAGACCAACCTTGAACTTTCTAACCTCCCCCATCAGTCGGGAAAGCTTTATAATACAATCTTTCAATCTATTGTGAGGTCTACTCAATGGTGGTACCCTTTCTGAGGGATAACGTGCACTTGTAAATACTGTATACAAGCCATTACTTGTCTGAGCAGAATCTGCAGAGAAATTAAAATCTGGTTCCGGAAGAAAGGATTTGAGGGATGTTGCTTGTTTTTTTGCCTCTGTTGGATTGTACCATTGTAGTTTACATTATTTTTGATTTGTTTGGTTTTTAATCCCTATTTTTGCTGTATGCCCCTCAGAGCATTTGGAATGGAGGGGGATAGAAATGGCAACAATAAGTAAATCAATAAGCAACCAAATAATGTTATAACCTTCCATGAGATTGCCATTTCTGATCGCCAAGCTCATCTTGATTGAATATATAAGAAACTCAGGTAGACTATGACAAACTGATTCATCCTTCCCTGCTACACCCTGATCAATTTTAATTTTGCAAAATTTGGGGTTAGGGGACTTACTTTTCCTGGACCCATAACATAAAGGGCAATTGTCTCCTGGTGCTTTTCTATAGATATATATTAGAACACTTCCTAGAAATTTCCTTTATGTCGTGATAAAGTTCCAATGAGATAGTTTTAGTCATCTGTCTGATTTGATTACTGTGATATAATGCAGTATGCCTGGAAAAATGTGACAATGTTTCAGCATCTCCCTGTTAAATAGAAACTGATTATGATGGTTGAATATGGAAACAAGCTGGAGGCTGACAGTCCCAGATAGAAGTGTTCATAAAAAGTCTCCGGTTTGTAGCTTGGGTTCTAGATAGAGCCAAGAGCCCATGCTGACACTCCGTCCAAAATCTTGTTTTTGTTCCTGAGCCAGGACATTTTTTCCAGTGGTTCTGGAGCAGGAGAAAAAGCCAAGTCCAAGAAAAGTGTGTCATTGATGGCCATGGCGCCCACAGGATGCAATAGAGTAAATGTCTAAATGAAGCAGGGGAGGTATTAGAACAGTTGAACAGTTACATAATCTCAGCAGCTAGAATGAGAAGAATCAGACTGCTCTGGGGATGAATCTTAAGAAACTGCTGGGAGAAGCAAGCAGAAGACTTCAAAAGGCACCTCCTTGTGCTTAGATGGTTTCTCCACAACCAGAAGTATAACCTGACTTTCCACTGCAGTTTAAAGGGCTACAGTTGCTAGGAGAGTTCCCATCAAGACAACAGAAGGGCCTGCCTAGGGAAATATTTATAAGGTTTGTGGAACTGGGGTAAACAAACTGGCTGCAGCATCTCTGCCTACTGCCAATCAAGAGGGGAGAGATGTCAAGATAAGTTGGCCGTGCAGCTGTGGAACACAGAAGGTCAGCTTCAAAGAGAAAAGTAAATTCAAGATCTCACATTTGTAGCCTTAAAAAAAAAAGGATATACAAATTGTCCTTCCATCTATCTGTAGCTTGAATCATGTCAACTGGATTTCTATTTTCTCAGTGGAAACGTTTCGCTCCTTATCCAAGGAGCTTCTTCAGTCTGAGCAAAGTTGGTAAGGGAATCCTAAATATGTTCCTAGGTAGCTGTGTGACCTTACACCTGGGGCTAGGTCATGGTTATATTGAGATGTTATTTTAAGTCCTTTTATCATCTAAAGGAGGATCGTTAAGATCACCATGCTGCTGTTGAGCTTGTGAAATGGTCTTAATCTTCCTAGGCACAGAAGACAAAGCAGGGAGGATGATGGGGGAGAGGTTGTGCCTGAGGCCCCCACCTCTATTCAAGGAAGGATTTTCCAAGTTGGCATAAATGGATTCCTTGACCCCTCTCTCAAACCACCTATCTTCTCTGTCTAAAATGTGAACATTAATGTCCTCAAATGAGTGTCCTTTTTCCTTTAGATGAAGATAAACTGCTGACTCTGGTCCTGTGGTGTTACTTCTCCTGTGTTGGGCCATCCTCCTGTACAAAAGTTGTTTGTACAATGTAGAGTTCAGAGCACTCCTCACTGCACTGGATTGCATAAACTACATTGCTTTTCTTGTGTTTTGGAGTTTGATCTTTGGGGTGTACAAGCCTCTGTCTCAGTGTGTTGGTGGGTTTGAAATATACAGGTATGTGGTGTTTGCCAAATATCCGTTTTATCTTTTCAGACACGCCAGCCATGTAGGGAATGACCAGGTTCTTTCGTTTACTCTGAGTCTCAGCCCTATCTGTCGCTGTTTTAGGTCTGGTAGATTTAGATTTGGTGAAGGCCCAATTTGGATATCCACAGGCCTTCAGGGCTGTTCTCAGGTGCTGATTTTCATTCTTTTTGGAATCCATGGAGGTGGGGATGGTTTCTGCTCTGTGTGACAATGTCCTGATGACTCCTAGTTTGTGCTGCAGTGGATGGTGGGAGTCAAACATCAGATATTGAACTTTGCTCAGACTGAAGAAGCTCCTTGAATAAGGAGCGAAACGTTTCCACTGAGAAAATAGAAATCCAGTTGACATGATTCAAGCTACAGAATTCCACCTGGATGACTGAGAACCTTCATAGACATCCTTCCATCTATGTATTATGAAACCCTCCATTGCTATCTCTGAGATAGCATCAAGAAACCTGACTGAAGGGAATGTGGTTACTACAGTTAGGATCTACGGTAACTTGATACTATCTGTGGATTAACTGACAAGGCAGGAATGAAAAAAAGGATTTGTTTAATTTGCACTTGAATGCTGGAATCAAGGGGCTATTTTCCAGGGATTGGAGAGCATTTATTGTAAACCGCCCAGAGTTCCCCGTTGGGGGAGATGGGCGGTCATATAAGTTAAATAAAATAAAATAAAATAAATAAATAAATAAATAAATTTTGGATCTTTTCTTTTTGATAATTCTTTATGCAATATTTCTCAAAAAAGTGTTCACTGGAATGAAATAGCCTAAACGCTCTGATTATTTAATTTATTTATGAAACATACATGCAATCAGTCTAGCAACCCTTTTTTATTTCCTTTTTATTGCGGTGTTATAAGTCTTGATACATTACATTATTTCAGTACAGTGAAGTTTGTGTAATTAAAGATTATTGACCATCTATTATTTAGATAAAGTCATGACAATAGAGAATGAAAAGAAAAAATATTCTATCAAAATTAATTACAATTTAGGATATCAAGATTACAAGCATTAAAATTATTTAACTTTTTCATTTAAAGCTGAATATAACATTGAAAAAGAAAGCCACTGCAACTCGTATCGAAGTATTTGTTATACAGGTAGTCCTCGGTTAATGACCACTTGTTCAGTGACCATTTGAAGTTACGACAGCACTGAACGAGTGATACTTAGGACTGGTCCTCAAAGTTCTGGCTGTCCCAGCACCCCTGAGGTCATGTGATCATGATCTGGGTGCTTGGCAACCAGCTTGCACTTATGATGGGTGCAGTGTCCCATGGTCACATGATCCCCATTTGTGACCTTCCCTGCTGGCTTCCCACAAGCAAAGTCAATGGGGAAGCCGGCAGGGAAGATCACAAGGCACTCCTTTAACTCACTCCTGCTCCCGCCACTTTCCTGCATGCCCTCCCACCCTTTGGAGCACCCACCCCCCAGCCACCCTCACAGCCCATTGCAGCAGCCACTTACCCGCCTGCCAGAGAGATGCACAGGACTTGCGACTTCCTGCCATCTTCTCCGTTGACTTTGCTTGTTGCAAGCTGGCAGGAAGTAAAGTACATTGCAGTAGTCTAAGCCAGTGGTAATGATGGTGTGGGTTACTATGGCCAGGTCCTCATGCACTGGGTAAGGTTGCATTTGGCACCACTGGACAAAGACCCCTCTAGCTATGGATTTTATCTGCTGTTCAGGCAGAAGCTGTGAATCCAGAAGGACCAGAATGGTGAACTTGCTCCTTCACAGGCTGTGATTTCCATCCATCTCTTTCCATCCTCTGTCAACATAGAACCCCAATGTCCAAACTGTATCTCTGCCTTATTTGCTTTCAACTTCAGCCTATTCTCTCCTCTCCATAACTTTCCAGTAAACTGAGGTTTAAGCTACTAAAGCTTAGTGCAATGGATCAACCCAGTAAGTGCAAATGTTGAGTATGATGGATGATTTGTTGTAAGCATATATAGAATAATGCAAATATTTGAGCGAAGCCCTGCTATAGCTCATGGATCTATCCTTTTGATGTATGATAAGTTTGGTTGATTTGCATTTTGCTTCAATTGTATTTCATGGACAAAACTATAGTTTGGAAGACAAGTTAGATCAGAAGAGAGAAAAACTCTCTGACAGCTTAAAAGCTTTTTCTTCTCTTCTGCTTTAGTGCAACTAGATCCCCAATTCTGCTGAGTTTCACTGGCTTTATGCAGGCATTCAAATACCCTGACCTCTGGAGTCTTGGTGCTCTCTGAGCTTGGTGGTTTGCTTGCAGACGTTTCATTACCCGACTAGGTAACATCATCAGTGTGAGCGAGTGTGGGGTTTGCTTCCTCTTTATATTTTTTTATTTTATTTATTTTCTATCCTGCCTTTATTATTTTTATAAATAACTCAAGGCAGTGAACACACTTAATACTCCTTTCTCCTCCTATTTTCCCCACAACAGCAACCCTGTGAGGTGAGTTGGGCTGAGAGACAGGGACTGGCCCAAGGTCACCCATCTGGCTTTCATGCCTAAGGTGGGACTAGAAGTCTCAGTCTCCTGTGTTGATGGGGGTGTGGTATTTCCTTGATTAGGATATTGTTTTCTGCTTGATTGTTTGTCTGGGGTTAATCTCTGCTTATCTGGGTGTTGGCTGCTGGAGGGGATTTGTTCAGGTCTTTTTTGTTTCTTTCTTAGCTTTTTGTTGTTTCTTTTGAATGGCTTGTAAATATGGTTTATTTCTATGTGTCTATTAATATCTGATTTGTCTGAATGCCAAGGGCATTAGTTACTGTGTATAAACAAGGAACAAACCCCACACTCACTAGCACTGATGATGTTACCTAGTTTGTGTCTGCAAGCAAAAAACCAAGCTCAGAGAGCACCAAGGACTCCACAGTTCAACCCAGAGCTACATACTGTATATTCTCTTCTATTGGGACCCTGACCTCTATCTCCAAGCAAAAGAAATGTATGTGCATACAAAGAAAATACACAGGTATGGTTTAACGTCGAGTGCTGTGTGAGTGAATGTAGATTTGCATTCTGTGCATTTTTACTTTTTCCCAGTGAAACCCTCTTAAGAGACAACTGGGTTGAGTGGAGTTGAGAGGTGCATGGTGAAGTGGTGCTTTTTTCTGAACCAGGTGGAATAGTGTCTATGAAGGTTCTCAGTCATCCAGGTGGAATTGTCTGTAGCTTGAATCACGTCAACTGGATTCCACTGAGAAAATAGAAATCCAGTTGACATGATTCAAGCTACAGAGAGATGGAATAGATTTCGCTGCTGATTTGGTAGTCTTGGGCCTGTCTTTCTACCTGCTCCCCTTGTACTTTCACAAGATATACTCCATCTAAATTCCCCCTGACCGTTGCATCCAAGCTCAGGGAAATGTCGCTCCTGGAATTTCTTATTGCTTGGGAAAGAGGAGATCATGTAAGAAAGCAATGAGCAGCACTTATCAAGTAGGCTACACTCTGTTGTTGGAGAAGGTGGTGTAGAATGTTCGTGGATCCACATTTTTAATCAAAGAGAAGTAATTATTTATACTTACTGCACTAAGGTATATTCTGAAACCCAGTGACAGCTTGCAATGCAGTTAATAGCTCAAACATGATTTGTCAACCATTTCCCTTAAGGAAAGACTTTTCCTATGCAATTTTTCCTAACATGCATGCATTTGTACTCAGTTTCCTCCTAAAGTTTGTAAAAAAAAAAGGAAGGGGACAGACAATTGCATATAAAAAGTAATATTTTAGGGGAGAGAGTAATAAAAAAAGAATGCAAATTTAGGTGTATGTGTTTTAAAATTGTAAACATACCGAGAAGGATAGAATAGGCTTATTGACACACATAAAGCTAGAACAGACTGATAAGAGAGTGAATTGCTCCTATGTATTGTTAGGAATATTAACTAATTGGTTTGGTCCTGGTGGAGACCTGGTTGTTGAATTGTTGCACTTATTACAACAAAGCCCCAAACTCATTTTCTCCTGCTCTGAATAAATTGGCTTATCCAGTCAAATAGTAAAGAAAACATCTGCTAAATTTGGGCTTGGAATTCATAGGCAGAACCAGATCCCTGAAGAGGACAGTTTGTCCAGGCAAGGTGAGAAAAATGTGAGTTTGCATCTTAACTGTAATGGAAATATGGGGACTTAAAAGACCTACACTGAAGATTTTAACTTCTGTCAATTCCATTTTAATATAACACAATATGCATAACTATGTTTTAGGGATGAAAATGTCTCCATATTTCTCCAATGTAACAATGAATCCTGAGTTCCATAGCATTCTAGGTAAAATGTATTACATTAATCCAATTCTAAGCAGAAGTATAACCAGTGAGTTTGAAATTGCAGTTGATGCCTCTTCGCTTGTAAAGCCTTTAACGTTGTTTTAATTCTTTGTGTGTCATATCAACAATATTAAAAAGATGGAGGAAAAAGTTAAAGAAAAAAAAACCCTCTCTAGGGACTCACACTTTCACCATGCACCGCACCCCCAAGAGGAATATCAAGCTATTTATCTTTACGCCTTCCTGAGTAAAACAAGCAGGACCATAGTTAATATCAAGAAATGCTATCCAGATCAAAGGAATTCTGTTTATGGAAGTGAGGTGGTCAGTCTTATCTTCCAAACTCACTACATTTCTCAAGGGCTTCAATTTAGCTTCAGTTAAATCATATTATTTAGAGCAGAGTCCTGAATTTGTGATCTCAAGGTGATGAGAAAGGACAATGCTGTTTGAAATATTAGTGGTTCAATTTTAAGAACCACTGTCTTATTGATGTTGCAGTGACTCGCTGTGTTTTTCAAAAACTTAATTGAAACTTACTGCTTTTTAAAAGATGCATTAGTATCTCTTGATTATTAATTACTTTAATATTCTTATTTTGAAAGGCTAACATGAACAACTATTGTTGGAACTACTTGTTGCCTAATTTAGATAACTTTCCTGGGTATTATCTAAGGCTAATGCTTATGTTGGTATAAGGGTATGTTACTTAAAATAAAGGAGCCTCTCTAATATTTTCTTTGAAATATTGGAAGGCATGACATTAAAAATAGAACTTTGTAAGCTTTTATAACTGTTTATAATGTTTTAAAAATGTATTTTTGCTACTAATATTTTATTTTAAGGAATATTTAACCAATAAGGAACAAGCATAATTAGATCCAGGAGTGAAGAAAAAGGTCCTGATAAAAGGAGGAATCTTCAAAAGGTGAAAAAAAAAACTTCTCTGCTATTTGGAGGATTGGAAAGGTCTGAGATGCCATTTCCATCTTCCATTATCTCATAGCTAAGCATCACTAGCCAAGCCATCCCGTTGGACAACAAATTTATATATTGTATGATGGGTTTAATTCCATTCTGTAATAGTGACCTCCTTGGAGCAGGAAACATTTTGTTCTTGGGATATGGTTTCCTGCCCATTCATTCTTCTGAGCTATTGATTTTCAGATACCAAATGGATTATTGTTCTATTCATTAGGGCTTAACCTTTTCTTTAAAAAAGGCTGTATATATAGTATCATATAAAAGGAGAGAGGGAAGTTCAAGACAAGGACAAGGAGAAATGTACATAAATAACAACTCTTCACCTTCCCTATTATCTTTTTATTATACGTTATCCTTGGTGGGTTCATGCAACATTTAGCTTTGAAACTGAATTTGGGATTATCTACATACTGTATGAAGCTCTAAAAAAGGTAAAGGTTCCCCTCGCACATTTGTGCAGTTGTGTCCGACTCTAGGGGCCGGTGCTCATCTCTGTTTCTTAGCCGAAGAGCCAGTGTTGTCCGAAGATGCTTCCACGGTCATGTGGCCGGCATGATGTGTGTGGAATGCTGTTACCATCCCACCGAAGTGGTACCTATTAATCTACTTGCATTTGCATGCTTTTGAATTGCTAGGTTGGCAAGAGCTGGGGCGAGTGCGGGTGGTCACTCCATCACGTGGGACTAGGGATTCGAACCTCCGAACCTGCGATCTTCCGATCGACAAGCCTGGCGTCTTACCTGCTGAGCCACCACGCCCCCATGAATGAAGCTCTACTTCCACCTTTTTTTTATCTGTTCAATCGTGTCCAATTCTTGGAGACTGCCTGGACAGGTCCCTGCTGTTTTCCTGGCAAGGTTTTTCAGAAGTGGTTTGCCATTGCCTCCTTCCTGGGGTTGAGAGAGAGTGACTGGCCCAAGGTCACCCAGCTGGCTTTGTGCCTAAGCTGGGACTAGAACTCATGGTCTCCTGGTTTCTAGCCTGGTGCCTTAACCACTACACCAAACTGTCTCTCACTTCCATCTTAATTTGTCTCAATTTGCAGGTAGCAAATATCTACAGCTCTCCACCTCCAAAAAAACCCCCAATAGTTGTAACATGCTTAACCTGGTTAATGAATGAACCCATTTTCTGAATTCTCCAGTTATAAACTACCCAAATGGGCTGGGTCTTTACAATACACTAAGTCTCCAAACAGGAGAAGACAATACCAAGAAGTAAACCATTGGTTGTCGTATAAGGCACTTTTTCCTGGGCCAATTTAGGGGCTGAATAAACCAACCAATATCAGATTCAGAGGTTTACCACTAGGAACTGGCTGCTGCAGCAGGAGCATTCCTCCTCCTTTCATTTTCTCCTCCTTTCTTTTCAACCAGTGCTTTTCCATTGCAATTGGTGCTATCATATGAACGGCAAAGCTGTCTACCTGGATTAATTCTCCTGCCTGTGGAGTTGATTTATGTGAGCTTGAAATGCTCCTGGCTTTCTCTCCAGATGATTTTGAATAACTGATTGAGAGTAAGGCAGGATGTGGTTCTAATGCAGTGCCACTGAGAGGTCTATAGGTTTGCATGAGCAATGGCACTTAACGGACCATTGCTGGAATAATTTTGAGCAACCTCTGTGGCACATTTTAATTAAGAAAATGTTTGAGGAGTTACATCTGGTTCATTAACATTGGTGTTATGCCCCCAAACACCCCTTGTTATGCTTCTTGGGTGGTAGAATGCTGATGGGCAGTGGAACTACAAGCACACTGTTGAAGGCAATATGGTAGCCTACCCCAATTTGATCCCTCCAAGTCTCAGCTTGTTCATCAAAGTCAGAGGCCATTCTGGCTAAGATGTACAGGAGTTGAAGTTCAACCTATTTGGAGGCATCAGGTTGGAGAAAGCTAATATCAACTTCAGTTCATGGGTTTGGCAAGCCAAGTGGCTACTATAAACACCTGTCAATTAGATATCTGTTTTTAAACAGGTGCTCAGCAAAAATGTTTTCTGTAACAAGAATTTTATTAAGTTTGAAGTAAAGATAAAAACTGCAAAAAAAAAAACCTAAAAAAAAACCCTAAAAAAGTGTGATACAGAGAGACCATTTTTTAAATCACTAAGAGCAGAGATAAATCGGAAGTTCTAATTTCTATGTTTCATCTTTCTCTTTTTCTAGTTACTTTACTACACTTTTTTCTTTCTTTCTTTGATTTGTATTTCTATTTCTTTTTCCTTTTCAACCTTTTATCTATGTATATTTAAAATTCAATAAAATATATTAAAAAAAAAAAAAGCTAAAAACAAAACAAAAAGTGTGATACAAAAATAAAAAAACTACAAACCCCCCCCCCCCCCTAAAAAAGTATAAAGCAAAAATGTTTTAAATCTTGAGTGGACAATCTTTGGGTAGCTATGGAGTATACCTAACATTTGAGGGGAGGACTAAAGGATGTAAATATGATGCAGGCTTTCATGTGCTTCCCATCTCAAAATGACAAGGAAGTGTGGCCAATTGTCTTTGATCATAAATCAGAAAAGACTTTCAGGAACACAAAAGGGGGACTTGTGGGCCGCCTGTGACTCACTCCTGCCATAGGTAAGTGACTTTTGGCTTCTTACATGTCCTCTTTAACTATTTTCGAGTTCCCCATTGGGGGAGATGGGCGGTTATATAAATTAATTAATTAATTAATTAATTAAATAAATAAAATTTTTTAGCTCAGCTTGCAGGGCAGGGAGAATAAAAACACCTGCAATTTGAGATGTAAAAGTCCTAAGGCTTGAAGGTCTTCTCCATCAAACTGCAACATCAGCATCTACACTGTGTTAAACATTTTCTTGTGTTGAGTAGTAATAATCAGAAAAAGCCAAAGTAGACACGTAACATTCAGTTCCACCCTGAACTTCATTCTGGCTTCACTGTTGTTGATAAATAGAATGCAGGTGTCATTTCCTGGAAGGTGTGACACAGCTGTGGAAACATATATTTGATGGTGTGACATGTAATCCTCCACATCAGGGCATTATTATTACTATTACTATTATTCTTATTATCATTATTATGGTAAGCTACAATTAGATTGACAAAGACTGGTGAAAACTTAATAATTCAAGTCCTAACCAAAGACCTAAGAATTATTCAGGTAGCATCTGAGGATATAGGCAGTTTCAAGCAGGGCATTTTTTTTGTAAAATTAGGGTGTTCAGATCCGATAAATTCAAAATTTCCAAATATCAAGGGAGTCCTTTAGGTATTGCTCCAAAGGCTCCAATCACGATTGGTATAACAGCGGATTTCTTTTTCCATAAGTGTTCAACTTCGATCTTCAAGTTCCGGTATTTCATAATTTTTTCGGATTGCTTTTCCTCAATCCTAGGATCACCCGGTATAGCAACATCAATGAACCAGACCTTCTTCTTTTCTTTCTTTTTCTGTTGTATCAGGCATGTTATGAACAAGGTGCCTGTCTGTTTGGATCTTAAAGTCCCATAAGATCTTAACCCACTCATTTTCCAAAACCTTCTCAACTTTGATGGTCCCAGTGGTTCTTGCTACATTCAAATCCAAACCTCTGGCAAAGTTTCCAATGACCTATTTTGGCAACTTGGTCATGACGCTGCTTGTAATCAGTTTGTGAAATTTTGCTGCAGCCACTGATTAAATGGTCAGTTGTTCCATCCTTTTCACTACAAAATTATTATTGTTATTATTCTGCAGCTGCTGCTTTGCAGCATTACGTTTTGCCCCTCTGAAAGCTGCAGCTCAGAACAAACTTTGATGAGAGAAAGATGAAGGCTGGGGTGGGAAGAAAGAGACTCCATTCAGTAACATGGAGTAACATGGAGTAGGACTGTGATAGCTAACAGCATCTAACTATCCATCAAGGCTTCTCATCTGTCAGCTATAAAAATGTCATCTCTAGAGGTTTATTTATTACAAGTGCTGAATTTAAGCAGATCTCTTGTTGAGAAGGTGGTATTGCCCAGGATTAACTGACTGCAGGGAGTGACCGATACTACTGAATTTAGTTTTGCCAAAAAGCCAGTGCCTCTCACACAGAAAATTAGCATCTCTTGGCAAAACGTTCTATCATGGATGGCTCCTTGATATACTAATTTAGCAATTTTCTATGTGAAAAGAGATTTTCCAAGCTGTTGCACAATCTTGCTTGGGAATGGGTGAGAATTTAATTTGGTTCGTTTTGTTTTGTAACTCACCAACATTTGCAAATTGCTTCAGAAGCTGAATGGGACAAACTTGTGCTTAGCTTTTAAAAGTCTGGCTTGGACTCATTGTATGCAAAAAAGATGTGTCTATTCCTACTTTGGAACAGGATTGTTTCCCCAATAATTTATGTTCAACTTTAAGATAGGAAGAAACCTGGGAACGGAGAGCAAAGGAAGAAGAATGGGTAACCCTATGGTGCTTTCAGGGGCTGGAGAAGTTGGTAGTGATGGGTTTTAGATTTAGATAGAAATTATGATTGCTTTCAGTAATGCAATCTTTGGGGTCTGACAGCTGGATAGAAAAACATCTCTGTGGCCTCCTTGATACACTTACGAATCCTATAGGAAAGAGATGTAAGCTGCATTTACTTTTAGTGAAGTGAGTACTGCTGTCTCTATCCTTACTCCTCATTTTAGCTGAAGCACATTTTAATGTAATGGAAGATACATTTTAAGGCTAATCTTTTCACACAAATGACACCCAGCCCTTCACAAAGGTGTTAGTTAAAAGAGGGTATTGGAAAGAACTATAGGATTAATGTATTTATTTATTTAAACAATTTACACGGCTTCCCAACTTATGAATAGTGACTGTGGATGGCCTAGATAGGGTTGAACAACAAACCAAATAACAAATGATACATCAATAACACACAACACACCAAAACGCAGCATAACTGAGGTCAAACCATACATATTTCTATTCCAATTCCATTACAGGATGGGTCATCCAATGCTCCGGCCCAATGCTTAGGGGGAAAACCAGGTCTTCAATGCCTTACAGAAGGGCAACAGGGTGGGCGTCATCCAAAGCTTGAGGGTATGCTGTTCCAAGGGGTATCCATCCATCCATCCATCCATCCATCCATCCATCCATCCATCCGAGGTACCTTTTGGCTTTGGATATATGTGCCTTTAAAGATGCATATTGGGGTTTGGGGATTCCATAGTTGATTTATCAAAAGTGGACAACCTAGTATCTTCCAGATGTTTTGAACTTTACTTTCCACAGTCTACAGTGGTGGCCCATGCTAGCTGGGTTAGATAGTAATTAAACTGATGAAACACTTAGAGACCAGAAGGTTGTCTCTGCCTGGTTCAAATAGTCATGATCAGTTTAGCAAAAGAGGGACTGTAGCATGATAGCAGAACCCTGTTTTTCGCATAGGGAGTGTTCCAGGTTTAATCCTTGGTATCTCTAGTTAAAAGAAACACTGATGAAAAGAACTGAAATAAACTATATACGAGATTAGGTCAGATAGACTAATCTTCTGATTGAATAATATAGCTTCCTTCCTTCCCAAGGTAAATCCTCTTTGGGAGATGATTCTAGAATGGTTGCTTAAAAATGACCTGATCTATGGTGTGCAGTTGCTAAAACCCTTTAATAATTTATGACTGAGATCCTGGAAGTGAAGAAGGATACTTAAAATATTCTTATCATGTCTCTTTCTCACACAAAAGATTGGGAAGGAGGGAAGAGAAGCCAGGTCCAACAAAACATCGAAGATATTTCTGTGAGTTTGTGTGTGTATGAATGATAGGTATGTATTTAAATTCTGTATTGGGCAACTCTTGGTTTTACAAGCATTTCAAACATGTTTCTGAGTGGAAATATCTGACAATATTGCCTACAGGCTTTTCTTCTATGAATGAGAAGGAGATTTCATTGCAGACATCATTTACAAGTAACAGCATCAGTCGTGGCACATGTTAACTCTGAGATCAGGAGGAATGGAGTCATGCCCTTGGAACATTATGTAAGATCATTGTTGAGTACCTTGGTTGCATGATTCCATTCGGTGTTATAGCCCGTGAGCTATCTCGGTTGCCAAGAATCAAAGTTAATGAAGGTGAAATAGAAGCCTCATGTAACTAAGAAACCGTGGATCCGACACAGGAAAAGTATCAAACTACTGCAGTGACGTAACTCTATAGAACGAGAGGCTATGCATATCCTAGCTTGATGTTATTCCCCCATTTCATGTCTTGCAATGTCTTGGGGAGGCTTTAGTGGCATTCTCATATAGCATTTACATCTTGCGGGAATCATTTTAATATTCTTGGTTTGAATTTGGTTTTATGGTTTTATCTTTTTATTGCAAACTGCCAAGAGACCCTGGTAGTTGGAAGCATAGTAATAATACTGTAATGCTGAAAAATGTTATAATGAAATATGCTATTCTATATAGTTCCGCTGGGGTGGAAAATGCTGTAGGTTTACTGCATGACATGTTCCTGCCCTCCCTGGATGACTTCAAGCCTCACAGTGATGCTAGATTTTAACCATGTGCAGGTCTTTCAATGCCCTTCTAACAGAGGAATGAATAGGATTGTCTCATTAGCCCTTCGTTGCTTTCCATATGTTAATCCTCTTGATGCAGAGCCTTCCTATTGATCTTAAGAGGACCCAGCTGTTCATCTTGTGTTTCTCGGTCTTGTGTCTTAGCTCAATCATTCCCTTACCTCCTTAGTCACCAAGCCTGTCAATTTTCAGTAAATATGACAAAGATTCATATTTTGTAGACCAACTGACACCTGTTGCTTTCATTGTCCACTCTCTCACTTCCTTGACTGTCACCTATTGCACTGCTACCTCATGGAAATCAATGTCTCCAAAGCAAAGCACTGGGAAAAAAAAGAGGGTAAAAAAATTGAAATGAACAGCATCAGACCATGTTTCCTCTCAACAGTACATTCTACAGTTTGTGAAGCATTTCTACATGACATAACTTCAGGCTTGATGAGTGCACACGTGAACAATGTTACCTCCTATCTAAGGATGATTTCTTCCTTTCCTCCCCATAGAACAAGCCTCCTCGTTTGCAGCTGCCGAGCAATTTGCATAAGCCTAGATGTCCATCTCTTTTAAAATTTGCTACCCGCCCTATTAATTGGTTAAAGACAGCAATTAATTTACTGATCAAGGCATAATTTAGCTAATTGCACTAATTGATCCACCAATCACTCTATTAATTAGTTAAAAGCTTTCATCGTTCCTTTTACCCAAATTTCAAAAGCTTGCAGCAGAGGGATGGAACTTTGATCTCTCTGTTTCTTTTTTTAAAGGATGGTGGAAGAACTAGCATGATTGGAAAGGAAAAGATTGCCCAAAAGGGTAGTAGCCAGGGAGAAAATAGTTCATCAGTCCGTGGTTAAATAATGCACTGGGACTCTCTTTACTTTACATGCAGGGCCTCTTTCCTTTGTCTTTTCAATCGTTTGGCCTAATCGAGACCTAAACATCATATGCAAGATTTTTGAAATTATTCAAATTATGTGGGAAGAAATCATATGGCACTAACACAACACTAAAAGGGTTTCTCCAATGGTCCTTTGGTGTAGTGTGTGTATGTGCATTTAAACTGCCATTATGACTTGAGTTTTTTAAAATTTTAAAACGTGCTTCTAAATGCCTTAACGTTGTAATACAGGTAGTCCTCACTTAATGACCATTCATTTAGTGATGGTTTGGACTTACAACGGTGCTGAAAAAACCGACTTACAACCAGTCCTCACACTTATGACCGTTGCAGTGTCCCCCCAGTCACAGGATCATGATTTGGGTGCTTGGCAACCAGTTTGCATTTATGACTGTCACCGTGTCCAATGGTCATGTGATTGCCATTTTTGATCTTCCTGGCCAGCAAAATCAATGGGGAACTGCATGATTCACTTAACGACCACATGGTTCATTTAACATCCATGGTAATTCGCTTAACAGCCGCCATAAAAAAGGTCGTAAAATTTGGGTCTGATTTGTAACCTTAGTCCAGAAAGAAATGTAAAAGGATTTAATGTGGCCAAATTCTTTGCCTTCTCTGTAACTGAACCACCAAGCTAATCCCCAGATCCACCAAGTGGAAGGGGCAAAGATCTTTGCATATCAACCAATTGCTACTCCCTTCTTCTCCCTCCTGCTCCTCCTTCTCCATACCAGCATATTCCGGCCATTTTCCAACATCTTTAGCATTTCATGGCAAAGTAGAAAAGTGTTTGCTGTGTTGACAAGGAAGATGGCTATTTACAATTAATCTTCTGAGCAGCCCCTTGTGGCTTCACATTTCATCCTCAGCTTCCAGAAGATCTTGAACATCACCCAGTAGGAAATATTTCAGTAGGAGGGCCTCTTCTGTTTCTTCCCTTTTCTCTTTTGCACAAACGATGCTAGATCGTAAACAATGAAACAATGTTTATTTCTTTGTACACCACACTTTTTTTTGAATGCTCTCTGACTTCTGAAGAGGAGCTTGTTATTTTTTCGCCTCTCCTACCCCTTTCCTCTTTTCCCCTCTTTCTTTTGTTAGAGTGGAAGGTGCTGAAGATATTCTTTTCTGTTCCTTCTCCTGTCTGACATCCACCTGCTTCTTTTGTAAGGACTGCTTTGCTCTACTGTCCCCCATTGTGATCTGTGTTTTAAGGCTTGCCTTTTGTGTGGTTTCACTGTGGAACACTGTGAATAAAAAACATTGATCCAGGGATGTAAACTAGCTTAATCATACAGTATAAGGTCACTGCTTCTGCCTACTTCCAAGGGCTCAAATACTTTTTTTTTAAAGTTTCCAGACATTTTATTATGAATTTTAATTAAATCAATATTTTGGTCTTTGCTTTCTTGCAGATAAAGTGGTTCTTTCGTGTAAAGCTGGTCATCTTGCAACTTTGGGGACATGTGGCCCTGCCTCCTCCTCCTGAACAGTGTAGAAAAGGAGTTAATTCAGAGCAGGCAAGAAGATGCTAATTAGTAGCCCATCTCTGGGGCATTTATACAGGGTTAGCTCATGTGATTCTTCCTCCTTTTCTCTTCCTTTTCTGGAAAAGGGTCAGCAACCCCTGCTGGATGCACACCACTTTTCATCAACCCCCTGTCAAGATTGGAGGCAGAAAAACGGGGCGGATAATAGGGGCGCGATGGCTCAGCGGGTAAGACGCCAGCCTTGTCGATTGGAAGATCGCAAGTTCGGAGGTTCGAGACCCGAGCGCCGCGTGGCGGAGTGAGCTCCCGCACTAGCCCCAGCTCTTGCCAACCTAGCAATTCGAAAGCATGCAAATGCAAGTAGATGAATAGGTACCACTTCGGTGGGTAGGTAACAGTGTTCCACGCGTGTCATGCCGGCCACATGACCGCGGAAGTGTCTTCGGACAGCGCTGGCTCTTTGGCTAAGAAATGGAGATGAGCACCGGACCCTAGAGTTGAACATGACTGTGCGGTGGGAACCTTGACTTTTTTACCTAATACTGTAAACATCTATATCAGCACAGCTTCAAATAGGCTTGTGTTGGAAATTAGCTATAAAGTCAGAGGGCGCTGGGGAGGGTTCCTCTATTCCAGAAGTAAAGCAGCACACAAACTGTAGAGATAAATACATTTTCCCAACAACTGGTCAAAGGCCAGCACTTCCCATTAGCAGAGACAATGGCACCAATACTGAAGAAGACACCAAAGATGGAATCCCTTCCAGTGAATTCCTTTGGGACATAATAGAAATGTGGGAATTTGTGAAACTCTAAACCACTAGAAAGATGATAAAACAGTCAAAGACACCTCCTTTGGTCACTCAGTAAGCTCTCTCTCTGGCCCCACCCCAGGAGAATCTCTGTGAATTTTTCTTCCCTTTTGAAATACATTTCTAAATCAAATCCTTTGTTATATCAAGCAGAATGACAGCTGGTAAGAAAAATGCAGGAGAATTTCTCTGCTGGGAAATACTAGTAAGTTGAAACAGAGATGAGCTAAATCCTAACCGGTTGCTCCAGTGAATTTGAAGGTGTCAAGGGCAGGGTATATGGCAATGTCTGTTTAGAATGGTTAATTTCATAAGAATCCTCAACCCCAGTTGGAACAAGCTACTGCCTGAAAAGGCTGCCAAATTTGCAGATGTTCAATCCCATCTTGACCAATTTCTAGTCTCTTTGGAAATCGTTACTGTCTCTGTGATTCTTCCCAGGACGCTGCCATTAACAAGTAGGGCTATGCAAGTCAATTATTAATTGCTTCTCTCTGACTCTCTCTCTCTCTCCCTCTTTCCTTGAGAGCAAATTGTTCACTTTGTAACAAAGTGAAGACATTGATGCTGTTGAGTAAAGAGAAACCTGAGCTTTCTTACGCACCTCCCCAGTGCCCTCTGACTTTGTTGCCGATTTCAAACACAAGCCTATATGGAGTTCTGCTGGTGTAGATGTGTTATGTTGTCAGAGGAAAATGTCTCCCCTTTCATCATTTTTAATTTCAAAGCTTTGCAGGCTTCAGTTCTTCAAGGCTGCACACCAACAATGCTTGTATGTGTCAATGTCTCTCTATCAGATTTGTTCTTTCCTGTTTGATACATAATATACCCAGTGCTTTTAATGTATGAGTTTGCACCACAGTTCAGAATGGGTAGCATTAATTTTACAACAGAACCAAACACTGATTCCTATTTAATTGAGGCAACTTTCTGAGGCCATCTTTATTATTAGGCAGAGTGTCAGTCCAACAAGGTAGACCAGACTAATGCCATATAGGTCAGTACTACTTTTATTGAACAACTAGAGTAACAGAATCTTGCCAGTCTGAATGAGCTTCCCCCTCCCTCACTTTATATTTGTATGAACTAGGAAGGGGCTTGTCTGAGACATTTTGTCAAGTTATTTTCTTGGCTTGGGCTCAAGCCCCTCTTATCTGACTGTTGCCTTGATAGAGTCTCTTCCTCCTGTCCTTCAAGGCCATTTCCTATGCCCTCTACACAAAGTAAGGTAAATGCCTTAGGTGATGAAAGGGGTCAGCATCAATTCCCTGGCTGTGATGGTGTTAAAACATAACCAACCAAATTAAACCAACTAAGCCTTGGTTTATTTAACCATTGTTGGTTGAACCAGTCACAATTGGCTGTTATAAGTCATGTTTTACAAACCACAGTGGCTGGGTTCACACACTGCAAAATAAATAAAAATCACATTTTGGTTTAACATAGTGGATGAACCAGATCTGTTGAGTCTCACAGGCATTGCCTTCTGTTGGAGGCTCTTAATGGCTCTGATTAAATATCAGAAAATATAACTATTGTATAGTACATCTTCTCCAGCAAAGGAGATCGTTACCTTGTCGTGGTGCTGGAGCTTGAGCACCTCAATGAAACCATGAGCTAAACCGTGAAGGGACACCCAAGACGGGAAGGTCGTGGCAGAGAGGTCAGACTAAATACGATCCCTGGGGAAGGTAATGGCAACCCACCCCAGTATTCTTGCCATGAAAACTAAATGGATCAGTACAACCAATGATATGTCGGTATACCATCGGAAGATGGGACTCCCAGGTCGGAAGATGGTCAAAATGCTACTGGGGAGGAACAGAGGATACGTTCAACTAGCCCCAGACGTGATGACGCAGCTAGCTCAAAGCCGAAAGGACGGCTAGCGGCCGACGGTGCTGGTGGTGAACGACGAATCCGATGTTCTAAAGATCAACACACCATAGGAACCTGGAATGTAAGATCTATGAGCCAGGGCAAATTGGATGTGGTTATTGATGTGATGTCAAGATTAAATATAGACATTTTAGGTGTCAGTGAACTGAAATGGACTGGGATGGGCCACTTCACATCAGATGACCACCAGATCTACTACTGTGGACAAGAGGACCACAGAAGAAATGGAGTAGCCTTCATAATTAATAATAAAGTGGCTAAAGCAGTGCTTGGATACAATCCAAAAAACGATAGAATGATCTCAATTCGAATTCAGGGTAAGCCATTTAACATCACAGTGATCCAAATATACGCCCCAACCACAGATGCTGAAGAAGCAGAAGTAGATCAGTTCTATGAGGATCTGCAGCACCTACTAGATAATACACCAAAAGGAGATGTTATTTTCATTACAGGAGACTGGAATGCTAAGGTGGGTAGTCAGACGACACCTGGAATTACAGGCAAGCATGGTCTGGGAGAACAAAATGAAGCAGGACATAGGCTGATAGAATTTTGCCAAGACAACTCGCTGTGCATAACAAACACTCTCTTCCAACAACCTAAAAGACGACTTTATACATGGACTTCACCAGATGGTCGACACCGAAATCAGATTGACTACATCCTTTGCAGCCAAAGGTGGCGGACATCTATACAGTCGGTAAAAACAAGACCTGGAGCTGACTGTAGTTCAGATCACGAACTTCTTATTGCAAAATTTAGAATCAGACTAAAGAGAATAGGGAAGACCCACAGATCAGTTAGATATGAGCTCACTAATATTCCTAAGGAATATGCAGTGGAGGTGAAGAATAGATTTAAGGGACTAGATTTAGTAGATAGGGTCCCAGAAGAACTATGGACAGAAGTTCGCAACATTGTTCAGGAGGCGGCAACAAAAAACGTCCCAAAGAAAAAGAAAACCAAGAAGGCAAGATGGTTGTCTGCTGAAACACTGGAAGTAGGCCAAGAAAGAAGGAAAGCAAAAGGCAACAGTGATAGGGGGAGATATGCCCAATTAAATGCAAAATTCCAGAGGATAGCCAGAAGAGATAAGGAATTATTTTTAAACAAGCAATGTGCGGAAGTGGAAGAAGACAATAGAATAGGAAGGACAAGAGACCTCTTCCACAAAATTAGAAACATCGGAGGTAAATTCCAGGCAAAAATGGGTATGATCAAAAACAAAGATGGTAAGGACCTAACAGAAGCAGAAGAGATCAAGAAAAGGTGGCAAGAATATACGGAAGATCTGTATAGGAAGGATAATAATATTGGAGATAGCTTTGACGGTGTGGTCAGTGAGTTAGAGCCAGACATCCTGAAGAGTGAGGTTGAATGGGCCTTAAGAAGCATTGCTAATAACAAGGCAGCAGGAGACGATGGTATCCCAGCTGAACTGTTTAAAATCTTGCAAGATGATGCTGTCAAAGTGATGCATGCCATATGCCAGCAAATTTGGAAAACACAAGAATGGCCATCAGATTGGAAAAAATCAACTTATATCCCCATACCAAAAAAGGGAAGCACTAAAGAATGTTCAAACTATCGAACAGTGGCACTTATTTCACATGCCAGTAAGGTAATGCTCAAGATCTTGCAAGGTAGACTCCAGCAATTCATGGAGAGAGAATTGCCAGATGTACAAGCTGGGTTTAGAAAAGGCAGAGGAACTAGAGACCAAATTGCCAATATCCGCTGGATAATGGAGAAAGCCAGGGAATTTCAGAAAAACATCTATTTCTGTTTTATTGACTATTCTAAAGCCTTTGACTGTGTGGATCATAACAAATTGTGGCAAGTTCTTGGTGGTATGGGGATACCAAGTCATCTTGTCTGCCTCCTGAGGAATCTGTATAACGACCAAGTAGCAACGGTAAGAACAGAGCACGGAACAACGGACTGGTTTAAGATTGGGAAAGGAGTACGGCAGGGTTGTATACTCTCACCCTACCTATTCAACCTGTACGCAGAACACATCATGCGACGTGCTGGGCTTGAGGAATCCAAGGCTGGAGTTAAAATCGCTGGAAAAAACATTAACAATCTCAGATATGCAGATGATACCACTTTGATGGCTGAAAGCGAGGAGGAGTTGAGGAGCCTTATGACGAAGGTGAAAGAAGAAAGTGCAAAAGCTGGGTTGCAGTTAAACCTCAAAAAAACCAAGATTATGGCAACGAGCTTGATTGATGACTGGCAAATAGAGGGAGAAAAAGTGGAAGCAGTGACAGACTTTGTATTTCTAGGCGCAAAGATTACTGCAGACGCTGACTGCAGCCAGGAAATCAGAAGACGTCTACTTCTTGGGAGGAGAGCAATGGCAAATCTTGATAAAATAGTTAAGAGCAGAGACATCACACTGACAACAAAGGTCCGCATAGTTAAAGCAATGGTATTCCCTGTAGTAACCTATGGCTGCGAGAGCTGGACCATAAGGAAGGCTGAGCGAAGGAAGATAGATGCTTTTGAACTGTGGTGTTGGAGGAAAATTCTGAGAGTGCCTTGGACTGCAAGAAGATCAAACCAGTCCATCCTCCAGGAAATCAAGCCAGACTGCTCACTTGAGGGAATGATATTAAAGGCAAAACTGAAGTACTTTGGCCACATAATGAGAAGACAGGATACCCTGGAGAAGAAGTTGATGCTAGGGAAAGTGGAAGGCAAAAGGAAGAGGGGCCGACCAAGGGCAAGATGGATGGATGGTATTCTGGAGGTGACGGACTCAACCATTGGGGAGCTGGGGATGGTGACGGCCGACAGAAAGCTCTGGCGTGGACTGGTCCATGAAGTCACGAAGAGTCGGAAACGACTGAACGAATAAACAACAATAGTACATCTTACTATTTCTTACTGGTATCTGCTATTTCTCAAAATGCAATCATGGAGGTATATTGAAATATATCTATTTGAAAAGTAGGTGACATTATGTAGACTACAGTCATTTATTTATTCATTACATTTATATCCCACCTTTTTGTTCAAAAACTCAAGGCAGTATATCTGATATTCACTCCTCCCATTTTCCCAGACAAGAACCTCATGAGGAGATTGGAGTGAGACAGAGTGACTGGCCCAAAGTCACCCATTAAGCTTTGATGCCTGAGGGTGGACTTGAACCCAAGTCTCTGCAATGCTGGTCTGACATCTTAACCATTATACCATACTGGCTCTCTTTATAAACCACAGGAGTACTGAAACATAATATTATAGCTTTGGATACGTATTGACTACAATGACTCTAAAGGGCCTATATCAGTTTCCCATTGTGATAGGAAATTTTGTTGTTAAGTTTGGGTCAAGTTGTTTAAAGCACTTTTTGCTCAACATTTTATGGTTATGTTTTTTCTTTGTTGTATGTTGCTTAAATCTTCCAGTTCTATCCTGGCAATATTTTGAAATTTCTTTTAAAATATATCTTGAATTGGAATAAATAAAAATCCACAAGTATAAAGGATGCAACCTGAACCAACAATAAAGGTATAGGTACCCCCCGCACATTTGTGCAGTCGTGTCCGACTCTAGGGGCCGGTGCTCATCTCCGTTTGTTAGCCGAAAAGCCAGCGTTGTCCGAAGACGCTTCCTCGGTCATGTGGCCACATGATGCATGTGGAACGCCGTTACCTTCCCACCGAAGCGGTACCTATTCATCTACTTGCATGCTTTCGAATTGCTAGGTTGGCAAGAGCTGGAGCTAGTGCGGGAGCTCACTCCACACGCAGGGCTAGGGATTCGAACCTCCGAACTTGCAATCTTCCGATCGACAAGCCTGGCATCTTACCCACTGAGCCACCACGCCCCTGAGTGTCTTACCCGCTGAGCCACACCACGAACCAACAATATTCTCCCTTTATAGAGAGGTAGATAACTAACATCTCTATATCTAGTCAGCTAGCTTTCCACCAGTCCTTTCCACCAGTCCTTTAAATTATTCAGTTTCTGTAGTTGGATATATAATTTTTCCTTTATTTCTAGGTACAAATCTCTTTTCACTGCTAAGCAAAATTCTTATTATGGGTGTCATTTGTTCAAAAAAGATCGAATTGAATTATCCATTCAGTCGTATCCGATCCTTGGCGATTCCATAAGCCAGCTCTCTCCATGATTTCTGATCTTGTACAGCTTCTTTCAGTTGCTTTAAATTTTAGGCTGTGTCTGCTTTGATTACATCCAACCAGCACGTTCTTTGGCGTCCTCGTCGTTTTTTGCCACTGACCGTTCCAAGCATAACGTCTTTCTCCAATTATGTTGATCTCATGACATTTATTATTTATTATTTAAGTTTGTATTACCACCCATCTCCTCCAACCAGGGACTCTGGGCGGTTCTTGACCGAAGTAACTAAGTCTAAGTTTTGTTATTTTTCCTTTTAGTGACATGTCCAGTTTTATGCGCTTCAACACTTCTTTATTCGTTATCTTTGCAGTCCAAGGGATTCGCAAGAGCCTCCTCCAACACCATAGTTCAAAAGAATAAAAAAAGATAGGGTTGAGTTTAACTGTCCGTTGCTGGGATAGACAACCAATGGTTGGACCAAGGGTCATAGATGACCTTTGCATGAAGTAGCAGGAGCTGATTTCAGAAAGGTAGGAACAGGAAAATGTGTACAGTAGGGGAGGACAAAACTATATTAGGCAACTCTGGTGAATGTGATTATTTCCCATGCCTTAATATTTCCCCTTTTATCATTTAAAAATACCGTTTGACATCAGTTTCATTCAAGCTTAGGTGATGCAAGTTGTGAATCCCTGCAATACCGTTTTCCAGGTTGATAGATAGGATTGGGGAGACACATCGTTTAAAAATTCAGCTTAGCCATGAGAGCAATTGTGTGTTTCTCAACTTAATAGAAGTTGTTGCATTTAGAAAAATCCAGACTTGATGCTGAAGCAATGAATGGCTTCAGGAAAAAAATAATAAAAAAAGCTAGATGGCTGCTTTCATTTTGTATTGCATCTTCTATTGGAGTGTTGGCAAAGCACAAAAGAATGTGTGTTATTTTTGATCTGCATTAATGTGATGAACTTTCTGCATTAATGTGATGAACCTTCTGCTTTAATGTGATACTGAAGGTTTTTTTTCTAGGGAAATGATTTGTTTTGTTCCCCAGGTAAGAATGTTTCCCTCTGCCCTTATAACTAAACAATCAGTCTCTTAGAATCCTGTAGACTAAGGCTGTGACTGGAAAAACCTTCCCTTATATTTCTTAAGCCACATTCATCTGGAATGCAGAGTAAATTTAATATAAGAATACCCACCAAGATTACCTTGCGAGTGACTCAGTGATGCTGAGTACCTATTTTATAGCTGACACCCAACTAAAAATGTCTTCAGTTGATTAGATCTGCATAATTTCTTTAGGAGGAAAAAAACCCAAGAGCTTTAAATAACTCCATGCTTTCCCCCCCCAGGCAATCAGCATCTCAGATGAGGCATCCTCAACTTCCTTGTTGCCCAGAAGGGCATGTGTCTTCTGAGATCTAGGATTTTTAGAAGTGTTGCTATTCAAACTAAAGGAATGTAAATTGGAATTTGCTGACTAACTGGAGACAGCTTTGTAGCCAAAACATTTTTATTGACTGGGTTTACTCAACTGTTCTGAATAGAAAACATGCCAGAACTGCACCAAATGAAGCAATGAACAACTGTGTGCAAAGATACCCTTTTTGCAGTAAAATTCACAATTGAAGGAATGGCTTAGAGTTGGTTAGCAATTTGGGGACTCTTTCCAAAGTTTTCAAGCTTTGCTTACATATAATAGGTGCTCCATGCAGCTAAAATATATGCCAACATGACCCGCCATATGCAGAATGGTCCCACAATTGCCCCTGGGAGTGATGAACTATATGTTGATAGGCTTTTCTATCCCCCACCTCACTATTATATGAAAAAGATATATTTGCCATGTCCCAGGGCACTGCCCCAAAGACCATGGAGACAGTTAATTTTTCTCGCCAAAACGAAAAACACAACTCACAGACCAGCTTCAAACATGAGAAATGACTGAACACTCAACTGTGCAGTTTAAAGTAATGAAGAATCTGCTATACCAGGACAGTCTGATCAATTTGGGAAATCAGTTAATTCTTCAGGGAGCCCTGACTATAATTCTGCCAGTTGATATGGAACTACAGCAAAGAGTTATACATGGTAGCAAATGGGGGTTTTCTTCTGAGATTGTCATTGTGGTTACTTATACTATGGAAGAGGCGAGGAGCTGATGAACATGCAAACAACATTTTTTCCCTTTAAACATTTCTTCCAGACATAGAATTTAATTTAATTTGGAAACCATATGGGGATTATAATTCCATATATGTGCTTGCGTTCCATCTGAAATTTGGGTTTCTTGTATCAGAACTTCTTAATATCCTAACTCTGTTAAATAAGGATAGGTCTTTCACTGTTTGGACAGAATTTAGTGCAATTCTTTATCTTATTTTATGATTTAGACTGCGGTGATTATGGCCATTAATATTTATATATTGTTGTTTATTCGTTCAGTCGCTTCTGACTCTTCGTGACTTCATGGACCAGCCCACGCCAGAGATTTCTGTCAGCCATCGCCATCCCCAGCTCCCCCACGGTCAAGTCTGTCACCTCCAGAATATCATCCAAGGCACTCTCAGAATTTATATATTACTAGTATTTTTCTTGATAAAATAGTTAAGAGCAGAGACATCACACTGACAACAAAGGTACGCATAGTTAAAGCAATGGTATTCCCCGTAGTAACCTATGGCTGTGAGAGCTGGACCATAAGGAAGGCTGAGCGAAGGAAGATAGATGCTTTTGAACTGTGGTGTTGGAGGAAAATTCTGAGAGTGCCTTGGACTGCAAGAAGATCAAACCAGTCCATACTCCAGGAAGTAAAGCCGGACTGCTCACTTGAGGGAATGATATTAAAGGCAAAACTGAAGTACTTTGGCCACATAATGAGAAGACAGGATACCCTGGAGAAGATGCTGATGTTAGGGAAAGTGGAAGGCAAAAGGAAGAGAGGCCGACCAAGGGCAAGATGGATGGATGGTATTCTGGAGGTGACGGACTTGACCATGGGGGAGCTGGGGATGGCGACAGCCGACAGGAAGCTCTGGCGTGGGCTGGTCCATGAAGTCACGAAGAGTCAGAAGCGACTGAATGAATAAACAACAAAAACTAGGATTTTAACAAGGACTTGCAGTTTTTGAAACAATTTAAGTATGTAAAACGAATGAAATATTGAAAATTCTTACCTAACAAATTTAGTCCTATTTAATTCGATGAGACTTGTAAATTCCCTGTTTATTCACTTTGTTCTATTTGGGGGGGGGGTCTTTCCCCCCCTCTTTTTTTCCATTCTCAAAAATGTTTAATGAAGTACTAATTGTCCCAGGAATTGGACTGTCAGATTTTCAGACAATCTGAAACTTTTTTGGATCACTATTTAAGGACACCTAACTTAGGCAGCTCTGGCGTGGGCTGGTCCATGAAGTCACGAAGAGTCGGAAGCGACTGAACGAATAAACAACAAAAACTTAGGCAAAGAGGTAGAGTTCATGCCAAGTCTTCATTTTACTGACTCAAGAGGGCGTTTTGCATAGATGCACCAAATAGAGAGCCAGTATGTGAGAGAATTGAAGGCTCATTTAATTATAGCAGCAATAATAGAATCTTTCTTCCTCAATCCAGCAGCAGCAGAGATCAAACCCTGTTTTTGTTTAAAATATTTAAAGCAAGCCTTTAATCAACACAAAGTGAAATTTCCTTGCAACAGCCTGATAATAAATAAATACACAATTACCAACGAGCTGAAATCCAGTCCATTAACGGTTCGCAAGAGTTTTCTTTCCCTCATTATGAAATCGTTTTCAAGTTGCTAAATTTTTTTCAGTCTGCATAGCTTTGATACAGAAGGGAGTGAAGCATTTCCCTTCATTCTCACAAACTTGTAAACAACCTCAGGAAGTCCCTTTTGCAAAAGAAAGACACACTTAATTCTGGATACTGTCCCTCAAGAAGGATGTTGATGAACTAAAGAAGGAAAGGGGGGGGGGGGGAGAAAGCAATGAGATTCCATTGCTAAGGATGATTATGCTAAGGAGACTGGAAAGTAATGTCCAGGAAGGGGAATTAAGTTCTACCTAGAAAAAAATAGTCTGCATAGCTTTGCTTTGTTACTTGATTAACCAGGCACCAGGGTGGGGAAAATGGAGTTGCAAATTAAATTCACACTTGTTTCTTTTCCAGGTCTTCAGTTTTCCAACTGTTCTGTCTGTTACTGTCATAGAGGATGAAAGAGAAAATATGGGGAAAAAAGCATCCTCCTTCTATCAATAACATTGGGTTTTTTTTTTTGGTTTATCTATGCTTATTAGGAGATATTTATTTAAGCTTTCTTAGAAAGAGCAAAAAATCACCCATTTATCACAATGGGCACACTTATTTAAATATAATAAATTCATTAGTTGAAAGGCAGCTGAGCGGTGAACTAAAACTGTTTAATTGGTTGACAGCCCACTGAACATGCAAACAAATGAACGGTGTTCCATAAATGGCAAGGAAGTAAATGGTGGGCATTTACCAAAAGTGGTACACAATTATTCATGGATTTGTAGAAGTGCCTCTTCCTCCCCCTCCCCTCTGCTGCATTCATTATTATGTACTAACAGATTCAGGAACTGCAGTTTTCTTGGGAGGGATGCAGAAGATAATATGAAAGCACAACCCAGTTTCCTAGCTGATTGCAAGTTTAGCTGTAGCTTAATGCAGCAGTTTTCCAGCATGTAAACCTCAGAATGGAACAGTCTCTTTTTTAATTTCCTCAACAAGAACCAATGTCCTTCACTTGGTTGGCTTTTTCTCTCTGTTCCTGGCTGAACCTTGAGATGGTCAACAGCGGCCTTGTTCCTAGAATCTTTCTGTGTTGAAATATGGCTACAAAAAAGAAAAAGTATGTGTACGTAGCAGTAAGCTTTCACTTCAAGAATGTCAGCTGCAGTCCCATCTAACTCCAAGTGTTTTGGAATAAGGCAATGATATTCTTATTGCCTTAGGATTAATGATTTTGAGATCATTTGATGGAACTGTTGATTGGAACCTCTGCTTTGATTGCAACAAATAGTCCTTGTGTTCTGCTTTTGCATTGCAGATGAGTCTTGTTGGGGATCACCCTTGCCAGGGAGTTCAAGAGGGGAGTGTAGCTAAAACTAATCCTGGAAAAAGTGACAGCAAACAATTGCTGTATTGTTGCCAAGGCCAAATAAATAAATAAATAAATAAATAAACAAACAAACAAACAAACACACACACACACACACACTTCATTCATTCATTCATTCATTCATTCATTCATTCATTCATTCATTTAAATGTCAGGTAACTGATGCAAAATGCCAGTGCATTTTGGGAAATTAAAATGAGGGCTACAGCTGTCTTGCATCCAGGTTAGATTTTTGTTTTTAAAGGGGTAAGTAGATAGGCATCAATGCTGCTGGGGCTTTGGCATATGCTTAAGAATGTAAAGGCCAACAACAATATCAGCAGTAGCTCCCTCCACTCAAAACCACCACCAAGAGAAATTAAAAAGATACTCTGGCATCAAGAGAATTAGGCCCTTTGGCAGAGGAAGAACATTTTTTGAGAAATTGCAAGGCAGATTTCAACAAAGCGTTAATTTGGAAAAGACAGAAGGCACTGTAGTTTGTGCAAAGTTCTTGTATAATGACACATTCAAATTTCCATTTTTGGTATCTCCATTAAGTTGACATTTTCTTTTTGTAATGTGTCAAAGTTCTTCCTTGCTTGGGAAAGTATGGTAAAGCATTTCCAGCAAGGTGGCAACTTTCATCTGCATATAGTGCCTGCAATAGTGGGAAGCTGGCTTTTTTATTGCTCTGATTTAGAGGCGAAGACTTGTTCATAAGTCTTGGTGCTTCTGCATGCATCCTTACACTTTAGGTGATGGATTGCTCCAGAAAATAAACAGGCCTATAACTTCTTGTACTAATATGCGTACCGGCGGTATACAAACTATAGCCCTGTTTATAAAAAGTCTTGTTTTTTCTGAAGCTGAGCAGATGCAAACTGCTCTTAGGACAAAATTGCCCTGAATGTTCCTTGAAAAATTCACCTTGAAATTTCCATAACATTTGGGATGATGGTTTTTCTGGATCTTTGGGAAGATCACGAGCCATTTCTTTGAGCATTCCAGGAACTGTTGCAGCTAAAGAGAAGGATGAACAAACTTGTACATTTCTGGTTTAAAGGGATACCTTTAGCATGTTTCTACTGTACTTTCATCCTGTTTCACTTCTGCATTAATGAGTTCTGAAAAAAACTTCCCTCGTTGGGTCCTGCTGTGTGTATCTAGCAACAGTGATTCAGTCTGATTGAAGCACTGTCAGATTTGGATTTTGTGATTCACTTTGATTGAAGCTTAGAATCACATTGATCTCTAGAATCATCAGAAATTTTTGAATCTTTGACTTAATGCATTCTGAATTGTGTTGACAAATGGGGTACTTTTGTGCACAGGGTATATCTTTAAATTTTTGAACTGAATTTCATTGACCTGATTAAATAATTTGAAGCATAGTTCTGATCAAATCATTTGGATGCTTTGAGCCAGAACATTGTTCTTGTTTGTTGATTCTATTCAAAATAGTTCATAATTGCAATCAGGGGTGATTTACTTACCCCTAGTCATCGCATGGCATTCCGAGAACTGTCCTGAGTAACAGTAAAACCTTGAGGTTTTCTGCCATTTTAACAGGCCATTTATTTGACAGAGGAAATACCTAGTGGAAAGCTGGTTTGTTATAATAGTTAAAGAAGGAGCTGGCCTAGAATCTGGGAGACTATCAGTTGTAATCTTGCCTTAGGCACAGAAGCCAGTTGGGTGACTTTGGGCCAGTCACTTTCTCTCAGCCCTAGGAAGAAAGCAAGGGAAATCACTTCGAAAACTCTTGCCAGGAAAACTGCAGGGACTTGTCCATGACTTTCCAGGAGTCCGGATTGACCTGAATGCCTTGGGGAAAAGCCAGGGCTTAACAGCTTTCCTAAATGTGGGCAGAGTTGAGTCCAGAGAACGGGGGTAACCACAGAAAAGACATACTTCCTAGGTCCCGTGAGATGACATTAAAAAAAGGAACCTGGAGCAGGGAGAAGGCAGTTTGTCAAGTAACCTGGTCCTCTCCCATTAGGGCTTTAAAGCTTAGATACTCATTTTTCTGGGATGTTTTGTTTTGTTTTGTTTTGAAAGCCTTATCAGAGCTTTCCAAACTGTGTGTTGCAACATGTTAGTGTATCGGCTGCAGTGTCTGGGTGTGTCGCGGCTGCTGTTGCCTCCGAGTCCTGCCAGGATTCCATGCAGGTCCTAGTGCCTGCCTTGTGCCCTGCTGCGTCCAAACCTGCTGTGATTCCATGCAGGTCCTAGTGCCTGCCTTGTGCCTTGCTGCCCCCAAACCTGCTGTGATTCCGCACAGGTCCTAGTGCCTGCCTTGTGCCCTGCTGCGTCCAAACCTGCTGGGATTCCATGCAGGTCCTAGTGTCTGCCTTGTGCCTTGCTGCCCCCAAACCTGCTGTGATTCCGCGCAGGCCCTAGTGCCTGCCTTGTGCCTTGCTGCCTCCAAACCTGCTGTGATTCCGCACAGGTCCTAGTGCCTGCCTTGTGCCCTGCTGCGTCCAAACCTGCTGGGATTCCATGCAGGTCCTAGTGTCTGCCTTGTGCCTTGCTGCCCCCAAACCTGCTGTGATTCCGCACAGGTCCTAGTGCCTGCCTTGTGCCCTGCTGCGTCCAAACCTGCTGGGATTCCATGCAGGCCCTATTGCCTGCCTTGTGCCTTGCTGCCTCCAAACCTGCTGTGATTCCGCACAGGTCCTAGTGCCTGCCTTGTGCCCTGCTGCGTCCAAACCTGCTGGGATTCCATGCAGGTCCTAGTGTCTGCCTTGTGCCTTGCTGCCCCCAAACCTGCTGTGATTCCGCACAGGTCCTAGTGCCTGCCTTGTGCCCTGCTGCATCCAAACCTGCTGGGATTCCATGCAGGCCCTAGTGCCTGCCTTGTGCCTTGCTGCCTCCAAACCTGCTGTGATTCCGCACAGGTCCTAGTGCCTGCCTTGTGCCCTGCTGCGTCCAAACCTGCTGGGATTCCACGCAGGTCCTGGTGCCTGCCTTGTGCCCTGCTGTAAGACTGTGTCGCGAAATGATGCATGTCTAAAAAGTGTGCCACCAACATGAAACGTTTGGAAAGCTCTGCCTTAGATGATCCTTTCCTACTCTAGGATTTTGTACCATGCTCTGAGGGGGTCATTAAAAAGGCTTATGGAGTGAAATAGCTCTAGAGGTGATCTGCCTTGCTGCAGCATAAACATGCTATGCTCAGAAGGCCCCGGAGGTGTCACATGGCAGTGGGTGAGACAGTGACAAGCAAGCGAATGGATCCTCTTGCACCTTCTCTGTCTCTGAAATTTCCAGGAGCTCAGGTGGTTCTGGGACAACTTAAGAGGGTGAAGTGATCCAGATACCCAGCTGAGTCAATTGCTACGAATGGACCTCCTGGGGTTTGGATGCTAATGCCGAGCGAGCTTCGAGCACAAAGATGGCATTTTAGAGGTTGCCATCACCAACTCAGCTAAGAATCATAATTACATGTTTTTAATATTTAATACATTTCTGCCTGCTCTTTAGCCCCAGCGCTTCCCAGAATGACTCACAAGGAACAGCAGCAGGATATTCCCCACCTTCAGGGTTACAGCCTAGAAGGTCTGATGCACAAAAAAGAAACAGGGAGGGAGAATTTAAAAAAAAAACAGGGCGTTTTTCTTAAAGTTGTTCTAAAGTTCTTGGAGGAAACAGTCTGAATAGCCTGATGGGACAGTTACTGCTTGATGAAGGCTCAGCAAAGGTAGCAGGTCTCACTGCAGGGAAGGGTGGGGGTGGGTGGGAATACCTTGCCTTTGTTTCCCCACCCCTCTCTGCTTGGCCTTTTGTAGAGAAAAAATCATACTGCCTTCCGCTAGAAATAAGTAAGGCTTGCCCAACTTGCAAATACTGAGAAGAAAAGCATAGTAACATTTAAAAAGCCATCCTGTTAAACATTAAAACAATGGCATGCTAAATGCAATTATCTACGGCCACTTGAGAACTTGAGTGTATCTCAAGCTTTTTTCCCCACTCTGGAAACTGAGATAGGGAGGGATTAGTTGCAGCTTTGGAGGGAGTTCCTGGATTACTGGGTAGATCGCAATATTATTTAATAACTAGTGCTTCAACTACAGGTAGTCCTCACTTAACAACTACAATTGGGACTGGAATTTCAGCTGCTAAGCGAAGTGGTCATTAAACGAATCTGACATGATTTTACGACCTTTTTTGCAGTGGTTGTTAAGTGAACCACGTGGCTGTTAAGCAAACCGCATGGTCGTTAAGCGAATCACATGGTTCCCCATTGATTTTGCTTGCCAGAAGCCAGCCGGGAAGGTTGAAAAAGGGGATCGTGTGACCAGGGGACACTGTGACAGTGATAAATGTGAACTGGTTGCCAAGCGCCCAAACTGTGATCACATGACCGCAGGGATGCTGCAACAATCATAAGTGTGAGGACCGGTTGTAAGTTGGTTTTTTCAGCACCTTGATAAGTCCGAACCATCACTAAATGAATGGTGGTTAAGCGAGGACTACCTGTAGTTCTATAGAGGTATAATGAAGTAAGAAATAAATGGAAAAAAAAGTATTACAACAAGAGTGTCTGCAGAATATGGTGAAAAGGCAGCTGTGATGGTGTGATTGAAGCTCCCCTTGTTTTTTACATGCTATGCATGTTACATATTATCACATGTAAAAAACAGGCAAAGCTTTGATTGCATTGTCATGACTGCCATTTTGACTTTTTTGACCGTATCTTACCACTAGTTTTGGCCTGAGCCATCTGGATAATCATTAGGCTTCTTCTTGTAATTTTTATATCGCTGCGTTTGCCATTGACTGATAGCTAGTAGTCCTCATCCTTGTAAAAGATATTGTGAAAATTGGCCTATTTTAAGTGTGCTGTTTTTTGAGTGGGTGGGTGGGTGGGACAGCTATTCATTACTGACTGCCTGTTTTGTTGTTATTACTCTTTTTTATTTTTATTTTTACTACCCCATCACTTCTGATCTTTCCTCTGTGTATAGTTCCTGCTTTAGAAGCAGTTCTCTGCTGATTTACACTTTTGTTTCCTTTCTGTACACTGTTGCACTTTGTAGGATTTTTTTTTTCACCATGGCGTGGTTATTTTAATTATGCACTCTTCATTTTAATTATGCGCTCTTTTATTATGGTGCTTGCTAATTGTTCAATTATCACTCTGTTCCTGCAATGTTTTGCCAATGTGCGGCAGATTCAACGCGTTAGAAAAATGTCCCCATTTCTACCCCTCTGCAAAAAAAGGGCCACGAAGATGCTCTATCATGTGCTGCTTCCTACATTTTAAGAAAGGATGAACATGTTCCCCATTTTCAAGGGGAGATATGGCCACTGCTCCAGGTTTTTCATGAGCTTTCTGGTGTAACTCAGGTTCTTGACGATAAGCTAGATCAATAGATGTTGCAAATGTATGTCAGCAACAAAGTAGACGATACGCTAATTTATCCGAGATAAACAAAGAGATAAAAACAGAAAGCGATTGCTTCCAATGTACACTGTATGTTCTCCTTAGCAACGTAAATGAAAAGCATGGTCCATGGTTCAGAGGTCTGAATGCTTGCTGATAGAGCTTATGGTCAAGTCATGGTTGACTTGTGTAGCACATTTGATCTGTTCAAGTTGAACAACAACCTTCAGAGGAGTGGACGGAAAAAGAATCAGAGCTGTCCCTTGGCATCTGCTGAGAGATCAGCCATCTTTTGAACTTTCCAGTTTTCATCTAGAGGGTAACCAAATGTGCCTGCAGGGAGGCAAAGGGGGCATAAGTGTTGAAACTGGCATGGCAATGTCACAGCTCAAACTTCACCCCTTATGTCCCTCTGTCTAGGTTGATGGCAAAAGGGTGAAATTAGCATTGTGGCACTGCAATCATTTCAGTGTCATTAAGTTTAGGAATGGATGCATGTTGATAGCTTTGCTGCTAATTTGAGCCCACCCAAAGAAGCAGCTGGACGGCACATCAGCCAAGGATGGAATCAACTCATGGGCCTTGTAGGAGCTTAATTGGAATTGAGGGCTATGGTTCCGTAAAAGCAGTACTGCTTGGCCCACTAAAAGGGCCAGGTTCAAGGTCCAGTTTCTCCAGAGAGGCTGGGGAAAACCCTGTATGCCAAATGGGAGGGTCTCCCCTGGCAGTTACAAGGTGCTGGTGGTCTCCTGTGGCTTGGAGGCGGGGGACTGCCCATCCCTGATCATGGTTGTTTGTCCCATCAGATCTGGCAGGAGAGGCATGTTATAGGTTCCATCTGTTAAGACGGCCATCCAGCAGGACCCAAGAAGACAGACTTTTCTACCTGCCCTGTGGAACATCATTTCCTTGGAGATCACATTGGCCCTGACCCTATTGGCTTCTTGCAAGGCCCTGAAGACATGGATGGGTTCCTGGGCTGGAGTAGTTGGAGCCTATGAAATGGTTGTACTAAAATGGTTGTATTGATGGTTGTTTCTGTTGTTGTTTTTTTATCTCAGCTGCTGATTGTCTATTTATTTTGTACTTTTTGGTGTTTTCTGCTGTTTTTTTTAAATTGCTGCTAGCTGGCCAGAGTCACTTGTTTTTGATGGGCAGTCATCTAAACTTAACGAATTAATTAAAACCTTTGCTAATAGAATTCCTGACAAAGAATCAGACTTGGCCCACAAAAATCTTCTTAGATGCAGGATGATTAATTAAGGAATTTGGATGATGGGGGACTTCATTTTGGCTTGATGAGTACCTTCAATGGGAATAGAAGATGGCCAAAGCTTGTTGTTGCGTTAATGAGCCAAAATCTCCGTGTACTTTTCTGGATGTGTCTCTTTTTAAAAACACAATTCTGGCATTGTAATATTCAACCTGGAGTGATACCAAAACAAATTTTACATTTTGCTGCCCATGCAGGGACCACCAAGTATTTTGAAGAATTCCTGATTGTTTAAAGGGTTTACTTGCAAGATAATTATGTTTATTAATTTGGAGCAACAGTGTGAGCAGTATACCCTATCACCTAGTAAAAGAAAAGACTGCTGATTATAAATTAAGCAGGTCCCCAGTTTAAGAATGAGTTCCATTCCTAAGTCTGTCCTTAGGTCGAATTTGTATGTAAGTCAGAACAGTTATTTAGCATCAGTTAGTCTTAGTATATGAGAGGGGCGTGGTGGCTCAGCGGGTAAGATGCCAGGCTTGTAGATCGGAAGATCGCAAGTTCGGAGGTTCAAATCCCTAGCCGTGCGTGCGGAGTGAGCTCCCGCACTAGCTCCAGCTCTTGCCAACCTAGCAATTTGAAAGCATGCAAATGCAAGTAGATGAATAGGTACCACCTCGGTGGGAAGGTAACAGCGTTCCGCCCGCGTCATGTGGCCACATGACCATGGAAGCGTCTTCAGACAACGCTGGCTCTTCAGCTAACAAATGGAGATGAGCACCGGCCCCTAGAGTTGGACACGACTGCACAAGTGTGCGGGGGGAACCTTTACCTTTACCTAGTCTTAGTATATCGCATATATTTTACCTTTTTATGCATATAAGACACTTAAAAACTTCCAAATACACTACAACATCTTAAACATAATAATACACAAAGTAGCATTGTGTATTTAACCTGAAATGTTGTACTTAACTCGAATTTTTAATATAATAGTCTTTATGACAGTCTGGTCTTAACTAGGAGTTGTCTGTAAATCGGGACGTTCTTAAACCGGGGACCTGCTGTACAATAAACCAGAAAGAAAGAAATGGAAACTGGCTAGAAAATGGACCATTTGTCAGTTATTTCACTCCAGAAAATTCCTGCATTAGCTGAGATACTTTGGTGGGAAAGATGAAGAGAATTCTCCTCCCCCTGCCTGAGATTGTGAGACTATTGAAAAAAGCTCACCACCCTATATAGTACAAAAAGTTTGTGTACAATTAATAATTGTTATTAATCAGGTTTTGAAATTCTCCATCTGTTTCTTGTGAGATTCTGTTTTGTTCTGTTTCTCATTTTTGAATTTATGGTGCTTTTTAGATTTAAGATAGAAATGTTATCTGTAGGCTGGTAACATTTGGGTTTACAGCACAGAGTAGTGAGACTTGTTGGACCAGATTTGACTCTTCACTTGACCCAGGAGTTTCCTGGCTGATTCTGGGAGAGTCACTCTCAGTCCTGTCTACTTCATATGGTTGTAGAACTAAAACCAAGGGAGACTCCCGATATAAGCCATTCTGAGCATTCAGAGGAAAAGTAGGATCTGTTAGCCCTGCTAGGTAGTCCAGACAAGAAGCACGACCAGGAGTTCTAGCTCTATCTTTATTGTAAGGTTAACAGAATCTTGCAGGACTGAAAGTATTTCTCCCCTCCTTTCCTTTTACTCTCTGGAAAACTAGGGAGGGTCCCTTCTGAAATGTTTCCCACACCCTCCCTCCTTCTGTGGGCTGAGATACCTTTTACACACCGGTTGTCCAGTCTGATCTACGGCTCTCCCTCCTGTCTCCTAAGGTCATTCCCACAGACCATTACAGGATCTAAAGGCAGCAAATAAATATTTGTGTGTAGATAGCTGTATTTGTGCATTGCATTAACCAACACTGTGGTTTGTTCAGTTTGGGGATAGTATGTTTTTCATATGATCCTAGCTGTTGTGGATTGCATGCCGGGCTATAATGGCTGGTGTGCATACCTTAAGGCTTATGTTGAGTTGCAACTTTTAATGAGACAAAATGGGGAAAGTATTAAATTAAGAGACAGAGAATAATGTTATTAGCTATATTTAGTCTTAATTATGTTTCAGCATAAATGAAACTGAATTTAGCTTTTGTCTTAGTCCAATCTATTACTTTTAGAAGTAAGACTCCTGCTAATACATGAACCCAGCCAATTATCCTGTAAATCTGCCCAACCTGAAGTGTGAACTGAGTCTCTCTGTCTGTTTCTCTGTGGCGGCTTTGTATTTAGACTTTAAAAATGGGGGGAAATGGTCAGAACTTGGATGAAGGATCCAGAATGCTGTGATTGTATCATCAGCTTGGCAGTTCTTTCTGTCCTTTTTTTTTTAGCAGTAATTTGATGCTGGCAGAACATAGTAGCCAACCTTTTTCTTCCCTCTTACACCTGCTTGCTGGATAGAACAGTGAGGACAATAATACCTGTCCTTTAGTTAAGAAGTAAGGTAAAGGTAAAGGTACCCCCCGCACATTTGTGCAGTCGTGTCCGACTCTAGGGGCCGGTGCTCATCTCCGTTTGTTAGCCGAAGAGCCAGCGTTGTCCGAAGACGCTTCCACGGTCATGTGGCCGGCATGACGCACGCGGAACGCTGTTACCTACCCACCGAAGTGGTACCTATTAATCTACTTGCATTTGCATGCTTTCGAATTGCTAGGTTGGCAAGAGCTGGAGCTAGTGCAGGAGCTCACTCTGCACGCAGGGCTAGGGATTCGAACCTCCGAACTTGCAATCTTCCGATCAACAAGCCTGGCGTCTTTACCCGCTGAGCCACCACGCCCCTAAGTTAAGAAGTAGCATACATCAATGAAAGAAGCCCATATGACTTTCTGGGAGTGTCTGGGTCAAGACAGTTTCAAATCTTTGATTGTTGGGGAACTTCTACCTGGAGGTGCGGATCCAGAATTGGCCTTTACAGCCACTTACGGATCCACTGTTAAAATTTTACCCTTGGAAGACAATCTTACTCGGCTACGAGTGATCGCCAATGATGATGACCTGGAGAAAGAAATCATAATATCTCCCTATGAAATTTCACAGGAAATTAGTATGAGGGATATCCTCCAGAGCCGCCCCAAATTCAACTACAGAGAGGGAAAAATATAGAAGGAGGAACCAGGCAACATCCAGAAGATAATTGGCACATCAGTTTAGAAGAGCAGGACAGTGACTCAGGAAGGAGAGGAACCCAAGTTCCTCCAGATATTGTGGGACCTCAAATCCATCAGCCTCAATCAGCAAGGTTGTGATGATGTGTACTGTAGTCAAAAAACATTGGAATGGTACAAAATTGCTACCCATCTAATATACATTTTAAAGACTAGCCTGGTAGATGATTAGAATAGTATTCACACAATTGAGACAGGGTTACTCTAATGGGAGGATGCTGGGCAGAAGAAGACCCCCCCAAAAGAAAACCCCCAATATGGACAGCTTACCTATGTTGAAGTAAGACACTTATATGCCTTACCATCAGAAAAGGACCTTTTGTAAAATCAAATCCAGAGACTAAGATTACCTAACTGTAGCCTGTAGCATTGGCTTTAAGCATCCATTTTATTGCCAATTACCCAGGAATAAGGACAGAATACAGAGAATGCTTATAAGTGTGCGCAATGACAACAATTTCGTGGTAAACTAAAATCTGGGATAAATACATTTGGGATGAGTAATTGCTTCAGTCTATTCCCACTCAACTAGTCTCCTCCAATCTCTTCTATGACATAGAAATCTCGAAAGTTGTAACTGGGCTAAAATAATAAGAGCATTATCACATGTAGATTTTAATGGAATGTTTATCTTCTTCTAGAGATTTCTCATATTAACCTATCACATCAAATGGTCACACTTAGACACACAAACAATCTTGATGGCTGATTGGTTTGTGCTTTTGTGAGTTAGGGCCCATTTTCATAGGATGCATGAAATGTTAGTCTTCATTGACTAAAAGAAAGAAATATAAACCGTGTTGTCCAAAAACTCTCAGCTGCAAGACATCCACTGTCTGAAAAATTCTTGCAAGGCTCATAAGTATATAAAATAAGTACTGGAAATCTTTGCAATCATCACAATATGATGGACCAGCATTTCTAGCTTTGCTATAGTGATTTGGCAGTTCTAGGAGGAGAGAAAAGTCCCATCTGCTTGGAGGTCTCAATGTTGATGTAACTAATTAACTAATTAATTAATTGATTGATTAACTAATGTTAATGTAGAGCCAGTTTGGTCTAGTGGTTAAGGTGCTGGGCTAGAAACCAGGAGTCTGTGAGTTCTAGTCCCGCCTTAGGCATGAAAGCTGGCTGGGTGACCTTGGGCCAGTCCCTGTCTCTCAACCATAGGAAGGAGCCAATGGCAAACCAGGAGACTGAGAGTTCTAGTCCTGCCTTAGGCATGAAAGCTGGCTGGGTGACCTTGGGCCAGTCCCAGTCTCTCAGCCATAGGAAGGAGCCAATGGCAAACCAGGAGACTGAGTTCTAGTCCCGCCTTAGGCAGGAAAGGTGGCTGGGTGACCCTGGGCCAGTCACTCTCTCTCAGCCCAACTCACCTCACAGGGTGGTTGTTGTGGGGAAAATAGGAGGAGAAAGGAGTATTAGGTACTGTATGTTCGCCGCCTTGAGTTATTTATAAAAATAATAAAGGCGGGATAAAAATTAAATTAAAAAAAATGCACACACATTCAGGGACTACTTCTAGTCAAGGAACTGCATTCTGAAATCTTCCTTTGTCAAGGAATGATAATAGTTAGGTTAACAAAAGGGAAGCTCTGGGAAACCAATATATTTTCCGAGTATAGTTTCTGAATTTTGATGTCTAATTGATTCTTTTTCATAGAGACCGATATACAGTACTTGTCTTATGTCAATGTCAACAGCAGATGGACAGTTGGCAAGTGATGGTATCAGGTTGGAGAGGCCGTAGTTTTTCTCTGTTTTATGTTTGTGTGTATGAGCACATGTGGGGGGATAGGTTTTATTTGCCTTTCATTCCCATTGGCATTTCCCCCCCTAAGGATTGGAGAAGTGGAAGGCAAAATGCTAAAAATAAGTCTTAATTATCTCATTGTTCTTATTAATAATATTCTTAGAACTATCAGTATATAAAATGCTTTCTAAACTCTTTTTTCATAAGTCCTTTGTTTTAGTGAAGTGTTGAGATTTATTAGTGGATTCTAATTTTGTACCTTTTCTCTACAACTGTCTATTGGATATTTTGGGGTGTTTGTAATTTAGTAAGCCAGATTTCAGAGAACGGTGTTAAAAAAAACAGTTTCTCTTAATGTGTATAGGTATATGTGTGCGTGTGTATGTGTGTGTGTGTGTGTGTGTGTACTGCCATTTATAATTCATTGTGGTATATATTGTATTTAGGTTGGCAAAACTCATTCTGGTCATTGGAAGCTGTAACCATTGGCAAGGTTATTATGATTTAATAAAACTGTTGAAAATTGGGAAGGACCAAATCAACTTGGTTCCAAATGGTGTAAACATTTGGGGGATCCAGCCTGATATATCTGTCTCTGTCTCTGTGTCTGTCTCTGCTTCTATGTCATCTACACACACAGTCACAGACCCACACACACACGTGTGTTGTCTCCTTCTGAGCTAATCTGTATCCATGTCACACTATCCAATCTGTGAATAGCCAATTATTCTATTCATTTCTCATTTCTGATTAACAGTAAATTAGTCTAATAACACTTACTGTTCTATTCACTGATTGTCAAGGGAAGATTTGAGGGGAAAATAGCTTTTAAGTCTTTCCAGCTGTAAATGTTGAAGTTGTCTAAAGTTATGATTTTTGACTCTAATTGCTTGTGAAGCTCTCCCACTTTCTGACGTATGCCATCTACCTTAGTCTTTTCAAATACATCTTCTTGATATAGTTCTTTGTGCCTCGCCCCCCCCACCATTTTTTGAGAACCCTTGATAGCAATCTGATCCGAAGGTTGATTAAAAATGGGCTTTGAAGATGCATGGCAGGAAAAACTGTTGTCTCTATAAATACAGTATGTAATACACTCATAGCATATGGTACCAAGGACAAAAATTACACTTGGTCCTTTTATGACATGGGTGGGACATCTTTTTCCTGCCAAGAGCTATAGTTTCATGGGGATACACTAGTATGGAGCCACACGCTGGCATTTGGTGAAGCCAGAATTGAAAGTACTTTCTGCCATTTTACCCCTCCATCTTCATGTGTATCTAATGAAGTGAAGCTGAAGGGCAGCAACCCCTGTCCCCACGTTCTGGAATGATGTGTACTGGGAGTAGTATAACACTCCTAGTTCTCTGGTTTTGACAGCATGAACCATGACTTCTTCTGGACAGCCGGTCTGGTTAGGGTTTATCTAGACGAGACAAAGCACCAGATGTCAGCCTTACCAGGTGGACCAGACAGGAAACATGACCAAATTCTACTTTATTGTAAGGCTACATTAACAGAATCTTGCAAATCTGAAACTACAATTCTCCCCCCACCCACACTTTACAATCTGAAAAGCTAGGGAAGGTCCCTCTGAGCCTCTTGCCCAGCCCACTATCCAGCACCGGACTATGCTCTCTCTTATCTGACCATTCCATAGGCAGTACCTCTTCACCCCATCTCCCAGGGTCTTTCCCACATATCATTAGACAAGACCTGGAACTTCTGGCATGCAACATGTTGCCACTGAATGATGTAGCCCATGTTCCATTGCACACTGAAGCTTTGATAAAAAAAGGTAAAGGTTCCCCCCGCACATTTGTGCAGTCGTGTCCAACTCTAGGGGCCAGTGCTCATCTCTGTTTGTTAGCCGAAGAGCCAGCGTTTTCCGAAGACACTTCCACGGTCATGTGGCCGGCATGACACGCACAGAACGCTGTTACCTACCCACCGAAGTGGTACCTATTCATCTATTTGCATTTGCATGCTTTCGAATTGCTAGGTTGGCAAGAGCTGGAGCTAGTGCGGGAGCTCACTCCGTCACGTGGGACTAGGGAATCGAACCTCCGAACTTGCAACCTTCCGATCGACAAGCCTGGCGTCTTACCTGCTGAGCCACCACGCCCCTTTGATAGAAGCTTTGATAGAACCACAATATTTACCTTTTTTCCCCAAATTTTATTAAGGTTTTAAAAATACATAGTTAAAAGTCAGAAATGAAACAGAAATAGAAATACAAATTAAAGAAAGAAGGAAAAAAGTGTAGAAAAGTAAAGAAAAGAAAGAGAAAAAAAGACATAGAAATTGGTTAACTTCCGATTTATCTCTGTTCATAAAATTTAAAATTTTTCTTACATGCTAGCTTTTTATATAACATTCACTACCATTTCCTGTCTAATATATTCTATTTATATATATTTTAATCTTCAAAACCCCATGCAAGCTTTGCCCCTCCTGCTTTTTGCAAATATTCCATCAATGGTTTCCACTCTTTAAGATAGTAACAATTTGAGTTTTCTTTTAATAAACATGTCAATTTGTCATTTTCTGCCATATCCATCAATTTTAACACCCAGTCTTGTATCGTTGGTAAAATATGGTTTTTCCAATTTTGTGCATACAGAAGTCTTGCTGCTGTGACCATATATTGTATAATTCTAGTAAATTGTTTTCCTACTTGTTCTTCTGATATTCCCAATAAAAAAAATTCCGGTTTAAATGGAACTTGAATTTGTAGTGTATTTTGCATCAGTGAATGTATTTGAGTCCAATATTTCTTTGCCACCTCACATGTCCACCACATATGGTAAAGAACCACAATATTTACCTTGATTTCCCTGTAATAGTTAGGGGGTCTTTTTAAGAATATTGTTAGTCCTGAATAACTGACATATCTTTCTGTCCTTGCAGCATTCCTTTTCTTCCTCCCTCAAGTTTTCAAGGGGTGATGGGCAGCCACTGGAATATATGAACTAGTCTTTTGAGGTCACTAATGGACAGTGATGAATTGCAGTAAAAGAGATGCTTCCATTCCTAATGAGATCCAGTATTGGCCAAAGGCAATTCTGCCACCCATCCCAGGCTTCAAATAGCTCCATGTAATTCTTTTCTGTTTTTTTCCTCAGTATCTTTCCTTGTTCTTAACTCAATATCTCTACTTTTCCTCAATATCTTTTCTTGTTCTTAACTATTTTTGTCCTCTTGTGAATATAATTCAATTTTCTGAAAGACCACAGAGTTTCCTCCCAAAGGAATAAGCTTGCCATCCAGATCCTTATAAATTGGGAGAACATTGTTTTGAGGCTAAACCTAGACCTAATGATGATACATAAAAACCTGGAGATACTCATCAGTGCTACTATGTTTACTCAGGTGAACACATTGAAGTTTATTGCTGCAGCAGCAGCTGGGGCATATGGTACCATAAAGATGTTATGACTTAGGCAAAGCAAGAAAGATTCTTTTGGCATCTTTAAGACTCACCAGTTGACTGCAGCAGAAGCTTTTCTAGAGTCCATTTTCATTAGGTGCAAACTCAGGGGCATTCTTGAGTGAATAGGTAAAGATGTACTGCACAACTTCTAGTATATCTGTGGAGTGTTATCTTGTAGGAAGAAGCCATGTTTTTAAACCTGGGCAGGTTTAAAAAGGGTTTAGGCACATGTTTAGTTTTTAGGGTTTAGTCATTGATAGCTACTAACCCATTCTGCTGGGAAACATCATCAAGACAACACAGTTGTCTTTCTATATTCCTTGCGTCGTCTTGGTCTATGAAGCAACCAAATGCTGAACCAAAATGGGAGTTTTGGTTTACCCTAATTTAAGTTTAGTGCTTCCATTCCTTCTTGAGTGAGCTGTTCAAATCAGTGTATTTGGAGGAGGAGAGGTCAAGCTCTTGAGGATTTCAGAGTGGGGTGTTGCAGGGCATGTCTCTCCCTCCCTCATTTTGTTTAACATCTATTATGAAATTGCTGAGAAAAGTGATCTGTTGGTTTGGAGTTAGGCATGATAAATATACTGATGATGTCCAACTTTGCATCTTGACCACAGGTTGAGCAGGAGATATGCTTACCCAGTGCCTGAAGACTGTGAGGGACTGGATGGGGCAAAACAGTTTATGTTTGAATCCCATCAAGATGGGTGGCTACTGGTTCAGAAACCTGCTGGTACATTCATCCCATCTATAGCTCTTGATGGAGTAGCACTTCCCCAAAAGTAATCTGGGAGTTCTCTAGGACTCATGGCTCCTGCTTTAGCAGCAGGTAGAAGTCCTGGCCAGGACAGCCTTTGGCTGGCATCAGTGGGTGCACCAGTTGTTCACTTTCCTGGACCAGGAGGCACTGAAGAAAATGACTTTCATCCTTATCATCTCTGAGCTAGGTTACTACAATTAATTTGATGCAGGGCTGCCCTTGAAGATGACTCAGAAGTGGCAGCTGGTGAAAAATATACAAAATGTCTTCTTGTTGATTGGAAGCAGTTAGTTTAGCAAAACAGCAACAATACTGCAGGAGCTACATTGGCTTCCAGTAGGCTTCTGGGCCCAATTCAGGGTGCTGGTGATTATCTATAAAGCCTTTTATGGCTTGGGCCTTTCTTAGTTTCCGGAGTAACATCTTCAGATAGGATCCACTTGCCCTACATGAACTAGTAGGGAGAGGATGTGCCAAATCCTCACTCCAACAGAAATCAGGGTTTTGGGATCCAGAGAATGAACCTTCTTCCAGAACAGCTTGCACTTTAAGCTGAGATTTGCTCCTATTCTGATATCTTTCTATAAAATGGTGAAGACAGGAGGACCTTGAGATAGCAAAATCAGCCCATTGGTAGCAATCACTTTTATTGCAGTTTTTATTAATAGCTGTATTGTACTGTTTGATGGTTTTTAGCTACCTAATATTTTGGTACATTTTATTATATTTTATTTCTATTGCATTTATTGTAAACTGCCTCGAGTTACAAGAAGAGGTGGCATACAAAATAGTTTTGGAAAAAAAAATGATTCAGGATCAAATATTGTTGTCCGCCACCCAGAGTCACCTTGTGTGAGATGGGTGGCCATATACATGTGAGAAATAAATAAATAAATAAATAAATAAATAAATAAATAAATAAATAAATAAATAAATAAATAAGGATTGGGATGGGAGGCCCCCAGAAAAAAGTTGAAAAACTATCCCAGAAGAAATCAGTTGCAAACCCTTTTGTATTGAAAGAAGGAAGGAAGGAAGGAAGGAAGGAAGGAAGGAAGGAAGGAAGGAAGGAAGGAAGGAAGGAAGGGGATGGGAGGCCCCCAGAAAAAAGTTGAAAAACTATCCCAGAAGAAGTCAGTTGCAAACCCTTTTGTATTGTTGGCAAGAAAAGTCCGTGGACATGTCCCTGCGGTCATTAAGAGTTGAACCTAACACCCAGAAGTATTTACCTTTACAGACTTTTAACACAAGAATTATATGTTCTCCAAGGCTAACAGTTCTGAGATGATTTAACTCTCCTGGAGTATTATCAAGCACAGCTCCCTGTCAAATTCATTATAACAGTCCAGCCTAGATTTTTTTCTAATCCTCATTGGCAGTTTGCTGCAGCAAATGCAGACATCAGAAATGCTAATCAGGGAAAACTGACAGGAATTCAAATTCATTTTCATTTGGCACTTTTTTCTTGTCCTGCTGCTCTTAATTATAGCTCTCTCTGCCCTGCACAGGTTAGAACTGCCTGGAGTTGGTAATCAGCTGACTGCCACTGCGTCAAATTTCCTGGTTTCTTACTTTGAAATGGATCAATCCCCTGTCAATGCATAACATTTTCATTTCACTCTTTTGTTCCGCTCCCTTGTTTGCTGCAATTATAACTATCCCCTCCCTAGTAGCAAGAGGATAGGCAGAGTTTCATGGAAGAAATGTAAATGGCAACTACAAATTGGTCATCCTTTATGAGAAGAAAGAACACATTTTTTAAAAGAAAAAAATACGGTACAAATCTGTCAGTTAATTCAGGGCCTAACTATCAAAAGAGTCAAGGTAACAGGGGCAAAGAAGAAGTGTAACTGCTTTTTGTTTGGTAGATATTATTAATTACTTCAGATAATGAAATGTTCTCTGCATAGAAAATCTGTGCCCTCGACCCAAAGCACTGAGGAATGCAATGGACAGGCAGTACGTTCGCCTGCCCTCCTAACTTCCACGTCCTGCTATATAAAGGGAATCTTTTGTTCTGTAAACACTCATTAAGTCCCATTAGTGTCCATATTTGGGGCTCCAGGCACAATGCTCACGCGGTTGTTAAGGAAGATGAAAGGCAATAAGAAGGAACAATAAACAATCAGTCTACAATATTAGGCCTATTCATTCTGTGAGCTTGTGATGAAATCCCGAAGATTTGGCTTTGAAATGCAAGAGAGGGAGAAAGGCGCTGCAGATCAATCTTCTCATTATTTGGCATGGCAGTGGGTCTTGCTAGACCCAGCTTAGCCTGGTATCCCCCATAGAATTGAATATTATAATGGCATATTATAATGAAATATTAGTGGAAAAAGTCGGAAGGGGAGCTCAGTGGATGTTGAACCTTCTTGCATGCAATGCTCTCACTTCTTCAACCAGCTCATCTGTGTAGTTTCTTGGGTTGTATATTGGCATTTATTAAGGCAATTCCTGTGTACAAGTGGAATTTGTAGTAAAACGGTGGGGTGAGTAGAGATATTCCCCCATCACCACATAGGACAAGATGTACAGGGGAGCCTGTCAGCTTTCCTGAATTTATTCTATGGGAGAGAAAGGCTTACTGCTATGGAATCTATTTGTTTTGTTGAAGGATGCTGTGAAAGCCTGAAGAAAAAGTTAGAATCTACAGCTGTAATGTCATAGAAAGGCTTTTTCAGGCAATGGGAGATCCAAAAACCATTAGATGGGGCATGTTATTTCTCAGAGGAAAGCTACTAATTGGGTACAAAGACAACTGCTTTCTTCTATGGGTTATTGGCAGTATCTGGAATTCACAATGATAATGTCTTTGAATATGGATGAAGATTAATGGTCTTGCCTTGTGTACCCCCTACTTGCTCATCTTCCAATGGTAGGAAAAGCCATCATTTTTTTTATGATGCTGTCCTTGCCCCCTCCTTTTTCCTTTCAGAGCAGGAGACAGCATGAAATGGAATCTTTAACAAAAAGAATCACTTTTTAAATTAAAAAAGTATGGAATCTTGAGAGACTGACAAATATTTCAAATTTGTGGTATGAAAGATTATGACATTGCTGATGAGATGATGATGATTTATCCTTTAGATGATAAAAGGACTTAAAAATTACATCTCAATATAACCATGACCTAGCCCCAGGTGTAAGGTCACACAGCTACCTAGGAACATATTTAGGATTCCCTTACCAACTTTGCTCAGACTGAAGAAGCTCCTTGGATAAGGAGCGAAACGTTTCCACTAAGAAAATAGAAATCCAGTTGACATGATTCAAGCTACAGATGATGAGAATGTTGTTGAGTTTTGCATTCTTGACTAAGATCACATGATATTTCAGGGATGTCATTGCTAAAATCTTAGGTGCTTTGGTCATTTCACAAGATTTTGGCTGTTGTTTTTTTAGTGGCACTTATGCCTAAGAAGCTTGTCAACCTCTTGTTTTATATTAAACAATGGATTATAATAGTTAACAGTATATGGCTGCTAATGGGAATGGGTCTCACTCCTCCATCATTAGGAAATAAGGTGATTCATTTTCACTCTTTCTCTTCTTTTCTGCTTATTGCAGTTGAAAACATAAAATTCTTTGAGCATCCTTGTTATGTGAGCCTCTTAAATTTTGAAGACACACTATATCTAAGAACAGCCCAGAAGAATACACATTAATGCTGAGCCCTCCCAGTCTAGAATTCTTCTATAAGAACTTCTTCAATAAGAATTCTTCTATAAGAACTTCTAGAATTTAATTGTAAAAGGCAGACAATGCAAAGTGTTTGATCCGCTTTTTGTGTGCTGTAAAGAGTAAGCCTTGTTTAGCATGGACTTTTCTGACCCACTGCTGGTTCTCTCCAGAAATCAGAATATTTTTTCTGATGGAATCAAATGCTTCTGTAGCAGCTGGGGTGGGGTAGGGAGGAGAAAGCTCAGCAATTGAACAAGTAGAAATGGCAAGGACTTATTAACAAGGTAATTAAGCCAGAAATGATTCCTTATGGCTTTGCTGTTTTGCCATGCTTGCTTTACATTTTCACAACTTCTGTCCCATCCCATCCCTGGCAGTTGTTGTCTTTGTTGAGAGAGAGAGAGAGGGAAAAAGAAATCAAAACATTAATTTAAGCTGTCACAACATAGAGGGCTGTCAGTCACCTAAAGAATTATCTTTATGGCTTAGAATTGAGACAAGCTAAGAGACAGAAAACTAAAGTGACTTGCTAAACAGGATCCCAGTTTCTGGGAAATCTAATGTATTGCCATGACAATTTTGATAAACAGAAGGCCCCCCTCCCTTTTCTCTCTCTCTAAACCCCATCACTTTCTTATTCAGTTTGCAGAGTATGTCAACCAGTTCTATTGTCAGTTTGAAAGAAACACAGAGAATGGAGGAGCGAAATCTTATTTTTAATCATTTATTTGGATTTTTAAGATCCCAAATCACAACAACTTCAGTTGAAGGCTGGTCAGTGCATTCCTTTTATGCCTGCACCCCCATTTTTCTGAGCAGCTCCCTTTAGAAAGGGCCTCAGCAACCAGCCTCCCTCACTCCTTGTGTCTCTTTGAGTTCCTTTGAGTTCCAAAATCCGTTGAATGATTTCTTGGGAAAGTTTTAAAATAGAAAATGTGTCCTGGTGGCTGCTTTTATGCTCAAATTGCTTTTTGAGTTGGATGGGGACTGTTAAAAAGTACTTGCAGAGTTTTCTCTGTGGATACTTTGAAGAAATAGACACTCTCTTAAAAACAAATCTGTTTGTTGTATGTCAAGAGGATATGTTCCCATCCCAGCCTTGTTAAAAACATACAACACAATAGTCAGTCATCTGTGATCAGTAAGTTGGAGTTTCTCCACCATGTTAAAAATATTGATGCTGGTGTTTTGCTCCAGGAGACTTACCTGGCATCGACACCATAGTCCTTTAAGCATCACGAGAAGACTTCCTTATTTTGCCTAGTGAGAACTAGGCAATTATATTTACATAGGCTTAACTTGCTCAAAGATTACTACATTTGGGGGAGAGATTTTGCAGTCATTGGAGGAAATGACAGGCCAGAAAGAATTTAACTCTGTCTTGCTCTTGTATTAACAGAAGAAAATCATATCTATCACTGGTCTTTCATGAGAGAAGTAGAGGGATACAGACCATGTGCAATATGTAGCAGTTTTGGAAAGACTGACTGCAAATATTAAAACATTGAGGAATTCAGACTATAAGGATTTCTTTGTTAATATTTGATGTCTGTATCTTATTTTATAACTATCATTCTTTGGGGGACCTCTGGCACTCCAGTTACTGTTTTGGAAGAATGTTTAGTGAAGGGCAGTTTCCCCCCCCCTACTGATTGTAAATATTGAATCAAAACTATTTTGTTATTTTAGGACTCTCAGAGTACATTATTGGCAAAGCTCAAATAATGGGGTTCTAGGACAGGATAAAGGTGTATCCAAAATTCATTCATTGCATGCATATTTAATGCCCTGTACTTTTAATTCATTTATACAATTTATAGGTCACCCGATTTCCAACAACTCTTGGTGGCTTAAAGCTAAATGACATTAAAGATGGTTCTGCAAACCATGCTTTCTTGTCTGTCTGTCTGTCTGTCTGTCTGTATATATGTAGTGCACTAGATTGTTATGGCATATTGTTGCACTTACTGTTGTAAGCTTTGAATGAACGAATATCACATATTTTTTCCATAGCAAATTCTTGGCAGGAGACCCCAACTATCTGTGCCGAATGCCAGAGTTCTCTCACTGTAAATCTCTGCAGCCTCTCATGAGAAAGGCATGGCTTACTTTGAGTAAGGATGGATGACTCATGGCTGGCAGGCTGTGTGTGGCACCCAAACACTCTTTTGCACCCATCAAAGTAAGTGTGGTCCACATTTTCAAACTCATTTGAGAGAAGAGGCATTTTAAACCTCGTAGATGCTTAAGGCAAGGTGCCTTTTTCCTCCCTTTAAAAATTCACAGCTGCTTTCTACAGATTGGGTCAATTTTCCCCATTTGTGAGTTAAGGGTCAGAAATACCTCTCACCTGGACCAAAACTGTTGGCCTGTGTTCATTCTGCTGATGTCAGGTCACCACCACTATATTCTTTGCAATTTTTAGAGGCTAAAAAGTATGTACAGTATGTGTGCAATGTAGTGCAATCCCTAGCCCAAAGTAAGTTGGCTGCTCCTGCTTTAACACGTTTAGTTGCTGAATTCAGAGCCATTGGATGCAAATTCCCATCCAGGTTCATTGGGAACTCTCCATGGTCCTGAACAACATGCCCCACTGTGTGGTTTGGAGTTAGGTGGCTTTTGGGACCCATGGCTACATTTGGAAATGGCTGCCGGAGGAGTCTTGCCTATTCACAAATGGCTATCTTGCTGTATGTGGCCATCCATCTTTCCAATCAGCAACAGTGACGTGTTAGTGGCTTTCGGAACCTTGTTCCCTATTGTTGCTATCATTGAAAACTGCATTTGGTAAGATCCCACAGAGTGGGCTCACATCGCATCCCACCTCTTAAGTAATGCTGTCTAAGGGGGCCTAAAAGCTGGTCTTTTCTGTCCCTGAGCTTGCAGTCTAGAACAGCATCTCCCCCAGACACTTGAATAGCCCCTGAACAGTCTTTGAAGACCTGACTTTTCCCCCAGGATCTGGGAGAGGTTGAGGTGCTTATCTATCTTGGTCGAGCTACGTTGAGTTTGTTCATGGTGCATGTCTTTCCCCGTTATTATAATCTCTCTATCTCTCATTTTTGGTATAATGTCCTGCAGCTTTGTTTTTAATTAGTATACCACCAAGGTTCACTGTTGAGTTGGGTAGCTGTAGAAATCTAAATAAATAAATACCTTATGCTCAGTGCTAGATATTGTGCGATTACAACCAAAGGATGGAATTAGCAAGGAAGCCAATTTTGGCTAATATTTTGGGAGAAATATCCTATAGTAAGAGCTGTTTGCCAGTGGAACAGCCTGCCTCTGGAAGAGGTGGGATTGTTGGAATAAGCTATAATTTTTATATTTTTTTATCCCACATTTATTATTTTTAAAAATAACTCAAGGCAGCAAACATACCTAATACTCCTTCCTCCTCCTATTTTCCCCACCACCACCACCCTGTGAGGTGAGTTGGGCTGAGAGAGAGTGACTGGCCCAGGGTCACCCAGCCAGCTTTCGTGCCTAAGGCGGGACTAGAACTCTCCGTCTCCTGGTTTGCCATTGGCTCCTTCCTAGGGCTGAGAGACAGGGACTGGCCCAAGGTCACCCAGCCGGCTTTCATGCCTAAGGCGGGACTAGAACTCTCAGTCTCCTGGTTTGCCATTGGCTCCTTCTTAGGGCTGAGAGACAGGGACTGGCCCAAGGTCACCCAGCCAGCTTTCATGCCTAAGGCGGGACTAGAACTCTCTGTCTCCTGGTTTGCCATTGGCTCCTTCCTAGGGCTGAGAGACAGGGACTGGCCCAAGGTCACCCAGCCGGCTTTCATGCCTAAGGCGGGACTAGAACTCTCAGTCTCCTGGTTTGCCATTGGCTCCTTCTTAGGGCTGAGAGACAGGGACTGGCCCAAGGTCACCCAGCCGGCTTTCATGCCTAAGGCGGGACTAGAACTCTCAGTCTCCCGGTTTGCCATTGGCTCCTCCTAAGGCTGAGAGACAGGGACTGGCCCAAAGTCACCAGCCGGCTTTCATGCCTAAGGCAGGACTAGAACTCTCAGTCTCCTGGTTTGCCATTGGCTCCTTCTTAGGGCTGAGAGACAGGGACTGGCCCAAGGTCACCCAGCCAGCTTTCATGCCTAAGGCGGGACTAGAACTCTCTGTCTCCTGGTTTGCCATTGGCTCCTTCCTAGGGCTGAGAGACAGGGACTGGCCCAAGGTCACCCAGCCGGCTTTCATGCCTAAGGCGGGACTAGAACTCTCAGTCTCCTGGTTTGCCATTGGCTCCTTCTTAGGGCTGAGAGACAGGGACTGGCCCAAGGTCACCCAGCCGGCTTTCATGCCTAAGGCGGGACTAGAACTCTCAGTCTCCCGGTTTGCCATTGGCTCCTCCTAAGGCTGAGAGACAGGGACTGGCCCAAAGTCACCAGCCGGCTTTCATGCCTAAGGCAGGACTAGAACTCACTGTCTCCTGGTTTCTAGATTGGTGCCTTAACCACTACATCAAGCTGGCTCAGTTCTTGAGAATGCTAAAACTTGACCATCTTCTTTCAAAACTTCAGCTGTGTTCCTCATAAATGTCACTAGACCAAGCCCATCTGCATAGGAGACATGTTCTACTGAAAGGATGTAAACTGATGTTTTGTTGAAATTTGCTTTCCTATACAATTTCCCTGACTTTATTTTTCTATAGAGAATTTCTTTTAATTTTTTCTTGGTGGTATTTCTGAGCTAACTTTCTTGGTGGTGGCAGATGAGAGTATGACTACTGTTTTCAGTGACACATCTTTCCTTCACTGTGAAATCTTCCTGTCTATTCACACTTCTCAATCTGAAAAAGGGGCAATGAGTAGAATTCCTTCACAAGGTGGGCCCAGGGACTCTGCAGACTGCTGGAGAGAAAAGAAAAATAGGAAGTTCACATACTTCCTTTGGCTACCTTGCAATAAATAAGTGCTAGAACACCCTAGTCTATCCCTTCTCTCTGAAATTTCAAACAACAAATTATCTTTAATTAAATTGAATGATAACATGTAGGGAATTTTGTTCTGCATGATCCTAATTTCAGCAGAGTGAGGGGCGTGGTGGCTCAGCAGGTGAGACACCAGGCTTGTCGATCGGAAGATTGCAAGTTCGGAGGTTCGAATCCCTAGCCCTGCGTGTGGAGTGAGCTCCCACACTAGCTCCAGCTCTTGCCAACCTAGCAATTCGAAAGCATGCAAATGCAAGTAGATGAATAGGTACCGCTTCGGTGGGAAGGTAACAGCGTTCCGTGTGCATCATGCCAGCCACATGACCGTGGAAGCACCTTCGGACAACGCTGGCTCTTTGGCTAACAAACGGAGATGAGCACCGGCCCCTAGAGTCGGACACGACTGCACAAATGTGCAGGGGGAACCTTTACCTTACCTAATTTCAGCAGAAGTCAAACATCTGTCATGGATTCTGTGGTTGCAGAGAGCAAGTTCTGCATCAAGCAAGGGCTGAGCTAAATGGTTTTGGAGAACCCTATTCCAACCTTATTCTATGTTTGTTGGCTTGTTTATTTAATTTTAATTTCTAATTGGTGCTTCAACCACTGTTAGTTCTACTACAAATAATTCCCACCATCCTTTTACACGTGGCTTCCTTACATTATAGTTTAAGAAGTTTGATCCATCAAATTGTTTCATTGCTGTCGATGTCAGCGAAAGCCATTGGGCAAAAAGAAAGACAATAAAACAAATCAAAATATTGAAACAAAATTGGGGTAGAAACAATGGTAGTGGACTTGAAGCCTTGCTTGTTCATAAATTAAGCTTGATGGAGTGCCCCTCCCCTCTTTCAAAGAATCAAATCACACTGATAAAGTGGAGTGAGAAGGATGTGTAAAAACGGTTTTTCTTCTGAGAACTTTGGGGAAATCAGACAAACATGTGAGAACAGAGCAGGTGGGGGAATAATATGCAGAAGGACTGAAGAGATACGAATATTGCCAGGTGCAGCATGAGACACTTAACTGTGACAATTACACATGCAGTTTTTAACATCTCTAAGTGGTTGATGATTTCTACTGAGAAAATACATTCACACCTTTCTCCATAGTTTATTTTATTTATTTATTTATTTGAACAATCTATGTGGCCACCCATCTCATTCGCATGACTCTGGGCAGCTAAGTATACATTAAAAATCATGACAGAAGACCCCCAAATGACCACCACAATGAACTACATCAGGAAACAATACATTAAACCAATATACAATGGGCCAAAGCCCATTAAAAGCATCCTTTCTCACTCAATCAACAGGTCTGGCTTACCTAACATCCTAGCCACAGTGCCTGGAAGAAGAGCCAGTTTTTTAAGGCTTTCCTAAAGGATAACAATGAGGGGCGTGGTGGCTCAGCGGGTAAGATGCCAGGCTTGTCGATCGGAAGATCGCAAGTTCAGAGGTTTGAATCCCTAGCCCTGCGTGACGGAGTGAGCTCCCGCACTAGCTCCAGCCCTTGCCAACCTAGCAATTCGAAAGCATGCAAATGCAAGTAGATTAATAGGTACCGCTTCGGTGGGTAGGTAACAGCGTTCCACGTGCGTCATGCAGCCACATGGCCGTGGAAGCGTCTTTGGACAACGCTGGCTCTTCGGCTATCAAACGGAGATGAGCACCGGCCCCTAGAGTTGGACACGACTGCACAAAATGTGCGGGGGGAACCTTTACCTTTTTTTAAAGGATAACAAAGCTGGGATCATCTGAATCTTGGGAAGGGAGTGCTGTTCCAAAGGGCAGGCCCTGTGACAGAGAAGGCACACCTCCTGGATCCCATTAGATAACACTGCTTCACAAAAGGGAACTGGAGCGTGCCTGCCATGGTCATATCTAGTGGGAAAAGCAGACACAATCAGAGATGGATGGTCCCTCAAATAACCTGGCCCTGCCTCGTCTCATCTCCAAGCAAGCCTTCACTTTCTGCTTGTATGAGGAATAATTTGGTAGAACTGTGTCCAAAGCTTGCTCTTAACAGGTTAGCTAATCCTATGTAGGATTACAGTCAGTAGTAATCCTGAATGCATCCAGTGGGGTATTTTCCTGAAGAACGCTTTCAAGATTGTGCCGTATGCTACACCTAGACAGGTTAAGAAAAACATTAACCCCTTTGAAGAAAAAAAGCACCACTTTTATTGTTGTGTTATTGAATTATCATCCTATCTCTTCAGTGTCCCCACCCACCAAAGTATTTTAAAGGGTGCACCCTTCACTCAATGCAGAAGAAATATTACCTCCTTTTATTTAACAGTTTAAAATCTAATAATAGATTGCTAGATCCTAGTAGGACTTTGGTATTCATCATGACATAAAAGTAAAGTATAAAGCCCATTGTAGGGGGATGGGAGATTTGGTGACATCATCCAGTGGGCCTGAAAACTGTTTTCCTACTTGTGAGAATTTGGACAAGATGGGAAGATCCTGTATGGGATTATGAATTAATTGTCAAACTTCTCCACCCTACATATTGGAAGATAGGTGGTAGTGGGGAGACCAGATCAGGGAATTTTTCTGATAGAGAAAACATTGTTTTGGGGGAGAGGAAGGGCTCACCACAAATAGAGGTCGTATGTTCCATTTTTTCTTGACAGTTTTAGTTTCTAGACTCCTTGGCTAATTTTTGAATTCTGATCTCCCAGATAGTCCGGCAGACTCTGCTGATCCCATCTGGGGAGAGGAAGTTTATTGATTTGTCTGTATGGGTGAAAGCCTGTTAAATAAATAATGCTGTGCTCAAACCTGCCTTTCAATTCCTCAGACATTTTCTTCTGCAAAAGAGCGTCTTTTGCTTTAAATTATTCCAACCCAAGGGAATGACAGAATGAAATTAGACAAAGAAGGTCAACACTCTGTCCATCAGTCCAACTTTTTGAAAACTCAACACAATAAGACCAAATTTAGTGTGGCAGTAGAAGCTGGTAAAAGAAAGACCAAGTTCAGAAATGGGCTAGATCAGTCTGGAGGCTGTGGAAAAAAGCATTTTGGGTAAAAAAATACCCTCCATTTATCCCTATGAGGGAGAGAGTAGCTTGGAATGCTCCCAGTTGTTCCATTCTAAGTCCTTCCACCTGATCATGTGATCCAGGATAGATCTTATTGATCCAGGATCAATCCTATTAAGGGATTGGATTGAATTCCAGAAGCCCTGCTCTGCAGACTTTCCCAATCTTGTCTACTTTATCCTCAAGGTGATTCACAATTTATTTCCACGTTCTCTTGAGTGTGTTTTTCAGTTTGCTTTCTGGCTGGCAGTGCTGGAAGAGGCTACTGTTGCTGTTCTTTGTTACAAACCTTTCAATCACTGCAGCCTCCCTGGCTTCCCAATCTGACAAAGCTTTATGGGAAAATGATCTCCTGATGTGATCCCTTGGGATTTAATACAAGGGCGGGAAGGCAGGGAGGGACAATTGGACAATGAACGATGAGGCATTCATGGACACTCCTTGATGGCCTCATAGCCAAATAAGTGCAAGGACCTCCCAGTCAATCATTGAGACTGTTTCCAAAATTCTCTTCTCCTTTGCAAGAAATTTCAGAAGCAAACACTCTTTCATCAAATTTGAATGAAAACTGGTAGGAAAAGAAATGTGCAGTCGTTTATTTCTGAGGACAAAAATAAAGTAGTAGGCAGTCCATTTTTTCACTGAGAAGAAATGGGTATATAAAGGCAAATGTGTATTATGTTTTCCTCCTCTTCTTTTTTCTCTCCACCGCTTGCCCCACCCTCCTTTATTCCCACTCCATGTATTATCAGTCTGCACAGCTCACCACTGTAGGATATTATTCAGGGGAAAATTGTTAGGGTCTAGCATGGAATTATAATAACAAGTTGTTACCAGCTGCAGGGATAAAACATCTAATTCCTGCATTTTAGTGTGTGTGCTTGCGTAGGGAAGAATGATTTGTTACAGAGCAGTTTTTATTTCTGCATTTGGCACTTTCTAGAACTAAATTATGTATTATGTAGAAATGAGTTGTGTGTGTGCATTTGCATTTGCACACTTGTGGACAAGAGAGACACCACGTGATTAGTATTATGCCTTTACGGGGAGAATTAAGGCTCTTTTATCCATGCAAGCAGCCTACTTGATGATTGTCAGCCAACTATCTGATTGGACTGAATATCACAATATTATTGGTGGAGAGGGAGGACCACATAGCACTGAAGATGTTGGTCTAAGATTGCAGGTCCATAAGTTGCTCAACTTAGATGTTGTCAAGGGGGAAACCACATGAGTTGACCCTGGCCAATTTAATTTTGTACTTGACTGTAATATTTGGCTAGGCCATGTAGGAGACAGAATACTATTCTTGATATAATCTTTGTATTCCCAATCGTGGATATTCTACTTTTATGCATTTCCCTATGTGCTGTTCAGAAAAGATGAGAAGGGAAGAACTCACATACAAATTGCCTCTTTTAAAATGAGAGCCATAAAAATGTGAAGCGTAGTAAACTGCCAGTTCTATAATGATTCATTTTTATAACATGGCTTTTCTTCCTTGGCATAGTCAGAAGGGTGAGTTCAACAAGTTTATTGGATTCCATAGCATACACCATTATGTGGCCAATCAGGGTTACTGAAAATAAGACCTATTAAGGGTGAATCATAAATCAGCATGTTTTTTAATGGTTTATTTTCACCCATTCTTTGGAGAAACCTCCAAGTGGATGTGGTATTGTGGTTAGAGGAAAGCCTAAGATCAAGAAGGCCCAGATTCAGTTTTCCACTCAGGCATGATGTTTTCTGGCTGACCTTTTGTTAATTTCTGTGAGCACAACATATATAAGAGAGTTGTTTTGAAGATAAAATCAAGTGGAAATGATATATGCTATCTATGGTCTCTGGCCTTAAATTAATAAGGATATTATTATGCCTTCTTAATCATCCAGAAGAAAGGTAGAATATTGAGTAGTAAAGAAAATACACCAGTAGTAAAGAAAATACACCAGGAGTATTTCTCTTTCATTGTTGCTCTAACTCAGTTCCATTCAAACATGCCCACTGTCCATTTGGTATTTTTAGAGCAACTCCGTAAACTGAAAGACAGTTGAAACACAATTGTGGCTTCAAAATTAGCACCATTTCTGAGCATTACATGTAAATTGAGAACACACAGTCTTGTTAAAATGCTACTTTTCGGTTATGAATAGTTTCCTCACAAACTGTTAGGCCATCTGCTCAGAGAGGTGTCTACACATTCATGAGACAGACTCTTAAAAATGTATTTCATAACCTCCCTTCAACAACTGTAGTTATAAAACACTAGTGCTGTTTCATATTGAAGGGAGGTCACACATCAGTGGAATGGAAACTTACATTAAGTACCGTGGTGGAAAATAAACAATAGTTTGCATTTAGATGGAAGTTCTGCTAAGCAAGTTGGGGAGATTATGTCATCTCTTGAATCATGGTTAACTGCTTTTGTTTTTGTTTTCATGCTAATGTTGCCTTCAATAAAGAGAAGACCTAATTTGTACTTAAGAATCCTCTTATTTTGTATCATTTGTCCATTCCCTAAGACCAACTTTTGATGGCCTGCTTTGCATCCTTGTCATGATTAGGAACATGGCAGATTGGTAGGTGGGGGCAAATCAATCAGGCTTACCTTGTTACCATTTCTTATTTTTGATGATAACTTTCTTTCAACCCAGCGCACATGAGTATGGAAATTCAGCAGTGAAACATTCGCATTAAAATGGAGACGCATTTTCATATGAGCTTTGTTTAATGATTATTCCCAAATAGAGTGTATTTTGGCACTCACTTCCCCCCCCCTTAAGAGATGCATTTTTGTATGCATTTTTGGAGTTGTGTTTTTATCTTTGGGCATACTGAATGCTTTGGCCCATTTACTGCTTAGTTTTTATATGTAAGATTTATTCTGTGAGCAGAACTCTGCTGAAAAAGAATGTCTGCGCCAGTTGACTGAGTGGGAACCTGTAGCCCTCCTGATGTTGTTCAACTGCAATTCCTATGAACACCAACCATCACAGTCAATGGTGAAGAATAGTAGGTGGCACACTTCAGAAACATCTGGTCCCAACACTCAGTCTAAAAGTTAGTCCAGGTTTGTAATCCAGATTAATTCAAGGTTTCTACTCAACAAGACTGTTTGGGACCAGATGTTTCAGAACTCCGACATGTGGAACTCAACATCACACCAGTCAGGCAAACCTGTCAGGCAGGCACTATGGTGACATCACTGCTGATTACTTAAGATCAAGCATATTGTAAGGAAATGCTGTCAAAGATGTTTGAAACACAAGGATGATTTTTGCTGTGGGGAAATTACAAGCACCTGCCGGTCAATGCTTATGGGGAGATCATTACCCATTCCTGAAGGCATCTAACTACCATTTTGACTCAGCAGCAGTAAACTATCCAACCCAACTATCAGTGAGCACGCCAAGATCAGCAGATAGTTCTTTATATGGGATGCTCTCAAAGAACAAAAAGAGTAAGATGGAGAATCATGGTCCTCTTGCTCTCAGTAAATTCCTATTATATACTTTCTAAGGATCTGTCTCATTTTTGAGTTTGCCGACACAGTGACTACAATCAGAAGAGGGTAATGTCCTACTAAAGTAGATAAGATGAGATCAGCTTAATAGAAAACCGTGTTACAGGACAGCATTATTGATTTTGCTAGAACGAAAGACCTGAGCCTCTGATTTGATGCATTGCTACATATGCACTTAGAGGAATGTGCTTGTAGAAAACTTATCACTTTACTGGTAATCAGTGGTGTTGGCTGGCATGGTCCTTTGTGCAGGAAATATAGCATGACTTCAATATTTACTCCTCCTCTCTACCACTGCTATTGGCCACTCAACTTTCACAAGGCTATTAAAGATCAGGAGGTATCTCACTTGATTAGACTTTGCTTAAGGTAGGGTTGCCATATCTGCGCTGCAAAAATCTGGATGACCGCCATTTGACAACAAAGCTTTTCTGTATCTCTTTGCTGTCCTCTAGTGGTGTTTCTGGATTTTGTAACCTTAACTCAAGGCTTCACAATGTTGAATGGAGTCTGTTGAAAGCACTGGCCATCAGGTGAGACCAAGTTTGTATTGGTGATCATTGAACTTTGCTGGATCCAACCAAATCCTACCTAGTTCAGCCTTCTGCTGACTGGTATCTGCCACTGTTCCTAATCAGCAGCTGGCTATGCTATTTGGGAGATGGGCTTTTGCTTTTCAAAACATTAGGAGGGCACTGTTTTGGAGAAGGCTGATCCCATCGCCAGCAGCTAACCAGATGGTGTGGGAAAATATGTGAAAGCAGCATTACTCCCATTTTTCTACTCCCTTCCAACCAGTATTTGGAGTAGTCTGCTTCTGAAACTGGAGTCTCTGCTTAGGCCTTATAGATAAGAATTGCTGGCAGGCTTTTTTCTTAGACTGATTTTATTTCATTTGTTCACAATCATGTAAATTATGGCCATCATAATCCACTGTGGCAGTGAGCTCCAACAGTTAATTACATGTTACCAAAAGAACAACGTTCCCATTGTCCATTTTGGAACTTCTGCCAATTTTACCAAAAATGTCCAAGCAAGGCAGCTTGTAGACTACTGCCATTTGAACAGGGCAATTGTTATTTGATGTTGCCTATCAGTGTAGGACAAGGGGGCATGGTGGCTCAGTGGGTAAGACACCAGGCTTGTTGATTGGAAGATCCCGCGTGACGGAGTGAGCTTCTGCACTCGCCCCAGCTCTTGCCAACCTAGCAATTCAAAAGCATGCAAATGCAAGTAGATGAATAGGTACCAATTCGGTGGGATAGTAACAGCATTCCGCGTGCATCATGCCGGCCACATGACCGCGGAAGCGTCTTCGGACAATGCTGGCTCTTCGGCTATCAAACAGAGATGAGCACCGCCCCCTAGAGTCGGACATGACTGCACAAATGTGCGGGGGGAACCTTTACCTTTAAGGGGCATGGTGGCTCAGTGGGTAAGACGCCAGGCTGGTCGATCGGAAGGTCGCAAGATCAGAGGTTTGAATCCCTAGCCCCGCGTGACAGAGTGAGCTCCCGCACTCACCCCAGCTCTTGCCAACCTAGCAATTTGAAAGCATGCAAATGCAAGTAGATTAATAAGTACCATTTCAGTGGGATGGTAACAGGGTTCCGCGTGCGTCATGCCGGCCACATGACTGTGGAAGCGCCTTCGGACAGCGCTGGCTCTTCGGCTAACAAACGGAGATGAGCACCGGCCCCTAGAGTCGGACACGACTGTGCAGGGGAAACATTCACTTTTTATCAGTGTAGGAAGAGAACTGCTGGATTGGACTACGGGTTCAGCTGTTTTCTGTAGTAGCCAACTGAGTCCTATGATACTCATCATCAAGGCAGTAAAAGCAGTCGCTCCTCCTCACTCCTAATCATAGTTTCCTTTTTGTCATAGAAGCTCAGCAAGATATCCAGTAAACGATTTCCAGCAGTGATGCATTGCTCTCTGACTAAAGAAGAAATACCATTTAATTATCCTTCATATAACATCCAATACAACATCCGTTTTTTAAAAGAAACTTTTGAGGACCATTTGCCTCTATGTGAATCCAAATCTGTACTCATGGCTTCTCCATTTTGACTGCAGTTGGAATTATAGTTTGTGGCAGATGAGAGAGCTACTTCAGATGTCATTGCTGTGGCATGACAGGTGGCCAGTGCATTGCTCAGTAAACACTTAGCCATAGCTTTAAGTAACCCTCAAAAAGCTGTTTATTCTATACACACATATATTTGGACCTCTGTTTCCAAGTCTGGCCCCTTAAGCTGCATTAATAATCCAAGAGATGTTCTCTTTTTTTAGTCAGTTTAATGACTTGATGGATTGGAAGTGGGCAGAGGCAAAATTGGCCACACTTCTTCTCACTGTGGATACTAATTAACATCAAAGGCTTATATGATTTAGCTGCCAAGTCTCTTTTTTGGGTTCAGCTCTGCTCATAAATTAGAAAACGACAAAGCAAAACAGGAAGTCGTTCTTCTTCCTTAGTTTTGCTTTTTGAATCAGGCTAGTTGTGAGATCGGTGTCGTCATCGTAGGCTTTGAGTGGTTGACTAGTAGAAAGGGGATGCCAAGGTCTTTGTTGCACCTGCAGATGCGACCCGTCCCTTTGAGACCATGGTGCAGGCAAGCAGAAAGCAGACGCATCACAGAACAGACCTTACTGAGCATTAATTCACCAGATGGTAGAGAAAGCCAAGCCTCATGCTGCAAAAAAGAAGGGAAACAAACAAACAAAAGAAAACAGAGTCACAAATCAATCTAACCTGGGAAATAGAATCCGTTGGCGCTTCCATATGGGCAAGTCTCATCCAACAATTTATGGTAGGATAAGAAAAGTCTTCCCCACAACTTTGCTCAGACTGAAGAAGCTCCTTGGATAAGGAGCGAAACGTTTCCACTGAGAAAATAGAAATCCAGTTGACATGATTCAAGCTACAGACAATTCCACCTGGATGACTGAGAACCTTCATAGACATATTTCCCCACAAGAAATGTGTTCTGATAAAAGTGCCATTAAACTCAGGTAGAAACCTAAACATTTATAGTGCACTTCTCTTGTGTAAGCTAAGCAGACTTGACCATCTAAGTTGCCTTGATAGGTGAACATGCTGTGTGAGTGATCCAATAAATACTGTTGGAAGAAGAGTAGACTCTAATATATCCATGAATGCAAAAGCCTTCCAAATGTGCATCTTTCTTATTGTTATAAATATAACAAATAAATTTACATTAAGTTAGATTCCATTTTCCTCTACTGTATATGATAACCATGAATTGGATTTTCTCAGGTTTTTATGAAGAAACACAAGACTTGCAGAAATATTATGAAGTTCAGTCATTGTGAAATTCATTGCCTTCATTTGTCAAACAGCGGGTACCTGTGGATTCAGTGGATTCAAAGGAACCCATGTTCCCTAATATGCATAATGACCAACTGACACATCGGTGTGTCGCCGCGGGAAAACCTGGAAGCGCTGATGATGATCAGCGCTTCCGGGTTGTGTGGCGACACACCAGACTGTGTGTGGCGACACACTTTTGTGTCGCGACACACAGTTTGGAAAGCTCTGGTTTAGTGCATCCAACAATTGTTTGATTTGTACTGCTATGTGTATTGGTCCAATATGGTGATCACTTGCAAGGTCTGTTCAGTTAATGTATGTTCAATTAATCTCAAACTACCATTTGCTGATACTGTACCTTCAATCCAATGATTTGTTGCCCCTCCAAATATACTGTATACTGAATTTTTCAAAGATAGCTTTGCCCTATGCCAGGGGTACCCAACCTTTTTGGCACCAGGGACCGGTTGTGGAAGACAATTTTTCCATGGACTGGGGGGGGCGGGGTTTACAGGCGGTAGCTAATCGCGTGGACCGGTGCATGGGGTTTGCAGGCTGGAGCCAATCGTGCAGACCACCACCGCTCACCTGCTGTGCGGCCCACTTCCTAACAGGCCGCGGCCCACAGGTTGGGGACCCCTGCCCTATGCAGCATTAGCCAAATGTAGCCTGTTCATTTGAGTGTTCAACCCATGAAGGACTCAGGGAGCCCTAATATTCAAGATTGCTTTAAAAAGTATTAGATCATCTTATCTGTGAAGTATGATCGCAACAAAAATAAGCATTACTACTGACCCCTGCTTGATGTGCACCCCATTAGAATTTTCAAATCATTGTTGGCTGGCAATTTGTTAGTGAAATCACTGAAGTCAGATATTGTGGCTTTAAAAAGAGAGAGCTGGTGTTTGGTATAAAACACTGCTATTTGTGAGCATCTAGTTTATACACCCTCTTATTAAGGATGATATAATTTGTACAATGATGCCTGATATTTAATTGACTTTAGCTGTGTTTAGGAAAACTCACTTGGAAATGCTCCAAGAGGCTATCACTGAAGAACTGTAGGTGGAAATACATTTTAAAGTGATAGTAAATATTGTGACACATCCAGGGTACATTATATTTTCAGATGTACCTTTCAGTCTCTTTGCCTTGGATTGTACAGATGATTCTTAGGATAGGCATTCCTGTCTGTCAGTTGTAGAGAGGGAAAAGGTGGTGTCTGCATTCCACCACATGGAGATGGAAAAGGATTTTTAGTTCTAAATCCATACTTTACAGAACTTTAATAATGCATTTAACAAAAGTGCCCCCAAATGCATACATTAGAGAGTTTAGTTATTGGTTTGTTAAATATATGTTCTACCTTTTCTCCAGGAGCTCTAAGCAGCATACATAACACTTCCTTCTCCTTCCTCCCCCCCCCCCACAACAACAACCCTATAAGGGAGGTTGGACTGGGAACTTGCATGGAGGCTGAACTTGAAGCTGGGTTCCTTCAGTTCTAATCCATCCCCTAACCACTAAGCTAGTATAGAAGTAGGAAATCTGTTCTCTGCAAAAATATGTACAGTATATTGAGAAAAACGCATACAGATTTACATACTAGTTTTCTTGGTCCTTCCTTCCTTCCTTCCTTCCTTCCTTCCTTCCTTCCTTCCTTCCTTCCTTCCTTCCTTCCTTCCTTTCTTTCTTTCTTTCTTTCTTTCTTTCTTTCTTTCTTTCTTTCTTTCTTTCTTTCTTTCTTTCTTTCTTATCCATCCATCCATCCATCCATCCATCCATCCATCCATCCATCCATCCATCCATCCAGGCCAGTACATAAACTGATGAGGAAATGTGTTGGCAGGAGAATGTCAAGCCCCAATCTTTCATAGGACCAGAAACTCTGTGATATCGAAAATAGGGAAATTTGCACAATGAATAGTTAGAGAGACAGTGAAATATTCTCTTAGACATCTTGAAGCTGAGAATAGAAGCTTGGGGCACCAAGTTTCAGCAAGAATTGCAGCTTTTCAGTGAATGAAATCTTTCAGTTCCCAAAGTGTCAGAGACTGGCTCACGTACTTCCTTAATCTCCTTGGTGGCTTTTCCCCTCTACCAGACAGGAGAACCCCCTCTCTTAGTGAGCAATCATTGGCTGGCATCCAGTGGTACAAAGCCCAAAGAGAAATCCAGAGCTGACAAAAGGGAACAAATTGGCAACTAGCAGCAATGCAAAGCTCTGATTAGCTGCCATTAGAGAGAATAGGAAAGGGGCTATGAAAAGGACTTAGGGAAAAGGAAAGAAAAATTAAGCTGGGAGCCAGAAAGATCAATGAAAACAATCAGCGTTTTCTGCCAAGAAATTTTTTAAAAAGACAGAGCGCCATGCTGGAGATAAGTGGCTGAAAATCCCTCACTTTTTACTCCCTTTTTCACTTAATCTGCAGCTAAGGAGGACTGAATATCTGGTAGATTGGCAGCCCAAATGGCACAAGATAGCAAAGCTGAAATCTTGACCTCTGCCCCAGTTGAACATCTGACCACGGCTATACATCTCCTAGGATCTGTGTGTGCGTGTGTGTGTGCCGATGCATGTCTGTATGTTAAAAATAGATTTCTGAGAAAATTAGACTCCTTGGAGCTTTTGTCTATTCAGAAAGAAAGAGACGCAGTCTAAGAAGGTAATGTCTACCAGAATCTATGACAACCAATCTGCCATTAAGAAATATAGATTTCTTATTAAGTGAAGTAGGGTTAGTAGGAAAGTATGATAGCATGTTGTGCTGTCACTGATGTGATGTCAGTAGATACACAGTTGCATCTTTAGGGCAATAATTCTTGTCCCCAGGGAAGAAATGTTCAATAAACAAGCTTTAAATTTGTAAAGTGAGTTCTTGCCAGACATAGTCTGCATAAATCTAGACAGCAACTAGATGGCAGTGATGAAATATGGGCAACTCTAATTTTTTATTGCCATCTGGAGGTTTTCCAGATTTTTTCAGGCCAGGTCTGGGAGCTCTACCAGCTATTGACCAGCAGTCAATTCCTGCCCTAACCCCCCAAACAATGTTCTGGATACAAAGGTGTGCAAGGGGGCAGATGTTGACATCTGTGATGACAACATCACCATGACTGATGTTCTTGTATCAGACATTGTGATTTTTTTAAATCATCATGGTTCATGCACTTGTTCTTATTCAGTTTGATGCAAGGGAATTTGGTTTCAAAGGGGAAGGGTATTTCAAAGAGACTTGCTCAGGTGGTATGCATTTAGGTAAGGTGACTAAAGGGTGTCCTTTTTAATTGAGCAACTGTGTCTCCAGCAATCTGACAAAACCCCTAACTTCTTATGCTTCCATTTCATCCCAGGAGAAGACCTCATGTAAGAAGATGACCCATGGAGCTTTTTCAGTAGTGGTGCTGCTAGCACTGCTAAGAGGTTGTTGTGGCCTTGATAAATGGTTGGAGAATTTCTCTTTCCCCTAAATAAATTAGCCACCTGATTTATTTGCCAGTAAATTTGATGAAGAACGTTGAGAGGCTATTTGGGCCCAGTGCTAGTTTCCAACAGGGGGCATCACTAATACTTCATGGAGATGCTCGGACTGACCCTAAGAGTTCTTACGTATAAAGCAGATGTTCTACCTCTCAACTATGGAACTCCAGATGATGCACAATCTCAGCCTTGGGTGTAGGTGAAAGGTCTTCTAATAATTCTGGCTACAAGTTTGGAAAAAGTGGCAAGGGACAGGTTTCAGAGAAGTGTAACTCTGATATGAATTGCTCAACTTAACTGCAAGCAGAGGTGATCTGGATCTAATATTTATTTATTTATTTATTATTTAAATTTATATCACCGCCCATCTCCCCCAATCGGGGGACTCTGGGCGGTTTACAATAAAATCAAGAGTTAAAAATATAAACACAAAGTTACAGTAATCAATATAAATACAATAAATAAGTATAAAATCCAAGGGCTAGATCTTAAATAATAGGGAGGGCACTATGGCACCAGCCACCCCCAGGAGGAGCTATTAACCTTCCCGTCCCAAGCAAGGCGGCAGAACCAGGCCTTCAAATTTTTCCGGAAGGTCAGGAGCGAGGAAACCCGCCTCAGCTCTGGGGGGCAAGATATTCCAAAGGGCAGGCACCACTGCAGAGAAGGCTCACCTCCTGGACCCCGTTAGGTGGAATTCCTTTGCTGATAGGGTCCATAGCATGCCCTCTCTGCATGACCGGGTGGGGTGGGTCGATGTTATGGGGATGAGATAGTCCCTCAGGTAACCTGGCCCCATGCCATGTAGGGCTTTAAAGGTGAAAACCAACACCTTGAATTGGACCCGGAAGCAAACTGGAAGCCAATGCAGCTCACGCAGCAGTGGTGTCACATGTGCCGATTTTACGGCACCAATAACTGTCCGCGCAACTGCATTCTGGACCAGCTGAAGCTTCTGGATACTCTTCAGAGGTAGCCCCATGTAGAGCTCATTGCAATAGTCTATATGGGAGATGACAAGGTCATGAGTGACTGTTCGGAGGGAATCTTGGTCCAGGAATGGGCGTAACTGGTGCACAATCCGAAGTTGTGCAAAGGCCCTCCTGGCCACTTTTCCACAGTTACTTTGTGACTGGGAAAATGTCTATTTGTCAGATTTGTTACTTAGCTTGCATATTTTGTAATAACTGCAGTTTCAGAATTACATACACAACGATGACCTCACCTTGTGGGTTTTTGCATTTCTACACATTACGGGAAGAAAAGATTTGATGAAGGATTCCTGCTTTTGGTTAATGTCATACACACATTGTTATGTCTGGAACTGCCAGAAATACAGACTAATTGGGAGCATGGGCATTAAAAAAAAAAAAAAAAAAGATTGAGACCCCGCGAAAACTTTTTAAAAAGATAAAAATCAAAAATGTAGGGGAGAGGAAGCATGATGGTGCGCTTTTCAGCATATGAAATCTATGTGGGAGTAAACACGACACTGGCAAATGTTTCACGCTGTCTTCCTGCCAACCACCCATTAAAGATGAGCTTAGGAAAAAAAAATCCCAGCTGCCTGAATTCTCTTCTAGCGCACAAAGGAAAGAACCCCTCTGCTGCTGAAAATGTGCATTGTGGGAAGCGTTGATGTGTTAATGAAGCATTTGGTTCCAAAGCCCTGTGTGACTGCTAGGAGGACCTGAAATAACTCCAGGTCCTCATATTTTAATTAATTCTATTACAACGAGGCAGCTCTTGCTCTTTGGGTCTAATTTTCTGGCTTTTGAGCTCCCCGTTTGCTTCTAATGGATGCACGTTCCACCCCTCATCTATTTTCCCCTAATCCAAGGATACAATCACAACTCTGATCCATCTCATTTTTCAAAGATTTATCCCAGCTCCTCCCTTATGCTACAGGTAGCTTATTTGCCCCTTCCTCCTCCTTCCAAATGTAAAAGTGACCACTGGACTTCTGCTGATCGAAGACCCTGTTTATACAACCTGATTTGCTTTGCAGGATATTTTTGTGGTATCAACACTGAACATGAACATGCCCACAAGATCTGCTGCAAGGTCTTTAGCTTGCTCTCCATTACTTGTCCAGAAATACTGCCTGGTTTTGTTAATATTTACTGACCCAGTAAGATCAGGAATCCATAGTCAGCTGCACATCACACACTTCTTTTACATTAAATTGAGTGTGTGTCTGTGAAGGACAACTGCTTTAGGGCCCAAGGCTTCCTGAGGGCATCAGTCCAAAGGGTGGGCAGAGCTTGGAGAAGATATAAATTTAAAATGAAAATTTAGTATATTTAAAGACATTATTAGAAGTTTAAAATTAAATGCCTTGGGTGTCCTATTGGAAGAAGAATAAAAGTAAAGTCATCTTTGAATGATACTTGTTTCCTGTAACTTCATGTATATCCCATTGTCGTCTTCTAGGAGGTTTTTTTTCAACCTCTCATTCTATCTTCAATCCCTTGTATTTCTTGGTGATCTCCCATCCAGGTACTAACCAAATCTGACCCAGCTTAGCTTCTTGAGATCAACTAAGGGTGCTGCCTTGGGCATGGTGGTATATGGTGGTGGTATTACCAGTAATAATCTTTATGTTGTTGCTTGCTATTCAGAGTCCATGAGGACTGGAGAGGATTATGTATTTTGTTTGGTAACACCAGCAAAACCAATTTCAATGCAGTTAATATGATTATCCCCCATATTTTACATGCCTGGTAGCAACTTTTAGGGAAGCTCCATGGTCAACATTTTGGGGTCTAAATGTCACCCTGCAGTCCAGATGGCTCTGCATTCCCATGCTAGATTTCCCTTTTTTTTAGGGCTACAAGGTACATAGAAGAATTTCTCAACCAGAACCTCAACTGGAACAACCAGTCCCTAGCCTTTCATTTTCTCTGTTGCAAGAGAAACATTTTTTCTGTTTGCTTGGAGCTGTGGTTCAGCAAAATCAGAAGGACCGTTCCTGTCTTAGGGAAAGGGAACTCACCCAACCTGCAGTTCTGTTTTGATGAGAGCCCAGGGGATTTTGCAATCTAATAAAGGTCTTTTTTTTTCTGGGTTCAATCAAAAATAAGGAAGCTACATTAGAGTGCAGTAAGGTGACCAGTTGCTGTTCTGGAGGGAAGAGACTATTTGAAAGAAAATACCTACAATGAGACTGTAGGACACATTTCTTTAGCATCATTTAGTTCCAGGATTACACCTTGGTTGTTGAGCCATATCTAGGCCTAAGAGCTAATGAAAATGTGACAAAGAAATAAAGTCACCCTCATTACTGTATGTCTTCATGCTGGACCATCTCTTCTCTTCTCCTGCCTATGTTTGTTCTTTAGGCAAAGCTTATCCTTTTGGCAAGCTGAGCATCAGAGCTATCAAGACCATGTATCTTCACTGAGTCATAGGCCAATGATTAGGAACAAAGTAGCTGTTTAGGGTAGTTAATCCTTAAATATTGCTGATTCTTTGGAATAATAGGATAATTGGCTACAGTATATAAATCTATAGGTCTATTATTGTTCTTTTAGAGCAAAATCAGGCTCAAATTATCCTACTTTGGACACATTAGGTAAAGGCCTAGCTCTCTGGAGAATGGTCTAAAGCTGGGAAAGGTGGAAGGAAAGAGAAGAAGAGGACAGCAGCAAGGTAGAGGGACTCAGTTACAGACAGTGGTGATCACTAAGAGTAGACAATGACTTGATGACACATAATAAATCCATGTAGAGCAAAATATTTCAATGCTAAATTGCTTCCTTTCTCTCTCTTATTTGAAAAACCTCCTTTTCAAATGTTTCTTTTTCTTTTATTTATTTATTTATTTATTATTTATTTATTATTTGGATTTATCACCGCCCATCTCCACCATGGCAGACTCTGGGCGGTTTATTATTTTGCTTCCATTTTTTTCTCCTTGGCCATCTTCCTTCATGTTATACATTTTATCCACATGACATCCCTGTGGAATAGGCTAAATGCAGGGATAGTGTCTGCCCCACTCACCACACTATTCCATAGACAGAAGATCAACTCAATTTGCCTCTATGTTGGAAGTGCTTGTTGAATTTCTGCTTATAACACGGACATACAACTATGGGCAAAAAGGTTCTTCCTGGGCCTTGAAATTTTTAAATCTAATATCTCAAGAAGCTGCATAAGAAAAGTCCTTGATGGCTAGAAACATAAAAAAAAATTACTATGGGAGTTTGATGAGACTGTGTCCTGTAGTACATTAACAATAATGTCAAAAGCTTTGTGTACAAAGGTCTATAAAAATTCAAAGGCTGATGATGTTAATTACGATGAAAAGTCCTGCATTTTTCTCCCCTGAGGCATGTTTGCAGTTATAGGTTTTAAATGAATACGAAGCTCCACCATCTGAAATAACAACTTTTAACCTCTCCCTCCATTCTCTTAAAGAATGATAACCTTACTGGAGTAAACAAAAGTTTTAGTATTATTCTGCTTGCAGAAAAAATATACAATATATGCAGACATTACAAAATTATTGTACTCAAAGGGGGTTGAAGAAAAATAAAAATGACAGTCATGCTCCATAATTACTGCATGGAGAGATGGATCAATACAGAAAGACAGTAAAGTTGGGACAGTGAGGGATGGTGAGTTGGAGCTCGAATTTCTTTGCCTTGAGAGACCAGGTTGCCACCAAATTTCACACATGACTTGGGTCTGACTTCTGTGAAACTGGGGAGGAGTTAACAGAGTTTGAGGAAGCTGTGGAAAGTAGAGGACAAGTTGTCGTAGAATGGGGAAACTAATGTGGAGCTTAGGGTACCATCAATGAGCTCATCATTTGGACAGATAAAGTAGTGTATTGCATGAGATGCCAATGTTTCCACTCTACCCTAACCCTGAAGAGGATTCTGGTAGGTGAAGCTGTCTCATAGGCATTTGTGTAGCTGCAGATTCTCAGTGGCCTGTTTTGTGTTGCTGCATGGATTGTCCACATGATCGTGGAAGCGTCTTCGGACAACGCTGGCTCTTCGGCTAACAAACGGAGATGAGCATCGGCCCCTAGAGTTGGACATGACTGCACAACTGTGCGGGGGGAACCTTTACTTTTTATGGATTGCGGACTTTCCAGATCTGGTGGTCTTTCTGCATTCATAGTTCACACATCATAGGTTTTGTGACTGCATATATGTATGTATTGTGTATTGTATACATATGTATACAATATCTATTTTATATTTATATGTATACAATACACACTGTGGTCAAAATTATTTGGAAAAGAGCATGGGGGCAGGTTTATAAACCTTGACGGAAGTAGATGAGAAAGACACTTTCATTTTTAGACCTTTGCCTGCTATGAAAAATGAAGAATGGAGTGAAGAATGGCATTCAGTCCACATTTTTAAATGTATTCAACAGATTTGCACTTCTCTGACTAATACTAAACTGTTTTTTTAAACACTTCTCCAAATGTTTCACTCAATACCAGAACACAGATTATAGACAAATTGTTCCTCCTCACAATACAATACATTGTAGCCAGGAGTCAGTGAGTTTTTCTCATGGCCAAGGAACAAAACAGAGCCTTGGCTTTTCACACTGTGAATAAACCTCTTTTCTCTTTTTTCTTAAAGATATGTGGAGGATGACAATAATATTTATTTAAGTATTAAATAATATTTAATAATATTAAGAGCCAGTTTGGTCTAGTGGTTAAGGCAACGGGCTAGAAACCAGGAGACTGAGAATTCTAGTCCTGCCTTAGGTATGAAAGCCGGCTGGGTGACCTTGGGCCAGTTTCTGTCTCTCAGCCCTAGGAAGGAGTCAATGGCAAACTAGGAGACTGAGACTTCTAGTCCCGCCTTAGGCATGAAAGCCGGCTGGGTGACCCTGGGCCAGTCCCTGTCTCTCAGCCCAACTCACCTCACAGGGTGGTTGTTGTGGGGAAAATAGGAGGACGACGGAGTATTAGGTATGTTCGCTGCCTTGAGTTATTTATAAAAATAATAAAGGTGAGATAAAATAAATAAATAAATAAATATGATCTACTACTATCTAAACCACTTAGTCTACTTTATCTGACTTCACACTACCCCTGCACTTCAGATCTCTTGGCTGAAATATCCAGCCTAGTTTTTGGATTATCTTACTTACGAGGTCACTTTAGCTGATTTAGAAGGTGATGCTGATATAAAGCTGATCCATAATGTCATTTAATTTGCTGTTTCATATCTTTTGACATTTTTGGTAAGTGTGAATATTTAACTCATTTCTATAAAGCCCATGCTATTTCAAGAATCAAGTTCTTTGGAGCTACCATAAAGGTAGATGGAATTGTCATTAGCAAGAACTATCAAGAACAATTTCGTCCAACCTGAAACCTTTGAGATGTGTTGGATTACAGGTTCCATAATTCTGTAATCCAATAATTCTCAGAGTGCCAGGCTGTAGGAAGACTGGTCAAGATCCTCAAAACAAAACCCAAATGTTTAACTTCTCTACACAGTTACAGATATGGTTGTAAGATTTTCATGAGTTAATTAATTTATTCTGTAAGGTAGTTTCTATTTGCTACCCTGAACTCTCTGTGTCTCTTGTCTATACAGACTGAACAATGATTTCTCAGATTTTCTTAAATTTGGACAATACTGATTATACTAAGTGAGCAGTAAAGAGCTGTCATCTTGGTAAATTTGAATGATTTTGCCCAATTAAAAAATTTCAAAAATGATGTCATTGCAATTGAAATCCTCTTTTTAATGGCTTACTTTAATTGCTAATTATTGCAGCTTGATAATAATGTTTTAACTATAGATTTAAATTAGGTCTAGCCTCCTTAAAGCCTTTAAGTGTTTATTTTCTCACTTAATCCCATTATTTTTTCCCTTCTATATTTTATTGTTAGATTAATAGTGTCTCAGAAACTTTATTTTGTCATAATAATCAATTTCTTCAGCCTTAAATTTCTGCTTCTGTAACTTGTTATCTTTCTTTTAAGTTCATCTTCATTTGCCGTTCTGTGCTTTGACATTTCTGTAAAGTTGTCCAATGCATTGACGTTGCACTCCTGTGCACGCTTTCCTGGGAGTAAGTCCTGCTGAACTCAATGAGATTTACTTCTGTAAAGACATGCAGAAGATTAGATTGCAGCATTGGAGCAACACTGATAACCCAGTTCCTCCAAACCTCCTACGTTATCATTCTTATGAAAATTCCTCCTGTTACCTCTGAAACTAGTGTGGTTGCAGTTTGCTGGACCTTTCAGTTGATTTGAAATAGTGCAGCCTTTGTATGTGAATCTTCGGCATGAAGAGCTACATTCACAATATGCCCTTTGGTGAAGCACCACACAAAAATAATCTTGATACAACTCTAGATTAAATCATATTCAGGTTGCTTATTGGTAGGATTTTTCCTCTGGTGCTTTCAGTAATGTAGCAGTTAAAAAGACACATATGGACTAAAATGGGAGCAGAACATGTCCTGATTTACTCTGTTTGGAAAAAATACATTGAGGATTACATGTCAATGTAAAAACTGTCATTCAAGTTGAGCTCTGAATGACTATATACTGTATATACAACCATGCTTTGCTAACATAGATGTAGCCCTAATCAGCTTCCCATTTTCTCATACATTCACCATATATTATGTTTCCCATCCATCCATCAACCCATAGGACCTATGGGTTGCATTCAACACCCCCTCCCCACCAACTGGCCAAAGATTGCCAATCTCTGAGCTCAAGGTACACAATACTTTGACAAACTATGCATGCTTTGTGTAAAAAGGTAAAGGTAAAGGTTCCCCCCACACATTTGTGCAGTCGTGTCCGACTCTAGGGGCCAGTGCTCATCTCCGTTTGTTAGCCGAAGAGCCAGCGTTGTCCGAAGATGCTTCCACGGTCATGTGGCCGCATGACGCGTGCGGAACGCTGTTACCTACCCACCGAAGTGGTACCTATTCATCTACTTGCATTTGCATGCTTTCGAATTGCTAGGTTGGCAAGAGCTGGGGCAAGTGCAGGAGCTCACTCTGTCATGCGGGGCTAGGGATTCGAACTTCCGAACTTGCGATCTTCCGATCGACAAGCCTGGCGTCTTACCCACTGAGCCACCACACCCCTCATTCATGCTTTGTGTACTATTTATTTATTTGATTTATGTACTGTCTTTCTATCCAGGGGTAACTCAAAATAGCCAAATTAACTGTTAACAATTCTGTTAACAAATTAACAGAACCATGACATTTTCCTGATGCATTGACTCCAATGTGGAATTCAATATCTTAGATGAAAGATGAGAAGGGGACACTTCATTATATCAAATCTACTTCAGATAGTTATTGGCTGAGATGGGATGGGATGATTCTGTAGCTATTATTCCTTTAGATTTATATCCCATTTCCCCCTGCGTTATCCCAGCAATAAGAGCCTTGTGAAGGAAGATGGGCTAGGAGAGAGTAAAGGTTTCAAAGTCACCCACCCAAAGTAGGATCTGTCCCATCACAATCCAACACCTTAAGCACCACATTGGCCCCCATAGTTCTGTCTTGTCTTAATTTTCATTCACTTCTCTTACAGCTTATTTATTTTATTAATTCAATCATTCTATTTAGCCTAACACGTTCAGGCTTCCAGTACTTTACAAAGCTGAATCTTCTCTCAGTTGTAGCTGAAAGCCGCAGCATATCCCACTCTTTGTTTTATTGTCCATCTTGAAACCAGTTAGGAGCTAGGTGTATTGTCATGCAGTTATTTCATCCACCATGTCACCCTGTGATTTGCAGAGCTGTTTCTTCATTAATAGATGAAGAATATAATTAAAAACCAAATAGTTGACAATAATGTCAGCTTGAGGAATTGCATTGGAACTGCAAAGATAACAGTGTCTTCAGTGCTGCAAGCCAGAGCTACATGGACTGTGTTAATAAAGGCCCTTCTCACAATAAATCATTATTTTAAAATGGGAAAATGAAGCACATTGCAAATGATAGCACTGTCATGTAGATCAGCAAAAACAAACAAACCCAGACCCTTCCCCCCCCCCATTTTCCATTTAGTTTACTGCTTGTGAGCTTCCCAGAAGCTCTTCCTGGCTAACCAAGATAGGAACTGAAGACCATGGACTTTTGATGTAATCCTTCAGGGCTGTTCTTCTGTTCTTAATGTTGACCTATTTGATCCATTTCTCTACAGGCTTCTTTGCCAAAATAATAATAATAATAATAATAATAATAATAATAATAATAGTAATAGAAATCTATCTTTATTATATTTCTCTATTTTTAAAACAAAATGTAATTGCTTTCATTTTCCAGACTTTCATGAAATTGCTTTCCTACGATTTTTGAGTGCAATGTCTTTTTTTCCAGAGTAAAACATGGATTGCTATTTTTTTTAATTAACCTGCCAGCAGGACTCTGATGCTTTCAATAACAGCATAATCTGTAAACCAGAGCTTTCCAAACTTTTCATGTTGGAACATGACACACTTTTTAGACATGCATCATTTCGCGACACACTCTTACAGCAGGGCATAATTTCGCAACACACTCTTACAGCAGGGCACAAGGCAGGCACTAGGACCTGCGCGGAATCCTGGCAGGGCTCGGAGGCAGCAGCAGCCTCAACACACCCAGACACTGCAGCCGACACACTAACGTGTCCCGACACACAGTTTGGAAAGCTCTGCTGTAAACCTTTGCATGTACAGATGTAGCCAAAGGCCACCTATGATTTATGCTGTATAAATCACAATTAAGTTGAAAAACTTTTGTGTGTGTGTGTGTGTGTGTGTGTGTGTGTGTATGTTTAAGGTGGCTTACAAGGAGGATAACCATGGCTGATTTCAAAACCTAGGTAGACTCATCAAGATGTATAACATCCTTCTGATAACTGGATCCCAAATTGCTTAGACTTAACAAAGTGATCAGTCATGCCATCTTCCCAACTATTTTTTTTAATTGAAAGGCTTTAATAAGAGTGTTTAATGGAGACAGAGCAGGGAGCCATGGGAACCAAGACAGCTGTGGCAAATCCAGGTGCCCATTGATACCATATTGCCTCTTCCTCAATTAGCCTACATTTCTGAAAGTCTTTCCCTAGTGGCTTCATCTAGACATTAAGCAGGGTGGCCATGGAGGGAGAATGCGAAAATACAATATGGTATCTTTATTTTGGTCTTTGCCCAGCCTAAAGTAAAACCATGGGGACTATGGAATTAGTAACCATTACATAAAAAACTGTCCATGTGTAAAAACCGTAGGGACAGTGACTATAGGTTTAAAAGATGGAAAGGTAAAAGCTGTGAGATTGCAATAAAATCAAAATCTGTAAAATGTGATAGGGTGAGCTAAAATTAAAAATGCAATTAAAATTCTAGTGTTGAATATAATATAGTGAGATAATATACTGTGCTACCTAAAAAGCTAAAAGAATAAGCTGTGTTAACAAAAGCTGTAAAATTGAATAACTGGAGGCTGGAGTGAACTGTATAATAGTTTGGCATGAGCTACATCAAGCCTGTCTAGCTCTAGCTAGAAGGAAATGCTCAGTGAATTTTGTACACTGCTGTGCAGATTTTGGCAGCATTATGGGTTACGAAGGGCTTGGAGTCTGAAAGTGGTAGGGTGATCGATCAATCGAAGAGAATATTTGTAGCTCAGGGTTGAACTGTGGAGTCCTTGGTGCTCTCTGAGCCTTGTTGTTTTCTTGCAGATGTTTCATTGCCAGGCTAGGCAACATCTTCAGTGTGAAAAGGGAGTGGGACTTGCTCTCTCTTTATATACCATGGCTTGCCCTGCTTGTGATGGTGGAGGTGTTGTTCTCCCCTTAGGAGTTCCTTGATTGGGCTGTTGTTTGCTGCTTGGTTGATTGACTGAGTTAATAGTTCCTTGATTAGGGTATATTGTGCTGTTTGATTGTTCCTCTGGTGCTAATCCTGGTGTTAATATTTGCATATCTGGTTATTGATTACTGGCAAGGAGGTGTTCTGATCTTTTGGCTTTTCTATTGTCTCTTTTGAATGGTATGTAAATGTTGTTTACCTCTATGTGTCTGTTGATGGCTGCTTTGTCTGAGTGCAAAGCTTCCAGGAATTCTCTTGCGTTTTTGGATTTGGCTTGGTTGTAAGCATCTTAAACCAAGCCAAATTCAAGAATGCTAGGGAATTCCTGGAAGCTTGGCACTCAGATAAAGCAGCCATCAACAGACACATAGAGGTAAACAACATTTACATACCATTCATAAGAGACAATAAAAAGGTAAGGTAAAGATTTTCCCCTGTACAGTTCTGTCCGACTCTAGGGGGTGGTGCTCATCTCCGTTTCTTAGCTGAAGAGCCAGTGCTGTCCAAAGACACTTTCTGCAGTCATGTGGCTGTCATGACGCACACAGAACGCTGTTACCATCCCACCAAAGTGGTACCTATTTATCTACTTGCATTTGCATGCTTTCGAATTGCTAGCTTGGCAAGAGCTGGGGTGAGCGCGGGACCTCACTCTGTCACGTGGCGCTCGGGTCTCGAACCACCGACCTTCCGATTGACAAGCCTGGTGTCTTAACCACTGAGCCATCGTGCCCCCTATAGGAGACAATAGAAAAGCCAAAAGATCAGAACACCTCCTTACCAGCAATCAACACCCAGATATGCAAAGATTAACACCAAGATTAGCACCAGAGGAACAATCAAGCAGCACAATATACCCTAATCAAGGAACTATTAACTTGGTCAATCAACCAAGCAGCAAACAACAGCCCAATCAAGGAACTCCTATGGGGAGAACAACACCTCCACCAACACAAGCAGGACAAGCCATGGTATATAAACAGAGAGCAAGTCCCACTCCCTTTTTGCACTGAAGATGTTGCCTAGTCTGTCAATGAAACATCTGCAAGAAAACAACAAGGCTCAGAGCGCACCAAGGACTCCATAGTAGGGTGATGTCAGATTTGTCTGAATGGCCTGGTGAGTAGTGGTGAAATCAGGGTACTGTTCATGTCTTTATGAAATGAGCAGGAGAGGAGGATGTGTTTGGTGGCTTCAGGTTCCTTGGCTTCACGGGGACCAGATCTTCCTATACTTTCTTCCTAACACAACTGATGAAAGGGCATTACAGTGAGCCAGATCAAATGCCCTTCTCTGGTTACAGGGTTCCAGTTGCATAAGAAATGCAGCTGTGATTACTATGTACTGTAGGTTTTTAGATGGGGAGATGGGAAGACTACCTTAGGTTGCTTGGCTACCTGCACCAATTGCATACTGTTTAAGGACTATACTAGCCTGCTCATTGGAGAGGACAAAAAAGCAGTAGTTGAACTCCCAACTAATTAACCCAGGAGGACACTTGATGGTCAAAATGTATTAATAGTTCAGGAGAACCAAGGAAGTCCCATTTGCCTTGACTCAACCAGATGATTCAGCAGTCTAGCTCTCCAGATCATTTGCACTCTATCCACACTACCAGGTTGCAAAAATTTGCAAGGATTGGAATTCATTCCATCTATTTGATTCTTACTATAGAACCTTCTCCTGGCACCTTAAGAGATAGAATACCTTTAACATATGTAGGAAGGGTTGTCTCCATCTTGGCTTGCTTGTGAGCTTGCCCTTGATGGTAGCTCCAATCCCAAATTGCTATGTTCTTACAAATACTTTCCTGGCCTAGGGGTATAGCACTTCAAACCTGGGCACAAGTGAAAGAGTGAGAAGTGCATGTTGGCAAGAGCCTGGGATCAATATTCCTTCTGCATTTGAACTTCATTTGGTTTGAACTTCATTCAAGGGGGCAATCAATATTTCTTCTGCAATTGAATTTCATTCATCCTGATGAAAGAGAAGCTGCTTTCAAAATTTCTTGCAAAGGAGAAGAGAATCTCAGAGATTCTCATGAGTAAAGATAATTTAATTAGCAATGAGATGGTCATGGGGTGTGTGTGAATATCCTGCCTTTCCTTGTACCATAGTTTCTTCAGCAGCCTGCAAATTTTCTGCCTTCCCACACATTCCTTAACTCCCAAAAGGATGACATTAGAAGGGAATACCTCTCCCCAGTCTTCCCCTGATTAGTAAGTGTGGGTAACCAGGGAGGTTTTAGTATAAGAGAAAGCAATACCATCACCGCAAAGTGCCCACTGCCATCTCTGATGAGAAAGCTCAAAAGCTTCTCCAAGTGAAATGTAAAATTAAGCTTCAAGCATCTTGAGAACAGGTGAAACGATCTTGGAATCCCTCTTACAAAAGAATAAAACTGTTGAGGAAATGCAAAGCACACTTCGGAGCAGTGTGAACCAAGATGTTGGCCCGCTTTCTAAGGAATTAAGAGTGAAACATGGTGGGGTGGGATTGGCTGCCGTTTTGTGATTGCTGCAAGTTCTTGTTTCCTCTTTTCTCCCCTGAGAGCATCTTTAATGTGCTTCTTAATGGTTCCACATGCATATGCAAATAAGCAATACATCTCCATGAGGTTAGCCGTATGCCACTGCATGGGGAGGAGTAGCAATATTACACAGGTCACTTAATAAGAAATGGCTCATCTCTGCAGCAATAAACTTTTTTTATGATCTCTCTAATATTGAATGGAAAAGAAGGGTGTGTGGTACAAGCCTGCCTGGGAATGCAATAATTCAATCATTTTTCATGCAAACATTTCCTTGTCATAATTGTCTCTCTCTTTACTCTCACATTAGAAAACATCCTGGAGTGTAACACATTTTTCTCTTTTAAGTTTCAGTAGCCTCTTGCTTGCCCCCAAGTTCTCTGCATTGGTGAATAAAAGGAAATAAAATTAGAATAAAAGGAAATAAATACATGGACGGTTAGAATAATGTTTTAAATTTATTTATTTTATGACCAAGCTCCCCTTTTAGAAAAAAAAATACACTCAGAGGAACTTCATAAATTGAAAATAAACACTGCCATCCTCCCTTTTTGAGACTGCCGAGTTAGCAAATGGATTGCTCAAAATCACAGGAAAGAGTAGAGATATTTTCTTCTGAGCCACTAGACTGGAAATACAATTTTGAGCAAACCAACACAGTATTTTTCTCTCGCTTTTTTCCCTTCACAATTTCTATTTCATTCCGGCTGAACAACACCTCTAGGGACATAGCATTTCTGCTTCTATTCATTCCTTTGGCTTGATTTGCTTTCTTTCTCTCTCTCTCTCCCCCTCCCCTCCCCTCCCCTCCCCTCCCCTCCCCTCCCCTCCCCTCCCCTCCCCTCCCTCCCTCCCTCCCTCCCTTCCTTCCTTCCTTCCTTCCTTCCTTCCTTCCTTCCTTCCTTCCTTCCTTCCTTCCTTCCTTCCTTCTCTCCCAATAAAGTTCTGACAAGCCCAGTTCGGTTTTGCTATTTTCCTTCAGTAGCTGTATTACTGGACACCAGTAAGGTGGCTTTCATAGATAAGTGGTCAGACCTTTGAATATATATAAACAGAAGTACCTCTGAGAAACAACTTCCTTATGGAACTCTGAATGGTGCTTTCCATGAAATGTAGGGACTGATTTGTTTGCTATATTAGTTCTTTCTATATTTCGATCACTTCCTTTCTCCAATCAGGTTAGGGCACCATGTGTAATGCAAACTACCTCTAACTAGTTCTTTCCTCAGTGATTTTAGGTAGAGGCTCTAGAGCAGAGCTTTCCAAACTGTGTGTCGCGACACGTTAGTGTGTCGGCTGCAGTGTCTGGGTGTGTCGCGGCTGCTGCTGCCTCCGAGCCCTGCCAGGATTCCGCGCAGGTCCTAGTGCCTGCCTTGTGCCTTGCTGCCTCCAAACCTGCTGTGATTCTGCGCAGGTCCTAGTGCCTGCCTTGCGCCTTGCTGCCCCCAAACCTGCCCTGCCTGGATTCCGCGCAGGTCCTAGTGCCTGCCTTGTGCCTTGCTGCCTCCAAACCTGCTGTGATTCCGTGCAGGTCCTAGTGCCTGCCTTGTGCCTGGCTGCCTCCAAACCTGCCCTGCCAGGATTCCATGCAGGTCCTAGTGCCTGCCTTGTGCCTTGCTGCCTCCAAACCTGCTGTGATTCTGCGCAGGTCCTAGTGCCTGCCTTGCGCCTTGCTGCCCCCAAACCTGCCCTGACTGGATTCCGCGCAGGTCCTAGTGCCTGCCTTGTGCCTTGCTGCCTCCAAACCTGCCCTGCCAGGATTCCACGCAGGTCCTAGTGCCTGCCTTGTGCCTGGCTGCCTCCAAACCTGCCCTGCCAGGATTCCACGCAGGTCCTAGTGCCTGCCTTGTGCCTTGCTGCCTCCAAACCTGCCCTGCCAGGATTCCATGCAGGTCCTAGTGCGTGCCTTGTGCCTGGCTGCCTCCAAACCTGCCCTGCCAGGATTCCACGCAGGTCCTAGTGCCTGCCTTGTGCCTTGCTGCCTCCAAACCTGCCCTGCCAGGATTCCATGCAGGTCCTAGTGCCTGCCTTGTGCCTGGCTGCCTCCAAACCTGCCCTGCCAGGATTCCACGCAGGTCCTAGTGCCTGCCTTGTGCCTTGCTGCCTCCAAACCTGCTGTGATTCTGCGCAGGTCCTAGTGCCTGCCTTGCGCCTTGCTGCCCCCAAACCTGCCCTGCCTGGATTCCGCGCAGGTCCTAGTGCCTGCCTTGTGCCTTGCTGCCTCCAAACCTGCTGTGATTCTGCGCAGGTCCTAGTGCCTGCCTTGTGCCTTGTTGCCTCCAAACCTGCTGTGATTCCGTGCAGGTCCTAGTGCCTGCTTTGTGCCCTGCTGTAAGACTGTTGCGAAATGATGTATGTCTAAAAAGTGTGTCACCAACATGAAAAGTTTGGAAAGCTCTGCTCTAGAGGTTCCTCATGAAGCCTTCTGGGACTGAATGTGGATGTTTTGCCACCAGATTTGTGGCAAGATCAGAATACAGTCCATGGTAGATGTCAGGAGTTGCGAAGTTACATGCCCTTTCCAAGAAGCACGAAAGAAGCTTCTACTCTGCTACTGCTAGAACTGTAACTATGGCAGGATTTTAAAATGTTAAGTGAAAAAGAGAATAGAGCCCCTCCCCACACCCACCCCACACACTACAGTCATTTTGTAAATTTTAAAAAGTAAGTACATTCCCCATCCAACTTAGGTTTGATCTGGTGATTTTTTTCTATGAATTTTAAAAAAAATCACATGCAAGATATTGGTGGAATCTTGATACGTAGGTTATGCCAAAGCTAATTGCAGGAGAAAAGGGTCAGTATGAATTGATCCCCTGGAATCCATTTTTCAAAGTTAAGACTCCTTGCTGAAAAATGTCCAAATTATTGCTGGGGAAATCCTTTTGGGAGCAATAAATCTACCACTGCAAAGAAAGGTGAGGATTTGAAAAGGATTCCTTTGTTGCATTTTTGCTTTGCTGGCATCTACTTAGCTTGTGATGATCTCAGCTGTTTAGTAGGTTTATGATCTCAGCTGTTTAGTAGGTCTCTCTGTTTCCAGTACAGGATTTGGATGACAATGTAATGTCTAGTATAGTCCCCTTCTTCCATTGAACCATAAAATGCTTTGTATACATCTTTGAACAGCCTGAGTCCAGAGGATTTTCTTTCCTAAACACTATTTTGGACCTAGATAAGTTGGAGATGTGAGAGTATAGCTGTAATCCTAGGGATTGTGCCAGAGACATCAGTGCACAGCGTGAGTAGGCATAAGATTGCCAGTGGACACCATTGCTCCCAAGGATTCCTTTCTTGGCACCACCAAACTCCCTCTTTGGCCTGACTTTATTCTTTCTTGGATTCTCTGAATCAATTACATACATAAATGAATGGAAGACATGCTGAAAAACAAAATACTAAATACTCACCTGTCCAGGTGAGAAACATGACAATATTTGAGTGGCATGTTGAGGACTCTTGTTTTGGGATCATTTTAAGAGTGAAGTTATCAATTTAGGCTCTTGTGCATGCTTCTATGTAAGCTTCCTCTCAACACCCTAGAAACTAAAAAAAAAAAAAAAAAAAGCAAATGGGCCAGTCACACTCCCTCAGCCCAACTCACCTCACAGGGTGGTTGTTGTGGGGAAAATAGGAGGAGGAAGGAGTATTAGGTATGTTCGCCGCCTTGAGTTATTTATAAAAATAATAAAGGTGGGATAGAAAATAAATGTATGTATGTATGTATGTATGTTTGCCCACATCTGCCATCTGCTCTGGTGTTCATGAAAGGATGCTGCACTTGGATGCGCTCTTGGAATCTAAAATGATGTGTGAATGCATCCAGTAGGTAGTTTAAGAGTAGACTCACCTGCTCAGAAAAACAAAAATAAATGTAAGCTAGGGGAGTAGAATTAGGCTGGGGTGAATTGGAGAACTGGGTGTGGTTGGGGTGAGAGTTGTGGCAGAGAGCTCTCCAAATCTCAAATATGCCTATGAGCTTGAACTAGATTGCCTGTGTTTGTTGTATGGGGATTCTGCTTCTATGTAAATTCCTGGATATGGTAGTTGCACAGCTCTGAGGATTTGACAGGAAGATGGAAAAGGAATATTACAATTTCGTCTTATATGCATCAGGAAAGAGCTATACTCTTTATTAGTAGAGGAAACTTCTTCCCCAAATGTTGTAAAGGGTGCTGGTCTTTGGGCAATACATAAACAGGATAAAACATGTCATTTTGATTCCTTCCAGTTATTCATTTCTTGTATCTTGGGCAAAACTCATTTCTACTTGAATATGAGTTAAGAGAAAGGAATAAACTTGAACAAAAGTTCAGGGCAATTGTTTGCACATTTCTCCTAATAGATGAACTTCTGTACACATTTTTTTCCTAATTTATGAATGCTTTGCAAGCATTTTCTCTCAATCAAATCTCTATCTCTGTTTCACACAGCCTGAAAAAGCATTTCCTTCTGTCCCTCAGTCTTGTAGTTTTTAAGTCAATGAAGTCATCACAATATAAATAAAGCTGTAAAATTGCTTGGAGCTATTGAGACACTTCCTTCCTTCCTTCTTTCCTTCCTTCCTTCCTTCCTTCCTTCCTTCCTTCCTTCCTTCCTTCCTTCCTTCCTTCCCAGTTTGAATACACAGACTGAATGAAGTAGTTCATCAATAAAAAATACTACCATCAGTTTCAGGTTTCTCTTGTTTGTCTGCATCTATGTGCCTTTCTTACAGTTAAAATATTAGATATACTGCTCAGGAAAGCTTTGAAGCAAAATTGGTGTCTCAGGAACTCATTAAACACTAAATCCCATCAAAAACCAGAGTCATGTACAAAATTAATACAATTTGCCAATCATTGAGCTCCTCCCATCTTTATAACTTGGATTTGTGAGGCAGCTGGGGAGAAGAAAATCACTGAAAGTCGTCTTATCCACTGATAATTGGATAAGATATTCGTAAGTGAATCAGGATGCATCAGCACTCAAGAACTGAAGTAAAATCCTATTTGCACCATTTTCAATTTTGTGTATAATTTATTTATTTTATTTCTATCCCGCCTTTATTATTTTTTATAAATAACTCAAGGCGGCGAACATACCTAATACTCCTTCCTCCTCCTATTTACATATCCCCACAATGCGCACAGAGCTTTTTTCTTTAAAAAGTCGAACAGCCTCAAAAACTCCAACTTCTCTTCAGGAGACCACCAATACACAATCACCCCTTCTTTTCCATGGCGTTCCATCAGAAGATCAATTTCACTTATGGCTTGCAACTCAATCTCTCCCTTTAATTTCTTCAACTCAACTATCTGATCTTCATCCAGCATTTCAACAGAAGTCCAGATCTCACTCTTAGAAGAGACATTTCTGTCGCTGTTATATTCCTCAGTTTCATCCACGACATCCCCAACCAGATGACATATTATAGACCTCATATTTTCCACAATGTCCTGAATGCCTTGCATAAAAACTTGGTAGGAATCAGAAAGAATCTGTTTAAAATCTCGGTGGAAGTCAGAGAAAGTCTGTTTACAATCCTCCATGTCTCACGCAGTAGATTATGGCACCCCCTAGGAGCTTAACCAGTGAAAGTCAAAGATATGAAAGAATTGCGGAATGTGTTTACATAAGTGAAAGTGAGATATGCAGACAGTTCCCCAGGGAAAGTAGAAGCAGAAAACTGAAACTTCAAAACAGCCGATTCAACGTGTAGGAAAATGCTCATATCTTCAAATGTAGTACAAAAATAACAGGGAGACAATTATTTACTCTCAATCCTCCTTAATATTTGGATGGAAAACAAAGTCCAAAACTTAAAAAGATTTTTTTTAAAAAAATTGATCCCAAAAATAATGATAAGCACCAAGAGAACCTGCTTCTCCTTGCTGTAGAAAGCCTCTCTTAGGGTATGCATATTTAAAAGAAATATAAATTGGGTGATTTAGAAATGGGGTGGCCAGTCTTAGTGTCCCTTTAAGGCTACAACGCAGCTTGGAAATTGTGACATCCCAGCCTCCTGGCTAGCTCTTACCAATCAAGCGTGAATGCTGTTTGCGATCTTCTGGCTGCAAGCAGCCATCCAGAGGACAGATGGGGTGATTCCAGGTGTTTTCCTTTTTCTGGAAAAACACTCCAGATAGTATTTAGTCAGTGGGACTAAACCATCCCAAGCAAGTACTGGAGGGGAATGTAAATAGTTCCATTCCAAAGCCCTAAGATGGATGGATGGATGGGAGTCTTTTATTCAAATGTGCATCATTTTTTTCTTTTTGAGGGGAAGAAAGAGAAAAAAAAACCCCTATATGAGTAGAAATGAAGTGATTAGATAACTTTCAGCAGTTTCATCTCTACTCTGGTAGTTGATATGAACACACACTACGTTCACTCAGCTACACAGAGAAGTTGTGAGTTAAACTGTGAAATAAAGAAGATGACAATGACACAGGGAAGGAAAGTTTAAGCTACAGACAAAGGATTACAAAGTTCTCTCATTCAGCTTTTAGAACAAAGGGGAAAGTTTTAAGATTTCATGCCCAGTTTTAAGAGTGTTATTTCTTATTTTATAGGACATATTCAGTTGCAAGTTTATATCTGTGTATCTCTATATCTACAGTGTGTGTGTGTGTGTGTGTGTGTGTGTGTGTATTTAGAAAAGTTTGACTTTAGTGAAATTGTGATTCTTTCTGGTCTTTCACTTGAGACCAAGGAAAAAGAAGAAGGCAACAATGCCATCTGAAACAGCCATTACTCATTAAAATTTTAGACTGACAGTACAAGCTGAGCCTATTGTTGGGGACATTGCAGGGAAATGGCACTTACCTATTGTATTTTTTAAACACTTTGTATGCTATAAATGTAGAAGGTGTTTTTCCTAGTATCTTGAGTTGAATGGCAGATAATGTCTTGAAAGAAGTGTAAGCATTGCATGTGGATGTAGACGTGTGTGTGAGAATCACTATTCTCCTTAATTTTTCTCCTCCTAATGTGGAGGAAAAAAAATAGCAATCCACCAGCCGGTCCTCACCCGACATGGGGAATTGTCTCTGCAGAGCTCCTCAGCTGTTATTTTTAATGTGGAATGTGGAATATTAAACTGTTTATCTTGTTATTGAAGCCATAAGGAGGTTCTTTCATGTCATCATTTTTATTTTATTTGGTTTTTGACGCCTTCATTAACTTTTCATAGGAAAGATCTGTAATTTACAGCTTCAAAGAACTTTCAGGATGTAAGTTTTAGGAATGAGAAGTCAAATCACATGTGCACAGAGCAATCTGTTTTTCTTTCTCCCACCCACCACACTTTTTCTTCTATTCAGTTTTTTTTATGTGAGGAAAAATATCAAGGGAGTGAGCTAGAACAATACATTTTTAAAAAAATTTGACTGGTTATCAAGTAAGTGCAAACTGAAGGTCAAAACAGATTGGTCTACAGAATTGTGGGAAATTTGTTGATGAATGTCTAAATCCCAAATACCAACTTCAGAATTAATTCCCGGCATGATGTTCCCCAGAACTTAGCAGCAATATGCATATAGTTATGTATTCTGGAGCCATAATATCTGTATATTTTTACATCCTATTCCAGTAAACCAGAATGTCTGTGGGGAGAGAGAGAAACCATATTCATCCCTGGGTTTTTTCCGTTTCTATTCTGTGCCTTGAGAAATAGGCTTGTCTTGAAAGAACGGCACGCCCAACACAGAGCACGTGAAATTGGCTGCACTTTGATCTACGCTTTCATTTTGCCTCAGTCTTCATTCCATTTTTCTTCCATCATTGGAATTGAAGATCCTTGGTAATTCTGTAGAGTTTAGAATGTGTTGGGTCAGGTCTGTATAAGTAGAAGGAATGAATGATGTGCCAGATGCTGCCTCCAGATATTTGGAGTATTGCTGTCCTTTCTACAGATGGTGGTTGGTCCATTAATTCCAAAAGGCAGCAGACTCAGGAATGAAAATATTACAGATATAACTACAGGGCAAAAGTGAAACTGGTGTAAGCTATCATCCAGAGATGATGCAGATATGTCTTCCTAGCTATCTCTTATCTATCTAGATAAGCCACCATGTTGACTGCACTAACCATTATTAAGCTCTGTAGCTTCTGCTGGAAAGATGTCTTTATGCAAAAGAGTACTAAATCTCAACATTGTCATAAAGAATATTTAACCATACCAAGTCAAAAGGTTTTTCAAAAGTTTATAACATACCTTTTTCTTTTCTTGTTTCTCTCTGCTCACTGATACTATCTTTCTCTTTAAATGTTATAAAGGTGGACACTGATATATTAGAAGAGAGCATAAGCAACAACAGTCTATACTGTTGATTAGCATTAACAACTGTGGATCTACTGCTGTTAAGTATGATTTTAATGTAAATTCTAGTACCTCATTTCACACTTGCAAATATAAATTAGCACATGGACTCTTTCATCTCTTCCTTTGATCAATTGTTTGGGAGCCACCAATGGAATGGATTCAAACAGGCCATATCCACACAACTAATTTAAGCAGGAAAACTGCAAATATAGCAACTAGGTTCATACCACATGCCAAGTTTGATTAGGGTTTGTGTGTTTTGCAGCTAGGGTATGTTGTATGAACCAGAGCATTTGATTAATGTGTGGCCTGATATATTGTCCAGATCCAGAAAATGTTAACTCAATAACCAGGTTAAAAGGGTTATGTGATCACACCCATATAGTTTATATATCTTTGTCAAGTAAAAGGAAATACATTTTGCTAAACTCAGAGAGAAACCATTGAGCAAAATGTTGAGGGAGGAGAAGAAAATTGGTTGTGGACAATTTCATACCTCTTCCTCCCTTTTCTAGTGGTTCTGTGTGCTGGTAATTCTTTGACTCAGACTGGACAACCCTTCAAATACAGATTACAATCAGAGAACGACCCTTTGAAATTAGAGCACACAGCTCTTCCTGCTGAGTTAATTTTTTAAGTATATTTTCTTGCCCTTTTACTGCAGAAAGTTTCCAACTCAGGCAAATCAGAAGAGCAAAAGAAATGATACAATCTGTAATACAGGAGCTCATTAATCAGCCTGTACTGTTGCTTAGAACTGATTTTCTACCTGCAGATAGGCAGGTAAGGATTTGATAGAAACACTGAGGAAAAAAAAGGGAGGGATACATGCATTTTCAAGCAAAGGATTTTAGGAAAACTTCACTTCTCCCACATCAGTATAAGAACCTCATAAGTTGCTGACTTACTAAGTTCAAGGCTCATGCAACAAGGCTGTATTTGACCTTTGTGCTATATACCCAAAAGTAGCGGAGCTGGAGGGAAAAAATACATAATTTAAATTAAATTCAACACAGTTCACTATTATTGTCCATGTGTTCAATAACTTCTCCCTTCTGCCACATGAAAAGGCGTAGCAACTGTTGAAGGCTCTCTGGAGTCACATATAAGGCTTATCATAGTCCATGTGCCAACTGGAGGCTCCAGCTTGTATTTTATACTTTTGATATCTATTTTTTCTAAGCTGTAACTTCATTTTGTTTCTACCGGGCTGCAGAAGCTATCTATACTTGCTAGAAATAATAAAGACAGATGTTCTTTATGTATGCTCAGTAGGTTCTAGGATATTATCACATGTAATACATCAGTTATGGACCATTTTCCACAGGGTACATTCCTAGAAACCCTATATACCTTTCTGTGTGGCTGATGTACCTATTACATTAAAAAGTCAGATCCAAAGCCTCCCCAAACTGCAGGAAAACCAAGCTGAAAATTCCAGCCCTGTTTTTTCCAATGGCATTGTTACTCCTTTCCAGTCCCCCCCCATCAAAACACCAATGAAAACCAAAGCCTGGGAGTTTTCTCCATAGGCCCAGGTAAAAAGAGATGTCCCCCCCCACCAATCTTCAACCTAAGATCCTTTAACAAGAGATGCAAGGATTTGAACTCCAGATTTTTGGATTGCAAAGTTGAGGATCAGCTGAGCTAAAACACCAACTGCATCTGATGTAGAGCTTAATATTGTGTGCTGGAACAGCAGTTTCTTCCTTATGGAACTGGTGTGATTTCCACTTTCACTCAAATCAAGACTGGATGTGGGATTCAAACAAAGAGGACCTCTCCCCCCCCCCCCAACATTTTGGTTTATGGTGTTTAAAGAAGACTACATTGGTATCAGAGTTGCTATTTTTTTTAAAAAAAATGCTGATAAACTGTGATGGTGCTGGGAGCTGAGGGGGTAGAGAGTGCATTCCAGGCCGATAAGCGTTCACACAGCTTGCACAGCTTGGAGAGTGTGGGGGGAGCCGAGGAAGGTTAGGCTAGCACCGCCCTAGATTCCCAAGGATACTTTTCCCCTTAGCTCAGTTTAGGAACCTTTAGTCTGGCAAGATTCTGTGTATGGTAGAAACAATAAAGATACTAGACTTGAACTTCGACTCAGCATTGTTTCTTCGCCAATTTCCCTGACATAAACATACCATATGTGTGAAGGGAGGGACACAGAATTAACAGCTAGTTAAGATATAACAGGGGCAGAGTTTCCACAAGAAATTGAAATTCATTCATTTCAGTGCATGCTATGATCAATTAAGGGTGGTCAGTTGGAAAAGGTGTAGAATTACAGAATGTGGCCCAAACATTTTGAGGCTGTTTTACATTGAATGGTTTAGTGGTGTACACTGAGGTTGTGGAAAGGACATAGCAAAATGTTTGCCTATGGGTGTCATGCACTGTAGCCAATTCCTATCACATTGGTTCTAGTTGTTTTGTCTTGAAACGGATGATTTCAGATGGCTTTAGATTCAGAATTTTCCCCGTAAGCATTATTTGAAGTGAAAGGCTTTCTTTCTTTCAAGATTTATTAATCACTTTATTGCTAATGTCTTTTGGGGCAAGATAAAATATACACTCCAACAAAATCCAAATCCATATCATTCAAATAAAAAGCAACATAATAAAGCAATCAATTCAGAACAGCGGAGGCAAAAACAACAGGCATCACAGCCACAGAATCTGAAAAGTTTCACACAGGGAAACTTCATAAACACTCAAGCTAGCTTCAGAAATAGAGGATTATTTTTAAAAATGTTTTTTCCCCCCACAAAGGCCAAATAATTAGCAGTTCAAAAAACGCAAAGGTGGATGGAAGTTTGATGATGAAAGGAACAATTCCAAAGAGATGTACAACCTGTGGCTCATAAGCCACATAAAACCCCCAATCCATTTTTGCCCCCTTTTCCCCAGTGATTCCTCAAAATTGTACTACCAGGGACAAAATAGTGATTTTTCAGACATTTTTTTTAAAAAAGTAAACATTAGAGCAGTTCTTTGAACTCTCTGAATATGAAATAGTTCAATGCAGCTATTTTGCTTTAAAGCTCCCTCATGCCCCCCCCCAAAGTCATTAAAAGAAAAGGAAAGGAAATTTGTCACTGTGTCATCAGTACACACATTGTGGTCCTTGGACTCTAAAAAGGAAAGAGAAAAGAAAGGTGTTACCCCCTTAGAAACAACTGTTAATCTTTGTTGTCACCCATTGCCTCAGATTCTTACAACAGTCTTGTCTTTGTGTGTTGAGACCATCCTGCAAAGCCTCTTTGTCTTTCTAGTTGTGCTGGTAACACAAAGAAAGGGATGACCCGCCCAGGGTCCCTCCTTGGGGAGATGGGCCGGATATAAATGTAATAAATAAATAAAAAATAAATAAATGATCTCCATGCTTAGCCGGTGATGTTTATAGTGGGGAGCCTGGCTGTACACATCATCACTTCTATATGATCTGTCACTCTGTCCAGGATTCTGGAAATTGTCCCCCAACACACTGAGACATTGCCAGCTGCAGAATTGGCAGTTCTGCATGGTTTTCTATCTATGAGATATATATATATATATATATATATATATATATATATATATATATATATTCATTCATTCATTCATTCATTCATTCATTCATTCATTCATTCATTCATTCGCACACACACACATATATACACACACACACACACCAACACATATCTATGCACATTGCATCAACCCAAGATTACATGTCTCAGAATGTTATAAAGAGACAAGAGAAGCTGCATCCTTGTTTTAATGACAATAATAACTGTTAAAGTGGTGTAATTATATTTTCCATTTGTAATACACGTTTCATCTCGGAAGATCATTGGGAGCTTTGTCAATCCCTAATTAAGCCTTTTATATATGTACATGGACTCATGGCAGAATAACCAAGGCTCAGACAATTAAAGCAAATTGGGGAAGGGAAGCCAGAACTTTACCATGGAGTCAAAACCTAAGCCCTTTAATCACTCTTAAAAATTTCTCAGTTGCCAATTATCACTACTTGGGTTTCCTCTTGGATTGAGGTTTCAAAACAGGATCAAGTGTCCATCACTTTGGCTGGCTGGCAAGTTATTTGGTTGTCTTGGATGGGCTACTTTTCAAAGCACACAATGTAAATGGGAGCTGAAATTAATTTGCACAGATGGTGGAGCAATTTCTAAAGAGTATGAGCAATCACATTTTTCTTGTCGAAGTGCAGAGAATCTGGGTCTCGATATTCCTTATAGATGCAACGTAACCACTTGCTGGCTTCCATGTTTCCAAAATGACCACCCATTCAAGAATTGATGAAAGCTCAGGAGGTCAGGATGGGGATTTAAAACTACTTTTTGTCCTAAGCACAGGAACTATGTATATCTTGATTTAGAATGTAGCTCTTTGGACTAGTCAGCATTTGCAAGGGATGAAAATAAATGGTTAAACTACTTGGCAGAGAAGAGACTCAACAGGAGTCAAACAGAGGAGAAAGAAAAGGTTAAAGAATGTTAAAAAAAATAAAAGGATACATGAATTGTGTATTCTTAAAGGCTTGTTACAAACAACCTCTACCTGTTTAAAAGAATACATAAATAAAAAGAACTTTCTCATCGCCTGGAGGTTCTGTTCTATTGACTTGCCTTTGCTCAAAGCTGGGCAAAGACTTAAAAAAAGGTGAAAGGCCTTATTTATCTTGGGATTTGGGATAGGAGAAAGGAGGCTTTAAAGCTGATCGAACATAGTTTGCAAAGCCAGAAAAAACCAAACCAAACCAAACCAATCCCTCACCCCCCCAATCCCCAGATTAAGAGGAAACCTAAGCTTCAAATGTCCAAAGCCTGAATAACAATTCCCAAAGGCGGGTTGATGCCCTCCTTGTGATGGGGACAGTTTCACCCCTGCTGCACTTGTTTGACTTGCATCAAATGCTAGTAAAAGAGCCATCAAAGCAGGTTTTTTTCCCTACCCCCCAGCAATATTATAGATTGGAGGATACTGGAGGAAAGATCAAGAAGGCAAGTAATACATTAGGGTGGGCAATTAATTACATTAGACTTTTAAGGCAGCAACTTCTTTTAAGGCAGAAAGGTATTAGATGATGTAGGAAAACAGATTAAAAAGCAAATTAAAAGACAAGCAAGGTCAGCAAGTAGATAAATTTAGGCTGGCCAGAGAAGGTATGGCCCATTCCCATATGTCTGGTGACTTCTTAGGCTGAAATTAGTTTTTCTTTTTTCTGATGTAATAGAAGTGTTAAAACACCAAGGCAGACTTACTTGCTGTTTCCCACCCCCTCCTCCCCCAAAATACAGGATGCTGATATTTCTTTGGCACTTGCATTATCTGTTTATGTGCTTGGACCTAAAATTCCATCTGCAGCCTGTATATCTTCAAAGAAGCAGAACTACAATTATCTTATATTCATTCTATGTTTTCCTCTCTTGTAGAATAGAGAAATTCCTCTAGTCCATGTTTGAATGCAATGCATCCATTCATCCTTCCTGAACCTGTATGTGAAAACTGGATCTCATGTTGTTGGCCAACTCTGCATGTTGCATGTTTATTTATTTATTAATTTGATTTCTCACCGCCCAACTCCCAGAAGGGACTCTGGGCAGTTTACAAATCATCAAAATTACGGATATTAAACATTAAAACATTAAAATAACCATTTAAAGTACCATAAATATAAAAATTAAGAAGGCGATGTGTTCTTTCAGCCTTGGAAGGGCTATTCTAGGACTATCTTATTATACTATGTTGCATCTCTGGAGGGCATCAGGTTAAAGATAAGCATTCTTATCTAATTGTAATTTATATTTTTATTGATTACTGGTAATATACATATGATAAATAAATAAATAAATAAATAAATTCTTACATGTTGCATGCATTTGTATCTGCATTGGCAAGGATGGATCCTGGTACATTGCCAACAAAGCAGACAAAAGAAATAAATTTGCATATAGATTTGGCATGTGCTAATTTATATGTGTGAATGCAAAGTTAGAAATAATTGCTATAATTTTAAATAGAAATGCAACGTTTCTCACCATAGTGGGGAAGACTAGGATCACGTGTTAAGCGTGCCTGTGCTACTGTTATTGGCATTCTTCCAGGCTTCTTCTTCTTTCTTATGATCTTTCGTAAAATTAGAGGAAGTTTTAGAACAAAGGGCTATTCTCAATATTCTTGGCCATTCCGAGTTCACTACAATACTGGGTAGCTGGCCAACTAGATTTTCTGAGCAGCTTCAGAATATGTGTTGAATGGATACTTCTAAAAGAACATGCCCTCAAATAGAGGGTTGTCCTCTGGAAAGCAGGATACATGGCCACCTACTTTGTTGGATCCATTACCTGCATGGGCTTGGTGACAAGCCACCAAGAGAGCTTAGATAAAAATCAGAGCTGTCATCTGTTCATCTGCCTCTAAATCAATGCTTACCCTCATCCTCAATTACTGTGAGAAGGCTCTCCACTTTTTTGATGGATGATTTAATAGAATTGCTACTCAATTCCCTGTCTATAGGTATTTCATAACAGCAAATTGATTTACATTCCTGCTGAAGTAACTACTGATGAATTAGTGAGGCTTGGTTGCTGGTGTACAAGGGAAACTCAAGTGATATAAATGAGGAAGAGAAGAATGTAATGAACTGGTTTATCTTTGTGCTCCCTGACTCCAGGGGACCCCACTGAAATTTTGCAAATGATCTTTCATTTAGGGTTTAGGCTTAAAAAAAGTGTTTTCTGGGTACCAGCTCTCTCCTCTTCCATAAGGTTTCTTTGTAGAATGGTCCTGGACAATCAGGAATTAAATACCAGATGCTGTGCTGATGAGAAATTAGCAATAGTATTTGCTATTGCTATTGTATTTGTAGAGGGCAAATAAAGCTAGTTTGGGTCAGGACAAAGCATGGATGCAACACAAGAAATGAGTGTGCCAGAAGTACACACACACACATACTCAAATATAACATTGTAATAGCATAAACAATACAATACAATGCAATGCAATACAATGCGATATACAGACAAGCCAGGATCTCATGGGAACTGTATTGGGTAAAGGTTCACTCTATCTGACCTAGTTTAAGAAAGTTACTGGAAGGGTAACATGTGGGGGCCATGTATGTTGAAGTAGGTAGATTTTATTTTATTTTATTTTATTTTATTTTATTTTATTTTATTTTATTTTATTTTATTTTATTTTATTATTTTATTTTATTTTATTTTATTTTATTTTATTTTATTTTATTTTATTTTATTTTATTTTAATTTTATTTTATTTTATTATTATTTTATTTTATTAATTTATTTATTATTTAAACTTGTATTACCACCCATCTCCCCAAATCGTGGGACCCTGGGAGGTTCTTCATTTATAAGTTCTTCATTTATATCAAAGAAAGGGCACTTTAGAAATCACACTTCCTTGATCTGCTTCTGAAATGTCATGCATTGTGCTTTTTGCTTCAAGCTAGAATTCCCAAATCATAAGGACTAGAGACTTTGTTTCCTTTCTCTTTCCTTTTTTTTTACAAGAAAAGCTGAATTCATGGGATGCTGAATTCCGTAGACTTGTGGAATGATAGCAGAAGTTCAGAAAACTGGTAGTTCAGAACGATCCTGTCTTCTAAGAGTCTTCAGGACCCATGGGTATATTTCTGAGTTTGTACCCGTATCCCTTTTATTCTGGAAGAAGTTTCCATTCGTTCTTGGGGATAGGAGCCAATACAGTAACATCTACATTGATACCAGTTGAGTGATGGAATTCCAATCAATAGTTTGATCAAGGTGGTCTGTGATGCCTAATGAAGTGATGGACTGATCAAGGAGTCCTCTGATGTGGGAGCTGAGAGGGAGCCTCTCTAACTGCAGAAGAGGAAGAAAGAGATGGGAAAAAGCTGTAATCGCAATAACTTTCTGAGAAGCCCCTTGATGGCTCCTTTACTCCTGTGACTCCACTTTTGAGCTTCTAATAGGTCAGGGACACTATTATTCTGGTATAGCTTGATAAACATTTGCTTCTTTAGATGAACTAATGGCCTTTTAAAAAACGAAGTTCACAATCTTTTAGCTCCCATGAGACTTGGACAATCTGTCCTTCTGTTTTTTTTTCTTCATTATTTTCATTATTAAGTATTCAGTCTTCATTCTGGAAAAAAACCCTGTTTTTTAAAATCAGGGTTGACTTATTTTAGGGTGTTTGTTATACAGTTTTTGTGTGTTTCCTTCAAAACAACAGGAAGAACCATGCTTACAATGTATCGGGTGGCACAGTTGGAGGCAGAGTTGGGAGGTTATAAAAATGGCCATTTATTTCTACTCCCCATGTAAAGAAATTGCATTGTTGAAAACTGGCACTTTGCAACAAAAACTAGGCAATGAGATCAGGGTGGGGCACCCAGGAAAATGGAGCATCTAAAAGATCCAAGTGTACTTTAGAACAGGGGTACCCAACCTTTTTGGCACCAGGGACTGGTCGTGGAAGACAATTTTTCCATGGACTGGGGTATGTGGGGTTTGCAGGCAGGAACCAATCGCGCAGACCGGAGGTGCGGGGTTTGCAGGCGGGAGCCAATCGCGTGGACGGGGGGGCGGGATTTTCAGGCGGGAGCCAATCGCGCGGATGGGGGGTGGGGTTTGCAGGCGGGAGCCAATTGTGCGGATGGGGGCGGGGTTTGCAGAAGGGAGCCAATCACGTGGACCACCACTGCTCACCTGCTGTGTGGCGCACTTCTTAACAGGCTGTGACCCACAGGTTGGGGGCCCCTGCTTTAGAATATAGAAGTCTAGTGGAAGTCTCAGCTATAGTATCTTCTGATCAAAAGCTTGAGTCCTTGGTATACTGTCAGATCATCCCTGTATTCTACGGGTTTAGAAGCTGATTTTTAAAGGCTCCACTGCCCCCCACCCCTGCATCCAAAACCCATCTCCCCAGACATACGTCCTCCTTAATATCCTTTGGGATCATTCTGCTGAAAGCTGTATGAAGTTGGATTTTTTAACTTTTTATTTTTTTGATCATTTCAGGAGAAATGGGGTCAATGTTTTGTCAGTGTTTGAAATAGTTACCATGTCATCCTTGACAGCAAGCTAGGGATGAGAAAATGTGAGAACAGACATTGCCCTTCCAAAAACTCTCAGAGGGGATGAGGAAGCAAAGAGGCAAGGATTGCTGTTCTGCGCATGGTGTAATTGGAATGGTGCCTCTGAGGATGGTATGCACATCCCAATCAGCTGATTTATTATGATGGAGAATTTGTCCTTCTTGTGGTGCATCATTGGAATGCCTACCTTTAGCCAGGTGAACAGGTGGGGTTGAAATGTTCCCCAATGTAGGTGTTCTAGAACTCGGACCTGGGTGATGAATTGTTTGAACAAGACACAGAGCAAAATCCAATGAAGTTAAGTGACTTCATGTAGCTCTGTTTTTTGAGGGAGTGTGGAAATGCAGCCTTAAATTATAGTCAGTGAAGTTTATAGTCAGTGGAGTTTTACAGTCCTCAATTTTGTCTGGGTTGTACAGAAATTATATATCTATTATATGATATTAAAAATATATATAAAAGGGTGTAATTTTCTGATCTCTTCTCTCCTTGCTCCAAGGCATTAACTCTAGCTTTGAGATGCAATAGAATATTTTCAAACTACTGCACAAGACCAGCCAGGGGCATTTACCAATTTCAGTGGTAGCTGAAAAAAACAAAAACAAAATTCTGTATCAAATGACTTGGGTTACTAGCACAGATGGGTCAGGTCAGTTGATGATGAGGAAAGAGTGGTCTGAGAAGGATGAAACTTTATAATCTGTCTCAGGAGGTCAGTTAGGGCCCATAGACAGGACAACCTATGCTCTTCAGAAGGGGACTGTGTCCTTGGTAGGCTATGAAATCTGGATTTAACCCACAAACCATATGAGGAATTGAACCTCTTGTCCCAGTTCAAATCTGGGTTTGATCCTGGTGTGCTAAACGCCCAAAGTAACACACCGAGGTGGAGATTGAAGCAAAGCTTTATTCTGCAGAGAAAAAGGACCCAAGGAGATCTGTCTCAAAGCTTGTATGTTTCCCTTATAGTTCATCAGATTTTTATAGTATATTTGCATAGATAGATGAATAGATAGATGATTTATTGAGAGTGTTAGTATGATATAGGTGATACAGGTGAAGATCGTGGGGGAACCTGATTGCAGTGAGTGATACTGTCCTGTGCAAATAGCTGAGTAAATTATGTATCCAGTTGCCTATGCTGGGGAAGGCATATGTTGAGTTTTAGATGTTTTGGGCATCCATTTTCATAATCCCTTGTCATTGGTCATGCTGGCTGGAGATGATAAAAGTTGAAATCCAAAACATATGAAGACTATCAGCTTGCACATGGGGGATGTAGTAAAAACCTAATTTAGTTCTTCATGCCTCTTTCTTGTGTCTAATGGACTACCATTGCATCTTTTGGTTTCAGGTTGAGATTGAAGTGCTCTGAACTTTGTTTCTTTAGAAAGTAGAGTGTAAACAAAAGGCAGGTTGAGTTTGACCATAGAAGAGTTTTAAGGAAAAAATTCTTGGCTATTGATAAGAAAGGCACCTGCTCTATAGCTGTCATTTCTGCATTAATTGGAACTGGTGGGTGAATGAACCTGTCCTGATTGTATTCCATTTTAGGATACAAGTAGGCATCCATAAACTGAGGTGAGATGTGTGTGTGTGTGTGTGTGGTATATTCACCAAGTGTCAGCATTGCCTGTATAGTTTGGAGTGGGGAGGAGATGCCAATTCCTGTCTCACCTCTGTAGTATAGCCCCAGAGCGTCCTTGGCTGTCTTCCAGTAATATAGCTAGATTTGCCAGCTTTCCATCCAGATGCTGTTTTGTGAGCAAAACATAATTCATAGCTGAGAAAGGAAAAAGAGAAGAGAGAGAGAGAGGAAGAGAAGCATCAAAGGACTGTAAAGGCTATCTTTTAAAACAATCATCTCTTTGGCCATATTTATGTTCACCTATAGAATGTAATTTAAAATAATAATAATAATAATAATAATAATAATAATAATAATAATACTACTACTACTACTATTGTCAGGCCTAGCCCAAGAACAACAAGGAATCAGTCCAGACAAGTTTCAGTTCTCTATTTGCTCACACCATATAGACAGAATATGCCAGACTAAAGCTACTCTACTCTAACCTAAAGGGAAATTTGAATAAATAATCTGATTTGACAAGACAATCCAATTTGGATGTCAGGATCCAATGGTTGAATTGAATCCATTAGCATCAGGAGAACAGTGACATTTCATTGCTGTGCACAGGATATGCACAGGAGTCAACCGTATCAATTCTGAGACATCCAGTTCACTTCCATGATTTGAAACAACTTACTACTCCCATTTGGAAATTCATTTTGATTTGCAGATTTGGCTAAATCTCCTTAGAACTGGCTCTTCCAAGGTAATATTTGCACATCCTTATTATCTGTTCCAGAAGAAATTAAGTGGGGAAGATTAAGGCATGAACCAGCCCATATCTGGTAGCTGGTGCTTATCACTTTATTGTGATGATATAGTACTCTATAAGTATTAGAGGAAGGCCCATAGCTCAGTGGAAGAATGCTAACTTTTCCTACAGGAAATTTTTCTAATGTCTTCTTTCTTGATCCTCCTCCTCCTCATATATCAGACTAGGATAAGAGTTCTGAACTGAATGCTTGCAGAAATTAACCTCAAAGCCTCAGCCATACTTAGGGTCATAGGCTGCCTAGCCTTGTTGTAAAGAATTCTAAGCCAATGGGCTGTCAGAGTCAGCTCTCACACTATTGGTGAGAAATATGAAAACAAGCCTGGTGGTCACAGAAACAAAGGCCAGATTCAGATGGGCCAGTCAACCAAAAAGAGATGTGCCAGGAGTCTGTTAAGTTGGCTGGGAAGAAAATCAAATGTACGAGGGCCTGGGCACAGCAGTTGGTTACTGCTTCTTATTTTCCTTGATAGATATAATTCTTAGTTCTTGGATTTTCTTGTGAGCTTTCCAAGTGTTGCCAGTGTGGTCTTCAGCTGAAGCCTGACATGGACCAGTGAGCTGATTCATCATACAATGATTGCTTGTGTCCCTGCGTCACACTGGCCAAGCACAGAATCTTCCCCAATGCTGGGATCGTGACAATGTGTTTAAAATAATGATAAGGGGATCAACCACAATCATGTTTCTTTCTCAGTTAAATTATAGATTTAAAAAAAATATGCATCAAATTATTCCAGGACTACTTAAAAGAAAAGACTTTGTAGTGGACAGGAGTGTTTTATTATAGTGATCTTGTATTGACATAATGACAACATTGTGCTAACTAAGCGGTTAAAGCTCTTATATTTCCCTCATGGCCAGCTAAAGCACTGAAAATTGAAATGTACATTAAAAACAGTCAATCTTTGTTTGTTGGCAGAGGGGAGAAGAAGTTTAATATTATTTATTAAAAGTTGATGTCTTGAGGACGTAGGAGTTACAAGAGACCTGCATTCATCTGGTCAGTTTCCTTATAAAAAGGGACTTGGGGAGTCTTTGGAAATGCACTGTATAATCAGAGGTGTTTGAAACATTCTCTACCTGTCTTAGTTTGGAACTGGCATATCTCTCCAAACTTTCAAAAAAAATCCTCAAAGCGACCTTGGATTTCCCCCTCAGGAGTTCTCTAATAGGGCTGTGCAGGGCTGCAAATTTAAAGGCAAAAAGGATCTTTGGAACAGGGCATGGTGGCACCTGATAACAATTCCTTAAATGCAATACATCTTTTCCTGGGATTGTGCCACAGCTCTGGGGAGCAGCCATGTGGTCCCTGGAAAAAAGTGCAACTTCTGTAAAGAAGCGCAGAAAGATGCTACATTTGTAACCCCCTGTACCTTTTCCCTTCTAATCCAAGTCCTGCCCAGCTGTATTCTCTAATGCTGTGGAAGACATTCACGTCTCCTAGGTCATGCCTTATACCAAGGGTCGGAAATGGCGGCTCGCGAGCCAGATGCGGCTCTTTGGCCCCTTGAGTGTGGCTCTTCTGCAGCTGAACTCACCCCCGCCCCTTCCACGCGATTGGATCCCGCCCCCAAATGGCCGGCGCTGGAGGAGGGCGATTGATTCTTCCTCCTCCCGCCCTCGGGAGCCTTCCAGAGTCGGGCAGCGCTTCTTCGAGGTCGGCGGGTGGGGAAGTTGGTTGGTCGCCGCCGCCGCTGCCTCTTCCTCCGCCCGCGTTGCAACGGCTGCCGCCGCCCCCCCCCAAGCACTCGCCAGGCAGGCAGGAGAGCGTCGCCATGCTGGGCGCGCTGCGAGAGGAGACAGCGCAGCTGCTGGGCGACTACCTGCAGCACCGGCTGGGGGACGCGGCGCTGCCCCCCAGCCGCACGGCCGAGACGCTGCGGCGGGTGGCCGACAAGCTGGAGAGGTGCAGCAGGATGGGAGCATCGCCGGCGGCCCGCGAGGACCGGCCAGGGAAGGCGTGCGGGCGGAGCTGCCTGCCTGGCACTCGGGCGCTCCGGCTGGGGTGCAGCGGGACGGGAGCTCCGCCCGCGCGCCTTCCCTGGCCGGTCCTCGCGGGCCGATCGCGTGGAAGGCGCGCGGGCGGAGCTGCCTGTCTGGCACTCGGGCGCTCCGGCTGGGGTGCAGCGGGACGGGAGCTCCGCCCGCGCGCCTTCCCTGGCTGGTCCTCGCGGGCCGATCGCGTGGAAGGCGCGCGGGCGGAGCTGCCTGTCTGGCACTCGGGCGCTCCAGTAGCGCGGCCCCGCCGCCGCCCTTTCTCTCCGGCTTGGGTCCCGGGAAGGCAGCGGGGGACCTCGCGGAGGGAGGGAACCAGGCAGGCAAGCGGCCCGCCTCTGCCGCTCTCCGCTTCTCCGCAAAGCTCCTGGTTCATCTTACTGTTTCCTTTTCCTCCCCTTCAATACGTTCCAGCAAGCGAGGTGGAAGCGGAGAGGCCACGGGCGCAGGAAGCAGCAGCCGGAGGCCGCCTCGCCTCTTCCGCTCTCCGCTTCCACCTCGCTTGCTGGAACGTATTGAAGGGGAGGAAAAGGAAACATTACGACAGGGCTTTCCAAGTGTGTCGCGTGACAACCCGGAAGCTCTGATGAAAATGCCCTTGGTTCTGGCAGGGAGGAGAAAATCGCGCACGCTGCAGCAGCGGTGTCCTGGAAGCGCTGATGGTCCGCTGCCACCACTGCCCCTTTGAAAGGACAGGCTCCGGGGACCCCGAAAATGCCCTCCGTTCCAGCAGGGAGGCGAAAATCGCATGCGCATGCTGCTGGCTTCCCAGCGCACAGCTGATCGGCGCAGAGAATTTCCACCCCAGGCAGCCCTGCAGCATGCGCGATTTTCTCCTCCCTGCCAGAACCAAGGGCATTTTCATCAGAGCTTCCAGGTTGTCACGCGACACGCTTGGAAAGCCCTGTCTTAATGTTTCCTTTTCCTCCCCTTCAATACGTTCCAGCAAGCGAGGTGGAAGCGGAGAGCGGAAGAGGCGAGGCGGCCTCCGGCTGCTGCTTCCTGCGCCCGTGGCCTCTCCGCTTCCACCTCGCTTGCTGGAACGTATTGAAGGGGAGGAAAAGGAAACAGTAAGATGAACCAGGAGCTTTGCGGAGAAGCGGAGAGCGGCAGAGGCGGGCCGCTTGCCTGCCTGGTTCCCTCCCTCCGCGAGGTCCCCCGCTGCCTTCCCGGGACCCAAGCCGGAGAGAAAGGGCGGCGGCGGGGCCGCGCTACCGGAGCGCCCGAGTGCCAGACAGGCAGCTCCGCCCGCGCGCCTTCCACGCGATCGGCCCATGAGGACCAGCCAGGGAAGGCGTGCGGGCGGAGCTGCCTGCCTGGCACTCGGGCGCTCCGGCTGGGGTGCAGCGGGACGGGAGCTCCGCCCGCGCGCCTTCCCTGGCCGGTCCTCGCAGGCCGATCGCGTGGAAGGCGCGTGGGCGGAGCTGCCTGCCTGGCACTCGGGCGCTCCGGCTGGGGTGCAGCGGGACGGGAGCTCCGCCAGCGCGCCTTCCCTGGCCGGTCCTCGCAGGCCGATCGCGTGGAAGGCGCGTGGGCGGAGCTGCCTGTCTGGCACTCGGGCGCTCCGGCTGAGGTGCAGCGGGACGGGAGCTCCGCCCGCGCGCCTTCCCTGGCTGGTCCTCACGGGCCGATCGCGTGGAAGGCGCGCGGGCGGAGCTGCCAGTCTGGCACTCGGGCGCTCCGGCTGGGGTGCAGCGGGACGGGAGCTCCGCCCGCGCGCCTTCCCTGGCTGGTCCTCACGGGCCGATCGCGTGGAAGGCGCGCGGGCGGAGCTGCCTGTCTGGCACTCGGGTGCTCCGGCTGGGGTGCAGCGGGACGGGAGCTCCGCCCGCGCGCCTTCCCTGGCTGGTTCTCACGGGCCGATCGCGTGGAAGGCGCGCGGGCGGAGCTGCCTGTCTGGCACTCAGGCGCTCCGGTAGCGCAGCCCCGCCGCCGCCCTTTCTCTCCGGCTTGGGTCCCGGGAAGGCAGCGGGGGACCTCGCGGAGGGAGGGAACCAGGCAGGCAAGCGGCCCGCCTCTGCCGCTCTCCGCTTCTCCGCAAAGCTCCTGGTTCATCTTACTGTTTCCTTTTCCTCCCCTTCAATACGTTCCAGCAAGCGAGGTGGAAGCGGAGAGGCCACGGGCGCAGGAAGCAGCAGCCGGAGGCCGCCTCGCCTCTTCCGCTCTCCGCTTCCACCTCGCTTGCTGGAACGTATTGAAGGGGAGGAAAAGGAAACATTAAGACAGGGCTTTCCAAGTGTGTCGCGTGACAACCCGGAAGCTCTGATGAAAATGCCCTTGGTTCTGGCAGGGAGGAGAAAATCGCGCATGCTGCAGGGCTGCCTGGGGTGGAAATTCTCTGCGCCGATCAGCTGTGCGCTGGGAAGCCAGCAGCATTCGCATGCGATTTTCACCTCCCTGCTGGAACCGAGGGCATTTTCGGGGTCCCCAGAGCCTGCCCTTTCGAAGGGGCAGCTCCTGCCGCCGCAGCGGCAGCAACCCGGAAGCACCGCCGCTTCCAGGTCTTCGTGGGCCAGCCGTTGGTGTGTCGCCAACGGCAAAAGTTTGGAAAGCCCTGCATTAAGATGAACCAGGAGCTTTGCGGAGAAGCAGAGAGCGGAAGAGGTGGGCGGCGGCGGCAGCGAAGAGGCCACGGGCGCAGGAAGCAGCAGCCGGAGGCTCGTCTGGCCCCGCGGCGCGCCGAGGGCGAAGAGCCGCCTGCTCTCCCCTTGGCCGCCTCCGGTCGCTACAGTCGCCCTGGCATCTCCCTTTGGCCTGCCGTCCGCGGCCCCTGCCCCCGCCCCAGCCCTGTCCCCCCGCCTCCCTCCCTGCAGGCAGCGGACAAACTCGGCGAGGAAGCCTGCGATGGCGGCTTCCGTCCCGCACGCACGCCCAGGCTCGGCTGCGGAGCTCAGCATCCCTCCGCGAGGCCCCCCGCTGCCTTCCAGCGCGCCTGGGCCTCGCGGAGGGAGGCAAGCGGGCGGGGCTCTTCGGCACAGATCCCGCCGGAGCTGATCTCCCTGGACCCCGGGCAGCTGGGCCGGGTGGACGCCGTCTCCCTGCAGCAGCAGCGGAAGGAGCGTACAGAGAGGCTGATACCTGCCCGAGCAGGTGGGCGCTCCGCTGGCCACTCTGGGAGGGCGGGGCGGGGCGGGGCGAGACGCAGCTCTGCCGGGATCCGGGCGTGCGGGCGCTGAGTCCCTGCCCCCCTCCCCCCAGCGGGGGCTGAAGGGCCGGGACTCGGCGGGCGGGCGGCTGAAGCGGAGGAGGAAGGTGGCAGCCGAGCAGCAGCGGGTGAGTCCCCTGGCGCTCCCCGTTCCTCCCCTGCCCCGGCTCCGCCCTGGCTCCTTGGTTCGGAACAGCTTGGCAGCCGGCGCCCTCCGAAGCTGGAGCCCCCGCAGCCCGCAGATCGGCGCTGGATCACTTCCGGAAACAGTGGGGGGAGAAGGCCGGCCGCCTTCTGCAGGCAAGGAGGGAGGGGCGGGAAGCCGGTGGGGGGGGTAAACTGCTACATGGGCCCTCCCACCTGCCCCAATAAGCCACGTGACTGGCTCCCGCCCGCAAACCCCGCCCCTTCCACGTAATTGGCCCCCGCCCGCAAGCCCCACCCCCTTCCACGCGATTGGCTCCCGCCCGCAAAGCCCGCCCCCTTCCACGCGATTGGCTCCCGCCCGCAAAGCCCGCCCCCTTCCACGCGATTGGCTCCCGCCCGCAAACCCCGCCCCCTGGCTCTCGAGCACTTCAAAATGTGCACGAGCATACCAAAATGGCTCTCGGCTCAAAAAGTTTGCCGACCCCTGCCTTATACAAAGCTGAACCATTTAGTTCAGGTTTGTTGACTCTGAACACTCAGTAATGCTTTCCATGGATTTCAGGCCAGAGTTTTTTCCAGCCCTACCTTGAGATGCTGGGGTTGATCCTGGGCTACTGCAAAGCAGATGCCCTCCTGCTTGTTTCCAATTAATCTCAGAACAGTCTCCATGCCAAATTCTAGCCTGCCACTCTTTCCGTCAGCATCTATCGCCAGTTTCCTTCACTTACATTTTACAACCCTCCTTTTCTGCAGTAGTGGCTCTCTGTGCATACAGTATCTGTGTGTGGACATTTTGGTTACTCCTTAACCAATCTTCAAAGTGTTACCAATAAGATCTTCGCTTGTACCCCAAAGAACTCCAGTTAACTGATATGACCGTAACGAAATAGTTTAACAGAAATTTCAAAGGTTTTTTGCTTGCCTCGTAAAGAGCTTGTTATGAACAAACTGGGATGCATGGGTTTCTAATCTTCCCACTCTCTAATTTCAAATCTTGGCAATATCTCTGGTTTATTTACAGGTTGAGCAGATGGGAAGCAAGCATGCATGGAGGCAATATTAATCCCTCAAGCAACATCGTTTTCCCAACAGCTGAGACAATGCCTGTTCTAGAAAGTAACCCTGGGTTATCTCTCTCTAGTAGGTGCCTAACTCAACTCACATTCAAACGGGAAACATTTCCCCCCCTTTGCTTACCTGTGTAGGTAGTGTGAGAACTGGAGAAACTACTGAGCACTAAAGACTATTTATAGTTTTTTACTAACCATCAGGGGCGTGGTGGCTCAGCGGGTAAGACGCCAGGCTTGCTGATCGGAAGATTGCAAGTTCGGACTTTCAAATCCATAGCCACGCGTGATGGAGTGAGCTCCCGCACTTGCCCCAGCTCTTGCCAACCTAGCAATTCGAAAGCATGCAAATGCAAGTAGATGAATAGGTACCACTTCGGTGGGTAGATATCAGCATTCCGCATGCGTCCTGCTGGCCACATGACCGTGGAAGCGTCTTCGGACAACGCTGGCTCTTCGGCTAACAAACGGAGATGAGCACCGGCCCCTAGAGTCGGACACGACTGCACAAATGTGCGGGGGGAACCTTTACCTTTAAAGGGTATTAAAAAGAGGTTTCACCTTAAAAAAAATAGCTCATGTGAGGCTAATTGCACATAAACAATATACATTGTTGTAAAATACTGTAAAAAGATGTAACACAATGTGGTCTATTTTAAGGGTATTTTTAAAAGAAGGTCTTTGTAATTCAACAGAATCGAATAACACGTGGTCCCTTGGAGCTGAACATTTGTGTTCAGGGAATATTCTTTTTGTTTCCATATTTTTATTTCTTTCCATCCCGGCTAGCCATTTGAATATGTTGAATATCTTCTCCCTGCATTTTCTTTGCACAAGATGCCATTTGTAACGCTGCTTTGCCTCCGCATTTGCAGATGCCCTCAAAGCAACTTGAGAAATGTCAGACTGGAGCATTCAGCGTAGAACAGCCTCCGTAGATCAGTAGAAGCACACGGAATGGGCATGTAATTAAAGAATTTCTCAGGAAGTCAAACTGAGTCAATTAGGTAAAAACTGCCGATGGAACAAAATGGGAAGTGTTAAAAAACAAAACCAAACAAAGACGAAAGCAAAAAAGGGGGAGCGCAGGAGAAAGGCAGACAAGTCCTTAACCGGTTCTTCGACTTTATTGAAGGACTTGATTCATTACCAAAAAACATGATATAGCCAATTTGCTCTTTTAAGGGGAATAAGATTCTGTACAAGTAAACAGTGCAAACTGACTGCCCCCCTTAGAGCTACAAACCTCGAGGGCAGTGATTAAAGCTGTCCACCCTTCTAGCACACTAAGCAACCAGTGGAACCAAAGATCTAATGAATGCCTTCGCAACCTATTATCTGGTCCTGCATTCGGTATGAGGGAACCCTGGGGACCGGAGGAAAGAGGTTGTTAAATTTCTCACCTTCCAAGCAGGCCTAATCAAGTTGCCCCACAAATGCAACCTCAGGAAAATAATGATTTGTACAGGCTAGTTCTCAGGAAATCACAGGCTTGCTTCCAGTAGCTTTGGATTTATTATATATGTATATAAGTGTATTTGCAACAAAATCTCATTGGAGATTGGGAAGAGGGAGGAGGTGGAAGTAAACTTGGGGAGAATCATTAGTGCTTCTACTCTAGGACTCATGTTTTTTGTGTGTAAAACACGCATATCTCTCTGGGTGTGGTAGAACTATGACTGGGTTCACATGGCTTGCATACTCACAATTAGTTTAACACAATTTGCTGAATTAGCACAATTGCTTGGGCTTGTCCAACCTATTAAACCATACAGTAAATGAATCACACAGGTTAGTGTTCGCATGATATACTGTAATTGGCTCAAAAAGTGTAGCTGGCTAGTTTATGTCCAGTGTTTTGTATAAACCCAACATTTGTTGTTGTTGTTGTTCAGTTGTTTAGTCATGTCCAACTCTTCGTGACCTCATGGACCATAGCACGCCAGGCCTTCCTGTCCTCCACATACCCAACTTTTAATGAGATTGCAATTTTCTTAATTAGTTTTATTTGCTACATCCCATAAATCTCATCTAAGAATAATCAAACTCAGAGCACACATTCAACCAAGAATAACCAATGAGTTGAACAATCTTGTATTAGTTAATATTTTAGTTATTATTACTTAAATAATAAATATTTATTGCATATTTTGTTGGGGCCACTTTGAGTTTGAACTTTAATTCAAAATAAAATGTTCATAGTGGTGGACTGATACATGTTTAGAGTCATGCTAGAAAGCTCTTTATGGAAGGTGATGCAGTTAAAGAGATGTTGATAGTCTAAGTCTATTATGATGAAAGAAAAGTTTGCTATGAGGTCCTGTATATGGGAAGGGCTGTATCATGTAAACATTTATGGGAATGCACCCATGTTCTGTTTACACTGTTTCTGTCCATGCTTCTTAGCTCTTGATCTCTGATTAATTGGTTTAAACGTTTTTAGCTTAGAAGACTGTAGCTTACACAGCTTTAAAAAGGGATTACAAAAATTCCTGGAGGATAGGTTGATCAATGGCCCTAAACATAATTTGTATATGCAACCTTGATGTTCAATGCTGCTAAAATGCTTAGTAGTGTGACTTTGGAGAAAGTAAAACAATGCTTCTTGGTTTTGCAAAAATATCTGATTGGACCACTCTTCCCAGCCAATCTTAGTTCTTAGGCCCTATGTACATTAGATGTGTGCCCACCATTATCTTACATCACAAATGTATGCATTCTGCTTGTTATTCATTCTGCTCCTGCCTATTGAATTATATATGTTCCATGCTCCAAGCCTGAAGGAAATGTTAAGGCACCAGGCTAGAAACTAGGAGACTGTGAGTTCTAGTCCTGCCTTGGGTACAAAGCCGGCTGGGTGACCTTGGGCCAGTCCCCCTCTCTCAGCCCTAGGAAGGAGGCAATGACAAATCACTTCCAAAACGACTGAAAACTGCATGGACTTGTACAGGCAGTTGCCAGGAGTCAACACTGACTGAAAAGCACACACAAAAAGAAAAGGATACCAAGCCTGCACACCTTTTGTGCACATTTTCTGCTTTCTTTTTGATGTTCTTCCTCTTTTCTTTGGGGTGGTGGTTGACGTGGAGTGGATCACCTTATCCTGAGTCACCTTGGGCCAGTCACTGACACAGTTCACAGATCATGGCTGAATAACTCTGGTGTGTGGAACACTATTGGCTGCTTTTGCCTGACCCATTAAGTCCTAAACCATGGTCTATAAACCACAGTGGCCATATTCAAACAGATGACAATAATGGTTTGGTGTATTATGTAATTCCAGCCACTCTCTTTTTTTTAGGGTGTTGTGAGGATAAAATGGCAGAACTTTGGAAAAAAATACAATGAAAAAATCAGGAAAGAAGGAGTTGCAGACTATACAATTAGTGGGTGTTAAGAAGCCTCTTGATTGGCTCTATATACTAGATCAGTCTTATATAACTTGTAAAGGGGAAAGGGTCACATTGATATACTTAAAATCATCATGATCAGCTGTTTGGTGGCTAGCGGAGAGATGGCAGTGCTGGAGCATGAGGCTTGGTGGTGAGGCTTGGTGGCACTCAGCAGTGTGTCTTTGGGGGCAGTGGTGGCAAATGTGTTCCTTTTTTAAAAACACATGCGACCCGTGGGCCATACGTTGTGCAGGTCTGTACTAGATCAAAAAATATTTACATGAAGGGTCATTTTATCATGCTTGGTGGACTTGTAAAAAAGCTAGAAAATGTTGGGCTCCAATACACACAGTGATGCAAATAATTTTAATGATTAATATTCAACTGAAACCAGAACTTTTCTTGCTGGGACTAATGGACAGACAATTAGAAAAGACTTATGGATTATTGTTTTTGTACATGGTAACTGCAGTGACATTATTATATGTACAAAGGTGGAAAGATTCTGAAATACCCACAATGGAGTATTGGCTGGTGAGGATGACAGAATTTGCAGTAATGGCAAAATTGACTTGTTTGATTGGGGAAAAGACAATAATTAAATTTGTCAGTGATTTGAAACCCTTTATGGACTTTTTGCTGAAAATGGAAAAAAAATGAACTTGTGATTTATGGGTTTAATGATTGGAGAGGGTAGAATATGGAAAGAAGGGAGCCTTGTTGGAATCTTAGAGAAAGAGGATAAAATATAAATATATTTATAACTGCTGTAAAGAAGATTGGAAGCTTCTTCTTTATATCTTCCTTTTTCTTTTTCTTTTTCTTTTTCTTTTTCTTTTTCTGTTTCTGTTTCTGTTTCTTTCTGTTTCTGTTTCTGTTTCTGTTTCTGTTTCTTTTTCTTTTTCTTTTTCTGTTTCTGTTTCTGTTTCTGTTTCTGTTTCTGTTTCTGTTTCTTTTTCTTTTTCTTTTTCTTTTTCTTTTTCTCCTTCCTTCCTTCCTTCCTTCCTTCCTTCCTTCCTTCCTTCCTTCCTTCCTTCCTTCCTTCCTTCCTCCCTTCCTCCCTCCCTCCCTCCCTCCCTCCCTCCCTCCCTCCCTCCCTCTCTTTCTTTCTTTCTTTCTTTCTTTCTTTCTTTCTTTCTTTCTTTCTTTCTTTCTTTCTTTCTTTCTTTCTTTCTTTCCTATTATCACTTTTCTTTTACTTTGTAAAACACTTCTTCAATAAAATTTAATTAAAAAGCAACAAACAATGTTTATATTTTGTTATTTGAAAACAAGTATTTCAGATGAAATTAACAAGGAGGGCAAAGGGGCCTTTTCCTTCCCACTCCCTCTTTTTTAATATACCAGCAAATATATCCCACAGGGATGATCAGTTGCAACAGTGAAAGTATTTGCTAATGATACAACTGAAAAGGAAAAACAAAATTTACAGCTGCCAACTTCAAAAAGGTCCTCCTATGGTTCATCCAGAGGCTTCAAAGAGAGGCATTTCAGCAAGGAAAGGAAAACAAATAGTCCTTATACCCAGAATGCATCCATCCCTTGTCATGCTGGCAGGGTGCGTGAGCCTGTCTGTGAGAGTGCCCACTGATGCCGTCCTGTTTCCAAAACAAAATAGACACCATTTTTTAATTGTGTAGTCCATGTAGATGGAAACTGATGAGAACTTACTGGATAATCCCTTCAGATTTCTTTAATCATATGCATTTTTAATTAAATTTGGCAAAGGAATCAAAATCATTATGCTGAAGGTGAAGAAAAGCACATTCTCGTTAGGTGATGCGTGTGTTGCAAAAATTACCATTTTATGAAACAGCTTCCACAAGGTATTTGTTTGATACTTTCTTCTACCTTTTGGGTGACCAACTGAGAGCATTTGAAGCAAGTTTTATGTAATGTATTGTGAACATGGCTGCATGTTTTATTACTTCCTTTACTTGCTACTGCTAAATGTTTTATTCTTTTGCTGATGCTTATCATGTGTTCACATTTTGTTGTTTGTAAACTGCCCAGAGAAAATAGCTATTGGACACCACGGTAGAAAAGAATGTCTTGTCTCAAAGCAAATAAGGGTGGAAGAGGCATTCTGTTTAGAAGCATGAAGACATATTCCTCCTGATGAGGCATTTGGAAGGAGTTTTTTTCTTTTATGGCACTCAAAATCTTTCTAAAGACTTTGATGACATTTTCTTCTGCATTTTAAAAATTATTCCAATTTTATTCTAATAAATGCTTTTTTTTTTTGCCCTCCTCCCCACTCCTTCCAAGAAAATTGGAGCATATCAGGGATATTTTTATGGACAGGGCACTGAGTTGTTCCACTTATATGAACTGCACTTAGCCAAGGCTCATCAATTAAAGAGACTCCTCTATGTAAGGGAGTTCCTTTCATGAGTTTTACTATTTTTAAAATTATTTTATTTATTTATTTGAATTTATTAGCCACCCAACTCCAACGGAATCTAGGAAAACCCAGGGAGGCTGCAGACAAATGAAAGCAGAAGCGTTCTCTTTTGCTAATACTCATGACTTAGGTGAGATCAGAAATACCAGTGAAAGAATGCTTAAAACATTTTGGGAATCACATGGAAAAATCAAAGTGATTTTTGCAAGGTGGGGAAAAAAATTAGAAATACAACACAGAAAATAAAATGTGGAGGGCTACTTTGTAGTTTAGTGTGCTCTGGGAACCTCACCAATTCCATTAATTCAACGAACCCTAGCATAGTATGGTCTGCAAAAAGAGTCAATGCACGCCTTGTATGCTCAACTTTTCAAGCACATCAAAATTGCTTCTCTCCTTGATTATTCTGCAGGGGTTGTTCTAGTGTTCTCTGAACTGTTCTCTGCCCTCTAGCCAATCTTCTTGTTTAGGATGGTGCCTTAATTCCTATACACCCTCACATTCCCATGGCTACTTATTTTTTTACATGGGCTGCTCATTTCCAAACAATTTCCCTCCTCCCTTTGTGCACTTCCCATTTCAGTTCTTGCCACCATTTTACTAGAGGGAGATAATCCGTGTGCAATTCAGTGGGTTCTTTATGTATTTGTCACGATCTTTTACAGCACTGACCAATCTACTCAATCATTGCTATTTCCAGGGTTTTCTCACCTTCATGTGTCTCACTGCTCCAAAAACATTAGATGCAAATGTTGTAGGTAAAGAATAATCCCTAAATACATAAGTGCTTAAGGAGCGTGGTGGCTCAGTGGGTAAGATGCCAGGCTTGTCGATTGGAAGATCGCAAGTTCGGAGGTTCGAATCCCTAGCCCCGCGTGACGGAGTGAGCTCCCGCACTCGCCCCAGCTCTTGCCAACCTAGCAATTCGAAAGCATGCAGATGCAAGTAGATGAATAGGTACCACTTCGGTGGGTAGGTAACAGCATTCTGCATGCGTCATGCCAGCCACATGACCGTGGAAGCGTCTTCGGACAACGCTGGCTCTTCGGCTAACAAACGGAGATGAGCACCGGCCCCTAGAGTCGGACACGACTGCACAAATGTGTTTGTGTGTGGGGGGGGAACCTTTACCTTTCTACATAAGTGCTTAATGACCACAGAGAATGAGGCCACTGGCATTGTTTTCATGACCCTTGAGAGGCCTGAAAAGACATTACTTTTGATTTTATTTATTTATCCAATTTAGAGCCTGCCCTTCTCCATAGCTGCCCTCATGAACCTAGTGATAGCAGAAGATCAAGGAGCAGTCCTAGATTGCAGACTTGTTTTTTTTTTAAAGGAAAAGTGTGCCCTCATCCAAGCCACAGTCCAAGCAGGGGGCTGTCACTTGTCAAGTAAGATGCTTGGTCAACCTAAGTTCTCAGTCACACTGATAGGCTGTCATCTGGCTTGCTGGAGCAATTCCTGAGCACTGAATTGACGCTTGGAAGTCATTTCTTGTTTCCTGCTAGTTTCATAGGATTTACATATTTCTTTCCCCAGAGTATACCACAACCTCCTTAATCCAACAAGAAAGCTTCTTAACATGCTCAGAATATGCAGGACCTATTCAAGAGTCACCACACAAGCAAGTTCTGAGCAGGATTCTCTCATAATACCAATTATACCTACCCTTTCTGGAAGGATTTTTCTTCTGGGGAGAGGGAAGCAGTCTTGAAGGCAGAAATAATGAGCCAGGTGTTAGATAAAATAGTGGTATGAAGGTGCAAGAAAGTGAGGAAAAAATAGAAACCAAGTTTAGGGCATGCAAAATATTTTTAGACTCACGCTCCTCCAATTGTTCCCATGTCATTTTCTCCTATTGAAAAAAGTGTCAAATTAGGGAAATATTGGAAAAGATACAAACCTCTTATCCAGTGGTTTCTATTTTTTATATTTCTATTCTATTCAATAGTTGAATTATTTTTTTAAAAAAATACAATTTTCTCTTAAGCTGAAGAATCAAAGATGTTCATATGAGATTAGATGAAATGGCCCTGAAATGTAATGGCCTTGCAAACTGAATAGCCCTCACAACCTGAGTTGTGAACTGGGCTATCTGTAAGGCCAAAGGACCAAGGAATAATAAGTATGAGGTTAAAATATCTTTCATAACTCAATAATCTACTACACTTGAAAGGGTATAGCCAAGAGCAGAGAGAAGCAGTAGAAGTGAAAGAGCTTGAAAATTAAGCAAAATAGATATACAATGCATGTCTTTGTATGACTTATTTACTCATTGTTAAATGAACTATGGTTTGTACAATCCATGTTTTTGTGTCTGTATGACAGACAGAATCATAAACTAACCATGCAAGCTGGATTCACACAGTATACCTGGCTTTATTTTAGTATGTGGTGTGAACCCTGCCTGTCCAGCATTTTGAGTAATGATGTAAGAGGTAAAATAGTCAAACACTGTGAGCATGAATCAAAGTTCTAGGACAGTCTTTACTTGAGTCTCACTAACCCCCAATCTGGCCAATGACCAATACTTCTTTCCCATTAGATTGAAGCAATGGGAGACACCATATTCTACTTTGTAAGATCCCCACCTTGAGTACTGTGTCCAGTTCTGGGCACCTGGGCACCATATTTTAATAAAGAATTGAATGAAGAGATACTCAGGTTCAAAGAATAGTAGTGAGGGTGATCAGAAGACTAGAAGGTCAGGCCTATAAGGAGATAGTGTAGGAACTAGAAAAGCCTTGAGAAGAAAATTGTAGGTATATAACTGTCTTCAACTATCTGATAAGATGTTAGAAGAAGAAGAATAGAATATGTTCCCTATATTCTCAGGGGGCAGAGCAAAAGAAGAATGAAGTCAAATTCCAGTTCAGTGTTAGGAAAAACTAAGATGGTCACACTCCCACTTTTCCCATTGGGGATCCCAATGTACCAAACATGAAATCTGTCAGCCTTCCTAGGTGGACCAGACAGGAAACACGATCAGATGAGCTAATTCTACTTTATTGTAAGGCCACATTAACAGAATCTTGCAAGTCTGAATGTACAAATCTCCTGCTGTCCCCTTTACAGTCTGAGAAGTTAGGGAGGGTCTGTTCTGAGCCTCTTTCTCCACCCATGATGCAGCTGCGGGCTACTCCCTCTCTTATCTGACTATTCCCTAGGCAGCATCTCTTCACCCCATCTCTCAAGGTCTCTCTCACATACCATTACATAATCTGCCATGCAAATGTTTGTACTTTCTTAATTGTACCTTATTAAACAATTTGTCAGTGATGATTTTTTAAAATGAAATTTAATTTAATTGGTCATCTCATCAAAACTCCAGAATCCTTGCTTTGCTGCAGTATAAAGAGATGGCAACTTTGTTTGTTTGCATCAGAGAAGGGAGGCAGGGAGTTGGTAGGGTTTATTCATTTAGCAAACACTTAAGGGAAGGGTGAAGAGGACTTTGTTTAAAAGAACTAGACAGATCCTAGCTTGTAGAGGTACTTAGTCCTTCTGCTTTTATGGCTTCCACCAAATATTGAGTCAGATCAATAATGGAACAGTTGCAGGTAGACAGGAAAATGCTCATGTGTAAGTTTAGGCCAAAGGAACAAATGGTTTGGTTTGACATGGTTGTCTTTACCATGTAAGCCTTCTCAGAAACAACCAGGAATGGACAGATCAAGCCTCTTCCAGTCTGTATCAACTCTTGCCCAAGTCCCATTTCTACAGTAATTTGTAGATTTGTACAATCAGCTTGTAGATTGTGACAGCTTGCAAATTAATTAACATACAAGCTTTCATGGACCGCAAGTCACTAAAATTGCCCTTAAAATGCATTTTTTTTTTGGTTTTGTTTTCAGTGTATTTTCTCACAAAATGTTCATCTCTCCATATACGTATTTCATCAAAATGCAAGCTATGTTCTGATAAGCATGAGGAACAATATTGTTAGGTCTGAATTACTAGACCTTTAAAAATTACTACCAGTGCTGTGAGTTGTGTATGGAAACCAACTCGAAGCCCATTTCAGCAAATGGGGGGCTGCGTGTTCCCAGTATGTGGCCTCTCTTAATAACTGGAATATGCATTCTTTTTGTCTGAGCATAGTTATACTCAGTATGTGCTCGGTGAATGAGGATAAGCTATTTGCCAGCTGTCTCAAAGGAATGGAGTCGCTGTTTGATGAAATTACGATGGCAAATAGATGCCACTTGCTCAGATTGTGTTTCCTCATACCTGAGATCCAGGTGAGGCATGACAGATTTCTCGGTGATGACACTGCCAATGAAGAGAGATTTGCAGTGCAGATTAGAGGTCTGCTCTTAGGCATGTTGAAAATTTCTAAACCCACGTTCTGACACCACCAGTGCATTTAAAGTACAGGTTTTGCTATTGTCGTTGGATCCTTCCTGATTGTCAATACAGATCTAGCTATTCTCCCCTTTCTGCAATGAGAGAGAGAGAGAGAGAGAGAGAGAGAGATTGCTTTCAACAGTAGTCAGCGATTTGGTTCACACACTGCTTTAAGCCCCAGTTTGCCTCATTATGGTTTGAATTGTTAAGCTGTAACTGTTACACAAGAGAGACTGGCTGGGTCTGTACAATACGCTAAAATAAGGTTGGGCATCTGGGCTGTGCACATCTTGAAAGGGATGCTTTGCTTCATTGAATTTGGATCCAAACCACCTTTCAAAGTAAAGCTTGAAGAGACGCAGTGCCCCATTTCTATTTGTCAGAGCAGCTTGGCTGCTTAGTTTCACTTTGATCAATGCCAAAGGCTCCTTTGATGTGCATCACATGAACAGAAGCCCATTACCAAAGTGAACAGGCTAACCGAGGTGAACTGGTCCCACCTTGACATTTCAGTGAGGTGGAGTGACTCATCACCCCAAAGGACTTCACCACAGAGTGATTCATCTCTACAAAGCAAAGCTCCTTGTTGAATCAGACCATGGCTGATCTACACAGAACTACAGACTCACTGGTAGTTCAGCACACAATGGGAATCCAGCCATGGTGTTAGCATGTTGGATGAAACAGGCCATCCTGTTAAGGTGTAATATCATGTACTGGTTTGAGCATTTTTCTGTGAACATAATGGTCTTGTAACCTGAGTTTAGGATTAAGCTATGAGCTGAACAAACCACATAATATATATTCCACATGGCTGTGGCTAGCTGCCAGTTATTAATAATTTCTAAAGAGGGTTCTGGCAGTTATTTATCTGTGGCAGAGATCCCATATTAAAGAAATGAGAGCTGTGATGAGTTATCAGGAGAAGCTCATGTTGACACCACCCATGTGACAAGTTAGGACATAAGCAATCAGGCTCTAGACCAGAGCTTTCCAAACTGTGTGTCGCAACACAAAAGTGTGTCACCACACACAGTGTGGTGTGTCACCACACCACCCGGAAGCGGCGGCGCGTGCGTGCACGGCAGCAGGAGCAGCGGCGCGGCATCAGTCCTTCCGTGTTTTAGCGGAGGCTGCAGCCGCCGCCGCCGCCGTGCATGCACGCGCCGCTGCACGCCCCCCCGCGCCGCCACCGTGCACGCGCGCGCCACCGCCATGTGCGTGCGCCACCGCTGCGCTGCTGCCGCCACCGCTGATATGTCGCCAGTGGCGGCACTTTGGAAAGCCCTGCTCTAGACAGTATCTTAAGCAAATTATTTGCCTGCATAAGTATTATTATTTCCACAACCTGCAGATCTCTAGTTTGTTCCCATTCAATGTGCCCCATTGGTGATGGACAGATAACCTCCACGATTTTTCCAATTTCAAATTCTTTCAAAGGAACAGACATTCTCCTGAGTGAAGTTTGGCATTTTTGCACTTAGTAATGATTTGACCAAGAACTTTGTGTGAATATCTGTCTTTCGTTGTATAATCCTCTTTCCAATGGTATGCAGACTTCCTGGCTTCCCGTGTTTTAACTACATCCCAAACTGAAGACATTAGGAGGCAAATGTCTTTCAGAAGCAGCATTTCTGTCATTGCTAAAAGAAGAAGTTCTGCCCTTGTGTAAGACTTGGGGAATTTCTCTTCTCCATTTCTTTGCCCACAAATTTGATAGAGAATGTCAGAAATAGCTAAACTGACTTGCTTGATTTGATAGGGAACAAGTATTACTTCATGAAAGACTGGAAACCCTTTATGGACTTTTTGCTGAAAATTGATAGAAATGAACTGATTTCTGGATTTATTGATTAATAAGGGCAGAATATGGGGGAAAGGGATGTTATTTATTTATTTATTTATTTATTTATTTATTTATTTATTTGATTTCTCACCGCCCAACTCCCTCAAGGGACTCTGGGCGGTTTACAAATCATCAAAATCTTAAACATTAAAACATTAAACATTATATAATTTTGAAGGGTAGAAATGGTTTTAAATATGTTTATAACTGTTGTCAAGAAGATTGGAAGCTGCTTCCTTCTGCATTATATGAATTCATCCAGGCCAAAATGGTCCTTGATAAAAATGGGGACGGGAGGATGTATTTATTTTGCTTTTAAATGAGATCAAATCTAATTGTTCATTGTTGAACCAATACACAGAACAAAACTCAGGTAACCTTCACTGTTTTTATTCCTCCAGATTTGTGATACAGTTTGCCAATGACAGAATAATGTTAATTAGAGGGTAAAAAAATGCATATGTTCATAAAAAGAACATACAGAAATACATAATATTAGGGAAACGTTAGGTTTGCAAAAACTATGCACAGGCAAGATGTCAAATCACATTGTGTATGTTTGGTGACACATGCACAAAATAAAATTTAAAAATATCAGTGATTCTTTGGCAAAAGAAACACAGAAAAGGAAAAAAAGGAAGAAATGTCAAACTAATAGGAATAGAGCAGACTATGCTCTGAACAAAAGCCAATAACATATTAAAAAGAGAGAAACTGAGAAGAACTGCAGTTGATAGCCTTGCTCATTGTTAATTCTTGACTCATATTTCATAGGGCAAATATTTTTGTAGTGGAAAATAAGAATTTTCATAAGGGTCTAAATGTATGTGGGACCAATTTTATGGGATCTATACGCATGATATCAAATTCTTCTTTTTATGAGACTGTTCAAATTTTATTTCATTTATTGCAATGACTCGACTACTGCAATGTTTTTTACACGGGCCTGCCCTTGAAGACCACTCAGAAGCTTCAACTGGTCCAGAATGCAGTGGGGTGGGTGGTGACAGGCATGCCTCGGCATGCCCATGTGATACCTTTGCTCTGTGAGTTGCATTGGTTGCCATCTGCTTCTGGGTGCAATTCAAGGTGCTGGTTATGAGCACCTGGCTATTTGAGCAACCACCTATATCCTGTGGTGTCTGCCCAGCTGGTACGAGCTGACAGAGTTGGCACGTTCCAGGTCCCTTCAATTAGACAGTGTCATCTTTCAGGAATCAGGAAGTGTGTCTTCTTGGTCATGGTGCCTGCTCTCTAGAATGAGGTCCCCCTGAAACTCATGTGGCTCCCACCCTGATGACATGCTTTCCCAGGCCTTGGACTAGGACGGATGGAGCCCTTGTGGGATGTGTGTTGTGTGTTGTTGCTGGACCGCATTCTTGTTCTTTTGTTGTTGTTTTTATTTTTCTTGTTTTATAAATTATTCTGTTTCTGATAATCCTTATTTTATTGTTGTTCCATTGTGAGTTGCCCAAAGTTGCTTGGAGTTGGGTGGCACCTAAATTGAATAAATTAAACAAAATAAATTAAGTTAAATTGAAAAGCTGCATTATGCAACTACTGATCTGGACCTAAATCTTAAAAAAATGGTACTTATCATAAATGGACTTAAGAGCCATAATCATCTACTACAAATATCATGTGTCTATTCCTTATTTCCCTGCAGCTCCTTATTTTTTGTGGCAAACAAAACAAAACAAAATTGAACAGCCCAAACCTGAAGAAATAAAGCCAGCTTTTTTCTCAGGCTTGGGTCTAGATGGATATGTTCAGAGCCCACCTGTATCAAACTAACTTCTGAGTTCTAAGAATGGCTTACATTCACAAACATGCATGCAGTTTCTTCCTCATCAAAGCATCAAGGGAAAGATTACCCCTGTATACATGTATGGGAAGAAATTGGATTCTATGAACTTTTCTCTCAGAGTCTGTTTTTTGTGAGGGTGGAATTTTATGATTCAAAGACGTTTTCAGAGAAAAATTTCAGAGAAATTTTTTTCAGAGAAAAGTACAATCAGACAGTGCCCCCAAATATTACATAGATAGATCAAAGAACTTTGCAATCCCCTTCTTCTTCCAACATTTCTCTCCTTGCCCTACCATCTCATCTGTGATCAATAAGATGTATGGATGGATCTGTCTGGCTTGTTCTCTATCACATTCAGATGTTTTTATCAACACTCAAGCACTTTCTATCTAGTCTATGAAGAAATGTGAAACTTTCTTTATGTGAAAGTTTTTATTTAAGAAATGGAGGAAATTCTGACTCATTTCCCCAACCAAATGCAATACCTTTGGCATGGGACCTGGATTCTCTCAAAATTATATGCCCAAAAATATATGTCCAAAACCAAATTAAATTATGGCATAATGTGATCTGCTAAGCCCTCCAGTAAGTGGACTAGATAAAATCATCTGGAATGTATGAGAGTGGTGGTAGGGAAGACGGGGGGAAACTAACAAAAAATTGCCAAATAAATGTGATTTGACAAATGGTACCAACCATTTCCAATATTCCTCTTATTTTTTTTAACATATCTAAGATAGACTTCAAATAATGTTTAGTTATTTGAAACAGATAATGTCTCTATCTTGGTTCAGGAACTTTCACTGATTTTCAACATCACATGACAGGCCTATATATAGAAATTGAAATGGTGAAAAAATGATAAATGTATATTTTTTGTCTTTGGGCAATGTTTCCTAATATCTTGTGGTGAGATTCAGAAGAATAGTCATCATTCTATAGCAGCAGGGAGGCAACAGATCCAGTGGCAAACAGTGACCAGATTTTGAGCATGCTGGATTATGTATCCTTGTTCTAATGTTCAGCTTCTTCACCAGGATCTCTAGATGCCAAATTTCAGAATTTGGTTTCTCTCTCTCTCTCTCTCTCTCTCTCTCTCTCGAACACAGGGAAGGTCCATAGTTACATGGTAGAACAGCTTCTTGCCATGCAGAAGGTCCAAAAATTTTCTCCCAGCATCTCTAGCTAAAAGGATAAAGTAGTATATGATGCAAGAGGGATGGGTGAAAATCTAATTCTGTTTACCTTTTAATAAGAATTTCTCAAAGTTTGCAAAAAAATAAAAAAATACAAATAATTTATCTTTGAAAAAAAAAATGAAGTTAGAAGATGAAACTGACTCATTTGTTTATCCCTAGAAAGCCTCTTTCTACATGAAGTCTTAGTAAGCTGCTACCTCTCCTAATGTATAGGACTCCTAACCTATCGGAGTGGAGGAATCTAGAAGCTGTCTTAGATGGAATAATATGACTAGAACATTGAACCCTATATTATTTATTTATTTATTTATTTATTTATTTATTTATTTATTTATTTATTATTTGGATTTATCCCCGCCCATCTCTACCGTGGTAGACTCTGGGCGGTTTACAATCACAATATAAAAGTTAAAAACTTATACATTTAAAACTACCATAAAAATAAAAAATGAAAATCCAAAAAGATGGTATGCTCTTAAAAGGAGGATATTATTACGCTAACCACCATTATCAACATTGATTGGCAGCATCCCTAAACATTTTCAGGTAGAAGCTTTTCTAGTTTTAGACATGCATGTAGGTTGAGCCTAGATGGGAAATGATACTGTAACACTGAACTACAGCTTCTTTTTTGGCACAGATTGGTCAATAAGAAGATGCAGAGCAGGTAACTTCATACATCTATCCTGGAAAAAAAGTTTTCTGTACCATTGCTTCTTTAATATATTATCAGAGTTTCTTCCATTATAATGAACTTTCATTCTGGGTGCACTTCTGTTGTTTCACTGATGGAATTGGATCCAATTTCCTGGTATATTCTTTTGTAAGAAGGAAGCACTATTATTCTGAGATCATTAAAGATCTGATAACTCTCATATACTTCCAGTCTGGAGATACCTTTGGGTTCCTTTTGGCTGCATCCCTTTGGTTGCAATGGAGATGGGTTGAAGATCATATTTGTCTTTTGTTATTGGAGTCAGATGCCATTTAGACCTTTTGGAAAATTGATATGCTAACATTCATGCTTTGGAGAACAATGGCCTGTTTCAGAATATGTGTGCTGCACTGGAGACATTGAATCCTCATTCCTTCTCCCATTCTGCTTCACAGTTGGGTGATCAGTTAAACATTCTTCAGTTCATCTTTTCTGTAGATGACTTGGTCTGTCCATTCTTTTTCTGATCAATAATGCGTAGAGGTCTCTGCTGTAACTACAGAGCACAAAAACACATCTTCTCTCCAGTTTTTTTTTTAATTTGGCTGATTTGGAAGGACAATGTCTAGCATTTTGTGAGGTATGAAAAGAAATCTTCAGCGATGTCTGAAAGAAAATCAGAATTGTCTTGAGTGTGGACCAAGCTGAAAGCCAGAACAAAAGGAAATTTTAGAAAGTGGGGAGCCTAGAGATGGAGTTGTTGCCATTCAATGGTAAAAAATAAATAAATAAAACCCGGTTCATGGTTCAGTGTGACATTGTACTTAAAAGTAATCTTTGTGGCTATAGAAATATGTGGTTGATGAGAAACCCAGTGTAGAAACTGTAGAGAGCTAGTTTTTAAAAAAGAATGGGAAGTACCTTGGCATGAGTCTGCTCCATACTTTTATTCCATTTTAGTATTCAGTTATGATCTATGTGAAATGTCATGTGTTTTGAGGAGGACTCAAAATGCAAAATTAGTAGGATCTTTTCAGTGCTACCCTATTGTGAAAGAACAAGAAAGCATCAAGGAATGGACTTCAGTGCTTATCCCATATTGACTTTCATCCATAGATAACAGAATGGCTGTCACTGATCTAATCTTAGAAGATGCATCCTTTCTTTCCAATGGTTGCATGCAGTGGAATGCAAGTCCATCTAGAGTTACCTTGGTCTTTCAGGCCACTTTCTTTTACTGCATGCAATGAAATAACATTTGAGCATTCATGGCACCAACACAGAATATATGATTTAGACTTATCTGAACATTCTTAGCAAGTGTTGAAAAAGACCTCATTCTTTGGTCAAGAAAACTACTGCCAGCCAGTCCCTAACTGGGTGCCCAAACCAATGTTTATTTAACCATATTTGTTGAATAAGATATAATTGGGTGGATACACACAACATCCCAAACCATAAACCATGCCTTATAAGTTACTATGGCTGAATTTACAGATCATATTTAATCAAATAAACCACATTATGGTTTAATGCTGTATAAGAATTCAGCTGTAAAATGATCCAGTGCTCAGTTGTGGACAACTTTGTATGATCACACAACTCAAGCCAACTCTTCATAATTGCATCGGTGCCCTTGCTCTGTATTACTACTTGCTCTGATCTATTGACATACTATTAAGTCATTCCTTAAAAGATTTCTCAAAGTGGGACTATTTCAGAGGGCAAATATTCAATATTCTGTAATGGACAGTCAGCTACTTAATCATGTTCGTTTGAGGGGATAAGCTTGCTAGTGTCTGACAAAGCTTAAAAAGCAGCTTTCCCTGGGGGCTGATTATTGGAATGCTTTCTACTAACATTCTGTTCTTATGCCTTTTGCTCAAACATCTGCTTCTAGCTGCTGTCAGATACAGGATACCAGGCCAGGCTACAAGGTTGATTTGGTTTGGCAATTTGCTATGTTGTCGCTTTATTTTCCAATGATTTAAAAGAAAAACAAAAAACCATATACAGAAGGAAACAATAGAATTTCTTGTTTTTGTAGGATCCACTGTCTTCTGACTTATTGAGCATAACAAAATGTTAATATCAGGGTTCCTTCATTTCCACATTCCTTTTCATAAGGAGTGATAGACATAAGAATGTGGAGTCATATGATTTGAAGGGATCTTGTCCTGACTTCGAGTGAAGGAAAACACGCTGAGACTTGGAGTTGAGGCTCTTGTGCTTTATTGTCCTACTCTACTAGACAGAATCCAGCTAAACTAAAATGAACTAGTAATGCTCAGAGAAAGGGCCCATGAAACTAGGGCGGGGCCTTCTTTAGCCTCTTGGGAGGAAAGCAAAGCGATTCAGTACTGCACATGCATTTCTCCTCCTGGAGGGAGCCCCCTCCTTCTTCGCCAGTTATCTCCCTGACAGATCTAGTCCAATGCCCTCTGTTCAGCATGCTACTACACCCTCTAAGTCCTGATAGATGTTTGTGTAAAGTTAAACTAAAGCTGTAAAAGTACTTTCTGTTGGCTGCTTCTGGTACCCCATTTGTCCCCCAGACTCTGAAGACCATGCTACTGAAGTCCAGTAATAAGTTGGCTGAATTTTAGTATCCATTTTTTTAAAAAAATTAAGGATAGGAATGGAAGGCAAACAGCTTTCACCCACATCCTTAATACCCCTGAGACCTTGCCCAGAATTGTACCACCCCAAAAATGGTGGTATAGCAAAAAATCAGTGGCAGGATTTTGGATCCTTTTCTGTATGCTATTTTGGGGGGGTGAAGATTGAAATCAAACTAAATGATTTGTCTCATAGAGGCCTCCCACTCCTGTTCCCATCCTTAACCCACCCAAAATATGAAAATGTTCTTCATGTTATGTCATCATGGCCTCCTGAAAGATTTGGAAGCCAAGGCGCAACCCCTGACTTTAACATATCTAAAGAAGGAAAACCCATCATGACTTGACACAGTAGGTTCCTATAACACTGTTCTTCCATTGGAAGTTGTCTTCTAACACTGAGCAAAAAGATCTGCTGCTTTGCCATTTCCAGTCATTAATTTTAGTCCTGCTTATTGAAGCAACAAGGAACAAATCCAATCTCTTTTCTCTATGCCTGAGTCTCACATAGCTGAAGTCAGCTGCTTTGTCTCCCTACCACTGTATCCTGCTTGAAAAATCTAGTCATATTCAATTGTTCTCATTAGAACATGATTTACAACTCCTTAGCATTCCAAATATCTACCTCTGGACATGCTCCAAACACTGGCTGAACTCACAGATTTCACGAAACCATGTACAGATGACCATGGTTTATTGACTGAATCATAATTGATCAGGCTCAGATATCACAGTCATGCAAACCATATTCTTGCTTAAAGAGATACATGGCAAATGGCCTCATGTTATTGATCCATCTAGCTCTTACTTTGCGAGTGAGAGATACTGGACATAAGAGGTATCAAGTCTTGAACCTTCTATGTATAGTACTTATACTCTAGTATTGTGGTCCCTCCACTGCATATTTCAAGATGTAAAATTTTTTTGGGGGGGTGCCTCCTCAATCATCTGCTGGCATATGATGGGCTTAAATGCTTCAGAATCTCAACATGGTAAGGTCACTCCCTTCAACAGCAGGTACCATATAGTTGACCCTTTTTTCCAAGTCAATGAATTGGACCTTTCTGGTTTTTTCAGCCAGCTCCATTTCTGTCAACCCAGCTGCTCTCATTTTCAAGATATCAGCAAAGATTCAGGTAGACCCGAACATCGGCAGGGGGAAAGACTCATTACTTTGCTTAGCTGAGACTCCAATTTTAATTAGAAACATCAGCATCCATTATGGAACAAAAGGTGAAGGGCCGTTAGTTTAGGAGAGTCCCTCTGGACTAGAGTCTCACTTCTCTATGCATTGCTGTAAATACTAAATGATGCTCGCTTTGCCTTTGTCTCACTGTGTGGTACAGAGCTGAGAGACATCATGTATACTTTCTGCTGGGCTGAGGTGTATTTTCAGAGTGGGAGTATCTGCATTCAACCCCTGGTTTCCCATTGCTTGTAGTATTATGGGGTTTTATTCTGCTGTTTGGGGCCCATTTTGCTGACTCTTGCAAATTATGTCAAATGGTTATTAGCAGTGCCCTGGTAATTTACTTCCTGCGAGCCCTCAAATAGGTTAACAGCCAGCTCGATATTGTAATGCTGAGGTTACCGTTCTACAAACACAAGCAGCCCACATTTGCAATGAATGGTCCGATAGCGCAGGCTGTCTAGGAAACCTGCCAACAGCCTCAACGCAGAGAGATGTGTTTTGTAACTTTACCAATTTAAAGTTGCGTCTCTTCCTAAAGTAGGCAGGAGTCAATAACTTCCTCTAGGTAAAAGTAGCTAATTGATTTTACCGCAATCTCTGATCCAAAGTAAGCAGTTGGAAACTGATTGCTTACTAACAAGCCTTGCTTTGTACAGCACAAGATGTTGAGAGGGTTGTAAGTCAGCGATCTCTCTCACAACTTTTATTGCAGCAAATCGTTTGTTAGGATTATGAGGTTTGGGGCTCAGAAAGAAGGGGGAAAGAGAAGGCTAGAGAAAAAGCTTTTCACTTCACCTAGCAATTATCTATTGCTTCTAAAGTCTGTATGATTCAACTAAAACAAAGCTTAGAGTAGAGGATTAGTGCATGCTAACGTTGCAAGTTAATAACAAATTATTGCATTCCATCTGTCTTTTTTTTTTTTGCAACTAAAAAACCTGGAAATTCCCCATTTGTTGTTTGTGAGTCTCTCCGATATACAGAAGTTTGTAAGCACTTTCCCTTTATATACAGTATGCCTTTTAAAAGGCAGCTACTCCCAAGAGCAACCCATCTGCATGCAGCTTTTTCAGATATATGGCTTTTTCTCATTCCATTCTCCCTGCCTCATTTTCACCGACTGCATATGAAACTTGAAACACAAAGCAAACCTTGGAAACAAAGGACATCCCATTGTTCATGAATCAGTTTTCCCTTTAAACAAAGAGCATGGTTAATTGACAAAGGAGCTGGACATTAAAATGCAAGCAAAAGAACAGGGCCTCCCCTTTGGTCCTTTGATTTCTCTTCCAATACAGCTGAGCTGACAACAAAAACAAAAATCATTAAAGAGGAGCAACAGTGGCACCAAAGAAATAGCAAAAAGCTGGCTCCTTGCTTGTCTTTAAAGCAGGTGTTTGTATCACTGAGTCTTGTACTGAATTATGGAGTCACTGCAGCTCTTTCTGAGTGTTGGATAAAAAGGAGTGACAACAACCCCCAAAATCAAAATCTTGCAATGCAGAGAGGGGAGGAAAGAATACTTTCCAATGTTCCACAAATGGAAACTGGGGCTCTGTTTGTATAAGGAAGGATCCTTCTCAATTTTTTCTTCCTGATTTTGCATTTCACTGAACGCCTTTCCTGCAACACGCTGCACTGCATCTACCAAAGAATGAAACAAAACTCAAAAATGGAGTATATTTGTTTCCTTTAAAATGGGTGTATGCAACTTTTTCGGGGCCAAAGGTGAACATTTGGTCTTTGCATGGAGTGCTGGGGGTTATATTTCAAAAATTAGGAGCTAAGGCAAAATCTTGATTTGATTTGATTTCATTCAGTGTAATTAATTTTAATGAAAATGGAAATGTAAAGCCAGCGTGGTCCAGGGGCAAGTGTGTTAGACTAGGAGCAGTGAGATCCAGGTTCAAATCTACCCCCCAGCCATGGTAGCCCTGTGGCTCACTTTGGGGTGCCAAATGCAGCATTTTGAGCTCTTGAATGACAGGTAGGACATGTATTTAGATTTATATCCTACCTTTCATTCAAGAGCTCAAAATGCTGCACAGTTAACTACAGTTAACTGTAGTTAGCTACAGTTAATATGCTTACTCTCTGGTTACATGTTCAATCATTCCTGCTTTCAGCATTACTAGGTAGACCAGACAGGAATCATGACCAGATCAGCTAATTCTACTTTATTGTAAAGCTACATTAACAGACTCTTGCAAGTCTGAAAGTATAATTCTCCCACTGTCTCCTTTAGAGCCTGAGAAACTAGGAGGGTCCTTTCTGAGCCTCTTGCCCCACCCACTATGCAGCTGCGGGCTATGCTGTCTCTTATCTGACAGTTCCCTTGGCTGCATCTCTTGGCCCAGTCTCCCAAGGTCTTGCTCACGTACCATTACATCTACATACTGCCTTATGCATAACCCTATGTAGCCCAAACAATACTGCCTACAGATATAAATAGATTATCAGCAGCCGAGTGGGAATTCACATTTTGAGATGTTCAATGCACTTCTGTTTTTTAATTCATGAATGTTCCTTGCGGTAGGGCAGCTTCAAGAGACAAATACGTTAGTCAATAATTGGTCAATAGCCACAAGGCAGTCTAGGGAAATTTGCCTCCCAGAAACCATATCTCCCAGTCAGGGTATAATCTTATCCTCTGCTTTAATCTTACTTAGTTTACAATGTGTTCTGAAGCTATTGCTCAGCCAGATGTTAGAATCAAGCTGAATGTCTGTATGCTCATGAAGGCAAGTATGAAGTGTAATGAAGTCTAATATATATTAACCAATTGAAAAGGCATTCCCACCCCTTAAGGGCAAAACATTGGCTTACTAAAGGAGAGATACCATGAAATAGAAAACCCCCTTTGGCCCTTCTGTTTCATTTTTGTGAACTTCTGTGCAAACTAAACTGATCTTATTGTGAATGTATTCGGAAGGGTGGAGAAATCCACAAATCATTACCCACCCTCGGTTCCAGTTATGCCTTTTTTCCTCCAAAGGAGATTTATTTTATTTCCTCAGCCCCCCCTCCCCCTAAAAAAAGGAAAAAAAAGTTTTTCCTAGTCTTCCCTTTAGGGAGGGAGGAATTAGGTTGGATGTCCAAGAAAAATCTGAAAACTGCTCCAGAGGTATGCTTAGCTGGTGAAGATGAAATTGGCTTGCCATATTGATCTTGCTGACGGAAACAAATGGAACAGCAACTTCCTGTCACTGCGCAAAGTGAAGGTTTGTGACTTTGTACCAATTTGAAGTGCGTCGTTGCTCTAAATATAAGTTTGCCAGCATCAGGGAGCAAATCTTTAGCACTTTGATGTCTGGTGCTTGATGATTGGGTTCTTAAAATACTCACTTTTCCTGTTTTATTGGCAAGTGCCAATCTTGTTCCAGAAAATGAAGTATATGCAATGCTAAGGAATCTTCCCTCCATGACTGCTATCCTAGCAAGGGCAGGATTGTTTACTGGCTGTTCAGACGGCAATTATTTTAAAGTGGGGAGAAAATGGCCACTCACTGTCGCTCGCAATATATTTATCACCTTGTCCTTGTCGTCGCCACCTGCTCTGCCCAGGTAGGAAACTTTGGTAAGGAAAGGAGGAAAATAAAACAAAGATGGGTTTAGCTTAGATGAGGATATTACAATTCTGTTCCTACTCTAGCAATCTGTGCCTGCTGAAATTGTTTATCCCCTTTGAAATAACTCAAGGTCAAGACAGAAATCATATAATCCTTTTGTTCATACATATCTACAGCACTTTTTGGTTGCTTTAAAGATTTTTAAACACATATGGAATTTATTCTTGTTGTTTGGTTTGGTCAGGAACAAGCACAAAGGGATTTGGAGGCTGAGCTAGAGCAAACTGAAGACAAAAATCTCTTTCTCCTTGGCGTGGTCTGTCCTAGCTGGACGTGGTTCTGGTGGAAGCAAGTGGAGGCTGGGCTGCATCCTGAACAAAAATGATCAGTCTTCTCTGTAGCACAGAGCCTGCCCCCCACTCCCCCATTCTTCACAGTATGTTTCCTCAAAAGAGCAACAGGAAATCCATCAGATACCCTGGTCTGAGCTCACTTTGTATGGGACGGGAGACTTATGTGTTTTGATGGGATGGAGAAATGCACTCATTTTCACATCTGTAGATATGAGTCCCCCAGAAAATTAATGCATGCCCTGCACTAGGAACCTAGGATGAGCCTACATTAACTTAGAAAGCAAATCCAACCCAAGGGAAGGGTTTCCTCGTGCATCCTCCTCCTGCCCCACAGTCTCTCTTCTTGCTACCATCCAGCTATCTTTTCTCAGCCCAAATAAATTTTGAGTTTAATCAGTTTCGATCTCCTTCTTAATAGAAATAGGAAATCCCTTAGCGTAAAGAGGTAGAGAAAAGTGACCCACACCCAAATATTCATGTAGTCAACGAAGAAGCATGGATCAAAACTAGACAACATTCAACTCAAGAAGTTGGAAGAAGGTTTGTTCTGAAAAATGGAGCAGGAGGCTTTCACTCTGGTTGAACCTTTCTTTCAATGGTATTCAGTACCTTGGAAGCCAGCAAAACATCCTTGGTAGAGTGTCTTCTCCTAAACAGACTATAGATTGCTCCTGCAAAGACAAGAATGGCCAATAGAAGAATTCACATATATCCACTGTGACAGAAGTCTCTAGTAATGGAGGATTTTATACAGTCCTTTTGGATGCTTGAATAGAATACTTGATCTCCTTTGGAGGTAAATGGGAATGCTGTTATGTTTGTAAAGTGGCACTTGAGTTAAGCCATCCCATCTTTCTTCCAATCCTATTTGGCCATTTAATTTCTGATGCTTCTTTGATCTAAGCTCATCTTGTTATTAAATGAATTAGAGCAGTTCTGTTTAATTTTGTCTAGAAATTGAAGAGAAGCTAAAGAGGAGGAGGAGGAGGAGGAGGAGGAGGAGGAGGAGGAGGAGGAGTGGGAGGAGAGCGTTGGTGCTTGATCCTTGAGGATTCCAAAGTATGCAGACTCCACAACATTTTGGAAACACATTCCTAACAGTGTGTCTAAGTTTAACTGTGGGGGGAGCCAGGAGGGGGCTGACCTGAGGAAGTGCTCATTTGCACAGGCAGCTTCTCTTGGATAGGGGGAATTCTGGGAGTATCCAGAAACAACAACTTAATCTTAAGGAAGTGAGGGAAAAGCAAGACTTGTCTTGTTTTGAATGGCTAAATTAAGTGGCTCGGTGAGCAGAATAAACTTTCCATGCACCGATCTTGCAAAGAGGGCTTTTTTTTTTCTTTTGCCGTGGGACATAGCTGCTTCTTTCACACTGCTTCCATATCCCCAGCCCATTTGTATCCTGCATTTGGTTTTCTTTTTCCCTTCCTGGCTATTAAGTATTCAAAAACTAAGAATTTAGGAAGGTTGCTCGGAAATAAATGCCAGAATTGTAACAGTTGGCAGAGTTCCCTCTTCTTGATTTGGAAAAAGAATCAAGTTTGCAAAAAAGCATCTGCAAAGGGAAGTCTGTGTGCATGCACAGAATTCTTTTTGGTCAGGCTGAATAATTTTTTAGAAAGTGTATTTCTAATATTTGATGCCTCTCCGTAGCATGCCAGAATTCCCCGTTACATGTTATATCTTTATGTTTGATTCATATATTTGTTTATTTGACTCCATTTCAATTCAATGCAGCTTTCTGTTGAGTAGATGTGCAGAGATGAGTGGCCTTCAGAGTAATCCTAAATGAGTTGGATGGGCAAGGGATGAGGCAGAGTCCCCATAAGGGACATAAAGCAGGGCAGATGCTGGGTGTAATGGGCTGTGAGAATGACCTTGGGAGACAGGAGGAAGAGCAGCAGCCTAGACAACAGTTTGACAGGGGAGATCAAAGCATCTCAGAAGGGACCCTCCCTAGTTCTCTGGAAAGTAAAGGCAGGGGAGGGGGGTGCTTTCAGACTTGCAAGATTGATGTCAGTCCTTTGAGGTAGTCCAGACAGGAAACCAAAACCATGAATACTAATACTACCTTACAGTAACAGAACCTTGCAAGTCTGAAAGTGCTTCCCCCCTTCCCGGCCTTTACTTTCCAGAGAACTAGGGAGAGAAATTGTCAGCCTGTGGAATGGTCCATGAAATTGCATCATTGTCTGTAATGGGCAGTAAGGATGTGAGGATCATCTCTGACCCAATTCAAATCCTCAATACGAGGAGACTCATTGATCCAATGGATTAGACCAGAGGTCCCCAATCCCCAGGCCACGGACCCGGACCGGTCCATGGCCTGTTAGGAACCAGGCCACCATGGCGGTCTCCGAACCCTGCCCCCAGTCCGCGCGATTGGCTCCTGCCTGCAAACCCCGCCCCTGGTCCATGCGATTGGCTCCTGCCTGCAAACCCCACCCCCTGGTCCACGCGATTGGCTCCCGTCTGCAAACCCTGCCCCTCCCGTCCGTGGAAAATTGTCTTCCACGAAACTGGTCCCTGGTGCCAAAAAGGTTGGCTACCCCTGGATTAGACAATGGAAATGGTGTCAGGAAAATGAGATTTGAATCAGTCAGTCAATATGAACTAATTCAGGGGTGGTTTGATTTGATGATTCAATTTGACTTTCCAATTTGGTTTGGAAAAGCGATTTGATTTGGAGATTTGATCATGCAGCCTTTGAAACAAATCCCTGAACCAAAACTTCTCCCAGCCCCCCACACACAATATGAGGGAGATGCTAAGAGCTGCAGTTAAGTTATGAAAGCAATTCAGCTAAGGCCTACGCGTAGCTTCTCAAAATTCTCCATTCTGTTCTATTCATAAATTTGTAATTTTATACACTGCCTGGTGTGATCTCCATATTTAGGCAATGTGCAGCAATAAATAATGTCAAAATACATTAAAACACAATATACAAGAAAGATAAAACTACATAATAACACATCCATACACCCATCCTAACTAGTAACCATAAATTAATGCAACTGCACTCACAGCCACTAATTTCAGATGGGCCTGTAAGAACTTATTGCTGGAACAAGGACTATTCACTGGTCTGCTCTTTATGTGCTAGCACAGGGATGGGCAAACTTTTTTTTTAGCGGGGAGGGCCCAGTAGGTACAGCCATGCATGGATTTGTCTCTTTCAGGTTTGGAGAAGGGCTTTGATTCCCCATCTTTAAAAAATGTGTTAACCTTGTTTGAAGGCTGCTTTTGTGCCTCTCCTTCCAAAGTATGCAGACTCCACAACATTTTGGAAACACATTCCTAACAGTGTGTCTAAGTTTAACTGTGGGGGGAGCCAGGAGGGGGCTGAAAAAATCTGAAAAACAGATTTTTAACAGTTGTGGTTAGAGGAGATTTCATGTGGACCTTAAGCTGCTCGCCTCTGTTCTAGTACATCCAGCTTTCTATTTCTATGTTGGAACATTAGAGTCTGTAGAGAATAGGGAAGATGACCTTGATGGAAATATGCAGCCACCGTTACCTAGGCAAAGGGGCTGAAACATTTTTAAGTCCAGAACAATGAGGCAACATTCAGAAGTGGGTCTGGAAGACCCCTCCACTGGAGTATAAGAGATACAACACAATGAGACTTCCAGAACTGATGTCAGTCCCATTAGGTAGACCAGGCCAGGAAATCAATTCCACAGGAAGGCTAAAACTCCTTTTATTGAGATTGGCTATAATAACAGAATCCTGCAAGTCTGATTGTTCAGTACGTCCTCCTCCTTCTTATACTTCAGTGATTTAGGGACAGATCTACCTGAGCTGCTTCCATTTTCCCCCCCACAAATTTTATTAGAGTTTTAAAATATACAAAGTTAAAAGTTAGAAATAGAACAGAAAAGGAAATACAAATGAAAGAAAAAGAAAAAGTGTAGAAAAGTAAAAGAAAGAAAAAGAAAAGACATAGAAATTAGTCGACTTCCGATCTATCTATGGTCATAGGAATAAATAATTATTTCTTACATGCTAGCTTTAAATATAATATTCATATACATTTCTTGTCTAATATGTTTTACTTCTATATAATCTAGTCGTCAAAACCCCATGCAAGCTTTGCTCCACCTGCTTTTTGCAAGTAGTCTATTAATGGTTTCCACTCTTTAATATAATAACGATTTGATACCTGAGCTGCTTCCAAATGTTATCTGGATGTTCTGGACTTAAAAAATGTTTCAGCCCCTTTTGCCTGGGTAATGTTCCTGCTTATTTCCATCAATATAATTTTCCTTACTCTCTACAGATTCTTAGCTTGGATTTCATTTGTGCTTTAGTTTTAATAATAGCAGTAATCTAGAGAGGGAAAGCTTGCTATTGGTTTTTGACACACAACGGTAGGAAGTCATGGGAGTTGCAAAAAAGGATCAGGAGTGGCTGTGGAGATGCAGCTTACCCACCCTTGACCTCATGTTTGGTTCCTGTTCTCGATTGATGTACTTTGCAGACCAGCCAGATAGGACTGGAACTAGTGTACATGCTGGATGAGTAGGTGGAAGTTCTTGAGTAAGATGACAAGGCTATGCAACCCAGCGTTACTCCTTACATCAATTTACGTTGCTGACCTACCTCTCCGGTTAGGAATCTTGCCATATTGTGTGTCAAAGTCTGAAAAAGAAATCTACTTGTAGACTTTCCAGTTGAATTCAAGTAAAACGTGCCTAGTGATAAAATGAGTCTGCAATCATAAAGAAATATTTACAGTTGTACAGCCAGATTTTGATGCTGGCTCTGGGGCATTCAGATATTTGCTCCCTTCTAGGAATCAATCCATCAAACACAGCATCTATCTGTTTCAGCTTCAGGTCTTCACCGAGCACATTCCACACCATTCTTCTAGGTCTCTGTGTCAAAATGGTTAGGGAAGCAGCTTGGCTTCTCACAAGGTTATTCTGCTATGTGGTAGGATCTCCAGGGGCTTTTTAACCAGATCAAGAAGGCATAGCATAAATGTGAAAAAGCTTGACTCGGTCTTAATGGGGCTTACACGGGAGGTAGCAAGAGCAGCTTGCCTGAATCTCTGTGGGATGCCATAAGGGACTGTGCAGAACTAGAGAGAATGCAGATTTTAGGTGTGGGCAGGGAGAATAAGAGAGTTTCATAATTCTGCTTAATTGGTCCACTGAGTCTTAGGAGGTTATTAAGGACAAGTTATATTTTTCTTTTACGTTTATGTTGGAGATTTAAAACTTTTTCATAGAAACATGGAGGGAGAAGCTGTCTTGCACTGCTAACATTATTTTTCTATTCTCTTCCTTTCTTTGTTTTTTTTTGGGGGGAGGGTGTCTTCCTTTAAATTGCAACCTTTCTTTTGTGCAATAAAAGAGTTTGTCACAGAATGAAAATGGAAACTGTCTTTCACCTTTCACCACACAGGAGAGACACACCGTGACTTCTAAACAATCCTCCACGCCTTCCCTCTCAACCTGCCCGCCTCCATGAAAAAGATACCACAATCTGTGTATGCGTAATCCCTTTTCAGAAAACAAGTGTTTAACAATAGTTGCCTATAAAACATGACCCAACCCTTTTCTGTCGCAGCAATGCCACCAATAGAGCACCCCCCTCAAGTCATTTCTTTAATCTAATTTTCATTGACATTAACAAGATCTGAACTTCTGACCTGCAGGTGGTTTAATGATGTTACTAGGCAACGATGCTTTTTATATCTCACACTCACTCTTTGGGGTTAATTCTGAATTTGGTGGGCATGTTGCACAAGGTTATTATTATTATTGTTATTATTATTATTATTATTATTATTATTATTATTATTATTTAATGGTAGTTTAAGCTTCTTACTCTTTTATAGCTCTGTAAGGGGAAAGGCCTTGTTGAAAGCTGTTTAGCGTTCTGTAATTTCTTCTTTCTCTTGCTATTGCTCAAAATTTGAAATGTTACGGTTGGGCTGAGGATGTACAGAATTGTGCAAATCTTCATTTTCCTTTTAAAGAATGGGCAAAGTTTCTAGGCCCAAAAGATTTGCACTGTAGGAGAAGTTTTTGGGAGTTCATTTGGATCAGAGACCAGCACACAATCCCATGGAAGCTCAGATTGGCATATTGGTTGGAATTGGAGGTGAAGACAAGGCTAAAGTGAGGGGGGATGCAATCTCTTTTTATACTTATGCAAATTACATTATACATTGAATCAGTATAGCAAAATATGATTGACTTATGACAAAATGCATACCTCAGGATAGTGAAGTAATGGGGAGAACAATGGCTTATTTTAAACAAAGGATCTTAGAAAATATCTTCCTTCCATGTTACTTTTCTAGGTGTTATCAGATGTCCTTGTTTCTTAGCACCTCTACTTATCTCAATCAACATTCATTGTGTCTAAGTGTTTTATGGTGAGCTAGCTGTTTATTTTCCTTAGAGACAGGGCATGGTAGGGAGGGATGTGTACTAAGAAGAAAGGGGTGATTTTACTTGCCTATCCTAATGTTTTCTTCTTCAGTCCAACACATTAGTAACATGTGGTGGTTGGCTTGTTTGCAACTCAGTGTGTTGTGTTGGTCTGGTTAGCATGTAGTTCAAGCTATTGTGCAAATCCAGACAACTGTGGGTAAGTGTGTGGTGTAGACACAGCCATATACTGTTTCTCCATCCATGGCCTATAATTAAATCTGTACAGAAAAAAGAGATATTTCATGAAAGCCACTTTGGAAGGGCCCTGCCCAACAGAAGACTTTAATCAATAAAAGTTCAATTCATATATTCCTTGGGTAAGATGATAAGACTATGCATCCTGCCCCTACTCTTCACAGCCCTTTTGTATGCCTGGATTTCAGGGTATTTGGCTGAACTGAGCCGCATAGGGCTTTAAAGGTAACAGCTAGCACTTTGAAGCATTACATAGCTCCTGACGTTATGGTGTTTTATGGGCAAACCAAGATGATTCATGGACTACTTGAGCTGGTGCATTCTGGACCAGCTATAGCTTCAGAGTGGTCTTCAATGGCAGCTCCATGTAGAACACACAACAATAGTTCAAGCAAGAGGTGACTATTCGGTTTACAGTAGACAGTATTTTAAGACAATCTCTTATTCAAAAGTCTTGTGTTTTGGAAAGAATGTCCAGTCCAAGGATCATAAGAAAGACCCTTGAAGTTACCCATTAGAGTTAGGAATGTATGAAGAGACTGCAGCTTCAGACTAGACCTTCCAGCTTGTGTAAACTTCTTATCATGGGTCCTCTGGAAAAAGTTCTCCAAGAATGAAGCAGACCTTCCAGAACTTGCTAACAAAATATTTCTGAGTTGGGACAAGGTCCATCCTTGATGGCACCAAGGATTAGGGGAATTGAGCTCAGTTCAGCAGCTGAAGGCTTATCTAGTAGAGCTGGGCAAATATTTGATTTGAGCATTTTATGGTGGTTCATAAATTGAACTGATTGGTTGAATCATCAATCCAATTTGAATGGATCCATTTGGATTGTTTTGAAAGGAAACACAGTTTGAATTGAACTTTTTTGAAGCTCATATTGCTGTTCCTTGAGAGCACAAGCAACTAAAGTTGGTGTACTGAGAGTCTCAGAAGTGCTTGATTAAAAGGAAAGGCAGCTTGGGACAATAACAGAACTTTCTGGGAGTAATTCCCTACTTCTGAATAGTTTCTTTGTCTGATTAAAACAGCAGCTGCTCCTGGATTGGGGAAGAAGAAGCCTTGGCTGAAACACTCTCGGACCTTAGTCAAACTTTTGTCTTTTGCCTCTGAATTATTCTATTGCCCCCCATTGGATTCCTATGTTCTTGTTTCCTTCTGTCCTGTTTGTACTTCTCTTCCCTGGTGAAATGGTGAATTTGTACATGGAGAATTGGCTGTTTAGTCACACAAGCCACTCATTTCAGTCTCCTTGACAATGGTGGGCTACATGATATTTTGACCTGTCTAAATTATGATAATTGTGCCTAAATTTTCCCCAAATACTTTGGCCTATGCAATTCTCTCTCTCTATTTTTCTTGGAGGGGGGGATATGTAAATGGCCACATCACGCTTCTCTCTTCCTGCCTGAGACATAGGTGCAATGCAAGTGTGAACATTCAGTGAGATGCAGCCTGAGAACCCCAAAGGGAGTGATTACTTACTCTTTCCCTGTTAACGTCCAAAGTGTTAGTTTGGCTAATTAGTACAACATTGTATTAATTTATTTAAAGAAAATCACATAAGCAGAGAGATGCAAAAGTACTAAACACATTCTCAGAGTTCAAAATGCCGAAAAGAAATATTGCAATCGTTTGTCCTCTGGAGAAGACAAAGGTATTAATTTAGTTGGTCCAGAGTGTGTCTTGTTTTGGCAATATGTCAAACTGTTGCAGCCCTATCAGTCTGAATCAATTAGAAATTACTCACTGGGTAAATTACATTGCAAAAGCTCTGATTTGTTAATGCTCCCTTCAATCTTAGAAGACTAAAAGCTGGAAGGTAATAATACGACAGAGCTACCAAAATGTTGCTTTTATTCAGATGGATTGAAACCTATTTGCTGCAGTATTTGCTTTTAATAATTTAATTTTTCAAACACTGCAGAGCAAGAGCTATAACTATTGGGTTGTGGATCTTTACAACAGATGGAATTTTGTTGGCAAGGAGTGGCTCACCTTTTTCAACAAGATTATACACACACATATACACCTGATATATCCCACTTTTTAATCATGGGGATGGGAATCCATCTACCACTTATTGTGATCCTGCCTGCCTGCTCTTTTGTAATGTAGCTTTTGATAATCACTTAGGGTAGTCCTTACTGAAAGAAATGGTCACTGGTTTGGTTCTTACATTTCACTATCAACTTCTGGCCCAATTGTGTTCTAGATATGGAAGGTAAAGATAAAGGTTTTCCCCTGCACAGTCGTGTCCGACTCTAGGGGGCGGTGCTCATCTCCGTTTGTTAGCCGAAGAGCCAGCGCTGTCTGAAGACGCTTCCATGGTCATGTGGTCGGCATGACGCACACAGAACGCTGTTGATATGGAAGAGGGAGTGGTTATTTATGTAGTTCTTTGGCTCAGCTAAAGCTTCCACACCATGCTAAAGTTGAACATGATGTATTTGGTTTTGACTTAATGTGTTGTGTGGTTCCATCTAATTGGGACTTATTCAACAAACCATTGAAGAAATTATGATTTATTTCTAGTAGGCAACCTAGCTACTGCTTCAGAATGTGTTTTATGGTAGATTTATTATAGGTTATAGTTTGATTAAATGCCTATGCCAATATTGTTAGCCTGTTCATATGACGAAAGGGATGCATTTTTGGCTTCCCTATGCTGCTATGGCAATTTTTATCTTATTCTACCCACATAGGAGTCAAGACTTAAGAATCATTTGGGAGACTTGTAATAAATTCCCTCTCCCACACGTGTCCTATTCAGCTTTCTCTCCATGCATGTTTCAAACTACAATTTCATATACACTCCGCACACCCTCCTTTCTGTCAGCTCTACAGAACCTAATGCTGTGCCAAAATCTACAATGCAATTGCTCAAAAATGTTGTTCCCTGGTGAAAAAGGTGTCTGTTTTTCTATCTCACCCTCAGGGCATTTAAGAATTCATGTTGATTTTCTCTTGAGCAATTTTTTGGAATTGAAGATACTGTTGGAAATGGCAGAGGAAGCATTTCTTCATTGCAATCTTTCTGACACAACTTCCCTTCCTGCACGTAGTGTTTGAAAAAGGCCCATGGGAAGACTTCCATCATGATGTCTTTCCTTGGAAGAGTGAGAATCCAGGGAGAATGTAGGCTATGGATCAGGCAATTCAAGACAGGACATTCATGCATGCCTTTTGGCTATGTCATCACTAAATAAATAGAATAAAATTGCCCCAATTTCTCTTCTCTTTTGAAATAAATTTTGAAAGCAAATCAGTGTAAGTGCAATATAAGTGACTGCCATCATACTGAAGGTTGTTTCCTCTTACAGCCAATTAAAAATGAAAGACAGAAAATTATGCATTCTTTGGTAAATATCAAAACTTAAAGTGCAAGAATGGTATAAAGTTGAAAGTTAATATGCCATCAATTAGAGAGGTTACGTTTTTTTTTAAAAAAAATAGCTATAAGTAGGTGACAAATGTAGTTGAAAGAGCCCTGGTGAAAAATGAATTATTTTTAATGACCAAATGGGAGGTAGAATGGAAAGGCAGGGAGTAAAAGAAAATGGATTTGCTGTTAGAAAATCCCTAGGATTGAAACCTATTTTCAAATAGATTACTTTAACACATTCTCAGCACTATCAAAAGTTGAATGAAGGGCTATTCTCTAACTCTCTCAATTCATCTCCTTGTTTGTTGATGTTTCCCTTCCCTTCTCTTTTGTAGCTCATAACAAGATCCCCCCCTTAAAACATTTAAAGTCTAACTGAAGAATCAAAGAAATGACACTATAATGATTAGTTGTTTAGTCCTCTCTTCTAAAAAGGATTTTTTTTCCTACAAATTTCACTGCTCTGACACACTTTTTGTTTATTTGTTCAGTCGCTTCCGACTCTTCGTGACTTCGTGGACCAGCCCACGCCAGAGCTTCCAGTCGGCCGTCGCCACCCCCAGCTCCCCCATGGTCGAGTCCGTCACCTCCAGAATATCATCCATCCATCTTGCCCTTGGTCGGCCCCTCTTCCTTTTGCCTTCCACTTTCCCCAGCATCAGCATCTTCTCCAGGGTATCCTGTCTTCTCATTATCTGGCCAAAGTACTTCAGTTTTGCCTTTAATATCACTCCCTCAAGTGAGCAGTCTGGCTTTATTTCCTGGAGTATGGACTGATTTGATCTTCTTGCAGTCCAAGGCACTCTCAGAATTTTCCTCCAACACCACAGTTCGAAAACACTAGACCTCAGCATTTAACACCCGGTTGACATTCTTGGCACTTGTACAATTAGAGATGTTGGTAGGAGACCTGTGCTGACTGAACATCTGTTGAGGGATGTTCTCTCTTCCTTGAGGAAGAGAGGAATTGCTGAGCCCATTGTCCACTCTGGCAGGTCCTTTCCAAGCTATCAGCTGCAAAGACCTTCTATCCTTATTTGCTAGTTGAGGTCCCACTTCCTGCTATCCCTTGATAAGAGGACTAACTGTTTTAAGCTTGGTTTACCAGAAAAAAACAGGGGACCTTCTGCATGAACACAGTCTACAAAAGAGGGATGATAGACCATCCTCAGATATAATTAAGCACACTTGATCAAATTTATATGATTCAGTTTTGTAGCAGTACCACCCGAGGTAATGCAAAGACGGCAATGATGCCAGAGTTAAAAAATTAAGCAAGATTCCTTGATCTCAATTGCTGTAACAAGTTAGTCCTTGGTTTTAATTCAGTTTTTTTCCCCTTAGCCTAAGCATGGATGGATGCTCTGATTTCCCCGAAGCAGACTTGCTAAGAAGTCCAGATCAGGTCTTACCAAACACCCAGCAGATATAGACACAGATGTTGGGGGAATTTTAATTAGTGCCCAGCAGTCATGAGGCCAGACATGTAATGTTCAATAAAGCAACTCATTTTTATCTCAGTAATGCTTCTTAGAATGTTAATGGAAGGCCTTTCAGAAGTTCTGAAAGGTAGATGTATGCTGACTCCTTACTGCCTTTAGGTACAGGTTGGTATAAGAAATCTTAACAACCTCTTGCCCTTTGATTCTGCCTTTTCAGAAAAAAAAAACCCTTCTGATGTGCAAACATGTGTATTTTTCCATGCATTAATGCAATCAGCAGCAGGTAGATTTCAGAGGATTATTTCCAATCAGTTGAGAAGAGATTTTCTTTTGTAGGCTTGATGAAAAATTGTTAATGTGTTGCTGTGGTATTTTATTCAAGGTGAAAATTTGACTTTAATCACTTTCAAGGAAAGGCAAAACCTCCACTACCATTCACTTTTAATAATGCCAAGGAAAGTAGTATGCACTAAATCTAACATAATGAACGCAGCGTGTTCATGGGGAATAGAGGGCTCTGAGTTTACACACCCACCCTTTCATCCATAATTCCTTTGGAACTATGTGTTATATCTACATGGATACCAGGAAAGGATTATGATTAATATTATTTTAATGAATTATACAACCATTGATGGTGATTCACCCAAGGAGATATTTAAGTGAAATTTGCAGGAGAACTGAATATGGTAAATGTAACCTTGAATGCTACAAAATGAGGGCAATCCCTACAATCACATGCATAAGGTTGGGCCCTTGTTAAAGTTTCCTTTAAGTGTCTGTTAAAGAGGTCATTGTAACCTTATTTTCCTTACAACTACAGATCATTCCAAAAGGCACTTCAGGGTAGTAAAATGGAGACAAATTTTAATCCAGATTCTCAACATCAAAGCCCTCTGTTCCCTACAGAGGGAACTGTGGAGGGATATTTCTTAAGAGTGCCACCTAAGCATTCTTATTTACTGTATTTTTTTTAAAAAAAACCGCCCAGTGGCTGCCACAGTAGAGATGGGCGGGGATAAATCCAAATAATTAATAAATAAATAAATAAATAATAAATAATAAATAAATAAAAAGAAACATACAGTTTCTAACTCTCATGCATTCATTATTACAAATCACCTTAAACAGAGCAACAGTTTAAAAATTGCAGTGGTTTTAAAGTATTTGAAAAAGTAGAGATAAAGAGCAAAATGAAATAAAATGTCTCTAAAGTCACAATAGTGTAGGATAGGGCAATGCAAAGCTTTATTAGAAGACTGAATTCAGATCACCCTTTGAACTGAATCCTTTATCACCAAATCAATTCAATGCATTTGAATCAAATGGCCATGTCCAATGGTGTCAGCCAGCTCTTGATAAAAGCTGTGTCACTGTGTCATGACACAAACGCTGCCATTTTGAGCATGCATGTGATGTCACAATGAATGTAGAAAGGGATGGGTCTTGCACTGCAACACTGATGCTGCTTGCATCACTCTGACCCTCCTTGGCCACCACTGTAGCTGCCCCTGGGTGTGTCTTTTGTTGGTTGGTTATTTAATGGACTTTTCCACATGCCTGCACACGCTTTTTGTGGAATTCGCTTGATTTTTACATTTTGAATCAATTAACTCTTCAGACTGAATTGACTTGTGGAACTGAATTGATGCATCAGATTAGATCTTGAGAGATTCACACTTCCCTACCATAGGACATTAATAAGGGAATGCAGCTGAAGGCACAGCAGCAGAAATGTCAACAAATGCCTTGATGAAAGATATCTTTCCTAAGCCTGCACTGAAAGCTAAGACAATTTGGCACCACTACTAACTGAAGGGAGAATGAATTGCACTTAGACTGAGAAATGTGCTGGGCTGAAAAATCACTGCTTACACATAGAAAAGGAGCAATGCACAAGAAAGGCAGTCTTGCATATGAAAAAGGGTGAAACCATCTAGAGTAGAGCTTTCCAAACTTTTCATGTTGGTGACACACTTTTTAGACATGCATCATTTCACGACACACTCTTACAGCAGGGCACAAGGCAGGCACTAGGACCTGTGTGGAATCACAGCAGGTTTGGAGGCAGCAAGGCACAAGGCAGGCACTGGGACTTGTGTGGAATCCTGGCAGGGCTTGGAGGCAGCAGCAGCCGCGACAAACCCAGACACTGCAGCCAACACACTAACGTGTCGCGACACACAGTTTGGAAAGCTCTGATTTAGAGGCTGTTAGGACGGGTGGTAGATACATTTCACAAATAAATAAAGTACTTTGGGGAAAGCATTTTGCAAGCCTGTGACCCATAATGAGGGTAAGAATTAGTAGTTTGAGTAGAATTGGAGTCAGAGCATGCAATTGCTTAAATCCCCCAGCTTCATGCAGGACTTGAAAAACAGAGGATGAGAACATAGGGTAATAAAGGAAGTGAATTTTACTGGTCACACCATTTATTTATGCACAGATTTATACAGTATACTGCCTGTTCCATTGCCCTCTCTAGGTCAGTGCTATCTATGGTAATGCCATGCTGAACACTTGTACTGCATTTCACCTACCAATATTCATTCAACTGACTGAAAGAAAAAAGGTTTTAAGAACACTTTGAGGTGGGGTATGTTGTCCTTGCATTTATTTAGTTCCTCGAAAGCTAAGAGGTATGTTGGTACAATGATCTCTTCAGAAGTGCATAGCCTCTCTGACTTTCCATATTTCTATTAAATTTTAAAGGAAGACCCCAGGAAGGAATTCCTTCCATTGGCCTTTTTCAGACCAAGAATTGTGGCTATCCAGGGAGACTTCAGAATGATTGAAAGGTGTTTAAAAAAGAAAACAACTTCATGGAATAACACCCTCCACCACCTCCAGAAATCAAGTAAGATAAAACACCACGGAGAGACATTTGAAAGATATTTTAAATCTCCCTGAGAATCTGGTAGAAACATAGAAACCTCTTTCATACAGGAAAGACCATCTGAAAAACTGTGAGGCAGCAGCATTAGTTTACAACTAATGGGATGGTCATTGGCACTCCCTTTCACCCAAAAGGGGCTCGTGGGTTTTACATTCTAATCAAACACTCAAAAATCCAAAACAAAAACCCCAACCCCACATAAGAACATTTCACCACCAGGTTCAGGAGGAAAGGACAGGTAGACATCATCTGGATTTTTCTGCTGGCTATTCCAGAGTCCTAAAATTTCCATTGGGAGAGGACAGCTCAGTAGTCTTGCTTGGTCCTACTTAGAGGTGGAGATTAAACCTGAAGTCATTTGTTTGCGAAACATATTCCCTATCTTTGAACTGTCCTTCCATAGCATAAATTCACAGGATGCATCACAGAGGAATAGAATTAGGGCACCACTGGCTGATGTCAGCTTCCTCTGGTTGTTTTCTGATCCCTTTCAACATTTGAGGACTCATCAATGACATTTATTTTGCCCCACTTTCTTGATTTGCAATTCTCTGCTCAATAAAATAGAGATGCAAAGAAATTGCCTCCTGTGATGCAGCGATAGAAGAAGTCATCTGAGACCAGGTCCTTCAAAAGTGATGAACATCTACCTGTCCTGAGTCATGTTCAGTTGCAGAGTCCTGTACTATAATTGCATTGTCACTTTTGGGAAGGCTGGTGGCACAGCAGACAACTCGTGTTGTTGGTTCATGTGATGGCCAATGTGCCTAACACACAGGGCTGGGATAGAATGGGACATTGGCACCAATTGCTCCAGCACTCACAAGGCAAGATCAAATATCTCTCTGCTTCACCCTCTGCACCTCGTAAGTCCCTTTCAGGGCCTCCCTCCCTCCCTCCCTCCATCCCTCCCTCCCTCCCTCCCTCCCTCCTATATTAGCCTAAAAGAGAATAATACAGTGCATTCATGCCATCCGTTAAGAATGACACCTCGGGGAGTCTTACATGATGTGGACAGAGAATTCAGAAACTGTGCAAGAGAATCCTTTGAAGGTACCATCATCCTCACTGCTACAGTGAAACACACACACACACTCGCAAACATACGTTCTCTCCCTGATGACTGTAAACACAGCTGTGCAATTTATTATTTTGAATGATGTCAGAGCAGAGTTAAGTAGGCTGTTTCTCCCCAACATCTCCACTGGAACAAACATTGGAAAGCGTGTATATTCAATATTCTGTCCTTGGCTTTGTATCCCTTCGTGTGTAATTATTCCAGAGGTATTTCTGCCAGGATGCTAAATTCTAGCAAGCTTCCTCTTCCCAATTTATCAAAGAACAAATACTTTGGACTCTGATGTGCTCTCATATTCATGCTTTCTCCTCTTCCATTCTTTATTTTGAAATCTACTCATTGATAGCAACAACCAATACAGCAGAACACAAAGCTTCACAGCCTGAAGCTTCAGAGGTACCAGAACCCCTGTAAATAATAAATACAAGTATGTACTTGTATGCTGGAGAAGACTCTTGAGAGTCCCTTGGACTGCAAGGAGGTCAAATCAGTCAATCCTAAAGGAAATCAACCCTGACTGCTCATTGGAAGGACAGATGCTGAAGCTGAAGCTCAAATACTTTGGCCACCTAATGCGAAGAGAGGACTCACTGGAAAAGACCCTGATGCTGGGAAAAACTGAAGGCAAAAGGAGAAGGGGGCGGCAGAGGATGAGATGGTTAGATAGCATCACCGATGTAATGAACATGAATTTGAGTAAACTCCGAGAGACAGTGGAGGACAGGAAGGCCTGGCGTGCTATGGTCCATGAGGTCACGAAGAGTCGGACACGACTAAACGACAACAACAAAATGTACTTGTAATTAAATTTAAATGTAAGTGAGCTAAAGTCAAGGAGAGTTTGTCTTAGCTCCATCCATGATTTTTTGGAATCCAGCCCTTGGCACATGCAACTCAGAGTCCAAGTGTTATTTTTGTAATAGAACATGCTGTCCATCTCTGGTCAATGGCTGGTGCCAGTGCCATAACAACATCATTGTATGTACCTTCTTTGTACTGCTGCCCATTAAACAGAGATGGAGAACCATTGCCCTCTTCAATACCCCAATCTTTTTCCTTTCTCTGTTATGATACGTTATAACAAGTTGAGGAAATAGATAGTACATATAAAGCATGCCTTCTGTTTATGGACATGTTCAGAAAGGAACATGATGTACTAAACCTTAAAAATAGCCCACAGTTCTAATTGGGGGTTGCTTTACTTTCAGGACCGTTTCTGTTGCTAGATGGAGTTACCATTGACTACTTCCTGAGTTTCTGTTTTGGAGTACAGAGGGTACATTCTATGATCTCTCCTGGGCTCCTTACAATAGTCTATTTTGGTGAGTTTGGGGGAAGGATTAATCGTCAGTCCAATTGAATCTGAAATAGGGAGCAGGTACTCATGTTTCCTTTGGCTTGGCAAAAAACTCATAACACACTCGGTCATAATGTAGCTTGTTGGCTTTTCGCTTAATTTGTTCTGATCTGAACAATCAGTCATGGCTGAATAAACCAAGGCTTGTTGTGATGTATGAAAGTAGTCTTTTAGGTTGCTGCTTCTGACATGACAAAATGGCAGATCTGGGAAAGAAAGAATCCTCTAGCATGCGTGCTGTACTGGTGCTTCCAGACTGGGCAGGTCAACAAAGGCTGCTGGTGATCCTGCAGTGCATGCCATAGCTACCCAGCATAGCATACCTTCAGCGCATGGTGAATCTGCCCACCCTTTTGGCCTGTTTCAGGGAGGAAACTGAGAGAAGCCTCTTCCTACAGCCTTGGCCCAAAGGACTTTGATGGGTTGCAAACTGCTCCATTGCAGTGAATCATGTTGATACGTCACTTCAGTGAAAAGAATCACATCCTGTCAATGGTGTGACTCTCTTCATGAAAACAAACCCAAGTCCCTTTGCACAGGCTTGATGGTGGCAAAGTGCTATAGCATTCTGGCTTCTACTGCTTAGTCCTTAGTCCTACTGCTTAGACTCCTAGCAAATAGGCGAAGTGCTGTGGTGACTTGGCTTCAGCAGAGAGCCAACGACTTGGGAGGCAGTAGAAGGCAAGTGTTCCCATCAATGAGAAACTGCCTTGTAGCTCCAGAGTTAACACCGTAGAACTCTTCTTGCCACATTTCCTCCTGTGATGCAGCGGAGCTGGAAATTAATCAGCTCAGCTGCAGAAGGACTGTAGAAACCCCATGACATTTTTCTTCTTTAAAGAGAAGAAAAAAGAGGAATCGTGGTAACAAAATGTGTTGCTGGACTCTGAGCAGGGCATTTGGAGGATTCTAGCACAAAGGGTACCACATAAAATATTGTCCTTTACATGGGGTTCCATAAGGTGCAAATTAGGAAATGATGGAAAGTAATAATTATGGTTCTTCACACCATCTTCTAGAAAATACAGGAAGGAAATGAAAAATACAACATAAAATGCATCAAGACCAACACACATACAGAGCATCTTCTGAACAGCCAAAATGGATCAGGAAATACCTTCTGGAATAAATATGTTCATATCCAGAATGGTGCAGCAGGCTTTTTCAGGCAGTACAATCTGGGGATAAAGATATGGAGACTTGATCTTGGGAGGATACAGTAAATATGAAGGATGTCTCTGGACATATTTTTTTATGATGGTTTGCTGCTCTGCTTTAGATAACAAAGCAAGAGTGGAGAACCCATTCTTGGTCAATAGTTGACAATCATGGGATTTGTAGGCCAGGATAATGCTTGTTTCTCATGCTTGTAAGACACGGAAAATGAAAGGAATTTCTCCCCTGTTGGGTTACAACCAAGAAGTCCTTTCTTGTGGCAACAGCAAATTGAAAGCTTGCAAATGATTGGCCATAGCGAAGGACCTCTGATGTCCAGATTAAGGGTCAGGCAGTTTGCTATGTGGCCATAGTTCCATTATAATCTTAACATAAAGGTTTAAATCCTTCAAGTACATGGAAAATCAGAGAGTGCTACGAGGTGTGATGCAGGGACCATCTAGCAGGAATTGATATGCAAAAGAGATCTTTTAACTAAACTGTACTTGATGACTCCTTATCCTGGAGTTGATGTGGACTCAAAAATGGTGACTGCATGTGCCTCAGAGAAGGAATTCAATTTTACTGAGGAGCCACACAATGAAAGCATGCCCATAGGAAATGCAATGAAGGAGAAATTAGCAATCACTGGAGAAACCTTCAGTGGGCAAAAGCATTAAACACTATGGGGGGAACCACACTGTGACAACATGGAAAATGCTGTCCAAGCACTTAATGGGGGAAGTAACAGTGCATGAGTGTAGGGGTTCGCTTAACCAATGCCATTATGCTTCTGGAAACTGCTTGCGAAAGGGAATGAGGTGAAAGGGAACTAGGGAACTAGATAATGCAGGACAAGGATTGTTTAGAATACCAGGAGTCACAGAGACTGCTGAGCTCTGGAAATGCAAATACAGAGACCTTGTACGCTGTCTCACTAGGAGAGAGTTTGCTTATGCTTTCTTACTGAGCTTGGGAACCCTATATAATTGTTGAAGCTGCACTATGGGGTGTGGATCTCTTCCCAGACATTCACTGCCATGATGTCTGCAGAGATTCCACCCAGCTTTGCTTGGCCAAATAAACGCTGTTATTTTAATTTCCAAGCCTCGACTCAAGTCTCTTTTTGGCAACCTCAGAAGCTTGGGAAAAAAGTGTAAGCCAGGGACCTTACATGAGTAATAAGAATAAAAAGGAAGATAGCAATCATTGGGGAAGTATCATTCAATGGGGAAATCACATTTAAGCAGTACTGAGGGAGTAGCAATGAACAATCCCTGGGGATTCGTGATGGGACTGCATGTATACTAGAGAGTAAATCCAATCCATGCTGTGTGCAAGCTTTTTTCTTTCCTTTATAGAAAACAAATGCTTTGGATAAGCAGAGGTGGTTAGCGATGCATGTGCCATAGCTCTGGGATTCATGAATTTAGCAAGTGAAAGAAGGAAGAAGGAAATGTCTAAGCAAGACTATATGTAAGGGATAGATAGAAGGGAAAAGAAAGGACAAGGAAGAAAAAGAGAAAGGAATGGGAATCCAGCCTGTATGTAAAGCAGATAATAGCTAGATTAAGGAAGGGGAAGAAGGAGAAGGACTGGATCATCTTTCCATTGCTCAGTCCTAGTTCATGAGCATCGTGGTGGTAGGCAGAGCCTCCAGAAGTTCATTGAAGGAGGAGTAAGAGTATAAAGTCCCTACATTGTGTTCTTTGGCAGGGTCAGCATACTCCATGGCTGTGGTTCTTTTGGAGATGCGGACTCAGCCCACTTCACTGGAACAAGGTCCCCAAAATCTTCCTAATTCTGATTGTCTTAAAATTCTCTCAGATTTCCTGTTGCATTCAAGATGATCAACGTAGACAAGTTTTGTAATCCAATCAACCTTTCAACAGGCTGTCTCTGTGTTTGTTCGATCTTCCCACAATGGAAGAGTTATCTCTATAAGCAACATTGGCATTAAATCTAAGCAAGAGGAAGGAGCATTCTTAAGTGTTGCCTATACTAATCCTATGCTTCCTCCAATACCTGCCACAGGTCGTCTTCTCCTATGTAGGCCCAAAATAGTGCAGTATTACCATTTCAAAAGTGAGGGTCCTTGTCTCCTGAAAGGGAGGGTTTTTAAAATCAAATTTGGGGTTGAATTACACAGGGAGAATGGTGATGATGGAGGTGCAATTTATTCTACAGATTCCAAGATGTCATCCTGTTTTGTACAGAACAAGAGATACTTCATTTTCAGGCATACAGAATCATTTTTTAAAAATGTTATTTTTGGGGATCTAACTCAGATGTACACAATAGCATGTTTTTTTTAAAAAAAACAGACAAACAAAAACCTATACAAAGAGTTCAGATAAGGGGAAAAAAAATAAGCATCCATCCCTTTCCCCATAAGTTCTGTGCAAACAAATGTACTATATAAGAAACTTGACTCTCTTCCAAACAGGCAGCTCCGTGTTGTGTTCTGCTGTTCAGTTCTTTGGACTACTTTGGAGTGAACGCTCTACATCTACAAGGATGCCTCTGCAGAGTCACTCTCCACTCTCCACTGTTGTAGCCCTGATGATTTACCCCCACTCCCATTCTCACCACTGGATCTTTCATGAATATGTTGCGTTTTGCTGTGTCAGATATACAGTATGTATGTGTGTGTATGTATGTATGTATGTATGTGTGTGTATGTATGTATTTGTGTGTATGTATGTATGTGTGTATGTATGTATGTGTGTGTGTGTGTATGTATGTATATGTATATGTGTGTGTGTATGTATATATATATATATATATATATATATATATATAGATATACAGTATATATATATATATATTTCATAAGCACTTTATAAAGTTTCAGAAAAAAGTTAAAATACAAAATACAGAAAAGCCAGAATACAGAATTAAAGAAAAAACATAAAAGAGTGCAATAATTGCCAGAAAATTAAGAAGATTGTATCTCCAGTTGGGGGAGATGGGCGGTAATACAAATATCTATCTATCTATCTATCTATCTATCTATCTATCTATCTATCTATCTATCTAATTTCCAACCTTCTCCAACAGAGATATAAGCACTTATTAAACTATCTTAATCTCTTACTCTTAATTAAACCTTAATCAACATTATTTCTATAAAAACAACCCAATTAATCATCAAAAGCCAAAATCAATACTTCATTTTTTTTAGCTATAAGCATATAATCCAAAAGCGGTTTCCAAGTAGAAACAAGTCCAGTCACAGTACGGTCTCTTATACAGTAAGTGTTGTCAGTTTTGCCATCTGCGCCAACTCCATTAATTTCACCATCCATTCTTCCAGAGTGGGAATTTGTACATCTTTCCATCTTTGTGCATACAAAAGTCTTGCTGCTGCTATCATATACGAAAGCAAAGTCCCATATTTTCTTTCAAGTTGTTGGTCCATCAAGCCCAAAAGGAACAGTTCTGGTTTCAATTGTATATCCACCTTCAGAATCTTTGCTGGGTCAGCATTATAGATGTTGGCCTCAGCGTTTCAAAATCAGCTGTTACGCCATCTGGCATGTGAAACCTCAGAGGCACAGCATGGATTTTTAACCTGCAGCGCCCCAGCCAACTTTCTGGTGTTTTTTCTCCATCCCCCCCATCCCCCATCTCTTCCTCCTTAGTTTCTTCTGTGGAAACGCTTCCTTATTTGCTCTCCATGGTAGCTGAAAAATAAAACAAGATAAAACAGAACATGGGTATTTTTAAGTAGATGTTTGTGGGGTGGGGGCTGGATGGAGACTGAGTGGCTATTTTGCTTCGGATTCTTGTTTTCTGATGCTCTATAGGCTGTGGCAGTTTGGCCACCAATGTCCTGCAGACAAGGCAGTGGCCTTAGAGTGTGCCAAAAGCTTTGATTTCTCCAAATTTTTCTTCTCTTGTGAAAGACGCTTCTCCTCCCCCCCCCAAGTGTCTGCAGGTTATGGTCAACAGTGTGAAGTGCAAAAGATGGGCAGAACTTTGATTGCAGTGTTGTGGTTGCCATCTTGATCACACTCTGCAAAAATCCCTGCCCCCCCCCTTGTTCCTAAGATACTGTAGAATCTTTGTCCATCACTCTGCGGCCTCCCTGGCTACCTCTTCTTTCTGATCCTCTTGGTCTTTGAAGGGAAACTAGGGTGCAGACTGCCAGAAAGAGAACTGTACAAAAACAGGACACTCACATCTCTTATTATCTGGCATCTCAAGGCAAGTTCCCTGCTACCCACTCAGAAGAACAGGACCGACACTTTCTTTGTTTTCTTTGAAAATTTAGTTCAACGGTGCATTTTCCCCATCAAGTTGAAAAAGTATTAAAACAAAAACAAAAAAACAAAAAACACCACAACCACAATAGTCCTTCTAGAGAAATCTCTTTTCCCAAAGCCCTCTAATAATCTGGTGATAGACAACTGCTACTGTTTCTCTATATTTCTCCTCCTGAAGCCCGATGTGATGCCTTTTGCAAGCTAGACTGAGCTGCTGCCTCTGAAATAAACTACTAACAATTTCTTTTCTGGAAAATCATAGAAAGCAGCGTAAATTGCAGCAGGGATGTACTGTTAACTGTCATGGCATCTTTTACTGTGTAGATTCTTATCATGGCCTGATGGCCATTTCTCAGAATACTTCCTGGAGATGGGTTAGCATAAACATTTTGCTGATCTGTTTCATCATATTAATCTTTAATACTTTTATTTATAGAATCATAAGGTCATTTCTTATTTGTTTCTGTGAAGCATATCTGAAGGAGAATAGGCAGATTAAGAAGCTGTTGGATGTGAGTGCCATCATCAAGCCTGAGCTTCAAAATAAGAGATTCTTGGATCTACTGAAGCTGAATCCTTGAACCTCACATTTAGGACCCTTCTCAGTTGGGATGGTATTGTGACCCGCAAGGGAGTGTTGCACTGAGCCAGTTTTGCATGACAGGAAGCATAATTGGTGGGAGACCCTGGCCTTCTAGCTCTTTAAAGGCACATTACTTCCCTGCAAGAAGAAAAGGGCCCAGCCTCAACTAGATCATCTTCATTCAAGGCCACTTGCCAACCTGACATTATCCTAAGCTTTGGTTCCCAAGAAGTGAACAGGAATGACCTGCACAAATACACATGCAAAACAGGAAAAGAATTCACATTGGCTGCCTTTTGGTCACAAAACTAAGCAATTTCAGGACTCCAAATTACAGGGGGGAAAAAATCAACAGTGTTTTGAGAACGATCTTAATTTGAACCCGGAACACCTATGTTGAAGTCTAATGAGCTAATTATTATAGTAGTCTCCAGCTTCTCTTTTAATCTTAGAGCCTTTGATTTACTGCTACTGCTTATTCCTCCTCCACCACCACACAGTGGCATAGTATGCACCCTCTATTGCAGCCTACTGAGTTTCTGATGGGGAAAAATACTGCAATTCCACTCCACCCAACCCTCTGTTTTCCAGGTAGGAGAGTTGGATTCGGTGTCATTAATCATTTTCCCCTTGTACATTATAGCCATCTTTCTTGCAAAGTTGGAAGTAACACTGCCAGCTGTAACCCTATTAAACTGAATTCCTGGTAGCTATAACGGGAATTCATGATTGCCCACTGAAATGGTATCTTGAAATGCATATGTGTGCCTTAAAGAACTCAGAAGTTGAACTTTGCATTTATTCTACCCAAGGTAGTGAAGGCAACATTAGAAGATAGGATAACAGAAGAAGCTGAGATGACCAGGTTGACGTGACAAATATTTTTTTTCTGTCTTCCTCTGTTTTCTGGTTTAAATGAACTGACTTTTTTGTTTTGGTCAAGTTTTGGAAATAACCCATGTGTGTCTGCAAATAAAAGAGGACGTTAACATTATCATTAAAGGATAAAGAAAATAACAGAGTGGAGTATTTTCTCAGTGGGAGCAACAGTGGATTTAATTATACAATTCACATTTTGCAGCTCGAATCATGCAAAATGTTTATTTACTGGCAATTGCTTCCTATCAGATGACTGACTTCTCTACCTGTTCTTGAGTACCACTAAAGCGAATTTGGACTTCAATAACTGTGCGTAGAAAGGGTGAATCTGACATGTTCAGGTCTGTTCAGATTTGTCATGGACACAACGTCCAACATTTCAAAGATGAAAATGCAGAGTTCTCTGCTCGCCCAACAATCGAACTGCACAAGCTAGGGAAACCAGCAATGCTAGGGAAGTAGTACCACTCAGAGGTCTGCAAACCAGTTTGAATTTGAAATGATTTGAGCTTGAATGGTTTCTTTGTTCTGAGTTTGATAATGTTGCTTAAAGCACTCATTTCCCCATCTAAAACTCCTGGACTCTTCCCCCACCTCCCATTCATGGCCTTGTCCAGTTTTGAAGACTGTTTCTCAACCACCACATAAAGCCTGGTGTGGATGTCAAGCCAACAGATATTACACACTCATGGTTTCTTTAACCATGGTTTATTGAATGCATCACAATTGATAGGATTTGCACAACATAAGAGAAACTATGGTTTGTAAACCATAGTGGCTGAGACCACTCAACAGAAAAAGAGAAGACCTGATTGCACTTGCTGCTTATGAGCAGATTGTCTTTAGACGTAGACTTTGTATGGACAAGTATAATGAAATATGGGACTCATTTATACAAATTAAGTAAAACGTAAAGGTTTCTCCTGCACAGTCGTGTCCAACTCTAAGAGCCGGTGCTCATCTCCATTTCTTAGCTGAAGAGCCAGCGCTGTCCAAAGACATTTCCGGGGTCATGTGGCCGGCACGATGCACGCAGAACACTGTTACCATCCCACCGAAGTGGTACCTATTTATCTACTTGCATTTGCATGCTTTTGAATTGCTAGGTTGGCAAGAGCTGGGGCGAGTGTGGGAGCTCGCTCCGTCATGCGGGGCTATGGTCTCGAACCACCAACCTTCCGATCGACAAGCCTGGCATCTTAACCACTGAGCCATCACGCCAAAAAAACTTGATAGTCATACAAATGTATTAGAAATATATGTGTCCTTGAATAATATTTCCATTAGAGAAGTAGATTTAGAATTGTAGCTGCTTACTGTTATAATGACATATTATACTATGTTTTTTTCCTTTGTTGTAGTTTCTCTTTTGTAAAACACTTTTTGTTTTTTTTGTCCTCTGTATGACAATGTACAGTACGTATTTCCATCAGTATTATCATTGTGTTTTTTTCTTTTTCTTTTTCTTTTTTTGCTATTAATTAAAAATTAAAATAAAAAAAATTAAAAATGAATCTTCTCCTCTTTGAACTCCCCCACATTCTTTCAATATTTTTTATGAGACTTTTATCCCCATGATCCTCCCCCATTTCCATGGATTCATGGATGGTGGTGGTGCTTATACTTTTAGCAGTAGAATGAGGTGATCATTTAAAAAACAAACACTTTTTCCCTTCTAAATAATTTTTGCAACTACTTTTCTATGGCATGACCAGCCCCCCCCCCTCTGTCCCAGTGAGGTTCCTTCATCCCTCTTTAGAGCTGTTTTGAAATAATTCCTGAAGAATCATTGATATAACCTGCTTGAAAACAGGGTGGAGTTGTTCCTTACAGAAACAAGGTGAGCTGTGTAATATGATCATCAGCAGAAAGAATGTGGCAGAAATATGTTGCTTTTATAAGTAAGGACTATGACCCTAGGACACTTTTCATTCATCTGACATCTTACAGTGAGACTGGAAATAAATAAATAAACTCCCAAGTCTGCAAAGCTGGCTAAGAATTCTGGGAATTGCATTCCCAGAACATCTGGTGATGCCAGGTTGGGGAATCCTGCCTCCGAATACAATTCCAAAAATTACAGTAAAAGGTAATAATCACTGATTTTAATTGGCTACACTAGACAAATTCTCTCTAGTACAGAGCTTTCCAAACTGTGTGTGGCGACACAAAAGTGTGTCGCCACACACAGTGTGGTGTGTCGCCACACCACCCGGAAGCGGCGGCGCGCGCGTGCACAGCGGCAGCGGCGCGGGATCAGTGCTTCCGCGTTTTAGCGGAGGCTGCTGCCGCTACCGCTACCACCAGGCACGCACACGCCGCCACACGCCCGCGTGCGCTGCCACCGCTGGTGTGTCACCAGCGGCGGCACTTTGGAAAGCCCTGCTCTAGTACTAGCCTAGAACCTATCTTTTAGTACATGGTATATTTCTTTCTTATATTTCTTATTTCTTATATTATTTCTTATTTCTTATATTAGGGGCGTGGTGGCTCAGCGGGTAAGATGCCAGGCTTGTCAATTGGAAGATCGCAAGTTCGGAGGTTCGAATCCCTAGCCCCGCGTGACGGAGTGAGCTCCCGCACTAGCCCGAGCTCTTGCCAACCTAGCAATTCGAAAGCATGCAAATGCAAGTAGATTAATAGGTACCACTTCAGTGGGAAGGTAACAGTGTTCCGCGTGCGTCATGCCAGCCACATGGCCGTGGAAGCGTCTTCGGACAGCGCTGGCTCTTTGGCTAACAAATGGAGATGAGCACTGGCCCCTAGAGTCGGACATGACTGCACAAATGTGCGGAGGGAACCTTTACCTTTTTATATTTCTTTCTTACCCAACCCTTATCCCATGTAATCATTCATTTTATTCATGAAGGGAATTACGCAAATTCATTTATTATTTGAAGGGATTTATGGTATCACAGAGTTTGAGAAACCCTGCTTTAGCAACTGTTGGAGAATGTTTCTGTCCCTTAAGGGAGGAATCATCCATCACGTGTCTCTGCCTGCAAATATGGTGAAGTGTTTTGAAATACTCTTTTTACCCATCTCTAGAATATGTTGCTTTACATATGTTTTTATTGCCATTCTCGCAACAGTGAGGAAAAAGAAAGGCTGGTCCTTATTGTGGGATGCTTTCTTTTACACTCTTAGAAGATTTGGGGGAAGACCCATGAAGTTCCTTAATTGTCTCCAACTCAGCCCCTAGGCTTTAGAGGGAAGCAACAGGTTATGTGTGATGGTTACCTTCTGAGAGGTGTGTATTTCACAGCAGCAGTTAAAAAAAAAGCCACAAGACAGAAAAGGGGATGAAAAATAAAAGTCAAGGACTGTGATTTAAAAGAATGACAAATGTTGAGTCTCTTTCTGATGGAATACTATAACTTCTATTTGATGGGGATAATAGTGTCACTTTGGAAAGAAAACCAGACTATTATTTAAAGATAGGAATAAACAATTTGATAGTGTTTTAACTCATGGATGACAACTCTTGTTTTTTCTATGAACTGAAATGAGTGAACCAGTTGCTATGGTAATTCCTGTTTTACCTTTTAAGACAAAGAATAGCTTGGAGCTATAAAATTAAGTCCCCTTCAACCTTTCATTTCTCACACCTAACAAAGATTTGTCTCTCTTTTTCTTTTTCCTTCCTTGCTTTGAATCATTTCCTGCCCTGCTGTTATTTGCACATAATCCAGCCTGAACTTCAAGTTTGATGATCTGCATTTGATCCGCAATTATTTTAATAGGATATTAATTATTTTAATAGCAAATTTTATGATTCAGTGAAAGTAAGGATCCCCTCCAACATGTTCCTGTGGATAAAAGACTGGGTTGTGTTTCTCTCACTTTCTCTTTTGTTCCAAAATGCATTTGACCAAAGAGGTAGACATGTCTGATTCTCTATCTGATTCTGTTTTATCTGGATTGTCCAGAGTAATGAATTTAATCTATTACAAGATTTTTTTCCCCTTCTCTCAATATTAGGATTTTTCACAAAGTACAGTATGTTATTACAGCCTATTTTGGAAACTTGGCATAATATCTGTGTGTGTACACACACACACACAATTCTGTTACCATGTGAACAATGAAATAACACACAACAGTAGTTTGCAATCTCCTGAATGTACATGGATGGATTATTCCTTTTCCTTGATGCGCAACATGATTAGTCAGGATATTTCAAAAATTACACTTCTGCTGTGATTGAAACTGCATGTAGTGCAGGGGAAGAAGTGAATGAAGCAGTGGAATTGGAAAAACCCAGATCTCATCTGAAATGAATCTTGCTTTGAACACTTCTGGTGGGAAAGCTAGGCAGAGGATTAGATTGTCTTTAGTTACCAGAACTGGACTTCAATGGATTTGTTCTGAGATGTCTTTGTTGTATGAATCATGAACCTATCCACATGAAATGATCCCTCTTTCACATCAGTACAAAGCTAGTACACAGCACAAACTGCAGTACTACACAATATCACAGATCCCAGAATATTCCAAGGTGAAGCCAAATGAATTTAAACATGCTGTTGAAAATTTGCAGTTTATGAAGCTGTAAGCAGTCTTTTCAGATATGTAATTTTCTATAATTGCTCTACTCTCACTGCAAACCCTCCCGAGTCCTATACTCAATTTGGTGAATGCCTGGAAAATAAGCACGGGGTCCAGTTTGTTGTTCCCTGCTCAAACTTCCAAGCAATTCATCCAAAGTTATTGATGAACCCTATTTACACTTGGAAAGCTGCTTATGTGCTCATGTTTGCAATTGGATGTAACATGTATCCGTGTTTACAAGTGAAATACCTATTTAGAATAGGCATGTATGGAACAATCTAAAAGCCAGTGGGGCAGCTTGCCATTTTTTTGTGCGTGATTTAAAAACAAACAGCTGGAATGTTGTTGGCATTTTCACATATATGCAATGTCCCTTAATCAGTGGAGCTTTCTCTAGAATGTTCTCTATTTTTTTAAAAAAAATATTGTTTCCCCAGTATGTTTTCTACACTATTTTTCTTTTTATTTGGATGCATCTTCCAAAATATATATTTTATTTATTTTTCATATTTTTATACTGTCAGAATCCAAACACTCCTGAAAAACTCTTTATTTGTTCTTCAAATTTGACTGCTCAGTTCCCCAGGGTACAGTTCCCCAGGGGACATACGAATCTGGGGGAAAAATGAAATAAAAACGATTAAAGTCTATAAAATGGCCAATGTATTAAAGATAAAAAGCAGCAGCAGCAGAAGCAGCAAAAAATGAGATCATCACAAAAAACTAGCAAGCAATGTTTCCCCATTATTATAAAAAGTCATGTCTGATGGTGCAGGAAATGCAGTGGTGGTGACAAATCATCCTTTCTGGGGAGGACATTCCATGAATTGGGTATTACTACTGAAAATTGTGCCTGAATTAACAAGGGAACCCAGGAAATGGCTGAGGATTAAAATAGTAAGGTTCAGATAGTTAAATATGTAGTTTTTCTTTGTGTCTATTAATTTTGATTAGAGAATGATGGATCCCAACATACTGTACATTGCTTCATCTCTATGCCTTAACACAATCTCTTTTGGTGAATCATGTTGTTTCTCTTGGAAATCCATGGCTTTTTTAAATCTTCAATTCAGTTTTTTGTATGTGGAAAGAGCTGGAAAGAGCTGCAAAAACAACTGGGAAACCTGGGGAAGGACAGACAATTACAAAAATTCAAATCCCCAATTCTTTGCAGCTTTGCAAGGTGGAATAAAGAGGATCAGATAATTCCATGGTTGGAAGTTCCAAAAAGTGTTTCTCTTCGCAGAGAATTTCAGTCTTAATCACTGTCTTAATCTCCATTGCCATCACTATTCCAAATTTCTTCAAATTTGTCCTATTGCAATTTGATAGATATTTTTTTTAACCAATGGGGGAAAAACGATGAACATTCTTAGCCAATCGTAGGAAAATATGCAGGTAAGGCTTCCAATCTCTATTAATTTATTTTTATTCTGTGTTTGTTTTTCTACAGATAAAGTCAAGGTAGTTCCAAAAGCAGTCCAGAGTGCAAAGAGCTCCTAGAGAATGGGAGAAATGTTTTTGGTTGCTGCTGAAATTCAAGAAAATGGAGCAGATGGAGGAAATTAGATGAAGCAACCTAAGAAAAGGGCCTCGTTATTTTTCCCCCTTATACTCTTGATGGAGCCCAAGAGAGAAGAAGCCAGTTATGGGTCCTCTTGATAGAATGAAGCGGGTCTCAGGAATCTGATGGTTGAAGCTCAACTGGGGAGCGGTCCTGTGCTGAGGTCCTCCTCTAAGGTGCCTAAGAGTTCAGAGGTCAAGACAGAATCAAACCCCGAAATCTTACAAGCTCTTAAGAAGTGGAGGAAGCTCAGGAACTAGAGCCAGAAGGCAAAGGCATATCCAGCTGCAAGGGAAGGCTCCTCGGGAGTAACACATATGCTTACAGAAGCCACCCACTGACCAGATAACAAAATTGTGTGGAGCAGCAGCAGAAGTCGAATGGAAAATTTGAAGACTGAGGTGTGAATCCCCATTCTTTGGAAGTCATCTCTTGCTGTGGGAAATCTGCTACTCAGCTTTTCATCTTAACGTTTCCTGCACCAGATCTCTTGGACCATGCTTTGTACTACTGATTTCCTGGCAATCTGGCTTTCCTGTTGATAGCCCTTGGGCTGATTTCCTTAAAATTCCTACTTTTGATTCCTGATTGAACTGCTGCCATGATAATCATACCTATGCTTTCTACCTGATGCCAACTTTAATTAGGACCTTGACCTGGGCCAGGTAAGTCTGCTCTTACTTTCATATGTTTAATTTGTTGAGCTAATGCCCACCTCCTAGCTATCACACCTCCAATTACCTGCTCATGAACCCAAGTGGATCAACCAAATAAGTTATTTTGAGAGTGGTGGCAATAAGGTAACCGGGGGAGAGATTTAGCTTTAGAAAACAACAAGCAGTCTTCTAATTAAGCTGACCAGACATTTAAGACTCTGCCAGTTTGCAGTGCACACTGAGACTTTACAAAATCTTAATAGTAGTAACTTTGCAACATGATTTAAATCTTTGGGGGTGGAAATTAGACAATCCTGTCCTCTTCCAAATGATGGCATGTCAGAGTTAAAAGTGAGAGTCTATTGCCAATTGTGTTGCATCATTATCACAGATGAACAATTAAAGTCCACTTAATGAGCAGGCTAGCCTTGATTACACCTGACTCAAATCCCAATTAAAGTCCTAAGATTGGAGAAAAGGAGGGCAGAGAATTCATTGTGGCAATCCACTTGCAGCCTGTATAATCTAAGGAAAAGGAAGCAAATTCATCTATACTCTTTTCCAAAGAGTTATTAATCTCACGGGATTGGGCTGATGCATCCAACAAGCATAATTATAGGGAAAGAAATTGCTTGAGTTAGTTAAATCTTTGGAGATGAAGTTGTGCAAAGTAAGAGAAGGCTGGAATAGCATCTGCATTTGTGCATTTGTGGCTAAATAGCAGAAAATAACATTTTAAAGTTGATTTATAGTATGGTGTGGTAATGGTATCTAGGTGTTACCAGCTAGTCATAGAAATGTGAACAGCTATGGGGAGCTTTGATTTTGTTGTTATTGTTCTGTGCAGTGATCGTGCTACACCAGGATAGTTAATCCTGTGGAATTCTGTCTCTCATGAGGCTGTAAGCTAAAGAGGAGCTCTACAGGGGAAAAAAGCAAGAGTATTGACAAAGATCCCTGCAGATGGTTAAATAGGAGAGAGAGAGAGAGAGAGAGAGAGAGAGAGAGAGAGAGAGAGAGAGAGAGAGAGAGAGAGAGAGAGACTTGAATTTGTGAAGGAGTGAGTCCATCTAAAGATGTAAAACGGGAGAGATGATAATCTTAACTGCAAGGAAAGAAGACTGGTATAATGTTAAATAATTTCTCCCCTTTCCTGCTCTGCAAAGTTTCATTGTGCGGAGTAAAAGAAGTCTTCATATGACCTCACAGCATGGGATGGAATTTTCTTTCTACTTATTGTAGAGGTTTGGTATCTCTCAGCATTGCTGTTGGAGAATTCTGGCAAAGGTCCAGGAAATCAATCAACTTACTCTTTTCATTTTGGATTCTACAGGAAGTTTCTATACAACAAATGTAATTGCATCTTGTATATTGAGTACACACACTTTTCCGTCTGTCTTTTCTACTTTCTACAAATCCTTTGAAACTATTTTACGACGAGACAAATCTGCAGAATTATTTCAGTGCAGTGCAGAGTTTTTAATGCATTGGAGTGAAGCCACTTTTGATTCAGGATAACTGTAGGAGGAGTTGACTTTGAAAATCTAAAGGCATTAAGGGAAAATCTTAAGTGAAAGGAAGGCTTTCACTTGAATTGATGTCTGCTGCCTTATCAGAAACAATTTGCTACAGGGAAATATTTATAAACATGATAACAGGCTGTGTGGAATTAATTAATTCGGGGTTGCATAAAATTAGTCTTGCAAAGGAGGCTCAGCAGGTCAAATGTATATGAAATGTGTCATTGTCTTTTTTGCTAAGGCACAATTTTTGATTGAATTTTGAGATGCAGACATTGTGGAATATATATTTGTATTTCTTTTTAAGAAATATTGAGGCTGCCTTTCAGACTTCGGTTCATCTTGTGTTACCAGCTAGAGTACTCTGAAGATGTTCTGATCCTTGGCCATATCTCCATCTCCATCATCTCATTAATTAATTTCTATCGCCGTGGTTTTGTCAGCGGGCCTGGGGAGCCCAGGTCACTTCAGAGCCAATCAAGTGGCCGATATGAATGTGTTTGCTGCAGCCGTGGGGTGTGTATTGTGTTTTTATGGTTTTTAATTCTGTAAGCCGCCCAGAGTCACAGTGTGTGAGTCGGGCGGCCTTATAAATTTGTTTAATAAATAAATAAATAGCCACCCAGCTCAACAAGTGACATATAGGACAAGGATTAATGATTGTTCTTGGGCCCCTGCTTCCAAAAAGCTTAAAACCTTCAGGTTTTATATCTCTGACTTGGGGTATTTATGACCCCAGCTTTTTGCATTGGGCCCCAAAGTTAGTAGCTAATCAGCGGACCTATTTATCAGTATGGGATATGGGAAGATGCCATGCCAGTGTGCACAGCTTTCAGGCCTCAGGTGTTCAGACTGGTGCTTGAAGCTGTAACCAGGAATGGACAAAAGAGAAGGCAGACTGCACATGATTAATAGGTTAAAAGAAGAACAGAAATACTTCTGCTCAAGAGGAAATAAAAGAAAACGTGGTTGAGAGCTGGGGGTTGAGCTGGAAGGTGCCACTTCTAAAAAACAGCCGATGATAGATACGATGGAAATCGGCATAAGTAAGGCACAGTGACAGGTGGACACATATGACTAATGAACATGGAAAAACCACTTTTCAGGTAGGAAATGCAGCACTTTAGGACTGTAAGAAAACATGGCTTGTATTTGAGGCTGATGGGAGCCAATAGAAGTGCAGGGGGAATTAAGCCATTGAGTGAGAAAGCTTACCAGGTTCAGTGTTCAGGCTCTGAAATTTACATGGAGATATAGGTGCACTAAACATTAGTCTACTTTCACGTCTCTGGGTGCTGAAATACCATTCCTGGCTGAGAATTTAACTGAGTTTGTGCAATTAAAATTCAATGAAATATTTGAGAAGCAATTTCGGATTGTTCTGTTTCAGCTTTTTGTAATTGCCTTCGGTTGGTTAACAATAGTGGAAGAATTTCTAGTTGTGCAAGTATGAACAATATGCAACACTCCCCCACCCCCGATCCAGTTTTCCAAACCCCCAAACCTCTCAAAATTTCCATTTTTCAAGAGCATTCTTTCCTATGTGAAAGAAAAATAAGCCTGAACTCTGAAAATCTTCATGCAGGGGTGGGGAACCTTTTTTCTGCCAAGGGCCATTTGGATATTTATAACCGGGTACCGGGGGGGTGAGGGACGGGGTTTCTGGGATTTCCGCGGACTGGGGGCCAGAGTTTGCGGGCAGGAGCCAATCACAAGCACTGGGGGATGGGGTTTGTTGGCGGGAGCCAATCGCATGGAAGGGGCGGGGTTTGTGGGTGGGAGCCCCACGGGCCTGACATTGCCCACCCCTGTCTTAATGGGTCTATTTCTAGGACAGCTCTCAGAACACATAAAAGGTCTGAAAATTTCACTAATCTCTCAGATGTTGATTTTTTTTTTAATGTATGGCCCCCATCCTTTAAACTTTTGGCAGGAACTCTTTTGTAGAGGCTAGGGCTGTGCAGAGCTTTGAGTGCACACTTTAATTATAGTGCTCCTTTGAAATAAAGTGTTGAATTAAAGCAGTGCTGAGGTTCCTGTACTGGAGCAGTTTGGTTGGATTGTTCTGATCTGGATGATACAGGGTCATTTTTATAGGTATGCCCATGCATTTGCGTGCGCCAAAGACCCTTTTCTGTAATTCAGAGTGCCCAATTAAAGTGAATCAACACACTTCGATACTTGGATTTGGAACACTGGAGTGACTCGATTTTTGTCTTTAAATCAAAGGTCTGCTTTAATGTGAGCACTTTGACAATCAACTTAGAATTGGCTTCTATTCAGATCAAAGCCATTCTGCACAGAGGAGAAATACCGGATTGTTTTATATTCCCCAGAATGAAGCTGCATCAAGACCCAACATCTTGCCAAATTTGCCCACCATTGGTGGCAAAAACAAAGAAATAAACCACAGCATAGCACCTATTCCCCAAATGGTATTTATTTCAAAAAATAAGATAGGATTGCTCCATTTATCTGTCTGCTTTCGGAAGCAGGTTTCCAGGTCAATATACTTTTGTTAAGTTTTTTTTAAAAAATCAGCAGAAATATGTATTGGACTGGACAGAGGAGGATTTAATTACTTTTTCTAAATGATGGCTTGCAACAGTGCTGAGCTGTTTGCAGAGGGATGATTTCCCTTCTCTGACATTTCCTAGGTGTGCTAGGGAACATACAATTTTCCATGGTTACAGGGGCATCTGCAGGATGACGCTTGGGACCAAGTGATCAAAGTCCTGCCCCTTCACACACGTAAAAAAAGGGGTGGGTCTTTGATGGCATGATTATGGGTGCCATCTTGACTGTTTTGACCATCCTCTGCATGGTCACATGGCTGTTCCAGGAAATGCCACCGAAGAAATCTCTAGTTCTCAAAGATCCTGGTAAAACATTAAACTCTTAGTGTTTATTTCATTATAGATGGTTTGGGAATTAACTTTTCTCCTAGCTGGATCTATGGCAGATTTTTTTTTCCATTCACAATGCTGTGAAGGGTACAAGAGAACGAGCAGATGCCTTCATTTGTTGAGGGTTCATGATAAGAATCCTACAGGGGAAGCCGAATCAAACACTGCCCCAGCTGATGGCTGAAAAATGGCTGCTACATAGCCAGTTTAGCACATGCAATACAATCTGAAAGAATGCTTATGTCTCGGTTTGTGTCTCACTTTCATCTCTGTCTCCCTGACTTCAAGGAGGCAGGAGAGAAATAGTCTTTCTTTATTGTGTTTTGCAGAATTAAGCCATGAAGATCCATTGCCAGCTGAAAGATAGAAAACTTATCACCCAGCAGAGGAATTAATTCTCTGCAGGATAGAGAGGGAAATCCTTTTTCAGCATTATGTCTATGTCTCTCTTTTCTTCTAGGCTGCCAGTTCAGTTTCCAGCCACACAATGGCCAGAACAGTGAAATTTTCATGAGGCTTGCCAGGGAAATAAAACAATAAATGACAGGGCTAACCCTCCTTTGTTGGCTAGTAAATCTAAAAATGATGCTCATTCTGCCCAGCTCAGAATAACCTTAAATTTTTCATTGCATCTTTCTTTTCCTTTTAAAAATATATTTGTCATCATTCAGAGAGTAGGTAAGTTTTAAGGGTAAGAGAACACAATAATGGTTCAGGGAGTATTACAGGGTGTAGCTGAGAAGTGGGACAAGTGGGATCGGGAAAAGAAGAAGGTATTGCATTGCTTCCCATTCTTTGCCATCACTGATCAGGTCCAAGAGTACAGGTAGTCCTCGACTTACGACCGTTTGTTTAGCGACCATTCGAAGTTACGACGGTGCTGAAAAAAGTGACTTACGATTGGTCCTCACACTTACGATCATCACAGCATCCCTGCAGTCACATTATCAAAATTAAGGTACTTGGCAACCGGCATGTATTTACAATGGTTGCAGTGTCCCGGGGGTCACGTGATCACCATTTCCACCCTTCTCAGCCAGCTTCCGACAAGCAAAATCAAAGGGGAACTGGGCAATTCACTTAATGACCGTCATAAACTCAGGTGTGGTCACGTGATACCTTGCTTAACCACCGCACCACTTAACAACAAATTTTCAAGTCCCTATTGCGGTCGTTACCTGTATTTGGTTCCTTCAGCTTGAAAGTTAAGCTGCTGCACCATACATGTAAGGGAAAAGAAGAGCATGGATGAAAGTGCCCCTCTGCACTTGACACAACCAGCTGAGCCTATTCCCCCTACCCACCCCAAAAAGGATGTGAGATTTATTTCTGCCCTGACTCTAAGAAATCCAATGAAGGAACTGCTCAATTATCCCAGCCTACACTTCACTTGTGTGCATGCTGGTGCTTCCAGCCAACCAGCCAACAAGCTGGCCACACCCACACACCCAGATTGTTGATAGACATAACAGTGTCCATGGTTGACTGGTTTAGCCACACCCTTTTCAAGGATGTGCCAATGTCCATAGCCTACCACACCCTCAGTATAGAAAAGGGAAAGCTAACCAAGAAAGGGGAGTAGGTGATTGGAAGAAGGAAAGACTGGCACTGAACAAGGAAGTGGGTAGCAATGTCAAGGCACCTTTAGTAGTGAAAGGAAATAAACAGGCCTCTGACCATCAGAACTATAACTGATGATGTTACCTAGTTGGGTAATGAAATGTCAGAGAGCACCAAGAGCTCCACCATCAGAATAATAGTAGACAGCCACTACTCTGATTGATCCCTGGCTAGGACTCAACTTGGGAGTACATCTTAACACCCAGCAGCCACCCTGCTTAGAGCTTGCTTTGAAGCTTGGCCCAGAGCATGGCGGCAACTCTGCTCTGCAACATGATATACGTAAGGACCAACTAGGATGAAGCGCCAAACATCCCCAACATGCTGGGAGGCAAAGACTGTATGCCACTTTAGCTTGTAAGAACTCAAAGAGATAGAAAAGGGCTGAAGCCCAAAGACCTGGTTTGTTTTATGGCCAGCCCAGCTCATTAGACCCGGGAAGGTGAAATAAATCCTGTTAACCAGCCAGGTCAAAGGTCTTATAGTGGGGAAAGTGTGAAAGGTAATAAAGTCTTGTGCCAAGCTTTCCTCCAACTTCTTGGGTACCCAATTCTAAACAAAAGAACCCACCCACTGCATTAAATGCACCCTCATTTCCGCAGTTCACTCCTCTGGACATCTGATAGTTGAGAGCAGATTCTGCTAGCGCAGGTCTGGACATTCCCTAGTATCAGCAAAACGTTCTGCTGCTCATAGATGCCGAAATGTCCTAATATTTCAGTCAAAGAACATGCAAAAATGGACAAATGAGCAACTTCCATCAGGAATGCAGTTTTTACCTGGCTGTGAGAACTGCATGTGATCAGTATAATGAGTTTGAATAGCAAGATGATGCAGTACTCATATTTTGCTACGTAAAATAAATCAATAAAAATGCAGTAACGTTCTTGAACTTAGAGCAAGAGGGACTGAGGAGGCCCCTCTAATCCCTACTTCCACCCCCATTTCCTGCATCTGAACACAACCTGCCATTGTGCTGTTTGGCTTCCAACGGCGGCATCCCATGAACCCGCATATCACCTTTTCCAGCTCATCCCTCAAGAGTAACCTGCTAGAGAAATATATCATGCTCACCCAATCAATACACACACAGATGTCAATCTTCCCAGCATCTTAGAGCAGTTTGAAACCCATCTATTGTTTAAATAACAGAGGTACAGAGTTTCATGGAATGCAATCAGGGAAATGGTAATTAACACAGCAAGCCCCCAACTGAAGAACTTTCTCTAGAGGCCCAAGGTCATAGGCAGGAAACTGGCTGCTTTAGAAGAGCTGCACAGGAAGAAAGAGGCTCCTTTTTTCAAATCTGGAGATGCACTCTTTTGTCACTTTATTCCTCCTTTTCATAATTAGTACTTACGGCTGCCTTCTCATTCCATGCAGGACCTCTTGGCCTTTGCCTATGTCACTTCAGCTGAATTGCTCTTTAAATCCACCTAGATTCAAAAATCCCTTTTTTCTTCCTGAGTGCAATTACTCTAATCTGTTTTTTTATATTACTTAACAAATTTACTTAGTTTTTCCCTTCTTGCTCTCATGCACCCTTCATTTCCCCTAATCATTATGCCAGTCTGGTGCTGCTGCATTTGAGTACTTGCTTTATCCAAAACAAATTCTATCTATGCTTATGGATGAAGAGAGAAGCTAGCCTGTATAACTGAGATCCAGGTGGTGAGATTGGAAACCGGTTGGGAGGCCGGAACCAGGAGGTCCCAGGCCAGATAGAACCATGATGAAAGCATTTCCCAGCTGCCTCTCCAGGTTATCAAGAGATTGGCCAAGTACCTGTTTGCTTGGAAAGGCAGCAGGAAAAGATCAAGAGTTTAAATGCTGGAACATAGAGTAGTTGCATAAGGCTCTGTATATCTTGTTCTGCACTACACAGTAATTAACTGTTGTGTTCAAGGCTTTGTTCTTGTCCAGTCTGGTCAAGTCATGTCATGTCTGAGAGTCTTCTGGCAAGACTAGTCAAGTCCTTTCTGTTTAAGGGGTTAAGAGCTTGCAGAGTCATGATTTATGCTGAGCCCAGGGATCACGCTTAGCCAAGATGAGTACAAGCCGCCCAAGGTCAACCCTTAGAAAGGCTTAGTTCAGTGGCAGTGCAGATGTATGGATGTATTTATCGGACCTTTTATTTATTAAAATATTGATAGTCCATCTCCTATCCTGACAATATAAGGACAGGTTTAGAGAATGAAAAACCCACTTGGAATAATGGCTAAACTTGCTGTTTGAATGGCATGCCAGGGTTTATATTCCTAAAATAAAAAGTGTTTTTATTTATTTTTTTATATTTACAAGATAAATGTATATTTAAAACATTCTCCCTGGTACAGACAGACAAAACTAAATTAGATTTTATGTAAACTTTAATTAATTAATTAAATAATTTAATTTAATTTAATTATTTAATTTAATTTTTAATTTAAAACATTACTTCCCATTTAATAATCCCTCCCCATATTAAAAATACAACTAGGTATGATTTGGCAGGGTCCTGCGGGCTGCAGTCTCTACAGATCTGTTGGGATTATAACTCTCCTTGGTCATTCATTCTGACAGAAGGTTTTCCAGGAAGTAAGATCTATAGGGAGGAAACGATAGTTCCGCATGGGGGTGGTTAATCCCGTAATTTTATAATGCCCTTCTTTTATTAATACTATCTCCCACTTGGATTTTTATTTTATATGATATTAATTGTATAAATTGTTGGTTTATATATTTTATATTTTATGCTTTTATCTAATTTTATTTATTGTAAACCGCCCAGAGTTCCCCGTTGGGGGAGATGGGCGGTTATATAAATTAAATAAATAAATAAATAAATAAATAGTTAAACAATGCAACATTCTGAGTGAAAAGACAGGTAAGAACAGAGTCAAGGCTTCTGCAAGGAGCCACCATTATTGGATGGGAGGGAAGTCTTGGAAACTGCATGGGTTCTTCCCCAAATTCTCATCAAGAAAGTTCAGATGTTTTGAGAGAGTCCTCAGTTGAGCCAACAACATCTAGCTGAATTGTTGTTGCATTAAAAAGATGCTAGCAGGATTGAAAGAATACTTTTCGACAAAAACAGGAGTGGGTCAATAATCTTTAAAGGGAGAATACTGCATTTATGAACATTTTGCTGCAGTGATACAATCTCTCTCACTCTGGTCATAACGGGCTTCCAATATACGCAAGGATGAGGCCAACAGAATAAAGTAGCAAAGATTTGCCAGAAACCTGGATGTTGCATTTGTTATTCTGTGCTACAAGAGCATTGGCGTCAATCTCAGCTTCGTCAGATGCATAAATTCAGTGCCAAAATGAACTCAGGAGCAGTGTTTAGAATCAGGACTGTATGGTACAAACTCCAAAGCTGCCTGCATTAAAAGAAACCCCGCTGATGTAAGTGCATCATTGCTGCAACACCGTGAAAACCGTTTCGGCAGGTGTCCTGTAATTGAGGGCGGAGGAGGAGATGGGCCCTATAATGATACAGCTGTGCTCTATAAATTATTGAAGGAAGATTTCATTCACGTGAGGAATATGTTGCCGAGGCACAGTTGGTCTGTCATGGAAGGAGCTCACTGCCAGTCCACCAAGAGAAAAACGGGAAGCCTCGGGACATTCCAGATATAGCTGCTTAACCTCGTGACCCCCCGTGCACTGAAAAATGGTCTCATGCTGCATGATATCCTCATGGTATATAATGCCGTGCTTGTTCCTTAGGTGATGTTAAAGAAGTGGAATCTTCCTGAGGCAAAGCATTGAAAGTGATTTCTCTGGGCTAGGCACTTTTCCATGCAGATCATTGCTTTTTTTTCTCTCTCCCCCCCACCCCCCTTCTTTTTGCAGGAGCTTCTTTTGACTAAGTTGTCCCATGCAACCTAACGATTTAACCCAATCCTTTAATTTGTGCTGAGAACATCACCTTCTGGGGATAATTGACCTGCACGTGCATTTCTGATCTGTTATCCTCCATAATTGTCCAATTTGTTCCTTATTCATAATCATCAAAGGAAGTCAGTCATTGTTATATATGTTATGTGCAATGGATTTCATTAGGCAGGCTGTTAAAGAGGTGTGTGATTCCAGGAAAAAAAAAACCCTTCATTTTGTTCAGAGGTCTCTTCTGTGTAAGCAGGATGTACTTGTATTCAGAGAGAATAAGAACTGGTTACTTGTTCTACTCCCAACTTTGCATGTGTTTGGCTTACACATTAGCCCAGCCTTTCTCAACCTTTTGACCCTGGAGGAACCCTTGAAATATTTTTCAGGCCTCGGGGAAGCCCTGCAGATCCAGGCTCAAATATAGGCCAGAACGTACAAAATTATTATACTTGTTTTATGGGTAGGTCGTGGTGGCTCAGTGGGTAAGACGCCAGGCTTGTCGATCGGAAGATCACAAGTTCGGAAGTTTGAATCCCTAGCCCTGCATGCGGAGTGAGCTCCCGCACTAGCTCCAGCTCTTGCCAACCTAGCAATTCAAAAGCATGCAAATGCAAGTACAGTAGATGAATAGGTACCACTTCGGTGCGTAGGTAACAGCGTTCTGCGCGTGTCATGTGGCCACATGACCGTGGAAGCATCTTCGGACAACGCTGGCTCTTCGGCTAACAAACAGAGATGAGCACCGCCCCTAGAGTCGGACACGACTGCACAAATGTGCGGGGGGAACCTTTACCTTTTACCTGTATATAGGCATTAACAGTGTTCTTAAACTAACAATAAAGAATGAAACTTACCTCTTTAAATGTGAGGTTGCCCGAATTTGAAATAATTTTTTAAATAAATTGTGATCTCCCAGGGACCCCCCGGTGACCTCTCGTGGAACCCGAGGGTGCCACAGAACCATGGTTGAGAAACCCTGCATTAGCCTTATTGAGAGCCTGAGCCCCAACAGGATTGATAACCACACATAAAGGGCATGGCTGCCCAGTGTTCCTGCATGCGTCTCTCCCAGTCCTGCTCTAGCTAAGTTCAGGAAGATCAGAGGGGAAGTCCTACTCATCTTTTTGGAACTTGAGCAGAATGCTCCATCTTACCCTTTGAATGGCTTTATGTGCAAGACGGTTGGGTTTCATTGAATGTTCTTTGTTGAATACTGGGTTTAATTTCTACTGCAGATCTGATATTACACCTCTGCTCCATGAGCTGCATTGGTTCTTGTTTTGCTTCTGGGTACAATTCAAGGTGCTGTTTTTGACCTTTAAAGCCCTACATGGCATGGGGCCAGGTTATCTGAGGGACCGCCTCTCCCAGATTATTTCTACCTGTCCCATCAGGTCCAGCAGGAGAGGCATGTTGCAGGTCCTGTCCACTAAGGCATTCCATCTGACGGGACCCAGGTGACAAGCCTTTTCTGCTGTGGTGTCCACCCACTGGAACATCATCCCCCCTGAGGTGAGATTACCCCCAACCCTTATGGCCTTTCAGAAAGCCCTCAAAACATGGTTTTTTTCATCAGGCCTGGGGATCCCCTGACAGCAGAGAGCCCACACATTGGTTGCCCCACATATGACATCTTCATTAACCCTCTCACAATCTTGGTTTTGATATTTGATTTTAATGGTTGGTTTTGTTAAAGAAGATTCCACTTCTTTAACATTCATTCATTCATTCATTCATTCATTGGCGATCACTCGTAGCCGAGTAAGATTGTCTTCCAAAGGTAAAATTTTAACGGTGGATCCGTAAGTGGCTATAAAGGCCAATTCTGGATCCGCACAACCTCCCACAATGAGGGCATAGGTTTCCGGGTGGGAGACGGTCATGATGAGGGTTTGCCTGACGTGCCTTCCTTTTAGCTCTTTTCTCCCTTTCGCCCTGTACTCGTGCTAACTTCTTTAACATCACCTAAGGAACAAGCACGGCATTATATCCCATGAGGCTATCATGCAACGTGAAATTTATATGGCCGCCCAGAGTCACCCAGTGTGAGATGGGTGGCCATATAAATTTGATTAAATAAATAAATAAAATATTAGAGGCTTCTTCTAGTTGCCATCTTAGCTTCTGGAATGCCCAATTTTTGTCTTGTGGGCCGGTTGGTTTTATTGTTTCCTCCCTAGAATGCGACAAAATCGGAAACATTGTAAAAAAAACCCAGAATAGTATTAATTATTCGCTTTAGCTTTCCTTCCAGGACTGCAAATTGTGATGAAAAATATAAGAACAGCCTGAAAGAAAATGGTAATAAATAACAACATGAATCTGTGTCTTAACAAATTAACAACTAAGTGAATGCGGCTGAAATGAATAGATAATGAGGAAACGAAACTTTTATAATGCAAAAAGAATATAAAAATCCAGAGATTTCAAAGATAGTGCTTATGGCAGCTTTTTTTCCTTAGTTGTTTTGTGAATCCAATAAACTTTATCTATCTATCATATATGCTGCTCACTTGGACTGTACATTTCTACCACTGGAAAGCAATACATGCACATGGACTTATTTCCCCCTTAAAGAATAAAAGGTAGATGGGTGGGGGAGGGTCTCATTTACACCTTTTTAAAAAGAAAGGTTATTAGGTGCTTTAAAGCAAAGCAAGCACATAAAGGGGTGGTTTTTGTTTTTTGTTTGGCTAAAAAAAGCTTGCACGAAACCAAGTGCATTGCATAATGATATAATGAGGTTTCATTACTGCACTGCTTACTCAGTGTGATTAAAATGCACAAATACCTTTGCCACTTTGCAAATTTTAATCTAATAGCATTTACGGTATTGGAACAAGTGATTTCTTTTGCAATTTCCTCAGAAAACTTAAATAAAAACACTGCCACCCACTTTTGCATAGTCTCCTGAGTGCTCTTGAAGTTAGGGCTATTCTTTTACTTATAGCAGATCTCTTATATCTTTGTCAAGCATAAATTCAATGGTTAAACTGTTCTGCTTTGTTAAATTTGTTCTGATTTGTTGTAACTATGTGCCAGCTAAAACACCACTATTTAATTCCTTTGAACGCCACTGTTGTTGAATACTCTGGAGTGGGGATGTAAAAGAGCTTCTCTGCAAAGACATGAGAGTAGATTTACAGGTAGTCCTTGCTTAATGACCACAACTGAGACTTGAATTTTGGTTGCTAAGTGAAGCAGTCATTAAGTGAATCTGACCCGATGTTATGACCTTTTCTGTGGTGGTCGTTAAGTGAATCACTGCAGGTGTTAAGCGAACCATGTGGTTGTTAAGCAAATCACGCAGTTCCCCATTGATTTTCCTTGCCAGAAGCTGGCCAGGAAGGTAGAAAATGGCGATCATATGACCATGAGACACTGTGATGGTCATAAATGAGAACCAGCTGCCAAGCGCCCAAATCGTGATCATGTGACCGTGGGGACGTTGCAATGATCATAAGTGTGAGGACCAGCCATAAGTAACTTTTTCAGCACTGTTGTAAGTCCAAACCATCACTACATGAATGGTTGTTAAGTGAGGACTATCTGCATATCTTTGGCTGCTAGATGATGGGTGAGACGATTTCTAGAATCAAGCAAAATCTAGCTGGTCTTCTTTCCTGATAAAGAACCAACGTTTTTGGTGTGTTTGTGTAGGTGTGTGTCTGTGTGTGTGAGAAAGTACAGAGCAGTGGCTTGTATTTCCTTTATGATATTGACAAGGTGGACATTATGAAGTTTGGGATTTAATTCAAAAGGGAGCAAGTTCAAATAGAGAGTTTGAAATTTTCCATAAGATTCTCAGTGGGGATAGCAGGAAGCAGAGAGCTTTTCAAGATGACTGAAAACAGCAGCTATTGTTATCTGCAAGGTAGTATCTTATGTTCCATCTCCAAGAATTATTATAGAAATTATTTTACTTCTGGCCAACAAAGCAAGCTTTTATTTTTCCTGCTTGAAGTAAAACCATTTCCAAAAGCAGAGGGCAGAATTAGCCCCAGCTATGATCAGATGATGGCAAATGTAATTTTAATATTAAAATAATTTAGGTCTAAAATAATTTAGAAGGAAGACTGGAGGGATTCTCAATGCTCCTCATGAGGTCAAAAAGCCATTACTCTTTTGCCCAATTGTACTCCAGTAATGGGTGTGGCTGGTGGACCCCTTTGGCTCTCACAAGGGTTATATAAGCCCTCCACCCACAACCTTACTGCATTCTCCCTAGAACTTTTGGGAAAAGCCACCTGGGTAATACTGCCACTGGCCATTTTTTCTTTGAGGAAGACCCCCCCTCCCCTATTTCTGAATTATTTGGGAGGATATTAGTGGCAATCCTCCTTTCTCCCTTACTTGGATGGGATGTGTGCCAGATACGTGAGTGATGATCCCTGATGCATTAAGAATTGAAGTCTTTGTTATATACATCGAGGTTAAAGAACTAGAAGAAAGTTGAAAGGCATGAAAGGAGAAGGCAAGAAAAGGAGAACCATCACTAAAGAAGAGGTTCATTTCAGGTTACTGACATAAGGTTTTCTGCATACTTGGTGTTTTGGGTCTTAATGCAGAAACGAACTAGACATTCTAGCATGCACTTTTAGGAGCCATCAATATTGTTCTTATAATCATTTATAGCCAGACTTTATAGAATACAACTCCTCCAAAGCTGCTTAGAAGTAACTTCAAAACACACGAATGAAGCCACCAGGAGCAATATTAACCTATAATAAGATATCAGGGTCCTTCTGAAGGGAAGGAAGATCCCAGGAGAGGCCAGTTAAGAGTGGAGCAGCGGTTTCCAACTCTCCTCCTTTCCTACCATCTCTCCTTTATGAAACCACGAGGCCTTCTGGGCACCACCTCCAGCAGGATCTCTCAGAAAACATTCCCCCAAATGAAGCAGGCCTCCTCCTCTTTTTCAAAGCTTACCTTAGAGGGGAAAACCCCCTTTTTCCTGATTGGCCCTTTAAGTGAGGTTTTAGTGGTAATTTTATTGGGGGTGGGGTGGCTTCGGAGGTCTCTGATCATGAATCTGGGCTGACAGATGTCAGCTCGTTTTCCTTAACTCTTTTAGTGTTAGAATGGGATTTCTCCCCATTATAGGTTTAGTTGCAGGAAGATGGCCTTAGTGATCTACCAAGGCATGAAGAAAGCAGTCCCATGTATGATGGTGTACAGGAGTATGGAGATGGCCTTGAAGAAGGTATTCAACAGCTGTTAAGTTCACACCAGCTTAGCTCTGAAAGGGAGGAGAGAATGAGGAAGAAACTCAAGTTTGTCCTGCCAGAGACGAACTCTGTCAGACTTTCAAGATTCTGTTGTTATACCCTGTAACAATAAAGTAGGGTTACAGTTGTTCTCATGGAGTTTGCTTCTTGACCTGGCTTATCTTGAAGGACTTACAGATGGGCGCTGAGCTCCAACATGTCTTGAGGGTAACAAGCTGTACCATCAGCTGTAAGGTAAGGTAAGTAAGGTAAGGTTTCCCCTTCCAGTTGTATCCGGCTCTAGGGGGCGGCGCTCATCTCTGATTCTCGGCTGAGGGAGCCAGTGTTGTCCATAGATGCTTCCGTGCTCATGTGGCCAGCATGACTAAACGCCAAGGCACATGGAACGCTGTTACCTTCCTACCGGAGTGGTACCTATTTATCTCGCATTTTTATGTGCTTTCAAACTGCTATGCGGTGCTTCCAGGTCTCGACCTGCCGACCTGCCATCCTTTTGTTTGACGGTTGGTAGTCTTAACCGTTATGCCACCGTGCCGCCACCATCAGCTGTACCAACTGCAATGTAGACTATCAAAATTCTATATCTCATACGTGCTCCCCCACTTCCCCATTCTATCTCCAGGAAGAAACCAATCCTGGTCTGCCCCTCTGGTGTTCCAGTGCAGCAGGATTTATGGGCTTTTGTTAATCTGAGGCTGCATTGCAAAGTATTTCCAAGCTGTTAATTTTAGCCTTCTTCTCTATTAGCTTTTCAAGTTGCTGCAAACATGAACGAAAAAGGAAGAAGGGTGTCAGGTAGGGTCGTTATCACTAGGAATGAACACTACATTTGCTGCAAATTAATTTTGCAAGCTGAGGAGCAGCTTTGTAGTAACACAGGAATTTCTGCCTTTTGGTGAGAAACTCAGTTCAGTTGTCTTCAGAATGGAGAAAATACTTTTTCAAAGGAGAGCAGTGAGGGGGAAATTAAAAAAAAAGGGAGGCTGTAGGCCAAGTAGTCATAGGAACAATTTTAGGTCCATGTTCTTGCTCTGCCAAATGTCCTAATTGTTCAGTTTAATACACTGGGCCTCTCAAGATTTGAGATTATAGAGCCAACCCCAAGCCAGAGTATTCATTAGTGATAATTAGTCCAAAATTACTTGTTTTGGAGTAGGAATACAGGCATTTCACAGGAGCATCGATTTCTTCAGAAATTAGGAAGGGGTTTTGCCTCCTTCGGAATATTTGCAGATCTTGAGATGGGACAGACTTACCAAATGCCCTCTGAAGCAGAAGTGGGCAACCCTGTGACCCGCAGCCTTGATAAGGAGCCCTTGGTTTAATTTCAATTATCTTTTGGAAGCAATAGGTTCAGATGTCTGCCAAGAACAATATAGTCTTCCTGGGGCCCTCTGTTTGGGTCTAGAGGTGGAATGGGATGTCAGGAGACCAGTGTGGGAGAACCTGGGATGACGAAGCAGACACGTTGTGTCCTCATATACTTTTAAATAAAATCTCAGTCCTTTCCCAAAGCCTTTTAAATAAATATTTTAAAAATAGTAAAAGTGTGAATGATGCACCCAAAGCATTAAAAAAAAGCCACTGAGACACACAGAGAAGGCTTGAAATCTGTGCCACTGAATTTGGGTGGAAACCTGTGCCTCTGAATATTGGGAGAGATAGTAAGGGGAGGCTCCAGGGTATGTGTGCTCCTACAGTCCACGTGACTTTCACTCCTTGTGGAGATGTGTACTTTTCTATGCTCATATTTAACATCTTTTCATTACAATGAGATTTCTTGTGGCGAGATCCCAGTGTACCCATAGATGTTCATAAACAGATGACTACCAGCAAGGAAAAGTGCAATTCCTGCTATCAAAATAATCAGCCTTCAATTGGAAAATTCTTCCACCCACCTCTCTGTGTGTCAGTAAACGAACATTTTAATTCCATCAGGAAATTGTAGGAGACTGAAGACACTCAGAGCATCAGTGCTTGGCAAACACAATAGGAGATGCAGACTCAGTTTGTATACCCCCTTCTTAGATACAACTAAAGACAGCTCTTTCATGTTGGTAATACAGAACTCCAACATATCTCATATAAAAAAAAAGCTGTGAAGAGGATTTGGGATTAGTTATCATTGAGGAAGAACTGTGTAAAAAATATTCTGCAGGTGACAAGAGTAACCAGGGAGAGAACCTTGTTTCTATTATGGCTTCAGATCACATTCTATCAGGCTATTAAATCCACATCAGTAAATACATCTCAAGAGGAAACTGCTCTTCTTTGTGAAAGAAGAAAATGCTCAAAAGCAGCCTCTTTTAAAATGGAGATGGTGGGGGGTTTGCTTTCTTCAATTTTGCTGCAGCCATAATAAAAACAACGGGTTTTCATTATGGTGCCCTCAAAGGGGAAATATGTAATTCATGAATTAGAGATGTAATTCATTCCACTTTATTTGGAACTTGTACCGAGTAGAGGAGGCTGGACCACCAGCACCAACCCAAGAGGAGCAGAATCTAAGACTGCCTTTTTCCAGCAATGTTTAATTAGAATTCCTGCTTTGAGCGAGAAGTTGAGCTTGATGGCTTAAATGGCCATCTTCTGATTCTAGGGTTCTATGAGCCAGGAAGTGGGGACTTAAACTGATTTTTGGTTTATTTAGAGTTATATTTATGTTCTACCTTTTAAAGGACACTGGTGGTCCAGAATGGCCCTGGCCTTAGTTTTATAGCTTCTAAAGACCCTCAGGATAGAATTGGTGACACCCCATGGCAAAATCCTATTTTTAGTTGCATGATTTTGGTAGAAATACAATTAACAATACACACAACTAACTACCTATTTCCTATTGAACTCCCCTGAATCCAAGCATCCAAAAGGTCTAATCTTTTTTTTTTAGATCCATCACCTCTGCAGACTGGACCAGAAGAAAATTGATGCATGTGCTAGTTTTCTTTTCTTTTATACTCAAAGCAATAACTGCATAATATAGGTTCGGCTGAGAGATAGTAATTGGTTCTATCTCACCTAAAGAAAACCGCTGTTGGGGGGAGGCTTGGATTTTCAATTCCTTAGTCCCAGTCTAGAAGTTTAACCATGACATTGAACTTGATGTGGGATTACTTAATTGTCAGGACTATCAGGCAAAGCAGGAATAAAAATAAGGATTGAAGGGCAACCCAGGAGACAAGATAAAGAACTGAAGAACAGCCAAAGATACCTTTGCTTCTGAAGAACTTGTTACATTGACAGGAGTCAACTGAATATTCTTACAGTATATAGCTTTTTGGTCCACGGGATCTAGGATCTGAAGGGACCTGATAGAAAAGTTGTTATCTGCAAATCACCATAAAGAGCAGTTATATACAGATCTAGCAGCTTGTGAGGAAGGATGGTTAAACATATTGTCTAATATACTGACAATAATGGCTTAGGTCTTTTCAGACATAATTTTATGAGAATGGATGCAGTGGTAGATTTGGAGGTGGTTTGCAGGAGAGCTGCAAAGTTTTCAAACTATTTAAACAATTGTACCAAAATGGGTGGGGCATGGTGGTAAGATGCCAGGCTTGTCGATCGGAAGATCGCAAGTTCGGAGGTTCGAATCCCTAGTCCCACATGATGGAGTGAGCTCCTGCACTAGCCCCAGCTCTTGCCAACCTAGCAATTCGAAAGCATGCAAATGCAAGTAGATGAACAGGTACCACTTTGGTGGGTAGGTAACAGCGTTCCACATGCGTCATGCCAGCCACATGACCGTGGAAGTATCTTCGGACAACGCTGTCTCTTCGGCTAACAAACGGAGATGAGCACCAGCCCCTAGAGTCGGACACAACTGCACAAATGTGCGGGGGGAACCTTTACCTTTACAAAAATGGGTTCCCCTCCCCACAAGAAAAGTAGATGTTTGTTATGGGCTCTGAGTTCAGTTCTGGCATAGTAAATATATTCCTAAGATGAGCATGCATTTTTATTACAAATTTTAAATGTTTCAGTCCTCTGAGTGTCAGTTTTATGTCCTGCTAAGTCTTGATACATATGGAAAGGTTCCAACAAAATATGTGAACAACCAAAATGAATTCTGAAATCTGAACTTTATGGAATCGCCATCACATCTGAGGAATTGCAAAGGAAGGTAATAGAATTTCAGTGAAATTTCAAATTGGGATGATTGTATATCCACCATATCCATGCCCGTTTTGTTTACCTGTTGAATTTCAGAAAGGATCCAAAGTCATTTGTAGAAAAAATGGTTTGGTGTAGGGAAGGATTTGTCTCAGATACCCACTTAAGAATAAAATATCTGCAGTGTTTGATTCCCCTCTGCAGCACCTTCCATGGTATTCTGAAAATAACAGATTTATGTAAAGGTAGATTTGTATTGTAAACTTTTTCATTTTAACGTGTGGGACTTGTCTGTGTGGTTTCTCTGTTGCTGTTGTCAAAGCAAGTGGAATCCATGTCAATATCCTCAATAAAGCAGCAATTACTGGGCATAAACCAGAATGACATTTTCTCAGAAATGTCAGGGGGATTTTGAGCTGGCAGAATGGGTAACTGAGGAAGAACATATACCCTGAAACTGCCAATGTGCTTCTAAGAAGCTGTTGTGGTTGATTGACTCCACTATTGAAGTACCTTCAAGCAGCTCTTAATGGCAGATGGGAAAGGCTTCTTTGGAGATTTTCAGGATTCCAGATGCATGTAGGATCATACACACTTCTCAATGCATTGGAGTTCACATCTACTTCAATTCAGCATCAGCTTTATTTTCATCTTATTCAGTTATGAATGCTAAACAGAAAACCACCTAGTTTGAAGTGGTGTGTTTTAAACTTCTTGGGAAAAAAAACAGAGAGAAGGAGATAGAGTTGGCCGTGTATACATTTCTTGGAGAATTTGAAAAGAATTTCAAGGTGGCACACATCTTCACATCATTCCATGCACAGAAGCAGCTCTGCCTGTGCTTCAGTACAGGATGTCTTCCTCTGCAAATGAAGGTAGCAAGTCAGCCTAGAGCAGAGATGGGCATCCAGGGTCCTTCAGATACCGAAGTAAAATTCCAAGTATCTTTCTTTGTGGACCATGATTTCTGAAATTTCTGGATTGCAGCATCTGCAAGGACACAAATTCTCCACCCCTGCCATTTATTTTGAGCAAATACAGTCAGAAGATAATCCAGGAATTGAAGAAAAAAAAGGGGAGTGGGTGTTATGGAGGTGAAAACATCCCTAAAATTTTAAGTTATCCATCCCTGGCTTATGATATGGTGACCATTGCTCAAGAAACTTGATACCTCATTAGTAATTTGAACTTAGATCTCCATAGTTATAGATGGAGGGTAAAATCTCCTTCAACCTCAAATCAATCTCAACTTCTGTGATTATGTGGACACATCCGTGGACACTTTTTTTGCAAAAACATAGCAGTGGTTTGCTGTTATCTTCTGGGGTGAATTTTTAACTTTTCACTCTAGCCTACGGCCCTAGTGTCTTCCATGTTTTGGTCTAACCCTACTGAGCTTTTCAAGAACAGCCACAGTCAACTGATATTCCAACTCTTGCAATGCAGAAAAATTCACCACCAGTTTTTACTATCATTTCCAGTTCCATTTGTGGAAATAGAAGTTGCTCTTGAAGCTTCTCTCAAAGAAGAGACTTTTTTTTTATTCTCATAGGTAGAGTGGAGTGTCCTTGCACTTATTTAGTGTAAAGGAGGCCAAAAAGGTTGTGTATATGTCATATCTTGAAATGTATAATAATATCTGGTGGTCTACATCTTCCCTGACTTTTTACATTCCCATTAAATCTTAAAGGGAGACTTTTCTCATGGGCCTTTTATATACTGGAAAGCATGAACAGCCAGGAATACTCAAAGTGATGAAAATGTGTGTAACAGAAAACAACAGCACCAGCATTATTATCTACCAGGGCCTCCCACAAACAATTCAGCTCCCAAGCACCATTAGGAAATCTTGAAAAACATTCTCTAGCATCCTGAGAATAACACCCCACCCCACCCACACACACAGAGAGGTATCTCTTTTGTGAGGGAAAAAAACTTTTTGGAATTTACAAGACAGAGTTTGGTCCTCCATTAATATTATCAACTGCATCACACTTGAATGCACAAGAAGGAAAGGATGTCTACTGTGAACTGGGTTTTAAAAGTAGATAATAATAGAATGCTGGTTTGTGGGAATGGGAAGTAATGCAGCTAACACTCTGGGCACATCATCATTGATCTCATTAGGCATGGATACTTTGTATTTATTTATTATACTCTAACCATCTGTGGTATTCAATCTTATTTCCCTGAAGGTTGTTTTGCCCACCTTTTGCTGCATTTGGCACATTTGTCTTTTTCTTGTTTGTGTCCTCATTCTTTCCTTTCTCTGAGAGTGAACTGTTGCTGCTGTGTTGGCACAGCAACACACAATTATTATCACAAAAGAATTGTGCACAACGGAAATTCTGGCTTACATAATTATCATGAAATAACTTGCGTTATTTTAGCAACAGCAACATAGTATCTTCAAGGTAAATCTGTCAGAGGCAGCAGTAATTACACAGTAATTCATTTTAACGCATTTGCATTACAAGCTGATAATGCCACTGATAACACATCTTGCCAACCCTATGAAGGCTTGGGGAAGCTATATAGTTGGTGCGCAAAACACAAGACTTGATGGATTGCATCAGTGGCTTTGGTTAGGTGATCTGGGAATAAAATCAAGATACTTTCTTTGTAAAGTTGTGTCAATATGGAATCATCACCACCAGCACCACCACTACTACCACCACAATTTTATTATCTTGTGCTTATTCCCCAAGAAAGATTTTTCCCCAAGTTTACAATGATCCCTCTCAGCAGCTATAAACACCAGCAGGAACACACACTCTCCACTTGGGCACAGACAGAATCTTCTAGCTGTGCTCCTGTCCTCTGAAGATGCCAGCCACAGCGACTGGTGAAACGTTAGGAACCAAAACTGCCAGAACACGGCCACACAGCCCGGAAAACCCACAACAACCATTTACAATGATTAATCACTGTGAAAGCTGAAATTCTGATTTTCTTTCATCTTTGTCAGTTTGATGACTAAAAGTAATTCTGCAGCTCTAGGACTATGTCAGAAGGGTCTTATACAAGGTTTAAAAGAGGCTCTGCCAAAACATGGCTTACTTGGGATGGAAAATGTTTTTTTATTTTATTTTTATTTATTTTTATATATTTTTTTTATTTATTATTATTTATTTCTGAACAGAAAGAAATAGGAAAATTGCAAAATAAAACCAAATAAAAAGCAGGAAAACAAAAAAGCAGAAAAGGGGGAAACTATTAATATATTTCACATATTAATCAGATGTCAAATATATTTTTAAATCTACCTTAGGGGGAAAAATAATAATTAATTATGGTCTAATGTTTTCCTGTTTTCAAAAACTGAGCAATCAGTCTTAGATGATAATAAACAAAGGGTTTATTATCATGTCACCCAAAATGGAGTCAGTGATAAACATGAGGGAAAACCTTCATCTCATGAGGGATGACCATATACTGTATGACAGACATAAGAAGCTGAAGAATGTTGCATGCTAGGAAGAAAGGAAATCTGGATGAAGGGGGTGCAAGAGTGTATTTGGTTAGGATGACTGCTGTCTCAATTTGGAAATGGGGGCACCGATTTGGGGAAGTTCTGCTGCAGTATTTTGTTTCAGTTCCCACTTGTTATTGTGATATTTCCTCCTCCAGTTTGCTGCTGAGTCAAGTTCAAAATGCTTATGCTGATATATAAACTTTTATATCGCTGTAGAGGAGCATGGATATAACTTGGACGAAGGAATGAAAGAATCATGAAGAGAAAATAAACAACAACTCAGCCCTGGCATGAGAAAGAGACTCAAAATAACCCCACCTTGATTCTCTTTGGTATAAGATGCATTTGAGGGAAATTCTGGCAGGCTTCCAAAATTCTGTTATTATATTAATTATAATAATATTCATAATAACAGATATTATTATTACCTGAGGGACCACCTCATCCCCAATATATCCACCCGTCCCACCCGATCATGCAGAGAGGGCATGCTACGGACCCCATCTACAAGAGAGTTCCATCTGGCGGGGTCCAGGAGGCGTGCCTTCTCTGCAGTAGCTCCCGCCCTGTGGAACAACTTGCCCCCCGGAGGTGAGATTAGCCCCTTCGCTCCTGACCTTCTGGAAGAACCTGAAAACCTGGCTCTGCCGCCTTGCTTGGGACCAAGGAAGGAATAGTCACTCTTGGGGATGGCTAATACCTTAGAGAGCTCCTCTCCTACATTGGATTAAGTTAGATCGTTTTACCACTCTTGCCTCTTGGATTTTAATCTTGTTTTGTAATTTGTATTTTTATATTCTATGTATATTCTATGTTTTTTCTTTCTATTATTTTGTTGTAAACCGCCCAGAGTTCCTCTGGTGGAGGGAGATGGGCGGTGATAGAAGTCTGATTAATAAATTATATTCTGTTATTATACTAATTATAGAGTTCCAGTAGTACTTGTGTTGTCTGTTCCATGAGTTGACCTACCTTGAAGAGCTAACAGTAGTTTAGAACCTGCGTACTTAACACAATGTTTCTGCCCTTATGTACCTGCTCAGGTAATAGAGTGTAGTGTGTGTGTCTGTGTCTGTGTGTATAAGTGAGAATTGGCTCTCATTCCATCTGAATCATTAGTTCACTTTGGAATGTTGAATCAGTTCAATTTGAATTGTCAATGTAATTTGGAGAATTGAACCAATTTAATTCAACACATGAGGTGGAATGATCAACACTTCAAATAAAATGACTTGAAGAATTGATTCATTTTCTTGAGCTATCAGGTTGTTCTCAATTCAGATGTCTCTATCCTGGATTTCTTCCTCTGTGCTCTTTTATGCTCTTCTGGTTGGCACCAAATCTTTTAAGTTTTCACTGCCAGCTGAAGACATATTTGTTTGTCCAAGCTTTGATTAAATTTGTGTGGGCATGCCTAGGGATTACAAATGGTGTTCTTGTACTATCCTGTGTTATGGATTTCTTTCATGGCTCCTTAAATGGTAAATAATTTAGCTGGTTTTATTTATTTATTTATTTATTTGTCATATTTATATCCCGCCCATCTCCGCCACAAGGAGGGACCCTGGGCGGTTCACAATAAGAAGTTTAAGAGTTTATTTTAGGGTAAAAATGGTTATATAGTGAACTACTTGAACTGGCTTGTAGCCCAGTTTTGGAACTGTTGTAGTAAGAAAAACGAAGCTACAAAATGTTATAATAAATAAAGCTAATTGCCCACTATTCATAACCTCCAAGTTCATCAGGAGGGTGGAATATTTTGGACACAGAAGGCAATAGGCTTTCTGTAGATCATTGGGTCCTACATCCAAGAATAAGTTTTCCTTCTATGGTTACACAAATTAAACTTCATGGAAGATAATGTTTTGAATGTGTTTTCTCCCATCCACACCCCACTTTTTAAGTTGTTAGAGAAGTATGGAGGATATAAAACAAGCTATTGCACTACTGAATCTTGAAACTTTTGCCGGAACGTAGTTTTGCTGTCTTTGCAGGCTTTGTCACATGGGAATATGAGATGGGCCAAGAGTTTAATCATACAACTCATCTCCTGATATGAGACCTTATATTTGTCCTTTATCCTCCCAAACTGGTGATGGACAGCAAGCCTTATGAATTCCCTTATGTCACAACTATAAGGAGAAACCAAGGAAACAAAACCCAGCATGTCAACTTAGGCTGCTGAGAACCCCTAATACAGAAGAAATAAATGCTACATGGGATTAATAAAATGTTGATGAGAAATCCAAAGATGAGGTTCAGGGAATTAGTTGAAGAAGCAGGCTGATATTTTATGACATAACTAATTACCCAAGCAAGAAAAAGTGATTACAATGATTAATTGCTTTGACTTCTTCGTGGGAGAGTTGATATGCAAAGGCAAATGAATAGTTTGGTGCAGAATGAGTCGAGGATATCATCAAGCATTGTAGATGAAAGAATAGGTTCAGCTACATGCAGTTAATCTGAATTCTATATGTCTATCTCTTTGCCATATATTTACAGACAGACAGACAGACAGACAGACTTGCTATATGGATGTAAAATTTATGTCTCATCCTTCTAGTGCTTAAGCATTACTTAAGGTTGCTTGCAAATAGCTATCTGGTGACAAAAATAAAAAATATATGGTGCAGGCTATGTTAATGATAACACAGGTCAAATAAAATGTACTTTCCCCATAAAATAAACAACGTTGATATATGGGAAATCTTCAGGAAATAACAAAAGGATCTTATAAGGGAGGCTCCCCAATTGTACTGTTTAGGCGTAGCCATTAAGAAGACCTTTCTCTTGCCTCTGTCAATCAGCCCATCACATTCGTAATCGCAAATAATTATTACTTAATTCTACTTATTAACAGTGCAGCTCATCAGCAGTTCCAAAGAGGGCATTGTATATATATGGGAAAAAGTATGAAGCCCGTTTTGGATGGATTTCCATGTTCCCTCTTAAAAATGAAGTTGGCAGATGGGGGAGGGAGAGGTTGTTTCTCCCCCTAATTTATTCATTCATTCAAAAATGTTTCTAGGCCAGCTTTATCGGACACGACTAGACGACTGAACAACAACAAAACAAAAATCTTTCAAAGGAATGATGCCGGAAAGTTGACATGATTTGTTTTCAGTGACAGATTGTCATCAGACTCCATTCTTGGGAGTGAGAATCGAGGATGGTTTGATGGACTGGAGATGATGGTTAGAGGAACAGTAGTGTTAAGTGGAGGCAGGATAGAAGCTATGAAGCTGCTTGCAGATGGAGGCCTCAAGAGAACTTGGTGGGCGGCAGTCATGGCCAGGGTGATTATAGACTGAATTTGGATTGTGGATGCAGTCAGGATGTGTAATGGTATGTGGGAATGACCTTGGGAGACTGGGCCAAGAGATGCTGCCTATGGAATGGTCAGATAAGAGACAGCATAGCCCGCAGCTGGATAGTGGGTGGGACAAGCGGCTCAGAACGGACCCTCCCTAGTTTGGGAGAAATTGTACTTTCAGACTTGTATGATTCTGTCAATGTAGCTTTACAATAAAGTAGAATTAGCTCATCTGGTTGTGTTTCCTAGTTGGTCCACCTGGTAAGGCTGACAGGATGGCTATAGTTGGAGGAAAGAGGAAAAGGAGAGAGGTAGAGGGTCAAAGAAGACAGAAGAAGGAAGAATTGTGGTAAAGGATTTGTATGAAAGTTGGTAGGACTGGATGGAATGCAATTCATTTATATAATTTATAGGCCACTCCAATCTGTATGACTCTGGATGGCTTACAGTATCCAACAGTAAAAAACAGAACTTGCGAAGGCTGTGGAACAGCAGGTGGTGTTTGGAACAGCAGCTAGGCTGAAATGTAGGGCTTGGGCAAGCCCTTCCCCACAATCCCCATTGTTGCAACCCCTCATAATCTGGGATTGGGGAGTCTCTCTAACCCTTTTATTAGGAGAAGGAGAAGAGAATCTCCTCCCTGCTCTCAACTTCTGAAATTAATAAAGTGGCAGAGATGTGCGAAAGACTAAATTCCCTGTCAGAATGAAAGTATGGATCTCAGGAGAAGAGACAAGTTGTTTATTATGTAGATTAAGCTTAAGGAGCTAATTGAAAAATTGAAGACAATGGGAGAAAGGAGAAGAAAACCTTTTGCATCCTGTAGGCTTTAATTTACAGTTGTCTTCCAGGCATGAATAGACAGACACACACACAATATAGGGAGAACAAAATAGGACAAAGGATATGAAGACACAAGTAACTCAGATCAATTCAGAATATAAACCGACCTTTAGGAAAGAGCTGAAGACCTGGTTCTGCCACCTGGCATGGGAAGGAGGAAGGGATAGTTCCTCATGGGGGTGGTTAATCCCATAATTTTATAATGTCCTTCTTTTAATTAATTCCACCGTCCATCTGGATTTTATAATTTTATAATTATTATCGGATTCTATAATTGAGGTTTTATATTTATATATTTTAGATTTTATTTTAACTTATCTTATTGTGAACCGCCCAGAGTTCCCCACAGGGGGAGATGGGCGGTCATATAAATTAAACAAACAAACAAACAAACAAATAAACAAACAATTTCAAAATATCCTAATTTGCATCTAGTTCCACATTTCCCTAGAAGGCTGTTTCTTCTGAATTGCCAATTGTCACTCCAGGATTGGGTGATTGGTCCTTACCAGCTGGGAGAGATTGCCTCCTCCTGTGAAGGAACATATAGAACAAAGACCAGGGGTCAGACCCCTCCCACCTATAACCTCTGTAAGATGAGGTCCAGGTTGGTTGGCTTCCCCACCAGATGCTTGATGGATCCAGATGGATGCCTGTGGGCACTTAGGGAATGTCTCAACAATCTAGCTGATGATTCTATCAAAAGCCTGGTTGAACTTTGGAATATGTGTCCTCTCCCTGAGTACCAACCCTGGGAATCTCCTCAGTTCACAGAGGAGTTCTGGGAAATGAAAGGGGAGAAGGTTCCATTAGGAGTCCAAATACTTTTTTAAAGTGCTGGTTTTAACCTATAAAGCCCTTGGCACTTGTGTAATTTCAGAACTGCCTTTTTCAGATAGAAACAACTTATCTGGTGGATTTGTCCTGAGTTGGGAGGTTAATATTCCCACCTCCATGTAAGATTAGGGGATGGGAGGCAAACGTGTGGTAATTTTCACTCTATTCTACATCCCTGTGGAACAATCTGCTTCTGAAGATCTGGATGGTGTCCTGAACTGAGATCTTCCACAGAGCTTTTAATTAATTTATGACTTATATGAATTTGGACATGCATGCTTAATATGGATACCAGGGTTTAGGTTGTGATGTTGTGTTACTGATTTTAACTGATTTCATGGATATTATTATTATTATTATTATTATTATTATTATTCCTCTTCCTCCTCCTCCTCCTCCGTTTTCTTCTTCTTCAGCTGACAGAAGTCCATGTGGAAATGGCATTATATACATACTGTCAATAAATAAAATTAAAATTAAACATTTTTTAAAGAAAGCTCCCTCAAAATATCAAACTTATGGTCCAGCTGAAACCATGAGCAAAGAAATCAGATTAACTCAGTCACATACTTGGTAAACAAAAGGGCTTAAAGCTGTTTTAAAATCCTGAGAGTAAGAGAGAAAAATGGAAGCCATGTTTGCAGGGGTAGAAAGGTTTATAGAAAAAAAGGCATTGATGTTATCTTAGCTACTGAGCAGTAGAAGGGGGATGGTCAGTAATTAATATAACATCTAAAGCTATATAAACCTCTCCCCTCTTAAGGGGAGCTGGTCTTGAGGTCTTTAGCATGAGGCCCAGACCAATAACAACCATAAAAGTATCTAGTATGAGAGTACTGTATATATTAAAAACAAGGAAGGTGTAACTGTATAGCTTCTGTAGAAAAATGATATCTCATTGTAGGAAACCAAATACTGTACCAGATAGACCTACATTCAGCAAGATTTTCCTAATGCTTCTAGTCCTCAGTCTAGGAAGATAACATTACATTCATGAAAACATAAGGTGTGGCGTGCTCTTCACACACCCAGCCATGTGTATGTAGTCACTTCCCACCCACCCCAAGATGGAATCTTAGTATGGAAGAATTATGTTTTACAGTCAGTAAGAGATTTACTTGGTTTTAATTTTTTATATTAATATTTATATTCCCCTCTCACCCCTATGGGTGGTATGGGTCTTCCTCAAACTCCAGTCCTCTACCAGAGGCCTGGGAGTTTGAGGGCTCTGCGCAGTATCTTAGCTGTTCCTAGCACTGCACTCTTCTGGACAGAGAGCTCTGATGTTGCTCCTGGAATCTGTTGGAGCCACTATCCCAGCTTAGGAGTCACAGCCTCGAGTGCTCCTACCACCACTGAGACAACTTTCGCCTTCACTTTCCATATCCTCTCTAGTTCCTCCTTCAGGCCCTGGTACTTCTCCAGCTTCTCATGCTCCTTCTTCCTGATGTTGCTGTCACTTGGCACCGCTACATCTATCACCACCGCTGTCTTCTGGTCCTTGTCTACTACCATGACGTCTGGTTGATTGGCCAGTACCTGACTGTCTGTCTGGATCTGGAAGTCCCACAGGATCTTAGCCCTGTCATTCTCCACGACCTTCTGTGGAATCTCCCATCTGGACTTGGGAGGGTCTAGTCCATACGCTGTGCAGATGTTCCTGTACACAATGCCAGCTATGTGATTGTGCCGTTCAGTGTATGCTGTTCCTGCCTGCATCTTACACCCTGCCACTATGTGTTGGATACACACACACACAGACACACACACACACACAGAGAGAGAGAGAGAGAGAGAGAGAGAGAGAGAGAGAGAAAGGGAGAGGGAGGGAGAAACTGTGCTCCATCACAGGTGAAAAGATTAAACAAGCTAGTTTGCTCTCGACCAGATAAGATGGGAATTCAGCATTATCATTTTCTCTGATTGCTATCTTGTGCAGGTAATTATACTTCTCCTTTGCACATAATTAAAGCAAAGTTTGATTTCTATTCATTCTTCACACTGGTAAAATTATCAAGTTACTTCTCGGCTAATTATTTTTTTGTAGCATAGCAGTGTAGCATATCCCTGTCACATCCCATTTAACAAATACAAAATAGCTCTGAATCAGCAGCCTGGAACTTTTTTTTTAATGATATCAATTTGTAAGAGGAAAAATCTTTAGATGAATGGAATCCCACTTTCAAAGTCATTATCTTAGAATCAAAGTGGCATATATTTTTAAAATATCGGTTTAAGTCTTCATGTTGTTCTGGTTTCCCTGTTCCTTTCCTTTCCTTTCCTTTCCTTTCCTTTCCTTTCCTTTCCTTTCCTTTCCTTTCCTTTCCTTTCCTTTCCTTTCCTTTCCTTTCCTTTCCTTTCCTTTCCTTTCCTTTCCTTTCCTTTCCTTCTTTCCTTTCCTTTCCTTTCTTTTCTTTTCTTTTCTTTTCTTTTCTTTTTTAAAAAACAACATAGTTTATCCAAAATGAACTTTACTTGCTCAAATTTATTTATTTATCTATCAGATTTATCACCGCCCATCTCCCCCAAGGGGGACTCTTCACTACATTATAGTGTTGATTAGGGATGGATAAATCTTTTGGTTTCTCTTAAGCCCTTTTCACCCCACTTGAAGAATGCATGTGCAGTTTGGGTAGGGCAACTGCCCACTGTCTACTTTGGAGTGAATAACTTGCAATTCATAGCTTGCTTATGACATTTTTTGTTCTCCAAATCTGGTGTAAATCAAATAGAACAGGGAGAAGGGCTGGCAAGCAAAAATCAACTGCCCCTGCCCTCCATCACCAACATTAATGAAAACAGTATGGTCCTGATCCATCTGTCCAATCTTGTCTCTATCGGATTTCTATCGGATGTCACTTCCAGATCTTGGTGCTTTGAGTGTAGGACAAAAATATCCCTTTGAAATTCTCTACCACACATCTGGGCAGAAAAATTGGGGAATGATTGCTCTGGATTTTTCCAAAGGGAAGAAGAAATTCTTCAGTCATTTCTTAAGGAACAGTCTCTCCATCAGCATGAACAATATGAACAATTTCATAATGTCCTTCTTTTTATTTAACTATCTGGCCATTTGGATTTTATAATTTATTTATTGTATTATTTGATTGTATTTTTATATTCTTTATTCTATTTTAATCAGTTTTATTGTAAACCGCCCAGAGTTCCCCGTTGGGGGAGATGGGCAGTCATATAAGTTAAATAAATAATAAATAATAAATAAAATAAAATAATAAAATAAAATAAAATAAAATAAATAAAATAATAAAATAAAATAAAATAAAATAAAATAAAATAAAATAAAATAAAATAAATAAAATAAAATAAAATAAAATAAAATAAAATAAAATAAAATAAAATAAAATAAAATAGGATTGCTAGTAAGAAAGGCCCCGGGACAGAGTTCTATCACAATGCCTTCTCTTCCAATTGAATGGCAGCATGGTATTTCACACCAGAGGGGTGTGTGGTTTCACCCCAATGAAGTGGCAAGAAGGGACTGATCGGCCATGATCAGCAGCTCTGCCCCATGAATAGCAGCTCTGGAGCATGTACAGAACCTGCTTTGGCTAAGCAAATGTTGGGATGTTGCACTCTGTGGAACTGAAGCAGAGCTTCACAGAGGCTTGTTGATTAGTGGTTTGAGAAAGCCCTTTCAAAAATGTTCTCAGCTGTTACTCATGCCAAGCCATTTTTGCCTGATGTATTACAAGTGATTTCTTCTAATACAAAAGAATTTGTGGTGCATTATTTTTACAAATACATAGGCATATATTTTTTGTTGTTTATTTGTTCAGTCGCTTCCGACTCTTCATGACTTCATGGACCAGCCCATGCCAGAGCTTCCTGTCGGCCGTCACCATCCCCAGCTCCCCCACGGTCGAGTCTGTCACCTCCAGAATATCATCCACCCATCTTGCCCTTGGTCAGCCCCTCTTCCTTTTGCCTTCCACTTTCCCCAGCATCAGCCTCTTCTCCAGGGTATATAGGCATATACACTTTTGTCTTATAAGTCATATAGTCTCTTTGGCCTCCCGTTTTTTAAAAAGTTTGAGAACTGCAGAGAAAAATCAAGAGAAATATGGCTTATTTATTTGTGAGATTTATGTTCCAACTTTTCTTCTGAGCTCAAGGTAGCTTAAGTGGGGGCAAGTCCCCCCATACTTTAATGCCCTCAGCAACAACCTTGTGAAATAATCTGGACTGGGAGGAAGGGACTGGACTGACCCAAAGAGACTGAGTTTTCATGGCTGAAGCTGGAACTGAACCTGGATCTTCCCAGCCTTGTCTAACACCTTCACTACTATGCCACATATTCAAACACGTTCAGTTAATTAAATTCACTTGAACACATACACCAAAGAATTTTTCACATCCCCAATTTTGATGCTCTTTCGGTTTTTTAAAAATGCCAAGAAAGGACACACATGAAAAAGAGTAAGTACTCAACTTCATGGACCATTTAGTAGACTTTGAATGAGATAGACAACATCTCTTTGTATGTTTATATGCTTTCCGCATGTGAAAAATATGGTTCAGCATGTTATGTATGTGGAGTCCTTGGTGCTTTCTGAGCCTTGTTGTTTCTTGCAGACGTTTCATTGCCAGGCTAGGCAACATCTTCAGTGCGAAAAGGGAGTGGAACTTGCTCTCTGTTTATATACCCTGGCTTGTCCTGCCTGTGTTGGTTGGGGTGTTGTACTCTCCTTGGTAGTACCTTGATTGGGTTGTTGTGTTATGTATGTGTAAAGTGCATAAAATGCCCAAAACATTCAGACATAAATTCTCATTCAGATTGAATGAACATTCTATTTTAATGGAGGTGTCAGGGAGATAACTGGCGGAGAAGGAGGGGGCTCCCTCCAGGGGGAAAAATGCATGTGTAGTACTGAATCGCTTTGCTTTCCTCCCAAGAGGCTAAAGAAGGCCCCGCCCTGATTCCTTGGACCTTTTCTCTGAGCATTACCAGTTCATTTAGTTTAGCTGGATTCTGTCTAGAAGAGTAGGACAATAGACATTAGAGCTTCAACTCAAGTCTCAGAGTGTTTTCCTTCACTCGAAGTCAGGACAGGAACCCACATTGACTCATTAAATCAGGGTTTTACTGACACAACTTATAAATACTATTTATTTCCTATTTGCTTCCAATACTTTTTTAAATAACTTAGATGGTTTGAAAGAAATATTTCAGATATTAAAGTATGTCATTGTTTTTTTAAGTTCAGAAGAAAATTGATTTGGGGTATATGTATATGTGTTTAGATTGATGGACAGTTAACAATAACAACAATGCAGTGAAGTTTCTTCCAAGGTGAGCTTGGAAATGAAATTGGCCTCAGATGGACATTGATGTGTGCAGATGATGACACTTTGGGGAAAGTGTGTTTATCAAGGTCAGCTGCAAACTATATATTCTAGCCCTGCTGGATGGGAATTCTGGGGATAGTAACATTTGTGACTATACAGTACATCTGGAGGAAGCTGACTTTGATCAACTACATCATGAACAATAATTCCATAAATCCTGAAAACCTTTCCCCTCATGAAAAGTCAGGCTTCTGAATCTGAAAGTAATTGCTTGATTAATCAGCTGATTAATGCTTTGATTAATCCTTTGATCCAATTAATGATTTGAGTCCCAGATTTTTAATCAACAATGATTCTGACCGAGGACTACATAAAAGATGGTTGTCTGGAGCCAGAGGGAGTTTTAAAGCAACATGATACATGTCATTTGGTTTGCATCTTAATTGAAGTCAAACTTTGTTTTGATTAGATCAGTTCTAAATGAACTAATCAAACTAGCCAAACTAATCAAAGTTGAAGTTTGACTCCAGAAAAAAGTGGCACAGTGAATTAATTCAAGACAACATTAATTGAAGTTCTCCAAAGAATGTATATTTAAACTCTAGCATTTAGTGATGGCAGTGATTACATCACATCAAGATATTTCCAGATTTAAGATTCTCACTTCTTTTTGTCATTGCTGACATCAGGGACCAATGTTTTCATGAAGGACAGACAGCCTCAAGAATCCATATGCAGCAATCACCATTTTCCAGGAAAAATCCAGCCCACAAACCTGTGTTGATATCAAGGATGGATGGATGGATGGATGGATGGATGGATGGACGGACGGACGGACACACACACACACACACATCCATCCATCCATCCATCCATCCATCCATTTTGTGATAGACTTTCCATATGGAAACTCTGCACCTTTAGGAATTTTTACTTAGGCAAGTGTTTTTTAGTGCCAGGTTTATGCCTTCTATTGGTTTTATACTGTATTGGATGTGTGCTTATTTGTATGACACCTAGAATCACTTTGAGTTGGGCAGCTTATGCACATGAGCTATAAATAAATAAACTTACTTTGGAGAAGTTTATAATGCTGGGAAAGTTGGAAGGAAAGAGGAGAAGAAAAGATGACCAGAAACAAGGTGGATGGACTCAATTACAGCAGGGATGGGTAGACCATTGGAAGACCTGAAGAACCAAACTAAGGACAGATTACCATGGAGAAAATCTATCTATGTGGGCGCTAAGAGTCAACATTGACTTGATGACACATAATCAATCCATCAGTCACTTACTTACTTTTGAAGCAAGAGCTGATGATTCTGGAGCAAGCTGTTCTTGGAAATCTTGATTTTAGAGACTCCAAATCTCTCAGTGGAAAGGTTCTAGGACTCTTCCTTTCAGCAGGAGGTGGATTTCCTGTCTAATTTGGAAAGGGAGACAAGACCATTTTCCAGGCCTAAATAGCACTGTTTGATTCACCTTATTGGATCTTAACAGCCAGCTAAAGACAAGAGGATGTTCCCTCTGCCCAGCAATGGATAAAACACACCAGACAACTGAGGAAAAGCCGATACCCTCTGCCTCCTTTCTTTACTTCCTAATGTACACTATTTATTGCTGCTAGCTAAAGTAAAACTATCCACCCAGAATCTTGGCTCACAACATTAAGCCCACTTGCTGTATTCTTTGCCCCCCCCTTTTTTTAAAGTGACCTTTAAATAGATCTGTGCCAAAAGTTATCAGTGGAACCATTTGAGGACATTGGTAGGGATAGGGCAGTGGAAGTAGTGAAAATTGGGCTGGTGAAAAATGTTGTGGACTTTCGGGTCAGGGACTCCATTTGTCTCAGCTGTCAGTAATAGCAGAGGCTTCTCTTTTAAACGTTGTTTAAAAGATCCTGAACAGAGTGGTCCTAAGGTATGGTCCAATTGCTCTGACATCCTAAATGGCCTGCTGGCTGGCAGACTAACAAGCAGAGGTGAAGATGGACAAATGCTTGCATCTTTCCAATCTCTCACTGTCTGATATTCTCTCCCATGGCAAGCAACGAAAGGGGAATAAATCTACAGGCGGAGAACCGGACAGTATTCAACTTCTTTGCAGGCATGATAGAGGGCTTCTGTCAATCCGTTGGGGGATCTTCTGAGTTTAGGGTTTCCTGACCTCAGAAATAGGCAGCTATGGAGGGTCGGGTGTGAAGTCCAATGTCAAATTTCCTGGGCTGCACTGAAGAAGGTTGATTCAACTTTCCTTCCTCAAAATCACCAACTTAATTCAAGTGCATCTAATCTGATTCAATGATCCTCTCCAAATCACTGAATCATAAGCTCAATTTGATATGGAGAGTCAACTGGATTTGGATTCAATCCCATAAACGATTCTTTTGCAAGGCTGCAGGATTTACCTCTTAAGGTTCAGCCTGACAATCCTATGAGTTGCTGGAATGCAGTAGGATTGCAGCCTCCCCCCACCCCTCACCCTTCCTAAAGACCTTTTTCCAAAATACATATATTTTGAGCTGTCTTGGAAAAATGGCATCACCAACTGGTGGATTTATCCGTTTCTCTTTGTCTCCTTGGTGTTTTCTTTTCTAATCCATTTTTGTCATCAGTTTGCAATGTAAGCAAAAGTCCACTCACAAATTCATAGGCTTTTTTGTGTACATTCCTAACTTTTTTTGGCCTAAATTGCTTTTTGAAGTCTCTGAGAAGCCCAATAAAACAATGATCAAACTCAGTAGCCCCCAAAGAATTTCTCTCCAGTGTCAGTGTTATTTTATTCTCTTTTATTTGTTGTGGATCAGGATCAAAGACCTTTAAGCAAAAGTGTATGGAGGATGGACTCAGAATACTGAAAAAAACCTTGCTAAGTTTTATATTTTAACTAATTCATTTTGCTACCTTAAATGAATGTTATCTATCCAACTATTTTGGACTGATTCCATCCAGGAGTTTAGGACAATTGTCTCTCCTTCTGAAACACTGTTGTATACCTTTTTATCTTTAAATATTTCTGCATTTTCTCCTTTGTGTAATTAAGTTGTGCTTCCCTGAACCCCATTGTCATATGTATTTTTTGTATGTACATTTCCCTGATATATGCATTGCAGTATACTATTTTTGTTAGGCTTCTTGCATCACAAAATACTGAAATATGCAATTGTCAAAGGATAACTACATTCCAGTTTGCATACCGATTTGGAAAGATCCAGTTTGTGAAGCTCTTATCAGAATGCAAACCAAATGAGATTCTCCAACATTCATACAGCCAACATATGGGAGAGAGCATAAAATGTTTGTACATAATGATAAACCACAAATCAGCAATAAAAAAGCTTAAACAAACTGTTCCAATATAAATGCTTTCATTTTGATCTCTGACTGCAATATATTGTCTACAATGTTAGGAGGAAAACCTATGGCTTTCCAGATGTTGTTGGGCTCCAATTCCAATTGATCCTATACAACATTCTCTGTAGTCAGGTTTAGTCCAACATGATCTAGAAGTTCATATATCCCCTACCCCTTCTACAAGGAAATCTCTGAATAATTTAGGTAGTATGGATGTATAAGTATTCCATTAAAGGATTCAGTCCAAAGGTCACATTTATTTATTTATTTATTTATTTATTTATATTTATAAAATTAATTTATATGGCTACCCATCTCATGGAGTGCAAATAAATGCTACTCTGTGTGACTGACAACATGTAATAAGAATATTAACAGGGATTAAAAACCTACAGTGGTCACCGAGGGTAAACCCAAACAGAACAGTCAACAAAACCTCTCAACAGGCCATCTGACTCTGACTTTAATTGACTTTCCAAACAGGATCATTGATTTAATAAGAATCAGGTACATTCAAGCTAGATCTGTTCAAACCCATCTAGGCAATTTTTGTTCATTTGATTCAAATGGAACCAAACTGGTTTGATTAGGCCAATCCAGTCTGAAACAGCTTGACAAAATCGGAATGAAACTGATGATTCAAAATATACTTTTTCACAAGGGTTTGTTAGATATTGGATGTTCAATATTCAATATTGATTTATTTTTCTATTATTGCATCTCTGTCAGACTTTTTCTCTTGAAAGTTTAAAGCAGTGTACATGAGTTTCTCCCTTCATTTTGTTCCTGCAACAGAAGTCCCATGACCAGGTTTGTGGTGGGAAAGAATGACTGATCCAGAATTACCCAATTGAGATCTGTGGTTATAACAGTCTGTGGGAGTGACCTTGGGAGACAGGAGGGAGAGTTGCAGCCTAGACAACCGTCATGCAAAAGTATCTCAGCCCACAGAACGGCGTGAGAAGTATCTCAGAAAGACCCTCCCTAGTTTTCTGGAGAGTACCTTCTGAGATGCTTCCCGCATCCCTTTTGCTTCTATGGGCTGAGATACCTTTCGCATGATGGTTGTCTAGTCCACACTCTTCCTCCTGTTTCCCAAGGTCATTCCTACAGGCCATTACACTGATTGATTAGGATATTGAACTGGTTGGCTCTCTCTGATCCAGGAGCATCAGCTTAACATCTATACTGCATTGTCTCATGAATGTCTATGTCACATTTTCCCTTGAAGGGGCCATATCTATCTGACAATGTAAGATTTACCCCTGTAACTGTATGATTATTTCTTTTCTTCTTGCACAATCTACTTTACTATTTTAGCGTGTGGGTGTGTATGTGTGTAGGGGCAATTTTTCCTTTTGTTTTCAAAAATAACATTCCTCCCCCACCCCACCTTATCTGTAATGCTTTCTTCATCTGGAATTTCCAATGATTTTACTCATGCTTGATCTACTCTTTTCACTGTGTACTGTGCGAAGTGTAGTCTGTGTGAATGACTGTGTAAAAGAAACAATCGTGGGTGGAAGGAAAAGAAGTGAGAAAGGATTCAGTGTGCATTTCACATCTGTGAGCAAATTTATTTTTTAATTTTTTCCCCTTATTGTTGCTAAAAATAGACAAGTCAGATACATCTATAGCTTTTCCTTCCCACAAGAAAGCTTGTGAACCCACACCAGTAAATAAGGCCCTTTATAATAAAGCCTGTGCTACATCTGTAACACTTAGCTCTTGGTGCTTGGTTGAACTTCTCTTTATAAAATCTGGGATGACTGACAGATATGAAGAGTGTTGGAAAATGAATGGCGAGGTAAACAGTCCCCCTGTGTTGCTATTGTATAGGCAGGCTGACAAGCAGCAAGGGAGGAAACGGGGCATTTTTGGTGATTAGGTGGGAGGGTGTGAACACAAAAAGGTGACTACCCATCTTACTACTGGTGGTATCTATGCTTTTTACATCTTCCCATTGTTTGCTTAATGCAGCCTATTCAGCAGGTGGCAGAATCTAGGCAGGAAGCATAGGGATCTGCTCATGTACTCATTCTGACGGGCTTCTATTCCAGATGAAAGCAAAGCAAAAGAAGGTTGGGTGGACCATTTAATGCTTCATGAACTCATTGCACCATGTTTGACCAATCAGAATGTAAATGTCAATGGGGATCAGAAATATGGTTTCTTTAGCTCCTCCTCCAGTGCCATGGTCAATTTGAAAAAATAAATCAAAATAATTTTAGTAGCAATAGGAGCTTCTCTTTCAGTCTAGCTAGCAGTTTCCAGATCAAGGGCTGATTTTTAGCTAAAGCTAAAAGAGACCAACATTTAAATTTCTCTTCCTCCAGTCCTCACAACTCTAATTTTGATTGCATTCCTATTTAAAAACATTTTTTGGATTGCATAGTTGCATTAATTTTTTTTAATGAATTGGTCTATGCTCAACCTTGTGCTTAGCATTATGTGCTGCCTGGATGTACCACATACAGTTCCTTTGTCAGATAAGGTACAGTGTAACTGTTTAGCAGAAGAAAACCTGATTTGAATGTTACATTGAAAGGCAGATACTTTTCAATCAATCAATTTTATTTATGGCCAAAAGGCCCAAAAGAGATTTTTTTGATCCATGACATACAGAGCTGGAATTATTTGTTTGAATTGAAGGTCAAAGAACAAAACACAAATATCAGAAAGCAATAGAACCAGTTATAAATATCAATAGATTTGTATAGCTGTGTACACAAAAGTATTGAGATTCCAAAGATTGCTATATAATTGAGCATCTAATGAACACTATAATTGTACTAAATGTAATGACTCTTCTAGAAATATATGGAATTCTGTCAGCTAAGAGTAAGAGGAAGCTCTCTTCTTAGGTAGCATGAAAATGGGTTAGGGGAAGTGTGATGAAGTCAGCTCTTCACACTGTAGAAGGCACAGCGCAAAAGCATGTGGAAGATGTTCTGTTTCTTTCAGCAACTAGAGACAATCTTGCCAGTGTTGGGAAATTTTCCTTTTAGCAGCAAGGATGACAAAATGTTGTAAAGGGCAAGAAAAATTACACTTTTATGAGAAAAGCAATTTTTTTTTGCTAAGTACTTAGGATGGAAAAACAACTTTTCAAGAAGACCACTCTCTATATGGGTCCAGGAAGACCATTTCCTATATGGGTGAGACCTTACTTCAGTCCTCCTAAATAAGGAGGGAGGAACAAGCTAATTCATGCCAACTTCATTGCAACCTATGAGTCCAGGTGGGTCTGTCTGAGTGGCTGTTCAACCCTGGGGCTTCCACACAACTCTTCCGCTCTTGTCACTTTTATTGTTTATATTTGTATGCAGTGTGTTGTGTATGCTGTGCCAGTTCCAATGACTTCTGTAGGTGTGGAAGCTCACAACTTGAATCCTGAAACCTTGCTCTGCCACCAGTGGTGTGAATTCTATTATGATGTATGTGCTCTTGCGCTGAATCCTTTTTCCCCCGTACAATAGGCCATATTGTATAGTACGAGAGATTTGTAAAGGCAACAAGGAAGACTTGAAGCAATAGATTAGGCTCCTGCTGGCAAACTCCATGTTAATAGATTATCAGAACAATGCTGGGAATGAATGGGGTGTTAATGTAGCGACAGCCATCAGGAAGGGTGTTTGCATGCATTATTTAATGTGGCATTGAAACTGCACAAATATTATCTTTCTGACAAGCTAAGACCATGTGAACACCAGCACTGAGGCTCAAAGTTGGAGCCCAGAAACCCTCACTTAAAAGTATTATTTATGGAAATCTGGAATATATGCAAAGAAAATTTAATTTGGGATTTCTTCCTACTTCTGTATTTCATACTACAAAAAGATGTATAATACAAAACAAAACAGAACTCTGTCTTGGAAAAGAACTGAAGGTGAATTCTTCTAGATTAGAGATGTGAGCCTCTTTTTGTTTGCATTTTCATCCTGCAATGTTGGGCACCAGAGTGATGTGTTATAAGTAAGATCTGCTGTTTTTGTCTACCACTTATGGGAGTGATACTGTTTGGGATTTTCAAACAGACTGCCTTTCGCTCTGGAGTAGTTGACCTTGGCACCTTACCCAATGATTTTGAAGATGATGATGATGGTGGTGGTGGGACCACAAAATAGATGAAGTAATAGAAAATGAAGAAGCTAAAGTGCTCTGGGACTTTAGAATTCAAACAGACAAGCATTTGCCACACAACACCCCAGACTTAACAATTGTTGGTAAAAAAGTAAAAAAAAAGTCTGGATAGTGGACATTGCAATACCTGAAGACAGCAGAATAGAAGAGAAAGAACTGGAGAAAATCACAAAATACAAAGACCTGCAAATATAAGTAGAACAACTGTGGCAAAAGTTGTCCGCTGTCGTGGAGATGGGTGGTCATAAATTCAAAAATAAATAAATAAATAAATAAATAAATAAATAAAAGAAAGCAAAGATAGTACCAATAATAATAGGTGCCTTTGTAGTTCCAAAACATCTGGAGCACCAGGTGAACACCATCAGCATTGACAAAATCACCATCAATCAATTGCAAAAGGTAGCTTTACTTGGAACAGCTTACATCCTGTAATGATACCTATAATATTATTAAACAACATCTGCCTATCCCATGACTTGATAGGTGGACAAAAATGCCAAACCCAGTCTAAACATCTGACTGACTGTACAACCAACCATAATACCCATGAAATAAAGATGTGAAAAAAATGTTTTAACAGACCCTTTTATCAGCTCAATGATGAAGCTTAATGATGAAGCTTAAGACTGTAAACTATTTTGTGTGATATACTCTATTGGGAATGCTTAAATGAGTTGATGTCAGCATTCTCCTAGCTGGGCAGGAGAAATGATTTATAACAATCTGTACATTGTTATTATAATGAAACAGGTGTTTCTCATGGCAATTTCTTCTGGCTTTTTAAGTTGTAGCCCTCACATCTGATAAAGCTGTTGTGGTTTCAGGGAAGGACATAGCTCAGTGATAGAATACATGCTTCATAAAGTCCTGGGTTCGGTCCCTGATATCTGCATCTGAAGTTGGACACATGTGGCCAGGAACTGATGGCCAGCATAAATAATTAGCGGATAAAGTGATGCATCTTCCTATATTTGAGATAGGAACCATCAGATAATAATCCTAGGTCTCCAGTAGACTTGATGAACTTTTAAAATTTTAATAGAAATGGTTGGTTCCGAGATTGGTTCCAAGGCATTGTGATTTATTTTTCTAATTAAAATTGCTCCTGTAAATCTCAAGATCATTCACAAGCTTAATGTGGCTTTCCAGATGTTGTTAGACTACAACTCTTAGCTTTCTCAACCAGCATAGTCAATTGTGAAGGATGCTGGAAGATGTCGTTCTGTGCCACCCAGCGTACTGCAAGTTCCCCATTTCTGAATTAGCACATGCAGTTTTCCATATGATATCAGCTGCCTTTGTGTCACTGGGATAAAAAGCAGACTGGATTTTAACTCAGAAAAAACGCAGAATTCAGAAAAAAGTAGGGGAAAAAAAAATGCAAGCCACAAATTTAACCACCTGCTCCAGCACTTGCATCCTTATCAGGAAGATCTCTGTTTTCTCCCTTCCCAGTTGGTAAATTTAGAAACACAAATGATCCTTGTCCATGGAGCTCCTGCATCACATCTCATTGGGTGCATAACTACACTCATTTTGATACAGGTTGAAACAAAATTGAATGGATTCATTCCCAAGCAAAATGTGTTTAGAATCAGGAAGCCAAACCGTAGATTGTAACAGCTGGTTTGCATTCAAATATCTCTCATGTCATCTCATTCACCGTTTCAGTGCAAGCCACAAGTTTAACATTCTTGCTTCAGTGACTCTCTGGGCAGTCGTTTAAAGCCTTGTCATATTTCTCTCTCTTTCTTTTTTTAGGGCTTATTCCATTTTCTGATGTTAAAAAAAAAGGCCTGAGAGATAAATGAGCAGTTGAGCGAAACAGCTGAGAAGCAGAAGAGTGCAAGCTGCAGAGCAAATCTTACAAAAGCTCCTCTATGCAAGTCAATTTGCTGTTTTGCCCATGGAGTTCCATAGCAAGACAACTTGGTGGAACAGCAGGGTCTCTTTTAGCTGAAATGAAGGTTTTTGCTGATTCTGAGCGGAGTATTGGGATTTTAAAGGGCCATAATGAATGAATTACAAATTTATGATTTTCCTCTTGGGTGGTGATCAATTGCATCAATTCTGCAGCAACCCAGAACACCAGAAAAAGGAAAGAGATCATCTATACAGCATCTTACGGACTCAACCATGGGGGAGCTGGGGATGGTGACGGCCGACAGGAAGCTCTGGCGTGGGCTGGTCCATGAAGTCACGAAGAGTCGGAAACGACTGAACGAATAAACAACAAATACAGCATCTTTCAGCAAAATGGATACCCACTCAACTTTATCAAAAAGTGCCTGACCACCCAACCCACTACAACACAACCAACAGAAGCTATAAAAAGGATAACACTGCCATACATCAGAAACATCTCAGAAACTACCAATAGACTGTTACAACCACACGGCATCACTGTAGCATACAAACCAACCAAAACCCTTCAGAACATCTTAAGTAACCCAAAAGACTCAGTAGCCCAAGAAGAAAAAACAGGAGTTATCTACAACATACAGTGTAAGGACTGTAGCAGCCACTATGTAGGACAGACGGGCAGAAGACTAGCAGAGCGCATCCACAATCACCAACTAGCAGTCAGAAGACACGATGAAAACTCCTTAATCTCACAACACATGGACAAACAACCATACTTTCAACTGGGAAACTGAGAGCATTTTAAACCAAGCCAAATCCAAAAATGCTAGAGAATTCCTGGAAGCTTGGCACTCAGACAAAGCTGCCATCAACAGACACATAGGGGTAAACAATATTTACATACCATTCATAAGAGTCAATAGAAAAGCCAAAAGACCAGAACACCTCCTGGCCAGCAATCATCACCCAGATATGCAAAGATTAACACCAGGATTAGCACCAGAGGAACAATCAAACAGCACAATATACCCTAATCAAGGAACTATTAACTCAGTCAATCAACCAAGCAGCAAACAACAGCCCAATCAAGGAACTCCTAAGGAGAGAACAACACCTCCACCAACGCAAGCAGGACAAGCCATGGCATATAAACAGAGAGCAAGTCCCACTCCCTTTTCGCACTGAAGATGTTGCCTAGCCTGGCAATGAAACATCTGCAAGAAAACAACAAGGCTCAGAGAGCACCAAGGACTCCACAGTTTGGCTCATTTTATAAATATAATTTGGCTTGCCAAGAAAAAAAAGAAAGAAAAAAGAATTACTATCTTTTCCTATTTAGTAGGGGATTGTGCTAGCTAATCTGGACTTCAGGATAGTTTCTTCTGTGCCCTTTCTCCGGCTTTGTTTGAAATGATCTTACTCATCCATATCTGATCTATAGGGACGACAGAGGAATGGATGGCTAAGAGAGCAGCTGGATTGTTTCATCAGCATTGCCTACTTCTCGGCTGCCTGCCCTTGCTGAAAGATAATGCTTCAAAAGCTGCCAACTGCGTGGATAAGGCTAAGGGACTTGTTGAGAAGATGTTTCCCTAGTAAGGAAAGTGACTGTGGAGAGACCAGGTGGCTCTTTACTTCTGCATAAGATTGTAATGTCATGCAACAACAAGAGTTTCTAAAGCCCCAGCACAAACATTCTTCCATCTCTAGAGTCATCTATCTTCTGTAGTTAAACACCTGATTAGATTTTCAGAATATTCAGCTACCCATCGTGGAAAAGACAATATCTGAGTTCAGTGTGTTGGGTATTGGTATTACCAAACCATAAAGGTTTGCATGCAAATTAAATAAGTGGGGCATATTATGGATTGTTTCCAGTGGTGGCTTTGAGTTAACATTCAAATAGGGAACTGGATCCAGTCTATGGGTCAGATCTAAGCTCCTTCCATCTGCTCTGGTGGGCCAGGTGACACTAAGGGGTAAAGTTTAGGCATGGAAACTGCACCTCCCTCGCACCCTCCATTACTTCTTACAGGAGGATACATAATCTCATACTATAAATGCTATTCCCTAACCCAGAAGTCCCCATGAGTTTGTCGTTCCTTCAGAAATACCTGAGGTGGAGAAATACTTTGGAACAGACTTAATTTAAATCATTGTTTTATTTTGTTGACACTGGAAGACTAAAATTTTATTATTCTAAAGGGGAAGGAATAATCTCTCTTCCAGTTACTCTACACCAGGGGCAAGCAAATTTGATGGGCAAGGATTTTAAATTGGGGATGGGCACCTGATTTTTGGGAGGAAGTCTTTCATCTGGGGCTTTGCTATGCCAGAAAGGATTGCCATGATAGGTGTGGCTAATCACAAAGTACTCCACCACCTCATCTGTTCCCCCACCATCACAGTCTATCTATATTTCTTTTTTCTCCTGGGCAGGTAAGTACCTGTTCAAAGGAAGTCCAGGGCTACAGCCATTTACCATTTATATTTTTGAAGAACACCGAATGGCACCTATTGGATTCCAGTAATATTCTGAGAGGTAAAGAAGATGATAAAAGCTGAGACTTTCTTCTGCCCAGTGGTATTGTCTGCCATTTCATCAAGATAGTGGACTGTTAGCAAATTAAAGATATGGGTGATCTAGGAAGTCAATGTTCATAGGAGTATATCCATATAACCTAACACCATTTTCTACCTTGGGGACTAAATTTCTTTTAATTAATTAATTAATTAATTAATTAATTAATTAATTAAATTAATTTTTATCCCGCCTTTATTATTTTTATAAATAACTCAAGGCGGCGAACATACCTAATACTCCTTCCTCCTCCTTTTTTCCCCACAACAGCAACCCTGTGAGGTGAGTTGGGCTGAGAGAGAGAGGGACTGGCCCAAGGTCACCTTTATATATAATGTAGTCTATCCCTGCTACATATACTCATCTTCAAGGACAACCATTTGAATTTAAAGGACTTGCTTCCAAAGAGTCATGTCAAGAATTCCATTGTATGGCTAGGGCCATTATACACTTAACTGGGAATAAGTCCCATCAGAATCAGTAGGACATTTTAGCAGTTTGTGTAGATCAATAAACTGGTATATATACCTATGGTGATTTAAATAAATGCAGAAAGAAAAAAAGGTCCCCGGCAGGGTACAATCTCAACCAGTCTGACCTGCTGCAATGGAAACAACTTGCAATCTCATTTAGATCTGTGCCATACAATCTCTCTTACCCAACAGTGTGGTTCCTTCTTCCTGTAAGCAAGAGTTCAGACTTGAAATCTCTGCTCCTCAACGTGATTCCTTTTGTTTCTTGGCTGCTGTCCATAGCCCAGTGGGATGAATTTCACCCGTCGTGTTTCAGAAGAGCATCACAAAACTCTAGCTGCTTTAATATTCTGCTCCTTGTTTCCAAACAAGTATGCTTTGAGGAATACTACCTGGCCAGCTGTAAACCAGTGGGACCCTTTTCTAAACCAAAGGAAAGAAAAGAAAAGGAGAAGGAGGAAACACTGATCACTATCCAACAGTATCGTTTTCTAAGCTCAGCTGGGATGCAAAAACCCAGGAAGTTTTACATTTGCTGTGACACCAAGGCTATGCCCCCCACTATAGTGGGTAGAAAATCAAATGGTTCAGTTACAACTGATATCTTTTAGCCTACGGCTTGTTCTGCTGTTCTGCAATTTAAAACCTCCCACCTGCATGAGCACATTTATAAGACTGAAAAATAAGGTACTGTAAGATTATAACATAACGTAAATTTCAATCCTTTCGCCAGATATTTTCCCATTGCTCCATCTGTATAAATTTTGGCCCACTTTATCATATATTCTTTCACTTGTTCTTCTGTTTCAAATCTCAGTAAAAGTGTATACGTTACATGTTCATCATTTGTACACAATTCTATTTCAAACTCAGTCTTAGAATGTTCAAAACCATAAATTCTTTTATCTACTTTAAATCTTTCTAGTAATTGTAAATAAAAAAAAACATTGACACGTATATCCCTCTGCCACCAGATTTTCTCTTGATTTTATTTTACATTCTAGTATCTCATGGTAAGTTAGCCATTTGTGTTTGCTTATTATTTCTCCTCTGTAAAATGCTTCTTGTGCTGAGAGCCACAAAGGTGTTTTCGGGCACAACCTGGGCTTGTATCTATTCCATATTCTCAGTATGGCATATCTAGCATAATGATTTTTAAAATCTACATTAACCTTAACTTTGTAGTACTACAAATATCAATGCCACCAAAATATCAGGTTGTGTCCTTCTAACTCCAAAAGCCTTCTATTTCTCAGCAACACCCACTCTTTCATCCAAACCAAACAGCAAACTGCAAAATACAATTTCAAATCAGGTAAACCCAGTCCTTCTCTTTCCTTTGCATCTTGTAACATCTTATATTTAACTTTTTTCTCCTGACACACACATTTAGATATATCCTTCTGCCATTGTTTAAATGGTGCATCAGTTGTCAAAACAGGTATTGTCTGAAACAAAAACATCATTCTAGGCAAAGCATTTATAATTGTACTTATAATTGCTGTAAAGAAAATCAGAAGGTACTTCTTTGTATCTTTGTATCTTTTTTCTTTTTTCTTTTCTATTTTCTATTTACTTTTCTTTCTTTCTTGCACTTTTAGCTCTCTGGATTGTTTTTTCTTTTTCTCACTCCATATTAGTTTCTATTTGTTTTTATCTTCTTTCTTAAAATCTTTAAGAAAATTACATTAAAAAATAGTGAAAAATAAGGTACTGTTTAACTTTGCTGGCAGACAGAAAGCAAGAGGTTGACTGAAGAGGCAGGCAGGCCAGCTGGCCAACCTGTAGGGCATCCAGCAGCTGTTTAACCATTGAGGGTGAAGACTCCACTTTAGGGTTCCATTTTATTCATACTTGGACCTTATTGTCTTCTTGGAGAAGTAGGGGAACACTTTTTGTAGCATTTCTGAGCTCTCCAAAATCCTCCCTGGCCTAAAAGGAAGGACACTGGTGCTTCAGGACAGTTGCTCCTTTGTAGCCTAAACTATACGTATGAGTTCTATATTATTGTTGCTTTAATGCAGCCATCATTTTAGGAAGAATGAAAGGTACAGCTAACCACTATTGAGGCCTTGCTTCTTTTGAAATCTGCTTGAGGTGTCTCTAGCCACAGTCCACTCATGCTGTGGGAGAAGACCAAAACAGCAAGGCTGCTGATTGGAAAGCAGCCAGTATTGATTGAGCAGCTTGGTAATTGAAAGTGGTAATGAAGAATCTTCTATTTATTGTCTAAATCATAACTGTCACTACAGAGAGAAAAATGCCGCTCTCGATTTGCCGTAACTCCTGGCATGCTGCTTGCCTATTAATAATTTAATAGCTCATTTTGAGTCCTCCTTCTCTTTCTCATTATCTTGTGGTGTTGCATGCATGGTCATGCCTACTGACTGTTGAAGCAAGAGGAGAGACAATGGGGTAAGCTGTCAAGACTGGAATTTGAGAAAGAGCTCTGGCCAGAACACAGTTGTTGTGATTATGACTTCATTTGGTTATTATTATTATTTTGTTAATCTGTAACAAACTAACCTAGTTGGTATTCATGAATTTTGTAAATTTAAATGAGGTGGAGTTGGGGAAAGTGGCTGGTTTAGACCAAGAATAAAGCTACTGCCAGTTCAGATCCACAATGGTGAGAAGGAACTAGTAGCTGTACTTTCAGTCCATCAGGGCTGAAAGTACAGCTTCCAAGAGCCACAGACAACATGGCCAAGAATAGAGGTTGCTGGGATTTGTCATTCATCAATATATGAAGGACTACCCTGGTCCGTAGGTTCAGTTCTTCCTCTAAAAATGTCAAGATCCTCCAAACTATGTGGATTGCAAACAGCCAGTTGCTAATGATGTGCTCTTGCTGCAGCTCTGACTTACAGGTACAGTAAATCCTCTCATTCCTCTAAAAACAGGTTTGTAAGGCTAGCATAACCTTATGGCATTTCTGTCTTAAACAAGCAGAGGAGATTTTCAAAGAGTGGAGACCATGTCCCAAACAATCTAAGGCACAACTGCTTTCCATGTCCCACGTGATAAGCTTCATGGCTGAAAGTCAATTTCCATTCATATCTCTCTGTCTGTAAGAATAGTGATTACTTCTCCCCCTGGAGAAATTCAGTGAGGCGGCTCTTCAAAATCCTTTGTTCAAAATGGGATGGAGAAGTGGAAAACATCATTAGGACTTTATATGATGGGTTAAAATGGTAAGCTTTGTCCCTGTAACCCAATCTCTTCCTTCAGGGAAGAGAAGACTCTGAATTTCTTATAGTTGAGTCATTGAGAGTTGGGTGGCATATATGTTTAATAAATCATCATTGTCATCATCGTCTCATTTCTATTTTTCCAAAACCAATCACTCAAATCTAGAGTAAAAGGAGAGAAAAAAAGATTGGGAGTGAGAAGAAAATAACTTTAGAAGAACCAACTTCCATATCTATTTCATCCATAATGGGATGTTGGTTCCAAAAATCACCCAGATTTCTGGATCTCAGCTATATCTAATAAGTTCTCAAAGATCCAGGAGGACCCTTTAAATAAGCTCCCATTAGTCTTAGTTTCTTGATTTCATTCCTAACATCCTGGTAATTGTATTCAAAACTCTCTCTTTGTTCTATGCTTGCTAACCTCCATTTCTCCCCCTTTTCCCCCAGTCAGCTTATCTCTTCTTTAGTCCTTTTGATTAAAGTTCTCAATTCATTTAGTATCTTTCTGTTTCTCCACAGTGGTTCCAGCACAAGAGCTGTAATGCACTGCAGGGAATGTGTGTATTTACTTTGAGGTGCTCTCAGCCAAGGAAGCTTTCTAACTGACTTCTGAGTTGAATAATGCACCAGGGAGGGGATGTAGGGGGAGAGAAAAACTATTCCTCTGCACTTCCAGAATCATTTCACTCTCCTATGATTTTCCATCAATAGCAACAACCTTTCAGTCTTTCAGGAGACTATTTAGAGATAGCATCTCTTTTGGTTGGGTGACTTTAGGGGTGATTAGATAAATGGTAGAATGTAATCAAGAGAGTGGGGTCCTTTTCCTCCATTAAAGAAAGTGGTATCATAAGAGGAATGTGATGGGTGCAAATCTCTGGGTTTCTGCTTCTTAGAAAACCCGTTCAGAACATGAGAAGTAATGTGTTGTGTACTTGATCTAGGTCAGCTGGAAACCATAGAGGTGGGTATGGGAGAGAAGGGTAAAGGATTTATGGTTTTTGTTTACCATTCTGTAGTGATTTTGATGTTTTTTGAATGAACAGTGAAATAAAACATGCTTTTTTAAAGTAGGAGAACATACATAAACATACTCATTATGCTATTCTCTTCTGGAGTAAGTAACATTATGCTGGGTTCAGAAGAGGAATAAAGAATAGGTAAGCTAAATAAATTGAAGGCATGAGTTAAGAAAAATGAACTTAGCTAAAACTAGCTTATACTAAACAATTCTTGCTTCCACCACATCCATCCACCACTTCATTAATTGCCTTTAGTTCTTTAAACTTCTCGCCTCTCTCTTTTTCAGGATCTCATTTACTCCATTGAACCTTGGTTTTCTCAGTTGACCTCTTCTTGACTCTTCATTTGCCATTCGGTCCTTATGCATTCCCTCAAACCATCTCTATGTACTTTTTTAGCACTGGTCACCCACTTTGATTCAATCCACATTCCTCCAGTCCCTTTGATCTTGATCTCTTCTTGTTTTACTACACACACCCATTCAAAGGGGGGCCAATCTGAACCTTGTATGGCAAGCAGGGTGAAAGAGCAGAAATGAGAACCAATGTGGTGCAGTAGTTAAGGAGCTTGTCTAGGAGCAGGGAACCTCATGTTCAAATCCATCCTAAGCTGTGAACACACTCTGGATGACTTTGGGCCTAATCTACTTCCTAGGGTTGTTTTACTGCTTAGAGATCCTGCAGGAAAGGTAGGATATAAATCTAGTGAATAATGAATAAATAAAATGCTGGTCTTGTCTCCTCCATTCATTCGTAGAATGCCTGAAAACATTTAAGGCCAAAAGGGCACCCAAAATTTTCCTTACAGTAATGTTTCTGCCATACAGTATATCATTTCTTCTGCGCCTATACACAGTTGATATAAAGTGACTTGGAGATTCCCCCCCCCCCATGTCTCTCCATTTAATAAACATTGCAGCAATTCCCAATGGGTTTACTAAGGCCTATCCATGTATTTCTGAGATCACACAGAGGAAATGGATTTATCTTTTATTCATGCCAAAATATGCATTCTTTCTGGCTTTGTCTTTCAATATTGAACTGATTGCTGTTCATTAATGGCACATTTATCATATATTTTTATATCTTGGTTCAGCACTTGAGCACAGGAATATAATGAAAATGGATTTTGAAAGAATTTTGCATTAAACAAAGCCCTAGTTACCTTTGGTTTGAGATTCCCAAGTGAAAGATCTTTGTTTGACTTTTATTCACTTCTGGCCATGCTGTCAATAAATAATTATGATAGGTTTTATCATGCTTGAAACTAGTCCATGGACCAAACTGTCAAGTTGAATTTTGCTCAGATTCTTTTTTTTCAGTCTTAAATTCTTTTCATTGCATTTCTCTACCAGTTTATGAACTTGTTTTTTAGTCTGGAGAAACATTCCTATGCATTTTCATGTGAATTTATGGCCAAATGTTTACTGAATTTATTGCATGATTTCTAACCTATATACTTTTGCAAACATTTTCCCTTAATATAGTGCATTTTCATACACACACACACACACACACACACACACACACACACACACACACACACACGGTATATGTTTGTGTGTGTGGGAGGGAGGGGAGCCTGTTTGGTGTAGTGGTTAAGGCATCAGGCTAAAAACCAGGAGACTGGGAGTTCTAGTACCGCCTTAGGCACAAAGCCAGCTGGGTGACCTTGGGCCAGTCACTCTCTCTCAGCCCTGGGAAGGAGGCAATGGCAAACCATTTCTGAAAACCTTGCCAAGAAAACAGCAGGGACTTGTCCAGGCAGTCTCTGAGAATCGGACACAATTGAATGGTAGATACACATACACATACATACACGCACACACACACACACACACACACATATATATATACACACATATATATACATATATATATGTATATTATATATATATATATAATCTTTGTGTAGAGATTCAGTAGATATAAATTTGGTAAGCTGACCATAAAACTTCTCCCCATATGTGTTGAAAACTAATTGGAACTTCCCTACAGTTGATATTTCAGAAGTAGAAAGCAGAAAGTTTTCTGCTATGACACCAGTGAAATAAAATCCCAACCAAGCTTCACTACAATTTACAGGGATGCCTATTCACCCCTTTCCTGAAAAATATCACTAGGCTTAGTGATTTTTTTGACTCATCAAAAAAATCCTCAGAAGTTTGGCCCGGATCAGAATTAGCACATTCGTTTGTCTTGAATTTGGACCAAAGATAGTGGCCAAAAGAAGACTGAGCAGCATATTCACATTTCATTTTCAGTTTTGAAAGGGATAACTTTTTAATTTTCAGTTGGGGAAGTAAACCTCCAGAAACGCTGTACTTTTGTGTGCGTACACAATTGTTTGTATACCCAGTTCACACAGCTTTACTGCCATTTTTATCTTTCTCATCTTCTTTAATATCAGCCTATAAGGAATCACGATCTGATTGTATCACCTCACAACCTAGCAAACCATATGTGAGTTTGTTATGGTGTCACAATGCACAAAGCAACACTGTTTGGCAGAGCAAACAGAAACACAGTGCTGATCCCATGGATGCTTCTAAGCCCTCAGGGACTATTACGGTTGGATGCTTCTGAGGTTCATTCACAATACTCCCTCAAACTATGAAAAAGAACTATTTCTTTTTAAATAGGACATTTTATTAGAATTTTATAGTACAGTAAAAGTATTAAAAATACTTTTACTGTACTGTAAAACTTTTTTTGGTAACTTTTACAGTACAGTAAAAGTATTAAAAAGGTGGCGCGATGGCTCAGTGGTTAAGACGCCAGGCTTGTCGATCGGAAGGTTGCAGGTTCGGAGGTTCGAATCCCTAGCCCCGTGTGACGGAGTGAGCTCCCGCACTTGCCCCAGCTCTTGCCAACCTAGCAATTCAAAAGCATGCAAATGCAAGTAGATGAATAGGTACCACTTTGGTGGGAAGGTAATAGCGTTCCGTGCATCATGCCGGCCACATGATCGTGGAAGTGTCTTTGGACAGCGCTGGCTGTTCGGCTAACAAATGGAGATGAGCACCGGCCCCTAGAGTCGGACACGACTGTGTGGGGGAAAACGTTTTACTAAAAGTATTAAAAATGAAAAGAAAAAGAAGAAAAAGAAAAAATATAGGAAATAGAAAAGAAAAGAAAAGAAAAGAAAAGAAAAGAAAAGAAAAGAAAAGACAGAATTTTGACTTCTGCCCTTGATGATGATGATGATGATGATGATGATGGGTGCCTCCTTTCCGTTCAGCTATAATCTTAAGTATTTGTAACCTACTAGTAAGACTACTGTTCTAGTCTTAAGTATAGGCTAAAATCCAATCAGTTTGGTTGCTCAAAAGAAGTATAAACATCTACTATAATTTGAGTAATTAATTACAAATCAAGATATTAAATCATCTATGTTGCTCAAATTTGTGAAATGACATTGAGAGAAGGATATGTGTGCATCTGGTCCACAGAGAAGAGTTTTGTTACTTCATCTATGTGGTATTAGTCATTGAGAATCCCAAGTCTTGAAGACATACTTGTTCCACTAGAGCTTGGCAGGGTTGGGTGAAACACAGGCTGGTAAATTCCAGATTTTCGGTACGGTAACAGATGTGAGCATAAAGCCAAATGTGCATAAATATGCTTGCTTCACGGTCCAGTTGAGCTCCTGGCCGCGGCCTGGAATAGGGCCGCGGCTGGAGCCCTGGACAAGATCGCTCCTATGCGACCTCTCCGGCCCTGCTTGGCCCGCCGCTCTCCGTGGTTTTCCGAAGAGTTAAGGGCCTTGAAGAGGGTTAAGAGACGTCTAGAGCGCCGCTGGAGAAAGACGAAGACTGAATCTGACCGAACACAATCTAGAGCCGCAGTTAAGGCCTACCTTGTGGCGGTAAGAGCGGCGAAACGTGAATATTTCTCCGCCCTTATTGCGTCCGCAGAATGCCGCCCGATGGCCCTCTTTAAAATTACAAGATCATTGTTGGGTCGGGAGCAGAGGGAGACCCACCTACAGGGCCGATTGGAAGAGTTTTCTGAGCATCTGCAGGATAAAATCGCTCAGATTCATTCAAAGTTGGACTCCAAGCGTGAGACAGGATCTGTGGAGATGCCAGGGGCTCGTACTTACCATGTTATCTGGGAACAGTTTGATCCTGTTGCACCTGAGGAAGTAGACAGGATCCTTCGGACTGTGAACGCCACCACATGCCAGCTTGACCCTTGTCCCTCCTGGCTGGTGAAATCGGCCAGTCAGGTGACATGTGGATGGGTCCAGGCGATGATTAATTTGTCCTTGAGTCAGGGGGTGTTTCCGGAGGCCTTTAAGGAGGCGCTGGTGCACCCCCTCCTCAAGAAGCCGTCCCTGGACCCTACCATCCTGGGCAACTTTCGCCCAGTCTCCCACCTTCCCTTTTTGGGAAAGGTGGTTGAGAAGGTGGTGGCGTGGCAACTCCAGAGGATTCTGGAGGAAACGGATTATCTAGACCCCTTCCAGTCAGGTTTCAGGCCGGGATATGGGACAGAGACCGCATTGGTCGCGCTTATCGATGATCTCTGGCGAGAGCGGGATGGAGGGAGTGCGTCCATCCTAGCTCTCTTAGATCTCTCAGCGGCTTTTGATACTGTCGACCACGGTATACTTTTGGGACGGCTCAGGGAGTTGGGGGTGGGCGGCGTAGTTTTGCGCTGGTTCGCCTCCTTCCTCCAGGGCCGTTCCCAGTCGGTGTTGATAGGGGAGGAGAGAGCTGACCCGCGGGCCCTGATTTGTGGGGTGCCGCAGGGGTCGGTTCTCTCTCCTCTCCTGTTCAACATCTACATGAAGCCACTGGGCGAGATCATCCGTCACCACGGGATGAGGTATCACCAATATGCTGATGATACCCAGTTATACATCTCCATCCCGGGTGAAGTAGGTGATGCGGTCGATGCCTTATCTCAGTGTCTGGAGGCTGTGGGGGTCTGGATGGGGAACAACAGGCTTCAACTGAACCCTGGTAAGACGGAGTGGCTGTGGATTGATGGCCCCGCTAGATCCGGGAAGTTGTCATCTTTGGTTCTGGGTGGGGTGGCACTACCTCGCTCGGATCCAGTGCGGAATCTGGGGGTCCTCCTGGACTCGCGACTCCTGCTCGAAGAGCAGGTGGCAGTCATGGCCAGGAGGGCCTTTGCACAGCTTCGTGTTGTGCGCCAGTTACGCCCTTTCCTGGATCAGGAGGCCCTCCGAACAGTCACTCACGCCCTTGTCATATCCCGTATAGATTACTGTAATGCGCTCTACATGGGGCTACCCCTGAAGAGTATCCGGAAGCTTCAGCTGGTGCAAAATGCCGCGGCGCGAGCAGTTATGGGTGCCATGAGATCGGCACATGTTACACCTCTGCTACGCGAGCTGCATTGGCTACCAGTTTGCTTCCGGGTCCAATTCAAGGTGTTGGTGATTACCTTTAAAGCCCTACATGGCATAGGACCAGGGTACCTGAGGGACCGTCTCGTCCCAATAACGTCGACCCGCCCCACCCGTGCATGCAGAGAGGGCATGCTTCGGACCCCCTCAACAAGAGAATTCCATCTAGCGGGGTCCAGGAGGCGTGCCTTCTCTGCGATAGCGCCCGCCTTGTGGAATATCTTGCCCCCAGAGGTGAGACTGGCCCCTTCACTCCTGGCCTTTCGGAAGACCCTTAAGACCTGGCTCTGCCGCCGGTCCTGGGACGACAGAGGCGGCAGTGCCTCCTGGGGTTGGCTGGCCCCGTAGTGGTATGGTCCATCCTGCGGTCCCCCCTTGGATTTTATGTAATTTATTATTATTATTATTCGATGTATTTTAGATACTGTTTTTGTATTTTTAAACTTTCAATTGTTGTAACCCGCCCAGAGTCCCTTGCAAGGGAGATGGGCGGGGAATAAATTGAAATAATAAATAAATAAATAAATAAATAAATAAATATATCCCATTGCTTTCACTGAGTTGCAGAAGTTATGCCTAAAGAATTAAGAGTCTACTTATCCATATCCTTTTCTTTTTATTACATTATTCTTATTACTATTACTTTTTATAATCATAAAAATCATATTTGGAAGAAAATGTGTTCATTTGATTCCCAAGTGCAAAACTGTATGGGCATCAGATGTGGAAAAGACAGCTAACAATATAGAGAAAATGGCTTATGAGGACCTGGGGAAGGAACTGAAAATGATCAGCTTGGAGAAGAAAAAGACTGAAGATATCTGATGGAGTTAGCTACAAATATGAAGACAAAGGCTTGTCCTCTGCAGCCTCCAAAGACAGGAGTAGGTATTATGGGCTTAAAGGTATAAGAAGGTAGACTTCAGATGTGCATTTAGAGAAATGTATTTACAAGGAAAGTGGCCAAAGAGGAGTCAATCGTCTAGGAGAACACTGGACGTCCTTCAGTAGAGATTGTCATCTCTTGCTTTTGGCTGAATGAAATGGCCTTGATATTTCCCTCTAAATCTTTGGCTCTGTTTGCATGACTGGCTTAACTGAATCAAGGAGAAGTTGATTTGTGTTTTGTGTCAACATCATAACCCATTCAGTGGCAGAGATAGGGTCTGAGTTTTAGGCTAAAACAGCCTAAGGATTTTTTGGAACTTATGCAGAGAGAAAGTTGATCATTGTGTGTGCTTGAATTGATGGAGTGTGATTTGGGGTGGTAAAGAACCGAAACAGTTAACTACAATTTTTTAAAAAGCCATGACGAAAGAAGCTGAAGGAGAAAACTATAATTGATTAGGCAGTGAGAATGGCCATTGGCTCTTCAAAGGCAGAGAAATTAGCGTCCTTACAGAATGAACAACATTTGTTCAACTCCTGAATGATGATCCATTGTACTGCATATCACGACGCTCAACAAATTCAGAGGTAGAATAAATAGAATTAAATTGTTTCCCTGAGCTGATCAAATGAGATTGGAAGGGAGAAAAGCAAAACTAGAAAACAATAAACCCGCATTTCAGAGTTTTAAGTCGCTTCCACATTTTCCAGCACAGACCATTCCTGTAACTACTCTGGATTTGTGTTTGTGTACATTGTAAACAAAAACAGACATGACTTATTCATCACGTTTCTCTTTTGTAAAATCATTTTTAATCTTTTATTTTCACATTGATAAGCTTGTTCACCAGGTTGGTACACGGGGGCCCAGCTATATTTATGTATGTTCATTAGCATTGTTACTAATTAAAAATGTGTTTCATTAAACTTGTTGAAAAAAGAAAAGAGGAAAATAAGATGTAGAATAAAGAAGCCCACGGCTATGAAGCTACCTCCACAGTAGAGTTATTCAACTAACATGGGCAGCCAGTGCAAGAAACTCAAATGAAACAATGCTTATTGCAAAATTGGAAATTAACTCCAGGTAGTGAAGCAAGCAGGATTTTTATTTTTTTTACTCATACTGACCTTGTTTTGACTCTTCACACTAGAGAAATCAAAGGGGTACATTCATTCTCCCCCCAGGCTGCATTTCAGCCTCTGGGACTCTTTGCTTAAGGTTTCCTTTGATGGCATTGTACAGGACCACGAGACAGAAAATAGAGACTTCCCTTTCCATTGTTTAAATGTGACTCCTATTGGCTTACTCTGCTGGGTGAAAGAAAGAAGAGCTGTATCGATTTCTTTTAAATTGGATGGTCTGAAGCTTAGATCATCAGACATGATTCTTTTGAGGTGTATCTCCTTCCTTACTGAAATGGCACAATCGCTTGATTGTGCAAGGAGAGGTACTGAAACTTCTTTTTTTCTGTTGTGGGAGTTTGTTAGGGATAAAGTATTGGGGAAGAGCCAGTGAAGTGTAGCAATTAAGGTGCGGGACTTCAGGGAGACCTAGGAGCTGTTCCCACCAGATCATGCAACTCTCTAGGCCAGAGCTTTCCAAACTGTGTGTCGCGACACAAAAGTGTGTCGCCACACACAGTCTGGTGTGTCGCCACACAACCCGGAAGCGCTGATCATCATCAGCGCTTCCGGGTTTTCCCACGGCGACACACCAATGGCGGCGCACAAAAGCCGAAAGCGGCAGCAGCGCTTCCGGGTTTTTGCGTGCTGCCACAATGGCGGCACTTCCGGGTTTTCCTGCAGCAACACACCAACGGTGGTTGGTGTGTCGCCGCGGGAAAACTTTGGAAAGCCCTGCTCTAGGCAATATGGGCCCAATTGTTCTTTCTCAGCTCAACCTCCCCTGCAAGGTCTTTGGGGGAGGATAAAATAAGGCTAATCTCTGCATGAACAGTCTTGAACTCCCAAATAAAAGGTGAGGTCTAAAATAGTAACTAAAATCAAACATCAGTAAGATAAATACAAATACTACCAATGTACAGGGTAACATTTCTTCATTTCCCCATTTCCATCTCTCTCTTTTTTCCTTTTTTCCCCCTATCACTCTTTTCTCTCCCTCTCTCCCAGTCCTAGGGACCATCTTTTTCCAGTTGTTTATACCCATCCAATCCGGTCCAGCAGGATGGGCATGCTCTGGGTCCCATCAGCCACAGAATGTCGGCTGGCAGGGGCCAGGAGGCGTGCCTTTTCTGTGGCGCCTGCCCTCTGGAACATCCTTCCTCCTGAGATTAGGATGTCCCTGACCCTTTTGGCTTTTCAGAAGGCCTTGAAGCCCTGGCTTTGTACCCGGGCCTGGTGCCCTGAGTGTGCAAAGGGCCCCGTTACATGGTTGTGCTAACACCAATGGTTTTTAAGGTCTCTTGGCTATATTTATATTTATATTTATATTTAATTTTTTGTATCCTTTTTATTGTCTGATTGTTTTTATTATTGTAAGCTGCCCAGAGTCACTGGTTTGAGATGGGTGGCTATATAAATTGAAGGAAGGAAGGAAGGAAGGAAGGAAGGAAGGAAGGAAGGAAGGAAGGAAGGAAGGAAGGAAGGAAGGAAGGAAGGAAGGAAGGACTGTGGGAGATGGTTTGTTCTTCCCAGAGGTCTAAATAATGGTTAGCAGAAGAGTTTCAGAACTTGGTGCAGCACCACAAGCAATTCCTTCAAGAGCTACAGATTACCCATCCCATGGCTGTTAATTCTGAAGGCTTCCAGCCCTTAAACTTGCCCCAAATTTATTCTTGTATCTACTGAAATGCTTCAGTAAATAGAACAAACAAATCAAATAAACCCTATATGGAATTTGCTTCAACTGGCCAAAAAGTCACAGTAGAGAAGAGAGTTTTATTTATTTATTTATATTTCTAACTTATATCACCACCCATCTCCCCCCATTTCCAGAGGGGACTCTGGGTGGTTTACACAAAGCCAGCAATTAAAACATATAAAAACTTATAAAATACAATACATAATATATATCAATATAAATTAATTAAATATATAAGACCCAAGCGGCTCTGATGTAAGTTTAAAAGAACTCTATGGAGCAAGCCAACCCCAAGAGGAGCTATTACTCCTCCCATCCCAAGCGAGGTGGCAGAGCCAGGTCTTCAGTTGTTTCTGGAAGGTCATAAGTATGGGGGCTTGCCTCACCTCCAGGGGCAGAATATTCCAGAGGGCGGGTGCCACTGCCAAGAAGGCCCGCTTCCTGGACCCCGTCAGATGGAATTCTCTTGTAGACGGGGTCTGTAGCAAGCGCTCTCTGCATAACCGGGTGGGGCGGGTCAATGCTCTGGGGTGAGGTGGTCCTTTAGGTAACCTGGTCCCATGCCATGTAGGGCTTTAAAGGTGACGACCAACACCTTGAATTGGACCCGGAAGCAAACTGGTAACCAATGCAGCTCGCGCAGCAGAGGTTTCACATGTGCCGATCTTGGGGCACCCAAAACTGCCTGCGCAGCCGCATTCTGCACCAGCTGAAGCTTCTGGATACTCTTCAAGGGTAGACCCATGTAGAGTGCATTCCAATAGTCTATATGGGAGATGACCAGGGCATGAGTGACTGTACGGAGGGCGTCTCGGTCCAGGAAAGGGCGTAGCTGGCATACAACTCGAAGTTGTACAAACGCCCTTCTGGCCACGACTGCTACCTGCTCTTCAAGCAGGAGTCGTGAGTCCAGAAGGACACCCAGGTTCTGCACTGTGTCTGAACGGGGTAGTGCCACCCCGTCCAGATCTAAAGATGACAACTCCCTGGATCTCGAGGCACCATCAATCCACAGCCACTCCGTCTTACCAGGGTTCAGCTGAAGCCTGTTGTTCCCCATCCAGGCCCCCACAGCCTTCAGACACTGAGAAAAGGCAGCCACTGCATCACTTAACTCACCCGGGATGGAGATATATAGTTGAGTATCATCAGCATATTGATGATACCTCATCCCGTGTTGGTGGATGATCTCACCCAGCGGTTTCATGTAGACATTAAATAGGAGAGGGGAGAGAACCGAGCCCTGCAGCACCCCACAAAGTAGGGGCCGAGGGCCGGACCTCTCATCTTCTATTACCACCGATTGGGATCGGCCCTGGAGGAAGGAGGTGAACCAGCGTAAAACCATGCCGCCCACCCCCAACCCCCGAAGCCATCCCAAAAGGATACCATGGTCGATGGTATCAAAAGCTGCTGAGAGGTCAAGAAGAGCCAGGATGGATGCACTGCCTCCATCCTGCGCCTGCCAGAGATCATCAGTAAGTGCGACCAATGCAGTTTCTACCCCATATCCCGGCCTGAATCCTGACTGAAAGGGGTCTAGATAATCCGTATCATCCAGAATCCTCTGGAGCTGCAATGCCACTACTTTCTCAACCACCTTCCCCAAAAAGGGGAGGTGGGAGACGGGACGAAAATTGTCCAACACTATAGGGTCCAGCGATGGCTTCTTGAGGAGGGGGTGCACCAGCGCCTCCTTAGAAGCCGCCAGGAACACTCCCTCTCCCAAGGATGTAGTAACCATCGCATGGACCCAGCCACATGTCACCTCACTGGCTGCTTTCACCAGCCAGGAGTGGCATGGCTCAAGATGACAGGTAGTGGCCCTTACAGTCTGGAGGATCCTGTCCACTTCCTCAGGTCCAACAGGATCAAACCGTTCCCAGATAACCAGGCACAGACGTTCCTTCGACATCTCCCCAGACCATGCATCACGCTTGGAGTCCAACTTAGAACGAATCCGAGCGATTTTATCCATCAGATGCTCTGAAAATTCCTCCGCATGGCCCTGAAGGTGGGTCACTGGCCCCACCTTACCTAGGAGAGATCGAGTAATCCTAAACAGGGCCATCAGGCAGCATTCTGCAGATGCAATAAGAGTGGAGAAATATTGATGTTTCGCCACTCTTACCGCCACAAGGTAGGCCTTAACTGTGGCTCTAGCTTGTGTTCGGTCGGATTCGGTCCTTGTCTTTCTCCAGCGACGCTCTAGACATCTCTTAACCCTTTTCAGCACCCTCAATCCCTCCGTAAACCATGGGGAATATCGGGTCGGATGGGACAAGAGAGGCCGCATAGGCGCGATCCTGTCCAAGGCCCCAGCCGCTTTCTTATTCCAGGTTGCAGCCAGGACTTCCGCTGGACTGTGCAGTAGATCCTCGGATATAACCCCCAGCTCCCTCTGAAACCCTATCTGGTCCATTAGTCGCTGGGGGCAGACCAATCAAATGGGTCCAGCCTCCCTGCGGAGTGGGGCAGCATATGAGAATCTCAGGGTCACCAGGGCATGATCTGACCATGACAGCGGGGGAAGATGCAACTCTCCCCCAGATCACCTAGCCACTGCTCCGACAGGAAAACCAAGTCCGGGGTGAGACCACTTTGTCGAGTCGGGTCCCGAATAATCTGGACCAGGCCCATGGCTGCCATGGTAGCCATGAACTCCCGAGCTGCCTCCGAAGCACGTCCCAGGGATGGCTGATTGAAATCTCCCAGAACCATAAGTCTGGGGAATTCCACCGCCAACCCCGAAACAGCCTCCAGCAGCTCAGGCAGGGAGGTTGCTACGCAGCAGGGAGGCTGGTACAGCAGCAACACTCCCAACTGCTCTTGGGAACCCAACTTAAAAAACAGAGTCTCACATCCAGCCACCTGTGGAGCCGTGCCCCTGAAGGCCACTATAGACTCTCGGATGACAACTGCCACCCCGCCTGAGTTACTCCTGGGGTATTCTTTTGACATGTTCCATGTAATCTATTTTGTGGGGTACACTGATTATTACAAAATCCTGCAAGATAAGGTGAATTCCAACCCTCTTGGACTGAATCTGGGAAACTTTCTTACAAGCCCCACTGGAAGGTTGAATAAATATCTAAAACATGGGCCTATGACTAAAAAAAGGGCATCTTGCTCTTCTTTCTTTCTCTCATCTCCCCCCAACTTATAAAAAGAACATATGAATGAATGACAATTCTATTTTGACAGCAACCTAGGTTTCAGGTAATATTTATTGAGTTTGTTCCTCAGTTATGAACCAAGGCATAGAACGGCCTTGGGCAAATCAATCTCTCTCAGCTTAATTTACCTCACAGGAGTTCAGGGAGGCAAAAATGACACTCTGAGCTCCTCTGAAGAAAGACAGGATGAAAATCTTAGATAGAGGAGTGCTTTTGAGAATGCACCACATCAGAATACTAAGAGTCTGCCCAAGACATTTTGTTGCTGGAGGCAAAGAACAAGATAGTGATCTTTCCCACTCTATGTACAAGAGCTGGCTAGACTGGCAGTTGACTCTTGACTCAAATGGTTGGTCATTGTATGAAACACAGTGCTTAACTAGGTGCATCTTGTGGGGCCTGATCCAGGAAAACTCTTCTTGTTCTGATTAGGATTCAAAGCTGAATCATCTATAACCAGCTGGGAATAATAGTGATTTGAATCATAAGGTTGTTTTGTATGCAAGATAATGGGTTAACAAAATGTTTCTGGGACATGTAGTCCGACCTGCGGATGAAGAGCCGGTTCCCTCTCCCCTTCCCTAACACGCGGGTAAAAATGTAAAAATGGTTAAACCGCTGAGCCGTTAGTCTGCTGACCATAAGGTCGGCAGTTCAAATCCGTGTGGCGGGGTGAGCTCCCGTCACTAGCCCCAGCTTCTGCCTACCCAGCAGATCGAAAGCCAATGGCAAGTAGATGAATGGGGACCACTCACGTGGGCCAATTTGCTGGCGTCCTTTTCAGAGGGTTGCCCTCGGACCAAGAAGAGCTGGTGATTCCCATAGATGGCAGTGGAGAACGGCAGAGGACGGCGGATCCCGAAAATAACAACTTCCTGGACGTCAGCAGCCGGCTCAGAAGCAAATGTTTCTGGGACATGTAGTCCGACCTGCGGATGAAGAGCCGGTTCCCTCTCCCCTTCCCTAACACGCGGGTAAAAATGTATGATGTCATTGAATGTAAGCCGCCTAGAGCCCTCCGCTTAGGGAGGGGATAGGTGGGGTATAAATACAATAATAAATAAATAAATATTATTAACTTCTATTATTAGATATTTTGATTGTATCTGGCCTTAGTGCTGTGATAAAATTGAATTGAATTGATTAACAAGATGGGTGTGAGCTCTTCCTAATAGTTCAAATAAATAATGTGGAGCCTCTTGTAGTAGAAGAAACTAATTAGTTCTCTTTTATAAATGACTATTCTGAAAGTAGTGCAATTTCCCCCCCCCCCCACAGCATACTAGAAAATATCCAAGTTACAACCAAATTCAAATGCGGATGTTCATAACAGCTTGTTGAATATACTACTTTTCATTCAAGTCTTGGATTAAAATTTTATGACTTTTTCATCAAAGTTTAACTATATTTCTGGAATGGGTAATTTGTGTTTTCATTATTTCCATAGGCTATTTATTGTGTGCTTTGTATTTTGAAATATTAATGATGTGATATTTGTATTTATTTTCCACCTCTTTCTTTTTAAAATCATTCTAAATTTGTGCTCCATTTAAATGTTCTATTAAAGAAATTTAATTTTACCCAGTCTTCTTACACAAGGAAAAGAAAGGTGGAGGAGAAATCTGAAGACAATGGATGGCCCTTTATTTAGCATTGATTATCTTGCACAAAACTTTCCCATTATGCAGTGAAGGCATCTAGGTTACTTTGCCATGTAAATGGCAAGTCACAAAGTGTAGCAAATCACAAAGTGTAGCGTCTTTTGGGGTGATGAATGGGGTGTGATTTTAGGTTGTCAAATGCAGGATACGTACCAGTAGCATAACAGAGTAGGATTGCAAGGGGAGAACTACTGATAGGATAGGATGAGACAGTTTTGCTATCAAGTTTGGGATAGTTTAAATTGGGGCTGCACAAAAGAATTGAAGAGTTGCTGTGTGAAGCCCATTGGTACGATCTAAGTATTCCTCCTTGAAGCATTATGGAAGATGTATCTTGTTATAAATTCGATGTAGCTGCTTTGAGGGCCTTTCCAGATTGCCTGGATGTGTGGGTAGATAACTCTTCAACTGGGATTGATGGTGATGCAACTTTGCATGCAAACACATGTGGAGATAAGTTGGGAAGAATCTCAAAACACCACACCAAGCCTTCCAGAGGGTGTGGCTGCCTCAACATTTTGAGGAGGGGTCTTTTACTTGATCTATCATGCTTCAAGAAATGGCCCTTCAAATGCTTTGCATGGCCATAGTTTCTATGTATATGTATGTATATTTTTTCAGTGATGGAACATGAAATGTTTGTGTCTTCTAAAATCCACAATATTTTGGAAAAGAGTTGCAATTTTTAAAATGCATCAAGAAATGAATGTGTTATGGAAAAATGCACAAAAAAAGGCATTTTATTATGAACCTGAGAGAAAATGGAGCAGTATATGCAAAATGGGGGTGAAGAAGTACACATACTGTAGGTACACTTTTTTTCACATTGCTGTCCATATTGGAACATTGACTCGAGAGCTGCAGTGGTTGGAGCCAGGAGAAAAAGTACTTTTGATTTGATTAAATTGCAATGCATTTAACATAAATTTAGCTACCATATATAATCTCTCTCTCTTCTGTCATATTAATAATTATGGTTTAATGAGGACTCTTGAAAGTGACAGTGACACATAAGCTGATGGAGAGGCAGAAGTTGTACACCTTTGATATGACTATCAGACTAAAAAGAATTTGTGGACTGTTAGCATTTGGCCTGGGACCATGTAGCAAACCTGGTCAAGGATATGAACACTTCATCAACATTTATAATCACAACTATACAAAATTCAGAACACCTAACTTCATTACTGGATTCTTCTTCAAATGGTAACTATGGGAACCATCATGATAGGGTCCTGAAGTTCAAATTTTCCACTAAACCAGGGGTCGGCAAACTTTTTATGCCGGGAGCCATTTTGACATGCTCGTGCACATTTTGAAATGCTCGAGAGCCAGGGGGCGGGGTTTGCGGGCGGGGGCCAACTGCGTAGAAGGGGCGGGGTTTGCAGGCGGGGGCCAATCACGTGGAAGGGGGAGGGGTTTGCGGGCGGGAGCCAATCACGTGGCTTATTGGGGCAGGTGGGAGGGCGCGGGGGAGCCGCACAGGCGCCGAGGGGAACGGGCCCGGCGGCGGAGGCCCCCCACCCCACCGCCCGCCCGCCCACAGGACCCGGCATCCCCCACACCCCCGCCCCTCCTCCGGCAAGAGGCGCCCAGGGATGACCACTGCCCAGCCCGCAGCGATCCAGTGCGGCTGCCTGGGAAGGAGGGCGGCCGGGCGCGCAGGCACAGCTCCACCCGCCGCACCAGTCCCCGTGGGGCGCAGCCGGCGGGTGAGGGGTGGGGCCAGCGGGCACCGGGGGAGGGTGCCAGGACCTGGCCTTTAAAGCCCGAGAAAGTTGCCTCCGGCCCCGGGAGGTGCCCCCAGCCCGGCCTCTCCCCCGCCCGACTTACCAGGGAGAAGAGTGACAGTCCTCCAGGCTCGCCCCATTCGCCGCCGCAGTCATGGTCCTCCTCGGCGAGCCCGGCCTCCAGAGTGGGGCATGTCTGGCTGGGCGGAGCGGGTGCGGGGGAGCCGCACAGGCGCCAAGGGGGGTGGGCCCGGCGGCGGAGGCCCGGGCCGCCCGCCCACCCTGCCTGCCTGCTTGCCTCCCTCCGTGAGGCCCCCCGCTGCCTTCCTGGGATCCGAGCCTGCCGCTCCGCTGCACAGCTCCCGCGCCAGTCTGGACGCTGCGGGCGCGAAGAACAAAGTTTGGAGTCGGGGCAGCAGCGGCAGAGCAGCACGCGTGCGCCCGCCGGCCCACCCGGCAGCCCGCCCGTGTGTTTTCCTCTCTCCCGCACGAGGATGGGGAGGAAAAGCCGAGCCAGTCCTCAGCCGCTTCCACTTCGCCTTGCCTCGGTTTTCCTTTCGCCGCCTGCAAGAAGCGACTCCTAATTAAAGGTCCTTCAGCCACTGGAAAGCAGGGAGGGCACTCGCCGCGGCAACCCGGGCTCGGTTCGGCCTCTTGCGAAGCCCAGCTAATCCCACCCCGGGACCGCTGCCCACCTCTCCTTCGCCTCCTGTCTGGCCGCCCTGCCTCCCTCCCTCTCCCTCCCGCGCATGCTCCGCGCCCACCTTGGACGCCCCGGGAAAGCTCTCCGCCGGCGTTCCTCGGAGGGAGCGGAATCGCGCTGCCCGCTTGGCTAGAGCGACACCGCTCCTTCTCCCTGGTGGGCTCCCCTCAGCACCGCCTCGCACTCATACACACACACACACAGAGGCTGGCTGGCTCTGGGCTCTGACAGCAATGGCTTTCTTCCCCAGGGTTCGCGCTGCTTGAGCCAGGGCCGAGGGGCCAAAGAGCCAGATCTGGCTCAAGAGCCGCCATTTCCGACCCTTGCACTAAACCATTGGTGGCCACCAATATTTTACAGAGCATAATCTCCCCCAATCTTTGGCCATTTCCGATTTGGAGTGTTCCAGCTTTCCTTGGCAATTTCCTCTTCAGAGAGATTTCCATGGAAATGAAATGAAAGTAATCATAGACATAATATGGAATAGATGCAACACTGGACATACATAATTGTTCACAATAACTACAATTGGCTTGTGCCATTTATTAAAATTATTCTAAGGCTAATTGAATAGGTATCATAAAATATACAGCTCCTAAGCTTGGGACAATGCAAAGTTGCTTGGACCTTAAATCAGATTGCTAGCTTTTGCACAGTATATCATCTAATAAAGTGATGAGAATGTAAATAGGACCATCCGAAAACTTACAGGAAATGGTAAAATTCTACATGCATTGCATGATGGAATGGTATTGGGTGTCCAGCTTATCAATTATCTATCCACCCTTCTAACCACCACATATCTTACGTTAATTTCTACAAAATGAAAATCTAGTCATTCCCCTGCCCCCAACTAGTGTTATTCTGATGTGTTGGCCATTAACTCCTAGAAATCTCAACCAGCATTGGGAGTGGAGAGATGAAAAAGAGGTAGATCTAAAGATTCTTAGAGTCACAGATATAGTGTCCTCCCATCCCTATGTAAATAGCAAATAGAATGACATATTCTTTCCATTTATCTATCAGAATGTACACACTCCAAATGCTCCTGTAGCTGACCCATTTTATATTAGTAAGTCTCTACCACTTAGTTGCCTGGCTTGAGTGTTGCTCCATACTTGACATCCAAAACGTTAATTTGATATTCACTCTTTGGAAAAAGCAACACTGTGCTTCTCCTCTTGGTGAAACAAAGTCAAGTGTTTTGCGAAGACCTTCATTTGGTAGCTTCAGGTGTCCATGCAGAGGTAGCATGTCTGTGATTCTCACTTTCAGTGTGTGAACCTCTTGTAGAGCTCCTAATTTTAAGTGCTTCACAAAAAGGTAATCTCATTCTCTCTCTCTCTCTTGCTGTGCTCACTTAGGTTTAATGATAGTTGAACAAAGGGTATTGTGCTGGATAACACCCCCATCCCCCACTTACATAGACCACTGTGGACACCTGACAAAAAACCCCACATCACAGCCATGAACTGAGAAAATAGGCAATAGCCTGGAATTGATTTCTCTGTACCTACTGCAGAATTTCATTGCAAAAACATTGAATGAAGGATAAATTGTGTACCACCAAAGATATTTTGTATCTGTAGGAGAAGGGGATGAGTCTGCTATCAGAAGCCTGTGCATAGCTTACTGATACATGTGCTTAATTTAATTATTGCTCAATTTCATTTTGGTTTAATTCAGAATGAGATCAGAATTTAGCAGGATTATGTTTTAGATTAGTCATCTTTGTGACTATTTCAATCTTCCTTTTCCTCCTATACACAGGAAGCTCAAGCTGAGAGCCAGTGAAGTATAGTGGACTAGGCCAAGGAAAATTCAGCCATGGAAGCTCACATTGTGATTTTTGGCTATCTGGTAACTGAGTTTATGCCTGGTGCTAATCCATGGATTATTTAACCAATTGTTGGGTTCATAGGACATGTTAAGTCATAAGCCATGGTTTTACAAACTACAATAAGAGAATTCACATAACACACAAAGTCAAAACAAAAATAAAAAACTCTTACATCTTAGGGAGATTTGTGAAACCAATAATTTTCTCTGACCCCCAAATTAGAGGGTTGTTGTTTGGGAATGAATGAAGGAGGGAATGTTACATACCCCACTTTGATCTTCTGAAAATATATACATCTAAGTCAGAGCTTTCCAAACTGTGTGTCGTGACACAAAAGTGTGTTGCCACACACAGTCTGGTGTGTCGCCACACAACCCGGAAGCGCTGATCATCATCAGCGCTTCCGGGTTTTCCTGCGGCGACACACCAATGGCGGCGCGCAAAAACCCGAAAGCGGCAGCAGCACTTCCGGGTTTTTGCGCGCTGCCGTAACGGCAGCACTTCTGGGTTTTACCGTGGTGACACACCAACGGTGGTTGGTGTGTCGCTGCAGGAAAACTTTGGAAAGCCCTGATCTAAGTAATGAAAAGAGATACATAGTAGAATCTTACATATTGACACTAGTTAAGCCTATGCTGTAATGGAAGCCATTCAATTAATGTCTATACCTCTACCCATCTCAATTCTTCCAAAGGGACTGTTTGAAAATCCAGACATTAAGCGCTTTGTTCCTTAACATGCTTATTGGTGGAATTAATTGTGTGTAGGACCATGATAAGGGGCGTGGTGGCTCAGCGGGTAAGACGCCAGGCTTGTTGATCGGAAGATCACAAGTTCGGAGGTTCGAATCCCTAGCCCTGCGTGCGGAGTGAGCTCCCGCACTAGCTCCAGCTCTTGCCAACCTAGCAATTCGAAAGCATGCAAATGCAAGTAGATTAATAGGTATCACTTCGGTGGGTAGGTAACAGCGTTCCACGCGTGTCATGCGGCCACATGACCGTGGAAGCATCTTCGGACAACGCTGGCTCTTTGGCTAACAAACGGAGATGAGCAAACAGGAAGGGAAGGGACGCGGTGGCTCAGCGGGTTAAACCGCTGAAGCTGTAGGACTGCTGGTCGGAAGGTCAGCAGTTCGCGAGGTGAGCTCTCGTTGCTAGTCCCAGCTCCTGTCGACCCAACAGTTCGAAAGCTTAGCAAGTAGATAAATTGGGTACCACCTTAAAGTGGGAAAATATGCTGGCTCCTGTCCTGTCTGGGGTCAGGTTCCATCGGACAGAAGATCTTTCGAATGGCTGCAGATCCTGGAAGCAACAAACATCTACAGGAAGTCAGCAGCCGGCTCCAACGCAAGGCACCTTGGGACATGTAGTCTGGAAAGCCAGGAAGAGCCGGTTCCCTTACCCCTCCCCTTGCGCTCGGATTGTATAATGAAAAGAACACTGTATAATTTGATGTATAATGATGTATGTAAGCCGCCCAGAGTCCTCCGTTAGGGAGGGGATGGGCGGGGTATAAATACAAATATAAATAAATAAATAAATAAATAAACAGACCTCTGTACAAGAAAGGGAGATATAAATGCCACAGGCAGTCAGGGGATAATATTAGATGGGCTTGAATAGTGAGGTGGCCAGCTTACATCTTACAACAAAAGAAACTCAATTTCTCTTATAATTATCCCCGCTTGCAAGAAAGCTGCATGCTTTGCTGGTAGCCATAAAATTATTCAGTCTTTTTCCAGATCTGGAGCTGTGGATTGTTGTGGTGACCTTCTCCCTACATGAACTTCTGCAGAGTGCGGTAAAAGTGTGTTCCACATTTATGCCCTTTTATTGGCTTTAAATTTACTGTCCTTTAGTCTCAGTGAATAGATACCTGATCCTGTATTATGGGAGTAGTAATAAAGAAAGGAGCTGAGAGAAAAAGAGGAAAACTAGTCATGTTTTTAAGGAAGTCATTGGATCCTTATTATTTTGAGAATGTGGAATTCAGAATGAATATTGTCACTTTTATTAAAAAAGGGGGGGTTGGTGGGAATCTGCAACAACTATCCCAATACGTTTGGTAGTTACAAGCAAACTATATCTGGCCCACCAGCAAATAACTAGATTTGCATGATGCACTTTTAACACAATAACCATGTTTTCCTCTGCCCCAGAAGATATTAATCCATGAACTCATTCTTGCAGAGTTCATCTGATACATAATAATAAACTAACCTCGTGGGCTGTGTTCACAAGATACCACAAGCCACCAAAAAGTCTCTGAAAGGTTATATCTAACCAAGGTTAGCAAGCTGTGTGAATTCAGCAGTTAGGTTTTTAACTGGCCTGAGAGTTAGTCCTAACTAGGGAGTTCTAAATGACCTCTTCGATTATTAGAGACGATCACTGTGTAGTTGACTTCCAAGTAAACATGCCAAGTCTTGTGTTGTTCTTTGGGTTCTGTGCTTTATCTCTGTTGCTTTGATGAAGTCAGTGTGATGCCATTCAAAATGTCTTATTGAAAATCATAGGAGGAGAGGTTGAGAAGGAGAAGGCTGAGAAATGTTCAAAGGCCCAGAGAAATTTTTAAATAAAAAAAAAAATGGTTTCAATAAATTCCCCTTTCTTTGCATACAGTGGGATGGAAATTCTTACTACTAGTATATATACTACTACTACCAGAAAGTACAGAGATATGAGAATATCCCTCCACACACTTAATTCTGTCCTGCCACCAGGATCCTAGCAATGCCTTGCAAAGTGTTGGGCCATCAACACAAGAATTTTCTATGCTGGTTGTCAGATTTCTCTTCTTGAAATATTAACCCTCCCCTTCTCCCCCAAGACTTAAAAGTATATAGTGAGGCAAGTTTATATATTGATTGTTTAAAAGAGTGTGGTTTAATACTGAATGAGGCTCACACTGATGTAAGGGTAAATGTGGGCAAAATTGGCATATAGTGGATTGGAAGAACCTCCAAATAGGCATCGGTATGAAAACCTCATAGTCTGTTAATGTACCTCTTGTCACATTTGTTTATAATTAACTAGCTTGTCTAGGGTTTTCCATTTTGCAGAGTGTGGACTGCCATTCCTGCTCATCACAAGCCATTGTGCATGTACTTGCTGCAGTGTGTCGCTATAATTTCAGGTTGTAAGTGATTTTGGCATTACTGGAATTGATTGTTCATCTGCTTAACCTTCCACTTTCCTAAAAGAACTCCCATGGCCAGCTGCCCTCCTACTGCAGGCTGTGAGCTGTCAGATTTTATCAGTTAAAGATGGTTAAATCTGGACCCAAGCGGGAAAGAGAGGCCCAAGAATTGCTTGCAATAAATATAAGAAATATGGGAATAGTGCAGACTGCTTCCAAGACGCACCAGAGAAGTGATTACATGGGGACTCCATTCTGTATGGGAACTAAATTTAACTGTTCAGATAAGTGTGCAATTGACTGTATATTTGTGGGTGGTATTTGGAACATGTCCCATGCACCCATGATCAGCAATAAAGGTTGTGACCAGAGTTCTGATTTAATTTTGTCATGCTATCCTCTATGGATTTTGAAAAAAAGAGTTCTTCCATTTGTGTTCATCACCTCATTGAAACCTCAATGGCTTTTGGTTTTAATTAATATTAATATTATTCTATCTTCTTAATATGTCAAAAACAGCCTTTGGAGACTTCTCAACCTTTTTGTTAGTGCTGAAATTGGGTTGGCCAAGTTGTTGATTATCTATTCTTGAGAACACAATTTTCTAAGAGTTTGTGTTTTCTAAAGAAATTTCCAAAACTTTTTTGCCTTAAAAAATATTTCTGGATAACTTTGGGTTAATGAAATGAATAATATTTGTAATATTAACTCAGCTACAGGAAAGTTTTTATTTTGGCTGGCCTGGGAGGTCAACTCAATCTGGTTCCTGTTCTCATGTCATTTTCGTTTTAGTTGGGCATGATGCAAATCACTGCATAACTTTGAAAAAAAAGGGGGGGGATACCAAATTGAGTTGGTTTCCTCCTCCTTCTTCATGCCCTTTTCTTTTTATGTTGTGTTTTTTAATTACTCACTTTATTCAGGTCAATGACCAGATCATACACATATGAATACATAATAAGATAAAAATAAAATTAACATAAAATAACCCCCAAATCTAAAATCACAGAACAATTTTATCTCAGTTTCACAGTTAAAATAAATTGTTGTTTTGGAGAAGTTTTGGACCTATCAAGGGACAGGGATACATTTTTCTTCTCTGATCCTACCTGCCGCTATACAAAATGTGTGTATATCTCTGAGTCTCAACTGGAAAGCTTTAATACATTTTTAAAAAGAACAGAGCATAAAATTGGGGCAATAAGAAAATATCAGATATCCTTAGAGAATACACAGCTTAGGAGGACATGTTCTACTCATTTTACTGTGTGGGCAGTTTTTGGTGTTTCTCATTACAACCATATAACAAAACACCAAGGGCAAATCTCATAACAATATAGAATTTTCCTATATTTCCCAAATAAAATCACTGAGAGCAAGGCATTGAAGCTTGACAACAGGAAGGCTTTCCTAGAACTGGGGATTAGTGTATTAAATAAACAATCTGCTAGCTTAAAAGTACAATTGAAAGATACATCCTGTGTTCTTTGTGTATCTGTGAGTAAGAAGTGATCTGGGTTTTGTTGCCATAGAATTCAAGATTTGTAAAGGAGCTGAGTTTTGCTCTGATGTCTTTGCCCTCAAACTTTCCCTACACTTACCTTGTTATGAAAGCAAACTTTCCAAAATATACAGTATATATTTTTCATTGCTCTCATACGTTAGCTATCATTTTCTTAAGAATGTCTACAATTTATCCAATATTATTGCATACATCTGCTCTTTTAAGATATCTGTGAGCCCCATCTCCTGGTCAACTAGCCACCTGAAATAGCAATGTGTTTCTAAAATGCTTCATTTCCCCCTCCTTCATCATCATTCTTGGTGAGCCTTATTAGACAAGTTGTTAAGCAAGATCATCTCCATTGGCTAAATCATCTTTGAAGACCTTTAATGTTCTACTGTTTGGACAATGTTGATTTAACCTCTGATGTTTCCTGAAATGGACTTTGTATATTTGTCTGTAATGTTGTCTTTTTAATGAGCTTTAATTAAAAGATTGCCAATTGCAATCCTTGTTGCTACACTGGTTTGCTCAAATAATACAAAAACACTTTCTTTCCCGTAATAGTATTGATCACAATGACATTCAAAGGTATAACCATCTTGATTCCAAAAGTTCTGATTCTGACATTTACATTTTCCCCTTGACCTTTTCCTTTCTACTCCCCTCCCCATCTGCACTTCCTTTACTAGACTCAGCTTTTGCCTACACCTGTCTTACACTTGCTGGTATTTCTTAGAGTTAAAAAAAAAAAGGAAGAGGTGGGGGACAGATCATCATTATTAATGGAGCTCCATCACATACTAGTGACTTCATTTCCCACATTGGTTCTGGACCCACATGAAGTGCTCAGAAGCTGCAAAAAGAATCTCTCTCTCTCTCTCTCTCTCTCCCTCCCTCCCTCTCTCTCTCTCTGTCCCTCTCTCTCTCTCCCCCTCTCTCTCCCTCTCTCCCCCTCCCTCTCTCTCCCTCTCTCCCCCCTCTCTCTCTCCCTCTCTCTCTCTCTCCCACTCTCTCCCTCCCTCTCTTCCCTCCCTCTCTCTCCCTCTCTCCCTCCCTCTCTCTCTCCCTCTCTCTCTCTCCCTCCCTCCCTCTCTCTCTCTCTCTCCCACTCTCTCCCTCCCTCTCTCCCCCTCCCTCTCTCTCCCTCCCTCCCTCTCTCTCTCCCTCCCTCTCTCTCTCTCTCTCTCTCTCCCTCTCTCTCTCTCTCTGCCATGGATAAGGACTTCTCTATTGATCTAGATTGCAAAAGCCCAAACCTTCAACCTATAATTTAGCCTAAGCAAAGTCACTAACATTTTCATATCTTACTCTGCAGTAGTAGAGCCAGTTTGGTGTAGTGGTTAAGGCATAAGGAAGGAAGGAAAGTATTTACCAGCCAGTTCTTTAATGATAACAACAACAACAAAATCTTCCCCCACAAATGACAGTTGTCTTCTGACCTAATTGCATGAGTTCACCATTCGGGGGTCAGGGAGGGGGGGAGGGAGAAAAGAACAAGCTGCTGCTGGAAAGTTGGTAGCAAGCTATATCCTTTCCTGCAAGCCAGCAATGGCAGTGCCATCCTCAAGTAAAGGACCTGCCCTGCTCACAACCAGAGGTGAAGTGTCATCCGTCTACAGATTGCCCTCTGCAGTCTTCCCCCAGTGATTCCTGGCTCACATGAAGATAACAGGCTTTGAGCTACCAACTTTGGAAGTTAAATGAGTTGAATTCAAAAAGGTAAAACTAGATGTACTGAGAACCTGACATGTCCTTTAATATATTTCTTAATGTATTTGAAGGCCTTACATAACCATCTACACACATAGTGATTTAATACCAGATGGAGCAAAACCAGACAGCTCACTGAAAGCACCTATTATGAAGCTAAAATTTTGGACATATAAAATGGAAGCAAGAGTTTTTGGAGGAGACCTGATGGTTGGAAAAATTGAAGCCAATCAAAAAATTGCCAGTTTGTTATAGTGGTTAAAGCACCAGGATAGAAACTGGGAGACCATGAGTTCTTGTCCTGCCTGAGGCATGAAGCCAGCTGGATGACCTTGAGTCAGTCACTCTCTCTCAGCCCTAGGAAGGAGGCAATGGCAAACCACTTGCTAAGGAAACTGTAGGGACTAGTCCAGGCAGTTGCCAGGAGTCAGTGATGGCTCAAAGGCAGATACACACACACATTCTGCAGTATCAAACATCTGGCACATTCTGATTCACATTATTTCTTTACCAATGGTCAGCCATGTTTAATAAAAGCATAAATGTATGCAGAAAATGCCCCAACAGAGCCAGCATCTTTTAAGGTCAACATAAAATACTTCATTCCCAACTTGGAAACTATAAAGGTTTTGTCAGGTACTAAAAAGGTATCAAAGTATAGAACAATGTAGCATTAGTAGGAAGAACGTTGCAGAAATGGAATATAACAATCGAGGTAGTCTTCTTCCTAGTCACCAGCTGTCTTATCTGAAATTATGGAGTATCTGAAAAAGAGCTCCCATTGATTAAGTAAGTCAAGTTTCTACCAAAGTTTTTTTTTTTTGAATGTATCTTGTTTGTAGTAAATTGATAGCCCTTGGAGCTGATATGAAGTTCAATACACCTGAATTATTAACTTTACATTGGGTTCAACAAATCACAACCTATAAGTTAAAGCACCACACCAGGATGTCTCCTCCCTAACAACATGATCATACAAGGGGCTGGAGCAGAAGCAGATTTGACCTTCTACTTGAAAGGGTAACATCAGCAGTTTTGGAAGCACAGAAGAAAGTTATGGGATAAAGAAAGGTTTCCAGCTTTTAGAGGTGCAGCCAACTTAGGTACCTTTTAAAAAATTGATACATTAATTGGAAATCTGGTGACTAGAACAATAATCTTCCCTACTCCCTACTGCTTCACTAGGTAAAGGTAAAGGTTTCCCCTGCACAGTCGTGTCCGACTCTAGGGGCTGGTGCTCAACTCCGTTTGTTGGCTGAAGAGCCAGCGTTGTCCGAAGTCGCTTCCGCGGTCATGTGGCCGGCATGACATGTGCAGAACGCTGTTACCTACCCACCAAAGTGGTACCTATTCATCTACTTGCATTTGCATGCTTTCGAATTGCTAGGTTGGCAAGAGCTGGGGCAAGTGCGGGAGCTCACTCCGTCATGCGGGGCTAGGGTCTTGAACCTCCGAACTTGCGATCTTCCGATCAACAAGCCTGGCGTCTTACCTGCTGAGCCATCGTGCCCCCCTTCTTCTTCTTCTTCTTCTTCTTCTTCTTCTTCTTCTTCTTCTTCTTCTTCTTCTTCTTCTTCTTCTTCTTCTTCTTCTTCTCCTCCTCCTCCTCCTCCTCCTCCTCCTCCTCCTCCTCCTCCTCCTCCTCCTCCTCCTCCTCCTCCTCCTCCTCCTCCTCCTCCTCTAAACAGCACTAAAAAGAACAGCACCAAGAAGATTTACCAAACAATATGGAAGAGGTTGTTTATTCGTTCAGTCACTTCCGACTCTTCATGACTTCATGGACCAGCCCACGCCAGAGCTTCCTGTCGGCCATGGAAGAGGATCCATTGATAATTGAGGGTGGGAATAGATTGTTTTCCTACAACCTGGAGACAATATTGTTGAGCCCCTGTTCTTTTTTCTGTCCACATTCTGTCCATCAAAATCACATCCACCACTCTGGAGACATATCTTAATTGAGGCAGCCATATTTCTCTAGAGAATTAAGAGTTTCTCTTCTCTACTTTTGTTACTTTTGAGGAAGATTTGAGCAACAGTGCAAGTTGTTTTCAATGTCATTAAAAATAAGGATTTCTGGTCATTAAGTGTTGACTTAACATCTATTTTGGTCCTGGGTATTATTACTTTAAATTTAAAAACTCAGACATACACCCAAGCACACATGGACACACACAAACCCAGGATAAAAATGTCTACTTTTATCCATTTTTATCCCAATCTCAACTTACAATTCTGCCTGGTTTTTAAGTGATAACTTCACCAAAAAATCATATATGATCTGGAGCTTAATTTCTGCAGCTTGTCATATCTCTTTCTTTCTCCATTTCACTAGATTGCAGGAACTTCAGTGATTTAAATGGCATCGAGGAATGCAGGACATATTGATAATATGTCTTGGGTAAAGCTTATAATATCTGAGGCCTGATTCACATTTTGTGAGCAGTATTGATATATCATTATTCCCCCCACCCTTTTTTTTCTTTGCATGTGTTCAATATTGGTTCTGTTCCATTTCTGCTGTAAACATACAGTTTAAAAATAAATGCCTGTTTAAGTACATGCTAATATTTTAAACACATTTACTCTGAATATTTCCATTTCTAAATGCATTGTCTTTCCAAATACATATCTGACAGTAAACTTTCACAGTTTTTACAGCTGCTGTGTCACAGAAAATTGGGGGGAAGTTCAGAGCAAGGTTCCAAGCCAAATAGCAGATTGCATGGATTGGATTGGTTTTGTTCATATAGAAATGAGCAAAACTTGCATTCTTCAAGCACCCCAGGCTGTAATAACATTTCTGCTTCCTTTTGGAATATTGCCTCGCTGTTCCATGGACAAGTCTATTTTTATATGACATAAGTAGAAAAAAATTGAATGACTTCCTCTCATAGAAATGTTACTCCTGGTCCAGTTGTAAATTAGGGCAAGTGTTTGAGGTGGTGGGATCACGCTGAATCTCCAAGATAATAAAGCTGAGTCATTGCATTTTGGAATGAGTGAAGTTGCACGTATGTCTTCCTTGGGAAAAGGAATAGGGCAATTTAACACTAATATTATCTAACTCTACCCCTGCAGATAATGTTCTCATGGGAAGGAACCATCTACAAATTTAGTGTTATATAATGCGTGGTGGCTCAGCGGGTAAGATGCCAGGCTTGTCGATTGGAAGATCGCAAGTTTGGAGGTTCGAATCCCGAGTCCCGCGTGACAGAGTGAGCTCCTGCACTAGCTCCAGCTCTTGCCAACCTAGCAATTCGAAAGCATGCAAATGCAAGTAGATTAATAGGTACCACTCTGGTGGGTAGGTAACAGCATTCCGCGTGCATCATGCAGCCACATTACCATGGAAGCGTCTTCAGACAACGCTGGCTCTTCGGCTAACAAACGGAGATGAGCACCAGCCCCTAGAGTCGGACACGACTGCACAAATGTGCGGGGGGAACCTTTACCTTTTTTAATACTTAAGAAGATTCAGATTCAAGTTCCCACTCAAATATGGAGGTCACTGGATGACTTCAGGCTGGTCATTATTACTCAGCACAGCCAAGTTCAAAGGGTAGTTGTTCCAATGATAAACTGAAGGTGAACCATCTTGAGGAGAGGCAGAATAAAAATGTAAGAAAATGTTACGGGATTGAAACAAAGCAACTAACCCCTACAGATTCTGCATTGCCATAAGGATTGCCTACATTTTATCAGCATTTAGCTAAAAGTAAGGCAGAATTTGGAGATAATGAGATCTCATCAAAGCCAACAGATAGCTCCCTTCCTTCTTAAATGCTCTTGCTGCCATGCTAGACTGCCCTGTCAATCAAAGTAGCCTTGTATCTAGACAATAGCTCTACTTGGCTAAGTTCCAAAGTATTCATCAGTGGAACAGAAGTGCTACGAACACTTCTTTCAGAGGGTTCTTTGGGTGAGAAAAAGACTGCATAGCATTTTCCCCCAAAACATGCATTTTGTATTAATAAAAATGTTTGGCTCAGTGTACACAGAATGATATACTCTGTCAAAATGTGTGAACTCCCCCGATCACAGTGCTAACACTGGTGCATTATCTGACACATTCTGAAGTATATATTCTGGTTGTCGCTATGTGTGGGTTTATTACTTTTATTATTACTTTTGCCTCCTTCTATTTATGGAAGGGGGAAGTGATTTGTTGTTGTTGCTGGTGTTATTACTTCCAGAATTAATCTGAATTTTCCGTGGTGGTACAGCTCTTGTTTTCCATTGAGTATTCTTTATAACTGATCCAGAGGAACATTGATCAGTTCAGAAGACCACACATTTTCCTTTCTCTTTTCCTAGACTGTATGTATTGCCAAATCCAGCACCAAATTCTGGATCTTGTTCCTGTGGGAAACAAGCAGAGCAGCAGAGGTCATTTCAAATGGCTTTCATTCTCAGATGTGAATATTTTACAAGTGTAAACTATAGTCATCTGATGTTGGAGGATCCTTCATGAAAAATAGACATCAAAGAATCTCTTTGTCAAAGTCTCAGATGGACATTGGGGCCATTTTAAATTAATGCTTGGTGAAACCTGCCTTTCAATTTCTCCAAAAATGTTCTTCTCCGGTGAAGGAAACTTATGTTTTGCTACTTTTATTCTCAGGATGCTTAAGAATTTTTTCCTAATTTTCTTAGTGACTTTTTAAAACTTTTATTTAGCATTGCAGGTGGTCGAAGTGCCCCTGCTGGTGCTCCTGATTTCTCTTAGATGTCTTTCCATATCTCTCATAGCCCCTGGTTGCCCACACTTCCCGGTCTGAAAAAAGGCCATGGGGAAAGTTCGCTCCTGATGTCTCCCCTTGGGATTTGAAAAAAAAAGTGTAGAAAACCAAAGAGGCTACAAATTACAGGAGAGATGATTGTCTGGTGAAAGACAAGACATTCATACAACACCTTAGCTATCTTCTAATCAGATCAGGGTATCATACCAGCTCCACAAGAATTTTGCTGGGATGATCTCATCATTTGATGAGAAAAAGCAGATGTTCTTTTGCCTTAAAAAAAAACAGGGACATTTTCTGTATGATCTTGATTTTGATACAGATTGTAGCAAGTACATCTTACATACTGATGAAGGCATGCATCTATACCCGTATCCAACAAATGTAGTGGTGGATAAAGCAATTTGGAAGGTGTAATTTTGCATCAAACCCTGACTTCTAATTTCCACAAACTTTTCTGCCCTGAAAAAACCATCTGCTTGTTTTTGTTGTTACTTTTTCCCAGATGTATTTTAGAATTGCTTAGGAATCTGTTTTGGTAATATTTTTGAGTCTACTTTATTATTACCAAATGATAGTGAGCGTTGCTTCCACTGATTGAATGTCTAACAGAAACTGGGAATATGGTGGAGAGAGAACAAGATCATTACAATTAGAAGCAGGGCCATTACAAAAAAGATTCCTGAGTCTGAAGGAGGGGGAAAAATTTGAGAAAGGCACTAACTCTGCCTTAACTAGGCTATGTATAAGTTGAGCTTGATAATTGCTTTGGCAGGTTTTCAAGGTTCTGTTACATTACCTTACTAGCAATAAAGTTCCAGAAATTCAAGTGCTTCCTGTTTGCCAGCCTCAAAGGGCTTCATGTTGTCTTCTCTCCATCAATCTTCTTGGCTTCCTACACTTCCCAATTTGAAAAAGTCATGCGGGAGAAGTTCTCTTGAAACATCTTGGTTGGGGATTGAGTGTATGAGGAGCTAGGAAGATTGCAGGCTCATGGAGAGAGTATTGTGCCATGGAGACAGGGCATTCACATACTTCCCTTGAGATCAGCCTAATTTCACCAAAATGTTGTTGTCCTTTGGGAAGTATTAATCAGTTCAGTTCCATCTGCCTGAAGGAAAATGGTAGCCAAAATTACAATAAATGAATATCGTGGCAGAATGCCTGGGAAAGGTACAACAACAGTTTAAATTTTGAAGCACTTGAAAGCTCCTGTGGAACATGTTGTTCACTTGATACAAATGTAGTCAAGCATTATGAACCAGGGCATTTATAATCTAAGCCAGGTCAGGCTGCATTTTAGCAACATCGCTCATAACAATGGTGCAATGTAGTTTTCAGAATGTTTCTTTGTGCATGTCTGTGTGTGTCTAATATCCAGATCCTCCCCAGATAATTTTTGCACAGGTATTGGTGATTCCCTATGGGCAAACCCTTTCCATTGCATGGCCATGGAGTGGATTTTTTCCTTTGTTCTTTGATCTCTTTTCTTTCCCTGGTGTCTTGATTCATAGATTTTAATGTGCCACTAAAGAACAGCCAAGACACACACACATTTTAGTCTATGTGGAAAGCAAACAGCTCCAAGAAAAATTTTATATAGTTCTGCTGTATCTACTGTGTAATATACACACTAGGATCAACGAGCATAATTTAAGAAAGCTCTTAAAGCTGGCAGTGAAATGCAGGCTTTAGTCATGATTCTGTATTAAAGAATGACATTTGCTCTAACTCTATGGAAGGAAGCCGTTCCCTGCTGGGTTTTCTAAACTGGTTTAACTGTCATAGCATCTTGGGCATTCTGTTTTTGTCAAAGTGCCAGGATGTCTCTGCTGGAAAGTCTTCATCTCCTCACAAAGATTACACATTTTTAAGAAACCTGGGAAAGAACAGCCAGGATGAGAACTGGATTAAGTCTGTAGGATAGATCAGCTTTCGATCTATCAGCAAAAGGTTCCTCCCCACCCCCTCTAAAGCAACCTAGTCCAGAATCTATTTTAATTCTAAATTGCAACAGAAGACTGTTCCCTTTTTTGAACTATGTAAAACAGCAGAGAATCAACAGATACACTGTTAATAATCAGGGCGATTTACTGGACTGATATCACAATTACCCTTACCCTTAACACTGTTGTGGTGGAACAGAGTTCCTGATGTCATGTTTGGCCTGCTGCCAAAGGCTTAATTATCTGCTGAAAGAATGTGGCCTGACAAGCCATATTCGCCACTCTACTGCCATTCTGGATATGCTGTTGGTAGCCATCTATTGATCTCCCCTGCTGCCATCCCCTCTGTTAGGCTGCGTGAGTGGCTGATTCTCATTTATTTACTTGTTGCACTTATGCCATATCTTTCCTCTAAGATCTCAAGGTGGCACACTGCTTGTTTTAGCCCCACAGCAACAGCCCTGGGAGGTAAGTTATGATCAGAAAGAGTGGCGCAAAGTTTCTTAGGAATGCTGGGAATGTGTGGTAACTAGAAGAGCTTAAGCACTCCATCTGGCTCATACACAGGATCTGTCAGCCTTCCCAGGTAGATCAGACAGGAAACACAAGTAGATGAGCTAATTTTACTTTATTGTAAGGCTTTTGTTGTTTATTCATTCAGTCGCTTCCGACTCTTCATGACTTCATGGACCAGCCCACGCCAGAGCTTCCTGTTGGCCATCGCCACCCCCAGCTCCTCCAAGGTCGAGTCCGTCACCTCCAGAATATCATCTATCCCTTGGTTGGCCCCTCTTCCTTTTGCCTTCCACTTTCCCCAGCATCAGCATCTTTTCCAAGGTATCCTGTCTTCTCATTATGTGGCCAAAGTACTTCAGTTTTGCTTTTAATATCATTCCCTCAAGTGAGCAGTCTGGCTTTATTTCCTGGAGTATAGACTGGTTTGATTTTCTTGCAGTCCAAGGCACTCTCAGAATTTTCCTCCAACACCACAGTTTAAAAGCATCTATCTTGTCCCTTGTATGGGAGATGGGCGGGGAATAAATTAAATAAATAAATAAATAAAAATAAATAAATCTTCCTTCGCTCGGCCTTCCTTGTGGTCCAGCTCTCACAGCCATAGGTTACTACGGGGAATACCATTGCTTTAACTATGCGGACCTTTGTTATCAGTGTGATGTCTCTGCTCCTAACTATTTTATCAAGATTTGTCATTGCTCTCCTCCCAAGAAGTAGATGTCTTCTGATTTCCTGGCTGCAGTCAACAGAATCTTGCAAGTCTGAAAGTACAAATCTCCCATCATCTATTTTACAGCCTGATAAATTAGGGAAGTTCCTTTCTGAGTTTCTTTCTCTGCAGCTGTTGGCTATGCCCTCTCTTATCTGATCATTCCCTAGGCAGCATCTCTTCCCCACGCCTTCCAAGCTCATTTCCACATACCATTATAGGATCACAGAAGCAGGACTCTATCAGCAGTGCTTCAACTTTCTACTTTCTTTGCCTTATTTCTCCATTCTGCTTCTCATAAAGCTACCAGATATGGGCTGTAAAACTCAAGATGAGCACCAGATGGTGGCAGAGGAGGTCCTTCAAAGACCACAGGGTGATACCTGGAGACTTCTAAAAGTATCACCCATTTTCAAAAGTATCAAAGGTGAAAAATCATTAAATAGATATTTGTGACTAGTCCAATCAACTGAAATGGCATAACATTGAATTATTTTGGGTCCTTGGCATCCCAGTAGTTTTAGAGGTACACGAGATCACAAGATGGCAACAGAGGACTTTCTGGGTCTCCTTGCTGCCATCTAGTGGACTGACAGTATTTTGCACCCCAAATATGACACACATTTTGAGAAGAGGTTAAACAACTCCACAAATGTTCTTCTTGTTAAAACATACAGAGACTGTTCATGCATGTGCTATCCATTGGCTAATTTTGTCTCTGAGATAATACTATGGTTTAAGCTGAAAACAAACAAAAAATAAAATGGATGTGCTTTAAATGATAGGCAGTTTAGTTAATCAAAAGTCAGTGATTTCTCCAGCTCTCCCCTTTTCCAGCATTTAACATCTGCTGGTGCTGAGAGCATTAAATGGGCTCCCATACTGTGTTCATTATGATAAGGACATTGTAAATGAAGTGATAGTTTATAGTAACAAATAGCACCTGATATCCAGAGCTATCTATCCACCCTATAATGGGAAACAGATGCAAAAGTCCATACCCCTGATGAGCACATTAGTGAAAGGAGAGGGGCATAATGTAGATATCAACCTAGTTGCAGAACTTGAAGGGACTCTAAGTGTTTTGACTGTAATAGGACTGGAGAAGACACATTTCTTTCATCTCATTCAAAACACAAGGAAGTTAATGAGCTAGAACAGGGTTAGAAATGAATTATAGACCTGTCTCTTACACTGTCAGGAGTCTGTCCCTCACCTTCGTTTAGCTCTGGATGTGTATCCTGTTCCTATCCAATTTATTCTGAAATAAATCAAGGTGGAGAACCCATAAGCGTATTCAGACATCAGTTTTTGTGGTACTGACAGAATGCTGCTGCTGAACATCCTCATTGAACGTGGTCTTGAAGCCAGAGTATGCACAGAACTTTCTCAAAATCACAGTGTTATTGGAAAATTAATTTTCTCTAACATTAGGGCTACCAGATCCAGGTTAAAAAATCTGGACAGCCAATAGATGGCAACAAAGAATTAAAGTTTTCTGCATCTAGTGGTTGTCTTGATATTCCAGTAGTCCTACTAACAGAAAAACAAAACAGGAACATATGAATGAATAAATAAAATAACTGAAGAGTATCAAGAAATGCTCTGGAGACTGTAAGCAGCCTGTGGAATGCTGGTTATATGGCATATATGATTGGACCAGAATTGGGGGACTTTGGGTTCAAATCATAGAATCACAGAGTAATGGAAATTATATGTTGGAAGTATCCTTAGAGTGTGGAGTCTTTGGTGCTCTCTGAGCCTTGTTGTTTTCTTGCAGACGTTTCATTGCCAGACTAGGCAACATCTTCAGTGCACAAAGGGAGTGGGACTTACTCTCTGTTTATATACCATGGCTTGTCCTGCTTGTGTTGGTGGGGGAATTGTTCTCTACTTGATAGTTCCAAGCCCAACAGCCCAATCAAGGAACTCCCAAGGAGAGAACAACACCTGGCGAAACGTTAGGAACAAAAACTGCCAGAACACGGCCACACGGCCCGGAAAACCCACAACAACCACCGGATTCCAGCCGTGAAAGCCTTCGACTATACAAATGTTGTTTAGTTTGTCTTCTTTCCAAATGTACAGTATATTTGCCCTGTCTGGGGACACTGTCCATGTCACTTTTTATTTCTTTATTTTTTAAATTTAAAAAATTTGCCTGCACTTCTGTGAACCTTTCCCTTACACCTACCAATATACACGCCACTTTTCATTAACATATTTACCTGTTGCAAGTACTATCCCTGCTACAATTACTCCTAGTAAAAAAAAGACATGTGCACTCCTCTCTCTCATATACATTTCTTTGTACATGCACTGTATATTAGGGACATGTTCAAACAAACCGCTTAGAAGTTTATGATCATGGGAAGTGGTGTAACAATATGTTAATTACATTTATGGGCAGCTGGAGAGGGCTACTGCTTAAGGACTTCTTGGCAGCATCTGATTGGCCAATTTTGGGGAAAAACAGATGCTGAAGTAATGTGGACACTTTATATGATTTGGCAGGACTATTCTTAAGTGGCCCCAACCCCACATGAGCTTTGCAAATGAGAAGCAGCAACTGACTGTGTATTAAGGGCAGTATGGCTTTAAGTAGCTTGGCCTTGATGGAAGTCGGCAAGGAAGAACTGCCTTTATTTAATTTCCCTAAAGCAACTGCTCAGTTTTTGGATGCTGAATGATTAATATAATACATATACTTCCCCGTCAAGACTAGACAGGAGTGTAATTAGGAGGGAGTGAGGGAAGTAGGAAATGGAGCATACATGTGATCTATTCCATAGATGTAGCTAAGAAATACAAGCCCACTTGTCATCAGGGTTTAAAATGTTTGGTTCAGCATCAAATGAAGTTTGAGCTAAAGGCACCGTGGCAGTTCTTCTCTTTGGTGACTCTGCATAGAGCCATGCAATCCGCAAGAAGCACCCATCCAGGAAACGAAACTCAAAATCACCTGGGACAGGCAGAAGTATATTAGGAAGAAAATGAAAATGAGAAGTGAAAGGGACAATCACATTAATTATGTGCTGGGATAAAGGAGCATCAGGAATAAGGGAAGGCACCAAGAGTAGGTTAGAACAAGTAAGAATGTGATTTCTCTCCTCTGAACTCCGCTGACAGTGTGCAAAAATAACTAGCCGAGCCTTTGTTGGTGAAAGGCTTTTGAGAACATGTCCAAATGTTCCCAGGACACCCAGTGAAATCTCATCTCGGCGTGCTTTTTAAGCTGTTTAGTTCTGATTCAGCAGTCCAAAAGTATGTTTAAACACAGCAGGTAACCATTTCCCCTGGAACAAATAGGAAAGAAATCAGGTTAGCGTGAGGGCACCCAGCAGGACTCGGCTTCTGTCTTCTTGGTCCACGTAAACTGATGTTTTCAAGAAAGACACTCTTGAAAAAGAGAGCAGATTGCAAGAAACATGTCCTACATGCAAGGGAGAGTTAAGAAAAGGAAAGCCGGATGAAATAAGAAATAAGAACTGTGGAAAGGAGTGGGGGAGGGAAGCAAGGGGATAAGGAAGTAATAAAGGAAGGGCTAAAATCACCCCTTAGAAGGTGATTCCATGGTTTTTCCATGTCTTATGGAAAAACACAGGGGTCCCCAACCTTTTTGGCACCACAGACCGGTTGTGGAAGACAATTTTTCCACGGACCGGGGTGGATGGGGTTTGCAGGCAGGAGCCAATCGTGTGGACCAGGGGGCAGGGTTTGCAGGAAGGAGCCAATCACGCGGACTGGGGTGCAGGGTTTGCAGGTGGGAGCCAATCGCGCGGACCACCACCACTCACCTGTGCAGCCCACTTCCTAACAGGCTGCGGCCCACTAGTGGGCCACCACCCACAGGTTGGGGACCCCTGGTCTAACAAATCATTATAGCTGAGTCAGCATCTATTCCTTTCTTTCAGAGCCGGGCAAGCTTTTGGCAGCTGGAGGTGACACAGAAACATTTTCTGAATGGCCAAGGACTGACAACCCAATGTAGGTGGAGCCAGAATTTTCCTTTGGTTGTTGAGGAGAGTTTTGGAGTTTTCTTTGTTTCCTAAATTATGCTCAGCCTCATTTAGGGTGGACAAGATATATTTGTTTGTCAAATGGCAAGGAACCTTAGCACTACTTTTCTTTAGCAGAGGTGGTTAGAGATAGCTGTTGGGAGAGGAGGCGCACAAAACGAAGGTCCTATGGGCAGCCCTGGATGGCTGGTAGCTGCTTCCTGCTTAGTTCTTAGCTTTTGCTCTGTACGACACTGTTCCTTCTCCATTCTGTGCAAAATGTTAGAGGTTTTGATCTCTGGCTGGAGAGGTTGTACTGACTACACTATCTATTTAAGAAGTTCCAATTATGTCCATGGAAAGCATAATCAGGACAGATTATGGCCAGCCTCACTCACCCTTCAATCAACCAAGAAGGGTTATGAACCCGTTTCTATCACAGCCCACTCTTGGGAATATTTCATTTGGGTTTTGAACTTCTTTTGGCCTTTGAAATCTACAGGGAACATGACCCGGCATGCCTCTTTGTGTGTGTGTGTGTGTGTGTGTGTTTGAGTGTGTGTGATCTTTTTTCTGGGGGCAAGGAGCTGTTAACTCATGGAGATCATATCCATATCTTGAATAAGAACTCAAAAACTGTGCTGCCGCAAACTCAAAATTAGATCATTTGGCCACCTGGTTTCAGGGGTTTTTTCATGGGGGGCTCTGAGGATATAAGATGTGGATTCCAGGTTTCCCAGCCCTAAAGCAGAGAGAGTAAATCAGTAACAACATTGGGAGAGCAAAAAGGCCAAACAAACAAACAACAAAGAAATATCCTAATAGAAAGAGAGGACTGTAAGTTGCTCCTCCTTTTCTTTGTTAGTATGTCAAATCATTGTTGAATTGTAGAGAAAGCAACGATGCAGTTTGGGAGAGAAAAAGGTAATTGGTTGGAGTTGCTGAACAATTCTGGCTGGCGCTGGATGGAGCTGGATCAAAAGTAAAGACGAAGCTAAGACCTCCATCCAGTAAATATAAAGCTGACTATAATAGATGTAGCAGCATGTATAATGAAGGGGTGAGGAACAGAGTGGTAAATGATGGATTCCAGAGCTCACATTCTATCAGAAGTAACTCTGACTAATAAAGGGCCAGCTTGGAGAAATAAATGAGAAAGCAAAGGCAATAGACTCAGGCTAAGGCAGGGAAAGAGGATTTGATCACCTCCTTGCTGGAGAGCTGTTCTGCTGAACTAATTGAGATAATGAGATGCTGAGTAGACTGGCAGGGCAAAGGTCAAGGAGGCAGTGATGGTTGGTGGCTGATCCTATTGGAGGTATTCATGTTGGTCTGGCACATGAAAAGAAAGCTAAAGGATCACTGATTCAAAGAAAGTCTGAACTCTTAGAGAAAAAGGAGCAGTGAGCCCTTTTGTCAGGGTGAGAGAAATCAAGAACAGTGTTACGTGTTTCTTGCAAAAAAAAATTGGCTGTGGTAGATAGTGGAGCTTGAGTTTGACCTTGTGCTCTGTCAGTCACTTTTATTTTTGTCCTTCAGAGATAAGATTCAAAATATAAGCAATAGAAGAGAGCACCTCAGGTGGGTACCGAAGCTTGTACAGGTAGTCTTAGGGTTATGACCATTCATTCAGCGACCGTTCAAAGTTACAATGGTGCTGAACGAATGGTACTTACAACTGGTCCTTGATGTTCTGGCTGTTGCAGCATCCCTGCGGACATGTGATTGTGATTTCCAACATACCCTGCCAGCTTCCCACAAGCAAAGTCCATGGGGAAGCCAGTAGAAAGTTGGAAATCAGGATCATGTGATGTTTTCGCTTAACGACCCATGCAGTCCTCAGGTTACAACAGCAACTGGGACTGCCAGAATTGCTGACGCTAAGCAATGTGATCATGTGACATCGCACTTTATGTCTGCATCGCTTAGTGATGGAAATTCCGGTCCCAATTGCCATCGCAACCCAAGGACTACCCATATAGTAGTATGTAAAGGCATGAGTAGTGGTGTCTGAGCACCAAGGCAAACTTCTCAGGCAGGACCCCCAAGTAAAGAGAGAATTCAGGTGACAAAGACCCCTTCCAGTTGAGGGTGGGCAGGTAAAAGAGGGGAGTGGATCACATAGCCACTTTTTATTACCCACTGCTGTGGGCCTAAACCCCTCAATGGTCTCAGAAGGACACAAAAAAGAGCAGGTAGCATGAGTCAGTGATGGGAACCAGGACCTCTGAGGGCATTTCTTCCATGAATGGTTCGTTTTGCCCATTTCCAAGTGATCCATTACATTGGCGGTAGTGGTGGGTGATGGTGGACAAGGCGTCAAGGCAGGAAAAATAGTTAATTGTGCCTTTCATAACCAAGGCAATATTGCTTAAATATCCAACTCCACTAGGTTCTAAAATCTCCTAACTGCACTGTTTTTTCTTTCTTTTCTTCCCATCTTCTGATTTGTTTCTTTGTTTATAACCGTTTGAGCTTGCCTGTCACTGAAAGTCATCACTAGAATTGCCTTTTGGTTTGTCTTCTGATCTTTATTGGCTTCCAGCCCTCATCCTTCAGCGTTATGGCTTGGTTTGCACATGACACTACCTTTCAAAGGGGGCAGAGGAGGGGGTTTGCTAGGGCAAATCTATTCTCAATCAATTTCATTGATTAACCTTGAGTTCTAGCATTACAGGAGAGAGAGGAAAATGTATCTCTATCTTCTTTTTCTAATATTGGTGCAATACCACAGGAAACATTTTTTTTAGGCATCATGAATTGATGCCTTGATTTAATACTCTGCATTCACATATCCATGTCATTACATATATCTCTTTAAGTCCCTGTGAGAAATACTGTGTTCACATAACAGGCTAAGTCATAATTGTAACTTGATTTTGGCTTGGTATCTTGCATAAACCCAGCCATCTGGTTATTATTCAAGAACCATAGCTAAACAAACCAAGGTTTAGCACCATGTATGAATCCAGCAATTGTTTGGTATGCAACACAGAGAGGAATAAATTATGGCCTTCCAGATATTACTGGACCACAGTTTCCATCACGCTTGACCATTAGCCACACTAGCTGGACCTAATGAGAATTGGAGACCAGGAAGATCTGGATTGAGACAGATTTAGAAAAATATGTCTGAGACTATATACTCTTGTTTGAAAATTACTATCTATGGTAAGAAATGAATGTTGCCCTTGGAAGGGAGCAGAGGTTATGGAGTAATATTTTGCAAGTGTGATTCCCAGCATCTCTAGTTTTATTTACTTTATTTGTATACCCTCCATTCCCAAAGGCTAAATCATAGTTAAATAGAGAAACCATGTGATGAAAAACAGTTTTCTACCTGAGATTCTGGGGAGGCACTGTTAATCAAAGTGGACAGTGCTTGGGTTAATCTGGCCTTATGTGAACACACCATTTTTTTCTCATTTGTTTATACACAAGTGTTTGTAGGTTTGGAGCTCAAAGCCTCCTTGTCAACTTCTAAAATTAAATTAGAAGATAACTTGGAGATAATTTCACCTGTTTAGTTCCTAGTTCAATGTTGAATGCAGCTACAGCATCCCTAACAGATTGCTATCCAGTTTCTGCTGAAATAGCTCCAGTGAAGGAGGGACCACAACTTTCAAAGGTGGTTGGCTCTACTGTTGACTAGCCCTTGGCATTAGTAAGGTTCTCCTAGTGTTTAATTGACTTATTTTCTTTTCCAACCATTGGTTCTATTCAGTTACTTGCTCTTCTGTGAAGTAACTCACTAGTGCATTTCTACCAAAGCTGTCCTTGTTTTTCCTGCTAGAAGATGGTTTGGGTTTGACCGCTTCCAAAATGCTAATGCTCTGAATTCTCCATTTAAAATTGCACACTTGGGAGGCGAATTCCATTGTGTATAAGAGCATTACCTTTATCAGCTTTTTGTCTTTACAAAATGCAGTACACTTCCCACTCTGTGAGTATCTGTAAGAGAGGGAGGGAAAGGGGAGCAGACACACACACACACACACATATACATACATACATACATACATACATACATACATACATAAATACATACATACATACATACATACATACATACACCAACTGCTATATGAAACCAACTGCTCACTGATCCAGTTACATTTGGAGATGAGATATAGCTGTTTCAGGCAGCCTGCTTCATTCATTCATTCATTCATTCATTCATTCATTCATTCATTCATTCATTCATTCAATATATATCTATATCTATATCATCTATATCTATATCTATATCTATATCTATATCTATATCTATATCTATATCTATATCTATATCTATATCTATATCATCTATATCTATATCTATATCTATATCTATATCTATATCTATATCTATATCTATATCTATATCATCTATATCTATATCATCTATATCTATATCTATATCATCTATATATCTATATCTATATCTATATCTATATCTAATCTATATCTATCTAGAATGAATGAATGAATGAATGAAACAGGCTGCCTGAAACAGCTATATCTCATCTCCAAGTACACAGAATCAGCCAACTGCCTTTAGCGATTAGACTGCAAACTTCTGGCGAGTAATTTTAATACAGCAGCAATTTACAACAACATAGCCCATGTGAGTATGTCTGTGGAAAGCAAAATAACTTCTGATTACAGAAAAATTGCCAGATTAGATATATACACATATACTGTACCTACATTAACAGGTTTGTTTTGTTTGTTTTGAAAATCCTTTCAAAGCCTAGAAAACTCAAGGAAATAAACTGATTTTCTCCTTCATCTTCCATCTTGTATTTATGCATGGATTTTGGCAGAATGGCCAGAAAATATAAATGTGTATGTAAGTTTATCTAGAACAGTGAAATGACGCCAGGTATGTAGTGGGAGAGTTTCTTTGCTTTATGTTATTAAAATTAAAGATCAAAGCTGGTGGTGTAAAAAGCTTCAAAGAAAATTCCTCCTGCTATCCGTGTGCTGGGTTTACAGAGTAGAACAGCCTGGTATTTATACTGATTTGTAGTTGGAAAATCAATGTGTTTATGTTTAAATCAATAAACATTAAAAGGTTCTTAATAATTAGACAAGGAAGAAATGGCAAGTAGGCTCTTTTAGGAATTCACAAAGACAGTTGCAATTGTCTCCCCTATTTTTTGAAGTACATTTTTCTCTTATCCCTGTTAATTGATTCTTCCACAAGTGAAACAACAATTACGGTTTGTGCAAGCAATTCAGCAGGGAACCAAGTTCCCATCTCATGGAAAGGAAAATATAGAATCCCCCCCCTCCAAGATTCCAGAGTTGTGTTTGCTAACTGCAATAAATAGTACAAAATGTTCTGAGCCTTTGTACAATTAGACACTGATGGCTTTTGCATTCCTTTGTGAGTTTAAATGTGTGTTATCATTTGTTCACGGATAGGTTTTTCGGTGCATGTTTATGGCGTTTTAAAAACCCAAATATCTTTTTTAATTAGCCTGGTTTTTTTCCTTTCCCCATTTGAAAGGTCACTTTAAATAACTGGATGAACTGAAAATAGGACTGAAGGGGGACAGAGCAGACAGCAGTTCTAAGTAAATTGGGCACAATAAAGTTCCTTTTGCCCAGAATGTTGCTGGAAGTGCCAACCTTTGTTACTGCATTGCAGAGAAAGAGAAGCAGGAAGATGTGTTTGAAGGACTTGGACACACATATACTCTTTGAAAAAGAGAGCTGAAATCCATCATGTTATGCTTAATTGACAGCTAGTTAAAACCAACTGCTCACTGATCCAGTTACATTTGTGATTTTTGGATGCCATTATTGGCAGAAGACCTATAAATGCCAGCCAGCCATAATTAGAAGCATGTGTACAATGTGTTGTTTGTTGCTATTCACTTTCTTCCAGTTTGGCACAACTTTTAAGACTCTCCCTCTGATGAAGCTGTTGGATCAAACATTGCGCAACCAGGAATGAAAAACTCTGCCTCCATTAAAAGAGGCATTTCACCTTGAATCAACTGGGAACCTCGAAGTTAGTATTGCATACGGAGGGAGAAGGTATATATAGATACAGGGTGATTATCAGAAAAGTTGCCAAAAACAAATAGTGATAAATATGTTGTCATGCTTCAGATCAGATTTGTTCTGAGATGCATGTTGGAAGCTAGACCATAGTTTATTTTAGCAGTGGTTTGTTAAATAAGTTACAGTTTATTTACAAACCACAAAGGCTGGATTCACACAACATATTAAACTGAAACCAAACACATCATATATGGTATAGGGTCACATGGGAATTCTGTGCTTATGTAAAACTGCCGTTACTGCTTTATTTTCACACTTGTTAAGATCATCACAGAAAATTGTGTTTAAGCATGTGCATATCTTGGAATTAAGCCTTTCCCTCTTCCTCCTCTCTATTCCTTGCCATAATATGGTTTGTTTGCTTTTTAGCATAGTTTATTGTGTAAGCCCACATAGTATAGGTTGGAAACCATGATTTATGTCTCAGTATGATATGGGCTACAAGCCAATTCTAGCTTCTTGAAATATCTATGGCTCAAATAAACCATGGATTATGGTTACAAATTTAGCCAGTGTCTGATCATTGCTCCATCTAAAGCAATCTATATCAATCTTCCCAACCTGGTATCCTCCAATTATATGAAATATAACTCTTCTGAGCTCCATAGTTAAGGGTGTTGGAAGTTGTAGTTTTGTATCTCAAAAGGCAAATATACATAGCCTAGTAGTGGGTCATTTGTGATTAAAAATGTGTTCCATAGTCTGACTTTGATATCTCAGTCTCTTTCTATCAGAATTTAGGACTCAATTTGGGGAATCAACTCCAGTCACCCTGATTGATGATCTCCTGGAGGGAATGTGATTGCCCTGGTCCTGTTTGATCTCTCAATGGTTTCTGATATAATCAAATACAGCATTTTTCTGGACTCCCTCTATAAGTTAGAGTGCTGGGTAACAATGGTTCTGCTCCTGCAGACAGGGACAGTCTCAGAAAATAATATTGATTAACTCTGCTTCTGCACCTGGCAGTTATGCTGCGGGTTATTCTAAGTCATTATTTTGTCCCCGGTGTTATCTAGATATACTTGCTGGAAGTGGTCATCTAACTTTTTGGTGGGAATGTTGTCAATAAACTGACGACACTCACCTCTACATTTCCATAATACTTGAAAGAGAAGTGGCTTATAAGCTGAGACTGAATCCTGACAAGACAGACCATGCAAATAGATGGTTCCCAGTTATGGAGCTTGGAGAGTTTGCAGTACTAAATGGAATTGAAATACCCCCAACAGGAACATAAGTTTTGGATGCTCCTAGTACCATCATTGTTGCTGGAGGTACATGTGACTACTGTGACAATAAGCACTGATAACCAATTTTGGTTGGTATACCAGCTACACCTTTTCCTGGACAGGGATAGTTTAGCTACTGTTGTCCATACATTGGCAATCTCACTTTCAGATTACAGTAATGCTTTCTTGTCCTTCTCCAAAATCTGCAGGAGATGCAGACTGTGGTTGCCAGGTAGACAAATAGCCGCACACCTCTTATATCTCTGCTTAAGCCACTGCCATGATATATAATTATGATATATAAGGCCCTAAATAACTTGGGAGGAAAATTCTGAGTGCCTTGGACTGCAAGAAGATCAAACCAGTCCATACTCCAGGAAATAAAGCCAGACTGCTCACTTGAGGGAATGATATTAAAGGCAAAACTGAAGTACTTTGGCCACATAATGGGAAGACAGGATACCCTGGAGAAGATGCTGATGCTGGGGAAAGTGGAAGGCAAAAGGAAGAGGGGCCGACCAAGGGCAAGATGGATGGATGATATTCTGGAGGTGACGGACTCAACTGTGGGGGAGCTGGGGATGGCGATGCCTGATAGGAAGCTCTGGCGTGGGCTGGTCCATGAAGTCACGAAGAGTCGGAAGTGACTGAACGAATAAACAACAACAAATAACTTGGGACTATGGTGCCAGGCAGACCATTTTCACCATTACAGATCTTGAAGATCATTAAGATCATCAAAAGAGGACTTGCTGGGTATATGGAGATTGCAAGATTCTGCAGTTTCTCCCCAATGTCTGTCTGTCTTTCTCTCCCCCCCCTCTCTCTCCATCCCTTCATGCCTCCATCGCTACACACACACACACACACACACACACACACTTTAATTGTTTTAAGAGTATGTTGCTTCAAAATGTGGGGTTAAGGGAAGTGGTGTGCAACTATAATAAACAAACAAGCAAACAATCCTCATGTCTTTTGCAAACAAAACATGTGCTTTCTGCTGGTTTACAGCTGTTCTACTGTTACGATTGAGGAAGGAGAGGACTGTCTCTGAATAAGCAGACAGCCTATTCTGTGCATTGCAACATAGGCTGTGAAACAGCCGGAGTTCATTTTTTTCATAGTTGGGTAAATCAGTGCTGTTTTTATAGCTGATTTAAATCAGAGTTACAACTCTGCCCTTTCATCTTCTGCTCCAGTGGGATATTTTCCTCCCCAAACACTTGACTTGTGTTTCCTTCCCTGCACTCTTTTCTTAAAGATGCCATATTGTGTTGCTGTTTTCACCCACAAACTGTTAATTATGGCCTTCTTGTTTTCACTCTGTAATCCTTCATTTTAGGAGTTTAAGTCACAGTCTCTAATGGCATTTAAGTGTAGGGTTTTGGCTGAATTGCCATTTTATGGCAGCACTAAACTCCCGTTTAGACTCGTTAGTGGCATTTGGATATTGCCTGACTCTTTTGCTCTTAATATGAAGGATAACCATTGTGTTTAGCCTATTTCACAACCTTAGTGGTTACTATTTGTTCATCTACTGGGAATAACGAAGGCCGACTGTTTGGATATAAATAATCTCTAAGTTGTAGACTTACATTTGAGTAATGGAGAATGCAAAACATTTACCTTGTAGCTTTGCAACAGTGAACTAGAGGTTGTTGGTTCAAACGCTTCTTTTACTATACGCCAGAGCTTTCCAAACTTTTCATGTTGGTGACACACTTTTTAGACATGCATCATTTCGCGACACACTCTTACAGCAGGGCACAAGGCAGGCACTGGGACCTGCGCGAAATCACAGCAGGTTTGGAGGCAGCCAGGCACAAGGCAGCCACTAGGACCTGTGCGGAATCCTGGCAGGGTTCGGAGGCAGCAGTAGCTGCGACACACTCAGACACTGCAGCCGACACACTAATGTGTCCCGACACACAGTTTGGAAAGCTCTGCTATACACTCTTGGATTCTTTTGCAATTAAAAAACAATCAAAATAGTTGTCAAAGTTTTAAATTGCACCTGCCTTCCCACCTCTGAAATTTGTACTTCCTTTAGGAAAGAGGCTTCTGTGTTCTGCCTTGTTCTCTGGGTCTCTGTAGTGTTTTTCCATTTCCTTTATGGAGAATGGTGTGGAAGGGGTTATGCATGGCAGATCTGTTTTTTTGTGATATATCTAAACCCTTTGACGCTTTCCTGGCTGTGTAGATTTCTTTGACAAATCCCTAGAGAAGGTATTTGCTCCTCATTTCTCCTGTCAGGATTGAATCCAGGTGTTGGAAGCCAGAGAGGCTTCAAACTAGCGGAAAACGGATTGTAAGTGAAAGACAGGATGTTCAAGCCAGCCCAGGTCCACTTTGTAATTAAATAAATGGAAGAACATCATATTCCAGCAAAAGTCTCTTCCCCTTTGAAATAAATGTTGAACACAAATTCTATTTCATCACATTCCTGGAGAACTGATAAAAAATAATGTGGGAGATGTTTGTCTTCACATCATTAATTCATATGTGCTTTCTCTATAATTCTTGGTTAGAATCATAAAAAACAGAGAAAACATTAAAAGCAGCCTTGTTGGCAAATGGATGTGGTCAGTGGCCATAGAAATAGAACTGATTGTTGGATGAAAAATATGGTAAACAAAGTGAAAAGATGTACCTTTTCATGTGAATTTCTTTTAAAGAATGATTCTTTCTTTTTGAATATGGATTTCTGCCTGCATATAACCTTTTTTTACAAGTATTTTTCCTTACACTTTGTTGCGCAACTTTCCCTCCTAATATGCTCATTTCTTTATGCATTTTTTTGGGGGGGTGAGTGGTGAGTTAAATTGCCCAATTTGGAAAAGTGGGGATATTGGCAGATAACTAAGCCTGTTCTCTTTCAGGTAGAATTCTGGGAAGTGTGAATTGGGTTCCTTTGCATTAATATGAGCACTGAGAAGATATTTTTACCGCCATCTCTACCTCTGTTATGGTATTCAGACACAACCTGACAACTTGAGAAACTGGAGACAGGTTTCTACATGGTTTAATCCCTTTCCAGCTTATGTAAAACTCACTTAAAGGGGCTGAGCCAGCCCATGAATAAGAAAAGCACACCTAGCTTCTAAGCTGATTTTCAGAGTTCTCCTTCAAAATTACACTGAGAAATTAAAAAAAAAACATATTTGGTTGTATATTAATTCGAAGCAGAGGTATGGTTTCTCTGCCCAATAGTTGCCATTGCTGTTCCATATCTTTTATTTTATGAATGCAACAGTGTGAAACAGGCTCACTACCTGAAATGAACTTTCCCATCGGCAAGGAAACATTTTGTCTGCTTTGAATCTTACAGTCTTGTTGGTTAGACTCTGTTTACCAAATCTACTGCAGGAGTAGACAAAGTTCTGGGTTGAGGGCTTCACTTGATCTTTGAATGGTGTTCTTTGGGCTGTAGTTCCAAAAATTGGCTGTAGGATTGGAAAATGGGGGGAGGGAGGGAGGGAGGGAGGGAGGGAGGGGGGGGGAGAGAGAGAGAGAGAGAGAGAGAGAGAGAGAGAGAGAGAGAGAGAGAGAGAGATTGAGATTTTTCTGTTTAATTTATTAATGAGAGCCAGTTTGGTGTAGTGGTTAAAGCATCAGGCTAGAAACTGGGAGACCGTGAGCTCTAGTCCAGTCTTGGACACAAAGCCAGCTGGGTGACCTTGGGCCAGTCCATCTCTCTCAACCCTAGGAAGGAGGCAATGGCAAACCACTCCTGAAAAATCTTGCCAAGAAAACTGCAGGGACTTGTCCAGGCAGTCTCTGAGAAAAGGACACGAATGAACGGATACAAAATAAATAAACAATTACAATCACCGAGAGCCAGTATGGTATTTATTATTTGAATTTATCCCCGCCCATCTCTACCATGGTAGACTCTGGGAGGTTATATATGGTATAATGGTTAAGGACTTGACCTTGGGGGAGCTGAGGGTGGTGACAGCCGACAGGAAGCTCTGGCGTGGGCTGGTCCATGAAGTCACGAAGAGTCGGAAGCGACTGAACGAATAAACAACAAAACTGAACTTTTAAGCATAGAAGCCAGGTGGGTGTTTTGGGCCAGTCACTAACCCTCACCCTCACAACCCAAATCAGCATCAGGCTCTGCGGCGAGGTGGCTGAAAAATAAAATTCCTTGTTCCATCATGCCTGGATAGCTTTGCTGTATGAACTGCAGGGAGCACAGTACAAAAGCTGCAGACCCTGCAACCATGCAGGACCAATACTGGGAGCAACAACTAATGTAATCACTGCTCCTGCCTTTCTTGGGGTTCCTCTTCTGTCATTTGAAACATTAGGAGGGGAACCCAAGGATTTCACATGCAGCTGTGTGGACTTGACGCTGTGTGGACTTGACGCTGTGCACCCTTGTTTTATTGGAAAGAATGGACAACAGTCAGACAAGTGGCAGCTGAGTCCGCAAAAGGAATGGGGGCTTGGCAAATGTCTCAGAAGGGACCCTCCCTAGTTTCTTGGACTGCAAAGGTGAGGGAGGAGGGATATATTTTCAGACTTATATAATTTTAGTGTTTATTTTATAATTTAAATATAGAGTGCACCCTGGATCTCACACATAGATGGTAGTTAGGTTGTTTTATAAATGTATTTTAACTTTGTCTTAAATTTTATTTCATTTATTATCTATTAAGATAGATTTATATATATGCACTGAGCACTCTGCATGAACTGGTCTACGACCATAATGACTTGACTTGACTTGACTTGTAAGATTGATGTCAGCCTTGTGAGGTAGTCCAGACAAGAAGCACACCCAGAAGTACTAGCTCTAACTTTATTGTAAAGTTACCTTAACAGAATCTTGCAAGTCTGAAAGTACATCTCTTCCCCACTTGCCTTTACAGTCCAAGAAACTAGGGAGGGCCCCTTTTGAGACATTTGCCACAACCCCATTCCTTCTGCGGACTCAGCTACTGCTTGTATGACTGTTGTCTAGTCTGTGGCTCTTCCTTCTGTCTCCCAAGGCCATTCTCACATACCATTATACTATCTTTCCTCCAGATAGTCTCCAGAATTCAAGGAGACATATAGGGAGATCTATCTTCATTTTGTTCTCCCATCAACAATCTTGGGTGGTAAGTTGGGCTGAAAAAGAGACTGGCTAAAGGTTACCAGGTGAGCTTCTGTGGCTGAGGCTGGACATGAACCCAAGTTTCCTGTTTCTAATCCAACCCCTTTGCTGCTATATCACATCTACAGAAATTAATTCTTGCACAAGGACCATGCTGTAGCAACATTCATGCAGGGAATGCATTCTCAATGTTTGCAATATTCACTGCTCTGTTAAACTCAATGTAAATTCATCCTCAAGTCAACCTGGCATGTCTCTAATTTTGGAATGTATGTCTAGCCCTGCCAGTAAACTTATAGAGAGCTCCTAGAAAGAAAGCAGGGATGGTCCATAAACCTGTGATGTGTTCAGGGACAAATCCAACCCTATTTGTTTTTTTTAATGAGTCAGGAAGATGGGTATCCTGGTGCCATACCAAAGTTTTAGGCTACATTCCCCATAGTCCCCTGCAATCTGTTGGGTGATGCTGATGGGAGCTGATATCCAGAACATTCAGAGGCTCTTAGGTTGCCAAGAGCCTTTAAATAAATTAAAGGGGGCGCGGTGGCTCAGCGGGTTAAACCACTGAGCCGTTAGACTGCCGACCATAAGGTTGGCAGTTCGAAACCGCGTGACGAGGTGAGCTCTCGTCACTAGCCCTAGCTCTCTGCCAACCCAGCGATTCGAAAGCTAATATAGCAAGTAGATAAATGGGTACCACTCACGTGGGGCAATTTGCGGGCATCCATCGGAGGGTCGTCCTCGATCCAAGAAAGATCTGGAGAGCGGTGATGACGGCGGAGGACAACGGATCCGGAAATACCAGCTTCCTGGACGTCAGCAGCCGGCGGGGAGCGAGGCATTCTGGGACTTGCAGTCCAATGCCTGCAGCTGAAGAGCCGGTTCCCTTCCTCTCTCCCTATCGCGCGGTAAAAATTGTAATTATAATGATGATATATAATTGATTGGATATGTAATGTTGTAAGCTGCCTAGAGTCCTCCAGTAGGGAGGGGATAGGCGGGGTATAAATAAGACAAATAAATAAAATAAAGAAAGAAAGAAAGAAAGAAAATAATGAGAAGCATGATTGAAAATGTTTCAGATGACTTTGCATTGTTTGATTTAAAGTCATTGCTGTTTTGGAACTGTGTAACAACAGGGATCTTTTGCCGAATTTTAAAACATTAGCTTTATAATTTAGGAAGCAAATCATTCTCAATTATGACAGGGACATTTTTCTCACTGCTGTTAAGGACTACTAATATTCCAGCTTCCATGCTCATCTGAGCAGTATAGTTCAGGTAATTCTGAGTTAGAATGCAGGATGCTAGCTTTGACTACATCAAACTCATTGGTCCCCTTTGTTGTTTATTCGTTCAGTCGTTTCCGACTCTTCGTGACTTCATGGACCAGTCCACGCCAGAGCTTATTGTTAAGTCATCCCGTCTGGCTCCCCAATAGGATCAAGCAGGAGATTTTCTCACTCCTATCACAAAGTGTTGGGGACCAAACCGGGAACCTTCCACCGCTGTAGTCCCCATGTGTGATGAAGTCAAAGGATTGACCTTGAGCAGTCACAAAGACCCAATTTGCCAAACATCTCCATTTGTGAAATCAGTTAAATTGGTGAGGATTGGCTGGAACCATGCAGTTCATTTTGGAAGGCTGCTTCTACATCTGTCTCCTCTCTTGGTACCAGTGCCACCTGGGCACCAACAGGTGCCAGTTGCTTAATTCTCTCTCTCTACCCCATGCTCAGAGAAATATGCATGAACTAAAGCTGGGAAAGGTGCTTGCTTTTAAACATGGAATTCCTTGCTTTCTCCCTTGGCATTTGCTGCCTTGAAGCCATTAACACTTAAACAAAATTAAGTGAAATCTTGCACAGTGAAGGTTGCATGGGGGGTGATTCAGCTGCTGCTTCAGTTATACAGCCATATCTCAGCAAGTGGTGGTGGTGGTGGGGATAAATGTAAGTTTTTTTTTCCCCTCCAGGCAGGGAAGAGCAGATAATCAATAGCAAGTCTTATACTTCTCCAGATCAGGGCAAGGGAAACAATACACCAATTTAGTACTCTAACATACTGAGAGAAAGAAAAGGAACAGATGATTGTCTACAAGAAAAGGGCTTTCAGCAAGGAGGGGGAAAATGCATGCATCTGCAGAGACAGCAAAACACAGGACTTTTAAAGTACCTGAAAACAATGAATTTCAAATTCATTGAACGCTCCTCAGGAAAGAGCTTTTGCTTTTATTTATGTATAGTAATTATTAACATTGATATCCCATTTTTCTATAAAATGTTCAAGGCTTGAGATAATCCCCAAGAGTAAAAAATACCCAGTAATAAAAACAAACTCAAGGGGTTGAAAGGGAGCAGCAGTAACGTTAAATCAACTGAAGAAAAATAAGCTGCAAAAGCTTGCTGAGATAAGACTGCTTACAAAGGGGCAGCAGTGAAGCAAAGGGAATTTTCCTGGGTAGCTGGATCCACAGTAGAGAAGGACCTTCTCTTGTGATTCCTGGATACCTCGCTCTCCTCTGAGCCCAGCTGAAGAATGATAATTGTCTGCTCTCTTTGATTATATTCCTGGATCTTGTTTTTCTTTCCTTTTTTTTAAATAAATGACACTCCTAGCTATTAGCTTCCAGTTCCTGGCTCTGAATCCTTGACTTTCAATTCATCACTTCTTCCATGTCCTACCTGGCTCTTGACTGCAGAGGAGCTGGTCCTGATCCTTTCTCAGTTAGCCAGATTTTCATGAACAGAAAGGACATGGCTGAAAGTATTTGGGGGGGGGGAGTTATAGCAGAGTTTAAGAGTGGGAATGAAAAATGGGAGACCTATGGAAGGCAAATCCCATAGTCCTTTGTATGTTGTATCCCATAATGTTCCTGAATAAATGTATCAATATTATTCTATTTTGGCCCAGTTTTGGCTTTTGGGGGCGGGGCGCTTAAAGGTGGTTAAACTCACCTTTTAGCACCCCATCCCCAATATGGCTTGAAATTATGCCTGTGAAAGTTAGGAATTTTGATGCCAAAATTCAGCAGCATGATCCCAGGGAGATGGGGAATGGGCTACAGAATTGCATGTGGCCAACTGGTGTCAAGTCCCACCAAGCTGGGTCAGATCAAGGAAGCAAGAATTACCCAGACTTCAATAGATATATTTAATGCTACTGAGGTAAGCAGGTGGAATTTCCAATTCTCATTTTCAGTGAGTTAATTAAGGTGGAGAATGATTTGCAATACTTCTTCCCAGGTTTCTTGGCAAAGCGGCCATTTATGAGATCAGCTTCCAATGAACTCACCTTCTATCTCTTATACTGACAGCCCCTTCCATTCCTTTCCCAGTTTCTCCCCCCACTAATCTCTCACACATGGATTGCTACCAATTTCTATTTTATGCACTCTACACTGATGTACTTCTCACTTGTAGTTGGATGAGGGACCTAATTCTATCAAAATCAAGCTCAAAGCCATCTGAGAATCCAAAAAATGGCAGCGGAAGGTATTTCTCTCTTCCTTTTGAAAACCATGTCTTATATGGAACCCATTTATAGAATTTTTGCAAAAGGAATACAATATAAAATTATTTTAGTGGAAAAAATACAAAAAGGGATAAATAGGATAATATATTAGACTATTAGAATATTTGAAAGGTTCACGATAAGTTAAGAATTAAGTAATTTGTAAAGAGATAAGATATAAGTATATAAAAGGAATATTAATGGGAAGAGAAAAATAATAGAAATATAGTAAATATCAAATAAAGATAAGAAGCTTTCTTCAAAGAAGAATCAGGAAGTCATTTTAAGTTAGTTGTTCTATGTGGAATGATGTCAATGGTTGATTGTAATATGTAAATGAGGATGTTTTGTCTTGTATGTTCATTTATATATGTTGTTATTCTTTTTTTATCTTGTTTTTTGTTTGCTATGTATTTTAAACAATAAAACTTTTTCTAAAAAAGAAAAAAAAAGAAAACCATGTCTGGAAAGGTATAATAAGACTAGATGAAGTCACGAAGAGTTGGAAGCGACTGAACGAATAAACAACAAAAGAAGCTACTGAAATCCACAGTATATCATAAGCCATAGCTCAGACACCGCTCCCTAGCAATCCCTGACATATTCTACCTGTTGTGCAATCTCCCAAAATGAATGCCCATCTCTTTTGGAGGAGATGGGCGGTGATGAAATTTGATAAATAAATAAATAAAAATAAAACAAATAGTGGAGCCTGAAAAAGGCTTGGCAAAAATTACAAGGTAAGAAGGACATTGCCGAAAAAAGTGGAAGAAAAATAGCAGTTATGTTCTTATGCTTTTTCAAGCTTGCAGATTCATGGTTTCTGCAGTCAGTGAACTCATTTGAGATACAGAAGGAATATTTAGTTCTGTCTCATTTCAATCCAGTTCCAACAGTGAGCTCCCTGCCATGGGATTATACAGAGACCAACATGTCCTACTATCCTGAAAGCTACAAGCCACAGAATTCCCAAATGAAAGGAAATACAAATTACCTGGCCTGACTATAGTATGGATGAAAATGATCTTGAAATGATATTTGATTGCAGGGTGAATATGAGTCGTCTGCGGTATGACCTGCCTCTAAAATAGAAAAAAAGCAAACCAAGTTTCAGGCTGCATTCATAGAGGGATAGTTTTAAAATCATGGAAAGTAATAGTCACGTTATATTCTGCACTGTGTTTGATTCTGCACTTTGCACCATAATAATTCAGACATACTGGAACAAGTATCAAAAAGGAAGACAAGGATGATCAAGGAACTGGAAGTTAAGGCTTAGGATGAGAGAGACAGACAGAGGAAACTCTATGAGTTAATTCTTGAGAAAAGCCAAGGGGTGAATATGATAGCAGTCTTCGAATACCCAAAGGGTATCACAGAAAAGGAGACCATGACGTTTTCTCTACTGTCCAAGAATGCAAGACATGGAATAATGATTTCAAGTTCCAGGAAGGCAGATCCCTGTTGCATGTTGAGAAAAACTTTGTAAAGGTAAAAGTAGTTTGACAGTGGAACCAGTTCCCTGGGGAGATGGATAGACTTCCCTTCTCTGCAACTGTTAAAACAGAGGCTGGGCAGCCATCTTCCCAGGCTTCTTTCACTTGTATTCCTGTGCAGATTTAGACTTGATGATCTCAAAGACCCCTTCATCTTTTTGGAGTTTGTGACCAGACGTTTCCTGGAGTCACCACTGAATCGCCCCCCACTCTCAGACTTTCAATTAATAGGATAACTCCTGGTAAGGATTGCCATTTCAATGTTTTCATAGTGCCCCAGAATGGCAATACACTAGAGGTCTTGGTTGCAGTTTGTTATCTCCTGGTACCATCAGGGAAGCCAGCCTAGATGATGGAGTGGCCCTATCAGAAGACAAGCAACTGTCAGCAGCTAGTTCTGCTGAGAACTTTATTATCTTTTATGGAAGGAAGAAGAAAGCAATCCCTTTCTGAGCAGCTGATTCCTTAAACTATCTTCATCCTGCCATCTCTTTTGATAAGGACAAAGGCATTTGTTTTTCTCTTTGCCACATAAACGGAACAAATATAGCTTTTCTCCTTGGGACACCAACACCTGTAAGGGAAAATTAGATGGGGCTACAAGACAAGCATAACGGCATGACTTGTTTTGCTTGGAGGAACCACAAATGGCCTTGTTTTCCTGCATGCCTTCTTGAAATCACTGAAAAGTAGCATCCCCTGAATGGTTTCTGTTGACCACCCTGTCTGGAGTCTCTACTCTGGCTGTTAAATAGCAGGTCAAATGTTCATTTACAAGTTACCTTGCCATCTACAAAACAATTACCAATGATTGAGCAATAACAGGAATGGCAAGATATCGGCAATATGAACAATAAGAATAACAGGAAAAAACAAAAGGCTGAATGTAGGAGAACTCATACAATAAGCCTAGAGCAGAGGAGAAGTGGTGGTTTATGGGTTTCATGTAGCTTGCAAAGACCATCTTGGTGGCCTCCATCTTTGGAACCTGCTGATCAGTGCAGTGCAAGGAATGCTTTTTGTGGGACAGTATAATATATACGTATTATTCTACAGCGCACCAATGAGCTGAGCAGTGCACTCTTGAAGAGCACTAAAAGATCACTGTGCTCCTGTTGTAATGGCAGTGGGAAATAGGGAAATAAGGAAGAAGCAGACATTGATGCAATAGACTGGATTTGTCATTCGTATTTGTGTCCACCCCAATCTAGAGGAATAAGATAAGGAATTGGATAAGGAGCGAAACGTTTCCACTGAGAAAATAGAAATCCAGTTGACATGATTCAAGCTACAGACAATTCCACCTGGATGACTGAGAACCTTCATAGACATATTTCAGAGCCATTCTTAAGCATAATGAACTCGAGGTTTTGGTCTCTCAGCTGGTTGCAAAAAGAGTATCTTTCAGAGGAATCTTGCAAAATGTTTCCAAATGTTCTTAAGTCCAGACTGGATTTCAAACAAGAAGAAGCAAATATGTCAAAATCAATTATTTTCTCATTTTTCCAGCATTTGTTTTTTCTCTGCTGTTTCTGGATCTGTTTTCATTATGGGGAAAAATGCTCACTTAAAAATCAATATGATTTTCATATACATTTCTGTTAACAAGGACATTTTATTATTTATTTTATTATTTTTATTTTATTTTATTATTTTATTATTTTATTTTATTTTATTTTATTTTATTTTATTTTATTTTATTATTTTATTTTATTTTATTTTATTTTATTTTATTTTATTTTATTTTATTTTATTTTATTTTATTTTATTTTATTTTATTTTATTATTTTATTTTATTTTATTATTTTATTTTAATCTCTTTCCCTTTCTCCCTCTGCCTGCTTGTAGGGACTTTTTGAAATATCTGCATATTTGCATGCAGTTTTGCATGGGTTTTTGTAAACTGCACCATTATGGGGGGGAAAAAGGTATCATTAGAGTTTAAACATTGTAAACAGGATAAATTCACAGTCAGTCGAAAGCCCATCAAATTACACTCTGATTCCTAATCATTTGCACAAGTACCTGATCTCGCTTTATTCAGCAATCCTAGGAATTATAACTTGGATTTACTACATTGAGTGATGACCCTGCCCTAACATAAAGAGTTGGTGGGTTTAGTGGAGAGAGATGTCTTTTTAAAAGACATTATTATAATTATTATTATTATTGATAGGACTGTCTCAATGTGCTTCCCATCATTCATGGTTTGAGGACCAGATCCGTGACTGGTTTCCCAAGCAGAGAGTGCCATTCCCACTGCTCCTGAATCTCACTTGTTTGTATGACTATATTTTTTTAAAGAATATATAATGATGGATATATTGGGGTTTGCAAACTGCCTGTCAGATTAATTCATATATTAAAAGTGTGTATGTGTGCGTGTGTGAAATCCACAAGCGTATGGTAGGTTTATTAATGCACTCTTAAAGAAAAGAAAGAGTAATGAAATCTTTAATCAAGCTCTAATGAATCCTAATGAAGTGAAATACTTATGGGTGGTGTTTTCCATATGGACCCACTTTAACAGTATGGGATGTAAGCCAAATTAAAAAAAAACACCCAGCCTAGATGTTTAAGCAGGAATTGTAACATACATAACCATCATTAGGTATTGCTTAACCGCCCCCCAACCCAAATAACTCAGCTTCCTACCTTTATGACTTGAAATACTGAATTAGAATTTAATCAAGGCTAGACATTAGGTAAGAATTTAAAGCCCTAATTAGTGGGGCATATGGTCTCATAACCATCAATATTCATTTTATAGAAAGCAACCCTCTCTTCCTCTTCCTCTTCCTCTTCCTCATCTAAATACTTATTGCAATTCTTTTGCCAAAGCTTTTGGAGCAGCTTGCACTCCACAGTGTATTACAGCTACATAGTATTAAGTATTTTAGTAGGCTTTAAGTGTACTGTTAACTCTTGGATTTTAACTTGGAAATTAATCTGTGTCCTACATACATTGGATTTTACTGTGCCATTCCAAAAAGTTACAGAGCAAACTCCAGGTGTGCTGGAGATGAGGCACCTTTGCTGAGAAGGTGAAGGACAGAAGATGTACAGTATTCCTATTCTTCACACCTTTAGGTTGGATTGCAATTGTAAGTCAAGCTCTTTCCATGTCATTGATGAAAATACTGTATATACATACTGATATTCATAGCCTTCAAACCAGTCCTTTGTTTGGTTAAGTTTAAGAAGTTGAGTCAAGGATGAGAATAAAGGGTCTTCTGCCTTCTGAAGAAAGAGCTGTGCTTGTTTTTTTTTAAAAAAAAACCAAAAAGCTAAAACAAGCACAGGTCCTCCAGGAAATAGAGCTAAGGTTAGCTTTTCACTGCCAAAGAGTTCTCATTATAAGGCAACATAAAAGTATAATAAAGCCTTACTTTCTATCTCACTTTTCATCCCCAAAAGCTCAAATGACTTATTTAATCATCAGTGAAAAAAACGTAGACTGGGCCCAAAATGTGCAAACTGAGCAATATGACTCAGAAGGAAAAAAAATATGGGGAAGAAAAGGGAAAACACAGAATCACAGAGTTGGAAGGGGCTCATCTAGTTCAACCCTTCTCAAGGCAGGATCCAATCAAGTGTCTCATCACTTTATGTGGCAGCCTGTTCCACAGCTTGAACATTAAGAAGTTGCTCCTGAGGTCTAGCCTGAACCTAGCTCCTTGTAGTTTTAATCCACAGCTTCTGGTTCTGTCCTCTGGGGCAATAGAGAATAATTCCTTTCCATCTTCCATGTGACAACTCTTCAGATATTCTTTCTGTAGGCTTAAGATAAAAAGGTAAAGGTTCCCCCCCCCCCCCGCACATTTGTGCAGTCGTGTCCGACTCTAGAGGCCAGTGCTCATCTCCGTTTCTTAGCCGAAGAGCCAGCGTTGTCCTGAAGACGCTTCCACGGTCATGTGGCTGGCATGACCCACGCAGAACGCTGTTACCTACCCACCGAAGTGGTACCTATTCATCTACTTGCATTTGCATGCTTTCGAATTGCTAGGTTGGCAAGAGCTGGGGCGAGTGCGGGAGCTCACTCCGCCATGCAAGACTAGGGATTCGAATCTCTGAACTTGCGATCTTCTGATAGACAAGCCTGGCAACTTACCCGCTGAGCCACCACGCCCCCAACACGCTTAAGATACCCACACCTTTAACCATTCACCAAAGGGCTTCTAGATCCTTCAGCGCCTTGGCTCCCCCTCTGAACTTGATTCAATTGCTCACTGTCCCTTTCACTCTGTGGGGCCCAGACGTGGACACAAATGGGGTCTGACTAGTGCAACGTTGAGGGGAACAATGACTTCCAGTGATCTGAACTCTATGTTCCTGTTAATGCATCCCAAGATAGCCACTGAACCGTTGTTCAAGCAACAGTTCTGAAATTTAAAAGCCTAGTTCTTAAATAACAAGTTTTTGATTACAATTGAGTGAGTGGAGAGCATGGTGGAAGTGCTTTTTCTACCAGAATGCTGGTATGGTCCTGCTTCTCTTCTTATCCCCTCTGCTCTGGTCCTTCAGAAAGTGAGGCCCACTGCTGCGTCACTGTGAATGTTTGTTGAAATACATCTGTAGTCATGGACTACACTTCTTCTATGAAGTATTGCTTTAATTGTGGTTGATTGCTCTCAATGAATCACAATGATGACGCCCAAGCTGAAAAGTGGTATTAGTAAAAGCTGGCTTTTGAAATACTTTTATTTTAGTCTTCCTAGATTTTAATGTGCCTTCAATATTCATATCAATATGCCTGATGCTTAAAAGCACTTTTCACAAGTGACTGTAATCATTAATATTCCATTGTTTCAGTAGAAGAAGAAAAAATATGAATGGGGTCTTAGAATAAAAGTAAGGATGTGCCAGTTAGTCTCTTTCTATTCCATACCACATTCAGATTTCTTCATTCATAAATCCTGTCTGTCTCTCTCAAACATGCATTTCTAAAAAGCTTTCTCACAAAGTATTAATTTCATGTACTTTCTTTCACAATGCTGCTTATTTCTCAACACGCTTTCCCTCAAAATATGCATCTTGGGAAGTTGTTACTCAAACCATTTGCAACTGTATTTTTGAAAGAAAAAAAAAACGTTGACAATATGCCTTTCTAAATGTTTAAACTTCCATCTATCGTGCTGGGAACTGTGCCTAAGGATTCAGAAAGGACAAAATATCTACATATATATCTGTGAAAGGTGTTTGGAAGCTGCAGTCCTGATGTCACATACAGCAATTGATCTAATCTGAGAACAAGAGACTAGTTAATAGATCTTGCTGTTTGGAGTTGACAGACAAAGGGTTGGAAAGATTCAGATTCATCTCTCAGGTAAACCGTGGTGGATTATACCGAGGAGATGTGGCATTTGTCCCAAAAAAAGGCCCTTCCTAATCTAGGAGGTACAGAGGATGAGATGGTTAGATAGCATCACCGATGTAATGAACATGAATTTGAGTAAACTCCGGGAGACAGTGGAGGACAGGAAGGCCTGGCATGCTATGGTCCATGAGGTCACGAAGAGTCGGACACGACTAAACGACTGAACAACAACAACAAATAAGTAACAATTAGAGATCTGTACATCTGGCACAAGTGATTTCTCCCCAATCAGGGCCCAAAGGCCTTCCAGAGCAGCCAACTTTTTACCAACCTCTGGGACGTTGCAAGGATGGGAACGACTCTTGCCCTATGGGGGTGAATAATCCCACAGGACAGGAGCTCCCACAGAGAATGACCCAAGCCCCATAATAAAAGCACCAAGAAATGGAAGCCAATGAAGAGAAAAGCCGAAGAAATCACATTGCAAACTCTTGTGTCATTTTAGAGAAGTGAAGAAAGAGAGAGCAAGAAACGACCCACTTCCAAGCTCTGCTTCTCTTTCCCTGCAAACAATGAGCAACATTTTATCTATTTATTTATCTTTAATGATGACGAGCTAGATATCTCAAAAAGCTGGGCATTGTTTGTTCGACTTGCTGGGAACATACAGTCTTCAGGCTGGCTTAAAATTGGGGCTGTGCTTTGAAGTTTTCCAACCCTGGCAGTTGATTTACAGTACAGTGACTAATTCTAAGGGAGGAGACTTATTTTGCAAGCCTTTGGGAAGAGAAAGAAGGGGAATCTGCTGCACTTACTTTGAGAAGGGAAAGTAATAAATAAAATAGCACAAACATGGAATGAACTCAAAGGACATGAAATATGAATATCTATTTCTTCAATATATCCTCTGATTCTGTTCACTCTCCACCTATAGCTTTCCCTTTCCCTTTCCTTTTCTTTTTTAACCACTCTGGCAATGAGATTTTTCTAAAGACCTATGCACATTTGTCCTCCATAGTCAGATTTGAAATGCTCTTATTATGGAAAGTGAAAAACAAGTGTCAAAACTCTAAACAAAAAGCCCAACACATCCACGCAATTCCCTCTGCGGTTGCATAGCAAAGGAACCCTGGGTTTCTATTATACCAGGCGAGCAGAATCAATAATTAAAAAACATAATTAAAAATGTTAATAATTAACAATCCCAGTGCACCAGGTCGATCACAGCACATGTTCTCTGAGCCTGAGAAAAATCTCTGTTAAGAGACCCAGAGCAAACGCAATGTTTTTGCCATGCTTGATGGGAAAAGAAGAATTGTGCAGAAGGAACCCCAGAGACTAGTGGAAAGAGGTTCTGACAAATTATGCAAAATTAAAAGTAAGAGTCAAAGAGGACATAAAGAAGTAAGGCCTCAAAACGCTGCTTTAGTTATTTATGTTTTTAGGGATGAATTTGGTTGAATTTGCTAGTTTACAGTTACTGGAACATATCAAGTATTGGACAACCAAATGGCTATGTTCATTCATTGCAGTAAGCAACATTGGTATAAGTCATGGTTTATAATTCCATGTGTTATGTGAATCCAGCCGTTTGTATCTTAGTGAACAATCTATGGTTAAATAAATCATAACTAAGTGCAAGATAGGAACATAGCTCATACTTCAGGAGGTTGACTTTTACAAACATTTATCAAAGAATACAGGTAGTCCTCACTTAATGACCATTCACTTAGTGATGGTTCAGACTTACAATGGTGCTGAGAAAACCAGCTTATGATGGCCGCAGTGATTTGCTTAATGACCACTGCAAAAAAGGTCGTAAAATCGTATAGGATTCACTTAATGACTACTTCGCTTAGCAACTGAAATTTTGGTCTCAATTGTGGTCATTAAGCAAGGACTACCTGTACTTAGGAAAAGTGCATACATTTCTAAAAGGGAGATACATGGTTGACCTGAAAGAGTCTCAGCCCTTCACAGATATTGAAAGCAGATACACAGAAAGCCCCCATGCTTTACTCTTGGTTAGTGGTGAGGGAACTGTCATTGGAAAGCTCAATTAAGGTAAAGTAAAGGTTTCCCCTGCACAGTTGTGTCCGACTCTAGGGGCCGGTGCTCATCTCCGTTTGTTAGCAGAAGAGCCAGCGTTGTCCGAAGACGCTTCCGCAGTCATGTGGCCAGCATGATGCACGCGAAATGCTGTTACCATCCCACCGAAGTGGTACCTATTTATCTACTTGCATTTGCATGCTTTCGAATTGCTAGGTTGGCAAGAGCTGGGGCAAGTGCAGGAGCTCACTCCATCATGTGGCGCTGTCTTGAACCGCCGAACTTGCGACCCTCCAATCGACAAGCCTGGCGTCTTAACCGCTGAGCCATCGCGCCCCCTAAGGAAAGCTCAATGGTGACAGGCAAAACCTTCTGAGCTGGAACAGGAGTCTTATTTCTTACTTATATGGGAGTTATAATGCCTCCCAGACAATACATTGAATTGGAAGGTGTAGGTAATTACTTTGCACTCTGGCATATAAATATACTCCTGAGGATGACTCTTTCCCCTTACCTGATTAGAACTGCTGGAATGAATTACAAGCACAATGTTGTATAAAAAGCTGCACTCACAGACCCCATTGAATTGGAAGGTCCAATCTGTTCCCTGCTCTTCTTGACATCAAGAGAGTATGTTAGTTGCAAAGCTGCATGGTTCTTGACCACATAATATACAGTGGAAAGGAAGGTTGGGAGAATGGGGTAAAATGCTGGAATATATATAAGCTGGCTTTTGTATAGATCAATGGAGAGGTCATTATGCCAAGAGTGAAAGTTTTAGGTCAACTGTAAAGCTAATTTTCTGCCCTTTAATTTACTAGCCAGATTCTCATTTGGAAATACTGAGGAATAAATTCAAGGTCAGCATCCAAAATTCTGGAGAAACTCACACAGACACAGTTGAGTCTTACCAAAGATTTCAAAGAAGTTCACCAACTTTAAGAGGAACTGCAAGTGTTGATGCTATCAAGGGCATTACAACTTTCACCCAGGCCAACTCTTTCTGCTGCACTGAGATGATCTACACTACAGAGTGAGTACATAAAGGGGGGAATTTTTTACTAGCAGCATACTAAATGCTCATAGCAGATAATCTCAGTGGCCTTTTCTATTTTTGCATTTGAAGAGGTCTTCTTTGGGTTCAGTGATCTCTGAAAAATAAACAGTTTTCAAGCAGACTTCCTGAGCACATTTTAAGCAAGGTATTTCTTCCTGTTTTTGCATCCCTGGGTGTCCACACAAACTCACATGCAAATTATTAACAAAATGACAAGGTCAAGGATCTGTTATATGGTTGTATAACCTACTTTCATAAAATCTATCAAAAGATGACTCGTGGTCTCAAATTGCTCATTATAATGGCTTCCTCAACCATGTCTGTCTAATTCCAATTCTTGGGGGGAGAAAGAGACTTTTATTGAAGAGGTAAGGTATACACCATTTGCTATCTGCCAATATTTTTGCTGTGGTAACAAGGACAAAATGTGCATTTTTCATTAATTCCATTGAGAGACCAGAGTGAGATGAATTGAATTTTCCTGCTTTATTAGCACAAATGGGCTTTCAAAGCAGTTCTATACACACACACACACACACACACACACACACACACACACACACACACAAACACACACACGTATTTTGGGGCTGTGTTTTGAATGTATAAAAATGTAAACGGCTTAGAATTTTGGCATCTAAAATGGTTGGAAAGGTGGTGGTGCATGAAGGAGAACGTGGATGTCCATGAGCAGGTTGAGGAGGGGAAACTCTGTCCTTTCTTACTTGCATCCCAACATTGCATGCAAGTAGATAAGGGACACAGCTTGGGTCATGGTTCACAGTGTGTGTTCCATCATTTTGAATAAACCTTGGCTTGTTGCAGTGGCTCTGAATGGGACAGCATGTGTTTTGCCTGCAGAAGGTTTCTGTTTTGAGTCTGTTAGCCCTGTGAGGCAGTCCAGACAAGAAGCAGAACAAGGTGTTCTAGCTCTATCTTTATTGTAAGATTACATTTATAGAATCTTGCAAGACTGAAAGTATTTCTTCCCTCCTTTCCTTTTACTCTCTGGAAAACTAAGGAGGGTCCCTTTTGAAGTGTTTCCCACGCCCTCCCTCCTTCTGTGGGCTGAGACACCTTTTACATGCTGGTTGTCCACTCTGCAGTTCTCCCTCCTATCTCCCAAGGTCATTCCCACATACCATTACAGAGTCCTTCACATTTCCAGATTGGTTTGGGAAAGACCATTGTCCAAAAGCTAGATACATTTTTTTACTATTTGTTTCGCTCTTCCTGGAGTTTGCCAAACTCATCCAACGGATATGCCCAGAGGTCATAAGGTAGAGTTGCTTTAGTCTGGCAAGATTCTGTCTATATGGTGTTAGCAGATAAAGAACTGAAGTTTTGACTGATTCTTTGTTGTTCTTGGGCTGGGCCTGACAGTTCCACAAATTATTCAGAAAGTTGCAGGAAAGCTGAGGCTTCAAAACATTCTGGAAAAAGCAGTACATGGTTTAGGAATGGTGTAAGGTGGTGTGAGATCCCAGATATGAACACATTTGGTCTGAGTAGAAAATCAGCCGAAGTGCAATGGAAAGGACAACACCTGTTATGGACTGAAAAGTCAAATGGCCAGGCAAAAGTAGTGCAATAGGACAAGATAGGCAATGGAACAAGTGAGGAAACCTCTTTCTGAGACCTCCTCTATCCAGTCCTATTATATAGAAGCTACATTAGTTCTATGAAGAATGTGGGGTGGCCAATATATGGCCACTTGATGGTCATTTCTAATTCTACAAATATGACATTGGAATTGGATGACTAGTGATTTAACCTGACGATGAGGGCCTGTTCCTTTGCCCAGCAGTAGCAGTGACTAGCTTTCTGAGCAGCAGAACAGAGAGAGCTTATAGGCTAGGATTTTGACAAGAATGACTAAGCAGAGAAGCAACCAATCCATCCATTATCTGGGACAATGCCTTGCTTGGATACATCCATGGAGGACCATCTGCATATCTTTTGAGTATGGGGCAACAGGAAGATAGATTTGACAAGATGTTCAAGAAGTTATAATCATTTGTAGGTTTTCTATTTGGGAGAGACAGAAACCTTTGGATTTAATGGTTTTCATGTAAGAATACACAATACATTATATTGCTGCAGTGGAATATTTTAAACAATGAATAAATTACATTATCATCAACTTTGTTCACATTCACCCTTTTCTGGAGTCAGGAAAATGAATAAAGAAAGCATCCCTCGCTGAACAATCCTACTTGATGTTGCATCATGGCCCCTTCTCTTCTTTTTGCTTTAATATTTATGACTAAAACTACATAAATCTCAAAATGACAATAGCAGTGAGCTTTAGTGACCAGGGGGAAAATATTTCTAACATGTAGTCTTTGAGGAAATGCAAATTGGTTTTTGGAAACAAATATACATATGCACAGCCTAACATCAAACATTGCCTCAAGGAGAAGACCAAGATGGAAAGAAGGAATAAATCTCTAGTCTCCATATTTGGCTTGCCTCTGTTGACCATCTTAGCAAGGAAAAAACATCTTCCCAGGCCCCCTTTTTCAACAGTGCCAATACTGCAATGCATTTAGGTTTACAAATAATGTAATCATGAAACCCTTCTGACTTGGACAGCATCTATCTAGGAATGCAAGTTTCTGAATGGTATCTGATGTATTTGAGTAAGACTCTGTTGAAGAGATAGGGGCGTGGTGGCTCAGCGGGTAAGATGCCAGGCTTGTTGATCAGAAGATCGCAAGTTCAGAGGTTCAGATCCCTAGTCCCGTGTGACGGAGTGAGCTCCCGCACTCGCCCCAGCTCTTGCCAACCTAGCAATTCGAAAGCATGCAAATGCAAGTAGATGAATAGGTACCACTTCGGTGGGTAGGTAACAGCGTTCCACGTGCGTCATGCCGGCCACATGACAACGCTGGCTCTTCGGCTAAACAAACAGAGATGAGCACTGGCCCCATAGAGTCGTACACGACTGCACAAATGTGCGGGGGGACTTTTACCTTTTTACTGTTGAAGAGATGCTTGATAAAAAGTTTAACCAAGTATTCTAGAGAAGATGTTACCATGTTGATATGATAGGACACTTTTCTAATCATTGTCCTTTGCAGAGTTTATAAATAGTATCCCCATGGAGATTCGGATGGCCCCGATCCTGTTAGCTTTTCACAAGGCATTGAAGACCAGGTGTTTGGGTCACGGGGTTGATGAGCTCTGTTGTTATTGATGTGGGTTTTTTTTTTTTTTTGTGAGTGGGATTATTGTTTATCCTTAGGTATTGTGGGATTATATGTGGTGGGTTTTCTGTGTTTTAATCCTTGTAAATTACCCAGGTTACTTGTGTGAGATGGGCAGCTATATAAATCATATAAAGATATATATTGCAATCCATTGTGGGTGGGGAGAAGCATAATGTTGGAATTGCTACCAAAGTTAGTTGGTATGAGTTCTTGATCTAAAAACACAAGCCAGCAATGTTCCAGAGAAGTTACCTTTTCAGATTTAATGGAAGCATCAGAAACCAAAAAGGCTTCAGATTGTGGGATAGAGGACTGGACAACAAAAGATAAATTACCTTACTCAGATGCCTCGTCACTGAAGGAGGTTTTTGAATCCAGTCACCACACTTGGGGAAAAAATATTCAAAAGCCATTCCATTCAAACTGAGGAGTAATTCATGGTGGTGATGGTAGGGAAACACTGAAGAAATATTAGGCACAGCATTGCTGAAAGAATAATGTGAATATTCAATTTTAGTGTACAAAGTTCACTAAACTTTCTCACTACTTCTGACAAAACATGCATCAGCTGGAATCGGAAGGAGCTCAATATGTTGAAATCCATTTCTTAAATGGACATTTTATAAACTTTCTCCCTTTGCTGCTTAGAAACCTGATTGGGAAAGCACATTTAAACATTATTACTGATGTAGCTACGGTCTGGAGTCTGCTCGATTTGTAACTGCTTTTTCAAAGTCTCCAGTGAAGCTTACTTTTAAAACTTCTGTGTTTGTATGCTTGTCATGTTTTGTAAGAAATCCATCTTGTTCTAGTTTTGAAGCAGACAGGGAAAAAAAAAGGGGGGGTGGGGATGGAAATAGAGAACTCCTCCCTTTAAATTTGAAAACAATTATTAAACCAGTGGCTAAGGCTGGGGTTCTCTCTTTCATCCCCACACAGCTGTCATTCAAACATTACTCCTGCCATCTCTGGATTTAGATCAATGAGATTCTAGCACCTGAAACTGTTATTGTGGCTAAAGAGTAAGAATTTAGCCCCAAAGTTATGAAGCTAAGAAACCAACCAATCTGACATCAGGAAGACGGAAAAAGGGCCTCTCGAAATGCTGCTTTTTTAATTAATGTTAAAATTGCAGTGCTCTATGGCATACAGGAAGGAGACTGAAAAGGTTTCACACAACGCCAAGAATTTATTTATTTCCAAAAAGGCTGTTTGAAGGCTCCCTTCAAGATTTGCTGGCCATACTGTATCAAAAGCAAATTTTTTACAAAGTCATACCAACACCGGCAGTGCAGTAAAAATAAGCTAAAACCCACCATCAATCTGTATCAGTCACTCAAAAGGCCTGGGCAAATCTTTTGGCGGAAAGAAAATAAGGGCTGCACAAGTCAGGGAATTGTAGAAACGAAAGGTGTCTCGATAAAATAAACCCTATTCTTCCTGTTACTGAACTCAGAAAGTGCTTGTATCTGGATCAGGCTGATACATAAGATATATCTAGGGTTACCAGATTTGGGCTGCAAAAATATGGACTATCACTGGATGGCATTGAAGAGGTTCAAATAACTAACTCTTTGTGGCAATCTTGTGGACCTCTGGGTATTTTATCCCACCTGGTAATGTTCTCTCTCCTTATAGATATCTGATTGATAGAAACCAGAATCTAGAACTATAAAAAAGATGCTGTGTTGTATCACCTATGCTGTGTTCAGTGTTGCATTGCAAGTGCACTGCTTTAATAATTTGATTAATTAAAGCAGTGTCATCTGTTTGCTGGCTTGCAAAGAAACATATTTGTTAATAAGTTGTGGTAACACATTAAAAATATTAACATTAATTGGTCCAGTCAACTAATCCTCTGAGGATTTAACCAGAAACCTACCCAGTGAGGCACAGGGTTAAATTGATTTTATGTCATGGTCCCCATATAGATCTTATCTTCAGAAGATGAAGAGGGGGTAGGGGAGGCCCCAGGGCAAAGGTCCAGGTCTATCAGGACAAGTATGGAAGAACTGAATGCTGCTGTGAAGGTACATGCATCAAGATCAGAATTACTCCTGAGCATATTTTAAGTCCACAAAGAGCGATGGTGTCAGTGGTTGAGAATGAGAGGGCTGAAAGGCACTGAAGCACAAGGTTACAGAGAATGGTTCTTTGTGAATAATGGTGTACTTGGAAGTCACCGTTGCTCCTGAGTAGACAAGAAATCTAAGCTGAGCTAATGCAATCTGGCTGGTTTGAGATGGAGGCTTGAAGTCTAGGATATCAAACTGGTCAGTTGTGGATGACTGAGGGGTGGAGATAAGGAGTGTATTTTGCTTTTTCCTGCTTTCTTCTCTAAGAAAAGGAACTGAGAATCTAGAGCAGCAAAAAAACAACAACACACACACAAAGCTTTCTATTATAGAAATCACCACCGAGATCTGAGAGTAAAGTACCTGCCTTTCAGGCAAAGATTGGCTGCAGTGCCCAAGCCACCCCATTTCCTTTCCCCCACATTTCCAAATTTCTTCATCAGCAGGACAGAAAGAATTTGAGATTAAAAATGAATTCATAGATTTGTACAGATAGATACATAGTTAACAATGTTTGCAGCATTGGAGTTTCCACATCTATATATTTTTTTCTTATATTCTAACAGCCTCCTTATCTTTAAAATCAGGTATACCCTCATCTTTATGCTGTACATTCCTGTACCTAACAAAAGTGGTTCAGTACAGAGGGGTGAAATAATTTTATTCAAGTTGATGTTGGGAAAAACTCACTCAAGTGGAGCAATTTCTACATGTTTGGGAGGGGAAGTTATTTTGATATATTTTTTTTTAGAAATATTGCTGTGAGAGGGAGCAAAGCCATCAGATTTCTCCATTGCTACCATTTTTCCTTTTGTTGGGGTTTGTATACACCCAGGAATTTACAGTTAGATAAATTTATACTGGAGAGGCTTGATATCTAGGTGAGAGGGGAATTATTCTGCAAGTCACCCAATTAGCAGCCATTGTTGTAGGGATGATGTGGCAGTGTATGACTCATACTACAGGTGCTATCATTTAGCTGGGTGTGGCAGATGATGAGAGTGACCTATAATGTGATTGGTCAGTTTATGTATATAAGCAGAGGAGTCTGGTTGTATTCTTTCTTCTCGTTTGCTGTAACTACTCATCGCTGTATCATTTGTTACCCGTGTGGATGTATTCTGTAATACGTATGTATATATAGTAAATAGGATATTTTATCTAATCTCTGCTTTAGTGTCTATTTACTGCATAGAACGTGAATCACTGGTGTCTTGGAAAATAGAGCAGGCCGCTCCACCGTGCGCACTCTGACACCTTTTGAGGTCAAGAGACCCTTTCCTTCTGTGCTGTAACTGCAGAATTGCAGAGTATTTGCAACCTCAATCAATCAAACCTTTAGTACAGCCTTTGGGCCAGAAAGCACAACAATAAAACACATAGACCTGTAATTATTAATACAACTTTTTTTAAAAAATGCAATAAAGTTACGCAAAATACATTATTATAGTACGTGTAGTACAAATAACAGTGGCAATCACCAAAATTTGTGCTAAACGTCAACTGTAGGTAGGGTAGATACAACAAATGATAGCACAAAATCAAGGAACCTGGAAAGAGATGCCAGGGTCCTGGTCAGATAGAAGCAGTGACAGATAGACATTCTGCTCTCTACCAGGGTAGTTCTTTAAAATGGGATAAATATATATCTTCCTTGATTCCCTATAGAGAGAGCAACAAAGGAGCAGAGGGCTTAGGGATTCCACAGAGCCATCTCCACATGGGCATAAGCACTGCTGAAAAGGGATTTTTTTTTATGCCATCCCCACAGAACTGCAGAGGGTAGAGCATCCAACTTGGCCAAGGTGAAAGCCCAACTAAATTTCAGAATTAGAATTGAAGAGAGATAAGATGATGGCACATGCCCATTTGAGAAGAATCCATAAACCGTAGGGTTGGATTCTAGGCTTAAACTGGTTTGAAAATCAATATCCCAGAAACGTTGTTGAAGATGACTCCTGGCATTTTCAAGCACTAATGGACAGAGACTTTCCAGAGAAAGTCCTAAGGACTGGAGTTTGCTGTTAACTTTTGTTAGCCAGGTTGATTTAAAACGGTCTCTGAGATGCAACCTCATATTTTAGGCCATTCTAAGCAACATTTCAAATCCGGTCTAGACATGACCCGACTCCAAATTTGAGCTAATTTTTGAGGCCCTCTGGGAAAAAGGCTGAGAAGAAATCAATGGCTGGAGGAGAGAGCAGCCTGCTTGCTAATCGTTTCAAACAGCTTTGGGGAATCCAAGCAGAACAATGAAAATGGGGGGTGGGGAAGAACATATGAAATGTAAAACACCCTGTTAAAAAAGGCGACGGAATGAAAATGTTACAAAATGCCTCTATCTTTTCTTCATTTCAAATGGAATCAATTAACAACCTGGAAGCCTGGCAGGCAGAATGACAAAATTAAACCATTCTTTTCTTGATTAAGAAACATTAGGAGAAGGAGAAATCAAATCCCTCCCCCAGTCACCAAGAATGAAGAGGGCTCATTCTCTGCATTCTTTGAATCATCAAGAAACATGCAGTGAAATCTTGTGTTTTATTAGCTGCTGCAAGCTACATGTTGAGGGATGATATCTTTTGCTTAGTAGGAGCTGTACTTCATCTTTCATTGAGGTCTTCCACACTATGTTGTTTCTGGTGGATGTGCACTTCCACACAAGCAGTCATGGAGCATCACATGTGTAACTGTAGAGCATACATGCACAATACATTACATGTAGGAGAAAGAGGCATTGAGAGCATTGACTTTATTAAGGCATTGAGTTTAACCAGATATTTTGAGGGTGGTCCTGGCTAATCATTTTCAAATGATTGGTGATTGGAGAACAACTTTTGAAAGTGGGTGGAACTGTTTCCCCCTTTCGTTGGCATAGGTGAGTTTTGATTACCAGATAGTATTTATTCTTTAGATTTATGTCTATCAGCCTTGCAAGGTAGACCAGACAGGAAACATGACCAGGTGAGCTAATTCTACTTTATGGCAAGGTTGCATTATCAAAATCTTGCAAGTCTGAAAGCACATTACTCTTCCCCACCCCACCCCACCCCCCATCCCCTTTACAGCCCAAGAAACTAGGGAGGGTCCCTTCTGAGCCACTTCCCTCTCCCACATTCCTTCAGCAGACAAAGTTGCCTTTTATCTGATCATTCCCTTGGCTGTATCGCTTTGTCCTGTCTCCCAAGGTCATTCCCATATACCATTACAATGTCTTTTGGATGATCCCTGGTAGGAGTGAGGCTTTCCTTTCCTTCCAAAGCTCACATACATGACTCTGGGTGGCTCACAAACTAAAACAACGAAAAATAAATAAACAACTAAAATGAAAACCATTAGAAAGCCAATTAAAACAGTTAAAACATAATTTACAGGAGAGTTCAATCCATACAACAACTAACAATACAGCCGGCTAACAGGCACCATACCACCATTGGATCTCCAGGCACGATGACAAAGACATCATTGAGGCCAGCAGGGTTGGGGCCAGTCTAACCTCAGGGGGAATGATGTTCCAAAGGGTGGATGCCACAGCAGAAAAGGTTCTCCTCCTGGCTCCCGACAGATGACATTCCTTGGTAGACAAGACCCGTAACATGCCTCCCCTGCCAGCCCTGATGGGATGGGCAGATGTATCTGGGGAGAGGCGGTCCCTCAGATAACCTGGCCCCATGCCATGTAGGGCCTTATAGGTCATTACCAGCACCTTAAATTGAACCTGGAAGCAAACTGGCAACCAATGCAGCTTGTGGAGCTGAGGCCCAATGAGTGCTGATCAAGGAGGACACATAACTGCCCGTGCCGCTGCATTTTGCACTGGCTATAGCTTCCAGCTGCTCTTCAAGGGCAGTCCCATGTACAGCATATCACAGTAATCCATTCTGGAGGTGACCAGGGCATGAGTGACATTTATTGTATGATTGTGAATATTGTACTCAATCTGCCTTCTAACTTCCAAAAGGTGACTTCTTTCAATGACAGTCTTTCTAGCTCTTAGAATGCTTTCAGAATGGATAAATCGGCTCAGTAATTGGTCAAAGGTTACCATAAGTTTTTTTTTTAAATTTATTTATTGAGTCCAAGCTAGATTGTTTCAATCTTAGGTCCACATCTGTTTCCCGGGAGGAGAACATGAAAACCCACAGCTGCATGTAGCTCCTTTCTTCTGCAGCCTTCAAAGCCCTCTCCAAGTCTATTCCCCCAACTTTTTTTGGCTCACATTTTATACATGCTGAGTATTACCATTCTGACTGCTGCGGTTCTGCCAAGAGACTGTTTTATATTTCCTAATTTTTCAAAGGCTGAAGGAGTAGAGAAAGCACTGGGGTTATTTGCATATTTGGGAGCTTTCCAGCTTTGCAAGGCAGGGAGGAAACAGGAAAAAAAACCCACGAAAAAGTAAAAAAAAAAAAAAAAAAGCTGGAGAAAAAATCCTACCGAGTGTTCAAATTTGTTAATTGCACTTTATTTAACTGACGTTTCTGTGTGCATGCCAAGGAATGCAGTCTCTATGTAAAAAGACAGGTGAGAAGGTTTGTTATTAATTTAGCGTTTAAAGGCCCATGCCTCACTTTCCTTCACTCCCAGGACAAATAAGAAACAAAACAGTGGCTGGAGCTGTCTTTCCACCAGTATCAGCCAGAGAAGAATTTCTCCTCCAATCTGTTCTCTTTAGCAGTTCACAGTTGAAACCTGTTTGCATTCTTTTCCCAGAAATCATGCACCTGGACTACACTTAGCTCAAAAAGAAAATGTGTTTGTGTAATGATAAAGTTCTCCTTTGCCCTTTCCAACTGTATTGTGTTAGAAGCATTTGTAATCACCTGGGGAAGAAGTAGGAAAATGCATGCACAAGCAGAAAGGGGACAACACATTTTTTTATTCTCTTGTTTTTGGAGAACAGGGTTTTGGGGGTGTTAACTTCGCCCTTTGCTGCACTCATAGAATTGAACTAGAATATTGTTCATTTATTCAAGTTTCCCCCCCCCCCCATGTTGGATGCTTCAGGTATTAACTACAGTTGGCATGTTTTTTTGCAGGCCAGCTAACTTGCAGTTCTGTTAAGACCAGCCTATGTTCCAGTCTCCAAAGACAGTTTTACCCAGGAAGTAAGCAATTTTGAATATCAATCTTTATTGTGGTCATTAACAAGAACAAAGCAAGTAGAACAGTAGGCCTAAAGATGAGTCTAAAAGGATTAATATAAGTGATTGCATGGGGCGCGATGGCTCAGTGGTTAAGACACTAGGCTTGTAGATCAGAAGGTTAGCGGTTCGAGACCCGAGTGCCACGTGACAGAGTGAGCTCCAGCACTCGCCCCAGCTCTTGCCAACCTAGCAATTCGAAAGCATGCAAATGCAAGTAGATAAATAGGTACCAGTTCGGTGGGATGGTAACAGCGTTCCGCATGCGTCATGCTGGCCACATAACCACGGAAGCATCTTCGGACAGCGCTGGCTCTTAGGCTAAGAAACGGAGATGAGCACTGCCCCCTAGAGTCGGACATGACTGTGCAGGGGAAAACCTTTACCTTTACCTACTAGGGCAAATATAAAACAGCAATTTTATCTGAGAAAAAAATTGGATGTCATTAAACAAAAAGACTTAAGAATCAGCAAGATCTGATGTGTTTTTAAAGCATCTGTTTCATAATACAGTGCTGAGATGAGAATGCAAAGATTATTTACAACCAAAACAAAACAATGCAACTGTTAAAGCTTGGGAACCAATCACTCTTACTTGAAAGATACCATGTTACCCATAGCAGTAATGCAAGTTCTGGTGGAACATAAACTAGTAGAATTATCTGGCTTCTTTCTCAGAAGAATGTAAGTGGAATAGTTACAGTCTTTTAGTAACATGTGATTAATATAATTGAATACTAGATAATCACTGGTGGAGGCAAGCTGTGCAAAAATGGGAGGAATAATAGAATGATACATATGCCCAGCATGACCTGAATTAATCACGACTGCATTTTTCTTTCCTTTACAAAGTGGCTTCTGTTTTTCTACCTTATTCTTAAGTTTATTCTTCAGCATGTACAGTATCATGCTGGGATTTCTGAACTTCATTATTGTATGGTTACAAAGCAAAGGGTTTTGATCCTGGTATTCTACTCCGCATTACATGTCTTTTCTTTTCTCTGTAGCCTCTTTGGCTACTCACTGTTCCTGATTAGAACCCCAGGGATGAGCTCCATCAGAGTGCTACACTCTGGATATAATAGAAGTGTAGAATGAAAGACAGAACATGTGCATGTACACACTTGTCGTCCACCTCATCTCTAAACTCAAAACCACCACACACCAGCCAAAAGAACCTCATTAAAAATGTCTTCTCCTTTGAAAGAAGTATTGAGGGCAATGTTCATTCCTCAGATTGAAAGACAAGGGCTTAATAAATGCAAAAGTCATTGTCTTCTCAGCATTTTTGAAGATCAAGCCCAGATAATTTTACTTCCTGTTTGGACACTTACAGAGGCCAGACTGTACAACCAGATCTATGACTGATGCCCAAGTGCTAAATTGTCCAAAGTTTCTATAATATTTCCAGTGTTCCTCATTTCTTGTTCCCCACTCTTGCAATTTGCTGCTTGCAAGCAAAAGAGGAAATGCAAATGTTCCATGAGAACAGTGATGGTTTGAGAGTCCTCTGAAGTTTGACATGGTAACATCTCTTCAGAAATCAGAAACACCCAAGATTCTTTCCAAATTCTACAACATCAAAGAGCTTTGGACAACCGTCAAAGAATCTTAGCCAAGGTCAAATCTGAAATTTCCAATGTCCTTTGGAATTGTGAGAACTTCTGCCCCCATAACTCAGATTTCCTGTTTACTGGTGCGCTCTGTGCTACAAAATTCCTTTCTCATACCCAAAAAAGAAAGCACAACAAAAAGCCAAATTCAGATTGTAGTGAATATTTTCCCTAAATTCAAATTGAAAAGGATAATATATAGGATAATCCCTATATATGCATCTCAGGAAAAATGGGATGGATAGCTGGACCGCCTTGTGTGTCAGCCACAGCTCATTGAAACAGATGGTAGATTTATGTGACATATTTGAGGAGTATTTCATGGCTAAATGGCACCCTGCAATAAACCTGCATAGTATCAGCTGGAAGCTGAGCACAAGTGGCATAGAAAATGGGAGAGTGATTTGCTCTTAAATTTGACTTCTGCCATTGTGTTTGAAGGTAGTTATGTTATGTTATGTTATGTTATGTTATGTTATGTTATGTTATGTTATGTTATGTTATGTTATGTTGTTGTTATGTTATTTATTTATTTTTTAGATTTATATTACCGCCCATCTACCCCAATGGAGGACCCTGGGCAGTTCACAATAAAAACATGTAAACATCAAGTTCAGCAGTAACATGATATGCTGGATGTAACTGGAATTCCAGCTGATAAGAAGGAATTCCTAAGAGAATCTTAGTGTCCATGACATGGCTCAAGAATGTTGGAGCAAACATGTTGAGAACACTAAGAAGATAAAGGACTTTCTTGTTGAGCCATATTTTCAATAAATATCTCACCCAATGGCCCAATATCCTATTTAAGGTAAAGGTAAAGATTCCCCCTGCACATTTGTGCAGTCGTGTCCAACTCTAGGGGCCGGTGCTCATCTCCGTTTGTTAGCCGAAGAGCCAGCGTTGTCCGAAGACGCTTCCACGGTCATGTGGCCGGCATGACGCACGCGGGATGCTGTTACCTTCCCACCGAAGTGGTACCTATTCATCTACTTGCATTTGCATGCTTTCGAATTGCTAGGTTGGCAAGAGCTGGAGCTAGTGCAGGAGCTCACTCCGTCACGCGGGGCTAGGGATTCGAACCTCCGAACTTGTGATCTTCAATCAACAAGCCTGGCATCTTACCCGCTGTGCCACCACTCCCCTTTTTTAATATAAATATACATATTTTAAATAGGATATTGTAAATATCCTATTTACTCATCTATTTTATTCATTAGGTATAGCTCCCATCTTTTAGAAGCAAAATGAAGCAAATTAAGCACTTAATGAACTTTTATGGGTGAGGGGAGAGCTGAATCTAGGCCTCTTCCCAATCCAACATTTTAACCACTCCACCACCTTGGCTTTTCTTGTGTTACCAACTGCCAATTATGACTCAGAATGTGGGTGGAGGTAGTGCACCCTTCCTCATCCTTTTGGATTTCTCAGTGGCCTTTGATACCATCAACCAAGGTATCTTATTGGATGTGAAAGGATGTAGACCTGGCTTTGGGAATGGGGAAGGAACTAAGCAAATCATTAAGGAGCGGGGACTTTCAGTAAAGATTACTAAGTCCTGAGAAAGAAGAACACAAGAGAAAGAAACTCAAAATAACTCCACCTTGATTTTGTTTGATATAAGATGGGGAAGAGAGAAACTCTGATAGGCTTTCAAGCTTCTGTTATTCTACCCAATAAGAGTGAAGTAGCATTCCTGGAATCCCTATGGTGTCTGTTTCCTGACTTGGCCTATCTTGAAGGGATGACACCAAACCACCTATGAGGGTTGGGTATTGGGGCACTGTTTTGCAGTGGTTCTACTCCTTCTTTAGTGGGCAGTTTCAGCCAGTGGTAGTAGGAGAGGAGAAGACTTCAACATCACTTCCCTGCCTACCATGATATTGTCAACTGCTGTTGTTACAGCCCTTAACCACACTCTGCACCAGGCATTCATGGGGGGGGAGGGGAGAGATGGCTTGCTAAATATATTGTTGTTGTATCATTTATTTAGGCCTGTATACTCATCTAGCTTATAGACTTGTTCAAAGGATGAGAAGAAGTGGTATGCTTTATCTACTGTATGTAATGATTATCATGGGACCGCGGTGGCTCAGTGGTTAAGATGCTGAGTCATAAGCCATTAAGGCTGAAAACTCGGCAGTTTGAAACCCGAGCGTGAGCCGCGTGCCAAAGTTAGCTTCCGACAATTAGTAAAATCAGTCCCAGCTTCTGTCAACCTAGCAGTTCAAAAACATGCAAATGCGAGTAGATAAATTAGGTACCACTTCGGTGGGAAAAATCACAGGGCATGAAAGGAGCCTCCTTGGGCATCTCCCGGGCAATGGTGATGTCACCAGCAAATCCTTTCACTACAGAAGTGAAAGCTTCTTACATGAAACAACGACAACAACGATGTTTATCATATCTTCTTTCCATATCTGTCTATCCTAGGTAAAGGGGTATGTAGCAGAGTGGGCAACCTTTTGGAATTGGAATGGAAAACTTGTAAGATTGCTGGCTGGTACTGTTCCCCACCCTTTGGGCTTATATTTATCTTTTTTAATTTTTATTTGAGCATGCATTTCCGCAGGACCCTAGGATGCAGCCACACAATCAACTCTGATTGCCAAAGAGGCTTTCTTTTAACTACAAATGACGCTTTGTTTTGCAGGATGCCAGCTTCCCACTTCTTTATTTTTTGAATTAGTTAGATGGAACAGAGAACGTAGTAGACAGCAAGATCTCTGATATTTTGATATCTTCTGGCTGCATATTGCTATCCTCGGTGTAGAACATCATAGCCATACCTTTTTAAAATGGTGGCCATTGACACATCTTGACACATCTTGAGTGTCTGTAAATTCTCCTCTTGCCATGCAATAGATTCTCTAAAGAAAGGTGGAAAAGCAAATAATCAGGATTGTCTATTTCACTTAAAAAGAAATATTCAAGCCTGTATAACTGCTTTCTCCAAAATGCTGCCTCCTTCAAACTTAACAGGCAAAGAACATTTTGCAAGGCTGACTGATGCATCAGATAGTTTGTCTGTAAATACCTGGTAAATAATTTGTAGGGTGTTCTTATGTATCCCTATGCACAATTTTTAAGATGTTTATAAATATATGATTAGGCTTTTATAAATCACTGCAAACTTAAAGCTGAATCATCCCATTCTCTTGTAGTCTAAAGATAGCATAGGGCCAAAACAGTATTCCAAGATTGATTTTATGGCTTTAGTTTCCTGATGCACTTAGTCCACATTTAACACTCAGGAGGAACTGAACAGAATCAAGAGGAAAGGCAGTGTAACTTCACGTTCTGGACTTCTCAACTTTAGAATTAGGGTTAGGCTATGGTACACAATCTTGTTTGGGCTGTGGGCCATAGAAAGCCTTTGAGTGTCATACCATAAAATGGGCAGGGGCAGGGGAAAAAATAGAATTGATTTTACTTTCATTTCATGTAAGCAAAAGTAAAATCTTCAACTCCTGCTGACTTCATGGCCATTTCGATGTAGTTGGCTGGGCAACAATTCGAGATGTTTCTGGGGTGTTTTATTGAATTCTCAGTCTAGTCTACAGCCTAACAATTTCCTGATAGTCTCTCATCCAAATAGCAACCAGGTCCAACTCTTCTTAACCTTTTTTCAAGATTAGTCAAGGATAGATGGATGCTACCACCTTACTGGGCACTTACATGTAAATATGATTAATTCCATGTGTACACAATCATTTTTGCCTTCTGTCTCCTTAAAAGATACAACTAAGAAGCAACTTTTTGGAGCTGAATTGGTCCTATGGCTACTTTTGATTTATCAAGTTGAATATCTAGCTTGAAAACAGATACAGCACAACCATAAGCTAGTGACATGCAAATGTCCAGTTGATGGACTTAATATTTACATTTTCTCAATTACACTCCTAATTTGCATTAGAAGTCAAGCTGCCTTGCTTGGAAAACTCTGGATCTAATTAAAGTTAGACTGTGGGTATTTTATGTTGTCCTACCTCCTCTAGTTTCTCATCATCAGTTAATTTTGATTAATGGCCACAATGTCTGGATTTGGACAACACACTTAGCAGAAACCAAACAAGGTAAGAGACAACAGAGTGTGTTTCATTGTCTTTATATTTTCCCTTTTCTCTTGAGAAACAAGGATTCTCCGCTTATCCATCTAACAACAACCATGTGAGATAGATTAGAATGAGACTGGCCCATGGTTATCTGGTTAAATTCCAACACCATAACCACTGTTTTTTGTTGTTGTTCAGTCGTTTAGTCATGTCTGACTCTTCGCGACCTCATGGACCATAGCACGCCAGGCCTTCCTGTCCTCCACTATCTCCCGGAGGTTACTCAAACTCATGTTCATTACATCGGTGATGCTATCTAACCATCTCATCCTCTCCGTCCCCTTCTCCTTTTGCCTTCAGTCTTTCCCAGCATCAGGGTCTTTTCCAGGGAGTCCTCTCTTCGCATTAGGTGACCAAAGTATTTGAGCTTCAGCTTCAGTATCTGTCCTTCCAATGAGCAGTCAGGGTTGATTTCCTTTAGGATTGACTGATTTGTCCTCCTTGCACTCCAAGGGACTCTCAAGAGTCTTCTCCAGCACCACAGCTCGAAAGCATCAATTCTTCGGCGCTCAGCCTTCCTTATGGTCCAACTCTCACAGCCATACATTACTTACTGGGAAAACCATAGCTTTAATTATACAGACCTTTGTCGGCAAGGTGATGTCTCTGCTTTTTAATATGCTGTCTAGGTTTGCCATAGCTTTCCTCCCAAGGAGCAAGCGTCTTTTAATTTCATGGCTGCAGTCACCGTCTGCGGTGATCTTGGAGCCCAAGATAACCACTGTACTGCACTGTATTTTTGTGATACAGGTGATCAAATGCCTTATCCATAGGAGCAGGCAGAAAAATCATCCTATAAAACTTTCCTTTCCTAACCCAACATTCCAACAGTAGTCCCAGTGAGATGTTTGGTACTCCAAAGAGAACAATTGAAAAGATACTGTGCTGAAAATTGAGTCTTGGGAAGGGTGTAAAAATGCTAGCAAAGAAAGAAAGAAAGCTCTTGTACAGTTGGAGAACTGAACTGAAAGCAATCAGGGGAAATGGAACAGAAATAATAAAGAATGCATAAAGGAGGAGGAAGAAATTGCATTTATTATCAGTGCTTCCAGTGGCCATTTTAATGGATTTTTTCCCTTTAATCTCTATGAACCAACACGGGAAGAAAAACAAAAATGAAACAAAATGGCTGTGATGACAACCTTTTAATTTCTGTTGCAGAGCTCCTTTGATCAGACATATGGACAGCCCTGGTAAAATATTTGAAACTGACTTTGTCTTCCCTTTGGCTATTATAGGAAAATGGTTGATGGCTGACAATTTCTGTCTGTGTCTGTCTGGTGTGTACATGGGACGGTGTGTGCCTACCCCTGCATTGCCATCTCCCATCCTGCCATGTTGGTTGATATTTTTTTCCTTTCTTGAAATTGCTAGAGAAGTCTCCAATTGCAATCAATAGGCTTACATTTTTAAACACAAACTTAATTGTACTTAAAGATCTACCATATCCATTCTGTTCCTTTCTCTCATTTTTGTTTATGTATCTCTTTTGCTCTACTGCTAAAATCCATTCAGTTTATGTAGTAAGATGGGTTCAGATCAATGACTTGCAATCTTCTTCAGACAGGCAGAGCTGTACCCAAATCCTCTTGACTTCATGCTAGATTGGGCAGAAGAAAAAAACATGTCTCCAGGTCAAGGAGAATTGTCCAACTATTTGTTGCAGCTGTACCTATGAAAACCACTCTTCAGCAACTCGCTTGGTGAGTTGGGCACTACTTTTTCCATCTTCCACAATGCCCCAGAGGCAGGGGCAACATAGATTTATTTATTTAAAAGATTTGTATGGCCACCCATCTTAAAACACAACTATGGGTGGCTCACAGCAGTAATAAAACTACAAACCATAAAACGATGAGAACAAAACTAAAACCAAGAACTAAAAAATCCCAGTACCTCAATCATCTCCTAAGATGCCCCAACAGCCATCCATAGGCTACCATCACTCCACTCCAATCCCTGAGCAAAGAGCTAGATCCTGATGGCCTTCCAGGAGGCTAAAAGGGTGGGGGCCTGCTGGATCACCAAGGGGAGGGTGTTCCACAAGGTCGGGGCAGCTACGGAAAAGGCATGCTTCACTCTAACAGAAAAGCTGACTCCTCAAAAACAAGCAAAACAGATGGAGAAGAAGAGTTTACGAAAATATGTGCCCCTCCCCCCTCTAGAAAAAGAAAATCTCGAGAGTTTCCCACCACCAGGAAATATCCTACAAGAAATTTTAGCAGAGCTACAACTGCACCATTTTGTAGATAACAACGTATCTAATCCACATAACCAAGAAGTTAAGACAACTATTATGGCTTATTATAATAGGCTAAAGCAACCTATTTTGTGGACCAAGCTATTATGATAAACCAAAATATGGTTTAGCTGTTTGGAGATAGCAAGTTATGTTAACAGAACCACTGTGTTTTGTTAATCTGGGTTTAGATTTTACTATGCTTTGTGAATGCACAAAATAGTGGTAGGATCAGGAGCATTTTTCTTATCTGTTCCTCCAATGCATTCATCATTATCTAGGCCTGAATCCTGACTGAAAAGGGTCCAGATAATCCAGGGCCTGCTGATGCTGATTCTCCACAACCTTCCCTAGGAAAGGAGAGTTAGACCCTGGACATTACATGACGTGAGGCATGAAGCACATGCTGCCTCCGCCATGCAAATCCTGCTTTCCACATTGCTAGGTATTCATAGCTGATCTTTCCCACTTTATGAAAATCTCTGCAAATCTTGGTAAAAGATAAAGTTTGAATAACTTCCAGCAACAATGCAGGGGGCACTTAACTAGCTCAATGTTTAATGCTTGAAGATAAGCAGGGAATTAAAAGATGAACAGTTTGTATAGTACTTTACGCAACATAGATGTGATTATATATTTCCAAGCTGTTCTACAGTCTCTAGTGCACACATAATATCTTCTACAGTTTCTTTTACATTATTGGCTTCATGTAGATCACCCTCATTAGAAATGAGCTTATTTATCTCTCTTATACCATAACCTTTTGGACCACTGGATTTCAAGTGATGAATATTTAATACATTTTGGGCTTTAGCCTTTCCTACTGCTTTGCTATGTAACTCCTGCCCTGATTCCTTGGGATTACTATATATTTTTTTTAAAAAAATCCAGATTAATTATATACTGAAGACCCAGAAAAATGTTACCTATTCATGTTCACCTCTGAAAGTTTTGCTGAACGTTGTGAATCTGTGATCTGCAAACTCAACCAGGTGTATTAAGTTCACATACATACATTGGTAATGAAGGCTCTGTTTAATTATTCAGAAGGCTATTTTATAATGTTCCAGGAAATGATTTAAAATGTTGCTTAAAAATATCAAGTAAAGATAATTAATTCCTAAGCATCATGGCAGCTTCTACTGCTTTTAAACATTTGCTTAGAAGACTGGGCAATGTAGTAGTAAACCTTTGGGGCAATGTTATGAATGAAAGTATTACTAACTTTTGTGCTCCTTAATTGTTAATCTGGTGTGTTTTGTCCTGCATTTCCATTCCAGCAACTTTCTATTTCAGAAAGTTAATGTTTAATGCTGTGCTAAAATTTGCACTGTAATTTCTCAAATATTTCAAAGTTCTCTTGTTGGCGTTTTTGAGCTAGTTTTATTGTGAGTGGTGGGAGAGGATACTCCTGTGTTATTGTCTTTTCTTATATTTCTTTCCATCACTCTGAAGATTATTTGCCTCCCTATAATTCCTAATCTGGAAAAGCTCAGGCGAGGAATTTCCTACTGAAGCTGAAGGTGGAGAGATGTTGTACAATGAATAACAGGACGTTCAAATACAGCCCTTAATCATCTCTTAACAATATGAGAGCAAGATTTATTTACTACTAGTATTTGCATGCTACCTGTTTGAGCAGCTCTAGGTAGTTTAGAGTGATTATCTTAAAAACATCCATAAAACTGTAAATATTAAAATCTTTAAAAGTCCGCTGCTGTCTTCCAGTACAACTCCCTCCCTCAATGTCCTCTCGAACAGGATGGCTTTTACATGTTTCCTAAAGGACAAAGGGGACCTCAACTATTCCAAAGTGAGGGGGTTGCTACTGAGAATGTCATTCTCTAGGTCCTCGTCCCCTGATCTCTCTAGGGCCAGAATCACCTCTGGCCAGATTGGGTAAAGGGACAGATTCTATCTGGACACCATCAATTCCCCCATGAGGATTTCACCAACATTCCCTTACAGATTGGAACAGGAGTGTGAAGCACTAGCTGCTGAGACAGGCAGACTCTGGATTGGCCAGGTCACCATGTATTAATAATAGGAACTGATGAATTGTTGCCAGCTCTTGAAGTCACATGTCTGAGACCAGGGCTGGGCATAGAGCCAGATTGGGTTATTCCTAGGTGAGAGATTTACAGTTTGCTTCCAGAAAGGACGGAGAGAGAGACAAATAATCTGACCTGGGAGAAGGCATTTTTCTCTATTTTAATGCTTAGTGAAACCATAGTTCTGTGGTAGAATAAAACATGCCCTGTGGAAGGTCCCAAGTTCTGTTATGCCATCTCCAGACAGAAAGGATCAGGTAGCAGCTGGTGGGAAAGCAGTCATGGAAAGACATTGACAATCAAATTAGACAATATTGGGCAAGACCAGGTTTTTCAACCAGGGTTCTGTAGAACCCCAGGGTTCTGCGAGAGGTCACTAGGGGTTCTGACAGGGCCAGCCCAAGAACAAAGACGAGTCAGTGTATTCCGAACTCCAGTTCTTTATTGCTCTCACCATACAGACAGAATCTTGCCAGACTAAAGCTACTCTAAGTGACCTAAGGGTAGATAACCTGGGAGGCTCTAGGGCGGAGCTACCCTGAACCTCTTAACTTTCCCAGCAACAGTCTCCAGACTGTGAATCCTCTTATCTGCCTGGAATGTGCTCCCTCCTTCCTGGAAATAAGCGGCAGTGCCGAAATCCACCACAGATTCCCTGGGAGATCATGATTTATTTAAAAAATTATTTCAAATTCGGGCAACTTCACATTAAAGAGGTACAGTAAGTTTCATTCTTTATATTTAATTTAAGAACACTGTGAATGCATATCTACAGGCCTACCCATGAAACCAATATAATAATTTTGTAACTTCTGGCCTATATTTGAGCCTGAATCTGCAGCCGTTCCCCAAGGCCTGAAAAACATTTCAAGGGTTCCTCCAGGATCAAAAGGTTGAGAAAGGCTGGGCTAGACAATGCTGGAGTTAACCGTTGTAAAACAGGCAGCTTCTTATGTTTTCCCCAGAGAAAAGATTTCATATGTTTCCATTTGAGTTGTCCTTTTCTTTCTTACGTAATCACTGTTGGCTCCAAGTGAAGTCTCTAGCAAAAGCAAGTGACTTCCAAGCTGAACAGTGTATAGTCCAGTTCTTAGGCACAGCTTTCCACATCTTTGGCCTGGTCCTTGTTGATGTGTCAGCAGAGCCTCCTATAACTGCATCAGAAGAAACAACAAAAGCAGTCTTTTTCTTTCCAAATTTCCTTGGTTCTCTGATTGGCATTTGTTGCTGTTTGAACATAAGGTGGGAAATGGAACAACTCCTACAGATCTATCATCTGTTTTACATTCTGTAACACCTTAGGTGGGAACACATTATTGTTCCAAAACTGGCAAAAGAAAACTCACTTTGTGCATGCAAATCTGAAGCAAACCATTTCAAGAAACACATCAGAATCTTTCCAATTTATGTGCCAATAGAGACGGTAAACTGACAAGAAACAGAGATGGAAGTTCCTTAAACATTTTGGCTTTTTTGAGATGCAAACATTTTCTGTCTGCAGAATTTCCATCAAACTGCAGCTGGAGAGAATCCTAAATAGCTCCCACGAAGACTTTAAAAACTCCCATTTCACTTAACCAGTAAATATTCTACAGAGAACATCAAGCCATTTCAGTTCCACTGGCATTACTGACTGCCAATCTCTACAAATCTATTTTAGCTCAGAACTTTAGCTTAAAACTCCCATTGAAGGCTTGACGTTCTGGATGCTGCCTGCATGAAGTGCACTCTTGACATTCCTGCTTGTATGACAAAATGAATGGGTTTAGCCTTTGGTTATTAGTAATAGCACTTTGGCTGCAAACTTCTGTCTATATACCTGGGAATAAATTTCACTGAACTCTATGAGAGAGGAGATTCCTTCTTGGTATACATGCATTGGATTGTGCTATCGGTGATTTATACAGCTTTAATTTATGCTTTAGAAGGTTTGGGTCAGCATTTCTTTCCTCTAAAGTTAAGGTAGGTTGCTATGAACTTTCTCTTCTGCATAACATCTTTTGCTATTAAAATTGTTGGCCCCTTTGCACTGCTTCCATGCTAAGCCAGAAACGTATAGTTATTTCTGTCATGTCCTGAGAATCATAAGCTTGGCAATGCCTACAAGAGGACTCAGGTCTGATCAGTGTAACATCAGGTTACATCAGAAGGAACTCTCAAGATCTATTTTTCTGCTACTCAGGACTGATGATGTCATTCATTTATTATCTTCTCACTCAGATTCAAAGAATGAATCCCTCATAGCTTCTTCTGTCCCTCAGCTCAACTGATTCAAGAACGGTTATGGGCTCTTCTAGGACCAGAATCAATCTTAAATGGGTTGGAAATACTGAAACATTGGCCTTCTTAAAGCCTCATTTGGCTACATATCATTCCTGGAGTAACAGTTTTTCTAATGAAAGTAGATCCATCTTATTAAACGTGGCACTATGTTCTCCAAAGACACAAGAGTTCTTTATCTTGCCAAGATTTCAACTTTGTTTTTGAAAAGTTCAAAGCACAAGCTGGTTCCTCTGGGACCTCACCCAAATCAGGTCAAATTCCATCCCAGTCAAATATATTGCTTGCAGGATTTGTAGACAGACAATGACCTTGGTAGATGACTCTTCATTTGCATGAGAACACTGCAGAGAAAGTAATAGCATTCTACAAGAAGTCCAGATGAGTCTCATTAAGAATGGACAAATCTGTCAATTTCAGTTTTGTTCAGTTTTTCTTTTTCTCCTATCTTAAATTTGTTACAATCCAGTTTTAGGATCAGTGGTTTTTGTTTTTGTTTTACATTTGGAGGACAATTTTTTTCCCTTCTATATGTTGATCATTAGTAATTACACTTTTCTGTAATACATGTATTTTGAGTCACTGAGTGTACTCTAATAAAATGCATTTTTCTATGTAATTTTCATCAACATACACATTTTTGTATGTCTATGACAGCTTTGCCACAGTTATGACCTATATTAAAAAGGAGAATAGTCAAGACTGAAATATTGGTTTCTCTGTGCTCAGATATTCTTCCTCATTAAAGACTATTCTGTCATTTTATCCCAAGACATGTAATAACTTGGGGGGAGGGAACAATACCGCATGTTTTGTTACAAATTGTTGCTAAGTCAAGAGTCATTGGAGAAGATCTGGATACATACTTACATCAATCAATCAATCAATCAATCAATCAATCAATCGCAATAGAAAAAGAGACAGAAAGTAAGGTGGCTAGATACTATCACTTATGCCACAAACAAAAACTTACAAGAACCTAAACGAACAGTTAGTGACAGACATTCCTGGAGATATGATGTCTGTCATATTACAAAGATTTGGAAGTAATTAAGTAACTGAACAATTTCCTACACAGACACTGATGGACTAGTTATCTTCTAAGATCCCTTTTAATTTTACAGTTGAATGATTGCAGTAGATCAGCTTGGGCTATTTTTTATTATTATTAAATACAAAACACAGACAGTAGAAAAATGCATTTTTTTAAGTTACAAAAATTGTGGTTTGCTGCCAGAATGTACAGAGTAGCAACCTACGGGACAATCATCTGGATCTCTCTGCAGCATGTGATTAATATAGGCCTGTGGGAAGTGGCTCATTTTAGCAATCTGGATTGACTTGGAAAAACGCATAATTAAGCCTTGATACCTTGATTTGCCAGCTGGTTTGGTGTAGTAGGTGGTGGCTGGTTTGGTTTGGAGTGGTGAAGGGGGCGCAATGGCTCAGTGGTTAAGACGCCAGTCTTGTCGATCTGAAGGTCGCAAGTTCGGAGGTTCCGGCTCCGGCTCCAGTGGCTCCGGCTCCGGCTCCGGCTCTGGCTCCGGCTCTGGCTCCGGCTCCGGCTCCAGTCCCGGCTCCGGCTCTAGTTATGGCTCCGGCTCCAGTTCTAGTCCCGGCTCTGGCTCTAGTTATGGCTCCGGCTCTGGCTCCGGCTCTTGTACCGGCTCTGGCTCCAGTTATGGCTCCGGCTCCGGCTCCGGCTCCGGCTCTTGTCCCGGCTCCGGCTCTAGTTATGGCTCCGGCTCCGGCTCTAGTTTCGGCTCTGGCTCTAGTTATGGCTCCGGCTCTAGTCCCGGCTCTGGCTCCAGTTATGGCTCCGGCTCTGGCTCCGGCTCTAGTCCCGGCTCTGGCTCTAGTTATGGCTCTGGCTCTGACTCTAGTCCCGGCTCCAGTCCCGGCTCTGGCTTTAGTTATGGCTCTGGCTCTAGTCCCGGCTCTGGCTCTATTCCCGGCTCTGGCTCTGACTCTGGCTCCGGCTCCAGTCCCGGCTCCGGCTCTAGTTATGGCTCCGGCTCCAGCTCTAGCCCCGGCTCTGGCTCTAGTCCCGGCTCTGGCTCTAGTTATGGCTCCGGCTCCGGCTCCGGCCCTTGTCCCGGCTCTGGCTCCAGCCCCGGCTCTGGCTCTAGTTATGGCTCCGGCTCTGGCTCTGGCTCTGGCTCTGGCTCCGGCTCTGGCTCTAGTTATGGCTCCGGCTCTGGCTCCGGCTCTTGTTCCGGCTCTGGCTCCAGTTATGGCTCCGGCTCCGGCTCTGGCTCTAGTTATGGCTCCGGCTCTGGCTCCGGCTCTGGCTCTAGTTATGGCTCCGGCTCTGGCTCTGGCTCTAGTCCCGGCTCTGGCTCTAGTTATGGCTCCGGCTCTGGCTCTGGCTCTGGCTCCGGCTCTGGCTCTAGTTATGGCTCCGGCTCTGGCTCCGGCTCTTGTTCCGGCTCTGGCTCCAGTTATGGCTCCGGCTCCGGCTCCGGCTCTTGTCCCGGCTCCGGCTCTAGTTATGGCTCCGGCTCTAGTTTTGGCTCTGGCTCTAGTTATGGCTCCGGCTCTTGTCCCGGCTCTGGCCCTAGTCCCGGCTCTGGCTCTAGTTATGGCTCCGGCTCTAGTTATGGCTCCGGCTCCGGCTCCAGCCCTTGTCCCGGCTCTGGCTCCATCCCTGGCTCTGGCTCTAGTTATGGCTCCGGCTCCGGTCCCAGCTCCGGCTCCAGTCCCGGCTCTGGCTCTTGTCCCGGCTCTGGCTCTAGTCCCGGCTCTGGCTCTAGTCCCGGCTCCGGCTCTAGTTATGGCTCCGGCTCCGGCTCCAGCCCTTGTCCCGGCTCTGGCTCCATCCCCGGCTCTGGCTCTAGTTATGGCTCCGGCTCCGGTCCCAGCTCCGGCTCCAGTCCCGGCTCTGGCTCTAGTTAGCTCTGGCTCTAGTCCCGGCTCTGGCTCCAGTTATGGCTCCGGCTCTAGTCCCGGCTCTGGCTCTAGTTATGGCTCCGGCTCTGGCTCCGGCCCTTGTCCCGGCTCTGGCTCTAGTCCCGGCTCTGGCTCTAGTTATGGCTCCGGCTCCGGCTCTAGTCCCGGCTCCGGCTCTAGTCCCGGCTCGGGCTCTAGTTATGGCTCTGGCTCTGGCTTTAGTTTGAGCTGGAGCTGAAGCTGGAGCTGGAGCTGGAGCTGAAGCTGGAGCTGGGAACTTCTTATGTTCCCTTTGCTTTCTGGGGACAGCAAGTCACTGTGGCCTTCACTTCCAAAGCAGCATTCACTGTCTCCAGTGACATTTCTCTGCATACAAAGCCATTAGCACAATAGAAAATATCAAAATAGTTCCTAGTTGCAAGCCCTTGCCTGCAACTTTGCTGAAGTAGAGGGCCATTCAGTCACAGTTCACTAGCACAACTCTTGTCTTCATCTGGAAGTCTCAGTAGCAACACACACACACACACACACACACACACACACACACACACACTGACCAGCAACATAATAAAGACAGGATCCCACTTCGGTGGGATGGTAACAGCGTTCCACGCACGTCATGCCAGCCACAGGACCACGGAAGCGTCTTCGGACAGCGCTGGCTCTTCGGCTAAGAAACGGAGATGAGCACCGGCCCCTAGAGTCGTACACGACTGTGCAGGGGAAAACCTTTACCTTTACCTTTTACCTTGGTGTAGTAGAAAGGGGGCTCTGAGTATGTGCAGGAGCCCCTATGAGTGTCTGGATTTGCAAAGATTGTGTGGTTTGATTCATTGAATCAAAGAGCCTCTTGAAGCTAGTAGAACCCTAATTAATGACTTTGATGCAAACAGATCATCTATAAAGGCTTGTATAATCGATATATAATCATTCAACATATGGAACAAGTTAAACAGGTGTATCGATTTTTCCATGGCAATGTAAGAATTTCTGAAATTTTGCATACTCCTTTCACATTTATTTTTTATTTTTATTTATTTTCTATCCCACCTTTATTATTTTCATAAATAACTCAAGGCGGCTAACATACCTAATACTCCTTCCTCCTCCTATTATCCCCACAACAACCCTGTGAGGTGAGTTGGGCTGAGAGAGAGTGTCTGGCCCAAGGTCACCCAGCCGGATTTCATGCCTACGGCGGGACTAGAACTCTCAGTCTCCTGGTTTGCCATTGGCTCCTTCCTAGGGATGAGAGACAGGGACTGGCCCAAGGTAACCCAGACGGCTTTCATGCCTAAGGCGGGACTCGAACTCTCAGTCTCCTGGTTTGCCATTGGCTCCTTCCTAGGGATGAGAGACAGGGACTGGCCCAAGGTAACCCAGACGGCTTTCATGCCTAAGGCGGGACTCGAACTCTGTCTCCTGGTTTCTAGCCCATCGCCTTAACCACTAGACCAAACTGGCTCTCTCCATAGTTTGGTCTACTTTTCATCCTATGAAAAACCTTTCTTTTTAATAACAGCAAACACACCCAGGAGTAAACTCCCACTGACCATCTTAGGGTTGATTTCAAATTTCACATGCACAAAACTGGAAAGATTGGAATTTCATCAAAGAAAGAGTAAAGGAACCAGGTTAGCTGCAGATGAAATACTAGCCCTCATTTTTGAATAAGGTATTTATTTATTTATTTGCACCAATGTATATGTCATTCTGCTCTGAAGATTTTGCTTTTCCCTCCTTTCCAACTGTTTTCCATTTAATTACAATTTAAATTGTAGTGTTTGATTGAGGTGCCTGCTCAGCTCCCAAAGTTAAGGCTATTTTAACAGATTTCAGTCACATACAACACTTTTCAACGTTTAGTGGCCTGGAAGAAGATAGAGACTGCTGGCACACTCAGCAGGAGCACTCCTACAAAAAGAAAGGGATACACTGCAACATTTTGTCGCAGATCCCCCTTGCAGAATAATTGAATAACAAGGCTTTTAAATGACACGTCAGCCACAAGCAGCAATTTAGTGATTCTTTTGCCCTTTATTTTTTAAGAAGGTATTTATTTTCTCTTTCTTGCTCTTTGAAGCAGTCTTCTAGAACAAGTAAAATAACCCTTCTGTAGTATCATTCTGAAAACCTGGGATTTCCATGTCAGATTTTCAAAAGACATTGAAAGCTGCAGGTTTTGAGAAGACTTCATAGTGCCAGCGCCAGCAGTTAATACAAAGGCTCATCACTACAGTCAGAAGTGTCAAGGAAAATAACCCCCAGAGAGACATCTGTAGCTTATCGCTTGGAATTTGCAGCAATATATAATTAGTTGTCTTTATCTAGATCTAGGGGCTTCTGCAGGATATAGCATCTAGTTACCCTTGGCTGATCTAGAAAGCTGAGTAGGGTCAGCCCTGATTTCTACATCAAATTCTGGGGCTCTAGACTGGAAAGGGAAAAAAATCCAAACCACTTCTTTATTGTTGTCAAAGAAAACTACATAGACATATTCATATAAGCTATCAGGACTCAAGGATGACTTGAAAATGACTTTACTGATTTTTGTTTAGATACAGAGGCACTCACAGATGCAAACACCCTTACAAAGCTGTATACTCTGCACAGAAAGGTTATGTGACAGTAGTATTTTCTAAAGAAGCATGCTTTTAAAAAGAGGGTATGAAAAATTAAGCATTAGTATCAAATTTCAACTATGTTAAACTCCAAATGAAAGAATGAGAGATAAAAGCCAGGCCTATTTGAAAAGAACCTGATGGATGCATATACATTTTAAAATAATGTTTACTTCTAGAATACCATGATTGCTTTGGAAATTGCCTTCTTGCATATACAGAATTCTAATTCCAACATTATGAAGTAGCAGTTTGCTTTCAAGTCTTGGTGTCTTTTTGATATACTGTGACACACAAACGCTATCATGAAGAAAAACATTTTTTTTATCACGACTGCTAAGAACATCCACATCAAAACAAATATGATTTGCTTCCATCTTTAACAGACAAATACTTTGAATGGTACAAGACTAATAAGGTTGTAGTACCTTTATTTATTCACTTTTCTATATTTATCTAATCTCTCTCTCTCTCTCATGCAAACATTGGGGTTTATTTTGGTCTTCAACCACAAATAATCTCGAACCCATTATTAGGCGTGTTTAGATACTGTAATCAGTATTTTGGGCCAATGTACTGGTTGCTTGACCATAAGGAAGGCTGAGCACCGAAGAATTGATGCTTTTGAGCTGTGGTGCTGGAGAAGACTCTTGAGAGTCCCTTGGACAGCAAGGAGGTCAAATCAGTCAATCCTAAAGGAAATCAACCCTGACTGCTCATTGGAAGGACAGATACTGAAGCTGAAGCTCAAATACTTTGCCCACCTAATGCGAAGAGAGGACTCACTGGAAAAGACCCTGATGCTGGGAAAGACTGAAGGCAAAAGGAGAAGGGGACGGCAGAGGATGAGATGGTTAGATAGCATCACCGATGTAATGAACATGAATTTGAGCAAACTCTGGGAGACAGTGGAGGACAGGAAGGCCTGGCGTGCTATGGTCCATGAGGTCACAAAGAGTCGGACATGACTAAACGACTGAACAACAACAACAAACTGGTTGCTCGAGAAGCTTTATAGTGTAAAGGACACTCTGGATGTGCAAACACTCCAGAAATGGAACATTTTGATTACTCTTGGGTGAGGAACATGACTACAAAGTATCAGTCTGGAGGAGGTCAAGGCTACCATACGTACATATGGTGCAATGCCACATATTGGTGTGTCTTGCTTTGGCTTAGTATGTGTGAATGAAACTATAATATATTTGTAAACCATCATTATTGCTTAGAATATTATACAAAACCAGCCAAGTGTGGTTAATTCAAGAAGATATGGTTCCGCAAACTATGTCGCATTATGATATGGGAATCCAACACATTGATGTTATAATAAGGATAAATAAGGTAAATAAATTCAGAGTGGTGGAGTGATGAAAGCAGACTAGTTTATGCAAAATGTACGTATGTGTGGTGGGTGGGTGGATGAATGGATGGAATTGCAAACTATCCCAAGGAAACTAATTGTATACAGATAAAAATATGATGATAATTGCAGTTTAATTTTTCCTAGTGTTCACAGATTGACACGCGTTGATGCTCTTTGGTGAGAAGCTATTTGAATCCAATTGAGGTTCTGCTCTGAAAATCTCAGGTGTTTTGTGCCTGATTAATCTGATTTGCCTTTGGGTGACTGAAAAGTTTTGATGGGTCATTAACACTGAGTTTTCTTCAGGGGAAGATACCTGGTATTTTAGGATAAAGTAAAGGTAAAGGTTCCCCCCGCACAGTCGCGCAGTCATGTCCAACTCTAGGGGCCGGTGCTCATCTCCGTTTGTTAGCCGAAGAGCCAGCGTTGTCTGAAGACACTTCCACGGTCATGTGGCCGCATGACGCGCGCGGAACGCTGTTACCTAGCCACCGAAGTGGTACCTATTCATCTACTTGCATTTGCATGCTTTCAAATTGCTAGGTTGGCAAGAGTTGGGGCAAGTGTGGGAGCTCACTCCATCATGCGGGGCTAGGGATTCGAACCTCCAAACTTGCGATCGTCCGATTGACAAGCCTGGTGTCTTACCCGCTATTTAAGATACCTTTCTACAAATTCATGTGTACAGATATGGCCACCTGTGTATCCAGCTGTCTTCTGAAAGAAGCAGCCCAAAACTGAGTTGAGAATATGTCTGTCTTGCTGCCATGTCATAAGATGTTGGCGACTTTGAACATCTGAAAGTGAGGAAGGCTAGGTTCCTTCCTTGGGAAAATGGAGTAGTGCTCTGTTCCTTCAAGGAACTCTGTTCTCCAGAAGAACACATACAGGACGCCTGAAAGAAAATCAAATCCACAATAGTCTACTCCAGATATGCATTTATTTTAAACTGTGCAATAGCTGAAACTCTCTGAGCAGTTTACATAAAATAGAAGCCACATAGTGCCTCTGTCAGGCCCACTAGGTAGACCAGACCACAAAATCAACTCCACAGGAAGACTAGAACTATGTGCTATTGAATCTTGCAAATCTGCATTTGCTATCACTCCCCTCTTTCTTTTACACCAGTGAATCAAGTATTTCTTTGCCTGTTCTGCTTCTGAATATTATCTTGCTTCCCAGGACTTAAATAATGTTTCAGCCCTCTTTGCCTAGTTAACAGCTCTTCTATATTTCTGTTTTTTGTTCAGTTTATTCGTTCAGTCGCTTCCGACTCTTCGTGATTTCATGGACCAGCTCACGCCAGAGCTTCCTGTCGGCCGTCACCATCCCCAGCTCCCCCATATTTCTGTTAAGGTTCTCTAAAAGCTTCTCTAAGCTTCTCTAAGCTTGTCTAAAACCCCAGAGTCATAAATCGCCTCTGAAAACCTTGAACAAGGTCCTCAAAGATCACTGAAAGTTGGTTACTGAACTGTAATTTTTAATTTGAAAGAAGAGGAAAATTAGTGCTGGACTAGTACTCACTAGTACTCATAGTCATTATATCCAACAGGAATATACAAAACGACTATTCTAGGAATGGAATGTTCAGAGAGAGTCTAGCAATATTCCAAAAATTAATTCTTTAAACTGGAAGTAGCTTATGTTGTTCTCGGCTTGGGTTGGCCTGGCCTCAATACACAAGGAACACTAGGAAAACTAGTTTGGAGGATTAAGTGTCAGGAGATTGATGGATTAGCCAGATTGGAGTGCCTGGAGGAGAAACAGACATTTTTGCACATACGTAATAGCTTATCTTGATTATAGGTAAATGAAATGAACTCAATTGTCCTTTATTTATGAGTATGCATCGGTATACATGACATAGGGCCTGGTTACTTAAGGGACCGCCTGTCTCCCACAACATCTGCCCAGACGATTTGAACCTGGTGTGCTCTGGATACCTTCAGTTAAACAGTGCCATCTGTTGGGACCCTGGAAGTGTGCCTTTTCTGTAGCAACACCTGCCCTCTGGAACAAGGTTCCCCCATTTTAGACATTCCTGTCTATTATAATAAAGATCAAACTAAAAAACATATAAATTGTCTGCCATAGTACTTGATAATACAACAGTTTTAATAATCTTAATCATATTAAACCCAAAACCAGACATTGATTTTTTTATTATACCTTAATAATCTTAATCCAAATCGTTAAAGATAAATGAAACCATCCAAACCCTAAAAGCAATCCAGATAGATATTCTTTAACCCTTATCCCACTTCAAAATAAACCAGAGCATTTATATATCCCCACAATGCGCACAGAGCTTTTTTCTTTAAAAAAAATCAAATAGCCCAACTGCCCCCCTCAAAAACTCCACTTCTCTTCAGGAGACCTCCTATATATAATACCCCCTTCTTTTCCATGTCGTTCCATCAGAAGATCAATTTCACTTATGGCTTGCAACTTGATCTCTCCCTTTAATTTATTTATTTATTTATTTATTTATTTATTTATTTATTTATTTATTTAACTTATATGACCGCCCATCTCCCCCAATGGGGAACTCTGGGCGGTTTACAATAAAACTGATTAAAATAGAATAAAGAATATAAAAATACAATCAAATAATACAATAAATAAATTATAAAATCCAAATGGCCAGATAGTTTAATAAAAAGAAGGACATTATGAAATTAACCACCCCCATGAGGAACTATTATTTCCTCCTTCCCATGCCAGGCGGCAGAACCAGGTCTTCAGATCTTTCCTAAAGGTCGGGAGGGAGGGGATCTGCCTCAACTCTGGGGGCAAGGTGTTCCAGAGTGCTGGTGCCACCACAGAGAAGGCCCGCCTTCTAGACCCCACCAGATGACACTCTCTTATTGATGGGGTTCGTAGCAGGCCCTCTCTGAATGATCGGGTGGGGCGGGTCGATGATATGGGGATAAGACGGTCCCTCAGGTATTCTGGTCCCATGCCATGTAATTTCTTCAACTCGACTATCCAATCTTTATCCAGCATTTCAACAGAAGTCCTGATGTCATTCTTAGAAGAGACATCTCTGTCACTGTTAAATTCCTCAGTTTCACCCATGACATCCCCAACCAGATGACACATTTTAGACCTCATATTTTCCACAATGTCCTGAATGCCTTGCATAAAAACTTGGTAGGAATCAGAAAGAATCCATTTAAAATCTTGGTGGAAGTCAGAGAAAGTCTGTTCAAAATCCTCCATGTCTCACGCAGTAGATTATGGCGCCCCCTAGAGCCTCGTGTGGTGCAGAGTGGTAGGCAGCAGTACTGCAACCGAAACTCCCCCCACAACTTGAGTTCGATCCCAGCAGAAGTTGATTTCTCAGGTAGCTGGCTCGGGTCGACTCAGCCTTCCATCCTTCTGAGGTCAGTAAAATGAGTACCCAGCTAAGCTGGGGGAAAGATAATCACGACTGGGGAAGGGAATGGCAAACCATCCCGCTATAAGTCTACCTAGAAAACGTCAGCGAAAGTGTCGTCCCTCCAAAGGGTCAGTAATGACTTGGTGCTTGCACAGAGGACCTTTTACTTTCTAGAAGCTTAACCAGTGAAAGTCGATATGTGAAAGATATGAAAGAATTGCGGAATGTGTTTACACAAGCGAAAGTGAGATATGCAGACAGTTCCCCAGGGAAAGTAGAAGCAGAAAACTGAAAGTTCAAAACAGCCGATTTAACATGTACGAAAATGCTAATATCTTCAAATTTAGTACAAAAATAATAACAGGGAGATAATTATTTACTCTCAATCCTCCTTAATATTTGGATGGGAAACAAAATGCAAAACTTAAAAATATTTTTTTTTAAAAAATTGATCCCAAAAATAACAATAAGCACCAAGAGAACCCGCTTCTCCTTGTTGTAGAAAGCCTCTCTTAGGGTACGTGTACTTAAAAGAAATATAAATTGGGTGATTTAGAAATGGGGTGGCCGGTCTTAATGTCCCTTTAAGGCTACAGCGTGGCTTGGAAATGGTGATGTCCCAACCTTCTGGCTGCTCTTACTAGTCGAATGTGAATGCTGTTTGCGATGTTCTGGCTGCAAGCAGCCATCCAGAGGACAGATGGGGTGATTCCAGGTGTTTTCCTTTCTCCAGAATAACACTCCTGGGCTTCAGGAAAAACCTTCCTGAGCCCGAAAAAACTTCTGTGTTGTCAGTTCTGCCCGCTGAGCCCATGGGCACAGCTGTTCAGTCCCACATGTCCCCACCGGAAGTCCCATTTTGTTGTTTGGAAGAGTTGTGAAAAACTGGTTCTTTATCCAGGCCTTTGGTGAGGGAGAATGAGACCCCTCGCTTCATCGTGCTTCCCATCTTTTATCTTTATCTTTATTTTTATGTTTTATTGATTTTTTTCGTAATTTCTTTGTTGATTGCTGTGAGCCTCCCAGAGTCACTGAGAATCAGGCAGCACACAGGTTTAATAAATTATTAGTAGTATTAATATTAGTATTTTAGCTCCAGCATGGCATACAAAGGAAAAGTATGGGTTCTCCTTAGGCAATGGTTTGTTAAAAGAATCCAAATGTCTATTTTTCCATCACATTTTGCCTTTGGCTATACTGATATCTATATGTAGAATCTTCATTTATAGGTATGCATCTTTGTATATGGGGAATATATTTAGACATAGAATACATACTGTATGTAGAAACTGCCATGAACTTCATTGCAATGTTCAGACAAATACAAAATCTGGCAGAAAGCTTAGACCCATTCTATATGTTAGCCTGAGAGGGGAAGATTAGATCATTTTGTACAGGACTGTGCAAAAGTAGAATTCCAAAAACCTTCACAGACCAGATGCTAGTTTACTGAAATCCAGCTATAGAGCCTTTATCTGAGTTTCCCTCAGTTTTAAACTATTCTTTCTCTTTTCTAGTGCTTCCCCCCCCCCCCCTGCTGTTAATTGCCTTGTTCTACTTGGCTCTGACTGTACACTCCCTGGGAGGCAAAAGACCACTTAGTTATTTGTTCATAGTAGAAAAGGTTCTTTGAAAAATCACCCACCGTCTTCATGGTCTAATTTTCAGACAGCTGATGAATGGGGCAAACTTGTTAATAAAACCATCCTATTAAAAATGCTTTATATGCCACTAAATATATTTCTATACATGTACTGCTCTCCATTCATTGATATTATGCAATTAAAAATCTGGATCAGCTAGCTTTTAATTGTAATTCTTCTATGCTCAAGGGTGTGTGTGTGTGTGTGTGTATAATTCACATTTGCACATACACCACTTGATTCCTTACACTTCTTCATATACTATGACTGCTGGTGGCTGGGTGTGTGAAGAGATTTTACTGGTAATGAATGTAGTTGGGGGGAAAAGCTACTATTACATTTCCAGTAGGCCATTTTCACACATCCAGATGAGCTTCTGATATTACATTTGTCAAACTACAGAGCAGCAGATATGTACCAGCATTTTAGAAAGACTTTATGGAAACATTTGAAATTTCTTTACAAATATTAGAACATGGATGTATCCCAAGTATTGGCAATGCTAAGTGGCAGCAGAAATCCTGAATTTATAGCTCTATTTGGAGACACCAGGACTGGGATCTTCTCTGTGGAAAGCATTAAGATGGTTTGGCTAAGGTGACATTCTCATAATTTGTATCTGCCATGTAGGATAGCTGCAGGATAAAAATAGCCCATCTACAGTATGTTTACCTATGGGTTACATATGTATTTGTTCTTCAACTGAAATTAGTTCCTGATAGCTTAACCAATTTTCAAGGAAGATGGGAATGCATTCACAACTCTTATCTTAAGACATATCAAGAGAGTCAAATTGTCAACCACAATTGGCCAACAACAGCTCTCCAAGCAGAAATCTTCCCCAACAAAGCATCCTGAGATCTCTTTTAATGGAAGACTCTAAAGACAGAAACTGACCACAAGCCTAGGATATTCTCAACTAAAGACATTCTCATTTCAGTGTTGTTCCTATTTTAAGGTTCTTTAACCATAACATTGTTTCATACCATGTCTACTTCAGCTTATGATGATGCAGTTAACTCCAGATGTCATCCTATTTTTGCGTACATTTTCCTAAGATCCATTTCACCTCAATGGATAAGATTTACTTCATGATCAATGCGGGTCAACAGGCTTGCTGTCCAAGTTTTAACTGCTCTGTGAAAAGTAGGACACACAAATACTTTTTTTTAAGCTAAGGAAGGCTTATACGGATGCAAGCTTCTAACAGCTTTAAAGGTGCATACAAACCACTTAGATCAGGCCCAGGCAGTTACTGTACAATAAAACAATATTGGTGCAATAGGAGCAGCTCGGAGCATCTTCCGTAGAGAAATAATGAAATGGTGATGTCAGGCCTTCATGCGTGGGAGTCAGCCAATAAGGTTACCAGAAGATAACAGCAATTCTTTCTCCATCCAGTGCTGATTCCGTGGGGTTGCCAACCCCCTCCCCCTTGGGCATGGCAATATACAACATCTTCCAACCTCCTCTAACCGCAAGCATTTGTGAGTAATTAGTCCATCAGATGACCAAAAGTTCAAGCAGAACATTTCAGCCAACTCTGGAAGTAAGTTTATCATGCAGAGAGAAGAGTCAAATCACCCCAGTGCTATAGAGCCAGCTGTTTTCTATTTCCCCTCTTCTTTTTGACTTTACTAGTGACTTGAGGGTAAAGAAATCCTTGAGGATAAAGTGCTTCTCAGTGTGTGATGCCATGCCTTATTTTTGGAGAGAAATAATTGAATAGGAATGGTGCCACCCAAAGTTGTTCAGATTCTCTAAATCTGGCACTGTCTCGATATGCACAGGGTCATAGTATCTGTACTTGTCCTGTCTTTCAGCTGGCAAATTCATCCATCACCGCGGCTGCAGGGACCTCAAAGGATTGCTCAGGACCCACCGCTCTTCAGACTTTTATACTAAGGGTAAATTTGCTCCTTCTGCTTTGTTTAATGGGAAGTGTTGTTGAAGCATTTGCCGTGCTCATTATTAAACTTCCCTTTGATTCAGGAACAGGAACAGCAAAATCTCCTGCTGTGCAAAATGTACGTGTGGCTAATGCAGGCAGGGGTAGAAAAGGCTTTTCAACTGTTTTTGTTATTCAGAACCCAAATGGATATGCTTGTTAAATAGTAAATACAATATTAAACACACATGCATGCACGCACCCACACACCCCTACACACTTCGGAAGCTATTAAATTGCTTGCCTACGAACTCTGCTCCTCAGTTTATGGATGAATTATGGTGATGTCACAGAATACTTACAAATATCCTAACTGATCATGGGGAAAGCCAACCACAAAGGATTTTTGACAAATATTGAAACTTCTCTGAAGGTATTGAAAAGGCTGTTTTAGAAGTACTTCTGCATTTATTATTCATTTGTTAGATGTTTATTCCAGTTTGCCACCACACTCTGCACCGAAAGCTGGCAACAATAAAGCAGAAGATGTAAGACAAAACAACAGACAAACAGACAAAAGGCAGATGAAATCTCCCTTGGGGGAGATGGGCGGTGGTAAAAATTAGAAAAACAAACAAACAAATAAATAAATAAAAATAAAAATAACCTGTGAATAAATACATAGCATCCATTTTTATTTGGACCTATAAAAAGAGGTCACGTATTTAAATGAATAAAATATCTTTACCTCGCAGTGGAAAATCATTTCGGAGAAATTTGGGAAGTATATTGGCAAGGAGTTTCAGAGCTGAGGAGCAATGGGAAAGAAGGTCTTCTCCCAAGTTTCTTCGAAACATAATTCAGATCTTAACCATTATTATTATTATTATTATTATTATTATTATTATTATTTATTCAAATTTATCACCACCCATCTCTACAGCAGTAGACTCTGGGCGGTTTACAATAATAATATTAAAATTAAAACCTATACATTTTAAAATACAATATAATAATAAATAGAAAAAATACAGAGGATGGTGAGATCTTAAAAGGAGGATATTACTAAGCTAACCACCCCCAGGAGGAACTATTACTTCCTTCGTCCCAAGCAAGGCGGCAGAACCAGGTCTTTAAGTACCTCCGGAAGGCCAGGAGCGAGGGCGGCCGCCTCACCTCTGGGGGCAAGATATTCCACAGGGCTGGAGCTATTGCAGAGAAGGCACGTATGAATGTAATATATCTTACATTCTAGGTAAACTTGTACAGTAGAATATAGCATTTTTAATTATTTTGTCCAAAGCCATGCAGAGTTTTGTAGCTACATTATTTTGAATGAATCATTGGCTCCAGAAAGGTTAAACCATCTTGGTTCAGGGTTTTCATAAAAGATAAAGACAAATATGAGTTTTAAGGATCACTTTATCAATCCTGTCTCAATTATAAGCACTATGCTAAATTATAACCTTTTCTTAAATGCAGTGTTTATTTAGACTTAGCTCAGAGATCCTGCTTAAGACAAAGAGCTTCCTTCTATTTATCTAGGTAGTTTCAGTGTTGCTTCTGTATCTGTCTGTTTGGTCACATCCTTGAGTATAAGGGCATTTGCAGTGGAAGAAGACAATGCCGGTCTGGTGAGATGGGCATAAAAAGCCAAGTTGGAAGAAGGGCTAACGGAAGAGAGCTTAGAGCAGTGTTTCTCAACCTTGGGAACTTTAAGATGTGTGGACTTCAACTCCCAGAATTCCCAGCCAGCATGGAATTGAAATCCACGCATCCTAAAGTTCCCAAGATTGAGAAACATTGCCTTAGAGCCAAAGATATCAAAGGCAGGACAGCATAGGAAATAATGAATTAGGATGGCTGTCAGATAGAGTATAAGTGGAATGGAGGAGTTTCAGAAGTGAAAAAAAATCATCTAGGAAAAAAATGGTATTATTGGGAAAACATGACATTTGGGGGAAGGATAGATGCACTGTTTTGAAAAGAATGCAAAGGAAAGTGGCTTAGGAGACTTTCAGTGGGGACATGGCGGACTGAACAGCTGTGCCCGCGGGCTCAGCGGGCAGAACTGACAATGCGGCAGGCTTTTTCGGGCTCAGGCAGGTTTTTCCTGAAGCCCAGGAGTGTTATTCTGGAGAAAGGAAAACACCTGGAATCACCCCATCTGTCCTCCGGATGGCTGCTTGCAGCCAGAAGATCGCAAACAGCATTTGCGTTCGTCTGGTAAGAGCTAGCCAGGAGGCTGGGACGTCACCATTTTCCAAGCCATGCTGTAGCCTTAAAGGGACACTAAGACCGGCCACTCCATTTCTAAATCACCCAATTTATATTTCTTTTAAGTACATGTACCCTATGAGAGGCTTTCTACAGCAAGGAGAACCCTAACCCTTGGTGCTTATCGTTATTTTTGGGATTAATTTTTTAAAAAATTCTTTTTAAGTTTGGACTTTATTTTCCCTCCAAATAGTAAGGAAGATTGAGAGTAAATAATTGTCTCCCTGTTATTATTTTTGTACTAAATTTGAAGATATTAGCATTTTCGTACACGTTGAATCGGCTGTTTTGAACTTTCAGTTTTCTGCTTCTACTTTCCCTGGGGAACTGTCTGCATATCTCACTTTCACTTATGTAAACGCATTTCGGAATTCTTTTATATCTTCGACTTTAACTGGTTAACCTCCTAGGGGGCGCCATAATCTACTGCATGAGACATGGAGGATTTTAAACAGACTTTCTCTGACTTCCAACAAGATTTTAAACAGATTCTTTCTGATTCCTACCAAGTTTTTATGCAAGGCATTCAGGACATTGTGGAAAATATGAGGTCTAGAATGTGTCATCTGGTTGGGGATGTTGTGGATGAAACTGAGGAATATAACAGCGACAGAAATGTCTCTTCTAAGAGTGAGATCGGGACTTCTGTTGAAATGCTGGATGAAGATTGGATAGTCGAGTTGAAGAAATTTAAGGGAGAGATTGTTGTTGCAAGGCACAAGTGAAATTGATCTTCTGGTGGGGTGCCATGGAAAAGAAGGGGGTATTATATATGGGAGGTCTCCTGAAGAGAAGTTGGAGTTTTTGAGGGGGGCAGTTGGGCTGTTCAATTTTTTTTAAGAAAAGGGCTCTGTGTGCATTGTGGGGATATGTAAATGCTCTGGTTTATTTTGAAGTGGGATAAGGGTTAAAGAATATTTATCTGGATTGCTTTTAGGGTTTGGCTGATTTCATTTATCTTTAATTATTTGGATTAAGATTATTAAGGTATAATAAAAAATAATAAATAGCTATTTGGATGGTTTTTGGTTTAATATGATTAAGATTATTAAAATTGTTGTATTATCAAGCACAATGTCAGACAATTTGTATGGTTTTTAGTTTGATCTTTATTATAGTAGACAGAAATATAAAATAGTAGTAGGAGGGAAATAATTAAATAAATGTTATCTTGGGGGGGAGTTGATATATAGTTTATGTAAGAGGTTTATATAAATTTTTCTTTTTTTTTCTTTTAATATAAGGGGAGGGAGTAACTGTATTTAGTGATTTTTACAATCTGCCAATGGAATGATTTATAGAAATAATGTAATTTTGGTTTAATATAGGGTAAGGGATTGATTATGGAATTTTTTGTATATCCTTGCTGTTAAAAGTCGGAAGTCACCTCTTTTTGTAACTTTGAAAAATTTTTCTCTTGTGTTTCTACACTTTTTTAGTTTTTCTCTTTTTTTCCTTTGTAGCTTTTTGTTTTTCTGTAGCTTTTATCTTTGCTTGAAATTTAATAAAATAAAAAAAAGGTAAGTGGCTTAGGAAATTTGGAACATGTGACTTACAGGCAGTTGTGGAGCAAACAGAATTTCCCACAAATCATTTCTTTGATTATGAAATCCTTTGGCTGTGATTATCTTCTCTTTCCCTGATGTAAGAGCCTGATGCAGATCTAAGGAACTGCTTATCTGCAATGTTTTAAGGAAACTTGAATCTAGTTTAATGGTTATTAGCAAAGCCATAAAAGTATGTACAAGTGTGTTTGTCCTACTAATGAAAGTGAATAAGAAAAAGTTGGAAACCTGAGGGTTACTTGGAGGGGTCATTGGTCCTGAGTGATGTCAACTAGCAATCAAGGTCTTAGTATAGAGTCTTGGCCGACCTTATGGATGGTATTGGAACACAGAAATGAAGACAAAGGTATGGTAAATTCCATTTCAAAGATAAGATTATTTAACTGAAAATTAGTCTGTTTCTGGATATCTCTATCAACACGCAGCCAGTGAATACATCTGGTTTAGGTGAAGTAATGGCTTTTAATTTTTTAAATTTTGAAATCAGTAATTTTATATCCAATAATGATATAAATCAAAATTCATTCATAGAATAAATAAATGCATAAATCACAACATTATCCGGAATTAAAGCTATTATTCTTATTAACATAATACATATACAGATCTGATAAAAAATGAGAGCTATCCCTCATCCCTAAACTTAATATTTGAATTTTATCAATAATGTTTTCAAGAAGGGTGATTGACCATACCTTACCGTGCCATTTTTCCAATCATTAAATTATCTAGGAAGTTCCACTATTGTGGAATTAGTAACTTAGCTATCAGAAGTAAAAAAGTGGTAAATTCCTTATCACATAATTTAACTCCATTAAAAGGTGTAATAATCCCAATTCTAATACATATTCTACTTTTTGTTTGTTTATACTTATAAGTTCTTTAAATATTTATTTCCAAAAAGGCACGTTTTCACAACTGCTACGTATGAAAAAAAAAGTTGCCTTCTGTTGTCAATGCCCACAACATTATGTTGGAAAATTATGGGAAAGGTGAAGTAATGGTTATTAACTTAAAGGAATTAGACCAATTGAAAATTGTCTTGAAAGATAAGAGGTACAAGGCCCTTAGGATATAGTTTGAACTTTAGCCAAAGGATTAAAGAGGCTAAACACACTCTGGAAACAACCCTAACCATGCCAGTTTCAAGTCATAGATGTGCATTTGACACACATCTAGGCATCTGAAGTAGCGCTCTGATAAATTTAGCTTGTACTCTTTCCAGTGATGTGAAGCATGAAAGAGAAGGGCCGACTAAAGTCCCGTACAGGAGTTGGGCTAAAGACTTAGTCCTAAAGAGTTTAAGTGCTGCTGGGGCATACGATCCCCCCTTATATTGGAAGAATTTTAGAATAGCATTAGCCGAATGTTGACCATTGGCTGCAGCATACTCACAGTGAGCTTTCCACGAACCTGTATTATGAATAACTATGCCTAAGTACTTAAAACTGGTCACTTGCTCTATTTTGTGTTCACGGATATTCCATGAGTTACATTTCGGTCTTTTTGCGAATGCCATTATCTTGGTTTTCTCATAATTTATTTCCAGCTTCTCGCTATTACAATAATGAGCCAAGGATTTCAGAGCTCTTTTGAGTCCTATAGGAGTTCTAGATAGGACTACAGCATCATCTGCATATAGTAGCGTAGCAATTCTGTGATCTCCTAATTTGGGAGGGTGGAATTCTGGCTTGTTTAAGCAGTTCACCAAATAATTGATATAAAAATTAAAAAGTAGGGGGGCCAAAATACATCCCTGTTTCACCCCCTTTTGGACTTTTATTGGCTTCGAGAGTGCCCCTTGCCTATTGCACCTAATCTTGAGGGTTGTATTTGTGTATAGGGCACGGATTAGATGGAGAAGCCTGCGATCAATTGATGTTGCTTCCAGCTTCTCCCAGAGTCTATTTCTAGACACCGAATCAAAAGCTGCCTTCAGATCTATGAAGGCAGCATAGAGTGCTGTTATTTTATTCGATGAGTATTTTTCAATTAAATGCTGTAGAATCACATATTGTTCAATAGTGCCTCAGCCTTCTCTAAACCCTGCCTGTTCATCAGCTATCAGGTTTCCCTGGTCCAGCCAGATCTTTAATTTTTCATATAGGTGTTTGGCATAGAGCTTACTAATTATATTTAGTAGGCTTATTGGCCTATGATTTGCAGGGTCATCTCTCTTACCCTTCTTGAAAATTGGAACTATGATAGCCACGCCCCAATCCTCAGGTATCTGTCCAGTGGAATCTATAAAAGTAAAGAGTGATGCTAAGATTGGAGTCCACCACTCCACGTTGTTCTTTAATAATTCTGGGGGTATAAGGTCAGCACCCGGGGCCTTCCTCTTTCTAAGTTGTCCTATAAGCAACTTGATTTCGTGCGCTGATATGGGGGGCCAGTCTGGTAGGTCTTCCTTCATTTTCAATGCTATTTGGTTAGATGACTCCTCATACATCATCTGGAAATGTAGTTCCCAAACTTCCGGGGGTATATGAGAGTCTGTTAAGGTAGAGGTTCTATACATCTTATTGGATATTATCTGCCAAAAAAGAGACAAATTCTTTAGCTTTGCTGCTTCAGTTAAACATTTCGAAGTAGCTATTATGTCCTTTTTTTTCTTTTCAGCCACTAAACGTTTGTACTGCTTTTTAAGAGTGAGTAGAAGTTTAAGGCTCTCCATACTTTTATTGTTGTCCTATCTGTGATTTATACTGATGGTAAACGGCAGTGAGGGCTTTCTTAGCATCCACACATTCTTTGTCAAAACATGGCTTTGATACATTTTTAGATCTTTTAGGAGAGGACGTAGAGTCATAAGCTAATAAAGGGTGTAAATTTTGTATTAGCGTTTTATATAAATTCAAAGGATCTTGGATGAATTTGATTGTTATGAAGGCCGATCGACATTCCTGCATGTTGTTCTCAGCAAACATCTTCTTCAGCTTTTGGTCAAGTTGTAAAGACCACTTGACCTGGCATCTTGCTTGGCCAGCTAGAGAAATATCAGGGGTAAACAGTTTCAATCTGTATCTGCTGTCTAGGAGGCTTCATGTTCAAGGAGAGTGGAAGGTGGTCACTATCAAAGTGAGGTAATACATTAAAGTTCTCCACGTAAGGTAATACATTTTTAGTGACTAGCATATAGTCTATTGTACTTGTCTTTGTTCCAATTCATGAATGAGATGAGTAAAAGGAGACATCTATATGTCTCATGCTTCTTGAAGACATCTGGTTGGCCTCTTGGGGAAACCAGTTGCTGGGATGGATGAATCACTTCTCTGACTCAGTGGGAGTCTTAAATACATTAATCTTAAGTTGCATTTCTTTTTAAAAAAGGGTATAATGCAATCATTATTTCCTTTGCTCAGTGTACTTGTATTTTCTTCCACATATCAGCTTCTGGTGAAATCATGTTTTAAATAATAAAGGTAAAGGTTCCCACCCATCCCCAACATTTGTTCAGTCGTGTCCGACTCATCCATTGATGAGTGCTCATCTCCGTTTGTTAGCCGAAGAGCCAGCGTTGTCCGATGACGCTTCCGCAGTCCTGTGGCCGGCATGATGCGCGTGGAACGCTGTTACCTTCCCACCGAAGTGGTACCTATTAATCTACTTGCATTTGCATGCTTTCGAATTGCTAGGTTGGCAAGAGCTGGAGATAGTGCGGGAGCTCACTCCGCACGCAGGGCTAGGGATTCGAACCTCCAAACTTGCGATCTTCCGATCAACAAGCCTGGCGTCTTACCCGCTGAGCCACCACGCCCCATCTTTAAATCATATCCTTGCAATATTTTGATTCTCTAGAACCTTCAGGACTGCTGCCAACTTTGCGGTTACCATATCATGCCAGGTATTCCTGCTAAGTTCACCCATTGGAAGCCTCTTCCTTCATCAGCACATGGGCTCAAGATATTAGATTATTTATACAAGTTCTATTAACCTTTCTTTCTGATCCATCTTATTAAGGTAATTAAAAAACAACAACGACAACCCTGTATCTTCAGTGCCACTTCTTCCTATCACTCCATTTATCTTTCCCTTACCTAATTCATAAATTCCTGAACCAATTTACAGCTCCATCACATGAAGGAAAAAAAAACCACATACATGTATCTTTGGTATTCATTGAATCAGTATATTTTGTGGAACTTAGCTTGTTTCTCCAGCTGAAATTTCCACAAACCTTGGTTCCTCCTGGCAAATATTATCTTTTTTTCAACATAATTTTACGCTTTATTAAGCCGATAAATAAGATATGTGTTTGTATCTAGCAGGAATGAAAATGTGACATAAAAGTGAGAAGAGAAAAAAAAAACTCAAACAAATTCTCCATCCCCCACATACTCTGCCCCCCGAGAAGCCACCATCTTACTGAGAATATTTTAAAAGAATCGGAGAAGCTTAAAAAAAAAGTAATCAGAAACATCTAGACATACTGTATTTATTACAAAGTGTTAATTTAGAATGGAGTCATTAATAATGGATGAGAAAGCACCAAGGAAGAGCTTTTGATGAAAATGTTGTCCTCATTTGTAACAAGATAAACCTGAATACTTGACAAAAATTACAAGCTTTTAAAAAATAGCAAATAACAACGTAATTGGATTGGTAGACTATCTTAAGATCAAAACCTTGGGACTCCATGGGAAGAAGTAGGTATGGTGTGTGTGTGTGTGCATGCGCACCTTTGAGTCAGTGTTGACTCCTGGCAACTGCCTGCACATGCCCCTGCAGTTTTATTGGCAAGATTTTGGAAGTGGTTTGCCATTGCCTCCTTCCTAGGGCTGAGAGAGGACTTGCCCAAGGTCACCCAGCTGGCATTGTCCCTCAGGCAGGACTAGGATTCATGGTCTCCTGGTTTCTAGCCTGATGCCTTAACCACTACACCAAACTGGCTCTCTAGGTATTTATTATTTATTTATTATTTTTATTTATTTATTTTATACTTATATTTATACCCCGCCTATCCCCTCCCTAACGGAGTACTCTAGGCGGCTTACATACATCGTATACATTTCATTTTATACATTTCATACATTTAAACGGCGTGCTAAGGGAAGGGGTAAGGGAACTGACTCTTCCGTGGCTACTGGACTACATGTTCCATGATGCCTTGCATTGGAGCCGGCTGCTGACGTCCTTGTAGATGTTGCTGCTTTGGAATCCGTCGTAGCCGCCGCCATTCAAGAGGTCTTCCATTCAGTGGCTGACCCCCGACAGGACGCCAGCAAATTCTCCCACTTTAGGTGGTACCCAATTTATCTACTTGCTAAGCTTTCGAACTGTTGGGTCTACAGGAGCTGGGACTAGCAACAAGAGCTCATGTCGTTGCACGGGGGTTCGAACTGCTGACCTTGCGATCGGCAGTCTACAGCTCAGCGGATTAACCCGCTGAGCCACCACGTCCCTTTGAGCCACCGCGTCCCTATATAAATTTATTATTTATTATTTAAATTTATATGACCGTCCAACTCCCCCAATGGAAGGGATACAGGTAGTGTACAAGTTACGACTGCAACTGGGACTGGGATTGCCATTGCTAAGTGATGTGGTCATAAAGCGCGACATCACATGTCCACATTGCTTAGTGACGGCAATCCAGGCAGTCCCCATAACCCAAGACGTGTGGGTCATTAAGTGGGAAGTGGAGGGAGTCTCAAGTAAGGAGCACGGGGGTGCTGCAGGGTGTGGGGGAGGCCCTGGGAAGCCTGGCGCAGGCTGCGCATGAGTTTGGGGAGGGGGGTGCTGCAGTGTGTCATGAGCTCAGGAAGGCTGGGGAAAGAGGGTGCGGTGTGTGTGTGTGTGAGTGCAGGGGAAAGAGGGCACAGGGAGGCTGGGGAAAGACGGTGCAGTGGGCATACAAGCAAAGGGGGAAAGGAGGGCATGCTGCATGTGAGCAAAAGAAAGGCCGGGGGTGGGTGGGGGAGAATTAACCAAGTGACTTGTCACCTTCCCTGCTGGCTTCCCCATTGACATTGCTTGTGGGAAGCTGGCAGGAAAGTTTGCAAATGGCAATCATGTGACTGCAGGAAGCTGCAACTGGTCAAAAGTGCGAGCTCGTTCCAAGCAACTGAATTTTGTTCACATGACTGCAGGCGCACTGTAAGGGCCGGAACTTTGAGGACCGGTCATATGTCCCTTCGTTCAGTGCCGCCGTAACTTCGAACAGTCGCTGAATGAATGGTCGTACCTCGGGGACTACCTGTATAGGTATATTGTTTACACATTTAAATTATCTTGGAGACTACATGAGATGGAATTCCACACAAACTGTTGTAAAAGGAATGGAAGAAAAATAAAAACCAGCTGGCACCATATATGATACCTCATTTCACAGTATTTGATTCAGATCAAAGATGTGAGGCTTCCTCAGCATTTGGTGGAATTCTGGCTTTGTGTGATGGAGCAACTGTGTTGATGCAAAGTGATTGGAAGCATTCACTTGATCCTCTCCTGGTAGGTGCGACTCAACATGCCAAGCATCATATTGGTTTGCCTGCAAACCCCTACTTTGTCACTCTCCAACCAGCCCGAACATGGCAGGCAAGTTCTAACAGTAGCTTCAGATTCCTGTGAGGAGAAGAACAAGCCAGGAATACAGGTTTGCCTGTAACACCAAGAAAATTCCACTTGCAAATGAACAAATGAACAACAGGGAACAGCACTGCTTGCAACAAACTAGGATTCTACAAGATTCTTGCTTATCATTGTGTGGCCCAGTCCCTATCTCTAGCTTTTCTTCTCTCTCTCTCTCTCTCTCTCTCTCTCTCTCTCTCTCTTTCTCTCTCTCTCTCTCTCTTTTCCAAAACTCCTAAGAGAGGATATAATTGCAAGATGCCACCTGCCCCCTTTGAACAGGAAGCCAGCAGATTCATTCTTATGTTTGCATGGAAATCTCTAAACTGAGACCCTGAGTCATGCACTTGGAAGGCTCATTTCAACTAATCACTGTCTGTGTTAAAAACTGATTTATGGTCTCCATTGAACAAAGTAAGAATTGTCTATGAAGCCCCTGAAAAAAGGAATATCATTCCTTTTTGTTAGCCTTTTTTCCCCAACCTCCATTTCCTCCTCCCTCCCTCCCTCCCTCCCTCCCTCCCTCTTTCTTTCTTTCTTTCTTTCTTTCTTTCTTTCTTTCTTTCTTTCTTTCTTTCTTTCTTTCTTTCTTTCTTTCTTTCTTTCAGGTGACAGAATCACTTTTGTTGGAATTAATTTCTTCCATGTGATTATTATCCTTTTTTTTATTAATCTGCTGGCAGGAGGTTTGGCAGGCAGCACAGATGAAAATGTTTATGCTGCCATATATTACAAGCATTAAGACATCAGTAATGATGCCAAATTACAGGAAAGCAAAGGATGGTAATGTTTTCATATTTACTGGGATGTGGGCTTCCAGGGTGAAAATTAATTAGTTAAATAAATAAATAATAAAGCACGAGGGGAATATTTTTTCCTCCCATAAGAGATGGATATTAACCTTAAGAAGAAGAAGTCAGGATGCGTATTGATTCTGCTGATGGCTCCATTCATTAAGTTCCCTCATAGATGCTGTGTGTTTCTGGCTGCAAAGTTATCATGTGCCATTAAACATTATAGATAATGTCAGCTGGCAATGATTCAACAACATAAAACTCACTCCCTCCAAGAAGGGCATGGGCAGAAAGATGCATCAACTACATGAAATTGAGTTTAAAATAAAGCTTAGTATCTGGTATGCATACACACACAGACAGAGCTAATATCTGGATTTCATCTGTTTGTCGCTTTCTAGCCCAACCAAGAAATTAAATGTGAGGATGTATGATGCAAGATGCAGAGACCTAAGCTTACATATAAGAAAACTGCTGCATGGGTAATATCTCTAGACTAGGCAGGGTGTCAGCAGGGGGTTGGGGGGGGGTTTCAAAAAAGTCTTGACCATTTTCACGTTTTGCCTAACAAGGCCATACTGCAGTAATCTATCCTTGAGGGTACCAGTTTGTGTGCCCCCTTCTCCAGGTTCCTTCATGAATGGGCACACTGGTTCATCAGCTGAAGGCATGACAAGCCCCCTTACCAAAGTATCCAAGTGGCCAACTAGTGTGACCCCACACAGATCAGGCCTAGCTTCCACATTCTGAAGTTCAGTTCCTAGAATCAGTGAATCAGTAACATTCTCCTCTGATTCTGATTTAGTTACTGCCTTTGAACCTCCAGCTATCATAGCACTCTGTGAATTTTTCAGACTTTCTTTTCAAGCTACATAAAGCTGAGACCTTCACTGCATTTGGTCCTTGATGTGCCCTGCATTTACTTAGCATTTTTAGTAGTGTGTCGTTATATCTAAGAACAGTACAAGACCTATTCTCCCTCTACAATGACAATCCTGTGAAATTGGTTGGGCTGTCGGAGAGTAAATGGCCAAAAGTCACCCCAGGACCTTCTGTAGCCAAAGTTGGACTAGAACCTGGCTCTCCCCACTTATAGTCCAGTACCTACACCATACTGGCTCTTGGGATGAGACAATGACTATCCCAAAGTCACCTGTTGACCTTTCATGGCTGAGGCTGGATGAGAACTTGGCCTCTTCACTCCTAGTCAAACACCAGCTTTCAGATTACTGGCCAAATATCGTCCCTGGTGACAAGTAGCAGGAAAAAAAAGAGGGAAAAAAAATCCCACGACACATCATGCATAATGATACGAATCTCCCTCCACTCAGTTTCAATAATGTTTACTCCAGAGTCTTCTGGACTAGGTGGCCATAATACATTGAAATAAATAAATAACTTCCTAAGAGAATGTTACTGGGTGCATATGTGGATTCCCATGTCCATGTGGCTGTAATTAAGATACATAAAATACAATGATTACAATAAAATAATAATTAAAATAGTTATCTGCTGTGTTTCAACAAAGCAGGAAACGGTCCCAAATGCTGAAAGAAATATTTACGTTTGTAGGTATCAACTCAAATTTTATCACTCACAAGCATATACCCATTCCCTAACATGTGGATTAATATGAGATTGCTAATATTCTTTGATGTCAGGGCTAGCCCAAGAACGACAACGAATCAATCCAGCCAAACTTCAGTTCTTTATTTGCTAACACTGTACAGACAGAATCTTGCCAGACTAAAGCTACTCTAACTAACCTAAGGGGAAATAACCTGGAAGGCTCTAGGGCAGGGCTATTCTGAACCTCTTGGTTTTCCCACGTTCCAGCTCCGGGCTGTGTTGTCTCTTATCTCGCTCCCCTCCTTGGAATGTGCTCCCTCCTTCCTGAGAACCAGCAGTGTTACTGAAGTCCATCACACTTATAGAGATAGAAAAAGATGCGATTTTGGGAATTTACTATTTCTGGAATAAAACGTGGAAGATAATGGTATAGAAATATGAAAGCATGCATTGAAGTAGACCAGGTAAAGTAAATACTGATAACAAAAGATGGGCTGTGATTTTTTTAAAAAAAAACCCTTTAGTGTGGGAAAGAAGTCAAAGTAGAGCATAAAGCACCTTTCCATTCGCACCAATGGATTTTATAAAAAACGCCATGCATGTAACATGAGTTTGTCAGGCAGAGAATCTAAGCATGAAAACAAGAATTCAAATTCTGGTTGGAGGAAGCATGAAAAACAGAAGGGAGAAGAATTTTTATATGGGGGGAATGGCAGAGATAAAACAAAAAGTTTAAAATAGGAATGCATATAAATTCTGTACCTGTATCTCTTCAACCTGCTCAGAAGCCGCCAACTGTTTAGAATGGCTTCATTTCCTCAGTTACAATAAAGGCTTAGCTCTTAGCCACATTCATCCAAATCACTGGGGAATTACTGTGTAGTTCATGCCCATTATGAGGAAATCTGACAGGTTTTACCCTAACATATATTTTACCTGTTAGCCCTAGATTGGTCCACTATTTTCTTCTTAGTTAAAAAATGAAGAGTGATCATGTCATCTAGTTTCATTGCTCTAAAGAGAGTTCAATGGGGTTTAATTACTCCAAAGTGTCCGAGTATAGAATTGTAGCCTGAAACCTTGGCCAAAAGTATCTTTTCTTGTAACATGTTGGGTCTCCTTCAACCAAGACAGAACTTCAAGGATGCCCACATTTTTCTGGACTAAGGGCTGTACTTGTTTTTTTGGAAAGTAAGCTGGGAGCTATACTCCATAAAGTAGGGGGTGGAAACCAGGAAAAAACACAAATTCATTTCATGTCACTCAGACAAAGCAGCCATCAACAGACACTTAGAGGTAAACATAGGCTGACCATATATCCTTGAGAGGAAAACGGGACCCTAACCTACTCACAGCTCACCGGACAAAGTGGGCATGCGGGCGGGCGGGCGGGCGCGCTTCACCATGGGAACTTTCAAAAATGGGACAAAATGGATATTTTTCTTAAAACAACGGGATGGTTGGGAGTTATTTAGAAAACAGGACTGTCCCATTCAAAACGGGACGTATGGTCAGCCCAGGTAAACAACATTTACATACCATTCAAAAGAGACAGAATAATAGAAAAGCCAGAAGACCAGAACACCACCTTGCCAGCAATCAACACCCAGATATGCGAAGATTAACATCAGGATTAGCACCAGAGGAACAATCAAACAGCACAATATACCCTAATCAAGGAACTATTAACTCAGTCAATCAACCAAGCAGCAAACAACAGCCCAATGAAGGAACTCCTAAGGAGAGAACAACACCTCCACCAGCACAAGCAGGACAAGCCATGGCATATAAACAGAGAGCAAGCCCCACTCCCTTTTCGCACTGAAGATGTTGCCTAGCCTGGCAATGAAATGTCTGCAAGAAAACAACAAGGCTCAGAGAGCACCGACTCCTCATTTCATGTCTATTTGAATTTAACTAAAATGAAATACAAGTGATGTAACTACTCTCCAGATACATTTTTAATAACTTCCCCTTTCTTTGAGGGCCTCACCCAAGGCTTCCGGGCAGCTGAAGTGGCCCAGAGACTTTGCTTGTCCATCTCTGTTCAGCTCTTAAAAGAATTAGAATAGGAAAAAAGTTCCTTAATTGAATGTATGGCTAGAAGAATTGTTGCATTTCTTTTATACTGCTCAGCCCTTTCAGTAAAAACAAAACACAAAACTTGCCAGTGATGTTAACTTCTTGGCCTTATTTCTTTAATAGCAATAACTTAGTAATAAGTGATAATAACTGTTCCCATGTAAGCCTTTCAAAAGATGTAATTAATTAAAGCTTCCTGGGTGTTTTGAAAGCCTCTCTGGGATAAATCTTATAGAAACATAGCAAATCTTCTTTTCTTTTTAATGTCACATCCCCTCAGTCTCTCTCTCTTTTTCTCTCCAGCCATCATCACAATTTAATGACTTCACAATTTGCAGAACTGTCTCTCCGTCAATTCCTCCAACCACTTTCCGTTGCTAGGTTGCTGGTTCTAAGCATGGTGTAACTGATAGATCCCAGAATAGCAGATTTTCCTCCTGTTGATCAGTTCTATACTGTTGTTGTTGTTGTTAACATAAGTACCTAAGGCCTAATGGTGTTATGGAAATCACTGTTTTATTCTTCTTAAGAAAAGGAACTCAGTCATTTATTTTGTCATTTCTTATAATGTTTGCTACCTGGAGATAGGTTGTTACCCTCTATAGCCAATGTGTGGGTGTGGATCATCATACATTTCCCAACCTTTCTTCTTCTCAGGGGCTGCTATATATACTCACCTTTGTTTTTAAGTAGAATTACTTTACATCATTTTAAAATCTTCCCTTTCCAACAATGCCAATGTGCAAGTCAATTCATGTGGATAAATTATTCCACGGCTAGACAGTATTGCCTACATGGTTGAAAGAAACATTGTGTTCTATGTTCAGGGAACACTTGTTCTATGATTATTCCATTTTCACCAGGGACAAACACCTTTTTTATCCAGAACACATTCCTTTAGGAATACAATGTTAGAGGCTGAAGAATGGGTATGGCTGTCCTGTGTAGGTGCAGAAATAACACGCCGAGGCTTGGAATCTAGTCTCTAGTGTTTATTGCTTCCTACATACAGAATCCTGCTAAACTGATAGTGCCCGAAGAATCCCAGAGACATGAGTCCAATCTAGGGCGGAGCTTTCCGGAGGCGTTTGGGAAATAAGGCCAGGCCCTCCGAGCTTCGTGCTCGCTTCCCTCCTGTGAGTAAGCTCCCCCCACCACTCTCCTGTGTCTCCCTGACAATGGCTGAAGCAAGGATTGGGTGAGGCTAAAGAGAGTGGAGAACACAGCTTTCCCCCACTTTCTTCTGTTTCCTAAGCAGAAAAAAACAAGAACTCTTTGTAGAAGTCTAAACTGATTTCTTGCATAGAGAGCTAAAAGTTGACCAAGGGTCACTTGCAGTCCTGGGACTGCAAGTTTATCAGCTCTGCTGGGTTTAATCATAGTTCATTGAACTGGTGGCCTGGTTCACACACATTTACCCGAGGGGTTTGTGAGTCACCCAGGGTTGGTCTTAATTGGTCAATTCCGTGTGAATAATTGAATCCAATTAATTTGTATGAATACGCAAAGGTTCACTGAACTGCTTTATTAGTTTGAAAACACCAGATTCAGCTTAGTGCACTGAAACAATTTGGCAATTACATGTGAAAATTTGATTCGAAAGGATGATTTGTTTGAATTGCCTCCAGATCTAGCTTTTGAATTAAAGTTTTCATGAAGCCCAAGTTTACAAAACTATCTGCAGGTATGCACATTGTTGTAAGTCAAAAGAAAACAAACCCCATTATGGCTTCGATCAGCCTTTCTCAATCTTTCTTCTCTGGATGAACCCTTGAAATAATTTTCAGATCTCAGGGAACCCCTGCATAAAAATTATTATATCTGAACCTCATGATCAGGATGGCAATTATTATATCTGCACCTCATTGTCAGGATGGCAATGGCATCCTGCCAAGGATAGATGGGGTTTGTAGTTATTAGGTAGATGGGGTTTGTAGTTAGTAGGTAGATGCGCAGTAATTAGCATGCTTGCAGGGCGTTAGAGATAGGCAAGGAATGCAGGCTGTTGGAATGTGGGGAGAGAGAGACAGAAACCAGACTCCAAGGCTGTTCAGCTGGGAGCATCAAAGGACTAACAGTTTAGAGTTATGGGAACTGAGTCGGTAGGGGAGGGGTTGGTGAGGAGTAAGTGGGAACTGGCATGTTTAAAGTTGTGAGTGCGTGCGCTTTTGCTCAATCTGCTCTTTGCATCGATTCTATCCACTTGTATTAATAAAAAAACTGTTTCATAACCTACCATGGCTTGTGCTAAGAGTTTCTAAATTAATATCAAAGGAGTGGGTCATCACAGAACATTAGTGTGATCAATAAACTGTGCCGCTGCCTGTACAAATTCCCACCACCGGGAGCGCTAGCATGGCATGGCATGCAAAGTTCAAAAATGTTTTGTTTTTACCATGATCTTTCATGGAATCCCTAGCAACCTCAGGTTGAGGAAGGCTGCGTTAGACTGATATGCAACCTAGTCAGTCCTTTCTTGTTGATGGAACCATTACGTTTAACCCTCCTATGTAAACTGGCTGACAAGGAGGCCGAATCTCCCCCCCCCCCCACCACCACACCCACTTTATTTATTTATTTAGGGAATGAGGTTGGTTTTACAAAGTACAGTATATGATTGACATTCTGTTGGTTGCTTTCTTTGAAAAGACCTGGACTGGCTAGGAGATACCTTGCTGAGATGAAAGAATAAGGTTTCCTCAACCATCCCCAGTTCCAAGAACTGAAGCTGATTAGACTTCTAATTGAACGTTCACTTCAGCGCTGGTGAATAGCATCCTTCTCAGCGTATTGGAGCAGGCTAGCTCAGAAGGTCTGGGAAAAGCACATAGAATGCACAGAGAATGTTCTCTGGCATCTTGCTTCTGATCTCTTCCTAGTAGCAGTTACTGCCTTAGGCATCTGCTTCATTCTCCTGAAGTATGGGTGGCATTTTATTTCTTCATTGATATTGTAAGCCACCAGAGGTCTTAGTTATTGAGCGGTGTATACATAAGATTGATAAATAAACGCCTAACACTAAATCATGATAGAACCAGGCCTGAAAAGCACCACTTCCTCTCATTGTAATTCCAAATGATCTTGGCAGAAGGTCTGGAGATTAATTATCGGTAGACAGGAGGAATTAAAAACAAACACAAAAACCAGAGAGATCTGTGCCTGATCATTTTTGATAGCAAAATTGGGGAAAAAAACTTAATTCAAAGGGAAATGATTAAATACACTTTGCAACCCGCTCAGAATCTTTTATTATTGGATGGATTAAAAACACAATCAATTATCAGTGATTAAATACTGGAGCCAAAGCATTTGGTCATATAAAAAAATAGCTCCCATGAAACTTTATTACTTTTACTTTTGGGGGATAATGGACTCCATTTTTTAATCTTGAAAACCTGTAAGTGGGTCTGATTCACTAGCCAAGCCACAGAGCAAGGAAGGCATTATGAACAATGGCTTACGGAAGAAACGCAGTGTCAAAGCTGAAGCTGGTGAGGATTTTTATTTTTATTTTTATTTTTATTTTTATTTTTATTTATTATTTTTATTTTTATTTTTATTATTTTAATTTTAATTTTAATTTTAATTTTAATTTTAATTTTAATTTTAATTTTAATTTTAATTTTTTTATTTATTTTTATATTTATATTACCGCCCATCTCCTCCAACGGAGGACTCTGGGCAGTTCACAATAAAAACCATGATAAAACACAATAGTAGTCAGAACATCAATAAATAAATATAAAATCCAAGTGCAAAGATGTTAATACTAAAAAAGGGTTTCATGGGATCATTATGTACTTGTATTCGAGCCACCCAAACTTATCAACTAAATTGCCAAGTATCAGTTAACTTGGAAAGGTAGGAGAAAGAAATGTAAAGTTTAAAAGTTTGAACAGTGCTATATAAAGGCTCTGAATTATTGTTCTGCAGTAGGATATAAACTATTGCATTAAAGCTTCATTCTTCTCTGCTGTCTAGTCTCTAAACTAGCCAAGACATACAGTATCTGGAAATCTTTGGCAGTGTCTAACTTAGAGCTGAAAAGGTTTTTGTGATCTCTGTTTTACTGCTGAGGCATGTTGTGAAGCCTGACACACTGAGTCAAACAATAACCAAAGTAACATTCAAGTAGCCACGTAAATAGTTTGAAATACAATTATTTTGCTAAACCCAGACTACGCGCTCCTGCCAAAAATGATCTAGTCTAAAAAATAAGGATAGTCAAATTCTGTAGATTTTGCAATGCTGTAGCCATAGAACTTGCCATATGCCACGGGTTTTTTTAATCCTTTCAATCGTGTCCAATTCTTGGAGACTGCCTGGACAAGTCCTTGCAGTTTTCTTGGCAGGTTTTTCAGAATTGGTTTGCCATTGCCTTCTTCCTAGAGTTGAGAGTAAGTGACTGGCCCAAGGTCACCCAGCTGGCTTTGTGCCTAAGGCGGGACTAGAACTCACCGTCTCCTGGTTTCTAGCCTTAACCGCTACACCAAACTGGCTCTCAATATGCCACATGATTATACACTAAACCAGATTATCTGATGTGATGCCTTCCAGCTGTGCTGTTCTATATCTCCAGTCAATCATCATGGCCAGGAATTCTGGGAGTTGAGGCCAATACAACAGGAGAGTGTCAAGCTGAAAAAAGTTGTGTTAAATATATCTTGAAATGAATCGTGGCTCTTAATGCATGTTAGTTTGTTGTCATGGTAAAGTGATTGGACTAGGGCTGAAATCTGGAAGCCCAGTGGGTGGCTCTGGGCCAACCACTATCTCTCAGTGGAGCATACCCAATGGGGGGAAAAATGGGAGGAAGGAATATTTGAAGGAAAGGTGGTATACAAATCTACATCACCACCCTACCCAGTGTGACCCTTGAATCTTCAAATAAGCATTTCAGTGTGACCTCTCACCATGAATATGTGTCTGATTTAACTTACAGGCCATCCTAGATCACTATAATGTTGAAGGAAGTATAAATATAGTCAATCAATACCTTTCCCATATGACATTGTAATTCATCCGGTAAGTAACTTTAAATATATTCAGCGGAAATGGCTGCCTATTGCTTTTAACTTTGTCTATTATTTGACCTGCAAAGAATGTTAGACTGTAAGCTCTTTGATGTATCAGTACTGCCATGCATACCAATGGTTTTTATAAATAATAAGTAATTCATAAGAAAAACTTAATGATTGGTTCAACCTTCAAATTAGCTTCTGGGAAAAGTCATCCTGAACTTCCAACACAGTTCTTGATGAACATTCCTCCCCATTCATTTAAAGCATGATCTTTTTTAGTTGCTAATGATGGGCATATTTAATCATCTCCCCTTTAAAAAAATGAATTAAAATATAACTCTACTCTGAAGATGAGGGAGAATTGTACATAGAGAGCCCTCCCTCTATTTCTTTTAAAGTACATATTTTATTTTTGTCTTCCAGCTGCATTTCTTGCAATGAGCATAAATCCATCGCAAGATAAATACACGGTTGGTGAGCAGAGAAGAAGGCTAGGCTATGAAATATTTCTGCTTTCTGCAAGAAGCAAGAACTCTGATTTTATTTCCATACTTGCTTCAGTGTTTCATTTATTTTTCTAATGGCAGCATAATTCGCATCGATGCTGCTTCATTTACATATCATCATGAGCTGGCATTCAGCTCTCTCTACCATAATTACAGAGTCATCAAGCTGGAGTCCAAATGGACTCCCTGTTGATTTGTATCCTTATTTTATTTTCCCTTTAATCTGATATTATAATGGTACTGTATCTGGATTCCATAGGCCTCTGCAATAATTATTATGAAACTGTTAATGCTACCAGCAAGTGACTTCACATCTCGGATATACTGTATGTCAATATTGCATGTACTTTCTTATTGATCGTGTGTGGGTAACAGTATGTTGACTTATAAGATCCTGTTGGAGGATAGGAAAGGATGGGAAAAATGAAAACTTTCCACACATAAACATTCTTCTAGGTGTCTATTTGATTCTTTGTATGGAGTTGACAGATAGACAACAATCCTAACTTTAAGACCAATTTGCAGCTTCTGGGTCCATCGGGGCATCTCATCCTAACATAGGTGGTCTCAAGATTGGAGATCCTAGCTTGCATAGAATTGTGTGAACATGCTTGCGGCATGTTGTGTGAACTGTGCTTTGTTTGCCCTTAGGGCATACTGGCCAAATTTGCCAAAAGAGATTTGTACTGTTCTTACTGTTAGCAGGGCATGCTACTGGTAACTTCAGATAAGGCTGGTAACCATGTCTATACTTTTCCTAGCTTATTCAAGAGCATTATGTAAAAGCCTCAATTGATCAAAACCATGGGGGGCAGTAGAGGTCAATAGCTATGGGCCCATCTAGTGATTACCATGGTATATGGAGGATTATAATTTGGAATGTAAATGGTAAAGGGCCTGAATTAGCAAATGAAATGAAATAATTGATTTTGTTCATTAATGATTAATGAAAGGCCTAAAGTATATACCAGAAAGTACGACTTGGTGTCTTCTAGGTTGTTCTGGATGAATATGAAAACAGGAATCCAAAGATTGGTGATAGTTGCATGTAACACTCCAATAAATGGTGATGAGAAGAACCAGAGATGAGTTTTGAGGGGGAAAACTGTGCAACGTTCTATATGAATGTAATCCAAGATGTGTGTATGGAGGGAGAAAAATATTCTGCTAGGTAACATGAATTGATGTGCTGGATAAAGATGAGAGAATACAGAAAAGGTGCTTGGGCCTTTTGAGACCAAGGAATGACTGGGAATGATGACGGTTTGGCGAGCACCTGCTTAAAAAGAGGCCCATTTGTTTCAGATACATAGTTTAAGCATAAGTCCTACCTACCCATGGCAAAAGAATAAATATAAACCTAATATCATGATTCATTGATTGTTTGTGTGGAAAGATTTAGAGATTTAGTAAAAGATAGAGGGGTATTGAGGGGTTCCAATTTTTGGTAATGTCAAAGGTAGATCTTGGGAAAAAGTGGATATGGAAGAAAAGGAAATCAGAATGAAAGTAGTATGACTGCAGGAAGAGAAAGTTTGAGTTCTGGGTGTGTTTATTTTAAAAAGGATACTCCATGAATAGTGACACATAATCAGAGGAGTCTGTCCCCCACCCATCTGTACACTTTTCTTCTAAAATATGTGTTTCTATATGCATTTTTGGGAACATGGTTTTGAGTTGGAAACTCTACTGCAAATTTTGCAAATATGCAGAATCCAAAGAGCAACGGCTCCAACCTGCAGATTCATTTGGGAAATTTGAGCTAAGTTATTGGGGTGGAGGAGGAGGCAAGGGAAATGCACAGGAGGAACATAAACCTTCAATTCTGTTAGGAACTGGCACCAACCAGCATAATCAGTTACCTTAAAAAAGCTATGCAGGAGGCACTCACATCCAAGCCGCATTGAAACTCCTGCTCAACTAGGGAAATGTGCAAATGCCTCACCAGAGAATGCACTTTCTTCTTCAAATAGCTTGCAATTCAGCTCAAATAATTTTTTAAAAAAGTGTTTATGTTTGTTTATGCAGGGAAAAGCATTACAGAATGAAGCAACAATGGGGCACTTTTACCAGCAGGATTACAGAGAAGATAAGAGGTCTCTTTGGGGATGATTATTTATTTATTTATTTATTTATTTTTCCAACTTATATCACTGCCCATCTCCCCCCACAAAGGGGACTCTGGGCGGTTTACAATCAAGTTATCACATTTATGCTTTCATTTTATGTGTTAACTGACCCTTGCTTGAAAGACAAGCAAAGTATATATTTCCCCACCCAACACAAATTTCAGCAGTCAAACCTAAGCGTGTCAGACAATGCTTTAATTGTGTTGGATGTGTCAACAGACAGCTCGGGTGTTTGTTCACTGTGTAAGAATTATCCATATGGCATCAAAGAAAGACTTGGTGGGGATAGGACTGAAATTTGGACAAACCCACCAACATTTACCATGGGGGAGAAAACAATTCACTTGGACTGCAGTGGCTTCACCTATGTACAGTAACTGCTTTCAAAATGAGAAAGATCTACCACTAAGGATCATTTGCCTTATGCTAAATTCATTCAAACAGCAGAATGTAGGTCAAAACTGGCACATGGTGCATGGAGACAGGTTTCATCATGTGCTAAGCATCCTAATGAAAATCACCTCTTGGCTACTCTTTGATATGAAACAGAAACCCCATTGGTAGCTACAGACGTTTCCTTATCAAGCCAAGAGCAGCTGATATGGATTTAAATTGTATATTTAATTCCAAGTCCTTGCCCACCAATACTCATCTTCCTGATCTCTACCTGAGGGTGTTACATCATACAGTGTGAAGCACTTGGTCATTGGGATGAGAGTTTGACAAAAATAAGGCAGAAGGAGGAGGGAGGAGGAGAAGAGATATCTGATTGACCACATTAGACTGGGCAGCTTTGGAGCTCCTGAAGATTTGCTTGTTCTAGAGTGGGCCTAAGGCTGCTGAAGAGTTCCAGAGTGGGCTGAGAGAAAACTGCTGAAGCATTTCAGAATGGCCCAAAGGCCACAAAGGTCAAGCAAGACAACATTCTGTCCGCCTGAGAAATGCTAATCATGCCTAATTAACGTCCTTGATTAACTCTGAATGGGGAGGGGGTTATAGAGAAAGCTATGCACACAGAGAGCCACAAGGTTAAGCTGAACACATGTCAATTAGAGAAGGGTTAACCTAGAAATAGTTGCTCAAGTAACAATAAATCACTGCTGCATTCTCACTCCTTTACAGCCAAAGAAGGAAAATGAGGCAGGAGGGGGAAATGTTTGTTTAACTGCCTACAGCACATTCCTATCTCTTTTGGCACGTTATAAGTAAAATGAACAAAAATGCAGAAGAAATTCGGTTGTGTGCTGCATTTCTGATCATTTCCTGAGAACCCAAAACTTCCCAATATACCTATTCGAACCCAGAGCTGTTTTAAGCTAGAAACAATTCTGGGATGGTTCAAAATGGTCATTTTCAAGCTCAGTATGTTTTTGAATGTGACATTTTTGCATGTCCTTATTCATTCATCGGCGATCACTCGTAGCCGAGTAAGATTGTCTTCCAAAGGTAAAATTTTAACGGTGGATCCGTAAGTGGCTATAAAGGCCAATTCTGGATCCGCACAACCTCCCACAATGAGGGCATAGGTTTCCGGGTGGGAGACAGTCATGATGAGGGTTTGCCTGATGTGCCTTCCTTTTAGCTCTTTTCTCCCTTTCGCCCTGTACTCGTGCTTCTTCAAAGTCCACAGCGCCATTAATAAAGGATGACCTCCAATTGAAACGCTCATGAGTTAGGGCTTCCCAGTTCTCAATGCTGATATTACATTTTTTAAAATTAGCTTTGAGAGTATCTTTGAATCTCTTTTGCTGTCCACCAATATTCCGTTTTCCATTCTTAAGTTGGGAGTAAAGTAGCTGCTTTGGAAGACGATGGTCAGGCATTCGAACAACATGACCGGTCCAGCGAAGTTGATGTTGGATGATCATTGTTTCAATGCTGGTGGTTTTCGCTTCTTCTAATACGCTAACATTAGTCTGCCTATCTTCCCAAGTAATTTGCAGAATTTTTCGGAGGCAGCATTGATGGAATCTTTCAAGAAGTTAGAGGTGGCGTTTGTAGAGGGTCCATGTTTCACAGGCGTACAGAAGGGTTGGTAGTACAATGGCTTTGTAAACAAGCATTTTGGTCTCCCTGCGAATGTCCCGATCCTCAAACACTCTACGCTTCATTCGGGAGAAAGCTACACTCGCAGAGCTCAGGCAATGCTGAATTTCAGCGTCGATGTCGGCTTTTGTAGATAGATGGCTGCCGAGATAAGAAAAGTGGTCGACATTTTCTAGTGACACACCTTTAAGCTGGATTGATGGCGCTGCAGAGGGATTGGTTCGAACTTGCTGGTAAAGCACTTTGGTTTTTTTAATGTTAATCGAGAGGCCGAGCTTTTCATATATCGGATGCCCTGATAAATTTGTGAACAACTTGCGGTTACTCCATGATGACATGTCCTTATGGTGCTACTGGCACCATCAAAGGGGACTCCTGACCCTGAGAAATTGTTGGAGAATTTCTCATTCCCTGCGGGAAATTTGAAGAAAACTTCCACCCAAGTTCTGTGTACAGAAATTTGGCAGATCATTTCAAAAGGCCATTTGTACCCACCTCTACCTTTTATTTTGTTGACATTTTAGTTGGCCCTAATAAAGACACAGAGCCAGCTGGTGTAGTGGTTAAGGTATCAGGCTAGAAACTGGGAGACCGTGAGTTCTAGTGAGTTCTAGGCGTTAGGCACGTGAGTTCTAGGCCTTAGGCACAAAGCCAGCTGGGTGACCTTGGGCCAGTCCCTCTCTCTCAGCCCTAGGAAGGAGCCAATGGCAAACCAGGAGCCTGAGAGTTCTAGTCCCACCTTAGGCATGAAAGCCAATTGAGTGACCTTGGGCCAGTTGATGATAAAATGATAGTTTATCATATAAAGGTCATGGAAATTCAAAGCTGGTACCTTGATGCCTCCCCTTCATGGATCACTGCCTTGTCGTGGCGAAGGGGCTTGCGTAACTCAATGAAGTCAGGTCAAGAAGAACAGGTCATGATGGAGAGTTCTGACAAAACGTGGTCCACTGGAGGAGGAAATGGCAAACCACTCCAGTATCCTTGCCAAGAAAACCCATGGACAGTATCAAAAGGCTAAAAGATATGACGCCAGAAGATGAGCCCCTCAGGTCGGAAGGTGTCCAAAATGCTACTGGGGAAGAGCGGAGGGCAATTCCGAGTAGCTCCAGAAAGTGTGAAACGGCTGGGCCAAAGCCGAAAGGACGCTCAGTTGTGGATGTGTCTGGAAGTGGAAGGAAAGTCCGATGCTGTAAAGAACAATATTGCATAGGAACCTGGAATGTAAGAACTATGAATCAAGGTAAGCTGGATGTGGTCAAACATGAGATGACAAGATTGAACATCGACATATTGGGAATCAGCGAACTAAAATGGACAGGAATGGGCGAATTTAATTCAGGAGACCATTATATATACTACTGTGGGCAAGAATCCCTTAGAAGAAATGGAGTAGCTCTCATAGTCAATAAAAGAGTGGGAAAGGCAGTACTGGGGTACAACCTCAAAAACGACAGAATGCTTTCAGTTCGAATCCAAGGCAAACCATTCAACATCACAGTGATCCAAGTCTATGCCCCAACCACTGATGCCAAAGAAGCTGAAGTTGACCGGTTCTATGAAGACCTACAACACCTTCTAGAACTAACACCAAAAAAAGATGTCCTTTTCATCATAGGGGACTGGAATGCTAAGGTAGGAAGTCAAAAAATAACCGGAATAACAGGCAAGTTCGGCCTCGGAGTACAAAATGAAGCAGGGCAAAGGCTAATAGAGTTTTGTCAAGAGAACACGCTGGTCATAGCAAACACTCTTTTCCAACAACACAAGAGACGACTCTACACATGGACATCACCAGATGGTCAATACCGAAATCAGATTGATTATATACTTTGCAGCCAAAGATGGAGAAGCTCTATACAATCAGCAAAAACAAGACCTGGAGCTGACTGTGGCTCAGATCATGAGCTTCTTATTGCAAAATTTAGGCTTAAATTGAAGAATGTAGAGAAAACCACTAGACCAATCAGGTATGACCTAAATCATATCCCTTATGAATATACAGTGGAAGTGAGGAATAGATTTAAAGGATTAGATCTGGTAGACAGAGTGCCTGAAGAACTATGGATGGAGGTTCGTAACATTGTACAGGAGGCAGCAACTAAAACCATCCCAAAGAAAAAGAAATGCAAGAAAGCAAAGTGGCTGACTGATGAGGCTTTACAAATAGCTGAGGAAAGAAGGGAAGCAAAAGGCAAGGGAGAAAGGGAAAGATATAAACAACTGAATGCAGAATTCCAGAGAATAGCAAGGAGAGATAAGAAGGCCTTCTTAAATGAACAATGCAAAGAAATCGAGGAAAACAATAGAATGGGGAAGACTAGAGATCTCTTCAAGAAAATCGGAGAGATCAAGGGAACGTTTTGTGCAAAGATGGGCATGTTAAAGGACAAAAAAGGCAGGGACCTAACAGAAGCAGAAGAGATTAAGAAGAGGTGGCAAGAATACACAGAAGAACTATACAAGAAAGATCTTAATATCCCTGATAAATACGATGGTGTGGTCACTGACCTTGAGCCGGACATCCTAGAGAGTGAAGTCAAGTGGGCCTTAGGAAGCATTACTAACAACAAAGCTAGCGGAGAAGACAGTATCCCAGCTGAGCTATTTAAAATCCTAAAAGATGATGCTGTTAAAGTGCTGCACTCAATATGCCAACAAATTTGGAAAACTCAACAGTGGCCACAGGATTGGAAAAGGTCAGTTTACGTTCCAATTCCAAAGAAAGGCAATGCCAAAGAATGTTCAAACTACCGTACAATTGCGCTCATTTCACATGCCAGCAAGGTTATGCTCAAAATCCTACAAGCTAGGCTTCAGCAGCATGTGAACCGAGAACTACCAGAAGTGCAAGCTGGGTTTCGAAGAGGCAGAGGAACTAGAGATCAGATTGCCAACATTCGCTGGATCATGGAAAAAGCAAGAGAGTTCCAGAAAAACATCTACTTCTGCTTCATTGACTACGCTAAAGCCTTTGATTGTGTGGATCACAACAAACTGTGGCAAATTCTTAAAGAGATGGGAGTACCAGACCACCTTACCTGTCTCCTGAGAAACCTGTATGTGGGTCAAGAAGCAACAGTTAGAACCGGACATGGAACAACCGACTGGTTCAAAATTGGGAAAGGAGTACGACAAGGCTGTATATTATCACCCTGCTTATTTAACTTATATGCAGAGTACATCATGAGAAATGCCGGGCTGGATGAATCACAAGCTGGAGTTAAGATTGCCGGGAAAAATATCAACAACCTCAGATATGCAGACGATACCACCCTAATGGCAGAAAGTGAAGAGGAACTAAAGAGCCTCTTGATGAGGGTGAAAGAGGAGAGTGCAAAAGCTGGCTTGAAACTCAACATTAAAAAAACCCAGATCATGGCATCTGGTCCCATCACTTCCTGGCAAATAGAAGGGGAAGAAATGGAAGCAGTGACAGATTTTATTTTCTTGGGCTCCAAGATCACCGCAGACGGTGACTGCAGCCATGAAATTAAAAGACGCTTGCTCCTTGGAAGGAAAGCTATGGCAAACCTAGACAGCATATTAAAAAGCAGAGACATCACCTTGCCGACAAAGGTCCGTATAGTTAAAGCTATGGTTTTTCCAGTAGCAATGTATGGCTGTGAGAGTTGGACCATAAGGAAGGCTGAGCGCCGAAGAATTGATGCTTTCGAGCTGTGGTGCTGGAGAAGACTCTTGAGAGTCCCTTGGACTGCAAGGAGGTCAAACCAGTCAATCCTAAAGGAAATCAACCCTGACTGCTCATTGGAAGGACAGATGCTGAAGCTGAAGCTCAAATACTTTGGCCACCTAATGAGAAGAGAGGACTCACTGGAAAAGACCCTGATGCTGGGAAAGACTGAGGGCAAAAGGAGAAGGGGACGGCAGAGGATGAGATGGTTAGATAGCATCACCGATGTAATGAACATGAATTTGAGTAAACTCCGAGAGACAGTGGAGGACAGGAAGGCCTGGTGTGCTATGGTCCATGAGGTCATGAAGAGTCGGACACGACTGAACGACTGAACAACAACAACCTTGATGCCTAATGCAGCAAATGCCTTAAATTTCAGTGGGATGCACTTTTGTGAAGACATTGGTGTCTGGGTGCATGTGTGCCAGAAATGTTGCATTCGTCATGGCCTCAGTGGCACAATGACATCATGATGTATGTGATATCAGTGTGGCTTTTACCAGATGCCTAAGTGTGAGGAGTAAAATGTATATACTTTAGAGGGGAAGAACCTACACAACCCTGTGTGCATGATGTAAAAATGATGCACCTTCCTCTGTTTTGAGTCCATTTCCCTGTTGTTCATTCTGGATCACATGTTAGATTGTAAATTCCCTTGGAAAATTTGGAAATAATTATTTCTCAAATGGTTGGAAAATAATTATTTTGGTCTTTTTAAGTAGTCAGTGTGGTTTTTAAAACCTCACATTCATTCTCTCCTATTAGTTTTTTCAACCCCCACTCTGCTTTTTTCTTTTTCTTTTGCAAATCAGCAGTTATCCACCATGACACTTCCTTCTTAATTGTACTTAAGGATATTTAAAGAGTTTCTGGTTTGTTCCAGATCTGTGAGGGTCATGTGATTGGCCCAACAGAAAAACATTCTATTTGCATTTTGCTGCAACTGTCCTACTAGGGCCAAACACACAAATGACTGGATTTGCATGTCATGCTAAACCATAGCTTTCCAAACTGTGTGTCAGGACACGTTAGTGTGTCAGCTGCAGTGTCTGGGTGTGTTGCGGCTACTGCCGCCTCCAAACCCTGCCAGGATTCCACGCAGGTCCTAGTGCCTGCCTTGTGCCTTGCTGCCTCCAAACCTGCCCTGCCAGGATTCCACGCAGGTCCTAGTGCCTGCCTTGTGCCTTGCTGCCTCCAAACCTGTTGTGATTCCGCGCAGGTCCTGGTGCCTGCCTTGTGCCTTGCTGCCTCCAAACCTGTTGTGATTCCGCGCAGGTCCTAGTGCCTGCCTTGTGCCTTGCTGCCTCCAAACCTGCCCTGCCAGGATTCCACGCAGGTCCTAGTGCCTGCCTTGTGCCTTGCTGCCTCCAAACCTGTTGTGATTCCGCGCAGGTCCTGGTGCCTGCCTTGTGCCCTGCTGTAAGAGTGTGTCGCGAAATGATGCATGTCTAAAAAGTGTGTCACCAACATGAAAAGTTTGGAGAGCTCTGTGCTAAACCATTGTTTTGCTTAAGAAGGGATGATTGGATGGGTTCATGCAGCAAGCTATGAGAGGTTGTGGGGAGGTTGGGACAGGAATGAAAGAGAACACAGATATAACTAATCAAGTGATAGCAGTGTCAGTTGATCGCTCATAAATGGAAATTTGGGAATAAATCTGGGAAGGAAGTTTTCAGATCATTCAAAGAGACTCTGCCTTAATGAACTCACTATAAACAAGGCTGGGAAATTCCTCTTCCAGTTTCCAGGTTTCTGTATTTATCCTCAGACTAGCATTAAAGAGGCGTGGTGGCTCAGCGGGTAAGACACCAGGCTTGTTGATCGGAAGATTGCAAGATCGCAAGTTCGGATCCCTAGCCCCACATGACGGAGTGAGCTCCCGCACTAGCTCCAGCTCTTGCCAACCTAGCAATTCGAAAGCATGCAAATGCAAGTAGATTAATAGGTACCACTTCGGTGGGTAGGTAACAGCGTTCCGAGCACGTCATGCGGCCACATGACCGTGGAAGTGTCTTCGGACAACGCTGGCTCTTCGGCTAACAAACGGAGATGAGCACCGGCCTCTAGAGTCGGACACGACTGCACAAATGTGCGGGGGGTACCTTTACCTTTAGCATTAAAGAGACCTTTCTGAAATCTCTGGCATTTTTGCTTCCTTGGTCTTGCCCAGTTCCATAAGGCTGACCCCAGCCAAGAAAGAATCAAACCAACCATGTTATGGCTGAATGTAATGTGTGAATCAAGCTTTGAATGGTTTGTAAAAGAGGTTTGTTCCTCTTCAGGACTTTGAAATATTGTAAGGAGATACTTGCATCTTCAAAATAGATCATGGCAGGATTTATAGTGGCTTTATGGCTTTCATGGCCGGAATCCAATGGTTGTTGTGGGTTTTCCGGGCTGTGTGGCCGTGTTCTGGCAGTTTTGGTTCCTAACGTTTCGCCACGTTAGGAACCAAAACTGCCAGAACACGGCCACACAGCCTGGAAAACCCACAACAACCATGGCAGGATTTGATTTCCTTTGATTCAAATGATGTCTTAGCCTTCTCCTGAAATCCTGCAGTTGAAGTATGTCAATTGTTCTGGTTTGTGTGTGTGTGGTTTTTTTTCAAAAGAGCAACAACAGAAAAGACTAGTTCTCTGAAACAATTAATACAGATAGTAGTCTTCCTCAGATACTTTGCAGTGTTGCTTAACAAGCTAAAATAATGAGTTAGAATGCTGCTTCTCGGGGGCCTCTCAAGAAATAATAAGGTAACATTTCCAATATATCTTGAGATCAGAGCTAATAAGGTCAACAGTTGCCTTACTCTGCAGCCAGATTTGTCCACTGTCAAACTCTCATCAAGCTTTAAAGGGAGAATTGCAGTTAAATTAATGCTGCATGACACAACAGTGGATGTATGGCTCAGCACTGGTGGCAAAGAAGCTGCCCATAGGACTTTGTACGAAGGGACTTGAAAAGATTTCACACTGCATCATGGATCTGAAATTAATAAATCTGATCCTCAGTAGGGCTCCTGTGTTGCTGCACCCAGATATCAGCACATTACTTTGATCACATGACTATAGTTCACTATGTGCCCATCGAAATAAGCTTTGCCTTGGAAGTAATGACTGCTTTATGATAATCCTCTGATAAGCTCTTGTCAAACTCTGAAATTACCTAGAATCAGGGATGACTAATCACTGCCTCATGTGGCAATATGTCTTCTCAGCAAATAGATTTCTACATTGACCCCACCCAGACTAGCTTTTGGTTCTTTCTGGGTAGGTGGACATAGAAGAGACATTATTTTCTTGCTCCTTCATCCTGTGTTGTTCAGTTTTGCCCATTTTGTTCTCCAATCTTCCTTGCTCTCAAGTTTCCCTGCTTCTTACTCCAATTTATTTTCAGTGAGCTAGTCCTGATGGCTATATATTTTAAAATAATATCCAGTTTTTGTATTTGTTCATAAATACTATGTAATGTTAGCTGTCCTTCAAAATGATCCATTTGTAAAGAAATCCAGCACTCTGCAAGTCTCACGATTTTCATGGTGGCCATCAGCCATTAATGCAGGGCTTTCCAAAGTGCCGCCACTGGCGACACACCAGTGGTGGCGGCGGCGGCGGCAGCGGCGCAGGGGGGGCACGCGCACCGCGGCAGTGCGGGGGGCGTGCGGCGGCGCACGCATGCACAGTGGCAGCGCGGTGGGCGTGCGGCGGCGCACGCGTGCACGGCAGCGGCAGCCTCCGCTAAAACGCGGAAACACTGATACCGCGCCACCGCCGCCGTGCACGTGCGCGCCGCCGCTTCCGGGTGGTGTGGCGACACACCACGCTTTGTGTGGCGACACACTTTTGTGTCGCGACACACAGTTTGGAAAGCTCTGAATTAATGGATGTGACATTTCTAACTCTTTCTAAAAAGTCTCAAAGTTCATCTAAACCAGTGCAAAGTGTCATACTTTTGATAGAAGATTTCCCAAATATATTATATATCCTATTAGAAAGCACTGTCATTGTTCTTTCCTGAACTTATTACAACTAACTGGTTGGTACTAAGTTTACTATCGAAGGTTTTCTTCTTTTGGAATGTATCACAGCTTCTTCTAGAGTTATTATGGAATCTCTTTAGTCAGATGACCTAAGTACAGGAATAGCCTGGTGGATAAGACTGAAGATCCACCCTGTGTGGTGTTCTGTTTTTGTCAGGGAGATAACTGGTGAAGAAGGAGGGGGCTCCCTCCAGGGGGATAAACACATGTGCAGTACTGAATCGCTTTGCCTTCCTCACAAGAGGCTGAAGAAGGCACCGCCCTAATTTCTTGGGCCTTTTCTCTGAGCATTACTAGTTCATTTTAGTTTAGCTGGATTCTGTCTAGCAGAGTAGAACAATAAAACACTAGAGCCTGTACACTAAGTCTCAGCGTGTTCCTTCACTCGAAGTCAGGACAGTTTTCCACAGAAGCCATCTGGATGTCTATAAGTTGGAATGAGCACGTGTCTTCAGTTCTGCTATTTTTATTTCCTGGTATCTTGCATTCAAACCTGTATTGTTTCTAGCCACTGAGGTAGCATTTAGGCATCTTCATCAAGACCTGTTTGGTAGCTCAAGCTTTGCTTTGAAGAATGTGGTCTTTGGCCTGCCTCCAGGTTCTCATGAGCAATTTCCTTCTCTTGGCTTTTTGTTCTCGCTCTTCTTCTGAAGAGGTGTCCTCCAGGATAGAGCATGACTTCACTTCTATATCCCATGTGCCTGTGTGCTCCTTCCTCTCAATTTCAGACTTGATCACATTCATTGGCGAGATCTGACTGTGCTCTCTAAGTGCGTAATGAAACATCTGCAAGTGTAAAAAACAGAATAAATATCAAGCTTGGAGAACTCCTACAATCCAGCTCTCTAACCCAGAGCTACATATATTCTCTACAATCACAATTTCAATTTCAATTTATAATGGTAGAAGAAGCTTCCTCATTATTATGGACCTTGCTTTATCATTGCCTGAAATCAAAGGACATTTCTCCTCACCTTCAATTCCACACAAATGGAAAAATATTTCAGATCCTGCCAGATCACCAAGTCATATATGCATGGGTAAGAAACAGAGCTAGCATGTCTGTTCCCTTAACCTATATACAATTCAAGGGAAGTCCAAAGAAAACAAATGGCAAACAGTTCTAGCGCATGGAAGGGTTACTACTATTTTTTTAAAGTATCTCTCAGTTTCACTATAAACCGAGTTAGAAATTTTTATTGCATTTTAACGGCTAATCCACAGATGTTTGTAAAAAAAACAACAACGAAAGGTCAGTTCAATAGCCTAAAATAGTCGGAGCGGCTTTGGTGGTAAACGAACAGATTTAAAGAAAGGTGAACATGAAGTTGATAAGGTCATAAAGCTGAGCAGCTGAATATATTTAATTGATCTATATTCTTCCAAAGGCCATCAACTTTGTCACACTTTGTAAATGCCACAAAATGTTTATAGGGAACCATAGTATAGAAAGCCAAGAGGAAGTCTTTTTATGTAGATGGAAAAGAGATGTTAAAGTATCAAACAGGGATAGTAAAAGAAGTAGTCCATTATGGTTCATAAGAAACCATGGAACATCACCTCTTTTAATAACGAAGTATAGCATTTCATAAATGATAAAAATGGAAAAAGGTGCTACAAAGGTTGACTGGTAAAGGAAAGATAAAGGCAGCTATCAGTTAGGTGCCAACTTTCTCCCACAGTCATAATGCTTTTGTGTCAAGTCTGCAGAATCAGTGCACTTTTTAGAAGAATAGCGAAAACATAAGCTTTGCCTTACTAAATCACTTATCAACCCCCCTCATGTCTTGAATCCTGGTTTGGCTCCACAGCCAGGCAGATTCCTCCAGATGCTCATATGTGTCTTTCAGGCTTAAGCATTCTTGACAGTTGTCTGTCAACATCTTCTTAAAAAATCTCCCAGTGATTGCAGAAGTTCCCTAGGCAATGTATTTGGTTACTCTTCTGCTCCACAATGGACTTAATCTACCTTCCTAGAATTTCAGCCCATTTCTTATTGATCTGTATTCATTAGCTTAAGGTAAACAGTTGTTCACTCCCATTCTTTATAACATCCATTTCAATATTTAACATTCCCAGGTCCAGTGTTGATGAACTAGCATCCTGCTGACTGAGTCTATCAACAAGGCAGCTCCATTGGGCTATGACAGGTTTTTATTACACTTTAAACAGAATAACAAGAACAATAAAAGCAGAATAGAGGAACAAAGCATTTTCAGATGCTAAGGAGTAATATGCTCTTCTACTTTCCCATTTTTTTTCCTCCTCTACAAAATAACCCTTGTTTGCACATTCTTGTCCCTACACTTTGCACATTCTTGTCCCTTAGGGAGGAGAGAGAGGTGACTAATTTTTCAGTAACTTTTTAAAATGGAAAAAGAAACCCACACCACATTTTCAAAAACTGTCCACTTCATGAAACCGACAACTGTAAATGACCTTAAAAACATGTTTAATTTGTACATATTTTCATGTGCTGCATCTGGAAAATAAACACTACGTGTTGGGATAAGCTTCTGGTTAATAAGGCAGGGATGATGTAGGCAGCCTGTTAGAATTTTTTCTTGAAAAAGCTCACCTCTCCGCGACTTCTCTCAAAAATATTATTCATTTTCATATTTATAATTAGTTGTACTTTCTGGGTCTCTATGCCCCAAGCTATTAACTCAGAGGTTTCATAATCAAATTGCATGTCAAACTTCACATTTCTTTATTTTTTTAAAAAATGTGTTTATTGATGTTAGCAGATAGCAATCATTTACTAGGAATATTTTATTATATTTATTAGTGTGAATAGACATTTATCTTTAAGTATTTGCACCTTGTTTGCCCTTCATTAGTATATCTAATCCAGTCCAGCAGGATGGGCGTGCTCCGGATCCCATCAGCCAAGGAATGTGGGCTGGCGGGGACCAGGAGACGTGCCTTTTCTGCCGTGGCGCCTGCCCTCTGGAACATCCTTCCTCCTGAGATTAGGATGGCCCCGATCCTTTTGGGTTTTTGGAATGTCTTGAAGAATCTGGTTTTGTGCCCGGGCCTGGGGCCCCGAGTGTGCAAAGGGCCCTGTTTCATGGTTGTGCTGACACCAACGGATTTTAATATCTCTTGGCTGTATTTATATTTAATTTTTTGCATTGTTTTAATTGTTTGACTGTTTTTTTATGATTGTTAGCCTCCCACAGCCACTGGTCTGAGATGGGTGGCTATATAAATTGAATGAATGAATGAATGAATGAATGAATGAATGAATGAATGAATGAATGAATGAAATCTTCATCTTTTCTCTCTTGAAACTCAAGGAGTAAAACTCAAGGAGGGTGACTTTGGGCCAGTCACTCTCTCTCAGCCCAACCCACCTCACAGGGTTGTTGTTGTGGGGAAAATAGGAGGAGGAAGGAGTATTAGGTATGTTTCTCACCTTGAGTTATTTATAAAAATAATAAAGGCGGGGTAAAAATTTAAAAAAAAGGCTTTTGGCTGGTAGGAGGAAGGCTCAGCATTGTCCTCTGAATGAGCAATTCTTCTGAATCAGGACCTTCATCATCTGACTTGTCCTGCACCTGCTTTGGATGATGGCTGGTGGAGCCAGCCTCGGGTTGCTGATTGCACCCCAAATCTCAAGGCTGATGTTCTGCCAGTGCAGCCTCCTCCACTTCTGAGTCCTCTGAATCAGAGGAGACTATGACACTCCCTTGCCTTTTCTAAGGTATCACACCACTATCACCACTATGAAGCAGTCTCTTGGGCTTTTCAGACCAGAAGTCACTTGCCACTGCTGTAACTTATAAGAACATGTACAAACAATTTCACTTTAAGTTCAAACTATCAGCTGCAAAGGACTTCATTCAGAAAGCTCTTTTTTATTCTTTCCAACTCAACGGCATGTTGGAAAGAAATTATTTAATGGAGGTCAGGGCTCAGTCCATCTGCCTATCCATCAGCAGAACAGAAGGGAACATGACAAAACAGAAGAGAACATGACAAAAATTAGTATGGTGGGAGAAATCGGCAAAAGGAAGATGAGTTTGGAAATGGACCGATCCATGCACATTGACAAAACATAAGGAGTAGGCAGAAACACACCCCTACATCCATGCATGTTATTTTGTTGCATGGAAAGCACTAGTCCTCGCTTGACAACCATTCATTTAGTGACAGTTCGAATTTACGACGGTGCTGAAAAAAATGACTTATGACCAGTCCTCACACTTACAACCGTTGCAGTGTTCCCACAGTCATGTGATCACGATTTGGGCGCTTGGCAACCGGTTCGCACTTATGACTGTTGCAGTGTCCCGTGGTCATGTGATTGCCATTTTCAACCTTCCCGGCTAGCAAAATCAATGGGGAACTGCATGATTTGCTTAATGACCATGTGGTTTGCTTAACAACCACTGGGAAAATGTTGTAAAATTGGGTCAGATTCGCTTAATGACCGCTTCACTTAGCAACTGAAATGCCGGTCCCAATTGTGGTTGTTAAGCGAGGACTATCTGTACAGACACTTTGTATGGCACTATTGGTAAAAGAAAGAACTCTGAAAGCCCTATTCTGCAGGTTTGCCCTGCCTTGCTTTGCATTTTTAAAATAAAGATCTAGCAAGGAGAATTGCATCTTTCCCAAGAGATTCCATACTACCTGGCTACTTAAATTGGTCCTAATAAGAAGCCTGAAATTGCTCATCCTCATCTCTTCTAATAGCTCTTCTGGTTTGCCTTCTTATTAGACCACATTTGAAAAAAGCCTTCTGCGCCAGCTGCAGCTCCACTTTGCTTTTGATCAGTCCGTCATGTTCACTTGTTTATTGGTTTCTATTTTTTTTAATTACTTTGGATTTCACCTGTGCTATTGCATACACTTCCCTGAATATTTTAAATTCAAGAGATTGAGTTGAGCTGCTTGCAATTAATATTCAATAGCCCTCTAAGTCTTTTGGTGCTTCCTAACAGTCAGTCTTTTAACAAGTGGGGATGAGTGGGAAGGAAGGAAGGAAGGAAGGAAGGAAGGAAGGAAGGAAGGAAGGAAGGAAGGAAGGAAGGAAGGAAGGAAGGAAGGAAGGAAATACAATCACCAGATCCTGCATGCCCATCTTTATTAATTAGATGCATCTCATTCACCAAATTAGTTTCCCCAATTGCGTGTGACCATAGAGATTGTTTGACAAATTGTGTTAGAAAGCAATCCTGCATTTTCAACAACCCCCTTTTTTATCATGTCATAATCACTCTTCCAATCTCAGTAATTAAAATCCTCCATGATCAACATTAGGGCCTTCTTTGCTTATCAGAATAGCATTTGCTACTTTGCTTTCGGCAGTTGGCTTGAAGGGTTTGCAAAACTCAGCTAGCTTCATTCTTCATTATCTCCAAAGCTTTCTGATATGCCAGCCCCAAATGTTTATTTTTCTCCCCTCATTAAGGAAGCTCTGTAGGGTCCCCCAAATTACACAATTCAGAGGACCTCTCACTGCTTTCTGGGCAGCCCTATTTTTGCAGTCTTGATTTTTAGATCCTTCATCATCTTTTTCTTCACCTCCCTTGTCACTCTTCATCTAATAATATTTATGCTTGTCTCTAAAAATCTCAGCACCCAAATTTGGTCACCTCATTAAGTATGCTTGGAACATTTTTGCTGTATGCTTTGGAAGAAATTGTTTTCATTTTATCAGATCTCTGTTTGTGTTTTCTCAATAATGACAGTGCATGCAATCTCTCTTTCTCTCTCTCCTATCTATCTACATACACATGTGCAGAAACAAATACATACACATGCACACACATCAGACACACTATGGTCTACAAGCCACTTCATTTCTACAGATCTCCTTCCTCCATTCCAAATCATACTTCATGTCTGCAAAGCAGGTAACAGCATCTCAGACTGTTAAGAAATGGACAGAATGCCATCTATCAGTCAAAAGCCAACATTTCCCCCAGAAGTAATAGATACTAGGACTGTAGCCTTTGCTACACTGAAGGTAGGTTCTTGCAAAGGTTACACTGAATGAGGTACTTATATCTGGCAATTGATTTGGAGGGACATGAAAGGGCAGCCGATGGTTCGTTGCTTAAGTTATTGTTATATTTTAGTGAAAGGAGAAAGTATGCATGTTTCTCCCTTGGGTATAAAACTAACTTGGATAGTTTTGTACCAAAAAAATCAATGGGCTATTTGCTACTAATGCATAAACCTTTATTTCCATTTAATTTTCTCCTTCTTCTCCATAGTTCTTGCAAAGCAGGTTCAGTACATTGTTTTGTATTGCTTGTGCACTTTTACCCAGAACAGGCTTAACTGCATGTCACACTCAGAAATCCAAAGGCAATGTTTGGAACATTTAGATGAAATCCTAAATATGTGCTCATTTTGTACTGGGAAAAGAACTTATAGAGGGAAGAGAAGGGAAGGAAGACACTAAGCAGGAATGATCATATCATGAAGGAATACCACGAAGGAACAGCCCTTCAGACAGTCACTCATGCCCTGGTCAGCTCACAATTGGGTTATCGCAATGCACTCTACATGGGGCTGCCCTTGAAGACCACTTGGAAGCTACATCTGGTTCAAAATGCAGCAGCGCAAACAGTAATGGGTGCCTCTCGGTGTGCCCATGTGTCACCACTGCTACGTGAGCTGCATTGGCTGCCAGTTGGCTTCCAGGTAAAATTCAAGGTGCTGGTTATTACATATAAAGCCCAGTATGGCATAGGCCCTGGATATCTGAGAGACTGCTGGTCTCCAATTGTTTCTGCCCACCCAGTATGTTCCAGCAAGGTGGATGCGCTCCAGGTCCCCTCCATTAAACACTGCCATCTTGTGGGACCAAGGAAATGTGCCTTCTCTGTTGTAGCCCCCACCCTCTGGAACAGCATCCCTCCAGAGATAAGGATGGCGCCCTCCCTCCTGGGGTTCTGGAAAGCTTTGAAAACCTGGCTTTGATCCCAGGCCTGGGGTTGATGTTTCTTATTTGCTCAACGGCCCCTGTTTCGTTCTGTTGATTTCGTTGTTTATTAGATTATTTTAGTCTGGGCTGTCTGTTTGATTTAACGTTTTTAGCTGTTTTTATGTTTTTTCTAGTTTTGTATGTACACTGGCCAGAATCCACTGGAGTTGGGCAGCCAATCAATTTAAATAAATATAAAATAAAAAATAACATCTGTGGCCACTTGAAAGTCTCTCTTTCTCTCCAAAGCTATTATTGTTTCTTGTGTTTCCATTTAATTGGTTCTAATGGTTAAAAAAAAGAGACCAGCCTTAAGTCTGCTTATTTCCTGAATAAAATACTACATTAATACTGGGGCAACCTGCAATGCCTCCTTAAGGCCATGCAAAGTTTTCTCCTGACTTTAAAGGGAGAAATTCAATCATTCTTTGCTGGTTGCCAAGCCTGGTTCCTTCCATGATGAAATTATTCACACTAAAGGAGACATGCTGGGGTTTGGGCTACATGCAGTTAAGGATATTTGCTGGGAATCCCCCCCCCCAACCCAAAATAAAGTCAGCCAAGCAGTGAATTCTGCTGTCTCTTTCTGCACTTCTGCTGGGTGTCTCAAAGTGCTCTGTGTCAGCCCCACTAGATAGGCCAGACCAGGAAATCACCTCAACTGGAAGGCTAAAACTACTTTTATTGAGATTGGCTATACTAACAGCCTTCAAAATCTGATTTACTGCACCTCCTCCCCTTCTTATACTCCACTGAATCAGGAAGGAACAGTATCTGCCTGAATCACTTCCAAATGTTATCTTGTTCTGGGCTTAAAAAATGTTTCAGCCCCTTTTGTCTAGGTAAGAGTACTTGCATATCTTCCTTACTCTTGGGACTCTGTGATCAGAGATCTCCATTAGGGAATGCTCCAAACCAACTGCCCAATAAATAAAATACGGACTAGTCCCCAAAGTCCACTAGCATCTTCTGCATGAATTCTTTCCTATCAGCACAGCCCAGTACAATTCTTGCCTAATATCCCAATGTCCCTCTTGTTTTGCCTGAAGACAGAGCAAGGTATTTCATTCTGGAATATTTAAACATCCTGTTCGGAAGCATACTTTTGAATCATACAAGTTGGCAAATTATATACATAGAATATTAACTTCCTTATGATTCCTCAGGTTTCTTGGGCTGGCTCCAACTAAACTAAAATATAAAATAAAGCAAGAAGCAAAAACAATCTATACGCTCAGCTGCTTATTAAAGAGGGGGCATGTCTCTCGTCCAGGGCCAAGAGGAATTACAGAAGGTGGTCAGCACATGTGTTTGCCTTTTTCATGTATCTCATCAGGCAGGGAGCCATGTGGTTTGTGAAAGGTGGATTGCTTGCCCCCCAGGATGCCTGGCTGTCTTTCTGTAGGCATTTCAGAATTCCTTAATACAGAGGTTCTGGCAAAGACAAGATAAGATGCTGGCAAAGGAGAGATAATGAAAAGGTTGGCCGCTTGCTCGGATGTGCTTTCTTTTGAGAAATTAATGGCTTAGCAAACTTTCCGTCAGGGTTCCATAAGCAAGAAATGGTCAACAACTTGCTCTGCACCATGCTTTAGGTAGTAAAAAGGAAATTCAATAAATAAAAATAAAGTGCTCCTGGCCAAACGGAACACAGAACTCGACTCTTGTTCCTAGTTGGCTGGTTGATCATTTGTTTCCAGATCCTCTGTGAAGGGCTGGTCTTGACCAGTAAAAGCCCCAAGAAAATTTGAGTCCCCAGAAACCTGACATCCTCTCCCCTTGTCTCTGTGATCAAGTCTATCAGATGTGACATAACAAGGAATGCTTTCCAAAGGCACTTTTGGGAGTGATAGCCTTAAATTATATCCCAGGGCCTTTCCAACCCAGCCAAATCCACTGTAGATGCCTTTCTTAGATCTCTGAACTGTTCTAAGATCCCAAAGAAGAGAATTTTTCCTGTGCACAGACACTGAAGGCCTGATATTGGCTGTAATTGTTATACTCTGCAAGGTACCAGTTTAATGTCTTTCCTTATAATTTATCCTATATCTCTTTGACATAAGATTCATAACTCTAATTACATTCTTAGATTTCAGGCCCCATTGCACTCTTAAATAATTTCTGGGATGCTTCAACAGACGGGCTGGGTTTACACACCATGGAGAGACTTAAAGGTATGATAGAGTGCTGGATTGCAACTGAGGATATTTGGCGCCAGCCACCTGGGGTTCATAAAATGAGTGCAGACAGGCCACATATTTTGAACTGTTGGCCTATATCATAAGCCTTGGTTTGCAAACTGTAACGTCTGGGTTCACATAATGAATAAAGTCCACCAAGGGAGATTACAGGTTTCTGATGTTGCATGAATCTAGCCCATATGATTGTGGTAGGAGGCTATAGATGGTCAAGCAGAGGATCAAAGTGTGTAGACCATGAAAAAAGCAGGTTTGTTATTGTTATAACTACTAGCTTGAGTAAATCTCAAGATAGTGAAAACAAGTGATTTGAAAGATGTGGGTATGGTTCTCATTTGGCTCTGTCTTCATGTTATTTTTTCTCCCATCAGTCATCAACTGTCATTTTATTTATTTATTTATTATTTAAACTTGTATTACCGCCCATCTCCCTCAATCAGGGGAACCTGGCCGGTTCACAATAAAAACAAGGTTAAAAACACAAACACAAAATCACAACATCAATAAATAAATATAAAATCCAAGGGCGATAGCTATTAATACTTGGGAGGGCTTCATGGGATCAGCCAGCCCCAGAAGGAACTGTTGGCATTCCCATCCCAGGCAAGGCAATTTTGATTGGCATATGCTGTAAATGTTGGGCTATAATGATATTACTGCTTGAATCTAAAGATCTATCCTTTCCTTAAATTTCTCAGTATCCTATCATCCATCTTTCTGGAAATAATAATAATAATAATAATAATAATAATAATAATAATAATTAAACTTCTATCACCGCACCATCTCCCCCAAAGGGGACTCTGGGCGGTTTACAAACATAAAGATTAAAATTCTATTATAAAATATAAAAATACAATATACAACTACTTATTATTATAAATTAAATAGAAAATCCAAGAGGGCGATCTTAACCAAGCTAATACCAACATGATCTTAAAAGGGCTCTAAGACACCAACCATACCCATGAGGAGCTATTCCTATTCCCGTCCCACGCGAGGCGGCAAAACCAGGTCTTTAAGTTCTTTCGGAAGGAGAGCAGCAATGGGACCTGCCTCACCTCCGGGGGCAAAATGTTCCAAAGGGCAGGCGCCACTGCCGAGAAGGCGCGCCTTCTGGACCCCGTCAACCGAAACTCCCTTACCGACGGGGTCCGAAGCATGCCCTCTCTACATAATCGAGTGGGACGGTTTGAAGTTATGGGGATGAGGCGGTCCCTCAGATACCCTGGTCCCATGCCATGTAGGGCTTTAAAGGTCAAAACCAACACCTTGAATTGCACCCGGAAGCATACTGGCACCCAGTGCAGCTGGCGTAGCAGAGGTGTCACATGGGCCGATCCAGGGGCACCAATAACTGCGCGCGCTGCCGCATTCTGGACCAGTTGAAGCTTCCGGATACTCTTCAAGGGTAGCCCCATGTAGAGCGCATTGCAGTAGTCTATATGGGAGATGACCAGGTCATGAGTGACTGTACGGAGGGACTCCTGATCCAGGAAAGGGAGTAACTGGCGCACAACACGAAGTTGCGCAAAGCCCCTTCTGGCCACGGCTGCCACCTGCTCCTCGAGCAGGAGCCATGAGTCCAGAAGGACCCCCAGGTTCCACACTGGTTCTGAATGGGGAAGCGCAACCCCATCCAGAACCAGAGATGATAATTTCCCAGATCCAGAAGAACCATCAATCCACAGCCACTCCGTCATACCAGGGTTCAGCTGAAGCCTGTTGTTCCCCATCCAGACCCCCACAGCCTCCAGGCACTGAGAAAGGGTGGCCACTGCATCACTTACTTCGCCTGGGATAGAGATATACAACTGTGTATCATCAGCATATTGATGATATCTCATCCCATGGCGACGGATGATCTCACCCAGCGGTTTCATATAGATATTAAATAGGAGAGGTGAGAGAAATGCTAATAAGCATCTGGCAATTGCCACAATGTTTACTCTAAAAGCTAGGGCTACCGGATCTGGGTTGCAAAAATTCCAAGTGTCCGTTAGGTGGCAGCAGCGATACCTAAAACCCCACCTTTTTGCTGCCATCAAGTGGACATCCAGAATTTTGCAGCCTACTGTAGATATAACATAAAAACTAGTTGAAATAGTTGAGCACCTGCCTATCCAAAATAAATTAAGGGGCAGGTATATTCAAGGAAATTCACAGAAGTGTGGAAAATGGAAAGAAGTCTGTACATTTTATATATTAAATTACAGGTAAGCTAGTTGATGAGAACCTGTAATTTTTCAGGAATTTAGGCATAAACTGATGGAGTGTGTTTACAAACTGGGGGGTAATTGCCTTGTTCAAGCTTCTAACACATAGCTTTCCAAACTGTGTGTCGCGACACGTTAGTGTGTCGGCTGCAGTTTCTGGGTGTGTTGTGGCTGCTGCTGCCTCCGAGCCCTGCCAGGATTCCATGCAGGTCCTAGTGTCTGCCTTGTGCCTTGCTGCCTCCAAACCTGCTGTGATTCTGTGCAGGTCCTAGTGCCTGCCTTGTGCCTTGCTGCCTCCAAACCTGCCCTGCCAGGATTCCATGCAGGTCCTAGTGCCTGCCTTGTGCCTTGATGCCTCCAAGCCTGCTGTGATTTCACGCAGGTCCTAGTGCCTGCCTTGTGCCTTGCTGCCTCCAAACCTGCCCTGCCAGGATTCCACGCAGGTCCTAGTGCCTGCCTTGTGCATTGCTGCCTCCAAACCTGCTGTGATTCTGCGCAGGTCCTAGTGCCTGCCTTGTGCCCTGCTGTAAGAGTGTGTTATGAAATGATGCATGTCTAAAAAGTGTGTCATCAACATGAAAAGTTTGGAAAGCTCTGTTCTAACAATATACAGGTGGATATTATGGTTGGGGAGAATGAATGCTGTGAGCTTATATATTATATCAACTAACAGTATATAGTTAGCAGGAGCAGCCAACCTCGTACCCTTCCATCAGTACTAATTAGCATCACCAATAGGAAGGGTTGATGGGAATTTTAGGTTAAAACATTCAAAGATCATCCAATATCAAAACATGTTTCTGAACTAAGGAAAGAGAATCAACTACATATTCCTTTATCCTATATCCAGGACAACTTTCTAATCTACCTCTCTATAACAATTAGATTTAAGGCTTCAGGCACCTTATCTAAATTTGCATCTTCTACTCGACTGATGCAGAATAAGAGGCTCCAGGTCCTCATGACGTCTCTTAGAAGCCTTGGTTGCAGCTCTCATAGCCTTCCAAATCATCATTTGAACATAATAAAAAAAGAGAAATGATTAAATATATTACCTCTTCAATTCCACAAATGAAATAAAAGCTGATTTGGTCTTTTTCCTAGCCTCATCCACTTGCAGAATTTTGGTGGTCATATATCAAAGAACTGAAAAGTTGGAAGATCATTTCTGTAGTGTGCAGAAAAACCAATTCCGCCATCTCCAAGCAGAGGCTGTCCAACCTCTCCCTAAAAACTTCCATAGATAGAGAACTCACAACATCCATAGACAGACCATTCTACTTGTGTACAGAACCATCAGGAAGTCCTTTATTATATTTAAATAAAATCTAGGTAGCTGCTGCTTACACCCATTATTTATGGTCCTAGTATCTATGGTTATGGAAAATAATTCTTGACCATCTTGTTGGTATCTCCCCTAAGTTTTCTTTCCTTCAGACCAGGTTCCTCCTGCCTCTTAAGGCATGCACACCATGGACCTGGCAAGCAAAAGGCAGCCCTCAGCTCAGAAAAAAAAGTCCATTCTAGGCCTAGATAGCTTAGTAGATAGAGGAAGGCTTGAGAGGAGGGAAGAGAAAAAGTGTCCCTTTCACTGTTATGAGATTCCCCCTCCTATGCCAATTTACACCTTTGAAATATTTGTTCCAGATTCTTTGCAGCCTATACTGCAACATTTTCTTGTAGGAACCTACTTATTGAACCCATCTTCCAATGTTTCATTTCAATGTACCCTGGGAAGATTTAGAATCTTCTGGAAAAAACAAAACAAAAAACCCAACCCTAAGAGTGTCGCCAATTTCCAAAGACATGTATTAATTCAGTTATGTAAAGACGGTATTTACAAGCGCTGTCAAAATAAGCAGCTGAGCTGCTTTTTTTCCATTTTCAACATGAAAATGCCACAATACAGACATGAACTCTGGAGAATTTTTTTCCCCTCTTTTACAGAGTCACGTTGTAAGAACAGGTATCATCCTTCTTCTGGGAACAAACTAATTAGTAACAATAACACTGGCTAGAAGCATACCTACAAGCTGTTTCCATTCCTGTCAATACCGAAGAAAGCAATGGTTTCAAATGCTTAATATAAGTGGCTTTGAGGGATTTAAAGCTTCTCCTTTTTAAAAAAATCTCCTGCAGGAAAGCTCTTTTGCTAATTAGGTAGCTTGGAGACAGGATACTTGTATAGGAAAGACTTCAGTGAAAAAGTTCTTACTGGTGTGCAAATGTGCAGCTGCATCCATAGAGAAGTCCAAATGTTACACACAAAGGGTTTGGATAGATCTGACCAAATGATTTGCATGTCCAGAATCTTGCCTTCTGAAGATCAGGGAGGTGAGAAGGTTTTCTACCAACTTTCATGAAAAACCAAACTCCATTGGGCTTCTCTCATCTTTTAATTATGGTCTACCTGGTCAGAGAAGGCCTATTTCACTATACGTATTAGTGCCTGGATACGCAATTTTCTTCTTCTCTCCCCATCCTTCTTCCCTTTTCTATGTCTTTTAAAGTAGTAAGCTTGCAAAAAATCAGTGCTATACTTTCTTTGGGGATGTGTAATCCATTTTAGCCTTTTAGCTATCTATATCTATATCTATATCTATATCTATATCTATATCTATATCTATATCTATATCTATATCTATATCTATATCTATATCTATATCTATATCTATATCTATATCATCTACTGTATATCATCTATCTCTATCTGTATCTGTATCTGTATCTGTATCTCTATCTCTATCTCTATCTCTATCTCTATCTATCTCTATCTCTATCTCTATCTCTATCTCTATCTCTATCTCTATCTCTATCTCTATCTCTATCTCTATCTCTATCTCTATCTCTATCTCTATCTCTATCTATCTCTATCTCTATCTATCTCTATCTCTATCTCTATCTCTATCTCTATCTCTATCTCTATCTCTATCTCTATATCATCATCTATATCATCATCTATATCTATATCATCATCTATATCTATATCATCTATATCTATATCATCTATATCTATCTCAATAGAAGAATCCCTCAAACAAGGTTTGAAGGTAATAATCCTATCTCCCTTGCTATTCCAATTCCAACTGTTAGTGGCCTACAGTTTTATTTCCTTTTATTTTCTTTAAGCTATGTTTAAAGCCATCAAAGCTCATTGTCAACTCTGCATCTTCTGGCGGAAAGAGAATCCATTAAATTATGGTCCTGCATGATGAGATCCTGCATCTACTGCCAATCAATTGTAAGATGGGGAGACAAATGATTCTTTCTTGCTCTAAATATCAAGGACAGCCTGCCTTCACAAAGGACAGGATAATGAGATCAATGGCCATGTTGACTGGAGAATTCTGGGGGTTGAAGGACACCCAGATTGGGAAAGGCAGTTTTAGATTTTGTGTTGGTGGATAAGAACAACTGGGAGGTGCAACTGAAGTGAACCAGATGATTACAGCTAAAGGTGTATTAAAGGTCCTCACTCATCCTGATGTCCTTCTGGTACGCTGAGACTACAGTTCTTTGAATTTCCAGCCAGCCCTGATTTGAATGCTGGGAGTGTAATCCAAATCATTTGGAGGGCACCAGGTGAAGGAAGACTTCTGTAACTTATCAAAGCTCATGGAGCATCCGTTGAAAGGTTTTTAACATGGGGAGGGAAATAACATTTTCAGGTCAGAGGCTGCAATCAGCATTTGGTAGAAAATCCAAAGGCTGCAGTGAACGCTCTATGATACAGAATGAGCTGGGCTGTGTCACTCATGTGATTTTTTTTTCATTTCCCCCCAGATATTTCTGGGTAGTAATTGGGGTACTCTTTTCATCTTTAGGGGGTACTATTTTCATCTTTAGGGAGCGTGATGGCTCAGTGGTTAAGACGCCAGGCTTGTCGATCGGAAGATTGCATGTTTGGAGGTTTGAGACCCTAGCCCCACGTGACGGAGTGAGCTCCCGCACTTGCCCCAGCTCTTGCCAACCTAGCAACTCGAAAGCATGCAAATGCAAGTAGATGAATAGGTACCACTTCGGTGGGAAGGTAACAGCGTTCTGCGCACGTCATGCCGGCCACATGACCGCAGAAGCATCTTCGGACAGCGCTGGCCCTTTGGCTAAGAAACGGAGATGAGCACCACCCCCTAGAGTCGGACACGACTGTGCAGGGGAAACCTTTACCTTTACTTTTTCCATCTTTAACTACAGTATGTTCAGCTTATTGCGAGGCTTACATGTGTTTTTGGCTTCAAAACTGGAAAATCATGCTGATGAGTTTTGGCAATTACACCACTTAAATTTGGTAACATAGGGAGACAGAGTCCTTGGTACTGTTTAAAAAAAAGAGAGGGAGGGAGGGAGGAAGATATGCAGCCCTAGGGCCAAGCATCACCCCTCCCTTGCTCTGACATTTCACCTAAAGAGGAATGTCCAAGTCTGGGATGGTTTTCACTCCAGGCAAAATGTGGTCGGAGCTCTAGCTGTTAATTCTCTTTTTGTCCAACTTCCAAAATAAAAAGTAATGTGATTCTGAGCTTCTTTCAGGTGCTTTTTCTGTTTCTCCTGTATGTTCTCCTACTCATTTTTCCTTTTCTTTTTGAAAATCTCCTGAGTTTAGGTCAGTGCTCTCTGAAATTATAAAAAGAGATAGAAAGGAGGAGAAAGTTAAGAAGGGCTCATAAAAGCCCCGTGCTCTGATTTCATATTCCAGAGGGGAACCTTTGCCACTTCTTCGCCGACGCTTCTGAACATTCAGGAGTCCTTTTTTAAGCATCTCCCTAGCTTGTCTACTCATGGAAAACAAAGTGTCGTGAAAACCAATTAAGCAGGAGCTCTGCTTTTCCAACTGCTGTTGCCTCTTGTTTCATAATTACAGAGCAGGTTCAAACATAGGCTTTGCCATCTCAGAAATAAATTGTTCATGCACACACACATGCATGTTAGAAAGGCCCCACATTCCTAAATCCACTTATTGCCCATTGATTTTTAGTCAAAGCACTGCAGGAAAAAGGTACTGCACTGTAGGGCAGATTCAGCTACCTTGGAAACAGTTTTATCCAGCCACTTTTCAATCAATGTCTGACAAGGTTTTAAAAACAGGTCTTTGGAAGTAAGGGATGGAGGTGTAAATAATGGAACCCTCAGGAGTTCTGGCCTTCTTAGCAGAAACAAGAAGTCATGTTTATTGGCCAAACCTGAGGCTTGAAAAGTGAAGGAGAGACAGATTAATAAGGAGTGCCATGCAGATAAACTCTGTTGCACTTTCCCCCCTATCAGCTGTCTTTTCAATTTGATGAAAGTCAATTTGATCTTGAAATTACTTTTGAAGGGGAAGATAATTTTGGTGACATTCTCATGGGTGAAGCATTTGCGACCTTGCACTGATTTTCGTGTCAAGGGGGCAAGGGATATGTGTGAGATATGACCCTTTCATTGTGCAATCATCTCTTTAGGATCTGCAGCATATCTGATTTCTCACACTTTCACGAAGTCCTGTGGGGCTTTTTCAGATTCAGGAATTAGGGCATACAGGGAACCTCTGGAGCAGGGTTTCTCAACCAGGGTTCCATAGAACCCTCGGGTTCCATGAGAGGTCACTAGGGGTTCCCTGGGAGATCACAATTTATTTAAAAAAATATTTCAAATTTGGGCAACTTCCCATTAAAAAGGTAAGTTTCATTCTTGATTTCCAGTTTAAGAACGCTGTTCATGCATATAGACAGGCCTACCCATGAAACAAATATAATAATTTTGTAACTTCTGGCCTATATTTGAGCCTGAATACGCAAGGGTTCCCCAAGGCCTGAAAAATATTTCAAGGGTTCCTCCAGGGTTAAAAGGTTGAGAAAGGCTGCTCTGGAGTGATGGAAAACTATCTAATGCCACGTGTAGCTCCTTTGGAGACTTCCAAAATTACCACCAAGAGAATCCAGTAGAAAAACTCAAGAACTGTGAGAATAAGGTAGAGAAATAGAAACTTCCTTTCCTGGGAAAGAAGACTTCTGAAAATTTTCAGTATGGCATTATGAAGTATACACAGAGTCCCCCTTCTGGAGCATAGGCCTGGCTCTTGGCCATGGAGAAGAGAGCCAAAGCATATCTTTTCTTTGGCAGCTTCTCTTCCTAAGCTAAATAGAAGCTGAAAAGGAGCCCAGCCTTACCATTAGGCTCAATGAAGAAGTTCAGCGTGGGATGGGATTTGCATATTCTCACATTACAGTTGGGAGATCCCCTTGAGTCACTCCTGCCTGTTCAGGCACCTTTTAGGAAGTGTGACCTCATTCTGCATATATACTGTAAGAAATCCACTGCTGATTTTCCTGACAGTGGATTTGTAAGATCCACCCCAAGAGGTTCTCAATTTGGAAGGGCTCTTAAAGGTCAACTGCCCTGGTCAGTGCAGGATCTGTAGAGCAAGACTGTGCTGTGGCAGAGCAGGAAGTATTGAGTGGTACCCCTTAGCATCCATGTTTCTGTCCATGCACAATCCCCCACCTTTTAAACTGTGATGTGGTTTTTAATATTATTTTTGAATTTTAGAGTTTTAGAAGCTTGCATAGAGAGATCAATAAACTAGACTTTTGCAGTAAAAAATGAAGTTGCATTTATTCAAAAAACAAGAACATATTTACAATCCTGTTTACCTTCTAGAGGCAGGCAAACACATCTTCATTAGAATAGAAACAGATAAGCAGAGCCAGCAGGCAGAACAAAAGAATCACCTTTATACACTTAACTTCTTGATCATAAACAATCATTCACCATAGTAACCAATTAGCATGTGACTACCCAAGAGTCAGCCCGGCCGAACCAGAATACCTTACATGGTAACAAACACCTTAAGAACACAAAGATAAACTTTATATGGTTAATGGAATCTGAATGCCAGCAGACTTTGTGTCTGTGAGTGAGAGAAATTTTTTTTACCTCAGCTTGTCTTTTTTAAACTGAATCTTGTGACCCAGATTCTTTTTAGATCAATAAAATAAAAAATACAACAGTGGTCCCCCCAAAAGAATGTATGTGTCAGAAAGCTGCATACAGAAAGTAGTAATTACACATACATTGGGGAAATTGATATTTTTAAAAAATGTACAGGGAAAATGGTTACATGATTAAGAACACTGGGGAAGTCTTCGTCAGAGGGTAACAATTGTAGGGGGTAATAATATTCTATCCTTACACCTATAATCATTGTAAGGAATTTTGAATTGCACAGCAGAAGAAGCAGGCAAACTGAAACTGCTGATGACCTTAGAGGAGGAGGAGGTGGATAATGGAAGCCAGGTTGTTTCTTTCCCTTGGTGTGAAAGGTCATGGTTTGTGTTACAAGGTGCTAGTATCAGTAGAAAGGGCGGGTGTGGAGCCTTCTTAGAAATGTAGAATTTAGAGGCTTTGGGTCAGCCCTTAGTAAGGTCACATATGCCCCTACCCTTGCTGAAATTGATTTTGTGTTCTTTGGACAGGGAGGCTGGTGATCACTTTAGTTGTGTATGCCAATAAAAGGTACTCTGTCGCATCTATCTCCAAAGCTTTGGTTCCTTACTTAAGTGGGCATTTTTCCCACCACACAATTTCTGCACAGAACAGCAATCTGTTGGATGAACCTAGAGATGTTGAAACATACAAGCGTGGAAGACCTTTCTGGATTCATCCATGGAATGTGGGTGTAGGTTAATAATATATCCAAATTTATTTTCTAATCTCCTGAAAGTTTTCTTAGCCTGCCGAAGAGAATTCTGTTCTCTCTCTCTCTCTCTCTCTCTCTCTCTCTCTCTCTCTCTCTCTCTCTCTCTCATTCCCAGACTGCTTTAGAATTTCTTCTGGATTGCTCTTGCTGGTGTTTTCAAGTTTAGTTTTTACTTTATGGTGACAGCAGGCACTGGTTTATTTCTCATCTCTTCGTCACTGTGCTGCTTCTGCTTCCTGATTGAAAACATCCCTCTCCCTGCCCTCCTTGGATCTAATCAAAGGCTGGGAAACTAAGAAAGCTGCAAACCACTGGAGATGATTTAGGACTTTCCTATAAAAGAGAAAGCCCACCCAGACAACTCATTAGCTCTTTGTCAATGAATGAAGAGAAACAAAACTGAATGATCACTGTATTGTCGAAGGCTCTCACGGCCAGAGTTCAATGGCTGTTGTGGGTCTTCCAGGCTGTGTGGCCGTGTTCTGGAAGTTGTGGTTCCTAACGTTTCGCCAGCATCTGTGGCCGTCCGACCTGGGCACAGAGAGACCACTGTCTGTGCTCCTGCCCTCTGAAGATGCCGGCCACAGATGCTGGTGAAACGTTAGGAACCACAACTTCCAGAACACGGCCACACAGCCCGGAAGACCCACAATAGCCACTGAATGATCACCTCGAAAGACTCACTGAGAATTTTTCCTCCTCTGAATTTTCTGTGGAAAATTATTTCTTCTCCACTGAATTGAACGAGAAGTGTTGAGAACAACACTAAAGAATCAGCAAAAGACAACTATATGATGTGGTGATTTTCTTTCTGCCTTTTTGCTGCTTGTCTGACTCAAAGGATTTGACTGAATAGCATCAATTATCTGCCATTCTGTTTTATGAGGAGGAAACGATTGCCATGGATGTTGCAGGGACACTAGTTAGGCAATGCATTGCCGAGAAGAACAGGAAGAAGCTAGCATGAGGTCACCATAATAAAGTAATGATTCACAAATTGTGATACAAGGTGCCACAATAACCATTAAAGGTAGTTTATTGAAATGAGTTTTACCACAGGAGGTCTCAAATCTGGACATAACTCAGCTTAAGTTACAGGGCTGTGGATTTTTTTAGTTTTCTTTGTTTATTTATTATTTTGACTTAGACACTGCTCAATGCCAATTGACTCTGGGCAGTCTATAGCATAAAAACAATACACACAGATGGCAGATCTGGTGAACAAAACCTATCACATATGTGATATGACCCCAATAAGGGGTCAGTCAGTCATTTTATTTCAGTCATTGACCAGAAAAAGAGGACAAAAGGGTCACAATTGATTAGAGTAAAAGAAGCTATAAAATCATATAACAATACAAATAAAATTATAAGTTAAAGTTTAAGGATTTGGGGTGCAAAAATTAATATAGTAAAGTATGATACTGTTATGGTTTGTGGGAAAGACCTTGGGAGACTGGGCCCAGAGACGCTGCCTAGGGAACGGTCAGATAAGAGACAGCGTAGTCTGCAGCTGGATAGTAGGTGGGGCAAGAGGCTCAGAAGGGACCCTCCCTAATTTCTCAGGGATAAAGGAGATGGGAGGAGAATTGTACTTTCAGACCTGCAAGATTCTGTCAATGTAGCTTTACAATAAAGTAGAATTAGACCATCTGGTTGTGTTTCCTCTCTGGTCTACCTAGTAAGGCTGGCAGATACAACTTGTATAAGGCAACTAAATAAGGGGTTCCAACTGCCCTAACCTAAAGCTTGGGAGAACAGCCAGGTCTTTAAGGCCCTCCAGAACACCATCAGGGTGAGACCATCTGGATCTCAAGGGGAAGCTCATTCCAGAGGGCAGGCACTGAAACAGAGGAGGCATGCTTTCTAGGGCCTTGAAAGATGGCACTGCTTAATCAAGGAAACCCAGAGTGCACCAACCCTGTTGAATTTAACCAGCTGGGCCAACACTGGGAAGTGGGCAGTCCCTCAAGTAGCCAGACCCTTTGCCATATATCACTTTGTAGATCATAACCAGCACCTTGAATCACACCCAGAAGCAAACTGGCAACCAGTGAAGTTCTCATCTCCCACTGGTTCCATCTTGTACATCCAGATCATATAAGTGCCTCTCCTCCCTTTGTTCTGGGCTTTTTGGTGGTTTCTCAGAATTGTTCATTGCTTTGGGGTTTGGGGGAAATCCCAGAATGCTTTGTAACTTTTACAGCCTCCTACCATCTAGAAACTTTAATGGACCCTTCCAAAAAAATTCTATGGCTTTTGGAGTCTCCACTCCACTCCACTCCACTCCACTCCACTCATCTCCACTCCAGCTTGGACTTCCTTTTGACTCCACAGGAATTATCTCTGGATTCCTCTTTATTTTTTGGCACTTGAGGCTCCTTTTCCCAAATCAAAATATGCCAGACACAGACTGCTATTTGTTCTTTCATGCCATGTGTCCCCATGATATTTCTTTTAGTTTACACCAACATGCGTAACAACTGCATGTTTTCAGACCTCAACTCTCTTAACCCCCTTTAATCTCTCACCTGGGTGCAACAATAGTAGCTTGTTACCTTTCTGGATTTCAGAGATAAGGATAGAAGATCATTATCACACTATATAGCAGTTTCTTGTTAACAAACTCAAATTAGATGCACACAATGTCAAAACATTAGAATCATTGTTCCGTACAAGACTGTTTAAGCCAGTTGCTTAGCATGTCATCTTGTTTGTATGAGTATGAACCTTTTTGCATCTTGTAGAGTCTGACCTTGGGCCATCCATGAAATCTCAGCCTGAGACCTCAGGAAATTTGCCAACAGAAGAAATACCAGGTTCAGTGGGCAAATAGTCCAATCTGTACTAAGACACACTACCTTAGAGCAGGGAATGGGCATCATAGACGGAGAGTGTTGTATGTTCCAGGAGCCTTTTAGCCCACCAAGAAAAAACCCACTGCATTTTGTTGGGAAACAGCAGAATTCTAGTGGTCAATCTGTGTGAAGATTCAATTCAAAGATGCAACCTGAAGGTGATTTATTTGAATCGTTCCTTTGAATCAAATTGCCAGATTGAACCATCAGATCAGTTTGGTGCATTGCATGAAAGTGGATACCCTCAAATTAATTCAACAATTCAGTGGCTTTTGGCACATGTGTTGTACATGCCCGCACACTTCTTATCCAACTGACAATCCAATTATCAAATTGAATTGATAATTTGAATTGGCTTTGAGGTGATTTATACATCTCTTTAGAACAAGTGTTTTAAACCAATGGTCAATTTAATGCATCTGTTTTCCTTTTAAAAAAAGAAGAAATGTTCCCCAATTTAAAAAGGGAAATTGCAATTCCAGCCATATCTGTTCAGTAGTACTACTACATCATTGCTGTTTCTCTGGATCCCCAGCTGCCCAAAACAAAATAAATGTGGCGTCTGCTTGCAAAAAGATTGCCTGTTCCTGCTTTGTAAATTCCTAAAACTAATTTGCCTACACAGGACTCACCAGATGCACATCAAATTTCTTTCAGTGAACTTTTGTTGCCTAGTTTATTGCTAAGATTCTGTATTTTATGATCTCTTTGCTGTCTTTGTTTCTGCTAAGTTCTTAGGGTCATATTTTCCATTGTACTCTCCTTGGCTGGAACATTGTCTGTTTGAATCATTCTCAAATGCTGTCCTTTCTTTTTTGCTTTAACATTTACAATTGACTCCAAGCCTAAACATCTTACACAGGTCTCTAGGTGTCCATCAAATCATATATGTAAAGTTTCAGTGAGCGGTTTTTTGTTTTGGTTTTAGATGATGCGTATTTATTTTTCTGCATTTTAACAAGAGGGCACATTGAAAAATGGGTTGGTGGAAGATAGTGGAGCCAGGGAGGACACAGCTTCATATCTGTAATTAGAACTTGCTCTTTTTTCCCCATCCAAGTCTGATGACATTCTGAGAGCTTTGAATGCTTTCAAGAATGTCATCTGCAGAGGGCTTCTTCCAAGAAAATTAGACTGCATTCAAATATAATAAGCAGAATTCACCATCTATAGAACAAAAGATCATAACCCTTGTGATAACAATTTTGATTTTATAGACTACCAAATCAAGAGCATCTTTAAACTAGCCTCTTGTGAACATATGCAAACAAAATGTTATATTTTAGTAGATAATTTTTCATTGATTTGCCTCAAGCAAAATAATGCACTCAGCTAAAGGGATGACGGAAAAGTAATTTAAGCTAGAAAATATATAGGCTGCTCTCGTTCTGTCTTTTAAAAAAATGACCTTAACATATTACTGGAATTGTTGGAGACTAGCATTTTCCTTAACTATATTACAGTGACAATACTATTGATGTTCTACTATCTTCTTTATAGTCAGAGCACTGCAGGGCTTCTTTTTTTGGGGGGGGGGTTTTGCAGGACTTGGACATTGGGTAGGAAATATAATATATATAAGATATATAGATAGAATCAAATGGTTGAAAGGAAGCTTGAAGGTCATTAATCCATTCCATTATTCAGTGAGGGATCCAAAATGCAAGCTTTAAGAACAGCATCTCTGCTAGATGATCATCTAGCCTCATCTTGAACCATCACTAAAAAGATTCCACAACAGCTGTATTGTCAAATAGCTTTCTCTGTTAGGAAGTTCTGCAATATTACACTGAAATCTTAAGGTGTTCTAGTTTCCCTTCGTTACTTTTTCCAACTCTGTTCTGATATCTGTGTGCCAATCTGAAGATGTTTGAAGTCCATGACCATATTGTCCCATGACCTTATCTTGTCTAGGGTAAACATATTTACCTTTTGCAGTAAATGATTTCCCCAAATCCTTGATCATTCTCTAGATGCTTCCCATAGTCGGTGTCCCAGAACTGGATCACTAGACAAAATACAGCCTGATACTGTGATTCATTCTCAGGGGGGATGTATGGATGGTAGAGAGAGTAGGGTAGAAGAAAACCTCTCAATTCCATACTTGAAGTTGGCTGACCTGAACTGAAATGAGGCCAGCTTATATAAATGGGAGAAATTAAAAAGTTGAGTTACCCCCACCCCATTTCTATCTTTGTAGAGAGCCATAGAGATGACCTTGGATAAACTATGCAAAGGTAGTTACAACATGCTCTGAAACATGCACTGAGCCCAGGAAACAGGGAAAGCATTAGGAATAGATTCAGACTGACTCTTCCCTGTCTTCCTGGAATATAAGAGAGAGGGAAAGGGAAAACACAAGCTTTCAAAGTTCTGTTCCTAAAGCCCATCTCAATAAAGTATAATTCTAGTCGTCTTGTGGAGTCTATTTCCTGATATGGTCTACATCCCAGAGAGATGGAAACCACAGAACATATTCTTCTTCATTGCTCCTCTTTTGGAGACATTCGAACCAGATTCATCCTACCTCTGATTAGTACATATCCTGGTCGCTCAGATTCAGCCTATGCCCAGATGCTGCTCATTGACAAACTACCTTTTGTTACAGCTCACGTGGCTAGGTTTTGTGCAGCAGCACGGAAGATCCGCCGGACCCTGATGGGCCAATTTTCCACTAGCCAAATGCATCCTATGCAACTGTAACTCATTTAAATTTTAGATATTATCAGCTGTTTGTAATTTTAGATGTTGTTATACTTATATAATTTTAGTGTTTATTTTATAATTTAAATATAGACTGCACCCTGGACCTCACTCAAAGATGTTAGATTGTTTTATAAATATATTTTAATTTTGTCTTAAATTTTATTTTGTTTATTATCTATTAAGATAGATTTATATACACTCACTGAGCACTCTGCTTATATTGGTCTACGACTGTAATAAATTGAATTAATTGATATGGTCTACGTCAAAGGGCTGACAATCTCAGTTTGACATAACAGAGATAGTAAAAATACATACTCTATTTTTGTCTCCCTCTGGTATAGCTGTGCATTTATTTACTCATTTATTTTCTGTAGCCCACAAAGAGAATTAGTTAAATTGATTCAGTCCTCTTTCTTATGCGGGCCATTTTCTAGATTTTTTTTTTTGCTCAAAATAATATACTCAAATTAATTATTTAATAGATTTGCGATGATGATGATGATGATGATGAAGAAAATGAAAAGGTATGTGAGTCGAAGGAGAACAATGCACACTATTTTGATCAATTAACTGTAAATAATAAATAGTTTAATGTGATCTGAATAATGTTTAGCTCTCTGTTAACGGGATAATCACTTTGGATTTAACTGTCATATCAATAAGCACTGACATATCCCTACAGCAAAGCCAATGGTTATGAAACCATCTAATTAAAACCTAAATTAAAAGGTAATTTGCCAAGTGTTTTTATTCATGAAATGCAAATTTTTGCCTGGGAAACAATAGAGAGAAATGAGTCTTGATGGTTCATTTTTCCATTTTCTTCACTGATGGAACTGAAGAGAATGTGGACTTTCTTTGTTCTTTGAGAAGTGACTTTTTGATTGGGGTAATGAGCAGACCAATGAAACAGATGGCTTAGGCAGGACCTCAGTGGACTGTACAAAATGCTGACAGATAATAAAAGAATCCTGTGCTTGTTATTCGCTGTAGATTAAAATTTAAACTTCATCTGAGCAAGCCACGCATTGAACAGTTTCCCCCCACTCTGTTTGGCATTGTATATATAATAGAGAAAAAGAAACATGGTTTTGAATGAGACAATAGGAATCAGAAATATCTGTTTGACTTGGAGAGAAAATAACATTAACTCTTCACTGTACAGGAAAATATCCAACTGCATGTATTTACTGGCATAAGCACTTGATATCATTGTGATGCTACTATAGCTGTACAACTGCTCAAGCCCCATGGATGCGGTTAAGTAGCAGGGACCTCTTTGCAAAGATCCTGATCTTCCTGCCCAGTCATATTTTATTATCCTTTCAATGTTGCATTTTTAAAATAATATGCAGATGAGTTTCTTTTACTTAAAAAGATGCCAAGATAATGGAAACATGTGTATTTTTAGATGAAAATATATTATATTTATATAGTAATTACATAACAGGTGTATCTTTTAAGTATTTGTATCAATCACATCTTATCATCCTCTCCTCTCCTCTCCTCTCCTCTCCTCTCCTCTCCTCTCATCCTTCTGTCATCTCAGATCAACATGATAATGTACCAGAAAGTGCTTTCTACATGTTCCATTTCTGGAATTTTTAATAACCTTGGAGCTACAAGAAAGATGAGATCCAATGCTAGATTCTATCTTTGAAGCCAGAGCTCTGTTCTTAAACTTAAAGGAAGGAATCTGAACTATCAAAAGTCAATCAATCAATCAATCAATCAATCAATATTTTATTATGGTCACAGACCAGAATTAACTATCCCAAGTCCTTGAGATCTTCACTAAATTATTGTGACCTCATCTGGGGTTTATCAAATATTATATATTTATTCATGCTTCTAGTATGGCTTGGATACATTGGACATCCATCCCTAAGCTTAGCAAAGTGCACTGGAGAGTTTTGAACACAAATTCCAGGTTTGCCTTTGATGATTCCAGTTGTTCTACTATTGGTTCAAAGTTACTTTTGCATCATGCATTGCTTTACATCTACATCATCTAGTTTCCTCCTTGGATGTGTAAATCTGTCATGAAATCCTAGCATGTCATAAGAATATTATGCTAATCTGTGGTAATCTTTTTTTTAAGTGACACTAGCCATGAATACAGAACTTTTATTTTGTATCCAGGCAGAACTCTTGCTTCAGTTTTAGGGCATCTGAAAATAAACTAAGGAAAGAATAAAGAATAGAAAAGCAAATGGTTTTTCTGGAAGCCCACCTTGGATTAATATACCATGTTGTCTCTTGTGAGAAGGTCAAGGGCAGTATCAATTGATTTGCTAGACAGTGAGCAGAGATGAAAGGGAGAAGATGATTTGTATTACCTACCATGAATGCTCTGAACTAAATTCAGGAGATCTAGGTCTCTGCCTTCCATTCTAAGAACCAGATAATCATGCATAGTAGCACTTATGCATACATACACACTATATTCAGAATAACTGGGCCATGTCCAAGTGATACGTGGTGGCTGTGTTACGTTCTGTCTGTTCTGTAAGGTTGCATATCTATATTAAGGATTCACCGGGGTTAAATTCCTGCTTCATTGCAATGATTTTGGGGAGAAAAAAAATCACATCAAATCTAGCCACTGCAGTTAGCTTTTCTGATGGTGCCATTTCAGAGAAATAAACAGTGTCATTGGTGAAGGGAAAATCAAGCTGTTTTTGGACTGGCTAAGTAGCAACTGATGTCCTGAAGAGTTAGGGTTTGTTATAACCCCAGTGTTGCCAGTCTGTTTGCCTACTGATGCTTTACCATATAAGGTCACAGGGAAGAGATTTCTTAATGCTGAATGACCTAGAAAAGCATTTCCATGGTGAACACTTGCTAACATGGGGGTAGAATTGGATGTAAATGGACATTTGCTTCAACTATCATTAACTTTCATTCATTTTCTCTGCACTATAGAACCAAGGATAGAGAGAAAACCTTCTGGCCTGTCACATCATATGCATAAGGAGCTTTTATTTAATTATACTCCCCAAGGAATGGAGGCCAGTGACAGTCTCCCTAGAGCCCCCTCTGCATTTGTCATAAATATATTGTTAATTTTAGCTCTCTGTTAAAAGTTTAGGCTTGGGGAGCTTATTGGAGCAAAGTTTGGGCAAAGACACTTCTTAAAAAAATCTCAAGAGGTGAATGTCAATTAAAAAAAGAAGAGAGATGAAAAATATGCATATGATATCCCTGTGATCAAAAATCAACAATTTGATTATTGGAGGAGAGTAAGTTTTTGTAGTCCATGTCCACTATTAGGGGCCAATGTCTACTGCTAATAAATATTATTTCTATGTATTAAAATGCACTGATCAAGGATTTGAGTCATTGCATGGCATAGATTTGCTTTATTCTCTTATTTTTGTCCTGTGGTGAAATGGAGTGCCAGCATAACACTCAGTGAACAATGATATGCTGATTTGGTCACAAATGCAATTGGAGATGTTTTAAAAAAAACAAACACTCCGCCAACCAATCTTAACAGTTGTAAAATAATAAAACAGACTTCCCCATTGCCCCCATTTATAATAAATATACATTAGAGATATGGGTCTTAGTGAAATTGACCCAATAATCAAGAATAGGCTACTCTTTGAAGGTTGAACATTTAGAGATGGAGGCTGCATTTTGGTGTGCCGGTGAAGCAGTAAAGACAGGGGTGCTTTACACACATTGATTAGGCCTTAATTTTTTTTCCAGATTTTTTTTTCAAACATCTGTCATCAATTCATGTGTTTCCCACCCAAATATGGCAAAATGCTGTTGACTTTTAGGAATCAAAGTGCTACCAACATTTATCCTGAAAGTCAGAATCTCCAGAAGCCATCTCTTGGAGGCCACTGGTTGCAAGTCAAGGAGATGTGAATCTATCTATCTATCTATCTATCTATCTATCTATCTATCTATCTATCTATCTATCTATCTATCTGTCATCAAATTTATATGGCCACCCATCTCACACAAGGTGACTCTGGGTAGCGTACAATAAAACTGACAATTGAAACATATTATACTGTAAAAAACACTTAAAACAATTAAATAAATTAAACATAAATAAGAACAAGATTGAGAGGGGGTTGAAATCAGAATGTTGAATGTGATGCAGCCAGTTTGTGAGCTCCCTCCTGCCATGGGATCTCCAGGCCTGTTGAAAAAAACCACGAATAGTCTATTTAATCCAATTCAAGCTGCTTCTACCTGTTTCTAGGAAAAGAGAAATCTGCTTTAAAGAGATGGGGAAAGTGTTATGTTCACATCCCTGTATGCTCTGAAACGTGTTTCTGGAATCCAATCCAAGGTGCTGCACCAGTCCTATTATTTTAATACAAGACTGGAGAGTAATCATATTACTTGTATTTCATTTTAATTAAATGGAAATATAAATGGAAAAGATTTAGTTTTCGTCCTAGCCCTGTCTTCTACTTTTGGAAGTACAGTCCCCAGCACACCACTTAAAGACCAAATGTGCCTTTGGCATGGGAAAAAGTTGTACACATCTGCTCTAAAATGTCTGGTGAGAACAATTGCAATGTGCTTAATATAGTACTTGCTGGTGAGAGGAAAGCTAAGCGATAAGCTAGATATTGTTTGTTGTTGAGGGACAATAAAATGTAAGTGTTCAAGGTAGGATGCAAATGAAAAGAGGCATCCAGCTCAACATTCCCCAGAATGGGGGGTTGGATTGTGTTGCAGCAGGCAAAGAATGGAGAACATCCAGGTGTGAGAAGAAATCGCTACTAAATGCAGAAAATGAATTAAACTGGCGAAGGTTTGGATATTGGTAGCATGTAAAGAACGTTGCTAGCTTGGTTTTGTATATGAACCTCCTGGGCATGCAAGAATCCAGGTCATTGCTGAGTTAATGATTATGGAATGAATTAATTTATCAGGGAATTCATTCCCTGGAATGGAAGGAGCTCCTCTTAAACCTAGTTCGGGTAAATGTAGCTACTTTGGAAGGCAGATATTAGATATAATCAAAGATAGCAGTTTATTTCATTAAGTGGTATGAAAATGAGGACCCCCTATAACAAATGGTTGATAATGCTCAAGGAAGCCTAAAATCAATGAAGTAGATATTGTATTTAAAGGGTAAAGGTAAAGGTTTTCCCCTGCACAATCATATCCGACTCTAGGGGGCAGTGCTCATCTCCATTTCTTAGCTGAAGAGCCAGCGCTGTCCAAAGACGCTTCCACGGTCATGTGGCTGGCATGACGTGCGTGGAACGCTGTTACCAACCCACCAAAGTGGTACCTATTTATCTACTTGCATTTGCATGCTTTTGAATTGCTAGGTTGGCAAGAGCTGGGGCAAGTGTGGGAGCTCACTCCGTCACGTGGCGCTCGGGTCTCGAACTGCTGACCTTCCAATCGACAAGCCTGGCATCTTAACCACTGAGCCATCGTGCCCCTCCTTATTATTATGGTATTATTATGGTAGACCAATTGAAATTAATGATATTCAAGGTCAGTTAGGACACATTTCCATCTTAAGCTTGCTTTGCATGTTGTACTAAGCCATAATGTGGTTAATTTAGTCTTGGCTTAGAATATTGTACAAACCCAGCCATTCTAATTTATAAACCATAGTCTAGGGCAATGTTTCTCAACCTTGGGAACTTTAAGATGCATAGACTTCAACTCCCAGAATTCCCCAGCCAGCAAGGGGAATGTGAACCCAGCTAATTGTGGTTTCTAATTTATGTGTGAGAAATGTGCATCATATCACTGAATGATGAAGAATTCAACCACATATCTATCAGCACCATTTTGGAAGTACAGTACAAAATAGGAAGATGTTTTCCAGCGTTAATGGTTAATGCCAATGGAGAAAGGAATTGTTACTCAGAAGTAAGTCCTATTTATATCAAATAACCTTAGGTAGATGAATGCAGACATGTAGCTAAACCACAATTAGCTGGGTTTCTTCATTTTACCCTGGGGAATGAAACAGCCAAGATTGAGCAGCATTATTCTCATAGAAAAATTGCATTTACTGTATGTGAGATGGAGAACCTATGACCATCCAAATGTAGAATACCAATTTTCATCTCTCACTGTTGACTATGCTGGTCAGAGCTTCTGAGAAATTTAATTCAGCAATATCTGAAGAGCCATGGATTTTCCATCTCTGATTTATATGGATATATCCATGGAATCATTAAAAAAGTAGGATTTCAATCTTCATGATAACAACTGAAACTCAGGATCTAATAATAAGACATTAACCAAACTTTGAGCATATAAGGATTTGCATATACTGCTCTGTCCCATTCATCAGAACAGATTTTTTTTTAAAAAAAGATAGTAGATATTTGTGATCTGTGACACTATTTTAGAAGTGGAGAATGGCTGAGTTATAACTGAGCTAGAGATCTATGCCACAATATGAACTAGTCAAGTTTTGCTTTTCGTTGAGCTATAAATCATATAAATGAAATACTGCGAATTTATCTTTCCAACTTTTTCTTCCACCACCCTCTTTTATCACTTTTCTTCAGAGCACATTATGGATTTCTTGGCGGTCTTATACAATAGACAAACACAGCCTGAAATGAGAAAACAGCATTGACCTTAACCTTCTGTCTCTTACTTAGTTAACCCACTCACATGTTAGCTACTCAATGTACTGTTCTCCCACACATTGAATTCAGAGACAGTGCTAAGCTGTGGAGTGTTTAGCCACAGCTTACTGATTAAACCACTATTTAACTGGATTCACACAACAGGGAGAGATGAAACTAAATAAGCCACATGCTGCTTTAGCACAATATGTGAACCCAGGCTAACTTGAGATGGCTTCCAAATCATAGTCAAGAAGTGACAATATTGGAAAAAATCCATTTGAGGCCAGACCTCCAAACATGATATTTAGAGTAAGACTTTATTGTACATACCTTACAAAGCGAACTGTAGGGAATTCACACCTCCTTGAGTGGCAGTCCCTGATACTACTGTATATCCAAAAAGGCTATTAAAATCAGGAATCTCCTACTCTGTAACAGTTTTTCCACCTGAACCTCTAACCCAACACCTGCTAGTGAGATACTGAACTCATCCAGATTGTAAAACCAGTAACTACTTTCATTATTCATATTGTAATTTCTTGATTAGCCCAAGTATCCTTATTTAGGATTGATTCTTATGCTTGGGACATCCCTTAATATCAGAAGTTGATGAAATCAGAATTTATTTTTAATACGTGAGTTAATTTCCATGGTGTGAAAACCAGCCATGCATGCAGGACATTGAGAGACAGAGTGTACACATGTGCCTATGTCCCCCAATCCAGTTTTCTCTACTCCTATGTAGGTTGTATACTTTCCTAATTATAATTTTGCAGGCAACATAGAAGGCTGGACGCTGGCTACCATGGGAACACAGAATTTATGTATGACTCAAACATGTCAACCATTTCTGAAACTAAATATAGTGCTGTATTGCGTAAGAGTAGGGGGGTGGAAAAGATGTTTGTTCCAACAAAATGGTCACTGAACAAGAACAGAGGAATATAAGAAGAGCCTTAACACTAGATCAGGGTTCATTTAGTCAAACCTCCACTGTCACATAGTGGCTATCTGGATTTGAGAACCTCTAGTGCCTGGATGGGAAATTGAGAGATCCCTTCTGTTGTTGCTTCCCAGAATCTGGCATTCAAGCCATTCCCATTTTGAACCCCCCTATTCTGCACTTTTAATAATCTTATGACAAGGTCTGAGTTTCAAAGAATATGCTCAGAGAGGTATAAATGAGAAATATATACCCCAGATATAGAGAATATGTATAATGTGACTAAATCTGCAATTTACTGTGATAAACACTGGGAAAAATGCATAGAAAAATGTTTTGCAAATAATTTCCGTATATGTATATGTATTTTTTTTTTAATCCGTTCAATCGTGCCCGATTCTCGGAGACTGCCTGGACAAGTCCCTGCAGTTTTCTTAGCAATGTTGTTTGGAAGTAGTTTGCCATTGCCTCCTTCCTAGGGCTGAGAGGGAGTGACTGGCCCAAGGACACCCGGCTGGCTTTGTGCCTGAGGCGGGACTAGAACTCACGGTCTCCCAGTTTCTATCCTGATACCTTAACCACTGCACCAAACTGGCTCGTGTATGTGTATGTGTATGTGTATGTGTATGTGTATGTGTATGTGTATGTGTATGTGTATGTGTATGTGTATGTATGTATATATGCATGCTGCTGTATATAACTTTTGTCAGTAAACTGAGAATTTAGAATTTTGGAAACAAAAACAACAAAATTACTCAATACTAAGTTACTGGCCCAAGGGCTATGCCAAGGGCAGGCTTTATATCTGAGTGGAGACTAGAAACAGTCTCTCACTTTTGATCGCTGGATATCGATGAGTAATATGTGTGTGATAGAAGCTCAGGATCTTGCTATAATTTTGCACAACTTCAATTGGCCTAATAATAGTATTGCCTCTTTGGATTTTGGATTTATTTCCACTCTTGTTGTCTGAGCATCCCCTCTTGCTTATTATTGTTATTTTTACTTTTTCTGTTTTCTCAGTTTGGGGCTATTCTTTCCCACTTCAAAGTTTGCTTTTTTCCCTTTTTATTGGAGTTTAAATCCTTGCAGTTTCTCCTTCCTGCTCCTGACAAATAGTAATCACCAGATTTTCTTTTTTAACTCTCTTATTGTTCATCCAAATTCCTTGGATATTTTTCTAGTTCACCAGCACTACTTTTCCAGAGGCAGCACTTAACATTTTGAGGGAAAGCATGAACTGCAATAGGCAAGCAATTACAATGTGGCAGTTTTTGTGCATTTCCCACCTCTAAACATCAGGAAATTCTGCTCTTGGTTTTTGGCAGTTGTGGTAGGAAAGGACCCTGTGGCTGCATACACACATAGATAATTAAATAAAGTAAATAAGCAAGTAAGTAAGCAGAGCCTACATGACTTCATGAAGTCCTTCGGCATCAAGTTACTCATCCCAGCTTTAACAAAACTGTCTCAGGTCAAGAAAACAGATTTCCTAGTGCAAATAAATATTAAGCAGAGTAGCCATCTGTGATGTGAAGCCTTTGACTGTGTTTCTGAACAATTAAACGTCAAACTACCTTGGTAGTGGTCAATACATTTATGTATCAACTAGTCACTAGTTGCTAGTTATTCTTGGTCAATATCAATGAACTGCTGTTGAGCACTGGCTCTCCTGAACAATTGGGGAGAATTGATTAGCTTTCCTTCCCTAATTGGCTTCAGGGGAGAGGAACCTGGATTTCACCAAGGTCACAAATAGCAGCATCTATGAACATTGGTTTGCTACAAATCTGTAACCCTAGATTCTGTGCTGTTGGATTGTATTGAGCCCATTTAATTAATTTCATATTGTGTCTTCTGGACCTTTCAACTGCACTGGCATCTTAACCAGTCATGCTCACTTCTATTTGCTCATTGCATTGCAAACTGGGGGGAAAACGGGGAAGCTTTTTTAGCAGGACAGGGTAGTTGGGACTCAGGTATCAAAGTTTATTTCTCCAGGGTCCTTTCCTGTGCAAGGGGAGAGTGAGATAAAGTTGCATCCATAGATATAAGTATCAGCAGGCTTTATAAAAATGCTTTATAGAGTGCAACAGTCCATGCTGCTGGACTAGAGGAAATTGCTAGGCCAACTTCCCATTTTTCCCCTTTTTCCAAGGCTTCATAGATTTGCAAGATGATGTTGATGATGATGTTGATGATGATGGGGCAAGAGCAAAGTTGAGATTAGATAAAGTGATCCTTCAGACTTTTGAAATTATTGTGCACTTGCTACCAAAGTCTCAATCAAGTCAAATAAGTTCAGATGCAGTTGACTTCATTCAATTAATTGATTGGAGCATTTGAATAGACTGAATCTTCATCAGCTTGATTCAAACATCTAAATATTAGCATAGCCTCAGTGTAGTTATTCAGTTATTTGGGCAATTTCACATTAAAGAGGTAAACTTCATTCTTTATTTTCAGTTTAAGAACACTGTTAATGCATATAGACAGGCCTACCCATGAAAAAAATATAATAATTTTGTAACTTCTGGCCTATATTTGAGCCTGAATGTGCAGGACCTGAAAAATATTTCAAGGGTTTTTCCAGGGTCAAAAAGTTAAGGAAGGCTGCTTTAGAGGGACAACTAGAGGAAATTTAGTCTAGCAACTGTCCATGGTGCTGAAAAGATTAGATTATATTATCCCTCCATCTCATCCCTAATTTTTTACCAAGTGGGTTTTGTTCATTTTATACCTATTCCAACTTCATATATACTAGATCTTGCCCAAGTAAAGAGCATTATTTGCTATACCTTGAAACAAATATAATTTCCTCTTCCTTCCCCCAGTCTTCGTTTCTGATTTGTTTGCCATTGGTGTATTTCTTTTCATTTTCCATTCAAAAAAATCAATTTTCATTGAATGTGAGACAGCCTTGCAGATTTCCTATAAAATTTAGTTCAAATGAGATGCTTGCTCATAATTTGTGTCCTGCTCCCCAAGCTCCCACATTTCTAATGAATAAGGAAATCTGTGAGCTATAAACATGATAGCTGGAATCAGTCAAGTAAAGAGCACTGTTTGAATGGACTAGAATCAAAAACAGGTGATAGAACTATTATTTGATAAAACTTTCTGTTAAACTCACCCACTGGAAAAATCTTCAGCTAAATTCACTTAAAAGATGCAGAAGCTTTCAGATTTCTGTTCAATCAGGCTGGTACAGATGGAAATTGGAAGATGGAATCCAACAAAATCAAGAGTGTCAACTTGTATATTCCATTGTAAATGGAATCTCTGCCCAAGGTTTCCCCCCCCCCCTAAAATTGGTCTGCATAAATATATTAACTAAAGAGGAGAGGAAACCTATACTTAGTTTTGATTTTCTCTTTATGGAGTGCTTTTTATTTATGGATACTAGACAGACATTTAGAAATTTGCAATGGGCTGATTTTTGAAGGCTCCAGGACATTGCATATATGAAATATTCAGGGTTCCGCTTGGTTATTGTTGGAAATGAGAATAATGATGTTGAAGTGAATGCATCATGGGACATTTCAGGAAGGATTTTCTGAGATAAAGAGAATTGGACTGTGCACATTAGATATGGAAAAGGTGTACTTCAGATGTTGTTACAACTACCACTTATCTCAGCCATGTGTTCAAATGTGCAGTTACTGACAGTTATAGTTTAGAAACTCCTGGAGGTCCATCAGTTTCCCAGCCTTGATGTACATGTTCAAAAAAGGTGATCCAGAATAATGGTATTAGGGAAAAATATATTAAGTTGATTAGAGAGGAAGAGATCTGAGAGCAAGTGATGCCAATTGATCCAAACAGTTTGGATGAAGCATGGGAAGATAATGAGAAATAAAGGTAGAGAGACAAGAATAAGACAAGGCAAGAAGTGCCTTTATGTTGTTTCAACAAGTATATTAAAATATATGCAGATTGTATCTGGCAGCTTTTTCCCAATTCCCACTTCTTTTGCATTTTTTCATACTTCAACAAGCACAACTATTCAAAAATTCACCCATGGTATTTTTGTTAAGGCAGAAGTAGACACACAGGACATGAAAATTATGGATAAGTAGTTTAATGTCTCAGAGAGAGGGAGACATTGATTGTGATTTTCGGCCTAGTAAATTGGCAGTGAATAATAATGAAGAACAGCACTCATCTCCAACTTAATCCAGCTACTGTACATTTGTAGAGTGTCTGTCTATCATCCATCCATCCATCCATCCATCCATCCATCCATCCATCTCAGAAGGGCAGGAAGGCTGTTTCTAAAGCTGCAAGCAGATTGCCACCCAGATGGGAATTCTCTTGGGAGATTGACTTTTTCTTATGATTGGAGACTGTAATTGTACAAAGGTTTCAAATAACTTTTCCCCCCATTTATCCTTTAAATTGCAGCTTAAATATAGAGTACACTGGCAACCAACTATATGGCATGTGATTGTATTATAAAGGTTATGTCTACTTGCAATAAAACCATTCTGCCTGACAAATGCTCTATGCTAATGGGCTAAGATGTGCCTGGATTCCCAAGTAGAATTGTCCATAATTCCCACAAGGTGTCAAGATAAAGTAGCTGTGCTTTTTGAGGTAGATTTAACAAGTATACAAGACAATATGCTCAAGATTTCAAGGCCAGCTTTGTGTTGAAATGTTTGCAGTGTAAGGCTTGTTTTAATTATGAATATATTACTGGTAAAACTCAGATTTACAAGGCATCAGGATATAATCGAATGGCCTAATCTTTCTTGGATGGATGGATGGATGGATGGATGGATGGATGGATGGAAGGAAGGAAGGAAGGAAGGAAGGAAGGAAGGAAGGAAGGAAGGAAGGAAGGAAGTGAAGGATTCTACCAGGTTTTAGAAGAAGATTGAATCTAAAATTAGCACATTCAAGAGTCTATGGTGGCTACTGATTGTCATTCTGAGGGACCAGAATGTAGTAAATTACAAAGTCAGATGTAAAGATAGGGATCAAAGGGATCATATTTTCAATTACTGTCCAAGATGGAGAGAAGGTCTAGTCTCAAAGGTAGGCAATGAAAGACTCAAAAGGCAGAGGAAGGTAACATGTTTCAAAATGGGCTAGTGGTGAAGATCCAGGGACAGTGAAAAGTCAAAAAGTTACAGAAGCAGAAAATGAATGCCAAAGCATGGAAACAAGAAGTCAGGATTCAGTTGACATATCATAACACATGATACCTCAATTTCTCATTTTTTCCAGTATTAGCTTAATGTCACATTTCAGTTAAAGTATAAATCTTCTCTAACTTGTCTATGATAAAATTCCAAGGTTTGAGGGTTACAGGACACATTTGGAATTGGAATTTTCAGAGAATGTCATGGACATCCTTACAAATTGCCTGCCAGGGTGGGCACGGTCAAATGTACATTGACCATAAGGCAAATTAAGAAGATTGCTCCTTATCATCCAATCTACCCACTCAGGATGCTCTCCATTATCTTACCTTACCTTTTATTTTGGACAGAAGGGCATATTTCATACTTCCAAATGGATGGGCACAGCTACCCATTCATTCTTGTTTTCTAAAAATGCCTCTGAGCTATGCGGTCCCCAGAAACCTTTTTTTTAAAATATATTTTATTGAATTTTAAATATACATAGATAAAAGGTTGAAAAGGAAAAAGAAATAGAAATACAAATCAAAGAAAGAAAGAAAAAAGTGTAGTAAAGTAACTAGAAAAAGAGAAAGATGAAACATAGAAATTAGAACTTCCGATTTATCTCTGGTCATAGTAATTTAAAAAATAGTCTCTTACATGCTAGGTCTATATATAACATTGTAGAACATTTCCTGTCTAATATATCAATTTATATATATTTTAATCTTCAAAACCCCATATAAGCTTTACCCCTCCTGCATTTTGTAAATAGTCCATTAATGGTTTCCACTCTTTAAGAAAATAATAATTTGTATTTTCTTTTAATAAACATGTCAATTTATCATTTTCTGCCATTTCCATTACTTTTAACATCCAGTCCTGTATTGTAGGTATAGTCTGATTTTTCCAATTTTGTGCATATATAAGTCTTGCTGCTGTAACCATATAATTCTTGTAAATTTCTTTCCTATTTGTTCTTCTGTTATTCCCAATAAAAATAATTCTGGTTTATATGGAACTTGAATTTGTAAAATATTTTGCATCAATGAGTGTATCTGAGTCCAAAATTTCTTAGCAATCTCACAAGTCCACCACATATGATAATTTTTTTTTTTACATTTCCAACATAAGTTGGATACATTCCCGTACATTTTAGCTAACTTTTGTGGGGTCATATACCATCTGTACATCATTTTATAGAGCGGTCCCCAGAAACCTTGTTGAATATGAAAATTGTGCTTAACTGGTGCTTTGCTTTGAAAGATTGATTGATTGATTGATTGATTGATTGATTATGTGTCATCATGTCATGTTTGACTCCTAGCAACCACATAAATAGATTTTCTCCATGACGATCTATCTCTCACCTTGTCTTTCAGGTCTTCCAACTAACTGGAGAGCACAAGACAGTCAACAGACTTAGCAGTATATATTTGTATAAACATTTTTCTCAATCAATTCATTGTTAAGGACACCTTCCCTTATATTTTCATTGTCATACATATCTTTTTACAAGAGATTTTCCCAGAGATGATGCATCTCTCCATTGATACATTTTTGTAAGCCTCAATTGATTTGTGACCTGTATCAAACCATTCAGAAAAGTGCAGATTAAACTGTATAATTGTGTTCTGGTTTGCTTATAAAGGTGGGTAATTTATTGCTGGCTAGAAGCTGCATTTGATTTTTTGGGAACAAAGAGGGCTGCAGAAGGAGGGAGAATGCAAAGTGAAGGTGGTTTTATCACACATGTGGATGATGCTGTGCTTTTCATTTCTTCTGTTTTTGTGCAAGACTAGAGCATTCCTTACTGTTGTTTTAAACTAGAATTTACATTTTAGCTTTTGTGTAATTCTTATCCCTAAATAGAAGGAAACTGCATTGTTGTTTTTTAGCGACTGTAATGCCAAATTTATGTGGCATGGACAGAAGGGTTATTGAGGTCTGTAAAAAGGGGGATCATGGATTGCTTGATTGGTTTATAGGTTTGGGAAGTATGAATTGTATTAATTTGCATCAGAATTTGAATCCCCCCATCCAAACTCTCTCTGCACTAGTGGAATGAAAGCAAGGTGAAAGTTCTTCCGATGAGATTAATTCAGAAAATTAATCTCGGCTGGTCTGCTGGAACCATGATGATCCACCTGCCAAGCTGACCTATTTTTGCAGAACGTGAATGACCTAGGACAGAGCTTTCCAAACTTTTCATGTTGGTGACACACTTTTTAGACATGCATCATTTCGCAACACACACTTACAGCAGGGCACAAGGCAGCACTAGGACCCGCGTGGAATCACAGCAGGTTTGGAGGCAGCAAGGCACAAGGCAGGCACTAGGACCTGCGCGGAATCCCAGCAGGTTTGGAGGCAGCAAGGCACAAGGCAGGCACTAGGACCTGTGTGGAATCCTCGCAGGGCTCGGAGGCAGCAGTAGCCGCCGCGACACACCCAGACACTGCAGCCGACACACTAATCAGAGTATCATGGCCCCTGTTCTCAAAATTTCCTTTCTGACCCTAAGGTAGGGCACTAGGAATCACCAGATTAACCAAAAAAATAAAATAAAACCCTCTTGTAGTAAACCATGTAAACAGAAAGTGCAAACATCACTGTCATAAATGATGAGGGCTAGCTAGTTGGATGAACAGACAGACAGACAGATAGATAAAGCATTTTGGCTTTGTTGCCACTTAGAAGCCAGTCAAGGGGAAAAAAAACATGTAGCTATGTTGCAAACTGCTGGTGTTATAATAGTGTTACAGTTTATGCCTCAATTACTGTAAAACTAACAGATCATTAAGCTTCGTTCCTTTGGTTCTTTGATGCCTAAAATAATTTCCTAACCTCTGGCCATGGAAAACTCATAATGTGGGGGATTTTACTTTATTTTTTAAAAATAAGAACATGTTAGGTCAGTATATGAATAAATTTAGGAAATGATGGATGAGCTCCTTCCTGTTTATTTTGGTTTTGCATGTAATCATTCGGAATGCTGGTATGTTTGGCTTCTATATTAATCTGCATTATTTTGTTATTTCTTTAAAGGAACGCAAGATGAAGAGTCACACTTTCCCCTGCTTGTTTGTTTATAAGCTACAAATTTTTGTTACCCTTTTTACCATGAAATATACGTGTTGGTTCCAGTCAAAATAGTTTTTCCACTGTAGATATTAGTCTTAGACTGGTTTACTTAAAATACGGGCCAAACCAATCTCTCAGGTAGCTGGCAGATGAACCTTGAACACATGTAGAAATCACCAGGTGATATAGATCCCCTCACCACAGTAACGTATTTTAAGAATGTTTGATTTATCAAACTCTGCTAGCCATTATAACAGAACCTCCATTTCTCCAGTGTATGTTTAACATTAAATGTTGGGGTCTAGGAACAGGGAATACTATTCAGTCCATGGTTATAATAAGAATGATTGACTGGCTGCTGTTGTAAACAAGACAATGCTATTGATTGATGAATATATAATAATTTATGCATTTTTATTTACATGTTCTCAATCAATTTTATGAAGGAGAATCTTCTTTCAAAATGTATTTCAAAGGAGAAGAGAATGTTCTTGAAATTTGCACAGTGAGAGTCTGGTGTATTTGTACCTAATTAGCAATGAGTTGGCTGAGGCGTGTGTGAATGTTTGCGTAAATTTCCCATTTTCATTAAACCGTCCTCTCCCCAGTAGTCTGCAGCCTCCCTGGCTTCCCCATATCCATTCTGTCAGGTTTTATGCTTGTGCCTGGCAGTAAATCACACATCTCTAGCACTTAATCCTTAGTTTAGCTGTCAGCTAGAAGGAAACTGCCAGACCCAACTTGGCTAGATTAAAGTTGCAGATCAGAATAAATCCTTAGATGCTTTAGTTGATGTCCCACTGCAGAGCAAAGAAGTCAGAGCATTCATATATCTATGCATATACACAGAAACACACACAATATTGCACTGTATATCTGCATGATAAACCCTAGGTTTCTTTCTCACATCATTTCAAAACAAGAGATACTTGGGGGACCTCTTGATGGCCCCGAGAGGCAGCTAAGACCATTGGTCCCTGAGGTCACCAGCTCAATCCTTTGACATTCAGTCCCGAGGGAGGACATCAGTGGGAACTTTTCCCATTGAGCATTTAGAGACATCATCATCCACCACTGACAAGAGTCCTGAGCTTGCTAATGAGATTATTCAAAAGGCCATTTGGGCCCACTTTCCTTTAAATATGCCTTGTCTCTCAAAATCATGTGGTTGTTGGGTTTGGTTTTTGCTTGTTTTTGTTTTAATGATAATTAATCTGCCAAAAGTTAAAATTAATCTGCAGCTAGGCTACTATTGCAGATCCCGTGGGTGGCTAAGTGCTGGTCCTCCCATTTATGCAAGAAGTGACAAAGTGGTCTTGGCATCAGAAGTCACAATAGCAGAATTCCTTTCAAAATCTGAAGCAGAGCTAAGAGGAGTTTTGTTCACCATTTACTGCATTGGCCTCGGTCTTGATGGCACAGTCACGGCAGCTTCTTTCCAAAATGTGTTTGAAATGCTCTGAAAACATTTGCAGTGGGTCGTTCCCTGGTGGAACGTGGATGCCAGTTTCTGATTAAGCCTTTCCTTCCCCTTTTGTACCTGCATTTAATCCAGCTCCACCAGCTGCCCACTTGCATCTGCCTTTTCAATTCTGCTGCATGTGTGATATGTTGTGCAAATGTTTCCCGTGCTTGTTTTTCAAGTGCCGTCTTAGAGCACACATTTCCCCAGAGTGTACTTTCTCTTTCTTTACTAGCACTTTTTTTCTATACAAACAACAGATTGCTTTGCTCCTGTCCTTTAGATTTAAAAGAGAAGCATTTTTTTCCTAGTTAAATATCCTACTTCACAGATGTCTGTGTTCTTCTCTTTTCTTGGAAAAAACATGGTATAACTTGATCCTCTCTTGCCACCCTCCTTTGTAGCTGTTACTTCTTGCGGATATGGCTCCCAAGTTAAAGTGGAAGGTTATGTTGATAGCAACAGTCTTGAAAACTTGCAGCTTTAATAGTAACATGAATTCAATGTGACCTAGGAACAAGATTCCTTAAGAACTATTTTGCATGGTGAGGGCATGAAAGAGGCAGGATGAACTTTTTATTGCTAACTTGAAAACAATGGTTATTTCACTGAGGGACTATCCTGGTTGCCTGGAAGAGCTGGGAGGGACAAAGTTGAAAGAGACAGTTTAGGCCACTGAATCCAAACCCCTGCTCAGGGCAGGAATCTAACCCAAGGAGATGACCGTCTGCTTCTGTCTGACCCCAAATAAATCAGGAAAGTCCACTGTCTATCTTGGTAATAGGTTCCGTTGGGAAATTGTTCTTATTGCTCGGAAGTTCTTTTCTAACATAAAGTTGGAATCTTCCTTACTGTGCCTTAAATCTATTATTCAGAGTCCTGCATTCTGGATTGAGAAAGAAAAGATCTTGACCTTCTTCGACGTGACATCCTTTCAGATATTTGAAGAGTTCTCTCATACCCTCCTTGCCTCCCTTTTCTGAAGGATAAACAGACCCAGTTCCTTCAATCTCTCTGCAGAGGTCTTAGTTTCTAGTCCCTTGGCAACTTTTGTTGACCTTTTTGAGCCTGCTCCAATTTCAATGAACATTTCTTAAAATATGGTGCCCAGAACTACTGCATATTCAAAGTATACTCTAACCAAAGCAGAATAGAATGGATATATTATATCCAATGTTTGGAAGCTATACCTCACTTGATGTAGTCTATACCACATTCTTCTGCTGGCTCTACTCGGTATAACTACTATTCCATTTTTTTGTTTTTTCACAAATATAACCAAGCAGATATCCCCCATCATAGACCTGTGCATTTAATCTGTGTTTCCAAAATGAATTTTGCTTTGATAAATTTCACTGTTACTTTTCACTCATTTTTCCAACCTACTAAGATCACTTTGAGTTTTATTTCTCTCTCGGCTTCATTACCGAGCAGCTGGTATACTGATTATTTTCCTTTTATTTTGAGCATATCTGAAGTAGGCATCTTTATTGTTCTTAACATCCTTTGCAGATCTCAGCTCATTCTGACCATCTTCTTTACTGACACCATCTCCACCATTCCAGGCATACCTGTCTGTGCTTCTCCTTTGTGACCTGGCCCTCTTTCCATTTCCTTTATGCATCTTTTTTGGGTTGGATGGTTGGTTTTATTTTCAGGTCTTCGCTAATACCTTTTTTTAGGGATTCCTGCTCATCTTGAACCCCTTTCCTCATCAGGTTCTCCTGCCATAGATCCTACTTATTGTGCTGGGTTTATTGAAATCCACTTTTTTGAAGACCAACATACGTTTTTGACTATGCTCAGTTTTAGTTTCCTTTACAGTTAAGGACTCCAAAATTACAGTACATCATCATTTTCCCCTAAAGTTCTTCCTACTTCCACTTCCTCAACTAACCTTCCTCATTGATTAGTATCAAGTTAAGGATAGCAGACCTTTTTATCCTTCCTCCATCCTCTAAAGTAAAAATAGTCAATGAGAGAAGTCAGGAATTTCCTGGAACAAGCACACTTGGCAGAGTGTCTCTCAATGGATGTCGGGGTAATTAAAGTCGACTTTGGATGGAGTAGCCAAGAAAAAAGCCATAAGAAAAGATAAAAAATAAATCTATTTTCCAATCAGTTGCAGATGGGAAAGTAGTTACATGTTCAGACATTCAAAGTGAAAATATTGTTGCCTGCCCTACCTAGAATTGAGTTTGTGACTCATTGGTGAATGTCTGAAAAGTAAGGAAATATAGAGAGAGGGTTGCAATCTGAGAATTCTCCATGGGAAGTGATGGCCACATCCTTCAGCTGATTTCAGAATGGGCTTGGCTATCATTATTTATTCTCCTCCACCTACTGTACTTCACTAGCCCAATCAAAAAAAAAAAAAAAAAAAAGCCCAGTGCAGCCCAGCCTCCCATCTTAACACAGCTCTGTTTGGCTTACAACCAGTAAGACGATAAGACAGTATAAAACAGTATAAAAACAAACAACAATAAAAATAAAAACAGTAGTAGTAGTGGTTGTAGTAGAATGGTGCCTATTGTGCCCTAAAGTATTATTACAATAGGCTTTATGTCAGAAATATGGTTTTCAGACCATGCACATCTTTATTTTATATAAGAACTTTGGAAGAATAATTCTGTTTTTCCAGCATCTGGTACACTGCTGTGAATTTATGCTACAACACTGCAGCTGGAACCATTAGGGACTATAACTAGTAAGGCTTCCAACTTTCCAAAAATAATTCACAGGCTCAGATATTTAAAGTTTTCAGGGTATCCAAGCTGTGGAAGTATAATGGAGTGGTATGTCTACATTATTAGCAACCACACTTCCTTCAATTCTTCTGAGTAAGATTGGGTGAAAAAGGTAAGGAGTAACTGTATTTGGAGCTCAAACCTCAGAAAGGTTTGGCTGATTTCAGAATAAGCTTGCTTCCTCACTTTCAAAACTCAGTACAATCACATACCCTTAGTATCCATATTCAAATGCCAATATTTTGAAACATCCCAGAAGATACAACAGAGTTGAAGTGTGACATAATGTGACATAAGCCAAGCCCTTCCCCTAAGTCAGGGGTGGGGAACCTTTTTTCTGCCAAGGGCCATTTGGATATTTATAACCGGGGACCGGGGGGGGCGGGGTTTCTGGGATTTCTGCAGACCGGGGGCCGGAGTTTGCGGGTGGGAGCCAATCACAAGCACTGGGGATGGGTTTGTGGGCGGGAGCCAATCACATGGAAGGGGCAGGGTTTGCTGGCGGGAGCCCCACGGGCCTTAGGCGGGAGCCCCGTGGGCCTTATACAGCCCGCGGGCCTGACATTGCCCACCCCTGCCCCAAGTAAAGGTGTGTGTAAAAAATGCCATAAGACATATTTTGTACTTAGCTGTTGTATGATTATTCTCTTTCCCTCCCTTCTATCACAAATGCAGTGGATAATTTCTTTTTTTTTAATAGTAATTTTATTAAACATTACAATTAAAAAGATAAAAAACTAATGCAAACTAAAAAAGAAAAGAAAAAAATAGAAAGGTAGAAAAGAACGAAAAAATAAGAATGTAGTAAAGAGGAAGAAAAAGGAATATATAAAGAAATGACTTCTCCCTTCATCACAACAAGTATAAACAATTTTAGTAACTTATCACCTTCTCTTACAAATACAGTAGAGAATTTCAAGATAACATCTGTGCGGTTGCGGATGTGTTTGTGTGAGCCTGTGTTGCGGTGTGTGTTCCAATTAGACAGAATCGGATAAATTAAATGTGTCATGCATTATTCACTGTAGCAAATAAAGGAGATTGTTATTTTCATCAAAACAACAAAGCAAGAGATTTCTTTTCAGTGCCCTTGTATGCAAAGCAAACAAGTGCTAGTCACTACCACTGCTTCTTGAGAGAGAGACTGATCAGCTGGGGAGTAAGCTACAGAGAGTCTGTAAGGACCGTAAGGTGCTTATAGGGCAGGTGTTGACATCTGGTTCATTCAATTATAACAATAAACCATGGTTTCAAATGTGCCCAAGTTGCAAAATGTACCGCATTTAACTACAGTGCAATCCTATCCATATCTACTCAAGTTGCCTGGAGCACAGCAGAGCTCACTTCAGAGTAAATGGGGTAGAGGTTGGCAGCTTTGCCATGCCAAAAAAGAAATGGGCACTGAATATGGTTATTCAGTGTGGCATCAAGGATGAAAACATACCAAATATGCTTTGACCAAAATCTCCTTTCTATTTTTCATAAGAATTCAATATTTCTTCGCTCTTTTTTTCCTTTTCTTTTTGGCAGGTTGGCAAGAGATTTCTGTGTTTCTGTAAGCTGTGATTAAAAAGGTATTTTTGAAGGTGTCTTCTTTATAAAACCTTTAGGACAATTCCTACAAGGCTGGAAAATGTTAGAAGCCATGTTAGAAGACTGCTTTCATTATGCACGCAAGAATTTTTATACACAGTACGTTTCCCAAACTTCCTTCATCTGTGGAAAAAAAAAAGATAAGTGCAGGGAAACAAAGGACTACTCAATGGAAGTACTCAAATGATTGTTTATTCTGTTTCTACATAGAAAATATGGGGTTTCAGCTCAAAACAATATACATGTTTCAGGTACTAAGTTAGACCTTGCCAGATTGTACACAACTAATAAAGAGATGCTTGTAATATTGACCTTGATATGATCTGCACATGTGTGAGAATACTAAGTTTCATTCCTTCCCTGGGCTAGAATCACCAATCCATCCCATAATGTCCTTATAAGGACATGTATTTATTTTATTTATTTATTCGGCATATTTCTCCACTGCCCATCTCGCGTACGACGACTCTGGGCGGCTTACAGACGATAAAAATCACAAATCGCTAAAAAACAATAAAATACGAAATACAAGATGATGTCAAGATGTCAAGTGAAGATCTTATTCTTGGCACCATCACGGTGCCACCCACCCATGAATGGCTATCCCCCCTCCCATCCCAAGCAAGGTGGCATAACCATGTCTTACATGTAGTTTTAATATTGCTACTAGACATGCTCAAATGCATGCATAACTAGGCTTCTGCGTATGACTAATTGATGTAATAGAAGGAGGAGACTCCACATTTTAAAAAAATGCCATTTTATATGTAGGACCTCTTTCTGATACTTTGTGCTAAGTAAAGCTTTTATCTGGCCAGATATGATTCTCTCCAGTTATTTTTATTGGGTTTGTGGATTTAACAATACAGAAAATTTACAATAGTATAATACTGGAAATAGCACAAGCTGCAGGAGTTTATGATTCATATAGATGATAGCAAGGTTAGTCTTTTTTTCCACCCATCCCATCTCTCCAACCTAGTGACCCTGCCACCTCTTCAGCTTATAGACTATAGGAAAGGCTTCTTAGAACATGAAAGTTGCTATATGCTATGATTGATTGATTGACTATGTGCCATCAAGTCAGTGTCAGCTCTTAGCGGCCACACAGATTTTCTCCATGGTGATCTGCCCCTAACCTGGTCTTTCAGGTCTTCCAATGGTGCATCACTCCCATCACTTCCATCACTCTCCAGTCTCATGGATAAAGAACAATTCTAAATCACTTCAGCACACCTTCAAGATAATTGAAGATAGATCTTCCCTGCCACCTCTTCAGCTTATAGACTATAGGAAAGGCTTCTTAGAACATGAAAGTTGCTATATGCTATGATTGATTGATTGACTATGTGTCATCAAGTCAGTGTCAGCTCTTAGCGGCCACACAGATTTTCTCCATGGTGATCTGCCCCTAACCTGGTCTTTCAGGTCTTCCAATGGTGCATCACTCCCATCACTTCCATCACTCTCCAGTCTCATGGATAAAGAACAATTCTAAATCACTTCAGCACACCTTCAAGATAACTGAAGAGAGATCTTCCCTATTGGAGCTTCTGGTCTTCTGGGATTTTGCATGCTTTCTGAACATGCAGAAGACCCTGCATCTGCCCAAAATAATGCCTAAGAATTCTGTTGGTTGGAGAAAATGCAGAGGTCTTTGAAAGGATAATGGGGTGAATTTCCTGCAAGTTATTATGAGTTTGTGGGAGGGGTTGGTATACAGTAGGTTGGAAGGTATTAAAAGAAGTTTGGGGTACAGCAAGATCATACCTCCATGGGGGGGGGGCTAAGGGTTTTGGGGGTTAGATAAGGCAGAGAGAAGACTGTATTTTAAACTATTTAAAGCATATTTGGGGTTGTGCTCAAAAACTATAATGTGCATTTAATAAGCAAACATATAAATCAAAAGACTGATATTCCAACTGTAAAGCAAATTCTCATGCATTTGGTTCAAAAAGTTTAGCGTTCAATGATGAAGAGTTACAAATAGAATATAAAACAGAAACCGACAGATGCTGTGGCTGCCCCTTCCTCCTCCTCTCCTACATCTGCTATCATAAGAATCATATAGGGGGAATGCCAAACTAAATTTCAAAGCATTCAGATATGACATCTTGAGAGAAAGGAAATGCTGAAGCCAAACACGCACTCCATGAAGATTCCTTGTCATATCCAATCTACCAATCTATAATGCTCTTTACTTTGCATCCCACTATTGTTTCCCATTTCTGGTCAATGATTAGGGTAAACAATTCAATTAATTTGCTCTTGCTTCCTTGGGCTATACTATGTATTTGACCACTACTTGAAAAAAACTGGGGAATGCATGCAAAAGAGAATCATAGAGTCGCCCCTTGAGTGAGATGGGTGGTGACTAAATTCGAAGTATAAATAAATAAATATATAAATATTTATTGTCATCAATAGCTGGAGGGCCTCCGCAGTGCATCAAGGTCATGAGGCCTTACATGATGCAAGAATGCTTCCTTTGGACGAAACGGTGAAATCAAATGTATATTTTTGTTTAGTGTGCATGCTATGTCTGGATTCATGTATTGGACTAAAGTACGGTTTATTTTATCATAGTTTTTAATACAAACCATAATGACTTAGTTCATATAACATTATATATACGTAACATTAAGCCATGAACTCAAAATGTACTGCCTGAAATACTAGGGTCACCTTTAGTCTCTGAAAGCCTTGAGGGTGCCCCTAGAGATCCCCAGAAGCCTTTGCTAAACTGTCATTTATGGCCAAAAACCATAGCCTACAAATAACAGTGACTGAGTTCACTCACTGCACCCAGTCAAAGTCAAATAAATAGCTTATCACAATTTTGAAACCTAGTATGCTGTGTGCATATGTGTGTGTTTGTCTGTAGGCAGCAGTGCGAGCCACCTCCCCAATCTTGCATGTATCAGACAAAAACAAGCAGCAACTTTTGCATCAGCTTTGAACCACATATGCCCTTTGCCAAGTTTGGAATGACTAGTTGACCTGAAATTGCACATCAGCCTATAAAGAATGACTTATGAACCTGACAGTTCCCTTTCATCTGTATTAATTGCAAGGCATGTTCTCAAATTAAAAATTCCCTCTTGTTATCACTCCTTTGTATTTCTCCTGGGTTGTCTTACTGGCTTTTTGTCATTCTTCATATCCATTTTAATAGACATCACATTCTGGACAGACCATTGTGAAAGCTGTGAAACAGCCCCTTCTCATATTAATGTAACACCTTTTCAGGATTGCACAGTTCTTTGCTTCCTTCCTCTCCCAGCTTTCCTTGAAGACTATCAGAGGCACAGCAGTTCCTCAATAAATGTGGTAATGCAGTCTCCAAATAGATACTTGTTTCCAGAAGTTTCCAGTATTTTCATTGCCAGTAACTTTCTAATCTGGCACATTAAACATATTGAATAACCTGTCAGAAACAGCTGTGAATCTGACAGGAAGGAGATACTACAGGAGGACATTTTCTGAGTTCTTAAAAAATCTGGTGTAAGCAGTTTCCTCCTCCTCCTCCTCCTCCTCCTCCTCCTCCTCCTCCTCCTCCTCCTCCTCCTCCTCCTCCTCCTCCTCCATCATTTCTTTTTCCTGGTTTTTGGAGGTTTTTTCATCAGGTCTTGTCCTTTTAAAGGAAGTCAATGTCTTGGCCAATTCCCAGTGTCAACACCCTTTACTGCCATTGACTTTCTTTAAAAAAGAAAAGGAAAGGAAAATGCTTACTTAACACCTGGCTCTGATTTTCCACCTTCAGAAAGCTGTGGTCAACAATCCATGCCACATGGATAGTTTCTCTGTTCCTTTAGACTTTCTTCCCCAAATCATGATTAGACAAGTCTATGGGCTGTATCTTCTCTTGACTCTCAGAGTAACACAGAGTTGAGAAATAGCAGCATTTTCTTTTTATTATCAGTCACCTTGGCCCCCTGGGATGTCTGGGAACATTAATTACAAGCAACATCTTTGCTACAGAATAGTGCAAGGCACGTGACAGGAAGAAATGAAGAAGTAGAATAACAGCCAGTGAAAGGCTTTGAAGACGAAGCTTATGGAAGCATGAGAAAAGATGCAAACCATGGGCTGACCAAACAATTCTGCCTCTTCATGTACAGTACTTCACCTGCACATCATGCCTGTTAAAGTTGCCATGGTGGACAGTACTTTTAGCCCTTAGAACAGCCTTTCTCAACCTTCTGACCCAGGAGATGATAGAATGTACGCTGGCTTATAGGGAAAAAATCAAGGCTTGAGAAGTAAACAGGCAGAGTGCAGCTTGTATGGCTATAATGTCTTTACTTGTGATGAAAGCAAAGTCGAATATACATGGTACAGCATTGCAAAAGGAAAAACAAACTTACAAGCAGAGTTTCGTGTATTGTTTCCAGGGCCAGGGCGCATGCCATGGCCTACACACACAGCCACGCATAGCTACACACTGCCCAGTCGTCAGAAGTAGAATACACACACAAACATGGCTAAAAGACCGGACAGAAGTCAAGAAGCATAGAACACCATTTTGCATGGTTAGATATTCTGTTCTTCCAGCTTTCTGATTGGCTGGAAGTTAGGTGTGACACACACCAGGCCTAAAGCATAGGCCCTGCTACTTTGTGGCAGTGTCGCAGCAAGCATGCTGTCTCCTCCCTCCCTCTGCTCCCCCTGGAGCAGGCTTCCCACGGGGGGAATCAGGAGACATTGTTCCCATGCGAATGTGTAGGCACTAGCCATAACAATACATCACATGGTACCTTCTTGCTTCATATCTAATGAAGATATAAGCAAAGCCATTTAAAGCTATGGGAGGGCTTCTTTTTTGTTATCTGGCCACCTGGCATCACGTCATCATGCTTTGTATAGAAAACCAATTTGCCAATTTCATATGAGAAATCTGACAGGAGAAACCCTTGAAATATTTTTCAGGCCTCGGGGAACCCCTGCCCATTCAGACTCAAGTATAGTCCAGAAGTTACAAAATTATTATATTTGTTTCATGTGTGGGCCTGTATATATGCACGAACAGTGTTCTTAAACTAAAAATAAAGAATGAAACTTACCTCTTTAATGAGAAGTTGCCCGAATTTGAAATAATTTTTTAAATAAATTGTAATCTCCCAGGGAACCCCTAGTGACCTCTCACAGAACCCTAGGGTTCCATGGAATCCTGGCTGAGAAACCCTGCCTTAGAACATCACACAGTACTAGATAACTATGAAGGAAACTCACAACTGCAGATATTTATTGGAAATTTCAGCATCCATTTCCACTGAAATGCAACTTGAGGTACCTTAACCCTTCTTTCTTAAAATGACTCAGAACCACAGAAACTACTTCAGGGGAGGAGAGGAAACCTACTTAGTTTCCCTCTTGGACTATCAAAGGAATAAATCCAGTTCAGTGGATTGGAAGCTTTGAAAGCATAGCTGTGCCCCAAGGACCTGAATGTTTCCCTCACTATTTATATTTATGGGCAGAGAAATTGGGGGGAAAACACACACTGTTGTGCTAAGGATTTTCCTCTTAAACAAAGAAAAAAAAAGCCAGAGGTTGGAGAATATTCTACTTCTGGTATTCCTAAGTGTAGGTAGCAAGTTAATCTCTTTGGGAAGGATATCTGGAGAAGAACCTTCATATAAAAGAAATGTAACATGTGAGTGAGGGGGCGTGGTGGCTCAGTGGGTAAGACACCAGGCTTGTTGATCGGAAGATCGCAAGTTCGGAGGTTCGAATCCCTAGCCCCGCGTGACGGAGTGAGCTCCTGCACTCGCCCCAGCTCTTGCCAACCTAGCAATTCGAAAGCATGCAAATGCAAGTAGATAAATAGGTACCACTTCGGTGGGAAGGTAACAGCGTTCTGCGTGTGTCATGCTGGCCACATGACCATGGAAGCATCTTCGGACAACGCTGGCTCTTCAGCTAACAAACGGAGATGAGCACCGGCCCCTAGAGTTGGACACGACTGCACAAATGTGGGGGGAAACCTTTACCTTTACCTTAACATGTGAGTAGGTAATATCTTGAGGGAGCCAGGTTTCAATCTAATCACATACTTGACCAAGCAATCTGCCAGCCTGGTTTCTTAATCGCTGTCACTACCCAACCAAAACACATTTATAATCCTTACCAACAATGCTCCCATAGGTATTTGGTTAGAATAAGTGGTACTGACCCATGCAAGCATAGTAAACCTGTGAGCGAAGATGAATTTGTACAGGGAGCAGAAGGGATAAAAATGGTGGTGTGCCTGGCTATTCTCGATTCTCTTCCACCACTCAGTAAAAAGAGGAAAGGGGAAATTCTGAAATCTCAGAAGTAAACTCTTAGTTTAATAAAAAGGAAGGAAGGAAGGAAGGAAGGAAGGAAGGAAGGAAGGAAGGAAGGAAGGAAGGAGGGAGGGAGGGAGGGAGGGAGGGAGGGAGGGAGGGAGGGAGGGAAGGAAGGAAGGAAGGAAGGAAGGAAGGAAGGAAGGAAGGAAGGAAGGAAGGAAGGAATATATATATATATATATATATATATATAATATATATATATATATACAGTGTGTGTGTGTGTGTGTGTGTATGTATGTATGTATGTATGTATGTATGCATATATATATATATATATATATATATATATATATATAAAATGTATCAACATTATCGTGAATGGAGTAAATTCAGAAGGTGCTTTGTCACCAAGCAATGTAATATTTATTCAATTATTCAATCAGCTATTCTTCTTAAAGGAACCAAAGAATCTATTCAAAAAGAAGAAGCATTATTAATATGGTAGCCAACCAATCTTTTAATTTTTTTTTGGTTTATTTCATTTTTTTCAGTATTATATTTATTATTGTACCAGGTTATTGTTTTCCATTTTTTTCCTTAGCTTAAGAATGAATATAGATACGCACACAATATGTATGTATGTATGTATATTTGTGTGTGTTTGTGTGTAATTTTGTGTGTGTGATTGTGTGTGTTTAGAAATGCCTTTTCTCTCTGCAGTGGTAATATGGCAACAGAGCAAGAAAACACCAAACCTTGATTTTCATTTCAAATGCTTCCAGGAGTTTAATGGTCATTCATGCAGTTCTTATAAGATGGTAATTGATTCTGTGAAGACAGCTGCTACTGGCTTCATTTGGAAGATACATGCATTCTACTTCTTGTACTCTTCCAAATAATAGATAGTATGATAAAAATAATAATAAATTATCAGCTTCTAAGTATGAGCTAGCCTGGCTTTTTGTGTTGAGATGCAGTATACCAAATGCTGGGACAATGAGCTAACTATAGCTGTCCTTATCATATCTTCAGCCGGAGCTTCCAAGGATAATCGAATAAAGTTCACTTCCAATATTTGATTGCTGATGGATTTTGGTTTGAAGCACAGTGATTCTGGAAGTATGGAAGTTTTTATTTTTCCTATCCTACTTTTGCAAAGGAGAAATCTCTATAATGTGGAGATTGATCTATTTAGGGAAAGGTATTAGAACATGCATTTCAGAGTTCCAGGAAGACAGTTGGCATCTATGCAAGTACTGCAAATAGAAAAGTTGGGAAAGACTGCTAAGATATTTTTTTTCACACTTTCAAAGAAGGACATAACTTATTTTGGCTAGAAATGCATAAAAATCTAATAATTGAAGGATGCCTAATTTTATAGACAGCCACTAATTTTCACCAATTGTGGTTGGAAGGAGTTCCCGATGCTAAAAAGAACAAGATTTGAGGGTGATATGCATCTCTGGAGCCTTAGGTTGCCAATTCCAGTTTTAAGCCAATACTAGGTATGACTTCAGTACCGTATATAGAATCTTGTGTTAGAAATGTAGGTTGAATTTAATTCTTTTGGATCATTCTAATTCCAACAACCTGCCCCGCAGTTACTAATTCCAGCAGAACAAAGTCCTCTACCCTTCCCCTTGCCCAAGGCACTTTGATTTGGAAACAATTTCTCATTAATTTAATTGGAGAAATTGAATATCTTGTGCTGCTGTAAGGAAGTGAGCTGCTTCATTCCTTTACTCCACCTTCTTTCCTTATCGCCAGTCTATGACCCGTTGGCCAACTGGTGAGCCTTGAAGGAAACCTGCTGTCCAATCAAAGGAGAACTGATCACTGCGCAGTGTGATAGACAGGTTGCAAATCATGTGGGAGGCCAAATTCACTAGAATTATCTTCAGTTTAGGCAGGCAACTAACAAAGAAAGGAGTGAGACGTCACTGAGCCCATTTTATTTCATTTAAAGCATTTTTACCAAACTTAACTGGTGAGACCTACCATCCTTTTCTTTACAATGGAATCAAGCTGCACTGGTATTTTCTAAAGATATTTTTGTGCAATCTCCCCCTTTTTTATACCCCCCTGAACGTATCTTGGAATATTTTTTTTTCAATTATTCTCCATCGTTTGTTTGTGGGAAGTGTACTGCTGGGCAATACTAGGCAAAACAAAACAACAGCAAACTGGAAAAGCAAGAAGGAAATGAGATTTGCTCCTTCCTTGCTAAAAGTGAATTCCAGTTTTTAAAAATGGTTCTTTCTTTAATGGATGGAAATGGATAGGTATAAATAGGTATGACTCTCAGATGCTCTCCAGCTAGTTCTCAAAAATTCTTCATACAGTGGCTAAATTCCCAGATTGTACTGAAACACATTGTGTTTGTGTGTGTGGGGGGGGTTTTGTTTGTTTGTTGTGTTAATCCTGATGTAGTCATGGAATTCATGGGCATCCAAGGGGGATGGAGGTGGGAAGTGATGTCACTTGGGTCATAAGTAATTATGGCTTATATTGATGCCTATGATGGGACTAGAGAAGGCGAAGATTCTGGAATGCATCCCTAGACATCTAAAGATATAATTAAGGATTGGAGAAAAGTTGTGTTGTCTGTACTGTGTCAGATGTATCCATCTTGGTTTATTCTAGTAATTCTTGCAGTTCTGGTTCATTTGCAGATCTCCCAGCTTGTAAATATAGTCAGTGTGGCTTCTTTTAAAAATTGTGATTTAGTGCAGGGATGTACAACATTGTGGTGGCTGATTATCATGCTTGACTGGTGGAGGGATGCCAATGAAGGCCAGAAGATGGATTTAGTTGCTGCTTTGGCATTTTGGGAGAAGGTATTCATTGATTCCTTCATTCAACTGATATACCACCACCATCAAAATATTCATTCCTGGTGGTTTACAGATAAAACATAAACTTAAAAACAAGTTCTAGAAACAGTAAAAACAGCCAGTAACAATGATCAGTATCAACCCAGTCTCAGTAACAGAATTAACCATCAAATGAAAAGTTCTCTTTTTGCAGAAAGTTAAAATAGGTACTTGCTGAAAAATGGTGGTGGTGGTAGGGAGAGACTTTTCTACAAGACCTGGATCACCATAAAAAAAGCCACTATCTATGTGCCCGTATTCCTCTCACTTCATATATGTGGGAAACCTTGAACATCACCAAATGGGATGAGCAAATAAGTGAGTTTGGTCCAAACTAGAGGAGATAGTCCAGAAGATACTTAGGAGCCAAGCCATTTAAGACTTTCAAGGTAAAAAATCTTTCATTTTCTTTCTTCTTTTTTCTTTTTAAAAATAGCTGATCAGTCTTTGCAAATGTCTTCAAAAATGCGACAGAGTGAAGATTTCAGATATAAATCTTTCTCCATCTTTTCAATGAGAGAAAAATAAAAGCTGATTGATAAGTCAGCGCAAGCAGAGAATAACAATAGGTTCCTCATCTCAAATAATAATATGGCAGGAAATAATATGGTAGGCTTCTTTATGCTGAATATATATTGAATTTGGCAGTGGTGAATGAATAAAAATTTCACCCATTTTTTAAAATTTGCCAAAATTTTAGAACTTGCCAAAATATGTCTCCCACCCCTTCCCCCATCAAAGGAGACTGAAAAGGGAAAAAGAAACTTGGAAGAAATCAGTATGGACAGATTCAGAGATTCCTGACTCAGGATGAACTAAGCAGAAAAGCAAGCTGTTCTTTAATTTTATACTACAGCAATGTAATGGCTCTGATTATTATTATTTTTAAAAAACAACGAATAGCTTTAGTTAAGCACTTGGCAACACCATCCGTACATGAGGTCGGATTGCTCTGACAATTTCTAAGCCTTGCTGGTTGGAAACAAATCAGAAGGAAGAGGGATTGGCATCTTGCCATCACCTTCTAGGATTTTGTTCCCCCTACTATTACAAGCAGAGAATGGAAAATAATTTATATCAACCACATTTTTTTAAAAAAAGGTTGCCTCCTGTTGGAGGCTGACAGTCTTCCCAAGAACATTGCATTGTGCTGGTTTTGTATTGCCTTCTGTACTGCTGCTATATTGCCATACAAATGTATTTCATCTTCCCCATTGTAGATATCCCTATACTGTCAAGGCAGAGTGACCAGCTTCTGCAAAACAAAAACCTCATCAAGCTATATTGCCTAGGATCCACACACCCATTAATAAGTACCCAGCACGTCTCCACGGGTTGCTAAAAGTTGTGACCTAGTTTATCCAACTTTGCAAAGCTACAATGCAGCCCTGCTTCTCTCTTTCTCATAGGTATGTAAGAAAGCTTCCATGCCTGTTATGGGGGGAAAAAGCATGAAGCATTTGGTGCTGACACCTGCCTAACCCTGTCAGTGCTTTGAAAAGCACAGGGGAGGGGAAAACAGCTAGAGAAACTCTTAATGTGCAAAAGGAAGGCATAACTCTTGATTTCCTACATCTCTTCACTTCGATGCATTTGGCAGAGTGCACTGAGATTTGAGCGGTATATCCTAGAGGTGGGAAAAAAATAATGGGGAAAGAAAAAGCCTAGGCAAGTAAAGATCCCCATGGTGTGATCAAGGCATGCAGGTAGAAGCACTCTGCTCATTGAAGAGCTTAGGGCAGAGACTGGCAACAACAGCATGGCTTGAAAGCCTAAAGGCATGAGTTGATCACTCTGGTTGTCACTCACTTTTCTTTCCTCAACCTTTAATTTATCGCAACGATATTATGTTTTATTCAATTAGCCCGGAGATCTTCTTTTCCCCTTTCACACAAAAGTTCACACAAAAGTTTTTTTTCATCTTGGAAGTGGGGTTGGGGAAGGCTTTGAAACTTCAAAGATGGCAGTTCCATAACAACTCATTGAGATAGATAGACCCCATCTGATCAAAGAAAGAAAGAGAACTAGGGCATTCCCCGGGACGCGGTGGCTCAGCGGGTTAAACCGCTAAAGCTGTAGGGTTGCCGGTCTGAAGGTCGGCAGTTCGAATCCCCGCGCAACAAGGTGAGCTCTCATTTCTAGTCCCAGCTCCTGTCGACCCAAACAGTTCGAAAGCTTGCGAGTAGATAAATTGGGCACCACCTTAAAGTGGCGTCCTGTCGGGGGTCGGTATCCACCAGACGGAAGATCTCTTCGAATGGCGGTGGTTATGACAGATCCCGGAAGCAACAACATCTACAGGACGTCAGCAGCCAGCTCCGACACAAGGCACCCTGGGACATGTAGTCTGGAAGCCAGGAAGAGTCCGTTCCCTTACCCCCTCCCCTTGCGCGTGGTTTAGAAAAACATTGTATAATTGACTTGAAATGTATAAATGATGTATGTAAGCTGCCCAGAGTCCTCCACTAGGGAGGAAATGGGCGGGGTATAAATACAAGTATAAATAAAATAAATAAAATTCCCACAGATAGTGATTGGCCAGAGTATACCTACTGGATGTTTCTAGATTGTACTGCCCATAAGTCCTAACCATTAGTCAAGTCAGCTGAGTCTCGGGGGAGATGAGGTTGAATAACCACCAGGAGCAAAACTGTGATCTGTCCCTGCCAGAGATAGTGGCTGTTTGCCTAGGAATGGACAACCTCCCAGTTAATTCACTCGGCTAATTCAGTATGCTGTTGGGGCTCAGCCATTTTCTTAGGATGCTGTGTGAACCAGGTCATCATGTTAACCCATAATAGGATTTATTTCTTTGAGCATCACAAGTCATGTGGACCCAGCAATTGGGTTTTATTTATTTATTATTTAAATTTATATGACCGCCCAACTCCCCCATGGGGGACTCTGGGCGGTTTACAATAAAACCAAGGTTAAAATATAAATATAAAATTACAAATTAATTAACATAGTATAAATAAATGTAAAATCCAATCTGGCGAATTTCAATAATAGGAAGGACATTATGGCATTAACCACCCCCAGGAGGAGCTATTACTTTTCCCCTCCCACGCTAGGCGGCAGAGCCAGGTTTTCAGATCTTTCCTAAAGGTCGGGAGGGAGGAAACCTGCCTCAACTCTGGGGGCAAGATATTCCAAAGGGCGGGAATTTTGTTCAACTAGATGTTGGTGTGTTGTGTGAACTGAGCCTGCAAGTCCACAGTAGGCTAGATTAACCCATCAAACCCAACGTGCTGCTACCCTTAACCTTGAAAAATATTTCTTTCCTCCACTGGTGTCCAGCCTCAGCGCTAGATTCTAGCATACTTGGTTTGACATTAAGCCAAAGTGGCATGCTGGCATTTCTAAGTCTACATAGAATAGCATCTCACAGCTGAGGAATGGAAGTATGAGGTCTTCTACTGTGTCAGCAAAAGCTGAAGTCTGCAAAAGTTCACTTGGCATGACTCCTTGCTACCTAAAAGAGAAAAAAATAAGGAATGCTGAGATAGGACAGTGCAAAGTAGCAATCAAGACTGAGTAGGCCTGACAAATAATCTCCTTTCCCTTTTTCCTTAACCAAAAGAATAAATGAATATCCTTAAGAGAAATTATTCATCTCTGGTTGGCTCAGGAAATGGAGCATTATTTAAAGTGAAATATATCTTTTAGGTAGTGATATATAAAGGAGTAGAGAAATAGATTCATCTGTTGACATTTTTATACACTTTTCAGTTGGCAAGGGGAAAAAATTGCAGCTCTGATACCTAGATGGATAGGTCCTTCACATCCTGGAAGGGAGAGAATCAAGAAGCTTTGGGTCAGAAGCAAATCCTGACTCCCTCTTTCTGATCCTAATAATTACATTTTATTGATCGAGGTTAGGCATTTCTCCTCTGGCAAAGCCTTTAATATAATTAACACTTAAATAGGCAGGCTTGTCTGGGACTCATTACAACAAAGTTCACACTTTTATTTGCTATTGTTCTCATTTTCATATTTTTAAAGAGTGACACCTCCTTTAGTTATATAAGATATATTTCTTTGCAGTGGTTAATGATGTCTCTTTTCATGGCATTTTTTAAAAATGTTGTAATCCACCCCAAATTAGGCATGTTGTATGGAACTCAACTAAAGTATTAAGCCTATGTTTCAGTCTTCCTTATAATGATCAATAGGGCATCTAAGTGGTTCATTTTAACTGCCCACTGTCTATGTCAACTGAGCTTCCAGGGGAAAAAAAAGGAAGGCATAACAGCAAAAATCACTCAAAGTCTTTTCCCAACATCAATCTTATGGCAGCTAGGACTCTGCTATTATCTTAAGAAATGAAATGTCACTGTCTGCTTCAGAGATATGGGCCACCTAATCTATTTGAGAAAATTTCTATAACTCACAGGGATAGTTCCAGTACTGGAGCTCCAAAATTGGAACTTTTAGAGATTCACAGCTGATATTAAGTTGGTGGTTTATAACATGGTACCCCATCCTCCCCCAGTTCCACCCTGTTGCCTCTCTCCCAAGTAAATTGAGCATGAATGAGAAGCTGATTCATGGAAATGGATGGAAACCAACAGAGGCAGGAAGTAATGGATGCTTTCAGGGCAGCAGTAAGAAGGAAATACAGGTATTGGTTAGAATGTTGGTTTCTGTAGCAGTCGCTCGCTTTATTTCTGCAGAATACCTCTGGCAGTGGTGCCCATTAGGACAGTATCAAAATCTGCAATATGGTGGATATGATGTTGTACATGTTTAATATTGCATGCATGTACAAAAGTGGCAGTGCTTGCATTGTGATGTCACATCCACCAGGTTTTGATATCCCTTGTCTCCAGCATAGATATATTAAGCTCGGAGAGATCTTGAAGAAATGAAGAGGGTACAGGTATAGCTGCTTTTTCCAGCATTTCTCTTTATTGCTCCTTCACATGTTGCATTGTTCAAAGGTTACTTTCTTGAAAATAAAATCCATGTCCCAAATCAATGGGACTTCAGTTTGACATGGCACTGTATTGCTTTTAATCAGAGTTCATGGTAATTGAAGCCTGATTCACCCGACAATACCAAACCAGAATGTGGTCCGTTTGGCTGTAGTTTAGCAACTTGTATGAATAACCCCTGGTAAAACATATTGTAGCTTAGTACAATGTGTGAACCCATGACCAGACTTGCAAAAGGAACAAATTTCACCCAATCATGAACATCATCCAGTTTTGTTCTCCTCTTTAATTCAAGATACAATCCAGAAGCATCTGCAAAATCTACTTCATTAGAATGCAGAATGAATATTGAGAAAGTTGTGATGCAACCTTTATTATTTATGTACCCATATATGATGCCACAATGAGTGTACAAGGGGTGGAGCTTGCATCATGACAGTGTGATGCTCATTCCATCATAGCCTCCTCTTTGTCCTCCCACAGATGCCCATGATACAATTTAAATAAGCAACACATCCCATCAGAAATCATTACATGCACATTTTTAGTTGTTCCAGCCCACAATGTGATAGTCTAAACCAGCCTTTCTCAACCTTTTGACGATGGAGGGACCCTTGAAATATTTTTCAGGCCTCGGGGAAGCCCTGCACATTCAGGCTCAAATATAGGCCAGAAGTTACAGAATTATGTAGGCCTGTGTATATGCATTAACAGTGTTCTTTAACTAAAAATAAAGAATAAAACTTACCTCTTTAATGTGAAGTTGTCCAAATTTGAAATAATTTTTAAATAAATTGTCATCTCCCAGGGAACCCCTAGTGACCTCTTGTGGAGGTCACCCTCTAGGGTGCCATGGAACCCTGGTTGAGAAACCACGGTCAAAATAGTCTAGTACTGGAGGAAAGATAATGGTGTCACCAGAAAGAGGAAGGAAGGAAGGAAGGAAGGAAGGAAGGAAGGAAGGAAGGAAGGAAGGAAGGAAGGAAGGAAGGAAGGAAGGAAAGAAGGAAGGAAGGAAGGGGAGACAGACAGAGGGAGAAGGAGAAAGATAATTTTATTCACTTCCCTCTTCTTGAATTTGAATTATCTCTTAGCGTAACAGCCTGTCATCTTCAGCTTGTAGCATTAATCAGCAAATCAATCTCACAAGTGCAAAGACATGTCACAGGCTGAAGAGTTGGTCTCTGGGTTTTGCTTTGCTTTCTCTCTCTCTCTTCCCTCCTCCCCCCACTCCCTTTTATTTCATTTTATTTTGGCAGTGGGCTGAACTAACATGTGGGAGAAACCCATGAGGAATGGAGATGATCTGGGTGCTGCTAATTTGCCTTATTAGGGACTGATGAAGGATGATGGTCTTTGTCTGGGAACAGTGGCTGTATGAAACTTGATGGGAATGAAGCATGGTGGGAAAAGAGACCCTGACAGGAAGGACATTTCTTACTAATTCCTCCAAACACAAGGCAGCCTCTTTTTCCAAGGCATTTTTAAAAAAATAATTCACACATTATTAGCTGGGCTGAAAGGCTTCAATCTATGGTCCTAGGACTGCATCTGGCCTTAGGTGTGCCTTCAGAGACTGTCCCACCCCTTTGTACTTGCTCTTCTCCTCCCCACAGATGCTCATGAACTTAGACAGTGTTCCTTCATAGAATATGAGAATCTAGTCACTGTGGTTTGCAAACCTTGCTTTATCTGTGAACTGAGGTTCTGATCCAACCTTTTTCAGGAGGTGCCTTCTTGGGTGCGTTTCTCAGTTCAGCCAAAGTTCCAAGCTGATTTTCTCTGCTGAACCTATGTCATCTCTTCATAAGTGTTGGCTTGTCAAGGATCACAGTTGCTGCCAAACATAGTCTTTTTCAGCGTATATTATTCCATTCTGTGAGATGGACTGTTACTCTTTTCCTTGAGAAAATTAGTGTAAAAAACTATGCTCCGAGCATAATACATGCTGTAGGTAGAGGCAATGCAGAGAGTTTCTATGCTATTTGCGGGCTATATTGTCCTATATTGAAAATTATTTCAAAGTCAAGTGAACCCTCTACTATTAAAAGTCTCTTTATGCACAGTTTCCAAATCTTATTAAGGTCCCTGATCTAGAGCTATACAAAATCCTCCCTTCTTTTTTAGTACACTTTTCAGTGTGGCACTATAAAACCTTTTAAGGGCCCCAATGAATTCACTGTGTTGCTTCAATCAGCTCATATTAAAACCTGATTGCTGTAAATAGAAAACGAATGAATGCTGTAAAGTTCGGTGTACTACATTATGTTAAGGAATACTTGGCGGTGGCATATTTATGACTGAATTATGCTGAGTGATAAATTCTTTGCTGGAAAAAAATGACATTTTATTTTGCACAACTACACTTCAATTGCATTTTTTAATGATTTGTTGACATGGAGTATTTTTAGACATTCTAAAAGCCAATGGATGGATGGATGGATGGATGGATTTCAATCCACCTTGAATTTACTGTATTTAGTCAAGGACTGGAACATTCTTACTCTGAAATCATATATAGCCAAGCCTGCTTTTTCTCCATATGAAAACTTAACTATATATGGTGCACATAAAGAATATAAAAGGACTTAGATAAAGATAGCAGAGCATCTGAAATATGATTTTATTTTTTTGGAAAAATAGCTTTGCAAAGCACTTCCAGTTAGCAGCAAGCCTGTGCGAAATTTACCTATTTTGTATTATTCCATTTCTGGAAACCAACCTCCCTCCCTCTTTCTACAGATTGGCAGTATAGCTTTTAAGATACTTATTTGCATTTGCAACTATAATGGAACACTGCAATGTACTGAATGGATATTTGAGTTTATTGTGTTTATTGCCTACCAGCAGATAGAGACTGCTGCTTAACAAACATTGTAAACCTTTTGCAAATCTTCCCATCCTTAGATGGTGAATAAGATCTATCAGATCAGCTGTGAAAAGTACTTCTAATAGAGAAGTACTATATTATAAAATGTATGTGAATAGCTCCCCTAGGTGTTGAAACTGAAGGCTGAATTTGCAAGAGAGTAAATTTTGATCAAACATTTGGAGACATGTGATCAGATTAACATCTCAAAATAAATATGCAAAAGGTAACTGGACAGAGGAATGCAAAAAGTGGCCCTTGATATGTTATTTCATGTGCCCCCAAATCTGCACTTCCAAAGGCAGAAGAAATTGGTTGCTTTCAGAATTGGATGAAATTCATGTTTTAAATGTCTGTTTATATGTTGGCATATTTTATGGCAGCTATTCTAAATCTGGTTCTTTCTGGACACTTTGAACATGAACTGCTACCTATCTCAACTAGCATGGCCAATAACCAGCACTGATGGGATTTGTAGTACAAAATATCTGGAAAATCCCAAGTGGTGAAAGTTTATGGGCCTGGTTAAATGGGTTACTTGAGATTTCAAGCTCAGGCATTTGACCCTGTCAATGTCCCTTTCTAGGAACTGACACTTAAAGTAAAAATCAAGTGTTTCATTTCTAATATGGTGGATTAATCATACTGCTTTTGAAAAAAATGGGGGGAAAAACAGAGAAGGCTTTCTTGGCACTGCTGAAGAAAGTAGCTCCATTCTTAATCTCTGAAGTCTATCTTTTCCACCTTGTCCTGCCAGAACCCTTGTGATTCAGGGAGAACAACTGCACACTCTTATATATAAGCTGCAGTTATATTTTCTGAACTGAAGATGACATAATTTATCTATTGGGAATCCAGTAAATTATCCTACCAACATACTTTGCAGAAACTGAGGTAACAGTCATAAATTAATTGCCACAATAGACTTTAACCTTTCATGATCAAGTTAAGGCATATTTTATTTTAAAAGGCCAACAATATCTCCTGTGGAATCAATATCTGTCAGGGCAAAGGATGCTGTACAGCACATGCTGTTACCCCGTATGTATCCAAAGGGAATTTATTTCAGAGATGAGACATAATTTTGCAATGCGTCCAAGTCCTATAGTTCACATGTGCTGGAGTCCGGCATCAACCTCAGCTGTGTTGCAGATTTTAGTTCTTGTATGCTTCTATCCATGTACATGACTGGCACAGGCAACTGGGTGACTTCAGAAAGAAAAAAAAAATATGAAGAAGTTACTTCCCCTCACAATAAGTATAATTTTTTTTAACAACTCATCACCTTCTCTGAAAAAGCAACGAAGAATCTCTTCATCCCATACCTCATCTCCTTTTTTATAAACAAGTCTCAAAACCTCATCATTCAATCCTAATCAGCAAAAGTCCATTAAGGGTTACAAGAAATAACAACATATCTATTTTAAACTTAATCCAAAAACCCACTTTATAATCCTTTCTTTTCCTTCTATATCTCATCCTTTATCTATAAAGAAATCCCCCAAACCTCATCATTCAATCATAGTCAATCAAATTCCATTAAAGGTTACCAGAAAAAGCCACATATTAATGTTAATCAAATAGATTTAAAATACAAAATAAAGTCTTCTTCCCATATCTCATCTGAAAACAGAACCTTAAAACCTCATCATTCAGTCCTAGTCAACAAAAGTCCATTAATGATAATAAGAGATAACAACACATCTATTTTACACTTGATCAAATAAACCAACTTTGTATTTCCCAGAATTATCTGTTCAGACTGAAAACAAAGCAGAAAAATAAATAGAAATATTTATTATATTAGAGTTGTTGCACAGGAAGACAAGAGTGCATATTAGGGGAAATGATGTAGGTTGCATACAGAAACAGGTAACATTTTTATATAATATTTCAGGAAAAAAATGTTCCTATTCCATGCAATGACAGCACAGAATTTCTAACACACAGAGAGACAAATACAAGCACTATTTAATGATTGGAGGAAAAAATGGTCAAAACAGGACAATATGTGGATACATCTGGCACTGACATGGGATTGTATTTACAGTGAAGCCCACATGTCTACTTACAAATACTTCAAAAATCTGCAGCCATTCATCCAAGATGTCCAGAGTCCAAACTTCTGAATCTTTCCTGACATCTTTCTTTTACCTTCTCAAACATTTATTTAGAACCCTGCAGGAACAATGGTAGCATCAGCAAAGGCAGAGAATGGGTTAATCAGCATCCTTCTCTTCCCTTCCATACTTGAAAAGGAGAATATATGTGTGAGAACCCCAAATTAATTACTGAATTATCAAGCTTTGGGGAAAAGAAAGGAAAATTGATAGAGGAAAGGTTGGCTGACCTGTCAGACAAATCCCCCATAAAATCAGTGGTGAGAGGGGCTGCTAACTCCAAAGTTGTGAGGTGGAAAAGTTGTTGATGAAACTGTAACAAGAAGTGATGCCTACCAAGATAAATCAATGAACAAGGACACTAACTCACCAAGACCAAAACAGCTGGGAGAATCAGCCTTCTTTCTTGCAAATGCTTTATTTCAATATCACAGAAGGAGACAGTTCACTTGTGTCGGTCTCCACATTAACTCCACAGAAATCAAATCGATTTGATTGCTGCAGTGGAGAAAAACGGGGAAGCCATCTTTTTGAAGTTTTATAATTCAGCCAGGTGGTCAATTTCAACTCACAAGGGAGTATTTCAAAAGTTCAGGTTGTGCTGGAAAAAGAGAACACCACACAATGTTCTCCCCCATTGGGTCCATCATATCCAATGTCCTAGAATAATGCTAAACACTGGACATTCACCAAAACATTGAATAGCTTTCCATTACAGTAGCTGTTACTTATTATGTCTAGATTCTGCTCTTCCAAAAACCAACCAACCAACCATTCAGGTAAAAGGTATAACCTATACTTATTTCAATAGTTAAAGGATGAGCCTTCACTTCTAGAAAATAGAGAAATACTGGGTGCATGTGTCACATTTGCTACAATAGGCACTACTCACTGTCACTCATGCCCTCGTGACCTCCTGTTTGGAATATTGCAACACACTCTATATGGGGCTGCCCTTGAAGAGCATTCGAAAACTTCAGCTGGTGCAAAATGCAGCTGCCCGGGTTGTAAATAGTGTCGGTTACTCTGCACATGTAACACCACTGCTTCGGGAGCTGCATTGGTTGGTGGTGTGTTTCCGGGTGCAATTCAAGGTTCTGGTTGTCACCTTTAAAGCCCTTCATGGCTTTGGACCGGGTTACCTTAAGGACCATCTTTTCCCAGTTGTTTCTACACATCCAATCTGGTCCAGAAGGATGGGCATGTTCCAGGTCCCATCAGCCAAGGAATGTCAGCTGGTGGGGACCAGGAGGCATGCCTTTTCTGCTGTGGTGCCTGCCCTCTGGAACATCCTTCCTCCTGAGATTAGGATGGCCCCGACCCTTTTGACTTTTCGGAAGGTTTTGAAGACCTGGCTTTGTGCCCAGGCCTAGGGCCCCGAGTGTGTGAAGGGGCCCGTTTCATGGCTGTGCTAACACCAATAGTTTTTATCTTTGCCTTAAACTTAATAAAATTCTTATAAAAAAAGAAAAAAAAGAAAATGGGCTCTTGTGCAAGCTCCACAGAATTATAGCATTTTTAAAAAAATCAGTTTTATCATGGTTTTAAACATACGGAGCTAAAGACTGATGATCTTGTGGCATCACAGTGTTCCAAAGTATCTTTCATGCAGACACAGACCCTAATTTTAATCTCTTGTGGACCTGCATGAGTCCAATGCCTGCTACAACATTGGAGTTTGGCAGCGAATATATTTAAATGATTGAATGAATGAATGAATGAATGAATGAATGAATGAATGAATGAATGAATGAACTCAGATACCTGAATAATAATTATCTTCTCCTGGAATACATACAACCAAAGTTGTGGAGTATCAGTCAAGGCTTAAGTAGGGCCACCCACTTAATATCAGAATTTAACACTCCCACATGGTTCTAAACTATGATGTTGTTTGATTCTGCTTCCAAGCTGATTTACTATACCTTGTAAACCATTGGTTTATATGTTAGTGTGATGTGTAAACCCAGCGTATGGTTTATACAGCTAATCTTGCATTAGCAAACCATGTTGAGCATGAGCTGTAAACTCTACCACAATCTTTAAGTGAAAAAGTGGTCTGAATTTCCTTTAATGTCTTTGTGACAGTATCAAATGTAAGAATTATTTTCTCACCATACTTGTCCAATACTTTAACTGATAGACCCAAACCACCATAAGATATGACAAGCCAGATTCTGTTTCTAAGAAGAAAATACCTTTTAGAAAATGAGTTTCCCCATCTCATCATGTGTATGTGTTGTTTTACTATCAAAAGCCTCTTTGTCTATTTTCCTTCACACTTCTATATTTAATTGGCTGGTTTTCATGGATTTCATCCAACTCGACTGATCTGTATGCCATTCCTCCTACTGTTTCAGTGGTGCTGTCTGCACTGAACGATTCTACCTGACAGTTTCCTTCACAGAGTCCTGCTCAGTGAATAATTTAGAGGCAAAATTCAACTACTGATTTTTTAAAAAAGTTGTCCCACAGTCACTTTTTCTTTTCCACAAATGACGTATGACTTCCACTATGAAGAGAACAGAGCACCGAGACGTTTCCAGACTAGACTTTTTTTTTTTTTGGTCAGGGCCTGGTTATAATCAGGCTGTTTGGAAAATTCTGGGAAAGGATCCCCCCCCCCCCCCATTCGGCACCAAATAGATTTTGGCTGGAAGTTAGGGGGTCGAAGGTGGTAGTGGTACAAACCAGAGAAAAGGCTCACTAGTTCTTCCTTTCTTCCTCGTCCTAGGTGATATCTGATTGTTTCTGGACAAACTGTTCTTTTACTTGCCTTGGTATTTGTTGCTTGCAGAATCCCTGCAAACAGCTTGAATATACCTATGGGCATCCAGGTTGGGGGCGGAGGGGGGAGAAGTCAAGATGGCGGCTGTCCAATCAAAGACCTTCCCCTTTTTTACACGTGCAACATGTGATGCTTGTAAAAGAGAGCAGGACTTTGATCCCGCAGTTGCAGCTGCCATCTTGACTTTTTTGATGCCCCCCTCCCGACACCCCTGAATCTCACTATTCTTTGGCCAGTGACAAATGGCTGGTGTAGGAAAAGATGAGAGCAGGGAAGAGATGATGGTGCAATCAACAGTGAAGCAGATTTCACACATTATGTGCTAACCCATTCTGCTTTTGGCTTTGAATGTTGTGTGGAAAGCTATTGTAAAACTGTGGTTCCTAACATAGCATATTGTAGAAATCTAGCCAGTTGTGGTTTACTCAACATACTGTACCAGTCATGAGTTCATGCATTAGACTAAGTCATCATACAGCTAGTTTGTTTGTGTCTAGTGGGCTTTGTAATCCCAACCATGGTGGTTTGTAAAACCACAGCTTATAGCAATACTTTGTATGAACTTGGCCAAGTGTGATTTATTCAATAAACTGCAGTTAAACAAGCCCAAGGATCTGGGTTTCCATTTATTCTTCATTTACTTTGTTTCACTCAGTATTTCTTACACAGAAATGTTACCCAACATTGTTTCTGAATATGTAATTGGAGAAAGGCATATAATTTTCTGTTCAGAGATTTATACCTGGAAAAGGTATTTTACTGTATATTTATATTGGCGGCATTTGCATAACTGGTTTTTCACAGGGGTTCATTTTTGTCTGCTTCTTGAAGATAGTAAGCACTGAATCCCTCTTCTTGTCTCTTTGCTTGACTCAGCCCTTTGGTGGTGAGTGGGAAGATGGACAGAAATAGTTTTATAAGCAGCAAAGCACTCCATACTCAGATTCTTAGTGGAGAAGAACTGAAATGTTTGCAAATACTCTCTATGCATGCACTTTCATAAAGTTACTGGATATTCTTTCTTGAGAGGCATGTCTAATGAGGGACACAGTTGGATGCTCAGTTTCTCTCATGAATCTGATATAACACTTGCTGGAAATCTCAGAGGAGACAACCAGAGATGACGTATCAGCTGCATGGAGCTCTTATTTCCAATCCTTGTGGTGAGATGAGATGTTACTCATGAAATGATGGAGCCAATTCCTACATAAGAGCGATCTCTTGCAAAAATAAATGAAATAATAACTAGGGTAAAAAAAACTCTCTTTACAGCCTTTTCAATGTCCTCCTTTGCAAGAAACAATCCTTGTTATGGCATTTAGATCTAAATAATGCAGTGTCCAGAAAGTTTACTCAGAAGCAAACACACCTGACTCCAAATAGGGCTGAGGGTCAAAGTACATACTACATTTAATATGCAATGTGAAACTGAGCCTTTGGATTTTATTTTGCTGTAAAGTCATGGGTTTCTGATCTGTGTTGGGACAAACATTAACATATTGAGGAGGCTGAAATGCCCTCAGGGAAGGGGCTACTTTTTTAATTAGCATTTCATTAAAATTTGGGTGCATGCAATGCTGTGAGAAGATGGCACAGATGTAATAAATAAGTATAATAATGAACAACCAGGTCCATAGTCCATGGCAAAAGAGAAGATGAATTCCTTCCTACCTCACCAGCTGTATATCAGTCTGTCAAGTGGTAGTTCTTTAGAGGGACATTCCCATATCAGCCATCCCTGAAGCCCCTCTCAGCTTTCTTCTGGACCAGAGACCACAATGATGTGGAAAGGAGAGAAGAATGGTGTAAAGGTAAAGTCAGCTTTTTGTTGATGGAGATGCCATTGTTTTGGACTCCTTGGCCAAGTCCATCCATTGCGTTAAACGGCTGCTTGTTTGTGGCTTAATCAATTGTGCAAATGAGAGAATTGTGGTTCATAAAGCATGCATAATGGGTTAGGGTGTAATGTGAAGTCAGCTAATTGTCACTTATTCAATAAACATGGTAAACAAAATTATGGCTTAGTATGATGTTGGAACCAGGCTAGAATAACAAGCAATTGGTGTATGTGAGCCAGCTACGAATGTTAGGATAAGTCAGCAGGGTCCTCTTACTTCTGCACCCATTGAGCATAGCCAAGGAGGCACATGTGAAATAAATTTGAGGCAAATATTTAAATATATAAATACTGCTTATAAAGAGCAGCTTTTGAAAGGAAAGTACTGCATTGCTTTTTATTAACTAGTAAGAGAGAATTGCCTGATGTGGTATCACCAGAATAATTTGGTCTGCAAATAAAAAATATATATGTGGCTTTGGTGGTTGTGGGAACTCAGCCATTGCAATGTATAAAACATGGCTTAGCATGTTGTATTGTATTTTCAATAAGCCATGATAAAGCAAACCATGGCTTATTGAGATGTATGGCTCCAGTTCAGTTTCTTCACCCTTGCTCTGATTCACTAGGTTTAAATTGTAGGGGTGACAACATCATGGAAAATGTTCAAACTGGTTTGGAACTTCACCTACTTCAAATCTTTGCACTGGGTTGTAGAATAGGCTGTTGGTATAGTAGACTCCAATGGTCTATAAATCAACTTCTTTCTAAAGAGTGAGACCCCTATTGCTTTGGAGAAAGCGGTGAAAGTTATGCTAGGCAAACCTTGACTTATGAGTAAATATGAAATGGAAACGGCTAAGCATCCCGAAGTGTATATTAGCCTTAAATGTTTCTGTCTCCATGGCATACAAAATCCATGAACTGAAATGTTTAAAAGACCTACAACCCCGCATCCATGCATCACAAAGACAGGCTAGACTGAATTATATTGTTGCAATCATGCTCAGTACTTGCTTGTCGTCAGGCCTTAAGTCAACAGCACACAATTCTTCAGACGTCCCACATCTCAAGTGAGTCTCCTTTCCGCTAGCTGACAACCAAGTTTGCCGTTCATCAAAGAGATGGCTCTGGTGAGCTGAAATTATCACAGTGCAGAGGAGGAGATGTTAAAAAAAAAAAGAAAAAAGAAACCCAACAACAACAACACCAACGTAGCCCAAGGAGTTCAAGGAAAAATAGAAGATATTGTCTGAGAGCAGAAAAATGGCTTGGATAGATGTGCACAAGCATTATTAATGATGTGCCAAAGGAAAGGGCTGGAATGCAGCAACATACTTACAAAATGGCACCAGACATGATAAAATTATTGTCCAAAGGTTAAAGATTTCTCCAAAGTAGAGGATAAATAGTTTGACCTTGAGCAAATTAAAGAATTATTCCCCTGTATTCTACTTTGAGACTTGGGATTCAAATAAAACAATGATATAGTAGAGTTGGTACACTGAATCTTCTTATGAATGCATTCTATTTTGAGCTAAATTATTTTATCTTTCCTTCAGTCAAGCCAAAGCACTCCACCATTTTTCATCTGAAATTTCAGTGTGGTAATGATTGCTTCTGAAATTATGTCCTTTTCTATGCAGAAGTTGCCATGTTTCTATAGACCACAGATGCATAGAATTGATTGGGTGATGTTAGTTGGAGAAATAGTAAACAGAACCACCATATAATAAAATGTAGAAAGTACAGACAGAGGTGAGAAAATCACCAATAGTCTGATTCAGTTTATTGATCCCATTCAAAATGCTGATTCATTTCAATTCTAAATGGTGTTCCATTAAATGATTTCATCAAAATGATTTCATATGGATCAGCCCTTCAAATTATCGTATCAAGTTGATTTGGAAAAATCTAAAAGATTTAAATGATTTCATCAATTTGATTTAAAGATTTAAATGGTTTCATCAATTTGATGAATCAGTTTGATTTGGATATTCAATCAAATCACCCCCAAAATCAGAATTCTAAACTGTATCTTACAGTTCTCATAATTACTTACTACTGGTCATGTACAAAAGAGGTATGATCTGGACACTTCTGCATTGGTGAGCTAATTAACCCATGCAGTCTTATTTTACAATTTACCAGGAATAGAATGGAATTTCTATGGTGAACTTAACTTCCCAGGGGTATACCTGAGAGTAGGTAAATCTTCAGATCTGAGCAAACAAGGACTGGTGTATCATTAGAACAGAGCTTTCCAAACTTTTCATGTTGGTGACACACTTTTTAGATATGCATCATTTCGCGACACACTCTTACAGCAAGGCATCATTTTGCGACACATTCTTACAGCAGGGCACAAAGCAGGCACTAGGACCTGCACGGAATCACAGCAGCTTTGGAGGCAGCAAGGCACAAGGCAGGCACTAGGACCTGCGTGGAATCATGGCAGGGTAGGTTTGGAGGCAGCAAGGCACAAGGCAGGCACTAGGACCTGCGCGGAATCCTGGCAGGGCTCGGAGCCGCAACACACCCAGACACTGCAGCCGACACACTAACGTGTCCTGACACACAGTTTGGAAAGCTATGCATTAGAATGTAATGTACATGAAAGATCAACAGTTTCAAGTCACTGTCCAAGAGCCCAGAATTTTGTGATCAAGGGGAATAAATATGTAATACTTTGCATCGTCGAAGGCTTTCACGGCCGGAGTTCGATGGCTGTTGTGGGTCTTCCGGGCTGTGTGGCTGTGTTCTGGAATTTGTGGTTCCTAACGTTTTGCCAGCATCTGTGGCCAGCATCTTCAAAGGGCAGGAGCACAGACAGAAGCGAAATCTCTGTGCCCAGGTAGAGTGGCAACAAATTTTGTTTGTTTTCTATTTATAGAGCTAAGTTATAGATTAGGTGGGTTTTTTTGTTGTGTTGAAATGTTAACGAGTGGCTGATGAGCGTGATTAGCATGTTCATTGTGAGAAGTATTCCCATGTCCTGGTGGTTGGACTAGTTCGTTGACCTTTTGCAGGCTGTGTTTTTCAGGACTGGTAGCCAGGAAAAATCTTCAGTAGCTGAACATGCTCTCAAGCAAATGGGACACAAAATCCTATTTGAAAACACAGAAATACTGGACAACACCAAAAGCCACTACACCAGATTATACAGAGAAGCCACTGAAATTCACAAACACCAGCACAGTTACAATAAAAAAGAAGAAAGTCTAAAAATTAGCAAAACCTGGCTACCAGTCCTGAAAAACATAGCCTGCAAAAGGTCAATGAACTCAGTCCAACCACCAGGACATGGGAATATTTCTCACAATGAACATGCTAATCACGCTCATCAGCCACTCATTACCATTTCAACACAACAAAAAACCCCACCTAATCTATAACTTAGCTCTATAAATAGAAAACAAACAAAACATTGCCACTCTACCTGGGCACAGAGATTTCGCTTCTGTCTGTGCTCCTGCCCTCTGAAGATGCTGGCCACAGATGCTGGCGAAACATTAGGAACCACAACTTCCAGAACACAGCCACACAGCCCGGAAGACCCACAACAGCCATGTAATACTTTAGTTAGTTATTTTATTTTTCTGAACACTGATGCCTCTTGGATGGAAAAGAAGTAAAAATGCAAAGCTGGGAGAATGGAAAAGGTAATAGATTGTAAAAAAAAAAAAAAACTTCCCAGGTTTCATTTACAAAGTAGGTCCATTCCATAGCAACTGAGGCAGATTCATCAAAGCCTTTTAAAATCAGAATTTAGAACTGGAAGAGTAGGCAGCACATACATTTTGGTAACAAATAAATAAAAACAGTTGAGCCATAAAAGAGGACAGGAACATGAAATATCCATAGGCAAAATAGGGTTGTAATGATGCAATTTGGTTGGTTGTAATTTGCCAAGTTAATCAGAGATAAGACCTTGTTTAGTGATAAAAATTGGAAAGTTGGTGGGGTGGGGAAGGTACCAGACCTTGAGAGAAGGTGTGGGGTGGGTGAAATAATACTGGCATGGGGGTTTCCTGAAAGTCTTTGAAGCCCCATAGGGAACCTTTGAAGGCTGGAGTTTCTTTATGTCTACAATAGAACAAGGAATTGCAGGGTAGCTAAAAATTATGGTCCTCTGCTTGCCTATATCATTATTATGGACACACTTTCTCAATATAATCCTGTGATTGGTAGATACTAGAATGTTGACTATAAACATTTTCATTATCCACTGTGAAATTGCTATCCACATACTCACCATACTCACGGATAGCTGAAGTCATTTCTGTCTAATTGAAAGATGTTGTTGTCTTGTCTTGTGTCAGATGTAAAGAATACACAATATTGTAGGGCCTGCTAAGTTTACTCAAGATTTTCACGGCCTGATTTAAAGGTGCTGGTTTTGCAATTTGAAGCCTTTCTTTCACTTTAAATGGAAACTGTAGCTATCTGGAAATAGAAAATGGGCCATCAAATAGGTTTTCTTTTTTTAAGATACTTGTTTGTGAAGCACTAATTTAAATCCTGGGAATTTGGAGATCAAAGGATGAGGGGAATAATCAGACATTTGATTTAATGATGTCTTGATGCAAAATGCCGGCAACATATGTCAAAACTTTGATCGGAGATGCTCCATTGACTGTGCAAATATTTATGTTTTAGGGCATATCTGAATAATGACATCAAATTATGATGCTGTAGCCCCTCTTCCCTCATTATGAGCTGTATTTGCTTAAACTGCTAATTCCCTTAGCATGCTAATATCCCTGAGTGCATCACTAACTAAACACAATTACTGGTAATGTCACTAAAACAAAATAAAACTGTCAACTAGTTACTCTGTTATTAAGATTAAATTTAAGGACTCTTGCCAACCAAACCTTGGACAATATTGCTACCCATCTGTATCATTTGTAGGGCTACCACATGTGGGCTGCAGAAATCCTGATGACCACTAAATAGCAACCAAGAGTTAGAGGTTTCTGGATCTCTCTGCTGCCTTTTAGCTGTCATCTGGAGTTTTGTGAGTCAGGATTGGTCTTACTACTTGAGTTGACACTATTTGGGGCTTTTCATTAACATCTGGCCTGATCAGCTTTAGCTATTTCTCCTAGAAATACTGGGCCCATCTGAATTCAGTTCAACAGATCCCCCTTTTTTTTCTCCACAAGACCTGGGGTGGGCTTAAGGTTGGTGGAAGTGTTATGATCAGCTTTCTCTGGAAGGTGGACCATTTATTTAAATGTCTGTGTACTACTATTCAGGACCTTTTTAACACAGTTTATCGTAATACTGTCATATAAAATAATTCAAAGCACAAAATGTTAGGTTCAAATAAAGTGATAGGATCATGGCATGGGGCTGGGCTGTTTACAGAATTGCCTCTCAGGGACTTACTACTCATCCCATTAGATCTAGCAGGAGAACCAGGCTGTGAGTCCCATCAATTACAGAATGTTATTTTGTGGGACTCAGAAAGTGTGCCTTTTCTTTTACCTACCCTTTGAAACCATCTGCTCTGAGATTACATTGCTGGCTTTTTGAAAATCTTGAAGATATGGACACATTCCCACACATGTGGGTCAGATTGTTAGTTGGAGCCCATGAAGTTGTTATTCAATTTGTGGCAGATTGGTTTTTAACTTGGCTGTGGTTACATGCACTGGTTTTATGTTATTTGCGTTATGATTTTAAATGTAGCTAGCCACCCAGAGTCACTGTGGTGAGATGGGCAGTTATATAAATTAAACAAACCAACAAACAAATGCCTAACATCGTAATTGGCAGCATTTAAAACTGTGGCCTAGCAGCTTTATGCAGGTAAAAGCAGCCTGGGCAAGCCAACATTTAAGAACTAAATTAAAAGGAGACAGGGAAGAAGCAAATGATGCATCTATTGTAAGAAGTTTGATCTGTTTCTTTTGCCTGCATATATGATAGAAAGGGGCGTGGTGGCTCAGTGGGTAAGACGCCAGGCTTGTCGATCGGAAGATCGCAAGTTCGGAGGTTCGAATCCCTAGCCCTGCGTGCGGAGTGAGCTCCCGCACTAGCTCCAGCTCTTGCCAACCTAGCAATTCGAAAGCATGCAAATGCAAGTAGATGAATAGGTACCACTTCGGTGGGTAGGTAACAGCGTTCCACGCGTGTCATGCGGCCACATGACCGTGGAAGCGTCTTCGGACAACGCTGGCTCTTCGGCTATGAAACGGAGATGAGCACCGGCCCCTAGAGTCGGGGTACCTTTACCTTTATGATATAATGTAATGGGAGACCTCCAGGCAGTATCTCCGTGTCTAATCTTAAGATGCACTCATATTCAGTTAGATGAAGATCTTTTAGACTGGAGGGTCATTTTGTTCTGGAATAGGAGATTGGGAACTATGTGTCAATAGTAGTGAGGGACAAAGCCCCCCCCCCCAAATATAGGCTTTCTCTCATGTGTTTATAAAGCCCTGTAACTACATCACACATCTGAGAGATCAGAGAAATAGCAAAGGGCTAGGAAGGAATAACTGGGAAGCCATAATCACCACAGCCTTCTTCAGCAACTGACACACGAGGCAGTTTTTCCCTCTACCTAATGGTAAGGTTGATTATGAATGAGAACATGGAGAACTGTATGCTTCTTCAACACACTGATCAACCTTTCAACCATACCTTAGCCTAGCATCTTGTGTTAGTTTCCCCCTTATTGCAAGTTTATAGTTCAGTATGTCATGTGAACCCTGAAGATGGAGTTGAGTAAATGATAATTTACTCAATCCAGAATTCTCACTCAAGGCATACATGACCAGGCTCAAACTGTCATCTTTTGGACACATTATGTGAAGAAGTTTATAACATTGGAAGAGATGGAAGGAAAGAGAAGATAAGAATGACCTGCAGTAAGGTGGATGGACTGGATTATAGCAGAGATGGGTACACTACTGAAAGACCCAAAGGGCTAGGTTGGGGACAGATCATGTTGGAGAAGATCTGTGTGGTTGCTAAGATTCAACATGACTTGACAGCACTTAATTGAATGATGATTAAGTTAGCCATGTGAATGCAGACAATATGTGAGTTCGTGAAATACTGAATGGCTCAGGCATTACAATCATCCACACATCCCTTCTTCTAAACAGATCCAGAGAGTATGTCTATGAAGGTTCTCAGTCATCCAGGTGGAATTGTCTCTAGCTTGAATCATGTCAACTGGATTTCTATTTTCTCAGTGGAAACTTTTCGCTCCTTATTCAAGGAGCTTCTTCAGTCTGAGTAAAGTTAGTAAGGGAATCCTTAAATATGTTTCTAGGTGGCTGTGTGACCTTACACCTGGGGCTAGGTCATGGTTATTTTGAGATTGTCTTTTTACAAATCCTCTTGTACAGGAGGATGGCCCAACACAGGAGAAGTAACACCACAGGACCAGAGTCAGCAGTTTATCTTCATCTAAAGGAAAAAGGACACTCATTTGAGGACATTAATGTTCACATTTTAGACAGAGAAGATAGGTGGTTTGAGAGAGGGGTGAAGGAATCCATTTATGCCAACTTGGAAAATCCTTCCTTGAATAGAGGTGGGGGCCTCAGGCACAATCTTTCCCCTATTTTCCTCCCTGCTTTGTCTTCTGTGCCTAGGAAGATTAAGACCATTTCGCAAGCTCAACAGCAGCATGGTGATCTTAACGATCCTCCTTTAGATGATAAAGGGACTTAGAAACAACATCTCAAAATAACCATGACCTAGCCCCAGGTGTAAGGTCACACAGCCACCTAGAAACATATTTAAGGATTCCCTTACTAACTTTGCTCAGACTGAAGAAGCTCCTTGGATAAGGAGCAAAACGTTTCCACTGATAAAATAGAAATCCAGTTGACATGATTCAAGCTACAGATCCAGAGAGTCTTTTTGCAATGGCTCATAGTGATAAAATAAGAATAAGCCACTCATGAATACATTCCAGTACATTTCAGCCTTATTCTCCGCCCTACACAATGTCTTCTATTTTCAATTGAACAAAGCTACATACACATATCTTAAAAAAGAACCTGTATGCCTGGGATTCTGAAGCAGTGATCTCATTGCCTCCCTCACGTTCTGAAGAATATCTTGGCAAAGAAATCTTGAAAGCATCCCTTTTACTTATCTAGTTCCTTCAATTCTCTGCCTTTCAACTTCCTTGGATTTTGATTTCTGGCACATTTCTAATTATTAGCTGTGACTTCTGAGATTCTGCGGTATTAATGGAAGAATGTATTCATCTTCATCATCATCATCATCACTTATCATTCTGAGTGGCAGTAAGTTCCCTTTGTGGTGTTGTCTGCCTTTGTAGCCTCAGCAAAGGAAAGAAATATAGAGAAAGACTTTTTCCATTAGGCCAACATTTCTATTTCTCTGCTTATCTGGGTCACAGGATTCTGTTGGCTTTGATGAAGTAATTACAAGGATACAATGCAAGACATATGATTGACAATGGAGAGAAAAAGTATATTTCACTTGGTGTTTGAAAGCACTTATTTTGTAAGTATGGGAGTTTGCATGAATATATCAAAGGATGTTCTAGATTTTGATTCAAAGTTGTTTGTTTACTTGGATATTTGCTAATTCAGTGTTTAAATTAATTGGAACTGCTTTTGGAGTTTTATCATCACTCTATAAAATATTGTAGAGATGGATGGATGGATGGATGGATATATATACAGTATATATATGCAGCCCAATGTCATTTGAGATTTATAACTCAGTATTGTTCATGCAAATAAGTTTTTTTCCCCAGTTTGAAATCAGCTCTTAAACTGATATTGAAGGCTATTGATTGACATATTAGAAGCTAAACCTATGCCTAACATTTTTGGAGTACATACGTTTATGCCCTAGGTAACTTATTCCATGTTTTTTTATTATTATTATTGCATGATAATTCCCTTGGCTTTTTTTTTCTGTAAGAAACTTTCACTGGGCTAAATAATTGGTAGTTTCTCATACATGTTTTAATAGTCTTCAGAAAAGATTTCCTAACAAATGCCATCTAGCTGGGAAGACTGTTTGAACTGCATTTATTTCTGTGGCAGATTTCCCAAGTTGGCCAATTAATTACAAGGTATAAGAGGGATTTTTTTAAGCCACTTGGAAAAAAAGAATGCATAAGAAAGACAGTTATGATTCATTCTTCCTGTCTTGAACTAACTAATAACGCACACAGAGGATGCCAAAAGTACTTTTTTTTAATATTTCTAGTACAATGTACCCCTGTTCAGAAGTACTATTAAGGCTAACATTGCGCTCTTTGATTTTTTGTTCACTTAATAGTAAGTGGATGGGATGAAAGGTTTATTGCTCAGTACATTCTTGTAACTTGCAATTGCCCAAATGGTTTATAACTCTTTTGCATATTGTACTTAAAATTACAAAAGTCATCTGGGGACATTGGTGAGGATTGCCATGAATAATCTCTGATTAATGTATTATTGTAGTTGTATGTAGCTGTGGCAAGGTATTCCAACTGTTTGAAAAGGGGAATAGGATTCATCATCATCACATATCAGTTCATGAATCTGGGTGGTGCCACCACTGAGTGAAGCAGCTTTCCCCACAGGGGAAGGACAAATGGAAAACTGTTAGTAGTAACTCAATAACTTTCAGTAAGAATTTGAGCTCTGCCACATTGTGCTGGGTACTTAATAAATGGGTATAAGTAGCAGAAACCAGCATAATAAGGAAAATTTATCCAGTGAAGCTTTGCAGGAGTGCCTTTCTTCCAAATATTATCATGCATAGCAACAGGGAGACAACAGTTGAGAAATATCTGTATCTTTGCAATAAAATGAATAATGGCTCACTATGACATGAATTAAGATAAGAGTGGGATTAATATAACAAGTTCACAGCTACTGTAAACCAGGAATGGCTAGATCAATCTGTTTCCAGTTCATGCCTGTTTCACAGTGGTTCACTCATAAATCTGTCTCTTCCTGCTTCCTCTTCATCTGATTTCTCTTATTTGTTTGAAAAAGAAAACAAAACCAAAATTTGTGTTTAAATGTGCACTTGGGTTTCTACCTCACTAGTATTTTCCTCACCAGTATGCTCCTGTCTAAATATATTTTTCCTCATTTCAAACCTTATTTCTCTAGACACTGGTAGTTGTTGGAGGCAAGAATTTCAGTGCAAAATTTGGAGTTGTACATAACCCGATGTAATGAACATGAATTTGAGTAAACTCCGAGAGACAGTGGAGGACAGGAAGGCCTGGCGTGCTATGGTCCATGAGGTCACGAAGAGTCGGACACGACTGAACGACTGAACAACAACAAAGAGAAGAAATACAGGATGAGCTGCAGAAGAGCTGGGTATAACCTTTGTTTGCTTTGAAGTGTTAAAGCAGGGGTCCCCAACCCCCAGGCCACGGACCGGTCCCAGTCTGTGGCCTGTTAGGAACCAGGCCTCACAGCAGGAGGTGAGCGGTGGGCGAGCAAGCAAAGCTTCATCTGTATTTACAGCTGCTCCCCATCGCTCACATTACCGCCTGAGCTCCGCCTCCTGTCAGATCAGCGGTGGCATTAAATTCTCATAGGAGCGCGAACCCTACTGTAGATTGTGCATGCAAGGGATCTCGGTTGTGCGGTCCTAAAACCATCCCCCCACCCGGTCCGTGGAAAAATTGTCTTCCACAAAACCGGTCCCTGGTGCCAAAAAGGTTTGGGACCGCTGTTAAAGCAAAGAGTGTGAAGCGAGCCTCTAAGAGACTGAACCAAGAGAATCCTTTTCTTTTGGGGAAATGCTCCTGAGCCCTTGCATCAGCAATTTGCTTGCACAGTGGAAAATTGAAGCAAGATCACATTTGCAAACCAACCATGAACAAGCTTGATGTGGTACAAACAAATCTGAACAGGTGGAATTGTCTTCATAAATCCATCAATTCTTGGGGATGGCTAGCACCCTAGCATGGATGGAGAGCAGCCCTTACGCTCAGAATCTGAGAAGAACTGTAGCCATCTTGATTTTATTCCATATTATTCCATTTATATTGTATAAGAATTTTAATGATATTTTATATTTTGAGTACTTGTATTAGGACCGGTTTTGTATTTTAATGTTGGTTTGGTTGTGAACTGCCCAGAGTTCTCCTTGTGGAGAAGATGGGCGGTAATATAAATCAAATAAATAAACAAACAAACAAACAAACAAACAAATAAATAAATAAATAAATTTATTTCTCATGATTAAAGACCCCCACTATTTCCTTCATCGCCATTTTGATATTTTGGGTAGAGATTGGGGGGAGGAAGAAGAGGACCTCATCCTTCCCCCAGGATGTCCCAAATGATGCTATTTTAGGGTATCTGAGAAAATCAAAATAGCGATTGCCCAAGGCAACTGCCAAGAAAACCTCCATTGTTATTAGAGAAATTACGCCAGCACCAATGGAAATAAAGCAAAGACATTTATTTTATTTATTTTATTTTATTTCTCACATTTCTTCACCGCCCGTCTCGGCAAGCGACTCTGGGTGGTTTACAATCAGATTAAAATAATAAAAGATTAAAAAGGTAAAGGTTCCCCCCGCACATTTGTGCAGTCGTGTCCGACTAGGGGCCGGTGCTCATTGCAGTTTGTTAGCCAAAGAGCCAGCGTTCTCCGAAGACGCTTCCGCGGTCATGTGGCCGGCATGACGCACGCGGAACCCTGTTACCATCCCACCAAAGTGGTACCTACTATTTATCTACTTGCATTTGCATGCTTTCGAATTGCTAGGTTGGCAAGAGCTGGGGCGAGTGCGGGAGCTCACTCTGTCACGTGGGGCTAGGGATTCAAACCTCCGAACTTGCGATCTTCCGATCAACAAGCCTGGCGTCTTACCCACTGAGCCACCACGCCCCTTTATAAAAATAAAAGATTAAAATATCATAAAAACAGATTCATTATATAAAATATAAAATATAAAATAATATAAAATATAAAATTAAAATATAAAATTAAAATTAAAGTATAAAATAATATAAAGTAATATAAAACATAAAATAATATAAAATATAAAATCCAAGATGGTGAAACAACAATCTCAATAAAATTTTCCAGGGTCTCATCAAGGTGCCAACCAGCACCATTTTTAAGTGCATTTTTAATGAAAGGGGAGACAGGCCTCCTTACTGATCGTGCAGTACAAATAGCCAGTAGTGTTCCCAAAATGACACCACAAGAAGGAAGATACGGCCAGCAATTCAAAACAAATACAACACCACCACCCCCCAAACCCATTAGCAAAATGAAGAGCTTCCTTTATTTTAGGCCATGTTGAAACCTTCCATTCAAAGTTCAGAGGAAGAGCTTGCAAACAAAGAATTTCTCTCTGCCAACCCTGGGCTAAAATTGTACTTCCAGTATATCAAGCTGCTCGATGCTCCACCATCCCAAACACACAAGCCGGAAAGGGAAGGGAAAGCCAATACGTTGTGACCGTTTGGAGTGAATCAGGCTGTGATTCAGAGGTGACAACCTAAAACCCTGTGGAACTCACTAGCAGCCTGATCCGAGGAGGAGAGGGGAAGAAAGGGCTCGGACTGCAATATATCATCCTCTCTGAAGAGTTGCATGATGTACTGTCGGTTAATAAAAGAGGGGAAGGTTAATCCCAATGTGTTGATGGCAGTGGCGTATCCGTAAGCCAGGTACAGGGAATCTCTGTTCAGAGGTTTGCTTTTTACATCTTGCAATCAACCGTCTCCTCCTCCTTTGGCCTTTCCGCTCCTTCCCCAGGAGCCCAAAGAGAACTGTGCACTGCGTTATTTCTCATCAAGTGGGATTAACTTTCTTCTAGGTGGAGCGGTCTTGATTTCCCTGCACTGAGCAGCCAGGCAGACCAGGCGATGTGTCACGCACAACTGCTCGCTGCAAACCATCAAACTCATTCCATTTGTGACAAGAGCTGGAATTGGGTTTGTTCTCTTGAGGATGGCAAGCCCAGCATTAATCTGAATGTGTACTTCCTTCTGTCTAAAGGAAGACCGGCGTATATCATTACCGCCCTCCCCTCTTCACTGTGCAACATTTCAGATTTTGTCTCTGTGGGGTGAAGTACCTGAGGGTTACTTTTCTACTCCCCTTTCTTTGTATTCATCTCCACTGTCTTCCCCCCTCCATCCCTCTTAACTTTGATTTTGGAGTATCAGCTTTGCCACTGGCTGCATTTGGTGAAAAAGGTGGAATGCATTGTGATAATGCTGATGCTGATGATGCAAGCTTCTAAAAAGGGAACACAAGCTACAATGTTAGCAAAAGGAGAAGCAGGATGGTTGGGTCTCTCTCACCTATAAGCAGCTATTGCAACAGGCAGCACAGCAAAGGGACAAAAAAGGGGGCAATCTAATTCTTTCACTTCTTTTGAGAAGCCAGATACCTTGGACTCACCCTAGCTCAGTGTTTCTCAACCTTGCCATTTTAAGATGTGTGGACTTCAACTCCCAGAATTCCCCAGCCAGCATCCTGGCTGGGAAATTCTGGGAGTTGAAGTCCACCCATCTTAAGATGGCTAAGGTTGAGGAACACTGCCCTAGCTATTATTTATCCAGCAGCCAATAATCAACTGACCTAAACTGTTTTCATCTCAACTGATTATCACATGACTGGCAACTTTAAGAACCAAGTGTCTGGCTTGTTCTATTCCTTCTCCCTCACCATCTCTTCTCCTTATGTGTCGTGTCTCCTGGTTTTCAATACATTGATATTGAAATGTGAAATTTACTGCTCACATTTGTCAGCTGCTCTGGGAGATTTTTAAGTAAAATGTAGGGGTCAAAAGGCTTTAAAATTCTATATTTCACTCACAATGAGTGGTGCCAATTGGGTTCTATGAATTTAGTCAGAGGAACCTTCCAATACCTTATCAGAGAATAAGAATAAGAATCATCAGTAGAAGGAGAAAATTGAAATCACATCTTTACCTCTTTGTTCTTCATCAAACACACACACAGAGAGAGAGAGTTTGGAAAGTTCTATCTCAGAACCCAATCCACACAAAACACCCTTGTCCTGTAGTCTTTCTCCATCTAGTTTCCTTTAGTCCTTCAGTACTTTATAATGTGTGAAAGCAAAAATTGCTTACATTTGGACAGCTGTCACTATCCAGAAGAGGATAGGCTGTATAAAAATTAACTGCAATGGAAAAAATTACAGCAGACCATTAAATTCTGTTCCTTGGAGACACACTATGCCTTAGGCAGAGGAGGAAAATGTCTGCCGTGATCTGCTGTATCGGCCTAGCTTGATGTTGGAAGGCACTTTTCCCCTATGAATGTTCTTTGAAGACCATAATCCTCAAATTCTGTATTTTTGTGCTTACCCTTTTCTTCACAAAACACTTGCTACAGCTGTCAATGAGAATTTGGCAGACGTCTGACTCCATGATGGTTTCCTACCTTGCTCTCTTAGATACATATTTCAAAGCTCACATTTTATTAAAAAGTCTTCTGAGTTTTAAACACATTTTCTGCCTTTTCCTTTTCCAGTGCTGTTCCAGTTCCCTGCTCAAACAGTGATGAAGCTAAATATTTTACATTCCCTTTTGAGTCTCAGTGATTCACCTTTGGACAGATGAGAGTAACATTGTACATTTATCAAATATGGCTTTGGTAGTCCTCCAAGTACAGGCCTGTGGCATGGTTTCTCACCATACAAGTGAAAAAAACAGTACAGGGAGAATGGAAAGAACAGAGAATCTGAATATTGGACTTTACTTCAAACAAGGGTGAGTGGTTGTTAGCTAATTACCACATTTAACATTAGGGGAAGAGCTTGAAGGTTGAAATGGACAGGGTAATGATCCAGGTTGTGCAGAACTGGTTATATTTCGGGAGAGGCCATTTTAGCAGTATAGTTTTTGGATTGTTTAGGGCAGCTTTGGATATTTCCTGTGAGCAAACATGGCTTTTATTGCTAACACAAGTTATTAGATGAAGTAGCTGGCCTTGAGAAAGGGCTTTGTGGCACAGAGTGAACATAACTCTCCCCTCTCAAGGCAATGAGGCAACCTGGATCTCCTCAACAAAGCAATTCCAGTAGCTGGTAGACTTCTGCATGTGCCCTGAACATGCACAGAAATCACTGACTGAAAATATCAAGAAGACTTATGGGCAAATGAACACGTTATTATTATACGCCACCCAGAGTTGCTTTGTGTGAGATGGGCAGCTATATAAATTTAATCAATCAATCAATCAATCAATCAATCAATCTCTTCCAGCTATTGAAACTGCCCAAGGAGGTCTCAGAAGTGAGGTGAAGGGAAATAACATGGTGGTTTTGCTTTAACAAGGGGATGTGTTCCTTTGAGAAGCAGCTTCAAAAGGATGCTTTGCCGGATACTTTACTGAATTAAAGCATCTCTTTGAAGCTCTGCACATTCCTACTCAGCAGAGTTTGGAGGACTGCAGAAAAGGAGCTTGGGTGTCATACTGTCAGCCAGGGCCGCAACTGGGGGGGGGGGGGCAAGCGGGGCATGTGCCCCGGGCACCATGCTGGGGGGTGCCAAAATGACAACACCTCCCTCACCAACCCATGGGGGGGGGGCGGAATCAATGTTTGCCCTGGGTGACACAGACCCTAGTTGCGGTCCTGCTGTCAGCTTTGTGAGGTAGTATTTGTTGTATCTTCTTTACAGACCCTGTTAGTGGGGAAAGTCCAGCATCACAGCCAGAAGATGCCAATCTTAATGTTCAAGACTAAACATTTGAAAGTCTGCAGAGTGAACAGCAAAAAATCAGTGCCATAGAATGTTTGCAATTAATGTTTCTTAGTTTCCAAACACACACTAAGACCATGCAAATTTTAACTTATCTACCTAAGACAGCTTCTAGCAGTATATTGTTATAGAGTCCCCTTCGGGGGAGATGGGGCAGTGATTGAAATTTAAAGAATGAATATATATATATATATATATATATATATATATATATATATAGTCATGCCAGATGCTACACGCACAGAGACAGAGCTTTTACATCTTTAGCTGCTTCATCTCTCAAGACACTATACATTTGGTAACTTTCTTTAGGAGGAGATTCAACTGAATTATTCTCAGTGGTGGTTGGAGGAAGGCATCATGAAATCGGATTCCAGTCTTTGACTGCATTTGTGCCAACTACAGACAATACATGTGCATGCCCTCAATTAAATGATGGCCTAGAAATTTGAACCAAAACAGATGCTTGGGGAATCACAAAGAAGGCCAAATACAATTCCTAATGTTTAATGACCAGCTGAGTGCTAATGGCTTACGGCAGAGCCAATAGGTTGAAAGCCCAAAATGGTAATTAATTCTTTAGGAAATCTCATTGCAAAGATCATTATTGCTCTCCGATCTTGGCTGAAGCAGAAATTGTAAATTAGGCGTAGATGCATGTGTGTGTGTTATAGACATTTCTCTTTTTTCAGCATTTCCTTAATTAATAACTGGCCTTTTGTGAGTACAATGGCCTCTCGTCTAGGATTGCACACTTTATTCATAACTACATATATAAAAAACTAATTACAAAACCCACAGTGCTATTCCAAAATTTCAGTTCTGGACTGCATTACAAAGAGAGCTTGTTGTAATAACTGGGGATATGAAATCTACATTGCAAAGTCAGACAAAATGTATTGCAAGTTAAACCAATAGATACAATCAGAAGAAATCAAATCTGACAGCACTGAATAAATGAACTACATTTACACACTGGTTTGTCAGCTGCTAGAATTGTTCAAAATGTTCTTAATTGATGATCTTCTCTTTCAAGAGTAATCTTTTTTTCCTTACTTTTCTTTATTTTTAAGCCAACATAACTGGAACTGGGCACACTGGTTTTCCCAGTCTGCTTCCTTTTCACATCAAGATTGGATTCAAACACTGCTTTAAGCTACAATAGGCTTCAGCTGGGGTTTGTTGAATAAACCATCATGGTAAGGTTTACCCATTGCTTTAAATCATAAACTCTGCTTTACAAATCACAATCTGCTGGATTCACATAACACAGTAAGTCAGAAACCAAGCAAACTATACCATGACTTAGTGTAATGTTCTGTAGAGCTGGAGACTACTGTGTGTATAGAAAATAGAGCAGAATTTCCACTCACTGACCATTCAACTCCTTTTCCTTGTAAGGAAAATAATGGTGGGGTAGGGTGGGATGGGGTGGGGTGGATAGAAAGAGGAAGAGGAAGAGGGCCTTCAAGTCAATTTGGACTCCTGGTGATTGCCTGGACAAGTCCCTGCAGTTTTCTTAAACAAGGTTTTCAGAAGTGGTTTGCCATTGCCTCCTCCTTAGAGCTGAGAGAGAGAGTGACGCCCAAGGCTACTCAGCTGGCTCCTTGCCTAAGGCAGGTCTAGAACTCACAGCCTCCCAGTTTCTAGCCTGGTGCCTTAACCACTGCACCAAACTCTACATCGATGGTGAGTGACCATTTTTCTGTTGATAACTCAATCTGATTTCTCTGGCCTCCAGAGAGCTGGCTTTTCACCATATTGCAAAGTCACATGAATAAACAGTAGGGCTGTGTTTGCAAAGCATACTTAACCAGATCAGTGAAAGACCTTGTGGCTGCATTTACCCAGCATGCATATTCTGTAGGCATAGTATATTGGGGTTACAATAGTGCAGAAAATTCTTTACCACCATCTAATTGGCACCAAGATATGGTGCAGTCATATATGGAACAGCACATTTAGTTTATTGATTAAACCCAATGTACTAGGCTTGCATGTTAGGCAAATCATATCTGGGCTGCACACATCTGGATGCCAATGAGATTAATGTTTATGATTCAACCTGGAAAAGAATTGATTCAATAACTGCTGGGAGTTGCTTTGGATTGCAGGGGGATATACATGGAATAAATAATTTTTAAAAAGTGTGTAAACTCACTCTAGTCACTGAAGATTGAGCTGAAACATTGGAGGAACATGTGCATTCTCAACCCTTTACCAAGCTTATGTACTCTAAGTGGTGTAGCTGGCATGGTGGGAACTGGCAGTTCTCAGGCTAGACAGAACAATTATGTGAGTATCTTTTGTGGGGTGGTGGTGGCTTTTGGGGTTCCAGGCGCAGATTAATCCAAACAACGTGTTTTAAGGCTAACAATATCTTTATTGATAGCATAAGGCAATAATGGATGTATGGTGCATTATTTCAAAAAGGAAAAAACAAAGCATACGCAGAGTTCCATCACCAGAAGTGAGGAAAGAAAAAAAATCATGGTCTGTGCAAAGACCAGGCATAGTTACAGTTCAGATACAAAGTACATGTAGATAGCAGTCAAAAGAAGCATAGAGAAAATGCATGAGTGAGATGAGTACCCATAGTTCATAGTTGAATTATACCCATGGTTCAACATTCTGATTGGCTAGACCATTTTTCAGCTTAACATTTTAGTAACAGTTGTATTTACTATAAACCGCCATGGGATGGCGGTGTTGCATGTTGGCTTTTCTACGGGACACTGTTCTCATGGGAAAAGGATTGCTATCTCCAATTGTTTTGACTAGAGAGAGAAGCACATCTGTTGTTTACTGCTTTTGTTATGGGAAAGTGCTTACAGCAGAGGAACTTGGAAAATTCCACTTTCCAGGCTATAGATTCATAGTGAAGAAAATCCATTCGCTTGATTCTTACATAGAATAACTTTAACAAAAAACTTTTAACATCTTTCCCTCTTAAAAAGAAGAGAACTGCCAAATTCTAGGGAGAATGGGAGGAACAGGCCTAGAATGTAAATCCTGAAGCAGACTTATACCTACAGCTTAGGTTCTGTGTTGTGTGGAAGCAGGTCTTCTGTGAATATATGACTTGTTTCTTGTCCACAGTAAAGCAACTTATCTAGCCATGTTATGTCTTAGTGCTTGTGCTGTAAATCAGTTCCTAAATATGGAGCTGAGCATCTGAACAACTAAGATTTATTGCTGTGCTTGACATGAAGTCCGACTGGACTATTTCCAGTCCATTGTTTCTGTAACATGCACATGGCATGTTTGGTATTTTTATTTACCTGCTAATTATGTCAGGCATCCAGGATTGCCCCCTGGATTTCTTCCATCAGTACATAGAAGCTTAGGGGAAATCCCATGATTTTGCTGTACGCTTTTCACTTGGGAACTAGCAATTTGAAATGTGAACTGTCAGCATCTCTTTAAAAAGTCACCCTAATATCATAATCATAATAAAAGCAATATGTTAGATTTAAATGTTCATTTTATTTCCTGGAGGGAAGCAAACCATCATAATTGTCATGATGATTTTTGAGGTTGACTAAATAGGAGACAAAAATAGTGCACTAAAGTATTGCAGACTGGTACAAAAATATACCTCTTGACACCCTTTTAGAAACGTGTCTTCATATACAGTTTGGCCAGTCAAGAGACAAGCACTTCTTACTTATTCCCATCTTGAAAAGCCATCATTTTTACATTTAATTAGGCTCAAAGCAATTGCGTTTACACAAAGGAGAAGTCATCTCCCCCAAAGATGATGACTGTGGAAAGGAGGTTTAACCCCCATAGAAGAAATCATATAAGTCATTAGAAATGATTTCATTTAGTATGCAGTGGTTTCTGGGTGGGAAAGTTTGGCTAAATAAGAGGTTCCTTATTATACAAATTCCAGCATTTGTCCAAATTAGATCTGCAGTATGATGGAATCTGTGAGTTTCTACAGGAGGAACTAAGTCCATCAATGCTTGGACTTGCAAAGAGTTGAGATCACACCAAATCAATTGGTGGTTTTCAACCTGGCCATTCTCTTTTGCAAATCCACAGTGTAAGGTTTTGTATGACATGTGAACCCAGACAGCTGTGGCTTAATCAATAAATGAGGATTAAAAGGAATTATGGCATAACAAAGTAGCTGACCCCAACCACAAAGTTTTCATACTAACATCTCCATGAGATATTGAATAACAGCATTTCTCTGTGAGGTTTCACTTGCAATTTGGATGGCTCTTATCCTCCTGCCCAAGGTCAATAGATCCAATAGTTGGTTGCAAAAAAAGAAAAAATAATGTGAATTTATTAAGAAAGAAAATAGATTGTATGACTCTGAACTAGTTGGGCAAAGATGGAGGTGTTTCTCTGTCCAAGATATGACTAACCAAGTTTCAGATGCTTCAGTAGTCTCATCTCCAAGGCTGGGGAGATGTGGTAGAAATTATCCTCTGGGAGAATTTGATGGTGAGCAGATGTCCTGCAGTGGTGACTGAATGAGAGGCCCCCATATGAAATTGGGTACCAGGGATTATTGCTGCCATTCCTCACACTCTACTGCCCAGCAGCCTCTCAATTTGAGTGTCTTGACTTCATCACTAGGCTGGTACTTGACTCCCCTCAAGGTTTGGTGTTTGGGAATTTCAACCTCCATGTGTTGCTGGGGTGGGGTGGGGTTGGTTTGGGATTTTATGATCTCCATGACAATAACTATAGGTTTATTCCAAATCATCATGGGTTTGAAGAAAACTGGGGGGAGGCACAGGTTGGATCTGGCCTCTACCTCTGAAGGTGAAGGGCATTACTCTCAGTCCTTTATCATGGTCAGATCATTTTCTGATCATCACAAGGCTAAACAGAGTTAATGCAGGAGCTGCATTGGCTGTCAGTAAGCTCCCAGTTGCAATTCAAGGTGGTGCATATTATCTATTCAGCCCTTTTAAAGCATGCTGCAGAGTCCCCCTCCCCCTTTGAGATAAGAAGGCTATGAAAGCCAGCTATCTCAGTCAGAGACCCTGTCTCTGGTATGATGTGTCCTTTCTGTATGACAACAGGAAGGATGTTAGGACAGTCCATATTCAGCACAGAAGGTGGAAGATGATTCAGTGGCGACTAGTTTACAGCTCATATAATTTTATAATCATATAAGGCCCAATTTGGATATCCACAGGCCTTCAGGGCCTTCACCAAATCTAAATCTACCAGACCTAAAACAGCGACAGATAGGGCTGAGACTCAGAGTAAACGAAAGAACCTGGTCATTCCCTACATGGCTGGCGTGTCTGAAAAGATAAAACGGATATTTGGCAAACACCACATACCTGTATATTTCAAACCCACCAACACACTGAGACAGAGGCTTGTACACCCCAAAGATCAAACTCCAAAACACAAGAAAAGTAATGTAGTTTATGCAATCCAGTGCAGTGAGGAGTGCTCTGAACTCTACATTGGAGAAACCAAACAACCTATGTACAGGAGGATGGCCCAACACAGGAGAAATAACACCACAGGACCAGAGTCAGCAGTTTATCTTCATCTAAAAGAAAAAGGACACTCATTTGAGGACATTAATGTTCACATTTTAGACAGAGAAGATAGGTGGTTTGAGAGAGGGGTCAAGGAATCCATTTATGCCAACTTGGAAAATCCTTCCTTGAATAGAGGTGGGGGCCTCAGGCACAAACTCTCCCCCATCTTCCTCCCCGTTTTGTCTTCTGTGCCTAGGAAGATTAAGACCATTTCACAAGCTCAACAGCAGCATGGTGATTTTAACGACCCTCCTTTAGATGATAAAAGGACTTAAAAATTACATCTCAATATAACCATGACCTAGCCCCAGGTGTAAGGTCACACAGCTACCTAGGAACATATTTAGGATTCCCTTACCAACTTCGCTCAGACTGAAGAAGCTCCTTGGATAAGGAGCGAAACGTTTCCACTAAGAAAATAGAAATCCAGTTGACATGATTCAAGCTACAGACAATTCCACCTGGATGACTGAGAACCTTCATAGACATGAACATTCGATGTTAATAAGGTTTAACTTCCAGTAGATGTAAGGAGAAGACACAATACTTGCCATAACTTTAGTGCCAGGGATTGAAGGGACCTTCCCTTTTGATTATCAGCATTGCTCAAAAAAAATAGGAAAATATATTAGAATGAGTGATACCCTTTTTCTTACAAATCTTTCGAAGGGATGGAAGGAGGAAGGGAGGGAGGGAAGGAGGGAAAGAGAGAGAAAAAGATCAGAACCTGCTTCTGATTAGGCAGTGAATTCAGAACTAGTGAACTGTGTGGAGTCAACTTATCAGGCAAGCAAGAAATGAAGTAAACATTTCAGAGGAATTTGTTTTGAGGAACATACATTCTTCTTTTAAAAATGAGTGGGCTGTTTTCCTTGCAGATCCTAAGAAATATTCTTTTCTGACAGATGGGTCTGGCAATAAATGCACAGAAAAATCTATTTGCAACAAATCATTTTTTAAGCATATGGCGTTTATATATGCCTCTTATTTTGTTGATTCAAATATATATATATATATATATATATATATATATATATATATATATATATATATATAAAATTATATACAGTATATATCTGGATAACGTAGTGGTTAGAGTGCCACCTTTGGAGCGCGAGACCGGGGTTCAAATCTCGGACGGTACCTACCTTACCAGTAGGGGTCCTTGGGCACAGACCCCCTAACGCTTCACCTGCCTACCTCAAAATGAGTGACACAAACTAAGAGAGTCATGCCGGCTTGGAGGTGGCCCGGATAAACAAGGTACACATCAGATGCTGGGGAACCAGGGCAATCTGACGATTAGTGGGCTACTGGAACAAACTATACATGGACAAGACAAGAGAACCTGGAATTGATGGAATGCTACTACAACAGTAGACCTAAAGAGAGGAGATATATGAAACATATGAGGGAACTATGGATGGACAGAACTGCATCCACACTAACTGAGAAACAGCTAGTTACCCAACAATTCAACATAGTGAAGAGGAAGCTGCTCTCACAACTTGAGACAGACCAACTACACATTATACCCCAGACTCCAGAAGACCCAGAAGAACAACTGGAGGTGCAACCAACACCTGATGCTGGAACGTCACTGCCACCCCTTCCATTACAAAGCACAGCAGCTGATATTACTCAAAAGATCATGGATAAACTAGTTAGAGTCAACTCTCGAGACCAATTACCAAGGCTCAGTGGAGAAGTACCATGAGATAGTATGCTAGCAGATGCCAACGACAATCCCTACTGCCACCATAACTCAAACCAATAAACTGGTATACTGTATGCTACAGCCACTGTAATCCTGGAGATGCTTGGCTAAATGATTAAGAAGAACAGCAATACATACCCCCCCGGAAAATGAAGTTGGAGGCTAAGATCAAGGCAACTCAGAGAGAAGTTAGTCAGCTGGTGGAACTACAGAAGGGTGTGGAGATTAAGGATAAGATTCAACTACTGAAAAAATACAAGGGCCTGACTCCATCTGAAGCCCTAGAGACTTCTAAACAAAGGCTCACAGCACTGGCTGCCAGGTTAAGGAGATACTCTAGAGAAGCAGAGGCCAAGAAGATAAATGCCCTGTTCGCCAAAGAACCATCCAAAGTGTACTCCCAACTGCAGTGCAAAAACACAGTAACAGCAGAGCCACCAACAGCAGAAATGGAACAGTACTGGAAGAACATATGGGAGAAAGAGAAGACACATAACACCAGTGCAAAGTGGCTGCAGGACCTGAGAGCAGACCACAGAAATCTCCCAGAGCAGGAACCAGTCACCATCAAAGTAGCAGACATCCAACAGCGGGTCAAGAACATGAAGAGCTGGACAGCACCTGGTCTGGACATGATCCACACCTACTGGCTAAAGAAACTAACAGCAGTGCATGAATGCCTAGCAGCACAGATGAACCAGCTGCTAGCAGCAGGCTCCCACCCAGGCTGGCTAACACAAGGTAGGACAGTGCTGATCATGAAAGACCCCCACAAGGGAACAGCACCGTCCAACTACTGGCCAATAACCTGCCTCCCCACAACATGGAAAGTCATGTCAGGCATCATAACCACAAAGCTGCAGGATCATATGGGCCAGTACATGAGCACAGCTCAGAAGGGCATTGGGACCAGAGGCTCAAAACACCAGTTGCTCATAGATAGAGCAGTCGCCAGAGACTCAAGGTCTAGACAGACCAATCTGAGCATAGCCTGGATTGACTACAGGAAAGCCTATGACTCAATTCCACACACATGGATTTGTGAATGCCTGGCGCTATACAAAGTCAACAGGACACTAAGGACCTTCCTCAAGAACTTAATGGAACTGTGGAAGACAACACTAGACGTCAACTCAAGGCAGCTTGCACAAGTGGCCATCAAGTGCAACATATACGAAGGTGATGCACTGTCCCCACTGCTGTTCTGCATAGGCTTGAACTCCCTCAGCCAGATTATCACAAGGACTGGATACGGATACAAGTTCAAGAGTGGAACTACCATCAGCCACCTCCTCTACATGGATGACATCAAGCTGTATGCTGAGAGTGAATGAGACATCGACTCACTGATCCACCTGACACGGATCCACAGTGAGGACATTGGGAAGTCATTCAGACTAGAGAAGTGTGGCTGGATGGTAGTAAAGAGAGGGAAGGTAGTTAAGACTGAAGGGGTAGAACTACCAGCGGGCCACATAGCAGACATACAGACCAGCTACAAGTACCTTGGCATCCCACAGTCACATGGGAACCATAATGAGGAGGCAAGGAAGACAGCAACATCCAAGTACCACCAAAGGATAAGACTGGTCCTGAAGAGCCAGCTCAATGGGAAGAACAAGATCCACTCCATCAACATGTATGCCCTGCCAGTCATCAGATACCGTGCCAGTATAGTGAACTGGCCAAAGGAGGACATGGAGGCTGCTGATGTGAAGACCCAGAAGCTCCTCACAATGTACGGAGGCTTCCACCCCAAGTCCAAAACCAAGAGACTGTACATCAGGCGGAAAGAGGGAGGGAGGGGTCTGGTGAGTGTCAAAGCCACTGTCCTGGATGAGACCCAGAGCATCCAGGAGTACATCAGTAAGATGGCACCCAAAGATGAGCTGCTGAGAGAATGCCTGAGGCAGCAGCAGACATGGAAGAAAGATCAAGCAGAGAAAGTGCCATGGCAAGACAAGACCCTGCATGGGATGTACCATCGACAGATAGCTGAGGTGGCTGACATTGGGAAATCCTACCAGTGGCTGGAAAGGGCTGGACTTAAAGACAGCACTGAGGCACTGATCATTGCAGCACGAGAACAGGCACTAAGCACCAGATCCATAGAAGCAGAGGTCTACCACACTAGACAGGACCCGAAGTGCAGACTGTGCAGTGAGGCCTCAGAGACAGTCCAACACATAGTGGAAGGGTGTAAGAGACAGGTAGGAACAGCATACACTGAACGGCACAACCATTGAAACCCATACTTCCAAATCAAACTTGGAGCCAGGACAAAATTGAAATCTGATTTTATTAAAGTAATTTAAACTGATTCAAATTGATATGTTAATTAAAATTAAATCATAAATATGTTTATGAGAATATGTATTCAGTAATGTAATAATTTGTTATTCATGTGTCTCCCCAAATAAGTTTGAGTGGGACTGAGAATGCAAAACAGAGCCTTTCTCAGAGTAAGAAATCATTGGGGAACTCAGAGGCTAGATTTAAATTCAATTGCAAATTTAATGTATCCACTTAAATTTGTCAATGTTGTTATGCAGTGGTTCAGTTATTTCTGACTCTTTGCAATCAGACAGATGAAAGTCTATCAATAACTACTTCTTTGAGTTCCTGTCAACTCCTCCTTATAGCATCGGTGGTAGGGTCTACACCTTGTCTTCTGCTGGCCTCTTTTTTCTTTAGTGCTTTCAAGTCAGTGTTGACTCCCGGCGACTGCCTGGACTAGTCCCTACAGTTTCCTTAGCAAGTGGTTTGCCATTGCCTCCTTCCTAGGGCTGAGAGAGAGTGACTGGCCCAAGGTCATCCAGCTGGCTTCAGTCCTCAGGTGTGACTAGAACTCACGGTCTCCTGGCTTCTATCCTGATGCTTTAACTACTATAACAAAGTGGCATTTTTTTTATTGGCTTCAATTTTTCCAACCATCAGGTCTCCTCCAAAAACTCTTGCTTCCATTTTATATGTCCAATTTTTTTAAACTTTAGCTTCATAGTAGGTGCTTTCAGTAAGCTGTCTGGTTTTGCTCCATCTGGTATTAAATCACTATGTGTGTAGATGGTTATGTAAGGCCTTCAAATACATTAAGAAATATATTAAAGGACATGTCAGGTTCTCAGTACATCTAGTTTTACCTTTTTGAATTCAACTCATTTAACTTCCAAAGTTGGTAGCTCAAAGCCTGTTATTTTCATGTGAGCCAGGAATCACTGGGGGAAGACTGCAGAGGGCAATCTGTAGACGGATGACACTTCACCTCTGGTTGTGAGCAGGGCAGGTCCTTTACTTGAGGATGGCACTGCCATTGCTGGCTTGCAGGAAAGGATATAGCTTGCTACCAACTTTCCAGCAGCAGCTTGTTCTTTTCTCCCTCCCCCCTCCCTGACCCCCGAATGGTGAACTCATGCAATTAGGTCAGAAGACAACTGTCATTTGTGGGGGAAGATTTTGTTGTTGTTGTTATCATTAAAGAACTGGCTGGTAAATACTTTCCTTCCTTCCTTCCTTCCTTCCTTCCTTCCTTCCTTCCTTCCTTCCTTCCTTCCTTCCTTCCTTCCTTCCTTCCTTCCTTTAGCATCACCCAATACCAATTAAAGGGGGAAGAAGAGTTAGAAGGTATTAGTTTTGAACTGATTCTCCCCTTACATTTATTTTTATAAATAAAGCAGTTTAATTGTGATGAAATCATAAATTATTAAATAGTGTTCCAAATATACAGTAGCTGCCTAGAACTCGTAGGACCATGGGCCCATTACTTTCAGAGGCATTTATGTGGCTAGGAAACATCTTCAAGTACACTTTCCTTATGCTTCTTTCCTCATTTAGAAACTGTCAGTGTTGTTTCACTATTAATGCACCCCAATCTTTCCACAGTACTGTCAGGTAGCCAAGATATAGACAGGGTTGTTTGGAAATAGGCTACACTTTCTCTTGAAATGAAATTCAAAATATTTTTTTGTGCAGGACGTCCTTGGGTATTATCCTGGTCAGTTGATTGAAATCTTGGCAAAATAGGTGGCTGCTTTTCAACATTTGGAAGAAATGCTAAAGAGTTTTGATAGCCTTATCACAATGTTTAATGACATTTGGCAAATCCCTATTAAAGGTACTTTCTCAAGCTTGGAATTGCTTCTAAAAAACAAGTCTACATAGAATGAAAATGAGGATGGAAAAGAGGCACTTGCTAATGATCCCCCAAAATATGCCTTATCATGGTTCATCATAAAATGTATTCCTGGGAAAAGTGCAGAAAGAGTTCAAATAATTATGGGCCTTGAACAATTCCATGATGACTTTTGGTCATAAGCAAGTATTGGGGTGGGTAGATTTGAAGGGTGAAAGAATGTGCAAGGTGTGGAGAAATAAAAGGGAGGATAACCTGGTGTCTTCAAAAGAAATTGAGTGATGATTCAAGGCAGAAGTACTTTGTATTTGAACATGGAATTTAGTTACATAATACACACTAAACCCCAAATCCAGGTTAACAGACAATCATGATGGATGCATATAGCATGCTATGGCCAAACAAATCAAGCATGTAAGGCCTTAATGTAATGGTCTAGTTCACATCACATGCTAAGACAATGGTGGGTTCCTATATATTACCCAACACCATTTTAGTGGGTTCTGTGATGCATTAATGGTTTTCTACTTGGACAGCTTCAAGAAAGGTTTAGAAAAATGCATGGAAGATATCGCACCAATACTTCATAGGTATGGTGGCCATCTTCTTATTATAAATTTGTAAACAACACAGAAAGTGCTACTGTGCTTATGGGCATCCTGAAGGCATCAGCTGGCACTATAAGAACAGAAAACTAGAGTATATGGACTTCGGGTCTGATCCAGCCAACAGTTCATCTGTTCTTAGCTTCTTATCTGCTGTTCCTTCAGCAGAAAGCCAAGTGATCCTGTGACAGCCATAAAATGCTAAAACTTTGCAATCCTATAATCAGTCCAAAGTAATCAAGAAGCTATGCCTGTGGACAAGAATAGTCTTTGTTACTTTACTACCTGATGACTGGCATTTATCTCAGAAAAAGTGACACATACTCCATTATATGAATATTTTACCCAGCATTGCTCATTTGCTGTCACCAAATGACTTGCTGTTCAATTATTTGTGGCTTGTTATTTCCACTACATTTTTCCCTGTGGCATGCTGTCCTGAATAAGACATGCAAGGCTGCCAGTTTTGACATCTCAACTTTGCATTAATGGCAGAAGGATGGAGAGCCGGCATCATGTTGCAGACAACTGGCCACAGTAACAGCTAATAGTCTCTTTTCCCATTCTCTCTGACAACTTCATTGACTCAACCAAACATCAAGGGTTCTTGCTGTCATGAAAAGCAGAAAGATTCTCCACCAGCATCACTTGAGTTGAATGGATGCAAGCTGAGGCAAATTTCAACAGCTAAAAAGGATTCAGGACAGTAAATTTACAAGCATGGTTTAGACATTTGTCATTGGTTGGGGATTCTGATCAGTGAGAATGAATGGGTAAAAAAACTGCAACTTTATTCTTGATTTCAGTCATGTTAAGACTTCTAAATCTCCAAAGAATGTAGCTGATGGACAGTTATTCTTCTGATTAAATGTTTATTCATCCAAAATGAATAAATATTTTACTTGTCATTGTCTTCCTCTGTTTCGTTTTTAATTTTTTAAGAAATACATAGTGTTCGTATGGATTGGCATTTTTGTAACTTCAATTGCTTTCTTTTTTTCTTCTTAGCTAAGCCATTTTAGAGATTTTTTACTGTGGGAGATATATAGAATGTATATGACAAAATAAATGTCAATATACATCCTATTGTCTACTTTGATCTAAGACATAGGATAATTTAAGTTCTTATTATGCATGTGCAAACATTAATACATGCTGGCTGGGGAATTCTGGGACTTGAAGTCCACACATCTTAAAGTTGCCAAGTTTGAGAAACACTGCCATATATACTTGTCTATAAGCCCATCTGCGGATAAGCTGAATCTAATTTTGGGGGTGTATTTTGGCACCTAAAATTCTTGGCTTATCTGTGAGTATATACTGTATGGTAAATAGTGATTATGGATTGTGTTTTCCTGGCAAATTCCACATACTCAAATTCACAGTCTGAATTCACCTGTCTCATTAAGTCACAATTTGTTTAACCATAATTTAGGGAACAAACCACAACAAAAGTTTGTAAAAATCAATGAACCTTTTGGAAAGTTATATAAAATCAGCATACTTTAAAAATAATAATAAAGAACCCGGTATATTGTGTTTAAAAAAGCATAGGTCCAGGTAAAATAGTCACAAAGAGTTGGAAGCGACTGAACGAATAAACCAGGTAAAATGAGAAGAGTCAAAATGAATAGCGCAATAATGTTGCAAGACATATAGAGAAATTATTTCAGAAAAGTACAGAAAATATCAGCATGATAGCAACAGGATGTGCGGGGCTTAAAATGCTGAGACATTTTTAGATAGCAATGACACAGAGTGGATTTCCATTGATCTGTACATTTCTGCTGGAGAGAGATGCAAAATTCAAAATTGATTTATGGAACAATTGAACAAGAGAATTTTTCCAAAGTTTTTTTTTTCCTGAACAGGATTCTGGATTGTTGAAAAAGCCCCATAGGGGGAGTTGATTTTGATGTCTTTCTCTGGGATTTCGTGAAAGTGTGGGAAATCAGGGAAGTTACAGAACACTGGAGAGAGGATTGGGTAATTAAAGACAGGACATTCAAACACACATATACTGTACACCCACATGCCTTTCTTTTGGCCATCTCGTTACTAAACAAGTGAAAAAATTGTATTGTCGAAGGCTTTCACGGCCGGAGTTCGATGGCTGTTGTGGGTCTTCCGGGCTGTGTGGCCGTGTTCTGGAAGTTGTGGTTCCTAACGTTTCACCAGCATCTGTGGCCGGCATCTTCAGAGGGCAGGAGCACAGACAGCAACAGAGACTGTCTGTGCTCCTGCCCTCTGAAGATGCCGGCTACAGATGCTGGCGAAACGTTAGGAACCACAACTTCCAGAACACGGCCACACAGCCCGGAAGACCCACAACAGCCAAGTGAAAAAATTGCCACAATGAAATCAATTAGAATCTCTCCAGGAATCTCTTCTCCTTTAAAATAATTTCTAATGCAAATACTTTTTTTCCCAAACTGAATGAGAACGGCAAACAAACAAACAAATGAACAAAAAATCTCTACAAGGGTACCCTTCCCAATGCTAGACTATTCCTTGCAATTTTTTCTGTTCGTTATACCTTATCCCAGCCAGGATGCATTGGAAAAACAATCCTATTGGTCAATGATCATTGAGTAATTCTGTTTCTCCGCCTTCTCAGATAACTGTTTTTACTCTTTCCACATTCATGAACCCAACCTCACTGCTTCTCATTTACATCTGTTTTCTCTCACATGCTGGATTTCCACTGCCTTGCTCACTCACTGTGACTGACACTTTGTTGACTTTGAAACTGCTCTTGTGCATCATTCCAATTAAATCCTCCTGCCTTTGGGAAAGCAATCCCTGTTCATTATAAAATCTTTCCCAGATAAGACACTTTCAAACCATGTTACTGTAACTATTAACCTAGACTGATATTCTGGGTTGCCATACATTGTTCTCTGGACACAGCAGCAACCCTCTGTCAGGCCCAGCCCAAGAATGACAAAGAATCAGTCCAGCCAAACTTCAGTTCTTTATTTGCTAACACTGTACAGACAGAATCTTGCCAGACTAAAGCTATTGTACCTAACCTAAAGGGAAATAACCTGGGAAGGCTCTAGGGCGGGGCTAGCCTGAACCTCTTAGTCTTCCCACGTTCCAGCTCCAGACTGTGTTTTCTCTTATCTCGCTCCCCTCCTTATGTGCTCCCTCCTTCCTGAGAACCAGCAGTGTTACTGAAGTCCATCACACTCCTCCTCTAGACCAATAACATCTATCCCAGGACTGTAGCATCCCTCTTGAAAGTATGGTTGAGTCTGTCCATGTGTTGTGGGATTAAGGAGTTTTCATCATGTCTGCTGACTGCTAGTTGGTGTTCATGGATGCGCTCTGCCAGTTTGTCCTACATAGTGGCTGTTACAGTCCTTACACTGTATATTGTAGATAACTCCTGTTTTTTTCTTCTTGGGCTACTGGGTTTTTTGGGTTACTTAAGATACTTTCAACTGGGAAACTGTGAGCATCCAAACCAAGCCAAATCCAAAAATGCTAGAGAATTCCTGGAAGCTTGGCACTCAGACAAAGCAGCCATCAACAGACACATAGAGGTAAACAACATTTACATACCATTCAAAAGAGACAATAGAAAAGCCAAAAGACCAGAACACCTCCTGGCCAGCAATCATCACCCAGATATGCAAAGATTAACACCAGGATTAGCACCAGAGGAACAATCAACCAGTACATTATACCTTAATCAAGGAACTATTAACCTACTCAATCAACCAAACAGCAAACAACAGCCCAATCAAGGAACTACCAAGGAGAGTACAACACCCCCACCAGCACAGACAGTACAAGCCCAGGGTATATAAACAGAGAGCAAGCCCCACTCCCTTTTTGCACTGAAGATGTTGCCTAGCCTGGCAATGAAACGTTTGCAAGAAAACAACAAGGCTCAGAGAGCACCAAGGACTCCACAGTTCAACCCTGAGCTACAAATATTCTCTTCAATTGGCATGTTCTATTTTTTCAAAAGGAGATGGAACAGAAATAAGAAGGGAATTAATTTTTGGCCAAGGGTGATGATATATATTGGATGATCAAACTGGCATTATTTTTTTCAGATTCTAATTTTTCATCTCCATTTCCCCAATATAAATGTCCTCTTTGGGTCTTAAAAAGAGTATGCAATGTTTTTAATGAGGTCTCTTATTTGAAGTGAAGGTTATAAAACCAGAGGCCTCTAAAAAAAAGAGAAGAAAATCCTCAAGAGAGCACCCTTCCTCCGAGATTGTCAAAATCAATATATGCTATAGATAGAGCTTCATTTGAATGTATACTATTTTTGAACATTTGTAGTGGTTGAGAGAGACATGTATGCATAAAATATTAAAATGTGGGCTCTATAGAAATTAGGAAGGAGAGAACACATAATCCAAATGGTAAAAATTAAACAGGGTCTTGACACCTGAAATCTGATGCTCATGAAAACATCATTCTGAATTGGAAGCTAGCAGTGTGGATTATCTCTGCTCTTTGACAGCCAGCTTGACAGTAATGACTATAGAAACATCCCTGGACATCCTTGATCTCATCATTTCAGCCCTTTGATTTTTGAGATGACTGTACCTTGGAAATTAAATATTGCTGTCATCACTGGGCTGTCTAACGGGAGATCGAAAAGTGGTGTTCACTCCAAGAAACTCGTTTGAGTAATGCTGCTTTGCCTTAGCAGGCAGAGCTTGATGATGAAGCAAATGAAGATCACAATGAGGAAATGTTCTGACACATTGCAGCCATTCAACTCAATCAGAGAGAGAGAGAGAGAGAGAGGGGTTTATACATCACTCATGTAACAAAAATGCTGGGCTTTTCTTTTTCCCAGAAAACAAGTGATTGACCAGAGAGAGGGTTTACCAAATCTTTTAAAACAAGATCTTATTCTTTTTAATCTAACACAATAACAAATTATTTCCTGGAGATATTTAGACATTATAAGGTTTGATTTCCCCCCCCCCCCACCTCTCACTGAGAAAATGGAGCACCTTGAATAGGATTGTGAGGAAGGAAGCCACTTGAGAATCTGCCATTTACTAATCATCTTAATTTTCAGTGAAAGCAGATATAGATTTATTCCCACCCCCACCCCCCCCAACCTGTGTCCTTCAGATTTGTTAGATATTCTGTCTGGGAATTAAAGAGATGAAAGTCTAACCTTTTTTAGGCATTCAGGTGGAAAAGGCTGTGTTAACCTTTCAATTACCACTTCATTACCGATACCAAGACTTTAAAATCTGCTAAGTAATCTGGACAGATTACAAGATGATTTAAAGCAGTGGAAGAATTAAAATAAGGAAACAATACAAACAATAAAATACATGAATAAACTGAGTAGAAAAGAAAATGAAAATAAATGTGCCCTTGTTTTCTCTCTGTTTCTTTGCTCTCTTCTTTTCTGACATTATCCTCTCTCTAATTTTTTTTTATATTTCACCACAAAGTTGGTTACTAGGGAAGGGGCGAATTGCTTGAAGAAGCAAATGGTCTTATCTTTGAAATAAGGTTGAAGGCTGTTTCTAGTCCAAGGGCCATGGGTTGACAAACCCTCTGTTAGTCATTTTATCATGATCTCAGACCAGTACAAGTACCAGTACTGTGTCCATCAGTAATTTGTAAGCACCTATAAAATAGTCTAGCTTAAGTAACTGGTAAATAATTTTTTACCGGTTACTTTGATAGCCAGGTTGGTGTAGCAGATAAGGCACCAGGCTAGAAACTGGGAGACCATGAGTTCTAGTCCCACCTTAGGCACAAAGGCAGCTGGGTGAACTTGGGCTGTCCCTCTCTCTCAGCCCTAAAAAGGAGGCAATGGCAAACCACTTCTGAAAAACCTTGCCAAGAAAATTGCAGGGACTTGTCTATCTGGGCAGTCACCAGGTGTCAAGACTGACCCAGAGGCAGCAAAACAATTTTAAAAAATTAAGACAAAATTAAAATACATCCATAAAACAACCTGACTGGAACTTGTGACTGAAATCCAAAAGAAGTGATCTATGTCCAGGCTATAGGGGAGCGATGGCTCAGCGGGTAAGACGCGAGGCTTGTTGATCGGAAGATCGCAAGTTTGGAGGTTCGAATCCCTAGCCCTGTGTGCGGAGTGAGCTCCTGCACTAGCTCCAGCTCTTGCCAACCTAGCAATTTGAAAGCATGCAGATGCAAGTAGATAAATAGGTACCACTTCCGTGGGAAGGTAACAGTGTTCCGCGCATGTCATGCCGGCCACATGACCACGGAAGCATCTTCGGATAGTGCTGGCTCTTCCGCTAAGAAATGGAGATGAGCACCACCCCCTAGAGTTGGACACGACTGTGCAGGGGAAACCTTTACCTTTACCTATGTCTAGGCTATAAATGAGATAATATCTAAAATTACATAAAATGTGATAGTTTTGCAGGACTGCCTCTCTCTGAGGGTATCTACCATACCACTCGGTCACATTGGGTGGGTGCACTCTAGGTTCCTCCCTTAAATATTGTCATCTGATGGGACCTTGGAGGTGGACCTTCTCTGTAACCACCCCAGACCTTTGGAATAGCCTCCCACCTGAGATTCAGGGGACCCTACTTTTTAGCCTTCCAGAAGGTTGTGAAGACCTGGCTCTTCCCCCAAGTGTTGGGCTAGGATAGAGGTTGAGTCAGGAGGCTGTTTGGTCTCTGAACTTGAAGTTTAAGTGAGTCTAACCCTATGGTATTCTTTTCTGCTGATTTATTTTCAGGTATTAAACATTTCCAATTTGGCTTTAATGCTGGCCAGTAAGAACTATTTCTAGTGGTTTCTAATTTATTTTAGTAAGTGCCTTCTATTGGGAAAAACAGCTGAAGCACATCTTCATCAATTGAATTAGAAGCAAGGAAAAAAATGGCATAATATTGTAGCAAGGTTTATAACAAACCAAAGATTGTAACAATCTGTAATACAGAGAGAGACACACACACACTGTATATACTGTATGTATGTATGTGTGTGTGTGTGTGTGTGTGTATACACACACACACACACATACACATACACATACACATACACATACACATACACATACACATACACATACACATACACATACACACACAAACTATAATAATATAATAATATAATAATATAATATAATATAATATAATATAATATAATATAATATAATATAATAATATACTGTATATATAAATGCTTCTATGACACTTTGATCATACAACTCCAAGCAATGTATATATAGTCTCTTCTACTTCAGTACTGTTGTTTGGTGTTGTGTGTGTGTTTTTTTTTCCCAGTATCCTTCAATTGGGACATAATCAATTCCTTGTCAGTTGCCTCTGTTGCTTAGTGTGATAAACACTGTCTAACAAGTTTTGGGGGAAGATCCATTTTGAAACCATTCCTCCAATTAGACCTGCTAAATGTTCTTTGAATGGGTGAACTTGGTTTAGTTTTATAGCCAGAGATACATTGTTAAGCTAATGTTTTAAGTGAGGAAGAACTACAGTACCATTTACATTATTTTTAATGTCTTCTTTACATCAAGTTGCTGACTAAGTAAATGAAATGGCAGTTGTTTTGTTGAGATTCAGTAAAACTTGATTACCCTCTAACTATCCCATAATTTGGAGAGAAATTCACTCATTCACTTTGAACAAGCTGACTTACTTGAGAAGCTAAGACTGGATGCAGGCAATTTCAGAGATTTTGATTGTTATTTGAATTATTTTAATTTTTGCAGTAATCATGGAGTGGTGGGTTTAGAGATGATGTCTTTGGAAATTACCCCTGTAATGTCACTTGGACCTCTGTGCAGATTGGAACTAAGATACCTACTGGATTATGTATTTCTTTCTGGAAGTTATAGCACATTTCTTAGCAGTTGAAAGGTATCAAAATGCAGTTTTAAGAAAGAAAGGAAATATATATTTTAATAAGTGTTGCTGAGCAAAAATACATATTGAAAATTATATTTTGAAGTAAACAATAAAAGCTCTTGTAGCACTTCAGGGACTAAAATTTATTATAGCATAAGTTACAAGAGACAAAATAGAATCTACTGGTTAATTTCAGCTCAGATATTTTACAGTATATGGACTTTGTACTTTCCGCTTCTCTGTTCAACACAAAAACCTTAGATCAATGAAAGTCCTAGAAGTTTTCCACACTGGTTTGTTTATATATATTTCTGTTTCTGATGACAGATTTGTGTTACTTTGTGTTTAAAAAAATACAGATTAATCTAACGAGGGAATTGCTGATAAAACTCAAATGGGTCCCAGACAGGTTGACTGATTTCCATAGAGGTTGCTTGTAAAATCCCAATGAATGAATGAGAAACATGAAAGCTACTACATATTGAGTGAGTTCAAACATTATGGTGAGCCATAACGTGCATGGGGTTTTTTGTTTTTTATGTGAACTCAGTCATTATGGTGTGTAAACTATGGTTTTTAGATTTATGTAATCTGTTTTCCCAATCGATTGCAATATCACAAACCATGGCTTTGTGTCATATATGAATGTCACTACTGACAAATTAAAAGATGTCAGTAGATGTTGTGAAAGATTTGAATTATGGAGCCCATCATATGTTGTGCTGAATTAACTCCATTTAGTCACCAGTCAACTAAAGAAAGTCAGTGTGTGTTGCTGAAAAAAGAAACACACAAAAACAACTGTCCATTTGCATGACTGTGACAACTACTTTCTTTTTGTGACTCTTCGATATAGAGATTCAATTCAAAAGGAATTTATTGAATATCTGAATCAACTGGAATTATTGAATTGGATTGATAGATTAGATAATAACATCAAACTGAATACGTTGGAGTTGCTATGTAAAGATCAAATCAAATGGTGTTCTCCACTTTGGTCCCTAACATGTGAGAAACTGTATTTTTCCATTCTCTCTCTGCGATGAGTGTTTTTCAAAACATTCCACCGAGAACACAGCTGTCTGACCTTGGCCAGCCAAGGCATTGTATCACATGAGATATGTTATGGCTATCCAGAGTACCTCTCTCATGGGAACGTTTTCCCAGGGGGGAGACAATGTGCAACATTGCCATCTCGTGGCAATTTGTATTATGCGCAACAGACTTTAATGTTTTAACACTAAGTGTATGTAATCCATGACCCCATGTTTTCCTCCAATCAGAATGCTGAAACAAGTGTATATCTCAGCTATGAACTATGGGTCTATGCTTCTTGACTTCTGTCTGTCACGTTGCCATGTACTCTGTTTCTGAACTGTAACTATGCCTGGCCTTTTGTACCTGGCCATGATGTTCTTCACATCTGCTGATGGAACTCTGCTTATGGTTTGTTGTTTTCTCCTTTTGCAATAATGTAACTCATATCCATTATTGCCTTATGCTACAAGTAAAATACTTTTAGCCCTAAACACTGCACTCTGTTTGTTTTGTTTACTCTGCGCCACTGAAACCCCATAAGCCAGCAATATCCCCACAGAATAATGTGAAATAAATTCAACAGTTTGGAACGGCTTTGGTGTATCTAAACATTTCCATGAGGGATTTTTAATTGATTCATAAATCAAATTGGCTTGCTTTTCTAAATCAGAGTGCTGAGTTGAATTCACTTTAAATCAGAGAGCTCATTCAAATCTGACTGTAGTCAATCCACACACCTTGTTGGTTACTGAAACAAATTTAAATTTGATCATCATTAAGTGAGCCAGTGTATGGTATTCAGTTTTGTTGTTGTTGTTCAGTCGTTTAGTCGTGTCCGCCTCTTCGTGACCTCGGACCATAGCACGCCAGGCCTTCCTGTCCTCCACTGTTTCCCGGAGTTACTCAAATTCATGTTCATTACATCGGTGATGCTATCCAACCATCTCATCCTCTGCCGTCCCCTTCTCCTTTTGCCTTCAGTCTTTCCCAGCATCAGGGTTTTTTCCAGTGAGTCCTCTCTTCGCATTAGGTGGCCAAAGTATGGTATTCAATAGTACACTTGAATTTTATTCAGTCAGATAACTGACTCTGGTGACTGTGGCCCAGCAGAGGATTGGATTACATGGTTAAATATCCTTTTTACAATTCTATGATTCCTTGATACCATAGAGTTACTGAGGAAAAAAATGGTGAAAGCATTAATGTGGAAGCCACAGTACCACTGTAATTGATAGCAGGTCTAGAATAACAATGAATCTGAGTAAACTTTCCCTTGGATTTTATAGACACACCCTTTCCCCATTTCATGGAGAAGATAATGTGGCTTTAAGTCCCCCATACCTCATTCTAATGAGATTGCTTTTCTACCTCTTATCAGGTTGGGTCAGTAATTTAAGTGAACATTAAAATGTAATCAAGCATTTTTAAATGTAGCTAATGGACCTTGTTATGCAGAAACAAGGACAAAGCAACCAACTGGAATAGCTGATGTTGCTAACATCTCCCTTAACTCTGGGTGCTAACAGGAAAATGTTTAGAAAAGAAACCAACTTAGCATATTACGGTAAATCCTTTTATTAACATTGGCAAAAAAAAAATCTCTACAGGAAACTCTTAAAGTGGATAAATAATCCAAACGAAATGCATTTGCAGTTTCTTCTCTTTCTTTAAAGTTTATTCCTAATCTTTCAGGAATAGTGTGAATTTACAGTGAGGTCCATAACATATAGTTGAGTAATCAAGTGAAATGGGTGGAAAAATAAATCAGTTTAAACCTCTTGTTCAGATGAACAGTTATCCCCAAGGAAGCAGGTATATATAATTTACTTTACATTGCCCACCCCCAGGAAAATCCTGTAGGCGGGTAAAATTATAAGCCATCATTGGAAGTTACACTTCCTTGATCCTATAGTCATCAAGTGATGGATGTGATTAAGTTAATGATTCTCTCACCAATTCACATATCAGATTTTTAAGTATCATGGGTTTTGTTCCGAGTAAATTTCATACTTGACAACTGTAGCTTCAAGAGCAGCCCCACACAGAACACGCTGCAATAGTCCACCTTCTGAGTAACCCTGTACACAATTTATTTTTATTAGATTGTTTTACCATCCATTCCAATAGCTCTGGGGGAAAATTCAACAATACATAATATATAAAATTCTAAAACCATTTGAAATTTCAAAACAATGCTGAAACTGAATACTAAAAGCTATAAAACATTTAAAAATGAGGAAAGAGGTAGGTTTTAAGCCCCCTCCAAAACTGGAATAAAGAGGGGGCTGGTTTCAACTTCAGTGGTGATTTTCCATACATCAGGTCCCACCATAAAAAAGCAATATTACTGTTGATGTTAAACATATTCCTGGCAGGAATGTGGCCTATGGAGCACCTAAGGTTTCAGGGTGATCTAAAGAGGAGTGAGCAGTCCTGAAGATAATTTGGACATAAGCAATGAAAGGCCTTATTCCCTAAAATGAGCATCTTAAATTGGGCTAGGAAAACACTTGGGAATCAAGATAACTCATTCAACATGGAGGTGTTATGGCACCTCCTAAAGGATCCTTGAGTATAGCAGATAAATCATCAATCTCTGCTCTCTTTCCTCCAGATAGGAATGAAATTGATTAATCAGCCAAAGTGGTACAATTCTCTCCTTGCCAGTAATGTTATCTCAGTTCTGGATTGAGAATGACCTCCAAATGGGGACCTATTCTTCAAAAGAGATTGTGACTTTGTCCTAAATAAGCATAGCATCTAAACCCTGAACTCTTATGCAAAATAGACATAGCACCTAAATCCTGATATCCAGTCCCTGAAATCAGCAACAAGTCTTCCTTGTCCACATTCAGCTTCAGCTTTTCCAAATCCAATCTGAAAGAGATAAAAGCAGAATAAGTTTCAAGCAGCACCCCCAATTCCCACTGTATTCAAGCATTTAAAAGTTACCACATTTAACAATTCCAAAAGCCGATGAGATCCAGCATTTCAGGAGTAGCAACAGAATTGTGTGTGTACACACACACACACACACAGAGAGAGAGAGAGAGAGAGAGAGAGAGAGAGAGAGAGAGAGAGATTTCTCTCCTGCTGTAGATCACCTATTAGCGCCACCGAGACTGCCTCTGTGCCAAATCTGGGATTATATTAATACACACACGCACACTTTTAGGAAGCTGCCCAGGTTGTTCTGAGATTGGGTGTACAAGAAATTTGACAATAAATAAATAATTCTAGACTGAAAAGGGTCTAGATAATCAGCTGCCTCCAAGCATATCTAGAGCTGTAGTGCCACCAGCTTTTCCCTCAGCTTGGCTAAATATTGGACAAATTGGTACAAATATGGTTTCTTGAGCCACTCTTACCTTTCATATTTCAGAAACATAATTGTGCTGTATCACATAATACTAGTTAGTGAATAGAGAGGAAACACTGGAGTCTAAGTGGCAATTATTTGGAAACAGATGTTGCATTAGATAGCTCTTCAGTGTAATGTAACAGAACTCTTCTTTTGTTTGAAAATTATATATATAGTTTCATTTTAAAAAAAGTTCACAAGATCATTAAAAAACATACAACAAAATGCAATGCAATTCATTAGTAATAAGTTAAAGCCACGAGGCATTACAATTGCAGTTATTGAAAATGAAATACCCAAGCAAATAAATAAATTATCAGTGGAAAGGCTCTGCTTAATCTCAGTGGGGAGATGATTCCACGAGCTGTTAAGTGAACATCAAGGAACCACTGACACATAAAGTCTAGAAAAGCTTGTATGGAAGTGAGTGATTTTTAATAGAGGGGAATGCAGTCTTTTAGATACCATAACTGTTTGGGAGCTATAATCATCTAAAACAACACTAATAGTTGAGGATAGGAGTAGACAATCTGATGTACAACTCCAAGCATCCTTCACCATTGGCCAGATTTTCTGGAACTACTTGGCACTGCAGTTGGGGAACATTTGAAATGCCCCAGATTGCCCACCCATCACCAATTGGGTTGCTGATGGGAGAGCTGGTTTTGAATGCCAAGTTCCTTGTGGTTTTATTGGGTAGCTATGGATTAAGTTGGACATTAAGCCCTAACTAAATGGTACACAATTGATAACCACAAAAATAAGTGCACTTTTTAAATATTATAAACAAGAATTCAGATAAAACAAATATAAAATAGAAATGCTAAAGTTCTACACTTACATCTGCAGAATGCATTGTTGTCAATATCTACCCCATAGAACTGACACTAAAGAATTGCACCTTTATTGCCAAAGAAGAAAATTTTTGCAATTTTAGGTAAGTAATGAGAAAAGCTTGAAACCTCTGAATATTGCAGATCTCCCTTTTAATGCTGAAAATACAACATCTGTGTTCTGCAAGGGTAAATTGAGCATGATAGTTTCCTATGTTCACAAAGAAGACTTTTTCACAATGGAAACTGTTTCCACTCATTTTTAAATAAATGCTCTCTTTAGTCTTGAGCATTCTCCTCTTCTCTTTTCAATATTTGTGCAAAAAATTAAAAGCCCTTTGGAAAATTATCTCTATTTTACACTAGCAACAAATAGGATAACTAGGATACTGAACAAATACTGTTTCTCAGGTTTAAGAACTTTCCATCACAGGTTGCAATGTGAGGACACACCCCACCCATACATTCATGCACACACAGACTGACATAGTCTTCCTTGAAGCAACAGCCTTTTACAAATCAATCAATCAACAGCCAAGTGGACTTCTGCTATTAGCCCTGGATATTTTAGTCCTTTAGATTGGAAGCATAATTTCTGCAGATTCTTGCAATATTTGCCATAGCAACTGATGGCTATTTTTTACTCCTGCTAATTGCTACTAGAGATCCTGCTTGTTTCTATTTACTCATCCCTCTCTGCTCTTTCATCTTTATTGCTATTTACTGAAGTTTACATTATATTAAAGGTAAAGGTTTTCCCCTGCACAGTCGTGTCAGACTCTAGGGGGCGGTGCTCATCTCCGTTTCTTAGCCGAAGATCCAGCGTTGTCTGAAGATGCTTCCACGGTCATGTGGCTGGCATGATGGGCATGGAACGCTGTTACCATCCCACTGAAGTGGTACCTATTTATCTACTTGCATTTGCATGTTTTCAAATTGCTAGGTTGGCAATAGCTGGGGCGAGTGCGGGAGCTCACTCCATCACGCGGCGCTTGGGTCTCGAACCGCCAACCTCCCGATCGACAAGCCTGGTGTCTTAACCAGTGAGCCATCGCACCCCCATCCACTGAGCCATTGCGCCCCCCCATATATTAATATAATATAATATAATATAATATAATATAATATAATATAATATAATATTTATTATATTATATTATTATATTATATTATATTATATTATATTATATTATATTATATTATATTATATTATTATTATATTATATATTACGTTACGTTACGTTACGTTACATTACTATATTATTATATTATATTATATTATATTATATTATATTATATTATATTATATTATATTATATTATGATATTATAATATGATATTATTCTCATCTTTATTGTTATTTACTTTGTTTTATGTTATTTTTGGACCCCTTTGGAAGGGTAAGATACAAGTGAATGATGACATTAGGAGCAGTCAAAAGAGAGGAGGAGAAGATCCTTATCTCATTAATTAGGCTGGTCCCACAGAATACAAGATTATAGTGAAGAAGAGAGAAATACTACCATCATAAAATTAGACATTAAAATATCAGGAATAAGCTGATAAATAATATTTATTGGGTTTTGATGTTTAAAGTGAGGAAAATGTACGGAAATTTCCTATTTTCTGTACTCTCCAAGGAACTGGTATTGGCTCTCCAAATAATGCATTTAATAAACGCTTTCTGTGTAAATATGATACAAAAGGCAGACAGATTCAGGGCTTTATGAATAGAAGCTAAAGGAGACTGAAGCCCAAATAACTTTCACGAAGTATCAAAAGACACAGTAAGCAGCTAACATTTTGTGCAATGCTCTATTGTCACCACTTGTGGTATGATCAAAATACTCTTTAATTATAGGAGATGGATAGTTCACACTTTTAGGGTTTACATGTCTCTTTGGATGTGGGAGGAAAGATGTCGCTTAGTCATGTTGCATCTGACTAAATTCTTACAGAACATAGTATCCGTTTTATCACAGAACCCAACCACCCATGACAATTTGCACAACAAAATGTGCTTCTAGCCTCTTGAATATGGAAAGAAGAGCTGAGATTGGGTAAATAATCTTCTGGATCAACACATACTGAATTGCAAGGCTTTTTTAAAAAAAGAAATTGCCAAGTTAATTTTCTTTAATTACTCAGCTAGGTGACAACACATTGCCAATGTGCTTCCTATGCTCAGCTAGGTGACAATACATAGCCAACTTTTTTTTTTCTGCCATACAATCATGTCCGATCCGACTAGTCCCTGCAGTTTTCTTGGGAAGATTTCAGAAGTGGTTTGCCATTCCTAGGGTTGAATGGGAGTGACTTGCCCAAAGTCACCCAGCCGGCTTTCATGCCTAAGCCGGCTGGGTCAACTTTAGCTGATCTCAAAATGCTAAGCAGGTCGGAGCTGATTTGTACTTGGATGGGAAACTACCTGACAATAACAAAGCCACAAGCTAGAGTGGGAAATAATATAGTTTGTGTGTGTGTATTCCTTCCTTCCTTCCTTCCTTCCTTCCTTCCTTCCTTCCTTCCTTCCTTCCTTCCTTCCTTCCTCCCTCCCTCCCTCCCTCCCTCCCTCCCTCCCTCCCTCCCTCCCTCTCCCTCTCCCTCTCCCTCTCCCTCTCCCTCTCCCTCTCCCTCTCTCTTTCTCTTTCTCTTTCTCTTTCTCTTTCTCTTTCTCTTTCTCTTTCTCTTTCTCTTTCTCTTTCTCTTTCTCTTTCCAGGAGAAGGCAATGGCAAACTTCTTCCATATTGTTTTCAAGATGTACATGGACCTGCCCACAAAGTCAAATAAGACTTTCTTAGAAAGAGCAAAAATAATTTCACCATGCCAAAGTGGTGTGTTTCTCATGACCCTTGACATCTTACTAGCTGAGTCTAACAATGAGAATGACCCTATCTAAGGTACATCTCCCTATTCTCAAGCTTGGAACCAAAAAAATCGATCTGGGTCAATGACCCACAATAAAGTTTGACTCACCTTGAATCTCTAACCATATCATCACCTTTAGCACTTAGGCCAAAAAGAACAGTCTCTTTAAGATCCAAAGCTTCCAGATGGGTGGAGTTGCATGCCAGCTGCTCTGCTTAAGAGCTCATCTGGGTATGAATTCACGAGGAAGTCATTTCATTCTGAAATCCTCATCTTTGCTTTTGTTTGCTTCCGTAAACTTTGACCTTGCCTTAAGGACTGCTTCTTGCTTGTCATCCCTGGGCTACCAACTATCATAATAGCTCATGTTACATACTATACATCTTCTAGCCTAGGTTTTTCACCTTCTGCTTTTGAGTATGGAATAGAGGCTATGCAATATGGCATTGATTGTGTTGTGAAATTAGATGGAGTTGCTCAGCCAGTCAGAAGGATAGCAGATGATTATTTATTTATTTATTTATTTATTTATTTATTATTTAAATTTATATGACCACCCAACTCCCCCAACGGGGGACTTAGACTTTAAAAGGGGGCTCCACCTCAGACTCTTTCAATTAGATGTAGCCATCTAGCCACCCAAGGTCAGCATAGGATTAGCTAACTGCACTCTGGGGGGAGGTAAAAAAAGCGAAGGGCATATTCCTTATTTTAACTTCCAGAGCTTGTAGTTCTTCACCTTGCCTGAGCTTACTGTCTTTGGGTTGTGTCGGATCTGAATCTGTCTCATTATCTTGCTTCTTCTGTTTACAAGAGTGAGGGCAGGACAGGACTGAAGGTGAACCAAATGGAAAACAGATTGAGATTCATGAAGAGTGAAAGAGGAGACACTATCCTATCTTTTTTGCTAATTGGGTTGAGAGGGTGGGATGAAGGTGTCTTAATCCTTAACTTTTACTCAATTAATGCTCTTCCAAATAAATGCACTAAAGAACTGGGGTCTCTTTGACTCTTTCTTTTTTTAAAGAAAAGATAACAAAGCAGTTCTTGACCTGTGTTGGATACAGAGTGATTTTCCTTATCAGAAGCAGACCTTTTCTCTACTACCCTTTCATGCTCTCTGCATGTTGAGTTGCACTGATGTTTATTCAGCGCAGATTCTTATGCTACAATTAGATGTAGCCCTAATAACCAAAACAGTGAGCTACTTCAGAGTGATGATGGACTATCAAGGCTTTCCAGCAGCACAGAATGTTCAGCTGCTTCGCTCACTAATCTACTGCGGTGTGTCGTAGCTTCATTTCTTGTTTTATTGATATTTAGGAATGCATACAATTTTACTCAATGCAGCAAAAGTGTAGTAGTGATGGCCTGGCATTGGTACTCATATAAAGAAATTGGCCATTTCTGTTCTAAGGATTGTTGGACTATTCTTGTATGACCACAGCATATATCACTAGGATAGTTTACGCCACTTCTCATTTTAGCAGTACAGAAAGAGTGATTCTTCCATCTTCACATAGGACTCCTTGGCTGGCCATTTACAAAGCCAGTTAGTTCTACATCCCTGGATGTATTTCATTTTTCAGGTTGGCCCAGTTTTGTCTGAGCTGGGATCTTCATAATGAGAGCATCCAGTTGCAGAGGCTGAGTTCTTGTATTTGTCACCATTCTGGGGAACAGAGCAGGTAGAACTAGCTGTGTCTGTCAAGCTCTGAAGAATCAATTCCAGCTGGTCTATTTTATTCCTCACCCACACAAAATATTTTGTATTAATGTGACTAATGAAACAAAAATACTCCAATTTTAAAGAAAACATTTTGTCTCCCACATTCAGCTGCTCTAATGTGAAATTAAATTAAAGAAGCTGAAGTGTTTTGCTTTAAAATGTTGACAAATATATGGTTTAAATAATTAACTGCGTCATACTGGGATCTGGAACAAACTCATCTGAAGTGCTGTTTGATGCTTAGAAAAACAAAACATTGAGTATGCACAGTGAAAGCAGCATGCTTGGAATACCAGTTACTTAGGAGTAAAGGTAAAAGATTGCTTAACCCTTATGTCTTTCTGGGGAGCTTTCTGGTACATCTGGTTGGCCACTCTGTGACCCTAAAAATTAGACAGGCACTTGTCATCCAGCAGGGTGCTGCTCATGTTTTTAAAGCTACCTTTCTAAGTAACAACAGAATTGTAATAGATTTTAGCAAAGAACAGTACTGACTGCAAGGCAACAGGCCATGCACAAAAGTGAAAGACTGTTCACATTCTTGGAATTAATAACGAGGTGCTATTAATATATTTCTCTTGTCTGCTCTAGTCTATCTTTTTTTTATCCCAAAGTAGATTTCATTCAACAAGCATAGCTTACACACTTTTTATATCATGGACAGTTTGATCTTTGATCCTGAGTAACCAATTCATACGGGCAGATGGCCCCATCTATACCTCTGCCATACATCTTTAACTAGCAGAGTCATCTACAGTCTACCTTGTATCATCTATGTCTTACATTATGTTCCAACGAGTAATTTTAACTCCCTTTGCATGGATTTAATTTCCTAGCAGTTCTCATTCAGACCATCTGTTAAGGCTAGCCTTAGGTATAATTGGATGCCCCTTAATGTGCAAAGTTTTGCTTTGTTTCAAAGTAGTTTGCAAAGGTGGTGTTTATTTTACAGACCTTGTGTTAGACTGATGGGCTTCAATAAAGTTGCTGATGAAAAATACAGGAAATATTTGAGGTGACATTTCTGGATAAGGCATTTGAGCCTTTCCCCCCCATTTGCCAAGAGTTACTGAATATTTATCTATAAAGTATTGTAGGGTTTCTAAAAAAGAAAAGGCAATAATGTGAACTGAAAATAAAAGTAAATAGGATGAAAACATCTAGCTTTGAAATGACAAACTTTGATAACTATAAAATCAAATGTTGCTTTGAGGGGAGAGAGGAGAAATCAAGGGTACCGCTCAAATATTGCCATACAGCTAAGAAAGTTTTCATTCTTCCTTTTGAGTCTGATATTCAAAACTATCATAAAGATTAAAATATAGGAATTGGAAGACAATTGGTATACAGCTATAGAGTGATTAAGGCCTAACTATCTTCTAAGAAGTATGCTAAAATCCAGCAAAGAGTAATAAATTTATGAGATTAATCCAAAGGTCTCAATAGCATGCAAGGGTTTGAACTGTTCCAGAAGTCTTCATCAGTTTCCACAATTAAAAAAGAAAAATGGAGGAGTCACCAAGGCAAAATTGTAAAATTGCATTTACTCACAACCTTGATTATTAACTCTGACTTTATACAATATATATGTGATTAATGGAACCTGCTGACAATACACATGACAATAGCTAAAAGCTTGTTCCTCCCCCCACCCCCATTTTAAATGGCTTACCTCTCTCTCTCATCCAAGTTTACCTGTAATTTATTTAAAAGAAAATTAGGCAAATTCATGAAGTCTGTCCATAGCTGGTTAATCACAATGGCTCTACAGAGTCTCCATTAGTTTGCTGAAATTCAGCAACCATGGAAGGAAACAGTTGCTGAGCATTTCCTACAGGTAGCTGGTGGACCATTGAGGGATTTCATGATAACTAGCTCTTGGACTTTGCCACAAGTGACCAAAGAATTGGAGGATGAGACTTCAGGGAAGTCAGTTTTTTTCCCTCAAGGACCTCCCAGTCAGAAGATACACCCTTGTTATTATCCTTATAAGATAATTTTTGGCAGCCACTCCTACTGATTGCTATCCATTTTGATCTTTAGCTGGAAGTCTCAGCTTCTGGATAGATATAAGCAAATATACCTATTAGTCTGGCCCCAAGTATTATCAATAATACACTAGATGCAATAACTTATATTTAATAACTTTGTATGGATTGTACTGTTAAGGAATAAGAGAGAAATAGTAACTTCCTTTGTCACAGATTATAATAGATATCAGCCACACAGGGAGAATACCCATGCAGAACAATTCTACCCAAGGTTTCCAGATCAGAAGAGATGAATCCCTCCTGAGATATGAACCTAAGTCTTGTTCTCCTGGGTTACAAAACCCAGGAACCCCCATTCCAGTAAGATCTAAAGAAACAGACTTCAAAAATAGCAGCCATGCTTATTGAATGGCAAAATAAACCCTTTGTCTGTTGTTGATTTCTACCATGTTGAATTTCTCCTGGAAGCATAGAGCAGGGCAAGAGTCTTCTTGGAATGCTCAACCAGATGGGCTTTTAGTCTTTTCCAATGTCCATAGAGATGCACAAAAAAATGCTGACGGGAGATAGAAGAAAAATTGCTTGAAACCCAGATGGTTAGGATTCAGTATTTCTTCCACCTTCTTTTCCTTTTCTAAGAGTACTTTTTCAGTTATGTAAAATAGAGGTTTTTTGGGTGGGGGAGTTGGTGCTGTGCCAAAGTGTCTGTTCATTTCTCAACACTTTAAGAACTGTGTTTCTGCCCTATTATTCATTTTTCTCCATGGGGGTCTCATAGCAGGCTCCTGTAGCAGCATGTACTATGTCTATTTCTCTCCCTCTCCCTCTCTCTCTCTCTCTCCCTCTCTCTCTCTCTCCCTCTCTCTCTCTCTCTCTCTCTCTCTCTCTCTCTCTGTATACATATGTATAGTGGGGGTGTATACATACACACATGGGATAGAAATCAGGAACAGTTAATTTTCTTGCATATATAATTTCAAGCATGCAATGCTTATACTGTACATTTGTTCATAAAAACCAAGAAGGATGAACGCCACCTCTTCCTCCATAGCTTTGAGATTACTCAGAATCTTTCTACAAAAGTGTCAGAAGCCTGCAAGCTTTTGTGTGAGGATTTCCCATTATTTTACATTTACTTTCTTGAAAGGAAAGAGAAAAGAAAATATGGCTTTTTTTGCAGGAACTTTCTAACAAAGATACCAACCTGAAAGAAACTGCATTTCAGGAATGGTTGTCAGTTCTAAATAGTGTTGAAAGAGTTATGAGATGAAAATGAAAGATCAGGCACTTAAATGCATCTGGGAAGATGCATTTAAAACCCCAAATCTCACCTAGGTTTATGGGAGGCAATGTAGCAATTGCTTTGAGCCTTACACATGTAAAGGACCCTTTGAAAGGACAGTTCATTATTTCAAATAATCACATCCCATTGACTGGAACATTTACTTCAATATAAAGAAAAAAAAGAGAAAAATAAATTGATGGCAGACTGACCTCCTTGCAGTCTAGACTGGAAACAGTCCAAGGAAAAGAATATAAGAGCTATGATTATTAGTATTTATTAAAAGGGAGGTTAAGATTACATCACAAGAATTACAATGAATTTCAGATGAGACCCCCAAATAGAGACAATCTATACCAATCCCTTGTCCATTTCCACCCACTTTTTTGGTTGTAGAGGAGAGGAAGCTAGTATCCAGTTTCTTGGGGAAATCATGAACAGACAGGGATAGGTAAATTCATGTGTTGTCATGTCATTTATGCATACAGCAGATGATAGTACCTAGTCTACCTTGACTGATCTCAAAAAGATAAACCAGGTCAACCTGCTTAATGCCTTTAAAGAAGTCCATTAGAAAAGTTCAGGTCTGTGGGCTAAACTGGCAAGTTGAAAAAAGATCTGAGAAGAGGGTAAGGGCAAAACACTTCTGCATTATTGCCAATAAAATAATCTGGATGTGTCTTTGTAGCCACCAGGAGCTGAGGTCAACTTGAGTGAATCTTTATTGATATACAACTTCATTGGTCTTTTCTGTTTGATTTCCACATAATTCTACTTTTTTTCAAAAAAAAAAAGTTTGATAAAAAATAACAGACTAAAACAAAACAACAACAAAGATTTTCTCAAAGCACATTTTTAATACATTTTAATTATTTTTTTAAACAGAGAACTACACCACCACTTGGGGGGGGAGGGGGGAAACACATACTTGAGATATAAGATTCAATCTACACTGGGCAGATTATGGATGATATTCTGGAGGTGACAGACTTAACCATGGGGGAGCTGGGGATGGTGACCGCCGACAGGAAGCTCTGGCGTGGGCTGGTCCATGAAGTCACGAAGAGTCGGAAGCGACTGAACGAATAAACAACAAAAACACTGGGCAGAATCCATGCAAATTCAGAAATCGTAGAAGATCAAAAAGTCTGGGGCTCGAACTAACAACTGAGGACTTGAGGTGGAGAAAGAAATAGGCCTTAGTATATTGGCCTCATCATTTACACCTTGTTGTCTCCACTTTTTCCATTTTAAGATGTGCCATCTTCACTAGCAAAACCAAATGAAATTTTGCTAGCTTTTGATGCAGTAAGATCTGCAAATGAGGGAATGGCATGTATGTACAAGATAAGGCCAGTGGGGAAGGTCCTGTCTCCCTCTTTACATAGAGTTCTTGTTTGTTCCATAGAACTCATGAAGAAGAAGTCAAGGCTGCAGTCCTATATCTACATGCCCAAGAATCCGACTCACCAAACTATGGCTATCTAATAAGTCAAAGATGGGTAACCTGTGAACCCAAGATTGCATGTGACCTGAGACCAACCCTCCCTGCCTCTTTATATAAAAAATGGAAACAAGAAAAAAAAAAGAAATAAGGAAATAAAGGAACAAAAAAGAAATAGAAAATAACACTTAGAAGCTGTATAAAACTGACTAAGACATTTTAAATAAACATTAGATTAGTACTGCATATAAAGGTGAATTTATGTCAATTTATCAGTTTAAAGCCATTATTAAAATCAAATAAATAATTGGCAATTAGCAATGCAGCTACTCTGATGAGAATTATCCATCTACTCTGAGAAAGTCTCTCCTTATTATATTGAATCTGACAAAATATTTTATTTTGAAGCCTTATGTCAAGAATAAAAATTTCAGATGTGGCATAAGTTCATGTGCAGAATTATAGTCCATAAATGGTTTTCAGGTTAGATTAAATTCAGTATCATACTTTTTTTAAAACTTTATTTTGGACATCGATGTATTATCCCATAGCTTAGTCTGTCATCTCTGTAGAGAAGGAATTACCTTTAATTTCCAGTAAGAAGTATAAAGTATACTAGGAGCTGTTACCACATACAAATATAGCTTGCTGACAAAGGTCCGTATAATTAAAGCTATGGTTTTCCCAGTAGTAATGTATGGCTGTGAGAGTTGGACCATAAGGAAGGCTGAGCACCGAAGAATTGATGCTTTCGAACTGTGGTGCTGGAGAAGACTCTTAAGAGTCCCTTGGACTGCAAGGAGGTCAAATCAGTCAATCCTAAAGGAAATCAACCCTGACTGCTCATTGGAAGGACAGATACTGAAGCTGAAACTCAAATACTTTGGCCACCTAATGCGAAGAGAGGACTCACTGGAAAAGACCCTGATGCTGGGAAAGACTGAAGGCAAAAGGAGAAGGGGATGGCAGAGGATGAGATGGTTAGATAGCATCACCGATGTAATGAACATGAATTTGAGCAAACTCCGGGAGACAGTGGAGGACAGGAAGGCCTGGCGTGGTATGGCCCATGAGGTCACGAAGAGTCGGACACGACTAAATGACTGAACAACAACAAAAATACTTTGTAGATGTAGAGAATAAGGAAGATGACCTTGATGGAGATATGCAAACTCTATTGCTAAGAAAACAAGGGGTAAAACATTTTTTAACTCCAGAACTTCCAGATAATGTTCAGACACCTCCTTAATTCAGTGAATTATAAGGAGGAGGAGGAGGAAGAGAGGCTTAAGATCTTGCCTTTGTTACTGGAGATGTACCTCCTCCTTATAGTTGAGTGAATAAAAAGCTCATGCTTAGAATGTTACCAAGAACCAAGAGAGTTCCCTTTCTGTGGTCCTCAGAATTCTCTCTGTCTATAGTCGCTGAAAATTGCTGGGAGAGATTCCTGAGATTTTGAAATTGAAAATACTTGAAAACTGCAGTATAAACTCTAACATGGACATACAACCATAAACAGGCAATGAAGGACCAGGTTAACTGAGGGACCGCCTCATCCCCATTACATCATCCCGTCCCACCCGATCTTGCAGAGAGGGCATGCTGCGGACCCCCTCTATGAAAGAATCCCATCTAGCGGGGTCCCGGAGGCGAGCCTTTTCTGCAGCAGTACCTGCCCTATGGAACATCCTCCCCCCAGAGATAAGACAGACCCCTTCACTCCTGTACTTCAGGAAAAAATTAAAAACTTGGCTCTGTGATCTCGCCTGTGGCGAGAAGGAAAGTGGTCAAGCCTGGGGATGGCTGATTTCCTAGAGCCACCTCAAATATTTTAAATATGTTTAGCTGTACTGTAAGAACCACTGGCCACTTGGATTTTATTGTATTGATTGATTGATTGATTGATTGATTGATTGGATTTATCACCACCCAACTCCCAAGGGGGACTCTGGGCGGTTTATATTTATAATTTTTATTGTTGTTTTTATTGTATTTTAATTATGTTGTGTTGTGAACCGCCCAGATTCCCTCGAGGGGGAGATGGGTGGTCATAGAAATTTAATAAATAATAATAATAATAATAATAATAATAACAACAACAACAACAACAATAATAATAATAATGACCCTAAGTTCCCACTCTTATTTATGATATGGCCTCAACCCACTTGGAAGTCCTTAGCTGTACTTCCCCAAAATTAAGTTGAGCAGGTGGCTTCCTGCAAAGTTGTCCATCACTCTCCTAATTAAAATATGCAACGCATTGTACTGCGAAGCAATCACTCACTTTCACAGTTTAAAATACCTGTGATTAACAAGGAAGCAAATTCATTTTATATATTTAATATTATTTGAAAAAAAAATTTCTTCCAGTGAACATCACTGATTCTTATTAGGATAGTTCTCTCTATATTTTCTGTTCATCAGCTTGGGGCAAGAATTGATTTAGCAAAACCATCTGACTTCTTGGAAGAAGATCTGGGTATATTTTGAGATGGACATCTGCATTCTGTGACAGTGTAGTTTCAAGATTATCTTCCAGGGCAAACCCATGTAGAGTGAATTGCAGTAGTCTAATTGGGAGATGTCAAGGGCATAAGTCACTGTCTTCAGTTCCTCTTTAGAACTAAGTACTGGACCTAATCAAAGCAGATCTGCAAAGTGAAATGGAAGGGTACCTCTTTTCTTTTTCTTCCCCATTTACTGGATCAGCTGTGACATTTTGTTTTGACTTCTCTGACCCTTCAGCTGTCTTATATTTATGTGAAACACATCCTTGGAGCCACTCACTTTGAGCCACAGCTTCCAGTTAAAGAACATCTGTCTCTCCTCAACACTTCACAAGGCAGAGTATTTTGTTTCTGACACTACTCTTAAGAACCCTACCAAGAATTATGGGGTCAGAGCCAGAAAGATGGCCTTTTATTGTAGTCCCCTCACTCTGGAACAGCTTCCCCCCCAAGTTCAGTTAAATTTGTGTGCATGTGTGTGTGTGCATGCGCTGATGGTTGAGAGAGAGTGACTGGCCCAAGGTCACCCAGCTGGCTTTGTGCCTAAGGTGGGACTAGAACTCATGGTCTCCCAATTTCTAGCCTGGTGCCTTAACTACTTCCCCAAATTGGCTCTCTAGTTAACCTTATGGAAGGCTATAAAAGCTGTTCCATGGGGCCCTTGGTGTGAAGATTTCCTGCAAACCAGACTGTAGTGCTGGGATTTTAACCAACTTTTAAACTCATAACAATAATAAGTTAAAAGCAGAATTTAAATCCCAGGACTGCTATCTGTAAGCTGCCTAGAGTCTTGCAAGTACATGACATAAAAATGACTGTATAGACAAATAGATAATTGAAATACTTTACAGTTCTTACATATGAAGATTTAGATTAGTGAATTAGCATAAAGACAGAGAGACTTGTAATTGTTGTTCTTTACTGATTAGGAGTTATTTGATTGTTTATGAAACAATCTGGTTATGATAAGAGAGTTTTGTCATTCTTGATACTCTTTAATTAAGATTTCAGAATGAAAGACGCACCTGGAATAGTTCATTGTGGATCCTGCTTCAAGCTTTTCAGTTGCTGCTTCTGCAGGCGCACCAGAATGATCAGGGAGACTGTTACTTAGGCACAACGGGAAGGTTTACAGTGAAGCAGAACTAAAGTGGGACATAAAGGCAGCCCGAGGTCCCCTAAGTGGCTTTTACTTAAACCACAAAATATCTAGCCATTTTCAATGATATTTCTGTTTTTTCGTAGGACAGGGCCTCTTTCTTTCAAAACATTCTGTCTAAAACGATTCTGTTTTAACTGATATCCAAGGGGAACATAACAAAGAACATATGTTAGAAGAACAATATCTACACAAAGGCCTGCAATAGCAGAAATTTGTTATAAATGCATAGGTAAAGGTAAAGGTTCCCCCCGCACATTTGTGCAGTCGTGTCCGACTCTAGGGGCCGGTGCTCATCTCCATTTGTTGGGGTTTGAATAAATACCCAGAATTTACAGATAGATTAATTAGACAGGAGAGGTAAATAGGTTAAAGGTAATACTTTCTGCAAGTCATTCAATTAGCAGCCATTGTTGAAGTAAGTGGTGACACATACTGCAGCTGATATAGTTTAAGCTGGGTGTGGTAGATAATTTGTTTGACCTATAACGTGATTGGTTGATATTTGTATAAAAGTAGAGAAGTTTGGGTGTTCATTCTTTCTCGTTACTATCTTCTCATCGGTATCTGTGTTGGACATTATTGGACTGTGTTGTACTACGTATGTATACAGAGTAAATAGATTATTTTATCTAAGCTCTTGTGAGTGTCTGCTTACTCAATAGAACATATTGTTCTGAGGTCTAGAAGGAACATTGGCAGCCCCAGCGCTGTATACTCTGACACCATTTGTTAGCCGAAGAGCCAGCGCTGTCCGAAGACGCTTCCATGGTCACGTGGCTGCATGACACGCGCGGAATGCTGTTACCTACCCACCGAAGTGGTACCTATTCATCTACTTCAATTTGCATGCTTTCGAATTGCTAGGTTGGCAAGAGCTGGGGCAAGTGCGGGAGTTCACTCTGCACACAGGGCTAGGGATTCGAACCTCCGAACTTGGGTCTTCCAATCGACAAGCCTGGTGTCTTACCCACTGAGCCACCAGCCCCAAGTAGTTATATAGTTTCATACAAAACTGATTCAATTGAGAAAACATATGTCGTACCTACATGCAATGAGAAACAATACATTTCTCTGTGCATATATACAGTATGCTTAATGTATAATCTTGGTCAGATGACATGTATTCATATTGATAGAGCTGAGCCACCAGTTAGAAGAGTATACTCGCACTGCTAAAATATTTTTGAATTTAGTTTCTTAACCAGACTTCAATATTTTCAGAACTTCATTGGCTTTACTCCTATTTACCTTAAGTTGAAGTTGAAAGAAAATTAAAACAAAAACAAAAAAACAGCACTAATATTGGCTGAAACTCCCTATCTTACTATTTTTATTGGGTCTGCTGCTTGGTATCTTCTATCTGCAACTAGAGAGCCACTTTGGTCTAGTGGTTAAGGTGCTGGGCTAGAAACCACAACAGCCATTGAACTCCGGCCGTGAAAGCCTTCGACAATACTAGATAACTGGTTTCCCATTTCTCTTGTCAGTGAAATGGATATTTTATTGAAAGGAGAAATAGCCCTCAAAGTTCTGAACATATTGCTTTAAAAAAATGGTTGCCATGTGAGAGTTCAGAGTACAATTTGATCCTACATTTTTTCTATGGTTCCCTTGTCACTTGATGCTCCTCTTGCTCAAAAACTCAATGTTCCTGGGAATCTATTTTTTCTTATCAAAAGCCATAAGAGCATCATTTGATGTTCTATTACTTTGGAAAGGCATTAGTTAAACCGTTTTGCCTAATAACATAAAAGAATCTATTGTATTCTTTCCTCAAACTATTATTTATCTTAGAATGGAAAAAGCTAACATGACCTATTTTTCCTTCTTAAAAATGTAAAAGAAAAATCTTTGAGAACAAATTGGATGTAGTGTAACAAGAAATGCCCTTTTTATGTATTCTTCACTTTCTGATATGTATTTCATAAGAAAGGTGCTACACTTATCTGTAAACACTGAAAGCATGAGGAGGAGATAGGAGAATCAGATTTCATTAAAAAGTAATGAGATTCAAGGATGTGCTTCACTTGGACATTTGCTACACACACACACACACACACACACACACACACACAAACACCCCTACCTGTCTTGGTGAGGCCAAATTATGAGAACATCTGGATGGAATTTTACTTGAGTGAGGATTGTTGTTTCTCCTACCATTAACTGATTAACATGGAAATGGCTGATGCAGGGATTGTGAAACATATTAAGCTCACAGCATTATGTCCTCCCTTTATTTTGGTATGTGGCTGTCCAGATGTTTCTGACATTTATCTCTCAAGAGCTCCAATCAACAGGGAACAATGGTGAGGGGATCAACAGTGATGGAACAATGCTGCCTTACTGGCCATACCCTCTTATAGCAAGGGTGGGCAGTCCACGGCCACATGTGCCCTTATATTGATTTTAGTGGCCCCAGACTACCCTACGATTTGACCACTGAAATGTATTTATTTCCAAGGTGTACTGATAACTACCCTATTCTGGACAGCTGTTGCTTCTGTGTGGTCTTCAAGGGCAGCCCCATGTAGAACACATTGCACTAATCCAATTTGGAAGTCACCAAAGCATGTGTGACCTTGAGCAGGGCCTCCCAATCAAGGAATAGGCAAAAATGGCACATAAGATGGATTTGTGCAATGTTCCTTCTAGCCCCAGCTCCCATCTGTTCCTTGAGCAGGAGCTGTGAGTCCAGGAGGAATCCCAGATTGCACAGCAATTCTGTCTGGGACAGTGCAGCCCTTTCCAGAACTAAGTTGAAAAATATCCAGGATCTGGTGGCCTTACCACCCACAGCCATTCAGTCCTGCAAGGGTGATAGGATGTACGCTGGTTCAAAGGGAAAAAATCAAGGCTTGAGAATAAACAGACAAGAGTGCAGCGTTTAGGGCTAAAAGTGTTTACTTGTAGCATAAGGCAATAAATGCATATAGAGTTAAGGCAATAAATGCAAATGTTACATTATTGCAATAAGGAAAAAACAAAAACAAACTTATAAGCAGAGATCCGTGTATTGATCCCAGGGCCAGAGCTCATGCCATGGCCTATACCCAAAGCCAGGCATAACTACGCAGCGCCCAGTCCGCAGAAGTAGAATACACGTGAAGAACTACATGGCTAAAAGACACAAAAAGTCAAGAAGCATAGAACACCATTTTGCATGGTTAGATATTCAGTTCTTCCAGCTTTCTGATTGGCTGGAAGTTAGGTGTGACACACACCAGGCCTTTGTGTAGGCCATAGCACATAGCATTGTGTGGCAGTGCTGCATCTAAGCAAGCACGTGATCTCCCCCTCCCTGTTCTCCCAGGGCTTCCCACGAAGGCTTCAGGGGGAATTGTTCTCATGGGAAGGTCCCATTGCTTGTGTGGGCACTAGCCATAACAAGACATCACATGGTACCTTCTAGTTTCATATCTAATGAAGAGATGTAAACAAAGCCATTCAAAGTTATGGGAAGGCTTTTTGTTATCTAGCCACCTGGCGTCACGTCATCATGAGACACTTTTCTCCGTACAGAAAATAATTTGCCAATTTCATACGGGAAATCTGACAAAGGGTTGAGCCGGACCCTGTTCTTCCTCAATGTCCAGATATGAGACAGGATCTTGATGGCATCACTTGGGTGGCCAGGGGCTGAACTATATCACTGAGTATCATCAATGTACTCATGAAACCTAACCCTATTTCACTGAATGACCTCCCCCAGTGGTTTCATATAGATGCTAAATAGGAGAGCATTGAACCCTGTGTCACCCCACAAAGCCAGGGCATGGGACTAGATATCCCACCCCCAAACACCAACTGGAACCAGCCCTGATGGAACAAGGAGAACCACTGCAACACTATGCTTCCTACTCCTATACCCCTAAGATTGTCCAGAAAGATGCCATTATCAATGGTATCAAAGGCAGCCAAAAGATCAAGAAAGGCCAGGATGGATGAACCACCCCCATCCCAGCCCTGACATAGGTCATCACCAAGTGCAATCATTGCCATCTCTTTAATGCCTCCCCTAAAAAGAGTGGTTGGAAATTGGGTAACAATGATTTCCTGAGGATGAGACAGACCACCACCTACTTAAGGCAGGCAGAACCACCTCCTCACTCATTGAGGAATTCACTACCAGCTGGACCCAACCACACGCCATTCTCCTGGAGGCCTTAACTAACTCCATGCAGTTTTCTTGGCAGCATTTTTGGGAGTGGTTTCCCATTCTTTTCTTTATAAGGCTGAGAGAGGGGGACTGGCCTAAGATCACCCAGCTGGCTTTATGGGTAAGGCAGGACTAGAACTCACAGTCTCCCGGTTTCTACCCTAGTGCCCTTAAGCACTACTTCAAACTGGCTGTAGATTCTCTCCTTAGTTTCTAGACAGTTTAGATGATGAGTGTTATTGTTACTGTTACTGTTACTGTTACTGTTACTGTTACTGTTACTGTTACTGTTACTGTTACTGTTACTGTTACTGTTACTGTTACTGTTACTGTTACTATTATTTCACCTGACAATGATGTTTGGCTTACTTTGCATGATACCTAGAGTTGCTATGTGTTCGTTTAATTCATCGCACATCTCTCTTATTCTGCAGCCTTCCCAGCTGCCCTTATTTCCTGATTGAAAAGGCCCCATGGGAGAAATTTCTTCTTAATGTCTTCTTTCCTATTCTGTAATTAAAGTGTGGGAAGGTAGGAAATTTTTAGACTGTGGAAGAATGATTATGCAACCAAAGATTCACACATCTCTTGGTCACCTTGTATCCAAAGGAAGCACAGGAAAGACAACTCTCCTCAAAAAAGCATTTCCTTTCCTCTCAAATTGAATAAGAAGAAGCAAGAAGAACCTTTTGGCACACTTTAGGTGGAATCAGCAAGCTTGTGCCCACTTTTTCTTGTACAAGAAAGATAGAAAGCAGGATTTCCATTTTCTCCTTTCCCAGAAACTTTTCTAGTTAAATTCAGATTTAGGAAGCACAAAATACAGGGCAGAAGGACATAATAAATAAAGGGATACAATAGGGAGGTAGAGGAGATCCACTTATTCTGTATAACAGGTGACAGTCAAAATAAAAGATCAATTTCTCGTCAATTGTCAGTGTGATTTCCACATCACTGGTCTCTTTTCCTTGAAAAGAAGCATAGATCTGCCCAGTTCTCCCTTCCCAAACTAACCTCATTCATTTAGTTGACCCACTTAAATGGCTGAAGAATATTAGGATTTTCTTAACACGGAGAAGGGAAGGATAAAAGCAAAAAAATTGCTATTTCATGTCCCCAACATAAAGAGAGTAAAAAGACAATATGGTCTTATTCTATGACACAGAAAACTGTTTTACAACTTATTTGACTGTTTTACAGGATCTACCCCAGAGTTTCTCAACCAGGGCTCCATGGAACCCTAGCGTTCCATGAGAGGTCACTAGGGGCTCCCTGGGAGATCGTGATTTATTTAAAAAAATTATTTCAAATTCTGGCAACTTCACATTAAAGAGGTAAGTTTCATTCTTTATTTTTAGTTTAAGAACACTGTTAATGCATATATATATATATATATATATATATATATATATATATATAGGCCTACACATGAACAAATATAATAATTTTGTAATTTCTGACCTATATTTGAGCCTGAATGTGCAAGGGTTCCCCGAGGCCTGAAAAATATTTCAAGGGTTCCTCCAGGGTCAAAAGGTTGAGAAAGGCTGATCTACCATATTCAGCAATGATCACTTTTATTGTGTAGGCAGACAGCATGGGGAAGGAAAATTGCTTCCATGTAACCGAAAGCAAATTATTTATTTATTTATTTATTTATTTATTTATTTATTTTAATTTAACTTCTATAACCGCCCATCTCCCCCCATGGGGAACTCTGGGTGGTTCACAATAAACAAGTTAAAATAAGGTTTAAAATCTCAATTATACAATAAATATAAATTAAATTGAAAATCCAGATGCTCATGGAATAATTAAAAGAAGGGCAATTATAAAATTAGGGGATTAGCCACCTAATAATCAAGGCTGAACTACAGTGTTTATTAAACAGTGCACACTGGAGGGGTTCTCACCAAGATGGTGGGTGCCTCCCCTGCAGACAAAAAAAATGCACTGATATCTATACTTTACAGGAAAAGGAAATGATATAAGCATGCATATTCATATGATGTTATAGGCATAGATACTGTACATATTCATAAGCAATAGATCTCAAGTTACATTCTGCCCTACTTATCTACTCTGAAGAAAGCCGCTGTCTTAGTGCGAAGAAGGGAAGGAGCAAACTTCTTGAATATAAAGATTCAAGGCTTGCTAGGAATGTCCTGATAAAAGTTAGCAAAAGCTGCAGAAGTTGGTGTGAGATAGCTTCCAAGGTTGTTGCCTTTATGTTTCAATATTTTAACAGGACCAGTCATCTGAAAACTTATTTTTCTCACATCTCTATCTCAGAAAAAGAGAAGTTCCCGATTATCTCTTGGAATATCCGCTGGCTTAGGATAAGATACTTTGTCAAAGGATAATCTTTTAAGATGACGATGGTGATGATGATGATGTAGCATCTCTTTAAGCAAGTAAATCCAGTTTTGATTAATGGGAAAACAGATCCTGGGGGAGACGCTTTGTGTTTGTATTTTTCTGCAAAATTACAACTAGGTAAGAATATTTTTATTTAATGCAATTAAACATTACAAAGCTCTGCTGTTGGGTAGAGATTTTCATTTGAGAACACTGCCTTAAGCTAATAAATAAATCAGGGCTTTGGTGTTTAAGTCTTTGTTAAGCTGCCTTTAAAAAATAAATCCAGTCATATGACATCTGGGCAGCTTTCATTTTTAAATCGACAAACTAGGACGGTATGGTTTAATCAATCAGTTGATTATCCAATGAGATTAAATAATAATTAAAACACATATTCATTAAAATGGTCCTTATCCATTGAGTGTTTTACTTAAAAAAACCCTTAATGCAAATAATTTTTTAAATTGCACATGGCAAGAACTTGCCAAGGAAAGATTTTCAGTATCTGAGAACAAAGTGATACTTCTCCCAAATTTGAAAACAAAGACGTGCCTTTTATAAGGGTACTTTTTCTCAGATGCAAATGTAGTAAAATGAAATCAGTTAATTAGTTAAACCATTAAAGGCTAATCTGGAAAATGAATTTGCAGTCCTATGATAGTTATTTTGGAGTAAATCATGCTAAATTCAAACTTTGTGTGTGATGTCTTTATTTAAAAGACATATACGTTTATGATAAGGCAGGGTATTAAAATGTCTCCACTTCTGATATGTAGATCACTATCCACTCCATTTTACTGTCTGCATTAGTAACACAATATTTTACTCAACCTGTTTTTAAGGCAGCTGTTAAGAAGAAAATCCACAGTTATTTGTTGGCTGTGTTCCCTCATATACACAACTTTTGTTCATGATGCTCCCAAAGATAAATGAGTTGGAAGATCAATTTCCTGGAATGTTATTAACCTTCCCTCTCCCCATTTTGCTTGCTAAGAAAGCTTTGTTCCTTATGTAACTTTCAAATTGATCCAAAAAAAACAAACAACTTGATAATACACTATTTTATACACACCTGCCAGAAATTCATGTATTTTCTGTGTATAATTTGCACAAACAATGGATGCTTTTAGTATGGATTTTTGACTGGGGAAAGGAAGGCCATAGCAAAATCTGTTTTGTTCAATACTCTCAAGATGGAATCCATCTGGATAAATGCTGCAAATGTTCACCATAGAAATTCATGGAATATCTATCATCTATCTATCTATCTGGGGCATGGTGGCTCAGCGGGTAAGACGCCAGGCTTGTCGATTGGAAGATCGCAAGTTAGGCAGTTCGAGACCCTAGCCCCGCATGACGGAGTGAGCTCCCGCACTCGCCCCAGCTCTTGCCAACCTAGCAATTCGAAAGCATGCAAATGCAAGTAGATGAATAGGTACCACTTCGGTGGGATGGTAACAGCGTTCCGCGCACATCATACCAGCCACGTGACCGCGGAAGCGTCTTCGGACAGCGCTGGCTCTTCGGCTAACAAACGGAGATGAGCACCGGCCCCTAGAGTCGGACACGACTGCACAAATGTGGGGGGGGGGGGAACCTTTACCTCTATCTATCTATCTATCTATCTATCTATCTATCTATCTATCTATCTATCTATCCATATTTCCCCACACACACACATACATACAAGCACATATACATATACATTTGCATCATCCACCCAAATTGACTTCACCATGGCACGTGTGTGAGTGTGTGTGTGTATGTACTGTATGTGTATTTTAAGCATTCCTGTGCTCTAGGGTGGGATAAAAATTTGTTTCGGAGGATGTATTCAAAGGTGTGAAGGAGAATTTTAAGGGTGAAGTTAAAGCCCCAAATGCAAATACACTTTTCCAGGGAAACTAAAACTGTCAGCTCAGGCATAAAACATTTAGAAGGCCAAGGAATGCGAATAAGCTGAGAAAAAATACTGGGAGGCAAATGGAGTTCTGGGAAGCCAAAAGAAAGTAACTACTTAGACAGAAATGATGTTCATGGAATAATGCCTCTTTGTTCTTCCAACTTATTGTCTTTGTAGTCCTGACCCATTATCTCATATTTACACCCCAGTGGCCTCACTGACCTCACTAGGTAATGGTCCAATCAAATATCTTGCTGCTATATCCAATCATATGCATATTCCAATTAACATAAGTCTATAAAGAGGGTGTGTAAACCTCTTCCCTCATTTATTTATTTAATTTTTATCCCGCCTTTATTATTTTTATAAATAACTCAGAGCGGCGAACATACCTAATACTCCTCCCTCCTCCTATTTTCCCCACAACAACAACCCTGTGAGGTGAGTTGGGCTGAGAAAGAGTGACTGGCCCAAGGTCCCCCAGCCGGCTCTCATGCCTAAGGCGGGACTAGAACTCTCCGTCTCCTGGTTTGCCATTGGCTCCTTCCTAGGGCTGAGAGACAGGGACTGGCCCAAGGTCACCCAGCCGGCTTTCATGCCTAAGGCGGGACTAGAACTCTCCGTCTCCTGGTTTGCCATTGGCTCCTTCCTAGGGCTGAGAGACAGGGACTGGCCCAAAGTCACCCAGCCGGCTTTCATGCCTAAGGCGGGACTAGAACTCACCGTCTCCTGGTTTGCCATTGGCTCCTTCCTAGCGCTGAGAAACAGGGACTGGCCCAAGGTCACCCAGCCGGCTTTCGTGCCAAAGGCGGGACTAGAACTCTCAGACTCCTGGTTTCTAGCCTGTTGCCTTAACCTCTAGACCAAACTGGCTCTCTTTTAAGTCTGTCTTTGCTTCCAGAAGTGTCAATAAACCAGTTAGTGTTTCAGTGTAATGTCTCCTGGTCTTAGGGTTAAACAAATCCTTTTTTGGAGGGAGGGGAGTCTTCGGTTTGATTGAAGCCCTGAATTGAACTAACTTTTCTTTTTGAAATGGAATGTCAGACCAACCCATCTAATCAAATAGGATTTCTCTGAATGTATTACTTTTGTAATTCAGACATTTCTACCCATGTGCAGACATGACTTTCTATTGTTTCCAACCCAGTGGGATGTTGGAAAGAAATTATGTAAAGGGGTCAGAACCCTAACTGTCCATCACCACCATAATTCTCTGGAAACATTATGGTAGGATGGAAAAAAACAGAAAGAGAGACATAGATAGAAAGAGAGATAAAATAAGTTTGAAAACGGTCCATGGGGGCTGCAGGAAAAAAGAAATCCTTGTTGTTTCATTAAACAGAAAAAAATACAGATGTTTCCTTCAACAAATGCTGCTGAAGATGTTGGAAGGAATTCCAGAAGTGTCAGCCCTCCTAGGTAAACCAGTGATGATGATTTCGTGTCCAGATCAAACTTTACAGCCACTGCCACAGCTTTGTCTTGCTGTAGGTCGTTAGGTCTTCTGCTTTGCTGTGGTTTGATCTGGTGTTAGAAGGATTAGCCGGTACAATTCACCATTTCCAGGGTACACCTGATTGTTCTACAATCTTTGGGGAGGCTCCTTCTGTGTACCCCAGGTAAACCAGTCAGGAAACATGACCAAATGAGCTACTTCTACTTTATCGTTAGGCTACATTAACAGAATCTTGCAAATCTGAAAATACAAATCTCCCGCCATCCCTTTTACTGCCTAACCAGTTAGGGCGGGTCCTTTCTAAATTTCTTTCTCTTCCTGTTACTCTGTTGTGGGCTCCTCCCTCTTTTATCTGATCTAGGCAGCATCTCTTTCCCTGGTCTTCCAAGATCATTCTCACATTCCATTACAAGAAGCCAGGCTTTGCATGATTCCTCTATCATGTTCTAAAAGACTCGATCTAATTTGAATGTCTGAAATGAATCAGGTTGATTTTCCAGATCAAATTGTTGATTTGAATCAGATTTTGCCCAGTTTGTACAGCCTGGGTCCCAAAACCTCATCAAAATAAATATGAGAATCAAAGAACCATGGGATTTAATGAGCTAAGTGATACATGTGGAAGGTCTGGGTCTTTAGCACTGCTGCTAGAAAGCTTTTGTATTTGTGCCAGCGGGGGGAAGGATTGAAGGTGAAAAGGTATAGTGGTACTATGTTATTCAGAGAAATAATGAAATGCTAGGTTCTTTTTTTAAAAAAAAGTTTCATCTCCACTTGGTACAGGAACAATGATTCAAGTGCTAAGCAGAAGAGCACTTAAATAAAGGGCATATTATTTATTCACAGGATGGGGTGGGGGGAAAGATGATTCTGAGAACAGAGAAATTTGCATCAACATGAAGAGGCTTCTTAAAATGGCAATCCTTCATTTTCTTCTGCTTTAACCCATCTATGTCTGCAAGGGCATAGACTAAGTAAAACTTTCTTCAGATAATCTTAATGAAAGCATGAGAGCGGGACTGTATAGATGGTGAAGCCTGACACATTAGCCTGGTTCTATGGCTCAGAATCCTGCTTGGCCTATTTCATCTTCTTCCTGATCTTGTGATGAACAAGAAAGTCTAAAGTAGAGAAGTGGGGAAGTCAAGATGAAGGGATGAAGGAGAAGAATTGGTATACATGCTCCTGGCTTTCAGACATTCACTGAGAATTCTTGAAGACTCGAATTCTTACTTGAAGATACATAACAACTGCAACGAAATTTCATTCTATTGTGCACTTGGTGTATAGTGTATAGTGGGATGACAATAAAGTTATTATTATTATTATTTTTATTATAATTCTTACTATATGGTTGGATCCAGAGGAAGCCATGCTTTGAGTAGACCCAGTTATGAGCTTGACCCTTGCTAATCTTAGTGTAATCAATGCCTGATTGTGAACCCTTTGAGGTAGGGTAGATTAGGAAACAGACCAAAAGAACCATTGAAACTCTACCTTAGTGTTGCAGGGCATACCAACAAAATCTTGAAAGCCTCTCCTTCCTCTAATACCAAACATAATCAAGATGGGACAATCTTGAGTTTTTTCTCATCTCCTCCTCCCATTCAGGGCTAAGCTAATGTTCACATAACCACTCTTGCACTACTTCTTAAAGGTTATCTCTGTAGTCTTTTACACTCTACCCTGATTAAACCTGGAACCATTGCAGTTTCCTATTGTCACAACTGTGTAAATCCCCAATGTCATGTAAAGCCGATGCAAAATTCTCTGTTTATTTTTTAAAAGTTTATTCTGTGCTGTCATGGTTAAATATGGATGCTAAGGCTTCATGTGGGTTGATGACATCACTGGCACACAGCAGAACCTACAGACTTCTCTATTTGCTAGGCTATGGAGCTCAGTCAAGATCTTTCTCCTTGGGCATGTTCAGCCCATTGAGAAGCGAGTCACATCAAGCTTAACATTTTTATCTGGGAATCCTGTAGAATATGCACAGCATCTATATGGGAATGTACTGTACATGGCCTTTGGGAAAGCTTATGGTACAAAGGGAGGGGATTAGGTCTCCTATATACTGTAGAGTAGGAAAATGTATGTATGTGCTGGAAAAAATATATGAGCCAAAGATTTTCAAAAGGTTGAGTATTCTTCAGAACCTCTTGGATGTACTCATTTATTGGTCTCCTTGAACATTTATTTTCCATCTTTTTACAATGTCTCTATAAATCAGGGTGATAGGCCACAAATAAAATAAATCATTCTAATGAATTAAAAATGGCAATTAAAAATGCAGTATAAAATATAAATTAGATACTTTTTCAACAGAGCAAAAAAAAGTTCACTGTAGAAAACAATAAATAAGGTTTTGAAAATATCTGTGTTGAGAAGTATTAGACGAACACCAGAACAAGGAAACTGCACTTTAATCTCCAGTTTCACCCAATTCCTGGTAGACAAACATAATTAGCATTGCAAGGGATGTTAGCTGCCCATGAGGTTAAGTGCTATATTGTCATTATTCGAATTGGCAAAAAGGCAAAGGAAAGCAAATGCCAAGAGAAGGGGGGCAAGTGACCCACTAAGGAAATTTTAGAAAATTCAAAGTGATCCCATATCATGATGATACAGATGAAAAGAGAGGTTTCAATGTTGTATGTCAAGCCAAAATCTTGTAAATTCTTGAGCAAAATGCAATTCCTGCAGCAGTTAGTACAAGACAACTTGTGGCATGATCCCAAAAGCAAGGTGGCCAAGAATGGGTAAATTCAGTATCTGACCCTCTGAGGTCAGAATCCCAGCTCTAACTTCAGTTTCCCACTAATCAACCACAAGATGCTGTCCCAGGAGCTGTAAAATTACCTTGGTAGCTTTGTTCCTGGGGAATGTGTGTGCATGTGTGTGCATTATTATTAGCTTGAATGAATCCACCACAGGATGAAGGCCTCTTCACTGAATATTATGGACCATAATCTACCATACTTGTCCAGTGAGGGTTAGTGGATAGATGTCTACCTCTTGGGCTGAAAGAGAGGGACTGGCCCAAAGTCAGCCAACTGGCTTCCATGTCTAAGGGATGATTAGAACCTACATTTTCCCACTCCTAACCCAATGAACCAACCAACCAACCAACCAACCATCCATCCTTCCATCCGTCCATCCCTCCATCCCTCCATCCCTCCATCCCTCCATCCCTCCATCCATCCATCCATCCATCCATCCATCCATCCATCCATCCATCCATCCATCTATCAAAAAATAATATTTTCGATTAAATAAATACAAAATACAAGGGTCCCTCCTTGTGGGGGAGATGGGTGGTCATATATACATATAGAAATATGATGCATAAATAAATAAATAAATAAATAAATAAATAAATAAATAAATAAATAAAATCTGCCTTCTCCCTCTGTTTAATGGTTATGCTTCGTTTAGACCCACCTACTTTCTGATTTCAAATCAAATCAATCTTTATTACAGTCATAGACCAGAACTTTCTTATTTTTATTCTGCTCTTCTCTAAAAATCTCAAGGTAACATACAGATCTTCCCTCATAATTGTTTCCCCAATGAATTTTCAAATTAGATTACACCACATGACTAACACTAGTCATTTGGTGGAAATAGTACTTGAGTAGTGATTTTAACCAAGCCGCCAATTAACATTGGAAGGTTTCTAATTATTGCTATCATCATCATCATCATCATCATCATCATCATCATCATCTGTATACCTTCTTGTTCCTGGTGAACCAGCCAGTGGTGGTGTACAGTATCAATGCAAACAATAAAACATCAATTTAAAACTATTAAAACAAGCAATAAATAATCATAAAAACATACAATATACCCTTTTATCAAACAGCCGTCATACATAAGTTGTATAAAGTATCCCTTACTTTACAGAAATAGGTTTTCAAGCTTCTTTTGAAAGCAGTCAAAGAGTTGAAGATGGTACTTCAGAGATGAAGGAATTCCACAACATTGGTGCTTCTTCTTCTACCAAACAAGCCAACATATGTAGCTAACTTCAGAAAGAGATGCAGATTAATCATTGTTCTTGTCCGTTCTTCTTTGTCAACAAAGATTTTAATTATATACTGTAAGTCTGTTGACATATTACTTATTTCATAATTACTTCTAAGTGGCTTCTCTTTGTCCCAAATGATGTGCTTTCTCTTAGAAGAATTGAATAAAATATTCTCACCGATGCATATATCTACTCACAGTCTACACAGTGCACCTAAACTCAGTTGTGTTTAATAGAATGTGGTTTGCCAGTTTGTCTAATATATGAGCCAAGAATCTATTCTCAATTAATGACTAAAATACTGGTCTCTGTAGTGAAGCAGATTCTTCATTTTCTGGCTCGTACAAGTCTGGAAATGCCCATAACACCTGTTCATCATAAATTACCATAGTTAAAATTGATGACTATCTCTGTGTACATGAGAACAGAGAAGAGGCGTACTTTGTGAAGGGAAAAAGACAATTGGGTGGAAGCAAATAGATTTTTGTTAAGTTTTTGTTGTTTATTCGTTCAGTCGCTTCCGACTCTTCGTGACTTCATGGACCAGCCCACGCCAGAGCTTCCTGTCGGCCGTCACCATCCCCAGCTCCCCCATGGTTGAGTCTGTCACCTCCAGAATATCATCCATCCATCTTGCCCTTGGTCGGCCCCTCTTCCTTTTGCCTTCCACTTTCCCTAGCATCAGCTTCTTCTCCAGGGTATCCTGTCTTCTCATTATGTGGCCAAAGTACTTCAGTTTTGCCTTTAATATCATTCCCTCAAGTGAGCAGTCTGGCTTTATTTCCTGGAGTATGGACTGGTTTGATCTTCTTGCAGTCCAAGACACTCTCAGAATTTTCCTCCAACACCACAGTTCAAAAGCATCTATCTTCCTTCGCTCAGCCTTCCTTATGGTCCAGCTCTCACAGCCATAGGTTACTACAGGGAATACCATTGCTTTAACTATGTGGACCTTTGTTGTCAGTGTGATGTCTCTGCTCTTAACTATTTTATCAAGATTTGCCATTGCTCTCCTCCCAAGAAGTAGACGTCTTCTGATTTCCTGGCTGCAGTCAGCATCTGCAGTAATCTTTGCGCCTAGAAATACAAAGTCTGTCACTGCCTCCACTTTTTCTCCCTCTATTTGCCAATTATCAATCAAGCTGGTTGCCATAACCTTGGTTTTTTTGAGGTTTAACTGCAACCCAGCTTTTGCACTTTCTTCTTTCACCTTCGTCATAAGGCTCCTCAACTCCTCCTCGCTTTCAGCCATCAAAGTGGTATCATCTGCATATCTAAGATTGTTAATGTTTCTTCCAGCGATTTTAACTCCAGCCTTGGATTCCTCAAGCCCAGCACGTCGCATGACGTGTTCTGCATACAGGTTGAATAGGTAGGGTGAGAGTATACAGCCCTGCCGTACTCCTTTCCCAATCTTAAACCAGTCCGTTGTTCCGTGCTCTGTTCTTACCGTTGCTACTTGGTCGTTATACAGATTCCTCAGGAGGCAGACAAGATGACTTGGTATCCCCATACCACCAAGAACTTGCCACAATTTGTTATGATCCACACAGTCAAAGGCTTTAGAATAGTCAATAAAACAAAAATAGATGTTTTTCTGAAACTCCCTGGCTTTCTCCATTATCCAGCGGATATTGGCAATTTGGTCTCTAGTTCCTCTGCCTTTTCTAAACCCAGCTTGTACATCTGGCAATTCTCGCTCCATGAATTGCTGGAGTCTACCTTGCAAGATCTTGAGCATTACCTTACTGGCATGTGAAATAAGTGCCACTGTTCGATAGTTTGAACATTTTTTAGTGCTTCCCTTTTTTGGTATGGGGATATAAGTTGATTTTTTCCAATCTGATGGCCATTCTTGTGTTTTCCAAATTTGCTGGCATATGGCATGCATCACCTTGACAGCATCATCTTGCAAGATTTTAAACAGTTCAGCTGGGATACCGTCGTCTCCTGATGCCTTGTTATTAGCAATGCTTCTTAAGGCCCATTCAACCTCACTCTTCAGGATGTCTGGCTCTAACTCACTGACCACACCGTCAAAGCTATCTCCAATATTATTATCCTTCCTATACAGATCTTCCGTGTATTCTTGCCACCTTTTCTTGATCTCTTCTGCTTCTGTTAGGTCCTTACCATCTTTGTTTTTGATCATACCCATTTTTGCCTGGAATTTTCCTCCGATGTTTCTAATTTTCTGGAAGAGGTCTCTTGTCCTTCCTATTCTATTGTCTTCTTCCACTTCCGCACATTGCTTGTTTAAAAATAATTCCTTATCTCTTCTGGCTAACATCTGGAATTTTGCATTTAATTGGGCATATCTCCCCCTATCACTGTTGCCTTTTGCTTTCCTTCTTTCTTGGGCTACTTCCAGTGTTTCAGCAGACAGCCATCTTGCCTTCTTGGTTTTCTTTTTCTTTGGGACGTTTTTTGTTGCCGCCTCCTGAACAATGTTGCGAACTTCTGTCCATAGTTCTTCTGGGACCCTATCTACTAAATCTAGTCCCTTAAATCTATTCTTCACCTCCACTGCATATTCCTTAGGAATATTAGTGAGCTCATATCTAACTGATCTGTGGGTCTTCCCTATTCTCTTTAGTCTGATTCTAAATTTTGCAATAAGAAGTTCGTGATCTGAACTACAGTCAGCTCCAGGTCTTGTTTTTACCGACTGTATAGATGTCCGCCACCTTTGGCTGCAAAGGATGTAGTCAATCTGATGTCGGGGTCGACCATCTGGTGAAGTCCATGTATAAAGTCGTCTTTTAGGTTGTTGGAAGAGAGTGTTTGTTATGCACAGTGAATTGTCTTGGCAAAATTCTATCAGCCTATGTCCTGCTTCATTTTGTTCTCCCAGACCATGCTTGCCTGTAATTCCAGGTGTCGTCTGACTACCCACCTGAGCATTCCAGTCTCCTGTAATGAAAATAACATCTCTTTTTGGTGTATTATCCAGTAGGTGCTGCAGATCCTCATAGAACTGATCTACTTCTGCTTCTTCAGCATCTGTGGTTGGGGCGTATATTTGTATCACTGTGATGTTAAATGGCTTACCCTGAATTCGAATTGAGATCATTCTATCGTTCTTTGGATTGTATCCAAGCACTGCTTTAGCCACTTTATTATTAATTATGAAGGCTACTCCATTTCTTCTGTGGTCCTCTTGTCCACAGTAGTAGATCTGGTGGTCATAGTATCATTAAAAGTACAAACCATTTCACAATAATACATGTGTACCACATACATGGTTTACATATTTTGATTATCTGGTATCATGGATGTATCAATAGATGTCACCATAGGTTGCACTGCATATATATGTTTTTTTAAAAAGTTTCTGAACCTAATTAAAATAAGCCTTAAGTGGTGAACAGCATGAAACATAATAAAAAATAATGGTAAAAATAATGACATTTGCCTAATAAATAGTGTTTAATTATTTTTTAAGTATAAACTTGGAAACATCTCATTTGATTTTCTTTTAATTGTTGAAGTTGTAGATTTAAGCAAGTTCATAACTTGAGGATCCTACTGGATTCACAGCTGATACTGGAATAGCAGGTGGAGCCAGTAACCAGGGAAATCTTTGCCCAGCATTTGTTAGTCCACAAAAAAAAAAGGTAAAGGTCCCCCCTGCACATTTGTGCAGTTGTGTCCGACTCTAGGGGCCAGTGCTCATCTCCATTTGTTAGCCAAAGAGCCAGCGCTGTCTGAAGATGCTTCCACGGTCATGTGGCGGGTGTGAGGCACACGGACCGCTGTTACCTACCCACCGAAGTGGTACCTATTAATCTACTTGCATTTGCATGCTTTCGAATTGCTAGGTTGGCAAGAGCTGGAGCTAGTGCGGGAGCTCACTCCGCACGCAGGGCTAGGGATTTGAACCTCCAAACTTGCGATCTTCCGATCAAAAGGCCTGGCGTCTTACCCGCTGAGCCATCGCTCCCCTATAGTCCACAAACTGTCCACAAACTGTGGCCTTAATAGAGCATTAGGCTTTGGTAACTATCACTCATTATTTCACAATTGGATTACAATAAAATGGTCTACATAAAGCTGCCCTAAGGGACTATTAGGATATAGAGGACTATTGGTACAAAACATGAATGCCCACCTGCTAATGGGTGAAAGCTGTTTTAGCAGCAACATCTGTATTGAAGGACCTGCATTGGTTGCCAATAGGTTTCCGAGTTCAATTTGAATTGCTGGTTATAACCTATGAAGGTTATAAGAGTCGCTTCATGCGCAATGGGCAGTGACAAAATTGGACATATAAATAAATAAATAAATAAAGACTTAGATGTTTTGGGCCAGCCTACCTATTGTCTCCTCACATTGCAATCTACTCATCATGTTCAAGCCCATTCGGAGGGAATGTTTAGGTTGCTTCTGCGGGGAAGGTTAGAGGACCCTGGAGGAAGGCCTGCTTAGTGGTGTCCCTATCCCTTTGGAATATGTTGCCCCCTGAAATCCAGATGCCCACAACACATCTAATATTTTGGAAAGCTGTTAAATCTTGCCTTTTGTGGAGCGGATTTAGGAAGTGGGAGCTGGTCTTAACACTGTTTTATCTGAATTTTAATGTAATTATTTTTGTTAGTTTTAATTTCATTATTTAATATCTTTTCTCTTTCTTTGATGGTATGTTTTTTATGTTATTGTTAGTTATATTATATTCTGTTAGCCAACTAGAATATTGTTTCAATGGGTGGGATATACTGTAAATCTGAATGAATGAATGAATGAATGAATGAATGAATGAATGAATGATGCACCCAGGATATCAGTCTTGTAGAGGGTCACTCCCTTGCTATTCTGTCTTCTGATACTTAGCATGGTGATCATAACAGACTTGGTGTTGTTTCAGGATTGGTGATCAGTACTTTTATTAAAGGATCAGAGTAGAGAGACTTTCCCATCTCCTTACTGAGTATCACAAGACAATCTGTGGTTAGGGAGGGGTTTGGATCTTCAAGACCACGCTCAAGCAAGGGAGCATTCACAGGCTCAGTGTCCTCATCTTCACACACACATACTCCTTCTCTGATGAGGAATCATCTTGGACAGTCCCCACAGCGAGTGTCAGAACGTGAAAAAGTGATACACAACGGTAGTGGAGGGATCACAAATGGTAGGAAGAAAATCCACCTGTCCTGTCTGTAATTCCAACACTGCACCATTGATATGGCATCTATATTTTGAACTCAAGCAGGGGGTGACAATTTTCAGAAATTGCTCACTTTTCAGGAATAGCATCTATCCCATTCTCTTCTTTAGCTCACCAGCAACAGTACTTGGCCTTAGCAATTCCATACCAGTTTGTCATTTGTTATTATTTTATTGCAAGTTTTCTTGTCACATAACTATGCTGTTCCTTATCCACCCCACCTCCAGATACTATATTGTGATGCCATTACTCTGCATTTCCTTCCAACCTCTCCCATCCAGCACATCATCCCTTTGAGAGTTATTTTTCCCTATCCCTTTCTGGAAATGCTTCTGTATTTCTCTTGCTCTTTTACAAACCTATACCCACTCCAGTCTTAGGTGCCTCCCACCTCTGGCTCTGACCTTGTTTCCTTTGATTGAATGGCAGCTCTGCATGCAGCAGTCAACGAAACAGTCTCAAGCTGTGCATTGGTGTAGGCCAGGGCTGGGGAACCTTTTTTCTGCCAAGGGCCATTTGGATATTTATAACCGGGGACTGGGGGGGTGGGGGGCGGGGTTTCTGGGATTTCTGCAGACCGGGGGGCGGAGTTTGCAGACGGGAGACAAACACAAGCACTGGGGGGTGGGGTTTGCGGGCAGGAGCCAATCACGTGGAAGGGGTGGGGTTTCTGGGCAGGAGCCCTGCGGGCCTTAGGCGGGAGCACCACAGACCTTATACAGCCTATGGGCCTGACGTTGCCCACCCCTGGTGTAGGCCAAATCATCTCTAGGGTAATGAATCTGGGATCAGAAGGGAAGAGAAAATTCTTCCAAGTTATGCTTTTGAATCCAGCTTGTTGTGTTTCTGAGGCTGAGGGTGATCTACTAAGTGCATGATAGGCAAGAAATACAACCATTAGGTTTCATCTAAATATCTGCACATTCTCACTTAATTTTCTTATAATCTAGCTTGGTTTGGCTTGTTTCTTGCATTAGGGCTGAATTGAAATGGACCGATATATGACACCAACAACAACAATGCTCCTGGGTAAGAATTGGTGTAATTGGTGGATGCTGCCTCTGAAGGAACGTGCGTGAAATATTTCGGCCTCCTCAGGATGAAGCAAATGTGTCTGTGTTAAATTAATAGTGCTAGGTGATAAACATCACCCATAATTTATTTAGACTAATTTTGACCCTTGAATAGCAAAGAAAAAAATTGCCAGATGGCTGTGTGTTCATTGCCTTACAATGTTTCTCAACCTGAAGTTGTCCATCTAACTATAGGAAAAACACTGATTGTTTACAAACCTCAGTCTGTTAAAACACCTGTGAAGCATGCTGCTTATTCCAAATATAATATAATAAGAACCGGCAAGCCCCCTGAATGGTTGTTTTTTTCCTTTATAGGCTGAAAGAAAGGGAAAGAGACTGGCACTATATTAGCTTCATCAGCAGCTAACTAAAAGGTAATCTTCATATACAGATGGGCTCATTTGTTTATTTATTTCAAAGTTGGCTAGGCTGCTTCCCAAGCAGACAATAACAATTAAGCCTGGAAAAAGAGATAGAGATGAGGGGGAAAAAATTAAAGGTTGGAGAAACTATGTGCAATTAATTAAAATGAGTGTATGTGCCTTTATGAGTGCATTATTCAGACACGTATGTATGTAAATGGTTAGTTTAATAATGGGACAGAATACTTAAGAATTCCTAGGCCTGATTTGGTGGCTTAGACAAGTGAATGTTCTTGCATGGTAGCATCTAATACAGAGCTTTCCAAACTTTTCATGTTGGTGACACACTTTTTAGACATGCATCATTTCACGACACACTCTTACAGCAGGGCACAAGGCAGGCACCAGAACCTGCGTGGAATCACAGCAGGTTTGAAGGCAGCAAGGCACAAGGCAGGCACTGGGACCTGCGCGGAATCCTGGCAGGGCAGGTTTGGAGGCAGCAAGGCACAAGGCAGGCACTAGGACCTGCGCGGAATCCTGGCAGGGCAGGTTTGGAGGCAGCAGGGCACAAGGAAGGCACTAGGACCTGCGCGGAATCCTGGCAGGGCAGGTTTGGAGGCAGCAGGGCACAAGGCAGGCACTAGGACCTGCGCGGAATCCTGGTAGGGCAGGTTTGGAGGCAGCAGGGCACAAGGAAGGCACTAGGACCTGCGCGGAATCCTGGCAGGGCAGGTTTGGAGGCAGCAGGGCACAAGGCAGGCACTAGGACCTGCGCGGAATCCTGGTAGGGCAGGTTTGGAGGCAGCAGGGCACAAGGAAGGCACTAGGACCTGCGCGGAATCCTGGTAGGGCAGGTTTGGAGGCAGCAGGGCACAAGGAAGGCACTAGGACCTGCGCGGAATCCTGGCAGGGCAGGTTTGGAGGCAGCAAGGCACAAGGCAGGCACTAGGACCTGTGCGGAATCACAGCAGTTTTGGAGGCAGCAGGGCACAAGGCAGGCACTAGGACCTGCGCAGAATCCTGGCAGGGCAGGTTTGGAGGCAGCAGGGCACAAGGCAGGCACTAGGACCTGTGTGGAATCCTGGCAGGGCAGGTTTGGAGGCAGCAAGGCACAAGGCAGGCACTAGGACCTGTGCGGAATCACAGCAGGTTTGGAGGCAGCAGGGCACAAGGCAGGCACTAGGACCTGCGCAGAATCCTGGCAGGGCAGGTTTGGAGGCAGCAAGGCACTAGGCAGGCACTAGGACCTGTGCGGAATCACAGCAGGTTTGGAGGCAGCAAGGCACAAGGCAGGCACTAGGACCTGCGCGGAATCCTGGCAGGGCTCGGAGGCAGCAGCAGCCGCGACACACCCAGACACTGCAGCCGACACACTAACATGTCCCGACACACAGTTTGGAAAGCTGTGATCTAATACCTTGTCAGGCAAACTATAGGGGCGCTGAGCTGAAATCCCCTCTCAAGTTTAATGAAGGTATTATCACACTGAAAGCATGAGTATGTGTCTGTCTGTCTGTCTGTCTGTCTATCACCTTGTGATATTCCTTTTGAAGGGGAAAAACCAGGATTGCAAAATTACTATGTAATTTGAAGAATCATGGCCTTTCTTTCCATGTATGAATCTAGGAAGATTTTAAATTATTTCTGTTTTTGTTCTTTGTAATAATGTTAGTCTTGTGGAGTACTGTTCTTTGGTAGAAAATTAGAGTATAAATAAAACAAACTTCTGTAGATAGATCATACATTGCCCTAGGCCACAAGACTTGAAAAAACTAGAATGGGCTGGTTTTATGTGCCCTTCTAAGCCAAAGCCAAATAAACTCCCTTATGACTTACAGTAGCATGATATGTCAACTCAGTTATTCCCTGAGTTGCCCCCCACCCAGCCTCTGCCTTTAGAGATGAGGCATTATGATGCACCTCTTCAACCAAGACGTCTAAATTCTTTTACGATACTTTGTTATTTATTTATTTATTTATTTTATTTATGTTTCAATTTATATACCGCTCCATCTCCCCGCAAGGGAACTCTGGGCGGTTTACAACACATGATGTATGTTGGTAGCCACTTTGTCCAGGTTGGATGGAAAGTTGAAATATAAAGGTGGAAATAGTTCCGATAAATATAAAGGAAAAGAAAAGGCATTCAAGATGCAGACAAAGTTTATGTCAGGACCTGAATCTTTGGTGCCTGGTTGTCTGTTTCTACCAATAGAAGAGGCCCCCTCCAGCCAAAATTAGCATGTGCATCACCAGTAGGATTGTATATGCTTCAGGCAGTTCTCTGCAATTTTTGCTTCTAGCTTTTTATTAGGCAATGCATGCACATTCAGACACAATGCCATTACTTGAAAAACAAAGCAGAACAGATTCCACTCTGGAAAAATGGGGGCATCTAATTGCTCCCTATCTTGGAGGTGAATGGTTCTGTTTATTTCTAGGATTAATACAAAGTGACATGAGCATTACAGTTCAAACCATTTTTAAGAAAATGTAAGAAGACAGCTTTTCAGAAAAAAAGCAAACCAAGAGTATTTTTAGCATTTAAGAATTGTGGGGCTTTGTTGGCAGGGGGAAAATCAATGAATCCTTGAGTATAATATTAACCTTCATTTTACAAGGATTAAGAAGGAGAAATACCTTATGAACATTCGCAAGAAACTGTATCACATTCAAAAGGAAAAGGGTAGAAAAATGACTTCTAATAGCGATGTATTGTGCTATTTTGTTAAGGAAAGTACTTGTTTTACTGGCAAAGAAAAACTTTTTGTGATCTCCATGATTTGTATATTAGAGATGGATAAATATGGCTAATCTAATTTCACCTCCTTTTTCTTCAGTCCTATCACATATACATTCCTCCCACATGTTATCATTTTTTACAAAGACTTTTCATGCATCTTTCTCCAAATATATGTATTTGTATAAACACTTTTCCCTCTTCTATGCACATTTTACAAGCAGTTCTTTTTCTTTGACCAAACTTGTATAAATGTTCTCTTCTTTAAGTGCACATTCTGTTTGAGCTGACTACCAAATTCTGAAAAAAATGCAAATTTCAATGGTACAGCACATTCTAGTTTGTATTTAGGATAATAAAGTGTGATGTGGGTAAATTCACATTAACTTGAGGACTCACTAACTTTTTCCCCCACATCCCTTTTTATGACCCAGAGTGACCAAACAGGAAACTAGTGTTCAGTTAAATTTGGGGAATGACAAAGCTGCCAAGGGATGTTTGCAGGGGCAGTCAACAATATCAAAATGGCAGGCATGAACAGGAATTAACCCCCCTTCCATTTTTATTGTGAGTGATATGTATCCCATAGTAAAAGGTAAAGGTTTTCCCCTGCACAGTCGTGTCTGACTCTAGGGGGCGTTGCTCATCTCTGTTTCTTAGCCGAATAGCCAGCGTTGTCCGAAGACGCTTCTGTGGTCATGTGGCCGGCATGATGCACACACAACACTGTTACCATCCCACCGAAGTGGTACCTATTTATCTACTCGCATTTGCATGCTTTCAAATTGCTAGGTTGGCAAGAGCTGGGGAGAGTGCGGGAGCTCACTCCATCACGCGGCGCTCGGGTCTCAAAATGCCGACCTTCCAATCGACAAGCCTGGCATCTTAACCACTGGGATACATATATGTATGTATCCCACACATATATAAAAAGGTGGGGCTTCAATCACTTCATCATGCCTGCCTTGTTGATATCATTGACCACCACTGCAGATGTCCCTGTCTGCGTTTTTAAAGATCCTACCACTTTCATAAGTTTTGAGTGATAAGTCTGTTCTATTCTATTTCTCTATTAATCAACAATTCATTATGTCATCATCATCATCATCATCATCATCATCTATTGTTGGACTCAAAATGTACAATTAGGTATAGTTGAGAATTTATTGTAACATTTTGAAAAATATGAAGTCTACCATAGCTAACATACTACCTTTGTGTAAGTCTAAGAGAAATCAAGGAAATGTATATAAACTTGGTAGAGGATGGGGAGGAGACAAACTAATATCCCTTCGGCTGTTGTGGGTCTTCCGGGTTGTGTGGCCGTGTTCTGGAAGTTGTGGTTCCTAACGTTTCGCCAGCATCTGTGGCCAGCATCTTCAGAGGGCAGGAGCACAGATAGAAGCAAAATCTCTGTTTTCACAGAGATCTCACAGAGATCTCACAAAATCTCACAGAGATTTTGCTTCTATCTGTGCTCCTGCCCTCTGAAGATGCTGGCCACAGATGCTGGCAAAACGTTAGGAACCACAACTTCCAGAACACGGCCACACAGCCTGGAAGACCCACAACAGCCATTGAACTCCGGCCGTGAAAGCCTTCGACAATACATTAATATCCCTTCTTTAATTAAAACACAATTGCATTGAATATTTAATTTTCAAGAAAGGTCTCCACTTATCCACTCCCTTTTGGACCCACTGAGGATTCAACCTGGTAAGAATTGGGGATGTCTTCTTTTTCCCTCTCTTATTTTGTCTGAAAACTTCAATCCTTTGCTTCCTCTGAAAAAAATAAATGGGGTTACAGCAAATTATGTTTTTCAGTTCTGTGAATTATACAGGAACATTCTCTGGGGAGCATAATTGGCTGCAGCTTATGCCTGAGTGTATGACCTCACTTTGCTCCAGTGTAATATGTAAAATGGCTCAGAATGACCAAGCTTGCTCATTAGCTATCACATTCACTTTAGAGCTTTGAGGCTTAAGCCTTACATCTGTTGGCTGCTTAAATGAACTGCTCCTGCCTAAGCTAAGCCATGCTTGTGTGCATCAGCATTCAGTCAAGGGGTTTTTGCATATAAAAAAGGGGCAGGGCTTCAATAGCATGGTCATAGCCACTGTCTTGATTCCCACCTCCTGATTCAGTCTTAAGTGATTTATGCTCTTGTATTATGAGGATGTAAGGGACTGTGAGAATAATCTTGGGAGACAGAAGGAAAAGCCGCTGCTTAGACTACGGTCAGACAAGAGATATCTCAGCCCAAAACAGGAATGGGAATGGAGAAAGCATCTCAGAGGGGATCCTCCCTAGCTCTCTGGAAAGTAACAGCAAGGGAGGGAATAAGTGCTTTCAGACCTGCAAGATTCTGTTACTATAACCTTACAATAAAGGTAGTATTAGCATTCATGGTTTGGGTTTCCTGTCTGGACTACCTCAAAGGGCTGACATCAATCTTGCGAATCTGAAAGCACTTCCCCCTCCCCTGCCTTTACCTTCCAGAGAACTAGGGAGGGTCCCTTCGGAGATGCTTCCTCCTCCCTCCTTTGGACTCTTATTAGACTGTTGTCTAGGCTGCTGCTCTTCCTCCTGTCTCCCAAGGTCATTTTCACAGCCCCTTACAAGTAGATCTTTCTGTCTTGGGAATATCACATGTTATCAGGGAAAGGAAAAACTTGTATGTAGTTGGCCTTTTTTTCTAGACTCTGTGGGCTTCAGAGGTACATGGTAGGGATGTGTTTGGCCTATGATTTTCATGTATTTAAAGCCTGGAGGAAGTTTTAACATAATAGGTATATTGCCACTAGCAAAGCCTGACCTCACCTCTTTCAGCCTTAAAAAGGTAAAGGTTCCCCCCGCACAGTTGTGCAGTCGTGTCCGACTCTAGGGGCCGGTGCTCATCTCCGTTTGTTAGCCGAAGAGCCAGTGTTGTCCGAAGACGCTTCCGCGGTCATGTGGCCGCATGACATGCACGGAACGCTGTTACCTACCCACCGAAGTGGTACCTATTCATCTACTTGCATTTGCATGCTTTCGAATTGCTAGGTTGGCAAGAGCTGGGGCGAGTGTGGGAGCTCACTCCGTCACGCAGGGCTAGGGATTCGAACCTCTGAACCTGCGATCTTCCGATCGACAAGCCTGGCGTCTTACCTGCTGAGCCACCACGCCCCTTTCAGCCTTAATTAAACACTAATGCCAAGCATAGAATAAAAATTGTAATTTTGCTGGTGTGATCTTGGAGGAGGGGGGCACTGCAACAATCGAGCTGGAGCCCATGGATTGCTAGTGTCTCTTTTAGATCAGCTTGATTTATTCAGTGTAGGCAAGATGTTGTATGTGTTTTAAAGCTCCCTCCGGTTGGTTTTTCAAACAAGTTTTTAAAGAGAGCACATCACCATTCACTGAGTCCGTGGTCAACCTGTTATTTTGCCACTAATGTGAAATGTCTCCACTGTTTCATTTTATTACAAATTATGACTGCCAGGAAGGGGCAAGTCCCTGTAATAATTATTCTGTCTGGTAAGAAAAAACATATCTTGCCACATTTAGGAATGAATGACAGAAGAGTTCAGTCCATTTGCTTGTTGAAATCCATTATTTGCTCACTTTCATATGGATCCTCTTAATAGGAATTTATTTTTGACCTGAATATGGAGCATTTCATTATCCAGTACACTGTTGAGATGATGTGCTAAAATTAAGTACATTTATGAAGAGAAAAGGCACACATTAACCATATCACACACTCAAATATTCAACTTTGTTGGGCTGTGTTAATTGTTTCATAGTCAAAATTCTGTCATTCATGAATAGGGAGGTATCAGATGAGCTCTGAGGATTTGCAAAAGTAAAATACACACATTTTAATTAAAAGCAATAAAGTTATCCTCAAAGGATTCCCACCAATCTTACAGGTGGAGGAGTACAAAAAGAACTTAAAATGAAATGGTAGATGAAGAGGTAACTACTGTAGTAAAGACATCTGCTCACAACACAAGAAGTTATGTGTTGAGAAATCAAACTTATAGAAGCAATTGGAGAAAGGGTTTAGGGAAAAAGAATAGAGGGAAGAAAAGAAAAATAATGAGTGCCAGACACGCAGAGGCACAGTACATTACTACTGAACTCAAATGATTTCTCTTTCAAAGAACAATTGGCAGAAAATTACGATACAACTTTAATGCATTAGTGATACAATAATAATAATATCTGAGGAATAGATAGACTGTTAAACCAGATTAATTTTAATAATAGTGCCATGTTGGGTGGGAGGACAGGTTTTCAGAGTTGTGCAGACAAAACACACCACAGAAAGACCATTTTGTGACCCAAGACCATTTTGCCACCTAAGTCTAACGAAAGCCCTTGATTAACTCTATGGGAAAACTCACTAACAGCTTTTTATATAGTAACAGACACTTTGACACTATAAAAGGTAAAGGTTCCCCCCGCACATTTGTGCAGTCGTGTCCGACTGTAGAGGACAGTGCTCATCTCTGTTTGTTAGCCAAAGAGCCAGTGTTGTCCGAAGATGCTTCCGCGGTCATATGGCCGCATGACGCACATAGACACATTTTGTGACCCAGTTCACAATTTTCTTTATTTGTAATATTTCAAGATAGAAAAACATTGCTTTCTCTAAGGGTTTGTTTCTTCTGCTAGACAGCTCTGCAAGTGGCATTCAACTAAAACAGATAAACAAATTATCCCTGCCCTTCCTTCAGAAGAGTGTGGGATGCAGCTAACCAAGTTATAGTCTAATCTCCTCTACCAAAATGGGATTAGCTATCTACTGTCTGCAAAAGTAAAGCTTCTCCTATAGTGTCTGTCTGTCTGTCTGTCTGTCTGTCTGTCTGTCTGTCTCTCTCTCTCTCTCTCTCTCTCTCTCTATATATATATATATATATATATATATATATATATATATATAGTGGGGCGTGGTGGCTCAGCGGGTAAGACGGCAGGCTTGTCGATCGGAAGATCGCAAGTTCGGAGGTTCGAATCCCTAGCCCTGCATGACAGAGTGAGCTCCCGCACTCGCCCCAGCTCTTGCCAACCTAGCAATTCGAAAGCATGCAAATGCAAGTAGATTAATAGGTACCACTTTGGTGGGTAGGTAACAGCATTCTGCGTGCGTCATGCAGCCACATGACCGCGGAAGCATCTTCGGACAATGCTGGCTCTTTGGCTAACAAACAGAGATGAGCACCGGCCCCTAGAGTCGGACACGACTGCACAAATGTGCGGGGGGAACCTTTACCTTTTATAGTGTCAAAGTGTCTGTTACTATATGAAAAGCTGTTAGTGAGTTTTCCCATAGAGTTAATCAAGGGCTTTCGTTAGACTTAGGTGGCAATTTCTTGTGGTGAAAAGAACTTTGATCTTCTGCTTTGGAGGTCACTCCTGCATAGTGACCTCCATATCAAATATTCTTCTGTGATCTTTCATCATTCAGGAACTTCCATATCTTTAGCAATATAAACTTACTTAAATCCAAATTTGCTTGCTAGCTATCTTCTCCCTGTCCTTCTATCCCAGTTGCACTCTTCCTTTCAGCTCCTTTGCCCATTTCAACTTCCTTCATCTCCCCCATGAATGTATGTGTGTGTGAGAGAGGGAGAGGGAGAGGGAAAAAACTTACCTGTTTTCTTCCATTTTTTCCTAACCTTAGCTAGCTAGCTTGTTTATTTGATTGATTGATTGATTTCTATAGCTGCCCATCTCAACAAGTGACTCTGGGTGGCATTATCAGATGCAATTACAGTCAGTATGTCTGGGATAACATGTAACAGGATGCTGATAGTGTTCACCTGCTCCATTCTGTCACATATGACTTCAAATATTAAGATACCCCTTCCTAACCACTATTAGTATTCCCTATTGTCAGGTCCACTAGGTAAACCAGAACAATAAATCAACTGCTCAAGAAGTCTAAAATTACTTTTATTGAGATTGGCTATAATAACTATCTTGCAACTCTGATTATGTTGCACCTCTTACCCATATAGTCCAATGAATTAGGGAGGTATCTGTCTGAGCTGCTTCTGAATATTATGTCTGCTGTGGACTTAAAATATGTCTTCCCTCCCCCCATGGCCCAAGCAACAGATCGGGCATATCTCTGGCAAAGTCATCTTCCTTATTTTCTACACCTATTCTATTCTTTTACATATGAAAATTGACAGAAAAAGGCAATTAAAGTGTACATATATCTTCCTTCCCTTTTTTAAAAGAAAAATTAATTCTTTATAGTAATACATAAATAACAAAATCTGACATAATATAACATAACATAACATAACATAAATAACATTTTTAAAGTAAATACAATCATAACTTTTTTACAAAACAACCTTTCTTTTCTCCTCCCATAACTTGACTTCCCTTCCTTCTTCTCTTTTCTCCATCTTCTTTATCTCCTCTTCCCCCTCATTCCTTCTCCACTTCCTTTCCCCATCTACTCTACCTTACTCTTCACCTGTTCTTCTATCAACCAAAAAAAAAAAGACAAAAACAGAAAAAAAACAGGACTTCCTACTTTCTCTCCATCATTTCCATCATATATTTATAAACAACTATAATCTCTAACTTATTTACATTATTTACATTAATTTCCCAATTGGACTTTTTGAGTCTTTTCTATAAATTTATAGAAGGGACTCCAGCATAAGTTGAATTCTTCTATGTTCTTATCATTCAACTGATCCATCAGTTTGGCCATCTGTGCTAGGTCCATCGCTTTTATTGTCCATTCTTCAATCGTAGGTATGTAATCCTCTTTCCAATGTTTAGCGAAGATGGTTCTAGCAGCAGTTATTAAATAAAATAGCAATTTTCCATATTTCTTGTGTAAGTCTGATTTTATAAATCCCAGTAGATAGAATTCTGGCTCTTTAATAATGTCCTCTTCTAATATTTCACATATGGTTTCATGAATTTTATCCCAAAACTTTTTTGATTTTTGGCAAGTCCACCATAGATGAAAAAAGGTGCCGACTTCTTTCTTACATTTCCAACATTTATTAGGTATATCAATATTCATTTTGGACAATGTATTAGGAGTTATGTACCATCTATACATCATTTTAAAGAAATTTTCTTTCATATTATAATTTAGAGTAAACTTTAGATCTTTTAACCATATTTTCTCCCAATTTTCAATTTGAGTTCTATGACCTATATTTTCTTCCCATTTGGTTATACATTTCTTTTTTTGGTAAATTAGACGTGTTAATTTGTATTAAAATTTTATAATTTTTTGCAATCAGATGGTTATCTTCTTTCCATAATACATTGTCCCAATTTACTGATTTTTCTTTAAACTTAAATTTTTTAGTATCTATCTTAAATTGTTCATTAATTTGTAAATAAGTAAACCAATTGCAAGTGATTCCTTCCTTTGCTAAGTCTTCTCTAGTTTTGAGTTTAAAATTTGTACCCTCGAATATTAATAAATCTTTGTATTTTAACCAATTACACGAATTCACATTTCCTTGTAATGCAAATGCCTCCTGTGGAGAAGTCCACAGTGGTAAATTAGGTGATATTGTGTTTTTATATTTATTCCAAGTTTTTAAGATGGATTTTCTGATTGGGTGGTGATTGAATGCCGTGTTTGCTTTTGTTTTGTTATACCAGAGATACCCATGCCACCCAAATCTGAGATCATGACCTTCTATGTTTAGTAATTTTCTATTTTCTAATTTTATCCAATCTCTAAGCCAAATGAGAGCACAAGAATCATAATATAATTTTAAATTTGGCAATCCAAAACCTCCATTTTCTTTAATATCCTGTAAAAATTTGTATTTTATTCTAGGTTTTTTCCCTTGCCAAATAAATTTGGATAAGTCTCTTTGCCAATTTTGAAAAGTTTTGTCTGTAATTATAATTGGTATCGTTTGGAATAGAAATATGATTCTTGGCAGGATGTTCATTTTAATGGTTGATAATCTTCCCAGGAAAGATATCTGTAATTTTGTCCAATTTTGTAAGTCATGTTTTATTTCATTCCATAGTTTTATATAGTTATTTTTAAATAAATCTGAATTTTTTGACGTTATTTCCACTCCTAAATATCTTATTTTTTTAACATTTACAAAACCCGTAACTAATTCCATATTTTGTATGTTATTTTGAGTCATATTTAAATTTATCATCTTTGTTTTTTTATTATTTATTTTAAAACCTGCCAATTCACCAAAATCTTGTATCTTTTTTTGCAAATGTCTAATTGAATTATTTGGATTTTGCAAAGTAATAACAACATCGTCGGCAAAAGCCCTTAGTTTATAATTTTCTTGTATTGCAGGGAAGTGAACTTTTTTACTGAACAGTTCTCCAAATAGAAGATATTCTGTAATGGTTTCTCAGCCTTTTCTTTAGTTTTTTTGAAAAGTTGATTGTATGCTGGCAATCTGGCCATCATTTTGCATCCTCCACAATGTCCTTGATTTAGTATCTTTCTGCGTAAGTGAGGGAGACAGCATAAAAATGGAGTGGAGGAAGGGGAAATTCTGCAAAACAGCTTTCTTCTTCTATGGGGTGAGAAAAATAAGTAGCTCAGAAGCACTAAAGAAAAAAAAGCTTTATGTGGAAAATTTGGCTCCACCCTGGGTTCAAGAAAAAGACTCATGAAGAAATTTGTGCATTGGTTTATTTCTCCTCTTCCATCAACAGAAATTTAAAATCAGAACTAGATAGATTTGGTATCCTTGCTGATGGATTTAGGCAGATGAAGCGTAATATGGAGAGAGTCCGGTGTACAGACATAAAATAAAATAAACAGTAATACTTAACCTTCCTTGTTTCCCATTCCACAGATTAATGGAAAAGGTAAAGAGTAATTATCCATTTAGCTTTATAGATTTAAGCTTAGTTGTTTACTTTCCTTGGAGTATCACGGAACGTGCTTTCCTAGTTCCAATAATTCATGTGGCTATGGGTACTGATCATTAATTACATGAAATAATTGGGACTAGCAATTTGGAATTAAAAGTGATGTGAAGGAGTGAGCATCTGTGTGTGTGTGTGTTTTCTCTAAAGTGGCTGTTCTCATCACCAACGGATGTGCTCTGTTAAATCAATGGCAGGCAGTTTTCATCTCTGAGCTCTTAAAGCTTTTGTGCCTGCAGCCATTCTGCATATTTTACGTCTTCTACTTCTAATGCCTTCACTATCATTTCAGAAATGTCTCTTAAAACAATCAGTGTCATGGACTAAAGAAACCCACTCAAATGTCCATTTATAATAAAACTAGCCTATGAAACGAAATAGGACATTCTAGCCTCAGCATCACTATCAATTGTTCCTTATACTTCTGTTTCACCAACAGATGCCTAAAGGCCTAAAAAGCCTTTTATTTCTCAATCTTCAAGCAGTAAAATACCTCATTTTTTAGAAAATGAAATTAAAGACACACAGTTGATTGGCTCCTTTAGCATTATGTTTCACTGAGTTGAAATTCAAATTCTTTGAAAAGAGTCATTCACTCTGTTCATCAAGAAAGTAGTTTCAGTTTTGCTCAGTTGTAGATTGGATAAGAAAATTTATATCAAATAAGATATGAGGCATTATGTTTAAGTTTATGTTATGCCAGAAGAATATCATGGGAACATGGCAGAATATGTATTGGCCCAGTATCTTCCAGTATGTAGAACAAAGCTGATCACCATTTATTTTAGATTATTACTACGTACCTATATGCCAGCCAGTATAGTGATTGGCTATTAATTATGGAGTCTCTAGATCAAAATAATACACACTACACCAGATTTCCTATTTTAAGGCTTATGCCCTATTTCTTCATCCCTTTCTAGCCATGAAGACAGATTCAGTACCATGGATAGCAGCTTCAGCACAGTTGCTTGCTATTTTTCTTGCTCTACATGCCCTATCAGCCTTATGTTCCCATGTATAACATCCTCTTCTCTCCAAGTCATGCTGTAGATGCACTGAAGTCTCTTCAGACATACAATATAACCATCTACAGTGTGTATGCACCAACACTTCCAAGTGAACACTGACAGTAGAGGCTGGAACTGGGCCAAATATAACCTGGAAGTTCCAGGAATTTTTTCAAACTTCCCCTTCTCTACCATTTATTTTTTATACTGAAGCGGTCCTATGGGGACATTTTGAAGATTAAGCAGTCATTTATTTTAACATTTTCCCCCTTTAACATTATTTCCTAGTATATATCATGAACAAAAAGCATGGATTCTTGAGAAACATTCATAGCACAATATTCTTTTCCAAGTCTATGAATCTGTCTTGGAAGAAAATTAAACAGATGGGATTCCTTTTTCCAAGAGTTCATATAGCACTTTATGTAGAGTCCAGATATCTGTGGTCTAAGTTATATGTATATTGTAGCTCAACAACTATAAATGTATCTATGTTTCCATGGATATGCAAGGAAAGTATAGTTGCTAGGGTTGTGAAAATCATTCAAGATTCGTATGACATGAAACATGTTGGGATAGCTGGTATCCAAGAAGAGAAAAATAAAATCTGAAACCAACTTGATAGGTTAGAGAAATGGGCAGAAAACAAATCCTAAGCCTGGCACTTAAAATTAAGCACCACAGAGCCCAGAAGTTTGTTCTAAGTTGCAGAAGTGAGACATATAACATACACATCTAATCCTGTTGAACCTCACCTTTCCTTAGCTTTTTAAAGTTTTAGCAGCTTAATTTAAAATGGGTCTGTGAGTCCTTTTGTTGTAATTAATCAACTGGAAGGCAGAATTTTTTACCAATGTACTACAAGATAATCCTAAAATTTATTTTGTTCTCACTTCCCTATTAGAACATTAGAATACTGTATATTACGGGCTGATAGCAAACTTTGGTGTCAATCCTCCAAGAGATGCCATTATTTGTGCTAACTTCCCTCTCCCAAAGTGTTTGCCATAATTATTTGCATGCATATATATGTGTGTGTGTGTGTGTGTATGTATGTGTATGTATGTATATGTATGTATGTATGTGTGTGTGTGTATGTATATTTATGTATGTATGTGTGTGTGTGTGTGTGTGTGTGTGTGTGTGTGTATATATATATATATATATATATATATATATATATATATATATATTTTATTTACCACCCATCTCACTCAGAGAACAACTGACTTTTTCCTCCTATCTTAATTGAAAAACAGCTATGATTAGGCAAATCCAGTTGGAAAACTGGAGCAGATGGCCCCATGAATGGACTTTTCCTAGAGTTCTTCTCATGTTGTTTAAAAATGCCACTCCTGAAGGATGGAAAGTATATTTATAGAAGTGATTAAGACTGACAATATTTTAGGTAATGTCAGGGATCGTGCAGCTAAATTAGCTCCTCTTTTAGCTCCCTGCTAGCCCTCAAGGGAAGATCAGTGTTACATTTGTTAAAGATTATATAGGCATGGCTGAAAAAGAATCCTTAAGGATATGCAAGATTTCTGCTTTGCATGTGGATCTGTGTGTGCTTAACATGCTAACACTCAGACAAATCAACAGTGTAACAAGGGACTTGTTTATTTGGACTGGGGCTATAGTTTGTTCATTTTCATCCATTCACAGAGCTACTTGGATGAAAGTTGAGTTATGTACTTACTGTGATTAAAAAGAAAGTGAGGAATGTGTTAGAATTTTCTGGATTCTGCTTTGAAAGAACTTGGAGAACAGTGTTTATTGTTCTTCCAAAAAAGGTAATTAAATATGTTAGAGGTTTTAATTTTTTCTACCCTACCATCCTAAAAACAGGGTTGTTGTCAGCTTTGCAAGGTACAAATCTCCCACCCTCCCTATTTACCACCTGAGTAGTTAGGGTGGGTCCTTCCTAAGTTTCTTTCTCTGGCCATTACTCTGTCGTGGGCTCCTTTCTTTTTTATCTATTCATTCCTGAGGTGGAATCTCACACCCCAGTCCTGACCTGACCTGACCTGACCTGACCTTACCTTACCTTACCTTACCTTACCTTACCTTACCTTACCTTACCTTACCTTACCTTACCTTACCTTACCTTACCTTACCTTACCTTACTATTTTTGTATTGATTTGTATAATTCAGCATCTAAACTACTAATGTTAATTTGAAAACCAATCCTTGGTCAGTGCACGTTACACCTCTGCTCTGTGAACTGCATCGGTTACCAGTGTGCTTCTGGGTACAATTCAAGGGCCTGGTAATGTCCTATAAAGCCCTATACAGTATATGATGGGACCAGGTTACGTGAGGGACTGCCTCTCTCTGGTTACATCTACCCATCCCATCAGGTCTGGCAGGAGAGGCATGTTATGGGTCCCATCTACGAAAGAGTGTCATCTGTCGGGGCCCAGGAAGAGAGCCATTTGTGCTGTGATGCCTACCCTTTGGAACATCATTCCCCCAGACCTTAGATTGGCCCCAACTCTGCTGGCCTTTAGGAAGATCCTGAAGACACGGCTTTTAGCATTGCACTTGGGGTTCTAGTAGTGGAGAGCTTCTACAGTAGTGCAGAGCTTCTACAATGGCTCTGTTGAATGTGACGTAGTGATGAACATTGCTGCTGATTATGGTTAATTTTTTTTGGTTTTAGTATGGTTTTATTGGAGGTTTTTATATGTCTGTATATTTGTTTTAACCTGTTTCTATTCGGTTGTTTTTTTTTAACTGTTGTGAGCCACCCAGAGATAGGCAGCTATACAAATCGAATAAATAAATAAATGCTCATCCACCCTAAAACTTAATTGATCAGAATAATTAACTGAATTTGGAAAATTGATTAGATTCAGAGTTTCAAGTGGATTTCTGTCAGATCTCTAAACAGAAGCTTCCCATGGCTCTATGGATACATTTGATCTCTTTCCTCAAAATGATCCAGAATAATAGGTTCCAAATTAGAACAATATGAAATCAATGGAATAGCTAAGTTCTGGTTCATGTATTAGTACAGGAAGCATGGATCAGGCCTGTTTACATTCAAATATATAAATACTGAATGTCTCAAACCATTGAAAAAGAGATTTTTTATTCTTAACACTATACAATTTTTAAAGTATTTTTTTCCAGCCTCAAAAGAGCAATCCAACATTACATCAAGTGCTCAATTCTAAGAAAAGCACAATTTTTCAAGGGCAGACTCCTTTGCAGAATTATCACAGACCCAATTTATTGCATGCATCATATACAATATATTAAAAGTCACTGTCCCAAGGTGTGCATATACATAAATAAAGAGAGAAATGTATCTAACAGCCCATTTACAAATAACAATTTTTGAGTTAAAGCAAATAAAAATCTGGAAGTCTGATTTGCATGGATATTATTAGCAATTTTCAAACTTTGTCATTTAAAAAAATTGCCCCAAGGAACAGTTTTCGTGACTTGAGGGCATGCATCCAACCTTTCTTATTTCTCCATAGAAAGTCATAGTTTTCCCCCCCTCTAAAAAGGACTTAAAATAACATCTCAATATAACCATGACCTAGCCCCAGGTGTAAGGTCACACAGCTACCTAGAAACATATTTAGGATTCCCTTACTAACTTTGCTCAGACTGAAGAAGCTCCTTGGATAAGGAGCGAAATGTTTCCACTGAGAAAATTCCACCGTTTCCCCAAATCACTGTAAATAACTCAGAGTGGAAGAGAGAGCATGTGCTCATTTCAGCATTCAGAAGAACCGCTGCACAGGTTCTCTAAGTTTTCTGCTCATCCATTTCATTTGTAATTCCTAAGAAACAGCTTCACTTTGTTTTATGAGGCCATCTATCCAGTGACCTGTATCTGACCCCTCTGTGCGGTTGATTTCAGATCTTCCTTCGAAGCATGGCTCTGCCAAAATGCACACACCGTCTCCTTCTTGGATTCTCATCTGCTCTTCTCTTGGAAGTTTTGTAGACAGTGCCAGAATTAGAGTTTTTTTATATATTGTTGCACATCTGCCATTCACCTTTATCTCAACAACCAAGCAGGAAACTCCTCTGCCACCTGCTGGGTTCCTCTACGTGTCTCGCAGGAAAACAGTCAAAAAGAGAGGAAACATGCAGAACTTATACTTCCTTTCCATATATTTTTTGATTTGGAAGGTGTTATGATCCATGAACCTGATTTCTTAACACTTGGGTCTGGCAATGATAATGACTTAAGGATAAAGAAGACACCTATGTTACGTAGACATTCCTCTCTCCGTATTGGAGTAGTCCAGATTTGGAGGTAGGAAATGATAAATTTCAAAATGGATGGGCAGCCAACCAGATTTGGTAGAGCCGTGGCTTTTAAGGAAAGTTCAGATCCTGATGTTTTTTTTAAGATCGGCCCTTGCTTGAAATGAATGCTTTTGACATTTTCCCTTTCTTTTACATCCCATTTATGAAGATACACTGTCAAAAGCATTCATTTCAAGCAAGGGCTGATCTCTCTCTCTTCCTCCATCAGTCTCTTCTGTAAATTGTTTAATTTAAGCCCATAGAGATCCTCCCCCAATGAAGTGAACCTTAATATTATTAACTATCCTATCCCTCTCTGCCTTCGTTCTTTTTTCCCTCTTCTTCCAATGTCTAAATTTACATAAGCCGCAGAGTGAAGATCTTGTCCTGTTCATGTTACTTCATAAAGAATTATATTACTATTATATATATTAATATATGCAAGTTTATTCCATGGTCCTTCTTTTTCTTTCCCTTTTTTTCCATCTCCTGACCTTGAAAGATGCAGAATTTGGTTTCAAATATAAAGATGTTATATATATATTCTTTTAATTTAAGCAGATAATTTGAATTTTGTCTAAGGAAAGGGAGGAAGAACATGAGGAGGCAGACCTGGGTTTTTGATGACATATTTTTAATTTTCTTTGGCACCTTTGACTTTGCAAAATGCAATTTAAAGTCAATGTACCCAGACTGTAGAAATACATGTTTAGAATGAAGCATGCATAAATTCCTATGCAGAAAATAAGGAAAGAGAAGATTTTTCCCTCCCCACTCTGCCTTCTCCCTCCTGCCCTGAAAAGATTTATAGTGAAGTCCAAAAGATATTTTTCTCTACAGGGAACAAGGAGAAGCCACTCCTGCTGAGATATTTTCATGAAACCATTTTGATGCACCAGCTATCATAAATCACATGCACAAAAAAATCCTAGGCAAAATGTAATATCAAGTTCCGTTTTATTAAAAGTCTATCGGCGTTCACAGCTTCATCATTTTTACTGAACCATCCAGTGCGAGAAAACACGAGGGGTTGTGTTCATATATGCTGTGATGATAGTGCAGTGAGTCCGAGAGAACAGAATTTGCAAAGGCTGCCAAAGATACTACAGGCTCCAGAATCCTATCAAGTGGCAGGCAAAGGAAATACAAACTCACAGGGAGAAAAATGGACAAAACCTCATCATCTCTCATGCCTGAAACCTATATACTGCAATGATCTCTTTATCTAAAAGGAGCAATTTTCCAAAAAAATGACAGCCAGTTTCTTTGTTGATGGTGTCTTTTCTTTCACAGAAAAGAGTTTGTTTCAACAGTGAAATATTAAATATTTATCTATCATCTATCTATCTATTTATTTATTATCAGGAAGTCAGATATTTAATTATCAACTGATTGCCGATGGCATTTACAGATATACTTTTTCAACACACAAACTCAAATCAACCTAAGAGAAGGAAGGGAAATTTGGAAGATATTACTGTAGAAATGTAAGTTTTGCCTTCACAAAATTGGCAGAGGCAACTGTCCAAGATGTAAGGGGGAGAAAAAAAGCAGCTATCTCTGCCACTTGTAACAATAATAAAAGTCTCAAAAACATCAGCCAAAGACATCTCTGGAAATATGATGGAAAACAGAAGCCTCTTTGGCAGAGGAAGAAAACATTTGAGAAACTAAGGACAGATTTTTGGCACAATTTTCAAGTTTACAACTCTTCCTTGAAATAAGCATTATGATCTATCATCTATCATCTGTCTATCATCTGTCTATCATCTGTCTATCTTCTCTATCATCTATCTATCTGTCTGTCTGTCTGTCTGTCTGTCTGTCTGTCTGTCTGTCTGTCTATCTATCTATCTATCTATCTATCTATCTATCTATCTATCTATCTATCTATCTATCATCTACCTAACTACCTACCTAACTACCTATCATCTATCTTCATTTCATTTACAGATCTTATAGGCTGCTCTGAGCACTGGATAATTTAATCCAAGATTTGCTGCATCCCTCATTCTGTATGCATACTTTTGTGTGTGTGTGTGTGTGTGTGTGTGTGTGTGTGTGCCTTTGAGTTGACTCCTGGCAACTGCTTGGACAAGTCCCTGCAGTTTTCTTGGCAAGGTTTTTCAGAAGTGGTTTGCCATTGTCGTCTTCTTCCTAGGGCTGAGAGAGAAGGACTGGCCCAAGGTCACCCAGTTGGCTTTGTGCCTAAGTTAGGACTAGAACTCATGGTCTCCCGGTTTCTAGCCTGGTGCCTTAACCACTATACCAAACTGGTTCTCATGCATTCATTTAGAGATTTAAAAAAGTAAACAATGTCTCCTAAGGAATGCAGTGACAGGCTTTCAGCTCTGGAAACAAGCAGGTGCTGTCTTAATGGTTTTAAAAGTCTTTATACCTTTCCAATAAACAGAATGATTTGGGGTCCCTTGTAGAGTTGTAAGCACTAACAAGGTCAATAGTGTATCCTTGAAATCAATGTAAGTAGCTGAGTGAACCGGTCAACAAACTATTTTTAAACCAGAAAGTAAAATGGAGTAGGAAGCTTCAAAGGAAATTGGGAAAGCATAATCAACTTTCAGTGCTATTCAGCTAGTACTATCTTATAATGTTTAAAGGTGACAGACCAAAAGTGTTTTGACTTTTGCTTTCTCTTTCTAACTCTAGTCAGCCAGATGCCTCTGCATCTCTTGAGTCTTAGTAGAATCCTGATTTTGTGATATAGGCACATGATTGGCCATTTACATTAGCAACCACCAATGGTCTTAGTGGGAGTCAGCCAGTACATGTAGTCCTCAACTTACAACTATTTGTTTAATGATGGTCCAAAGTTATGATGGCCTTGGAATGGGTGCTTTATGGCCTGTAAAGCACTTCCGAGTGTCGCAAAACATCACACACACCCATAGTCACATGATCACATTTCAGGCACTTGGCAACCAGCTTGCATTTACAAATGGTTGCAGTGACCCGCAGTCACATGATCATGTTTTGCAATGTTTTTTGTTGTTTTCTGGCAAAAAATGCCCATTGGGGAAGCTTGATTCACTTAACAACTGTGGTGATTCGCTTAATTACCTGTGATTCACTTAACAACTGCTGTAAAAATGGTTGTAAAATATGTTCAGTCACATGGTGACTCGACTGACAACCGCAATGACTTATGATGGAAATTCCGGTCCCAGTTGTGATCGTAAGTCAAGGACTACCTGTATAGCATAATGGTTAAGGTGTTGGACTAGGATCAAGAAGATCTAGGTTCAAATCTATGGAAGGTCCCTCATTGATTTTAGGCTATTCAATCTCACTCAGCCCAACCCATCACACGGTTTTGTTTGTTGTTTTTGTTGGGATAAAATGAAAGAAAATCCCTATGTAAGCTGTTTGAACTTCCGAAGAAAAGGCAGGATAGAAGCCTAATCAAAATTCCTTGAAAAAGATAGACATAGTTCATTCATCATTCTAAGCATTAAACCGTTTAACTGTGGTTTGTTGAATAATTTTCAGTTTGTTCATTTATCATTTTTTTTCAAGTTGTGTAATCTATTCATCTCAAAAGATTCTGGTTTCCTTTGGCATACTAAGGTAAACAAACTATAATATTGCTTAGCACAATTTGTGAACACTCAGGATCCCAATCCAACATTGGATTATGATTAGGTACCACATTTCTTGTGGCTTTCTGCTTCTGATGGGGAAGGTGCACGTTCACTGTTTAAGGCACAAGCATGACATTATTTTGTCCGCATTCAAGAAAGATCCATACTCTTCCAGAATCTATTGTTCCTTAAGCTAACTGCTGATAACAGTTCCCAGAAAATCACCAGCAAAGATTTGGAACCACTTAGTGAAGTGCCTTTGCTCTAAAGTAGAGATGATAATAGACAATTAATCCACTGGACAGTAACATTGTGCTGTGATGTACAGCACAATATGGATCCAACCTGCAAAATTGTCCTACTTTTGCTTACCTATGAACAACCCAGTCATGCAGGAAGGCAGAAATACCAACTTGTAGCTAGTCTTAAGGTAAAAAGGTTCTCCCCGCACATTTGTGCAGTCATGTCTGACTCTAGGGGCCGGTGCTCATCTCCGTTTGTTAGCCGAAGAGCCAGCGTTGTCCGAAGACCCTTCCACGGTCATGTGGCCAGCATGACGTGTGTGGAACACTGTTACCTTCCCACTGAAGTGGTACCTATTCATCTACTTGCATTTGCATGCTTTCAAATTGCTAGGTTGGCAACAGCTGGGGCGAGTGCGGGAGCTCACTCCGTCACGCGGGGCTAGGGATTCGAACCTCCGAACTTGCGATCTTCCGATCGACAAGCCTGGCATCTTACCCGCTGAGCCACCACGCCCGTTATATGCACTTACATGCACTGATAACAGGTTTAAGTCTCATGAGCATGCATGAATGCCTGTGTCCCACATCCCTGTTGCGCATGCTTCCAGAGCTTCTGTGAGAAGAATCCTGATGGTCAGAGGCTGCACTTATCTTTTTGGGAAAGGTCCAAAGTGATGCACATTCAGATAGAGCTGTGTCACATAAGTGAGAAACGCTTGAGTTCTCTAGATGCTTAGGAAAAACTATCTTTGTTTATATTTAACATTTCTTCATTTATTGATACAAAGGTTTCAGTCCTGTCTTTCTAATGCATATTATTTTAATAGTGTTCCCTGCATAAAAAATGGTAGGGGAACATGCTACCAAATGTCATCATGTAGTCATAACATGCTCCAGAATGAAACCAAAGTTTCCAACTCTCTGTTGACAGGATTGCATCATGGCTTTATTCCCTCCACCCCATTCAAGGGGTAAATGCTGAAAATCTTGACTTGCCAACTGGTGTTCTGAAGCTCATTTTACATAAAAAGAAAGAGATGATTTTTGATATGTAGGATTCATTTGATGGAGAGTCTAAGAAAACAATTCAGTAGCATGAATAAAGACAGCATGAGGATAACCAACCTCCTTTGACGCATCCATACTTTTCTGTTCTTCTTCTTCTTCTTCTTCTTCTTCTTCTTCTCCTTCTCCTTCTCCTTCTCCTTCTCCTTCTCCTTCTCCTTCTCCTTCTCCTTCTCCTTCTCCTTCTCCTCCTCCTCCTCCTCCTCCTCCTCCTCCTCCTCCTCCTCCTCCTCCTCCTCCTCCTGGTCAGCATAGGATGAAGAGGGTTAATTGTTCTATTCTTTTAGCTGAGAGAGATGCTGCTGTCTCTATGCAAAGGCATGTCTTTCTTTTGGAACCTACTAATAAATAAAGAGGAAAACATCCATTACTGATATGCTGTCTTCTTCCAGATTAAAAGCAAATGTCCAAAAAAAAAAATGTGCAGAGGGCCCTGCCAATGTGGAGCTTATATTCAGTTGTTTGTGCTCTGAAAATACAGTAAGCATAAAGTTGCTTTGATCTGGTGGCTTAACTTTCAGATTGGAACCTGATCCATTCTCTCCTTGTTCAATAAACAAGCAAACAAACAACTTGATTTGGCATCTTGTTCCCTTTAGTTAATGAGCATTGTTAAGGAGATAGTTCTTCCTTCTGTTTTCCTCTTCTTTACTGTTGCACGTTGGAACTCTTTTTACCCACTGAATCTCTTATTTCTAAAACAGTGCAGAATTCTGTCTTGCAATTTCTCAAAAGTCTTCTTTCCTTGCACAAAAGGCTTCAGTTTCCTCAGAGTTTATTCTGGGAGGTATAGGGAGTTTGGTATACTTGGTATCACTGCTTACTGCTACACATCTTCCCATCATTTAACAGCCTTCTTGGCTACCTTCACTTCCCATTCTGAGAAAGCTCAATCAGAGATGCTAGCCCAGGATGTCTTTCCCTTGGGAATTTTATTTTATTTATTATTATTCAGATTTATCACCAACCATCTCTACAGCAGTAGACTCTGGGCGTTTTACAACAGTAATATTAAAATTAAAAAACTATACACTTTAAAATACAATATAATAATAAATAAAGAAAATCCAGAGGATGGTAGGATCTTAAAAAGGAGGATATCATGGGGCTAACCGTCCCCAGGAGGAACTGATTGATGGAATTGATGGAAACATAGGAAGCCAGGGGAACTGGAGAGATCATTGTACAATGGAAGACAAAAAGTTCATACATACCTAGTTACTGAATACTTTACAAGAATACAATTTCTTCTCTGAAATTCTCATCTCCTTTGGGAGAATTTCTAAAGCACATTGTCTTTCATAAAACTGAATTATTATTTGAATTATTTTTATTTTTATTTAATTTATTTTGTAAAAAATCAGGAGAATTTATATGTCCAATGGTAAGTCCAACACATCTGGAGAAGGTTAGTTTCTCAAGCAGGGTGATAAATTAAGACAAGCTACCAACTAACAGTAAACCTTAATGACATATATGGTTAACATAAGACCCACAATTGTGACATAAATAAAAAGTCAGCAACCCCATATTTTGCACATAGTTAAGTAGGGGTTAAAATGTTGCATTGTTTTCTCAGCCAGTCTTGAACTTTTAACACTGAATGGATCAATGTTGCACTCAACAAATAATTCTTCAGGGACCTTTAAAGTCTAGGACATTTTTATTTATACTTCTGCAAATGTCTTTCTTGTGTAACCATCTTCCAGCAACCATAAAGTTACTTTTATGTGTAAACTCTAATTTAGAAACAATGGAGCAGCAACAATTCAGTAATGAAAGCATGAATATGTGCATGGGTGTTAGACAGTATATGTGTACTAATTCTTAGTGACCTCATAGAGACACCTTATCCAGGATGACGTGTCCCCAGCCTGGCCCTTCAGGTCTTCCAATGCTACACCCACCATCTCTGTTATCAAGTCCATCTACCATGCTGCTGGTCATCCTCTTCTTCTCTTTTCTTCCACCTCTCCCAGCATTACAGACTTCTCAAGAGAGCTAAATCTTTGCAAAATGTGTCCAAAAAATGATAATTTAAGCCAGGTAATTCGTGTCCCAAATGAGAACTCTGGATTGATCTGTTCTATGATTCATTTGTTTGTTTTCTTGGCTATTCAACACCAGGAATCTTCTCCAACACCAAAGTTCAAAAACATCAATATATAATGTATAGTCAAAGGCTTTCATGGCTGGAATATCAATATATATATTTTTCTATCCTGCTTCTTCAATGGCCAATTTTCACTTCCATAGTGAAGAAAGCAAATGCAATTTTTGGATGAGAAAGTAGGAAGTCACACATGTTATGTTACATTACGTTACGTTACGTTACGTTACGTTACGTTAGTTTATGTTATGTTATGTAATATTATGTAAAGTTATTTTAATATTAAAATAAAAAATTATATTAAAAAAAGAAGAAAAGGGGGCTTCAATCACCCTTGTTTGTTAACAAAAAATGTTAAAAGATATTTAAAATATGGAAGCAGCAAAAATATATATATAAATATTAAAGATGGCAGAAATGACCAAACCAGTTGGGAGAAAAGAAAAAACAGCTCCCACCATCTCAAGGGGCTTCAATCAACCTCCACTACAGCATGGACCCAACTCCGAGCCACCTCCCTGGCCGCTTTCAAGGGAGGCCTGTCTCTTCCTTCAGAGTTGCTGGCTCAGCCTCATCGCAGATCACACCACCAGACAGTGCCCAGTGCCTGCCCTGCCCAGTCAGAGTCCAAGGCAGAGCAAATCTGACCAAATTACAAGCAACCAAAGGTCACAAACAAGATTTCCATGGAACGAGCAGATCACAACCTTCCCAATAGGAGAATCTGAGAATTTGTGCTCCCATTAGAATTGGGAGAGGCTGTAGACTTCAATTTCTACCACTTCTCATCCCTGGACTTGCTGGCTAAAACTGATGGGAACTCAAATTTAGCAACAAGCAGGTGTCTTCTTTCATTTTGGCATGTAACCAAGGAGTGATGTGTAGTTTTCACCCAACCTTGCTTTCTCCATTAAGACAGACATCCCTGAAGTGGAAGGATGAATTTTTTTTCTTACTGGTGACCCTGTTTTTTTTGTTGTAAGGAAACTGTCCACATATTTTGTTATAGAAAGGTGACACATCTAACTATCTCAGGCCATGATTATCTTTATGCCTCCTGGAAGTGGCCAGTTGTAGGATTACAAGTAAGAAGGACCATTTTAGTCTAGGAGGAGACTGAGGAAAATATGGCCCTTCTTTGGGCAAATAGGAAAGTCAGGGATACTGTCATATGATTCCAGATACGGCACCTTGTACACTGAATGCCCACTCCAGGAAAGATCCTGGAGGCAAAATGTGTTGGGTTGTTTTCTGTGCCAAAATAAAATACTACTTTAAAATCTCCAAAAAAAAAAAAAAGAAAGAAAGAAAAAGCAAATGCCTGCATGTTTCTGATATTTGTAAGTATAGACATGTCACGGATATCTTTTCCAAGGTCTTTATTGCTGTCCTACCAAGTACAAGTCTCTGGTGCATTTCTTGACTGCAGCAGGATAAAAATGCAAGAAATTAAATGAATAAATGAAGAGGAGGGAGAGATGGAAGGGAAGGGAAGCGAACCACACAGCCAAATTATTCTGTCTTGCAGAATGATTGTTTTCCTGGCTGTTACCACTGAAACATCCTCACCCTTTTATTTTAAAGTAATATATTGTGTTCTGAAACTTCCTTGTTGTCTTGGCCTAGCTTGGTTAAAAATATAAGAACAATGACATGGGGCAAAAAACAACAACAGCAAGGTATGTGACTTAAGACAAGGCAACCAAAATAACTTTTTCTCGAGGCTTAGAAAGTCTGCAAGCAGTGACTGCCGTTATATTTCTAGAGGGGAATACAACTAGATTTTTAGAGTAGGTAGCAATTAGGCTAAGAAAATAAGATAGAAATATGCACTAATCTAACCTTTATCATTTGCTTATTTTAGCCTGTTCCTTTCAGTTTATCCCAGTCTTTGGCAGCAAGTTTCATGTTTTCTTGCTTTCAGTTCTGTTCCTCTGGTCTATAGAGCCTGGCTCATCCACAGTATTCTCTGTCTTGGCAACCTTGCGTTTCTTTTTTCTTTTTTCTTTTTTCTTTTTCTTTTCCATTGAAATCTACAGAATTCTCCTCCTATGATTGATTTATATGCACTGTTCTAACTCGCTTGCCATGCGACTTACAGTACCTAACCAAAAGGTGATATTATTGTTTCTGGCTCCTCCATAATTATCTTGTCTTCTCCCTTTCATTTTCAGTTTCTTGGGCTGATCTTTTGCATCTTCTGTGACCTTTTGAGCTCCCTGGCAAGAACAGTTTCTAAACAGAAACCAGCCAAAGGGGGAAAAAAAAACCCAAAAAACAAAGCAGTGGAACTGTTCATTTTTTTATGTCTAGCTAAATAGTGGGAAAGAAGGCTAGATAACTGTAGCTTGAATCATGTCAACTGGATTTCTATTTTCTCAGTGGAAACGTTTCGCTCCTTATCCAAGGAGCTTCTTCAGTCTGAGCAAAGTTAGTAACTTTGCTCAGACTGAAGAAGCTCCTTGGATAAGGAGCGAAACGTTTCCACTGAGAAAATAGAAATCCAGTTGACATGATTCAAGCTACAGACAATTCCACCTGGATGACTGAGAACCTTCATAGACATAAGGCTAGATAACCTTTTGCCTGATCCAACAGAGTTCTTACATTCATTCCGAGTACAAACTTAACAAGCTATGTCCTCACTGTCCTTGACTTGCATGGTATTGTGATCTCATCACATTGGTTATGAGATCCTTGATTGGCTGAATTCACCACCATGCAGAACACCCTTTGAGAGCAAAGTTGTGCCAAGTCAGCTCCCCGAATGAGCAGTGTGATTGAGGCAAGCATTGAGAGGTGTCTTTTTTTTCTTCAGATTACAGTTGCAAGTGTCACCTGGCGAGTTCTTCTCTATTTCTTGGGTTTCATCATTTTTGATTGTAAGTTAATATGGCTGGCTGAATGACCAGGTAAGAAAGAAACACTATTTCATGTATTTCTGTTCAAACCAGTTGCATTCTTAGCACATGGTTTCAGATGTCTAGTGCTGTCACATTCCAGGAATAGCAACATAAGCCTGTGCCTCCGAACGGGCTCATTTTTCTCTTGGGACACATCAACAAAGCCGAGATGTGCGAGATCCTTAATTTTAGTACCTGCAGTACCATATGCTTAAATGAAATGTTTAATAATAAAAGTGGCTGCCATTAAAAAAGTCAACTTAAAGTAACAATTATGAGAAATAACATCTGGCTCATGGAAGTGTTCTCCCTCACCCAGGTTAGGGACCCACCATAATGTTATGAATAATGTATGGCTAATATTGGGTACCTGGTTATGAGCATAGCTACTAGGAGATGACAAGTAAGTATAGGGGGGCAAGGAATCATTAACACACAGCCCAAAGAGACATGCTGGCAGCTCAATATATTTAAGATGGTTTCATTGTATTAACTATTAATAGTGCACTATTTAAAGCTGTCTGCTTGTCAGTTCTGCTGGAAAGTAAAATGGGTCCTGGGTACTCTTAAGTGTCCACTGGTAAATGCTGCAGGTTGATTAAAAAAACGAAGCAGAAAATTCAGAAAAAGGCCTAGGATATCCCTGAAACTGGAGGGGCACATATCACCCTTGTATAAAAAAAGGTAAAGGTACCCCCCACACATTTGTGCAGTCGTGTCCGACTCTAGGGGCCGGTGCTCATCTCCGTTTGTTAGCCAAAGAGCCAACGTTGTCCGAAGACGCTTCCTCGGTCATGTGGCTGCATGACACGCACGGAACGGTGTTGCCTACCCACTGAAGTGGTACCTATTCATCTACTTGCATTTGCATGCTTTCGAATTGCTAGGTTGGCAAGAGCTGGAGCTAGTGCGGGAGCTCACTCCGCATGCAGGGCTAGGGATTCGAACCTCCGAACTTGCGATCTTCTGATCAACAAGCCTGGCAACTTACCCGCTGAGCCACCACGCCCTTGTATACACAGCACTAATTGGCAAAGTTTGAAAGTGGTTGCTCTTTCTTAAGCTGAAGGTTGGCTCCAGCACAGAAGACAGCTGCTCATTCTTCCTACCGTCTATGTTATTTCTCCCCCTCCCACCAAAAAAAATCTCCTTCTTGCTGATCTTGCAAACTTGGATGCAGTACTAATGCATCTTAAATTTGGTATGGAATGTAGTCCTTCAATCTTGCCAAAACTCTGCATGAAGGCTCTTTTTAATATAAATAAATATACTCTTTATACAGTATTTACTTTTTCCATTTATAGCTGTTTACACATCACAAGAAGGTGTGTGGCTCAACCAAGAACCCTAAGTGACAGAGACAAGGGTAAATATATAAATGATAGAACTGCAATATGCTAGAATTCACATTTGCGTTGCCTAAGTGGATGAGTCACAGCCAACATATCATCATTGTGTTGGATCTCAAAACCTTTTAACTGGCAAACATTTTCTTCCAGAAAAAGATATACATCACCTCCCCAAAAACTCTGGTAACATTTACACAGGTTGCTGGTGGAGGAAAAGGCATATGGGTGTTTTATGAGGAGTTTGCAAACAGGAATGAAATATTTTGCTCCGGAGACACCTGGACTCAGTCTTCCTTACTATGGTGAGGCATATTTAAATTAGCTCTTATTTCTAAGTAGCAGAATACTGATCTATAATGTTTATGAATTTGTGCAAATGTTACATATTTCAGGTCCTCATTTAGTCTTCCTTTTTTGTAGCCCTTTTCACTCTCTCACTCTTTAAGTCAGAGCTTTCCAAACTGTGTGTCGCGACACAAACGTGTGTCGCCACACAGTCTGGTGTGTCGCCACACAACCCAGAAGCGCTGATCATCATCAGCGCTTCCGGGTTTTCCCGCAGGGACACACCAATGGCGGCGTGCAAAAAACGAAAGCGGCAGCAGTGCTTCCGGGTTTTTGCTCGCTGCCGCAACGGCGGCACTTCCGGGTTTTCCCATGGCGACACACCAACGGTGGTTGGGAAAACTTTGGAAAGCCCTGCTTTAAGTGATACTTAACTAACAGCCTACTTTGTGGCCTCTGTATAGAACTTCCTAACTATCACCAGACCATGCCTCACTGGTCCAAAGGACAGGCCACACAAAAGGATTGTCAAAGTAAGAGATATGGAATATTGTTTTTATATGCGATAACTGCAGCAAGATTATTATATGCCCCAAAATGGAAAGACTCTGAAGTACTCACAATGGATGACAGAATGAGAAGACATGGCAAAATTGACTTGTCTCATTAGAAAAAGGACAATAACTACATTTATCAGTGACTGGAAACCCCTTATGGACTTTTTGCTGAAAAAAGAAAAATAAAATTGTGATTTATAGCTTTGATAATTAGGGTAGACTATGGAAAGAAGGAAATTATGTTGTAACCTTAGACAGAGAAGGTAAAATATAAATGTACTTGTCACTGCTGTTAAGAAGATCAGAAGCCACTTCTTTTTCTTTTTTTCTTTCTTTGCTCTTTTTTCCCACCTACTTATTACTCTTCTTTACTTTCTTTACTTTTTTCCTCCAAATTTTGTATCATTTTAGATAGATGCCAGTTTGGTGTAATGGTCAAGGCATCAGGCTAGAAACCGGGAGACCATGAATTCTAGTCCCGCCTTGGTCACAAAGCCAGCTGGGTGATTTTGGGCCAGTCACTTTCTCTCAGCCCTAGGGAGGAGGCAATGACAAACCACTTCTGAAAAACCTTGCCAAGAAAACTGAAGAAACTTGTCCAGGCAGTCTCCAAGAATCGGACATGATTGAACGGATTAAGATAGATAGATAGATGATAGATAGATGATAGATAGATAGATAGATAGATAGATAGATAGATAGATAGATAGATAGATAGATAGATAGATAGATAGATAATGAATTTCCTCATGCTGGAAGTAACATCCTCAGCAAAATACAAATATATCAAAATGATGACATGTCCCCACCCAGGTAATCATTGTAAATGCCACCATTTTGTACGAAATGATGGCATTTGCATTATTACATTATTGTCAGACTTCTAGCAGACTGGACTGGACTGGACACAGTTAATCCAAAGAACATCTCTTTAAGAACTCGGCTTAGTATTATTTATTAGAAGGAAGGTTAAAATTATATGTTATAATGCAAGAATTCCAGTGAGAACTTTACATTCCAATAAAGTGCCTCTCTCTCTCTCTCTCTACACACACACACACACACACAAACACACACACACACACACACACACACAGAGAGAGAGAGAGAGAGAGAGAGAGAGAGAGAGAGAGAGAGAGAGAGTTATTGCAGCAAAATCTATGCATGCAACTCCTGGAGATGGCTGGTCCCCTAAAATGGCCCTTTAGAGATACTTGAGCGGTACCACAACTATCATCGTCATCTGGATTTTATACTATATTTACAGTATATTTATATTGTATTTGTATTTGATATTTAATTATACTTATGGTATTTTAATGTTTTTATCTTTATTGTAAACCGCCCAGAGTCCCCCCTTGGGGGGAGATGGGCAGTGGCAAAATTTAATAAATAATAAATAAATAAAAAATGTTTTCTTGTAGTCTTACGATGAAAGAGATGGAAAAAGGTCTGGAAGCTGCCCACTTTTGTGAGGGTGGAAGTTTGCATCTGTTCATGGTTTTGATAACCATTAGACTATTTATCAATCTGGGAACCCACTCTAACAGTTATGATGCACAAATCGTCCATTTGTCCTCTGTGTTCTCTCCCCCAGACTTCCATGTGTGATGAATGCCTTGGCTTATGCCAAATCTGCTCCCATGCATGGAATGGTCTCTAAAATCCATTTGGCCCAGACCATAAACAACTCTAGAGCGATAATGGAGTGAAATAATTTAGCAAGAATTCTTCCTGTGGGGCTTTTTCAGTAGCAATGCAGCCATCACCATGAAGAAGGAATCCTGTCCTTGAGAAATAAGTGGAGAATTTCTCTTTCCCCTGGAGAAATCTGAAGAAATCATCCATTCAGATTCTTTGCTGACAAATCTGATGAAAGCTATTTATGATTGATGTTGGAATAAGTCCACCCCCTGTTCAGCCAGAGCTTTTTTCCAGGTATGAACTGAGTGATTCTATTTGTCCTAATTCAGAGTGAAATATACAACAGTGAGATGTTTAAAAGAGACAGCTTTTGCGAGTGATGTTACCTTTTGTAACAAGGCATTCTTTTGACGTTTGCTGCAGGCTTGTTATGTCCTATTCGCAAGTTGCCTTTGCTACTCCCTTCCATCCTCCAACACCTGATGGATGAATAAAGTCCACAATTAATATGGAAGCAAAACAAGCCCACTTGGAGAAATGGGAATAAGTGACTTGGCATTGTTCAAGAGGGGAGGGAAGATTGCTCCATGCAGGATAACTGACAGATAAATGAAGCCCTTGGGATGAGGAAGAACACATTTTGTCTTTTCATCATGCTATAATTTCTGTTCAGAATTCTCTTTTAAGGTGGCCTCCTCCTCCTGCTCATGTTGCATCTACAGCCTTTGCCAAAAAGTTGTTTGAATTTTCAAGAAGTCTTTTCATTCAGTAGTCAGAAAAGGAGGTGGCAGTTTTTGATGAAGCATCTGGGATCCTGGATTTAGAAACTGTGTCTTTTTTTAGAAGGTGAACTACAAACTAACAGCAGGTAGACTGGGAAGGTCATGTTTTACTGTTTGACCTCTACATCTGTCATACTGATTTTCTAAGCCAATACAAACAGTTTGGTGTTGTGGTTAAGGTGCTGGAATAAGAATTGGGAGAACATGGGTTCTAATTCTCTCTTGGGCATGGAAGTCAGCTGTGTGATTTTGGGCCAGTCACTCTTTCTCAGCCCAACCCACTTCTCAAGATGGAGGAGGAAGCATTATGTACATGACTTTGAGGTGGGATACAACTCGGTGAATAACATCAGACAATATTGGGCAAAGCAATTATGTCAACATGGGCAGAGCAGGTAAGAGATATTTTAAAAATCAAGATTCCATCCAGCCTGCCCAAACTAAACAGACAAACTTCTAATGAGAACAAAATAAACCTAAGCCATCCAAAAAAACCAAAATGTCACCAATATTTGGACAACACATTGAGCTGAATTTTGATAGCATTGCTGAATTCTAACATACAATGTCATGTAACTGAAGGGATCAAGTGAAGGGTCAAGATAGTGATACCCTTGGCATAGAATACCACTAAATATTATTATCACTGCAAGTAGTAGAGTGATACTGTATATACATTGCACTAGCACAGATTCAAACTAGGTGTCCTTTGAGATTGCTTCTTGATCTGTGATTCCATAGAACACTGGAGATACAATGTGGGACATCATCATTCCCAACCTGAAGGATAAACTTGTTAAAAATGGACATGCTAATAGAAAAATTGAAAGTGAAAATATGTTTTCACTTCAGAGTGAACCAAAAGATTTTTGAAAGGAATCTCTGACTTCAGTCTCTGTAAGAAGAAAGCCATTTTAGAGAAAGTGAAATCCACAAATGTCAGGGATGTTAATAAGCTGCTTGAGGATGTTCCTAATTTTTTCCCCCTTCAACTACAATGATAAGCTACAAATAATAAAAACAAACATCTCGGCTTTACCTAAGGAAGAGATTGCCATGTTGATTAATAAATAATTTACTATATTCTTACTCTTAGCTGCCAAATCTATACTAAGTCAACAAGGGAAACTTTTAGACAATTTAACAATTCAAAAATGGTGTTCGATAGCTATGGTTGAAAAAAAATCATAGGCAAAATTAGCATTTTAAATGAGCAAAGGGCTGAAACACAATTATTACAAAGTAACATTAAAAAAAACTCAGATCATGGCATCTGGTCCCATCACTTCCTGGCAAATAGAAGGGGAAGAAATGGAAGCAGTGAGAGATTTTATTTTCTTGGGCTCCAAGATCACCGCAGACGGTGACTGCAGCCATGAAATTAAAAGACGCTTGCTCCTTGGGAGGAAAGCTATGGCAAACCTAGACAGCATATTAAAAAGCAGAGACATCACCTTGCTGACAAAGGTCCGTGTCATTAAAGCTATGGTTTTCCCAGTAGTAACATATGGCTGTGAGAGTTGGACCATAAGGAAGGCTGAGCGCCGAAGAATTGATGCTTTCGAACTGTGGTGCTGGAGAAGACTCTTGAGAGTCCCTTGGACTGCAAGGAGGTCAAATCAGTCAATCCTAAAGGAAATCAACCCTGACTGCTCATTGGAAGGACAGATATTGAAGCTGAAGCTCAAATACTTTGGCCACCTAATGCGAAGAGAAGACTCACTGAAAAAGACCCTGATGCTGGGAAAGACTGAAGGCAAAAGGAGAAGGGGACGGCAGAGGATGAGATGGTTAGATAGCATCACCGATGTAATGAACAAAAATTTGTGTAAACACCAGGAGACAATGGAGGACAGGAAGGCCTGGCGTGCTATGGTCCATGAGATCACGAAGAGTCGGACATGACTAAATGACTGAAGAAGAAAAAATAAGATTTGATCATGTGGTAAGGAAATATTCCAAATGTGAATTTGTAATGTTCTTGGAGTAATTTTTTTTTAAATATCTGCTTTATTGGATTAGAAGAAAAATATAGGGATATTTCATAGTAGGAAGAAACTTTTGAGACATTTCCTATAAAGTGGACAAAGAGAGAGTTTGGGAAAATATGAAATTAGAGAAATTTTCATGGTTAAGAAAGGAATATGCTGCATTGTCACCACTCTTTTTCTTTTCCTCTAAGATGTAGGGTTAGAATTTCTTTTTTGGCATGGTGAGCAGTGACCATAAGTCTCAAGATATTTCACTGATCCAGTTCTTTCTCATAAAAACAAACTTGGATTACAGCCTTAGACCAAAGTATAAAGTAAAATGCAACCAATAAAAAGCACAGTTTAAAAAGTGAAAATAAGGAATCAATATATTTAGACTTCAAAATCTTAATTCTAAAGTGCATGTAATGAAATTAAATTATGCTCATGACTTAATTGAACTGAAAGGCTCAAATCAAAGTAGTGGTGTTAACCCTTAAAGCCACAACAGTTGGTTCTGCATATCTTAAAGATCACCTCCACCCTATGATTGTGCCATCACTAATCAGTCCTTTGACAGGGTCCAAATTCATATTCTTCCATCATCTTTGGGACAACTGGTAGCCACAAAGGATAAAGAGACTCTTGAAATGAACTCTACATACGCTTACATTACTAAGAGAATCCCCACTGATTTTAGTAGTTCTATAACTCCAGAGTCTATGTGGTAGTGACCAAAGTTATGAAACTCCCTATTATGGGAAATATGACTGCTCCCTTCTCTTTTTGTCTTCAGAAATTAGATAAAGGCAGAGGACTTCAATAATAATAATAATAATAATAATAATAATAATAATAATAATAATCAACTAGTTATGCAACCTCTGAGCAATTATTATTATATAATGATTTTAAGTATATATATTTATTGTTTTATTGCATTGTTGAATGCCACCCAGAGTCATTCTCATGAGATTGGCAGCCATATAAATTTGGTAGATAGATAGATAGATTTTATTTATTTTATAGTGCTATTTATACCCCGCCTATCCCCTCCCTAACGGAGGACTCTAGGCGGCTTACATACATATATACAGTATATACATTTTTAACCATTATACAATATCACCAACAATAGAGTGTAATTTAACCCGCGCACCAGGAGAGGGCGTAAGGGAACCGGCTCTTCTAAGGCTCTGGACTACAATTCCCAGGATGCCTTGAGCCGGCTGCTGACATCCTGTTGATGTCACTTCCGGGTCTGTCCTCACCGTCACCATTCAACCTTTCCTCCGATCTTTTCCTCTGGTGGAACCGGCTCCCGACAGGATGCCAGCAAATTCTCCCACTTAAGGTGGTACCCAATTTATCTACTTGCTAAGCTTTCGAACTGCTGGGTTGAGAGGAGCTAGGACTTTAGCGACGAGAGCTCACTTTGTTGCGCGGGGTTCGAACTGCCGACCTTCTGATCGGCACCCTACAGCTCAGCTGTTTAAACTGCTGAGCCATCCGCGTCCCACATAGATAGATAGATGATAGATAGATAGATAGATAGATAGATAGATAGATAGATAGACAGACAGACAGACAGACAGACACAGACAGACAGACAGACAGACAGACAGACAGACAGACAGACATAATTTGTATTGTTCTAGTCATTAGCACAGTCCAAAAGGCATGGAAGGGCACTGTGGAACCATTCAACTGAGCATATTCTAAGCCTACAGTGAGAGATCACCAAAGCAAAATTTTAAGCAAGTCTGAAGGTTATTCCTCCAGCAAAATGTCTCAGTAACAGCAAAGAAAGCCCCCCCCCCCAAAAAAAAACACGTCAATGTGACTAGCAAGATTTCTCAGGGGATCTTAAATTGGAAGGGAGAATCTGTATTCCCTTTATATCTTCCCTGTGTAAAACGTCAATACAATTAAAAGTTAAAGTTAAAACAATAATAATGGTATGTGCTTTGCAACTTCAGGAAAGACAGTTGGAGGAAATTCAAATCGAAATAGGGTTCTTTTTTGCTTCCTTCTCAAAAAGTTTGTGCTTGTATGCGTGGGTGTTTATAATATGTCAACACACAAATGCCAAAGTTGGGGGGGTACACTTTCACAGCTGAAATTACAGTGGGGCCCCTGAGAGCTGTAAGCAATATTTGAAATGCACCCATTTCAGAACTACTTTTATTCTGCTAGAATTAGGAAGTGAAAAGAGGGTGGGTGGGGGTTAGGGGTTAGTTACTGGTAAGCAAAGCTAACATGACATGAATGTAAGGTTATAAAAGCTAGACCAGGAATATCTAGTAATAGTAATTGTGTGTGTGTATGTTTGTGTGTCCCCAATAATATACACAGTTTTTGCCTTGGGACTTTTCTCAATAAGCCGTAATGAGATAAAATTGTGGTGTAAATCCCCAAAGGCAACAATATAAGAAAATACATCCATTATTCGATTCTGTTTCCCTGTTAATAATTTTGCCAATGACCTTGCAGTGTGCTGGTGTGTGTGTATGCATGTGTGCTTGCTTTCCAGCAATTTTTACAAGGGAAAGTGTTGACGACAAGGAAGAATTCAAGATGCCAAGGTTCCAGTAGACTTCCACAGGTTCCCTATTTATTTCATAGCGAAATGATGGTATAGATACAAGACTATTTTTAACATCATCCATCTTTCTGGAGTAAGAATTTACATCACTGATCTTAGGGTGCATACACTGGACCTGGACTGAGGAAAAAAAATCTTTATGATCTTAATCTATTGATTATTCATTTATCTGCATGTCTCATTCCCACTGGTTGAAAAAGCATGGCAAGGGATTCTGGGAGTGCTAGTTCAAAATATACACAGCCCACATACTATTATAATATTTCATTATTTATTTTTATTTATTTCTGTATGTCTTTTGCAAGCATTTTTTTCTAAAAAGGCATAATTGAGTGTTTTTTTGGTAAGGCACTATTACACATCTCCCTCCTATGGATGCATTTTTGTGCAGGTTTTAAATTGGTAAGCTATGTTGGAAAATTCTGGGGAAAAAATGTGGTCATACATTCTGGTTTTTCCTACGTACTCAGTAGATCTTGTGTTTGGTATGTTTGCCTAAGCATTCTGACGGACTGAATTTCCCTTCCATGTCTACCATGGCCAGTGGAAGCTTTAATAGCCCAGTTTTGTGTAGTGGTTAAACGCACAGAGCCAGAAACCAGGAGATTGTGAGTCTAGTCTTGCCTTAGGCACAAAGCCAATTGGATGACTGTGAACCAGTCACCCTCAGCCCTAAGAAGAAGGAGGCAATGGCAAACCACTTCCTCAGTTAAGACTGAGTCAAAGGCACCCCTCCAAAACGGGGGGTATATTTCCATGCTCCCCTCTATACATTCTTTGAATCTTTCAGAATATTCAATGTACTTGATAGAAACAAGCCACACGGTTCTAAGTTAAGTAAGGATGTTGTTCTCCTGGGCAACGTTTGTTCCTATGTTGCAGTATAATTCATTTTCATTGAAACTATTTTTTTTCCACCTTTCATTCAGTTGCTTGCATTCCTTATTTTTGGGGGGGTAGGGGGGGAAATAGATTGGGTTTTTACATTGAAAATTCATTCCAAGCATGGCTTGATTTGTGAATAAGAGAAACACTGGTGCTGTAAATACCACCTCTTTATCCCTAACAACTTATCTTTATCCTGACTACTTTTCCTACAATAGCAAGAAGGCTTATTGATATTGAAAGCAAGGTTGTTCTTACCTTGCTGGCGTGTATTTCACAGTGTTGTGTTTGGGGAGTTTATTTGAAGAGTTTCTTCTCTTGTCATTGAGGCTGAGTTTTCAGAAAATATCCTCACTTTATAAGTAACGCTGGGTTTGTTATTTGTGCAACAAACTCAGAGACATGGCAAATGTATTCAGGTGATATAGAAGGGCAAGGGAAATATTTCTGGTCCAAGGTATGTTTTTGGTCTCCAAGTCCAGTGGTCCTTAATACATTCACAGAGGATATCTGATAATAAAGGAAGGAGTTTCAGTGCCTTCTTGGCAACACTTAAATCTAGTGAAAATGGAGCCTTTCTTAAGAGTACAGGTTGTCCTTGACTTACGACCACAATTGTGACTGGAACTGCTCTTGCTAAGTGAGGTGGTTGTTAAGTGATTCACACCCAATTTCACGACCTTTTCTGCCACAGTCATTAAGCAAATCAGCACGGTCGTTAAGCAAATCTGGCTTCCCCCATTGACTTTGCTTGTCAGAAGCTGGCCAGGAAGGTTGCAAATGGTGATCACGTGACCCAGGAATGCTGCAACCATCTTAAGTGCAAGCTGGTTGCCAAGCGCCTGAATTTTGATCATGTGACCGCAGGATGCTGCAACGGTCGTAAGTGCAAGGACCGGTTGTAAGTCATTTTTTTCAGCGCTGTCGTAACTTCGAATGGTCGCTAAAGAAATGGTTGTAGGTCGACGATTATCTGTACATCTCCATTTTATCTAATTTGAACAAAGCAACTTTCATTCCCCTGCCTTACTAGTTGGCTTGGGCCCCCCACACAGGATCCCAAAGGTTTACATTCACTAGTAGCAAGCTTTTCATCACTGCTTGTTTCACCCAGAGGGCTCTATAATTTTATGTCAATATTAGGGCATGAAGAAAGGAGACTTGGTATGAGACTGAGTAAATGTCATTCAGTGTTCCCATTTGATGAGCTATATTTTGACCAAAATGATTGTTCTAGCATTGGGTTTTGCTTTCTTCATCCTAGTCCAACTATACAATGTTCAACAGAACCTGAAGTCCCCCAAAAAGAAACATAACTCCAGGACTTAAAGTGGAATGCCAGGGCATCCAGCCTACCTTTGACAGGTAGGTCAAGTTCCGTTCATATGACACCATGTGATATTTCAGCATATGTTCCTTCAACAGAAGCTCAGCTTCTCTTCCTGGAGAGAAGAGAATCCATCATTCCAGTCCAATGGCTGTACTGTTCTGCTACTGCTTCAATTGCCAGATTTTCTTCTGTGAGTTCTGCAGTTGGCTTCCATTTGACCAATTTATGGCCTTCTTAAGGCCACTTGATCATTGACAAAGTGGTGGAACAAGATTTTTCTTGCTGAGAATCCAGTTTATAACTTTATTTGTGGTGAGCTTTCCAAGGTCTTGAGGCTGCCTTACAGTGCAAAAGCCAAGGTCAGTTTCTGTCTCCCTCATACACTCTTCACATACATTCAACCTGAAATCTTCAGCCAAGATAGGGATGAACTTAGAAAGCTCTATACAGTGCAAATCTATTTCACTCCCATCATTTGCCTAAGTTTCCTCCCCAACCCTCCAAATTTTTCCAAGCTGGGGAGGAAAAGAAATACTGTAAGTCTTCCAGGACATATTACTTCACACTGGTCATCTGTATCGATGGCAGATGTTCTCCTTTAACTTTCCCTCAGATGTCTTTCTCTTCTGCTTTATCATTCTTCACAGTTTTTTTTTAATATTGAAATGCATTCATATTTCTTATCAGGGCTCAATCCCTGAGCATTTGAAACTCTCTCAAAGAGGAAGTATGTAATCAGTTATCTAGTGCTAATATTTTATTAAGGATTTCAAAAGGAGAACTTTCTGTCTTTTGCTTGTGATCAGCAGCCCAAATAAGTTTCAAAAGGTTGAATTTGTCTTCTGCAGAACAATTCATAAACTTTATTCAGAGATGCCAGGTTGGCTCTTGGGGAGTGAGGGTTGCAAATGGGGTACAATCAACTAGAATGAGTGATTTCTTACCTGTTGCTCCTGCACAGGAAGCTCAGTATCATGCAAAGATACCTTGGGAAGAGAAAATAATAATTCCCCTTTCTTTCTTCATAAGGACTGTTCTAATTTTAAAAAGGAGACTGATACGCTGATGGCTTTAGACCATTCACAGAAGGAAGATAAATGGGGGATTGCATCTATCTATCATCTATCTATCTATCTATCTATCTATCTATCTATCTATCTATCTATCTATCATCTATCTATCTATCATCTATCTATCTATCTATCTATCTATCTATCTATCTATCTAAAGACAAACCCATTGATTTCAGTGATTTCAGTTGTTTGATGTACATATATGAGGGTAAGAGTCCCAGCAACCATGAACATTTATACATTGTTTTAAGTCAATGGTAGGAAAAAAGAGATCCATAGGACTGTGTGGTTGTATGTATGGGCTAAACTGACAGAGATGCTGCCATTGCATCCCATATTAAAGACCTTTTATAAAGCAAGGAGCTGGTGAGATGGTGATTTTCTAGCACTATTTGAATTTGGGAGTCAAGAAACATCAGAGAGACAGATCAGGAATTCAAAGTACAAATTGTTTAGCCATTGTTGACCCAGAAAACTACCGAAGTGTCTTCTGTCAAAAATATATATTTACATCTGTCCCCAAATTCATTCTTCCCAGAGACTGATTCTGCCCTCTGCTAAGTGAATTACTTAGTAATCCTCATGTGTCTGTTAATAGTGTTTGGCAACCCTGTATTTACCAAGCAAATCTTATTAAGCAATCTGCCTCTCATATGTTAGGAGACCTGCCTAATAATCCCAAAATCTTTTTATACACAGGGCATCACAACAAAGAATGAATTTTGATTGACAGATCGGCAATAGGAAATAATGCCTGGAAATTGCAAGTGAAAAATGATGAACACCCAATCAAGGTTTTCAATCTTTCTTTATAAACTTCAGCCAGTAATTTCTTTCCAGGGCTTGTGTGAACCTCCAGAAAAATGAAGTGAGAAACATGATGACCTTAACTTCTGCAAACCTTATACTAACAGAGAAATCAATTAATATTCATACGGAGAAAGATGCAAGAAAAAAGAATTTGTTTAAGCCGTGAATGATTGCATTTGAAATCAGGACTGGAGCAGAAAGCAAGGATATAGGTCACGAGGAACCTTTCTTCTGAAACACCAAAGAAGTAATAGATTAACTTTTAATTATAAGTAACTAATGGCCAATTAGCTGGGCCAGCCAGAATAGAATTTGATCTAACCTCTGACAATCTTATGTTATTTAATTTGATTTATATACCCTTTTTCCCAAAAGATGGTCTTCAAGGAGGCTAACAGACATAGCACAGAACTAAGACAATAGCACTGAAAAATGTTAAAACTGTAGTCTGTAGCTTGAATCATGTCAACTGGATTTCTATTTTCTCAGTGGAAACGTTTCGCTCCTTATCCAAGGAGCTTCTTCAGTCTGAGGCTCAGACTGAAGAAGCTCCTTGGATAAGGAGCGAAACGTTTCCACTGAGAAAATAGAAATCCAGTTGACATGATTCAAGCTACAGACAATTCCACTTGGATGACTGAGAACCTTCATAGACATGTTAAAACTGTAGTTTCAAACACATTGAAAACACACACCCTAGAGTGAATTTTAAGCCCATTAAGATAAAAGCTTTGTCATCATTTCATACATCAAACATTGAAAATGATTTTTCATTTGCCACATGCAGGGGGAGCAATGATGCCCCCATAGTGTTGGCAGAAAGATGCATCATTATCTTGGGGCGTTCCAAGGTTGGCATCCAAACTTTGAATTATTTTTTTCATAGTTTTTGCATACTGAAGTTGCATAATATGCTGTATAGGATAACAGTTGTAGTTTCAGAGTTCATCGGTTGTATCCTGCTTGTGTAGAAAGACCCTGGGAGAGTCAATCTTTTTATCCCTTTTTTTTTTCATCTTAGTCTCTTTTTGGTTTCGGGATGGAGTCAACTGCTGGAAGGCATGTCTGATAACAAGACAGTAGTGGAATTTGACCTCAGACTGTCAGAGGTGGGACAAGAGGGTGAATATCTTATTAACCAGACAAAGGCCAATCAGGAATTAGCCCATCTCAAAAACCTGCATCATTCCACCACACTACATGGACCACAAACCACCGAGGAAAAACGTCCTGCCTAGTATAGTGTTGACATTGCCTCTTCACTCACGGTTCTTTAAGTATCTGTTTTTAGGCAAGCACTGTGATCTTGTTATTTGTTATTGAACAAATTTTTAACAAAGTAAAAACCATAAAAGAAAATAAAGATAATAAGGGAAAATAGTAAATAGTGAAAATAGAAAAAGAAAAAAGATTATAAAGAAGTGTCTTTCAATCTTCTTGGCAGTGGTTATAAGTACATTTATTTTTTGCCCTCTCTCTCTAAAGTTGCATCGTAATTTCCTTCTTTCCATAAGCTACCCTTTCCAATCTTCAAACCCATAAATCACAAGTTCATTTTTCTCTTTTTTCAGCAAAAAGTCCATAAGGGGTTTCCAGTCACTGATAAATGTAGTTGTTGAACTTTCTATAATCAGACAAGTTAATTTTGCCATCTCTGATAGTTCTGTTGTCTTCACCAACCATTTCTCCACTGTGGGTATTTCAAAGTCTTTCCATTTTTGCACATGTCTCGCAGCAGTAATCATATATAAAAATAAAATCTTATAAAATATATAAAAATAATCTTCCATGGCTCTTTTCTAATTGGCTGTCCATTAATGCTCAATTTTTTTTTATCCTCGGTCTTCTCACTGACTCCAAAGCTTGTTGGCTCAAAGTGTGTTGGTGAGGTTGTGAAAATGTCTTAGGTAACCATTGCATTTGAAGTATGTATAAGTAAGTATAAGCCAGTGTTGAATCCTACAGGTGACTTCATGTTAAAACCAGCAACATTTATAAGTGATCAGAGCACCCACAAATTACTTTATTAAGGAGAGTTGTTTCATTTTTTTCTTAACGTGAATGTCGGCTGAGATATTTTTAAAAGTGAAGTTAGAACCATAATAAATGTGAGTACCAAATCCTTGTGTTGTTTTTTTTTAACATACTCCCTTGTTGTCTATCATCACCTAATTTAGTTATCATTCATTTATTTACCCTCTCTGCTGCTGACTTCTCTCGGTTGACATTATCTTTATGAAAATGAGTTCCCAACTATAGTACTTTATGGTGCAGAAACAGGATCTGTGATATCACCTGGCTGACTCAATCTGTCACCACATGCTATAAGGAATAACCTTAAATGGTCTTAAAGTCACGCTGCAGCTTTGGGATGGTGCATGTAGCATGTTAAGTAACACCATCTGTTGGGGTCCAGGGTCTGGTAAATCATTCAAACTTTATGTAAAATTAATGAAAGTCCTTCTGTCTTGGAGTTAAAAAGTAGTAAAGATATGAACACAAACTGACTGAAAGAGGCCAGGGATTCTCAAACAGTGTGGTGACTGACAAAAAAAGTGCCAGGAAAACTAAACTACCATCTTGGATGCAGCCACTGTTTTCTATCTTCTGGCTAGAATAGGTCCCATTCAGCATTCAACCTTCCTTTTTTCAGGCAAAATGCAGGTCCCAAGATAGGAAGAATTCAGTTGAATTCATGGGTCAGATTTTAATTTGATTCATCATTTTTCCTGGCAGGCTCCTGCATTTGAATAGTACATGACAAGACATGGTGAGGACTATCACATCTGAGTTGTAGAAACCCAAACAATTTTTCTTTATCACTCTGATGTCACCACCTGGATTTTTGCAGCCTGATCCTAGATGTTGTCCCTTTCCAAGAAATGTCGCAAATTTCTTCAGAAATGAGATTGAAAGAACTTGAAATTCAAACCCTTTGAATGTGTCACCAATACCAACAGACAATGGGCCTTAAGGGTGTAACTTGAAATATGAATGGCAGCTATCACAAATTAGAAGTTGTCATTTTCAGTGCTTTTGAGTCTTCATGTCTACTTGGAACATCTCCATCGACTCAGTGGTAAAATGATTCTGCCCATTAAAATGAATCACTATGTGGCTACAAAAAGGAAGATCTAACAACTTACATGTTAATGTTGGGTTTTGAGCTGGGCAATGATTCTTATGCTGTTGGGTTCTCCAGGTCCGTGTGGTTTGCAATAAATCTTCATGGCCTTCTGATTCCAATTGTCTAGTAACAACAATAAACACGTCTTAGTTACTCTGCTGAAAAAATGCACGAGTGGTGGGACCAGGAATTTAAATATGAATGCACTTGTAAATTTGACTCATGGTTTTAATTTTAAAAAAAAAGTGAAGTAGGTGAAGTAGACAGTGAAGCCTGAAGTCTGCTTACTGTTTGTATTTCCAAATACTTGTCCAAAACCCTATTGAGATACTGCAAATCAGTGTGGACAATAATGAGGCAGATGGATCAATGATATAGTGAACCCAGTATAAACCAGTTTCTAATATTCATATTTCTGAATACATTTTGAAGTTTAACATATAGCTGGCAAAAACATATGGATTTGGTTGGATATTTATGAATTTTTCCTTAATAAGTGTGCTCCAGGAGATCACAAAGATGTCTCTTAGTGGAGTGTAGATTGGGTTGATCTAACATGGTAACTTGATCTATTTGGGCAACAAAAAGATTTTCAGGTCATGCACCAATATGTATCAAATTGATAGACTGCTTCCAAAGCCAACAATTCAATTTGAGGTTTCACAATAAATCAACAATTTGATGCAGGAAATTGATTTGAGATTTGATTGTGTTACCAGTAAATCTCCAAATCAAATGTTTGCTTAGCCCTAGTGTGTCCCTAATTTAATGTGTACAATGTTATGGGGAATACATTTGGCCCTCCTGAAATATGGCAGGAGAAAAACACATGCCTAGATAGTATGGCATGGACAGCGACAATGACCAATCTTGGCTTCCAGATAATAATGTACTACAGTAATATCTTTCCATATAATTTTAGCAGATAGGTTCACCAGAGAGTTGTTTGGTAGCTGAGAGAATGTCATTGAGAAACGTACCACTTACCAGATTCAAAATAAAACTCAAAAGGCAGTTAATCAAATTATTATGATTATGATTATGATTCTTATTATCAATAAGAACCCTCTGGCTTCTCCAATTCATGCTAATAGGACATCGGAAAACAGTCCATATGGCCAAAATAGAAGCTCATCTCCCCACCTCTGAGAGCCTTCAAGGGTCACTCCCCACAAATGTTGCCCCATACTTTTATGGATCTTGTCTCTTGTGATATTTTTTTTTGCCAATTAGTGCAACGATAACAAACTTCAGATGTTGAATTTGCCCCCTTCACGTAATTAGACCCTTGAAGAGAAGATGAGCTGCAATGAAAAGTGTGGCCCATGAAATCCTGTTGAATTGGACCCTACCTTCCCCTTTTGCCTGATGTTTCCCCCACTTCCCAGGAGCAGACTGAAATAATGATAGTAGTTATCTCATTCTATTATTTTGTGATTGCTTGACAAGCAATGGGTCATTCTCGTCCACCCTTTTCCCTGCAGGCAAGCATTCTACAATGGTGATATGAAGCAGTAATGAAACCCTGGCAGCACTCACAATACAGCATGAACTTCCTTAACTGCAATTATTTCTTTCTTATCTGACCCACTGTTTATGAGATGCACAAGTTGGGGAATAGATTGAAACTCTCCATAGCTGTTCAAACAAGTCTTTGAATGCCTTGTTCTCAAGTTGGACAGGATTAAATAAAAGGGTTTCCATACTTGGGGTTCTATAGTGAACCAGTATGTTGTAGAAATGTTAAAGAAATCTGACACAGATTTTTTTTTTCTTCCAGTAAAATTTGCAGTCCACCAGATGTAGATTCCACCTCAGTGCAGGTAATTAATAATTAATGCATGGAGTCTGCTCTCATACACTATTGTTTGCTAGGAAAGTTTAAATCACAGTATTTTTAGGAGCATTGCACAAAGGTGAGTGTAGGGCTGGTATATTTGGGCTGCAAACATCCACACAACCAGTAGATGGCAGAAAAGGGTCAGAGTTTTTGCATCTGCTTGTCGCCATCCAGTGGTCATCCAGAGGTTTGCAGCCCAGATATGGTAATCTTATGTAACAATAATTAGGGGTTATTTGTTGTTAAATAAAATGCGTCTTAGAGAAAGTTACATTATAAAAACTCTTGTGTTGGGTGGAGTTGCTGGGCGGGTGGGAGGATATTTTATACCAATTCTCTGCAAATAATCCAACTATCATCTATCTCTGTCTATCTAGGTTTCTCATTTTAGGTGAAGCTAAAGAGCCTTGACCATCATTGGGAATCTTGAACTTAGTTATTTGCTCGCATTTCTAATTAATGATAATAATACTATAAAGTCAGTGAACCAACCAGCCCTAAGTTGGATAAAAATGACAAAATCCACATAATAATGGCGCATTTAGAAGGTAATTATAACAAAATAAAAAGCAGGTGTGGAAGGTACTGGAATAAAATAATGTGTAAATATATAAAGCACTCACAAGGGCCATATTTAGACATATTTGAGTATCCCTAGAGTAGCCTAGGGGAATGGCCAAATTAAAAGATGGAGTTTGCTGAACCTTAGGCTGGTGCAGGTCTCAGCGTAACCTCTCTCCCAGTTTTTCTGTGTGGATATTGGAGAGATCCATGGCAGAAGGGTAGGAGGAAAATGTAATCCATAAATATTTGATTGAACGGTGCTACCTATTGGGACCTAGGAATCACTCTTTCTCTGTTGCAGCCTGTGCCCTTTGGAAGACCATCTCCCCAGAGGCATGTACTGTATGTCTCCAACCCAGATGACCTTCTGAAAGTTTTTAGAGATCTGGATGGGGGTAGAGTGGGTCCTGAGCCCTTGTCAGTTGTTTTGCTAGATGGTATGTTTCTCAGATGTACAGTGTTCTTTTGGGTGAGTTTTATGGTCTTTTCTTAATTTTAATTGTAAGCTGTCCTGAACCATCAGGAGTCAAGGTAAAGGTAAAGGTTCCCCCCGCACAGTTGTGCAGTCGTGTCCGACTCTAGGGGCCGGTGCTCATCTCCGTTTGTTAGCCGAAGAGCCAGCGTTGTCCGAAGACGCTTCCACGGTCATGTGGCCGCATGACACGCGTGGAACGCTGTTACCTACCCACCGAAGTGGTACCTATTCATCTACTTGCATTTGCATGCTTTCAATTGCTAGGTTGTCAAGAGCTGGGTAGAGTGCGGGAGCTCACTCCGCACACAGGGCTAGGGATTCGAACCTCCGAACTTGCGATCTTCCGATCGACAAGCCTGGCATCTTACCCGCTGAGCCACCACGCCCCCATATGTTCATCCTACTCTGTGGTAATAAGATATTTTGTCTTCCCTTCCAAAAGGAAGTATACCAATTTGACTTTGACAAGAAGGTTATTCTACTGTTGGAGAACCATTAGTAAAAACACTCAGAAAGGGCAGGTTGCTGACACATGGATGTGGAGCTTGGGGACAGAATGCCTCTTTAAATCAACACATCTATATCTCTTCATTAATGGCAGGTATGTACAATGCATCTTCCAGCACAGGAAACCCCATGGCCTCTAAAATTCTAGGGACTGAAACAAATTACTCCCCCATCTGAGGTGAGACCGCCATTCTGGGATACTTCATTCTCTTTGAGGAGTCTTCTTCACACGTGCTTATTGATTTCATTTATATCCTGCCTTCTGAGTTGAATGAATAAGTTAAATAAAGACTCCCTCAAGTCAGTTCAACTCCTGATGATTGTATGGAAACATCCATGTTGTTTTCTTGGCAATAGAGTCATTTGTTGGTTTAATGACGATACTCACTTCATTATCTCCACTCTGGGCTGAATGGAAGTCCTGAACGAATGTCAGGAGATTTTCAGAGTCTAGATGGGGAGACAGGCTCAAACTCAACCCTAGCAAGACAGAGTGGCTATTAAATCCAAAACCTACAAATTCTAGGAGTGTACCAACTGTGACTTTTGAAGGGGCTGCCCTCCCCAAAGAGAGCAGGCTGACAACTTGGGGATCCTCCTGGACCCGTCTATCCTGCAGATGGAGAACAAACCCAGGAAAGCTGTTGTCCAGCATTGGCTGGTGTGCCCGTTGTGGCCTTAAATGGAACAGTAGGTACCGCAGTTGGTCACTCACATTCATGACATCTCTCATTTAGATGACTGCAGTTCACTTTATTTAGGGCTCCCCTGGAAGACCACCTTCAGCTGATGCAAAATGCTGTGGCCCATGTATCCATGTAATCACTTCATTACTGCCATGTAATATCATTGCCACAGGCATTGGACATGTTTCTGAGTGCAGTTCAAGGTGATGTTTATTATTTATAAATCTTTTTATAGCTCAGGGCATGGGTATGTGACTGCCTATCCCAAACAGGTTCCGCTTACCCAATTTGAGCAGAGAATGCCTGCTGAAGGAGCCCACCTATATGAGGTGTAATGAGAGGGAACATCCTTCAGATCAGCTGAATCCGTTCTTCTCCCACCTCCCAAGGCAGCTCCTACACTCACAGCCTTCCAAGGGTTTTGTAAAGTAGGCTGTTTTGGAAGACCTTCAGAGATTGAGTCCTTATGGGTTATTGATGCAGACAGATGAATACTTGAATATTGCTATTGTAGTGGATATTTTATTATTGCTGGAGATATGGTTGCATTGGTACTGCATTGCTTTTGCACATATATATGCCACTTAGTGTCCTTTAGATTCAAGCCATCTACACCTATAAACAAACAAACAAACAAGTTAGGAAGTAGCTTGCTATTGCTTCTCTGGGATTTTTTTTAAAAAAACTTCCTAATGTAGTCTACAACACTGGGATTTTTTGGTAGCACCCCCCCCCCAATTATTCAAATTGAGCATTATCTAAATATGAATAATTTCTGACCCAGCTTAACCTTTATAAAACCAGCCAAGGTTGGCAAGGCCCTGCCACCTGCTGAGATGCTCCAATGAGTAGTCAATGATTTAAAAGAGGGAGAAACAGTTACAATCAAAACTCAAATCAATCGAACATTAAAAAGTTATGATGGAGATTTTGTGAACATAGGGAGACCAAGGGCCAAACACAACTCCCATGGAACGCATTCCTTAGCCTGGGAAAGATGCATGATGGCTCCATGCTTGGCACATAAGATGCTAACAGTGCGGCATCTGTAGAAAGGCCTTTCTTTCAGATCCAGAGAAGTTTATAATGGGAGAGGTGGTCCCTCAGATAGTCCTAATCTGTTTAGGGCTTTAAAAGTTAAAGACTGCTGGGTAAACAATTGCCAGCCAGTACTTATCCTTCACTACAGGCATTTTATGTCCTGTGAATCTTGCACTGGATAGCAGCCTAGTTGTTCCACTTGCAACTTCTAGACCAGAGCTTTCCAAACTGTGTGTCGGGACACATTAGTGTGTCAGCTGCAGTGTCTGGGTGTGTCACGGCTGCTGCTGCCTCCTGAGCCCTGCCAGGATTCTGCACAGGTCCTAGTGCCTGCCTTGTGCCTTGCTGCCTTCAAACCTGCTGTGATTCCGCGCAGGTCCTAGTGCCTGCCTTGTGCCCTGCTGTAAGAGTGTGTCGCGAAATGATGCATGTCTAAAAAGTGTGTCACCAACATGAAAAGTTTGGAAAGCTCTGTTCTAGACAATTTTCAAGAGTAGCTTCTGGCACTAAGTAAGCCTGTCAATCTCTAGCAATAACCTTTATCCCTCTTACAATATACATTACTGAAATTGGTGAGGTTAGATAACTCTGATGTAAGGTATCATTTAAAAAGGCACCCTCGGAATTTATTATAACCCTAGGGAAAATAGCTTATTTGGAATGTTATGGCATTTTTTAAAATCATGATTTCAGTTGCTTCATTTCCATTCTCCTCTTTTTGGAGGGTAAATAAAAAAGAGCGAAAATGGCCAGAAATGTGGCCTGGGATGTATGCAATTTCACAAAGGTTGTTTTGATCGGTGTGAGCATGTGGAAAAATAATAATAAGGAATTAAGCACATCTTGGCAAATGCAGTCAGGAAGTATCCTAAATGAATGCCTTGGTTCCCTTGAAGAACAGTAAGTAACTCTGAGGAAGTTTAGACAGGTATATCATCAAGGAATTGGTTGTTCAAAGACAGTTGTCAATCATTTTCCAGAATATATGTATGTGAGTGAAATGAGGAGAGTTTTCCATGAAGGTGCCATCATTCCCTATAGTTTCTCTAAAACTTAACTTTTAAATTTGATGCAGATTGAGTGCTACCTGATGTGATTAAGTATTGTGGCTGTATTTTCTTCCCCACCTCTTGCTTAAAATCCCATCTTGATTTGGGGACAGTGATGACAAATAGTGGGTGCCCTTGGGAGCTTGAAGAGTCTCCGGTCTTGAACACATCCCATAAAGAGGAACCTACCACCATTCTTCATCATTTGTTCAACTGTTTTTAGTGTCTGGAAGCTTCTTCTAACATTCTGTCAGAATCTACCTTCCTGTACTTTAAATCCATTATTCTGGGTCCATAAAAATTGGGGACCATAACATGCAAATAAAGGAGGAGTGTAGATCTCCCTATCAGTATCTGTGTTTTTTGGCTGGGTGAGCCACAGCATGTTCTGTGGCTTCCTGAAGCTGTAGTTCTCCTGGAGCTAGGGACAAAGTCCAGTTGAGAGGACGGACACTGATGTACTGCACCACTATCTGATCTGGACCCAGCAGATCAGGTGAATCTAGTAGGCTTTTCTGTGCTGTGAAACCCAGATCAGCAGGGGTTGCTCCAGGGACCCAGAAAGGCTGGGCTTCTGAAGTCTGAGAATGCAATGTACCAGAAGGGGTAATTTTGGCTGGTCAAAAATCAGGTGTTTATACTATGTCTGTCCAATGTGGAGTATTCAGAAGGGCTCTCAGTCATCATTTTATCTGGTTCCCTAGTTCTGGCTGTCTTAAAATTCTTCAAAATGCCCCTTTCCTCTTGCATTCAAGGTGATCAGCATAGATAAAAAATTGAATTCCAATGAACTTTTCAACAGGATGTCTCTGTGTTTGTTCCATCTCCCCACAATGGAAGTTTGATCTCTATAGACAGCCCTGGCATTAAAGCTGAACAGGAAGTCAGATTTGCAAAGGGAAGCATAGTTCCTCATAATCATTGCCCTGCAATAACCACAAATTTCCTCCAACTCCTGACACATTATGAAGGGCTTTCCTCCCCAAAAAAGCTAATATGGTGCATTATTGGGATTTGAAAGTTGAGGGGGTCTTAGAATAAGCTGAAGGGGAGGAGTTTTCTGATCAAATTTGGTGTTGCATTATAAGTGCTGAACATAATCTTCCGTAGAATTGCTACTCCAGTCCAAGCTAAAGCGCACACAAACACACCCATCTATGACAGTTGGGAATAACCCTTTGTTGTGATTTGGTTTTAAAAAGGTGAGGAAAGAAAGAAAACTAGAAGACCAACTGAAAACAATTAGCCTTAAATAGCAACAGCAATGCAACAACAAATGTCCTTTGTATTCCATTTAGATTTTGTTTTAGCTTAAATCCAAAATAAAATATCTAAAAGCAAACTGTTCCCAAGTGAAGTTCCTGGATGTGACTTGTGCCAAACTTTTGGCACTTTTAAACAAATCAGTATTATTAAATATGCAAATATATTTATTGTACATTCTTCTATTTCCTTGGAACAGAATTGCCAGGGAATTGATGGGTCTTTGATATCATTCAGGAAAATTTTGTATGTCCTTTCCTTTCCTTTCCTTTCCTTTCCTTTCCTTTCCTTTCCTTTCCTTTCCTTTCCTTTCCTTTCCTTCCCTTCCCTTCCCTTCCCTTCCCTTCCCTTCCCTTCCCTTCCCTTCCCTTCCCTTCCCTTCCCTTCCCTTCCCTTCCCTTTCCCAATTTTGAAGAATATTTAGTTCCCCTAAGACAGCTGACTACAATGTCTACTGTAGATTTCTTTATAACAAGCTTCACAATCTGTAAAATGAAACAGTTAATATAAACCCCCCTGCAAAAAAAAAATTGCAAACAAGGATATAACCGCCAAGAGTCCCTCTTTTGGGGGGAGATGGGTGGTGGCAAAATTTGATAAATAAATAAATATAATAGTTCTGCCTAGGATTTTAATGAGTGTTTTCTGTAAGTCTCCTAAATCTTACCTGGTGTTGGAGGCAGAGGTGAGTTTGGTAACAGAATGGATTCTAAAACAATCATTTTAATTTTCCACAATGCTGCTGTATAGTAGCATCTCATAAGAAGCACTGTGGATAATTAAATTGGTATTTCCCAGCTAATTTTTCAAAGAGGATCCCAAGGTGTTCATCAACAAGGAGCCCTCCTAGAACTCTGGACCGTAGCAAGTACCCAAATATGCCATATGCTAATGCTATGCTTGATTCATTACTTAAGTCATATTTTATGGAGGGAAGAGATGGCTCCGTTGAGAATGAATGTAATTGTCTCTTTGATACTACTGCTTAAATGAAACCCAAATATATGAAAATGCCCAGAAATAGGAAGAAAATTAGTTTTAGAATCCTATCACACTCCATCACAAGCTGACCAGGGATCTCTTGCTGAAATCCAGGCAAGATCCTTAATCATTGTCGCACTTACTCATAAAAAGAATTGGACAATTCTCTATTTGATTAATTACAGCCAGGATCTGTATTCAATTTGTGAGATGGGGAGGCAGAAATTTGCTGCTGGAATGGTGTAGCAAAAGCTGACTTTGAAGGAACATACGTGATGAAACATAGTGTTCTGAGCAACAAATTCCAATAAATTTAATAAATAACAATAGTAACAGCAACAATAATAAAAACCAATCTGTGTTCTTAACTGAGAGAAAAAGAGAGAGTCTATTAGCCATCATTAGGTTCAAGAGCCTCCCAGAATCTGCTGGATTCCCTCCAACCAAGTGCATAATAACTCAGCACTGTTTTAGTTCATCTGATTTGTTTTGCAATCTCTTCTAGTAGGAAAGATGTTCATTTTCTGAATTATAACCCTGTTACAGTTGAGGAACATTGATGAAGGGAAAGAAAAGTTTCCTGTTATAGAGCCAATATCTTATAATTGTGCAATATATGTGCACAGATAGACTCAAAAATGCATTTCACTGTTCACTTAGTGAAACTTGCTTGCATGACATTACTCAACTGTTGCTTTAGTGCAAAGAAGTTGCCAATTTCCTCCACCCAGCCTGCCTTCATGAACATCAACAAAGAAAATATTTAGGTTTGAGCATAACTGCATGGTGACCTTTCAACAAACTGTTCACTCACCAAAGTGATCTTCATGCATTGCTTTGTGTCTTGAGACAAGTACTCACCCCCATCTGCTGACAATCCTACCATGATGGATATTAAATATTTTAATTATTAAACAACTGCCATATGTCAATAAAGATGCTTCCTTGAGCTTTTTCCCAAGCAAAGGGATGAAAGAGAGACCAAGAGGTAGCAGAGTTATTCAGACATACATTTTAAAATCCTCATCAGCCTTTCATATCTGCATTATCCCTAGCATCACTGAGATAAGGAATAAGCAAATGATAGATGTACCTCATTTATTATATTGGTTATGCCCTCATTGTGGGACATTGTGCGGATCCAGAATTGGCCTTTACAGCCACTTACGGATCCACTGTTAAGATTTTACCCCTGGAAGACAATCTTACTCGGCTACGAGTGATCTCCAAGAATAATAATAATTTTTATTTCCTTTCTTTTCCCCCCCTCAAAGATGGACAACCTCTTTATGCTTTCCAATCCAATGGAATGTTGGGGAAAAATAAGTAAAGGGGTTGAGACTCTTGTACATCTATCTGTGCATCTGTCTATCTGTATTTCTCTCTGTCCATCAGCAGGGTAACTCTCCAAAAACTGGACAGAATGGGACCAGATTTGGTATGGTGAAAGAAACCATACCAAAAGAAAGGTTGGGTTAAAATGGTCCAGATCTGGCTGGGGGCTGCCCAGGGAAAACAATCAGAAATCACAGCGCATCCCTATGAGATAGACAATTGGGCTGGAGCTTGGAATGCTGTCAGCTGTTCCATCCTAAGGCCCCAATCTTCTTCATTCCCAGTTGTATAATAGTGGCACACTTTTTTCCCCTCTAACATCTCTCTGTTTGTCTCATTCTCTTCCTTGGCTTGATAACCTCTCTATACCATATCATGGTCTGCAGGGCAGCTGTACGTGGTATGGCCAGGAGATCTGAACAAGCTAATTTGCAGCAACCAAAGAAAGGAAGGCAACAGAACCAGTAGAAGCAGATGGTCTTCTGGAATTTTTCCTTTTGGAACCTGTCTCAGATACCCTTCAAGCCCTTGCCTTGGCTTTTGCCAAGTTTCTTTGCATTGTCTCCCTCCCAACCTGTGCAAGTTGGGAAACAAAAATGGGAAACTAATTCCCATACTGAACTGAAGCAGTGATGCAATAGTACGTTTTACAATGGTTGCAGCTTATTATTACCCTGTTCAGTGATGCCGAAGGATGGTTGAAGGTGAGGATTGATAGAAGCCATGTTTCCTGAAGTTCTCCCCATCCATCTACTGTCAGCAGTGGGTAGAATTGAGGCATCCACAATTAGCCACAATGATGCCAAAATTATGAAATGTGTACAGTGACATCCCAACACAAGCTACACCCATTTATACATGTGCTGTAACAAGCATTTCATCCTAACCCCTTGTCCTCCTGTGGATGTCCTGGGTAATATCTTCAATGTCTAATGGAATTAAATCACAGCTTTATTCTGCAGGATGGAGATAGCCATGAACTTCACTCATAACCCTTTGCTTTATTTGACGATGTGGGCTGAATTATTAAAATGCTAGTATTTCTTAATGGACAGCAATGAGCTGAGAATTTGGGTCAGTAGAGGTAACCTTGGTAAGTAATTTTTCTGTCTGCTATTGTTGACTTGTTAGTGACAAGTACTGTAAGTGGTGCAGAAAAAATTCTTCTGCATTTTTTCCAACCCACTGCTTTTTCAATTTGATGAAAGAGAATTTCCTTTATAACTTCAAAGAATAAGAACAATTCAAGAAATTTTGAGGGGTGGAATGTGGTATTTATTCATTTATTTATTTATTCATTCGATTTATCACCGCCCAACTCCCTCAAGGGGACTCTATACTTGCACAGTATTGGAATCTTCAGCCTCCCTGGCTTCTCATTATATTTTACATTTTTATTTTATTTCTTTCTGTTATATTTTTCTTATTTTTTAAGCACCTGTTATATATATTTATAACATATGTATGCATTTCTTAAATCTTAAGAGAAGGCAATATCAGGAAGGAATTCTTCCCGTGCCCCCACCGCAACCCCTGACCCCAATGATGCTACTATCACTGCTAAGCAGGAATCCTGGTCTTGAGAAATTATGAGATTTTCTCCTTCTCCTGGAGGTATTTGGAGAAATTGCCCACCCAAATTCTGTGCCCACAAATTTGGTGAAAAATTTTGAAATATCATTTGTTCCTTGTTCTAAGACAAACAATGACGTCTGTCCCACTTGCATTTTCACCAGTATATCTTGCACTTAGTTTGGAAAGCCAAATTTTGGGGGAAAATGATTCTAGGCTTATATTTTAAGAAATGGGATTTATGAGACTGAGAACATCCCCAGTGTTTCAACTGGATGATTTTTCTCAATCTTTTTCTAAAGCCATTTTAGATGACACATGAAAGCTGTTTGAAAGTTTTGAAAAATATGATGTACAACCATTTCAAAGGAGAAGCTGAGTGTACTTCTGAAATTGCCGAGGGATTTTCACCTGGGAGCAAATTGTAGCCAATCTATAATTAGGATGGCTTTGATAAAACAAGTCACAAAAATTGTGTAGGCATTCTTCTCAAGAACAAGGAGTGAATTCTCTTGTGCTTTTTTCTTTTCATTGTCCATAGAGATGAATATATGGTGAAAGTTGTCTTTTTAGGGGAATTGAGAGTTCTTAATAAAACATCAAATATTGCTTAAGGAAGTTTGTGATACAATAAAACCTTATGTGATGGGGAGAATTTAAATTTTCAATAAGTCTCAGATGGTGGTGAATTCAAAATTTTGACAACTGAGTTGATCAAAGAGATCAGCTTATAAGAGTTGCATTTTTTACTTAAAAAGAAACTGAACAAGATAGTTCTCTGTCATAGTATTTAGCCACATTAGCCCAAATGCTGGGTAGCATTTCAACTTCACAAGAAAAAAAGTTGGGTAAAGAATAGTAATAAATCACAACATCAGCTTTTGGAGTTCACAAACAGCTTCAAAACTAAATGGGTATTTTGTTGAAAATAGGGTGATAATACTCAAACTCTTTGTAAAGAAAGGATAATATATGATAATAACTTGCCTTATCCTCGATTTAATTATATTTCCATATGGCTTAGAACTGACTGATATGATTTATTTATTTATTTTATTTATTTATTCAATTTATTCCCCGCCCATCTCCCATACAAGGGCGGGTATTTACATAGCCTCAGACTGTTAGCCCTTCAAGGTTCACAGCAAGGACTACTCTACTTTATTGTAGTAGGGTACAATAGCAGAATCTTTCCCACTGTCCCCACTTATGCTGTACAGAATCAAGTTGGGGTTGTTTTGGGTCTCTTTCTCACACTTCCCCTTTTCTGAACACTGAGTTGTTGTTTGCTCTCTCTTTTATCTCTGAACAGTTCTGCTCATGGATCTTGCACTCCTTCATCAACATTATCTCTGCATTCTTCTTCACAGACAAAGGCATTCTCCCCTCCCCTTCTCCACAACTTCTGCTGTCTTACCCTGAGCTTTTTCATGGACAATGCTGGAGGTTAAACTTGGACTCTTCCAGGCAGGACACATCGTCAGCCATTAAGCCAAGCCCATCCAGTTCACCATGATGAGTGAAAATGATGGAAGACTTACCAAAGATAATTCTCAGTCACAAGGTATACCAATTATCAGGAGCATAACTTTAGACTGGTCATTAGGTGTCAAGGGTACACGTGTTCTTGGCTGTAGCCACTGTTTGTGGAATTTATCAAGACATCAAGAACTGTAGACTTTCATACCTGATGGAATGCTGAAGAATTATTATACAACACGAGAAAGATAAATGTGCCCTTTATTTTTAGCCATGGACTGCTGATATATGTTGTCGGTCAACATTTGAATTAGTGTTCTATTGACAAAGAAGAGGACTGCTGAGCAATTGATTCAACTTCCTAGAGTTGCTTTGTTTATTTGTTGGACAGGATCGCGCCTATGCGACCTCTCTTGCCTCGTTCAACCCGTCACTCCCCGTGGTTCACGGAGGAGTTGAGGGTTTTGAAGAGGGTTAAGAGACGTCTGGAGCACCGCTGGAGGAAGACGAGGACTGAATCTGACTGGACACAATCTAGAGACGCTATTAGGGCCTACCTTGTGGCGGTAAGAGCGGCGAAATGTGATTATTTCTCCGCCCTTATTGCTTCCGCAGAATGCCACCCGACGGCCCTGTTTAAGATTACTAGATCTCTTTTGGGTCGGATGGACTTAGTGACCCATTTACAGGGCCGGTCGGAAGAGTTTGCTGAGCATCTGCAGGACAAAATCGCTCAGATTCATTCCAAGTTAAACTCTAAGCATGAGGTACAATCTGGGGAGATGCCAGAGGCACGTACTTACCCTGTTATCTGGGAACAGTTTGATCCTGTTGGGCCTGATGAAGTAGACAGAATCCTCCAGATTGTAAACACCACCACTTGCCATCTAGACCCGTGTCCCTCCTGGCTGGTTAAGTCAGCCCGGGAGGTTACATGTGGTTGGGTCCAGGCAATGATTAATACATCTTTGGGGGAGGGGGTGTTTCCAGCGGTCTTTAAGAAGGCGTTGGTTCATCCCCTCCTCAAGAAGCCTTCCCTGGACCCTACTGTTTTAAACAACTTTCGTCCTGTCTCCCACCTTCCCTTTTTGGGAAAGGTGGTTGAGAAGGTGGTGGCGCTGCAACTCCAGAGGATTCTGGATGAAACGGATTATCTAGACCCCTTTCAGTCAGGTTTCAGGCCGGGATATGGGACAGAGACTGCATTGGTTGCGCTTATGGATGATCTTTGGCAGGAGCGAGATGGAGGGAGTGCATCCATTCTCGCTCTCTTGGATCTCTCAGCGGCTTTTGATACCGTCGACCATGGTATCCTGTTGGGGCGGCTCAGGGAGTTGGGGTTGGACGGCGTTGTTTTACGCTGGTTCGCCTCCTTCCTCCAGGACCGCTCCCAATCGGAGAGGAGAGATCTGACCCTCGGCCCCTCTTGTGTGGGGTGCCACAGGGTTCGGTTCTCTCTCCTCTCCTATTTAACATCTACATGCAGCTGCTGGGCAAGATCATCCATCACCACGGGATGAGGTATCATCAGTACGCTGATGATACCCAGTTGTACATCTCCGTCCCGGGTGAAGTAAGTGTTGCAGTCGACACCCTGTCTGGGGGCTGTAGGGGCCTGGATGGGGCACAATAGGCTTCAGCTGAACCCTGGTAAGACAGAGTGGCTGTGGATTGATGGCCTCTCGATTTCCAGGAAGTTGTCATCTTTAACTCTGGATGGGGTGGCACTGCCCTGTTCAGATTCAGTGCGAAACTTGGGGGTCCTCCTGGACTCATGACTCCTTCTCGAGGAACAGGTGGCAGTCGTGGCCAGGAGGGCCTTTGCACAGCTTCGGGTTGTGCGCCAGTTGCGCACCTTCCTGGATCAGGAGGCCCTCCGAACAGTCACTCATGCCCTTGTCATCTCCCATATAGATTACTGCAATGCGCTCTACATGGGGCTATCCTTGAAGAGTATTCGGAAGCTTCAGCTGGTCTAGAATGCGGCTGCACGGGTAGTTCTGGGTGCTATAAGATCAGCACATGTAACACCACTACTCCGTGAGCTGCATTGGGTGCCAGTTTGCTTCCAGATCCAATTCAAGGTGTTGGTTATCACTTTTAAAGCCCTACATGGCATGGGACCAGGGTATCTGAGGGACCGTCTCATCCCGATTATATCTACCCGTGCCCACCCGATCATGCAGGGAGGGCATGCTTCAGATCCCATCACTAAAAGAATTCCATCTAGCGGGGTCCAGGAGGCGTGCCTTCTCTGCGATAGCACCCACCCTGTGGAATATCTTGCCCCCTGAGGTGAGACGGGCACCTTCGCTCCTGGCCTTCAGGAAGTCATTAAAGACCTGGTTCTGCCGCCTTGCCTGGAACGAAGGAAATAATAGATCCTCCTGGCGGTGGTTAGCGTAATAATATCCTCCTTTTAAGAACATAACATCTTTTTGGATTTTTATTTTTTATTTTTATGGTAGTTTTAAATGTATAAGTTTTTAACTTTTATATTGTGATTGTAAACCGCCCAGAGTCTACCATGGTAGAGATGAGCGGGGATAAATCCAAATAATAAATAAATAAATAAATAAATAAATATCACATACATTTCCAGGATTTCTTGAACTTTAATGCTATATGATATTATATACATATAGCTGTACAAAACAATCTGTTTTCTGGACATTAGTTTGGTATAATAGCATAATTATTTAATACAAATATGCATTGAGATCACCCCTGCACAATACTACAGAAGATGATTTGCCAACGTAATTCTGCACCCACGAAGTGTAGCTGTAATTTGCGGCAAGTCATCTCCTAGTAAACAGAAGCTTTAAGAGAAGCTTAAAAGATCTGGAAGTGGACAAATTCTTCTCACTGTATGGGCGGACACATTTTTCTAACATGATTCTTTGGGAAATGATGATATAGCAATCTTTTCTTGTTGCTTGTTAATACAAAGGATCTTCTTCAATCTTATTCTTTTGATTGAAATCAGAAGAATAGATCCTATCCAGGGGAGAGAGAGAAATAGAAAAGTAACTCAACAGGAAGGACCCATTTTTGCCTCCAGCACCTTCTGAAAATGGGGAAAAAGGGAAAGGAAATAGAGGGGAGCTATTGAACTCTTTGCAACCTAGTCCTTTCTTGAAATTTAATATAGCCAAGTAGGGGAAATCCTTAATTTTCCCTTTGCCACTTTATAAATGTGGTTCTTCTCTGTATTTCATTATATCTGAAATAGGCATAGGGCTTTATCTGCATCAACCCAACTTACCTCATCCCACTCCTAAGAAATACTGTATATTAGAAATCAATTTATATGTTCATGCATACTGCCTGCTCAACAGAACTTGACTTTATGAAAATGGGGTTATTGTAAGGACCCATGGATATGATAAATTTTCATTCATATGAGCTAGGTCAGGCTCTGGTATTCATAAATTCCATTTCTATTTTTCTATGCCTCAATTAAGACTTAATAATCATGTTCAGAATCTTGCTTGTGTTAATTGTACTGTGAAAGCTTGACACCTGGACTTCCTTCCTTGCATCAGAGAGGAGTAAAACTAATCAAACAATTTCTGATAATTGAGGCAGGGACAAGACTTTATCTTGGCTTCCCATCCATCACTTTCCAGGTACTTGCTCTTTCAAATCCACTCTTGTCTCTTGGCAGTAATTTCTCAAGGCTTGTCTCAATTAGAAGGAAATATGTGCATCTGAGTCTTAAATTAGCTAACAAGGTGTAGTCTGAATTCTGATGGCCTTCCTCATGACTAGTTGGCTCCATGGAAACTGTGAGACATTCCAAAAAGGTATTCTTTACAGGAGTGGCTGGTCTGGATGAAAGTGAAAATAGAAGTTGCCAAAAGATGGACGAATATATGCTAAACTGATGTCAACTCATGGCAGCTTACAAAAGTCAGAATTAAAATATCTATGGTAGTGGCATAAACAGCCATGTAAAAAATATAAGATATAATGAGAATGATAAAACAATTTACAATAACATACATATAATCTCCAGGGTAAAAATGCCCATGGTAATATCCACATTAACTTAAATAATCAACATAATTGAATAACAATCTCAGCCACCACCACACTTTCCATCTAAGCTTAACTGTCCCATCTAAGATGACCATCAACTCTTCGAAGGCCTCCAGAACAGGTCCATCTTCAATGCTTTCTGAAAGACTTATGGGGGGGTGGGGTGAAGGGAAAGACAGTCCAATTTCTAAAGAAAGACTGTTCCATAAAGTTAATGCTATTGCAAAGAAAGTTCACCTCCATAGGCCCCCTAATGTCATGAAAATACAGGACAAGCAAAAACCCTCCGTGCTTGGACATACAGGAAATGGCAACTTGGGATAGAATGATGTCCATGTGGCACAAATCATAGGGGAATGGGGCAAAGACAACCAAATTAAATATTATTTAATTAATTAAATTATTAAATTAAATAAAATATTCATTTAAAATACCATATGAACACCACTTTGGTTAAAATTCCCCACCTATATCATAAATCCACAAACTCTCAATTTACTTATTGTGAAATACACCGGCTGCTTTCCAAACAAAGGTTCCATTAGCCAGTTTAGGACAAGATGGGACAAGTGAGTATTTGTGCAAGCAAACCGATTACAGTGGCACATGGAAGCTTCTCCCTTTTGCTCTTTTCATGTGCTCTTCTGATGGTGTGATCCACAGAGTCACACAGTAGTACGCACATTCCCTAAGACTGGAAAATTATTCTTGGTCTTGTCCATCAACTGGTCACACTATGTTCCTGTCATTGATAGCCTCATTATTTCTAGCATAATCTAGTCCATCATCAAGTGTTTGCTTCAGTTGGCCTCATGTAGCTGGAGTGGCTATATCTTTGTTTCCAGTTGCGCCCGCTCCATGTCCTGCAACTTCTTCTGACTTAGCATCAGGGCTTTCTTCTAGTGATACAGGCTACTCTTTCCCCTTTTCATTTTCCTAGCTTGAAGCAATATTGATTTCTATACATTCACAGAGGTCTACTAATTTCTTGTGTTTTAGTATAGCACCTACTGGGTAGATCCATAGGCATATAATGCAGTGCTATAACACCCAGATACCAAAACCTGAAGACGATTTGAAGAGCCTCAAGCAAAACACCTGGAGCAGATCTGAAGAAATAAAAACAATTCTGCAAAAGTTCCCAGCTTTTCCTTGGGCAGTGCTTCATGCATATTTCAATGGCTACTAAAATGCTGCTCAGTCTGAAATACAGCTTGGAAGGTTTTGCTGAGGTGAAATATCTCCAGGAGTTTTGAAAAATGCCTTAAAAGATGGAAGACTAGATTAGTGCACATATCTCAGTGCATAAGCTTTGTATACCTTTAAAATGACCCTTTTATCCATATATAATCAAACTTGGATGGGGGATTGTTTGTGCCACATAGAACTGTAGTTGTTTCAGAATTCACAGAGAACATACAATTTTCATGTGGGTTGTCTTTATTAGATTTATTTTCCTTTTTATATAGGAACTTACGTAAGGTGGCATATGTACTGCTCCCGCCTGCTATCTTTTTCCAGAAAAATAACTCTTTGAGGTAGGTTGGACTGAGAGGGAGTGATTGAGCCAGAATCTGTGTCTCCTGGCTTCTAGTCCAACACCTTAACCACCATTCCACACTGGATCTCTGTTTTGCTATGCTGATTGTAAATACCAGTAAGCAAAGCAACAACACTGTAAGCATATGTACACATTCAAAACTGCCATCTTTTATTTACTAACTATTGGTAAATGTAAAAACATTTACTATTGGTAATTTCAAGGGGTTGGCCCTGATCTGTACAGTTCTAAATGGCGTAGGGCCTGACCATCTGTGAGAACACCTGTCCCACTGTGAACTTGTCTAGATACTTTGATCAGTAGGAGAGATGTCTATGAAGGTTCTCAGTCATCCAGGTGGAATTGTCTGTAGCTTGAATCATGTCAACTGGATTTCTATTTTCTCAGTGGAAACGTTTCACTCCTTATCCATTCTTATCCTTATCCACTCCTTATTCTGTGCCTAGGAAGATTAAGACCATTTCGCAAGCTCAACAGCAGCATGGTGATCTTAACGATCCTTCTTTAAATGATAAAGCCCTTTTTATAAACTTAAGAATACTCTGCCTTTGGATTCCATCTTATTTATTATATTTTAAATTATTATTTATGTTATTTTATTTATAAATGTATATTAATGATTTTAAATCTGTTGTAAACCGCCCAGAGTCCCCCTAGGGGATGTTGGGCGGTGATAAATCTAATAAATAAATAAATAAATAAATAAATAAATAAATAAATAAATAAATAAATAATAAAGGGACTTAGAAATAACATCTCAAAAAAATAACCATGACCTAGCCCCAGGTGTAAGGTCACACAGCAACATATTTTAGGATTCCCTTACTAACTTTGCTCAGACTGAAGAAGCTCCTTGGATAAGGAGCAAAACGTTTCCACTGAGAAAATAGAAATCCAGTTGACATGAGTCAAGCTACAGATCAGTAGGAGAAACTTCCTGAAGATGCCTCCACACCAGAGATTCAGCTATTTGGTATATGAGAAAGGGTCTTCTGGGCAGTTCTCAAACTGTGGAATGTACTCCCTAGAGAGATGCGCACCCCTCCCCCTCCCTAACTTTCTCAAATTTAGGAGTGATACTTCAGTCTTCTCCTTGATGATCAAGTTCCAGAGTTCTATAGATGGCCTAGATTTCAGATCAGAGCCACTGGGAAGCCTCCCTCAGATGCAATCCATGGAACACCTTTTCATATGACAAAAAGTTTGCAAAATTTGTCCTTTTGAACATCTGCTATCTTTCAGAGAATGCTTTTGTTTTTGTTTTAATGAAGTGTTTTAAAGTATTATAACCAGCTATAAGTCTTTGGAGCTATATCAGGTTAAGAATTCAAATTCCCCATAACGTGCTGGAGCTTAGTGGATATTCCAAACAGTTATTAATTTCTTTTTGAGAAAAGGAAGGGATTTACTGTACTGCAAATAACTCAGTTCCTCTTGTGCCCTGTTTAAATCCTCAGGAGAGAAAGGGATTGCTTGCCTTAGTGTCTGCACTAATAGTGTGCAAAGGTCTCATTGTCCTAGCAATAATGCACTCAATTAAATTTAGATTACTTATTTCTTCTGCAAAGTGACTCAAGCAAGATGCCAAATGGGAAGGGCAGCTGGTCTCTGGGTCCATCTTAAGAAAGAAAAAAAATGACACAATGACAATTAGTTTTCAAGCTGCACAGCACGTCAAATAATTAGATAAGGAATTAGAGAAGGCCAAATTGAATCTCTTTGAATCACCGATAAAGAACTCTTGGGTTTTTTGGGAGAGGGTGTGCTTTAGAAGACTGATTGCAGTAAGAAAGGCAGTCATGCAAAAAAGCAGAAACTTATTTTGTGCTTATTTTGACATTTTTAAAATTCTCTTCACTGAAGGAAGAGTCCTAGCTTGAAAAGAGATCTGCTTCAGCTTCAGTCATGCCAGTATTTGCTTATTCCATTGTCCACGGCAAAAGAAAAGGCCCCAGCATTTGCTCAGACAATGATGGAGGAGATCTTACACAGTTTTAAAAAAGGGATTTATGGTATAGGTGTAGAATCAAAGCAGGGTCAGGCCCAGTTAGTACTAGTTGCTGCCAAAATAAAAGAGCAACAGCCTTAAGTATCCCAGAATAAGGAAATGGGACACTACTTCCATATGGTTGCCAAGAAAAATATATGGCTAAATTCATGGAATCAACAAGTGTTGAGTTCAACTTGAAGGAAAGTTGATTACTTCTAGAAGAAGTGTAACTGATTCTATTAGTAATTTTTATCCACCGGAACATTATAAATGTGATTTCATCATATGTAGTATCAAGGAACACAGGCCATTCTGCTGAGTCTCAGTCATACAACATCTGTCTGTCCATCCGTCTGCCCGTCCATCTGTCTTTCTGTCCCTCCGTCCATCTGTTTGTCTGTCCATCTGTCATTATAATCTCTTCTATCAAAGTATGATAGTCACATCTGGCTTTAACAGAACTTTTTAATCTACTCACTACCACCTGTCCATGTCTTGGCGTCCTTCAACCCAAGAATGTTTTCTTCCCTCCAGGAATATGATTTCTCATTTATCTTTCCTATCTGTTGTGCTTACCTCTTAAGACACTACAGTGAAGGCAGAAGAATCCCACTACAACTTTCAACTGCTTTATTTTCATAAAAAGTCCCAGAGCCTGCCTTATACTTGAGCCTCAATCAGATAGCACCAACATAGAAAAGAAAAGTTGGGGAACCCCTTCTAGTGGCAAATAGAGGGTGAATGTACCAGTGGGATTGGCTGAGCCAAGTGGGGTTCCAGGAAGTTGCTGTTATGGACAGCCAAGTATGCATGTTAGTAGAAAACACACACACAAAATCATTGTATTGGGGAAAATGTCCCATGAAAAAATGGAAAATATGGGAGAAATGGACACAGCAATGTGTCTGAAATTTTCTTTGGGCTTGTTTAACTTGGAAATTGTATGGAAACAAGCTTGAGAAAAACTTGGCACAGGTAACATTGCACAATGTGTGAAAATTAAATGGATAGAGTCAGTGATCTCTGAGAACTGATCAGCAACAGAATGAGAAGAAAGGGAAGGGGAGAGGCAAAGTCTAAAATAATTTTGAAAAGTGCCAGACAGAACCTGATCTTTACCTTGCATCATTTTCTTGTAGCACTGCAAAGAGGCAGACCATAATTCATTTTCTTTATTGAGGTCAAATATTTGGCAGCCATTGACTCTGGCTCATTATATCTTTAATGAATGTTTAACCCTCCATTTTAATGAGAATCTCTCCTTTGTTTTGTTCAAAGAGTGATGCCACGGCTCCTTTAGGTTTCATCTTCTCTACCTCCAGTCTCCACAGCGCTGGTGCAATTAGCTGTCATTAGTCAATAGTGTCATATCTGTTACCAAAGTCTACCAAATCTCGTCAAATGATCAACCAGCTAGTGGCCAGGAACTAGCATGACAACATGGTCACCAAACTTCAATTGGAAAGCAAGGGAGTACAAACTTTTGATAACCAGGGGATGCACTTACAATTTTTGGTGGGATCAGAAGGGGCTAAAGTGGGCAAAATGATGTAAAATGGGTAGTCCAAGATCTCAATAGATGTCAGGGATAGATCTGAGGATATTCTTTTTTGTTAGTCTCTATTTTGAGACTTACAACTTAGTTTTAAAGGTTTCCTAACCCAAAATAGTGGGAAAGGGTCCCCAATCTTCAGTAATTGTTGCCACAGGTGCCTTTATCAACCACAAAAAAGGGAATTCAGGAACCACATGCAGAGCTGGAGTCTCAAGTTGCCCATCTCACATGCAAAGTTATAACTGAAGTTAATGATAACTGTTCTGTCTTGGCATTCTTCTTCTGCTTTGAAGAAGGAATTATCCAAATCCACAGGGGAAAAAAGCGAATAATTTGATCATGTTCCTATTAGCCAGGAACTTCTAACATAGTTCCTACTTCCTATTGGGTCAAATGTTCACAGGTCCCCAGAGGTAATGATCTAGTACAATGCTAGAGGGATGAACTTATTCCAATTTTAAACTGAACATATCACCAATGCTATTTCCAAATGCTTGATATGTTTTAAGCTGGAAAGCTTGAAAAGTTTACAACTGTACAGCACAAAATATTACTGGCATAAAGACATGAAACAAAGACTAGAAACAAAATGTTTGGATTAAGGACTACAATTTTAATAGTCAACAACAATCTGCAAAAACAAAGAATATTAAACATGTCCAATCCATTCCCTTGAAATCAAGAGGTATTTATTTCTTGAAATTAGATGTGGCCAGTTCCATAAAGACTCAGGGCATCTTACAATAAAATTAAAATATACATTATACAACGTCAATATACAAATCATAAACCTGCACAGTATAGCTGAAAAAATCTTGCACTATTCCTAAATTTGGTAATATACCACTATTACTCAACAGTGCTGAATTAGCTGGAGTGTTGATTCATGTTGTTCACCATTTGTTCACCATGAGCTAAAAGACTAGGGCTACCACATGGGACTGCAGAAATCCAGATGACCATTAAATGGCAACAAAGATTTAACGTTGCTATCTAAGGATCCTCCTGAATTTTGCAGCCCACATAGGACAACCTGCCTGCCTGTCTCCATTTTTACTGAACCTCATTCAATCTGGGAGAAAGCAATGCTCAGAAGATACCAATTTGACCTCACATACTTTTCTGGCTTGCTCCAGTGAGTCTTTGAGCCATTTAACTTTATATGGTTGGTAGGTAGATAGGTAGGTAGGTAGGTAGATGATAGATGATAGATAGATGATATAGATGGATGGATGGATGGATGGATGGATGGATGGATGGATGGATTATAGACAGGAAGCTGTCCTGTTACAAAGTGGAACACCAGCCCTTGTCATGCATATTTGAAGGAATACCTAGGGATACCTATCTGGAGTGAAAAAATTTAGACAACCATGAGGCAGATACAAAAAGTTACATAAAACTATAATGCTACTTAATGGTTGCTGGGTTTTTGCAGCCCATATTTGCTAGTCATGTCGAAGTTCTACTGGGATGATACAGAGTATTCTGGAGGGCTATTTCTCCTTCTGCTAAACTGATGTTTTGTTTTGTTGCAGTTTGGTCTAGTGGTTAAGGTGCTGGGCTAGAAACCAGGAGACTGTGAGTTCTAGTCCCGCCTTAGGCATGAAAGCCGGCTGGGTGACCTTGGGCCAGTCACACACTCTCAGCCCTAGGAAGGAGTCAATGGCAAACCAGGAGACTGAGAGTTCTAGTCCCACCTTAGGCATGAAAGCCGGCTGGGTGACCTTGGGCCAGTCATTCTGTCTCAGCCCAACTCACCTCACAGGGTTGTTGTTGTGGGGAAAATAGGAGGAGGAAGGAATATTAGGTATGTTCGTCACCTTGAGTTATTTATAAAAATAATAAAGGTGGGATAATAAATACCGTACCATACCGTACCGTACCGTACCGTACCGTACCGTACCGTACCGTACCATACCATACCATACACCATACCATACCCACCTTGGCAGCTGTTTTGTGAAATTTCAAATATACTCCTAGTCCCAAAAGATTTCTTACCATCATGCCCCAGAAGGGACAGAAACAGTTTGAAGAACTATGACATCACTCTCCAACTGCTTCGACAAGTTCACCAGGACTGGCTGGGTTGAAACCTCAAGCTGTTGAAAGTTCTGCCCTGGTTTTTTCTTCTGCTACATGGACCATACCTACAGTGCAACCCACTTGCATGCAGTTTGACATCTAAGTATGTATCCTTTACAGCTCAGAGAAAAAAATAGAGATTGAGAAAGAGAAAAGTGAGAATGACAGTCTCCAAAGGTTGCCACTCTTGCTGATTAACAAGAAATTTCTACCACGAAAGGAAGCATGCTCCAGGCTTGAAGAGTTCATTAGTAGAAAGCTTCCATGGCAACCCTGGAGAAAAGGTCAGCTCATTCTTTAAAAGGAAGCATAGCCCAGGAACAAGGGAGACTACAGCTTTTGCAGATATGGAGCAGCATACACACACAACAAAAGAAAGGAAAAATATATTCTCATGAATGTTCTCTTCCAGAAACTTCAGTAACTAAGAAGTTTTCATCAGCATTCTATTCCATGCCTGCTTGCTTGCTGGGTTAGCTCTCTCCTCCCCTTTCTCAAGCCAACAATTCTGCTATCTAATGGCAAATCTGTGCATGTTTATCGACCTATAATTGTGCAGATGTTATTTAGCTAATCACTCATCGCAGTAGTCATGAGGGTAAATCCGTAATCACTGCGGCGACAAAGAGAACTGAGCTTCTTCAGCCATGCTGACCTAAAAGATTAAACTATGCCAAATTACACTTCTCTCCTAATGGTAGTATTGGAGTAGATGGTTGACAATTGTTATCATCTGATACTGCAGTCTTCTTGAATACTGACTGTAGCTGATGCAAGTCTTCTGCCTTTTAAAAGCTCTATTAAAAATCATTCTTTGGGGGCTGGAGATTGGAATGCAGCTATGCAGTAACATCAAATAAAAACCTATAAATTGTCCACCTTAGTAAATGCCTGCAGTTTAAGGAAGTTTTTGTGTTCACTTTTCGGAAGGATAATCTAAATAATACAATGTCTGTGTATATGTAACTGAAGATACGCTTTTATTTATTTTTTTATTTATTGTTCAAATTTCTCTCACTGCCCATCTCCCCCGATGGGGGACTCTGGGTGGTTTACAATAAAATCAATAAAATCAACAATTAAAAAGATATGATATAAAATCAGTTATAATAATACAGTTAAATAGATATAGATATAGATATAGATATAGATATAGATATAGATATAGATATAGATATAGATATAGATATAGATATAGATATTCATTCATTTATTATTTAAATTTATATGACCGTCCATGTCCCCCAACGGGGGATTTATACATGTATAGGAGTAAAATATACATATATTTTACTCTTTTGTTCTAGCTCATTGGTGACTATTGGTGACTATTAGGAGCATTGTTAATTCAGACTGGTGGATCTGACAATGAGGATAAGGTTAACAGTGTACCATATGTCCTTTATTTCAGAAAGCTGTCCTTTAGATTTCTTTTATTTAATATTTATTTTCTTGGTTTTGCTCTTGAATTTTCCTTTGTAAAGGAAAGTTATAAACATAAACAATTTTTATTATTCTTATTCTTATTATCCTTATGAACCTCTTTCAGAATTGCCCCTTTTTCAGATTTGTCCTTTATTTTTTCCCAAAAAATATGGTCACTGTAACTAACATGTACTGTATGTCTAGTCAGAAGAAAACCATTTAGCTTTATGGAAGTTGTTTTTGAGTATTCTGAGAGATATTGGGTTTACACTTCATTGATTGATTTTATTTAATGTCTTAAAATGGTGTCAACTCTTAGTGAACAAATGGACATCTCTAGAATTGCCTATTTTGGCCTTTTAAGTCTCTAATACACCATGGTCAATCATGATGCGGCTTGTTTCTATGAGGATTTATTCAATGGAAGATCTCATACTTCCTTTATCTAAAGCATTCTCATTCATTCATTCATTCATTCATTCATTCATTCATTCATTCATTCAGTCCTTTTGAGTCAGTGTTGACTCCTGGCAACTGTTTGGGCTGGTCCTTGCATTTTCCTTGGCAAGATTTTCAAAAGTGGTTTGCCATTGCCTTCTTCCTAAGGCTGAGAGAGAATGTCTGGCCCAAGGTCACCCAGATGGCTTTGTGCCCAAGGAGGACTAGAACTCATGGTCTCCCAGTTTCTAGCCTGGTGCCATAACCACTACACCAAACTGGCTCTCAAAATATTTGTATACTGCTTTTCATTACAAGTAACCCCAAAGTGGTTTGCGGTAATCGTCAATACTTCAGAATTAAAACAGGCTAAACCAATCCATGAAAAGCTCCTAACACCCATCTATGCTGGGACTTGACATATTGCATAGGTGAGATTATTCCATAGGAGAAGTCCCAACAGAGGGCAGTTTCCTTCCTATTGCCACTAAATGGTCATCTGCAAGTTCTGCAACCAAGAGGAGGGCTCTTCCTCAGGGATCATAAGTATCTGGGAGCCTAAAGGTGCTCTTAGTATGATATGTGAAGCAGGTCATGTTTCAATTCTTCTTCTTCTTCTTGGCGATCATTCGTAGCTGAGTAAGATTGTCTTCCAAGGGTAAAATCTTATCAGTGGATCTGTAAGTGGCTGTAAAGGCCAATTCTGGATCCGCACAACCTCCCACAATGAGGGCATAGGTTTCCGGGTGGAAGATGGTCATGATGAGGGTTTGCTTGATGTGCCTTCCTCTTGGCTCGTTTCTCCCTTTCGCCCTGTACTCGTGCTTCTTCAAAGTCCGTAGCACCTTTAATAAAGGCTGACCTCCAATTGAAATGCTCATGAGTTAGGGCTTCCCAGTTCTCAATGCTGATATTACATTTTTTAAAATTAGCTTTGAGAGTATCTTTGAATCTCTTTTGCTGTCCACCAATATTCCGTTTCCATTCTTAATTCCATTCTTAACTCTCACGTTTCAATAAGCCATAGCTGAAAAAAATCCTGGCTTAGCATTAGGTGGTGAATCAACTATAACACCATGAATATTCTTTGAATTCAGGACCCCTGAATTCTAATTGAAACACTTTAACTACTGTATCATGTTGGCTCTTCTGAAAAGTTTGTTAGGGGGATTCTCGTGATCTGAAATAAATTACTAGAAGCATGGTTCTGGGGTGGAAGAGAAGACTTTCCAAGGAATTTTCCAACTCTCACATTCTCAATTTCTAATGATGTATTCACACAATACATTTCACTGGATCATGGGCAGAGTTAAATATGGTGGGCAAATGCCATAATTAAGTCAGTGTTAGGTTTACAGCAGGTTCAAGTAGCATCTCCCCAGGTAGGTCATTGCGGATCTTCATGCATTTTTCCCCTAATGGCAAAGAGTAACAGCCTCCCGGTCATCTTTCTGATAGCTGGTAAGTTATCTAAGATTGCATGGAAGTAAATGTTTCTCCTGGGATAGTGATTGACTAGTCAGCTGGGGCATTCAGGTACAGCCAGTGTCTGTGAAATCTGTGTTGCAGTAAATGGAAATATCTTCTTACTAAGATTGTAATATTACAATTGCTATCCTTTTGTTGATTGTGCTTCTTTCCCCCCCCCCCTTAAATCTGTTTGCAATCAATAAGCAAGGTTTAATTAAAAACTGGCTATATTTGGCTTCACAACCTACAAATATAGAAGGGAATGACAGTAATAAATAGTCTGAACTTGCTCAGAGACTGAGGGTAATTATTTATATCTGATAGAGTTATTCACACATCGTGGTCTCAAGCATCGATTGGCCGCAGTTCTATAACACTGCTTTTCTGTTATGTACATCAACTGGGGCTTCTAGAACATGGCATTAGAACTCCCATAATTCCCCACTCATTGCAAGTAATCTTGAAGTGACTGGCATTACACCCTCCAGAAAACACCAGCTGGAACTTCTTCAGTTATCACTTTTGCATGTTGCAGATGGCACTGTTTTTACACAAAGTAGCACAGACGGAAGGTTCATCTAGCTAGATATCTATAATATTATTGGCAGTTGGTGAAACCAAGGAAGTGAAAGAGAAAGTTAGTGTAATTGAGGTTGCATGTCAGAACACATTTTCCTCTCTGAAATATTGTGCAGTCAAGAAAGTGAAAAGAAATGGAAACCTTAGTTAGGGATACAGTTGCTATAAATAGAGTAATGCATGCCAAGAATGAATGATAATGGAAGGAAGAAGTAATAATTCCTCTCTATTCTGTGTTGGTTGGGCTTCACAGAATAGTATACTCAGTTCTGGGCACTGCATTTTAGGAAGGACACTGATAAACTGGTTCATGTCCCATAGAAGTTATGGAGTAATACAGAGTCCTGAAGGAAAACTTATCAGGAACAATTGGAGACATTGGGCATGTTTGGCTAGAGAAGAGAAGATTTTGGAAAGGCATGGTAGCTGTCTCCAACTGTCTGAAGGGTAGAATTGTTCAGGGCTGTTCCAGAAGACAGAACTAAAAACAAGGAGTTTAATTTACAAGGAAGTAGATTTCAGTTGGACATCAGGAAAAAAATCCTAACAGTAAGAGCCATTCAACAGTGGAAGATACTGCTTCAGGAGGTGGTGGACTGTACCCTAGAGATGTTTAAACAGAAGCTGGATGGCCATCTCTTAGGGAAGCAGGTGGTTGGGTCAGATGATCTCCAGGGACTCTTATATTTCATGATTCTAAGAAACCTATGCTACAGCCTTTCTCAACCTTCTGACCCTGGAGGAACGCTTGAAATATTTTCCAGGTCCCAGGGAACCCCTGCACATTCAGGCTCAAATATAGGTTAGAAGTTACAAATTATTATATTTGTTTCATGTGTAGGTCTGTATATATGCATGAACAGTGTTCTTAAACTAAAAATAAGGAACGAAGCTTACCTCTTTAATGTGAAGTTGCCTGAATTTGAAATATTTTTTAAAATAAATTGTGATCTCCCAGGGAATCCCTAGTGACCTCTTGCAGAACCCGAGGGTGCCACGGAACCCTGGTTGAGAAACCCTGCTATACTAGATAGCAATCTATCTGATTTTATGATAGAACTAGCTAGTTATGCCCAGGTGTTACAAATACAGCACACTTCTGCAAATATTTTATTTACATTAACCATCTTGTGTGCAAGATTTGCATTCCTAAAAATCAGGATTTGTACTTATTTATTTATTTATTTATTTATTTAATTTATATGACCACCCATCTCCCCTCATGGGGAACTCTGGGCGGTTCACAATAAATAAGTTAAAATAAAGTTAAAATAAACATATACTGGGATGCTTTTCCCATTGACTAGTTTGCCATTTGATTTGGGGATTAGCTGTTCTGCAATCCTTCCCTACACTTTGCAAATAACTGGAAACCATCCAGGTAACAGATTATGTCTTACCCAGTTGAAAGGGGTTTACTAGTCCAATTCAACTTCTTGTGGAACTTCTTTTTTATTTGATATCCTAAAGTATATTAAAGTGATTTTGCTGCTGCTGCTGCTGCTACAAAAGTTGCCACCATGCTGGTGAATGGATCAAATGAATTGGTGGAACAAAATTAGAGGAAAGATATTTCACAAATATTCTCTTCGATTAGATATTTCACAACCACATCTCTCTAAAATTGCTAGGATAATTTCATGAGGTTTTGAGTCAATACACTCTTCCTTGTATGTTCTAATACATGCACATTGCAAAAACGTAAGAGAACAATATTCCTATGATTGCAGTATGATTGCCTGATTGTCCTACAATGTCCTAATTTACATGCATCTACACTTGATAAAACACCCTGGAAAATATATTTTGATATCTATAAACATATAAACTTTCCCTTTTGTAGTGTTTTCTCAATGTATATGAGTGTCTGATGTAAGAGAGAAGAAAACACAAAGGTGATATAAATATAAATAATAAATAAATAAACCTCAAACTGTGGCCAAGTGGGGCAAGTGCATCATTCTCCATAAAATATTAGAATCCAGGAATAAAACAATGGATGATTGCTAACACTTACTTCCACTCTGGAAACAACAGGTATCTCCAAAATTTGAAATCCTGGGATAAGTTTGGAAGAGAAGAAATTCAGAAGAATCCCTATGGAGAACTTAGAACTTGGAAGGTCTTTTGTAACTGACTCTCTAATATAAGTATATTTTTAAGAACCTAAGAAGAACTTTCCAGGGAGTGATCAGGAAATCCAGAAGTCTGGCCTAGCATTTTCTATGTGTGTGTTTCTGTCTGTCTGTCTGTCTGTCTGTCTGTCTGTCTGTCTGTCTGTCTGTCTGTCTGTCTGTCTGCCTGCCTGCCTGCCTGCCTGTCTGAGAGAGAGAGAGAGAGAAAGAAAGAAAGAAGGACGGACTGACTGACTGACTGACTCGGGGCCCATTCTGCTCTTCAAAGAGTCCATAAAGCTACTATGATTATGAGCCACTGATCATTTTATCCTCCACAAAGTTGCATAGGATTTCTCCAATGTTGTACCTTCAGAACCTACTTAACAGGTTTGAAAATTGCTGAAGCCATCCATCCACTAAATGGCATCTATAGTTGGTTGAGTTGGAACACACAGAATAAGTCTGAAGTAAATGTTACATTTATTTTCATAAGAATTGAGTCATGGAGTATGTTAATGCTTTCTTTTGTCTTGACTCTCCTTAGAAGGAATTTAGTTGCAGATGTGAAAAGGATGGTGATTGTTACCCTTTTTATTACAAGATGAGCCAAAGAAATGGTATTCAACCAGCCATTAAACACATTATTTATCAAGGGAAACATGAAGCAGGAGAGAAAAATCCATATAGATTTACTTCGTATATGTATTTATCTGCATGTTATAAAAGAAGAAGTGAGAATGTGCATTTGGGTAATATTGAGATGGGTAATTATTTAAGATTCCCCCTCTTTTTCAATGTTTGTATTTAAAACAAAATCTGGTTAAAAAGTCAAATGTTAATTAAAGAGCTGAATCAATAAAAGGAAAATTTAAAAGTAAGTTAGGTTCACTTGCTACAGCTGTCCTCACAATGAATTGCTCGAAGATACACTCCGCAGTCTACATTAGTATCATCAAGGACACTTTAAAACAGATTTACACAGTAGGAGGTATTAACATTTCTGCAAAACCTTAATGGGGGACTTTCACACCAAGGGAAAATTGAAAAGGGAAACATTTAAACAAAATGCAGATTAATTAACCCACAATTTTCAACATTCATCTGGCTATTAAAAGATGAGCCTTGCTGCTCAGCCTATCCCTGGAAGTCTCATGACCTGTTCTCTATCTATTAAGCAATGGAGCTTGGAGCAAAGGAAAAGGAGGAGGAAGTGGAGGAGGTCATATCCTAGATTGCACATAGACCCCAGTGATTGGAGATGTTACCATTCTCTTCCAATGCAATTGCTTCCTTACTTCTGTTCTCACCTGGAATTGTTTTCATTTTATCAGTTAAGATATTCTCAGTCACTGTTATTTAATGTTTTTATTATTATTTATAGATTGGTTGGACACTGACTTTTTAAACCTGCACAGTAGAAGACTTCTGATGAGTCACATAGTTTAACACATTTATATTCAAGGCAGAATTGGCTTCAGGAACTCATGTCTCCCTCTTACCTTGGAAGAAATTGGATTTTTTTTCTTAAATAGCACTGCTTCTTCTTGAATACTCCATACAAAAAGAAAAGTGGTGTATTGGTCAACCTAACCCACCTCACAGCATTGTGGAGAGGATGAAACGAGAGAGCGTGCCAAGTTTCACATGCTGAGCTTCTCAGGAAAAAAAAAACCTTTCTGTTTTCCTTCCCTGGCTTTTATACCCCACTCTTCAGCTCAAATGGCTCCCAAAATAAAATATTATTGCAATAAAGCTCAGATTATCCTTTTGCTTAAACTTATAATTGAAACAGATACAACATAAAAAGGAAAGGAAAGAGAAAGAGAAGGGAAACATGATAACTCGAGCAATAATTCTTAATAGCCTTCATGCTAATCACAATATTCAGTGCCAGTACTTAGATAGCCAACATTTCAGAAGATAAGAGATTTTTAGCAAACCTAGTATAACCCCAAGATTTGCAGAAGGAGAAAAGAATTTTTAAGAAAAACAGTAGAAGAAAGTCTACAAAAACAGTAGGAGATGAGAGTCTACAAATAGAAGACTAGCAGAGTGTATCCACGAACACCAACTATCAGTCAGAAAACACGATAAAAACTCCTTAATCTCACAACACATGGACAGACTCAACCATACGTTCAATTGGGAGACTGTAAGCATCCTAGACCAAGCCAAATCCAAGAATGCTAGGGAATTCCAAACACCACTCCCTTTTTGCACTGAGGATGTTGCCTAGTCGGGCAATGAAATGTCTGCAAGAAAACAACAAGGCTCAGTGAGCACCAAGGAGTCCACAGTTCAACCCTGAGCTACAAATATTATCTTTGATTGGAGTCTACAAATAGCCCAGTTCCATGGGCTGCTGACTATTGGGTGTGGGGGAGCAAAGGAATATGAGATGGGTGGAAAAATGGAATAGAATTTCCTCAAAGAGGCCCTGTCTCAGCAAACAGAACAGGAAACAAGAGGACTTCATATTAAGACATGTTTATTATAGAAGCTGAATTCTTTGCCAGCGCTATTGACTTCATATGGAAAATGAAAGGGGGACACCCCCTCCCTGCTCCTTGTTTAGTGAAGTATGATGCAATTCACAGATATGCCAATTGGTTTCTACAGCACATCTAAGCCTAAAATGAAAGCTACAAGATTAGACCAGTGCTACCCCAAAGACTTGATTTGTTCTCTGCTGGAGTCTTCATTTAAAACTCCATTTGACTAATAATGTGATGCCTTTCAAATCCTGTCTTATATCTTCACAAGCGTGTGATATTTGGCACAGTACTTTTGCAGTTAACCATACTGGCTGACATACTCATATCTCATATTGTCTACAGCTTGGGGGAAGGTTGATTTTTTTCCCCTTTTTGGGGGAGAAGTTATTAAGCTGACATTTTACTCCTCTTTAAAGTATTCTGGACTTTGAAGAAGCAGGGTAGGAAGAATATTGACACTTTTGAACTTTGGTGTTGGAGAAGATTCCTGAGAAAACAAACCAATGGATCATCAAACAAATCAACCCAGAGTTCTGACTCAAGGCACAAATGACCAGGCTCAAATTATTCTACTTCAGATATATGTTGCTAAGATTTTGCCCTCTGGAAAAGGCTCTAATGCTGGGAAAGGTGAAAGGAAAGGGAAGAGGATGACCAGCCGCAAGGTGGATGGACTCAGTTACAGTGACAGTGGATGCAATGTTGGAAGACCTGAAAGACCAGGTTAGGGACAGATTGTCATTGAGAAAATCTATCAGTGTGCTTTCTAGGAGTAAAAAATGACTTGATGGCACATAATAAATCAAAATAATTTAATTAAAGCATTCAGAAACTACATAGTATCTCATGCCAGTGTGGTCTGAAGGCAAAAGGGTGGTAGTTGTGCTATCATGATCAAAACCCTACCTTTTGTACATGTATGCAACTTCAGTGCACATAGAAAAGAGGTGGGGTGTTGATCATGATACTATAACTGCTATCTGGCCTTATTTGACCCTTCCCTCCCCACCAATGCTGCCCATGCCTCTTAGTGAGGCCTGTCTATTAGCTCCTGTTGGCAGTTAATAATGTTCATGTTATTTTAATGTCTATTTTCATATAAGCAGAAAGAAGGGCACTCCTGTGCCAGCGCATCTGTGTCTTCCAGCAATGTCTCCCTTCATTAAAATTATAAGTGTGAATGAGCTGAATCCATGAACAAGCCAGCAAAAGTTGTAGTCATGCTCAAGATATATGTTTTTAAGAACTTTTATAAATACCAATTAAGTTCTTGGCAGTGAAAAAGAATGCAAGTGTGACTACCTCTCTGAAAATTAGAGAAAAAGTTATCACATCAACACACAAAGAACTGATCTATAGATACTCATCTAGATAGTTAATTACATACCTGACAGCAAAATCCAAGAGACTGTATTGAATGGATCAATGGGTTTAGCAGACAGCTAAATATTCAGCAAAAAGCTCCTATCTTAAGCTTATGTTAGAAGAAAGACCTCTTTTTTTCTTTCTTCCAAAACTGCAGATTTCATTATGCACCCCTCCCAAATCCTATGAGAAATCAATCAAATATATCCAACCATATTTTTGTTCATTTTAATTTGGGGAAATAAAATTGGTATCAGGAGGTATACTTTTTTTTTCTCCTATAAAAATGTTTTTCCTTGCTCTGTTATCCCTAGCTTATAGTGTCTGATATTTCAAAAATAGTTTTGCAAGAAGTGAACTTGCACAATAAGTTGCTCAACAGGAATATTTTGTATAATATTCCTGCTTCCATAATTTATCAGTTTACGCATTAAGCAATGCAGCATCTGAGATATGTGTATTAACTGACCTATTTTCTTCTTATTGGATCTGTGAGATGTGTGAGCACAGAACCTTTTTTAAGACTGGGGGGCAAAATGTTCAAATGAATGCACTCCACACCCCCAAGTGCCTTCTACCTGAATGTAATTTTTTCTCCGGTGTTTTTTTCCATTGAAGTTCATAGTCCAGGAATGGGGAATGGGTAGAAAAACCTTCAATAATATTTGCTATTACATTTTAACTTCTTACTTTTGCTGCCTTGAATGAAAAAAAATCACCTGCTCATTACAGACACTGCATTGCCCCCTCCAATCGGCCCCCCCTCTTTAAAATGATCCTACACCAATGGCCTTTAAACTATTTTTGCCGAAACGCCGAGAATAAAACAAAATACATTTTGTGTCTTTTTCTCTTTGTGTATATATTACCAACTCGGTGTAGGATGAAGGCCTCCTCGTTGAACGTTATGGACCACTCTGATGATGCTGATGATGCTATCCATTCAATCGTGTCCGATTCTCGGCGATTCCACCGCTCTAGTGCAATGTGGGTTGGAGACAGATGTTTTTGACTTCTCAGTCTAGGGCTGACAGAGGATGACTGTCCCTTAACAACTGCTGCCCCGGAAAGCAATTCAGCAAATCTCTTGAGAAAATTACAACTTCCACGTTCCCTTAGGTAGCAGAAAGGCAGAGGAAAAAAATCAACACAGCTGCACTTGAAATTCCTAGATTAATATGGAAAGGTGACAAAATGAACTTCTAAAAGGAAATGTGCAAGACTGGCTCAGTTTCATATTAGAACAAACTCCCTAGAAATATATGTCCAGATTTGTTATTATTCATTTTTTTTTTGTTTTCAAAATGTCATGCCTTTGGAGTAAAACAGAAGCTAAGAAACTATTCACAGTTCAAGGAGATTTCTCTGCTGTATTTTGTTTTTAGTGGGATGGCTACTTTAAGCATCTTCACTTTCTTAATTTTAATAAGGTGTTATCTGAGGTCTCAGCAAAGGAGGGAGGGAGGGAGGGAGGGAGGGAGGGAGGGAGGGAGGGAGGGAGGAAGGAAGGAAGGAAGGAAGGAAGGAAGGAAGGAAGGAAGGAAGGAAGGAAGGAAGGAAGGGTGTTTGGAATTTTATATAGTATTTCATCTGACTACATGGGATAATTTCAAGAGTGAGTCTACATTGGTTTAAAACCTTCTAATGTTATACAGTAGCATCTGGTCCTGGTTTTCTGGAAATTTTTAATTTTATTATATGATGGGAGAGAGTGGGTTGAAATAGAGAAGCAGAAAGTACACACAGACTTCAATTTCAATAAGCACACTTACATACATTTCCCTCCTGGACATAAAGCAGTCCTAAACCTTATCAACATGAATTTACAGTGGCAAGAAATGTCATTCACATCCAGAAATATTTGCAGACCATTGAAATTCTTTGTATTAAGTTAAAGAAGGTTCGATTGGATTGAAATGGGATAGAGTTGGTTTAATTTACAGCAGGAGATGTTAAGCTTTGCCCCTCCAGCCAGGCAAATAGGAAGGAATAAAAAGTGGCTTTTATATACCAGAAGATGGGCACATCTGGGGAGGGGGAATATTTATTTATTTATTAAATTCACGGGCCACCTGACTGCCAGCAACCAGAAAGAAAATTATCATTTTAAAATTATCAAAATTATCATTTATAAACAGAGAGCAAGTCCCACTCCCTTTTCACACTGAAGATGTTGCCTAGCCTGGCAATGAAATGTCCGCAAGGAAACAACAATGCTCAGAGAGCACCAAGGACTCCACAGTTCAACCCTGAGCTACAAATATTCTCTTTGATTGGTAATTATCATTTATTCTAGATGAGTTTGGTTTGGCTGTTCTACTTTTCTTTGTTTTCATTAAACCCTCTTTCCGTCCTTTCACACACACACACACACACACACACACACAGAGTTACATTCATGTCAAAGACATCAGGTTTTCGAGTGCCATTAAATCTTGCCACCAGTAAAACAAGCATTACAAAATTAAGTGTATTGCCCAACTCCACAAGAATACCATACAGTTTACTATATGACTGCAAGGTAAGGGGTGCGATGGCTCAGTGGTTAAGATGCCAGGCTTGTTGATCTGAAGGTCGCAAGTTCGGAGGTTTGAATCCCTAGCCCCGCGTGACGGAGGGAGCTCCCACACTCGTCCCAGCTCTTGCCAACCTAGCAATTCGAAAGCATGCAGTTGCAAATAGATGAATAGGTACCACTTCGGTGGGTAGGTAACAGCGTTCCACACACGTCATGCCAGCCACATGACCACGGAAGTGTCTTCGGACAACGCTGGCTCTTCAGCTAACAAATGGAGATGAGCACTGGCCCCTAGGATTTTTTATTTTTTTATTTTTTTTAAATTTATATTACCGCCCATCTCCCCCAACGGGGACCCTGGGCGGTGCACAACAAAATAGAGATTAAAAATATATAAAATTACATGAATACAAAATATGAATTCCAAGAAGAATATTAAAATAAGTCACTGGGAGGCTTCAAGGGGCCAGCCATCCCCAAGAGGAACTGTTGACGTTTCCCTCCCAGGCAAGACGGCAGAACCAGGTCTTTAAGCCTTTCCAGAAGGCTGGGAGCGAGGACATCAGCCTCAGCTCCGGGGGTAAGATATTCCAAAGGGCGGGCGCCACTGCAGAGAAGGCCCGCTTCCTGGACCCCGCTAGGTGAAACTCTTTAAGCGATGGGGTCCGTAGCAAGCCCTCTCTAGCTGAACGGGTGGGACGGGTCGATGTTCTGGGGATGAGACGGTCCCTCAGGTAACCTGGTCCTATGCCATGTAGGGCTTTAACGGTGATAACCAACACCTTGAATTGTACCCGGAAGCAAACCGGTACCCAATGCAGCTCGCGTAACAACAGTGTCACATGGGCCGATCTTCTGGCCCCAATAATTGTCCTCGCAGCCGCATTCTGGACCAGTTGAAGCTTCCGGATACTCCTCAAGGGTAGCCCCATGTAGAGCGCATTACAATAGTCTACGTGGGAGATGACGAGGGCATGAGTGACTGTTCGGAGGGCATCTTGGTCCAGGAAAGGGCGTAACTGGTGCACAATCCGAAGTTGTGCAAAGGCCCTCCTGGCCACGACTGCCACCTGCTCTTCCAGCAGGAGTTGTGAGTCCAGGAGAACCCCCAGATTCCGCACAGGCTCCAAATGGGGTAGTGCAACCCCAAAGATGAGCCAAAGATGACAACTTCCTAGGACCCGAGCGGCCATCAATCCACAGCCACTCCGTCTTACTAGGGTTCAGTCGAAGCCTGTTGTTCCCCATCCAGGCCCCCACAGCCTCCAGACACTGAGATAGGGTGGCAACTGCATCACTTACTTCACCCGGGATGGAAATATACAGCTGTGTATCATCAGCATATAGATGGTATTTCATCCCGTGTTGACGGATGATCTCACCCAGCGGCTTCATATAGATGTTAAACAGGAGAGGGGAGAGCACCGAACCCTGTGGCACCCCACACAGGAGGGGCCGTGGGTCAGATCTCTCCTCCCCTATCATCACTGATTGGGAACGGCCCTGGAGGAAGGAGGCGAACCACTGCAACACCACACCGCCCACCCCCAACTCCCTGAGCCGTCCCAAAAGGATACCATGGTCGATGGTATTTTACCTTTATATATGACTGCAAGCCCTTAATTTATGAAAGGTAGTTTGTCAGTATTAATGCATGATATATCATGAACATTAATCCCATATTATGTCGTAAAGTCACCACTTGGTGGACACATAGAGGAGATGTTGAGTCCTAACTGATTTGTTCCCCAACTATGACATATGGGATGGGATCCAACCCTTCTGAAAAATCCAACTGGCAGGTATGTAAGATTTTATGCAGATCTTTTGAGGAATGTAGGGAAATTAAAGCAAGAAGGTAGAATCCTACTCCATGTCTGTAGAAGTTCACAAGAAGTTAGATGGGATGTTGAAAGCACAATCATGTCGTTTTCAGGTTCTGATGTTTTTCTTTCCTTTTTCTAATGGCAGCTAAGAGCTTCTGGGGGTGGGGTGTTCCAGAATATAGTGGGATGAGAAGCCACATCATTCTTCTGAAATATTTATTCCCTTGGGAAAGAAACTACTCTAAATTCATAACACAGTTTTAGAATAGAATATTCCTAGGAAAAATTGATGAAAGATTCTTCAGTGCCAGAACTTTAAATAAATAATAACAATATATTATTTTAATGAATAAAAGTAATAACTTCATCAATAATGCAGTCCTGTTCATATCTATCCTGGTGTAAGTCCACTGACTTAATTTCATTTATCCAATTTACTGTCATAGACCAAAATACAAAGTCCACTGACTTTTATTATCTACCTGATCAGTATTCAGCGGATCAAAATCAAGTGCGATCCTGCACTTAACATATCTTTTAAATTGGTCTTGCATTTTCCAACAAAATAACATGCTGTCTCAATTGGATTTTCTTTTTTCCTCTGGTTGCTACTATTCATTTCTAAAGCAGGTATATATAATTTTTTTTAAAAAATAACCAAGGTGACATTTTGGTAAGCTAACTATAAGAGTCATTGTAATACGGTAAAGAAATATGACAAATAAATAAAATAAATAAAAGATAAATTAGATTTTTTCCCCCTTTCCATTTGATGTGAAGTTTAACTTTGCAAAATTTTTCTGTGCTTCTTAATAAATAAAGTGTAATGTATCTGTTTTATTCTGGGCATATGTGCCAATTATCAAATATGTGTACTTTCAAGAGCATGTATTTTTGAGCAAGAGATATGTTCTACCTTTCATGAAATATGACATATGCCCTTTTCTAATATGTGCATTGATTCTCAAATCAAGGAAAGAGGGTAATATGTGCCAGGAATGACATTAGTTCACGTCTCTAAAGAAGTTTAGAGACAAATGCAGTAGCATAAATGCAGTGCTAATATATATATATATATATATAATTTTCATTTTGTGGAAAGTCATGCGTCTTAATTAGGAATTCTTTGCTTATGCACCTCCACACACATTGGGCATGACCATCCCCAGTTGGCCAATCATTATCATTTTAAAGGGGGCTCTTTTCTGTGTTAGAAATCAACTGTACAGATGCTTTAATATTAGTGCCCAGTATTGTGTAGGAATGGAAGACGTGCAATCCTTTTTAACTTCCCCAGTTTTCCAAGGACATCCATGGGAGCGGGGATAGTCAGAAATAACCACCACATGATCAAATCCTACCCCTTTGGAACATGCATCAAGATCACATGCACATCCAAAGGAGTGAAACTTTGATCATGCAGTCATAGCCAACACCTTGACTTTTTTGCCCCCTCCCGTGCATATGTCAGAGTGTTGTTTTTTTTAAATTTTGGCAAGAACAAGGAAACATTTTGCCTAGGCTGACCATATTTTAGGATGGCAAAACAGGACAGGGTCTTATGTAATATTCCGTATTCATGAAAAAGACAGGGGTCCCCGCCCCCGGTCCGCATGATTGGCTCCCGCCTGCAAACACCGCCCCCTGGTCCACGCAATTGGCTCCCGCCTGCAAACCCTGCCCCCCGGTCCGCGCTCCAGCTTGGATCCTCCTTCTGCACCATTCCCGCCAGGTTTGAAAGACAGGACAAAATTGAGATTTTTATGAAAACAATGGGATGGTTGAAAAATGCTAAAAAAAAATGGGACTATTCCATTCAAAACGGGACATATGGTCAGCCTAATTTTGCCTTACCTTCTTCCAGAATTCTTTTTTTTCAGTTTCCTAGTGGAGTCTATGAACTGGATTTTCATGTTGGTTTCCTGTTCAAGTACTAATCAGGTCCAACCTGATTCGTGCTTGGATTTTTAAGGTTGGCTAAGTGCTGCCATCTGTTGTAACTGAACATTCCTATATATGACATAAATGAAGCTACCATATCACGAAAGGTAGAGGATCCAGTATATCTTCTTTTTTTTTGTCTTACTAAAAAGTCTTTTAAAGATTTGCACTCTTCCACTTCAGTTGAACTTCCTCTGTTTTGTATCACAGCAGAATTGTCTTACAAGATCATAAGGCTAATACTAACATAATGTTTTGATCCCTTAACTTCCTTTCCAAAATACACAACAAAATTGGGGAAACTCTAGGCCTTGTTAGTACATCAACATTGTTTAATCAAACCTTTTTCACAAACATTGACTGATGAGGATTCACCGGATTTTAAATCCCTAAATTCTAAGTTGAAATGAGCTGTGTAAATCAATGAAATATACACTTCAAACTCCCAAGATTTACCTGGTGGATACATTTTCACAGGTCTGATCAATATATGATTAGGCTAGTCTTAGAATTACTGATTGGTGCTCAGGTTGCCCTCTGAATATATATTATTAGCAATCCCATATCGACTTACATACTCAAGCAATGAATTATAGTCAAAACACCACAGGTGTCTTATTTCAAACTATCGCTAAATCAATACACTTTTTAAAATGTTATTTATAATTCCTCAAGCTCATAAAAATAAATTCAAGTTAACAGCAGATTTACTTTAATGTTAATGTGCACAGATGATGCATGGTACAAAAACACAGGTTGCTCAGGATTGGGGTAAGCAGAAATATAAATATTAAATTTGCTCACATACTCTGGATAAAACTTTGCCTATTGTGAAAATACACTCCAAATCAGCAACAGGTATTACATGCATAAAACTTTTATTGAAACTTCTTTTATGCATAACAAATTTGTCACAATTCATGATGTGTACTGTGGCCAGTTTCCATTAATGGGAATTCTTAATGTTCCACGCAAATTGATATTCATACATGCATTTAAGCTGTAGCTGAAATACTTTTGTCCATCTATGCCCTGATTCCATAACATATGTTCTTCTACAGTTATTCGTATTGTCTAAAGTGAGACTACAGAAGACAATGTTCTACTCAGTGGAAACCGCCAGTGGTGGAAGACTTCTAGTAGTGGAAACTGGGTTGGTAACCTGACATGATGTCAGTTTCATGCTAGGCAATGTCTTTTTTTAAAAAAAAAACAAATAAACCCTAGTCTTGTTAATTTTTGAGTTTCTTGATGTTTGCATACTGCTTTTATACCATTTTTCCACCATAGCATTTTTAGAATGCAGTATATAGCCATTGACCTGCAAGTAAGGCCCATGGAACTTATTTTAAAATTAACTTTATCAGACTGCCCTGTTAATTATCCCACATTAACATTTTTGTGTTTGTTTCAATTTGTTTTAATGCCATTTTTAGCACTGTTACAGGCCCTGAGAAACCGCAGAAGAGTGGACTGTAAATCAAACAAATAAACTGTGTATTTGATAATCTAATCATCAGAATAGCCTATTGCCTTTATAAGTGAAGGCTTGATTTGTCCTTCATGACTAATAACTAGTGGTAGATCTATGTGGATTTTAAAACAAACCATGTAAGTTAATTATTCATCCTGTAGCAGTAAATTCCAGAAATTAATTATGCAAATCAGGGGCTCCTTCAGCCCAGTTATAAAGGCCATTTTCAATTTCTGTGCCAGGACATTGTGACACCAATTACAAACTCTATATTCCTTATACTTGATTCTAACATTGTAGTTGTATAAACAGATGCTTCAGCTGGGAATGGAATTAGGCTGTAATTTTTTCCTATTCAAATATTTATCACATTACTCCACACAATCTATTTCAGTCTTCCTCATCAATTTTATTATGTTTGCTATTGTTTGCATTGCTTTTACTATTTCCATTTCTTAATATTTCAGATGTCTCCATTAGTATCTTCATACTTAAGAGTTTGCCTCGATATTTACCAATATCTCAATTTTTAGTAATGGACTTTTAAAGAAAAAAATGAAGCACAAATGGGGTGGGGGAAATGGCAATTCCCATAAACGTCTCTCCATGGTCCTTCCTGGGTAGTTAATCATATTTTAAACTTGACTCATTAAGAGGGAACCAACTGTAAAAGATAAGAGACGGAAGCTCAGTTTAGACCATCTATGATTTGCAGTTAGACTAATTAAAAAGACACAAAATGATTTGAGAGGTATAACAGGCAAACTATGGTACTGAGCTGCTTTACTGTTGGTTATTTCCATCTGCTAAGCCTTCCACTTTGTACATCATGATCATTTCATGCAAGGTAAAAAGGTAAAGGTTTGCCCCACACATTTGTGCAGTCGTGTCCGAATCTAGGGGCCGGTGCTCATCTCCGTTTGTTAGCCGAAGAGCCAGCGTTGTCCGAAGACACTTCCACGGTCATGTGGCCGGCATGACGCGCGCGGAACGCTGTTACCTTCCCACCGAAGTGGTACCTATTCATCTACTTGCATTTGCATGCTTTCGAATTGCTAGGTTGGCAAGAGCTGGGGCGAGTGCGGGAGCTCACTCTGCACGCAGGGCTAGGGATTCGAACCTCCGAACTTGCGATCTTCCGATCGACAAGCCTGGTGTCTTACCTGCTGAGCCACCACGCCCCTTTCATGCAAGGTACTAAGCTACAATAATGTGTCCTTGGTTTAGTACAAGGGTAGGGAACTTCTGAGACCCATACTTAACTTTTGGGAAGAGCCTGGAGGTTGCAAGAGTCATGGTGAAGAAGTAGATGGGTTTTGTTGAGTTTTGGGGATGTCTGCTTTTGAAAGCTCTAGTAAGCCTATTTTAGGGCTTACACTCATTTTCATGTGTTTCCTCCTTCAAAATGCCAGGAAACTATACCATACATTTTCAGCCACCATGGTCAAAGATGATTCTGAGGGCTGCCAACAAACAAGATTCAGTTTGTCCACTCCTGGTTTAGAATATTGTCTGAACCCAGACATTTTAGTTATCAAGCATGCTTTGGGTTAGCCTGTAGCATAAACCTAGCCAATTATTATTCATTCAATGTGTAACTTTTTATGAAAGCTGTGCTTGCTTGCACTTGTATATGGAGGTTGAATATATCTCACATACGCTATTAAAATGTCCATTAAGTACCCAGTAGAGATTGAAATGTATAGCCCCAACTGTCAGTAATTTTAATTGCTCCTGTAATTATGAAGTAATAGTTTCTTTTTCTTTGATGTGATCAGTTGTCAGAAATCTCAAAGAAGGTTGCAAAATTCCTATCAATAACTATAGCTTTCAGGAATCATCTGGTGCCACCTTCTCATTGTTAATTGTTTCAGGATTTTCTCATAATTGCATTCTTTCATTTAGCATACCTATTGTATTTCTTTTTATGAATGGTTGTGGACTGTAATGAAATGAATTGTTTATACTGCAGTTAAGCCATGATTTAGCCCAAAGTATAAACCAAGCCACTGGCTTCCAGCTCATATGCTGTAGATCAGCTTCCTGATTTTCAACTAAGATTTTAACTTCTAGGATGTTAATTTGACACTGTTATGTTTCATGTCTTTTTCCCCTCAACGTAAAGGACCCAAAATCACACTAGATATTTAACTTGAGAGTCATACTAATTTCCCTAAATGTAACATGATCTCTACCATAACAGATAGTACTTGCACGCATTACTCATCTGCTGCTGGACTCTTAACATGATATTTAAAAGGAAAAAAAATGCAATGCTATACTTTTTCAGCCTATTTCTTCTTTTTAGTGAGGTGGACAAGCAAGATAGGATACTTCTACAAGACAGAAGGAAGGAACATTCCTATGGCAAAGGTTACATTAGTGAAATTCCAGAAATGTAATCATCACCAAAGTACACTTATTGGAAGCATGATAAATTGTACTCCTGAATTTGCCCCTGTCTCAAAATGGATCATATCTTATTCTGGCCTTCTCAATCTGCCATCACCTGAAAATGTTGATTTCAGTTTTATAGAACTCATAGTTCAACACATTTGGAAAGTCTAGATTGGGGAAGGTTGCCTTATGGACTGAGAGTGATGCATACATTTAGGTGCCAAGGTAGTAACAATTGTTAAATGGTTGCCATGCCATCTCCCAAATTATTAATCTCTTCTCCAGCATGGTCCTACTTGTCGAAATTAAGTGCAAAATGAAACAGGATTTCATTTACTCATTTATTTAGTTATAAAGCCTGGTTCTACTTTTCATGCTATCCCGGAGGGTGGGTAGCATGAAAAGTAGAACCAGGCTTTATAAGTAGCAGGAGCAGGATGACCCGGAGAATTAAAAATAATGAAATGACAACAGATGAAAGGCATAAAATTGTAACAAGCAATTGAAACCATATTGGAGTGTTAAAACCAGAGCCACAAGAACTGCTGCAAGAGTGTCAAGGGCAGCCCAAGAACGAGTCAGTGTATTCCAAACTCTAGTTCTTGATTGTTCTCACTGTACAGACAGAATCTTGCCAGACTAAAGCTATCCTAACTAACCTAAGGGAAATTAACCTAGTAGAGTCTAGGGCGGGGCTACTCTGACTTTCTTTGACTCCCTGACAAGACTCTCTAGACTGGGAGTCCTCTTATCTCCTTGGAATGTGCTTCCTCCTTCCTGAGAACCAGCGGCAGCTTCGAAATCCACCACAAAGAGACACAGGAGTGAAGATTCAAGTAGAGGCCTGAATGGAAGAATATTTTACAGCCTGCAAGGAAAATGTAGAAGATGTGGTGGATGGTGCCAGCTGCAACTGAACAGACAGGGAAATCAACTGTTAAAGCACTTGGCTCCTCTATTGTAAGAAAGGAGACCTGGAGAAATCTTACAGAAGTCCCATTACACCCACTTTATTCTTGGCAAAGCATTTCCTCAATCATTTCACATTCCCTAATGTTCCGATTATGTATAATATGCCGTAAATGTCTTGGTATAATAGATCACCAAACTGTCCCTTTCAGTTTGTCTGGGCTGCTGTCAAATCAATTAAAAGAGCTCTGTCTCTGCAGGGGCTATACCATATGAGCATATTATGATCCTTGTTCCCTGTTGTAATGCCATCTACTCCTCCTACCTGAGATGGCATATCTTCAGCCTGAGAGGAAGCAGGCCAACTGACATCTATGGAAACATACGAAAGACGTCTCAAATATGCCTACAACCTTGGAGATTTCTAGAGATGAACTTCACTGCTGTTTTGTTTCTCAGCACATATTTGTTTACTGCATATTAATAGATTAATTATAAAAAGATGTGTGGCCTAATTACTATTGATGAGCGGTTCATTTAGTTTGTTTTAAATTTTGCTCTTTGCCAGGATGGTAGGTTTATGTATAATGTATCATCATCTTGAGACACAGGCAGAGAGAGGAAAAATACTTCATTGCCAACACGCATTGTGAATGTTCTGCTTTGTTATGAATTTATTATTAATTTTCTAATTCACAGTTTCTTGATGCTGAGAGAATTAACTTGCCATAATTAATAGCATGTTGGACTTAGAATGAGGGTTGAAATTTTTGACCAGATGTTAGGCCAATCATCAAAGGGGCTATTATGAGAATAAAAATGGTGGCCATCTTGGAGACAAGAACCCTAAAAGAAACTTGAAGTTTTCTGCAGTTATAAACAGTTTCATATAGTCTAGTCTACATACTTGGCTGATCTCCCAAAATTGAGATTTGCCATTGTCTAAGTGGAACATCAACATGTTGATCCTAGTGTCTTCTCAATGGTGGAAATCCATTGGGTTAAGCATTCCAAAGAGATGGCCTTCCAATTTCTGCTTGAAGATCTTCTGTGAAGGAGAGCTCAGTGCTAATCTAGGTCATTAACTTTAAATCACTAATTATGTAAGTTCTAATGATCACTTGATAAGATATTTTCCTGTCATTTCATACAGATTGAGTACTGTTCTCTGGAGCAACAGTAAACCATTTTTGCTGAAATAATTCTTGTCTTTGAAGGATACACTGAAGTCTTCAGACTCCTTTCTCCAGAGCAGTGTTTCTCAGCCTTGTCAACTTTAAGATGTGTCAACTTCAACTCCCAGAATTCCCCAGGCAGCTAGTACAGGTAGTCCTCATTTAGCAACCACAATTGGGACCAGCAACTCTGTCACTAAGCACTGTGGTCACTAAGAGAAACATGTGACCTTGAAGCAAAGGATGGAGAAGTGTTTCTCAACCTTAGCAACTTTAAGATGTGTGGACTTCAACTCCCAGAATTCCCCAGGCAGCTAGTACAGGTAGTCCTAACTTAGCCATCACCACATCTGATGAAAGTGAATTCCAAACTTCAGCCATGCATTTTACTGCTTTCAACAGTATCAAAAATCTGTGCTGGCAGGAGATAAGATGGTCAAATTTTCCCAAAGAAATCCTTTCTTTAGGTCGGATTAAGGGAGGATTTAGGAAACTGAGAGCACATGACTATGAAATGCAGGCTTCCCTCCCGCTTAAGCCTTTGTTTCATTCTATTATAAACATTGCTTTTTGGATGAAAAGCATGCAGTGAAAAATTATAGAAAATGTTTGCTTGAACGTGAAAAGAAAAAAAAAGATTATTTCCATAATCTATGCACAATATGGAATTTTTTTAATGAACAAATTATATATTTCATCACATTGGGTAGCTTTTGTCAGAAATCATACAATGTGTGAATACTGTAATGCAAACACAACATGGAAATTCACATATTCTACTAACTCTAGCAAAATATGAAATTTCCATGCTGTGCTCTCAGCAGTGGGCCAGTACGGATTTTTTTTTTAAAAAAAACAATATATATTATTTTCTTTCATTTTCCTGGGATATTCGCCCTTCCCCCTTTTTTCTTTTCAAAAGCTTCGTTTTTGAATTATTACTGGGTTTTGAATATAAGGCATGCCACACGCTACTGAGAGTGTGTTGGTATTTGAACATTACAGAACCTCTTTACTTATATACACAGAAGCATTGCCTTATTTAGAAATACAAACAACCAGTTTGTTTCTCAGGAGGGATAGCTCTGTGGGGATAAAAGACTGCAAATAAAACAATATTTTTAAAAAGCCAGTTTGTCTGATGCGGTCAAGCTTCCCCATCACACTGCAAGTTGTCTGCCCCACTTAATAAATCCTCCATCCCAGAAGTAGAGATGGAAAGCCAGCTTGGAATTTGGGAAGACTACTGTAGTTGCTAAGGGGCGCGATGGCTCAGTGGTTAAGATGCCAGGCTTGTCGATCAGAAGGTTGCAACTTTGGTGGTTCAAGACCCTAGCCCCGCATCACAGAGTGAGCTCCCGCACTCGCCCCAGCTCTTACCAACCTAGCAATTTGAAAGCATGCAAATGCAAGTCGATGAACAGGTACCACTTCGGTGGGATGGTAACAGCATTCCGTGCTTGTCTTGCCGGCCACATGACCAAGGAAGCGTCTTCGGACAACGCTGGCTCTTCGGCTAATAAACAGAGATGAGCACCACCCCCTAGAGTGACTGCAGGGGTATCCTTTAACTTTTCCTACTGTAGTTGCTCTCACAAACCATTCTTACACCAAACAAGGCTTGCCTAGTCAATATACAGGTGGCCTTTAAAACACTGATTTACCAAAGAGTAAACTGATGTAATGGTACGTGGGAAAGACCTTGGGAGACGGGGCGAAGAGATGCTGCCTAGAGAACAGTCAGATAAGAGAGGGCATAGCCCACAGCTGGAAAGTGAGCGGAGCAAGAGGCTCAGATGGGACCCTCCCTAGTTTCTCGAGCTGTAAAGGAGATGGCAGGAGAATTGTACTTTCAGACTTGCAAGATTCTGTTAATGTAGCCTTACAATAAGGTAGAATTAGCTTATCTGGTCATGTTTACCTTTGCCTTTGTTCTGGGTAGGTGAGCACACTTTGAAACAAAACTCTGCTTGTCCTTATTTAGATGTGGAAGGTAAGAAGGGCACAACTTGGTTAGTAATTAGATGAGAATCCATCAGAAAATTCTGGGGTTATAGACAAGGCTGGGAAATATATAGAGATATATATATACTGTATGTGTGTATATACTGTGTGTATGTGTATGTTTATATATTCCATTCAATCGTGTCCGATTCTTGGAGACTGCTTGAACAAGTCCCTGCACTTTTCTTGCCAAGGTTTTTCGGAAGTGGTTTGCCATTGCCTCCTTCCTGGGGCTTAGAGAAAGTGACTGGCCCAAGGTCACCCAGCTGGCTTTGTGCCTAAGGCGGGACTTATTGATCATTCTGAGGCCCACAACACTGAAGCCTTTTCATATATTGACCCAAAAGACTTGGCCTAACCCACATAACAAGAGGATTGTTGAGGACCCCTGGTCAGTTAGCCCAAGGTTAGAGAGAAAAAACCAGGTTTTGAGGGCTTTCAAAATGAGATCAGGGGTTTAAGTAGATGTTTATAGAATGGAATAGTTTGGGACATGATATCCCCAATTCTACTTCCCCATCAATAAAGTGGACAATATCTCTCCCCAACCCATACACACACTGTTCCTTCTTAACCAGCCTTCCTCAACTTCCTCATCAGTAGATTCTGCTTTGTGTCACAATTCCTTTGCTTCACCAATTGATTAGTATGAGCTAAAGGTGTCACCTGTTTAATGAATTGTTTTGCTTCTGTAAATGCTTCAATCATTCACTTACCATTGTTTACATGAGTTAATCAACAGATGCTTAGGGGAGGAGTTACCAGGTTAGTTATTGAAAATTCTGCTGTGGCGTGTGAATGTCCATGTGTGTTTGTGTATGTCAGTGGCATCTGTTCATCTTCTATTTCACAAGTTCCCATTATTTCTCCAATGACTGAAGGAATATTTCAATAAAGACTAACCAACAATTTTGAATTCAGATTTCTAAGGTCTATGGTGGAGGCCTGGACAGATGTACTTCTAGTCCATGTCCATTTTATTTGTTTTTATTTTATTATTTATTTTATTTCATTTGTTAAATCACAAATTAGTTCTGTGTAACTTTATGCCCTTTTTAAAAATGCAGAAACATTTACAAATCTTGAGTAATACCCAGCTCAAGTCCTCAGTCTTATTGAACAGATTATTTAAAATTAAGACAGAAGGAAACTTTAAATACATACATATTTTAAATATATACAGAAACATTACCACCTTTTTTTCTTTTTCTCTTTTAAAAACTAACTCTTCTACAAAATGGGTCAAAAGAAAAAAATGACCTAAACATGGCCTGAACTAAACCCAATTTATTAATTTCCAAGATAGCTTTCTCTTTATCCATTCTAGAAGGTAATTATTTTAACAGCCTTTTTAAATCTATTATGCATATTTTATTACTTGTCCAGTTGAAGCAGAGATTAGATTGAAATTGCTATCAAATTTAAGGAAATCCTTAAACGAAACCAAGCAAATGTTCTATTTTTGTACATTACTAATTGAGCTTTTGCAAAACATAACAAGAATTAGATTGCAAAAAGTATTGATTAATGGGTTAATTTTTTTCTGTTTTAAATGCATGAGTATAACAAATCCTATTGTTGAGGAGTAGGAGGTGGAGGAGGAGAGGAATCTAGAAGGATTCATGAAATTACATCAAATTTATTTTGTGTGCTATCTGATCCACACATTGTACAAAATGAATTACATGCAGATAAAAAGTACTTCTATCTGACTCTTTTTGCAGGGAACAGTGTTTTATCAATGCAAAAGGGCAGATTTACCAGCTGTTAATCATTTAAATTATTGTTACTACAGTAATTTTTACTACAGGAGCAGAAAAGAGTCATTTATGACTAGTACAGCGCAACTCTGCATGCCCCATGCAATGTATAAAATCCAATAATGAGAAGTAGAATAATAGACAAGTCCTGATACATCACTATGGCTTCACAAACAAGGCCAGGTAATTTGGGTATCCAAACTCTGGGGAGAATTTTGGAAGCCTGCCTAGTCCTTATATACATATAAGTGACAGCTACTGCTGAAATGGGTTCCTGTAGTTAAGAGTTGTCAGAATTCTAACCTAAGTCAAGTTCCTATCTGTTTTTATCATTATAAGAGGAACATTGGTCATATCCAATGCCACAGTGGGAATGAAAAAATGCAGAAATGATGAAGGGATAGGAAGAAACAGTTAAGCCCTATTTTTATTTAGATATGGATATTTCAGACCAGTTTATCTTCAGTTTTAAGAAAAATAATAAAAGGTAAAAATAAGTATGAATGTGTCTTAGAGACATCTGGATGGATTCCTGCCAGGGGAAGAATATTTATTTTAATTATTCATGCATTTAATTTATGAAATATTAATATATACTGGGAGAGAGCAGTCTGGGCATTTTAGATGTTACTGAACTACAACATCCAGTACCCATCCCTGTTGGCTATATAGGCAGGAAGGTGAAGTTCAGCTGAGTCAGAAATTCCCCACCCCTGATCTATATCCTGCCTGTTTTGCTCTACCCATGTCCACTTTTCCCCCTTTAGCTCTGCCCATTTCTTTCCTGGCCATGCCCACACTTGTATGCAGCCTTTGGCATGTCATTGAAGACTGGATCTGGCCTCCAAAAGTTGGCTATATATTTCTGCCTTTTTCAGGAAATTGGGTTTCAACATGTTGTGAGGAACTGTTTTGGGAGGAGAGATTTCCATTAACATTAGGCCTGGTCTGTTCCACAGTTTTAGATTTAGACATGTATTTTTAATCATTTGTTTTCTTCTTTTTATAAAACGATACATTTATAAGCAACTATCTTGATTAAGCATTCATGCGTGCTGGTGAACTTGTAGCTGCAAGTAATTAAAATAAAACACCATTTGATGGTTGCCACACCACTTGAAGTGCCCTTAAGCCCAGCTAGCTATGATTTCAGAGCTGAGCAATAGCTGTAATACAGGTCAGAGAGACATGGATCTTGAAACCAGGACTTTTAGACATAAATGGATATTGATTAGGAGTTAAAATGCATCAGGCATTTCAAGTCACAGCAAAAACAGTCCACAGGGGTTTGGGGTACCTACAGACTGGAATAAAATATTGGCCCACATAAAATAGGTAGGTAGGTAGGTAGGTAGGTAGGTAGGTAGGTAGGTGATAGATAGATAGATAGATAGATAGATAGATAGATAGATAGATAGATAGAGTGTTTGTGTCTGTGTCTGTGTCTGTGTCTGTGTCTGTACAAATAATGTGGCTCCAACAGATCCCAGGAACAAAATCATTGCTCTCTGTCCAGAAGAGTGCAGTGCTAGGAACAGCTAAGTTACTGTGCAGAACCTTCAAACTCCCAGGCCTCTGGTAGAGGACATGAGGTTGAGGAAGACACATACCACCCATAGGGGTGAGAAGGGAATTTTTAAAATATATATACATACAGAGAGAGCGAGAGAGAGCGCAAATGACACTTGTTTGATGTATGGAATATGTCTGATTGGTGTCTTAACTGGAAATTGCCAAGGCAATGCTTCCATAGAATCATTAAGTGAAACAGAAGATATCAAGTCAACACAGTGGCTGAGGTCTCAGGCAAATGTATTTGTTCCTGGACGTAATAAAGCATCCTTATCATATGGTGTGCGAGTTAATTAGAACCATATAAAAATCCATTCTTCATGTGTGTGATTTGCACTTTCAAGATATGGTGTGTGCATATACACTAACATGTTACAATGGAGGTTCTCTCCTGGGGCTTCTGACTGTGTAGCTAAATCCTGAATTCAATTATGTACTTTGGCTCTGAGTTTAATATCATTCTGGGAACCAAACAGGCTGCATCTCTTGGGTAGAATCCCTGCAAAATAAAGTCTAAATACTATGTCATTTTTTTTTGTTTTTTGGCAAATGATGAAGATTCATATTGATTAAAGAGCAGACAATGTTAGTTAAGGCATCTCAAGATACTTGGTTTTCCTTCCGTCTTTTGTTGTTTCTTGCTTGGCATGACTTTGCAGTTCTTTCAGAGCTCTCCAAGGTGAAAAATGGGGGAATATCTGAATCAAAGGCAGTGGGGAATTGGACTTCGACCCAGGATTATGCCAAGAAAAGCAAGCAGAGGAAGACAAAATGATGTAAAGGCTGTCTCTGTATCGATTGCTATAGCAGTGGATTACTTTTCAGATAGCAGAATCTCAGAGCTCATTCCTTGGAATGTGCTGATTTCAGCATCTGCACAAACAAATTATCATTTCTCAGTGATGCTTGCATGTGGAACATCTCAGCGTTAATAGCGTGATGGAGGAGATAAGGAACTTCCTCGAGTAGAAGTCAAAGGTATCTCTGGAGAAGTGCGACTTGCTAACTTTTCCACCAGCTGCGGATTCTGTGTCTCTTGCAGAAACTCTTATGCAGACACCAACAGGTGAGAATGTTTATTAGGACTGAGTGAAATCAAGCCTGATTTGATTCTGACTGGTGTTTCCAAAAAAAAAAGCATGGCTCAATTTGAGTCTGTGTTTTGTGACTCAAGAGCAAAGGGATTCAACTCAACCTGCTGTGAATTTCAAGATGCAGTTTAAAAAATTGGTCCTTGGGTAATAATGTGGAAACATCAAAATAACTGCAGCTGCTTCACTTTGGGGCAGAATAGGATAAAAATGCTGGTCTATGACCGAAATAAAAATTGACTTGACTTGACTTGACTAGGATAAAAATAGCAGGGGGTGTAGACTGTTTAGAGAACTTTTATTAAACATTATTTGTTACCTTGTCACGATTGCTTTCACTCATCTGAAACCTGCCCATATCAAATCTGCTCTCTTCTTTTTTAACTGAAGTCCAGCATTGTATGGTGGTGTAAAAGACTTTTCATGGATGGAGTTGAAAACCTGGATCTCTTCCAGTACACATTTGGTCCTATTTGGGGCAGAAACAGCTGTGGTAGACTAGCTATTAGCTCTATGTAATCTAGTGGGTCCTTTTAGAACACTCAGTAGCATTGAACGTGATACCTTCCTGAGATAGCTAGTTGATACAAGCTTCAGGACACCATTACACAATAACACGCATCCTATTTAGCTGAGCATTCCTAGATCATGGTGCTGATATATTTTATTTATCCTCCTAGGTTTTGTTTATTGATTTAATTAATTCAGTTGGGATGCTGCCCAACTCCAACTAACTCTGGGTGGCTCACAACAATAAGTAACATAAAAACAGCAGAACACAAAAATAAATAAATAAAAAGTAAAAATAAAAAAAATAAAACAGGACAAAAATATGTATTGTCGAAGGCTTTCACGGCCGGAGTTCAATGGCTGTTGTGGGTCTTCCGGGCTGTGTGGCCGTGTTCTGGAAGTTGTGGTTCCTAACGTTTCGCCAGCATCTGTGGCCAGCATCTTCAGAGGGCAGGAGCACAGATAGAAGCAAAATCTCAGAGATTGTATCTAAAGGGATACAATCTACAGGTAGTCCTCGCTTAACGGCCATTCATTTAGCGACCATCCAGAGTTACAACAGGACTGGGGAAAAAATGACTTACGACCATTCCTCGCACTTATGACAGCCACACCATCCCTGCAGTCACGTGATCACAATTTGGGCACTTGGCAACCAGCTTGCATTTACGATGGTTACAGCGTCCCACGGTCATGGGATCACCATTTTTTGCCTTCCCAGCTGGCTTCAGATAAGCAAAATCAATAGGGAACCACATGATTCACTGAACAACCGCCACAAAAATGGTCATAAAATCAGGTCTGGATTCACTTAACGACTGCATTGCTTAATGAACTGGGATTAAATTCCAGTCCCAATTGCAGTCGTTAAGCAAGCACTATTCCAGAGGGAGCATCCCTTTCTCCCCCCACCTTCACTCCCTCCCTCCGAAACCTCAGGTATGATCTTGGATTCTGAGCTGCTCCAAGAAGAGCAGGCTAGGAATGGCATGGCACAGCATCATCTGGTACACTCTCTTTCTCCTTCCTTAAAGTTGAAACCTCTAGCTGTTGTTATTAACATCTGTATTTTTGAATTTAAGTAACTGTGACATGTCGTTCACAGCTGTGCACCTGCCAGTGGTTTGCAAGCAATGGCTGGTGCAGAAAGCTGCTGTTGGAGGGTTGTCAAGAGGAGCACCCTTTGCAAAGCGTATTGCATCATCCACTAGGTCCTATTTTGTTTCCAGCAGGTTTGAAAGTCTGCTGGTTTGTCTCTTCAAAGGGCCACCTCTTTCTTCCCTAAGGACTTGTTCATCATGGATAACCATTGGATTTACTGCTATCATCTAGCTTCTCAAAGCAGTGGAACTGATGAGTGGTTGAAGAAGAAGGGGGTGGGATTGGTAACAGTACCCCAATTATGCATCTCCTCTGACCAGGAAGAGAGATTGCCTCCTTCCTAGCTCTGCTTTAGACAAGCAATAAAGTCCACTCGGGAGATCATGTTTTTAGTTCTACAAGATGTTTGAATGCTCTTTCATTTTAATGCCACGCTCACCTTTTTTTATATTGGGTTGATATTTTGCTTTTAAAGCTCGTTTTCTGTTAGCCAGAGAGTGCAATTTACAGAACAATCAAATAATAAAGGTATAAATAAGTCACAGCTTTTTTTTTTTTAATGGTGACTGGTCAATAAATATTGGGCAACTGAAACTTCTCAACTGGATTTCAGTTGATAAAATTCTTTTATGTTCATTTAGTGGTGACATTTCCAGACATCAAGCATTTGAACTTATTCCCAAATATGTGCATAATAAAAGGCTTTTATTACTTTTTAGTATGAGGGAATGAAAAGGAAGCTTTAAATCTTGAGTTCTGAAGTGCCACTTTCTGACTTTAAAAAAAGCAAAGCTGGAGGGGGTATGTGTGAGGAGACATCTTCTAGAAAAGGTAGTTTATGATGTTGCTGTTTTCTTGCCTTAGTGGCTCATATATTTTCAAGAAAATCTACTCTTTTTTGCATAAATGAAATGATTATCTAACCAAAAGTACTGTTTTTGTAAAGCCAGGCCGGGGTTTTATGGCCTGTGAGATAGAAATGCATAAAAGAAAGAGAGAGGTGAAAGACACAAGAAAAGCTGCATTGCCTGATTATGAAATGTTGATGTCTTTCTATATTTTTCTTGTTAGTGTATACAGTATAAAGGGATGGAGGGAAGGAGAGAATCAACAGAATTTATCGTATTATTTCAGGAGAGTAGAATTATAGAATTTAAATCATAAAATTGGAGGAGGCCAAGCATCCAAATTAAATCCTCTCTGACAGGTATCTATCCAACCAACCTCTATTTGAATATCCCCAAGATAAGAGACATCACCTTGCCGACAAAGGTCTGTATAATTAAAGCTATGGTTTTTAAGTAATGTATGGCTGTGAGAGTTGGACCATAAGGAAGGCTGAGCGCTGAAGAATTGATGCTTTCGAACTGTGGTGCTGGAGAAGACTCTTAAGAGTCCCTTGGACTTCAAGGAGGTCAAATTAGTCAATCCTAAAGGAAATCAACCCTGGCTGCTCACTGGAAGGACAGATACTGAAGCTGAAGCTCAAATACTTTGGCCACCTAATGCGAAGAGAGGACTCACTGGAAAAGACCCTGATGCTGGGAAAGACTGAGGGCAAAAGGAGAAGGGGGCGGCAGAGGATGAGATGGTTAGATAGCATCACCGATGTAATGAACATGAATTTGAGTAAACTCCGGGAGACAGTGGAGGACAGGAAGGCCTGGCGTGCTATGGTCCATGAGATCACGAAGAGTCGGACACGACTAAACGACTGAACAACAAGAACAACAACAAATATAGGGGACCCTACTACCTCATTGGTTGTACTGCTGAACCGCTCTTAATGGAGATTGGCATTGGCATTTCTCTACAAACCCTAATTCCTCAGAAGATATGACTCCCCTGCCACTGAAAAAGAAGGTCACCTTAGAGTATTTTCTTCAGAAACCCTCTATCGATTTCTTAATGGACACCATTCCCCTCTTTGTTCCACTGGAAGATGCAAAACAATGGCTGTGCTGCTCAAATAGCTGTTACTGGTGCAGAGGGAAGGCAGAGGTGGTGGGTACGTTTTTCTGCCATTGCTAACGGTGATTTCCACTCCAAGCACTTGCTAGACAATGTCTGCACCCCCCTGGAGAAATTCAGTCGAATATAACCTCTCAATTTTTCTGCTGACATGAAGCAGGATAATTCAGGCAGCTAAATGCATTCCGTCTTTAGCTGTATTTAATTATAATGTTCAGCATTAAGCTTGCTCAGTTTGTTCAGAATCACTTACAGAGTTCTTTACTACAAACCTGGGAACAGAGAGAGAGAAAGATAGAGAACAGGCAAGGTTTTCTAGCAAATGGGGGCTTTCAATCCAGCTCCCTTTGATCCAAAACTGAGTCTGCATGCAGTGCAGCACCTCAGGAGTTCCTTGTATTTTGCTGACTTTATCAGGAGCTCTCTTTATAGCACAGACAGATGGTAAACTTTCCACATCAGCCAAGGGAGGGTACTGCAGTATGTTGTGGCTAGACTCATAACAGCTAGAGTGTTGGACTTGGATCAGGAAGACTTGTGCTGAAATCCCTAATCATCCATAAAAATGGTAGATGGCTGAGGGCTAATCACACTTTTTCTCAAACTATTTTCTGAGGACAGGCATTGTAAAAATAGAGAACTATTGACTGGACTCTTAGAAGGGCCAGACAACAACCAATTTAGGAATGAATGAAAAGAATAAATCAATCAACCACTTGGTTGCAGAAGAATAGGTTCTGTTCCAGCCAGGATCTGCTGGTCTTCTTGCAGGGTGCTGTGACCCATATTTATGATGGGATTGTCTCCTAGCTGTCTACATGGTCTAGTCCCTCTTTCAAGGACTCTACCACTTTTTATTTCCACCTGTGTTCACAGGCTAGAAGAAAAGCTGAGTTTCTCCTTTTATGAAGGAATCAGGGGAAATGTTTTAATTTTCTTTTAACAATAGGGGAAGAAATGCAAAAGAGATCTTTGAACCATAACATGCTGACTGTCCAATGTATGCCTGTGTATTCAGAAGAAAGTCTGGCTGCATACATTGGGCCTGCATTCAAAAAAAATGGTTAAAATAGAGGTCTCTAGTCAGCAGAACATGTAAGTATAAATGGAAAGAAAATAGCAAGGTGGAAAGATGTTTTGGTTACATGCATATTGTCTTGATTTTGCTTGGTTAAAAAAGGATTTAAAATGCTACAAAGCAGTCTTATCCCTGCCACCCACTCAGATTAACTGCGGATGGATTACATAATAAATCAATTGTTCAAGGCACTACATGATCTCCAAAGAAGAGCCCAGAGAGACCTTGTAAATAAATAAAACTCTGCATGATCTGCTCATTATGATTATTATGGTCAAATTATCATTGTTGAATTATTCGTCACTGCTATATCTAGAGACATGGTTGCAGATGGCTCTCTGCATCTAAATCATATTGGGGGTTCTCTCTGACTTCCCTTCATGTACCATAGTGAACCATTGACTTCAGCATCAATTCGCGACATGTGAAATATCGCTGATAAAAAATGGGGGTGGGTGAGTGGAATAAGTGTCAGCTTTGGTAACAGATCCATCTTTGGAAATACCACAAGTATCATTTTCAAATCCAGTTCAAGGAAAAGCACATAAATTATTTGTTGAATTAATTTGAAAGGATTTTTTTGAGGGGGGTGAGTTGGTCAATGTTTTCTAAAAACAGCCCAAAAAGGACAAAGGAAAAGCAGATTAAAACAAGGCAAGGATACCTGCAGCAAATCTAAAGATTTATGTGTACACCAAGGATTGTTGAGGTTCTTTTGAAGGTACTCTGATGAAGCTACTGTTTCAGTCTTGCAAGCTCTCATGAGTTCATTCAGGTCATCATGTTGAGCATCCTCACCTCTGAAGGGGTCCTAATGCATCAGCCAGAACTTTGCCCTGCTCAACAATTAGCACTTCAATCAGTTCCCTTTCCCCCCACACATTACTTCTCCATATTAATTTGGGGAGCAAGGGAGGGGGGAAGATATATAGAACAATGGCAAACAATGCTTAGATCAACCAGGAAGGATGATGAAATGATGCTAAGGCAGAAGAGTTCCTTGACGTCAGGGAATTGGGGGCAGGACAACTGGAAAATCACCTGCCCCACAGCTTCTAGGGAAATAATGCAAAACTATATGCACTTTTTGGAAGCAGCAGGTGAGCTAAAACTTCTTTGGACCAGCCCATCTGTGGTAGGCCTTCAGAAGCCTTTCGGTGTTGCAGGGATTCCATGTGAAAGGGGCCTCAGATATATGCTGAGTGTTTGAAATGTAGAATGCCCCATCAAGTATTGTTGTTGTTCAGTCGTTTAGTCATGTCCGACTCTTCGTGACCTCATGGACCATAGCATGCCAGGCCTTCCTGTCCTCCACTGTCTCCTGGAGTTTACTCAAATTCATGTTCATTACATCGGTGATGCTATCTAACCATCTCATCCTCTGCCGTCCCCTTCTCCTTTTGCCTTCAGTCTTTCCCAGCATCAGGGTCTTTTCCAGTGAGTCCTCTCTTCGCATTAAGTGGCCAGAGTATTTGAGCTTCAGCTCCAGTATCTGTCCTTCCAATGAGCAGTCAGGGTTGATTTCCTTTAGGATTGACTGATTTGACCTCCTTGCAGTCCAAGGGACTCTCAAGAGTCTTCTCCAGCACCATAGTTCGAAAGCATCAATTCTTTGGTGCTCAGCCTTCCTTATGGTCCAACTCTCACAGTCATACATTACTACTGGGAAAACCATAGCTTTAATTATACAGACCTTTGTCAGCAAGGTGATGTCTCTGCTTTTTAATATGCTGTCTAGGTTTGCCATAGCTTTCCTCCCAAGGAGCAAGTGTCTTTTAATTTCTTGGCTGCAGTCACCGTCTGCGGTGATCTTGGAGCCCAAGAAAATAAAATCTCTCACTGCTTCCATTTCTTCCCCTTCTATTTGCCAGGAAGTGATGGGACCAGATGCCATGATCTGGGTTTTTTTTAATGTTGAGTTTCAAGCCAGCTTTTGCACTCTCCTCTTTCACCCTCATCAAGAGGCTCTTTAGTTCCTCTTCACTTTCTGCCATTAGGGTGGTATTGTCTGCATATCTGAGGTTGTTGATATTTCTCCTGGCAATCTTAACTCCGGCTTGTGATTCATCCAGCCTGGCATTTCTCATGATGTTCTCTGCTTATAAGTTAAATAAGCAGGGTGATAATATACATCAAGTATAGGCATGTGCAAACTCAGTTTGATTTAACTGGATTTGTTAATTTGTGGGGGGTGGGGTGATATTTTCTTCTGGACATTTTTTTAAGAATTTCAAAAGTCTTGCATGGCTTATGGTTGCCTGTGAAAGAAACTTATTTTCCCCCCAAAAGCTCAAGTAGCAAAGATGTTTGTCCAAGAAACAAGAGAGTTCTTGCCAGTTGAACCCAGATGGAGTAGGAGATCTCCTAGTGATTAATTCAGTTCTTAATTAAATTTGCCATCTGCTTTTCTTGATAAAGAAATCCTATATGTTAATTTTTTAAAAAAAGACAAAACTGTATCTGTTAAAAAAGAAGGAAAGTAGGCCTGGAGCACAGCAGTAGAGATTCAGTGCAAAGTGAGGATAGAAGGAGGCTAAAAGTTCATAGGAGCCAAATTGGTAGATTCATTTATTATGTTAAACCAAACCCAAACTACATTATGATTTATCATAATGCTGGGACCATACATTGCTTTAACCCAGCGTTTCTCAAACTTGGAAGCTTTAAGATGTGCAGACTTCAACTCCCAGATTTCCAGACTCCCAGAAGTCAACACATCTTAAAACCGCCAAGGTTGAGAAACATTGCTCTAATCTATGGTTTGTTTTCATCATACTTTGTTGTATACGCCACAATGACTTGATTCACACATCACTGCAAGCCTTAAGCCATGGTTGTAAATCACACAACATCATAAGTCAAAACTAAACAAATTGCAGGATAGCTTAGCATAATGTGTAAATTTGATCATGGTTTAAACAGAGCTATGAAAGCTAAACAGTATTAAAGATGGAGGATAGGAATCAAAATTAATTTTATTTTATAAGGTTTTATTATAGTGTCCTTTCCAGATTACATTTTTTTCCTGACATTAACACATGACAACCCATGCACATGATTTGTAAGCCTTTCAAGTCTTTATAAGGAGGTTTATCTCTTCATTCCATATGAGGAAGAGGTGAAATGTTATTTATTGTACCTTCCTCTCAAAGCTGTATAGAAGTTTTAAAAGATTTATTTTAAGTTGGGATGAAATCCCTTGATACTAAAAAGAGTGGAGATAGAAACTGATTCGTTTTTTCAGGTATCTCTTGGCCTCCTGTTGTACATATAGTCACAGTTGAATTTACAAAGGAACTTTTATAATCCTTTCCAAAAAAGTGTTTTCCATTTTATTGCAATGCAGGCCAGAGCCAAGGTGGTATTTGTAGGGAACAATTTTGATGTTATTAAATCATGTTGAATTACTTGGAAATGCTGAGAAAAAAATCTGCAATATTTGCTCTGCAAAGTGATTGTTAACTGAGTTTTTTTAATATTTCATTTATAGCACGTTATTTATTCAAAAATTGACATATTTGTTTTTGTTTTTCTTAGAAGAACATAAGGCAAATTGTATTAATTAGGCTATTTACATGATTTCCTAACTTAGAGAAGGGAAACTTGCCTTCAGCTAGCAAATAATTGGAATTACAATTGCTAGAGATATCACAAGTTGGTTAATTATATTAGGGTCCATCGTGCTCAGAGGCTAAGTTAAATGATTTAGTTTTGCTGCCCTTCTTTTTTATTTCTTTTGAGCTGTGGTAACATTATACGCACAATTTCATTGATGAGTTCACTATGACAACTTATGCCATTGAAAAATGAACAGAACAGAAAACTGAGGCAAGAAATGGATGGGGTGGAGTCAACTTCTTTAACAGCTTTTCTAGACTTAAAGGCTGGATTCACTCATCCCAGTCATCCTTAACATATATTGGTTTTGTTTGTTTTTACCTTAGGGTAAGTTGTTAACCCCACCACTTTGGCTTAGTGTTATGTGTGAACATGACCATTAAAATTTGTTCAGCAAACCATGGCTTAAAATCCAGGCTTAGCATCATGTTTGAATTCATCCATTGCCTAAATATCTTAGCTGTGGAGTTCAGAAGCAAAATTGTGAAAAAATAAACACCTACATACTGATGTTCAAGACTGTCCTTCTCCAACTTATTAGAACATCTATGGATCCTAGATCTAGATTCAACTTTGAGATAGTGAGTGCGAGGATGATAATGTAACAGGAATGATTTTGCTTTGCTTTGCTTTTGAGCTGACAACATTCATGGAGACTGTAGCTATGGCAGTTCCAAATTATTTATCTTACCCTTCAGTAATACACTCCACATTTCCTTCCCAAAAGGTGGGCAATGCTTTGTATCACTCAAGTACTATGCCAGGAGTGATCTGTTGGGAGATGAACAACATCCCAATGATGGGCCGAGATGATGCAGATGCTGGCTGGGCCAAAGCTCAAACTGGATGTGGCTACTCATCCCTCTTTCTGGCATCCTTTTTGGCTTGCTTTGTCTCTTTCTGACACCATCACACAGAACTGCCAGGGTAGAAGCAGAATGCTCTTGTCAAGGGTCTGATCTGATCCCTTGCAAAGGACTTTTGGAATTAGGCTGCGCGGAGCGTCAGAGTCACAAGTTGCCAGATTTTGCCATATACGTTTGCCTCTCCTTTGCACATAACTATCACTCCTAATTAATCCTGCAAACAGCTCATGTAGTTCGGTCATGGGAGAGGTAGAAAAAACATAGAAAGAGAGACAAGCCTAATTCTGCTTCAGGTGCTCAAAAGACAGGGTTTGAGGAAACTGGTTTTAGGGAAGTTTAGGTTCAAAGAGGCAGGTGGGAGATGAGGGGATAAGTAGGAGGGTTTTTTATCCAGCTGTGTTGAAGTTTATTTTGGATTTTATCAAGGGGCAGCTTGTTAGCCCTGCAAGGTAGTCCAGACAAGAAGCACGACCAGGAGTTCTAGCTCTATCCTTATTGTAAGGTTACAATCTTGCAAGACTGAAAGTATTTCTCCCCTCCTTTCCTTTTACTCTCTGGAAAACTAGGGAGGGTCCCTTCTGAGATGTTTCCCACACCCTCCCTCCTTCTCTGGGCTGAGATACCTTTTACACCAGTTGTCCAGTCTATGACTCTCCCTCCTGTCTCCCAAGGTCATTCCCACCGACCATTACACAGCTTGAGACTAATTCTAATATGCCCTATAAACAAGAACACACCAGGGGAAATTGAATTGGTTATTCTAGGATAACCAATTTGGCCTATTTGATTCACACAGAGAGAGTCCTACCAGATATTGGAAAAATTAAAAAAAAAACTATCCTTTTTGCATTGCTAGGAAGGCCACATCACTTACTGCATTTTAGCTATGCATCCAACATGTTTCAAGTTTATATTTAACAAATGGAACAAAAATAAGAGGTATCATATACAGGTATACTGTTCAGGGAGTCATGGACCACATATAGGTGTAACTATTATGAAGCCATGTCTGTATATATTTAATTGATTTAGGATTGTGAAGATGTTGGGAGAAAAAAAGAAAAAGGAATTCACATTGGTAAGTCTACGAAGGAACTATCTACCTACATCTACAAAAATTCTCCAGAATTCTGGGTCCTATCAATCTTGTCAAGCCGTGATTCCTCTATATAACCTGAATACCTTTCTAAAAGATTCCACAGTTCATGGATGAGCTCTTCTGCATTCAAATCTTCTGCAGATGGTATCTTGGACAGCAGGTGCATTCTTTAATACTGAGTGTGTTAATATTTTGACCCTTGCCCACTGATTAACAGACCTGTCTGATACATCCAGGCTCTCCACATCCTACTGTGTATAGTTATTGGACCACTGTTTTGGGGACTGGTAACATGAATTCTTCTCAAGATTGGAAGATATAAGTGATCTTCTGGAGAGCCTAACAGTGCAAACCAAGCCATGCTTTCTTAAAAGCAAGTTCATCTAAATAACATAGGCTTAGTTCTAAGTGGAAATACCCAGGATTGTGCTGTTACTAGGTTTGAGACCAAGATGAGCTGTGTGTTGGCCACTTCCTTAGTCTTACACACATTAGGATAGCCATAAACTGCCCAGCTCTTTGTAAGAAATTTTAATGAATTTTAAATGATTGTATAAAGAGATATTTTCCTTCCCCACAGGAAACCAAAGCTAAGAATGACACTCTTGCTCAACTGCCCACATATTTTATTCTCATTAAGTCATGCAGATCATATTTCGAGCATGCATTTTGCTAGAATGGGACTTTTGGGGAGTAATGACCTCTGCTATTCTTATGGCTGGGAGGAAAACCAAATATTTCTGCTCCTTTGATTTGTGCATGCTGGGGATAAACAAGCCACTGGCTTCTCATGTAATTATTTCACTGGAAACCACAAGGGTATAAAGAGAGGATTGTTACTAGTTTTGATCATTAAAATATATTTTAAAAAAAAGAATGGAGTTCACCTTCCCAGGACCTAAGCAATTAAAATTCCCATACATGTTGCATCCCAGCTAGGAGGTTGGGTTTGCAAACTGTACAGTGTCATGTTCATCCAGGACTGGGTAGGGAAGGAATATATCTGTATCAAGCAAAACAATATATCTATTGTAGAGTCCTTGGTGCTCTCTGAGCCTTGTAGTTTTCTTGCAGATGTTTCATTGCCAGACTAGGCAACATCTTCAGTGTGAAAACACTGAAGTTTTCAGTTTTCACACTGAAGATGTTGCCTAGCCTGGCAATGAAACGTCTGCAAGAAAACTACAAGGCTCAGAGAACACCAAGGACTCCACAGTTCAACCCTGAGCTACAAATATTCTCTTTGATTGATAATATATCTATTCTCAGCCAAGATCCAGGAGAAACATTGGAGTGCTCCACGTGATGAGATCCATATTTGTCCAATATTAACATAGAGATCAAACTCAAGGCTGCCTGTAATCCCCTAAAAATCTCAGTGTAGCCATTTTGAATGAGAATGAAAGGAAATATTATAATACACATGATTATGACTTCATTATATTACAGTTTATGAAGATACTAACAGCTGACTATCCATCATAGTGGATTGATCAGATGTTAAATATTTTAATGCTACAAGTTTATTCTTTTTCTTTTCTAGGGTGGCATTTTATTGGTTGAGCCTATTGCAATGAAATTTCATTTCAATGTGCACTTTGTGTATAGTGGAATGACAATAAACTTCTATTCTATTCTATTCTATTCTATTCTATTCTATTCTATTCTATTCTATTCTATTCTATTCTATTCTTCTATTTTTTTTTCTAATGATAGATTTATTATTGTTTTTACTGCATTCTCATAGGTTGCCCAGAGCTATAAAGGGCCTGAGCAGCATGTAAGTTTTCTAACCACATAAATAATAGTCCAAAAACCTGAAACATCTAATTTACCTATTCAGAAGGTGACCTAAATCTGATAAATTGGGATTGCTCCTGATTTTATGCACTGAAAGAGTACTGCACCACCCAATACTGTGATGTTTTTGAATATTGGGTAACTATATTAAATAAGGAATATCTACTCAACAGTTAAACTTGGGTCAGACTTGCTTGCATATTTGAGAAAATGAATTAAACCAATATAATATTTAAAAAATTAATCAGTCCCCAGGCTGGTGTAGCAGCAGTTCTTTGATAACATAGAGATTCAGATTTTTAAGTGACTGATCTTCCATGGTCCAGTGGAGAACAGGCAGGGAGTATTACTAATCTTCACAGCTTGATTGCTTTTTCTGATAGCATTACAAAATTAGTGGATGAAAGAATGTGTAATTTATCTGGGTCTAGGCAAAACTATGGAAGCAAAAATCTTTACTTGCAAAATTAAATTAAATTTGGCTTAGATATGGAGCACTGCCACTTGGATTTTAAAATGGCCGGTTGAGTGCAAACACAACCTAATGAGAAATGGCACCACACCAAATTGTGGGCAGGTTATTTAAAGTGGGGTGTTACAGGGGTCCTGCCTTATTTAACATCTTCATTAACAATCCAGTGAAAGTGTGATGGTACATGTTAATTAAATTTTCCAATAATGGTTAATGAGGAGCAATTGAATGTACCAGCAAACAAGAAGAATAATCTGAGAGGTTCTTAGATCTTGGCCTACCTCCAAGATGGTCCGCTGCTGGAATTTTGATAGATGGAACTCAAGAAGGATCAGAAGAACAACAGATGGTCTTGGGGTCAACAACCTAAAACCTAAAGGGTGATGGCAGCCAGAAACAGATGCAAAGTCAAAAACAGGCAAAGGTTACAGTCCAAGGCAGTGTCCAGAAACAAGGAAACAGAAGAACAAGTAATATTCTCATATCCAAGACTGAGCAGCCGGTTAATTTACAAAGGATCTTGCTGTGTTCCAAATAGCTCCTATATTCATAACTAGAATTGGGTTTTTTCAGTTTAGGGGGGGTTATATTTTAACCAATCTAGAGCAAATCTAGAAAAAAAACACAAGAGGAATCAAACTCAATTCAATTCAATTTTTTTTTTTGGTCATAGACCAGCATACAACTAGTAACATAACAATTACGCTAAAATAGAAATGAAATAAAATTGCCTTCGACAATACACAGAAATAAAATAAATATAAAAAGTCATATTGATAGCATAGAATAAGGTAAAGATAAAATTATTAAGGTAAAATTACAGAATACAGGTATTAAAAAGCAAAAAAAAAATCCTTTAAAATTACAATTAATTTTACAATGAATAATCTATAAACTATAAATAACTAGGGCAAATAGCTATAAAAGGGCATAAGTAATACTAGAATTTGTATAACACTATGAGAATGTAAAGCTATGCTAACTTATATTATCAAATCAAATCAATTTAGACCAGCAAACAAAACTAAAAATTCACATCTGGTTAGAATAAAAGAGAAAAACACTTAAAATTCTAAAAAATCTAAGAAAAATTAAAATTCGTGGCGTGCTGTACAGATTATTGAGCAATATTTAGCTATGGTCAATGAAGTAAAATCAGATTGGTCTGATAAAAACAGTTTGAGGTAAAAAGAATCCGGACCTGGATATTTGGTAAAAAATTGGGATAATAATTCCTGGCGAACATCTGCATAGAGAGGACAATATAAAATGACGTGATCCATTGTTTCAATTACTTCTCTGCCACATGGGCACAATCTTTGATCAAAAGGGATATTTCGATATCTCCCTTCAGTAACAGCTGTTGGAAGGGCATTGAATCTAGCCAAGGATAAGGCCCTTCTAAATTTTGGAATTGTTATGCAGCTAAGATATCTAGCTGGTTGGAGAAGATGTGCAGTGTGGCCCAAGAAGATGTTTTTAGGTAAAACTGATAAATTGGATTGTAGCTCTAAATCGATGGCCCGTTGTTTGAGATCAGCTAGCGCACGTTCAGAATCAAACTCTGGTAGGCTGAATACTAAGAGAACAGGCTTTCAAGGAATGAAAATCCCCTGAGCCAAAAGACTGACTACTAGATGATGGCTCTCTCATTTCTTCTATACAAAGAAAGGAACACTTAGAAATACTCTGTGCTGGAGCTGGGGGGTGGAGAGAAGAGCACAGGACACTGTGAAGAGAGAGAAAAAATCAATGAGCTGGATAGGACATACCTATGAGCCTGATTAGTTCTACAGGCCAGAGATTCCCCACACAAACTCTTTAGAGCTCAAGATGCAAGAAGCAAGATACTGGCTGAGATCATATAATGAAATACATCCAGATGAACAAGCACAATTGCTGTGCTTGTATAACCTAAGATACCAAAACGTGATTTAATGTGAAGGTTTTATCAACATTCTCCATCAATGGATGGGTACCCTAATACCCTGAAATACAGACTACCCAACCTCATTTTGCCCTTATCTAGGATGCCATGAGAACATAGCTAGGAATAATCTGCTGGAGGACCCAATCTCTGCTCCCCTCCCCACCCAACATCTCAGCAGGGCTTCAGAAAGTTAGCTTTGAGATTTACATCTTAAAACTCACTATTTTCGAATAAAATCCTTTCAAGAAGATTTAGAACCCCAGAAGGTGGTTTTTACTGATTCTGTGCCTTCTTAACTGAAGAGACAGATCAAAGTGGTCCTGGTGAGATGTAAATGACGAATAGGACAGAAGTGAAATAAAAAATTAACATGAAGGTACAGGTGTTCACATGTGAGGAATAAACAAAAATAATTAGGTGCTCATTGCACTGTGAAAACAAGATTATAGAGGTTATAAACTAATTTCACAGGAAAGTGTTTTAAAAATACTCATTCAAATGATTTATTTGTTTTCTGTAAACAAACTCACAGTGTATCCTCTCATTTATAGAATAAAAAGGCAGAGGTGAAAAATATATTCCTATCACCCATCAGTAGCTTTAAGGATTGGTCAATGTGGCTCAATTCATAAGACTCATAAGTTTCATAAGTGACAAAGGGAGGAGACAATGATTAATTTATATATTGGGCCAAGTCAAGGTTGTCTCTCTGTCTATCCGTTCAGTCATGTCCGACTCTCAGTCACTTTGTGGATCAACGCTTTTCATGCCTTTCTATCTCTTCCATCAAAGTCATTCCAGTGTCCCTTCTGATGGTGTCACGCCAGTGAGTCCTAGGGTGGCCCCTTCTTCTTTTACCACTGATCAGTCCCAGCATAATTGTCTTTTCGAGTGAGTCGGCTCGCATAACATGACCGAAGTATGACAGTTTTTGTTTGGTGAACTTGGCTTCCAGGGATTTTTTTGGTTTGACTCTGTCTAGGATTTCCTTGTTGGTAATCTTTGCTGTCCATGAGATGCGTAGTAGTTGTCTCCAGCACCACAATTCAAATGCATCTATCTTTCCCCTATCTGCCTTCCTCAAAGTCCAAGTTTCACAACCATACGTAGCTATTGGAAATTTGATCATATTAACTAGTCTGCATTTGGTTGGGAGGCTGATATCTTTATTCTAAGTCAAGGTTGAATAAGCTACAATTGGATTGGTTCACACATAATTCTAATTCATAATATTGTTGATAGCATGATATGTGAAGCCAAGTATTGTAGATTGGTTAAACCAAACAAACAAAAACCCCATGGCTTAGAATGCAGCCAATGAGATCTTACAGCCAAGAACCTCCAGATCAGAGTTTGTTAATCAAAAGCTCTGGGATAAACCTGGCATGGAGTGATATATAATATATAACAGATATATAAATATATAACATATAATATATAATATATATAACAGCCCGGAAGACCCACAACAACCATTGATATATAATATCTAGGATGAAGCTGTTTCTGACCAACTCAAGAATCTAAAAGTCTACAAATTGGTGGATCTTTTGCATCTCCCAGTAGAGTTACACTTAGTTTCTCACTTTTCAACAATCCAGCTGCCAGCTGTAACATTCTAATACATGGTAACTACTGAAATATATCAGAGAAACACAGCTAAGGGTTTTGTTTTGTATATGATTAGAGTAGTGAAATTGCATTATAAGGAATTCAGGTCTACAACCCTGAAGTCTGGAGAGAAGGATTGGTGGCATCTTTTTTAAAAGAAAAAAAACACATTTTAACAACAGGAGCAGAGAAAACTTCCAGCTGTGCTTCTTATTTATCCAGATGTATCTGGAACACTTGGCTTGGCAAACTGAATGAGATGACAAGGGCACAAATGATCATCTTCAGTTCATCCTGTACATTCTCAGTGAATCCAGATAAGGTTGCAGCTGGTGAACCAGCTGAAGTGAGGCAAAATGCATCCTGGCTACAGCTTCCAGTTGCTCCTCAAGTAGGGGCTATAAGTTTAAGAGGGCCCCCAGATTTCTGGGGCAGCACAACCCCATTGGGAGCCAAAGATGAAACAATCTTGGAATCAGTAGACTTCTAAATCTAAAGATCAAAGCTATCATCACCTTATCTCTTTCTTTCTCTCTTTGAAAAGAGAAGAAGATAGAAGGAAAGTATGGAAAGTCCCCACTTAAAACAGAGAATTTAATTCACATTCAAACAAACATGAGTATGATTTTATACAGACTTTACCACTGTCTGTTCAGAGCTGGGGCAAAAGATGATTGGACTTACACAAGGATATTTGGAGCACGGCCAATGTAAATGTCCCTATCTTTTTTACAATTAAATTTTACAATACCATTACATTGACAATATGATTCTGCCTCAATTCTTGAGCTTAGTGGGATCTCAGAGTGACCACACTGGAGGAGACAGAGACTGAAAGTTGTACTCCTGAATTTGAACATTCCTCCAGCACTAGAAACGTTTCAGTTCTGTAAAGAATCTGCTTAAATGTGTATTTATGGTTGAGATTCAGGACAATGGCATGAAATGCCAATTCCATTGACTAGAGAGATCCTCAAACATGTAACAAATGTAAGTATCATAAAAAAGAACTCTTCAAAACAGTGAATAACAATCCAAAAGAGAGAGGCATTAACCAGCTGCTTGACAAGGTTCCTAGCTGACTCTTGAAAGACTATGCATTTTTTAACAGAAAACAAAGCAAAATATGAAAAGGTTATTTTGGTCCCATCTTTTCCTCTGTTAATTTAGTCTCTCTTCTCCCAATCAGAATAGTGTCATCCAATAATAGCCCCTGTCTTCTCTAAATTGCCTAGTCTTCTCAGCCTGAGAATTTCTTCATTGATAATCCCTGAGGTGGCTGCAGTGGTCAGAAACTATATGCAATTGTTGGTACCAACAATGACATTCAAATGGAATCCATTTGTGGGAACTCTAATCCATTTGTAGAGAAATAATTAAGCTGTTCCATTTGTAAGATAAAAATCTGTAGGGAATATAGGGAAAGTAACCAATGGCCAGGGTGTGTGCAGTAGAGCGAAAAGATGTCCATAGGACAAATTGACTTCTATCTGTCTATCTGTCTCTTGCTGCCATCAACTGGACTTCTCACTTGGTTGGCATTTCTACATTTTCATATTTGTTTAGCACAAAAGACCAAAGTAAAGCAACATTTTTTTAAAAAAAAAAATCTATCCACATTTGTACCATATATCAAACTATATATTCTATGGCATGCACAAACAAATATTACCATTTGTCATTTCAGACTGCTCTGCATTCTTCCTTTCAATCAGGGTTTTTCACAGGCTGTGCTACCCACATATTCTAACTGTCCATCTCTCTCAACAAGAAAGGAAAGGAAAGGGAAAAAAGGGCTATTTTTACAGTGCAATCATTTATTCTCATTGGAAGAGTAGTGATTCTATTTTCAATTGCAGATGAAGTCATTTCTGGCAGCCTAAGCTGCCAACAGTTGTACTATTCCTTTTCATTTAGTGTAAGTTTGCAGAGAAGGTAAGACTCCAATGTAGTTATACCAAGAATAGATTCATCTTTCTCATTGAGAAAAGAGGTGGACCCTAAAATTTATAGTCCATGTCCCTTTTGCATGTATATCTTTAAAAATTATATTATGCTTCTGCCTTTTCCCACATTAAGAGTTTAGGATCTTATATACAAACAATCGGGGCTCACACTAAGCTTAGAAGATGTAGAATTTATTTGTAAATCCTTCCTTGTATGCAGCAAGTTGCACTTTGCTTTGCCATTCTATATACACTGTGGGATCTGCATTACCTGTGTTTAAACTTTGGTCATTCATAAATCCTCGTCTGTGTTAAGCAATGGATCTGCTCAAATATAATAACTTGTTTTTCTTTTTATGTAAACTTTCAGGTATTTATATCCATGAACATCTAGCTTGGTGTAAATACTTAAATGCATAAGTTTGCTCAGTTTCTATTGCATTTCTGTTATGCCTTTTTGGTGATCTGAGAATTGTTTTGAAATATTTGGAGGAACAACTTCAGTAGGTAATTATATTCTGATTGATATAGAGCCTGGGAAGTGGGGATCCATATCAGAATTCGCAATTTCCTGAAGTATCAAAAGCTCATGAAAAGGTAGGAATTGGCTACAATCCTTGTTGAGCCACTGGAGCCCTGGCAGATACCGAGGGTTGGTTCTACCAACATGAAAGAAAGATACTCCAGACATGGAGATAACAAAGGGGCACCAAATTGTCATTTAATTTGTTGTTCTTTTATTTTTAAAAAGCAATAAGGGGAAAACGAGGGCTTGAAAGATTTTCTGCCTTTAGGGTTGACATACCTTTACCCATTGGGGTATTATGAACCATTTCCTGGAACTCTCTTCAAGTCTCCTCTGGGGCAAATATAGAATACTTGGAAACTGTAAAAGAAATGTCCCACTCTTGTTTATAGTGAGTTCATTAAGGTAGCGTTGGTTTGAATTATTTGAAACAGTTCTTCTCAGGTTCATTGTCATTTATGAGATAAGCTGCCAACTGACTTATCCTCTATTTCTTGGTTCTTTATGTCTCCTCTTCTCATCATTTATTTCCCAGGCTGTCCACAGTCTCTTGCTTGTCATTCTGGATAATATCCATCTCAAATTTGCTCTGGTCAGACTTTCATTCCAAATTCTCAATTGTCATCTGTACATTATCTGCCCTGGGATCTTACCTTGACTGAGATCAGAAGCAAGCCTCTTCACTGGTGGCAAAATTCTACAATATTTCTTTCCTAGCAAACTTCACTTGGCTCCAACCCTGATGGAGTGCAGATTTCAAGTCATTGAAGAATGGCATAAACAATGGGAAATATTGTAATTTTGAGTACAGCAAGCTGGTGGGGTTTCCCTGGGTATTGTCTGCTGAGTGGCAACTACACAACTACAACTGTGTAGTTACACTGATTCTTTCTTTCCTGCAAACATGTTGGCATGCTTGATGGTGCTGCTTGAAACTTGCCACTCTAAAAAAGTTTCTTTTTTTTAAAAAAAATTCCTTCTCTGTATTCTCCCCATCTCTTAATATTCAGTGGGAACTCTTCAGGCATCCTATATCACACTTTAGAAAGAGATCACAAAGAAAGGAAAAGACTCCGCCATCACACTCTCTGCACAGTCCTGACAAAATCAGATTGTAAATTCCTCTGATTTTGACAAAACATTATTGCCTTACTGCACAGACTATTTATACCATTTCTGTAAACGAGTTTCATTTACCAGTAAATATGTTGTATTGCTGGTCTGCATTCAGCTGTGAAAGTCTGACTCCGTTCTTTCCATCCCCTGCAGCAAGGTTTCTGGAATAGAAAATGTGTCTGGTAGCCAAGCTGTAGTAACTTAAAGGCATTTAAAATGCAGCCAAATAAATAAACATCATTAGGGGGGGGGAATAAAAATCTCAGACTAAGCACATGTGGTATAGTCCTCCACTGGATTGCTTCTTTTCAGAAAGGCAGCCCTGATTTATCAGAAGATAAATTAGAGTAAAAGAACTTGAAAGTTCAAGTGTGAAAGCTAATTTTTTTCTGACATAGGCAAGGCAAGCAGTCTTCTGAAAAGGAGCCACCCACTTGGGTTGAAGTTGAATCCCCCAGCAAGTTCTTTGCCCCTTTCTTCTCCAACCGAAAGGATCACACTCATTTTAGGAAGGGGGACTCTGGGCAACATACTGCAGTAAAAATACAATATAATAAAGCCCTTGAAAACAACTGAAAATCACAATGAAACACACAACCGGAGAGCCCCACCACATCTCACATCTCACAGGATGAGCTCAGTAACTTCCTAACACTCAAGGAAACATCTAGGACATCTGGGGGGGGGAAACCTGGTGCTATTCAATTTGCTGAAAGAGCGTTTGCTTTTAAAAATGTCTTCAAGGAGAAGAGCATTGCAATGCAATGCTGAAATCTTGTCTTTGGACTTACTTAGTGACAAAGTAGCCCTGCAGTGTAAGTATGTAAATGTCTTTTTGGACTTCCTGTCTTCCCATGCTTTGGTTAAATCCCAAGAGTTTGAATGATTCAATGAGTGAGCTGGGAGTTGGAGCCCACAATTTATGAGATCCCCTCTGATTCTAGACTTCAGCGAACCAGCTTTCATTTCTGGGGGAAACTTAAGCAATTTTGATATTTATTTATTTATCTATCAAATTTCTATAACCGCCCATCTCCCCCTCAAGGAGGGACTCTGGGCGGTTCACAACATAACATCAATAAAATACATTTAAACATCAATTAAATATATTTAATAAACATTTTTAGAGGGGGATTGGTATGTTTCATCATTTCAAAACCAACCTTTAGGGCATGATAAGCTTTCAGAATTTATTTTCCATGAAACCCAGATCCATTGTTTCAAAAGATCTTGTCATAAAAACCAGAAAAACACAGCTGCTTTCCACTAACAGAGCAAGGGACATTTTGTGATGAGCCCCTGAAGATTTCTTGTTATTCCAAATTATGCATGGGAAGATCTTTTCCTAGGACCACAGGCATATTTCAAATGGAATTTCATGCAACCCTTGGCTAAAATTCAGAACCTTTTGGCAAGACGATCATTGCTATCTGCCCCTTCTCTCAGCCTGCAGAGAGAAAGAAGACCATGTCGGAGACATAAAAAACAGCCAAAAGATGAGCATCCTCATCTAGTTGATTCAGGTCCCATTCATTGCTTGGTCCAGCCCCATCAATGGTGCATCCTCAACAGATTTCTCCTAAAGGGGCTTATCTTGGAATAAATGAATGTTCTGGTTGAAGTAAATGTGCAATTTATCTTAAATATCTTTAGCATTGTCTTCAGCAGCTAAACAATTATGGAGAGGAAATATGTGTAACTGTATGTGTAGGTATTGTGTACGCACGTGTGTGTTTGTGGAAAGAAAGTGACAAGTATCTACTAAGTTGGGCTAGTCACTCTCTCTCAGCCCAACTCACCTCACAGGGTCGTTGTTGTGGGGAAAATAGGAGGAGGAAGGAGTATTAGGTATGTTCGCCACCTTGAGTTATTTATAAAAATAATAAAGGCGGGATAAAAGTTAAATAAATAAGAAAGAAAGAAAGAAAGAAAGAAAGAAAGAAAGAAAGAAAGAAAGAAAGAAAGAAAGAAAGAAAGAAAGATAGATAGATGCTGGACTAAGAGCAGGGAGACCCACTTTCTAGTCTTCTCCTAAGCATGGAAGCTGCCTGGTTGACTTGGAGCCAGTCATTCTTTTTCAGCCCTAGACTGGGAAGTTTAAAAATATCTACCACCCCACCCTGGACCATGGTGGTAGATTATGGTCCATAACCTTCAGTGTAGAGACTCTGATTTGGGCTGATAAAACAGCCACTTCCCCTTGATTGGTCTTAAAGCCAGGGGAAGAAAACTATGTTTTACTTCGTGTGTCTCTCCTCACTTTTGGAAACAGACAACATTGCCATCTTCCCCTTCCAAGTCATTTTCATTGTACAATAATTTAAAATATGAATTTAGGACCCATTGCTCTTGGCTATTCCTCCACTCCCTTTGTTTCGTCTGCTGTGAGATTCAGATCAGAGGGACAGAATAACTCAGGAATGGGGAGAGATTTGGCACAACTTGGGAGAGCAAACAGGCATTGACTTAGGCAGCCTAAGATGTCTGCAAAACAATAATCCCACTTCTGTCCTCCTCTAGTTAAATGGTAGCTGCTATCTGTGAAATTAGAAAGGCCAGGCTGAATCATTCAAATGAGACATGCTGGCTGGGTCCACACATCATGCTATGCCTCGGTTCTTAATAATGTTGTGTTGGACAAACTACAATTGGTGGGATTAAGATGTCATACTAAAATATAATTTGTTTGACCATGATTTATTCATTAATCCCAAGTAGCTAGGTTTACATAATGTATTAAGTTGCTAATCATGGTCTATATATAAACTTAACCCAAAATCCATCCCCCCCAAAAAGAGCTTAAACATAATATGTGAACAATGAGCTCCCTAAAGACAGATGTTCACGACATCATTCTTAACAGAAAGGACAAGATGTTTTAAGCGAAGCCAGATTATCCATTTGTTCCTTTGTCCTCATTGCTAATGCTTCTAATATTCCTCTCATCGGAGCCAGAAGTACATATTCTCTAAACCCATGTTGTACATGGGAATTGCCTTGACCCAGAATTAAAACTTGGCTGATAGTATCAGTGAAGAAGAAAAAAATCCCTGAATATTCTTTTCAGAGAACAACAATGTCAACTGCAAAAAGTGGAACTTTTAAAAATTATTATCATTTTGTAAAGTTTTTTTTTCTTCTCTTCTCTTCTCTTCTCTTCTCTTCTCTTCTCTTCTCTTCTCTTCTCTTCTCTTCTCTTCTCTTCTCTTCTCTTCTCTTCTCCTCTCCTCTCCTCTCCTCTCCTCTCCTCTCCTCTCCTCTCCTCTCCTCTCCTTTTCCCCTTCCCCTTCTTTTCTTTTCTTTTCTTTTGGCTTCTTATTAAACCTTTAGATACAAACAGCTGAATGAAGCAACCTGAATGGAATAACAAACTAGTGCATGCCTAGGGCATCAAATATGTTTTAACTTTTTCCCCTGACTTCTGTCTCTCTGGTGTCTTTTTCTAATGGATTATGTATCAAAAGCTTCTCCATATTCTAAATTCGCAGTGTTCCACAAATGAGCAGAATCAAAAAGTGATGTGCATCTCCTTTCCCAGCCCTGCTGTTACCCTTTAGTGCTGCCCCAATTACTTAGGGCTTATAAACTTTTATCTGTCTAGCAGCTGGCATCAAAAAATCAAAATCAACCCACTTATTCCAGGGAGTGTCCAACACTGATTTGTTTAACCCAACAGGAATTCATAAAGGAGCTTTTCACCTACAAAGCTGATTTTGGTTGGGTGTGTAATTTCCTTCACTTTCAGTTCCTGAAATCCTAGGCAACATTTGTCATGGGCACTATCCCATCCTTCATTTCCAGATTAATTGGTCCAATCACTGGTCTTTTCTGGACTTTGGGGAAAAGCTTGATTTAAATGAATCTGCAAAATTGTCCCACTTAGACAATGCTGATCTGATGAATCGTGGAATAACTTCTGGTTCTACTTTTTCTTTGAGTTGCACTTCTGTTCATGAATTCAAGGTTATGTTTCATTTGTTCTTGTAACCCTAGCATATTTTTGATACTGTTGTCAATGAGAGATTTGAGGGGTTCATTCACACAGTTGCTTTGCCATGCTTTCCCTCCATCTAAGAGCTGGGAGGAAATCATATTGACCAAAATTGCATTGCCCCCATAGGGTGCCTTTATCACACATTTGGAAAGGGAGCACACTGTGTTGTTCTCTGTACAGGAACTCTGGACAACACTGTAAAAAGGATGATTGGCAGTTTTCCCCACTGAAATGTGAATTTCATCAGATGCAGGAAAAGCCACCGACTGCTGTATAGAATGTTTGTTGGGGTGGTGCTTGTAAGTACCCCAGGCACTCAGACCAGAGTTATTGTTCCCATTTTGTCTCCCAAAGAACCTATTGCCCACTTCCTGACAGCAAAGAGTTTGTCTCACTAACTGAAATGTAACAATTGCCTGGATTTGCACACCCCAAATGCAGCCGTGGCACAAGAGATCCTTGGAGCCTGAGTTCAAAAAATGAGTTTTGATATGTGAGACATGTTCAGTGGTGGTGTGCTCTTCGATATATCTGCATAATTTTTCCAAAGTATTTATTGATCTATTGACTGGTAGACCTATCAATAAGAATATGGTGGGGGGGGGGAATGGCGTTTTTGTTGCTCTTGGCATCTAGTTGTCATCTGGATTTGTGTAGCCAAGATGCAAGTGGGGTTGAAGAGCTGCAGTTTGAAAATTGGCTTTACCGATTCCTGGGTCAAATCACAGAACACATCAAATTCTGATCATCCAAAAGGGTGGGAGAGGAAGCAAATGAGGAAATGAGGAGTGAGGCTTTCCCCGAGTGCAATGGCCGCTAGGAAGCAATTTCCCTACTGTGTAGAATGCAGAAATGGATCATCTGAGAGCTTTCAATTACACTCTCAGTTGTATCTGTTAAATTGGAGATGGACTAGTCAGTTTAAAGTCCTTGCACTCTCTAGGTTGCCTATTTGACCAATCCAGTAGAACAAAGCAAAACTAGGATTCTGTTCTCCTTTGAAGTAAAAGCAGTACTGCAGGGTGGGCGCCAAACCCAGGAACAAGATGGAAAGGAGTGATCCCACAGCAGACCAATTTTGTTTGAACAGATAACCACATCCAACTTTGTCACCTCAAGTCTCTTCCTCCCTGCACCATAGATTGTCTGGATGGGAGAACTTTCCCTATTTTCCTTGGGGGAAACCCTCCTTTATACTCAAATATCTTGAACTAGCTGGGGACTGCCCAAATTTGAGAAGAGGCCCAAATTTTAAGTAGGTGTCTTTGCACTGTGGTAAGCAAGCTGTGTGAATGAGCCTTATTCAAAACAGGTAAAATGCAAACCCTTATTAATAAAACTATCCAATGCTATCTGATTTATGAATGAGGTCCACAAAAAATAACCTAAACTTGTCCTAAATAAATAGGGTATTTGTTTCCCCCACCAAGCCATTGCTCATTAAAGGACAGTGGCCATCAAGGAGTAAAAAAAATGAAAAAGAAACATCAGTCCTCAGATGCCTAAAGTCACTTGATTCATGAAGTTACTAAACAATCAGTCATCTACCCTCCGTAGCATATTTAATAAGTTCTTTGCTCATAAAACTGTCAGTCACATAACACCATGGAGATGAGCCTTGTGATACAATGTGCCTTTTCATTTGGGAACCCCTCTACACTTCCAATATAATCTGTGCAAATAGGAGGCATATGATGAGTAACAAGCCTGGAGGACAAAATCAGTAATTATGGCAGGTTCCATGTGCTTCTTCACCCTAATTTAGAAGAAACTCTATGAAAAATGCATTCCATGGCTGAAGGACTTCCTCTCAAGTCCCAACCTATTTCTTCAAGAAGACTTGCATGCAAGCAGAGCTGAACATGGGCGGGGCTGGAACTCCCCATCTTTTCTTCCATTTCAGTCTCTTACAACCCCATCCATTCCTACACATACTGATCAGCCATTCAATTGCTCTCTTTTCTTCTATATATCTATCTAGTCACACACATATTCATACATATCCATTCTATTTTCTTTATCCCCTTACCTTTCCCTTGACCTTTTTGCTCTCTCTCCCAACTACCCTCTAGAGCTGCCATTTCTTCTTTACTTTCCTCTCTGTTGCAATTAAGTTTGAACAAGAAATCAAGGCTCCCTCTGACATCTACGGGAACTTTCTGCAGTCCAGTGAGAAGAAAACCAATAGGAACAAAACCCGAATTGCTTCATGAGTGGAAGGAGAGTCAGCTTTATATTGCTAACTCTCTCAGCCAGCATGTGCAGGTATTCCATCATCCTCTGAACTCGTACAACCCCGAGTAAACCTCTCTATCCTCAACTAAAAACAAAGGAACAAAACTTTGCCCACCTCACCTCATGTCAGAGTTCATAAGCAACAATCATAAATCAAACAAGTGCAGCCCACAACAGTAGTTTGTGCCAGATAGGAAATCTCCTTTTTTTAATGGTGCAAAAGGGCTTTCCCCCTTTCACACTGTCCTCTGCCAATTGTGCTTCTTCATCCCCTCCACAATTTCAAATCCTATTGGCTGATTTTCCATATGGATTGACGGGTGGAGAAAGCTTTCTGCTTGGAATTTTCATTCAAGCATCCCATAGCTGTTCTGTCTTCAGATTTTGGAATTATTTTTATTCTCGATTAGACACCCATGCATCTCCCCAAAACTAATGTTCAAGGTTACACCAATACTCTCAATGATTCCATAGCTCCAAAAAGTGATTGCTGAGGTCTTTTGGGTATCTATACACTCCTTGATTATTTAGCAAGGTTGAGAGGTAGGCTAGACAATATTCTGCTGTCTCATTATGATATCCAAATACACTGCCTGCTACATCTACCTATTAGAACAACGACAACTGGCTAGGTTAGTAGCTGAGAAGTATACTCCAACCATACTCAAGGATTTGCCATCAGAAGCCCTGAAGCCATTTGAATTGCTAAGTCAATGAAACATTTTCCTCCCATTTTGGGTCACTTGGCACCAATGTTTTGCCATCAACACCTGATGATACCAGTCACCTGCAATGCAGGCATCATAACAGATAGGCCTGTCAGCAAGTTTTGGATTTATCCATTGAGTTTGCACTGTATTTTACAAACATCTGTTAATCAGCAGTCTGCTGTGAATTATAGTGCAGTAAAAGAACATGGGACCCCTCATTTTATCCTTCAGCTTAATGCTCCAGCTGACAGTACTGGAAATGTGACACAAGTCTGAAATTCATGACTGCTCCGGGAAGTGATTTTTTTAAAAAAATCCTTCCTGATATCTAGCCAAATTTTCACTGACGTCTGAAATTTACTCTACACCCAGTTCATCCCCATCAGTAAATATGTCTTCCTCCCTTACAATTCATTTCCAACTTTCCTTTTATTTAAAAAATGTAGTGACATCTTCCAGGAAGGCTGAAAGAAAGAGGTGGCTGTTCTTTGGGATGATGTTCTGAAGCATTACTCCAAGGGGGTTTAGCTAGTAGGAGGTGTAATGGAGGTGGGGTGAGGTGAGAAATCTCACTCATGGGAAAACAGGCTGTTCATAAGCTCTGCTGAGCTGCAACATTGCAAAGAAAACACCAGTTTTGATCCAATTTTAATTAATCCAGGGGAAATAAAAAAAACCTGCTCATCTCTCAAACCTCTCTGATTCTGAATAGCTTTCTTTGAAGGTACCCAAAATGCTTACCTGCTTGCCTGTTTTTCTCCCACCCTCCTCCTCTTTGGATTTTTGGCTGTACTGGCATTCTTATTCTTCTTGGCGATCACTCGTAGCCGAGTAAGATTGTCTTCCAAGGGTAAAATCTTAACAGTGGATCTGTAAGTGGCTGTAAAGGCCAATTCTGGATCTGCACAACCTCCCACAATGAGGCCATAGGTTTCCGGGTAGAAGACAGTCATGATGAGGGTTTGCTTGACATGCCTTCCTCTTAGCTCGTTTCTCCCTTTCGCCCTGTACTCATGCTTCTTCAAAGTCCGTAGCGCCTTTAATACTGGCATATTAATTATTTTATAATATAATATAATATAATATAATATAATATAATATAATATAATATAATATAATATTAATATAATAAATATAATAATATAATATAATATAATAAATATAATATAATATAATATTTAATTATTTAATATAATAATATAATATAATATAATAAATATAATATAATATTTAATTATTTAATATAATAATTTAATTACTGGCATAAGTACTGGCATATCCGCCACCTCAAATGGATACTTCCTATGTTTTTCCAGCCCAGCTTAGCTTCTGTTTAGCCTGGCACTGCTTAGATCTGGTCTGACTAAAGAGCCAAGTAATAGTTGAAAGGTTCTGAGAGTGCAGATCTGAATAATACAGTTTCAGTGCTCATCTTGAGCTTGTGTATCCATTGTAGTTAGGGCACCTGACCTTATTTTACTCCCCCCACCCTCATACACACAAACACACTTGGCAGGTTGTACTACTGGCACTTTGAGAGCAAAAAGAGATGTTTGTTTCCCATGGAATAATACAACAGAACCAAAATGAGAGACAATGAGCTCATTTCACTAAGTGCTATGACGAAAATGAGCTCTTTTTTGGCAAAGTGAATTCCCAATGGTAAACATTTACGCATTAGGAAGCAGAGAAAGAGGGAGAGACAGTAACCATCATGCCACTGGCTTGGGAAGATATCCAGTTGATAACCTATTTGCCATCTATAGCAATCCTGACAATGTGGAACAACGTTAGGTAAATAATGCCAGAATCTACCTATGAGAACATACCCATCCATCTACCCACCCACCCACCCACCCATCCATCCATCCAAAGCACTTGACTTTGTCATGCTTTGGGGACATCGTCAAACTGTAGTCATTGTAGGACACTTGAGCCAATGCCATTGTAAAACAAAAGACACAGCTGGGTGGATATCAATATTGCCAGAGGAGACTGGCAGAAAATTTAGGACCAAGGCAGGTTGGGAATATAAAGCAAAACCCAAGAAAGGAAAGAAACAAGGGCCTTAGATTTTAAAAATAAAATGGGCCTCATGCAGTGTGGAGTGATAGAAACATGGGCAGGTTGATGTGATCATTATGTTGTTTTTGTCACTCAAACCCAGAGGCAACTGTTGCCTTTCTCCTTGAGTGCAATTTCTTATTCAAGAAGAGTTGGTTCAGCTTTCCCTTGAGAAACCTAATCCTAAAAGATATTACAGCCTGTAGAATTGCAATCAAGCAACAGCAAAGAGCAAAGTATAAAGCAGAGACTCAAAACCCATCAACCAGCTATCAATTTACAGTCTAAACTTAGTGTTATTGTTTTGACTTTTGTTTTCTTCTTGCCTTCCCTTTAAATAGCTATAGCTGTCCCCCTCCTTTGGAATAATATCTCCCCAGATGTTCAAATGAACTTTTCCCTGAGGGCATTCAGAAAGTCTATGAAGGCTCAGTTACCCCAACAGGCCCTGGGGAATTGAAGAATGCGGTTTGTCCCACTAGCAATAGAAGTGATTGTGGTTTAGTTGGTTGTAGTATATTCTTAGCTGTTATATATGTGATTTAATGGATTTATATGGTGTATTATATGTATACATATACATATACATATACATATACATATACATATACATATACATATACATATACATATACATATACATATACATATACATATACATATACATATACTGGATGTATATGGTGTAAGGGGGCATGGTGGCTCAGTGGGTAAGACGCCAGGCTTGTTGATCTGAAGATTGCAAGTTCGGAGGTTCGAATCCCTAGCCCTGCATGCGGAGTGAGCTCCCGCACTAGCTCCAGCTCTTGCCAACCTAGCAATTCGAAAGCATGCAAATGCAAGTAGATTAATAGGTACCACTTCGGTGGGTAGGTAACAGCGTTCCACGCGTGTCATGCGGCCACATGACCATGGAAGCGTCTTTGGACAATGCTGGCTCTTTGGCTAACAAACGGAGATGAGCACCGGCCCCTAGAGTCAGACACGACTGCACAAATGTGGGGGGTACCTTTACCTTTTTATATGGTGTATTATATGGATGTACGAAGAGTCGGACACAACTAAATGACTGAACAACAACAACAAAATGGTGTATTTTCACTCTATTTGAACCTGCATTACAGATGGGGAATTGTATGCCACTCAGTTCTGTTTTGTGATTGGTATGGCCCATTAAGCCCTGTAAAATACTTACACCCATACATTTATTTCATTTTGTTTTATAGTTCTTCTATGCTACTTCTATCGATAGATAGATAGATAGATAGATAGATAGATAGATAGATGATAGATAGATAGATAGATAGATAGATAGATAGATAGATGATATATATATATTCCAAAATATCCATGTGCTTGACTTTTGTGAAGATAGTGAGATAATGTGAGTTATTTTGGAGCTGTTTTTTAAAACGGAGGAGGAGGAGGAGGAGGAGGAGGAGGAGGAGGAGGAGGATAAAAAGTAAAATAAACTTTAAAAAGGAAACAAAAACAGACAAATGTATATTTACAGACATACATATATTGATAAATTGAAGTCATGATTCATTAAAGTTATCCATGGTTGATCTATATTAATCAATTCTGCAAATCACTAAATAGTTGGAGCCATATGCCTGTGTTTCCAATGCCAAACAATAAGTTTTTTGATTATGCATTCATTTTCTCTGTCCAAAAGTCAACTCCCGTGTGATTGAGATAAATCTCAAAGTTGAGTTAATACATGTAATAGCTTAATGAAGTTGTGATGGAAAGTCACATAAAAACCTCCTTATATTTAGTGTGATAAACTGGCTCCAAAAGCACACCATTGTAGGTGATCTATATTGCTACTGTACACATCCATTGAAAATTCTACTGGATATGAGGAACATACATAGGATGAAGCTTAACAAGGCAGGAACTATTTCACATATTCTAATCCATTGATCTGAAGTTGGAAAAATACTGTTTTCTGAGTTTCAAACTTAGAACATTCAAGGGTTCAATCAACAAGCTTGCTTCATTAAATCTCTGCTGATCTAAGTATCAAATGAAAATTCCAAGAATAAACATATCACGCTGAGTGATTCATGCAAGCAACATGGAAGAAAGGTATCATTAAGTTAATCTTAATAAGGTGATTGAAAAACAACCTAAGAAACAGAAGTGAGTTAAATGCTCTGAGAGACTAAAAAGCAGCTTTAGCATGGTAAGTGTCAAGATCCCCCCAAACAGAGTTTGCTTCAAATTAAAATTCCTTACTGTAAATAATAACGCTGCTTATAGAAGTCACAATGTTTACGATTCATTTGTTGAAATCAAACATGGGGGTGTGTGGGGGAGGAATACATTTTCTCAGCTGAAAAGAGACAATTTAAGACAAATTCAAACTATTTAGAGGGAAAAGATGTGAATGAATGTGACAGGCATCTGGCAATTCTTTCAGGTTAGTCTTCCCCCTTGAAAATTCTCACTTTTGCTTTTTTGCCATTTCCCCGCCTTCATTTTCTTTCAAATTTTATTTTATCTAACAGACAAAATAACTTGGAACACTTTTGCTTTATCTGACTTTAGAAGAATGGAAGCATAGATCTAACAAGTGACGTTCTTCACAACTTGATTTAAACACAGTGGGTTTTTTTTCCTCCCTCTAATCTCTGGAACAGACTGATTGTATTTTTTTCCTTTAAAATCATTTATAAGTACCATCAAGGAACCATCAGTTAGGTTGTATGGAAGAATGTGGAGTAAAAATAGTCACATTCCTCTTTTTTCAGCATACAAAATTGTTTCCAATTTCATTTTATCCTTGTAACAATCCCTTGAAGCAGATTAGGCTGAAGAAGAAAACTGACTTGGCCCAAGCTTACTCCATAAGATGTTAAATAAAATAGAAAGATAATGGTAAATATAAAAGCATGAGTCACTAATACTGGATGTTTAGCAAGTGGAATTCTTTGTTTCTTATGTTTACCCCCAAAATACAACAGGTGCATGGCATAATATGTCTCCAACATGAAGTTGCAAAAAAGGGAGAAACTTTGCATGTTGTATTTCTGAATCATACCTATTAGAGCCATATAATCCACTTAAGATAAGAAAAATCGAAAATTCAGAGACAATACCTTTATTAGCTTAGCTGTAGTTTTACAAAAGAGTTCTGAATATGGATATGCAAAATATTTTGAATTTGAGCTCAAAGTATTTCTAGGATGGTTGGCCAGCTTCTTCCAAGTTGAAAGTACTGGTTCAAATTTGAGCAATTTTGCACAGCCCTGAGTTCAAGCTTTTGAGTTTTCAAAACTTCTTCATTTTTTAAGAAAAAAGGACAGGACAGGTGGAAACAATTTGTGTGAGTCAGAACAGTAGCTTATTTTAGCCAGCAGTTCTTTACCATACAAAATTGTCAGCAGAACGCAAGCAAATTTGAGGCATGTAATAAAAATAATAATAATTAATATAAATATTATAGTTTTTGTTCCGCAAGATTCTAGTTGTGGACACTGGCCTCTTTCACAAGCTTGGTGAATTTCAGCTGCCTGATATGTATAGAAATAGAGAGAACAGATATTACTCTGGGACTCTAATATGTGAGAAAAAGAGTGTGGACAGCAAGAGGAGACATTGTCTGGAGTCAAAATATCCTACTTGCATATATAGTCTCTTTGAGTTGAGGATGTAGATTGCAGTAGAAGTGAATGGAGGAGTAAGTTAATTTTATTTCAATCACTGACTGTATGTAAAAACCAACAGTAATATGTGAGCCAAATAGACATCAATATGAGTGTAGTAATATAAGCTAACTTCAGATTATGCCATTACAGACCCTTTGATCAATAGCTTTTGTGAGTGACATGCATTTGAAAGAAACTTAGCAACTCTCAATGAGATGTTTTCCAATTGGGAGAAAAAGTAACATAAAATATGTCAGGCTAACTTTTTATTGAGTTATCCTTATAATGTTTGCAATCTTCAATTTAAAAGTTAATATTTATTTATTCAATATAAATAAATTAGCATTTGTATTATCATGTTGTGTGACCCAGCCATTCTATATTATATTTTTTTGAACATGGCAGAGTTTGGAGGATCTGATCAATCAGCTCACACCATGTCCTGCCCCCCACCACATTCTTTGAGATACTTAACAGAGATGTGATTTTACAGAGTCTCCCTCCCTTCCCCTCAAAAAAAAATCAGGAATGTGGTACAGAGTTACTGGTGAGACCAACTATTCAATGGTAAGGCCTATATCTGGAATAGTTCTTCTAGAGATGTTGGAAGTTGAAGAGATTTTTTTAAATTCTACCAGGCTATTTTCATTCATTTCTTTTCCCTTGGAAGGCAAATTTTATACAGTTACTACTTTAAATGCATTGTATGGTGTTTTAAAAGGGGGCGCAGTGGCTCAGTGGTTAAGATGCCAGGCTTGTCGATCGGAAGATCGCAAGTTCGGAGGTTCGAGACCAGAGCGCCGGGAGACGGAGTGAGCTCCCGCACTCGCCCCAGCTCTTGCCAACCTAGCAATTCGAAAGCATGCAAATGCAAATAGATGAATAGGTACCACTTTGGTGGGTAGGTAACAGCATTCTGCATGTGTCATCGCGGCCACATGACTGGAAGCGTCTTCGGACAACGCTGCTCTTCGGCTAAGAAACGGAGATGAGCACCGGCCCCTAGAGTCGAACACGACTGCACAAATGTGCGGGGGGAACCTTTACCTTTTTATGGTGTTTTAAATATTTTATTGTAAGCTGTCCTGGGAACATATTTGAGTATCAATCTACATGATCAATAAGTAAGATAAATGGGCTTATGGCATCTAGTCTTGACTTGCTATAGAACTTAAGTAGTTTTTGCTCACTTCCATTCATTTGAGATAGTTTGCTTGCAGTTTCTGTTTTAAAAACAAAATGCACACCCATGTACACACATAGATAACACACACACACACACACTATTAGTGAATATGAGGAACTTAAGTTTGCATCCTATAGAATTTGAGTATTGAGTGTAGATTCAGACCTGTTTCTCTTGATTTATGAGAATGCCTATGTAAAATATGGAGATGTTAAAATGCTGCTTACATAACAATTGAGTAATAAATGGGGATTGGATATATGGTAATTAGATTGGTGGTGTACATAAATTACTGAATGTCTGTAGCTTGAATCATGTCAACTGGATTTCTATTTTCTCAGTGGAAACGTTTCGCTCCTTATCCAAGGAGCTTCTTCAGTCTGAGCAAGGTTAGTAAGGGAATCCTTAAATATGTTTCTAGGTGGCTGTGTGACCTTACACCTGGGGCTAGGTCATGGTTATTTTGAGATGTTATTTCTAAGTCCCTTTATCATCTAAAGGAGGATCGTTAAGATCACCATGCTGCTGTTGAGCTTGTGAAATGGTCTTAATCTTCCTAGGCACAGAAGACAAAGCAGGGAGGAAAATAGGAGAAAGATTGTGCCTGAGGCCCCCACCTCTATTCAAGGAAGGATTTTCCAAGTTGGCATAAATGGATTCCTTGACCCCTCTCTCAAACCACCTATCTTCTCTGTCTAAAATGTGAACATTAATGTCCTCAAATGAGTGTCCTTTTTCCTTTAGATGAAGATAAACTGCTGACTCTGGTCCTGTGGTGTTACTTCTCCTGTGTTGGGCCATCCTCCTGTACAAAGGTTGTTTGGCCCAACACAGGAGAAGTAACACCACAGGACCAGAGTCAGCAGTTTATTTTCATCTAAAGGAAAAAGGACACTCATTTGAGGACATTAATGTTCACATTTTAGACAGAGAAGATAGGTGGTTTGAGAGAGGGGTCAAGGAATCCATTTATGCCAACTTGGAAAATCCTTCCTTGAATAGAGGTGGGGGCCTCAGGCACAATCTTTCCCCTATTTTCCTCCCTGCTTTGTCTTCTGTGCCTAGGAAGATTAAGACCATTTCACAAGCTCAACAGCAGCATGGTGATCTTAACGATCCTCCTTTAGATGATAAAGGGACTTAGAAACAACATCTCAAAATAACCATGACCTAGCCCCAGGTGTAAGGTCACACAGCAACATATTTAAGGATTCCCTTACTAACTTTGCTCAGACTGAAGAAGCTCCTTGGATAAGGAGCGAAACGTTTCCACTGAGAAAATAGAAATCCAGTTGACATGATTCAAGCTACAGACAATTCCACCTGGATGACTGAGAACCTTCATAGACATATAAATTACTGAACTATTGCTATAAGCTTTTGTAGGTTTTTTTCTGTGCAGTCTCTAAATTAAAGTATATATCTAGAAGGCAACTTGTTTTTCTTTAAAAAGTGTTTCTTGGTCTGACATGATCCAGACTTGATTTTGACAGGATAGACTTCAGCATTTTGTTTAAACTGATGGAATTCTGAGGTGCTTTGTTCTTCAGGCTGGCCCATCTTTAATATGTGTTTAGAAGTCATTTGTCTATCTAGGCTACTACACTGCATTCATATGAGCTATATTGGACAGCTGGTAACCTGTTGCCCTCACATGTTTTTGTCTTCAACATTCTTGAACCCCTGCCAGCACTGCTAATGGCAAATGATTGTGGGAGTACTTAGCTGATCAATCTAAAGGTCTTATCCTATGACAAGCCTTCCAGATCTCTCAGATTGTAATTCCTAGCATTATGGACATGATGGCTTAAGTTGAAAAGATCTGTACTTCAAAAGCTGGGAAGGCTGAAACTTTGTCATGGCCTATTTCTTTGGAGGAACATTGGATATTAATTGATAACAGGTTGTTCTAGTATTCTGAAATCTAAATCATGCTTTCTTAAATCCATGCGCAGCCATGAATGAATCTGGGCTAATCCCCATCACTTCATCCAACCCACCAGATGTTTATTTTGTGGTGTCTGTGGGAGAGTAGTCAGATTTGGTAAGATGGTGAATGGAGCATCATGAAGCATCACAAACATGTTCATAAAGGGTGGAACTTACATCATGACCCTCCATCTGATTTTGATGTACTCATACCTCTTCAGACTCCATTGAGTTTTCTGCTGGGGGAAAATTGAAAGACCATGAGATACATTGCTTGAGCTTCTGGATGAAAGGTGGGATAGTAATTTAATAGACAGACAATTAAATAAATATACATGGAGACCTGGATGTCAGTCGTATGACTTGGCTCGAGGAATTTGACTTGAATTTGCATGCCAGGAACATTATGCTGGTTTTGAAATACATGAATTCAACGAACTCATCTTCAAGGACCTTCCGTCCCTTGAGGCTTAAATCTTGTATTTGATCTCGATATTCCAAGAATGCAGCCATTTCCGTTCCTTTTACACCCAAAGCATTTCCTTCTTCAAAATTAACATTCCAGAGGTGAATCTTCTTCCCTTCACTTTTTGGCTTTGGGACGTAACTCCTCATTTTTTTCAAAAAAGGCTCTCTTTCAGAAAAAAAGATAAACAAAGCCATTTTTCATGGGAAAGCAGATAGATCAAAGCTCAGCTCCGCAAATTCAACAAAGTGGGTAATTCTTTTGTAATCCTTCAGACTTTGAAAAAAGTAACAGTAAACAGGCGAAAGTCTTTAAATCCAATGAAGAAAAAAGAGAGAAAAAATATATATTTAGAAAAAAAAGCCAAATTAACAAATTAATAACTTCCAAAAGTAATGAAAACCACCAAGAGGATTCCTCATGTCTTTGTTGCAAAGAGCCTCTCCTTAATAATAATTTTAAAAAGAAAAAAAATGGTGTTTTAGAATTGGGGTAGGCAGCTTTTGAGTCGTTTAAGGCTTCAACACGGCTTAGGAAATGGTGGCAATCCCTGCCTCCCAGCTGCTAGCTTAGCAGTCGATTGTGAAACGCTGTTTTGTGGTCTTCTGGCTGCTTCCAGCCGTCCGGAGGAGAAATGGGGTAATTCCTGGGGTTCTCTTTAATCCGGAGAACACTTCTGGGCTCTAGGAAATCCTGCCTGAGCCCAAAAAGTCCGTGTTGCCGGGTCAACCACGGAGCTTGCAGAGACACGTCTCGAGTTGTCAATCCCCCACTAGAAGTCTAGGATGTGCTAAATCCTAAGCCTACCAGAATCCTTTTCTGCTGACCATGGGATACCAGGCTGATTCAGTTTTCTCTCCATGAAGATCATGGGTTTGCAAAACTTTACTCTCTCATTGATTTATTCATTTTCAAGAAGTTTCTTGTAGGTTTTCTAAACAAAGATGCCTGCAGTGAAATGTTATTATTTCACTTTGAGGAATGAGCAGAGATGATTATCCTAATAACATTTCTTGAAGCAGGGGAAAAATATGGCTTATTTATATAGCATATTAGCATTTGTGCCATATGCAAAACAAGTAAATAAATGTTAAACTAATATATTACTGAAAAAGTCAATATTGATTACTTTGAAGTGGATGTGCCAAGTACTGGGCTGTAAAAATATGCTCAAAGTCCAGTGAGGAAGAAAAATCTTACATTCCGAGTAAAATAAATTGCCAAGCTATAATTTAATCACTTAATCCATTGCAATAATATTTTTTGCAGTAATTTATTGTGCTACTACAGAAGCTTTTTTAATATTAAAAATAACACATTACTGATTCAGTGGTGATGGCTATTGTAAGGGTGACATTACAAGAATATAATTGGGGCCATTTGTCTTTTTAACTAATAGTTCATTATTATAATACATGAATCATTCAAAGGATTTTTTTACCATTTTATTCTTCAGTATTGAACATGAAAAGTGTAGTGGAGGGAGCAGAATCATACCTGGTCTTCCAAAAGTCTTCTTTGTTGGATTACACCACCATCGGATGAGATCTGAGACAAGGAGGGGGAAAGGAAGCTTTGTGTAATGTGAGCAGGGTAGGGACTGAAGCAAATTCATCCAGAATCCTGATATTAGTGAATTTAGCTATTGTGTTTCCTGTGGATCTTGGTCAGGCTTGATGTTATCCAGAACAAATTTTAGATAGCATCCTCTGTACCTCTCCCCCCCCCCAAAAAAAAAATCTGTGATGAGGGCTGCTAGTGGTTTACCTTCACTTAAGAGCTTTGCAAGTTGATTAAAAGGCACCATTTATTTTGCTATAATATTTTTAAACACCTGTAGGCTTATAATGGAACCAGGCACTTTGAAGAGTGCCACCTTCTTTCCTACCACGTCATCCTGGAATGGTCATCTGATGAAGGAATTTTGCATGGTCACATCGGCCATCCAGAAAGCACTGGGAAAAGAAGACTGCTTTTCTTTTCCTAAAACTTATACCAGAACCAGACCCGTTGACTCTTCTTCAAAGGGTCTGGATCTGCTATGAGCACCCCAGACTTCTTAAACATGAAAGAAAAAAAAACCCGAAGAAATTGCTTAGCTTTCTTGTGGATTTTTAAAAGTAAATGGAGACCTTCCGTGTTTCTCGATATGTCCTGGAAAATTCCTGTAGATGTTTTGTCAGGCAATTTTGCCAGAAGAAAAACTACCCATTAAAGAGATCGTGAAACATATGAATCCTGTAGTTTACACATCAAAGAGAGGTTGTAGACGTTCCTGACCAGATCAGTAGAAAGAAGGATGTCCCACTCAAAGAGATGATGCATTAGAAGTGTCCTGATTTTTAAATCCATCCTGCCACTGAAGTCAAATCTGTGTTTCCAAATGATGGTCAAGAGTACCTAAACACTACCTGTGGACAGATGATGGATGGATGGATTCTGGTTCATAACTCCAAAACCCCCAGAAATGTATGGTTGTGGTAGGTACTTATCCATCACATTATTCAGTTGGTCCTTAACCATGAGCTGAAGTGCTGAATGTTAAGGAGGGAAAAAGCATCTGATCTGAAAACTTTGCTTTTAAGCATTTCCGTAAATGGAGACATTGGAAAATTCCCCTGATTTATGCTTGCCAATTTCCCTTTGCTCTCTCTGCAATTGCAAACTGTTTGGATCTGACCTCCTTTTCAACACAGGTTGTGATAATTTTGTATGTTCAAGCTCTCAGCCTTTAATGAGCCTTGATTTCTTTTTTAAATCTATTCTTTAGCATTTCTTGAGCAAAGCCATTTCATTTTGCTTCACATTAATAATGTACATGCATTTAGAGGACAAAGCAAGATTGTATTGACTCATCAGCACTGAAAAATTCTGCAATTACAAAATTTATCTAACCTGCATAGACAGCAATAGTTCGGGGACTAATTCATACATTTTAACTGTCTTTTCATTTACTGCACGGCATGAGGTGACAATGCCAGTTGGTTGTCATACAGCTTGGATATAAATTTAAATCATCCCCACATATGGTGTTATCATCACTACATATTCCCCATGGCAACCATGTACTCATCCTGGAAGACTCTCAGTGTGCAAAGTCACATACCTCTCAAAAGGAAATGGAAATGCCCCCAAACTAACATGGAAACACTCATTCCCTGTAGGCCTGTTTTATCAAACATCCATTTCAATGAACACATTATTCTGCTTTTTCTATAGACCGACGTCTGCAACATATAAACTTCTTGGGGAAGGGCGAATTAATAGATTTATGGCACAAGCCATAATGTGTCCCCACTCTGATGGGTCAAAATGCCTTTCCAAGTTGAGCAACATGCAATCTGATGACATTTTCCTGGTTTTTTTAAAAAAGGAAAAAAAGATTTATTTTATTTCGTTGATTTATATGACTGCCCTTCTCAAATACATTACTCTGGGCAGTTAATTCAACATTTTATATATACAGTATACTAAACTCTGATAATGCTTGTTCTCCTTCTGTGTTATCAATATCGATATATAAGAACTGATTTTAAAAGATTACATCAAAGAAAGTGATTTGTTATGTGATTATACCTATAATTGGCATAATATTTTTCTTGTGCTGCGTTTTACTGATTTGCATTGAAACTAGGGCAGAAATAGGTAAATTTGATGCAACCATTTCTATCATTTGATGTGTGTAATAAAATCCAGAAGGCAGAAGAGGAAATGCACATCCCTGATACACTACACAGAAGGAATCCTACACAATAAAACATTACACAGAAACAATTGAACCAAACCATTTTGCATTAGATCTTCTCTCTCAAGACAAGGAAGCTAGGGATAAGCTCAGAATTAGTGTTCCCATAACTCCCCTGCATGCTTAGTTTTTTTTTTAAAGCCCAAATATAATAATTCTCTAAAAAGGTAGAGATCCTCTTTCATGAGACTGGCATTATTCATTATTATTCTTACTTATTCAGACTAGAGGCTGTGTTCACAGCACATTTAACTGGGTTATTTCTAGTTCCAGAATATTGTACTAAGCCAGAAACCCAGTAAATTGAAGCCCAGGAGATAGATCCTGGATCAAACAGTCAGAGCAATTTCCGACAAGCAAGCACGTTGGGTGAATCCAGAAACCTAATAATTTCTGAGCTGATAACCCCTGTACTTCCCAGTCAGTCTCCCGAGCAAATAAAATAAAGGCGTAGAGTGACTAAAAATAAAGGACTTCATTATAAAACTTGCTACCAAGACTTGGCCATAGAACTTCCTGATCGAACACTGATTGGCTGCAGCACCCAAGAGAGAGACTGGCCAATGGAAAAGGGGCCATTGTTATATAATGGACTTTTATGTATGGCACAGAGGAAATCAGACAGGACTGGAGATTGTGGGGGAGGGAGTCTGCATTTCCTAAAATGGCAGCCCCTGACTCAATTAGCATCATTGCGTGCTGCCAGGTCCAACATTAGTCATGACTGAAGTAGTCATGACTAATTAATTTGTCACTTTCATTAATATTTTTTGTGCAAACACAGCCCTAATTTGAATTATCTGTAGTTTATCCTATACTAAACATGATAAATAGGTTTCTTTTCCTTTTCTCTAATTATCAAATATACAATAGCACTGCAAACTTAAAACATGTTTACTAAAAAGTCAGCTCCATTGAATTCAGAGGGTCTTATGAAATTATAATCTTGGATTACAATTGTTATCTTGGAGATTGCATCATCTCTTCGCACCTGTGAACTCTTTTGACTACTAAGGCAAATGGTGAGAGATAATGGAGGGGAATGGCCTTCACATACATCTGATTCTCACCTGGCTTATTGTTATTTAGATGAGTCTCTGTATTTAAGAGAAAAGGGGAAACTTCCTGATTTTTTCTCTCTCTCTTGCACTTTCCTCTCTTCATAAATCTAGTTTTTACTTCAAATATTATGAATGCCTGTTAGCATTCATTGATTGCTTGGCTAAACCCATACGCTGCATCCAAGACAAACATATTATGAACATTTTGTTTTTTTAATGGGATGTTCTACTATTCCATTACTGAGAATTTTTTCAGCAGTGCGCTTATCCTTCAGGAACATATTCTGTAACAAGAGCTTCTACTGAATTCAAATCCTCAACAGACTCACCCCATGAAAATGATAAAAGAATTAATGGATTTCTCTCTTCTCATGCAATGTCTTCCTTAAAACACATAATCAATTCCCAATTCTTCTTTCATATGAATAATTGGCTCGGCAGCCATTTTGTTATATAGATTGGGTTTGCTTCCAAAAATACCCCACTGAAATTCTATATCTGTATGACTACTTCTAGACCTTTTTTGTTTCAAAAAATTGGAGCATTGTTTCCTTCTCCTTTTGATACCTTGGTTCTGGCCACCTAAAGTGGTTTCCCTCCACATTTAAAGAGTCTTAATTGCAGAATAAGAGAGGGGTCAAAGAAGACCATGGCTTATCTTTCCAAGCCATTGAAAAAGAAGTGAAGAAAGACTGAAAACACATTGTAACTATGTCAAAGACCTTTCTCAAGCTTAGAAAAATTGGAAGGCTTCATCAGTAGAAACAACTGGGAGCAGAAAGCATTAAAGAAAAGGAACTCTGAGCCAAATGCTTCTGCATGAAAAGTGCCAGTTTTCTCCCACCCAAACAGATGAATTTCCTGACCTGAAATCAGGAAGCAATGTATTGGTCATGAAAGCTAAATCTATTTTGTCAAGAGGTTAACAGGGTGCTGCATGTAAATTGCAAATGCTATGAAAAATAGATGGAGTGGAAATATTTAATTTTATGAGTGCATACAGTTAGCTTGCTGAAGAGTCAGAATTTCAAGGTTGGGGAAGTGCAGCATGGCTAGAATCTCATTAATTGTTTGATGTGTTTGCATATGTATGTTCTGCATATTTAGGGAGCATGTTTAGAACCAGCTATATGTTATGAAACGAACCTGATGCTGGGAAAGACTGAAGGCAAAAGGAGAAGGGGACAGCAGAGGATGAGATGGTTAGATAGCATCACTGATGTAATGAACATGAACTTGAGCAAACTCCGGGAGACAGTGGAGGACAAGAAGGCCTGGCATGCTATGGTCCATGAGGTCACGAAGAGTCGGACACGACTAAACGACTGAACAACAAATATGTTATGAAGAACTCTTTCATTTCTGAACTCTGTTGGCTACATTACTGACCCTCCAGAAGAAACAGCATTAGGGACCATCACTGTTAAGAGATAAAACCATGTTTGTTGGAATAAATAGTAAAACCCATATTTTCTTATTTGTTTGGACTGAAAAATGTGGCAGGTAGAATACTACGTAGACTATACTATAGGCCTATGGTGATGAGAAACATTCTGTTTTGTGGATGACAGATACTGCAGAGGTTTGTTCTAAATATAACTCAACTGTGTTTTCAAAGCTACCAGAAAACCAAGTGAATTGAGTATTCTTTGCAAGGTGATCTCAACTCAAAGTTCATTTTGATGGCTGCCTCATTTAATGAAAAAGATGTTTTTGCCTAATTAATCTAAAAATTGGCTGTGCTAAAGGCAAAATAGTTTTGGACTGAACATGAAAATGCAAATTTAGCCTATTTCCTTCTCTTAAGAGATTCTGAAATATTGAACCACCCCCAAATATATTTAGATGTCTTGAAAATATATTTTGCTAATATTATTAATACAGTATCTCTAATTATAGGATGATTTTCATATAATTATGGAGATGTCACTAGTGCAGAATGTTATACTATAAACAGCATAAGAAACCTTTTGGTAGAACATAACTGCTCATATAAAGGCTTTTACTTCTAAGATGGAGGAAAAAATATTAAGGGTATACAATTTTACTCATACCCTACTTTTATTTTAGCACCATAGGAAACCACATAGTACTGAAATAGTACATTGGACTATTAGCTGTTGTCTTATTCTGTTGGGCAATAACTCTCTGAAGATTCAGCAAAGTCTCTGCCATATAAAGGTGCCTGCTGTGTAAAGATGCAGTAGAACAAACCCAGAATACATATCTTTCAGGAAGTTCTCATATGCAACCCATCAAATTTCTAGTTAAAAGGATTGGTTATCAGTAATTGGAAAGGCGTAAGAAGAGCTGAAGTAGGTCAGACTATAGACCTATCTGGAAAGGACTTGGAATTCAGAATGTTTGAGAAAGCCGAAGAATGACCATCACCATCTATGGATGAGATCTGTTCAGGTCAGGATTCACAAACATTAAATTCCATGAACATCCCTATAGCTGGTCATCCAAATCACTGTTTCAGTATATAGCAGTTTCAGCACAACTGAATTTCTTCTCCTCAACCCCCATAACTAAAATTCTGTGGTTGCCACTGTGTGCATAATCTGATTCATGCAGGTTTTTGTGAGGTGGTGGAACTCAAACATCATGTGTTCCCAAATACAGCAAGAACAAAAGAATCCTACAAAGATTAATTTTTACATGGAGCATGATAAGAGGGAAAGTAAGTGACCAGCACAGTTTGCAATTTCTCTTCTGCCAATGAAAAATTGCTTTCACACTCTGTCTATCTGGTTTCTTGCTGTGTCTGATTTTTTAAGAATGAAGAGCTGCACAGATTTGCCTAAAAGAAACCATATTTCTTAGGAATGGCAGGCAAGGGACTCTTAAGTGTTCTGATAAGGAATTGATGATTAAACCATTAAAATTCTAAAAGTGGAGACATCAATCCTCATACAGCCAAAGGAAAATGACTTAAACATGTTATTTCTAGAGCTGAGCTGAAATTTCTTGAGAAGAAAACAGTTTCTGCTACATTTTCTGAGAATTTAATTCTTTCAAGCTTTCCCCGTATTGCTGGAGATCTTCAACTCAACAATATTTGGCAGAAAATCCCCACCACCCACACAATTTCAACACCCCTAACTAATTTAAAGCAGAATAGACCTAATTTCATATTACTGATCATTATTTAAATGATTTTTATTTATTCCTTTCTGTCCCCTCCTTACAAAACAAAATAATTGTAACAGTTACTGTTCAAAGATCTTCAGGAAATCAAATCTATTCTAAAGTTGAAAATCAGAACCTTTCAGCTTTGGGAATTTTCTCTTTCTTGCTTCAGAGTTTCCTTTTTAAACCTCTCATTTTGCTGCTCAATAAACCTCACAATGACATCCACTCTGCTGATTTGGCTAGTACTAGTCAATGTGAAAAGTCAGCATATGAACTGAAAGTTCCCATAGCAACATAAATGTCTGTTCATCTCTGTCCTACAGTCTTTGACATTTTTATATTGATATACCATTAATGCAATCCATAAATGCAGCCCTAAATTTCAGGTGTTTAGGGTTTGTCAGTTTCCTTCAGTTCACTCGTAGCTTTAATATTTAGCTTACTGTATTTATGCAAAGAGATGAGCCCAAAGACATTTTCATGTTGCAGAAAATATTATCCTTTCTCTCTTGTACTATAAATAGAGCATGGCAAGCGAATGTAGCAGTAAACTTGAAGCTAGAGGTGCTAACTCTTGCTAAATCAATGCAGAGAAGCAAGGAATTAGAATGGACATAATTGTAGTTTCTTTCATAATTGCAGGATTTATTTAAAATGCTGGTTTGAACTGAAAAACAACAACAACAATGAACACCCAGTCCTTTTCAAATAGTCTGACACTAGGCTGGGGGGGAAAAATCTGTGAAAAGACTCCTAGGAGAAGTCTAAAACTCTGGATCAATAACCACCCCTCCTAGAGGGACCCTGAAGTATGGAACAATATGAAAATGTTCTAGAAAGGGAGCCTGAAAGCACGAGAGATTATTCTATGGAGGTCACAGCCATGTGGGGGATGACATTGTATTTTTTATATGACCCATCTTTAACAAAAGACTTTGGAATGAGAGCCTGCTAAAGAAACTGAATTACCATTGATTTTATGCTCGCTATCTATTAGGAATGCAATCTGCCAGTCTTGTTGAGTAAAAGGAAAATGACATTCCTTCAGATGAAAGCAGACGCATCCTTAAACCTCCTCTTTTACTTAACAGTCATTGTTTACACTGTTTCCCCAATTCCTTCATCTTTTAACTTTGCATTCTGACATGGTGTTCATCTGGTATGATCTCATTTCCCAAACCACAACACAATCAGATCCAGGAGGAAGTCCGTGTACAGCCAAAGTAACATGACAGAACAAAGTAGTTGGTAGGGATGGTGAGAAGATTGACTTTCCAGATGAAAGTACACAAGTGGAAGAACTCCAGAGTAATGCTGAAAACTGCAAAGAAATCCTTTGAAGATAGACTGGATGTCTAGAACGCAGCTGGCAGATTTGGTGATGATTTGTACAGAGGAAAAGAGATATAATTCAACTAGCAGAATGAATGTCTCCTGTTTTTGAGTCAAAGTCAAAAAAGTAGACTGACATTTGCTTAGTGTCGTTTCCTTCACTGGTGGTTCCTGATGAGCTTATCTGGAGCCAGTAAGCACTTAGTGGGCTTACCTTGAAAACTTAACCAGAACCAGGCACATACATCTATCTACATATTAATTTATCTTGATATCCTCTAATGTGCTTTAGGCCATGAGGGAAATTGGGATCCAGTTCTACAGTGTTCCTTGACAGATAAAGCTCCAGATCAATGTGCAACCCGGAGCACCAAAAACAAACAAATAAACAAAAATAGCCCTGTAACTTGTCCACCACAAAACAGAATATAGATGAGACAATTCAAAGATTTGTTTTGAAAGTTTGAGATTTCTCCATCAGATAAAAAATAGGAGAGGGAAGACAGACATTGACCTGGTATTAAAGTCAAGAAATCTTCATAGCTACAGTAGAACCTTTAAGATGGGATGTGGAAGGAGACTGCAAAATTCAAATTAGGTGCAGCGATGGTTTCAGACAGGTTTCATGCAGTTCAGCCAAGAGCACATAACATACCACCACAATTCAGGCATGTATCTGAATTGAATGTGTTCAACCAGTATCTGTATCTATGTGCAATGATTCAGATCTGTACTGCTTGTGGTTTTGAATAGGGGATTTGATATCTACATACAGATAATAAAGTACATGATGCATATAATAGACCTTAACATGCTTGATATGCAAGCATAGACAATAATGTGCATGCAATTTGGAATGTGATTGACAAAACCCAAAAAGTGTATCTGCTTTTGTAGGGCTCTTGATATTCAGTTTTAGCCTCTGGAGTGACAATAGGATTCATACACCAGACAAAAGGGATGCCACAAATGACTTTCAAGAATTCAGCATAAGGGCAGAGGAAAACCATGCGCAGTAGTTTGCTCAAATGCAGTTAAATTGCCAGGATTTGCAGCAGATAAATAGCAGAGATGTTCTAGCAGAGGCAAAGAAGAGATGAAGCAGATTTACTCAAGATCAGGGTTTGAAGTTATGCTATATACATGTGGGGCAACTTTCACAGGATGAAGCAAATTTTAAGCTTCGAGCCAATCTTTTAAAAACTGTTGCTGCTGGTCTCTAAGGAAGCATTTTGCTGTTAGCTCTCCCTTATATTATTTAGGCCTTTTGTGGAAGGTCAGGCCCTTGAAAAAGGATGGGAAGTGTGAGTTTTAACTGATAGAATGTGCAGTAAACAATGATTCCTCACTCTTATGGCAAAATACTATTTGTGCCTGCTTAAAAATGAGAGCGAAGGCAGTTCAGTAGTACTTACTCCTAGATACATGTGCATGAGTTTTTAGCTTTAATCACATGGTAGTTTCCTTTTCTCCCCTTGGTATTCCTCCACCTATTATTTCACAAATGTAAATGCTCTTCACACCCCAGTTTTAATATGACAAATCACTAGCTGAGAGCATTTCTCTTACATGTTGCTGGAATCTTTAATATAATCTCTACCTAGTAGATCCATTTACTCTTTCTTCTGCTAGTTTCAAAACCCGGAAGCTATGTACTTTATATTATTAGAAAAAACATTATCAGCCTACATAGCCCACTCTCTCCCCAACAGTAATGCCTCTGTCCTGCCCCATCCTTCTTCTACCTGTTGTAAGGGCATATTTCTGCATAGGAAGAGCTAATGCTGGATAGCGATGCAAGCTTGAACAGGCATAATCAGAATTCTGGCATCTATGCAACTCTGGGTAAGAACAATCTGCCATGTAAATTTAATCCATGCAGACCATGGCCAAGAGTTGCTGGGCATATAAAGCTCAGATCATATTATCTGGTCTGTAGGTTCTGCAGTTGATCATATTATTCTAACAGCTCCTGGCCACTCAGTCAGCAAAATATATATTGAAGCTTCAAAATACAATTAGCTGCAAAGAAGCATGCATATGTAATTTTATAACATTGATAATGTTATTTTATAACATTGATAATGTAATTCTGGAGGTGACAGACTCATCCTTGGGGGAGCTGGGGATGGCGACCGCCGACAGGAAGCTCTGGCGTGGGCTGGTCCATGAAGTCACAAAGAGTCGGAAGCGACTGAACAAATAAACAACAGCACCAAAATTGATAATGTCAGTGCCATTGATGTGCTCAGATTATGAAGCCCTCTGTTCATAGATTCTATTAAAATATATATTTTCCTTTCCTTCCATGATTCTATCTATGAGTCTATCCTATGTATGAAATGATAGCTAGCATTGATACTCTATTAGACAGCTGGACATGCTAATTTTGTTTTCATTAGCTTTGTGCATTCACATTTCCTTTAATGCTGCCAAATAAGAAAAATATGATGATTTTCCCCATGAAAGAACATGCAGCTATAATTATTCCTAAAGCAATTATTTTTAAAATGTCCATGCATTAAATTTCCAACTATTTTACATGGAATTAAAATGAAATGGATATATATTATTGAAGGACTTACGGCCATGAACAGGATAGGCAGGGAAGTGATAATTTGCTCCCTCTTGCCCAAACTGGCAAGAAGTTTAGAAGTTAAACCTTAAATTAGCAGGGCACTCTGGATTTGGCTTCATCTTGGATCCCAAGGTGCAGCATAAATTGGACTGGATTTTCATTTTCTTGGGCTAGGACAGAATACAGTGCAAATTTCAGTTCTGGACATTCATGAAGCTTCAGTGCCAATCTTTCTCTCTGAAGCTCTGTCTTTGGACCTAGGATGCAGCTACACCTTTGTTATAAATTTGTTATGGATATTCCTCACACACTGGGCTCCCATCATTGCACATTCCACTGAATTCTGTGCAGCAAAGTTAAACATGATATTGCAGCATAACTCCTATGCTGATTTCTGCAGAAGATAATACATGTCATTAACCCAATGTTCTAATTTGCCTGCAATTTTCATCCAAATGGGTTGAATAACAGGAGAGTTATAGCTGTTGTGGGTCTTCCGGGCTGTGTGGCCGTGTTCTGGAAGATGTGGTTCCTAACGTTTCGCCAGCATCTGTGGCCAGCATCTTCAGAGGGCAGGAGCACAGACAGAAGCGATCTCTCTGTGCCCAGGTAGAGTGTCACAGAGAGATCGCTTCTGTCTGTGCTCCTGCCCTCTGAAGATGCCGGCCACAGATGCTGGTGAAACGTTAGGAACCACAACTTCCAGAACACGACCACACAGCCCGGAAGACCCGCAACAGCAATTGAAATCCGGCCATGAAAGCCTTCGACAATACATAGAGTTATAGCTGTTTGCATTCTTCTATCCATAGATTGGAATCTGTTTTCCTTTGCAAATGAAGATATTGCAGTAGATTGGGTAACTCTACAGTTATCTGGACCTTATCAGACTGTTCCTTGAAACGTTCCTTTCTTCAACTCTTGCATTAATGCAGTTTAGGGAAGATCTGATAGACCAAAAAATGTAGGAGTCATATAGTCCCTGGGGGTTGTCACAGCAATTTAACTGGATTTCATATTTCTTCATGATCTCACATTCATTCTCATAGCAAATGCTTGTTTCATCCTTATCAAAGATTCTGCTGTCCCTGTGACATCTTTGGAGTTCTTTCCTTGTTGCCTTTGCTGCCAGCTTTTGATATTATATTAGATTAACAAAAGATACTGCTATGACACCAAAAGCTCCTCTCCACAACTTTTCTTATCTGCACACAATTATGCTTCATTACCTGGTCATTGTATTATGTGACAGATTAAACAACAGACGGTTTTCTACAGTGACAAAAGGAAGGTTGCACTTGGATGCCTGATTGTGTTAAGCAATAGTGTCTGTTTTTCTGTTAGTTGATTTCCTACTTCCTGCACTGACAACCCACTTCTCAATTTCTCGCGTTCCAGATACAGAAGTTCATATCATCATGCAGCTCCACTTCAACACCATTAGCTGTAATCTTACCAGAATACAAGAGAGAGGAAGAAAGGGGGAGAACATAGGTGATTCTGTTTTGCTAAGGAACATCAGTTACTAAACATGCTGTTGACAAACCTCTAGCTTGTAAAATACCTCACCAAGAACAGAGTCCGCTCAGCTGCCTTATCCAGAAACAAACAAACAAACAAACAGGATATTTCCAAGCTCTTTTGAAGAATCTTCACTCAGCAATTCTTAAAGTAAATGTGATGGATGAATATAAGGAAACAAACAAATCCATTCTCTGAACTTCCTGAGGAACAGATTGGACATATGTTCAGTTTTTTATGAATATATACTTTTAAATCTCACCAGTGAGATGAATCATGGTTACTGCTTTGTAATCTTTAGAAAAAGTTCAGATTTGTTTCTTGTTCTGATACAAAACAAGGAATAAAAAGGGAAGAACTTACATGCAGCATAAAAATATATATCTCAGCTTCATTATGAAAGAAATGTAGGATATATTATTTTTAATAACCTAGTTGGGAACAGAAAGAAAGGATAGGATTGTCTCCAATATTGCTCTTTGCAAGACATTGAACAAACATGATGCATGGTCTGAATCTCCCTCCCACTAGATTTTCTCCCTTACTTCCTGCTTTGAAGAAATTATAATTGACCATGTTGCTTGATGGAATCATTCTGGAGTTCAGCATCACCTTTTATTGACAAACAGGGAAGCTTCTACCAATTCTTAGCATCTCTGGACACTGGACCATCTTCTTCTTCCTGTCATTGACCATTTCCTACCTTCTTTCTCCCACAATGAGGGCATAGGTTTCCGGGTGGGAGACGGTCATGATGAGGGTTTGCCTGACGTGCCTTCCTTTTAGCTCTTTTCTCCCTTCTCCCTGTACTCATGCTTCTTCAAACTCCATAGCGCCATTAATAAAGGCTGACCTCCAATTGAAATGCTCATGAGTTAGGGCTTCCCAGTTCTCAATGCTGATATTACATTTTTTAAAAATTAGCTTTGAGAGTATCTTTGAATCTCTTTTGCTGTCCACCAATATTCCGTTTTCCATTCTTAAGTTGGGAGTAAAATAGCTGCTTTGGAAGACGATGGTCAGGCATTCGAACAACATGGCCGGTCCAGCGAAGTTGATGTTGGAAGATCATTGTTTCAATGCTGGTGGTTTTCGCTTCTTCTAATACGCTAACATTAGTCCGCCTATCTTCCCAAGTAATTTGCAGAATTTTTCGGAGGCAGCGTTGATGGAATCTTTCAAGACGTTGGAGGTGGCGTTTGTAGAGGGTCCATGTTTCACAGGCGTACAGAAGGGTTGGTAGTACAATGGCTTTGTAAACAAGCATTTTGGTCTCCCTGCGAATGTCCTGATCCTCAAACACTCTACGCATCATTCGGGAGAAAGCTACACTCGCAGAGCTCAGGCGATGCTGAATTTCAGCGTCGATGTCGGCTTTTGTAGATAGATGGCTGCCGAGATAAGAAAAGTGGTCAACATTTTCTAGCTACACACCTTTAAGCTGGATTGATGGCGCTGCAGAGGGATTGGTTCAAACTTGCTGATAAAGCACTTTGGTTTTTTTAATGTTAATCGAGAGGCTGAGCTTTTCATATGCTTCTGCAAAGATGTTTAGGATAGTTTGAAGATCTTCCTCGGAGTGTGCACAGACTACGTTATCATCAGCATATTGAAGTTCTATAACAGAAGTTGCAATTACCTTATTTTTTGCTTTCAGCCTACTAAGATTAAAAAGCTTTCCATCTGTTCGATATATAATTTCTACACCAGTAGGAAGTTTCTCTTCAACAAGGTGTATAATCATAGCGATGAAGATAGCGAATAAGGTTGGAGCAATAACACATCCCTGTTTAACGCCGGATTCCACTTTAAATGGATCGCTTTGAGAGCCATTGTTATTCAGGATTGTTGCCATCATGTCGTCATGGAGTAACCGCAAGATGTTCACAAATCTATCAGGGCATCCGATTTTCAGAAGGATGGTCCAGAGAGCAGTACGATTTACAGTATCAAAAGCTTTAGTCAGATCAATAAACACCATGTACAGAGGGCGGTTTTGCTCCTTGCATTTTTCTTGAAGCTGTCTTGCAGTGAAGATCATATCCACTGTTCCCCTGCAAGGGCAGAAGCCATTTTGCGTTTCAGGGAGGATGTCTTCTGATACAGATAGGAGATGGTTTGCGATGATCTTTGCCAGGATTTTGCCTGCTGTGTCTAGAAGGGAGATGCCTCGATAGTTTCCACAGTCTGTTCTATCACCCTTTTTAAAGAGAGTGATAATTATGGCATCCCTAAAGCCTGCTGGAATCTCCTCCCTCATCCAGATTTTTTCGATGAGCTTATGAAGTTGTTGTGTAAATTCAGGCCCGCCTTCTTTAAAGACTTCAGCAGGAATCCCATCAGGTCTACTAGCTTTGTCATTTTTCATTTGTTTAGTGGCTTTACTGACTTCCTCCAAACTAGGGGGTACTGCAAGCTCATCTCTTATTTGTTTTTGCGGGATTTGCAAGAAGACTTCATCAGCCACAGTAGTGTGACGTTTAAGGAGATTGTAGTAATGCTCTTTCCAGCGCAGTGCAGTAGACTCTTTGTCCTTTAGAAGTTTAGCACCATCTACTATCTACACAGAATTAGACAGAATTAGACCATCTACAGTATTCTTCCATGTGCAATTTCAAATGAGATTTTCTTCAGTTCCCAGATGAAACTTGGGACATTCTTCATGTAAAGCAGGGCTTTCCAAAGTTTTCCCGCGGCGACACACCAACTGCTGTTGGTGTGTCGCCGCAGGAAAACCTGGAAGTGCCGCCATTGCGGCAGCACGCAAAAACCCGGAAGCGCTGCTGCTGCTTTCGGTTTTTGCGCGCCGCCATGGCTGCGGCGCTTTTTCAGATTTTTGCGCACTGCCGTTGGTGTGTCACCACGGGAAAAACCATAAGCGCCGATGGCGCGCCATCGGTGCTTCCGGGTTTTGACGCGACACATCTGGGCCCCGCAGGCGACACACTTTTGTGTCGCGACACATACTTTGGAAAGCTCTGATGTAAAGCATTGCCTTGCCACTGAGTTGCTGCCAGAAGAAGGAATGTAAGTAGACAGGAATGGTCAAGAGGTCATTGGAAGCTTCCATAAACATAGCATGTTTGTTGCCGCTGAACAATGTTTGATTTAACAATCTCTGCCTATTCATAATCATACATATGTGGAAGAGGGCGAGGAAGCTGCCTTCTATTGAATCATTCCACTGGTGTCTCTGGTCCCCGATTGTCTGCTCCGATTGGCAGTCACTCTTCAATTTTAGATTGGAGGCCTTCTGAGCCCTTTTTGGTTAGGCAAAGAATTGAACTTAGAATCTTTTGTTCGCAAAGCAAACATTTCCCACTAAACCAGGCCTGGACAGTTTCTGGAATTATAGAGTTTGATGATATTCATGAATGAGAACTGGGCATTACTCAAGGGGGACAGGAAAGAGGTGCCAGGTTTAGCCTTCACTTGTGATAGGTAGTTAGGGAGGCCTTGATATGCAGGAGAATTAAGCCTCTGCCCTTGATCTCATAGTTTTTAGTTGAGTTTTGGTATGTAAAGAACTGTTATTGTGGTTTTCTACAGCTTTTGAAGGGTAAACATGGTTTGTAGTTTCCATAGCTTTTAGTCAATTTCTCTACCTTATTTTTAAATTTGCTTTATGCAAATATGCATGAAAAATGGGGGAATTTACCTGGAGTATACTCAGACCTTCCTTATATTAATATTACTTGAATAGTTTGGGTCTCTTTTTGTTTAGCTCCCTGGCCCCCCTCATCTTTTTAATGTATGCAGGTTTTAAATATTGATTTAAGATTTTTTTTTGTAAATTACTTAAGGATATGATTGTATAGGAAGCAGCATATAAATATCTTATATATATCAGACAAAGAAATAGTAATAACCAATCTAAAGCAGCCTTGTTTCAGTGTCACTTGCAGCTTTCCTTGTCAAAAAGAATGGAATTTATATTCATTTTTGCTGTAATCTGAGCTAAGCAGCCCACGTGAAGGTCTCATGAATAGCTCCTTCATTGCAAAGAACAAGTGTTGATGAGTATATCAAGACCATATTTTAGTAGAGTAATACAAATAAAACACATTTTCCTCTAATGAGATTTTCTGATTTCTTCCAACATTCTTGATCTTTTTCCCCCTGAGGAAAACACGCACACACACTTACACACAGGCACACACACAAACACAATCAAGTGGAACAAGCCAGTGTCTCAGCAGCATTTCACAGTTGTTTGGAATTATGAATTCTGACTACCTGATGCTAAATCAGTAGAAACTGCTTGTACAATGATTGCCAATTGAGCAAGAACCCTCTTCAAAGTGGTTTGGATCTTTTCTCAGCAAACTGTTCAATCTATTTAATGCTGGCACTCCGTTATCCAAGATGTAGAACAGATTTCTATTTACTGAAATGCTAGTAGCATTCTATTGTATTCTATCTAAATTAACACCCACCTCTGCTGTTTCACTTCAAGGAAAGAAACATTTACTCGCTTCCCAAGCTTTTGAAAATACAACAAGGAAGAGAGAAACAAAGAAAGAATATAAATAACAAACATCAATAGCATGTGTGAAGAATATTGTATATTTTACTTACTGAATTGTAAAGTGGGAAGGAACAGACAAACAAGGCTGCAAACATGGATTTCTTCTGCAAGAAAACTGTTTTTGTGTTTTTTGTCACCAACTTCTCCAGTTGTATCTAGGATAAAATCTTGAGAACCGAACAATCCTAGCAGTAGAAAATATGACAAATACCCTGTGGATAAGAGCAGTATTGGGGTGCGATGGCTCAGCGGTTAAGACACCAGGCTTGTTGATCGGAAGGTTGCAAGTTCGGAGGTTTGAGACCCTAGCCCTGTGTGACAGAGTGAGCTCCCACACTCGCCCCAGCTCTTGCCAACCTAGCAATTCAAAAGCATGCAAATGCAAGTAGATTAATAGGTACCACTTTGGTGGGTAGGTACGTCATGCCGGCCACATGACTGTGGAAGCGTCTTCAGACAACGCTGGCTCTTCGGCTAACAAACGGAGATGAGCACCGGTCCCTAGAGTCAGACACGACTGTGTGAGGGAACCTTTACCTTTACCTAAGAGCAGTATTAGGGTGAGTTTGCAGTCTGTCAAGATATATGATAGGCAGGGGATAGGCGGTCCCACCAGACTATTTGCAGGACCACCTATCTCCCATTTTCTCTGCTCACCCCACCAGATCTAGCAGGGAGGGCATGTCTCTTCCGTGACATTCAACAATGTCATCTTGCTGAATCCCAGAGTCATGCCTTCTTTGCGGCAGCTCTTTCCTGATAGAACAGCTTCCTTCCCAAGATTAGGATGGACCCAATCCTGTTAGCCTTTCATAAGACAAGACCTGGTTGTCCGCCATAGCATTTGGGCCGTGTGGTTTGGGCCATGCTGCTTAATGTGGTCCCAGTTGTTCTTTATGAGTTGGACTGTGTTTATTTCCTTGGGCGTTTGGTTTTGTTAAGCTAATGTTATTGTGTATGCCACCCAGAATAACGTTTGGGAGATGGATGGTCTTACAAATTGAATAAATAAATAAATGCACTTATTGTTGTGTTCATTTTCACTAAACTTTGAAAATAGGCAGCCGGATTTTGATGCAGCTCTAAGAGACCACCGGGAAACAGAATCTTTTTTCATACCAGGCATTGCCCTTTTTTAACCTGCAGTCAATTTGCAGATAGGGTTAACTACTGAGAGAACACAGCATTGCCATTACCTGAGTCAAAAGTAACAAGGGAGCTTTCAAAATGGTCTGGAGTACAAAGGGGCTACCGTCTTCACTTTGCAGGAAAATTTCATAATGAGCTCCTCTATACCAGATCACTCTCCTAGCTTCACTTGTCCAACATCACCAACTGCATCTTGATTCTTTAAACTAGAGATGCCAAAAATTAAAGCTGTAGGACCACTGGTTTGAGATTAAGTACACTGCTTCTGTCCTGAGAACACTCCACACATTTTAACACATAGCACATTGGTTATGAATGGAAGACAGCAGGAGGCAATGATATGATAAGATCTCCAGGACTGTAGCACACACACACACATGTATCAGTGTTAATAATCTGATCTCACCTAGAAGGTTTCCTCATCTTGAATTCACCTTATTAAGTGGTCAGAAGACTAAAAAGATGCAAGAAAAACAAGAGATCAGCTGTAAGCAGATCTCTATTTATCAGTAGTAGGTTTTACATCTTTGTTTGTGGAATCCCATCCTAAACAACAGGCACATGATCCTGTAAGCAACTCTATCTTTGTAAATATGCATTAAGAGGACATGAAATGACCAACAAAAGATTATCTGGATGCATCTGTGTCATCCAAGGAAAATTTAGCTTGCACATCACACTAAGTCATAACATGATTTGGTTTCATATGACATATGAATCCAATCTATGTGGTTATAGACCATGGCTAATGTCTTTTAATATGTGTGAGTCAAGCTATTTTGATTTGTTCAATAAAGCATGGTTAAAAGAAACCATGGCTTACTATAATGTGTGGGCCCAACCAAAAAGATCAAGAAAGGCAGGACTGAAAGATAATGAAGAAGTGAGTATAAGACTTCAATGAGTGGTTTCAAAACATATGCAGGGTTTCAGGGAGACCCCACAATTTAATGGCAAAACACATGCCTTCCATGAAGAAGATTCCAGTTTCAGTCATGTCAAAATGTCAGGTCTCTTATACTGTAACTCCTAATGGTTACAAGGAGATGTCCATGTTGTTTTCTTGGCAACAACACCAAAAAGATTGTCACTGCATTCTCTTGGGGTTTTTTGAAGCTTTCCAGTCCAGTCTACAATTTTGGAATTTCCTGGTGCTCCTTTTGAAACACTGACTTGGTCCAACCTTGCTTCATTTTTCAATATCAGCCAAAGTTGTCTAGGTTCTGTCACCGCTGCAACACCAAATAAGGAATCTTGGCTGAAACTTTGGAGGCATGTTCATGGAACAGACAGTATTGGACTACTTGGTGTAATAGTCTGATCTGAATAAACAAGCCCTCTTTCAGGTATTTAGGAAACCAGTAGGAAGGTGAAAGAGAGTTAGGATAAGCTCATTAGTCTCACCTACTTGCACTCTTCTCCATACACAGAGGTTGACTACATCATAGAGCACCTTCTATCAATGGAGGTTGTCCACTTCAGTAAGAACCCTGAAAATTCAAGATCCAAGCTTGTATGAAGATCTTTCAAGGATAAAGAAAAGCTCATTGGAAACAGTCACCTTCTGAATATAGAAAGTAAGACAATGTTACAGCTAGCACTCACATTTATATAGAGATAAATGTAGATATATTTGTAAATGCAAGGGTACTATGTCAAAGGTGGGCTAAAGCGTTTATAGAAAGATAACTCACAGGGATCAAAGGTGCAGGATTCCTTTTTCTCCAAAAAATGGAATCTGGCCTCACCAATGTCATCATGGTGAGTGAATGAATGAATGACTTCATGTCATTTTTTTCTCAGAGTGACAAAGTCAAATCTTCTAAGCTCTCTTCTGAAGGAAGCAAGTTTATATCCTGACCTTTTCTGACCTTTATATTCCTTTCCAATTATTTCAAATCCATCTTGATAGAATAAGGATTATACTCAGAGCATTCTGATTACTGATAAACATGGTTTCATACTATGGCAGAAAGAGCTCTCCCTATATTTTCTGTACCATTCTAGAAGTAAACAAACTATTTAACATCTGGACCACTAACACACCTTAACTCAGATTTTCAATGAGTTATAGAAAAATTTTGAAATCCTCCATAAAAGGGTTAATGATCACTTTATAGGTTTTAGCCAATAATTTCTATTACGTCCAAACTGGGGAGGGTGAATATTTTTCTGTACAGTTGTGATGTTGCTTTTCATTTCTCTATCCATCTTAAGTTTCCATTATGTGCATTTTTTGCCATTTAAACCTGTTAACAATGAGTTGTAGCTACAACCTTACACCTAGCCCCAGGTGTAAGGTCACACAGCTACCTAGAAACATATTTAAGGATTCCCTTACTAACTTTGCTCAGACTGAAGAAGCTCCTTGGATAAGGAGCGAAACGTTTCCACTGAGAAAAGAGAAATCCAGTTGACATGATTCAAGCTACAGACAATTCCACCTGGATGACTGAGAACCTTCATAGACATGGGAGACGGTGAGTTCTAGTCCCACCTTAGGCACAAAGGCAGCTGGGTGACCTTGGGCCAGTCCCTCTCTCTCAGCCCTAGGAAGGAGGCAATGGCAAACCACTTCTGAAAAACCTTGCCACAGGGACTTGTCCAGGCAGTCTCCGAGAATCGGACAATGACTCTTCTTCATTAAGAAATTTAAGGATTCCCTTATTAACTTTGCTCAGACTGAAGAAGCTCCTTGAATCTAGGTTCTCTTGGTCAATAACCACGTACCTCTGAAAATCCCACAGGCAGGATTATCACTGTCCTATTTATATTCATATTCATCAGTACAGGTTTTCAGACATGCATTGCCTCTAACAAGGCAATTCATCGCCACCAGGACTAGCAGCCATCAGTACTCCATGAATTAATCTAATGCATTTGTTGAAGTTGATGACCAACATAATGTCTTACATTAACAAATTCTAACATACAAAGCTTGCTGTCACTATTCATGCTCTGAGGAAGGAGATACTGTATTCCTTGTCTCCTGAGCCAAGAGCATTTCAAGCAGTAAAAAAGAGAGGGAGAGAATTAAAAAAAATTGCAAATGATGAAGGATAAATCTTGGAAGAAGAAAAGCTGGCAGCAAATATAAAATAGTGGTGATAAGCTGTTATTATGGGGAAAGACAAGTTGGATACATCTTTCAAAATGCTACGAAGGACAGAATGGTCAGTTGCCATCTGAAACTTACTGGGGATGATGAATTTCTCATTCCTGCCCAGGTGTTCACTTCATGAGATATATCAGAGAACCGAAACAGTACTCTGTGCAATGAAATGCTTTAAAGGGCAGGCAGATACAATCCTGGTGGATTCAACAATGATAACGTGGTGCTTTGCTGTAACCAAGGGCAGCTGAACAACCCAGCAGGGCATTGAGAATGATGACATAGTTGACCTCTTTAGCTGGCAACAGCCTACTAGCCCTATTGCATACTATGGCAAAAAGGACTTCTATCACCAGAGTGAGTGAAAAGATGTTTGCACCAGCCTGAACTTAAGAAAATCTAGGTCAGCCAAACAATCCTTTCAGTTTGGAGAGGTGAATCAATTATGGTATGTCAGAACCTCAAGTGTGGAGCTTTATACCGTGAAAGCATGACTGCTGCAGAGGTGAGGAATCGTAAAGGAGATATGATGAATACAAGGAACAAAAAGAGGAAATAGTTTCTTTATAGATAAACCAAGGTGTAAAAATGGGTTTGGGCAGTGGCTGATCTCATTCTTGTCATCCCATTGATGAGAAACGTATTGCAAGAACTTATAGTGTATAACTTTAGAGGTGCAAGAGTGGGATTCACAGTTCATCTACAGCATATCTACTCTGGGCACAGCATCTGGACCAAGAGATATATACTTACCCAATTGGCTCTTCCCAATTCTGCATAGAATCTGGAGCCCAGTTATATGCCAAACATTCCATTGTTCTGCTTGGTGCAGTGAAACTTGCAAGTGAAAAAAGAAAAAAGAAAATTTACATGAATGCCTATATTAAAGAAAATGAATCCAAAAGTACATTACGTTTGAAAAAGAGAACTGCTTGGAGAAACCATGTACAAGATGTGTGATGTGTCTCTGTACAAAATGCATAGATTGTGAGAAATGCTCAAAAATATATTTAAGAACTTTTGCCCCTTTTTTAAGTCTGCAAAACTGAGACAGTATGTGAAGTTGAACTTGACTTGCTCATCCAATATCATCATGGGGGTGATAGGGCCAGAATGCAGCTCTGTCAACCCCAAGTATTGTCCAGGCTGGCAGGAAAGGGATGGGTGACTCGGGATCCCCACCTTTGTTGTAGAACTTTGGCACTAACTTTAAATTGTTTCCAAATTTTGAAGTGAGCAAGGGATGAATTAATAAAGAGATGAATAAAGAGATGAATGAATCTTTGCATGGGGCTTCTTGCAGTTTAGATTCAATGTTGATTCCAGCTGTAAGTATGGCATGACTTTGGCTCTCTGGCTCAAGATAACTTCCAAATGACAATCACGCTCCCTTAAAACTGCTGTTTGTTCCTTTCAGAAAACCATAGCTGGTACTTTGCTGGAAGGACTAATTTTGACACTTCTTCGGGTTGGGAGTTGGTAGGATGGGAAGCAGAATGAGAGGCAAGTGACTCCTTTCTCCAACCTTAAAAACCTTTCCCAAACCTCCTAATATCACACTGCTGAAATTTAGCCATTATGCTCCTGAATTTCTGTGATGCAGTTTCAGGGATATTGAAGGCTGAGGAAGGATCGTTGGTGGCGTGCTTATGTACCACCAGATGCCCATTTTTGACCTGAGATTTTTGCCTCTAATGTGTCTGCACTTAGGTATTTAAAAAAAAAACAATGAGAGTTTAACAGCTAGCCATTAGCAAGTCAAATATTACTTCCTCTTATTTTAAACACAGCTTGATTCCCAGGGCTCATCTCCTACAGAATAAATGCTGTGAACTTAGCCAGGTTTTACTCAACATGGAACAGATGAAGATCTTTATGTCTTTAGCCTCCTAATTTATACAGGGAAAAATCCAGAAATATTTAACAGGTTGGATAACAATTGTCCCACGCTGCACTCTTGAACCGAAGCCACTTCTATTGTGAGATTCTGGCAGCTTGTAACTCCATAAGGTTTAGCTTTCCTTTCCCCTACATAGAGACTGCCTGATGGTGTGTAAACATCGCTAATTAGCTATAAATACCTACCAGCACCCAAATACAAAGTATCATACAAAGAACAGCTGTGCCACTCAATAAACTCTCATTCTTTCTAATAAATCAGGTGGTTCAGACAGTTCTGAGATTGGAAAAAGAAGATTTGGTTTCACTTCCCCCCCCTCTCTGCCTGCTTTTGTGGCAAGATTCAATTAATGAAGGATGCTTGAAGCTGACGCTCCTGAAAAACTACATAAAGCAAGGATAAAATGTGAAGTTTTGTTTGGGGAGTTTGTATAGACACTGCAGAAAGGTTTTGTGCAGCATTTTTCTATTCATTGGCAAAAGCAAACAGAATAATAAGTAGAAAAAATGGAAGAGAGATGGAAAATAGGGAAGAGAGAGAGTTTCAAGTGGAGAACAATGACAGAAAAAAGATGCTGCTTTCTTTTTGTACTATTATCACCTTAAAAACAAACTCTCACTTTTCTTTGCACTCACAGGCTTTATATACTGTAGATCTGAAGATTATACACTGGCAATGCCCTTTCATTCTCATGTTGCTAGATGCATATCCAATCTTTAAACTGATCCCTTTCAACCAACTGTACATATATTTAAAAGCCTTGTCTAGTTTACATGGAGCCAAACGCAGGAGTGGATGAAACACTCCAGATCTCAAGTGTTCGATGTCATTGTGGTTAATTAATCAATTTTAATCAGGTTTTGCATATTTATATATAAATCTTCTCAGAAGGGTCTACAATCAAAAAATTAAAACATAAGCAATAAAGTATAAACACTGTAGCTTACAACCACTGATCTACCAGCAACGTAAAAAGGTTCTTTTTCTAAAACAAAGAAACCTTGATTAAACCTAAAAAAAAGTCCATCACAACAATCTGCAAATGAAATGTCAAGTTAGTCAGGAAGAGATGTTTTAAACATGCAATTGAAGCATACCAAAGCTGTGATTTTCTGATTATTTATTTATTTATTTGTTTGTTTGTTTAATTTTTATCCTGTCTTTATTATTTTTATAAATAACTCAAGGCGGCGAACATACCTAATATTCCTTCCTCCTCCTATTTTCCCCACAACAACAACCCTGTGAGGTGAGTTGGGCTGAGAGAGAGTGACTGGCCCAAGGTCACCCAGCCGGCTTTCATGCCTAAGGTGGGACTAGAATTCTCAGTCTCCTGGTTTGCCATTGGCTCCTTCCTAGGGCTGAGAGACAAGGGACTGGCCCAAGGTCACCCAGCTGGCTTTCATGCCTAAGGCGGGACTAGAACTCTCAGTCTCCTGGCTTGCCATTGGCTCCTTCCTAGGGCTGAGAGACAGGGACTGGCCCAAGGTCCCCAAGCCGGCTTTCATGCCTAAGGCAGGACTAGAACTTAGCATTATTATTTGTCCATTTGTTGGTTAGATTTATGTTCTGCCTTTGTTCAGAAGGTCATAATGGTCCCTCCTCCCATCCTACCATCTTGTAAGGTAGGTTAAACTCAGAAAGAGTGACTGGCCCAAAGCTACCCTATGAGATTCCATGGCTACATATTGACTTGAATGTAAATCTCCCTGGTGCCAGTCAAATACCTTAACTACTATGTGTATCTTATGTTTATTTAGGACAACAGCAATCCTTTGTGCAAGTTAAAAGAAAACTAGTGTTGGGCAAGTAGAAAAGTACTAGCCAACTTCTTTACACAACACATAGATACACAATGGAATTCACTTCCATCAGGTGTGGTGATGGTCAACTATTCCTTAAATTCTAGAAACAGTGTAGTTAAATTTCTTGAAAGACATTGCAAATAACTGTTAGTAGCAATTGCATACTATGTAAGCTTTAAAACTCTCATAAAGTCAACAGTGGAGGACAGGAAGGCCTGGCGTGCTATGGTCTATGAGGTCACAAAGAGTCAGACATGACTAAACGACTGAACAACAACAAATGCTTAAAAAGAAATCTAAAAAACCCTAAAAAACTAAAATCATTGCAAAGAAACCATCATTTATTTCAGTGACTGACCAACAAAATGTATATTCAATACTAAATTTAAAGCCATCCCATTGTGTCTATAGACTAATCTACAAACCATAAGAATATCTAAAATTTAAGGTGCTGGAACAAATCCAGAAACATAATACTAATGTCATTAAGATTAAAAATAGGAGTACAAAATCAACCAGGAATGCAGTGCTTTATAAATCTAGGTAACTGGTAAGTTGTTATATAAAATTATATATAATGCTAAAAATAACCATACAACCCAAAGTACAAATGGCTAACACAGAATATAAAATTGCTAAATCTCTAAAATCTACAGGATTTCAAAACTGAATAGCTTTATAATGTAACTTCACAACAGCAAGGCTCCCTTATTTTTTTCCCCCAGCACCTAGTTCTCATCCATATGCTGGTCTATGACCATAATAAATAATTGATTGACTAGTTCTCATCTAAATATTTTCTTGAAGATATTTCCATTTGGAAAAAAAGCCAAAAGTAATGGAAACCAAAGGTTTTTTTTTTTTTTTTTTTAAAAAGAGGACTGACTGAACTTCACAAAATCTTGTAAACAGTTTTGTTTTGTTAAAAGAAAGGAAAGAAACACAAAGAAATAAATGGAGTTCAAACGCAATAGCAGAAATTTGAAATGAACATTTACCCCCTGTTGCTTTCTGAGAAATGAATATAGCTAAATTTCATAGGAAGTGTGACTATATGACTAAATGAGTATGTGTTAGAAGATCAGAACCGGCAGCCCAAGCATGAAATCCAGTCTCTTGGGGAACATGATTCATCTGCTTCTTTCAGTTGTCAACCCAGAAGAAAGGATGGATGGGGGGCGGGGGAGAGAGAATGCCTATGTTTCTAAGGGACTCGACATTCTAGAAAAAAGTGGTAATGTCAATCACCAATCACTTCCTCAAGTTAATTTCACACTAAGGCTACATTGGGATATCTCACAGGTGTTTCATAGGAACACAGAACTTGCCTGAACTCATCAGACCATTGGTCCATCCATCTTAGCCTTGTCTAGACCAGTGTCTCTCAACCTTAGCAACTTTAAGATGCGTGAGCTTCAACTCCTCGAATGCCCCAGCCAGGATGCTAAGTGACAGCAGCTCCCCAGAGTTTTAGATAGATTTCGTTTCACTTTACTTCAAGATGCCAAACATTGAACCAGGGTTCTTTTGTTTGCAAAACATGTGCACTGCCATGTCCCAGGATCCCAAATTCTTCTTCAGGTTTATGTTAAGGGGAAAAAAAGAAGAAGAAGTAGATTCCAGCTGAATGTTAGATCAGTTTGACATAGAAGCCAGTGATTCAGAAAGGTGGTGGGCTCTTTTTTGATGGATGTGTTCAAGCAAGGGTTGGAGAGCCACATATCAGGCCATCTTTTAATCTGGGTTCCTGCCCTGAGCAGAAGGTTGGTCTTGATGGCCTAAATAATCCCATCCCATGGAATGATCTAGAGATCAGTAGATATTCCAAGCTGCTTTTCTCAGCATCTACTTATAAAATATCAAATAGGAGCATTCGGAATTGGAACATGCAACATGCAATATTGAAGTTCAGGTGTTTGAAATATCCAATCCTCTTCTATGTAAATCAGAGCTGAAGTGTCCCAGGAGACTAAGCCAAGTCACCCATCATATATACTGTACAGTTACAACTTAATAAGGTCTTGATAAAGCTGCACTATCATCACAGACATGGGAATGTATTAGGCCACAAGACATGGCAGATCACCTATCTTTAACATGATGGTTCACAGGTTATTGCCCTGACATACCAGGTAAGACACACGATAGGATTCCCCCATAATTGAGAACGTGACCCAACTCTGTTGGTCTTCTGAAAGGCTCTGAAAACCTGTTTCCCCCCCTCCCTGGGCATAGGGCCAGAGCTCTGGATAAGCCTATCTAGAAATGAAATCATTTGAATGAGAATAAATTGTGGTTGGCCTGGTGTTTTCATGTCAGGTGTGTGTTCTGATTTTGGTTCCTTTTTTTAATGCTTTTAACCATATCTAAGCTGCCCAGAGTCACTGTTGCCAGTTGAGTGGCCATATAAATCATCAAAATAAATAAACACATTTCCTGGGATGGGTGCAAATAGGGAATGAAGGGTCAATGCTATTGAGGAGACAAAGAGCAAGTAAGAAAAAATAAAGCACTTCTTCCATTTAGCCATTTCAATACTGGAAGCACAGCTTCCCATGGCTGTATTTCAGTTTTATTTCATTTCTTTTTTAAATCAGGGAATCATTCATAGACTTCCAACAGACCTTCATATTTGACACCCTCCCACTCACTCAGATATACATGAATGACATTTACTGATCAAGATTTTAAAGGAGCTTTCCTACATATTTTTAAAACACAGTGCCTGGATCTGTAGTTTGAATCATGTCAACTGGATTTCTATTTTCTCAGTGGAAATCCAGTTGACATGATTCAAGCTACAGACAATTCCACCTGGATGACTGAGAACCTTCATAGACACAGTGCCTGGATGTTTCTTCCCGCTTTTGCACAAAAACAAGCAAAATATGGCTTCATGAAAATTGAAATAAGCTTTTAGAAGAGTTAACCCATCTTGCATTTTCATGGGTCAAGAAAGGAATGTGCTCTAGAGAAAAAGATTAGATATTTGCTTATGTATGGGCAAATGTTTTCCAGACGTGCAATCTGGAAACCAAACCACACTGCAGAGCTAGCCAACAATTGCAAGAATAACACTCTGGTCTAGTCTCTCTCTCTCTCTCTCTCCCTCTCTCTCTCTCTCTCTCTCTTGTCTTGTTAGTATCTTCTTTCACTGCATTACAATGATTGTTTGGCACTTGGGAGGAAAAAAAATTCAAAATGACCATTTCAAGCTTTTTAGGTCATCCAAGAATATCTTCTCTGCAGATCAATAAAGCTGCTACTGCACTCCTGAACATATCATTTTTTTCTAGTGTTAAGACTGGCAAAGGATGAGAAATGTACATGATACTCAGTTTTTACTTAAACTCTCTTCATTTGCACTTCCTAGATTAACCTGAGAGTGAGAGAAATAGCCCTGTGCCTTCCCAAATCTTGTGATGCAGGTCTTCATAGACCAATAGCGTGCCTATCTACCCTAGCCCAAAAGACCTGGGAAGGTGTGCATTTCTCCAGACCTGAAGGAAGAGGAAGGTCACCAGCAATGGGATAACCTAAGCAGATAGATGGATGATAGATTGATGATAGATGAAGAAAGAGGAAATTGGGGAGTTTCTTCCAATAGTTGTAGATGAACCTGTGGGTTTTTCTTTAGTGGTTTAAGGAAGTAACATACTCTATAGAAAAAGATACTTAAACTGATATTTTGAAGCATTAGGTGCATTGGAATATTTGAAGAATGGCAAAATTTATTGAATAGCTAAGCTCTTGAGACACCCTACCACCAACCTCTTATTAACACCTGAGTATTTCATTTTCTATGGGGCATGGTGGCTCAGCGGGTAAGACACCAGGCTTGTCGATCGGAAGATCGCAAGTTCGGAGGTTCGAATCCCTAGCCCTGTGTGCGGAGTGAGCTCCCGCACTAGCTCCAGCTCTTGCCAACCTAGCAATTCGAAAGCATGCAAATGCAAGTAGATGAATAGGCACCACTTCAGTGGGTAGGTAACAGCGTTCCACGCGCATCATGCGGCCACATGACCATGGAAGAGTCTTCGGACAACGCTGGCTCTTCGGCTAACAAAAGGAGATGAGCAACGGCCCCTAGAGTTGGACACGACTGCACAAATGTGCGGGGGGAACCTTTACTTTACTATTTCATTTTCTATTCTCAGCACATTTGGTGGCCACTTTTCAAAAAGAAATCTAAGTAGTGAATTCATCTTACCATGACTGGTCATCAACTATTGAAGACATTTTATGCAGTGTAATTGTTAACATAACATCCATTCATTACCAACTCAGCACACCGTGATAAATGTAATGACTGAGTCATCAATTTAAGCATGTTGCCTCCTATGATCTGCTTGAGAAATGGGTAACTTAAAAGGACTTATCACTTTTATGACATTTTAAAGAAGGGTTTCATTTTGGTTCAATTGATACAATTATTTGAGGCTTCCTGTTATTATTAGGGTCCCTTTGAGATGGACCTCACAAACTTAGAAAACATCATTATATTATTTATCTAACCCAGTGAAATGTAGCTGGACTGGTAGTGTAGCTCATTGGTAGTGCATATGGTTGTATGCATACTTTTAATCCCATGTAGATTTAGGAAAGGATTCACTCTGAAATCTTGGGAAACTACCACTAAACAGTGTAAACCTGTGGTAGGCAGTTTGGTGCCCTTGAACTCTTTTCATTTACAACTCCTATAGCGAACCAGCGAGGGATTTTGATAACTGCATTTGGCGTAGACTAGTCTATGCCAGTGTTTCTTAAACCTTTTGCTCTCAGGACCCTTCCCATTTTTAAAAATTATGGAGGACCCCCCAAAAAAGCTTTTGTTTGTATGTGTTATATTTTGAATATTTACCATATTAAAAATTTAAATTGATGCATTCATAGAATATGTATTGAATCATGTAAAAATAACATGATTCAATAAATAAATATTAGATAAAATAACTTCCAAACCCATTAGATATTAACATAAATCAAATATTTTTTCATGAAAAGCCCTATATTTTTTAACAAATAAAAATAATAATGAGAAGAGTGACGTTGTTTTAATTTTTTGCAAATATCTTCAATATATAGCAAATAAGTTTGATTTCACTGACCTCTGAGAGGGTCTTGGGGGACCCCTAGGGCTCCTCAGATCACACTTTAAGAAACACTGATCTATGGGACCAAAATGTTCTAATTTTTTTTGCAATATTATATTTTTGTCTTCAAGCTGATGGAAGTTGTGAATTTTTGATGTAGACAAGATAGCATTAGTGCTACCAGTTGGAACCTGTCTTGCAGCATTTATATACAAAAAAATCACAGCAGTAAGTTTCCTGGGAGAGTAACAATAAGAGGAGATATTTTAAGATATTTGGGGAGAGGTTTGATTCTGAATGTTAATATTATTTAACCGAGTTGTGAATTAAATTATTTCCCATAATGCCAGCAGTAATCACACATTTTGCTTACCAACTTGCCTCCTTGTATTTATAACTATATTAAGAGGAAAACATCTCTGGCCTTAGGTGAACTGGTACAATTTTAAAACTGCACAGAAACATGTTTTAACATTGGACATCATTTGCTTGATAAAGGAATGATGTGAGCAATTCCACGGAAGTCAGTTCTTTCCCTCCCTACTGCTGTTGAGTTTCTGGGTACACTTTATTCTAAATATTTCCCCTCAAGGGAAACAAATCTAACTAATCTCCAGTTTGGATGTGGACCAGGAAGGGTAAAAGGTAATTCAGAAAAAAGAAAAGAAAAGTGTGTGAGGTTATCATTCCTCCACTAACTGGGTTTTTCTTTTTTTCTTTTCTTTTCTTTTCTTTTCTTTTCTTTTCTTTTCTTTTCTTTTCTTTTCTTTTCTTTTCCTTTTTCCTTTTTCCTTTTTCCTTTTTCCTTTTTCCTTTTTCCTTTTTCCTTTTCTTCTCTTTCATTCTCTTGAAAACTCCTCTCTCAGGCAGCAGCTTTCAAGGAAAAGGCATATCCGTTACTAGATTCTGAACTGATCTTTATGAGTAGCTTTTTGAAATTAAGCCATGGGCTGGCTATGCCTCTTGGGCTAAAGGTTGCCCACCCCAGCTCTAATGAATGCTATGCCTTTATACAGATACAATAGATACAGTCTGCTCTATTAAATTTAATGAGACTTACTTCAAAATAGGAGCCATTGGGAATAGACCTACAGCTTAAGTAACACACACACACACACATGCCCAGATACATACAACTTGTACAAATGATGAGTGAATTAGTGAGCAATGGCGTATCTAATATACACGATATAAGAATCCATTAATAAATTTAAGTGAGTGGAAAATTTCAATTGCTGTTTGGTTTTTTGTTTTGCTTGTTTCATGTCCCCCAGTTTGGATCTGGAAGATGAATTTGGGGTACAATCCCTGCCTTTGGAGGCCAACACCTCATTTCCATATTTGCAGGATGCAACCTGTTGCCCAGCAAGCCTAGCAGAATCAGGCGGCGGTAGGGAGACAGGAGCAGAAGAGGCACTGTTTAAAAAGGTGGGTGCGGAAAGAAATAATGAATTCACCGAGGCAGCTAATCAGTTTCCTCCCTAGTCTATTAAGAGACAGAATTTCAGAAAAAGAAACAAAGTTATAAAATAAAATTACAATGTATGCTCCAGCATATGGAACCAAGTAATAACTGAAATTACTACATTAGACTTAAATATTTTATGCTTTTGTAATAGGCTCGTTCAACAGCTCTGGATGCTGAAGTTAGTAAGACATTCAGCACAGTCTCACTCACTAAAGTCCATTTCCTGCTTTAAAATCCCACTCTTTTGTAAGGTTTTAACATTCCTATATGCAAGCCTGCCAGGGAGAGGGTAGCATTAAAATTAACCATTGATGGCCATAAGTGATAACGATCCTCAAAAGGAGCAAAGCTACTTTTCCCCTATGAAAAGTCTCAGTCTCTGGAACTCCTTTCAGCTGGAAGTTTGATAGGCACATTTCTTTGAGAAAATGAAGAACTGCTGTTTTTATCATGTGCAATTATCAACCATACCTAAAGCGTATAAATATTTCCATGTGTAATGAAAATAATGTACAGGTAGTCCTCACTTAACAACCATTCGTTTTGTGACAGTTCAGACTTACAATGGTGCTGGGAAAAATGACTTATGACCGATCCTCACACTTATGACCATTGCAGTGTCTCCATGGTCACATGTTCACGATTTGGGTGCTTGGCAACTGGTTTGCATTTATGACCATCGCAGTGTCCCGTGGTCATGCGATCACCATTTTCTACTTTCCTGGCCGGCTTCTGGAAGCAAAATCAATGGGGAACTACATGATTCACTTAATGAGCACATGGTTCGCTTAACACCTGCAGGGATTAATTTAACGACCGCTGCAAAAAGGTCGTAAAATGGGTCATATTTGCTTAATGACCGCTTCACTTAGCAACTGAAATTCCGGGCCCAATTGTGGTTGTTAAATGAGGACTACCTGTAATCTCTTTACAGTGGTACACAGTCTGCCACTTTGGATGTAGTACAATGGATGATATTGGCATCTTTTAAAATGTCAACAATTCTGAAAGGAGAAAAAGAAATGGAAATAACATAGTTAAAAAAGGAGGAGGAGGAGGACAATTGCAATGAATTGGAAAAAAAAGTTTCATTGTACACTGAGACAAATCTAGCATAGAAAAATCCAAATCATGTGTTCTCTTAGCATGAGCCATTTTAAAACCATGGAAACTGGAAGCAATTTAAAAGTAAATTGATCCCCAATAGGGAGCTATGTAAGGAAATTAAAAGATAATCAGATCTCTGGTAAGAAAGCAGACATATACTGTGTGCGCAGTTTTGCCACTAAACCCAGTGCTAAGATGAACCTAACAAGAAGGAAGTAAGACAAGAAGATAAATTGGCCAAATGAATGTCTCAGGAGAATTGGATAAGATATATAATGTTTCCAGCTCAATATCACCAGCTCTGTTTAATGCAAATAAAAAAGGTCCACTGGAAAACAAATTATTACTGATTTTCACATTTCATTATTACTGAAAATGAAAATGCACAATACTACTTAGTTTTGGGTCTGGAGACAACCCAGCAGTCCCACGGTATACAACAAAAGATATATTGCTATAAAGGTTTTGGAAAATCCGAATGAAAATAAAAGCCAACCTCGTGTTTTTAGCCCTGATGTATTTGCTTTTTAAACAAATGTTAAGAGTCAGCCCCTGGGGGATTTTTTTTAAAATTTAAGTCAAGCTCATATCATAGAAATATTATGAAGTTTGACTTGCTCTTGCATAGAGAAATACTCCATAAAATACCTACCACAGGTTTTTGGTTTTGTTATCTAGCATACTTCTCCATCTTCTCTAACAATTCTCAGATGAAAATAGGGTTGTCTTTGTAATGTTCTAATTGAAACACCAGGGATGACCAGAAGGATCTTTCTTGCTCCAGCAGTGACATGATTACGCATTGCAGAATATTCAACCATGTCTCCAAATGCTATATTTGGATTCTCAGCATTAATATATCCACCACTGCTTTCAGAAGCAAAATGAGCAAGTTATTCAGGTGAAAGATGTACTTCGAAGACATATGTTGCCTACAATACCTGACCAACTGTTCCAAATAGAATTCTGTAGCAGTCTGTGAGATCAGTCAATATACCTGTGCTTTTAAATATTTACAACCTGCACAAAAAAGAGGACATAATTTGCCAGAGATATCCAAACATTATGTACTATTTTGTGTACATTTATCCATTTTCTCCCTCCAAAATGCTCCACTCAGGCTATTTTGGAAAGAACAAATTAATTCAGGCTAATGCAAAGTCTAAAAAATGCAAAATAGATTTGTGAATGCCCTATTTGACAACACTGGACTTCTGATTTTTGTGTTGCTACTACTTATAGGTAGTCCTCGCTTAACAACCACAATTGGGACCAGAATTTTGGTTGCTCAGTGAAGCGGTCATTAAACGAATCCGACTTGGTTTCACAACTTTTACAGTGGTTGTTAAGCAAATCACCAAGGGTGTTAAGTGAACCACGTGGTCGTTAAGTAAATCACGTGTTTCCCCATTGATTTTGCTTGCCAGAAACTGGCCAGGAAGGTCAATAATGGCTATCACATGACCATGGGACGCTGCGATAATACACCAAAAAGAGATGTTATTTTCATTACTGGAGACTGGAATGCTAAGGTGGGTAGTCAAACGACACATGGAATTACAGGCAAGCATGGTCTGGGAGAACAAAATAAAGCAGGACATAGGCTGATCGAATTTTGCCAAGACAACTCACTGTGCATAACAAACACTCTCTTCCAACAACCTAAAAGACAACTTTATACATGGACTTCACCAGATGGTCAACACCGAAATCAGATTGACTACATCCTTTGCAGCCAAAGGTGGTGGACATCTATACAGTCGGTAAAAACAAGACCTGGAGCTGACTGTAGTTCAGATCACGAACTTCTTATTGCAAAATTTAGAATCAGACTAAAGAGAATAGGGAAGACCCACAGATCAGTTAGATATGAGCTCACTAATATTCCTAAGGAATATGCAGTGGAGGTGAAAAATAGATTTAAGGGACTAGATTTAGTAGATAGGGTCCCAGAAGAACTATGGACAGAAGTTCACAGCATTGTTCAGGAGGCGGCAACAAAAAACGTCCCAAAGAAAAAGAAAACTGCTCAAGATCTTGCAAGGTAGACTCCAGCAATTCATGGAGCGAGAATTGCCAGATGTACAAGCTGGCTTTAGAAAAGGCAGAGGAACTAGAGACCAAATTGCCAATATCCGCTGGATAATGGAGAAAGCCAGGGAATTTCAGAAAAACATCTGTTTCTGTTTTATTGACTATTCTAAAGCCTTTGACTGTGTGGATCATAACAAATTGTGGCAAGTTCTTGGTGGTATGGGGATACCAAGTCATCTTGTCTGCCTCCTGAGGAATCTGTATAATGACCAAGTAGCAACGGTAAGAACAGAGCACGGAACAACGGACTGGTTTAAGATTGGGAAAGGAGTACGGCAGGGATGTATACTCTCACCCTACCTATTCAACCTGTACGCAGAACACATCATGCGACGTGCTGGGCTTGAGGAATCCAAGGCTGGAGTTAAAATCGCTGGAAGAAACATTAACAATCTCAGATATGCAGATGATACTACCACTTTGATGGCTGAAAGCGAGGAGGAGTTGAGGAGCCTTATGACGAAGGTGAAAGAAGAAAGTGCAAAAGCTGGGCTGCAGTTAAACCTCAAAAAAACCAAGGTTATGGCAACGAGCTTGATTGATGACTGGCAAATAGAGGGATAAAAAGTGGAGGCAGTGACAGACTTTGTATTTCTAGGCGCAAAGATTACTGCAGACGCTGACTGCAGCCAGGAAATCAGAAGATGTCTACTTCTTGGGAGGAGAGCAATGGCAAATCTTGATAAAATAGTTAAGAGCAGAGACATCACACTGACAACAAAGGTCCACATAGTTAAAGCAATGGTATTCCCCGTAGTAACCTATGGCTATGAGAGCTGGACCATAAGGAAGGCTGAGCGAAGGAAGATAAATGCTTTTGAACTGTGGTGTTGGAGGAAAGTTCTGAGAGTGCCTTGGACTGCAAGAAGATCAAACCAGTCCATACTCCAGGAAATAAAGTCTAACTGCTCACTTGAGGGAATGATATTAAAGGCAAAACTGAAGTACTTTGGCCACATAATGAGAAGACAGGATACCCTGGAGCAGAAGCTGATGCTAGGGAAAGTGGAAGGCAAAAGGAAGAGGGGCCGACGAAGGGCAAGATGGATGGATGGTATTCTGGAGGTGACGGACTCAACCATGGGGGAGCTGGGGATGGTGATGGCCGACAGGAAGCTCTGGCGTGGGCTGGTCCATGAGGTCATGAGGAGTCGGAGACAACTGAACGAATAAACAACAAACATACTATAGAACAGTGGAAGTAAAAACAAACAGAGAACCGTAGGCCCATGCTGAATTTAACACAAAGACCTGGAGTTAACACCTATTTGATGACTCAGTTCACACAACAAACCCACAGCTTTGCATGCTGTGGAACCCCAGTTAGGGTAAACTAAACCCTGAACTTCAGTTCCCACAGCATGCAAAGCTTGGCTATTTTTTAACTGGGGTTACTCTTTTTTTTTTTTTGCAGCTTTTAGAACCCTGCCTTGTTTACTTACTTGATCATTCAGGGCCATGTGCAAACCCAGGAAATTCTTTAATTCTGTAACTTAAGTGTTTTCTGCAAACCCAGCCGGAACATAGAATAAAGCTGGTCAATCTCGGACCTCAGCCTTATCTCAAACTAACAGAATGGTTTCAAACAAACAAACAAACAAAAAACCCTCCCCCAAAGGTTAAAATAAAGGTGGAGATATAAAATAGTGATTTACCAGAGATAAGGATCAAAATAGGATCTCTAGTTAATAACACTTGAGCGTATATTCCTGCGGTGCTACAAACAGCATAGTGCCTCGTCTTGGTGTGGATTTATAGGTCAAAGCAGCCTTAGATAACAGTACAAAATAACAAATTTTTGGAACCCTGAAGATATGCTTCTCGGTACAAAGAGCAACATAAAATATGTCATGGTGTGGGAAGATAAAACTTTTATTAGGATTTACTTAGTATAAATTGCAAAACTTGTCAGACAAAGATCCTAGTTCCCTGTTTCTGCCTCTCTGGTCCATCATTCACTCGGCTGCAATGAGAAAAAAGATGAAGTCTTTCAAGGCCACTTCCCAGTCCACCAATCAAGGGTCCACGGCAGAACTACAGTAGTGTCCCCATCAACACAAACACACAGGCACACCTAAAACAATTCGGTGGGTCTATCTCCTGCTTTTCCCATTTTGGCAGTTGCTGTTTTACTTTCAACTTTAGCGTTCTACTCTCCTATAATCAACAGGATGCTTATTTTTGGTTTTGGGTCAACAAAGTACTGCTGTTCTCTTTCTTCTGCATCTGTGATTGGAGCAACGTCTTGGATCATTATTGGCTTGTCTCAGACTCAAATTGACATCATTGTATCATTTTTTTTTGGGGGGGGGGGTTGTATCCAAGCACTGACTCTGACACCTTTTTATTTATGATGATGGCAACTGCATTTCTCTTATGATTTTCTTGTCCACAGTAGAACTGATGCTCCTCCGATGTGAAGTGATCCATTCCAGTCAATTTCAGTTCACTGATTTCCCAGAAAGTCAATGTTCAATCTTGATATTTCTGTTCTGATAATATCAAGTTTGCTTCGATTCCTAATTCTGACATTCCATGTATCAATGGTATACACGTCTCTGCAGCAACCTCTTTTTGCTTCTGGACAACATCAATGCGACCTGTACTTGCCCTCTGCTCTTTCCAATAGTTCAACCCACGCCTGCCAACTTGAGGAGCTCAGCTTCCATTCCAAGTGTGGAATGCCCTCCATGGAAAGGCCTCTCTGCCACCATCATCTTTCTGACGATTTAACACCAGGCAAAGTGGTGCAGCCTTTAACTTGCCAAAAAGGGATATTTTATTTATTTATTTTTATTTATTTAATTAAATTTATATAACCGCCCATCTCCCCCAACGGGGAACTCTGGGCGGTTTACAATAAAATAGATATTGCTAGATGAATTTTAATATAGTGTCTTAGAGGCATTTTTTTTAATCAGTGGGAAGAATGGATGATTCCATGATTTCTTACAATGAGAAGGCTTCATTCCCACAGGAGTAATCTGTTGACATGTGGAGCTATATCAATGGCCAATGACGTGTGGAGCCAAAACTTGCAATAGGTGAGGCCAGAACCAATGTGGTAGAAGGAAAACCATTCTGTCAATTCTCTCCTCCATAATATTTCTTCCTCCTCCTCCTCCTCCTCCTCCTCCTCCTCCTCCTCCTCCTCCTCCTCCTCCTCCTCCTCCTCCTCCTCCTCCTCCTCTTGAAAGTGGGTTAGGGAGCTTTGTGTTTCTCATCCCTGCCCTATAACCTTCTTCCTTTGAACAGTGTAGAGTGGAAGGAGCCTATTTACTTTTGTTGTTTTATAAAATTTGTGATCAGAGTTATGGAAAAATATTGAGACAAGCTTGCAGTAAAAACGCTGCTTTATTTAAAACAAAGTAAACGAAACTAAGCTTTTCTTCAGCCGAAGAGCACATGGCTGATTAACATAGCTATTTACATTTTAGAAACACAATGAGATAGCAGCAGCAGAGAGAGAACAAAAGACATTTACATTTTAAACCTTTACTTGAGCAGCATCTGAGTGGATAGGATCTAGCATGTGACCAAAACACCTAGGCAACAGATTCCCAATATGGGCAAAGCTCAAACAGCTAATTCTGATTGGTCAGAACTATCAGTCTAGCTGGCTCCAAGAGGTAAATTAACATTCCTGAGAAAGGGGGGTGAACATGTGCTCTCTCTTGAAACTCACAGGAAAAAAGTTTGAGGCCTGGCTTTTTAAAAACTCAGCCCCATATTCTACAGACATAAAAAATATATGCAACATTTACAAGTATGAACTCCATGGAATTCTACAAGGACAATCATTGGAGCCAGAAATCCTGTGTGGTGGAAATATGGTCCAGTCCTTCTGATTCTGAAAATATCAATAAAAAGTCAGTGCATGAAGTTCCACCCATAATATCTCAACTGTGGCACTAAAAATCACTGGATAAGACCATTGTGCCCCCAGTGCTAAAACCTGTGATACATAAATATGACAGCACAAACAGCCCACGGTGTCAAAAACACCTGAGAGACTTGCATATAGTGTTAAGGTTTTGGGCAGAACCATATGGGATTTCAGAATATTGCTTCCTTAGTTTTCAATATATAATGTAATGAAAACGTTGGAATATGCAGATTCCACACCATGGTTGAAATTAGGAATTAACCATTCTCAGTGTACAATGTCTGCTTTTGTGATATATTGGGAATGGAAGCCCAAAGGTGTGGGAGAATCAATGGTTAAGGGTTTTTTAGATAGATGGTAGAGAGAATGTTATTTCAGCTGCAAGATCCTCCATATTTTCTAGAGGGCTTGAGTATCAAAATATCAAATGAAGAGACTTAAGACCAGAGCTGTGAAGAAACAGCAATCCAGTCAAAGTCTCTAAAATCCTCCCAACTTTGTTTTTCCAGTCCTTCATTACATTTCCTGGAAAATAAGTACCCATTGAAATCAATGGGACTTACATGTGGTTAAACAGAGTACTGTACCGTTAAGCTCCAAATCTCCTTGCCAAACCCCACAAGTATTAGGAATCTTTTGAAAGTCTCTATCTCTTTCTGAACAAAGAAGCTTTGGGAAGTTTTTAACAAGGCATGGGGGAAGAGAGAGATGGTGGGGGGAGATAGAGAGAAAGACTTAAATGTAATCCCCCAGCACCAAAAGCATTTTCGTTAATAGTTTTGCTTTAAAAATAGAGTGGCATGGAACAACATATTGTGATTTTAGACTTCTTTTTAACAAGTCTGCTTCAGTGGCTGCCCTTTCTTTGGAGAAGTATTAACACCGTACTTCTCAAATAAATTGAGCTGCTGAAAGAAGATCCACCCACTTGTTAAAACTGTTTGCTTTTCTATAGAATTCCAAGAGCCGTATCCATGATAACAGTAGAGTAGCTCTCAATGAATGGAAAAATTATCCATCTTTTTTTTTTTAAAAAATGGCAGCAATCATTTTGAGGCAAATGTGAGATTGGGGGACATTATCAGGAGCACAGTGTCCAGATCATGCAAAGTAATTGTTCTCCTCCCTTCTACCCTGATCAGTTCCCATACTGTGTCCAGTTCTTGACATCACAGCTCAAAATTGGAGCAAGTTCAGAGGAGGATTAACAAAGGGTAGAGTGTGAAGGTCAACGTCCTGACTTTGGGCGTAGAAATAACACGCTGAGGCTGGAATCAAACTCTAGTGATTTATTACCCTACTACCCTAACAGAATCCAACTAAACTAACATGAAGTGGCGAAGCCCAAAGAATAAGTCCAGAAACTTAGGGCAGGGCTTTCTTCAACCTCTTGGGAGGGAAACATAGAGATTCAGTACTACGCATGCGTTTCCCTTCCTGGAGGGAGCCCCCTCCTTCTCCGTCCGTTATCTCCATGACAGTCTAGAAACCAAGCCCTATGAGGAACAGCTGAACGATTGGAGCATGTCTATCTAAAGAAAGTAGTGTGGTGCTGGAGAAGACTCTTAAGAGTCCCTTGGACTGCAAGGAAGTCAAATCAGTCAATCCTAAAGGAAATTAACCCTGACTGCTCATTGGAAGGACAGATGCTGAAGCTGAAGTTCAAATACTTTGGCCACCTAATGCGAAGAGAGGACTCACTGGAAAAGACCCTGATGCTGGGAAAGACTGAAGGCAAAAGGAGAAGGAGACGGCAGAGGGTGAGATGGTTAGATAGCATCACCGATGTAATGAACATGAATTTGAGCAAACTCCGGGAGACAGTGGAAGACAGGAAGGCCTGTCGTGCTATGGTCCGTGAGGTCACGAAGAGTCGGACACGACTAAACGACTGAACAACAACAACAAATCTATAGAAAAGATTACTAAGAGGGCATAGGATGACAACCTTCAAATATCTGAATGATTGTCATACAGAAGAGGAAGTGTATATATACTCCATTGCCATAGAGGGCAGGACCAGCACCAAAGTTAAAATTGCAACATGAATTATAGCTAGATATCAGAAGGAAACTCCTGACAGTCTAAGTTATCAATCATTGGAATAAGATGCCACATGACATGGCATATTCCCCTTAGCTAGAAGTCCTCAAGCAGAAGCTGGATGTTCATCTGTCAGAGATGCTGCAGTAGACCCTGACAGTGGGTTAGATTGGGTGACATCTACATCCCTTCCATCTCTATGATTCTATGAACTTAAAATCCCTATTTCAGAACAACGTCTTCTGAGAGAAACATATTTTGCCTATACCAGTTCTCTGACCTAGGCATTTTCCTTCCTGCAGAAATCATTTGTATAGATTAAAAATAACATCCCAACAGCATTTAGACCTTCTTCTCCTAAAAATCATTTTAACTCAAAATTGCTTTCTGCTTTCTCCTCCTCCTGCCCAATTTTTGTTTCCATTTGTTCTGTTACTGATTTTTGAAAAATACTCTAGGAACCTTCTTCAGTGCAGAGTTAAGTGAAAATAACTGAAACAAATAACTGAAACCAGATAATCAGTTAATTCACTTTGGTTGAGGTTCCTTGGATCCAAAAGCAGGCCAAGCATAGGAAGAACAAGGGAGGGGACTTAAATGGAAAGTTTATGTGAACTTATAAAGACAAGCTTGTGTTATTCTATCTGTATACTGAGGTCTAACCTTTGGTTGGAGAAAGCAGTAGGGGTCATCCAGGCTAATATGGTAGATCCAGTTCAAGATTCATGCACAGTTCTGTGATCCATGCATCCATACATACCAGCATATGTACATACCAGCAAGCAAATAAACATATATGAAGACTAGTGCTGAACAAAAAAAAATCAGATGCATTTTTTCAATCACGTCGATTAAAGAGAATTTCCTTTCAACTTCATCTGAAAATTTATTTTCCTCACACATTTCTTTCAAAGGATAAACTGTACCAGGGAAGGAAATTCTCTAGTACTTTTTTTGTAGATTTCTGCACTTCTGCAACCATTAAGTGGAAAAGCTGCTATTTGAAAATAATTTGGGAATTTCTTCTTCCCTTGTAGAAATTCAGAGAAATCATCTACCTAACCTCTCTGGCCCAATTTCTAAAGAATTTCAAGAGGCCATTTGTGCCCTGCTTTAATTAAGAAGAGCAATGATTTTTTGTTTGGTTTTGTTTTTATTGCATCACATGCTCCTTTTATTTCTGCAATCTGAACAAGCCATCAAAGTACATTTTAAAGACTGCACTGGCAAACAGAACATAGATTTTCGAATTTACTAGCTACTATGTAAAAGTTCACCAAGAAACAGATGGGAAACATCTTGAAGGTTATGGTTCCTTTTTCAAAGATACACTCAACTTCTTAAGGGGGAGAGATAATGAGAACAAGAGATTTGATGTGAAATATATTTATGTGCAATTCCTGCGATTCATATATACATATACTGTATATGTGCACATGCGGACACACACATACACAATTTCTGTGATACATACACACAAAGTACACACGAAGTGTGTGTGTGTGTTTATGTGTGTGTGTGTTTCTCACACAGAAATTGTACAGGAACCAGGAATCCATAACATATATAACCTGTAATCTATCAATAGTGTGTGTGTGTGTGTGTGTGTGTACAGTATGTGTGCATATATATATATATGAATCACAGGAATTGTGAATAATATTAATTATTAATATTATATACACTATATTATTATTATTATTTATTATTATTATTATTATTATTATTTATTTAATTTATTCCCCGCCCATCTCCCATACAAGGGACTATATAATCCATAAAGGGTTTCCTTTTATATTCCATTATCAACACAGATAAATCTGATTCTTTATTCTGCAGATTATTGGTTAATAAGTCTCTACACTAGAATGAAAATCCATTTTGCATTGTCCTTCCAATGCCTCAAGCATTTTTCCTTTACCAATAGAGCAATATCAAATGTAGTTGTTTCTCTTCTGCAAATGTCCTTTGGAACAGAGGTATCATTCAACATTTATATTAACCTTTCAGTCCCCAAACTTTCTCAGAACTCAAATGCAATCCTATCTTTTTTTTTTAGCAGCTGTAGCTTGGTGAACCACAACAATGAAAAAAGTATTTTCCTGTGTTGATCTCTGATAATATACCTAGATGTTTTTAAGTTGAAAGAATAAACATCATTTCTATAAAGCAATTTATGAGGAAGGTGAAAAATCAGTAATGTTAATCAGTTCAAATTAAATCAATCCTGCATCTCCTCTCAGCAAAACCAAGCCATCCGGGATATCTTCTAAACCATGTGTGAGAAGTTGATTTGGATTTTTGTTAGGAATTTTCACCTCAGATCCATTCTTTCTTCAGATCACAGCTTTACATTTCACTTCTCATTTGTCCTTCTAATTCTAACATTCCTTGTCTGAATAGCATAATCATCACAATTGCCTTTACATTTCCCTTACATACAGTATGCCAAAATGTTAGGCAACATTTTACTGCTGGCTGGTTTCCCCTAAGCAGTTAGTGTTTTCCCAAATGAATTCCTGAACGACGATGCTAGCAGTGTCGTGGTATGTTCTGAAATGTGGGAACTCAGCATGAGCCTTGGAAGAAAAGGAAAAACCATCCCACAAAGAGAGAGAGATATGCACACTATTATTCATAAACATGTCTTGTGTTTATTCTGTGGTTTACTTTCAAAGAAGTTAACGTTGTAATTACAGATGCCATCATAAAATACAGATTTTGAAAGCAAACCAACGAAGCACTGATAAACAATCACAATTAAGTTTATGAAGCAGAGTTGCATAGTTAAGGATAACATTTGGTTGAACTCATAAGTGCTAACTGCTGACTGCCTAGTTCAACTTGAAAAACAGGTTGGGGTATAATAAACTATGTTAGCCAGCTGAACTGCAGACTTGAGCTGTTGATAATTAGAAATGCCAACTACTGCAAAGACGTACTTCCATTCAAACTGTGATAATGAACTAGGAACTTCATGCAAGATCAAGAAAGTAGTGCCCGCACTGTACTTGATTATTTCCCTTAATGTTTTATTTCTTTTCTGACATTAAAGAACTGCAAAACTTAAAAGCCTCTCTATCTTCTCATTTTCTCACCAGACCAAGGAAGGTCCATTTGTTACAGTGGTGTTCTGGCAGATGACATTGCTGTTCCTGCTCTGAAAATGACGTGGGAGGGATGCTCCCCTACGTTCATCACTAAATCATTCTTCTGCAGGGAAATATTACTCAGCATACCAAATATCCTATGCCTTCACCATAGCATTATACTTCATATATATTAGGACAAAAAAATTGTCATCTCTTACTTCTTTACTCTTGATTTCTGCAATATATAATTCCAAATTTGCCAGGATGTACTCAGGGATCTATCAAGGTTAATTTTTTAATACAAGAGGTTCATTAATTTCATGAAAGAGTCACTCAGTAGCACCAAGCATTCAGCAATGCATAGCTTTTTTCAAGGATACAGATGACGTTAAACCAAGTTTGAACTTCCTCTCCCACAGGGTCAATAATTTAGCTTGGGGAATACTGTTAGCTATTACTGGACACATGATGATAGAATTTTGGATAGCACTATTTTTTCAGTTAACTCTTCAAGAAAGCATCTGGTGTGAAATCTATCTAGCCCTAATTACTAATACAGCTCTGCACCTGGACTTCTGAGCTTCTTTTAATGTGTCCTCTTTAAATGTATAGCTTTGTATCTTGACGTTTTACTGCTCCTCTTTCTATGTTCTTTCTTTACAAAGGCAGAGAAGCACCACTTTGTTCCCCAGATTCCAAAGGCAGCATTTGCACAAAGAGATTAGATTGTAGAAAGGCTAAAGCTGGTGTAATGTTAAGCCACATCAGCCCCCCAAATCTGCCATGTTCAGAGAATTTCTACCTGTCAGGAAATCTTTATTGAAGTCCTCTATAATTGGTCTCCTAATTATCCTTGACCACCTTGTTAGACCCTGAATTAAAAGACCTTGTTTTAAAGTGAGAAACCAGCTTGGTTAGAAGAGCAGGGGGGAGAAAAAAGTCCAAAAAAAATGATAATAAAGGTACCAAGTTAAAATGGCATGTATCAAAATTATTTATTGACTATCTCACAGTTCTGATGAAAAGAGTCACACTTGCATATTGCTTGGAGCAATAGAACAATACTATTTAAATAGATAAGAGACACACATTTAATTTGGAGATGGGAAAAGGAAGTGCCTGTCTTGTCCTGTTGACTCCAGTGGCAATTTTTGGGAACCACCTTAGGAAACTTCTGGTTGTGAAGATGGCATTCTTAATATGTATGAGGGTAGGTCTTAACATTTGTGGACAGTTTGTTCAGAAACGTCTAAATCAGAGCTTTCCAAACTGTGTGTCGCGACACAAAAGTGTGTCGCCACACACAGCGTGGTGTGTCGCCACACCACCCGGAAGTGGCGGCGCCCCCCGCGCCTCCGCACGCCCCCCCGCGCCGCCGCCATGCACGCGCGTGTCGCCGCTGCCACCGCCGCCGCCAGGTGTGTCGCCAGCAGCGGCACTTTGGAAAGCCCTGGTCTAAATGAAAAACAATAACATATGAAATAAAATAAATAAAACAGGGAAGAAGTAGATAGAAACCAAATAAAATAACCCTCTTTATTACAATAGAGAATGATGAGCACTTTTTTTTTTTTGGAAGCTAGATGATGCATCTAGCTTCCAAAAAAGAGTCCCCCGGTTGGGGGAGATGGGCGGTGATATAAATTTAAATAATAAATAAATAATAAATAATAAATAATAAATAAAAATGCATTTAACTTTTGTGAACCTGATGTGAGCTGCATGAGTCAGACAGTGATGCAAACTATGTAAAGCTTTGACACATATATGGCAAGAAGACATTTTCTGATACATTCACACATACACACCCCATCTTTTTTTTTTTTAAGGAACTGGAATCATTTTAAAACAATTTTTTATTGTTTATACTACACTGATTCAGTGGTCCTTGCCTTTTTTATATAATGGATATTGAAAGGACTCATGGAGATCACAAAAAATAGGACAAGAGGGCTGAATATAGCTTGAAGGTCCACAAGTTGTTCAAAGTTTCACTTGAGCCTCAAAGAATATGAAAGATGGAAGAATCAGAATAGCCAAGGGGATATACGTATGTCTCCACTCAGCCCAGACTTAAATATAGACTTAAACACAAGACATAATCACATGATACATGATGAAGAACTATCTGAAGATCTTTAAAAGAGCTTTAGTTGAACTCATGGAGGATAAGGCTACCAATGGGTAGCACTTATGCTGAATACAAATCATTTCTGACTATTGAAAAGTTGGTTTTTTGATATCAGTTGTTGTGAACATGAATCAGAGATATTATCACTCTTACATCCACATGAGCAAGAGAATGGCCAATTTCAATGGCTGGATTTTTTATGGCACCATCGCAGCTACCATCTTGACTTTGTTGACCATACCCTAAGGATACTCATGATTCAGTAGTTCTTTCTTTCTGATAAAAACACAATTAGCACATTTCTTTATAAATGGAAAGATTGATAGGAATGTACACTCAAGCGGCAAATTTGGAATGCTGTCTTGCAGAGGCTTGGATACCTGTTCCTGTTTCTCTTTTATTTTGGTCCCCTAATGCCTTTCAAAGTAGAAGATCATTTTGATCTTCATTCTCAGGGACGAAGCATGATATTCTTACATTTAACAGGAGTGGATGAATGTCCTGTTTTTCATTGCACAATCATCTCCCTAGCAGTCTGCATAAATCTCTGCCTACCCATGTTTTCATTAAATCCTAAGAATTTTAAATCCTCTCCCCTCCCTGGCTTTTTCAGATAAGGAAATATAGTCAATCCAGGCATTTTCAGAGTGATAGAAACTTGTGTCACAGAACAAACAAACAAACAAACATCAACAACAACAGTAAAAGCGTCCTCCACCATATCCAGCAAGAATGTAAAGTCAGAAACACCACCAAGAGAAATGTGAAAGAAATTCTCAAGCACCCTTGAGAACAATAAGGAAGAGCACAAACCTCTTTCTCAGGGGAAGAAAACTCTGAGAAATTGTAAGGCAGGTTTCACTGGCCATTAATTAAAATCCTCTATGCCCTGACAAATCTCAGTGTTCTTATATGAGATCATCAACTTCATAAGTTGTTTAGCAATGTCGTAAGATTCTGGACTCTTTGGGATGCAGGGATAGAGAGATAGAGACTAAAGGATTTCCTCCCACATAACAGAACTTATAAGTTTTAGCTCTGTTGTAGAGAGAAGAGCTGGGTAATATAAAATTAATCATCATCATCATCATCATCATCATCATCTTTCTCTTACTGATGTATACTGAAATGAGTAGGGAAAAAAATCCATTGTGCATTGGGCTCTTGTCTTGCACATTGGATTCGAGAATCCTGAATTCATATGTACCATATTGATACCATAAGCAAAGGTATCATTATAAAGCCCCATGCCCAATTGACTGCAGAATGAGGCCTTTCGTCTGATTGGTTGCAATGCAAATCAAATTATAAAGGGTTTGCTTAAAAAGGTAAAGGTAAAGGTTCCCCCCGCACATTTGTGCAGTCGTGTCTGATGCTAGGGGCCAGTGCTCATCTCCGTTTGTTAGCTGAAAGCCAGCGTTGTCAGAAGACGCTTCCACGGTCATGTGGCCGCATGACACGCGCAGAACGCTGTTACCTTCCCACCAAAGTGGTACCTATTTATCTACTTGCATTTGCATGCTTTCGAATTGCTAGGTTGGCAAGAGCTGGGGCTAGTGCGGGAGCTCACTCCGTCACACGGGGCTAGGGATTCGAACCTCCGAAGTTGTGATCTTCCGATCGACAAGCCTGGCGTCTTACCCGCTGAGCCACCACACCCCTTATAGGGTTTGCTTACCTAATGTCAATTATTTCTGCCAGCCCAGGTAGTTTGGGCAGAGTGGATGTATTCTAGGTCCCCTCTGCTCAACACTGTTATTTCCCAGGACCAAGGAAGTGTGCCTTCTCTGTCATGGCCCCCACCCTTTGGAACAGCATCCTCCCAGAGAGACAGATGGCACCCACTCTCCTGGGGCTTTAGAAGGCTCTTCAGACCTACCTCTAGTTTCAGGCCTAGGGTTAATGTGTTTGTGGGGCCCCTTCCATGTTTTATGGTTTTATGGAGTATTAGGTATGTTCACCACCTTGAGTTATTTATAAAAATAATAAAGGCAGGATAATTTTTTTAAAAAAATATCGTTATGGTTGTTTTAGCCTGGGCTGACAGTGATGTTTTATGTTGTTAACTGTTTTTACTGCTTCTTTAGATTTTGTAAGCCACTTCTACTGGAGTGGGTGGCCATAACAAATTTAAAATAATAATAATAATAATAATAATAATAATAATAATAACAACAACAACAACAATAATAATAATAGCATTTCTTATTTCTTGCAGAAGCTATTCATTTTCTTTTTAGAGAAAAGATAAGGAAAGAGGGAAAAAAAACCCACAGGCCATTTTTTAGCCCCTACTTAATTTTACATGTTATCTTTGGAGAAAAGCTGGCACACTTCATTAAAAAGACTACTCTGCAGGGCAAAAACCGTAACTTACTATCTGAGAACATGCTTTGCCTTAAGTTTTGCCTCCAAGGTCGGTAGTTCATAGGATCCTGTAGGGAATTTTGTTAACCCCAATAACTGCACACCAGCAGCTGAAAAGAGTGTCAGAAGCTACTTTCTATGTTGAAGACTGTGGCCACAGGATGTTCTCACACAAGAGAAGACAAAATTTGCAAGCAAGCATGCAAACACTTTTATCAAGTTGGTTACAGACCTCATCTGCATAACTTCCTTTATACCTTATTAGGAACTAACAGTGATTGTCAAACAGTAATTGGTTGATTACTGGGGAACTTAGCCCTTGACCAGGCACAGCTATCACAAACTGTTCTTTTCTCTGGAAATCACCAAAAAAAAAAAAGGCCAGTTTCTACTTCCTTCTAGTTTGTATATCTTATCTGTTACCTTCCTCCTTCCCAGTACATTGGTTGTGCACCTTAGCTGCATTTGCATTAGCTTCCTGCAAACTCTCTCTGGAAGGATCTAAATGGCTTCTAACCTGTTTTAAATGTACTCTAAGATGACTTCAACCATGCCTGCTCATTCCTGCTAATTCTGGACTTCTGCAATTACCTGTATCAGGGCTGAAAAATAAATTCTACTTCAGCTTTGGAATGCCACTGCCATCTGATAAAGAGATCACAGCTAGATATATGGGTTGAGCTGATAGTGGTGGGTAGACATTAAGTGACTGTATGGAAGAGGGGAAAGTTCCATGTATTTGATCTCAGCAATACAGAACTATAGTAATGGGACAGTTGAGATCCAAGAGACGGCAGCTTTTTGCAGCCAGAAAGTCCTCTTATAATATTAGGGAGCTATTGCAACCAATGGCAACACACAGGATGGGTATGGTAATATAAACCTGTTGCCAGAATGGTGAGTCCAAGTTTTGTTGTCCTATCTTCCCCTCGTTTTGGTGTGGCTCAGGTAGAACTGCCAATCTTAGACTGCAGACTTCTGAATGTCCAGAATTAGATTTTTCTCTTTGCTGCTGTCTAGTGTTGTCTAGTCTTTTGCAGCCCAGTTCTGATAGCTGTTGCTACATTGAGATTCCTGGGGGTAGAATATTCACTTCATATTGACTTGACTTCAGAACATCCTATGCCCCCCTCCCTCCCCCCCTCTCTCTCTCTCTATATATATATATATATATATACATACATATATACATATATACATATATATACATATACAGTATATACACTGTATATATATATATACACACACACAGAGTATATATTCCTCTTTCTCTCTCATTGACCACTGAAGTCAATGACCCCACCAAAATAATTTTAGGATGTGTTACTGATTTGGTTTTCTGACTTGAATGGAACATAGCAATCCATCTGATCATTTCAAATCATATTTTGGATGGGGGCTATTTAGGGGATCATTGCTTCAACCTAAAAAAAGCCCTGCTTTGTCTTCTCAGCTCTAGAGAAGAAACCCATCATAGGTTCCCCTTGGCTGTAGGAGAAGCTTTGAACACAGTCCTTAAGAGACAATTCACTTGGAGAATCCACATCTTCTATCACTTCAATTCTCTATTTCCAAAGAACCACTATTATTCCTCACAAGTAGCCTAAAGCTGAGCTCAGATCAGAAGTTATAGCATTTATTCAGCAACTGATAGTGTTCCATCTCAGGAGGAAATGCAAAGTATGAGCCATCAAAACCAAAGGACCTGATTTTGTGATACTTGAATGTCAACAATGCAATTTCTCCCTGTTGTCTCAGCAACCAACATTTTTGCCCTTCTAGGCAGTCCCCTGACTCAACAATAAATGTTTCTCCAGTAGTAGCAGCCATTGGACAAACCCCTTCATAAGGCCTCCATACTTTTTTCCACCATTTTCCATGGTCAGAGGAATATGTATAGGGGCAATATGCTTCTGAAAGTGAGAAACAACCCACTTCAACAAATGGCAATAAATTATCACAAGATACTTTAGCAGCATATGTCTTTGTCCAGTCATGGCTGCAGATTTCCATGAACAAATTTCAGCTAAGCATTCTGACTGATAAATTCATGGGCATAAAGTATAAATCTCTCATACTGAAAGCCTATCTTGTCAAACACTCCCATTTATTGCCTGCATACTGCAGTCACTGCACAATGCTGTATCCACTTAGCATAACAATTCCATATTTCAAATCCAACTGTAGGTAATGCTAATTACAAGCAGATGCCAAACAGTATTCACATTTACCATATTGGTGAACATAATATAGAATTATCCACAAATGTTAGAGCACCTATTGCTTATTAATGAATGCAACACACATTCTATTCAATATTTGGGGCGACATGTTTTCATCCAGCTTTCAAAGATTCTGAATAACCTAACCTACAGTATAAAAGCCTGCTGTACCACGCTACAGATATTGTCGGCTGACAGAACTGCAAAAACTCTGCTTGGGAGATGGTAAGGTAGAGTTGGCAGGAATGAACTGTATTTTAACTGCAGGAAGGAACTAAAATGTACCAATGTGTTCTATAGTATCATAGACACAGGAAGAGGCAAATTCTTTTAGCAGCCAAGCTTGATCTACTGTTCTCTTCCTTTACTCTACAGTCAAATGGATTAGGCAGGATGCTGGTCCAGCATTAATAAGTTCAGCTCTTTCTAGGAAGAGATGGCACCATTGCTGGATTGAAATCCCACACAGATGTCACCATGGAGTGGGGATATGGGAAATTCAGAGGGTGTTTGCTCTCAACTTGCTAAGCTCTAAACCTGGTTTTAAAAAAACATGGTTGGTATGCCTGCATAATTTGCTATGCCTAAACAAATCATATAATGCCTTAATGCAGGTATTCTCAAATGTGGAGAATGACCCTCTAAAATAATGAATGAATTTGTGCACATGAATAAAACAAATGGTTTATTTGGGATTAGGGTTGGGTAAGACATAAATAGTCCATTTTCTAAAAGTTATGAAACCTAAATCAGATTTTTGTGATTTAGGATTTTATCCAATGTGGTCATGTTTAGCTTTCCTCCCTGTAAAATCTTTTTTTTATTATTTTGAAAGACTAGAAATTAAAAAGGAGGAGGAGGGGGGAGGGGAGGGGGAGGGGGAGAGGGGAGGAAGAGGTACAAATACTGAACTTCACTAAATCATGAACATTAATACTAATGAGCTTTCTACAGACAATCCAAAGATTGCATAGACATCCAGTGATATATTGTTTTGAGAAATAGCTAGACCCACAGATTTAGCCATTTCTTAAAACTTCATCTAGGCATTGTTCCCCATTTTGCCTGCTTTGGGCTTGCTCAGTCAAAGTGGGAGTGAGTTCCTAACTTGCCTGCACATGCCTAATCAGCCTTTAAAAAAAAAGGGTGATCCTCCCTCTAGGTTGCTTGTGAGGCTGTGGGGACTCAACCCACAGTTTGAGAAGCCAGGTTTAATGTGATAGCATGTCACAAACCCTCAAGATAATGGCTAGTTCTCATAACGTGCTGAATCATAACTACTGTATCCCATTTGACCACAGCCACAAGAAGAAAATTCAGGGTGTTGCAACAATAGTTAGATCCTCTTTTCTAGTTTCTCAGGTTTTCTGGCAGGTACTCTAACTGCAGGGCAAGGAGCCACAGTTTGAGACAGACTTAGGATTAGATCTGCAGTCTTCCAGGATATAAATATTTGCAACTAGTTCCCTTCTCCAAGGAAGCATCAACAGGAACAAAAATAAATATTTTGAGCAATGGGAAGGATGACAAATCTTCATCACCGGCCTTTCAGTTGGCAGGTCATGAATAAATTAAATGAACTAGCAACAGCATGATCCTAGGAGCCATCAGACACTTTGGGTGGTTGTGGGGAGCAGGTTATATTAATTTTTACTATTCTCCACCTTGGGTTCTGAGGATGAAAAGGGAGAATACAAATTTCAGCACTGAGACACTGAAAAACTATAAAGGGTTGGGATAGAGCAGGGACATAGAGAGATGGGCGGTGATAAATTTGATAAATAAATAAATAAATAAATAAATAAATAAATAAATAAATCTTTGAAGTTCCCAACAGCCTAGGATTTTTATGGCCTGCATCCACATGTTTGTCTCCATCCAAAGCTGTGTATAACTCTGCTCTATGAATAGTTAAATTAACCTCACTTTGCTGGTCTTCTCTTGCTCTATTACTACTGTGTTTCACCTAAACTAAAATTCCTAGTTAAAGAAGGTTTTGTTCGGATGAAGTGTTGAAAGAAAGCAGATTTGGGATAAAACTCAAGGAATTTCTCAGAGGATTCTGCTTGACATCAAGGGGAAAAAAACCCAAGTTAGAACAATCTAAAAGCATTCTATTTAAAGTCCTAGAAAGCCATCAAATAGTGAGCATATGACATTGTGTCAGAACAAAAGGATGAATCTGCAACCAAGAATAGATGGTTACAATATCTTTTGGCACAATTGCTTGAAGTACTTATTATGAGTGAAAATTACATAGAGGAGCACCCGGTTGCTATACGCCACTGTTGTTCAATCAGGCAGCTGTGGGACCAGCATGGACAGTAATGACACAGATACTTAAGAAGAAATGGGAAGTTTTCTTAAATGATTCTATTTAATGGATGTTTATGACATCAGTTTCTGACATGCCATCTGTAGGCACGACAATGAGTGCAAATAAGTGGTTCGGAAAATGCAGGTACAAAGAAAAGATTACAATAGATTATTCCTTCAGCACAAGTTAAAGGATGCAGATAAGATAAGAAATCACAAACCTACTTGTTGTAGCCAAAGTTATCCATAATATTTATAACTTCCTCATCTAATTTCCTAGCAATGGGTTGGTTTGGACATCAGGATAGGAGGGGATGCAATTTCCTTGTAAATCATGGGAATAAATTACCTAAAGATGTCACCTTTAAAAAAACATATATAAATATTGAACCAATTATAATGTGGCTTAGCACAAAAGAACCTGGGAAACAGCAAAATGGGCAAAATTAATCATGGATACATTTGACCCAGAATGCTTGTAATGAATATTTAAACACTCTTTTTGGAGGGGGGAGGCAAGTGACAAGGAAGAAATAAGTGGTTACACGAAAAAGCACAAACTGGAAAGAAAATTTCCTTTCCTATAATGAATTTCAGCTTGGAAGAGTCATCACAGGCTCACCATTATGGGACTGGAGTCATTAGTCGCTAGTCTTTTTTTTGGCGGGGGGACCTCATGTTCAACACAAACATTTGTTCACTGGTTTATTTGGCTTTATTTTGTTTTATTTATCTTGAAACAGGCTGCTGAAGGTTACGCTTGGCCTTCAGCACTCTGGGGAGGGGGGGTTAGTACTCCAAAAATAGTGGGTGGGGCCTGGAGAAAAGTTGAAATGTAAACAAGTATAGGGCAAAATGATGACAGTGCTCTCATCATGGAAGAAAAATATCTCATATTCCTAACCAAAGAATCCAGAACTAAAGGGAAAAAAGGACTTAGTTCTTGCTGTACAGGAGTTGTGGTTTAGTTTCTGTTAGCAGGATCCATACACATACGGCTCCAACTGGAGTTAATTTGTGTAGGACTAAATTTTGTCTGAACCCTGCACTAAGAAGAAGCTTATAGGTGTTTTTTATACAAAAGGTTTCCAACCAGGGAGGTCTGAAATCTCAGGGATAGTTTCTAAAGTTTGCACAATTGTTCTCCCAGGTAGGAAACCATGAATTTACGGCACTGGCAATTTTTAATGGCTGAAATTCGCAACTATACATCTCTGTTGTCACATGAGAGACATTCGTGCGAGCATTAAAACTAAGATGGATTACCCAAATTTCCTTTTACCTCTGTGGGTAGAAATCTATGCAAAACTGAAGATTTAAATGCAAGCACAATAAGTAAGTTAGCTACTTGAAATCTTGTGAATACTACTTCAGATGGTATTTCATGTATATTATTAGGGATGTACAAAACTTACCATTCTATATATAGGATTTTCTGAGGAGCACTGGAAAGTTCCATTTTTCTCCAGGATCACTTTTGACCATTCCAGGGGTGTTTCCCCATGCAGAAGTAAATATTTCAGAACAAGCTAAAACTTGTTGCATAGGCTGACCATATTTCAGGATGGCAAAATGGGACGGGGTCTTATGTAATATTCTGTATTGATGAAAAAGACGGGGGTCCCCGCCCCCGGTCTGTGTGATTGGCTCCCGCTTGCAAACCCTGCCCCCGGTCCATGCGATTGGCTCCTGCCTGCAAACCCCACCCCCCCCGGCCTGCATAATTCGCTCCCGCCTGCAAACCCCACCCCTGGTCCAGCTCGGATCCTCCTTCTGCGCCATTCCCGCCGGGTTTGAAAACAGGACAAAATTGAGATTTTTATGAAAATGACAGGACGGTTGAAAAATGCTTAAAAAACGGGACTGTCCCATTCAAAACGGGATGTATGGTCAGCCTTTTGTTGCATTCTGGTTCTCTTGATAGGCTCTGAGTGAAGGTCTATAGCAGAGTTTTTGATACATAATACTCTACTGTAGGGTTTCTCAACCAGGCTTCCATGGAACCCTCAGGTTCCGTGAGAGGACACTAAGGGTTCCCTGGGAGATCACAATTTATTTTAAAAAATATTTCAAATTTGGGCAACTTCACATGAAAGAGGCAAGTTTCATTATTTAGTTTTAGAACACTGTTAATGCATATATACAGGCTTACACATATCGTATGTGTAACAGTGATGTCCTGACTTCAAGTGAAGGAACACACTGAGACTTGGTGTACAGGCTCTAGTGTTTTATTGTTCTACTCTGCTAGACAGAATCCAGCTACACTAAAATGAACTAGTAATGCTCAGAGAAAGGGCCCAAGAAATTAGGGCGGTGCCTTCTTCAGCCTTTTACGATGAAAGCAAAGTGATTCAGTACTGCGCATGTGTTTATCCCCCTGGCGGGAGCCCCTTCCTTCTTCACCAGTTATCTCCCTGACAGCCAGTGCCAATCTGAGTGGTAGAGAATTCCACCCAGTACCCTTAGCTGTTACTTATTTCTCAGTAGAAAGTAGTGTACTGTAGTTAGAAATAGCCATGAGTATGTACATATCAGACCAATATTATACACTCTCTCTCTCTCTCTCTCTCTCTCTGTGTGTGTGTGTGTGTGTATGTATGTATATATAGAACATTTAAGGTATATAATATTCAGTAGAGGGGGAAAATGTTCAAATGCCATTAGGTTATCTTCCCAAGCAGGCACAGAAATTGGGGAGCAGGCAAAGAAATGCAATGATCTAAATTGTGAATTATACTTGCAAAGCTTGGTTGAAAGTGAAAGTTGATGTTTGCGTTAATAAAATGGGGGGGGGGGAAGAGCCTAAGAGGAATTTGCACTGTATTTTTCATCAAATCCTATGAGCTCACAAAAACCCATGATGAGGATATTTCACAGGTTATAAAACCTCTATCCTTGAGCCAGATGGCCTCATGGATTACTTTTAGTGCTTGCAGATTTCACTTTATATTTGTGATACATGAGAAATAAATCTGACCACACAATATAAAAAGCTAAAATTCACTCCAAGTTGATTTAATTAGATTGTAGAAAACATAAAGGTGAAGGGATATATGTCTGACCTTGGGACTAGAGAAGGAATAAGTGATTTGTTAAGGAGAAACTTTAAGAAAAGATTACTCAGTCCTGAGAAAGAGGAAAGTGTGAGAAAATAACCATGCCTTTATTTATTTTGTGTAAAACAAGGGCAGAGAGAAATTTGGACAGTCTTTCTAGATTCTGATATTCCACCCTAAAATATAACCCCGGCCATGCCTGTTTGTCAATCTTAACTACCTCAGAGGGCTGACATTAAGAGAAAGGTTTCCCCTTGACTCTGGATAGAAAACTGATTTTAGAAACTTCTAAACCATGGCTAAAATAAACTTTCAAAGAAGAGCCTTCTACTTTTCTTGTTATAATCAATCAAATTTCTATAGACACTTAATCAGAGCTTTAATTAACTTCTTAGAAGGGTGTGGTCATTGTTCTACTTCTGAGTTCTGAATTTTCAGTCTGTTGAGCTAGTTACTTTATGGCCTGTCTTGACAATGTGTTATCACATAGTTTAGAAACAGCTTATCTTTTGAAAATGTAAAAGTTGCAACCATGAGGATCTAGAAGAAATGACAGCTTCTACTCTACCTTGGAATGAAAACTCAATTTTCCCCTCAAAAGCAAATTGTAGATATTTGGAGTCCCAACAAAATCAGATCCACAATGGGATCTGATAATAAACCATATTTTCTCCATCTCAGAATCTGAACTCATATGGAATAAGATTGTGCTAATGGCATCTTGCCAAGGTGAACAAGACTGCTTAAGAGAACAGATTTGGGGTGGGGGTGGGGGTCCCTTCCCGTTCAAAGTGGAAATGTGCCAGTAAGTCTTGCATTTATCATTGAGACAGAACTAAGGGAAGAAAGACAGAGATATAGTTTGTTGTTGTTATAAACCAAAGATGGAACACAGCAGAAATAAGTTTTCAAAGTCATGTAATGTCAGTCATAGATGTAATGGTATGTGGGAATGACCTTGGGAGACAGGGCAAAGAGATGCAGCCAAGGGAACAGTCAGATAAAAGGCAACTAAGCTTGCTTCAGGAATGTGGGTAGGGTAAGACGATCAGAAGATACCCTCCCTGGTTTATTGGGTGGTAAAGGGAATGGGGGGGGGGGGAGAGATATACTTTCAGACTTGCAAGATTCTGTTAATGTAACCTTACAATAAAGCAGAATTAGCTCATCTGGCCTTGTTTCCTGTCTGGTCTATCTCACAAGGCTGACATATTTGTTGAGTGGCATGCTTACTGAAATGTCTCATTTAAAATGTCCCTGATCATTATGACTTTTGGGTTGTATAATTAATGGGAAAAGGAGGCACCATTTTAGAAACCCTTGTACCATAATCAGTCACAACTTTCAGCCTCCCGTTCTAAAACAGTGGCAAAGCAGGGGTCCTCAGGTCACTGACATCAATGTCCAAATGAGGGACAAGGTCATTCGGGATGTGATAGATGCTATAGACCATTTTCTGATTCAAGCACCATGGACATTCTGGTAGCTGCAGCAACACTCACTTGCCCTAAGCTCTAGGATGTGACTCACAATGATTATTGGGTTCCTCAGAAGTAGAATCAATAAACTCAGCATACAGAATGTTTCAGACACTTGACATATGAATGTGGTATAGTGGTTAAAGGGTTAGACTAGGAACAAGGAAACCAAGGTTTATTTATTTATTTATCGTATTTATACCCTGCCTATCCCCTCCCTAACAGAGGACTCTAGGCCGCTTACATACATATATATATTTCATTAACATTTCATACATATACAATTTCATTTAAACTGCGTGCTAAGGAAAGGGGTAAGGGAACCGACTCTTCCGTGGCTTGGACTACAAGCCCCACAATGCCTTGCATCAGAGCCAGCTGCTGACATCCTGTAGATGAAACTGCTTCTTTCCGGGATCCGTCGTTGCCGCCGCCATTCCAGAGATCTTCCGATTCGGTGGCCGACTCCCCGACAGGACGCCAGCATATTCTCCCATTTAAGGTGGTACCCATTTATCTACTTGCTAAGCTTTCGAACTGTTGGGTTGACAGGAGCTGGGACTAGCAACAAGAGCTCACCTCGTTGTGCGGGGATTTGAACTGCCGACCTTCCGATCGGCAGTCTACAGCTCAGTGGTTTAACCCGCTGAGCCACCGCGTCCCAAGAAATGAAGGTTCATTTCTTCCCGCCAGCCATGAAAGCTCATTAGTCTTTGGGCTAATCACTCTTTCTCAACCCAACGAATCTCATAGTGTTTGTGGTGGTGGTGAAGATTGGAAAAGTCAGTGCTGTATATACAGCCTTGAGTCCCTGGAAAAAAGTAGGATACAAACCCAGTAAAATATAGTAAATAAACACCTCAAAGCAGCAACTGCCTCTTGATATTGGACACATTGTATGAATTGCAGCTCTAAACTCCACATAATTAGAGAAGGATTAGGGGGGGAAGTGACATTTTCTACAGGTTGAAAAGAAAAAAATATATAAAAAAATATAAAGTAACCTTTGTAGGTGAACAGTGATTCAACTTACACACAGGCTATGAAAGATTAAAAAGAGGAGAGAGAGAGTGAATATGCAGTATCAAAAACAATTCCTTTCTACACAACGATATACAATTATGACATAGCAGCTAACAAGCTTTAGAGATAAGGAGCAATTATGTTTCCCTTGCTTCTGTCTTAAAACCTTATTTTCATAACCTTCTGAAAGGTAGCAGGCCTTCCTTCTCTAATTGGAATTTTTACAATGAAACGCTAGACTCTTGGTGACAATGAACCATTACTGACTACTTACACAGTATAATCATGAGATTGCTGACATTTGAAGGAGGGGGGGGGATTGTTAAAAAATAATGATTAATTTAAGGCCTATTTTTAAATTACTCCCTGAGATACAATGAAGGAACAATGGACTCCCATCAGTATACAGTAGTGGTGCATTGCATTTCCAACCTCACTTTCAAATCAAAGGCAGAAGAAAAGTTCTCAAAGACTACCATGCAATCAAGAAAGTGGGGGAAACAAACAACAAATTAATATGGTGAAGCTTTGGTCTGAAAGTTACTTGAATGAATAAGTATGTTAAAAAAAATAAAATGCTTCTTGTGTTGAGACCCATAAAGGCATTTTCAGGCACAGTCTGGATTTATATCTATTCCATATTTTCAACATGGCCCTTCTAATATAATGATTCTTAAAATTGACATTAACCTTAACTTTATTGTACCATAGAAACCATGCCATCTGAATCTCAGATCTGCTGTTCTAATTCTAAAATTCTTTTATTTCTCAGCAAAAGCCACTCTTTCATCCAAACTAAGCATCAGGCTGCAAAATACAATTTCACATCAGGCAGTCCCAATCCTCCTTGTTCCTTTGCATCTTGAAGTATTTTATATTTAAATCTTGTTTTTTTCCCTTGCTGTACAAACTTAAATATATCTTTCTGCCATTGTTTAAATGGTACAACAGTTGTCAGAATAGGTATTGTTTGAAACAAAAACATCATCCTTGGCAAAACATTCATTTTTATCACTGGAATTCTTCCCAACAATGACAATTGTAATTTCTCCCATCTTAACATATCCTTCTTAATTTTATTCAATGACTTTATTTATTTATTTATTTTTATTTTTATTATTTCAATTTATTCCCCGCCCATCTCCCTTGCAAGGGACTCTGGGCGGGTTAACGTAATTATTCTGGTATAACATACAATACATATTAGTCATAGTGATACCCAAGTATTTCACTTTTTTCAATCTTAAAACCAGTTTTTTTCCAGCAATTCCATTTGCTTTTTGATGTTCATATTCTTTGTTAACATCTTCATCTTTTGTGTATTAATTTTAAAGCCAGCTAATACCCCAAAGTCCATTAGTTTTTCCATTAATATTTCTATTCCTTCCAGAAGATCATGCAAAATGATCACCAGATCATCAGCAAATGCCTGTAATTTATGAGTTTCTCTTTTAATCTTCACTCCAACAATCCTCTCATCTCACCTTATATCTCTATTCAATACTTCCAAAGATAAAATAAATAGAAATGGTGATGAGGGACATCCTTGTCTAGTCCCTTTCTTATCTCACAAGGTTTCGTTAATTCCCCATTCACAATTATCTGTGCCTTTTGTGAAGGGTAAATTGATTTTACCGATTTGATAAAATTCTCACCAAAGTTTATATCCTCCAAAATTTTCAACAAAAAACTCCAGTTCAAACTGTCAAAGGCCTTTTCTGCATCAAGAAAAATCAATGCTGCTTGTTTTTCATTATGTTGTTCCAAGTATTCTGAAATATCCAATATGTTTCTAATATTGTCCCTCATCCATCTTTTAGGTAAAGAGAGAATGAAGCTGAGAGAATGAAGACAGTTTTACAGGACTTCATTCATGAAGATCAGCGTGGGTACTGATCTTCATGAATGAAGTCCTGTAAAACCATCTTCATTCTCTCAGCTAAAATCATAGTAAATCACTTATAATCATTATTCAGTAATGATATTGGGTGGTAATTTTTTAGTGTGGTCAAATCTTGACCTTCTTTAGGTATTTATTTATCTATTTATTTATTTATTTTTCAATTTATATCACTGCCCCATCTCCCTCAAAGGTATTAATGATATATTAGCCTCTATCTAACTATCTGGTATATTTCCAGCCTGTAAAATAGAGTTCGTCATGTGTGCAACCAATTTTAATATATTAATTTATCCATAAGTCCTTTGTAAAAACTAACTTTGTCTTCATTTGGAGCATAAGTTCACATTATCAAAGTCTTGGCCCCATGCAAAATAGCTTCCACCTCAACATATCTACCATAATCATCAGTCAATATTAGTTCTGGTTGTAATTGGGGGTTTATATACAAAACAACTCCATTTCTCTTTTTAACTCCTGCTGAAATAAATTCTTCATCCAAATTTTTGCAAGTCAAATATTTTATATCCTTTTTTCTAATATGTGTTTCTTGCAGACAGACTATATCTTGTTCCAATTTTTTAAAATAGTGAAATAATTTTATTCTTTTTTGAGGAGCATTTTCTCCATTTATATTCCACATTAGGCATTTATAATCCATATTCATGCTAAAAACTTATTTCAATACCTGTAGCACCTAACATGTTAGTATCCTCCTCCGTTTCTTGTTGTAGCTGTTCAGACTCCACTGTGTAGGTGCCCTTTATCATTTTCCATTTGCATTTCTTCCAGTTCCCTTTTAAACTTTTCTAAAAATTCTCTTGCTTTTCGGACTGAGTTCAGTCTGAACCTCTCCTTCCAATTTATCCCATCAAAATGGTATCTTTTTCTGTTTACGTTTGTCAGTCAAAAAGAAATACTCTTTCCATTTGCACAGTATTCTAATTGGAATTTCTTTAAGTACAATCACATCTGCATTGTTAATCTTCAGTCTGGTAGTAAAATGCTGCTGCAAAACTTAATGTCTAGTGTTCTCTCTGACAAAGTGCACAAGAATATCCCTTGGTACGTTTCTTAATCTTGCAAACTGCATATTGATTCTATAAATGTTATCAGTTTCTGCCTCCATATCATCTCCATCCCATTCCAGAAAGTTTGTTAAGGACTGAACAACCTTTTCTCTAGTGTCTACTCCAGGATCTTCTGGAACTGCTCTAAGTCTCAAGCAGAATTCTTTTTCTCCCTATTCCAGTAACACCATATTGTCTAAGTCCTTTTCCATCTCTCTGTTTATTATTTCTGTTTTACTTTCTAAAATTTCCACTTTGTCATTACAGGTAGTCCTCTCTTAACAACCATTTCTTTAGTTATGGTGCAGACTTATGATGGTGCTGAAAATCCAACTTACGACCAGTCCTCACATTTATGACCGGTGCCGCATCCCTGCAGTCACATGATCATAATTTGGGCACTTGGCAACCAGTTTGTATTTATGACCATCGCAGCATCACATGGTCACCTGATAAACATTTTTTACTTTCTTGGCCGGCTTCTGGCAAACAAAATCAATGGGGAACCATGTAATTCACTTAATGACAACATGGTTCACTTAGCGACTGCAGTGTTTCGCTTCATGACCACCACAAAAAGTTCATAAATCAGGTTGGATTTGCTTCATGACTGCTTCGCTTAGCAACCAAACTTCCAGTCCCAATTGTGGTTGTTAAGCAAGGACTACCTGTAATTTGTTTAATTCTCTGTAAGGTGCCTTATGGGTTTCTGAAAGAGAATTTTTTGTAAGGTTTGATTGCCTGGACCCAAGGAACATTTAGGAGCAAAATGCCAGCACTACCTCTCAATAGAGGCAAAATTAACTATGAACGAAAGCAACCTTGCTTGATGAAATCAGGTTCCAAGAGCAAACACATGCATTTTCTGCTGAGGCTAGCACAGCAATCTATTTGCATGGGTGGTGTTGCTGTTTTTGTTGACATGATAGCATTTGGGTTCCTTTGACACAATTGTGTCTAGGGAGAAGAAGAATCATAGCTTATATAGTTTGAGTATTGAACTAATAATTTAGTTGACCTTCCTGAACTACTGTCTAGCCACGTGTAAAATTAGGTGCATAGAAGAAATCTAAACAATACGAATTTACTCTAGAAAATAATGATTGACACTCACCCCTTCCATTATTACAGGAATGGGTATTAGAAAAAAGAGCCATCTAAGCTACAAAATAAATAATATGTTCACTTTGCTTTTGTTGTTTAATTAATGTAATCAGCTTCCTAAGCCATTTTTAATATCTATCATAGACACTGTTCAATGTTCTTACCAGCTACCTACCGCTTTGAAGAAAAATACAGAAGTGCTTCATGAAGACAATGCAAAGGAGGATAATTTCCCATTAACTAGACATTTGTGTAATGATTCATCTGTAATCAGTATTCTGATGAATCCCAATTTTTCTTAAAAACTTTTCAATATTCATTTAATGAGAAGATCAGTAAAGATGAACAAGCTTAGAAAGTACTTTGCTTATAACTAACCATGCTAGAAAATTGAGTCTGTCCCATAATCTTGTGCTTCTTCATCTGAATATTGGAAACCCAGCAGGAGAGGTTTCACTCCTTGCATTCAGAACATCTTGTATTTGGAGTGCTAGTGGCTAAGAAGGAAATTAATTCCATTGCCTGGCCATTCTGAGTGGCATTGCCTTAAAAATGACCTTTGATTCCTGTAAGGAACAAGAAAGTTCTGTAGAGCTTCTATTGACCAAGCTTACACAGCCCAAAACTTTGCCAACCAGCAGAATTCTACTAGTCACTAAAAACTAGTGCTACTATAAATATCTTGCTGTAGCATTTAGAATATATGGAGTGCTGGTCTTGATCTTCTAAGCCCAATCCATAAGATTCCTTCATTTGCAGAAACCATTGGAGGGTGCAATTTACCAGCTGAAGATTATGGTCCATGGGCTTGAACTTTTGCTGTGGTGTTCCAAAATGGTATCTTACTAAGCTACATGGACCAATGAATCCACTCAGTAGAAAGCAGCTTCCTACGTTGCTGTCCGTGGTGTTGTCAGCACTCCAGCCCTGGGCCTGCTTGTTTGGACCATTGACCACAGGATACTTGGTCTGTAAAGCTTTGGCTCTAATTCAAGAGCAAAGAAATGCTCTGCAGAAGAACCCATATTTAGTCCTCAGCATCTCTACTTTAAAAGATTCAGGCAGCAGGCAATGGAAAATATATCCACTGAATAGCTACTGACAGTCAGAGTACATTGTTCCCCTCTATTCCTAATAATAATGTCCCACCTCCTAATGATACTGCTTTCAGATCACTGATTTCCTGATGAGGTGATTCAAGAATTTTTCTTAGGCCTGCTGGAGGAAAACATAGCCCACTCTATTTCAACTGCCCAGCAAAGAATAGAATATTGTTCTCCAGATGTCATTAATACTGGAAAAACAGTGCTGGTTCCCAGCTGACCAGTTAAGTAGTGTAGAATGTCTGAGGTAACCCCTATCTCCATGGATGATATTTTCCCCCATAAGGCCTATGGGTACTGGCTGCCGACCCTTGTCTTAATGGTAACAATTTCTTTGCCTCTCCTCTGAACATCTACGATACAATCACAACAATGATGAAAAAGAAAGAGCTAGAATTTCAATAGCCAGTTTGGTCTAGTGGTTAAGGTGCTGGGCTAGAAACCAGGAGTCTGTGACTTCTAGTCCTGCCTTAGGCATGAAAACCAGCTGGGTGACCTTGGGCCAGTCCCTGTCTCTCAGCCCTAGGAAGGAGCCAATGGCAAACCAGGAGACTGAGAGTTCTAGTCCCGCCTTAGGCATGAGAGCCAGCTGGGTGACCATGGGCCAGTCCCTGTCTCTCAGCCCTAGGAAGGAGCCAATAGCAAACCAGGAGACTGAGGGTTCTAGTCCCGCCTTAGGCATGAAAGCTGGCTGGGTGACCTTGGGCCAGTCACACACTCTCAGCCCAACTCACCTCACAGGGGTGTTGTTGTGGGGAAAATAGGAGGAGGAAGGAGTATTAGGTATGTTCGCCACCTTGAGTTATTTATAAAAATAATAAAGGTGGGGTAAAAAATTAAATAAATAAATAAATAAATAAATAAATAAATTCATCTCAATTGTAAAAAGGGAGGAATTTGCAGAGAGTGGGATCAGCCAGGCAGAATTTGTACAGTATCTATACCACAACTGTTTAACTATAGTGTATCTTCCCCCACCCCAAGTATTAATATTTGCTGGATTTGGCATGACAAAACTCAAAGATGTATATATGTATTATCAATAACTAGTATATTTATTAAAATAATGCAGAATGTAGCTGAATCTATTCTGATATATGGTTCTTGCTGATATGAGGGGAATGACAAATGTACTTTTCAATGCTTTACCCAATGATATCCCATTTCAATAAATGCTTCATACAAATGCAGAATGCGGCCAGAATTCTAAATTGAAGAAGAATGAATAAGGGAAAAATACTGTTTACTGCAGATATGAGTGCTATGAATATTATTTTACCAATAGGGAGTTGCAGTTCAGGCATTCAGCCTAGAAAATCTTCTTGTAACAGCATTGTGTTGAATCCCTGCTGCCTATTTACTTGCTCCTCCAAATAGGTGGAATGGGACATCTAATCTTCATTCTCCTACTGGCCTTTGATGCTAAGTTACCCCAAAGCAATAATGACCTTAGTTGAAGCAACAGATATTTGGTTTGGCTCTTTCCTCAGTCCTAATTTGGAAGAAGTTACAAGATACAAACATGTATGTTACATTTTTAATAAGCAAACATGCCCCAATAAGTTCTTCTGTCTAAATGAAGAACCCAAGACTTTTTGGGGCATGTTTGCTTATTAAAATTGTAATATACACAAGATGTATTAATATTTGAACTGTCTAGTCTAGTCATCTAGTCTAGTCTATTCATATGGCTACCCATCTCAAGTTCATGACTCTGGGTGTCTAACAAAGTTTAAAACTCCATAAAGAAACACGTAACAGTAACAAAACAATGCACATATAATCAGCTATGGCAAAGAACAGTTTTGCAATCAAAAAAATCTAAGCTGATCCAATGGAAGAATATCTTCATTTACTTTCAAAATTGTTGCTGTTTTAAGATGTTACAAGTAGATAACCCAGATAGTGCTTAATGTATTCATGTAAGAAGTTCCACTACAATCCATGAAACTGATAGCTTGATTAAAGTAAAGAAGGCTAAGCAATTACAATTGAAAGGGTATCACAATTTTTACTGAATTTGAAACCAATTCTGAAGAAATGATATGAAGAAGCTCTGTCTGATGAATATGGGCCACCCCTCAGCTATACACATAACAACATGTGTCAGAAGAAAAGATATAGAAAACTCTGGATCTGGGATAAGAATGCAGCCCACTGAAAAATACTGAGTTCTGCTTATGCCAACATCACCATGCACTGAATTGCAAAGTAGATGCTGATTAAGTCCAGTACCAAACCAATATTTATATGACATGACAATGGATTAAGGTTGGCAAAAACCAAGTCAATGTATTAAAACCCATGGTTTCTCAAGACTCTTGTTTACTTATTCTTTGGTTTTAAATGCAATTCAGAAAGAAGCTAAGGGAGAATCTGATCGAATTGTGAAGGTTAAGGTACAGTAGACACATCAGATGCATCCTTTATCACTTAGGCATGGAAAGTGGTCAGAGGTGAGAAAACAACCAGGAACCACAAGCTATGAGTGATCATTGGTCAGGACAGGAAGCCAAATGAATAGCAGAATCAATAGGCAAATCCAAATATGAGATGGAAGAACAACCAAAGCTACAGGAACACTCCAGAGCTTAGAAATCTACTTGATTAAATAAGATTTAATTGATAGAAGAAGCCGTCTTATCCTACTTCCAACCCAAGTGGGTATAGCAATTTACTCTCCACTTACATTCCCTCTTCCACATATAAATATCTTTTCTGATGCAGGTGCACACAATTTTCACCAGCTTCAGAACCACTTGTTCTTTGTATTGCATAATGATGGCTACACCAAAAAGTGGATGGGGTCACAATCCATTTTGGAAGGGTTTTCAGTGGAAGACACAAAAGAGATGCTAGTGCACAACAATTTTTACACATCTGCTGTAAAGTCTTCTTCCCCCCCAATGTTGCATTAGATCCCACACACGGCTCCCATTTTCAAGTTTCACAGACCCTAAATATTGTTTGCTTCAAGATATCAATTGCTGTATCCTCTCAAGATGTATTTAATTCATCATCTAGAAACTGAAAAATCTTCAGGTATACATGCAAGAGTTATACACATTTGAATATGTGCATAGTTCTCCATCCAAACTGCATCTTTGGTTAGAGCTACCATAACTGGCCTGTAAAAATATAATACAGTAGGCAACTCTTAGATTAGATGGCATCAAAGACTTAGAGTTTTTTGGTATCCCTTTGCTACAACTGAGTATTCATCCAGATTTCTGCAGCCCAGATAAAGTTACCATAGTTTGGTTGAAATTACTCAAAGCTGATTCAGTTCATGGCATTGACACACCCCCCCCCCCAAATATCAGACAAACCTGAGGTTTGTGAAAGAGTTAAAAAAAATCTCAAAACCTTCCCTCACATGTCACCTGCACATCAATTCTTATCAAATGGTCTTCCTTATGAGACAGGTTTTACATACTGTACATACATACATACATACATACATACATACATACATACATACATATTAAGATAGATAGATAGATAGATAGATAGATAGATAGATAGATAGATAGATAGATTGATTGATTGATTGATTGATATTGTGTTACTCTTGAGGAATTCAGCCTTTGGCTTCTTGTATGGCTATTTTTTTTTGTATTGTCGAAGGCTTTCATGGCCGGAGTTTGATGGCTGTTGTGGGTCTTCCGGGCTGGAAGACCCGGAAGACCCGGAATGTTCATGGAACACGGCCACGCAGCCTGGAAGACCCACAACAGCTATTTTTTGTTTGTTTGTTTGATTATCAGCTGAACCTAGAGTTCCTGCTGCTTACACTCACTAGGACCAGGTGGTGGACCAACATTCTTTTTAAGGGCAGAGAGGACCTCCCTACGTCCCAAGAGGCCAGGTCCAAGCATGACCCTCCTTAAATGTCCAGGAGCTCATTGATCAATCCAGCATATCCAGGAACAATTCACTTCTGACCTGGTAACTTTGTTTTAGGACCTCCTAGCCTAGACTAGAGATATTCATTTTGCCTATTCTTTTCAAAGATGTGTAACTTTCAGCCCTCACAACACTGAAGCTTCTGGGATTGTGAACACAGAACAACCGTTCATTTTTCAAGAATAACAAAGAGAAGAAGCACATAGAACAAGGATGTTTGTAATTCATGGCAAATAGCTCCCTCTTCAATTGTCTGAAATGTATCAAACAATTTGAGATGTTTTTTCTCCTTCCCTGTGCTGGATATAGGCAGTAATCCAAGGAATGCCAGCAACAGCCATAACTGTCAGCATGAATCTTGTTCATTTATATTAAAAAGTATTTTAATGTAAGGTTGCTTGCTGCTTGTAAAAAGTTGACAGATTCTGGTTTATCCCCAGGATGGATAAATCAGCCAGATTTGGCATTTTCCTATGAGGATGTTTACATTCTCAGTGGAAGAGGTCATGTCTAGAGAAGAGGGAATCTGAGGCTATAGAATGCCATTTCATATAAATCTCCAAAGCACTTTAAGATGACCAATTCCTGCATCCCTGCAAAACATATCTTTATTATTAATTTGAATGGAGAATCCACACTACCACTTTTTCAACGTAAGTGAGGATGGATGATAAAATTATGAAACCCTAACTCTTACCCCATCATAATGGATGATTCCATGCCAATCAGCCTATCTCACCTGGTATCCTCTGGCTATCTAGACCATAAGCTCCAGAATGGAGGAAAGTGCTTCTGACACAGTGATAGACACTGCCATAAGTCTAAATCTGGAACTCAAAGCCTCCCTCCTCCTCCCACCAAAAAAAAATCAGTGTTCATGTGATGAGCCCTCTGGTTTGAAGACCAGACAGCTTTGTGGACAATGGTCCTGAGTTCAACAGTTTATGTTTTTGAATGTATTCATTCATTCATTCATTCATTCATTCATTCCCAAACGTATAACAATCCAAAGATTCTGGGCAGCTATTGGTCATTAATTTCTTTGAGAATGAAATTTTGCTTGAATTTCCCTGAAACTCATGATTAGCAGGGGCATCTGCAGGCTCAGGGTTGGGGGCAGTCAAGAAGGTGCAAATGACAAAAATAGCATTGAGCTGTTGCAATGCAACACAAGCTCCACCCCTTTTTTATACTATAACATCACGTACATGTACAAAAAAAGGCAGCGTTTGTATAGCTATGGTGTAATGCTGCTTTCATCTTTTTGACGAAGGTGCTGCATCCTGCAGATGCCTCTACTGGTTGGCCAGAAGTGTTGATGTTAAGACTTCTTGCCAACCAGTAGAGCAGTGCTTTCCAAACTGCCACCGTTGGTGACACACCAACAGCGGCAGCACGGGGGAGTGCACGGCGGCACGAGGGCATGCGCAGGGGTGGCGATGTGCATGGTGGCGGCAGCAGCTGCGGCCTTGTGTTTTCCACTAAAACCCGGAAGCACTGATGGCGCTCTGCTGCCGCTGCTGCTGCCGCCGCCGCCACCATGCACACTGCCACCACTGCGCAAGCCCCCGCGCCACCGCCGTGCACGTCCACTTCCGGGTTTTGTCACAACACACTAAAGTGTTGCGACATCCAGTTTGGAAAGCTATGCAGTAGAGGCATCTGCACGATGCAGCACCTTCGTTAAAAAGATGAAAGCAGCATTACACCATAACTATACAATGTTGATGTTAAGACTTATGATGGCCTATTGAAGAGAATGTTACCCCATTTGTCTTTAACAGGGCCAATCCAAAACATTTTGCTGTCTGAAATGAAGACCAAGATCTATTCTCTTCCATTTTTACGTACAAGATCTGAAACTAACATTAGAAAAGTCATTGTCTCGTGATAAATCCTGTCAATCTGATTTAATGATTCAAAGATCTTTTGCCTGTTTAAAGGGTCCATAGGTCCATGTCAAGGTAAGAAAGCAACTGAAGAGAGAACAGAGCATTTTATCATCCCAGGGGGCCTTTTATTACATAAATGTGATAACGCTTATTTAGACATTATAATGCTGCTTCCAGCCCCACTAATCTTCTTGGAAAAATGAAATTTTTGACTCAAGGAGCTAAGTTAAAGTGATGTTAAACCCTCCTGCAGGCACTTTATAGATATGTAATTTACAGACTGGGGATTTTCTGGAAAGAAATGAAGATGGGATACACAGGGGGATGAAGAAGTTGATATTGGATTTTTTTTCTTTTATTGTCTACCTTTGCATTGGCCAAGATGGAGAATTTCATTCCACATCCTTCATATAATTATAATTATTGGAACCTATCCAGTTATTCACAGCTGGAACCATTTCATTTATTTCAAAACTTGGAGCCAGGTGTACCATCAGCCAAATTATGTGATAACACTTCCTTTCTAGATTGCATCAACTTCAGACGACAGGAAATGAGGTTCATGATGGAATATTTTCTTATATAAGAAAAGTCAAATCTCCAAGTGAGCTCCTAGTGAATTCATGGATACTTCTGTGTTGAAGGAACTGGCAAACAAACAAATTGAGTATTCAAACCTACAATTAAAATTATACCACTCTTACTCTTTGTGAAGATTCCTTTATGTAATGGCCCTGAAGTAGTTTCTATATTTGTGGCTTTGCATGTCATATGAACACAATTGTTTATTCCATAAACAGTGCTTAAATTAACCAGGGCTTAGTGTTGCATTCAACTTGCATTGAAACAGTTTCAAAATGCCATACAGAGCTAAAATTAAGGATTTCATTAATGGTCCCGAATCTTTTCCCTCATAATTTAAGTCTTTTCATTTAATCAAAATCCTTTTCAGATATTCAGTAGGTAAATATGGCAGAGGGAGGAAGTTTCATCAGGCTTACTCCCCCACTGCAATTCTCCATGCATTTGCAGGATTATGCACACATGCAAATAGAAACTTGGGAGAATTAAATCTGTTCATCCAGTGAGAACCTCCCAGGAAAGCTATTTAAGAGTGCCCCCCTCCAGTTGAAGATAGAGGGACATGGACAAGGAAATGGGCATTTCTGTGGCAGCCCCCATACTTTGGAACTTTTTACCCCCAGAGGTTCACACATCTCCCTCCCTCATGGCATTTTTGAAGATCTGTCATTGATGGTTAGTGGTGCCCATCTTGGGATAAGGTGTTTGGTTCCTTGATGCAATGTTTATATTTTGTAACCCATGGGTGAGCAAGCAAATTTAATTTTTCTTATAGTTTTAGAGAGTACACAGATCAGCACGCATGACCCCACTGCTTCATGAGCTGCACTGGTTACCAGTTTGCTTCCATGTGCAATTCAAGGTGCTGGTTATCACCTTTAAACCCTTCATGTTACAGGACCTGGATATCTAAGGGACTGCTTATCTTCAGTCATCTCTGCCCATCCATATGGTCCACTAGGGTGGGTGTGCTCCAGGTCCCATCAATTAAAGAATATTATCTTGCAGGACCTAGGAAGTATGCCTGCTCTGTTGTAGGTCCTGCCCAATGGAATGATCTCCCTCCAGAGATTCATACGATTCCCACCCTTACATTGTTCAGAAAATCGTTGAAACCATGTTGTGGTCCCAGGTCTTGGGGACAGGGTGATTGTGGCATCCCCTTTTGGTTTGGTTTTGTTCTGGTAGGTTTATGGTTGATATTTTGCGATTCCCAGTTGGGTGTTGTAAGCTGCTCAGAGTTATTCTGGAGTCAGGAGGTCTCAAAGTCGGATAAACAAGTGAAGAAATAAATAAATGAATCTTTAGACACATGCATGGAAGTTGTACAAATCAAGTCCCTATTTTATAAACACCCATTATCTGTAGACTATGAATGTCTACTTTTTCCAATCCAGAATATAGAGGGACCAGTTTCATCTTATGAAACATCTTAAAACTAGGGCAAACGAGGAAATAAGTCCTACAGAAAAGACCAGACATGTCCTCTTGGATGTTGCTTAGCTGTTGAGCAGGTATTTTCCTTGTCCTGACATTACTCAGTAGGAATCAAGTCTGCATCAGTTTCCAAAATTTATTATTATAACAGCTAGACATGAAGTGATTTGGGTGTGCATTTCATTATGGGGGCCAGGTCAGCTGTGCTTCTATTTAGAGGAAAAGATACAGTTGCCCAGTTTCTTTCAGACTACCTCTTGGCAGATGTTTCATAATTCCTCAGTTCCACAGGAATCAAGTGTTGAGACAGCAAATTCAGATGGCAGCTGCAAAGTGTATATTCAACAACCAAATCACAGTCCAAGTAGCATTCATCCCAGCATGTAACACTGGTGAGCAACCTGTCAATCAAGCTACAACTGGAGGAGAAAGATAAGTATCTACAATCTGAAGATGAGACTTTAATTCGTTGTGGATTAGTTTCTTTCAAATTGTCAGACCCTGCCAGACACAGCAATAAATTTTGACTCTTCAGACACTGACCTCTTGTTCAGGAATTTGCTTACAGCAGAAAACTCACAGACACAATATGGTATGATGAGCTGCTTTACTGCAGACAAAAATGAAGCCATATACATGCAGAAGATCTGCCTATTGCGGAGCACAGCAATCTAAGCATGGTTGCAATTACTTGTTATTATTGTATTGTTTTGTTTTAATCCTGTGTGATATTGGTTTCTTCTAAATTGCTCAGAGCCTACAGGAATTGAGTGACTTAGATGCCAAAGTAAATAAATAAATACAGATCTATGCTCCAGAGTTCACATTCAAGGTTTTTTCCCCACCCACCTTTAGAGTGAAAGGATTTCTTTTCAAGGTTGTAGAAAACCGATGAGATTTGTTTACATAATGGTTCTTCCTGTTAGAGATATCGGTTTTCAACCAAGCACGTCTCACACAAGCTTGAAGGAGGCGGCAGCCTCTGCTGTAACCTAATATTACTTGCTTTGTGTGGGAGGGGCTGAACCCCAATTTCCTGTTCCTGTTCCCTTCGTCTTCCTCTTCCCTGTTTGAATCCCCACCTGGGAGAATGGCCATCCATGGCTGTCCACATTGCTCATACATGCATTCAGCAAGGCCACATTAAGAAGACTGTGGGTTTGGTCAGAACCTTTTGCTCGCATGCATGAACCATCCTCTGCTACCATGAATCTGATCTACAATAAAACTGTAAGCTATTTTTCTGTAACTTTACATTAATGTGTAAAGTGTGTTTATTTTGTGTTTTGAACTGATTAAGCCTTGTGCAAGTTTATGGGGATGCTTCTGCTCTGCTAAACAAAAACTAATTAGAAGCTGCGTGGTTCTGGTATTAGCATCCCAGAATTCCTACACTCCCTACACTAAAAACTGCTAACTCCTCACCATATCAGCCATTTTTAACAAATAAGTAATTCTACCTAATGTTGAATCTGTTTTATTTTTAAAAGCCTAGTGTGTTGCCCAAAATGAATTTTCAGCCTTGCTATGATTCTGTTTACTTCTATTTTCTATCTATGGTGGACTTAGACTTAATCTTTTCAAAACTAAGGAAGTTAATCACCACATCTTTGAACATCTCTGCAATCCTAGGTATAAGCTAAACCCTACATGACACCTTACCATCCCAAATGCATAGAAGTCTATGACCTAGAGTAGGACTAGCCATGGGAAATTTGCTTCAGCCTTTCAACCATTCTCTGCTCACATCCCTTTTGAATCCCCTTGCCTATGAGATATGCAGATTATGAAACCTTGTTTGTAACATTAGTCATATTAGAAAAACATTGGGGCTGTGCTTTTAGTTTCAAATTTGGACCGAACAGGGCCATCTTGTTCAGATACAATGTATTTAAAACTATTTAAGTAATACACATGAAATATATTATATATACTGTACTTTATATAATATAATTTACATTACTTTAATGGTTCCAAATAGGTGGCAAGCCAATACTCTGTGTCTCACTCAAGGTTCGAACCTTTAGATGTTTAATCTAATTAAGGCCTATTACAAGTTCTTCATGTATCCATGAGGTGCCACAGTCATGAGAGACAAACTTAAGAGACCCTCAGCTACAATAAAAGTGCCTCAAGGTAATGGCTAAAGACTTATTGATTGAGTGATTTATTTTCTATCCCGCCTTTAATTTTTTTATAAATAACTGAAGGCGGCGAACATACCAAGTACTCCTTCCTCCTCCTATTTTCCCCACAACAACAACCAGGTCCCAGAAATAATTTCAAAATCCGAGTGCAGATACTAGTGAAAAATATTGTTTCCAACATTCAACGTTAACACAGTTAGATGTTGGCAACAAACTGCACTGGCAAAATTGGTCAGTGTGACTGGGCTTTGAGGATGGAAAAACTGAAGCCTGCAGATTGTCTCTCCCTACAATAAACCATAGTTCAGGGATTACCATTGTTTCCAATGCTTTATGACAAAAATATTGATGTACAAGGAATACAGGTAATAGATATAAATATAGATATAAATAACGATATATAGATATATAGGTATCACCTATAGTGAGGCAACACTTTCCTTAAATTAGCCCAAATTTTACCAAGGGGTGTGCAAGTTTTCAAATGCTCCAAAACTTTTCATTTTGCAAGTAACATTTTTATTATTTAATTATTTAATTTAATATTTATTTATATTACCTTGGCCAATGAAGTATTTTTGGAAAATGTGAAGCTTTCACACTTTTTTCCCTGCCTGTTTTTTTATTTGCTCTGATTAAGTTATTGCCTGAGAGAGTTTGTTGGAAAGCTAGAGTTGCGTCAGTAGAAGATGATCTCAGAAGAAGCAACTCCAAGAGATTTGGGGGAAAATGCCACAAAAAGACCCTGCCGTACTTAAGTCTCTATAACTGAGGCTGGAAAATTCTTCCTGAATTTCCAGAATTCTGTATTTAGACTAGCATTAAAAACATTTTAAAAATCGGTGTTGTTCTTCCTTGCTCTTGCCAGCTATGGGAGGCTGGAGCAAGTCCTGCTACACATGCTGGATCCTTAAGTGTGTCTATATGTATCCATTCTGCTCCCCATCGTGCCAGGATGAAAAGATTTGGATTAAGATCTGCCCAGGGTCTTTCACAAATGATTCTTATACTATGAAGAACTTCCCCCGAGACTTCATTTTTCTCATCCCTTTTCCCGTATTGATTTTATCTGCCATGAAAGGATAGCAAAGCCCAGCATATGAACCAGATATCATGTGCTTGCTTGTGTACCCAAGCACTCAGTCACCCCTCATTATTCCACAGGTCTCTTGAGCACGAAGGGAGGAAGTGTTTCAACGGATTGGAAATCCACACTCGGTTGAGTGCACTGGCACATTAGTGACCATCTGCAACATATACTGAAGGGGAAATCTACAAGTTTTACTTGCTTTTCAGTTGGGTCCTGAAGAAAAGCAGATTTATTTTTTGTAACCAGGGGAGAAAAAAATATGCCATCGAACGTTCTCTGAGAAGAAGAATAAAAAACATAAATCTAGATTTTGAGGGAGGTTAATCAACAGCATTTGAGAAGAGCTGGTGGTTAAGACATTTATTTCACAGTCAGAATATTCCATTGCTCAATCTCGCCTCTGTTTTAAACAAATCCCATAGCCCAAGGGAAGCCACTCTTTATAAGCATCAACCTAGCATCCATGATTATTTGCTCATGGGTACTATGAGATCCTTCCAAAATAAAGGAATTTGATGGCATTTAAAGATCTTCTTATTTAATTAGTGGGTTTGTAAACAGTCTGGTTGTTTCATCCTACTCTTATTTAGGTGACAGTGTTAGGTTAACACCTATTTAAAATTATTATGGATGTATATTCCACAAGAGGAGCAGCCAAGGCAGTCAAATTCTTTGGCACAACCATGAAAAACTCACCCCCCATCTTTGTAATATGTTCATGTACAAAGGGGTGGGACTTAGATTTGTGGTTGTGTTTGCCATTTTGGCCCTCTTATCCCTCTGTTGCAAACATGCCTGATTCTCTGTGCTATCCCAGAGATTTCAGATGTATTGTTGTGGGTTTGGGGTTAATATTTGTTTATTTGTTCACTGTTGACCTTGCCCTTCAGCCCCAGGATACAGAGGAGGTTAAAATACATAAGGCACAATGTAAAAGAAGCGAAAACTGCATAAAGCAATGCAAAAGTGAAATGGATTGCAGAGCGTAAGCATATAAAACAATGGCTGTGTGTAGCCTCATGCAGTGTCAAATGTCAAGGTGAATTTCCTGGAATGGAAGGGGATGCATGCTGTTTTATGTGCACAGAGGGATATTTTATGTTTTATGAGGAAGAACAACTTTTCCACCAGAAAGCTATAAAACACTTAGGTTCCAAGGTTGGATGCCCTTTAGCCGTACACAGCAGAAAAGGATAAGTGTAGAAGAAAAGTGGAAAGGGTTTTTTGTTTTTTTTTTGGGGGGGGGGAGGGAGGTTGGACTCCACTTTTCTTTTTTTTCCAGTGTTCCTTGTATAGCCTTACTACTGATTACTTTTGGCTAGCAGTTATAGATTTCTCTCATTCAGCCTTTACAAGTCAATATATAAGTAATGTGCTTGAATATTTGACTTTAATAACAAGCCAGGTTTCATTCAAATTGCCTTTGAACTGGTTTTTGTTGTTGTTGTTGTTGTTGTTGTTCAGTTGTTAAGTCATGTCCAACTCTTCATGACCCCATGAACCATAGCACACCAGGCCTTCCTGTCCTCCACTGCCTCCTGGAGTTTACTCAGATTCATGTTCATTACATCGGTGATGCTGTCTAACCATCTCATCCTCTGCCGTCCCCTTCTCCTTCTGCCCTCAGTCTTTTATTTATTTATTTATTTATTTATTTAATTTATTTATTTATTTATATGTCTTTCCCAGCATCAGGGTCTTTTCCAGTGAGTCCTCTCTTCGCATTAGGTGGCCAAAGTATTTGAGCTTCAGCTTCAGTATTTGAACTGGGCAGGCATGCTTTATCTCTTTTCTGCCTTACACAGCCAGTGGGCCACAGCATTAGATTTGCTACCTGAAAAGCGATGGTCTTGCATCACAGGGATGTCCATGGTGGGGGGAGGGGTTGAAAAAAATCAAGATGACGGTTATTTATTTTTATTATTTATTTTATTTTTATTTATTCAATTTATTCCCCGCCCATCTCCCATACAAGGGACTCTGGGCGGGTCACAACAATCAAAGTTAAAAACAATACAATAATTTTAAAAAATACAATATAAATAAATAAAATACAAGATGGGAGACGTAGGGAACGTAGCATAGTGTTGCTACGGGGCTAGCCAACCCCAAGAGGCACTCCCGCCTCCGTTGTCCCAGGCCAGGTGGTGGTTATGACCATGCAATCCAAGCCCCACCTCCTTTTTACCTGTGTGTGACATGTTGCAAGCACATAAAGTAGAAATTGAAACATAAATAAATAAATAAACTTCAAGCACAATGTCTCATGCTATCTTGACATTTTTCAACCCTACCTGCAGATACCCTGTTTGGGCTATGTGGTGAGGATTCAATATACTGCTATCAACAAAATGCCAAATTAAATTTGCAATCTCCTGTGGCTTAAGCATTGATAGCTTGGAGTAAAGGAGTACGGATATAACCTTGAAGAAGGAATAAACATCAACTTAGCCCTAGGAAGGAAGAAGGGGTGAAGAAAGAACTCAAGATAACCTCACCTTTATTCTGTTTGGTGTAAGATGGTGACTCTGCCAGGTTTTCAAGATTCTTTTATTATACCCTACAGCAACAAAGTAGAGTTCCTGTAGTCCTTGAGGTGTTTGACCTGGCTTACTTTGAAGGGCTGGCACTTCTCAATCCTTTCAGATGTTCAAATTTCATGTCAGTGTCTATATAGTAAACATGGGTTGTGGGATAAAATTACTGTTACGGCTGAGACCATAACCTTGCACTATGGTTTCATGAACAAAACTCCAGTAGCCCGATTCACAGATAAACTTTCCATCATAGTTTGCAAATTGCCCCAGACATTGCCCCAAGCCAGGGTTTCTTCAATTAGCCACAGTTGGCTTCTCATTCAGTATGAACAAGGCAATTTATGGCTTCACATTGGCAAGGAATTCAGTTGCAATCCCTACTCATGTGGAAGACACCAAGTTGAGAAGAGAATGGTGCTTACCATTAGCGATGGCATTTGAACACTTTTTTCCCCTAAGATAATTGGTTCTTCCTGCTGTGGCAATCAGAACCAACACTGTTGTTACCTTTAACTGTTATTGTGACTCTCTGCAACAAAGTTGTTTCTCTGTTGGCTTTCTAGTGCACTGTATAGAAAAGTGTTGATTGCGCTCTCTCTCTCTCTCTCTCTCTCTCTCTCTCTCTCTCTCTCTCTCTCTCTCTCTATCACACATACCCAGAGAGACACAAATATTCATTTATTGCATTTATATCCTGACTGACTCAAAGCAGTTAACATGACATAAGGCAACACTAACATATCCACAGTACAGATTAAACATTTCTAAAACAAAGTCATATCATAAAAAAGTTAACCCATTAATCGGTACATTAAATTAATGGTCAGATCTAAGCTAGAACGCTCTACAAAACAATGGTGGTTTCATTGTCTCCCTGAATGTATTTGGGAAAGGGGGACCACTCTGATTTCAATGGGAGACTATTTCAGAGGACCAGCCTTCTAGTCTCAGCTCCCTTTGTTTCGTAGATATGGGGGACTAGAAGTAGTTTCTCCTATTATGACCTTATAGGTCAGACCAATTCCAGTTGGAGTAAACCATCCTGTTGTCTGCCTTCCTTTTCTTAAGGGATTGAAAATAATCAACAGTTCAGACATTTCCTCAGGGAAAAAAATTCTGAGAAATTCTATCACTGCTTTTGATGTACCTCTCAGCACAAAGACTGTTCTGTCATTATCTGGACAAGTGGTCTGAATCTGTCCTCCAAAATTGAAAAACCAAAAGAAGCTAAGCCTCATTGTCATAAGAAATAGAGACAACCAAGGCCTAGCAAATCCTCTTTTTCATTGAAAGCCATTTCATTCCTTATCTACAAAATATATATATATATATATATATATATATATATATATATATATATGTTGTTTATTCGTTCAGTCGCTTCCGACTCTTTGTGACTTCATGGACCAGCCCACGCCAGAGCTTCCCGTCGGGCGTCACCATCCCCAGCTCCCCCACGGTCGAGTCCGTCGCCTCCAGAATATCATCCATCCATCATCATCATCATCATTGGCGATCATTCGTAGCCGAGTAAGATTGTCTTCCAAAGGTAAAATTTTAACGGTGGATCCGTAAGTGGCTATAAAGGCCAATTCTGGATCCGCACAACCTCCCACAATGAGGGCATAGGTTTCCAGGTGGGAGACGGTCATGATGAGGGTTTGCCTGACGTGCCTTCCTTTTAGCTCTTTTCTCCTTTTCGCCCTGTACTCATGCTTCTTCAAAGTCCATAGCGCCATTAATAAAGGATGACCTCCAATTGAAACGCTCATGAGTTAGGGCTTCCCAGTTCTCAATGCTGATATTACATTTTTTTAAATTAGCTTTGAGAGTATCTTTGAATCTCTTTTGCTGTCCACCAATATTCCGTTTTCCACTCTTAAGTTGGGAGTAAAGTAGCTGCTTTGGAAGACGATGGTCAGGCATTCGAACAACATGACCGGTCCAGCGAAGTTGATGTTGGATGATCATTGTTTCAATGCTGGTGGTTTTCGCTTCTTCTAATACGCTAACATTAGTCCGCCTATCTTCCCAAGTAATTTGCAGAATTTTTCGGAGGCAGCGTTGATGGAATATTTCAAGAAGTTGGAGGTGGCGTTTGTAGAGGGTCCATGTTTCACAGGCGTACAGAAGGGTTGGTAGTACAATGGCTTTGTAAACAAGCATTTTGGTCTCCCTGCGAATGTCCCGATCCTCAAACACTCTACGCTTCATTCGGGAGAAAGCTACACTCGCAGAGCTCAGGCGATGCTGAATTTCAGCGTCGATGTCGGCTTTTGTAGATAGATGGCTGCCGAGATAAGAAAAGTGATCGACATTTTCTAGTGACACACCTTTAAGCTGGATTGATGGCGCTGCGGAGGGATTGGTTCGAACTTGCTGGTAAAGCACTTTGGTTTTTTTAATGTTAATCGAGAGGCCGAGTTTTTCATATGCTTCTGCAAAGATGTTTAGGATAGTTTGAAGATCTTCCTCGGAGTGTGCACAGACTACGATCTTCATCATCCATCCATCTTGCCCTAGGTTGGCCCCTCTTCCTTTGGCCTTCCGCTTTCCCTAGCATCAGCATCTTCTCCAGGGTATCCTGTCTTCTCATTATGTGGCCAGAGTACTTCAGTTTTGCCTTTAATATCATTCCCCCAAGTGAGCAGTCTGGCTTTATTTCCTGGAGTATGGACTGGTTTGATCTTCTTGCAGTCCAAGGCACTCTCAGAATTTTCCTCCAACACCACAGTATTTATATATATATAAATAAAAACAGGACATAGCTAGATGCTACTGTATTGCTTTCTCATTAGCCTGGAATGTGGAGGACTTAATCAGAATTTTCCTTCACCTGTTAGAAGCAGACTTTCATGTTTTTGAAAACATGGCATCTTAAATCATTAGCAAGAATTGAGAGTCCAAGTACTTTAAGAATTATGATTCTCTATTGATTCATCCAATTTCTTTTTTAATGAAAGAATTTGCCTGTAATTATTTTTGATAAATAATCCTGGGATGCTTGTTGCATACCTAGGACGCTTTCATAATTTCTGTCAATTTATAATTATGGCTGGAGGGGAAAAGAACTTTCTTCAATTACTGGCTAGTTTAGTTTTGTCATACTGGCATGTTTTCTTTTTTCTTTTTAATTAGGGGTGTGTGAATCAGAGAAGACCATATTTGAATTTGCAATACAACAAGTCTATTTGATTTTGTAACATAATGAATGAAATCAATTCCAATCTGTTTGAAGACGTGATAAATCATGTGGGTTCATATGCAAAGGTCCATTGAATCTACAAATTGATTCAAAGGCTTCTGATTCAATCCAAAGATTCAATCTGTGGGAGTGATTTGACCAAATCACCTTTGAATCAAGGCATTGCATAGTCCTAGCATGTCTATCCCAAATTGAATATGACTTTCAATTAGATTCATAGAATCATAAATGGGATTGTTTTAGAAGGTCTTGCTTTGAAATGGTGTTTTTAAGTTCAAGGAATCATAGAATTGGGAGGGAGCATAGAAGTAATCTAGTCCACCCTTGCTTAGTGAAGATCTACTACAGCCTTTCTGATGAATGACCATTCAGCCTCTGTCTGAAGACTGCTAGTGAAGGAGAACCTACTGCTTCATATGGCAGTCTGTTCCATTAACCAACAGCTCATACAAGTTCCTCATGATACCTAGCCTGAACCTCCTTCTTAGTAGTTTTAACTCACTGGTTGTGCTCTTTCTTCCTATGGCAATAAAGAATCAAGCCAGGGTATATAAACAGAGAACAAGTCCCACTCCCTTTTCGCACTGAAGATGTTGCCTAGCCTGGCAATGAAACGTCTGCAAGAAAACAACAAGGCTCAGAGAGCACCAAGGACTCCACAATAGAGAATCAGTTTATTCCCTCTTCTGTCTGACAATCCTTGAGATATTTGAAGACTGCTATCATGTATTCCCTTAGTCATCTTTTCTGTAGGCTAAACTTATCCAGATCCTTGAACTATATATAATATAGTGTAAGAAACAGGGAGATGTTGTTTATGTTCCCATAATGTGCTGACTTAAAAACCTCAGTGAATGAGCACCCACCACTGCTATAACCCTTGTGACATGTGGCTATTTAACCAAGGTTTGTACATTATCATATTATTGAAATCTTAATTGGCTATCATTTGTGGTTTCATGAAACTAAAACTTGTACTCACGTTTTGTGATACACTACAAGGCTATTTTCCAGAAAACTCAAAATATCAGCCTTTTCGGGTTCCAGTGATATGGTGTACCACAAAGTTTGATTTAAAAAACCATGATGTTTAATCAAGGTGGTTTTGGTTAGTGTTCTGTGCGCAATGAACCATTGATTCCTTTCACATCATGCTAAGAATGTGCATATTGAATAACCAAAATAATCAAGTTTGTAAAGCATACCAAACCAACAACAACAACAAAAGCACACCCTAGCTTCACCCTTAAATACACTGAGAAATTTTCTAATATTACTGAAACTTAACTTGCCTTGATTTCTACAATTTCATTCATCTGAGAACAACCCCATCTCCACTTCAAGATTCACCTCACATTTTAAAGTTCACATTTAAAACTCCATCATTTGAAAACATATGTATGCATACAGTATATAATTTTTAATGGCCAAGCTGAAATAACCCCCATCAAATTTTATTACCCCATCAGGAACAAAGTAAAAAGTTGATTCTGTCCAATTTTTCAGAGAGAGGGAGAAATTCAAAGCTGACAACTAGAATTTGATCTTGTGCATATTCAGCTATAAATCTCTTCCATCCACTTCCTTCATGAGGCTATAATTTATGCACTATGAAAACATGAATTTATTTGATATTTATCATAGACTTTACTTTTTTTTACATTTAGCTTTATAACCCATTCAGAAAACTCTTATTCTTGGCAGGCAAAAAAGACAATAAAGAAATATCTTGGGATGCAGTTTTCCCTAAATTCCTTTTGTACATAACTTGATCTTATAAGTACATTTTTGAATGGAATTTGAGGTTAAACGTTTTTTGCAAACTTTGGATGGCAACTAGATTCCAATTACATATTAGTTTGGAAAATGAGAAGTCAGTGTTACTGTAACCCACCAATCATTGGCAATACATAGCAGACCAAGAGAACTTTCTACTAACAGTGAAGTGTTTATGTGAGGAAGGCACACATAAGATTGGGGGGAGGGGGGAACTTACATTTTTATGGCAGAGAAGCTTTTAGTCTTCCCCAAATTTTGTCGACTTTATCTTCTACACGATCATGGCAGATATTTAGTTTATAAGTCTGCAACTCATTTATGCATTCCAAGTATAAATTCTGCTCATACATTGGTTAATTGCCTAGTAACCCAAGTTGCAAAGGCCAAGATAACAGCTTTCTTGCTGGAAGAATATATCTCAGATATGAGCACAATGAATAAGCACATTATGGCATTAACCACACAGTAAGCATAAATGCAACATTACATTCCAATGGATTATTTTTATGTTGTCATCCACATTAAATCATACCTGATACAGAGAGTAAAATGAGGTGGAAATACAAGTGGGGTGGAACAGACCAAAGCAAGGGCCAATCTTCTTTCTAATAACACAATGACCATAAAGCTTTTTTATCTATAAGAATGCATTTTTAAAAAAAATAAAAACAGAAAGCCAATTATTTGGATTAGTCAAAAAGCCTTCTGATCAGAAATTGTGAACAAAACTGTATGGGCTATTCAAACAAACCATCAGGGGGTCATTTTTCACGATGAAAAGGCAGGGCGATTAATTCCAAAATAAATATTAATAGCAGAACTTCAATCAATAGGCAAGGGGTTATTTTGTTGTTGTTGTTGTTGTTGTTGTTGTTGTTGTTGTTTTGTTAAATAAGAAATAGATAAGGAGAAACATTCAGACTATGGGGCAGGTTTAGAAAGGGAGACCTGTTTCAGAGCTGCTGTTTACTTTTGGAGGGAGGTCTGCAGTTCTGGAGCCAGGAAGGTATCTCCAACATGGATTGTCTTCCTTCCTGAAAAAATGAGGAAACGTCTTTCCATGGCATTGGTAGCATTTGTTGTCCCCCCACTTGGACCATTTCCAACTACTTTAGCATTCATTTTCCATAGTGTTTCTTTGATTCTGTCTCCTTCCTTCATCCCCTTGGATGCGGTGGCTCAGTGGGTTAAACCGCTGAGCTGTAGACTGCCGATCAGAAGTCATGGTCTCCTGGTTTCTAGCCTGATGCCTTAACCACGACACCAAACTGGCTCTCAAAAAAAAATCACAGGTTAGTATGTTATATAAACACAGCACTGTATCGATCGGAAGGTCGGCAGTTCGAATCCCTGCGCAACGAGGTGAGCTCTCGTTGCCAGTCCCAGCTCCTGTCGACCCAACAGTTCGAAAGCTTAGCAAGTAGATAAATTGGGTACCACCTTAAATGTATGTAAGCCGCCTAGAGTCCTCCATTAGGGAGGGGATAGGCAGGGTATAAATATCAATATAAATAAATAAATAAAAATAAATAAATAAATAAATAAATTTCTTCCATGATGGAACCCAACTGAGCATGCCTAAGATTCCCAGGGCCTTTCCCAGACAGGCATAAATGGAATCCAATCAATCCACTCAACCAATCTGAAGCTCCAAATTGGTCCAAGGAACAAGCCTAATACTTAGTTTAAATTTTAAGTAGATTTCTCTCAACTTGGCTGCTTGAGATAAGTATTTTTGTTATTACACTCCCTTGGCCTCGGCCACTTTGCTAAGCAATTTTGAGTGAAAGGGGAGCATCCTTGTCTAACTTGAATGACAAGGACCCATGGAACAGAGCTTCCTTTTTCCTGTTAGACCATGGGCTAAGATGCTGTGGTATGAGTGATGGCAGGATATAGCCTTGGGAAAAGTAGTTTCTCCATAAATTATGACTGCAGCCACAAAGCTCCCAAGGAAATCCAAAATAAATCTCAACTCTCTGACATTTATTACACATCTAAATGAGATGCAGCAGATGTTGAACTGAAAACATAAAGAGAGAGATATCAACAGTGAAGTTTGGCTACCATTTAACAATATTGCATCCATCTTTATGGGACAACATGCACACTGAGTTGTCAGGTACAAAAACGCCAAAACTGTTTCATGGAGCTTTCTAGCAGCTTGGACTCAGGTTGACTCGCTGTTACCCATTAGAAGGAAATAGTTATTCCATGCTCTGGAATATATGAGGCAAATGTGCATCATCAGCCTTTTTTTAGTTAATTTTGCTTTGTCTGCAGGGACCAACATGTCAGGTTCAATGGAGATTGGCTCTAAGTGAATACTGAGGAATAGCAGGGAATTAAACATTACAGAGAGTACAGATAATTAAACCTTCTCTTAACCTTACAAACTCAAACTATATTTGATTGCCACTCCCATTAACTAGCTTAGTATTATGATGGGTGGTTATAGAACATCTCATTGAGGAAAGATGACTTAGGCTATAATGCTATGTTCTGGAAATTCAGCACAATATTAATTGTTCCACTACCCCTCTTTTTCCTAAATTTCTTTGGTTTCTAAGACAACAGTAGACTGTCTGACTTGGCTTGCAATAACAAACTGAACCAGAAACTAACCATTTGCATTTCAGTCTTGCATTCTGTATGAACATAGTCTCTGTAGTTAGTTTAGAGACTGCTGTGTTGTATGAACCCTAAAATGGTTTAATTGAGTAAACTGTGGTAAAGGTAATCACAGTTTTTTTTAAAAAAAATCTGTTCAATCATGTCCGATTCTTGGAGACTGCCTGGACAAGTCCCTGCAGTTTTCTTAGCAAGGATTTTCAGAAGTGGTTTGCCATTGCCTTCTTCCTAGGGCTGAGAGGGTGTGACTGGCCCAAGGTCCCCCAGCTGGCTTTGTGCCTAAGCAGGACTAGAACTCATGGTCTCCTGGTTTCTAGCCTGATGCCTTAACCACGACACCAAACTGGCTCTCAAAAAAAAATCGCAGGTTAGTATGTTATATAAACACAACACTGTATCGTTTGCTCAGAATCACACTTCATCCATACACTTTGGCTTGCTATTTGCTTGGGCAAGGAGAAGCAAAAAATCAGGGTCATAGAAGAAAGTACTGGAATAAAGTCAATAACAAAGTGAGCAGAGCGGAAGTAAATGTTGAAAAATCAGGACTGATATAAACTTCAAGGAAGTTAGATTCAAGAGATAGCGAAAAGAGAACAAGTAAATGGAATCATTTTCAAAGTTACTCCAAAAAAAAAACAAAAAACAACCCACAGAAAAACTGAGCTATAGGATTTTAAGTTCTAAGAGCCCAATTCCAAACAAAAGTTTTAAACCTTTTCCCTAGTTGTATTCCTGAATGATAATATATACCTGCTTTTGCCTTGGAGAAAGTTAGGGCTTTCCACATCATGGAAAGCCCTAGGTCTAGAGGTCCAATCTATATACTGTCTTCAGTTTGGTGGGACCACTATATCCCATTGACATTTTTTAAAGTAAAATCAAAATGCTGATCTCGTCAGCTCTTGAATAAAGAACAGAGAGGGGTTGCCAACTTGTTATTTGCCTCAGGCAAAAATATAACTTGGACTACCTATGCTGATCAGGTGTATTTGCTTCCATTCGGAACCTGTGGGAAACCTCAAGTAGAATTGAAGAGTCTCCAAAAACAATTGCTCATTTTAATGATGACTGTCCAAATCCACCAGGCTCAAGAGCTTAATTAAAGACAGAGAGAAAGGTGACAAGGGGAGGAAGGAAGGAGACAGAATCAAAGAAACACTATGGAAAATGAATGCTAAAGTAGTTGGAAATGGTCCAAGTGGGGGGACAACAAAAGGGATCTGACACTATTGTACATGATTGATGTTTAAAGCTATGAAGTGTCAAGGAGAGAGAGAAATAGAATCTGTCATACAAACACAATCCATGACAATGGCAAAAGGGCAAAGTATGCACTGATTTCTTTATTCCTCTGATGACCCAGTAGGTTGAAAACTACCATAAGGAAGACCATTTTTACACATATAACATAATTTAGTGGTGCTCTGCAGAACCATTCTGCATTTTTTTCAGACACTTGTCATTAAGTGCCATGAAAGAGAATTTGGTTTAGAAAATATTTCAAAAGAAAAAGAATTTGAGAAAACTTCATATGAAGGATGTGCCACAGTGTCTTTGCAATTCTTTAGTAATGTGGAAGACAAGGAGTATGAGTGAAGGCTGTATCTTTCACAGTGCAATAATTTCTCCAGCAGTCTACACCCTTTCTGGTTTTCCGTACTTCCATTATATCTCAAGGGAGGACATCCAGGTGGAATTCCTTCATGGGCTCTTCTCAGAGCTCTTGGGAACTGTTGGATAATTTCTCCTTCTCAAAGTGAAATTTGGCAAAATTGTCCAGGTAATATCTCTATCCACATATCCATAAATTTTGTGGAGAAGGTTTGAAAGGCCATTCATGCTCAGCCCTACAGTGTTATCCTAAAACGCTAGGGAATTCCTGGAAGCTTGGCACTCAGACAAGTCAGCCATCAACAGGCACATAGAGGTAAACAACGTGTACATACCATTCATAAGAGACAATAGAAAAGCCAGAAGACCAGAACACCTCCTTGCCAGAAATCATCACCGAGATATGCAAAGATTAACACCAGGATTAACACAAGAGGAACAATCAAGCAGTAAATAACAGCCTAATCAAGGAACTACCAAGGAGAGAACCACACCCCCACCAACACTGTCAGGGCAAGCTACTGTATATAAACAGAGAGCAAACCCCACTCCCTTCCAGCACTGAAGATGTTGCTTAGTCGGGCAATGAAAGATCTGCAAGCAAACAACCAAGCTCAGAGGCCACCAAGGACTCCACAATGTGAAAAGAATCTTGGAATAGTAGTTGGTCACCAACTGAATATGAACCAGCATGTGACACATCTGCTAAAAAGGCAAATGTAGTTGGCACATTGCATTAGTAGAAACAGGCAATAATAATTCTACTAAATTCTGCAATATTGGACACCACCTAGTGCTCCATTCTGGACACCATACTTAAAAAAAAAATAGAGAACTTGGGATATGGGCGGATAAGAGCAATGAGGATTATCAGGGGACTGGAAACTAAGTCCTGCAAGGAGAAACTGGGAGAAATGGTTGGGTTTAACCTTGAGAAAAGTTCATACAGCAGTTAACTAAGCTACATTTGTTGTAGATTAGTAACCATCAAGCGGATTTAAGGCAGCAAGGATAGGTTTTCTGGCATTCCTGAAATCTTCTGAGCAGAGTAATTGTTTCCTACTGGCAACAGTTGGGCATGTAGTTAAATGTCTCCCTGCAATTTCAATGACTTCTTCTGTTGTCCGTGTATTTTATTGATTTAGTCTTCCTTTTTTAAACAATTCCTTATTGTGATGATTGGTTTTGTTTTGATTATTTATGAATGTTATTTGCTGCCTTGGAAGGAAGCATTCCTTTTCGAGCCAGGAGGATAAAAATTTTAATAAAGAAGACTGTCGGCTTTTACCACCTGACCCTCTGTTCTATTCCTCAGAAATAAGTTCCACTGAATAAGAAAGGCTTATTCCCAAGAAAGCAAGCCCAGGTTTATAGCTGGCTGCACATTCCAATGGATTGCCTTTTCATGTCAGACTTATGTGTACAAATCCTTAACTACATAGTGTGTAAGTAATAAAATCTCCTTCAGCTCAAACTTGAGTCCTAGGGACTACATGGACACATCCATGTTGTTTTCTTTGCAAAAAATATGGAAATGTATGCCACTGTCTTTTTTCAGGAAGTTTTTTTCAACTTCCCCCTCTAGCTCTTCAAAACCAAGTCTTCCAAGGTCTACAAGATGCTTCGGTTTGCTGAGGATAGGCTGCATGTATATATATTTTTAAACTTTCACTAAAAACAAATTTAGGAAGCAGAGAGGAATATGGCAGAAAGGAATGTTCAAGATAATGATTCACCTGGCACCATTATAATCTTGAATGTTTTTGTTACATAGATGTTTCATTTGGTTGGGGTAGGTATAACAGGGACCATAACATTACTGAATTATACAGAAATGTGTGACTCTTAGTAGGAGACTGTACTTAATCCAGATAAATATCATGGCTATATGTGAACAGCTATCGGATACTGTATAGCAAATCAATCTGTTCATCCCATAATACAGCAATGGTGGCATTCTGACCAGCTGGAGAAAAGAGAGACACGCTTATCTGCTGCAAAAAATTATGATGGCAATTTTTCTTGTAGATTTGAACACAGCGTGAGTGCAGTAGATGTAAGGGATTGAACTTAGCTACCAGGGTAAAGTCCATTCATATAATAGTTGGAAATATTTGCAGAAGGAAAGAAGCCTTGCAAATTTACAGAAAGATGAACATACAGTGGGAGGATGCACTGAGGTTCCTCAGTGATGACTGGCCTACAGGATAAATAATTATTCCAAATTCTGCTTTCCATTTTCCAAGTAGTTTTCTTTCTGTAAAAAAGAGTCTTCCTTTTTCCTATTTTATTATCAGGTGGAAGTTACAATTTATTTAAAATTCCTGAGGGTGAGGTTTGTAAAGTTGTTATGGAAGGTACCAAAGGACACTGCAGTTGCCATTTTTATAATTTTTAATTCATTTTTATTTGTTAAAAAATACATACTGCCCTTCAAGATTATTCTAGAACTCTGCTTCCCTATATATCCATACTTCCTATCTGAAAAATTCCCATGGCTGGAATTCTTCCTTGATGTCTTCCTTTGCATTTGGACTGGAATGTGAGATACCATGGAGGCTGCAGGGCACTGGAAAGACAACAGTACTATGAAATTCAGGTTATTCACACATTTTTAAATTTTTTTATTTGAATTTATAGGCCACCGAACTTTAATGGACTTTGTTTGGCCCCCTCATAACTAAGAGACATGCAAGACTCTTACACTCCATGCATAATTTTGCCAAAATGTTCTTCTCCTCTAACAAGCCTTTGGAAAGCAATTTTATTTTTATAAAATTGAAGGTGAATGGCTAAAAAATATATGAGGAAGCAGCAAAGCACTACTGCTAACTTAGTAGGGGTACAGCTTAGAATGAAAAATTTCTATGGGGTAATCTTTGCACCAAGATCAGCTACTGGGTTTTTATTTCTATGTAAGAAGCTATACAAAGCTTTCCTGTTTGGGGAGAGGACTTTTCCTAGGCAATATTAGCTACTATTTTTTTCCCATGGCTTGGATTCCTGGCTTGATCTCATGATGTGATGTTCACACAACATCTTACATAGGTCACTAGTTGGTGTAGAGCATGACTCAAGAGAAGGTCAAATTTAGCAATCAAGCTTAGTCTGTGACCATCTCTCCTAACCTACTCTGTTTACTGAAAGGACAGAAAAGTTGATAATCTTGAGCATCTTGAAATGAGGATGGAAGAAAGAACTACAAAAAGGACATCAAAATGGGAGATCAGATGGTTGAGGAATTTGTTACCTAACCTGACATCAGCAGATGACCATACCTGGCTGACCATACCTGGCTGACCTTGGAACTTAAAGTGGGTCAGGCCTCCGGAGCTATACATTAGAATGGAAAGTCAAAGAATATCTCAAAAGAAGGCAATAGGAAATCATGTTTGCATTGTTGCCAATAAAAATCATTAACATGTCCCTGAGGTCATCAGAGGTTGAGCTTGATTCAAAAAAGATTTTACCTTTACCTCACATGATAAGTCTAAGGTATTGTAATTGGTTGCCATGGTAGAAAGCAAGCTGCTCTGCATAAAATTATAGATTGACTGTTTCATCCAATCTGGCTGCCCAGTCCAAAATATAAGCACAATATTTTTAAGTCAACAGCAGCAGACTTAGATCGAGAAACAACTTACAGTAAAATGAAAATGAAATAGTACACAACGGTTCATTGTGTTCTAAATACATCTTCATGTTGCACTCCATATACACAGAGTAGTATCTTGGCACTCTTATTTTATGAAACACTGAGTTGTAGAAAAAGAAAGATCTCAACATAAAATATTAAAAGATCACAGCAGTAGCAAATTTAGAAGCGAAAGTCTGGGAGAAATTGGGGAAAATTCAATTTATACTAAACACACAATAAGGCTGTGGCAAGGCTGAGTTCCACCAGGAAGTATTCTATTATAAATATTTGAGGTTTAAGATATAGGTTTCTCAAAGAATTGTGTTTCAAAATGGAATGACTTTGCAGCATTAAGGCTGAAGATTGGGACAGCTGAAGTAATCAATGAAAAACACTGTCAAATCTCTCTGTGCCAAAATTTTGCAGTCTGCTCCAGGCAGGAATCTTCCCCATTTTTTCTAGCCCGCTGAAAAAGCCACAAATATTCCTCATGTTTGGAGTCTAAAGAGTGGAGTAGTAATATAAAAGAACAGTGTGGATGAATGGACGGATGGACGGACAGACGGACAGACAACCAGGATCTTCTGAAGACTGGCAGAATTGCTTAAACATCCTGTTCATCACTGAACATCCTGCCAAGGAAATTTCAACAAGTTTTGAATTAACTTCTGGGTTCCCTGAAGTACTGCTTGAAAACTAGATTTTTGCTTTCCATATAAAGCATTATTTGTCATTTGGCAAATCCTTCTCCATGATAGTCAAGCTTCAAAAAGTTTCACCCAAAGCAGGTTATTCATTCTTTTGTTGATGTCCCTGTTACTTCTAAACCTCTACGCATTTAGAGTGAAGCAGGGAGGGAGAAGAAAAGTGGTATAATTCACTCTTGGTGCCATTTAAAATGCTCACAGGTAACCAACCATCAACCACCCATAAAACCCATAGGTGAAATCTAATTTTCATAAGCACCAATCAACACTGCAGATATTCTAGGCAGTTTGAAACTAATTCATGAGCATTTCACCAACATAATGGAAAGGTCTAAATCTGCCCATTTTTTAAAATTTAAAATGAATAATTCAACTGGCTCTATAAAACATCTATTTTAAATGCATTATACTACAGCAGACAACGTTCTCCTTGGGGTTCTGTATATCATGATAACATTCAAATCATTCAGGGCTCTTGAGAAGCAGACAATATCAGAATGTCACCTGCTAGATATAATACTGCCTTTACATTTGCTATGACACAGTCTGGTTGCTGCGATAAATACAGGCCTTGTATATCTCCACCAGTAAGGAGTGAGATTGGGCAAGTAAGAAACGGAGTCCCTGCCTATTGGGAGCAGTATCTCATTTAAGTGGTGAGGCTGGTTGACCAAGATCAGAAGGTCCTCTATCAAAATCTGGCCTATTTTGAACATTTTTATAATTAATATTTAAATGTAATGGTTTTATGTTACTCACACTTGGAATTGCTGTTTGACGCTTTCGAACTGTGGTGCTGGAGAAGACTCTTAAGAGTCCCTTGGACTGCAAGGAGGTCAAACCAGTCAATCCTAAAGGAAATCAACCCTGACTGCTCATTGGAAGGACAGATGCTGAAGCTGAAGCTCAAATACTTTGGCCACCTAATGCGAAGAGAGGACTCACTGGAAAAGACCCTGATGCTGGGAAAGACTGAAGGCAAAAGGAGAAGGGGGCGGCAGAGGATGAGATGGTTAGATAGCATCACCGATGTAATGAACATGAATTTCAGTAAACTCCAGGAGACAGTGGAGGACAGGAAGGCCTGGCATGCTATGGTCCATGAGGTCACGAAGAGTCGGACATGACTAAACGACTGATCAACAACAAAATATACTTTACAACTCAGAATTCGTAACCCGAATCAGGACAACCCATAATCCTTACTATTGTTCCAGCATGAGTATTCCAGTTGAATCAGATCTTCTTCAGCTAGAGAGAGGTGGTGTGAGAAATCTTTTACTTCTACTTTCTCATTTACCTAGCCTGGAAGCAGTGACAAATGTAACAGGTAGATTTGGAACATTCTTGATGGGAAATAAATTGGCTTTTTAAAAAAAAAATCTTTTAAAGAGAGAATGGATTCCTGTGCAAATGATTACAGTAACTAGCAAGCAGAGAAGATTCTTTAATGAAAAAGAGTAGGCCAGGTACAAATCCTTGGTAAGATGTTCCATATTAATGCTGTGCCAAATTTTTCTTCTGTATCTTTTTTTCTGGGGAAGCTCATTTGGTCTGATGGAAAAGAGCTTATTTTCATTTTCCGCTCATGCAAAGGAAAAGAATATTTTGGTGAATGCCAGGTCCTGGTTCCAACTGTATAAAGTAGCTGAAGGCTGTATGTTAATATCTGTCTTTCACTGCATCATCAACTTTCCTGTGGCACTTAGTTCTCCTGATGGACCAACTTCCCTTAAATCCTAAAAGAAGACAGCAGAAGAGACAGAACCCATGCATTTTGAAGACCAGCAGAAACACATTTTTTCCTGCTAATTTATGCTGTGACGGGGAAGAAAGCTCTTATCAGAGCATTTATCCTGAGCATTTTATTCACCAAGCAAAGGCAGGGAGCTGTCACCAATAGCTCAGAGCCTTCATGGTTAACTGTTTCACTCTTTGCTTTTCTTCATTACTCCTTTTGCATCCTTATACATTCTGGCAATTCATCTGCACCACTTGCCCCTCTCTGCCAGGGGCCCAGCATTGCTACAAGAGAAGAAAATGAACCCAATATCACTTGTTTTGGTCTGAAGAATAAAGTAGCTGGAGAGAAGGAATGTCATTATGCAATGTTCCTCCAAAAAGAAGGTCAGCTGTGCTTTCAAGAGGGATTAATCCTCCTAGGGGAGGCAAGATACATGTTACATGGAAATATGGGTACTTTAATTCCAGTTAGTTGAACAGTTTTAGAAAGTATCTGGACTAATAGAAGGGTTCTTAATTTTTCAAGGGCTAGTCCTTATGCAGTCAGATGGGCATTATCAGCATTCAAGAAGGAGCCATCAGATGGCAGTGGAAAAGAAAATCACTCACATTTTTTAACCTGGTTTTTATTCAACTTAAATGCTCATTCTGGGAGCCTTCGGGGAGCTGTTGAGTGGCAGTAATTGAAAAAGATTCTACAGCCTTCAGTCACAGAATCTCATATCCCAAGAACATTTAGAAAAAAATACATTGCCTCCCCTAAAATGCACCTCCCCACTCCCATGTTTTTGCCAGCTGCAAACTGGATGGTTGTGTTTTCAGATTTTGCTTCTCTGATGGCAAGATACTGGGATACTGGGGCCTGTAACTATCTAAGACTCTTCAGATGGAAAGGAGTTAAAAATTAAGTTTTAGGAGGCTGTATTTATCCAGCTTGGTATCTAAGGTTTGTTGCCTTTCAATTAAAGTGTCAGCAATTAAAAAAATATATATTTATTTATTTTTTCAAATTATATAGCCACCTGAACGAAGCTTGGATAAAACCTAAACAACCTTCATACAAATATCCTAAATATTAGGATATTTAGGATAGCTATAGAAATTAAAGAAAGAAAGAAAGCAATAAATTAATAAATAAATTTATATCGCCACCATCTATAAAACAGCCTTTAGCCTGTTTCATTTTAATCCCTCTTGAATAAATAGGAACTCCTAAAGTGGTTATAACTCATGAGTGGTATTAGAAACACAGTCCATTAAACCTATAATTTATAGCTTATTAAAATGCCTTACAAGGTGGGGTTTTTTTTCTTTCCTTTTCTGTCACGGGGAAAAAAATGTTACATGAGAATCTGCCTAATAATGTCTCAACTGGCAGAGATTTTAGGGAGGAAACTTTCCCAATTTCACCTAAAGATCCTGAGAATTCAACTGGGATTCTTTATAAGCAAAGCAAGTGTTTTTCCACTATGCAGCTATTCTCATCATGGCTGGTTGTCCAAACACACAATAGTTGTCTTCACAGAACACTTGGGAGAAGTAACAAAACAATTGTTTGTTATCCACCCCCAGAGGGGTCCTGCTTAAGTGTGGTCCACTATTTGAAATGATGAGATGGGTTGATGTTTTTCATTTAAGGCAATGAAACCGACTTAACTAGAATCAATGAAATAGAATATCAAGTGATAAATGAGTATTTTCATTTCTCAACAGAATCTCCTTTTATAGGCCACAAACTTCAATGCAGAAAGAAAAGGAAGGAAGGAAGGAAGGAAGGAAGGAAGGAAGGAAGGAGGGAAGGGGGGAGGGAAGGAAGGAAGGAAGGAAGGAAGGAAGGAAGGAAGGAAGGAAGGAAGGAAGGGGGGAAGGAGGGAAGGAAAGGGGGAAGGGGGAAGGAAGGAAGGGGGGAAGGGGGGAAGGGGGAAGGGGGGAAGGGGGAAGGGGGGAAGGAAGGAAGGGGGGAAGGGGGGAAGGAAGGGGGGAAGGGGGGAAGGGGGAAGGGAGGAAGGGAAGTGGGTGAAGGAGAGGGAAATTACAGTGACACAGGATGCAGTTTAACTGTGGTTTAATAAATACACAGATCATTTAGTAAGCCAAGGTTTGACACTGTGCATGAACACAGCCATAAGTCAGGAAGAGACAGTGAAAATGTTCATGTTTGTCCACAAAACTGAGACAGTTGGGTTGCAGACTCTCAACTCAGAACTGCACATTTGAGACCACCAAGTAGAAGTGGTTGAATAAAACATTTCCATCATCAAAGGGTAGCATTTTAAGGTTTCTAAAGCTCCCCACCCTCTGCACTGATTTTCCTTCCAAAATGAATATGCATAATAGACCACAGATAATAGCTGCATAATTTAATTGTCAGGAGTAGTTTGCTTCATCCTGAATAAGCATATGCATATGTATGAATGTAAACGTGTGGGCATATTTTTAGCACCAGTCCATGTTACCATTACTTACCCCAGTTAAGAGGAAAGGAGGCATCTTTTGAACTGATGGGAGATCTGAACCATCTTTAAGGGCAGTCCTACATAACACAGATTAAAGTGGACTAATATACTGTCCACAACTGCCACCATATTTTAGACAGCCTCTTACAAAACATTAACTACTAATACTGCAGTCCTATGTACTTGCCTGAAAAATAAATCTTTCTGTCCGTTTGTCTCCAACATTATCAACCTTCCAGAAAAAGTTGAAAAAAATACCTTTTTTTGTGGGGGGGGGGCACTTTGGGAACTGATGCCATGTATTGTTTTGGGATGGTTTAAGACATTTATTTGAGTTTGTTACTACGGTGAGCCACCAAGAGTCTTCTGTGATTGCGGCAGAATACAAATGTGATTAATAAAGCAATAAATAAATAAATTTCGTTGAACCGACTTCTGATTCCAAGTATGTGTGCATAAAATTGGAATACACATTATTCATTTTCATTTGCTCCTTAGTCTCTAACCACAAGATCACAAGAGAGAAAGACAGGAAAGGGAAGATAAAGGGAGAGCTACAGCATTCTAATGTTCATTGGGTCTATGGAATTAATTGTCAGGAAATTTCCTTTTTCTAGATCAAAGGCTTTGAGAGGAGTGAGCAATCTACTCCTGGACCCAGTGGACTACCAAAGTTATACAACTTCTGATTTCAAATGAGCTATATGAGGGATTCCTGCATGAAATACAGCGGAGGGAGAGGTATTCACTGCTTAACAGATTAGACCATGACAATTCAGACTAACAGACACAAACAGAAACTCAGTCAAAAGGAACCCAGTTCAGCTGAGAATTCTTTGGATCACAATTAGAAGAGGAAACACACTATGAACAATAAAAGAAAGCCTCGTTTGAATCAACGTTGACACCTGGTGACTTTATCACACATCCATATAGTTGTCTAGGTAACAATTACCTCCTTGAATTTTTTTTTAATTTACTTTGCAGTCTAGCCCACAGCCCTGGAAATTTCTTGATGGCTTCCCATCTAAATATCAACTAAATCTGAGATTAACAAAGTTCAACTAGCTGGGAACTATCCAAAGATCCAGATTAAAACAAAAAAACAAAAACTCTCTGCCATCTACCAAATCAGCCATTTTAAATGCTGGGATTGACAGCAATGCATGCTGGCTGGGGAATTCTAGGAGTTGAAGTCCACGCATCTTTGACTTGCCACAGTTGAGAAACACTGCTCTAGAATCTTGAGAGCCCTTCATCAGTGATCAAAGAATGTATTTTAATTGAATCTTCTGTTAAAAGAAGCCACAATGTAGATTATAAAGTAAAACACAGAAATCACCAAAAGACACCATGACATTCTAAAAGCACCAGGTTTAACACATTCAACATTCAGCTATATTGTTTCATCATTTACTGTGATTTCTCCACAGCAAATTGGTTTATGGATCGTTTACTCCTTACATTACTCTCCATCACCCTGAATAAACAAATAGTAGCTCTATCTTTTCTTAAGAGTTTGCAGAAATCGTAATATCTCTCCTCGTTCATTTCCCTCCACGCACATGAGTAACATATACAGTTAAGTGGTGATGATTAAGATTGCAAAAATGGTTTTCCTTAGGCAAAGGAACCCATTACAAAAATGGTTTTTCTTGCAACTCTGTTCCATATTTATAGCTCCCTATAGGATCTTTAAAGGACCAGAATATCATAAATAGTGATTTACAAGCTATTTTTAATCTTGGTTACAGAGTGCAAAACACTAAATTAGTGTCGTGCCAAACATTTCTTATATGCATTTTCCCCCTAACATTCTTACTTCCTTTGATGGAAGAGGAATATATTCCTATATTTATTTCCAATGGAGAAGAAAAATTGGCAATTCTTGTGACAGAGAGGAACATTCTTGCCCTGTCCTATTAAATAGCTTGTATAGGTAAAGGTAAAGGTTCCCCCCGCACAGTTGTGCAGTCGTGTCCGACTCTAGGGGCCGGTGCTCATCTCCGTTTGTTAGCCGAAGAGCCAGCGTTGTCCGAAGACGCTTCCACGGTCATGTGGCCACATGACGCACGCAGAACGCTGTTACTTATACTTATAGCTTATACTTATACTTATAGCTTGTATAAGTATCCTCTTATTCAGAATGCAATCCTCTCCACTCATTAATAGCCTCCATGACTTCTGAAGCATCAGGTAAATTCCAAAGGAAGACACCACAAGGAAGTGCTTCTCAGTGAGCTGTTTCAGACTGGGAGCAAGCAGACTCAAGCTAGATGAAGAGACACACAACAGGAAACCGGTCCTATATCACCTTGTGAAGATAAAGCAAGCAAACCCACCCAAAGAAATTCTAAATAAATTCTATAGTAGCAATTTTCATCCACATTCTGTGCTTTGTCTGACATGTTGAAAGAATAGCTAGCCACAATGGTGGAAAAATAACAAAACACATCTCTGATGCAAGTATGAAAGTTGCATCATGACATCATGGTGGACATTTTGTCATTCCCTCTCCCCAACATGGACACTTATGGCTGAGGGGCATATTCCAGAAGTGAGTAACTCCAGGGCCATTTTGGGAGGAGGCTTTAGGATTTTTAAAGGATGACATGGATTTCTTAATCATCTTCAAGGCTTAAGGTAGGCTTTGTGCCCCTTAACTTCCCCAAATTTCCAAAAAAATATTTTAAAAGCAGTCCACTGGGCATTTAGACCAAAAGCAACTGGCTGATGGTCCATATATGGCCTTCAGGCTGTACTTTATGCATCCCTGTTCTAAAGCATCCTGAAAATGGGGTGGTAGTCCTCCACTGTTGGTGCAATTAAAGACTCACCATATCAGACCAAGGAAGGAAAGTTTCTTCAACAATTGCTCAGGGAGAGGACTTTCCCTTAGCAGTTACACTGGCAGTGGCATTGGGAAGAGTTGCTTTTTGTCTTCTCTTGAGTTCCCACTGATGTGGTAAGGTTGGAGATTGCTGGGGAGGTAGTTTTCTAAGGACAAAAAGAACATTCACACAAACTAACTAGCTCATAATTAAATATATGCAAGAACCCCATAAGCTACGTACAAGAATTTCACCAATATTTTCTTTTCCTTTGAAGAAAAGTGGAATCAAATGTCCAAAGAGGAGCATTTCTTATCAAACTGAAGTAGAACTGCACAAGAAAAAACATTTTTTCTGATCAGCACTCATTTCAGCATTGGTTGCACCAAATATCTCTTCTCATCAGCTTTCTTTATGGTGTCTTCATCAGGCAACTTGAGTGAATTAAATTATCTAAAATCATTCGAATGCTGGCAAATGATAGGTTATTATTATGCTTTCGGATTGTATTGCCTGGTTTAGCCTCTCAACATTATGTATTATAAGGGGGAATTAAATAGGAGTCATGGCCTTTTTCTATTTTTATTCAGGGTCCAGCATTTTGTGCATTGAATTCAGGACTGGAAAGATGATGCATAAATGTTGCATTTCCTTCCATAGCTAATAGTTATCTCTACATTCAGTTTGTCCATTTTTTTTCTCGGATTAAAAAAGAGATTGGCTTGCCATATATTCTGAAACCCGTTCCCTCTCCCGCCCCCCGCCCCCATCAAAGGTCCTCTGTGAGAACCAAAGTATACATGTGCTAGCAAGTCCTTTGGAAAGAAAGCCATTGATTTTATAATCCCATCAATAACCAGAAGCTCAAACCTGCAGGCCATATCACATCAAAACTGTTTTTCATCTATGTGAGAAAAAAAAGATAGAAGACATGTCTGTGTATTTCTTATGGAACCATTCTTCCATTGGAAGAAGGGGACATATGGCTGCAATTCTTTCTCCAACACTGGAATACTTTTGTCTGTGTAGAGCAACATTACCTCTGTGTTAGCTTAATTACACTACATAGAGAGGTCCGAATCCTGCACACTTGGTTTTTAGATTAAGTCTGGGAATATGAGCTGAAAATGCTTTCTGAAATTTTCCCCTAACTTTCCTCATTTGATTTACTGAAAAATAAATTATTCTGTATTGTCTAGGTTTAATTCATTGTTTAAAAATTGAATCATAATGATGAAATTGCACCATGATAGATGATATAGAGATGATATAGAGATGATAGATGATAGATGATAGATGATAGATGATAGATAGATAGATAGATAGATAGATAGATAGATAGATAGATAGATGATAGAGATAATAGATACTTTTCTTTAGATGATTATATACAGTATATATAGAGATAATTATATATAATTTAGTTGTGTTTTTTCTGTCTTCAACCCAGTCCTTCAGATCTAGATTTGAAATTAGCTCCCAAACATCACCAAAAGAAAATAAATTTGAAAGCTTCCTAAGTGGAAATTAGGAAGGAGAAGAAAACTTTCAGGAAATCAAAGATGTTTTTACTTCTGATTACATGTTGATGATGATGATGATGATGATGATGATGATGATGATGATGATACCACCAAAGGAGAAAAGTTGACATTTCCTGAGGAAGGAAGAAAAGGCTTTGCATAGGTCTTACATGGTATATTGAATGGGCTGGTTAACTGGTGCAGTGATAATACTGGATGTGTTATTTTCACTAGGGCAGTTACTGGAGTGGTAAATTAACAGCATGATGAGTCCTAGACAATGGACTAGTTATCATGTCAAGAGCACCACTTCTCATTGGGCTGAAGGTTTTCAGTGTCCAATGATTATCCCAGATGCCACCAAGGAAGTAGATTCCCAGGCAGCAGTAGACATCTGGCACCAATTAGCAACTTCCAATGGTTTGGATTCTATGGCCTTTTTAAAGCTGTGCATAACTGCAGTTGGCCTAAGAATCTGTTGCCTTTCTTCCTTCCCTTCTTTCTGTTCCCCATAATCTAAATATTTCTGTTTTTTAGGCCACTTTTCAACAATTGCTGCTGCTTCTGTTTCTGCTGTGAAACTGAAGGACACATTTGGGTGCAATATTAAACATTTCAATCAGCAGCAATCTGGCATTTCCTATCACCAGCTCATTTAAGCAAGCAGCAACTGACTTCTTAGACCTTGTCATTCTGATTAAGCGGATTCAAAAACCTGGATTCATTTAAATGTCTGCAAACGATAGATTATTAGTATAAAAAGAAAAAAAAAACAACAGCCTTCTGTGATTTCAAAACTTTCCTGGAAGGAGAAAATAAATAACAAATAACAGCCACGTACTCTATCAGTTATTATTGAGGATCTGATATTTTTGCTCAATGAACTTATACCTTGATAGGTGATGCATGACTCACTCCTGTGTTCATCTTGTCAAATTTTCTCTGATTAAAAAGAATTTTGCTTGGCACAGATTCTCGAGCTTTCCACTTTCCTTGCAAAACCCAAATGTCGTCAAAGCAACTTCTTTGTGAATGCAGTTTTTTATTCAGATACAACCTCCCTGTTGCTGAAAATTCCTTAGTCCTGAAAGTTGTTCCAAAGATGAATCTGACAAAGCCTACCCTTTAAGGATGCTTCACACATGTATGTATCTATGTATGTATGTATGTATGTATATGTGTGTGTGTGTGTGTGTGTGTGTGTATATATATACACACACACACACACACACACACACATAAAAGATTTTGCAGATGCATATCAAACTATAGATCAAGATTGAAGGCGCTAAGCAATTTTAATGATTTGGATAAACTCAGATGAGCTTCTTGGTATTGTTCTATTCTTGCATTAAGTACACAGAGATGTTTGTATTTGTAGATGCATATGTATAATATAATACATGTACATGCATATGTATATGTATATGCATATTATACATGCATATATATATAATATATGCATTGTACATCCATATGTATAATATAATATAGGGGGCATGGTGGCTCAGCGGGTAAGATGCCAGGCTTGTTGATTGGAAGATCGCAAGCTCGGAGGTTCGAATCCCTAGCCCCATGTGACGGAGTGAGCTCCTGCACTCGCCCCAGCTCTTGCCAACCTAGCAGTTCGAAAGCATGCAAATGCAAGTAGATGAATAGGTACCACTTCGGTGGGTAGGTAACAGCGTTTCGTGTGCGTCATGCGGCCACATGACCATGGAAGCATCTTCGGACAATGCTAGCTCTTCGGCTAACAAATGGAGATAAGCACCGGCCTCTAGAGTCGGACACAACTCCCCAAATGTGCGGGGGGAACCTTTACCATTTATGTATAATACCTGATTATTTACACATAGAGACTCTATATTTGGAAAGAGAGGACTAAACTGTTAATAGAAAGGGGTGCAGTTAACAAATAGTCTGACCTGGTCCCTTAATACCACATTTTTGGTAAAGCGAGCACAACAACGTTTGCACTTTTTACGTCGGATGAAGAAAGTACATCTCCTATCTTCCATTCTCCTCACTTTCTACAGAGGCACTATAGAGAGTGTACTTACAAGCTGTATTTCCATCTGGTTTGGAGGCTGTAGGGCCTCAGATAGAAAGTCTGTGCAGAGAGTGGTAAGGGCAGCAGAAAAGATAATTGGGATATCTCTGTCCCTCATCCAAGATTTAGCACATGCACGCTGTTTGTCCAGAGCTCGAAAGATCATCAGTGATGCCTCCCATCCTCATCATGGTTTGTTTTCTTTGCTACCCTCTGGGAAGAGGTTCCACTGTATCCGATGTAGAACAGCCAGATTGGGAAACAGCTTTGTCCCCCAGGCTGGAGGATTCTTGAATGCCAAATAGGTTCTTTTAGGTGAAATATGTTGGATATGTAAAGAATGTATATTTTATAGTAATTATGGATTTTTATTAGTATTTTAATGTTTGACTGAAATTGTGAGTAAAAAAAATGTATATTTTATAAGAATGTATATTTTATAAGAATAGGTATTTTATAGTAATTATGGTTTTTTATTATTATCATTAGTATTTTATTGCTTGAGTGAAATTGTGAACCAACTGCAACGAAATTTCATTCTATTGTGCACTTGTATAGTGTATAGTGGGATGACAATAAAGTTATTATTCTATTCTATTCTATTCTATTCTATTCTATTCTATTCTATTCTATTCTATTCTATTAATATTAAAAAATAAATCCATCATAGATTTCTTTCAGATCAAAAGTCCATAGCCAATCAGTCTGGTCTCCGCAGATGGCAGAAAAGAAAACAGTTCAATGCCATTCATATTCTCCTTTAGAAATGTTTGCCGAGTTAGTACCTTTGGAAGAAAGTGATATAGTAGTAATTAGGATGATGATGATGATGATGATAACAATATTGATGATAGAATGACAGGTTAAAGTAAAATAAAACCAGCATCCACTACCCCAGGGGTGGGCAACGTCAGGCCCGTGGGCCGTATAAGGCCCATGGGGCTCCTGCCTAAGGCCCGTGGGGCTCCCACCTGCAAACCCTGCCCCTTCCATGCGATTGGCTCCCACCCGCAAACCCCGCCCCCCAGTGCTTGTGATTGGCTCCCGCCCGCAAACTCCACCCCCCCCCGGACTGTTGAAATCCCAGAAACCCCGCCCCCCACCCCCCAGTCCCCGGTTATAAATATCCAAATGGCCCTTGGCAGAAAAAAGGTTCCCCACCCCTGCACTACCCTATCAACCCATGATGTCATTGATTTTTACAATAAGCCATAATAGAGGAATGGCAGAGAGATGGAAACCATGTAGGGAATTCTGCTGTTTGTTTTCTTCACTGCTTTCTCTGCTCATTCACAACCATCATGCTTGCTAGATGACAAGGAAATGTCATTTCTGAAACAAATTTGAAAGATGGGCCTGCGATCCATTTTACTGTGAAGTCTCGCCATTTATTTTTCTTTGTTTTATTTTTGGCCTCCAAGCACCCCATCAATTTGAAATGCTCTCAGAAGCCCTGCTAGGAACTGACAACCTGGTTTGTGACATTCTCATTATAGTCCTGGTTTTCTGAAAAGCTGGCAGGAATAGAAAAGAACTTGGGGTGTTTTGCTGTTGATGTTGTTGTTGTTGCTGACACAATGCAGCAGGATGAATTCCAGATTTGTCTACTAAAACATACACATTAGTATAGTATGCGATTGTTCCAGTCACTTTTCAAGGATCGTGTCTTACCACAGTAAGTATTACTGTGTTCCATAATGGGATTATTTATTTTCCATGTATTCTGAGGCCTCAAACCTGCAGGGAGCCACACAAGCTCAGTTTTTCTCTCCCCAGAGCCTGTTCTGACCACAACTGCCCAAGCTTCTTGGCATATAGAGGCAGGAAATTAAATAACCATGCAATGCTCTAAAATAGAAACATTTTTAAGCACAACATCTCACCAAAATCCAGGGGAGAAAGAGCAGAGCATTTTGGCTCTGCCCATGTATGGGACATTGCCTGACCCACTTTGCATGCCCAGACTATTCAAAAATATCAAGCCCAGCCTGTAGCCCTAAAAGGTTATTCAACCTGATCAATAGCAAAACATACGATGGAAAATGTAAGCCCAAAAACCTGCCATATACCAGATTAACCTGGGTTGATGGTTTGGCATGTTGTGTGAACCTAGCTACCCTGCAATGAAATACTGGCTGAGTTCAAACATTCCATGAAGCTATGAGTTTGTTTGTTATCCCCAGTGTTTATTAAAAAGTAAGTGTATTGCTATATCTTCTTTTTAGTTTGCATGGTTAGCTTTTTAAGTATATAGCTTTTACAACATTTAGAATTAAATGTATATGTTTTGTTCTTAATTGCTATTATTTGTACTATTTAAAGGAAAGAAAAGGTTCCCCTGTGCAAGCACCAAGTCATGTGACCCCTGGGGAGACGCCTCTTTCGCGACATTTTCCTGGCAGACTATAGAGTGGGGTGGTTTGCCGTTGCCTTCCCCAGCCGTGATTACCTTTCCCCCAGCAAGCTGGGTACTCATTTTACCGACCTCGGAAGGATGGAAGGCTGAGTCGACCCGAGCCGGCTACCTGAGAACCAGCTTCCGCTGGGATCGAACTCAGGTCGTGGGGAGAGTTTCAGTTTCAGTTGCAATACTGCCACCTACCACTCTACGCCACACGAGGCTCAATAAACTGTTTAAAACCTTCAATAAAAACTAATTTTAAAAAATGTAAAGGTCTTCTTTGAGTTACTTTATAGGATGTTCTCTTTAATTGTCTAGTTCTCAGATTTGGCAATCAGACAAGGTCTTCTAGTATCTCATTGTCCTTATCAGAAAGAGATAAGTGTTCATTAATTGGCAACTGTTCAGAGCTTTGGCTGGGATGAGAAGTTTCTGACTCAGCATTATCAGATTTTTCCTCCACAGCAAAATTTGCATCCATCTGATCCTGACCTTCATCCAAAGATTCAAAGAACTATGTGATTAATATGTATAAAAAGTAGATAGATATTAAGCTACAAGATGGAGAAGAAGCAATATAAACATGGAAGTGTTGTTATGATTATGATTATTTATTATGGCCGCCCACTGCAAAAGATTCTGGGCGATGATGATGATGATGATGATGATGATGATGATGCAGCTGTATTTTCCCTTTAGCTTGTGTTTTATATCTGGTCCTCCTCCTCTTTTACTTTTACACAGTTTGTTAATTGTTTCATTCTATATAGTTCTTTGGCCGAAATAAACTTTGACTTGACTTGATGCAGTTGTCCATTTTGTCAAAGATCTTGGCTAACCTTTGGATTGCCCTAAGTTTGTTTAAAATTGAACTATGCTCAAAATCTCTTCTGCATTATTCTTTGTCTTTCTTCTGAAATTTGATAAAAAACAGAAAATGATTTTGATTCCCCCCCCCCCAAAAAAAAAGACAATTGTGTTGAATAGGAGGACCAGTGTTTTGGCTACATACAAAATAGCTTCTTACGTGCTATAGAAGACTGTGATTTCTACCATATATAATCTGAGTAATTCATTCTTCTATTGGCAAACTCTTCAGCTTAATTTCACTGACTATGTAGACCAGACTTAACACACACAAACACCAGTTATGAAAATCCTACATATAGAGTATACTTCCCTGGTTCCCTTAAGTTATTATCATGGCATGCCCTTCAAGAATGTCATGTTAAAATATTCCATTTCAAACCATTATACAATAGACTTCGCCATCTGGCTTCTAATGTATGTATTTTATGTGGAGCCATTTTTAATTAGGTTCCAAAAATCTTGCCTCCACCTTCCTTCTACCATTTCCTCCATAATTAAGGCTGAACTGATCTCCACTCTACTGCGTTGCCCTCAAGTGAAACTTAAAATTGAATAGGTGTTTCTCATGGATTTTTACACAAAGTGTATGCTAGCAAAAGATGGGTCACTCCTGCCCAGTTGGGCAGATAATTCAATTTATGATTTATTAAGGTATGAAAGTGACCAATTTATTGAAAAGGCCAAGGTACCTGGAAACAAATGTGAAAGAGGGAGAGAGAGAGAGAGAGACAAATGAAGTATCCTTGAAGATATTTAGAATCTTAGCAAAACAAAAAACCGATTGTTGTAATGGGCTTTTTGTTATGCAGCAATGTTTGAAAGCAGGATGTAAAAAGGAAATACGAAATGTGATCCTGTTCGAATTTCATTATGTAAAGTATGTTATGTTTGTCAGGAAGAATAGAAAAGGTTGCAGGTCAGACTCGTGTTTAAAAACACACTTTGGGTTTTTAAAATCCAAAAAAAGAAGATACAAATACAGAATGAATTTTGAGCACAGTCGTCAATGCTATTAAAATGCAAAAGTATGTTGCCAATTATTATTTTTTCCATCTGCTTTGTATAAACTGACCATGAATCTTCAATCAGTGGCCCTTTTCTTCTTTTTGTATAGAAACCAATAGTTAAACATCAGAGAAAATTTGGACATGTTCTGTCTTAGGGTGGATAACTAAATTTTTGATGTTCCAGTCTATACTATAACATTTAAAGGAGTTATGAGGCAATAAAAAAGTCTCTGGATGGTCCTTGTAGGCTGAGTTGATTTCTTTCCTATCAGGTCTTAATCAATGTGATGTACTTCCAAAATCCCTTCAAAGAAGATAATTTTGGAGAAATTCTCATGAAGGAGGGTGGTGTTCTTGCATTATATTTACTTGGAGATGGCCAAAGGACATGTAGGAATGTCCGGTTTTTCATACCCCAATTAACTTTGAAGCCTTCTGTCTTCCCACACATCCATTAAATCCCAAACGCCTCTTTTATTGGAGCTCCTACTGTCACTCCTCCAGGCAGGTCCTGTATTTGATTTCCCTTGGGATGTTTGCAGACATCATATATCTCATTTCTCTGCCCACAAATTTGGTGAAGAACTTCAAAAGGCCACTTGTGCCCAACATTAACTGGTCGTGAACAGTATCTAGTAAAGGAGTAGTACAATGGCTTTGTAAACAAGCATTTTGGTCTCCCTGCGAATGTCCCGATCCTCAAACACTCTACGCTTCATTCGGGAGAAAGCTACATTCGCAGAGCTCAGCATTGAGAACTGGGAAGCCCTAACTCATGAGCGTTTCAATTGGAGGTCAGCCTTTATTAATGGCACTATGGACTTTGAAGAAGCACAAGTACAGGGCGAAAGGGAGAAAAGAGCTCAAAGGAAGGCATGTCAGGCAAACCCTCATCATGACCGTCTCCCACCTGGAAACCCATGCCCTCACTGTGGGAGGTTGTGCGGATCCAGAATTGGCCTTTATAGCCACTTACGGATCCACTGTTAAAATTTTACCTTTGGAAGACAATCTTACTCGGCTACGAGTGATCGCCAATGACTAGTAAAGGAGTGGCAGCATCACAACATTTCATGTCGCTTTAGTTTGTTTATAAAACTTAATAGACACTAAAGAACAAGAGGTAAGTGGTAAAGTTAGGAAAACTGAAGACTAGAAAACTCAATGGATTACAAGAAGTAAACAAACACAAAGATCAGATAGCAAGAGAAGGAGAAAGGAGCATTTAAGAAATATTAAGAAATACTTCCTCCATTGCTAGAGGAGGCAGAAAAGAGTAAGTCTGGATTAGCTGAGCCATTAGCCCTGGATCTCCATCAGGAGCAAATTGAGGCTTCTCATGTTGAATGCATCAAGAACAGACCCATCTCAAAACAAAATTCGCAGAATGCACTTTTTATTTCAAGCTCAGAACAATTCAAAACAGTTGTTTTGAAGTTGAAACATTTCAAGCTTGAAATGTTTTGTGGATCCCTAATGGAAAGAGATCTTCGCTCCATTCATCCATTCTTACAAAATCAGTCCCAATAACTCTGAATTTACAGACTGTCCTTAGCATAAAGCATAAATTCCTTTAAAATCGAAAAAAAAAATCAATCACATGACTGAGACGTTCTGAAGGTGAGAAATCAAGTGTAAAATGTTAAGTATGTAATTTTAGTAGCGACAATTAGTGGAAAAGTTTATTTTATGCCCTCTACAACCAAGTGCAAAATGTGTATTGAGCTTTCCACTGAGCTGCTACAGCCTATATTTTATCTAAACAGCTTTCCATAAACCATTGCCTGCAATTTGATACCCCAAAACAGACAGCCATTCTAAAAATCCCATATTTAAAGTATAACAAATCTGGAAAAACGGCAAAGTAACCAATAGCTATTTACAGCTGTGATATTTTAAACTGACAGTGTTGGTTTTTTTTTTCTCTTTCAAGTATATTTGAAGTATACTTGAATACTATATTTGTATTTGTATTTGAGTATATTTGGAGGGAAAATGTCCCTCATTAAAAGAAGAAGAGGTTTACTCATTGAGTTTGATACCCATCCATCGAAATGTTCAGTGTTTGTCTGGAAAGGCCAAACATTTAATATAAACATTCAAATCTATAAACTCTCCCCCAAAAGTTTTCCTATATATGAAAAAAAAAACCTTCAGGTATGAAAATCAAAATAACAAATTTCCTAATGATAAGTGTATTTGTCAGTGAGACAGATTTTTCAGAAGGTGATAAGTTTTCCTTTGCGGAGACATTAACAGATGCTGGAGTTGCTATAGCGGCAGAATTCTTATATTGCAAATTGACTAGATGACTTCCAAGCTCCATTCACAACCGGTACTTTTTTTCCCATGAATTGCTTTATTTTTGGGTAGAAAGGTGTCCCTACCTATCTATCTATATGTTCAGTCTGAAGGAATGTAGCTCAGACACATTGAGCAGGAGGGTATTGACTAACTTCCATTTTATTAGATTTTAATTTTACATAGATAAAAGTTTGAAACAGAAAAGAAAATGGAAATACAAATCAAGAAAAAAGAAAAGATAAAAAAGTGTAGTAAAGGAAAAAAGGAAAAAAGATAAAGCTGAAACAGAATTTAGTCAACTTCCGATTTGTATCTGGTCATGGTATTTTAAAATTTTTATCTTACATGCTAGGTCTATATATAACATTAAAGAATATTTCTTGTCTATTACATCAATATATATATATTTTAATCTTCAAATCCCCATATAAGCTTTGCCCCTCCCGCATCTTGTAAATAGTCAGTTAATGGTTTCCACTCTTTAAGAAAATAATTATTTGGATTTTCTTTTAATAAACATGTCAGTTTATCATTCTCTGCCATATCCATCAATTTTAACATCCAATCTTGTATCGTAGGCGATATCTGGTTTTTCCAATTTTGTGCAAAAATAAGTCTTGCTGCTATAATCATGTATTGCATAATCCTTGTAAATTGCTTCCCAGGTTGCCCATCAATTATTCCCAGTAAAAAAAAATCCGGTTTAAATGGAACTCGAATTTGTAATATATTTTGCATCAATGCATGTATTTGAGTCCAAAATTTCTTTGCAATCTCACATGTCCACCACATATGGTAAAAAGACCCCTCTTTTTTTTTACATTTCCAACATAAGTTGGAAACATTTCCATACATTTTAGAAAGTTTTTGTGGGGTCATATACCATCTGTACATCATCTTATAAAAGTTTTCTTTTAAATTATAGCACAAAGTAAATTTTAGCCCTTTGGTCCACATATCTTCCCATTGTTGCATTTGAATATTATGGCCAATATTTTTAGCCCATTTAATCATACAGTCTTTAACTTGTTCCTCTACCATTTCACCTTTTAACAATAATTTATACATTTTTGCAATTAGATGATCATCTGTCTCACATAGTTGTAACTCAAATTCCGATTTGGTTTGTTCAAATTCAAAGTCTTTCTTATCTAATTTAAATTTCTCTACGAGCTGCATATATGAAAGCCACTGAAAACTGTATCCCTCTGATACCAATTCTTCTATTGATTTAATTATATATTGTCCTTGTTCTTTCTTTAAAAAGTCTTTGTAGGTTAACCATTTATCTTTATTTCTTACTTCTGTTCTGTAGAATGCTTCTTGTGTAGAAATCCATAAAGGTCTTTTATAACATAAGATTAATTTATATTTATTCCAGATTCTTAACAAGGATCTTCTAATATAATGGTTTTTAAAGTCCACATTAACTTTAACTTTATCGTACCACAAATATCCATGCCATCCATATCTTAATTCATGTCCTTCCAAATTCAATAATTTTTCATTTTTCAAAACTATCCATTCTTTAATCCAAACCAAGCAACAAGCAGCATAATATAATTTCAAATCCGGCAGACCTAGTCCTCCTCTTTCTTTAGAGTCTTGCAAGACTTTATATTTTACTCTTGGTTTTTTCCCTTGCCAAATAAACTTAGAAATATCTCGCTGCCATTGTTTAAAAGGTTCTTCTGATGCCAATATAGGTAGTGTTTGAAAAAGATATAAAATTCTTGGCAAAACATTCATTTTGATTGCTGAAATTCTACCTAATAATGATAATTGCAGTCTTTCCCAATGTTCCAAATCTTTTTTAATATCCATCCAAAGTGGAATATAGTTATTCTTAAACAACTTAACATTTTTAGTTGTTAAATATACTCCCAAATATTTTACTTTTTCTTCCATTGAATATCCTGTTATTTCTTTCAATTTCTCTTGTTGGTGGTAATCCATATTTTTGGTCAAAACTTTTGTCTTCTGTAAATTCACTTTGAACCCTGCTAGCGACCCAAAGTCTTTTAGTTTCTGTATTAATATTTCAATTCCTTCTAGTGGATTCTCCAAGGTAATGACTAGGTCGTCAGCAAATGCTCTTAGTTTATAAACTTCTTTTTTAACTTTAATACCATGGATGCCATCATCTTGTCTAATATCTCTAAGTAAAACCTCTAATACCAATATAAACAAAAGTGGAGATAATGGACAACCTTGTCTAGTACCTTTTTGTATTTCACATGGCTTACTAAATTCTCCATTAACAATTATTTTGGCAAATTGTGGAGTATATATTGATTTAATCCATTTTATAAAATTTCCTCCAAAATTCCTATTTTCCAAAACTTTGAACATAAAAGGCCAATTTAAGTTGTGAAAGGCTTTTTCAGCATCAGACTTCTTATTCCAGCTGTACCTTGCTTGACCAACAATGTCTTCTGAAGCTCTAGTGTTTTTCCATTATGTTTAATTTCCCATTGGTTTGACCCTCTTCTATCCATAGTTTGATATAAGTGTTGGGTATGTCTTTGGGCTGGTCCTAAATCCCAGTTAAACTCATACTCTTGTCCATGGTTTGCATGAAGTCCACTACATTTTGACCACACCAATACATATCAAAGTAATGTAAAGAAAGCCTGTATCTAATTATGTCATCTTTAGTAAAAGGCAAAAAAATTATACGATCTGAAGAGAAACTAGAGTATTTCAGAGTACTAAACCATCTAGTGATGCCATCAGGCAAAAGGCCTATTTAGTATTTAGGCTATTTAGTAGAATGAGCAAAGACCACCTAAACAAAGTAGCTTTGGTTTGGTTATTGACATTTTAAGTCAATAACTCAGGCATTACTACCTAAAATTTTGGGCCGGCAAGGGTATAATATCCAGAACTGCTTCACAGGATGTAGTACACAACCTACAAACAGGATCAAGAAGTGACCTTTGATGTAGGAATAAGGATTTTTAACATATTCAAGATAATCCCTATCCCCATCTCTAATGGAGGAACTGTCCGTCCTTCTGTCTCTCCTTCTGTCTGTATGTCCATTCCTCTGTCTGTCTGTCCATTGTCTGCCTGTCTGTTCGTCAGTTTAATTTGCTGTAAAATATTTTTCCTTCCTAGGGATCTCTTTAATTCTTCCTCTTTTATCTTTAACTACATTAAAATCTTTTCCACCTTCTCTTCTCTTCGGTCTTCGGTCTTCGGTCTTCGGTCTTCGGTCTTCGGTCTTCGGTCTTCGTCTTTTCAATTTACTATTTTGCTGTATAAATTGCCCTGGCATCCCATACTGTCTTTATATCTGTGCCTTTATAAAGGTTATTCTCAAAAAATTCTTTCAATTTCTTTTTAGGGTCCTCCATTATCAACTCTTTTTGCAGCAAAATCTCATTTAACTTCCATCTATAAGTTCTATGTCTCCACTTATATGTTAGACTCACTGGGTTATGATCTGAAAAAGTCTTTGGCCCTACCTCCACATTGTTAACGCATGTAACAAGTTATTTAGAAATCCAAAACATATCTATTCTTGAAAAATATCTATGTATATGATTTAGAATCACACTCCCAGAGCCTTGCCATGCCTCCCTGCCACTCACGCACCTCCAAGCACCCTCCCTGAGCCTTGCCACGCCTCCCTGCCACCCACGCACTTCCAAGCATCCTCCCCGAGCCTTGCCACGCCTCCCTGCCACCCACGCACTTCCAAGCACCCTCCCTGAGCCTTGCCACACCTCCCTGCCACCCACGCACTTCCAAGCACACTCCCTGAGCCTTGCCATGCCTCCCTGCCACTCACGCACCTCCAAGCACACTCCCTGAGCCTTGCCATGCCTCCCTGCCACCCACGCACTTCCAAGCACCCTCCCCGAGCCTTGCCACGCCTCCCTGCCACTCACGCACCTCCAAGCACACTCCCTGAGCCCCACCACGCCTGCCCCACACCCCTGTGCACCCCCTCACTCCCTTCTCACCTAGCAGCAACCACTCCAAGCCTCATTGCTGTCGGAACTTGAGGACTACCTATACTTGTTGTAATGCAGGTTGGAAATCATTTCTTTATATATTTATTTTCTTTTTCTTTATAATATTCTTTCTTTCTTTCTTTCTTTCTTTCTTTCTTTCTTTCTTTCTTTCTTTCTTTCTTTCTTTCTTTCTTTCTTTCTTTCTTTCTTCTCTTTTTTCCTGCACTTTTTATTCTTACCTGAGCAAGTGTTTGAACATTTTCTGTAAGCCACCTTGGATTTCTTAAGAGGAGCGAGAGTTGGGTGGGATATTCCTATGGTAGATATAGGGAGGCAACTTTGGGCAGCTGGACCAGGTTGAATGGGACCACTGAATAATGGTGCACAGTGGGTAGATATGTGTCCTGTTCATGAGGCAGATTTTCTCTTTCCCTTTTTTCTGCCTTTGGATGCAGAGTTGCAGAGCGTTTTCTTTCCCTTTTATTAACCCTATGTTAGGCTCACGTTTCTGAAGCAAAATGATGGGAAACTAATATGCAGTAATGCCATCAGAGTGCCATTTGGGGGGTCCAAGGGCCTGCAGAATGCCCATCACTGCCCTGAATGAGCAAATAAATGAATAAATAAAATGAAGGGAACCAGAAACCAAGTACGCCAATGCTCATGTCAAATGCATGAAGGCCGAACAACAAAATATCTACCGGATCCTGCCCATAGTTATGGGCAGCCATTATTTTACTATCTACTTAAAGCCTCCCTAAATTCACCCACAGAATCCCATTACTGTTTTACCTGCCTATAAACAGGAGCCATTTTGAGGCAGGCTAGCAGTATTAATCCTGAGGCTGTCACAAACGCCTACAAACCGCTTTCAATAACATTGATTTGGCTGTCAAAATGGGGAACATGTCAACATTTCAAGCTATCTAATTATAGTCTAGAAACCACATTACTCCCTTTGCATCTCTAACCTAAGTTACAGCTGCGTATAGAAAAGGATGTGTTATGATAGAGATGCTTCATAAATCCAATTGAACTTGGTCTGCAAGACCCATAGGGATGGTGAATGCCAGCACTATTAACACAACAGAAAGGAATCTGAGCTGGAATGTAGAGGTGGGTTGGAAGGAACTTCCAAAGCTTTTTTTGGGGGGTGGGGGGAACAACATTTTTAGAATTTCATTCTGAAAATTTAAGAATTCCAACTTTTGCTTTTGAAAATGGATTGTTGTTACGTTGTGGCTGGGGTGGTTACAGATCACACCCTTGGAAATGTGATGGGGATGCAGTTTGACATAATTGAAAATACTGAGTGGTGGACTGACATTGCCACTCAATGTATACCTCTGTTTTAAGGATTATCTTATGTAGTATCAGCTTTGTAGAACTAAAAAGCTTGAAATCGCCTAATGATGTGACCATTTATGGCTTCACATCCCACTGCATCACACTTCATAATTTGTCAGTCCAATTATAGGATTGTTTGTTTTCTTACAGCAATTTATGCTGCCTGTGATCTTGTAAGAAACAGCTCTGGATCCTTGCATGTGGAACTGGTAAATCTGCTGTGTAGACTTGTGAAGTAATTTTTAAATGGTCTTTCTGGAGAAGACTAAAGGTTCACTCAACCCAAATTCTCCAACCAAGGAACCTTCAAATGTGTGGACCCTGGTCCATGCTAGAGAGGGATTCTAGCAGGTGAGATTCAGAGATCTGGAGGATGCCCTGATTGAGGTTGATATTTTGGAGTGGCCCAAAGGTTTATCTAGTCCCTCTGAAATGAAGCCAAGATTCATCTAGTCTTCCCAGAGTAGAAACCAAGATGAATCTACTGTTTTTATTGTAGCTAAAGAGAATGGCTCTGGGAAACAATTATATAGGGTATATTAGCAAGAATCCTCTCCAATTATTTTTCCCTAGATTCTCTTTCTTCCAATCTTGTATCCCCAAAGTTGGATTATAAACCCAGATCTAAGAGGTACTTATTTTTATTTTATTTTATTTTATTTATTTTATCTTATTTATACCCCGCCGATCCCCTCCCTAATGGAGGGCTCTAGGCGGCTTACATACATGTAAATTCATATATTATACAATCATATATATATTACACAATGTTACCGCGCGATGGGAAGGAAGTGAAGGAACCGACTCTTCAGCTGCAGGCATCGGACTACATGCCCCAGAATGCCTTGCTCCGTGCCGGCTGCTGACGTCCAGGAAGTTGTTGTTCAGGATCCGTCATCCTCCGCCGCCATTGTCGGGATTCGCCAGGTCTTCTTGGTTCGAGGACGACCCTCCGACCCTACTTCACTGGGAAAAGCTACTTGAGTACTCAGAAGATACAGCATCTCTGACCACAGAGCTTGCAGAAAACAAAAGCAGGAATTCTAATCACAGGAAAACAAGGCTTGGTCACTCCCTGTTCACCATATGTTGCTTCATCTCTTTCTGATGTTTGTTTCCTACCTTTTCACCAAGGAGTTTGAGGAAGCCCACTAGGTTCCCACACTCTTCCTAACCATCCTGTGAGATAATTAGGCTGAGAGAGAGTGACCAACTCCAAGTCAATGTTGAGTTTTATGACCGAGTGAAGTTTAAATCTAGATGATCAGGGTTTTGTCCAGCAGTCTAGCTACAAAATGGCTGTAGATAAAAGTATAAAACAATGCCAGAAACTTCCAATTTTGTTTAGCAGCAAGTAAGATTTGCTTCCTCCTCCTCCCTCTCCTCTCTTTCAGTTTTCCAGTAATATCATAGCATTATTCTAAAGTTAGAAATAAAAGCAAGCAAACAAATAAAATCTGCGCAAACTGAAATGTCCTACTAGTATTTGACAGATTAAGAACAGGTGCATGATCGCGCTAGGCAAACAAACAGTTCACACAGCACCTTCTTGGTGTGTGAAACAAACAAACTGAGAGGTAAAGGGGGTTTGACAGTACTATGTTTTACCACCCGCTTTCCCAGCTGAATTTCTGTAACATTCACTTCAAAACAATTACAATCATATTTTATTTTATTTTGCATTGATGTAACCCAGAAAACACAGTTGGCACCAAAGTGCCACAAAATGTGTCTCTATTTTTACTCATTGTCATAAGGAAAATAAAGAAAGGGGAAAGGGGAAAAAATGCTCCAGAAAAGAAGTGTTTCAATCACTAAACACCAACAAGTTGGAAAATGCAACATAAAAGGGAGAAAGTTATATAATTATACTGGAAGGTCTAGCTAATCCGCCCTCATTTTTATGTAGCCTTCAACATAAAGTATCCTCTATTTTAACCTCTTTCCAAAAAGTTAACAGAACTGTGTTTATCCCCTTCTGCCCAAAATAAATGCTGTTGTTCATTCAATAACAGTACCTCAACTCTATATGATATTATCTTTCCAACTTGAATATTACCTTGACGTTTCTGCAGTATAGGTTTCCAATCTACTGTTTCCCATGAGGTTGTATGTGTGAAAGAGTTTTAAACTGAACTAACACTGTTGCTTTTCCACAGGGAATTCTGGGAAGATGTAAATGAGGAGTAGACCTTGAAAGTCAGCTTGCTCCACATTCCACACTTTGAAGGCAGTTACGAAATTTTGGATGGAACAAAATCTATTATACTAATTTCTGTAGAATAGATATGCCCCAGTTTGGTGTGATTACTCAAAACTGCATTCAGTTTAGCCTATGCCACTTGATTTAAACTTCTCCTCAGGTTCTTCAATCCAACAAACTAATCAAAATCTTTCCAAAATCATCATTTTATCAGGGCCAGTCAAATTAGCCTAGAAAGGTGTGCAGGCTTTTACAATTCTTAATCAGGCTAGATTCTACTCAATTTTTTTTTAAATTCTTCTTGGTTGTTGTTTTTCTAACATAATTTATACAAATCTACTATTTGTTAATCAGAGTCTACATTATGGAAAGGTTGAAATAAATGATATTTTACATAATTTTTAATGAATGCAAATAACAAATGGTTTTCCATGTTTTATTTTTCCTATTCTTGAAGATAAAGATTTGTCTTCTCTGTTTTCTAAGCATAGTAAAAGGGAAATTCTTCACACTCCTGGCTTTTAATGGAGATAAACTATACTCAGTAGTACAGCTTGTATGAAAGAAGAAACTCAAATCCATATTAAACCTCTCACTATGACATCTTAGGCAGCAAATGTGGGCAGTTCTTTGTCATAGTCAAGTATTAGCCATTGGATTAGATAGAAAGACAGTGAAATGCTTATTATTCCAATATATGTTCATTGTGTCCAACCTTACTTCATATCTAATTTGTAGAAGAATTTTTAACCTTTTTTTTAAATTTTTCAAGTGGCAAACCAAGGAAGTTCTTCCTTTAAAATGTTCCAGAACCTGCCTGATACCATGCATATTGTCATAAAAGAAATGGGAAGGAACATTTTACTCTTTACTTGAATATTAAAACCTTAATTTTCACGTTTTCCAGCCAAATCTATGTTTGTCTCACAACCAAATAACTTAGGGTACAATACATTCACATATTTGGGTGAGCGGAGAAAGCACTCAATAGAAACCCATTATTAGAATAAGAAAGTACTAAAATATATGGGTAACATGATAGAACTGCAAGTGAGGTAAACTTGAACATCAGGCTGAAATCTGACTTAGGAATTCTCAAATTTTGTTTTCCATTGTAGAACAGGGTTTTGTTTTTCTATGCATAATCAGGGTGCTTGGCGTAGCCTTCAAATTGTTCAGGGTGGTGCTTTCAAGCTAGCTTTGCTGTGGGAGGTGGCAGGGGGGGTTAACATGGTTTTTTTTTATTATTATTTCTGTTACACTTCTTCCCAACATTTGGAACACTTTCTGGGTGCCCACACCTCCCTTTCTGAAAAAGCCCTGTGGGAGGAATTCCTTTAGGATTCAGTGGAAGTGTAAGAGACAGGCTGTCTTCTAAGTCCTGGAGAGATCAGATCAATCAAATCTTTATTAGAGTCATAGACCAGCATAAAAAAGGTAAAGGTACCCCCCGCACATTTGTGCAGTCGTGTCCAACTCTAGGGGCCGGTGCTCATCTCCGTTTGTTAGCCAAAGAGCCAGCGTTGTCCGAAGACGCTTCCACAGTCATGTGGCTGCATGACACGTGGGGAACGCTGTTACCATCCCACCGAAGTGGTGCCTGTTCATCTACTTGCATTTGCATGCTTTCAAATTGCTAGGTTGGCAAGAGCTGGAGCTAGTGCGGGAGCTCACTCCACATGCAGGGCTAGGGATTCGAACCTCCGAACTTGCGACCTTCCGATCGACAAGCCTGGCGTCTTACCCACTGAGCCACCACACCCCTCTAGACCAGCATAAGGAGAGGTAAAAGACAGGACATCCATGCACACATCTCTACCTCCTCTTAACAAAATGGGCAGGAGAACACCACACTCTACCTATGAAAATTTCTAAAATCAATTCTCTTTCATCAAATTATAGAGTCGCTTGCAAGATGGGCGGTGTAGACATGTGAGAAATAAATTAATGAGAACAGTAGGGGAAAACGAGGAGAAATTTGGGGCACAGCATTAGCTTTTATAAGAAAAATGAAATATAAAATCCAGCTTATAGCCAACTTGTTTTCTCATCGTTCTCTTAAATGAACAACATAAGTCAGTTTTAGCATATGCTCACTCACCCATTATCTCTCCCCAAAGTACATATCTCCTACAGCAATAGCTGTTTTGGCAGCAGCTATTAAATATCATTCATTTATATAGGATAACCTTTCTCCACTTGATCCAGCATTCCTAATGGAACTAGTACATGGTCCAAATGAATTGATGCCTGGATGAAATTCTGGACAAGGCACTCTTATTGGTATTGTATGTCACTTGTTGGAGGATGTGGGGGATAAATTTGGATGGATTAACTGGATCAACATTTTCTGTTCTGAGGATCAGTCCTGTGACAATGAATGGAACAGGACTGTTTACTGCAACCATTTCTCTGTAATGCAGATTTTTTTTTTCTTCCAGACATAAAAATTCTTCCACCTTGTCAAATTGTAGACACCCCATGTGTTTTTCTTCCTCTTTCAAAGAAAGGCTGGGAAAACATGTAATTTAAATGCAATAGCACAGTTCCCTGGCTAATACAGGTCTCTGTGTTCTCTAAAATAACACATAAGGCAGAATATAGTCTCTTCATTGAAATAGCTTTACCCCCCTCCCCACAAGCTTGTATTTATTTACAATCAGGTACAAAGGGCACAAATAGATCCCAAATTTGCACAATTCAATATCACAATAAAATCTTCCCAGTCAACCACCTTGACGGCTACCCCAAGGACACTACTAAAACAGAAAAGCTTACACATACAGTGTGGTGTTTTATTTAAACAAGTTTAAAGCTAAGTGAGAAAAAGTTTTATATGTACGTATAAGGAACAAGGCTTTTGTGAAATACAGATGCCATGAAGCTGTAAAGCAATTTTCTCTTACTGCTACTTTATATCATTTCATGGATGCCATTTGGAAAGCGTTGATCTGAATGTGGATATGGGTGTTAGTAAGAACGAGTTAGAAAAACCCTAGGTGTCCTCTTGATCTAGCACTGATGAATAGATTTGGAAAAGCACATTTTATGCTGCTGCTTTTTATTTGGAGAGTTTGTAAAGGGTCCAATTCACACATCAGGAGGAACTAGAAATTGAGGTTGTGGACAGAGATACATTTGTTGAAGGGTTGAGTGGTACATTCATGTGTTGCACACTCAGGAAATTGTTTTGACTCTTTCAAGCATCCCCACATCCTTTTTTAAAGAAATTGGAAGTATTATGGGATGTCTATACACGTTTCACTTCTGATGGGCAGTGCCAAGCACATGCTTGCATTCTTTGTGAATCAGCTGAAAGGAATCATGCAAAGGAGAGATTCCCCTCCCCCTTTCAATTCCATCATTTGATACTTGACTGGCTTTGTCACAGGGCAAGGTAGAATAAGAATACAAGATAGATAAGATACTTGTAAATAAACCTATTTAGGCCTTCTGGGTTCATCATTCTGAGGCATCATGCTTCCAATCCTGGAAATAACACATAGTGATTGTGATACACACACATACCCCTATACTTGCCTTTTAGATAAGCCCCAAAGCCCAGATTCAAATGGAGAATCCGATTCTTTGATCATTTTGGCTGTTCTTCACTGCACTTTCTCCAGTTCTACCATGTGGGAGTTGTGGTGGGGATTATGCTGGCAAGGACAACCATAACATTGTGAAGTACATTTTTCAGGCTTTCACAGACCTTTCGAAGCATAATTTCTAACTGTTTACACTCACAACTACTACAATACATTTAGCACATCCAAGGAATGTGAGTCTCCACCAGTTCAACAGCCAAGAGGTATAAACATGTACATTCCAAGGGAGGGAGTATTGGTCTACTTGAGAGTGAACTATTGCCCTCAAACAGCTTTGTCTTCTGATTATGATTCATTAGCAACATCTGAAGGCCTGGAGTTCCTGTAGAAAAGAGTCTGCTAAAGAAATGATGGATGCTGGAACAATACTGGGGACACAAATACTCTGTGAGCTCAAAGAGGGAGAAATTGTTAACATCCTAGGTGACCCAACCTTGTTACCATTTGAATGTGAGCATTGGTCTGCGACTTCCCAGCATGAGTATAAAGACTGCTTTGGATTCCTGTGTTCGACCACCTCCTACATCAGGGGTCCCCAACCTGTGGGCCACGGCCTGTTAGGAAGTGGGCCGCGGGGCTCCCTCCTGCAAACCCCGCCCCCTGGCGTGCGCAATTACCCTGCCCCCGGTGCACATGATTGGCTCCCGCCTGCAAACCCCAACCCCCCAGGTCCGTGGAAAAATTATCTTCCACAACCGGTCCCTGGATCCAGAAAGGTTGGGGACCGCTGTCCTACATCATTGCTGGGTTCACACATTGCACTAAGCTTTGATTTAATTAACTAGGTCTTCAATAAACCTCAAGTGGATGGGTTCACACTACATGCTAAGCCATAAACCAGGCTTAGTGTGAAAAAATACATGATGGCTGGGTTCCAACTGCATCCAAATCCAAACAAATCACACTATGTCTCTATGCATCTAGTGTGAAACCATTGCTGAAACTGTGATGTTAGGCTCCGATCTGTGCCTTGTCTACTTTTGCCCATAAACTGCTGATAGCAAACCTGAGACAGGGAAGCCAGACTTGCTGCTGTGTGATGTGTGAACTGGACTTCTACTGTGGCAGAAAGGTGGAAGAAGCATGAGAGTTCTCTTTTCTGACAACATGAATTGTACCACTACTACCACTCAACTTCCCAGTCAGTTATGATGAACAGTGATAGTCCAGTCAGCCTTGAAAAAAGTCTGTACCTTCCCATTTCCCTATGTTCAGAGGTACGATTCAGGACTTCTGAATCCCAGGCATTAACAAATACAAAATGTGCATGTAAGCTGAGCAGACTGATCCAAGAATTCAAGTCCATTGTAATTTGGAATGAAGTATTTCCAGATATAGGACATAATTATCTCTCAGGTGAAAGACAAATCTATTTCAAGAATTTCTTGGTAAGGATGAAGTAACATTTGCCTTACAGCAGCTGTCACTAACTTCTTATGGAAACTGAATCATGGGTTTTCTAAGTACTGATCATAACAGGTGATTGTCAAAATCTAGTGATGATGTAATGCATAATAATCTAGGAGAAAAATGTGATTTACTGTTTGTCTGTATCTTATTATCTGCTGTGAGACTCCTGGCAGATCACTATACCATCTGTCAGAATCTTGTTAGAACCTCCACTGTTCTTTCACATCCTTTACTATGTCATCCATGTCATTTAATTCATGTGCAGAGAGAGGGTGGTAGGGCGAAAGCAAAAGGTCATTAAAAAATCAACATCTTCCAAAGAGGACTGGTTGAGGGGATAGGAGTTGGCACTTAAAAGCAATGAACACATGTCTGGATGTCGCTGTGCAAACTGCTTTCCAAAGGAAATGTGCAGAATCTCACATACAGCTTAGAATAAGCTTTATTTAAATCTTACTGAAATTAATGGGATGAGCAAACTGGAATTTTGCCTTCCCTCTCTTCATCCTCAGTTTCTAATCAGGAACCAATAAAGGTAGCTGGGAGCAACACAGGCTAAACCCCCTACCAGCACATGCTACATTGGGCAAGAGGAAGAAATCAAATGCTGTCCCTTCCATTCAATGCTCCATTCAGTTCTATTGCATCAAATCTGCTGGTGATCTGGGCTTTGGTGCAGGCAAAAGGAGGTAGGGGGAGAAAAGTTGGGAAGAGGTTGAAGGGCTGGAGGAGCCTCTTGTCAAGATGGATTTTCTTTCATATTTCTCCTGTCTCTCTTCCTCGGCTGAACCACTGAGACTTTTTCAGTTTTCAAGAGTAGCACCTCTGCGCCGAGCCTGCAGCCAGTTATCCAGGATGACGACACCATCTCCGACTCAGACGGTTGTCCTTGCTTGCTGCAGCATTTAGTTTTCCACGGTATATTCTTTTTAGTGGTCCAAGTAGCCAGCTGGAGCACCACCAGTCTATTTTGGCATAAAAAAACAAAGCTCTCCCATAATTATTTTAATTTTTAAATGGCCTTTTTTCCTCCATCCCCATTAGGGACTTTTAAAACATTTTTTGGCACATACATACGGTATACCAGTCTGTGAATAACACAGCGTTGGAAAGACTGTCCCAATGGAATAACTGTTGAACATTAACTATGGTAGCTTTTTAGCCCCAGCAGTTTAAATAACAGGCACTGTTGTTCAACATGATTGTATTAAGTCAATTATTACAAAACAAAATGTGGTATACAAATAAGTGGTTAAGAAATCATGCAAGGAGATAGGTTTAATTTTAAGGAGGAAGAGGAGGTGGCTGATCATGCTGATCTTTTTAAAAATGGCTTAAAAATGTGCAAACACGCATCTATTGTGGTATGCTCTGTGGTTCTTGGTCTATGGTTTAATGTGCTTAAATCAGCCACACACGATGATTATAAAGTGTTTGACATCAAGGACCATAATGGTTTTGTTGTAGCTTTGCTTCTTTCTTTCTTTATTTATATTTCGACTTTTATCACCGCACCATCTCCCCCAAAGGGGACTCTTATTGATAGCATAGTCAATCCTTCCTTCCAGCTTGTCATCTACCAAATTTTTTGGATTACAAATCTGAGATTTTCTAAATTCAGGGAAAAATCAGCAAAAATCACAGGTTATGCTTATTTACATGATTATGTACTTTGCTCACTAAGAGAGTTTGGGTCAGATTTGATCCCTTTTGATTCACTGCTATCATTCAGATTTCTTAATCAGATTATTAGACTGACTTTTCAAATTTGATCAACTCAATAAACAGCCTTTCTGGCTGCCTGTAAGACAACAATCTGAATAATCAGATTGCTTTGGAGGAAACTGATTTGATCCAAATTACCAATTCAATTCAGAAAATGAATTTATTTGGACATTTGACTGACTTGCCACTGAACTGACCAAGAGCCATTCCTGGAGTGTAGATGGCCACAAGATTGAGCAGGTCTCCTGTTTGAAATACCTGGGTAGTCCTTCATTTTACCAGGAGTGGAAAAGCCCATAGGGACTACATTACTGAAAATGCACAGAGGAGCTCATCTGCAAACCTTACATTCCTTAAGACAAGAGGGGACCCCTACATACCTGCAGCTCTCAAAGTTTTTGAAGCCAAGCCAATCTCTATGGTGCCCAGCTGGGCCTCTTCCCCAATTTTGCACCATTAGAACTTGTACAATCCAAATTTTTAAGATCAGCGCTTCAGGTCCCTAATTGTCTCTCTAATGCCACCCTGAGACTAGAGAAAGTTCCATCATGAAAGTGGAAGCAAGAGTGTGGGTGACCATATTTAGCCATTGTCCTGGTTCAGGTTTCAAACTCATACACACTCAGTTACTAGGTGAGAATAGCAATTTACTCAAGGCTGAGCAGATAACAGAAACAAAGAAAGGAATGTAAATCAACAAAGTCTCTTGGAAAGAAAACTTGCCTGGGTAGTTTCATTTTCAACAGGAACACACAGAAGAGTAATCAATATCCAGTCCAAAGGTCAGAGAGCCAAGTCAGGTGTGGCAGCCAGTCCAAGGTCAGAGTTTCATGAGCAAGATTCACAGGAACAACACACCAGAGCAGGAAATCAGACAGTTGTTTCCAGTGGAGGAACATGGTTCAAGGCTGCCTCTTAAATAAGGCTGCAGCCAGCTGTCTTTAATTAAGAGAGTTACTCCCTTGCTTGGCAGAAAGCCTCATTGAGCATCTTTGCTCTGCTCTCTGCTCTACTTGCAGAGTCCAAAGGCTTGGAGGCTGTACATCATCATCTGACTGTTCCAGTTGTTCTGATGGTGCCTGTGTTTGATCATCCTCAAGTGATCCCTGGTGTGGAGACTCCTGAGGCTGACATTCCACTGGTTCAGCTGGAGCCGCTTCTTCAGAGTCAGAGTCAGAGTCCTGGGTCATAACAACTATTGGCTTTGTTCCCCCTTGGCCTTGCCCCATTAACTATGAGTGATGATTTTCAATTTATTTATTATTTGAATTTATCCCCGCCCATCTCTACCATGGTAGACTCTGGGCGGTTTTTTCAATACACATGGAAACAGGCAGTGACAACTAAAATCTCATCTTTGAGCTTCTCTCCAGGCTTTCTGCTCAGCATGGGATATGATCAGGCCATTAAGCATCATGTAGCAGATGCAGAGTGCCAATTGGATCTAGCCAGGACCCCAAACTTTATGGCCAATGAATCCAACAGGTACTCTGATTCCCCTATGGCGTACCTAACTAAACACAAAGTACCTAAACACAGCTGAGGGGAGGGCATGACATTGTGCCTTTACTCCTGTCCTTGAAGGCCAATACAGAAAGATTCCTTACCTGGAGAGACAATGTCCCTGTGACTCTGGACACAAAGAAATAATGGGGCATGTACTTCTCCAGTGCCTGTACTATAGAGACATCTGTACTAGTCCCATCTTACCAATACTGCATAAATACCGAGGACCATTTTACACTACTCTGTTGCTTTCAGATACCAACCCTGATACAACATACAGTGATTCCTGTTTTAGAGCAACATTAGATGGAGCTTGAGGTCTCAAGAAGAAGGTAAAAAAGTAGAACAGTGCTTTATGATGGCAAGGGGCCTAGCATCAACCAGATGTAATCACATCAGTAGAATAGATTTAAGAAAATGTCTTGGATTTCCTTTTCAAATAAAACAGAGGGGAGATGAATATCTACAATATCTCAATCAATGCCCTCTAGATGTGTTGAGACTACAGCATCCAAAATGTTCAACTAGTCTAACTGCCTTGCTGGCTATGAATTTTAGAAGTTGTCATTCCAACTTATCTGGTAATTCTTAGGTTGAGGAAGGCTAACCCTTCTATTGATATGAACATGATCTCTGCAATACAGAAGCCACAGAATAATGAGTAGAGGCTGGACAGAACTTCAGGGTTGAAGAGCCATTTTGCATTCCAAGGAAATTGGTAATTCAGATGGGCTTAGTTGATTATATTCTGGAAACATTTCACTTGAAATGTTTCAGTATGAGCTTTACCATACACACTACTCTTAACTGCTTGATCCAGTTTACCACATACCTTTAGTAAACTGGTGGAGTATTTTATCCTAGTTTTTTAAGTTTGCCCCTTTACTCCTCCTTCCTCTTAATATACTTTACATGCTGCCTTTCACAGTTTCTTCTCAAAGCCATTCCCTTGATTTTATATCCTTTTTCTATTTATTTTCTATTTAAAAAAAGAGAAATAAATATATAGGAGAAAAGAAATCAGGAGTCCCCATTCCCAGTAATTCTGGTACTGCTTCAGTGAAAACAATAGATTGAAAACAAGCCAGTCCAGGAATGCCAGATCATAGTCTAGTTAAAAGAGAGAGAGAAAGAGAGAGAGAGGGAGGGAGGGAGGAAGGATAATATCACTTTGTACACTTATAGATAGGGACAGTTTCAAATAGACTTTGCTCAGCATGTGTAAGGCTGTTAGATGTTTGTTCTGTGGGATGCCAAATGCATCTAAGACAAAACAGTGAGTTACAAAAAGGAAGAATTCTCAACTCTGGTATGAAATGCTCTTCTCCACACAAAGATTTGTCACTGATCCAGTCTCATATGTTTTAACAAGGATGGCTTTTGCCACTAATTAGTTCAGACAGTCAACAAAGCAAGCCAGGGACAGAACAAGGATGGGAAGCAGTATGGACAAGCTCTTTCTCCCCAATATTAGCTGTCCTGCAGGTTCAAGAAAGAAATGTTATTTGGTGGCCACATTCTTCTGACCTGGAAGTCACAATTGCAACAACCTAAAAAACAATTCTATTTGTCCACATGTCTGTCCCACTGTCTCTCTTTCACTTACCAGTATACTCCCTTATGATTTCAAAGTTTGATCTACCAAAAGGAACAAAATCAAACTATCTCTCTCCAGCTGGAAGGAGGAAATGGGAAGTGCATGTATCACTTTTCTGGAAAGATACCCACTAGGGAATATGTCATTTTATCTTTCCCCCCAGTCCATTTCAGTTTTACCCATTTATATGTTTATCACATCTGGTTTCCATCTTAATATTCTGAAGAGAGGTTGTTTTAAGAAATCTGCATGAAATTCATATGTAATTCATATACCTGAGAGCTAGTTTGGTATAGTGGTTAAAGGTACTGAGCTAGAAACCAATTCAAGCTGGCTGCCCTTGGGCCAGTCACTCTCTCCCAATGCTAGGAAGAAGGCAATGGCAAATCATTTCAGAAATCTTGCCAAGAAAACTGCAGGGACATGTCCAGGCAGTTGCCAGGAGTCAACACTGACTTGAAGGCATGTATACATACACATGCACACACACACACACATGCACACACACACAATCTTCACATACCTTCCTTGATGTATTTTCCCAACCCCCAGTCCAATCAATATGCATTTTTGCACATTGTAGTATATTTTAAAATGTGAAAAAACTAGATCGCAGATTCAGGGAAGTGTGGAATAGGAAGGAAAACAATATTCCAATTCACACATTTGTTTTAGATTTGCAAAACTGCTAACTAGGTTTTCCATTGCGAACTGTTCATTTAATATATTTTAACCATTCCAATCCATGCATTGACTCTTCATATTCATGCGTGTGTTTGTGTGCATGCACATGCCTTTGAGTCAATGTTGACTCCTGGCGACTGCCTGGACTAGTCCCTGCAGTTTTCTTGGCAAGGTTTTTCAGAAGTGGTTTGCCATTGCCTCCTTCCTGGGGCTGAGAGGGAGTGACTGGCCCAAGGTCACCCAGCTGGCTTTGTGCCTAAGGTAGGACTAGAACTCATGGTCTTCTGGTTTCTAACCTGATGCCTTAACCACTACACCAAACTGACTCTCTCATATTCTTAAGCATCTCTTATTTGGGCCACAGTAACTAGTTCAGTTCTTTCTTTTGTACATTTCAAAAAACATCTCCACACCTTATGTTAGTTACAAGCTTTTTGCAAAGAGGCAAATGTAGTAGGTAGAAAATGGTGGGGGGAAAAAGACAAGTGACAAGGCTCAACTGACAAACCTGTAGCAGCATGAAATTGACTGTTGTGTGAGAGGGCTATTTTTAAAAAAATTACTCTTACTGGTTTGTATCAGAGATTTGCAAGCTGCTTTTCCGTTTATACTGAATGTCAAGAACAAATGTGTTAAAATAAACAAAATCATTTTGTTTCAATTGAAATCATGCACTGACATACATAAGATAATACCAATTAACAAAAACTAACTCAGACCTAAGAATCACAAGACAAATGTGCACCATGACACACAATTAAAAGAAATTAAAGAAGCTACTTTGAACCAATCAAGATACAAATGTTCTTGGTCTGAACTGGCAAATAAAAATATACATCATGGCGCATCTTGGAAAGACCATAAAATTAAGGCACTCGACAGTGCCCCATATTCTGACAGGATGCGCAGCTTAGGATGACATGTTCTGCTGATTTATCCTCTTCGAAGCTAGAGGCCCAAGCTCTCTTATAATCAGAGTTTTTCTGTGTTTTCCAAACAGTTCTACCATAGGGAAGACATTAGAAGGTCCCTCTGAAATTGGGGATTGCTATATAGGAAGGATAATCAGCTAACTTCAGCGACTTATAGCTAGAAAAACAGATGACTCTGGGCAAGAGAAGGAAACATTTGAAAAACTGAGGACAGATTTCAGCATGCTATTATATCTAATTGGAGAACCAGTTTGATGTAGTGGTTAAGGCATCAGGCTAGAAACCGGGAGATCATGAGTTCTAGTCCTGCCTTTGGCACAAAGCCAGCTGGGTGACCTTGGGCCAGTAACTTTATCTCAGCCCTAGGAAGAAGGAGGCAACGGAAACCATTTCTGAAAACTTGCCAAAAAAACTGCAGGGACTAGTCCAGGCAGTTCCCAGGAGGCAACACTGACTCCAAGGCACCAAAGATGATGGATGGATGGATGGATGGATGGATGGATGGATGGATGGATGGATATCAAACATCCCAAGTGTCTCTGTTTTCACAGGTGGGCATGGGATGCCTATCCAAGTTTCATAAAGAAACTCTAGCTTACAAAATGGAGAGCAGCAATCATAGACTAGTCAGAGTAGGCAAATTCTGTTGATGAAAACCAGTAGAGAGATAAGCAGTACTATTTATATGCTTCTTTTGTACAACTCTATTTCAGTAAAACAGTAGATTTGTAGGTTCTCTTTAATGAAGAATAAATAAAGTATGTGAAAGGAGGGGGGAGGGGAATCAATGTGTCTATGGTTCTTAATTCCACCCCTGGGCCTTTTCTACACCAAAAAATTGTGTTAATTTGCTCCCCTTCTACTGTTGTAAATATTGCTCCCTGAGAAAATAAGTGATTTATTTGACTGGAACAAAATCTATCTTGTGTTTCCAAGTGGTTTAGGGTTGCATGATCTATACTTGGATTGGCTTACTTAATGCTATTTATTGCCATATGAATGATATTAAGATAGATTTCCTCGGTTGGGTAAAATTACTTTTTCTTCTCCTATGCAATTTTTACTTGCCATAGCAAACAAGACTTTGCTGGTGGATCCATAACATAATTATTACTTTCCCTCTGCATTTTTTTAATATAAAAAGCATTATATTCTCGGCTTTTTGAAAAAGACACACCAGAGCACTAAACCCCTGATTCGATGAATGGTTCTAAAGCTGTAAAGGACACAACCACCTGGATCACCCACAGGACTTTCGACAGGTTACATGGTCAACACAGCTATAATCAAACAAGCCTGAACATCTTGTATTAATGATCAGGGAAAACAGCTGCACAAGATATTTGCCTGGAGCTGCAAAACATCTCAACATCTCATACAATAGGGAAGGGGAGGAAAAAAGTCCATTTTTGCCTTGGGCTGACAAAGCCTTAAGACTGAATTTGGGGATACATTGATTTTCACTTGTAGTTTTCAACAGGTCACAACCTCATGCTAACTTCTCAAGTTCGAAGCACAGATCCTTAGGTGATGGTAAAGAGAATAAGTTTGGACAATCCTATACAAACATTGCTTTTGTAGCAAACCTGAGTGGCCTAAGAGGGTATTTGCGATGCTAAACATAAGAAAGCTATGTATGTATGGAAACCTGGCAGACCAAGTGCCATGGCAAATTTCAACTAACCTCAGTTTGCTGGTTACTATCCATTTTGGGCTGACATTCCAGTCACCTTCATGGTAGAGGCAGCCACTCTTTCTCAGGAAAAAAGAAGTGTGTTTGTGTGTGTGTACATTATCAGATGGAGTTTCTATCAGTGTTGGATCTGTTGTGGATGGGTGGAGAAAGCTATCAGGAAACTGGGAAATAGATCTGAGTGCAGTATTAATCTTCATGTAAGGAATAATATCATGTAAGGAATATTGAAGGGACGTGGTGGCTCAGCGGGTAAGATGCCAGGCTTGTCGATCGGAAGATCAAAAGTTCGAATTCCTAGTCCCACATGACGGAGTGAGCTCCCGCACTAGCCCCAGCTCTTGCCAACCTAGCAATTCGAAAGCATGCAAATGCAAGTAGATTAATTGGTACCACTTCGGTGGGTAAGTAACAGTGTTCCGCATGTGTCATGCCGGCCACTTGACCGTGGAAGCATCTTCAGACAACGCTGGCTCTTCGGCTAACAAACAGAGATGAACACCGGCCCCTAGAGTCGGACATGACTGCACAAAAGTGCAGGGGGAACCTTTACCTTTAGGAATATTTTATTACCACATATAGTGCATTTCCAGAACATTAGCAGAGATCCATATTCTTCAGATATGGCCTTCTCAAATGATAGATTTTGCCACATCTGTTTGGCTTCCCAAACATCATTTTGAAAAGGTACTAACCTCCCATTGTCTTTACTAGCCAATAGCTGTTTACAGCATGTGGTTTGTCCTAAAGCCTCAGAGAGCAAAAATGTCTGTAAACCCCGATCATGTTTGGTCAGTTGCCTTGTTTCAGTTATTGCACCATAAGTGGCCTCCTCCAGGATTCTAAGAGTCAAAATCTGCTCATTTGAGGATCAGAGAATAAAAGTTTGTGTTGGACTTCTCCTACCATTCCTGTAATTAGGGGAAAAACAGTACTCTGATTCCTTGCTTTACCAGGTGTTGTTGTTTAGATCAGGAAAAAATTAAGCTCTTGGCTTCTTGCTTTAATAGCGTAATGGTATGTGGGAAAGACCTTGGGAGATGGGGCGAAGAGATGCTGCCTAGGGAACGATCAGATAAGAGAGGGCATAGCCTGCAGCTGGAAAGTGGGTGGGGCAAGAGGTTCAGAAGGGACCACCCCTAGTTTCTTGAGCTGTAAAGGTGATGGGGAAGAAATATACTTTCAGACTTGCAATATTCTGTTAATGTAGCTTTGTAATAAAGTAGAATTAGCTTATCTTGTTTCCTGTCTGGTCTACCTTGTAAGACTGACAAATAGCTTGTCCTAGATTATCAACCTTCATGAATGCTGATGTCCCCTTAAGATGACTTCTGAATCATCCACTAAAGCACAATTACTTTTTCAGTGGAAGCTATTAGTTTTTCTCTTCAGAGAGAATTCCAAAGTCCAATGAATCTTCAGCACAGGGAGTCTGAAATTGCGTCACCCCACCCCACCCCACCAAAAATTCCACTTGCAGGAAAATTCAAAAGCAAATTTGAAGACTCCATTTCAGGCATATAGTATCTTGGTGTGGAAGTCCAAAAGAGTTTTGGAAATATCTTGTAGAACTCTTCCCTCAACTGGTGATCTCCAGATTTCAATTAATCATCATCATTGGTTATGTTGTCTATTGTACTTCTGGGAATAGGAGCCAAAACATCTAGTTGGATCTAGTTAAGTTTAACTTAACTAGAAATGCCACCTTGGAATCAAAAGTCTTTCCTATCACCATCTGTTTGTGCACAAATGTGGGGTCTTCTCAAGAGAAGTATGGACTACTACAGAATTATAGACCTTTCCTTGAAAAGGTTCAGCTGTGAGATATTTCAGAGGCAGTTCCTACTTAAATATTTTCTCATTTTTTTTCCTTGGATGGGCATTCCTTCACCTGGACTTATAACTTTTCTTTCCTGTGCTCCTAAGTAGTAGGCTAGTTGGCACTTCAGTCTCAGAGTGAAAGCATTTTGTCTCCTTAAGTGAATAGCCAATTCTTCTGCTGCTTCTCCTCTTCCTCTACATCCACACCTCCCAGGTTTACATGCATAGATCTCAGACTCCTGTTGAGAGAGAAGTAGATAGCAGATGACAGGAAGAAACTCAAGAACCACTGTGAAGTAGAACTGACAACCCTGGCATGATGGACAAATCCATCTTAACTGGTTTGAAGGGATATCCTTTTTTCCAAACATCCATGCTAAAACCATCCAGTGTTGAAGCTGTACACAGAACTGGCATGGTGTAATGGCAGAGATGAATATCAGGAAAGAATTTGACAAACCCACTTTTTCTTTTTTGCTGTCAGAATGGCTACGTCTGTCTGTCTTTGTGCTCGTTTTCTCCCCCCATCACCTTTTCTCATTTATTCATTGAGTGACATATCTCAAAGTGGCAAAGGGGTTTTAAAAAGAGAGAGAATATACAAACAATGATAGGTGTCATCTAGTTGAAAATGAAAAAGAATAGCTGCTATGGGGGCTGACAACCCAACAAAGGGCGGTGGTTACACGGGGGCACCAAAAATAGGCCAAAAAGAAGAAAGGAGAGAAGGAGAGAAGGAGAGAGAGAGAGAGAGAACTTAGGGTCACATTTTGCAAGGGTCACTTTTGGGGAAGTGGTTCCAGGTAGTGAGTTGGAATGAGGAAATAAATAACACATTTCTCTTGAGTGAACTGGAAGGACATCATGAGATGCTGCCAAATGGAAGGCAGCATCCATTTTCATTTATTTAAATTTAAATTTTAAATTATTTATATTTCTTAATTTCACCTGCACACAAGCAGCCTGGGAACCACCAATGCGCCAGAATACCATCACATGAATGGAGCTGCTGAGAGGGGCAATTGGCAGGGATTTTGGTGGCCACAGATGTAATTTGTTTTTCCAGACAGGATCATGGGAACAGCTGTACCTGGATCTGTTTTTAAAGCCTGAATTGTCTCAACTATTGGCAGGAGGCACTCAGCCAAGAAGGGCTCTGGAAGGGGCAATCGATAAGTAAGTAACGTAAACTGTCCCTAAAATGATTTAATTGGTGATTTAAATGAGCTAGTGTTTTCTTCTCTCATGTGATGATTGCAGTTATATTGTGACACCCTGGTTAGGTGAAGAGATTGCCATGAATGGAGGCTACTAATCATAAACAATGCTTGATCACTGTCAAGCGAACAAGGATGAGATAAATGTTGGGTTTTACCATCCTGTTCTTTCGATGATTTGGTAGATTAGGCTGCATCGTAGAAGTGAGCCATCTTTAGAAGGCTGCATGTAATTTCTGATGACCGTGTGGGTGTGGGTGCACCCATGACAGCCCGCTGGAAAATGAAGATGTTATTTCCCACCGTTGTGGGGTGGGATAAAAAGCATTTGAACATGTGTCCATTTAGGTTTAATGTGTTAATGAAACAAAGTAAAACAAAACTCGAAAGCTTCCAAAACTGATCTTCTCCTAGAAATCCCAGCCATACCTACTTTGGTAATGTAATTGTATCAGTGTCTCAGTGATGATGCGTATCAGCTACCTGCCCCCTCCAAGACTGGTTCCTGGCCATTGAGTGTCTGCCTACTCCTAATGCATTGACACACAATAAATCAAATTGGGTGATTCTCTGCTCAGATGGAGAACTATGGCTGCATTCTAATCCCTAAAAAATAACTAGAGTGCCTAGATGAGACATATGCTTTCCCAGTTCAACAAGTTGAGAGTACAACGTCAGCATATCTCAGATGAAGGGGAAAAGAAATAGGAGATATCATTCAAAACTTTTTTATGCCACCTTAACGGTAAAAAAAATGCAGACTACCACCTTCGGACACATTATGCGAAGACCCAGCTCTCTGGAAAAGGCCATAATGCTGGGAAAGATGGAAGGAAAGAGAAGACAATGACCAGCAGCAAGGTGGATGGACTCAGTTCCAGTGGCAATGGGTGCACCATTGGGAGACCTGAAAGACCAGGTTAGGGATAGATCATCATGGAGAAAATATCTCTATGTGGTTGGTAGGAGTTGAAAAATTTTACACACACACACACACACACACACACATATATATATATATATATATATATATATATATATATTCACTGCCCATCTCTCTCAAGAGTGACTCTGGGCAGTTTACAATAAAACTAAAATAAATACAGGTTAAAATACAATAAAAAGAGTATTCTTAAATAGCAATAGCAATATAAATATAAAATCCAAGATGTTAAAAAGTTCTTAATTAAATTCATGTAATTCACGGGGGCATCTTCAAGGTGCTAACCACCCCCAGGATTGATTACCCCTCCTCCTACCCCAAGCGAGATGGCAGAGCCAGATCTTCACCACTTTCCGGAAGGCCTGGAGGGTGGGGGCCGGCCTCTCCTCTGGGGGAAGAGTGTTCCACAGGGCGGGGGCCATGGCAGAGATGACTTGATGTCACATAATCAATCAAAAAACCAAAACCACCAGAAGTATCTGCAGAATCCAATGGAATGAAACTAGGATTAAGACATTGCCTTGCAAACTCTGACCTTTCTATTCAGGCATGTGATGTCACAATCCAAACACAAAAGGGACACATCTTATATTGCCGGTTTTGCCATTTGCCCACCCTGCAGACACCCATGGGTGCCACTATTTGTAATGAATAAAACATGATAACTAGGAGCTCAAGGAGACAATGGCTGCATTTTCACAGTATATTCAACGTGTTTACAATTTAACTGTGAGAAATTGTGGAGAAGCTGGGAAAGAAAATCAAGAGATTAAATGTGAGACAGTTGACAGCTCATCTCATAGCAGTCAACTTAGCCCAGGTGGAAGAGAAATCCAGAAAGAAGCATTTTAACACATTTAAAGAGATTCCACCTCAATTAACTCAGTATAAAAGACACCGAGGAGACTAGGAAATTCCTATTACAATTTCCAAGATTTGACATTTACCCCCAACTAGCATTAAAGATCCCTTACTGAAATTTGCATAGTTCTTGCTTCCTTGCTCTTTCCCCACTGTGTGGAGCTTGACATCAACAGCTTTTCTGGTTTTGCAGAATATATTGAATTATAAATTAACCAAATGTGTTCAATTCACAGAACACCCTACCCTTAAAAAACTAGCCAGAGTTACAGCTATCCAGCCTGGGCTGTTTTGCCAGTGTTGCAACTAGGCTTTGATTTGGTTCAGGTTGGTTCTGGTCACTTTCAAAAGAATCCTATCACACTTAGAGAGCCAGAAAATCTTTTTCCAGTTCAAGACAGGATTCAAGTTCAGCCAAATCCTGTCCACATCCCGATCAAGAGGGCAAATACTGCTTTGATGTCAGAAGCCAGCATTATGTTGCATTGTTCTCCCTTCCCTGAAAAGTTCTTTCATGCCTTTGTAGGCACAATTGATTTGAAAACCATTGAAGAGTTCCAACCTTTGAGAGCCTCAGATGGAGAATGGTTTATTTTGGCTGGAGGGGGAAGATAAACTTTTATTCTTCCACCCCCACAAGCCAGCTGTCTCCAATATGCTAAGCAGTTTGAATTGCAGAAAGATTGTCCCCATGGAGGTGAAAAAGTGTTGGGAAACAACTCTTGGTAGGGTTGTTGGCATTTTGCTCTCTCTTTTAAACACATGAACCCACAACCTGGAACAATATAAAATCAAAGAGCAAAAGGGAGTTATGCACAGTTGATTATATGATGACAGACAGAATGCTCATTTGTTAAACTATACGATTAGTTAATGGATTGCATTTTTTAAAAGTGTCTTTCATTAGACACACACACGCACGCGCGCGCAAGGAGAATAACAATATAATTAGAACAATGAATGCATAATGACAGAAAGTAAACAGGAGATTAAAGAAAACTAGGTATAATTTAAAGCTAAAAAGACAGAGGTTAAACAAAATCCAGCAACTTGGTTCATGGCTACATACCAGGCAGAGGTTCAGCAAGCAAGTATGGTGGAAAGGCAAAGATGGGAAGGAAACCTCTAAGCCGCCGAGAGTCTTTGAATTGCAGCAGGATAGAAATCAGAAAAATAAGGTAGTTAAACTTCCTAAGATTAGAGGTTTCTCACACAAAGAGGAGTCAGGCTAAGACAGCTAAAGACGGAAAGCAGGGGGAGCCCCTCCCTTTCTATATCCAACCCACTGCTCATTCCAGTGCCCCTTGTGGTCACCAGGTTGCAAGCAGCAGAAGAGTCACACTTTCAAAACCTTATCCAAATAACTTTCATTTTGTCCTTAGCATCTGAAGCAACATGCTGAATCTTCGATGCTGCTCTGAAAATGTAATAAAGTTGCTTGATTGGTACTATGCTATGTACAGGTAGTCCTCACTTAATGACCATTCGTTTAGTGATGGTTCAGACTAATGACGGTGCTGAAAAAACCAACTTACAACCGGTGGTCACACTTACGACCGTTGCAGGGTCCCCGTGGTTACATGATCACGATTTGGGCGCTTGGCAACCAGTTTGCATTTATGACCATTGCAGCATCCCATGGTCATGTGATTGCCATTTTCGGCTTTCCCGGCCAGCTTCTGGCAAGCAAAATCAATGGGGAACCATGCTTAACGACCACATGGTTTGCTTAACGACCACAGTGATTTGCTTAATGACCACCACAAAAATGGTTGTAAAATCAGTTTGGATTCACTTAATGACCACTTCACTTAGCAACTGAAATTCTTGTCTCAGTTGTGGTCGTTAAGCGAGGACTACCTGTATACCTTAACTCTCACCAACAGTCTTCTTTTCATTCTCAAGGTGTGTCCTTTCTCTCCAAAGCCACTTAAAAACTAGTTTCTTCTTTTAGACCACCTGACAAGTTAACTTCAATAAGAAATGGATTTCGGTTTTTTAAAAAAGCTCCAGTGAACAAAGGGAGCTCAAAAGCTAGAAAGTGAAAGCAAATGACAGCAATAAAGTTCTCTCTCTCCCTCTTTCTCTCCCTTTTCTATCTAGCTCTCCTTTATAAGGATACATAGACAAGCCAGCGCAGATGAGATGTTTTAGAAATGAAGTTGATGAAGAAACACCACGAACTAAAGCTCCTGCCATCATTTCTGCCCTGGAGAGAAGCCCAAGACTGGTTCCTGTTAGCTGCCAAATCATGTTTTTTAATTCATGACATATCAAATTAATGCTGACTGATGCTGGAGCCCCCTGGCTTGGTGGACTTGTTTCTGGTTGCCCTGACTTTTCTCACTTTTAAATTCTCCATTGACTTTAATTAATCTTTCCTCGGGCTCTTGTGTCTGGCAAGGATAGACTCTCCAGCCTCTATTATTTCTTTTGCAGTTTCCTGATCAGCTGCCCCCTTTCCCTCAGGTTCCCAGCTCTTTATTTTTTTAAAAAAAAATGAATTTAACAACTAGTTATTGTGCTCAGCCAGTGTGGTTGACTGTTTATTCTTCCTTCATTAAAAAAAGAAGAAGAAATGTATGGAATAAAGAGGAATTAAAGCAAGAACGAAGAACAATTACTGCCAAGAAAGAATGAATGCATGGAAGAAGATGTCATTCTTATTATTCCCACTTTTAATATGATACGTTCCAGTACCTTTAGGGCATCAAATGTCACTCTGCTTTTCACAACGCAGCCTAGTGAGGTGGTGCACAAGGATGCATGAACTGTTTTGTTAGTAAAAGATAAGGAAGGAAAGAAGGCGCGTGGTGGCTCAGTGGTTAATACACCAGCATTAAGTAGTGAAACCTTATTTTCAACGCTAGTCATGTGACAAGATCCTCTACCATACTTGAGATGGTACAGAGCAGCTTAGGGGTTCACTCCAAGCCAACTGACACAGTCATTCTGCTTCCTTTCATGAAGTTCCACCCAGCAACACCTCACTACCATGCTTCATCGCCTGGCATCTGCCATCTAAGATGGCCTCCTATTATGGCTTGCTCTGTTTCAAAGCTTTTGAGCCCCAAACACAAAAGCAATCAAGAGAAATCACCCATATTCTCCTGCAGTCAGTCCATGATATTTATGACCTATATAAAAACTAAGCATCTTAAAATGAGGCAACATAAAAAAAATCTTTATAGAGTGAGCCAAGTTGGCAATGAATTGTGAAGAGAGTTGCTCCTTGTCTCCACTGCTATCTAACCAAGAATATTTTACAATTGAAGCAATTTTCAAAAGTTGGTGATGAGTACATGGAGGTCTACTGTTCAAACTAGTAATGATGAAGAGACATTAACAAAATCCCACTGGGCATAACCCACTGCTTAGATACGACCAGGATAAATGTCGGGATCACATCTTCCTTCAAAGAAGGAAGTAAAACAAGAGAGCCTGATCATTATTACAGCAGCAAAAAAGAAAGAAGAAAGAAAGAAACATGACCTATGTGTGTGAACCATGAGAGTTCATCTTTCACTTCATGCAGATTTTAAAATAAATGAGTTCATCACACTTCCCTTTCAAGGCTGACAGACTGCAAAGGTACTGGTTCAACATGTTAATGCCCAGGCTTGGTTGTCTACACACCAGACTAGCATCCTTCACATTGAAACTGAATTTGAATGAGGATTAAACTCTCATTGCTTGGAAAGTTCATTCCCAGGGAATTCTCACAGGCATGCCTTTTCATTTTCCTTCCTCCTTCCTCCTTCCTCCTTCCTCCTTCCTCCTTCCTCCTTCCTCCTTCCTCCTTCCTCCTTCCTCCTTCCTCCTTCCTCCTTCCTCCTTCCTCCTTCCTCCTTCCTCCTTCCTCCTTCCTCCTTCTGATATTTCCAAGTATGCCCTTCCTGTACTGGCATAGGGACTGAAAGAATGTGGCTCTTTCCTGCACTACCAAAGCTATCTCCAGTCAGACTGGACTTCCAGAACATTGGGGAGATGTGGGATCCCCTAATTTGGCCAGAGAGATCTTAGAACACCTTGCTGGTGCAGAAAGGCGCATCTCATTCCATGGATGAGATCATACCAAAGATCAGTACTACCAGGTACATGCAAAGGCTAAGAAGCCATGAAGATAGGCCACTGCTGACCTCTTCCTCAATGTTGCTGCCTTCACCATTGTCCACTCGAAACACTGCAGGCAGGGACAAAAGAAAGAGACACAGCCTTCATTTCCCTTGCTCTTTAGTTCTGGTCAGAAGTGAGGGGGAAAGCAAGGTTGGACACCAAAGTAGCTCAAATGACTGTTAAGCATGCTCAGTGGATTATTAAATATTAACATACTGTTGGAGAAAACAAAAAGGGGAGAAAAGGGGAACAGAGAGGATCATTGTGGAACAATGGATTGGTGGAACTTTTGAACATTCTAAAATTATAGCATATGCAAGACAAAACTCAGCTGTTTCTCTGTGTGGGAAGATGCTTATCAGGGCAGAGATTAGCAGAGTGGCAACAAAGAAAGTGGACAAACCTGTTTGTCATCTGTTTTGTGAGACCATCCCATGAGGTTTCCAACTTTTATCCATGAATGCATGGAATTGTTTTGCCACTGTTTAATCTTTTCACTACTTTAGTTCCATCGAGAGCTAATGTCATTGAACGGCTTAGAGACTGGTCCCATAGTGACTGGTCCCATCCATCCCATAGGCAGCTAGGGTAGGAAATGTATTTGACTTCAGACTCTTAATCTGGAAGTCCATTGTTTAGGAAAGCTGAGGAAGGCTACCAACCTTTTCTAGTCTGATTAAGTGTAGCAAGTACACCAAGCAATGTCAGTGAAATCATAGACAGAGAAAGGAGGGCCAAGTTACACCAATCCCTCTATGTCCATCCTGACAAACAGAACTGGGGGAGATTCAGGGGAAAGGATCAGTGGCTTTACCAGAGCAGTGGGGAGATAAAAATAGAAGACTATGATCTGAAATGCACAACTTCTAATTGTGCAAGAAGTCAGATTGGGGAAGCAAAATTGCCCATTTGAATTTGGGTTGGAAACCCTACACCCTGTTTTCTTTTTGTAAGCATGAGATTCCATGCACACCCTTTCTGTTAGAAATCCAGTTGACATGATTCAAGCTACAGACCCTTTCTGTTAGGTTGTCATTCAAAAACTGGGAGCAGCCCGAAATTGAGGGCACAAGGCAGACAATGGAGTAGTTTACGGAGCTAATACAGGAGCTGAAAATCCCTTTTGTGTGGCTTGCAAGCAATAAGTTGGCCTTTGCTTACATTACAATATAGAAGCTGAATAGAAAGCTGATCAATGAGAGACAGAGTATCGTTCCTTCCAAGACTGCAGCTGCATAAGAAGCTAGAAAAGGAAAAAAAGCTTTGAATGCTAAGCTTGTTCCTTTTTTCCCCATCTTTGAAACACACAGGGAGAAGGGGGAAACAATTTCACTTCATATTTTTTGAAGCCTGCCTTCTACCCCCATGGGAGCCCTTTTGCTAAAGGGATCTATTTAAAAAAACATAACATATACATATATTTATTAGTTAAATTTTATGTACCACTTTAAACCTGGAGGCATTCTGGTTCTAGAGAAAACTCAACTCACAAACACATGGCCAAATAGCCATTTTTAAAATTGTTCTCTGGAACAATACCAAACACCTTTCCTCCAGGAGAGAATTCAAATCCAGAATGCCTTTATTCGGAAGATCCTATCTTGAGCCACAATATTGTGAATTGTATGCACAGATGAGCTCATGGGCTACTCAACAGGACACTGGCAATTCTCTAAAATCAGTTTGTTCATGATCCTTGATAAAAATTATTCGGACATTTTGACTAGGTTGGCCTTTGAAAACAGTCAAGTACATTGTCTACCATAGCAAACATATCCTCTCTGGGCTGTAGAAATTAGGGTGATCTCTGGGTAAGATGCCAGGCTTGTTGATCGCAAGTTCGGAGGTTCGAATCCCTAGCCCTGCGTGCGGAGTGAGCTCCCACACCAGCTCCAGCTCTTGCCAACCTAGCAATTCGAAAGCATGCAAATGCAAGTAGATTAATAGGTACCACTTCGGTGGGAAGGTAACAGCGCGCATCATGCGGCTACATGACCATGGAAGCGTCTTCAGACAACGCTGGCTCTTTGGCTAACAAACGGAGATGAGCACCGGCCCCTAGAGTCGGACATGACTGCACAAATGTGCGGGGGGAACCTATCTCACTACCTACTTTCAGTTCGATGGACAAATATACCAACAAATCAAAGGAACACCCATGGGATCACCAATCTCAGGACTCAGCAGAGATTGTAATACAAGGTCTAGAAAGGATAGCACTCCCATGTATACAACCCAAAGTATGGATCTGGTACGTAGATGACACCTTTGTCATAATAAAAAAGGAACAACTGGAGGAAAAACATGAAACCATCAACAACATTTTCAATGGAATAAAATTCACAAGAGAAGAAGAAAACAACAACACACTACCCTTCTCGGACATCCTCATCAGTAGAGGAAATGATGGCAAGTTAGAAAAACAAGTCTACTGGAAATCTAACCACACTAACCAAGTGCTCCATTACCAAAGCAACAACCCAACCTCCCACGAGAGGAGCTGTGTAAGAACATTATTCAGATGAGCACTAAAGCACTGCAGTAACCCAGAACACCAGAAAAAGGACACAGATCTTCCAGAAAAATGGATACCCACTCAAAAAATACCAGACCACTCAACCCACAACAACACAACCAACAGAAGCTATAAAAAGGATAACACTACCACACATCAGAAACATCTCAGAAACCACCAACAGACTGTTACAAGCACACAGTATCACCGTAGCACATAAACCAACCAAAACCCTTCAAAACATCTTAAGTAACCCAAAAGACCCAGTAGCCCAAGAAGAAAAAACAGGAGTTATCTACAACATACAGTGTAAGGACTGTAGCAGCCACTATGTAGGACAGGCAGGCAGAAGACTAGCAGAGAGCATCCACGAACACCAACTAGCAGTCAGAAGACACGATGAAAACTTCTTAATCTCACAACACATGGACAGACTCAACCATACTTTCAACTGGGAAACTGTGAGCATCCTAAACCAAGCCAAATCCAAAAACACCAGAGAATTCCTGGAAGCTTGGCACTCAGACAAAGCAGCCATCAACAGAAAAATAGAGGTAAACAACATTTACATACCATTCAAAAGAGACAATAGAAAAGCCAAAAGACCAGTACACCTCCTTGCCAGCAATCAACACCCAGATATGCAAAGATTAACACCAGGATTAACACCAGATGAACAATCAAACAGTACATTATACCTTAATTAAGGAACTATTAATCAAACAGCAAACAACAGCCCAATCAAGGAACTCCCAAGGAGTGAACTACACCTCCACCAACACAAGCAGGACAAGCCACAATATATAAACAGAAAGCAAGTCCCACTCCCTTTTCACACTGAAGACGTTGTCTAGTCTGGCAACAAAACGTCTGCAAGAAAACAACAAGGCTCAGAGAGCACCAAGGACTCCACAGGTTGATATCTAGATGGCAGATACAGAAAACTCTAACTCTTTGCTGCTACCTAGCTGCCATCTGGATTTGTACAGACTAGATATACCTCATAATAGTTACGCCATGGTTTGAAAGAACAATGGCTTATACAAATAGGAACAAGCCTGCTCTGTATCTTCAGATGACTGCATCAGGGCCAAGTGTTTTGGGTAATGTGCAGTTGTGGTTCATTCAAATACAAAGACTCAGAAGGAGATGGTCCAGATTCCATCTTCTTCCATGCCAAAAGGCTACTGGGGACAAATAGAGGTTAGTTTCCATTTCAAGCATTTCAGCTCCAGGATGTTAAGTGAACCTTTCCAAGCATATGGTCAGCCATATATACTGTATATAAATATGCAGAGCAATCCCTTCTGTAGCATGAAAACAGTTTGGGATTGTATGCTAGGTCTCACACGGATGGATATACAAATGAGTGGACTCTGCAAAGTGACATTTGAAAGAGGAAAAAGCTATGATTTTTGGCAGACATTTAAATTCTAACCATGCAGAGTTGTCACCTCTCAGAGCAGCGGTGGGGGGTGGAGATTTGCCTAAAATTCTCGGCTTTTTTTTTTTTTACTTTTCATTAAAATTGGCCTTGAGCCTCACCCAAAGGGTAAAACTCAAACACCACCCTCCCTGCCCACTGTAAACAAATACAAACATGCAAATTAAAGAAGGCAGTTGCTTAATAGAGGTATTTCCAGTTGGTCTGTAGAGCCTTCAAACTGGAAGGTAGTATAGCATCATTTGTGGCCTTTCCGCCAAGCACCCAACAAAAACTCATCAAAATGATACTGGGGAATTTAGCTAGATAGAGAACACAATGCAAAATACTTTCTTTATTCAACCTTGGAAGTACCATTATTTAGAGCTCTGTTCCTGAAGTGAAGGAGAAGGTATTCAGATAATATTGTAGATGAATGGCAACGGAGCTTTGCATGCTAGTATGATTTGCAACACCTAGTTCAGAGCAGAGGCAACTGCAGGGAGATCAAAAAAGTCCAGATGGCAGCCACAACATATGTGACACATGTAAAAAAGGGGTGGGGCTTTGATCATAGCTGCCATCTTGACCTTTTAAACTCCTCCTATAGATGTTGCTTAATAGAGATCTTTCCAGCTGGTCTGCAGAGCCTTCAAACTGGAGGTCAGTATAGCATCATTTTTGGCCTTTCCGCCAAGCACTCAACGAAGAGTGCAAAGAGGCAAAGTTATATCCTATATCCTAAGTTATATCCTTCAGACCAACAAAATTATATCCTAAATCTCTCTTTTGTTTCCTGCCCTAAAACCAGCTTCCTTTTCTTTTTTTAAACAGAATTGTAAAGCAATAACATTGGATGAAGCTGGAAGCTTTTATTGTGACTATGATTACTGCTCCAACAATGATTATGATTTATTTATTTATTTATTTGTTCAACTTATATGACCGCCCATCTCCCCCCATGGGGAACTCTGGGCGGTTCACAACAAATAAGTTAAAATAAAATCTAAAAATATATAAAACCACAATATATACAGTACAATAAATAATTATAAAATCCAGATGGACGAGGTATTCATTAAAAGAAGGACATTAAAATTAGGGGATTAGCCACCTCCATGAGGAACTATCCCTTCCTCCTTCCCATGCCAGACGGCAGAACCAGGTCTTCAGCTCTTTCCTAAAGGTCGGGAGGGAGGAAATCTGTCTCAACTCTGGGGGCAAGATGTTCCATAGAGTGGGTGCTGTCACAGAGAAGGCCAGCCTCCTAGACCCCATCAGATGGCATTCTCTAATTGATGGGGTTCGTAGCAGGCCCTCTCTGGATGACCGGGTGGGGCGGGTCGATAACATGGGGATAAGACGGTCCCTCAGGTATTCTGGTCCCATGCCATGTAGGGCTTTAAAGGTGATAACCAACACCTTGAATTGTACCCGGAAGACTCCAAGCCTGGCTGGCAGCTCGACAAGTCAGAGTTTCTCAGAGCTCTGAGCTCTGAGACCTGGCTAACTTTCTATCTTGTTTGCAGGGGTCTACGGACCACTGAAGTTTCCCCCTGGAGAAGGGGGAACCAGAAGATTGCTCACAGAGCCATTGGAATTGCCCACTCCTGTTTTTCTTTGTTGTTTCCACCGCGGAGAAGAACGGGGGGTGCAATGAAATGGCCGAAAGAGGATTCTAGCTCTGCAGAGAACAGTAAGTCTCTTGGGAGACACAAGAGTGACAGCCAGCTTTTAGATCACCTTATATTAGTTTTCTTTTTAGATTAGTACATTTTTATTATTCTAAAATTTATCTTTGGACTTCGTTCAAAATGTTGGCTAGTTTTGTGTTTTCTTTGCTATAATTAATTTTGGTGGAAGTTTGATAGATTTTATTTTGGCAACATAGTGAACAAGTTTTGTATTTTTCTGCCTTTCTTTTGTATCAGAGAAATTGGGACTTAAGAGACTTTGTTGGTATTTCTCACTCGACAAACTTACTGACTTTTGAGAAATTGTTTGTTTGGGTTAAGCAGCTTGCAGCCTGAAGAATAAAGAAGAATAAAGAATAAAGTATAGAGAATGTGTGCCTCTCTACCTTTTTTTTTCTCCTTTTCTATTTTTTTTTAGAAAGGACTATTTTTCATTTGGAATATATTTTCATCTTTCCCTTTACAAACTGTTTGAAATACTGCTCTGTGGAATTTTTTCATCTCTTACTTTAAAAGCTTTTCTAACTTAAAGAAATAGACATTATTGATAAATAATAGAACAGCTGTTCCTTGCTCCCTGAGAAATTTTTTTGTTTTGTCTACGGCAGTTGATTACGCTTTGAACAATAAATAATGGCCTTTCTCACAGTACTTCAGGATTTTAAGGAAGAAACCAGCAAAAATTTTTTGCAAATTAAGAAATCCATAGAACGTATATTAATAGTTTTGGTGGCTCAGGAACAGAAGGTACAAGGGACAGATTTAGAAACAGAGGAAAGATCTTTCGAACCAGTAGAGAAACAGGGAAAGAGGACTTTGAATGTATTGGTACAGAAGAAGATTATGATATCTTACAGGAAGTGGTCTATTAAATGTTTGGGCATAAATACATTGTGGCAGCTGAGACAGGAAGATTTTAATATGCAAATTGATAGATATGGCAAAATAAACATTTTGATATCCCACATGAGTTACAGAAATAAACAAGTTGCATATTGTGATATTGGCATAACCTAAACAGGAGATTTATTGATATTGATTTGGAATGCAAGGTGAATGAAAATGTGGATTTGGTATTGTACACAGAGTAAGCACAGATATGAGAAATTTACAGATGCATAAAAACATGATATTTTAAGTGTAAGATACAAGATTATAAATAAATATGTTGATATTATATATTACTCTTTCTGGAGACACATTTATGAGAAGACAATGAGATGATGAGATGGAATTAGAATGTAGGTTATTACAAGAATATGTTGTATGTATTAGGTTATATGTTATGTTAGGTTTTGTATTTTTGCTATATTATGTATTATGTTATGTAATATGTTAGATTATGTATTAATGGAATATATAGTCATAACATGAACAGAATATACTGTATTTTATTAGACGTAGATAAGGCCTTTATTTGTTATACTAATTGGACTTTATTGAAGATATAAATATAGATGTAAAAATGGAAAGAGCAAATGGAAAACATTTAATTGATGCAACAACGAACATTTGATTACTATTCTAAGGAGTAGAAACCAGAGATGGATTGTTGGAAGATATCAAGAAAGGCGAAACCTATATGAAGAACAGAAGATTGGATTATAGAAATCAAAGGGTATATGACAAAGAAAAGTTTCTGTGTATTGTATTAAGGACTAACATTTAAAGTTAATTGTTGTACTTAAAGTTCAAGGATAAATTGGAGGACATCTATTTTCTATATTTTTTCTTGTTTGTTATTTTTTGACTTCACTTTTTCTTTTCCCTTTTCTTACTTTGTATTTCTATTTCTTTTCTTTTGTATTAGCTTTTAATGTGTATTTTAAAATTAATAAAACTTATGGAAAAAAAAAAAGAATTGTACCCGGAAGCAAACCAGCACCCAATGTAGCTCGCGGAGCAACGGTGTTACATGTGCAGATCTTGGAGCACCCAAAACTGCCTGCGTGGCCGCATTCTGCACCAGCTGAAGCTTCCGGATAGTCTTCAAAGGTAGCCCCATGTAGAGCGCATTGCAATAATCTACATGGGACATGACGAGAGCATGAGTGACTGTTCGGAGGGCATCTCGATCCAGGAATGGGCGTAACTGGCGCACTAACCGAAGTTGTGCAAAAGCCCTCCTAGCCACGACTACCACCTTCTCTTCGAGCAGGAGTCATGAGTCTAGAAGAACCCCCAGATTACGCACCGGTTCTGAACGGGGTAGTGCTACCCCATCGAGAACCAAAGATGATAATTTCCCAGAAGACGCTAAGCCATCAATCCACAGCCACTCGGTCTTACCAGGGTTCAACTGAAGCCTGTTGTTCCCCATCCAGGCCCTCACAGCCCCCAGGCACTGGGACAGGGTGGACACTGCATCACTTACTTCACCAGGGATGGAGATATACAATTGAGTATCATCCGCATACTGATGATACCTCATCCCATGGTGTCGGATGACCTCGCCCAACGGTTTCATGTAGATGTTGAATAGGAGAGGAGAGAGAACCGAACCCTGCGGCACCCCACATAGGAGCGGACGCGGGCTGGATCTCTCCTCCCCTATCACCACCGACTGGGAGCGGCCCCGGAGGAAGGAGGTGAACCACCGTAAAACTACGCCACCCACCCCCAACTCCCCAAGCCGCCCCAATTTACTACTGCTACTTTTACCATTACTATGTTTCAAGGGAGTTCAATTCAACTGGTTCAGAAGATTAGACTAGGAATATAGGAGAGATAAGAAAAAGTTAAGCATATGTTTTGTTCATTGAAAGGAAGTATAAAATAAGACCACAATGTTTTGAATATTCTTATGAAAACATTTTAAAAAATCCTTTAAATGGAGTGTAAGTTCAGACACTCAGGGAAATGTCTATATATTTTCACCAGCACTTTTTGAGTAAATGTTTGAAATAATAATTTCGACTGACTCCCAAAATTCCTCTAACTAAACTGGGAATGGTAGGGCCTAGTAACCTTTAAAATTCAGCAAAAAAAAAAAACCTTTCTAAGTTATATTCTGAAACTTACTGTCTTTCTTATGGAAATGTCAAGGAAGGAAGGAAACCAGCAATTGAGAAAGAAATATCATTTTAAAAAATACAATTTTCCCAAAATGAAAGTGAGTCTATCTGCTTATTTCTTTATTTTACTTTTCAATGTTCTGTATTCGCTTTCTTTGTCACCAAATATGATTCTGGCCATGGATGGATGGATGGACAGACAAGCTATAAAATCAGCATTTAAAAAATCTACATTTCAATCATATATACAGTATTTAATTCAGTTCTAAAGTTTCAAGATACTCATTTAAATGTCTGAGCAAATATGAATGTTTTTAGTTTGCTGCCAAAATATAAAAATTAAAAAAATCGCAACCTTTTTGAGGAGACATTATCAAGTTGGTAACACATTTTACCACCATTTATACTACAGTGTAAGTCCTTAAATGGACATATCCCAGTTTTAAGAAAAGAACTTCCCAAAACCTAGTGCATGATCAAAATGGCATCATAATCTGCTTGGGGGCACAGAATAAACCATCCATACACAACCATTATTTATTTATTTATTTATTTAATTAATTAAATTTATATAACCGCCCATCTCCCCCAATGGGAAACTCTGGGCGATTTACAATAAAATAGTTAAAACAAAATATAAAACATCATTATACAATATATAGAATAATAAATAATACTAAATCCAGATGGATGGAATTAAAACGAAGGACATTATAAAGTTAAGGAGTTAGCCACCCCCATGAGGAGCTATCCCTTCCTCCTTCCCATGCCAGGCGGCAGAACCAGGTCTTCAGCTCTTTCCTAAAGGTCGGGAGGGAGGAGATCTGCCTCAACTCTGGGGGCAAGATGTTCCACAGTGTGGGTGCCACCACAGAGAAGGCCCACCTCCTAGCCTCCATCAGATGACATTCTTTGATTGATGGGGTTCGTAGCAGGCCCTCTCTGAATGACCTGGTGGGGCGGGTCGATAAAATGTCCCCTGAATGTGTTGGACTCCAATTCTAAGAATCATGAAGATTGTAGGGAATATGTAGTACTTCATTAATGAAATAGCCTCCTGCCCAGAAGAATTCTGTCTACCCAAGGAATTTTCCAAGCATCAGCGGGTTCAAATTATAAGGAAGTAGATTTTGGTTTGACATCAAGAAAAATTTCCTAAGCGTAAGAGGTGTTCAACAGTGGAATAGATGGGGGACATACTTTGCTGGAGAAGTTTAGTGGCTGGATGGCCATCTGTGAGGGATGATGTAGTAGATTCCTTCACCTGGAAGGAGGCTGAATTAGACAACCCCCAAATTCCATTCTGAATCTATGATTCTAATTGATGGTTGCAAATGTTGGGTTGAAGCTCATATTTAGACAGCATAGACTGAGCAGTTTTTTAGCCTTCTGATTTTAGAACAGCTAATATTATTCTTTTATATAGTGCATTTTATATACTGCATTAAAAAAGTTTCTAATAGCCTTGTAGAAGACAGAAGGGCAGCCTGTGAAAGTACATAAAATTGACTTTGGCCATTAATCAGTCTAAGCCACTGTTATATTTCTGATCAGCATTTTTCCAACCCTGTAATCTGAGATCTTTTAATTACATTTTGTTATCATGAAACCTGATTATAGTAATATAAATAACCAGAAATGTCAGCTCTGGAATATAGTACTCACATAGAAAAAGAAGGAATTTTATCTAATATTCTTGAGAACCTAACAGGGCAGAAAAGAATTAATTGCTGTTTTATGGTCATGCTCTTTTATTTCATCAAGCCACCTCAAACTTAGACCAATACTTCTCATAATTTCCTTCTCATGGGTTGAGAATCTCAGTTCCCCAGCTAGCTGAGAAGAAGTTCAAGTATAAAAGCAGCTACAACCCAACCACATCTGGGGAGCCAAGGCGGGTCATCATTGTTTAATCTCATTTTATGGGACCTAGGAGCCGTGAGTTCTCTGGCACAGTGAATGCCCTGTGGACAGCATCCTTCTGGAGACCTTGATGACCCTAATCCTTTTGACCTTTCACAAGGCATCAAAGACCTGGATGTTCCCCCAGGCTTTTGGGCTGGGAGGTTAAGTGAGTCCTATTGACTGATTTGTTTGGTTCCATTCTTTGGATTAGAAGTGGAATTATTTTAAAACCTCATGCATATGTTATATTACTTCTTTTGGTGTGTCATTTTTTTTATATTGCATTGATGAGTTTGGTTTTCATCCTCTGTTGACACCTAGAGCCACTGCTGTAAAATGGGTCACTACACGAATTGTATAAATAAATTAAAAAACAAATAAATAAATGTGTTTAGACAGTGAATTCTTGGGTGAACTGAAATAGTTATTGACAAAATTGGTTTCATTTAGAAACGCAATCAATCCTGCGGTGAGAAGGAAACTTGCTCCTGGACAGCAGCTGTATATAACTATTTTTTTTAATAAAATGACAGTAAAACCAGGTCTTAAAACATCTAAATGGATCAGATGAAACAAGTAAGCATGCCATGCAAGGCGTGCATAACAGTGGTAAATCCTTTTCACCAAATCACAGCAGAGGGATGGGAGATGGTAAGCAGAGTCTCTACAGCTTCAGAGATAGTCCAACTCCATCCTTCTTTTGGGGCCCTGGATTCAGATTGTCATTCAGATTTGTTTTTTTTTAATCTGTTCAATTGTGTCCAATTCTTGGAGTCTGCCTGGGCAAGTCCCTGAAGTTTCTTGGCAAGATTCAGAAGTGGTTTGCCATTGCCTCCTTCCTAGGGCTGAGAGAAAGTGACTGGCCCAGGGTCACCCAGCTGGTTTTGTGCCTAAGATGGGACTAGAACTCACAGTCTCCCAGTTTCTAGCCTGATGCCTTAACCACTACACCAAACTGGCTCTCAATGTCATTCAGTAAGAACAAATATTTAATTTTAAGCATTGGCACCAGAGTGGCTCCTGTTCTCTTCCTACTCCTTTCTCCTTCCATACATGATTTTTACCCTGCAAAACTTTAAGAAGGAGCTTTTTGCTTTCATTGATAAGGGGAAAACTAATTTGTGGAGTCCTTGGTGCTCTCTGAGCTTGGTTGTTTTCTCATGGACGTTTCATTGCCCGACTAGGCAACATCTTCAGTGCTGGAAGGGAGTGGGGTTTGCTCTCTGTTTATATACAGTCACTTCCCCTGACAGTGTTGGTGGGGGTGTGGTTCTCTCCTTGGTACTTCCTTGACTAGGCTGTTGTTTACTGCTTGATTGTTTGACTGAGTTGGTAGTTCCTTGATTGGGGTCTTGTATCCTGCTTGATTGTTCGTCTGGTGATATTCTCTTTGATTGAAAACTAATTTTGTTTTAAAGAAAGAAAGGGCATTAAGAAGGCAGTATCAATAAATCAGACTAATGAATTAATGCAAAGCTGCATTCCCCCCACGTACCATTACCCCCCAGACATCCTCCAGAGTGATGTCATCTTTGCACCACACCACTTAGCACTTGAGCAGACTGTGCCAACAGGTCTAGCTTTACTAAACTCTGGAGATCTTCCACAAGACAATTTTTCCCTCTCCTAGACAGAAATTGATTTTCCTCTTCTTGCCACACAAAGTTACCGAGTGGACGATAGCTGCAGTGTGCACACAGTGACGTGACTAACAAGAGGGGTTTTTTCCCCTCCTTGTGCTGCATCTTTTTGCAAAGGAAACAACAGTGGAGAAGAATTGGTCCTGAGAAATGCCACAAAGTCAGCTTCCCTCCACTGCTGCTGGAGGCTATTGTCAGTGTTGCTAAGTAAGCAGTGAAAATCGTTTCTTTAATAGGAAAAGGCTTAGGTACCATGGTGATAGCTTTTTATAGAGCACCTAGCAAACAGTTGCAGAAGGAGGGGGGTCTGCCACTAAGACAAGGGTTGAGAATTGTAACTATTGGAGATGTTTTGCAGCTCTCTGTTTAAAAAAGCAAAAGCAAAATTGACTTGAAGATATTTTTTTTGTGATTAAGATGTACACATATACACTAGTAGCTAGGAACCAAAGAATCACAAATGCATGTCTGAATAATTTGAGCATGCTTAAAGAAGCTATTTGTCCTTCCTCTGCAGCTCCTTGCACATGATGTCCCTCCAGAAATTTCACCAAACTTCAAGAGCAGCACCTGGGTATGTAGCAAGTTCTGGTGCACATGAGGAATATTATCTGAGTTCCTTCGTCAAAAAAATGGATGAGAATAAGCATGTCCTTCATTGAGCATTCTGTTTTCCAAAATGGTCAACCACATTGCAGAGTATCTGGTTCGGATATTAGAAAGGGTCATAAATGGCTTCTTGAAAGTCTCCACTACTGAAAAAGCATCTGGGTGGAGTTTCTTCCTAATGCTTTCCCTTAGAATTTCATGGAAGAAGGACAACTAGAGAAGGTGAAGACAGCTGGAGAGATGAGTGTACAATTAAAGGCACACCCATACACACACACACACACACACACACACTCACCCCTTGGCCACCTTATAATTAACCAAGTTCAAGGACACTATACTTAAGAAAAACATTTCAGAAGTTCTCTTTTTCTCCTTAGAAAGAGTTTCTGAAACAAATTGTCTTTCAAGAAACTGAACAGGAAGAAAAAATGCAGGATAATTTTTCAGTTTGGGCCTAGCAGATATTCTTGCTCTAGTAAGAGGATCAGTGTATGTAATGGAATTAAAAAGCTTAACCCTGTTCAAGTCATAGGAGGTAGAATTGAACCTCTTGGTAAACAATAGCTCAGATGATTCCTGTTTGAGCCTCACTTGGGAATTTCTTTATTCCAAATTGGCCATATAAAGGTCAACATCAAAATATCCTGGGAGACCAACTTCTCTGAATTCCAGTTTCTTTGCTATCAACTTTGTGTGTCTGTGTGTGTGCCTTCGAGTCACTGTTGACTCCTGGTAACTGCCTGGACAAGTCCCTGCAGTTTTCTTGGCAAGGTTATTCAGAAGTGGTTTGCCCTTGCCTCCTTCCTAGGGCTGAGAGAAAGTGACTGGCCCAAGGTCACCCAGGCTGGCTTTGTGCCTAAGGCAGGACTGGAACTCACGGTCTCCTGGTTTCTAGCGTTATGCCTTAACTACTACACCAAACTGGCTCTACTTGCTATCAACTGGCCTATTATTATTATTATTAATGTCTGTCACAGTTCGACCCTTCTACAGCCTCTTGTGCTCCACAGCTGAGTGTCTACCTCTATCTCAATTTCTTTGCCTTCACAGAAAGGGGAGCGTGAAAGTCCATGCATCCTGCTTTGCTATATTTCTGCAACTGCCATCACAAATGCCATCAGCTTTTGATCAGGGACGATCATTTCCACAAGCCTACCAAGTAGAGAAATGTAATACGAAAGCAGTCGACCAGCACTACCTGGGAAATTATTACAAAATGCTCTTGAGAGGGGAAATGAAATTTAGTCACAAGTAGAAGGAATTCAAATGGCAGGCCGCTCCCTAAAAATATAAAAATAAATAAATCTGGAATAGTCGTCTTTCTTCCAAGTCGGAATACGGGAGAAATATTCTTGTTTGCCATCACCTAACGCTGAAAGTATTTCTTTTTGATTGCTACGGATTTCATATTGCCACTTTGGATAATAACTACTGCAGGTGGATTGGTTTCCCTAGTTTTTTAGACTGTAATTCAGATTTCCTTTCTCAGTTTCAGTAACCATTTCTGTCAAAGGCATTCAGGATTTGCCTCTTTGAAAGGATGCACGGGACCTGCCTAACCACTGTAATAATTTCCTAAGAACTTCAACCATGCTACCACCCTACCGATTCTCTGACTTCTTGTAGAGTTTGGCTGACTTTTTAATTTCATAGTCAACGTCATTTCTTCTTGCCTTAAATTATCCTACTTCAAAATGAATGGGAAGATGCCTGATGGAGCAAGACTTGGTCAACTGGTGTCCTTCAGATGCTGTGGTACAAAACTCCCAGCATACTCCATTAGTGGCTTAATTCCCAGGGGTTGCTGGAAATCGGAATCCAACATCATTCTGAGAAGACAGTATCCACAGGAAACCCTGATGCCAGAAGAACACACATGTAATGAAAACGGTTTGCACACAAGTGAGGAATCTGTTCCTTGCGGGACTAATGCCTGTCCTAGGGCTGATCCACATGGCCCATTTGTCTCAGAACTAGTATGGACCACTGACAATTTCCCAAGGGCAGGCATGCATGATATCATCCTCTAGTCATCCCCTCAGCCCACTGGGAAGGCAACCTCTGCCTGTCTTTCCTGCTATGCATCAAAAGCAGTGCTGTCCCATTCACCTGTTGCACTTTTCCTCATTGTAAGCACCTCTGTTCCAGCTGGCTACTCTGCACTGTGGCAGGAATGTCTCCTTCACTCTGGTCTCTAGAGGCTGCCTTCCAAGCTTTTTTTTTTCTTTTTCTGAAAGTCTGAGGTTTTTTTTAAACTAAGTTCATTCATGGAACAGAAAGATTGCGGATTATATACAGTGTATTTAAAAAAATGGTGAAATTGATAAGAGTTCTGTCACTTTCCACTTCTAGCCCAAGTAAGGGCGAAATGGTAAAATGGTGTTCCCTTCCTTCCCTCCCTCCCTCCCTCCCACCCACTGGGAAGGACATGATGGGGAAGAAACCAGGGGTCCCATCCAAAGAGCTCATCAATGCAAACCAAATGTCCTCAAAGACTTGCCCACAGAAAGGAAATTGATCGGTCTTTCTTTATCCCAGCATGGGTGCAAAGACTGAAGAAGCCAGGGCATTCACCAACTGGGGTCATGGTAAGCATGGTCTGGACAGAATACCAAACCATCACTGTAGCAGAAGCAGATGAAGGAGGTGACATCTGGAAAGGGGTTTCTCAAGACATCTTTCTTTCCATCCAGTTTACACACAGGAGCCAAGCAATTGAAGGAGGCAACGTGGAAGAGCCCTAGGCTCTTGGGTATGGGTAATGGTTAGGAGTCATAGGAGCTGGAAACCAGCAACATATTCATTTTGAAGTAGGATAATTTAAGGCAAGAAGAAATGACGTTGACTATGAAATTAAAAAGTCAGCCCAAAAAAGCAACATATTCATCTTGACTGAATTGGCTTTCCAAGCAGCCTTCAAGAAAAAAACCTATCAGGAAAGCAGCCTTTCCTGGTTTTCTTCTGTGTAACATGTACTGAAATTAATAGATTCTTTCAGCTTTAAGCTGCCCAAACAGTGGTCCATTGGATGTATAGCTTGTTAGGCTTATTCCTTATCATGATTAATGGCAAATCACTCTGTAAAACATGGGTCATTCATCAGAAAAAGAAATGTGCCCTTAAAACAGGTGGTGGGAGAATTTGGCAGACTCTGTGGTGACAAATATTTAAATGTCTGTGTAATAGAACTAAGGATGGGAATTCCCAGAATGATTGGAGACATTAAGACCTTGAACACAGAACTCAGTTGCTCTTTGGCTTACTTCTGCTTCCTATTTCCCAAGATTTCTACTTTTTCATTGCCCTGGAAAACCAAAATGTGTAGCCAGTTACCTAATCAGGATGAGTGAATGCAAAGGAACATAATTTGTAATTGCAGGGGGGGGAAAGCATGTGATCTTGGGGTGTGCAGCTTTCAGGAAGCTTGAAAATTAAACATAAGGCCCCTTTATGAGAATGAATAATTTATTAAGCACACCCAGATACTAGCATGTTTTCCCCCTATAAATTTATACTTCTGAGCTGAAACTCAATGTTAAAGACAACATAATATTCAGATCCTCAAAAGTAGCATCAACAAATAGTAGATCAAGTGTAGAGATCTACAAGTAGGTCCTTGGTTGATACATAGTGTATCTCCAAGGGACTTTCTCTCAGAGCAAGTAAAACTGGAAAAAAGGTCTCCTTTTTTTGGCTTTGTGCTAATTTCTTGTCCATTAACTTCAATGTTCATCATCTGTGAAATACTAATAAACTGATTACTTTGTAACCATGTCTCCACTCAGTTCTGTTAGTTTTAGAATGTTGTATTAGAATCACTCCTATCTTGTAAATTGTGTTTGTGTGTGTAGTAAGTGGATAATTGACTCCATACCTTGAGCAACCATGCTGCTTTAGTTAAAGAGATTGTTCTTCTGAAATGCTTCCGCTGATCCAGATGTTGCTTATAATGCCTTCAGGTAGACAACTGAAGCCATAGCAGTCTCTCTTTAATAGATTTATATTTAGTAAAAAATATAATGCAATAGAACATCAATGGGAAAAGGAGCTGGAATTTCTGCACTGATCAGGAGGATCTGATGACCTTTGCAACCTCCAGCTTCATAATTTTAGAAATCTGTATTTCTATGGAGCTATTATTCTGAATACTCTAGGAAAAAAGAAGGTGGTTTTGTTGGTTTGGAACATCAGTCTGAAGAATTGTCAACTTTTCCCTATAAGAAATATATTTTAGGGAAGGAAGGTAGGCATTGCACAAATGACCTTGTCATCTTTCTTCTTTCCAGTGTTTTTCAACCTCAGCAACATGCTGGCTGGGGAATTCTGGGAGTTGAAGTCCACACATCTTAAAGTCAATGAAGTTGAAAAATATTGTACTAAACCATGAGGACGACTCACTCAAAGAAAAGAGAAGAGGAGAAAGGGATATATTATTTTTCCTGATGTCCAGAAAATGGGAAAAGTAAAGCATCGCTTATTTATTCCCTTTCACTCTGTGATTTACTAGGCAGAAAACAAGGAACAAACCAATCAAACACCACAACAAAAATTTATAATATGCCTCCTAACTGAATACAGTCCAACCACAATTAAAATGATCAATTAAGCTAAAACAAAAGTAAAAATTATGAGTGCTATAAAATCAACATATGTACATCATAATATATTTACAATCACCATAAAAATAACACTTATGAGTATAAAATCCTACACGGATAACCTGACACACTGTCATGTGACTTTATTAGTATTTGCAACAGGACAGCCTACCATCTAATTTTACTCACTGCCATTCTCAACATCTACCCCAAACCACTTCTACCTATTAGTATGGATAACTAAACAAATAAGTATACAACTCTTTATTAAATACATTCAAAGATGCATGGGACTGGAGAAGAAAAGGATGAAAATCTCGTAACTGGGGACTCAGGTCCTGAAAAACATGCAAACACTCCTTACTTCCCCATCATTTTTATTTTATTTTCAGCAGAGAAAGCAAGAAAACAGAGTGGCACAAGGGAGAAGAAAGATGGTATGTGTGTTTGTGTGTGCGTGCGCGTGCTGAGATGGAAGGCATTTTATCCAAGGCCCTCTCCAGTCTAAAAGCCTGCTGTTTTCAATAGCCGGTCTCCTAAATGACACTTGAGATTTTTCAGTTACGAGAAATTGCCATTAAGAGGTAATATTCTGCTCCCTTATTGGGTTGTGTTACTACTCTCTTGTTTACCAGAATTAGCCCACCTGCAAAATTGCTAGCAAAGGAACATAAGTTGGTAGTGAGCACAGATGCTGTGGAGAGGTTAACTCAAAGTCCTTATTCGAAAACAAATCTTAAACCATCTCTTGGTGAAATGGTCTGGGCATGAGGAATTGAAGGTTCAAGGTTATCCAGAATGACCTAAACAAGCAGGAATTGTCTGTGAATCTACTCTGGTCCAGCTGTGTGAATTAGAAGCCCAAGTTGAAACTTGGAGGGAGTGTTTTTCAAAGTGTGAAAAAGTTCATGACCATGAGAGGACACCTGTGAAGAAAGAGAATTACCAAAGGAGGATTTTTCAAGAGAGACATCAGACACTTTTTCTCAAAAATGAGAGCAGTGCATGCAGAAAAATAAGCAGTCAATGTCTTTGTTTTGAAAGTTGGAAAAATATACTCAGCTTGCTTGACTTAGATTTGGTTATTATGTGGTCATTTGCCTTTTTCCAACCATCTGTAAGAGGCCAAAGTTCAGACCTCCGGGAAGACTGTTATCGTCACTAAATTCTCAGCTATCTACTCAGCAGGAAAAAAAGGGTGCAGAAAAAGTTAGAAACCTGTGAGCCTTTCCTGCTTTTAATAGTTTTGACCATGCTCACTAGGGAACATGGACCTCTAACAGATCATCTGTTAGGGCAGCCTTTCCTAACCAGATCTCATAGAGCTACATCACCCATAATTCCTAGTCAGGTTAACCGAAGCCTTTCTGGCTTGCACTCCTATCTACACTCTCTATTATCTGCTGGCTGATTTCTTGTGTAATGTTCATGTAGTACATTCTAACCACTGTGGGGGTGATAAAATGTTAATGAAAAAGGCAACTTCCATGAGAAAAATCAAAGATCACCTTAGGTTGAGGGACAAGTCTCTTAAGATGCAAGAAGGCGGCTCTGCTGATGGCAGTGGTAAATCACAGGCAAAGGTATTTGTGGAACTGAGGAATTATAGGCCTGGAAGCATACAGTCAACAAGGAGGCTAGGACCTGCCTAGCTACAAATAAATATAATTATACATATATCTAATTATAAAATCACCACTCCTGGCACATCTTTCAAGGCTCAGCGAGGTCAAAGAGGTGTCCAAATGATAGCAACTGTGACTTCACAAGGAATCAAAACTAGGCTTAAAGATGTCTATGAAGGTTCTCAGTCATCCAAGTGGAATTGTCTGTAGCTTGGATCATGTCAACTGGATTTCTATTTTCTCAGTGGAAACGTTTTGCTCCTTATCCAAGGAGCTTCTTCAGTCTGAGCAAAGTTGGTAAGGGAATCCTAAATATGTTTCTAGGTAGCTGTGTGACCTTACCCCTGGGGCTTAAAGAGTTAGAAATAGGATATGGGGGAAGGGGGGAGAAGGAGAAGGAGGAGAAGGAGAAGGAGAAGGAGAAGGAGAAGGAGAAGGAGAAGGAGAAGGAGAAGGAGAAGGAGAAGAGGCTTAATCAAAGATGTAAAATTATTGTTTGCAAAGTGCTGTAGAACCATGAGTTGGAATCAGCTATACTGTACATGATCCAAAAATCTAATCGCTGATTATTATTGCCAATTTATTGCTTCTGCCCTTGCTCTGATTCCTTCCCTACATTAGCATGCAGAGGCATGTCTCAGAGTCTGGCTTCCCGACACAAACATTGTTGGTGGATTTGGATCCATAAGCTACCAACAACAGAATGATTTGTTAAGGACAGCTCTTCTCGCAGACACCAGAGAGGCCACAGTCTCTTACACTTCAGTTATGGTATAAGAATTCATAACAGCCATCTATATTTATTCATTGCGTATACATACACCAGACACACATATTGTTCTGCATAATTTCAATGTGCAGCTTCTGGCTGATAGAAAAGCATTTAACTGGGTTCTCATGGGGAATTGGGAGCCTTTTACCTGCTTTTCTCTTTCTCTTTCTCTTTCTCTTTCTCTTTCTCTTTCTCTTTCTCTTTCTCTTTCTCTTTCTCTTTCTCTCTCTGTGTATGTGTATGTGTATGTGTATGTGTATGTGTATACACCAACTGGTTATTACAGGGCTGGATCTGTTCATATTTGCTCTTGCTGATACACCTGATGATGATGACGATGATTTTGCTTCCTGTTTTGCATCCTAAGCTCCCTATCTACAAATTGCCAAGCTGAACTTCTCCAGCACATTGCAGATGCATTGTGCTACATTCTTTTCATTTGCTATTCATTTATGCAAGGAAAATATATTGCCTGGGGTGGAGAAAAAGAATTAGGAAGGTGTGAATTGGTTTGTACGCAGAGTTTTTTTTAACAACAAAAAAGTGTGAGGTAAATCAAGTTATATTAAATTACCCTTCTAGGTATCTTGAGTCATTTAGCATATGTCCTATAAAGAAGTTCATCGTATGGATCTTTGCACATGTCATGTAGGAACTAATGATGAGCAATGGCTCTGCTGCTCCTTGCCAGATGGAGGACTCACCCGCAAAACTTGAACTACTGTGCTGTGAAACATCCATCACACACACACACACACACACACACACACACACAAACACTAATCACAGCCACTGTCCTCTTGAGTGCCACTGCAGTATAGCCCCATCCACACAAAAATTGGAATTGTTAACATGCTCAGGTGGACCCAAAGATTTCCCCCCTTTTAATTTGATGAGAAGAAACTCATACCAGGAAAGAATTCCAAAGATTCCCCAAATACTAAATACACTGGCTTGAGAAACATGAGAAGCTGCAATTGGTAGGAGTGGGGATGCAGTGAAATGAAATGGGGCCTCTTGGAGAAAGAGTATGGCTGCATTGATTGGATAGATCCTAATCAGAAGCCCTCTGAACTATAAATTGTGTTGCAATCCCCTTTGTGATATTATTTCAAGGCATGGGTATTATAGGGAGATGGTATCCTGTGCTGATTTTATTTGCTGGGTGAATAACGCCACTTAGTTAGAAGTGACTTACTAATAACTGGTCTTAGTATGTTATTCAAACAGTGTCAATAAGTTTGACAATGACATTTCAAGGAGGACAATCAGCAGCAAGATCGTGATTATCTTGTTATATAATGCTGCTCTATGACCATACTAAAGATTGATTTGATTATTTTATTATATCTTCAGTAGATAATTTGGCATCTGTCATTATTAAAATTTGACTCTATTCATTATTTTACAACTGGCTTATCTTTTTGGCCTGTACCTACTTCCATAATCCTTCAACATTTATTCCCCCCAAGGTGAAAAGTTCTGTGTTCAACAACCATTGCCACACAAAATCTATGTCAAACTATTGTAATGTCACCCCCCTCTGACGGAGCATAATACAGTCTAACAAATGCCGGGGGCCACTTGGTTTGCAAGTACAGTAGTAGAGAAAACAAGATCTTTAAAGGCAAGGTGGTGATTGAATGTATTTTCACATCTTGACAAAGATGCAAGTTAGCATTCCTTGTCATTGGCATCCAGTCAGAAACCCTGGAGTGATTCTGATAACAACTCTAGGTGAAGGAGGGGAGAAAGCATCTTTAACTATCAGGGTGCAGTTTCACTAATGTTTCAGCCATAAAAAATAGATTAATATGTTTTGCTTGAAGGTTACTGCACTCAAGAGATAATTCCCCCCACCTCTTCTCTACGTGCAAAGCTTCTTTCTATTTCATCTGCTTTATGGAATTTCAATCCAGAATGCTGGCACGCAAAGTGAAACTGGATTTTGCAAATCAAAGTGGGGGAAAATGGTGATTATTCTATATTCCATTTGCAGAGGCCTCTTTGCTGTGCAACCACTTAGCTGGAATATTTATTGGACTCTTAATTTTTATTCCTGGTGGAATCAAAGCTCAAACAGCTTGTTACACAATAAAATCTCAATGGGTTTTCTCCCCCTCCTACTTGTAATCTGATTAGAGGAGCTGTCATTGACTTAAGAGTGTAAGCAGCTGATCTGACTTGCATCTTTTATTGAAAAGCTCCATTAATGGTCCCTTCTCCCCAAAAAGTGATCAGTGGCTGACATACTTAAATGCTGCAGAACAATTTAAAAATAGAATGCAGTGTTTTAACTGCACGAGTGACGAAGGTAAAGTTTCTAAAGTTACATTTGAATGGTATGTTTTTGCTATGTATGGGGTTGTGTGTGCAATAGAAAGTTAGATGGGAATTACAGTGTGTTGCTCCAAGATAGGAAATCTCATGTTAGAATATCATCAGCAGATGGTGTCTGCCACATAACTGATTCTACTATCAAATAGCTCTTACCTTTAAGAGATCTATTCTAATATTCAGCCAAATGTATCTTTCAAACCCTCTAGAGGGGTAGCAGAGAATTAATCTGACACATCACGCTAAGCTGTGGTTAAAAATCATAAGGGCTGGACTCTAGAGTTGCCATACCTGGGCTGCAGAAATCTGAGTGTCCACTAGATGGCAGCAGAGAAATTTGAAAATCTTTGCTACCAACTAGTGGTAAGTTCAAATTACAGGTAGTCCAGTGACCATTTGAACTTATGACTGTTTGAACTTCTCCCCATGGTCACATGATCGCAATCCAGGCACTCAGTGACCAGCTCAAAATTACAAAGTCACAGTGTCTCATGGTCACATGATCGCCATTTGTGACCTTTACTTTTGGCTTCCCACAAGCAAAGTCAATGGGGAAGCTGGCAGGAGTCATAAATGGCAACCACGTGACTTCGCACTTAACTATGTTGCAGAATTCACTTAACAATGGCAACCAGAAGTGCCAGAACTGCCGTCACTAAGTGGCATACATGTGATGTCATGCTTTATGACCACTTCGCTTAGTGATGGAATTCCGGTCCCAATTACCATTGTTAACTGAGGACTACCTGTACTAAAAAGAACCCATATTAATGAGATCTATGAACATAGGCAACCTGTCATTGCTCTGTTCTATCTCATTGTCCTTCAGTTATTTGAAGAGTACCATCATGTCCCTGCTTAATCTTTTCTTCTCCAGGCTAAAACATGCCCAGTTCTTTCAATTCTTGCTCAGCAGATCTATATACCCATAACAGCCATTTTCATCACCCTCCTCTGCACATTCCAATTTGTTTGTTCGGACTGTTCTTGAAATGTAACACACCAATGCCTCAAGAGTACCACAAGTATTTGCCATCTAAACATTATTTCTTATTAAATATTTGTTTTTCAAGGTTGGAGAGGGAGTATTTTGTGTTTGGGGCTTCTCAAAGCTGATAACTGATCCTAGTTCACTTCTTGATCGTGTTTGAATAATACACTTATTCATGGTTAATTTGAGCATCGTTTATGGATCTGGCTGAAATTTCTGGGTTGTCATGGCACACTGAACCATTAACTAACCACAGCTTGACACAATATCTATAGTCACAAGCACTGTTTGCCTAGTGTGTTGCACAATCCACATTTTAGAGGATATTTTGATTTAATGTAAAACAGAGCAGAGATTTGATCTGGGCTGTGGTGAGGATGATGTAATTCTGTTTGCTACATGGGCTTTAATGGCTCCCAGATCCATTTCAAAATTCGCTTTGATTTTTGGCAGAAACCCTCTTCCATGACTCAACACTACAAGAGACACCATCGGTGGTGAAATGGAATTAGAACTTCCTCTCTTTATCACAAGTATCCATTAAAATTCCTGGGAAGCTAAATTGGTGAACATCTGGCAAAAACCGAAGATGCCTTTGGCCTGGAGAGCAGAAGACCTGCTTTTTTTCCTTCTTGATAATCATCATTCATAACAGTGATTTTTAAAATCTAGGGTACAGTATACATTTATGGGGCAGTGTATTTTTAATTTGGCTGGTTTACTGGCACATTCCATGGTCAAGAAAAGCTTGGATGTAAATAATAAAATACATCTCTATTTTATCTCTCAGTTGCTGCTCTCTCGCTGTAATTTTGAGAAACCTGTACAATTTTTTCCAATTGCTGAGATTCAACTTTGTGACTGATCAGAAGCACTGCAAAGCTAACTATATCTCCAGCAAAGAAAGCAGAACCTCAAAGCTACTGGTCTCTTTTTCAAATCTGCAGGAGGGGCTGATTCTTGGAAATCAGTATGATTTGAGATTGGGTGTAAGAGAGGAAGCAATAATAAAAGACTTCACACAACATAATGAGACCAAGTTGAGGGGCTGCATTTGATTTGTCTCAAATGCTTCAGAAAATTGGATTTTTATTAAGTTTTTGCACCTTAATTTCCTCTCCCCACATTCCTACAAAAGATTATTACATAAAACACTGGTTTAAAAGCTGCTGCACAGCCGGAAGGAAGATAGTCTGTGCACTTCAAGATGTTTTATTGGTTTCTGTGAACATTAGGCATGCTGTTCTCACTGGCCACCTACCAGCAGACCGAGGAAAAAAAGGAAAAGGAAAGGAAGAAACCTGAGTTGCAGCAATAAAATTAAAAAGTTTGCAGGACAATTCTCCTTCCCTTTCAACTCCAACCTTAACTTTAGCTGTGCATGATTTCTTTATTCCTTATTTTATTTGTCATCTTCTTTTTAACAGACTCCTGATCTCTTACTGCTATGGAAAGCTTCAAATAAATTCAACTCACTTGTTTCTTTTAGAGATTAAGTTTTTACTCCCCTGCTATGTTTTAGCATTTGTCACATTTTTCAGCCTTTAAAAGGAAATATTCTTCTTTCTGTAAATTAGTAGTGGTTTAGTGAGTAATATATGCTTCGCTGTGGATTCTGATTAAGCTGCGTTGGTGTTTAGTGAATTGGGGTTAGCCATCTCTTAGTAGCCAGTCTCTTCCGTGGATGCATTACCAAGCAGAGATGAAAGGTATGAGATGGCCAGAAATGGTACAAAAAAAACAGATGTTGACAGATTTGGTTATAGAGGAGAGAGTCAAGTTGTTTGCCCTTCAAGGTAGGTCAGGCCAGGAAACAGGCACCACAAGAAATACTAAAACTCTACTTTTTTGATGCAGGCTATAATAGAATATTCCCAGTAGTAATGTATGGCTGTGAGAGTTGGACAATAAGGAAGGCTGAGCGCCGAAGAATTGATGCTTTCGAACTGTGGTGCTGGAGAAGACTCTTAAGAGTCCCTTGGACTGCAAGGAGGTCAAACCAGTCAATCCTAAAGGAAATCAACCCTGACTGCTCATTGGAAGGACAGATGCTGAAGCTGAAGCTCAAATACTTTGGCCACCTAATGCGAAGAGAGGACTCACTGGAAAAGACCCTGATGCTGGAAAAGACTGAAGGCAAAAGGAGAAGGGGACGGCCGAGGAGGAGATGGTTAGATAGCATCACCGATGTAATGAACATGAATTTGAGTAAACTCCGGGAGACAGTGGAGGACAGGAAGGCCTGGCGTGCTATGGTCCATGAGGTCACGAAGAGTCGGACATGACTAAACGACTGAACAACAAATAATAGAATATTATATAATATAGGCTACAATACAATACAATACAATACAATACAATACAATACAATACAATACAATACAATACAATACAGTACAATACAATACAATACAATACAGGGGGCATGGTGGCTCAGCGGGTAAGACACCAGGCTTGTCGATTGGGAGATTGCAAGTTCAGAGGTTCAAATCCCTAGCTCCGCATGACGGAGTGAGCTCCCACATTCACCCCAGCTCTTGCCAACCTAGCAATTCGAAAGCATGCAAATGCAAGTAGATTAATAGGTACCACTTCGGTGGGAAGGTAACAGTGTTCCGCGTGCATTGTGCCGGCCACATGACCATAGAAGCATCTTTGGACAGCGCTGGCTCTTCGGCTAACAAACGGAGATGAGCACCAGCCCCTAGAGTCAGACACGACTGCACAGATGTGCGGGGAGAACCTTTACCTTTACCTATAATAGAATATATTCCTGAAAGTATTACAGTGTTTCCTCTTCCCTCCCTTTGATACCAAAGAGAATCAGGGTGTGAAAACTTTGAGTTTCTTTCTCATGCTGTCTTGCTTCTCCAAGATTGAGCTCATGTTTTGCATATCTTCTCCAAGGTCAGCCCAGTGACCTCTACACCAATGTTTCTCAGTCTTGGCAACTTGAAGATTTGTGGACTTCAACTCCCAGAATTCTGGCTGGGGAATTCTGGGAGTTAAAGTCTACACATTTCCAAGCTGCCAAGCTTGAGAAACACTGTTCTACACAAATGAATTAATTTGAGGTTCTGCTGTTTGAACTGACATATGTACCCTAGTAAATCTCCTGTTTTGGTGCTGTACGGTTGCACCTTCTGTGTGTAATAAAGCAAAAATTACAAAGACACCTTAAATTCTCATTGTCCTCTTTTTCAAGCAAAGTTAGGAGTAGTATTAGGTTTTGATATTTTTCTCACTTGCTGAAATAGAAAACACATAATAAAACTATCACTCACAAACACTGAAATCCAACTGTTTTCAGGAAGTGAAGATGGGAGACAGCACAAGAAGAAATATGTTTTGCCAAATGTTTTTTTTCTCCACTAGTCCCTGTAGTATTCCTACTCACCCACTCCTCCTTTGCCTCCTAGTCTGCCCCTTTTCTGTTCTTTTCATCTTTTTATTTTAACCCTTTTCTTACCTCTTCCTCATTTCTATTCAGAGATCATTCATACTACTAACCAGTCATTCTTTCTTTTATAAGGAAGGAACTTCCAAATGTGAGACAATATTGATATTAACCAGACTAACCAAGTCCTTCTAGTCAATGATAAAACTTAATTCAGGTTTCTTCCTTTACCAGAAAAGCATTACATCTCTGAAGGCCCACGTCTCCATTTCCAAATGAAAGTACATAATCTACAGCCATGAATAAATATCCTTAGTCTGGTAGTTAGTGGCCAGCTGAACTATAAACACACTTCTACTGCAGGATTCCAAATCAGGGATTGATATCTTTACCTAAGGTAAAGGTAAAGGTTTTCCCCTGCACGGTCGTGTCTGACTCTAGGGGCCGGTGCTCATCTCCGTTTGTTAGCCAAAGAGCCAGCGCTGTCCAAAGATGCTTCTGCAGTCATGTGACCGGCATGATGCACGTGGAACGCTGTTACCATCCCACGGAAGTGGTACCTATTTATCTACTTGCATTTGCATGCTTTCGAATTGCTAGGTTGACAATCTTTACCTATAAACCCCTTTATCCATGCATACTGTTTGTCCTTTATTCAGAGGATCATAGGGTTGGGATGGATCTTGGAGGTCTTCTCATCGAACCCCCTGCCCTTTGTTTGAAAACCTCCAGTGATGGAGTACCCATGACTCCAAGATGCAGGCTGTTCCACTGCTTTCACAGTCAGGAAATTCCTCCTTATTTTAATTTTGGGGTCTTCTGTGTAAAGCTTCCATCCACTGATTCTTGACCTACCCTCAGGCATTTAGGAGAATATATTCATACACTCTTCCCTGTGACAGCCCTTCAAGTATTGGAAGATTGTATCATGTCTTCCCTTGGCCTTCTCTTCTTTAGGCTAAACATGTCGAATTCCTTCATAGTTCTTCATAGGATTTAGCCTCCAAGCCCTTCACCATCTTTGTTGCTCTTCTCTGCACTCTTTCCAGTTCTTCAGCATCCTTCTTGTATTGTGGTGACCAAAACTGGACACAGTATTCTGGGTGTAGCCTGACCAGTGTAGCAGAGAGCAGAATTATCACTTCCTGGGATCTCAACATTATACCTCTGTTGATTCTGCCTTGTGCATTCTTCTTTCTGGGTTTTGTGCTTTGAAAGAATATAGCAGCATTGATCTGTCAGTAAATTCCTTTGGAGAAGCTATTAAGTATAAAGAAAATGTTTCAAAACCACATTTATCTACTCCTCCCCAAAGTTCAGGACATTTTGCCATCCATCTTGATACACGATGATCTTTTGTATGGAATGATAGATATAAGAAAGAGAACGAATCCCTGGGTAGCATTAAAATAATTCTGTGTTGAAACATATTCCACTCCCAATCTAAAATTATTTGATAAAGACAATTATCTTAACTTTTTGTCTCTTCTTTCCTACCCAAACCCCAAGATTTCCCAGATGATATCACTTCCTCTGAAACATCTTACAGTGTGTTCAGTTTTTCCTATGTATATATATATTTGATCATAACAGTATTTCTACCAATGTATTTCAATCAAATAGATCTTCCCCAAGGCAGTTAACAATATAAAAATGATAGTAATAACAAGCACAAAACAGAACTCAATGCCAAAAGCTATATAAGAGAGACATAAATTTACTGATAGTTCAGTAGTCATTCAAAACTATTCATGAAACCAGCCAGAATTAGAAGCAAAAGCTTTTTGAATGAGCTGTTTCTATTGCCTGTGGGATGGGGGAACAAAAAGAGGACATAATGAATCTTTCAAGGGAGCATGCTAAAACTGCCATGCTTCGGATAGCTGAAGTATAAAGAGATTCCCCCCCCCCAACATACTAATTGGAAGATATGGAAATGCTCGAATAAGAATAAGCCATGACATCAGAAGAGTTAAAGACATAGGAAGGGTAGAGAGTAGGGATGGGATAAAACCTAAATCAGGTTAAATTAACATTAAATGTGAATTGAAATAAAAGTTAATTATTGAGATATGGTGACTACAATTTCCCACACATTTAACCATTTCTTCTCTTGTCACCTCAGTAGCAAAATTTGAATGGGCTCTAGAAGAATCAGAACTAAAGCTTTGGGAATCTACACACAGCTCTTCACGTCTCAGAATGCTGATCTCTGAACACAGCAATTATTTCTCACTTTAATTTGTAAGTCCTTGGCTCAAGCATTCTCTACCCCCCCTCCACTTACTGCCTTCTAATTGAACATTTTTTTTCTGGTGGTATGAGGAACTAAATGTGGGTCCCCCAGTGTGTACATCGTGTACTCAATTACTGAGAATTTGTCAAGAGAAAGTTGGCGCATCCTTCAGTGTGAACAATCCATAGAGAAGGTGTTGGTATAAAGAATAATGAGGAAGAGATGGAATAGCTTTGAAATCTAAGAGCAGAATAGACACGGCTGGGTCCTAAAAGCCCAGGGGAGGTGTGCAATCAGGTTTAGTGTTTTTGATTGTCAATGGGGTGGGGATCCATTAAATTGGTCAACTAGAGAGTGGTCAGTTAAAAGAGAAGCCTAGTAGTCACAGATATCCAGTGTGACAACTTTAAGAACAAAGCAAAAAAAGTTGGAGTGGGGAGAAAAATAAACAAGAAATGAAGGACAAAAAGACAGAAGGTTTTGTCATTAAATATGTAATCAAAGCAACGGTTTGCTTGAAGGAAACTAAACTGACTTTTTTAAAGTATTACCTTCGTGTTCTGCAAGTGTCCAAGCAGTGACCAGGTGCTCAGACAATTGGTTCTTTTAGATCCAGAGACAATAAGCACACCAGTGGATAAAGAGATTTTAAGCTTTATTATTAATTTAAGCAAACAGATTTAATATAAAGAAAGAAAAATCATAACATACCAAGCAAGTTGATACCCAATCTCCCATAGGCTGTCAGGAGCCCCTTAATATAGACAGCAGAGATACCCCAGGGCAGATCAATTTCCACAGCACCCAGTGCTCAGATCTATGCAGAAGCTCCCAATCTCAAAAGGCAATCCTAAGGTTTTTATCAAAGTCTGGCCCTAAAACCTCGTGACCCTGTTTCCATGATACAGAGACTGCAGGACCTGACCTTGACTGGATAGTTCCCAGGGTCTGGAGCACCTGTTTATGACATACTGTAATCCAAGAGCCTGGGAAGCTATACAGATAAGCTTAACAAAAACAATCTTGGGGTTTTCTCTTCTCCCCCCCCCCCCATTTCAAACAGAAATAAAAAAGAAGCCAGCTAAACATTAGAGTAACTTATACTCTAAGCTTCTTTGTGTGAAGGAGAAAAGTCAAAATATGTCACTCTCCTTGAAATAACAATGGCCTTCCACGTTGCCACTACACTTTGTCACTAGAACTAGAACTGAAGATAAGGGAATGATGGGAACAATAATCAGTAAAATTGTGCATGGAAAATGACATAGGAAATCAAAGAGAACATGAAAAGGAAAGTCCTTCCAAATCTCTCTTTCTACAGCTTCTTTTCTGCAGCACTGCTCTGGGTTCAGATCTTTCCATATCAGATCTTCCCCCATGCCAGATCTGTGATTATTAGAACCCCAGTATTGAACGGAATGATAGATTTTGTGGGCAAATTATTTTGATTGCTGAGTAGTTGTCATTGGACGGTGATGCATATTTACTGAGTACATGCTTGTTTGCTGATGGCAGGGAAGGAGAGGGGAAGGGGAGAGAAATCAATTTGAATGTGATAGCTGAAGACTGCTAATTTTACTAAGTGACTTAATAGTTCCTGTAAATTCCTTCCTGACACTCATTTTGCCCTTCTTCAAAAGCTGCTTAGTTAAATTGATGGCCACACACATTATGGAGCCAAACAGCAATGCTGTTCCTTCCTGTACCAAGTCAGACAGGAATCAAATGGAGCAAAATATGCTGGGTGTACAGTCATCAAAAAAGAATGGCTAATGAATGATGCAAGGAGAAAAGTCTATAACTTCAATGAGTAAACTTTCTTTTAATAGATTCTGGGCACTCAAGAAATGGTAATTAAATAGGGTGTGATCTTTATTGTTGGTCATAGTATTCAAAACAAAGGATCCATGATGTCCATGATGAAAGCAACCCGCAACAGGTAATAAAATCTTGATATAAATTGACAGGCTGCCAGGATTTCAATGTTCCTTGTACTGTATTTCTATAGATTTGGGGTTTTACAACTCTCATTTGTTATCAGGCTGTTGAATGTGAAAAGCAGTTATTGAACTGCACTAATTGGTTCAGCTCTGCCCAAAAAAGGTCAGAAAGGGGGGGGGGGTCCCTACCTTCAGACTTTTAGGATAGACTTACTCAATGTGGGTCTCTCCAGATATTTTCTGCTTGCAATTCCCTTGGTTTACAGTCTCAAAGATGGGAACTGTAGGTCAAAACATTATCAAGAGCTCAGATTGGGAAAAATTGTGTTAAAGACTATAGGATAGGTCTGTTCATTTACTGTGTGACTTATTTGCTCTGTCAAAGAATAGAAACAGTCTATTTCACACATTTTAGGGCAGGATGAGATGTGGTTTGTATTTATCCTTTCTTATGGCCCCTTCCAACTGTGATTGCTGAAAACTGGTAGAACACTTTCTCACCATTTTTAAATGGAAAGCATACCAAAACAGTAATGTATGCTTTAAAATATTGCTTAGAAAGGAAACAAAAGTGCCCAAATTTCCAATCCAAATCCAGATCCAATCCAAATCCTGGCCCCACGCTCATACAGTATGGCCTACAACTTTGCCTACTTCCCACACTTTCCTTCCCCAAAATGCTAAACGCATCAAAAAGATGCCTATCCTTGTTTTCAAGGCTGAAAATCTTTAATCTTGCCTTCCCCAAGACCATAGAATTTCTGTTATCATAGCTGATTTGCATTTCCCGGAGAATCATGAATTACAGCCGGACTTAATAGCAGCTCAATAAATCTTTCCTTCTAATAGCAAGCTGAAATGGTTGGGTGTCAGTCAATTTGGAAGAGAAACACGACCACACAGAAGGAAGACAGGGCATCCTCACTGCATGCTGCATATTCAAGGAACTCAAGAAACTTGAGCTACTTACCGAAATAACTTCTAACTCATCTTTTTTGCTGGTTCTTTACACATAAGCATCTATTAAGAAAACCGAAAGAGAGCCAAGTTTTTAAAGTGGGACTTAGAAAGCATGCAGTTCCATCTACAAAGTTTTTGTTAATTCCTCATTTGTTCTAATTAGCTGCATGTTTCTTTATTCGCCTTGCTTTAACACCTTATCCTATTTTATTTCACCGCCTAACATTTTAACTCATTACCATCACATCCACAGCTGCTATATACAACAGCCGCTGAGCCAGTCCAGAAAAAGAAAGTTTTGACAAGCCAAAGGCATCCAGTCAAGGCAGGAAGACCCACATGATAAGAAAAACTCATTATTTTTGTGAAAACTGGCAACCAGTTCACAACCTACTGGGCCCTATTTTCCCCCCCTCTTCTATGTCACTTTACAAATGAGGCAGACTGGTGGAGAACCAGTATAATATAGAAAGCTAATGAATACTAACCAAGCTGGGGTTGAACTGTGCAGAAATGTGAAATACATTGGCTGTAGTTAAAACTGAGTTTTAGATATTAGTTTCACAGATAAGTTTGTGGGTCTACAACCAACTCAGGATTTTGATTGCTAGTTAAGTATCTAAACATTCTGAGTGGAGGATAGTTCCCAGATTCATCCCCCAAAGTCTGCATGTAAATAATTTAATTCTGTATCTAATTTAATTGTCAGGCTGTGTCTATGCTTGTTGTGGTTTAAACATTTATAGCACTTAAGGCCAGGCCAGAGTTGATGGTATTGATCACATGTACTTAGAATAGCTAAGATGATCAATTTTAGGTTGGAAATCTGAGATATTCCAACAACTGTCAATCTAATTATTCCACAAAAGGAAGTTATTTCTTTCAAGTAAACATCTGTGAATATGATATAAGAATGTTTGTCAAATCAATGTTTTCTTTTTGCATTTAGCATTTCTTACAAGCTCCATTGGACAGTCTGCTAATGTTTACAGTTTGTTTCTGTCTTGGTGTGGCTGGGAAAGTTTAGGAATATTGGTAGCATACCATTCATTCCCTGCCTTGAACGTTGGGATAAAGAGAAAAATGGGGTGTAAATTCAAGAAGAAATGCATGCATATTTCCTTTGCTACAGCATTCTCAAGATGTTTTAGACTGTTTTTCTTTAGATGGCATTTTTGAGCTCTACATCACACTATGCCCAAACCAAACAACCCATGTTATGCCTTAGTGGAATAGGTGGTTCCAGCATTGGAGAGTTCTGCTGACAGCCTGTGTTTATGAAGGAAAGAACGCATCATATTTGTTCCAGTTACAAGTCACAAAATTCTAGGGGTGCTTTGGGATAGGCAGCTCCATTTTGTTTAAAAAATGCATTATTATTATTATTATTATTATTATTATTATTATTATTATTATTGGTAGTAAGAATAAGATGGAAGAAAACAGAGAAAAACAGACAACATTTCCAAATGAAAAATGGTGGCATTGAAACATATCTCTCAGCCGGCTTGTAACTGCCCAGAGTTGCTGGGTATTGGAAGCATATAAATTTAATAAATTACTATCAATATCAATATCAATATCAATATCAATATCAATATCAATATCAATATCAATATCAATATCAATATCAATATCAATATCAATATCAATATCAAATCAATATCAATATCAATATCAATATCCACATGCCAGAAGACTGTACTGCACTTATGAGAGGTAGAAATGTCTAAAGCAAATTATTTTCCAACCAATGGAATGAGAAATGGTAGAGAGTGAAAAAGAGAATTGTTTTGCCCAGGATTCCTTGGGTGCTGTAAAATGAAGGAGGCCAGGGTGACTGTAGAGGTACAGGACCCACTTTGTTTTTTTTAAGTACTCACCTTGTGCTGAATATGATTCTGAATCACCCCACTAACCTGTGGTTTTTCTGTTTAACTTTATCCTCCAACACTCTAGTGATTTGGAGGTGTTTGAAGGCAAACACGCTTGTTCTGTGATTAATCACACATGTCTAATTGGTGACATGCACCATACCCTTTAGAAAACTGGGGGAAATGATTTCCCTTACTACAATTATTACATTCAGGAAGTGAGTAATTTTTAGGTTTGCTTTCAGGCACTAAATGAAAAGGCAAGATTCCTCAGAGAGCAAATCATGGATTCTTTCTTTCAGTTAACATTGCATTCTATTGTTTAATTGCTGCAAGATTTTCTTGAGAATCAGTGATATTCCGTTGTTAAGCTTTCCCTACTGAAACATTACCTGTTCAGCCACAAAACATAGTCTTTCCCTGATTGATATTATTGAGGGATGTGGCAAGGATGGGGACCCTTTTCATTTTCAAGTGTGGGAAAAAATGTGATTAGGAAGCATGAAGCGTCCACTTCTTCAAAAACAGGAAAACAGGGCTTTAGATCCCTTGCTTGTGGGAATTGCATTTCCTCCTACAAGACCCTTTGAGGCCACTGTTATGTTGTTAGAGTGGGATTTTAGTTTAACAGGCTTATCAGTTAAATCTTTTCTCAACTTTCAGTTGATTTACAGAGCAACCCAAAGTACTTTGGACAGCTCCTTGGACAGTTGTCCAGAGAACAGAGTTCTGGAAAGTTAAATCTACCTATTAATGATAAGTTAAAAAAAATAGTAACTGTTGGAGGGGACAGTTGAAGGAAGCTTTAGATTATCTGATTTTGCTTCTAATGCTCCAAAGGGGCTGAATAAGGCCCCTACTGCTACTTCAACCTGGAACTGGTGTCACAAACATCCCCAATTAATTTCAAGTATGGAAAAAAATTCAGAATAGTTTGTGCCAGAATCATCATAAATCCCCACTCTGAAAGAACTTCCCTTTGATTCCTGCTGACCTGCTTAGTACAACACTACTGGGTACTGTAATTTGCTCAGATCTGTTGGTATAAAAGTCCAAAGAGAAGCAAACAAATATGACTTTTCTGAGGCTGCTCCTCTCCTTTTGAATAGTGTTTCACCCAAGATCACGTGAGCACCAACACTGCTGGCATTCAGGAAAGCCATCAAGACCTGGTTATTTGGGAAAGCCTTTGGGGATTGATGGTTTGGTGGGTCCCCCTGGAGATGGACTTCCCAGTCTACAAAATAATCAGGTATAGTAACAATATAAACTGGCCACGTTGTTGTTGTTTATTCATTTAGTTGCTTCCAACTCTTCGTGACTTCATGGGCCAGCCCACGCCAGAGCTTCTTGTTGGCTGTCGCCATCCCCAGCTCCCCCACGGTCGAGTCCGTCACCTCCAGAACGTCATCCATCCATCTTACCCTTGGTCGGCCCCTCTTCCTTTTGCCTTGCACTTTCCCTAGCATCAGCATCTTCTCCAGGGTATCCTGTCTTCTCATTATGTGGCCATATCTGATATCAAATAAACTTTTGATTCTGTCTCAGCCTTTGACCCTTGCTCCTTATTCACCTGACTCAGTACAGGCTTCCACTTCCTCTCTCTTCTCTGACACATTATAGATTGTAAACTCTCCGAGAAAGGAAACTATCTTTTTGAAACAATTCTTTCTAGCAGTAGGTTCCCCTTATGGACAATGGACAAGGTTGAAAGCCAATAACTGTTGGGGTCTTCTAGTTTAGAAACACTCTTCTATAGTACCATGCACACATAATATATGAATAATAAATAAAAATATTTTTTGCTTAAAACACAATGTTAATGAGGCATTCTTCTAATGTGCAAGATTCAGTACCAAGAGAGGGATTTCAGATAAGTGCAGTAGTGCTACCTCTTCAGGGCCACTCACATGGATGAAAATAGCTTTGAAGAAGACCTTCCTGTACCTATAAATTCATAGATCACCTAATGGGATTGGATTGCAGATTTCCCTCTGCCAATGACAAGAAGAAACCAGATGTCCTTCTTCCAAAATTGGGGAATTCCCTGTTCTGCTTTGGCCAGCAGAAATCCACATGAACTCCATAAACTGCTCAGCCATACCAACCACAAAAGCAGAGACTTTCCTTGTTTTTTAACACTGATCCTCTGCTTCCTCTATTTGCATGAAAAGCTTACATGTGAGGAGAATTCCTGCTATTGACAATCCAATTCTCTATTGACTGTCCAGTTTCTTTTCAAAACAACCTAATTTGGTGATCCTCAAATTAAGCTTAGCAGTCAACTTATCTCATGAATGGCAACTTAGCCCAGCTGGCAAGAAACCTGGGAGAAGTTATTCAAAATATTCTCCACCTTAATGCACTCACTGTAAATGAAGTTTGGACATTCTTCTTGCAGTTTCCAAGATTCTGTATTTACCCCAAGACTAGCATTAAAGATGCCTTCTAGAAGTCTGTGTAATGACTGCTTCCTTGACATTCCCAAGGTGGGTGGGGCTTGATACCATCAGCACTATTGTCTATCATGATCTTGCTGATTCTTCAGTGGGTCCAGATTCTTCTACTGAGATGATATCAGCCTCCAAATGAAGTATCCATGAACAGTGTCAATCAAAGTAAAAGTTGGTTATCTGCAATAACGGCTGCTCTTTTTCCTTGGTAGTCTTTGAAGGATCCAACAAGAAAGAAAAACAGCTTTCTAAGAAATAGAATTTCCAACCAGCAACTCCCAAATTATTTTCTATTCCCATTCTACTCCAAAGCAGTTGTTCCAGTCATCTATCTTACTCCAAGTCTCCCCAAAGTGCAAAATTCTATTATTATGTAAAGATATGCTGCCACAATCATGGAAACTTTGCAGAACATTCAGAAAAGTGACTTTAAAAAGAGAGCAAATATTCCCATTGTAGTAATTTTGCTATCTCATCGAGCAGAAATTAATTCCACATCTCTAGAAAAAATATATTACAAGGATAAAATTTACTCTCTGCTATTTAATACTGGAAGTAATAAAATTTCATGTTGTAATGTATAGGACTAAGAGACCCCAGTGATGGTTTAACAATCAAATTTGATCTCTCCTCACCCCTGGTCAAATTATCTATAATTTGGGGAAATGCTTGTAAGGCATAACAAATGTTAATGTTCCAGGAAAAACAAATTAAAAATAAAAGCAAAGTGAATGATTTAATTAGATCTTTGGGGTGCCCGTGTGTGTGTGCGCATGCGGAGGTTATAATAGAATCAAAAACTTTAACTGTGAGGGGATGATGACTCATTTTGAACAGATATGAAAAACAAAGTATCTTTTACAATGCCTTCATTTTCTGCTGCCAGTGATCCCAAAAGAAGCATTATAGTTGAAACAGGAAAAATGCAAGCCTTGGGGGGGGGGGGGGGAAATGAAATGCCTCTTTGACTTACAACTTGTAGCTGAAGTCAAAAGACCTGAATGTGATCAATAGAGACCTCTGATGAGAGAGATCTGAGATAGATCTGAGATAGATCTGCCTTTCTCAGGAAGGAAGGAAGGAAGGAAGGAAGGAAGGAAGGAAGGAAGGAAGGAAGGAAGGAAGGAAGGAAGGAGGGAGGGAGGGAGGGAGGGAGGGCGGGAGGGAGGGAGGGAGGGAGGGAGTCTGGTCCTGCTCCCTACTGGCATGCAACATCTTACAGATTATGCTTCATAGCACGTGACTCTTATATGACAAATCACTTTCTTATCCTGTAGTCTAGACAGGGAAATCAGAAATAACATCCCAGAAGAAGGCAGTGTGAAACCACTTCCAACTACATGAACATATTATTTATTTATCATATTTATATTACTGCCCATCTCCCTCACAAGGAGGGACCCTGGGCGGTGACATATCCATGAAGTCACCTTGTGACAAATTCAACCTGGGGAATTTTTGACTTTTTCTTCTGCTGCCTCTAGCATCATGTTTAATTATACAACAACTATGGGATGCCTCCATAGATATAGGGAAACCAAAAGAGGTTGCTTTGGGGGAAAATGTGGGTTAGGGTTAAATGTAACTCCTGATATAATTCAACCTCTCCTAACATACTTTTGTGTGGAGTCATAGACCTTCAAGAGAAGGCAATATAATAGATGCATCTGTTTTAATGCAGCCTAGCTTATGTCCTCTGGTTTATTACAAGGCATCAAGGAACAAAGAACAATTCAACTGTACAGAAGAGTTTTCTATTCCAGATTGAAATGAAGAACATATGAAACTGTAGCTTGAAAGTTTCCCTTTATCTATGGAGGCATCCCATAGCTGTTGTGTAATTAAACATGATGCTAGAGGCAGCAGAAGAAAAACTCCTCAGGTTGAATTTGTTTCCAAGAATCCAAACAGACAAACAAACAAACCACAATGGAGTGAAGAAAAGGAAGCCGCACTCTTAAATAAATATGACAGAACTTTGCAAGCATGGTAAAGCTGTATGTTTTTGCCAAAGAAATCCTTGTGAGTACTAAAGTTAGGATTTTGTTTTTGTTCTTTTTAATTGCATTACTCAACGTCTTTCCAAAAGAAGCCAGTTCACAAAGAAGGGCAAGTTTTTTGTTTGGTGTTTACTCACTCTCTTGTCTTCTGACAGATTTCCCTTACCATTCTGTCACACTACAAGTGGTATAACTAGCAAAAGAAATTGGTGCATTAAGTATCTATTTATTTTCAATGCAACTTTCATACATTAATTTATTTCTGTGGGTGGTAGCAAGATGAACAACATTGCTGTTCCCTGAATGATGATTCTGATTTGATTTAAAACAAAACAAGACAAAGATGCTCCTTTAGAAAATCCCAGAAAGAGGAGTTTACACTAAATCACTGTATTTAATTGTTCAACAACAACAAAAAGCTACTACAATCTTCCTGTTTGACTCTTTTGTGATTGTAGCAACAACTGTACTGATTTTTATCAACTATCTGTACATGGGGCAGCAAATAATGTCTTCCATCCCCGATGACCACTTGAAGTCCATTGGTTGCCACTTTTAATTGAAAGCTACTGTCATCCAGAGGGACAAAAATCGACACAACCGGCTGCTGGTGACAGAGCATTTCAGCTCAGCCAACAGAGAAATTCTGCTCTTTGGCTGCTTAGAATAACACTCAGGCTGTTGCCACCACCACTTCCTCTTCTTCTCTAGAGAAGGAAGTCGAAGGCAATTTTTGAAACGTTCCTCAAGAATTTCATCAAAGGTTCAGCATCTTTCGATGCTAAGCTTTCCTTTTGAAAGAGGCACTAGTGGGCTGCAAGAACTACTTCAGAGCATACCATTGAAGGTGTTTTTTTTTTCTTCCTTTCCAGCGATAAAGTGCAGTGCTGTGTAATAGCAAACAGCTGCTGGGCGCCTTCCCACAGGTAGCAGTATTTCAACAGTGAGCCAAATAAGGCCCGTTGAAGAGAGTAGCCCGTATGCTCCTTTTATTTATGGAAAGGAAGAGTGAATGAGTAGCAGGTGACAAAGATGTCTAAGCTTCATCAGGTATTTATCTCTTTCCCAGAATCATCCAGGAATGTGTGCACAAAAGCTGTATTTGGGCAAAAAGTGAAGGAAGACGAGTCATGGAGAAAAAGCTATGGGACCTCATATGTCATGCGAGTGGACAGAATATTAGCTGCTGTCGCTGAATTCTCAAAGGCCTTGTTTGCAGCATGTACTGCACCCCAACTATGGGTAACCATAACTTGCAGTAACCTGTAGCTCCATGTGATCACTTAAATTTTAGACAAAGAACTCAGTTGCCTGTTGGTGTCAAACATGTTTCAAAGCACATGCAAGGCCAAATGGAAGTCTCTGCTGTGGTCTAGTTGTCTAGAACTTAGGTGCACAACCTCTGGAGGTCAAGGGTGCTGCAGGTGGGCATTGTAAACATGTTGGGTTTTTTGGAAATGGACAAAGCAGGAGGGAAATAGATGTGATTAAATCAGAATGAGAATGCACTGTCTAAAAAAGAGGGGTCTAGATCTTCTTTGACACTATTTTTTCATAAAACACATCTATATTGTTAGGTTAATTTGCCCCTTCCCCTCTCCCTGGTCTTTTGGATTTAAACTCTACTAAACTTAACTACTTGGAAATCAACAGCAGTAGCTGACATTTCTTCTGTAGCGTGAATTCATCTTAGAAAGCTGGCTGGCTGTGAAATGCAGAAAGTGAAGAAGGGGGTGGTTACTCACCATTGTTTTCTTTTCCTCTCTCTGTGTTTGTCTTTTAAAGTTGTTGCCTGGCTGAGAAGAATGAGCACTTGCTTGAGGTGGTGTCTGCTGAATTTCATCCCTTTAAATTAAGCATCACTTGTCGAAGTGGCTTCAACCTGTATTCTGCTAAAGCAAATGCAATTCCAGATTTATTTTATTTGTGGACGAGCTAACTCAATCAGAAGTGAGAGCAACTTGCAAGCAATCCCCTTGGGTCTTCCGTTCTACAGTGATTTGATTGGGTTTCTTGTAGGACTCTCTTAAATTTTTTGCCTGATTTGATTTCTGGTTGGGGTATGTGTGTGTGCATGTGTGTGTATATGTGTGTCCTGCTGCAGAATGGAGAAGGCAAACTGAAAAAACACAGTTTTGCTATCTTCATAATAACAGCAGTAGTATCAGCTGTAATCAATCAGTTCTGATACTAATAATAATGTATTGTGTTTTATAATATTGAATGAAAGAGGAAAGTAGATTTGCCTATCCATGTCTATCATATTTGCAACTTCATCTGCTAGAAAAAACCTGCCAATTTTTAAAAAAATCAGACTACCTGCCAAATGACTGATGGTTCATAAGCATCTCCTAATTTTGAGACACAACAAGAAAACATCCTGCATATTTATATCATCAAACAACCTACACATTTCAGGGCATTCTAGATTGGTTGAATCTCAGTGGCACAATTTAGGGCCATCTTGGAGCCTTGCAAGGGGTATGTAAGTGGGTGGGTGGGTGGAGAGCAGCTCACTCCATTTCCAGCTCCCCCTCTCCTCTCATCTCCTCTCCTTTTGAGAAAATCAAACAGCTAAAACATATAATGTGGTTAAAAATAAGCTGTTTGGCTGGTTTTTTTTTCTTTTCATTTTGGTGACCACCACTTCCTCAGTGAGGAAAAGTAATATATATGCAGGTTTTAAATAAGGTGCACACATTTAAAACTAAGGAAGAACCTCAAACATCTTCTAACCTCCACTTCCCAAAAAGTGAAATACAGCGTGCGTGAGTTGCTGCCTTCCCTCCACAAAATTAAGAATGGTCTCTAATCACTACAGTGTTGTCAATCCTGCATAATAGATGAAAGACACATAGAAATGGAATCATAAAATAAATTCATCAAAACAAGCATTACTGTGGGTCAGAATAGGGAGCAACGTGCCATCTTGGGAAAGGACAAGGTCGATTTGTGTCTTTTGTATGTGAAAAGGAGGGAGGTGAAAATAAAATAAAAGATTTTTGTTGTTGCTTGGCTTTTGAACTCAATTCCTTGACATCTCAGCTGGTTCAGAGGTGCCAAAACCTCCTTGTGACCACTTAAGGGGTTCTTCTACAAGCAGCTGCTTTGAGAGAAACCAACAAGGAGACTCAACAGCTTTCTCTACTACTTTGCAAAGTGGAATTAGCGCTTTTAACTTCCACTTTGTCAGCAGGATGCTTCTCACCTTTTCCAGAGTTTGTCACCTTGTTGTATGTGCTCATTTTTGTAGTGTAGCACTACCTGAATATTTTTCAATCTCTCTCTGTGTGAGTCTTTTTCTGATTCTGGATTGTATTTGGAAAGAAAAGGTTTAGAAAATGGAAGGAGCACAGAAGATGTAGCACGTCCTGCAGGATGGGCCTTTCAAAAGAAATGTGTGCATCATTACAAGTCATAATGATGATCACGATTAGTACCATTAGCATTCACACCCTTCCCTTCAACTGGAACAACTGCCAGAGTGAATTACAGATCAATACGTGCAGGAGACCTTCTTCTCAGTATTATGATAAAGAGAGGACAAGGAAGGGAAAAAGGATGTGGATGGAAATGTTAAAAAAAAGAGAAAAAAACCTTTCATGGAGAAAGGGCTGGGCTTGTTAGCTGTTGTTCCTCTTTTAACCAGAAGAATTAGTTCAAAGAGAGAAGCCAAGAATCACTATTCTTACAGCTGAGCCAATGGAGGGATTCTTTTTTCTACCTTTTCCTTGCTGCAGTCTGGAGTACTGAAGAAACTATTACAGGATGACAGTTGATCATTGATAGGTATTAAAAAGAGCTTTCAGGTGGCCATGGTGGGGTTATATCTATGCCACTAGGTTGAAAAACTGAGCAATAATCTTCCTCTTCCTCTTCCTCTTCCTCCTCCTCCTTCTCTGTGGAGAAGCTCATGGAAACTACCTTGTGGCAGTAAGTGCAGCGAAACATGAACCTGGGAGTTTCTGCACGCAAAATATGCATTCTCTCTGTTGAGGTACATTCTGAGGCATAATCAGTAAGGAATGTAAAACTGTGTATTTTACAGGGCTGCAGTCTTAATTTTGAGGCTCCATCTCAGAAGCAATAGACTGCTAGGGTTTGCATAATTCAGGTGACTAAAAGCCATTGAAATGTGGGACATTATCCTTTGGAGTGGTCCTTTTCTTTCTGTGAAAGCAATTATACCCCTTGCGATCTGGTGTTCCTTCAAAGGGGCCATGACAATATAAATAATACTTTTCAAAAAGGGTGCATATAGTGTGGAGTGCAAGGGCAAATGCTGAGAGCCTGGAAAGCAACTGAATTTTTGCAGAATCACTTCACCCCATCCCCTTTTTCATGTGTCACAGCTCCTGAAGTGTATGACTAATATCAGAAATATGGTATTTCGGAAGAATGCCTGTTTATAGAAAAGACTAAGTACAGCTAGTCTTCAGTTAAGGACCACTCGTTCAGCGACCACTTGAAGTTGTGACAGTGCTGAATGAGTGGTACTTACAACCAGTTCTCAAAGTTCCAGCTGTCCCAGCATCCCCACAGTCACATGATCATGATCCGGGCATTTGGCAACCGGCTCACAACAGCTGCAGCATTCTATGGTCACGTAATCGCCATTTGCTACCTTCCCTGCCGGCTTCCCACAAGCAAAGTCAATGGGGAAGCCAGCAGGGAAGGTTGCAAGTCACCCCCACTGCTTTTTCTCCTGAGGTGACCCCTATGGAGTACAAGATCCCAGGGATCTCGTACTCCGTAGCGCACTTCTGCCACAGCACCCCCTCCCCAGCCTGCATGCACTTGCCGCAGCACCCCCCGCCTCACTCTGTAGTACTCACCTACCCTCTGGCCTATTTGCAAGCCACCTGTGGTGGATTTCGGCAGTGCCACTGATTCTCAGGAAGGAGGGATCACATTCCAAGGAGGTAGAGGAGATAAGCAGACGCACGGTCCGGAGACTGATGGTGGAAAAACGAAGAGGTTCAGGATATTGTGGGCCATCAACCTTAGCCCAAACCATTACATGTGTGCGGTAAGGAAAATAATGGAGCTTTCTTCCAAAATAAAGGTCAAAGGCAATTCAACTTTTATTCTAGTTAGAAGGTGTAAAACATTCTGAATTCAAACTGCTCCACATTAAGAACATTCTTTTTCAGGTTCAAAACAATTGTCCAGAGTGAAAAAGAACTCCTCTACCATCTTATCAGACCGATTCAATTATTCTGGAGGAGTTTCCAACTCCAAACTGAAACATTTTGCATACCGTTGGGATCACATGTTGTAAGATATAAGCCTATGGATATAAAGAGCTATCAATATTTAAGAGTTCCAATTATTCACTGGGACCTTCCAATGAAATGACCTTTACTGTAGCAGACAGTAAACTTTTTTAGTGACTTAATTCATGAGAAAAAGGAAATAATACTGCTAAAATGGTAGGAAATATATTGGAAATCGACTATTTTATTATCTCCTGATGGATATCTTAGGAACATACGCTGTTTTTGCAATGACATAGCCAGTCAGTTGAACCAACCTATTGGAGATGTTTGAAAAGATAGCCCATATTAAATCTAGTTGGTGTGGAGTCATGAGGTAGAAGGTGGAGCTGCTTAAGACTGGCCACGTATTTGGATTTGCTACAAAAGGGGGAAAAGGTGATCAAAAGCAAGTAGTTATTGTGGCAGTTGGCTATATTCCCAAGAGATTCCTTCAATAATTGCTTTTCTATTTAAATCCTGACTGGATCAATTGATAAATGAGCAACTTAACCTATACATAAACATACAGGAGATGGCTTCATGGAGCCATTATGCCTATACAGATGTTAGCTAATCTCCAAAATCCAAATTCTCCTTTAAATAAAAGGGGGAAATATAGATTTTTGCTCTTCTAAATGCCTCCCATGTTCATTTACACTTACTGGGGAAATGCTATATCCTAAATTGAAACCCTGAGTGTAGTGATGTGATGATGACATAGAATGCTGATACTCTGATTCATAGGACTCACAAGCTATGTCTACCAGAAGCAAGAATAAAATGAAGCTTCTATAAGGATTTTAAGCACTGTATGAGGTTCGCCTTTAGCTCTGAAGTGCTGTGATGGGAAGACAAGATAAAAGATAACTACTTTTGAAACTTCCAGGAAGTCATGGTGTTCTATTCAGAGAAAAACATGAACCCAATATAGGGGCCGCTGCTTGGTTTCCCATCCCAGATATTCTCCCTAATAAGCTATAGATTGTGTGAAGGGCAGCACTTCATTGTGGTTCTTCCGTATGAGGTGAGAAGAAGGAAGGTAAGATGCCAAGTCTACTCAGTAGCCACCTTTGACTTCTGATGCATGTTTTGGCCACCCATGCTCCAGTGTAACAAAACCATGAGCTTTGTCTCTTTCCCTCTCTTTAAAGCACTTCCATGACTTGTACACAGGATACATATTTCTTTATATATCAGAAGCAAGACATTTAGTGTCCTTCGGTACACAATGGTTCTTTCTGAAGGCTCTTATTGCTCTTAGTAGCAGTTTTGTGTTTCGGCTTGAGGTATCACTAAGAGGAAGAGACAATAAATTACCCTTATTACCTTAATCATTGCAAGATTGCTGAATAAGCTTCACTCCATCATCTAGAAATCACATTCCAGCAGCTGCTACAGCTCTTTTAAGATTAGCTGCTACTTCCAAGGAGCAAGAATATGAGTTAATCAATATAAAAGGCATTACGAGTGCATGGAGTATCATGTGCAACCAACCCTTCCATAGAGTTCAGATTCTGATTGTATCTCTGGAGGGTTTACACATTTGATGTAAATTATTTCAGTAATAGGTTCCTTGGAGGCATTTCCCTTGCAAATTGCCAATGCAAATTTGTCCGATAGGCCAGATATTTCTTCTTATGCCTCCTTCTCAGATACATTTCTCAACACTCCATGTTGTTCCAGAGCTTGGAACTGTGCTTGCATGAGTAGAAGTGTGAGGATAAAAATAGTTATGCAGACTGCCTAATGAAAGAAATTGCCAAAATAGTGCCCAAGATATCAAACATAATCAGAACTTGTCTAACTTAGAGGTGGCTCATCCAAAAAGCCAACATCTTTGCCAGCCTTTCTGAATCAAGGAAAGCAAACCAGTAATTACGTGGGCTGCAATTTTCAACCTGATTGGCGGCTGCAACATGTTACGTTAACAATTCACTGTGGTGCATTATGTTCACCACAGGATACTTCTGTCAGTTAGCAATTAGATGCATTATTAGTGGTACAATACAGCTTGGTTGACTAGGGCCTACATTTGATGTATTACTTCATCGGTATAATACGGAACCTGATCTTGCAAAGTGGTTCTCTGTTGGGATGCAAACAATTTGCACAAAAATGACATAAATAGTGGAAAGCATTATGTATTCATCTCAACTTATTTCTTATGTTTCCATCCATATGAATATCTGAAGGTGAAAATTGTGTAATGGAAAGGCAAAGCAAATACTTGAATCTCATCTCCAAAATAGCTGGTCATGATATTTAGGCTCTCCTAAAACCTTTGTGTGCTCAATAGGAGGGACTGAGACATATTTTAAACCCTCAAAACTTGTGAATGAGACAATAATTCCAAGCCAAGGTCTTCAAAAGAGCCTGTGTACCAGAGGTGATGTGATTATCTTACAGGTGTACCCCATCCCTTCCAGTTTTAGCTCTTGCATGGAGCAATGAGTGCTATTTGACATATCTCTATCTCTCTATCTCTATGTGTGTGTGTGTGTGTGTGTGTATCCAGCTTTTTTAATACTTTAAATCAAAACTTCACAGCAATAAGAAACAATGAGTTTTTCTTTTGAATAGGGAACAAAGCAAGACGTTGATTGTGTGAAGTAACCAGACCAAGTTTATTGATATCTCTATTGATCTTTTATTTTTACTCTTGTTCTGAAATATTTCCTTCTTCATAGAATGTCTCATCTAATCCACAACTTAATTCTCAATTCCTTCAGGAGCAAATGGGCAGCTGGTTCATCAACAGACTTGTTTACTTACCCTGAAAGCAGTAACATGCCCTGGATTCATGACTTATTTTCAAAAACACAACAGCCTAAGAGACTAACATTGTCATCTTTTAGTTGGGTTTTACCAATTGCAGATGCATTTGATTGTCATCATGGGGCAGTTGAGAGCTGCAAAACATTACTTGGGATTTTATCAACCTTGGCAGTACCATCTTCAATGACAGCTCTTTGGCTTGAGAGAGATCAAAAGAATACAAAAGGAAAGTCAGGCTTTTGAAATAGTTTGCCATAAGGGCACTCCACCAGCATCCTAACCAACTGTCAACAAAATTGATCTTTGCTTTTACATGGGTGTGAAATATGGGCAGATGACTGCAGGCACATCAACCAACTTGAAAGATTTCACATAAACTATCTTGTAGGTCTCCTGCAAAATACTGTCAGATTTCACAGCTGTTCAGAGAATGAAAACAACAGATCATAAAGGCATTGATCTTGCTGAATTCATTTCTCGCAATGACCTGTATCAATGTTACACTTTTGGCTAATGCTCTAATCCAGGGTTTGTCCTTTTCAGGCATAGCCATCTTCACTGGTTGCTGGTTTACTAACCAGGCGTGATGCTGGGTAGTTTCAGAATAACATGCCACTACTGTTATTACCATATATAAAGATTAGTTTGCATTATAGCAAGATTAGAGAGTAGATATGGCTCATGTAACAAGGCTACAGTATCTCTATTCCTTAGTTGTTTAACAATAGCAAAACAACCACAACCACATCTTCCTTCACCTCCAACATGTTACTGAAATGCAGAAGCTTAGGGTAACAAGAATTTTTACCCTACGGAGTTTTGAAATTCCATTGAAATTTCTGGGTTCCCAATTCTTGGAAGTTTTACAAAAGTTTATCCGTTCCACCTGGGAGATCTAAAGCTGAGTAACTTGTGAAAATCATGCAGGACTTGCATTGACATGATGGGAGAAGGGAGGAATCCCCCCCCCCCGTTTTTAATTTGAAGGGTTTCTTTCCTATTGCGATCTATGGCAGGAAGCAAATCTCTGCTGTGCTATTTTATTTGCTCTTGTGGCCTGCAACATCTTTTACACAATCTTGCTGGAATCAAGAAGCTGTAAGACTACTTTTGGGAATTATCTGAATAAGCATTTAGATAACTGCTCTGCTTACTTTAGATGGGAACGTCATGTTGATTAGTTACCTGTATCTCTAATGCACGTTATGTGTGTTGGAACTGAGAAATCATGTTTGTTGCACTGTGTGCTGCTCTCTTCTGTGATCATTACACCCAGTGGGGAAAAGATCCTGAAAGGGGGGGAATTAACTTCTCTGTTTTTTCCCTCCCAAGAGATTGAATGGGATATTTGGCATTATGCCTACCATCTCTTAACATGGATATCAACATTGAAGAATAAATTTGTTCTGAGTTAACATAGTTTGAGATGCCGTTAGAAACCTAGAGTCATCTAGGAGTTCTAGGAATAGGAATTCCTGCTCCAATAATGTCTGGTTCTTATGTAACATCAGATTCTGTCCTTCTTTAACCAGGCCTCATGATAGGGCTTCATCTTCAACATTGGAACAATACAGTATCTACAACTTCCAGGAAATGTGAGTTTTCTGGAAAAGAAACCTGCTATTTCTGATTTCACCTGCAATGGTCCTTGGAAAGTTTGCAGTAGTATGTCTGCTGCAGAACTGAAATCTGGTTGCTGATGTACATGCTGCTGTCTTAATATGAATGATTGGCAAACAACTTTACCTGGATGATCTGACTGGCAAACAACTCCCTTTATTTCTCAATCTTCATTTTTCAGAATAAGATTTCTTCTCAAAATGGTTCTGGTTCGAAGTTTTCTATTCTGTTCTCAAACTACTACTTTCATTCTGAAGCATTCATTTTAGTGTCATAAATTGTTTGAAACTGAATTGTGACATTTATTATGTTATCACAAAAGTCTCAGTAACTCAATGCATTTGAAATAAAATAGACTGATTTTAATGTGCTCAATAACAGCATCGTTATATTTTTAATGTGTACCACCAGCAAATGACAGTTTAAAAAGAATATCATTTAGATTTTTTTAAATTAGTTATTACAGAAGGCATTCTCCATTCTAAACAAATATATTTGATACTTTAGAATTTAAAACAAACAAAAACAAACAAAAACAAATCACCCTCCAACCCCCCAAATCTATAATGTTGTTAAGAAATATTAAATATACACAATATATTTGAAAGCAAAAGCAGTTTTTAAAAAACAAGTTTAGAAGTTCAGTTGTTGACCCATCTCTAAAATAATCAAAACAAGTTTTAATTTGCAAATAAGGAATGTTGGCATTACACAGAAATACTTCAGGCCCTTTAGTGCATATTTATAATGTATTCTTATAAAAATATATTTAATACCAGCCAACACACAATTTTGTGGTTAATGTGTATTGAAATCGATGGGAACTAGAAGAAGTTAATTTTTAATAGATTGAAATTTAAATACAACTTGTAAAGGTGTTCACCAAGAGTGCATGGAAAAATGAGCAGTGTGCATATCCCCAGCCCTAAAATTCGTTCTTCAAACTTTTTAAAGTGCAAAGATCTGTGGCTAGCAAATATAAAGATCCGGGGAATACACCTCCTGCCATGCTTCCTGAGAAATATGTGGAGGAATTGCTTGAAAAGAGATTATTTAATGAGAAATCAGAGCTCAGATATATCCAGGTCACAGAAAACTATTGGTGTCTAATAGAATCTGGTATTTTGTTGTTGTTGTTTCAAAGGTATTTATTCAGATGTGGGAACCATCAAGTATCTCAGGAGCCCAAAGATGGTTTTAGAGATCCATGAAGTGTTTAAGCAGCCCAATTCAAAATGAGACATGGATTCTCCCCTCCCCCCCCCCCATATATCCATCCATATATATATGGAGCTGTTTTGCTTCAATATAAGGATGTACTCAGAAATAATTGGTCTTTCAAATCTGCTGGGCTTAATGGAAACCAATACAAGGATCCCACATACAATGCTGTCTATAGCATCTTGGTAATCTCACATTACTAAGTTGTTAAATGAAACATTTTTGAGTATTAGAGCATAATAAGAATTCATAGCTATGGTTGTATACACAGCTTTATATATATTAGAATATACATACCAATACCTCATGCCTTACTTTTGTGTTGATATCATGTGTTATAGTGAGGCTTTCACTATTCATAATAGCATTAGTGATTAATATAGGTTTAGAATAATGCTGGAAGCAGTGCTGTAGAATGGGAAAGTGACTTCAATATACTGATATATACATATACACGCTTCCAGCATTGACTGCTATGTTATGCTATGGGAGTTGCAGTGACAGACTAACAGTAGAGGGGCAATTTCTGACGTTTGGGGTTGTTTCCTTAAATTTTAAAAAAAAATACTTAGTGTAGCTACCTTATGGATATAAACGTGTGGAGATCAGTGGGTCAAATAGTTTTAACACTTTTTATTCTGATCTGTCATAGGACCAATTTGAATATGTTCAGACAAGTTGGGGAAACTATGGACCTTCATCCATGTCTGACAATCAGTGCTGCTGAAATGTTGCATTTCCTTTGATGAACTTTACCTAAACAAAGTATTATTTAAATTCAGTTGCCTTGCTTCTTTTCTTCTTGCTATTAAAATGGAACCAATATATTTCCCCTAAAATGCAGATTCATGGAAAGGAATGGTAGCCAATACCAGGCACGTTTCCTTACTTAACCCCTGGAGTCTAACCAAGGCCTATCAGGTTGTTTATTTATTTCAGTTGCTAATGTCCTGAATATTACTTTGCTTTTACAAAAACAGTAAGTTGTGGCAGAAACAAAATTGGCAGTTTACTGGAAAGGATGCCAACAAAAAGCAGTCAGGGAAGCAATAAAAACTCTGAACACCTGGTTCAGATATGAGGAGCACCCCAACTGGATCAGGTCTACACATGACTGGATTTTCATATTCTGTTGCTTTCCAGAATTGTGCCACTCCCCTCTTTTAGCTCTTCTTTATGTCCTAATAGGAAAGGGTCAACATCTGGAGATGTGTTATTACTTTATCTTCATTTCTATAATAATATATTAATGGGTGATTTAGCCTGAAAACACAATGTGAGGAGACAAAGGGAAACCATCTCCCCCAATTTATGGTGGTCCCAATCCAATTCAGGTCTCGGGGGGGGGCATGTATTAGATTTAAACTTTCTCACCCAGTGTGGCCTGTTGGTTTGTTTTTAATTGAGAAGGAGAGGAAGAAAGAATGGTGCACGTGAATTAAAACAGCACTCTGAGGTAGTGTGTGTGTGTATATATATTGTGTGTGTATATGCCTAAATAGCTAGGTATAAAACATATATAGTCATAAGCTGCAAATAGTGGTCAGCACTAATAGGTAAACTTCAGTCACTGTCATCTAGATATGTAATACAGATTTAGAAGCTTGGTTTAAATTGACTTGTTTATAAATTTTTCATAGTGGTTTGATTACAAAAAATCAGTTAGCATTGTCTACAAGAGCTTTTAGCTTTTGGAAAGTTTTTATTTCCACCTTTGCACTGTCACTTAAATGCTGGATATGGTGGTTGCAAGATGAAAGCACAGACTATGCACCGCATAGTCTTCTAAGCATGCATGGGGAATTTTGCTTGAAAAATGACTAGTAGTGAGCAAGATCTTACTGATAATTTACTTATTTTTAAGAAAATGAAAGTGTGTGTGTGTGTGTGTGTGTGTGTGGTATAGGCTCTACACAAAGGTATAGAACCATAGAATTTAGCTTTATTTCATACACCTAAAGGGAGTTTTAGAATGATAATACTTGCAAATAGCTCTACATGCTATGAATATCTTGGAGCCTCTCCACTAATTCCTGACTTTTTTCTTGGTTTATTATTTTAAATGTCTCTCCCTGTGCATAAATATATATGAATTATACGTGTGCACATGCGAATGTCCATGCATTTATATGTCTCTGTGTGTATTTGAGAGTGATGAATACATTATTTGGTACTTTTTTTCCTTAAAATTAGCAAATAAGGCAAGGGCAGATTAGAAGATGTTTCGACTTCTAGACTACATTTTGCTAGGTCACCAAGTAAACATATGACAAAACAGGAATCACATCAATAGCAAAATCAAGGTTGTTGTTTTTTTTAAAAAAAACCTTGAATCTTTAAAGTGAATAAAAAGTTATCAAAAGATTCAATGATCCGACATGAAGTTCAAAAAATACTTCTTGGATTTTATAAATACAAATATCCTCTATTTACAATATATATTTTTCTTTTTGCTTTATTAAGGTACATGCCCTTTAATTTACATAAAATATTCCAAAAGCAGAGTGAGTGGGCTGAGAAGCCTGAAGTACCAGAACATGTTTAGATGATATTCTGCATTTGCTCCTTTTTAGATTTTTGTGCTAGTTGCCAACTACTGGTTCGCTCACCAGCAAAATGGCAGGAAATGAAAAATAATGACGCCATAATCATTAATGGCACAGAAAAAAATCTGTAACATGTAAAGAAGGTTATGTTTATAGATGCTCTGATAACTGCATTAATGTTTTGGCTTACAATTTCTAGGAAATTACTTACGTCTTCTTTGATTTTCAATGCACTGTTACACACTATACATTAGAAAATACCTTGTACATTCACATGAGTTATCATTTTGACTTTATGTATTAAACAAGATTTGAGTCTCAATGTGTGTGCTAGAGAAATGTAAATTAGACCAATAGTGAAAGAACATCATTGTTTACTTTATGCCTATTAATAAATTCTTACAGAGTGGGAGATAATTTCAGAATGCTTTCTCTTTTACTAAAACTATTAGTCATTGTCGGAAAGATCTGTAGCAAAATGCAAATGTACCATTTGCTGAGTTGACATCCTATTTCTACAAAACAACAGATCTTATCCATTCCCTGTGAAATTAGTATGAGTTTTTGAACTTTACGGCAGATATCCTGTAAGTAGACCCTCAAGGTTTTGGTTCCTCATAAAGCTGAACTTGTAAGCAACTCCAACATTGATAGATGAGCCTAAAGTACCTATGAGATGCAGGTTTTGAATCTAGAGATTGCAACCTCCTCAAACAAGTTTGATCTCCTTGTTTGGCTGGAAAGATTACAAGGTCATCTTACATCAGTTGTCTACTGTAAGTGGTTAAAATCTGTAAGAGGATAAAACCTGATCTTCATCTTGCCCTGTGTTCTTTGATATAAGAGTGGGCAGTGCTGTAAGTAATGTTCTTTTTTCTTGGGCTAATAGGAAAATTATGGATAGCATTCATCTAGAATCTCTCCACAAGGAAGACATAAATTGTCAGTTCCCTCTGTAGCTCCTGCAGGAGCGATAGGCTTTCAATAAGCAAACAATGTACAAGATAGGTATCTATTATACTTTTTTTTGTAACTGATGTTCTAAGAGGCATAGAAATACCTCCGAAAATTAAAATGGAAACTTCATGCATTAATGTAGGCCATTGATGTATATGGTAGTGGTTTTGAAACAACTTATTTAGGAATCTTAGCAGTGGTGTGATGTCTTTGATGTTGGTTTGCCTGAGTTTTAAATAATACTTAGAATGGTAATAGCCTCCCTCCGCCACCTTCAAAGTGCCTCAAAGTTGCTTCTGTAAACTTAGTGGTGAGAATTGCTGTAAGGTATCTTTTTGCACCTCTAAGAATATTTCTCTAATCATCAGCAATAAAGACAGCAGATTCTTTCCTAAAAGAGACACTTCATTCTCTGAAATATGCACACATGCATGCATATACACTATGACAGAAGTTATTTTTACAACATACTGCAGAAGTGTGGTGTTCTCAGTCCATTGGGGTTGATAATCATTGGGCTAATCAATAAAAAGTATGGGTCAAAATAGTCCACAGACATAGGGGAGTGATATGCTTGTGAGTGGTATTAAGGGTTCTCTCTTTCTCTCTCTTCATTATTATTATTATTATTCTAGCCCATAGATTGTGTAGAGTCTGTTTGAGTAAACCTAAGGAAACTAATTTTGATTCCTTACTCGTGGATAGATTTAAACACTATAACTTTAAACAAAGATAATAAAAGAATACTGGAAACCTCAAAATTGCTAAGAATCTTTCTCAAACTGTAGATATAAAGTTTATATAAGTGGCCAATTAAAAAATCCTTCTTTAAATATAGTTAAAACTTGTTCTGCAAATGGTACAGTTTAACTTTGGTTCAATCCTAAGATCTTGTTTAAAGCAGCGATAAGTATCTTTCTACCACTGAGGCTGTAGATTTGTAATAAAGTTTTGACTGAAACCCAAAGAGCTGAATCTATCATGCTTAAACCCCGAAACAGGATTTGAGAAAAATTGACAGGATACTCTTCCCTTGTGTTTGCAAAAGACAGTGTCTTATCTACTATATCAGTTCATCTAAATTTATTAATATGCATAAATTCCTTTTATGTCAAAATAAGAATTAAAACTGAATTGCTGACCTGATCTTTTGATGCTGTTAATTTAAACAGAAAAATTATCATTCACATCATTTATGAGAGCTGCAAATAACTCCCTAAATCATGTCTGCATTCTTAGTTGCCCGTTAACAACTGTAATACTAAGGAGAGAGAAAGAGAAAGGAATAGAACCTGATATCTTAACACTGCTTTTAGCTCCTGAAGTTTTTCTTCATAATATACACTAAGTTGTTTTTCTTCTTTTCTACACAGGAAGGTTTGTAAAAATACATATTTATTCTTCTGGGTTTTATTTTCTAAAATTCATTTTCAGTTTAATTTCTGCTCATGGTTGCGCTTCACACTGTTTTTACTCCGTGTCTCCATTTAAAGTAGATAAAACAGCAGTCCTTTAGCATGGGGTGGGGGTGGGGAATCATACAGCTGAGATGGTTCCATTCTGACGGGAACGAGACCTTTCCAAAGTTACTTTTCGGTTATCTGGAATATAAAGGAAAAGGAAAAAAACGTCTTAAGATTTTAAAACATGGATATTGCAATGTCAAGAGGCTTTCAAGCAAACCGAAGTTCATATCAAAGGAATATCTAAAAAAAATTATTAGGATGTTAGATCACAGAAATGTTAGAATGCAGCTGCCAGGTGGAGTTAAAGAGGCATTGCAATCAGCAATAAATTGCTTTCCTGATCGGAGAAGATAGGGTGATAAAAGGACTGGAAAAATTCTGCTGAATTCTCTTCTTGGATATGGCAGGTGACAGCTAAGTCCTATGGAAAGTGTTAAAGAAACCTCTCTATCCAGATGCTTTGGGGAGGAAAGAGATGCATTATGCTTTTCAAGCGGAGGAAATTCACCAACCCTTACAAGAATGATTCCAACATGCAGAGTATTCCCGACACACATTGCCAATATAAAGAGATAGGATCTTCAATTTAGAAGTAGTAAATAGTCCTATTCCGATACATCCCTCAGATGAGAGATATTAAACAAGATAAACAGCAAATTCAGTATGAACTATTCTGACTTAGCAACTATTATCATGCAGGGAAGGCCCACCTTAACTAAAACCCCAGTATGAATCAAGCATAACTGCAATACAGGCAGGATGAATATATTCATATTTAATACGAAGGAGCTATTTCCTTAAACTTGCTTAGTGGCTTGTTTGTCCAGGACATTCAAAGAATGAGTAACATTTTTGCTTGATGTAGACCTCATACATCAGCTCAAGTCACATGGCAACGGACAATTTATCAATTTGGCAATAAATTTGGCAGCTTATCTCTTCGAGGAGATAAATTAATGGTAGACATTGAAAACAGAATTAAACATTTGTTGGGCAACAAATGGCTTCAGAAGTATCAGTGAATAGTTCCTCCATCCACTCTTAACTGAGCTACCAAGTCTCTGAGAATTCATCATTCTTTTCTCTCTACCATTTCCCATACTGGATACTCTCTGAACATCTTATATTCATGCTTAGTACTGACAAAACACACAGTTGCAGCTCCTTGATTCTATTCTATTCACTGTGACTGATGGGTTAGGAATTTGTCAATTTGACTTCAGCTTGCATAACATGCTTAAATGATTCCGACCCCCCTAACAAGTTGTGAAAAGCAGAGACCCCATGCAAAAATTTTGAAGGATACAGGTAGTCCTCTTTTAATGACGCCAATTGGGACCAGTGACTCCATTGTTAAGTGATGCAGTCATAAGTTGAAAAACCATGTGACTATGTCACTTACCAATGGCAGTTCTGGCACTCCCAGTTGCCATCGTTAAGTGAGGATTGTGGGTCATTAAGCAAGGACCTCATGTGATCGTGACTTCCTGCTGGCTTCCCCGTTGACTTTGCTTGTGGGAAGCCAGCAGGGAAGGTTGCAAATCATGACCACGTGACTGCAGGATGCTGCAAAGGCCATAAGTATGAGGTCTAGTTGTAACTACCACTTGTTCAGTGCTGTCGTAACTTCAAATGGTTGCTGAATGAGTGGTCGTTAAAAAAGGACTACCTATATTTTGCCAGCATAGTAACATCTCTGCAAATAAACTGCAAATGTAGAAGTTAGAATTGTTTAGTTAGCAGTTCTTGTAATGGGGCTATTTGCAGCACATACAGATGAAGTCCCATATCATCAGTAGGCCCTATAAGAATGAACCATCAAAAGGCAAAGCCATATAAAAGGGATGAATAGCACAGGTTGGATAATTTTCATTGAAGGCTAGTGCCTTCTAGAATTAGTGAAACAAAGAAAGGGAGCCCTTGATAGGCAAAGCCAGAAACAGATGTAGGTTATGTGTATAAATGAGGGAATTAGATAGGTCTGATCCATATAGCACTCCAGGAAATCAATCCTTTAAGGCCACGTGTTTCTGCATAGAAAAGGCAAAAACTGAACAGACCAAGATCCTATATAAAATGAAGTAAAGGTAGTGGTGAAAACCTGTATAACATAGAAACATTACTCATCTGGATCCCCATTATGTTTCTAATCTGGTAGCAGCCCAGAACACAAAACAATACAATGTCCCGTACATGCAGAGAGGGCATGCTTCGGACCCCCTCAACAAGAGAATTCCATCTAGCGGGGTCCAGGAGACGTGCCTTCTCTGCGATAGCACCCGCCTTATGGAATATCTTGCCCCCGGAGGTGAGACTGGCCCCCTCACTCCTGGCCTTCCGGAAGGCCCTTAAGACCTGGCTCTGCCACCGGGCCTGGGACGACAGAGGCGGCAGTGCCTCCTGGGGTTGGCTGGCCCCGTAGTAATACGATCGATACTACGGTCCCCAATCCATCTTGGATTCATGTAATTTATTATTGGATGTATTTTAGATGATGTTTTTGTATAGTTTTTAAACTTTCAATTGTTGTAACCCGCCCAGAGTCCCTTGCAAGGGAGATGGGCGGGAAATAAATTGAAATAATAAATAAATAAATAAATAAATAAATAAAACAAGCAAACAGGGGAAAATGTAAATAGAACAGGTAAGCGGGAAGGAGAGAAAATGGTGATAAGACAAGACAAGGCAAGACAAGCTCCTCTGGGTACAGCATTTTGCTTTCTGCATAGGAGGAGCCCATTTCAAACAAAGGCAGACAGATATTAGATAGTTCTATATTTTTTAAAAGATCAAAGGGCTGGGAAACTTCTCTCCCATATTTTCTCCCTACCCCAAAAACTGTGTTAAGACAAGTTTAATCATTTACATGGTTGTTTTAAAAAGTAAGATAAAAATAGAGGAAATCTAAAGAAAGTGCAGGAGGATTCGTGTATGTATGTATGCATATATATGAACAGCACACGTTTGTTCTAAAGAAAATGCAGACAGGAGGCCCAATCAAAACCAGGGTCCTACTAAATATGGGTAAAGGTGCTTATCAAATTTTCTTCCTGAATCAGATTCTGCCTGCTCTCAATGCCTGTCGTTTATATTGTCAAAAGTTACTGCTTTCAAGAAAGGAAAGCAGTAATTTGGTCTTCAAAATGGGAAAGACATGTCCAAGGCTGCTTTGGAGTGGAATGTACTATGAAGAAGGCAAACCATGATCAAGCACAGCTCTTGGGTGCTGACTGGGTGAGGGGAGATTTCTATAGAAGCACAATAAGCAGCTCTGTTACACATATGGCGAAATAAATATTTTAGGGAGAAAGAAATGGACCATAAATGTCAGGGGTCTACAAAACAAGAGGACGGTATATGTTTCACAAATCTGCATATATTGCTCCTCTCAATCATATAACATTTTGGAGATTGAGGGTGCAAGGAAAACAAATGTCTCCAGGGTACCAAAATATTCTTGACATTTCTGCTGATTTATCCTGCCTTGAGGCCAGGTATCCTGGGAGTACAGCAAACTCTTGCTGTCAGAACACAATAGAGAACAAGTCGCTTCAAACAGGCTTATCTGGCACATCCAATTCTTTCTGCCGGAGCCAAAATTTAATCAAAGTGGCTAAAAAGGAATTGGATACAAAAAGCAAGGTGGGACGCTCACGATATGGTGACGCGTGTCACTATAAAAGTCTCCACATCAAGGCCCAGCTTATCTACTTTGTTCCCTTTTTGGACAGGCAGCAACCTTGGCCCCAGCTTTCGATAAGACTGTGGACAAGAGATTGCTTGCCTATGCTCTTCCTCCTGGCCTCGCTTCCAAAGGGAAGATTGCATGGATAAGTGAGCAGGCAGTACTGCACCTTCTTGAGCTTCTGTTCTTTTTATGGGCCACAAGAACATTTATTTTCTATTAAATTTATACACTGCCCATCTCACTACAAAAGTCACTCTGGGCGGCCTCAGAATACAGAAGGGAAGATGCATGGTTGTGAGAAAAAGTGGAGGAAGGGACAGAGGTTGCGTGGAAGGACTGTGGTGTGAGCTTGCCCTCAATGGTGGCCTAGGGAAAGTGACAGCTCCACTTGGGTTAGTAGCCAATGGATTTACAAGCAGAGCTGCATGGTGGTATGGGAGCAGACACCTGAAGTTTGCTCTTAATTCTTCTCACACACACACACACACACACACACACACACACGTCTGATTTTCAGAGACTGCCTGGGCAAGTCCTTGCAGTTTTCTGGGCAAGTCCTTGCAGTTTTCTTGGCAAGGTTTTTCAGAAGTGGTTTGCCAATGCCTGCTTCCTAGGGCTGAGAGAGAGTGATTGGCCAAGGTCACCCAGCTGGCTTCGTGCCTAAGGCGGGACTAGAACGCTCAGTCTCCTGGTTTGCCATTGGCTCCTTCCTAGGGCTGAGAGACAGGGACTGGCCCAAGGTCACCCAGCTGGCTTAGTGCCTAAGGCAGGACTAGAACTCACGGTCTCCCGGTTTCTAGCCTGATGCCTTTAACCACTAAACCAAACTGGCTCTCTTGCCAAATATACTCATATGCATAATTAAACTAAATGGTCTAAACTAGTGGACTTCCTTGTGCAGTTGGTTGGCCATTGTGAGAACAGACCGTTGGACTAGATAGGCAAGGGGTCTGATCCAACAGGGCACTGCTGAAGTTCTTAAACTATGTGCCACCTTTACATGATTGTGACCTTAGCAGGTCTTATAATTGACCTAATTACTTTTTCCCATGCTTCTGCCTGTAATTTTCTAACTCATGTTTGGGATGGTTCAGCTGGATATAATGCAGTTTTTAAAAAGAGAATTCACCTGCTATCTTAAACTATATTAAGGATGGGCATTTTTGAGAAGTGTAAGAAGTAGCCATTTAGTCATTTTTCTGCCTTTAATAATTTTAGCTGAAACATCCCTGGGCACGGGCAGATGGGGCCAGTAAATCTGCCACTTTTGTAATTAGGAATAAATTTCAAATATCTCCGCCTTCTGGTCCCTCCCTGCAATATAATAGAAGCTTCTAAAAAAACTAGTCAGAAAAGGATACTATGCAGCAAACGAAATGCAGACCATCTTCTTAGTTGTTAACTCCACTTAGAGCTCATTTTGATACTGTAATAGAATGTGCCAATGTAGAAATGCACTGATATTGCATCCAATATGCAAAAGTAATGTAAATGCCTTCATTCATTTTAAAGCTTTGTCAGGCATGACTATTGTTCTTGCAACAGCTAAAATACAACAGTACTCCAGTAACTCAACTGATGCCTGCAAGGGAAGATGTACCTAGCTTGTAAATCCTAGCTGGAAAAGGTACTACTTCTAGGTTTCACAGACACCCATGGCTGGAATTTTTCAATGCAGGAGAACTTCAAATCCCAACCTACCAGTAATTTTACAACCATCTTTCCTTGAAAGAGATAGTCACTTTGCTGCACTCAATAAATCTTCTATATAACCCTCTCCAGCCTTAAAAGCTGATAGCATTTCTCAAAAGACATAACAGCATTTTAATTTCCCATCTCTATAAATCAAGTGAAGAGTCGCCCTGATCAAAACTTGACATCCATTTCAAAACTGGAATTTTTGCATCTTTTAAAAACTGCTATTTTTGGACTTCTTATACCCCCTCCCCAGGGAAGCACTGGGGACAAAAAAAAGGGGTTGTTAGCATCAAAGAAAAACACCACACACACACACACACACACACACACAAATTTAAAAGCTTTGTTAGGCAATACAAAGATTCCAGAGAGAAAAGAGTTTAATCCATCTCCCAATGACGCAAATAATAACAGGACTTCAGCTAAGTTTAATGTAGAACGCAATGATAAAACCAGTCATCTGTACTTCACAAACTAGAAAAGAAAAGGAATATAGTCAGGTACAGAAAATGTGAAATTGACTCAAAAGCCAAAACGTTTTAGACAGCAAGGGAGTCATCTAATTGGAATTTCTGCACAAACTTTGCAGAAATTAGTAAAAACTGCAAGTAAACTTAGCAGCCCTTGATGAACAAATCAAAAGGGGGATGGGAAGGAGAACTGGATCAAGAATGTCACCTACCCTTTGCTTACTTCTATTCTAGAAATGAGAAAAATGGAAGATTATATGAATTCAGGTTGGAGAAAGTGGAGGGAGGAAATGTGAGCTGACTTTAATAGAAGAAGTGGGTTTGGTCCCATATTTCCAAAAGAATACAGAGATAAGTGTCTGGGGAGTATTACTTTTATTTTCTCTAAACTGGGGTGGAGGAGTAAGTTCAAAGACTGCCATAATAGAGCCATATCAAATTGTTAAATAAAAGCTGATAAAGGTAAATAAACCGTACAAAAAGAAATGAAGGTCTCTTTAGCAATAACTTTAAAAGCATTGCAAAATCTGCTCCTTGGGGTTTATTTGTAGCTGAAACAGCAGAGAAAATAGAAAGGAAGCATCCTTGTAAAGGCATTCATATTGTGAACACCTTTGGGAGGCCATGAAAGTGTTTGTATCAAATATTTATTTGTTCATTTAAATCTTGGCTCACTGAAACGCCCTAATGAGATACGCATCTATTTTTTCTAATGATTTCATAGAATTCCATGGAACTTTAGTACAGTACAACCAATCCAATCGAGAGCCACTTTGGTGTACTGGTTTTCTTGCTAGATTTAAAGTAGGATTCAGTTGACAGTTGAGTTGGCTTTCCATATGTGGAATAAAATGGAGCTATCATCTTATCCCCGAGAGCCAGTTTGGTGTAGTGGTAGAGGCACCAGGCTAGAAACTGGGAGACCGTGAGTTCTAGTCCCACCTTAGGCACGATGCCAGCTGGGTGACCTTGGGCCAGTCCCCCTCTCCCAACCCTAGGAAGCAGGCAATGGCTTCCGAAAATCTTGCCAAGAAAACTGCAGGGACCTGTCCAGGTAGTCACCAGGAGTCAAAATTGACTTGAAGGCAATGAGAGCCAGTTTGGTGTAGTGGTTAAGGCACCAGGCCAGAAACCCGGAGACCATGAGTTTTAGTCCTGCTTTAGGCCCACAGCACATCTTCTGTATGTGCAGAAATGAGAGCCAGTTTGGTGTAGTGGTTAAGGCACCAAGCTAGAAACTAGGAGACTGTGAGTTCTAGTCCCACTTTAGGCACAAAGCCAGCTGAGTGACTTTGGGCCAATCCCTCTCTCTCAGCCCTGGGAAGAAAAAGGTGATGGCAAACCACTTCTGAAAAACCTTGCCAAGAAAACTGCAGGGACCTGTCCACGCAATCACCAGGAATCAACTCTGACTTGAAGGCACTAAAAGAGAAGAAGCAATCCTAACCTTTACATGGCCAAATAAAAACATTCAAGTACATTTCATTTTCTGCCTAAAAGCTCTGTTTTGGTCTTTAAAACAAAATAAAGTAAACTCTGGAGAAACCAAACCAAAACCAAAACCGAGAGAGAGAATGGCAGGAAGCGTGGTGATACCTGCTGATTCTAAGCAACAGGAAAGAAGCCACACCAGCTGACTGTGGTCTGCAATGTAGACCAAAATAAAACCACCAACCTTCCCTAAGAAGTAACAAACAGGTTTTGCCCCTAGGAGTGAGAGGAATAAAGTAGGTTGTTATCATCACCCAGTAGACTGTCTATCCTTCAAAAGTAATCAAGGTTTCCTACCTTTTAAAATATGGGTATGCAGTCAATGCCCACCCACCCCAAACACTCTTGTGCAAATACCAGGCCCCTAACATATTCCACAAAACCTTTATGCAATCCTTGATCCAAAAAGTTGGGTATCCATGCTTTGGAAGTCAGTCCCAGCAGTACATTCATGAAACAACTTGAATGGATTCTATTCTGTCATCCTTTGTTTTCCTTTATGAATCATCTGACAAAGTTTACAATAAGGTAACCTGATGCTATGGAAGATCCCATCCCTTTCTTCAGAACTCCATCCCAGGGGTACTACAGAAAGGATGGTGTGAACAGAATAGCATCTCTTGGAAGATTTGGTACTTAAGTTGTTTACACCTACCGTAGCTTTTGACAGATTTCATTATCTAAGTTTAGATATAAATGTTTATTCCACACTAAACTAGCTTAGGACCCAGGGATTTTGCTTGCTTTCTTGATTTCATCTGTAGGCAATTGCCCACAGGCACTGATTGTGACTATCATTCATCTGTTCCGTAAAAACTGGCCTCGGGGAAAAAGAACGAGGATGATGGAGGTAAATGGAAGAAAATTGAGCCAAATGGCCTTTACTCACTTCTCAAAGTATGATTCAATGACAATCCAAATTGCTCGAAGGAAGGGCAATTCTGTACTTCACTGATTAATCCTTTTGTCGCTGCATAGTTTATACAGCATTTTTAGTCTACAATATATGTTATAAAATTAGATATTGCTTGGGGCAAGAATGCCTCCTGTCATCACATAGTCAGCCTTGGATGTCAGACCATTATTTTCAAAGGTCTACATCTGTCCAAGGTAACCCACATACCCTGTGGACATTAAAGCCACCTTTGTTTTTCCTCCAGTTTGCTTCTTGTTAAGAATTAAGTCAAAACTTTCATTGTCTCAGGAAGTCACTGCCAAGCAAATACTACATTTGGGGTCATTTTAGATAAAAGAGTGCATTATTAAAAAGAATTAAAAAGCTACTGTGTCAAGAAGGGATTACTTTGCTCTGTTTTCAACAGAGATGTTTCCTATGTACACATTGTCAGCTGCTGCGGCTCATAGTAAAGTTGCTTTCAAGAGATGAGTTGAGTTTAGCAATGAGGAAGAAGTTGGGAGAAATAAAGTTAACTGTCCATAAGCCAGTGCACACAGAAATTTGACAAGTGGTTTGGGGTTAGTACTAAAGATAATGCTGAATCCTGAAAGGAGATTGAGTAAAACTAGTCAGCTTTTAGGAGAATAGCCAACTGAGCAGGGACTTAAATTGTCTTGAAATAAAGCAAGCACCGGACTTAGGAAATACTGCTATGATCTCTCTTGCTCTAAGTTGCAAGCAAGAGCTAGGAAGATTTAAGGCCTGCCTTCAGTGGAATTAAGTGCAAGGGAGGGTATGACTATAGCAAAAGCTGCTTCAAGGTGTCTATCAGGAGAGACTGCAGAACGGTTAAATTATTTCTATCCCTTTGAGTTTTATATCCAGCACTGAATCCAAGCATAATGATGAGGGATTTGGTCTGTACATCTCACAGGAGGCTGTCATGGGCCAGTCTGAGCAATAGCTAAGATGTGTGCAGTAAGACTATTGATTACCCCAAATTGCTAATGGACAACACCAGGTCCTTTGACAATCCCAGATCTCTCTGTATTATATCTCTTAATCTTCCAGATTAAACCTATGTCTATGGTCTAAATAATGAGATGAACTTTTCTTCTGCCCTTCACTAGATGTCTCCCCCCCCCACTTGTCTTTTTGCCTTATTCCATCGTTAATTATGTAACGTATCCCACTTTTGAACTGACTTACTTGTCTGGAGGAAATGAGATTAATTTTATGTCCTCCCCCCTCCCCCCACAAAGACAAAGATACTTTCATGAAAATACAGTTTTTCAGAGCAATTCTCCCTAATTTGGTAACTGGAACTGTTCAGAGCTGCCCACCTACTGTCTATTAAACTGGACACAGGGCCATGCTGAGAAGTTAAGAATTCAGATAATCCAAAAGCACTAGGTTTTAGTTTTGTCCAATGTACTAAACTCACATTTCAAAACAACCAGGGAGAGAGACTCCATAACTGTACAGCAAATAGTTAAATAGCAGCTCTCTTGAACCTGCTAAGAGTTTATGGCTTCAGGAAAGCTAATAGATCCATCATTATTTGTATTCTCTTGCTGCTATCATCATGGTCCCTTTTCTTTATTCAAGTTCCACCTTTCATTCTGGCTTAAATACATTTTTGGATGAGGGTAGTCAACCAGATAGACCTAGCGGTAAGGACAGCTGGTAGTAAATCCTTTGGTGAGTCTTAAAACCATCTGTGGGTGAACTGAGATCAGAAAGTATTCCAAGAAAAGTAATTCCATTTCTTAAGTCTACGAACTAGTTTTCTTATTATCTCCTCTGAACTTGCAGATCAATACAACAGAAGCCACAATTGTATCTTGCTGATTTATTAAATTCCTAACAGACTCTGAGACTAAAAAGAGATTTTTAATGTATCTGCCTTCTGATATCCAGAACAGTGGCATCCTTTCTTTTGGCTAATTAAACTTTTAAATCCCAACTATTTTTAAAAGTAATATAGTTTGAATAAGGCCTCCTAAAAATGCACAGTAAAATAAATCTGAGTGTGACCTTTCAGAATTGACTTAAGATGACATTTATTGGGATTAGTTTCCTTTGTAATGAGAACTCAGAAAAAGATCAAGTGACACTACCTCACAGCACGGAGTCTGGGTGATAATCTATGGGGTGCTGTATTCTATAAGGTCAAATTTAGGGAAGCTGCTGTTTTGGTATGTTGAAGTGATTCAGATATTATATGCATGGTTCTACAGACTTGTTGGAAAAGTCATGCATTGTTAATGAACATTTCATTTTGTGCTTGTCTCAACCCATTGGAATTGAGGGGCCTAAAAATTTAAATAAGTCAATATATCATTCCTTGGCTCAGAAGTTGAGTTCATTATTATCAATAACCACAAACATTTATTTATTTGGTTAATTTTTCCCCATCAGGCTTTCTAACCAAAGTGTCCTTAAGGCAGTTCACAATAAAATTAATGAAATAGAATGTCATACCTTACAAATCAACCATAAAGCCAATGGAAGCAAAAAGGCTACATCAGGACTTCACAGGAAAACCAACCAACCAACCAACCAACCAACCAACCAACCAACCAACCAACCAACCAACCAACCGTTGATCATCAAAAAGCAGGTTGTGAATGAATAGGCAAAGTGTTCCAAGACCTGGGCAGCAAAATAGAGAAGGCACCTTTTTTCACAATCACTCTATATGTCACAGATGATAAAGGAAGATTGAATGAGGATCTCCAATGGAACAAAGGTTCATTAAACAGTTCATATGGGATGAGACACGGCATCTCCTTTTCAGTCCATTTGGAACTTTTCTTTTTAACTTAATGAATGCTGAAAGGACCTGGATTTAAAAATGCTTAAAGTCCTATGTTTTAAAGTCTCTAAAGTGAGACTAGAACAAATATCCTACTAGAGTCCACTCATGATATGAAGAAAGAGTATTAGATGCCATATAACTGACTGGGCATTGATACTTCCACAGATAATCACTGAACTGTACCAGTACAGTAGCTCTATAATCCTTGATTAATCTGAGCCAAGACTTGCTATCTCCATGCTATGGAACCCATTTCATTGTTTGCAATATGCAAGACCAATCACACCCAGTTACATTTTTCTTAATATTGATGCTCCACACAAGGGAATTAGAAGGAAAAATAGTCTTTAAGGAAACAACTCTCAAACCAAAATAAGTGCTGGTGCACATGTTTAGAAAATAAGCAGTGTCCTGCCCACCCACATCAATATAAAACAAAATCTAAAACACCTTTGACTCATAGGATAAAGTAAATTTACAGAAATCTTATCCACTGTGTTACTTAAGTAAAATCCTTATGAAATATCCAGAATATAACAAGGAACAGACTTCATATCTTGAAATAAAATTAATAAGGAGGTTATGATTGAATTCGAACTACAAGTTATTCTTATTGTCACTTTTTATTCCAGTTTCTTTTTATGTACTGTTTGTGAACAGCATCTTCTCAGCATCCTTCCTTTCCGAAATAAACTCTTGATTACAGTGCTAAATTCAGGCACAGGGGAAAAAAGAAGCAAACTTTAAAACTATACGTTACATAGGACCTCTTTGTCTTTAGTTGTAATTGGCCTTCATAGATAAGAAAGTGTTAACAGTATGTGTTATTAATAAACATTAGATTTTATACTTTATTACAGATAAGAATGTCTTAATAATATGTGTTATTAATAAACATTAGATTTTTTTACTTTATTATGAATTGCTCTGAGTATGGTTTACACAGAAAATATACAAATTAAGTGACAATGGAACCATAAATAGCATTGCACAGATACTTATTTATTTATTTATCATTTATTTATCCTGAATAATCCATTTTATATAGGCAACTTGTCCTTTGAAGAGTAAGATCTTGTCCAAGTTAATTTTGTTTAAAGAACAAAGAAAAACATCTACTTAATACTTCAAAATTAACTTAATTTCTTCCAGAAATGCCATTACTTGGGTCATTTTTTTCAATGACTGAGAGCATTTCCATTTCCATAACTGTAGCCAAAATTAGAATTATTCTAAAACACTACCATATGCTTGCCTCAAGGGTTACAAGACAAATCAATCTCTTCTTTCCTTCCCTCCAAAGTAATTGGACTTTTAAATCACCCTGGAAAATAGGCCTCTTTGACAATACAAGCTGAGCCATACGTAGGCTTTCTCTGTTGGGATGCAGTGAGAATAACTTGGAGTTAGAATTCAATCATGTCATCTGTATTATTTCTATTTCAACAGTACCAAAAGCATTTCTTTTTATAGTCTAGTTATTATATAACATTTTCTCTGTATGAACAGAGATGATGGTTGAGCTATGTTCCTGTACCTGTTGAATCTACAGTCAGAGGAAGCATTCTCTTATATCCACATTCAGCAGTATGAGAGATACAAATATTGACTGATATCTTAAGAACATCTTTACTGGCATATGCTTTAAAATTACTTTTTACTACATGAAAACAGCTTGGGACTAAGTTAAGTGAACTGCTGCCTCCTTCCATATTTACATATCCAGACTCTAACACAGTGCTTTCCAAAGTCTCGCCGTTGGCGACACACCAACAGCGGTGGTGGTGGTGCGGCAGCCTCGTGTTTTGTGCTAAAACCCGGAAGTGCTGATGGCGCTCCTCTGCCGTCGCCACTGCCGCTGTGTGCACTATCGCCGGCGGCGGCAACGCGCCATCAGCACTTCTGGGTTTTGTCGTGACACACTAATGTGTCGTGACACACAGTTTGGAAAGCTATGCTCTAACATCATTTTCAGAGGCCATTCTAGGATCCTCCCTACTAAATGAGGTTTGGTGGGCAAGTAGCAGAGAAAGGACCCTGTTTTGACAGGCCATGTTGTAACTTTTCTAGTGTTAGGCAAGATCATATTATTCTATGCATTTTCAAATGTTTATCAGAAGATCTTTTAAGATCACTTCTATTTAATTCTCTGCTGTGGATATAATTTTATTGTTGCTGCTTTTATTTTATTAAGTTTGTACTGTTCTTAGGGATTTTACCCTAGCTGATGTTCAGGGTTTAAGTCTTTTATGATTTGAAATGTTGCAAACCACCTAAAAAAACAAAGGTGATTGAGCAATATTTGAGAGTTGAAAATAAATAATTTTTAAAAGAAATTTTTATTCAAAACCAAAAAATACTTTGCACTTGAGGTAGCCTAATTCCTTGATTGATTGATTGCTAATTTAATTGGACATTCTCTACATGCCCTTATTCTGGGGGACAGTAAGTAAAAATGAGGAAAGTCTCAGAAGAATATCAAGAATAGGAACTGATAACAGGTTGTATCAACTAAGAATAACCTCTTAGGAAATCAAAAAGATGTACTTCTGACTGGCCTTACACTATTACCATTATCAGAATGACTCATCCATTTGACTTTAGGCTTCTAGTCATAAGTTAGAACGCTAGACATCTACACTTATTCATTTTTAAAAACTGAAGTTGATATTTCTAGCAATCTGCAGGAACAGCAAGGTCCTATAGTAACTAGTTCACATCATAACAATCTGGGTGTAAATTAACAAATATTTTCAATTGCATAATTTAGAAAACTATCAATGTCAATACAGGATGAAGTCAGATGTAATAAGGATGCATACAAAGACATGCTCTATAAAGCAGTGGTATCTTTCTCTGAAATACAAACCAGTCACTCTTGACATATCAATTCCAAATTGTATTTTTCATAAGATACTATGCATATTATAAATATATAATAAGTCTAGGTTGTCTTTTTAAAAAACCAAGGTGGTGTTTCGAAACAAGAAAAACAATAGAAAAATGTACTAAAATAGAAGCAGAACAAAATAAAACTAAATTAAAAAGTCATTTAAAACTTTCTGAAAACCAAGAATATATGACTGGAAATAAGGCTGGAATTCAAGCTAAGTGGATTAATTACGGTCATATTAAGGAAAAGATGAATGTTGCAGCAGTACAATAATCCCTGGGAAATTTCAAGGAAAAAAACACAGATTAATGGGATAGATTAAGCAACCTCTTCTGTCTTCACTGTCCCTGATGCAAATTTCTGGCTTGCAGTGAAGATGGACTACTGGGACTGTGTCATGTGTGGTGGCACTGTCACATGTAGTTTGTGCTTTTCTCTTGCTCTCTAAAATAGCTAAAGCATGAAGATTTTTTTTTCAATATTGCTAAGTTCTCTCTCTCGCCTAGAGTTACTCTCTTGATGATCCACTCAACAAATCCCAAAAGTTTCTGATAAGTCTATGTTTTCTCCCACTGTTAAGTGGAGTTTGTAAGCAAACAGAGGATTCTTTCCCCTTTACATCCTTAAGACATTTGTTTTCCCAGGCAGCATTCGGGCAAAGATCTAGGTATTGCAACTATCCTAGGTGCTTACACACCAACACTAGAGGCAGATGAGGATATCAAGGAAAAATTTTATACCCAGCTGGACACCATCTTATCAGAGATACCAAAGGAGGATAAAATTATCCTCCTGGGCGATTTCAATGCAAGAGTTGGGCGTGACTTTGATTCGTGGCCGGGGATCATTGGGAAAGAAGGAGTTGACAATAGCAACATAAATGGAATCTTAAAGGTAAAGGTAAAGGTTCCCCCAACACATTTGTGCAGTTGTATCCGACTCTAGGGGCCGGTGCTCATCTCAGTTTGTTAGCCAAAGAGCCAGCGTTGTCCGAAGACGCTTCCGCGGTCATATGGCCGGCATGACGCACACGGAACGCTGTTACCTACCCACCGAAGTGGTACCTATTCATCTACTTGCATTTGCATGCTTTCGAATTGCTAGGTTGGCAAGAGCTGGGGCGAGTGCGGGAGCTCACTCCGTACGCAGGGCTAGGATTTCGAAACTCCGAACTTGCGATCTTCCGATCGACAAGCCGGGCATCTTACCCACTGAGCCACCATGCCCCTATGGAATGGAATCTTACTTCTTACTAAATGTGCAGAGCATAACCTTGTCATTACTAACACACTCTTTTGCCAGAAAAGTAAATTTAAAACATCATGGAAGCACCCACGGTCGAAGCACTGGCATCTTTTGGATTATGTAATTGTCCGTGCTAGAGACTGCTGTGATGTACTTCTCACCAGAGCCATGACGAGCGCTGATGACTGCTGGACAGACCACCAATTAATTCGATCCACGATGGCCATAAAGATTTTCCCTCATCGTAGGCTCCAAGGAAGAAAACCAAGGTGTAAAATGAATACACTGGCCCTTCAAGATTCTACTAAAAAAGCTTCTTTTCAATCAACTCTCAAGGAACATCTGCCTATGGAACTTCCTGAAAATGTTGAGGAACTCTGGATTAAATTGAAGACTTCTATTATCTCAGCCTGTGAACAAACTATCGGATATCAAACTAAGAGATATCAGGACTGGATTGATGAGAACGATAGTGAGATTGAACATATTATTGACAAGAAAAGGAAAGCCTTCCAGATATGGCAAAAAGATATTAATTGTGCCGTTAAGAAAAAAATCTACGCCAGTGCAAAGGCAGAAGTCCAAAGAAGAACTAGAGAACTTAAGAACATATGGTGGATTAAAAAAGCCCAAGAAATCCAACATTTTGCAGATACTCATGATGCACGGGGCTTTTTTAATGCCATAAAGGCCATCTACGGACCAACAAACTATGGTACAAATCCCTTACGCTCAGTAGATGGTGTCAAACTTCTAAAGGACAAAGAGTCTATTGCACTGCGCTGGAAAGAGCATTACTACAATCTCCTTAATCGTCACTCTACTGTGGCTGATGAAGTCTTCTTGCAAATCCCGCAAAAACAAATAAGAGATGAGCTTGCAGTACCCCCTAGTTTGCAGGAAGTCAGTAAAGCCACTAATCAAATGAAAAACAACAAAGCTAGTGGACCTGATGGGATTCCTGCTGAAGTCTTTAAAGAAGGCGGGCTTGAACTTACACAACAACTTCATAAGCTCATCGAAAAAATCTGGATGAGGGAGGAGATTCCAGCAGACCTTAGGGATGCCATAATTATCACTCTCTTTAAAAAGGGTGATAAAACAGACTGTGGAAACTATCAAGGCATCTCCATTCTAGCTACAGCAGGCAAAATCCTCGCAAGGACCCTCGCTAACTGTCTCCTATCTATGTCAGAAGAAATCCTCCCTGAAACCCAAAATGGCTTCCGCCCTTCCAGGGGGACAGTGGATACGATCTTCACTGCATAACAGCTCCAAGAAAAATGCAAGGAGCAAAACTGCCCTCTGTACATGGCGTTCATTGATCTGACTAAGGTTTTTGTCGGGGCGAGCGGATGGAGCGGCCTGCTTCTTCTCCTAGGCACCAGTGATCCAAGTACTATGCAGTAAATAGACTCCAAACAGAAGTTATATCAAATATCCTATTTACTTTATATACATATGTTTTTACAGATCACTTCCACAGGTAACAAATGATACACCATCAACGATACAGCATTCACGAGGTAAAATGGGAATAATGGGAAATGAGAATGTCTCTGCATATATAGTGAACCTGACCAATCACATTATAGGTCACTCTCGTTATTCACCACACCCAACCTAACTCTAAGCACCTGTTGTATGAGTCACACACTGACACATCATTCCTACAACAATGGCTGCTAATTGGGTGACTGTGCAGAATATTTCCCTTTTAACCTAAATATCAAGCCTCTCTGTATAATTTATATCTAGCAGTAAATTCCTGGGTTTATCAAACCCCAACAGTTTTCGATACTGTAAATCGTACTGCTCTCTGGACCATCCTTCTGAAAATCGGATGCCCTGATAAATTTGTGAACATCTTACGGCTACTCCATGATGACATGATGGCAACAATCCTGAATAATAATGGCTCTCAAAGCGATCCATTTAAAGTAGGATCCGGCGTTAAACAGGGATGTGTTATTGCTCCAACCTTATTCGCTATCTTCATCGCTATGATTATACACCTTGTTGAAGAGAAACTTCCTACTGGTGTAGAAATTATATATCGAACAGATGGAAAGCTTTTTAATCTTAGTAGGCTGAAAGCAAAAAATAAGGTAATTACAACTTCTGTTATAGAACTTCAATATGCTGATGATAACGTAGTCTGTGCACACTCAGAGGAAGATCTTCAAACTATCCTAAACATCTTTGCAGAAGCATAAGAAAAGCTTGGCCTCTCACTTAACATTAAAAAAACCCAAAGTGCTTTACCAGCAAGTTCGAACCAATCCCTCTGCAGCGCCATCAATCCAGCATAAAGGTGTGTTACTAGAAAATGTCGACCACTTTTCTTATCTTGGCAGCCATCTATCTACAAAAGCCGACATCGACACTGAAATTCAGCATCGTCTGAACTCTGTGAGTGTAGCTTTCTCCTGAATGAAGCGTAGAGTGTTTGAGGATCGGGACATTCGCAGGGAGACCAAAATGCTTGTTTACAAAGCCATTGTACTACCAACCCTATTGTATGCCTGTGAAACATGGACCCTCTACAAACGCCACCTCCAACTTCCTGAAAGATTCCATCAACACTACCTCCGAAAAATTCTGCAAATTACTTGGGAAGATAGGAGGACTAATGTTAGCATATTAGAAGAAGCAAAAACCACCAGCGTTGAAACAATGATCATCCAACATCAACTTTGCTGGACCGGCCATGTTGTTCGAATGCCTGACCATCGTCTTCCAAAGCAGCTACTTTACTCCCAACTTAAGAATGGAAAACGGAATATTGGTGGACAGCAAAAGAGATTCAAAGATACTCTCAAAGCTAATTAAAAAAAATTAATATCAGCATTGAGAACTGGGAAGCCCTAACTCATGAGCGTTTCAGTTGGAGGTCAGCCTTTATTAAAGGTGCTATGGACTTTGAAGAAGCACGAGTACAGGGCAAAAGGGAGAAACAAGCTAAGAGGAAGGCACGTCAAGTAAACCCTCATTGTGACCGTCTTCCACCTGGAAACCTATGCCCTGATTGTGGGAGGTTGTGCGGATCCAGAAGTGGCCTTTACAGCCACTTACGGATCCACTGTTAAGATTTTACCCCTAGAAGACAATCTTACTCGGCTACGAGTGATCGCCAAGCTGATTCGTGCAAAGATCTAGGTATTTGCATTTTACTTTTCATCATATTCCATATCTAATGTTTTGTACTAGCTATCTTTGACCCAGGGATAGAGTTCAGAAATATTGCTCCCTAAAATTGAACATCTGGATAAGCCATGGTTGTGTTAACCTATCTCTTGCTTTCCATTTTAAAGGCATGTTAAAACGTGAGCTCTACTACTAAGGTAAAACGTCTAATGTTTTACTAATGTTGGAGCACCTTTGAACGAAGATGAAATACACACCGCACTAAGAGAAAAACACACACACACCACTTTTGCAAGGGGGGCTCAGGCGGGCAGACTGAAATCCTTTTGGAGCCCTCTCTTGAAACTGTTTTACTAAAACTTCATTGTGAATTTGCTCGGTGGGGTTGTGTATACAGGTGCAGAGCAATTATTAGATGTGATATCTGAATGGATTTAAGTTCCCTTTAGAGCTTCAATGCTTCAGTGACCCCATTATTTTTCTCCCTGTACTCCCAAGCCTGATCTGCTTAATTATTTTGACTAGTGAAACATTGAGGACATGAATTGCTGATTTGTTTAAAACCAGTGGGACAACTGAAAATACTCCACAGGAAAGGAAAAAAAAACAACCCAACAAAGGAGGGGGAAAAAATGATTTCTGTAATGTGTCACAGCTTGGAGATGGGACAGGCTCTGATACCACTTTGCATTATTGTAGTTTCTATATCATGCTGCATTGAAATTCCTTTTCTGTTTAAACTGAAATATGCTCTCTATTAAGTCTTAATTAGACTGTCAGAAAGTGGCAGTCTGGTACGATTTACACAGAGTGAGGAGGCAGCTGATGTGATGCATTAACTAAAGCAGGATATGTGAATTTGAGGGAGAAAAGAACCGTTACCCATAATAGGATATTTTTCTGGGGACTATTGTTGCTTCATTGAGAACCTGTGTTGTTTAATGTGTATCTCAGTGAAAGGAGGAGGAGGAGGAGGAGGAGGAAGAGGAGAGGAGGTGGAGAAACAACCCTGCAATAGATACTGAAAATCAAATTTGTTCAGGTATTGACACATGATAGCAAATTGCCCAATAACGAGACATTTATCTTTTTTAAAGTGAGATAAACATAAAACAGGTGAACGGATGACATCTACGAGGAGGGCGTTCTGTTGAAACCTGGGGGAATTGTCTTTTCTGTAATATCCTGTTGCTTCATGGCCTTTGGGTTAAGATCAAGTTTGTACTGTAATAATTTCCATTTGGTAGACTTCTCTCTTTATGTTTGGGTGGTCCAGTCATTTGTGGCTCTTTGGTGCTCTGAAAGAGAAGCTGCATCCAATATACCTTTCCCACCATTTCACTCATAGATTACTCAATGGAAAAGAGCCTCTGTTGAAAGATGACTTTCAAGTCATCTCTCTGCCCCTAACACAAGCAGAAGTATCTCCTAATTTTACCAGAATCCAAATTCCTGCAGTTCCTACTATTATTATTTTCAGTTTATATATATGCATGTGTGTGTGTGTGTGTGTGTGTGTGTGTGTGTGTATAGATAGATACACACACACACACAGAGTAAATAGCTACTATATAACTACAACATAGTTTAGTTATTAGCCATTAAAATAATAAAAACAAAGTTTTGTGTTAAGTCAAGGAGCATGGAAATAAAGTCAGTAAGGGTTTTTGAACTTTAAGAAAACAAGCTGCCATCATGCTAAGTTTTTTTTAACAGGATGCACTTGTCCTTAAAGGAATAAACCCTGACACTAGGTTGTTCCCTTCCTTTTTGTTTCTCCCTCTAATGATATGCTCTGCTTGGCCTGCAATAAATATGTTTGTGCCATTTTACAACCCAATCTGATTCTCTGTTGCTCTGTCCCCCCTTTTTTTTAAAAAAAAGGAAGTCACAAGAGACCGACACCAGCATGTGCTTAAAGGCATTTTCTGACATCAGCTTTCACTTCACACTTCAGCTGAAAGCACCAGATTTGACAAAACACACGAACGCTCGAGAGAAGGCACTTCACCTCCTATCCAAAAGTGCCCTGACAGGAGTCAATACTGATTCCATCACAAGGCTGCAATGATAATAAAGTGCTGCTGGATGAGAGTCCGAGGGAAAGCTTTTGAGCTTAAGATAATCCCTACAATGTTGTATTAAAGATGGGTGTATAATAATGTGAGAGAACAAATTTGGTGTAGTGGTTAAGGCATCAGGCTAGAAACCGGGAGACCGTGAGTTCTAGTCCCGCCTTAGGCACAAAGCCAGCTGGGTTACTTTGGGCCAGTCATTTTCTCTCAGCCCTAGGAAGGAGGCAATGGCAAACCACTTCCGAAAAACCTTGCCAAGAAAACTTCAGGGACTTGTCCAGGCAGCCTCCGAGAATCTGACATGATTGAATGGAATATCTCTATTTCTATCTCTGTCAGGCCTAGCCCAAAAACGACAAAGAATCAATCCAGCTAAACTTCAGTTATTTATTTGCTTACACCATATAGACAGAATCTTGCCAGACTACTCTAAGGAGAAATAACCTGGAAAGGCTCTAGAGTGGGGCTATTCTGAACATTTTAGTCTTTTACTCTTACTCTTGTTTTTGTAATTGAAACGTTTTTGGGTCCCCTCCCTTACAATAGCAGCAACTTTGCAATAGCCTGTAACTCACATGTAAAATGAAATGTTTTTAAATAATGCAATAAAGGCGGCCTATCTATAATTATTATTTTTAGAATAAAATAGCAACATTTTTTATTCATGCCTGGGCTAACATTTGCAATTCAGCAGTTTGCAATATTTAAATGGCATTGAATATGCAAGAAGACTTCGGTGCAAGGAACAATAATTAGTCTCTGCCCACTGACTTCTTCATCAAAAGAAAAGGAGAAAAGGAGATCGTATTACAGGTTGGCTGGAGAGCCTTGGTGCTTACAGTACCTATGATTCCTCCACTGGGCCCATCTATTAGAAAAATAAATAATATGGCATGTATCTCCAACTATAAATTATTTGTGAGCAAAGGCTCTTCCAGATTAAAACAAAGAGCTGAATAGATAATCCTGTGGGGGACAAAACACACATTTGAATTCATGCTTGGAATGAAGACAGCCTTTCTGCATTACCAACTGTGTATCAGTGAAACACTCAGCATTTACTACTAATTTACCTGATTTGTTAGATTTATATCCTGCCTTTCCTTCAAGAATCTTCCTCCCTCCTCCAATTTTTCCCCACAGCCACTTTTGTAAAGGAGAGAGTGATTGGCCCAAAGCCATTCTGTGAGTTTCGCTAGTCAAGGGTACGCTTGAAGCTGAATCTTCCTGGTTTTAGTCCAACATCTTAATCTAACACCACACTGACTCTGGGATGACTGTTCGGGGATTTTTGCACTCTCTCCAAAGACCTTATAAGACCTCCTGAGATGTATGTTTTACCACTAAGAGGGAGATCAGGTCAAAATGAGCTAAACAGATATAAACTTACATAGGAATCTGGGATACAGCACACAGGGAGCTTTGGGGGGGGAATAGTTGGGTAAAATGAAATGAACAGACTTTAATAACTTTACACCACATCTGCTATTTATTGGGGTTTCCTTTTGGGGGTGGGAAGTGGTGAGTTTATTTAGACAGCCAGTAGCTTTGTACAGATATTTGTCCGTACTATTTGAAGGCTGAACTGGGAAAGGTTCGGGTCAGGTTATCCAACCTGTGCTAGAGAGCTTTGTGTATTTAGCAAGAAATATGGAAAAGTCTTTGTAAGGCTGAACGCTGTTATTATCCCGAGCACATACAAATAGGAATAAGACTTGCGTGCGCTCAGTGTTTTCACTCCAGTTTAGGCCTTACTACGTTCTCAGAAAGATTATCTCTGGGTGAGATCCCTGGCTTTGAATCATCGATCAGCTGATTAGAATAGGAGAGCAGCAACATGACAATACTTGTAACGTTACGCACATACACATAACACAGATCAGTGATTGCTAGATTCAAAAATACTCATTTTCTTTCCAATGCATGCAAAAATAGATTAGTTCCAAATGACTCACTGTAAGCTTCTGGATGAATTATACACATTTCAGTAATTTTCTGTATACCTATTTTCACAGGAGTGCAAAAACTCCTTATAAGAAGCACTTGAATGCCTCTTGTTTCCATTAGATTCTGAAATGGATTTTCGGTGGGGTCAGCAGCATGTGTGCTCAAAGTGTCTAATATATATGCAGAAGAGGAGGAGGAAGAGGAGGAGGAGGAGGAACTGCTCTTCTCTCTTGCAATAGGTATGGATTCATTCTGGATACCATAGTTGAAAAATACAATAATAATTATGATTAAGAGTACTTAGTTTATTAAACTGTTTTTTAATGAAGGAATATTTCAATATTGCCCATATCGAATTAGTAGTAGTTGCTTGTTGGTTATAGTGAACTTGTAACTCCTTTGATACGATTATTGCTGTTCATGCTGCAATATGAAAGCCAGGGAATCTCACATACTCCTCCTTCAGTATCTGGCCACAGGGATAACTGGCACGAGGTCACAATGTCGTCTGCAAGGACCATTGTACCCAGGAGCATTCCAACAGCATCACAAATCTGTTAAGTGCTCCTCCAAGTGCCTAGGCAAGAGAGAGAGAGACAGAAAACCGAACGGCAGCGTCAAATCCCTTGATGCCACACCATCCTGTTTTTTACACCAAAAGGTCTTACAACGTGTATTGCTTTTAATGGAATGAACTTGGAATGAGACAGTGTGCCAAGGTTAACTTTGCTTCTGCCAATGCTAGTTAGTGTCACGACCGTTGGGTGGCGGGAGAGCAAATGTTGTACTCTGACATCTTGTGGAATCTCTGCAACTTTCCACTCCATAAGCCTGCGCTTGGGTTTCAGTTAATTTCCAAGAGACTTTTAGTTGAATGAAAGATCAGAATGTTAAGCAGAATTTATAAACTCCTACAAAGACTCACTTTTATAAAGAATATGCATTCTTTTTACTCTAAATGAAGAGACACTGAAGGCATTTGGAATATGTTCGAAACGAGTTCTTCAACAGAATAAGACTAATTTCTTTGCCACTAAGAATTACATTAGGCTTGTTTATATGTTCAGTAGTGTACAGCAAGTTATCAGTTGGGTTGAGAGTTTTCTAAACTTTGAAATGGGAGGCTATTAGGTTTTTGAAAACATTTTAACAGTCTCACATACATTCTGACAAAGGTTGGGTACAGTCCTCTGGAAGACCTAGAATTTTCTTAAGGAAATTATTCTGGATTATTTCTAACTAGGCAACTACTTTTTCATTCTATCTCCAGACTCTGTCCATACAGGAGCTGCACTACCAATTTGTTCTGAAATTCAGTAGTAAAGACTCAAGTAAAAATGTTTGCACCTCAAACATGGCAAAAATGGATTCACAGATAAGCCAATAACTGACTTGTATAATTCTGGGTTAGTGTACGTGAGAAATTAGCCACTGTGATTTGTAAACTGTACTTTCTTAGTGCATTGTGTGAACCCAGCCACTATGTCTATTTGGGAGAAGACTTGATTAAAGAAACATGTCTTATCCCATCTCTTTCAGGAGGTTCCCATTTCTGCACATTTTTTGGTGCCAGGTGACTGGACTAGTCCTTGCAGTTTTCTTGGCAAGACTTTTGCTTAGTGATTTGCCATTTCCTTCTTCCTAGGGCTGAGAGAAAGTGACTGGCCCAAGGTCACCCAGCTGGCTTTGTGCCGCAGGTGGGACTAGAACTCATGGACTCCCAGTTTCTAGCCTGCTGCCTTAACCACTACACCAAACCAGCTCTCATTTCTGCACATATGGAAGTCAAATATAGAGAATATCCAGCATGGACATAACAAGATGTTTCTCTCATTCAAATGTTGGTACCTTTTGTAATCTTTGAAAACTTTCTATAATTTTCATCCATAAACACACTTGATGAAAATACTGTGTTCAAATGACAGGCTTAATGATGTTTTACTCAATTAACTCAGTTTTCTGGGTGTGCACAACCTACTGAACCATAAACTAAGCCTCCAGGATTCGGAGCACCCAATGCATTACACTGAAATGGGGTTGGCTAGCTTGTGGTTCAGCTTGTCATGAACCAGTTCAGATATTGACCTTGGATTTATGAACCCCATATCTTCATATATCCCTATTCCTCCACATCCCTTCCTGTCCTGGCAATAATAGAGCTCACTATACAGCAAACACAACCAGAACTATGCTTCAGAAGCTTGCCATTCAGACTGCCTAGATCAGGGTAGGGAAAGAGATGGCAAGATCAACAGCCACTGACTATCCTTTGATCATCTATAAATACCTGAACAAGTGAACAGAGATTAAATGCGCACATATGTTGTAAGCAGACAAGAGAAGGAGATAGAGCAACTATGATGCAGATAACTAAGAAAGCAGAAGATGTTTGTTTCAGAACAGTCAGTTAATAGTCATTGTATTTTAAAGTGCGTTTTTAAATTCCTGCACAAGAATATTGCGCTTGGGTTGCTTATGGCGGCTGTTTTTTTAGTGATTGTAAGATGGAATGATTTCTTTGGACCTCTGGTCCATGATATATTGATTGATTGTGATTATAATTTCTTTTTAATTATGTTTTTTGCTTGTTTCCTTTAAATTATTGTTCACCATCCATAGTCACAGTAGTGAGATGGGCAGTCTTTATATGACTGTACATTAATTAAACAAACAAACAAGCAAATAAGAACTGAGCAGCCCCCGGTGATTATGAAATGGTCACAATGCTGTGACCTTTTAGTTAGTTAATTATTAAACTGATAATGGCCTCTTTTCCATTTTGTCCTTACATACTTGTCTTCTAAGCACCTTGCTGAACCTTTTGGTGCACATAAATTGTCTTACTTTACAGCTGCTTTAATTGGGCACAGCTTCAAGAGATAAGTGGGATTCTTCATTTAGACATTTTCCTGTATGAATTTTACTAGTGGTGTCATGAAGCACACTTTCCGTTAAATGCATTTTGAAATAAAAGACATGGATCAAGAATTGTATTTCAATTTTTACATTTAGCAGTTTTCTGAGAGAACTAATTGCTCTGAATGTTAATTTGAGTTTGGAAACAGCTCAACAGAATACTATTTTGTTAAACAGAGTACTAAATGAATTGAATACATGCAACAAGCATAGTCTTTCTATGCCCAAAGTGATCAAAGTGGCTAAACGTAGGATGCTGCACTAAAAACCAAGAGAAAGAACTATTAATATTCTAGGAATCTTTAAAGTGACTTTCTCCCATTCTATCCTGGATGTAAGCAACATTCAAGACAAGAGGGTAGATAAGTGAAAAAGAAAACAGATAGGAACACTGATTTTAACTTAGACATTTTTAAAAAAGGTATGCAGAGGAGATAGTTTAATCAACAGCTTCTTTGGCCTCCTAGTTAGATGTTGGTAGGAAAACTCAGCTTCAAGACATCTGTTTATAGGAATCTAAGTTCAACTGAAATCATAATCTTTCAAATTATTATTTTGATTTTCACTTACTTTACCAGCTAGTTATATTTAAATTACCATAAACTTACATCCCAGAAGAACCAACAGATCCACTTGGTGAGCTGCTATTTTTTTTTAGAGAGGAATTTAAAGTACAAACATTTAATGGAGAAGAAAGAAAAACACTCCAATTTTTTGAAGATACCTACCAGGATACCAACTGGATAAATGTTCTAAAGGGTACTGTTGAATCTTATCAGAACATATAGTCATTTGTCACCCACTAAAGAAGGATCGTTACATGGAGGTTGACAATACAGAAAAATGCTTTAAGAAAGATCCATTAACACATTGTCTGTGAAAGTGTATTTTATAAAGACCCTTTTGGTAAGATGTTAATGCAAATATATTCTTAATCAGATCAGAATGGTGCTTGATTAGTTGGTTACTACTCAGAATTGTAGTGCATGTGTTAGCATTAATTTTAATCTACACTTACAAGGCATCCCAACTGTAAGGAACTCCCTTTAAATAAAGCAAACATAATGTAATCAGGCAATGATATGTCCACAATATTTGCAATGCTAAGTTTGGGGCAGAATTCAGTAGAATGTTAAATTTCAGACCAAACAATGACAATAAGAAGTATTACCAGAAGACATAGTTGGGATTAGTTTTCCCTTGAAGTATAAAAACCTCACTTACAGTTTGTTAGAATTAATTAATGATTCAACCCAGCCCAAACCTTCATTAAGCAAGCAAAAGTGACAGCCAGAATAATTTAAGGCCTTTGCATTTCAGCTCATGTAGCGCAAACTACATATTGTGAATTAATTTGAAATTTTGGTGGCACAATAAATCAAATGTGGTATGAACCAAATGAAGTGCAACTTGACGGGAAAAAAATGCACTCAGAGTCCATGGTGGGAAATCGCACTTTATTTAGTGAACAGCCTAATAAGCAGGAAGTGAATTGAAAGCATTAATTGGTATAAATGTTATGTCAGGCTTCCCATGTGCACTGCTGAAAAACCTTGGCTCTCCAGACACCATCCCCATATTCAGGAATTTACTTGGCTGAAGGTTCATAAATATGACAGTTTAGTTTCTTCACCACAGCCAAGAATGAAGCCATGTACACATGCTGCAGGACACATAAGTCAAAGCCTATATATATATATCTTTAGATAAGGTTTAAAATATAGGCTTTTTCCTCCTGTGTTTCAGAATCAATGAATTTTGCATTTTGCTTCCTGGTCTTGGTTGAAATAACAGTTCCCTCTAGCCTGAGAACTGCTGGTTCTTGCCTCACCAGCTTCATTCCTTACAGGTTAATTTATACCAATTCACCTTTGAGATTTAAAGAAATCAGTTTTGCAAAATGGAGTTACTGGACTCATCAGCACATTTGGAAAAAAATATATTTTGATCACACATGGTTGACATTTCACAACAGAAATCGCTTGGTTTCGAGTGCTTTGAGCCCCTGAAGAATAAATGTTATTATTGGTCAAAAAGCAATGGCAAAAATCAGCTGAGTGGAATGGTTCTTTGGAAGCGATAACATCTTATTTAACAAACAGCCCATATGACAGATGAGCTTGCAATGCCTTGTCTGTTTCTGGCCTGATAAACCCAGTTTCTAAATGAGAGACCCAGTATAGTTAACAGGAGTTTTTCCTTACACAAAACAATTAAGATTAACTTTAGACCAAAGGGATTGTGAAAACTCAGGGTAAAAGCAGCTCTTCCTGGTACCCTGAGGGCAACTCCGCTGAAAGCTCTTTTTCTGAACCTTAGCAGAATAGTTGATAAGGTACAAACCAGGCTGTGCCACTGCTCAAAACACACATACACACACACACACACACACACACACACACCCCACACAAATCTGAATATGCAGCTTGGATTCTTGGACTTCTATCAGAGGAATACTAATCCTGAAAAAAAAATGTAGTATTTTACATTATGAAAAGGAGATCAAATAATTAAGGAAACTGGAGAGGAACTTTTACTCATTAGATATAGCCACATATCAACACCTTCCAGTAGTGAATGTTAGTATTGTTGAAATACACACATACATACATAACTCAAATTTAATAATATTTAATTTCATCCAATTATACAAGAGTTCTGCCCTCACTTCATTCTGAGATACAGAGATGAGACGTGGCAGGTTCTGCATATTGAAACAAGTTTCTGCATCCCCTCTGTACATCTGATTTACTCTCCAAGGAAACTGCCACTATACAAGGTATGTACAGTAGTAAAAGAGCTTTTTCTTTCCTGCTGAGCTTTGTTTATAATCCAATTTGCTTTATTAGTAGATATCCTCATGTGACAACAAGAAAGAAGAGAGAGCTATATCTAGCCTGGCCAGTTACAACTAGATTAGAAAAATGTGAAGAGAAAATAAAACATATTTCCTGCCCATTTGTTGTTTTAATTGATTTTCCTTCAGAGAACATGAAAACTGAAACAAACAAACAAAAAATCTAATAAAAGTAGTTATTGAAAAAGCTATAAAACAACAAGCAATGTCTTTGAAGCAAACATTGTTGGATGAATGAATAGCAGTCCCCAGAAAAAAACAAGAGATAATAAAAAGGTGGAGCAGAATTTGTCTATCTATCTAATATAATCTCTCTCTCTACACACATACAAACAGAGAGACAGACAAACAACACTCATTTAAATCAATAACTGCACTAGTTAATTAAATTTGCTTTGATTTTGGTGAATTTCGTATTGTTTGCATATTAAAAAATATATAGTTCACTAGGGTTTGAAGAGCTTGAAAAGTAGTTGAAGACAGAAGGTGGAAATGGTTCTAGTCAGAAAAGCTTAAAACAAAAAAAAATATGTATTGAATATATTTCTCAAGCTTGGTTATACATAAACTGTGTAATTTAACATGAAGGTGCTGTTGAAACATTTTAACATGGCCACTCCCTGCTTTTAAATTCACTTGGAAGTCCAGCTGATTAATTTCTCATGACAGAAAATCAAGATTTAATGAATAGTTGATAGACTTTAGGGATTATAAAGTAAATGTAAATGATAGTTCAAGAAAAAAAAATAAGATACTATATAAGAAATAATCCTATGTTAAAAAAAGAGGAATGAGTTCTGAATTTTAGTTTAGGCAGCTTCCCTTGGGATATTTTAGAAGTCTGAAAATGTTGATTAAATGAAAGGAAAAAAAACTGTGCATGTTTCAATATGTACTGTATATATGTACAGTACAAAGGTCTATGAATTCATGGAAGATTTTATGTTATTTGTTGAAATACTACCACCCTTTGGCAAAGAGGGAAATAAAAGTTTCAGAAACATTAAAAACTAATAGTAAGTAACTGATTTATGGCCAGTTTAGCAAATTCCCCATACATGTTGCGTCAGCTAGGAAAACACTGCAACATATCCACTGCAAAGCTAAACAATTATAATGAAGCCTTACTGAAACTGGGAATCCATGCTGCCTTATAAGCAGTATCAAATGAAATGGAAATACAAGAAGGTAGTCATGTCCAAAGCCACCTGGATGAGGCATGAAGCCATGGTAAAGGAAAAACCATAGTCATAGCAAAATTATTTCAGGTTATACAAACTTTTAATGTGCTTAGACCTGATTTGTTCTCATTGAGAAAGGCAGTACATAAACAGTAGCTTTAGCAATGAGCCACAAGGACATAATCCTTGAAATTTTGTGATTACATATTTGTGTCTGATGCAAGTCCCTAAGTTGCAGAATTTGTATGATTATGTTACTACACACGTCATCATTTCACTGCTGTTGCCCTCCAGTGTGAACCTCCATGAACAGAGGTCCCTTTAGCTTCATTGAATGCTATCATATTCAAAGTGTTTTTGACCATGTCAAGACAGATCTTGTGTCTCTTCTATTCAAAGAAGCCGAATCTTGATTATTGAGCATACATGGAAAGAGACCAAGCCTACAAACAGACAGGAGTATTTGTGAATATGTGTGGCCAGTTATATACAGTATGATCCTGGGTCTTTAACAAGTATAGCAAGATGTCATAAAAATTAACTGTTGATTTGAAGGGCATCTTGTACAAACGCTGTGCACATTTTATTCAACACATAATCTGGTGGCTTCTAGTAAGTAAAATGACATAGTTTAAGCTATTTTATATACATTTTTAGCTTTCTTTCTTCTTAGGAAAACAATTTTCCCCCCTTCTATCTTGTCTTTGTAATAACCTGAATAAAATCCACTTGTATGGCAGCAACATCTATCTAGAAAGACAACAAAAACCAAATTAGTTAAGGATGATTAAACAAATATTTCTCCGCTTTCTTAATTTAAATATTGTTTAATTTTAACATTAAAATAAATAATATTTTCAGCACTGAGGCATGTATGTAAGTGTTGAGGTATATGTTTAACTTGACAACTATGTTTATGCCTAGGAATAATCTGGAACACGCACAATAATTTGATGTCTGAATTTAAACCAATTTTGAATTCAGTTCACCTACAAATTTCTAGTAGCAGAAGAGAAATGAGTTCAAACTTCTAACCAAATTATTACAACCAATTCATACAAATTCACTGTTACTCAACAAATACTACCTAAACACTTAGCAATAATTATTATTGGAATTATTTTCAACCGTTGCCCTGCCATGTCTTAAAAATGTAGACAATGCTGACCAATGAACTTCTCTACATTTAAAGGATCTTTGTTCCCTTAGCTGGTAAATTCTGATGCCAGAATTTCTTTATTAACAGCAATATTTTAATCATGTGGAAACATAAATACACTTTGAATTATCATAAAAGTGACACATCCCTTAGCCATCTGTAAAAGTTAACTGATTATATAGGATATTCATTAACAAACATCACAATCAGTGTTAAGTAAATAAGCAGACAATTAAGGAATTCTCAACACATAAAGAATAATGTTTTATGCAATGGATAATGTAGCCCAGAAGACTAATTTCATATGATAATATACTTTTATTTTACTCATGACTACCATATTCAGACTAGAAAACTAGACTGCTTATGAATTAAAAAAATAAAAGTTCTAATATAGATATTTTGCTGTGTAGTGTGTTTATGTCCCTTCACTGTGAAACGTTTATATCTTTTCTCTGTAAATATCTACTTCTTTACCAGCCGGCTTTCATGCCTAAGGCGGGACTAGAACAACTTCTCTTATCCTTGCTTGTTATTTCATAATATAAGATGCATATTATTGATTTTCTCATCTAATTTACAGGAGCGAGACAAAAGGAGACTTGCTTCCTTTCTGCCACAACGTAGTTCTGAAAAAGCCATTCTCATCTGGCAGAACTTTAGCCACTGATGGCGGGATTGGGGCATGCTGTAGATCAGAGCTTTCCAAACTGTGTGTCGCGACACAAAAGTGTGTTGCCACACACAGCGTGGTGTGTCGCCACACCACCCAGAAGTGGCGGCGCGTGTGTGCACGGCGGCAGCGGCGCAGGATCAGTGCTTCCATGTTTTAGCGGAGGCTGCCGCCGCCGCCATGCACGCGCGCCACTGCATGCCCCCCGCGCCGCCGCGCGCCCTCCCGCGCCACCGCCGTGCGCCACCGTGCTGCCACCGCCACTGGTGTGTCGCCAGCGGCGGCACTTTGGAAAGCCCTGCTGTAGATCCTGCCAAACCAGGAGGATGAACAGTGCTGCTCCAGCAAACTTTTCTAGCAACAAATATGAAAATAAGAAGCATCCAGGATTCGAATAAAAATATTGTAGAATAACATTTCTGCAACTTACGGAAATAGAAGTCACTGTGGAACATGCAGGAATACCAAGAACAACATTTATTTTAGCGTAAAAATCTTCCTTTTATGACTCAGAGCAAAACAGAAGTCTCATTCAGTTAACTAAAAATGATATTCCTACTTCAGAAGCTTAGCATTAACCAACATAATAGGCAGCAATATGAAGTAAGGCATAAAGTCTAAAAGTCTTACCATTATCTTACATTTTGAATCTTATTAGCTCCACTTCTGGCAGGAAGACCAGAATGAGGGCATAAATAAAAATAGTTATAAAATGATTTTCAGATGGTATTTGCCTCCAGAGAGATTGTATAAAATGAAGTGTTTAAGATCAAATGTATGTTGGAAAGGTAATATAAAGGTGGGCTCTTTTTACCATTTATGGTGGACTTGCAAAAAAACTAAAAAATATTGGGAAAAAATTAATGGTAGTATTTGTAAAATAACAAAAATCAATATGGAAAAAAAACCAGAATTATACATATTGGGCCTCATGGACATAAAGATAAATAAGGATCGCAAAAAAACTACTACACCATTTGATAACAGCAGCAAGGATAACTTTTGCGAAACATTGGAAAGAAGGATATACCCCATCAACAGATGAATGGACTATTAAAGCAATGGAAATAGCACAGATGGACAGGTTAACAAATTTAGTAAAATGCAAAGAAATTGGAGATTATGAACTAATATGGAATCCCTTTCTAGAATTTTTACAAAAGGACTACAATATAAAATGATCATTGTAAAACTTGGAAAATCAAAAGGAAAAATATTATAAAGAGAACAAACGTTAAATATGTATGAACAAGTTTCAAAGGAATATCAGAAATGTAATAAATAAATTACATGTGGAAAGAAAAAAAGTGAACTAGGCAGAGATAAATTATAAACACAATGAAGAAATGTTAAAGGGATGGAGAAATATAATAGAAATATAGTAAATATTGTTGGTTTGTATATTTTATATTTCATGCTTTTATCTAATTTTATTTTGTTGTAAACCGCCCAGAGTTCCCCGTTGGGGGAGATGGGCGGTAATATAAATTAAATAAATAAATAAATAAAATAAATTTTAAATAAATGTTAAAAGGTTTCTTCATAAAAGAAACAGGAAGTCTTTTTTAAATTAATTGTTCTATACAGTATGTAACTTTGTTGCTATTGTTATAAATAGCTGAATGTATGTAAGTAGGTCGTTTATGTGTTGTAAATCTTTGTAAATGTATCTATCTTTGTGACGTGTAAATATTTTAAATAATAAAAATTATTTTTTAAAAAAAGAATTTCTAGAATACTAAGTGCTCAGTCTAAATTCTGGTCCAGGTTTTCTTATTCTGTTTTTTCCAAAAAACAACATGCAGCTCTAAGCATCTCTGCCACATCTACTCTATATTAACAGTTAGAAATGTATTCCAAGCCCGTTCTTCTTAAATCACGTAGCTTTAATTATTTATGAACGTTATACAGCGAGCTACAGTTGTGAATGGAATTTCCATTTATGGCACGCTATACAAGTGAAATTTAGAGATACTAGAACATTTTATCTTTCTGAATATGCTGAGGATCATATTTTAATTTGTATGTATTTTCAGTACTGCACATTAATCAATGAAAGTAAATGACCAGTCTCAAAACCAATAAGGATAAATACATTCTGAATGCATAGGATACAAAAAGAGAAAATACAGAGAAAATTAGGCAATGTAGAAAAGAATATAGAAGCACAAATCTTTATACACAATAGGAGTGCAACCTGCAGATCTTTATTCATATAAATAAAATTCCCTTCCCACCCCTATGGATGGCATATGTCTTCCTCAACCTCAGGTCCTCTACCAGAGGCTTGGGAGTTTGAAGGTTCTGTGCAGTATCTTAGCTGTTCCTAGCATTTGTCCATAAGACAGCTCTGATGTTGCTCCTGGGATCTGTTGGAGCCATGGAGAGATCTATCTATCTATCTATCTTAGATGCTACCCATCAAGTTGAATCAATGAACGCATTCAGCTGCTAATAATAATTTACCTTAAAAGTATGATGGCACAATGTAGAACATCAGTGTCTTGTGCTGACCTGCAGGACCTCCCTACCAGGAAGAAAGGCTGCTTAGACAAGCCAACTCTTCCTATTTGCTTCCCAAACCAGCAAGCTGCTTCTTTGCTATGTGTGAGCTGCAAGAAAAACTCCTCACTCTGATCCCACTTAGATAAATATTTCCAGCTTTTGCTTTAACTAGGTGCCCACTTAACAATGTAGCCAATCCTCACTAATACATAACCTTCCCTTGCTGATGCCTAAACTAAGCAACTTCTGGGGGGTGTGAGAGAGAGAGAGATTGAAGGTCAATAAAACTTGCCCAATGAAGACAACCCCTTTGTGAGTGTTGTGCCATGGCAAACTTTCCTTGTTGCTATTTGCTCACCACAGCTGATTGTGGAGGGATCTTTCCAATGTAAGTACCTGGACTTCATAAATAAATCTTTATGATCATGTTTGCGTCCTCTGTCATTCATTCCCTGCATAATATCCAATATGCGGTCGCTTTAGCCAACAATAATAATTGAACCAGGATGCTTCCCAAACCAGTTGCCAATCTACAGTAGGCTGACAAGACAATGATGAGATGGACAGATCAGGATTAACTAACAATGTAGGGCAGGGTTGATGAAAATAATAGAGGTAGTGGTAACTCAAGGTACAGGTATTTGATATTAGAATTCTCCTTCCTATGGCCAGTCATAATTAATCTAACAGCATGGTAGTATTTTTTAAATTATTTAATGCTGGAGAAGTTAATGCTTCCTACAGCAGATGAAAAGGAAGGAGGATATGTGATAGAAATGCTAGGCACTCCATTGAAATCTAATTTGAAAGAACTGTAAATGGAAATTTCATTTCAGCGGATGAATCATCTCAGTGGAAAAGGAGGGGAAAAAATCCCTACAGCCTTTGCTACCTAGAGGAATAAACAGGCACTAGGGGTAATTGTTTATAATATACAAGCTTAAACATGCGTTTGTACTTAGAACTGACAAGAATGCTAGATTTAAAATTGGAGGCTATCTAGAGACATTAAAGACTTGGAAAAAATCCACCGCTTTGCTGTTACTCTCCCATAAACATCATCTAACCCTAAAACTGTAGGTCTCACTGAGGTCGGCAGAATCATAAAGCCTCGTAGATGACTTCAACGTTGGGAAGTTGATCTATATTAACTTGTTAGCTTTTAAACGTTAATTAATAAATGAATTTCTTCAGATTCATGAAAGAACTATCAAGAACAGAGCAATGGATATGTGTACAATTTATTAGTTTCTGAAACAAGCTGAGCCAGCTGCTATATCAATACTAGAGTCTGTGGTATGGAAAATGGTAGATGCTCTTCCACCAAAATGAAACTTTGGGTGCTGTCATTCTAACCATTGAAATACAGGTACATGTGCGGCTCTGTAGGAATCTGAAAACACCTACTTTGTAACTTAATGCAAAGGGCGATGCCATTGAAAAACAGTTATTGTGATAGCTTGTTGTTGGTTGTTTGACATTTTCTCTTATTTCTAGATATTTTTATGTAGTGGAAATTCATAATGGATTTGCACAGAGTATGTATGTTGTGGAAGGAGAAGGAGTAACATGGATGGACTTCAAGTCCATTTGCCTTGCTGTCATGTATACATAGTCTTCCGAGTGGGCTCCAAATTGTTTTCTAAAATTCAGATGAGCTAAGCAAGAAGTTGTTCAGAAGAATTAAAGAAAATGCCAAAAATAGTATCCTGGATATTCAAACTACCTGATATTTTATGACACCCCTCCCTTTCCAGATTTATTGTGATCCCTATCAAGAATCTAAAAAAACTTACTGGGCTACAGCCCAAAAAGATATATAGACTTGACTATAGATTTCCAAAGTGTCAAGTATCATAGCAAAAATTACAAAAATGTCAAAACTCATCCATATTTAATACAAATTAAAATTATGGAATCCATTATTTCTCTGACAGTTGTGACAAAATCTTTGCCTTAGGTACAGTTTATTTTCTAGATTTATAATCAGAGTATGCATGCATGTATATGTAAAACCACATTTCATATTCTGCCAAGTATGATCTAATAGGATAGAAAGCTGATTTTATGTATATATCAATAGTAAGGGATGCTGAGCTAGCTTTTCCCACCTCAAAATACAGCTGGCCGCACTTCATGTTTCCACTGGCAAATTATATTTGACATTTAATTTAAAAGCTAAGCTACCCTAATCTAAAGCTCTAGTACAACAACAGTGATAAAGCAGTGAAGCTGTCTACAGATCACATTTTTTTACTAGTTCAAGATAATTTTAGTTAGAAGTAATTGAAAATACAATTTAGAATTCATTACTTTTGATGGTTAATTACACTAGAACAGTCGCCTTTCCAAATGATGATGAAGCAATAAAATATAATAATTGCCCCCTCCAAAAATGTATGAGATACATAAGAGCTAAGAAACAATCCAAATGATTATATGCATTTGACGCCCCCCCCAAAAAAATTAAGGTACTCAACTGTGCTCTTATATAGTCTTATTTGTATGTACTAGTTTCCTAAATAAAATATTTAGTGAATTGTACACATTTAGTGTGTTACAATACAACTTTAAGAAGGCTACTCATCTGCCACATAAATGCAGTTGCATTTTTACCACTTTGTGCAATGCAATGCTTTTTTCCTTACGGTATTGGGGAAATCTGCCCCCAGAGCTTCCAACTTCAATATACACATATATGGTCACTTCCTTCTGTTCAGGTTTTGGTACATTGCTAGCCTCTGTTACTTTTGAGAATGGAAGGAGAGAGATGACAGAGTTGATTAGATCATGATTAGACAATATACAGAAACCTTCCCCTTCTTCCCAGCTCATAAGGGAACCAGTCCAATCTGCATTTAAAAGACGACTACTAGTATCTCATTTCACTCATCACATTAATATAAGGGTTTACTTCTTGTGCATGCACTCGGCCTCTCTCTGTTTGTCATTCAGAAACAAATGGTATACTTCTTTATCATTTTCCAAAGCTTGTAGCGTGCTGTATTTTAGAAATATTTTGACATCTGGATACGAAGTGTGAATTCATGTGTGAATTCCCAACAGATGGGTCATAGTTCCTTTAAGGTCAAAGACTCTGAGAGACTGGAGGAATGCTTGCTACTTAGCAGACATAAGACCTTAAAAGTATCTCAGCCACATAAGCTTCAACATCATTCGTTGAATGAAAAGATGGAGAAATAATAAAAGTAATCCAGTCTTAATTGGTTATATTTCCAAATTAGCTTCCGTTGTGCTTGAATGCTGAGATAAACAGAACCTTGTAAGTCCAACCTCCCTCCATCTCACTGTAAAATGACTTATCACTATTCAGATATGATGGCACAAGGCTCTGAGTAAAGTTAGTTGTAAAATGCCAGAAACTGAACAAATTGAATCTGCAAAACAGAAGTAAAATAATATACAGAGCATCTCTCTATCTCTCTGGGTATCTCTGTGTGGTGGAGGGGAGAGGGAATGTCTTCTATTATATTTGATTCTAGCTGAGATCTCATTAAGTGGTAAACGTGCATCTGGGCTGTAGCTTTTCAGACTGCAAATGAAAACTCACATGAATAACTGTTCTTAGGTCCTGAAATTATCCTGAACATACACTCTTTTCTTCTCACTGTAGTTTGTTGGTCCTAACAAAGTTCAGCCTTAATTTACTGTGGTCTTTGACCGTAAGTAAACCTTAACTAACTTTAACTAATTGCCCAGCTATGGACAGAAAACCAGAATGTCAGAGCGAAGGCTTTTCTTTCTGCTATGCTGGTTTCCTATGCCTAGGAGAGGATGGTGGTTGTGGCGATGATGATGGCAACAAAGACAATGATGATTTTCTATATAGAAGCATTCGGTTATGTGCAGCCTGTTCTACAGTTTGACCTGTGAGAGGCTTAACACTTCAGCTGAGACCTAGATCTTGGATCCAAAGAGAATTATGGAAAAGGAATCCTTAGGAATTAAACTTTCTTAGGTGTCGTAGACAGATGAGCTACCTAAAAACAGAGTAAGTTTAATCATATGCTTTGTTTCTATTATTTCAAGGAACATCTTCATCAGAGGAATTCTGCTACTGTTGCTCTTCTACTGACATTCTAACCACGTTTGTCAATATTCCTTTGTAAAATACTGGATGTGGGTCAGTTAAATGCATGAGCTTCACAAACCAACAGAAAAAGCCTTACCAGTCTGATCTGCTCACCCTACCCCTTTTCGTGTGATTTCCCAATGCCTGAGTCTAATCATTACTGAAAACTGCTTTCTTTATCTCCCTCATTAGAAAACATCAAGGCACTTTATCTTAATCAGAGGAGGCTTGTTCTGTTAAAGAGACTGCCATGGTTTGCTTAGCCTAATTTGTTAAATAACAGATATCTCTTTTCCCTACTTTCAGGTGAGCAATATCACAAGCTTTTATCCTGGTTATTTTCCGATGCTAACCTTGTCAATACAATAAAAACAAAAAGAGATGCATGTTACAGCATTAAAGGATCTACACAGCTTCACACTTGTTAACTGTGCCAATTCTGTTGCACAACTAAGCCAATTCAGTTCTTTGTGACCTTACATTACAGATAAAAAAACAGAAGCATTGTGTAAGTGCATGACTGTAGTAGAAAGTCACTGAAATTGAGAAATACTTTTTTTTCTTTTCATTTTTCAGAAAACAGAACAAACAGGATGTGAAATATACATCCTTAGGCTACAAAGCACTGTTTCACACAATGCAGGAGCTGTTCAGTCAGAATAACAGCCCATTGCAGATTTAACATGCAAAGAACATTGCATATTCCAAGCTAGTACAATTTATTTGCTTGTACTTTCAAGTAATTTTACTGTAAAAGTATTTTGGTACTGTTGTGACGTCTTTAGTTGCTTAAGCTCTGTACAGAAATATCCCTTCTATAGGATAATTCGCAGAGGCGTAAACATAAATTATCAGTACATTTTACATCCAGGTTTCACAAAATGTTGTATAAATAAATCAATATATTTTCTGTAGTTCTGAAACAGCTATGAAAAACCACACTCTCTTGATACCGCATAATACAACACGGAAAGTTACAGTGGCAAAAAATGGACTGAGTTTGATGTCTCCAATCATTTATGAAATACAACTAGTCTAAATCAAGCTGTGACTTTTTACACAAAATAAACAGTACAACCCCCTCCCCCTTACAATACCAACTAGAAAATGTCCAATTGCTGGTACTGAGAGGAAAATGCTAAATGTCATATATTATCATATAAAGTAAATATAGGTAGGGCAGAACAATTCCCAGTTCACACGCTCGTGAAACAGCAGAGAGAGGGGTGCCCTAATTTAATCTTCATTTACAGATATGGGTGTGGAGTTGTATATTTTTTAATATATTTTTACAGATGGAGTGGCAGCATTTATGCCTCAGAGCCTTGGAATTTCAGAAAAGTATTGGGTAAAAACATACCCCCACAGCCACATCACCGTGAGTAATTCGATTATGCGGGAATGGAACTTGGGAGAATGAAAGGAATTAAAACAGACTCTGAAAGGAGAAAAATGCAATAACGCTTTGAACATGGAACATTTTGGCACAATTTTTTTGGTAATCCTTAAGGAAAAAAACACACAATTTCAAGATAATTAAGTATGCAGTGAAGGAAAAAATGCATACATCTTGATTGAGAAATTTCCCTTTGCAAAATCTAATTAGAATACAGGCCTGCCAGTTTGGTTGAGCTGCACTATTGGGGGGAAAACGTTTATTTTGGATGGGTAAATAATTATGAGTTTACTTTCCAGGCTTACTGTCAGGGCCAGCCCAAGAACGACGAGTCAGTGTATTCCAAATTCTAGTTCTTTATTGCTCTCACCATACAGAATCTTGCCAGACTAAAGCTATCCTAACTAACCTAAGGGGAAATAACCTAGGAGATTCTTGGGCGGAGCTACTCTGACTCTCTTTGACTCCCTGCCAAGACTCTCCAGACTGCAAGTCCATTTATCTCCTTGGAATGTGCTCCCTCCTTCCTGAGAACCAGCGGCAGCTTTGAAATCCACCACATCACCCCCCCCCTTCATGGACACATTCCATTAAACTTACCTTGGGAGAGGAATACTAAGAATCTATTCACTTTTCACTAAACCATGCAGCAAAAGTGGCTGAAATCATACTATTTTGTGGATGTGTAGCACTTTCATTTACAGTACAAAAAAACAACAAGAAAGCAAAACACCAAACCAAAATAAAACCCTTTTCTGGATTCTTGGTATCATCTGAGATCTTGGACAGTACTGGATAAAGATAGTCATTTATCCAAATAATTTTAAATTGCCCTCTAAAGGAATAACCCTAATTGAATTATGCATGACTTACTTCTGAACCAACATGCATAGGATGAGTGATAAATTATTCCCCCCCCTCTTTTTTTTTTTTTTTTTGTAGAAGAGAAGAATAAAATAACTCCTCTATAACTGATCTGAAAACACTGAGACCAATTTTCTGGAGTATTTACATTTAAATGTGCATTTCTCATGTTCAAAATGGTGATGGTTGAACACTTTGGGATAAAATTTTCCTGAAATAGAGGAAGTAGAGCACAGAGGATGCATTGGACAGAGGAATGAAATTTGTTAACACCAAAGTACAAGCACCACATTTAATTTAAACTGCAATTTGTTTTCTAGGTTCAACTGCTGAAAGTCTAATACAGTGTGACACATCCAGTCAAGCTCATAAAGGTTTATATTTACCAATACTGCATGGACTGCTCACTTTACAAACACAATTTATGATATAAATGCATTTTTATAGAGACTTTTTACATGCTAGTGATTTAAAAACTAAAAAGCAATCTGGATTAATTGATTATGTATTATCAAGTCGGCCTCAACTCTTAGTGACCACCTAGAGATATTACAGTTGGGAATTCTATGGTGTCCTGAGTGTCATACCAATTTGGTACTCAACTGGTATCATTACAAGGCAAAGATGATCCCCAGTTGTGGAGTTTTATATGTAAATCTAATTACAGTTCCAAGCTACATAACTAACGCTTGAATTATAACTATTATGCCATCACAACAAATATTCTATTTTGCAGGTTGTGCGATATGATCTAGTTTGGAAGAGGCACATTTGAGAAAATTAATATAGTTCATAGAGTTAAGAGGTCTAGAATTGTTGGGAAACCTAAATCCTTCATGGTCAGGATACAATGCATTGAACATACACCAATAAGTTACTACAGATTAGTGTTAAAAATCACTATAGAATAAATCTCTTAAAAATTATCCTTAGATGATGACTATCTATCTTTCTGGCAGGTAGTCCCGTCCCTGGTTTATAGGGATCCTGACTGAAAAGGACTGATTCACTTTCTAACTTATTTGGGGAAAATGGATCAAAGATAAAAAGTGTACTGTCCTTCTTAGGAACGCTGTTTCTTGAACATCTTCTAGACAGTTGGATTGCTTTGTGCAGAGGGCCGGTTTAGAAGTAAGAGTATTTATGTTTGAGCAGAGGCAGCATCTTCATAGATTCAGACTAACCCAAGTTGGTTTTGAGTCCTCTTTCATATTGCACTCCAGCCTATTCTACAGAACTCGAGTCACACCGTGGACTAAAAAAGGTACAGAGTTTAAAGCATGTAGATAGATAGATAGATAGATAGAGAGAGAGAGAGAGAGAGAGAGAGAGAGAGAGAGAGAGAGGCCAGAAACTAAGTACAGTACTTTTCTTTCTGAAGACAGTTTCTGATTAAAATTCATGTTGTGAGTAGTTTTGCTTTATTCTTTAGGACAATAACAGACTAAACAGTTGACATGACATTGGAATTAGGAGGTCTGTCATGGAATTGAGTACCTATTTCAAGTGCTTCTCTCTTATCTGGCTCTTTAGGTATCTAAGTTATTTATATCAGCAGGGGGGCTATGGATGAACAACGCCCTCCAGGAACAAAGAGAGACAAGCTTCATTATCAAATATTATTCCAAGTAAATAAAGCCAATAGGTGTTCATATAATCCCAGTGTGTGTGTGTGTGTGTGTGTGTGTGTGTATATATATTGCCTTTCAAATACAATTATTGTTTCATTTATTTTTCCTTCTGGTTTCTTGGCCATTAATTTCATTTTTAACAGCTCAGAAAAAGTTAAAAGGCTTTACAAAAGAGGAAACAGTTTTGTCCATACACAAAGACTAGAGCGAGCGAGCGAGGGAGAGCCTCCTGTGGATTAGGTCCGTTAAAAATCAGATTATTTCCACAGCATTCTTTCATTATTCACCTGCCAGTAAAATATGTACTTGCATTGTCTCTGTTTGAATGCCTATTTTTATCCATCTGAGGGGATATGGTCATTTCTGTATTTTATTACTGAGTTCTTGGAAGATTTCTCCCCCTCCCTCCACGTAAAGCAAGCTTTTCTTTTCTCAAAACTGGGCCATGTGCCTCTAAGGAGAAAGTGGTGCATTATTTCATTCCCACCTTTTCCTCTTTTTTGGCATCTCTGAGCCCTGCTATGCCCAGAAGTGCTTCCACTCAAGCTGGACCATCAAATCAATTATCTCATCAGTCTGCTTTCTAAACATGAATGGCAATGAATGACAACAGGCGAACTAAACTTCAACTATGATTTGTCAGTGGTAATGTAATGTTTTTGAATAGACGCAGTTAGATGAATGAGGCTGGTAATTTGGCCAAACTCTTCCTCTGGCAGATGCACTGTGTCACATAGCAGGTTTTGCTTTTTAATAGAGGTTATACCTTTTTTGGAGTCAAAGTCACAAAGAAAAGGGGGGGAAAAGTGGTATTAAGAACCATTTTAGCTACATGGGCATGTCCTCCTGACCTCCTCTGTGGATTGCTTTGGCCTTGCAGGAAACGCCGTAGAACAAAAACACCTCTCACTGTCTCAACTTAGAATTCTTTTTCCTGCACCATTGAAAAAATCATTTATTTCCCGCTGCCAGCGCTCAGTTAAAGGAAGTATTTGTTTTCCCTGGTTTTTGAATTGCCTTCCTGGAGAGGTTATCAACTTTTGGGTGCCTGATTAAATTCTTCTTTTCCCCAGATCTTCTTATGTATCGTTTTAATTCTGTTTTTTATTAGATAATTTGATTGCTAGCTTGTTTAATACTTTGGGGTTATTGTTTATTGCATTTATAATTATAACAGAATTCTACAATGTTCAGTTAATCTTCGGAAGTGAAGAGACAGAAATAAATTACTTAGTGATCTGGTAGGATGATTTTCACTTTTTGGTTATTCACACTTTTACTGCGACACATGACAGATACATTTTTACATTAAAAAAAAAAGGGGGGACATTTATTTAAAAGAACTTAGATGTAGATCAGCTCAGGTTGGTTTGGTATCAGGAAAATAAGGCCACTGCATTCTGTCACCATGTCCCTATTTCACATAAGCTGTTGCTCTGAAAACAGGATTATTCATTTTAGACTATTTATATGGTAACAATGTGAAAGGAAATGTCCCTTTCAGCCCATGTCTCTCAGCATTTCAAGGAAGAACATTTCATGTGTGGACTCTGGATATGATGGGCAGAAATACTTTTGGGAGAATAAATTACAGAATGCAGCAATGTAAGTAGAATTTGCTACCGATTCGGAAAGTCTGAAACATATTCAGAAAGCTCAGGTGTTAATTCCAATTCTGTTTCATGCTCTGCCTTGAAATACAGAATTCAGTGACCCTGGAAAGAAAGATTGAACTACTTGTTCTACGGAATTAATTCCAACCATACAGGTAGTAATTTCTTTCCGTGGCCAGGGTTCAAAATGCAATAGTTGAATGGATTTCCTTTATATATGGACTCTTTAGCACCTGATTTTTTAAAAATACCTTTCCTTTGCACATGAGTCGCAATGTTGTAACATTGAAAACAGAACCAGGCATATTATGGCTAACCACTTTGAGCAGAACTAACTATACCCCCGTTTCTTAGTCCTCACAATGCAAATGCATATTTTCATAATTTCTACTTCATATTTTGTCCTTTGTCAATAGACTGACAAATGCTTTTAACTATTTTCTCAGTTATCATATTTAATTTATTTATTTATTTTTATCCTGCCTTTATTATTTTTATAAATAACTCAAGGCGGCGAACATACCTAATACTCCTTCCTCCTCCTCTTTTCCCCACAACAACAACCCTGTGAGGTGAGTTGGGCTGAGAATGAGTGACTGGCCCAAGGTCACCCAGCCAGCGTTCATGCCTAAGGCGGGACTAGAACTCTCAGTCTCCTGGTTTGCCATTGGCTCCTTCCTAGGGCTGAGAGTGAGTGACTGGCTCAAGGTCACCCAGCCGGCTTTCGTGCTTAAGGCAGGACTAGAACTCACAGCCTCCTGGTTTCTAGCCCAGCACCTTAACCACTAGACCAGAGCTTTCCAAACTTTTCAGTTACACATGCCCATATCTTTGAATCATTCCTCATTGGGTTTGGTTTCCAGAGCCTTCACCGTCTTGGTAGTCCTTCTTAGACACTGCTCCAATTTGTCACTGTTTTTTATATTTTTTAAAACAGTGATGTTGAGAACTGGACACAGGACTCCAAATGGAGTCCAATCAGGGCCGAGTAGAAGGGAACATCACACTCATGTCTAACTTGTGGTAGACAAGGACACCGAGATCATTTCACATATACTACTGGCAAGCCAGGTATTCCTCATCCTATATTCCAGGATCAGCAAAATAGAGGCTATGTTTTAACCTATATAACCTGTATATAAACAGTATAGAATTAGGGCTAAGTAGTGAGATGGTCTCTCCCAACTAGGAGAATAGGTACAATGTAAGTGAGGATAAAATGATGCAAATTGACACAAACCCTACCTCTACATTGCTGGATCTGAACTAACCATGGTGGATTGGGAAAAAGCCTCATAATGTCATGGTGGACAGCTCAATGAAAATGTCGGCAAAGTATGCAGCTATTGTAAAAAAAAAATGGCAGATTCCATGCTTGGAATGAAGCAACTGAAAACAGAACTTCCAATGTAATAATGCTGTTATATATTTCTATGATGATAATACACTTCAAAAATTGCATTAAGTTCTAGTCCCCACACCTTAAGAAGGATATTACAGAGGTAGAAAAGTTTCAAAAATCATTAGAGAGCCAGAGCAGCTTTCCTACAAGGAGATATTATTGAAATTGGCATTCTTTAGCTTGGAATAAGTTGGGGAGACATGATAGAAGAATATAAAATTATGCATAGGAAAAATAATGTGGAGAGAGATTAGTTCTCCCTCTCACACAGTGTTAGAACTCACTAACTAAACTAAAAGGCTGCCAAAAGTTGTGATGGCAGCCAACTCAGATGATTTTAAAAGAGAACTAGACAAGCTTATGCAGGATCAGGCCATAAATGACTGTAACTACTGACAGCGGTTCACTATTTCCTGAATCATAGGCAGCATATCTTAAATACTGATTGCTGGGAATCAACACTGGAAGGGGGTTCTTGTCTTCCAGTCCTTGTTTGAAAGGTTCCCAAATGTATCCCGTTGGCTGCTGTGTGACACGGAATGCTGGATAACATGGATCCATAGCCTCATCCTGCAAGAGACTTCTGATGGCCTTTCAGCCTTTTTACTTTCCCATTTAGCACAAACCGTAATTTACCACTATGTCTTAATAGATTGCAGTTCCTGTTCAAACTGGAACTGAAAATCTATTTTAAACCACAATCCCAACAGAAAATGGAGCTTCCAGCTTGTTTCTAATATTCCAAATTCTGGTTGCCTGCACTGATCAAAACGGACCGTTCACCCCTTAATTCAACATTTAACAATTTGGCAAAGCAATTGAAAACAGTGGCCTGCATCTTCACATTTCACTTAAAGAGCGAGGCCATAAAGCACATGGGGGAAAGAATGAACATGCACATACGTATATACCACTGAGGCTGGCACTGGCCCTCAGCCTAGAAATATCTGAAATCTAGATATTTTTCCTCGATTAACTGATTAAGCTACTGTCACCTAACTAGCCCTTATAAATGCACACAGATAGATAAAACTCCTTAAATTTAACCTGAACTTCCTCATTTATTCCTTTCAAAACAGGTTTGCAAACCTATGTTATTAATACAATTACTATCAGGTTTTCCTCATTTAAGGATTTGCGCTTCTTTTAAAAAAAATAGAAGAAAAGCTGTCCTTAGCATCTTAATATTCATTTCCTTTCAGATATGACAGGCACCATCTTGGTAAAGCAGGTGTTTTGCTTTTTTTTTTTTTAAAAAAAAATCCAAACCAAGGACTGAGGAACTGAAATCTTGGTTTCAACTTCTAACCATCAACTGGCCCTAAGAGGGCTCCCTATAGAAAGTAAAGGTCCCTCCCACACATTTGTGCAGTCGTGTCCGACTCGAGGGGCCGGTGCTCATCTCCGTTTGTTAGCCGAAGAACCAGCGTTGTCCGAAGACGCTTCCGTGGTCATGTGGCCGGCATGATGCACGCGGAACGCTGTTACCTACCCACCGAAGTGGTACCTATTCATCTACTTGCATTTGCATGCTTTCGAATTGCTAGGTTGGCAAGAGCTGGGGCGAGTGCGGGAGCTCACTCCGTCACGCGGGGCTAGGGATTTGAACCTCTGAACTTGCGATCTTCCGATAGACAAGCCTGGCGTCTTACCCGCTGAGCCAATATGCCCCTTCAACAGGGCTCCCTATAAAAAGCAGCTAAACAACTAACTAATCTCAATTCATTCTGTTGAAGTCTTAGAGCAACATAATATATTTTTAAGCAACTCATCTTCTTCTCGAACAACATAATATCCAAGGGTGACCTGGACTAAAAAGGAATAAAAAGAAATTGTACTGAACTAAATACATAAAACGCTTAAAGCACAAAATGTTTCCTGTTTTCTTTTACAAAGAGAGTTTCTTACAGAGTCCTTCATTCTATGCTCTTCTATTAAAATCACATTATATCACATAGTGAGGCATGCTTGTGGGCCAAATTGCTAACTCTACAAAAGCAAGGTTACAGATACCTGTTGTTGAGTACATTGCTGGAAGAAGCATAATCTGCATTAAGTGCATTTGTATGTGTGGGAAATGTTTTTGTAGGATTTGTGAACAATAAAGCAACAGGCAGGTTGTAGAAATATTTATAAGTGTCTGATGGTTTCCTGTTTGATATGGTGAAAGCAAGTAGAATACTTTTGAGTGTATTTTATTTATTTTATTATTCATATTTATACCCCGCCTATCCCCTCCCTATCGGAGGACTCTAGGCGGCTTACAATATCACAAATCCAATTACTAACAATTCATATTTATTTTAACAATGTTACAACCGGGCGCTTAGGAAAGGGGTAAGGGAACCGACTCTTGAAGTATTGGACTACATGTCCCAGCATACCTTGCTTCAGAGTCGGCTGCTGACGTCCTGGATATTGCTATTTCGGGATCCGTCGTCTCCGTTCTCTGCTCTCTGTTTCCGCCGCCATTCGCGAGGTCTTCTTCGCTCCGGAGGCGACCCCCGCCAGGACACCAGCAAATTGACCCACGTGAAGTGGTACCCATTTATCTACTCGCAATTAGCTTTCGAACTGCTGGGTTGGCAGAAGCTGGGGCAAGTGACGAGAGCTCATTTCGCCACGCGGAGGTTCGAACTGCCGACCTACTGATCGGCAGTCTTCACAGCATCAGCGGTTTAACCCGCTGAGCTACCGCGCCCCACTTTTGAGTGTCCTTTTCAGATCAACTCTATTTTTCAAATTCTAGTGGGCAACTAAGTATAAATCAGGTTTGAGCTGGCTACCTGCTACATTCAGAATGATCATGCAGAGAAAGAAGGTGGTGGTGGGTTGGGAGAGGTGACGTTTCTGCATCAAATCTTGGGGGATTAAGAGAACTTCCATGATTTGAACACCCATACTCTTTTCACTTGTCCCATTAAGTGAGAAAAGCTACAATACAACCTGCAAGAAAAGTCTTGCAATTACAGAAATCATGCAAGTTTATCTGAAAGATGGACATCTGTGCTGGGCTGCAAACTGCATCATTAATGCTACCATGAGACAACAGCAAACAAACAGGCAAAAAAGTGTTAAAATTTAGAAGCTGGACTGCATCAACTTGCACTGTCAGGTTAAAGACCACGGTGACAACAACAGATGCAGCACTGTGCAAGAAAATTCCATGATGCACAGTCACTGTATGACATGCACATCAGTCACACAGGCCCAAAAACATAGGTTCCGTGCCCTTCCACAAAAGTTCCTATCAGTTAATCTTATTAAAGCAACCATAGGGTTTCCCCTAGCCGTTCTTTATTCTGGAATGCAACTCCCCTTAATAAACGTTAGCTGTTCTGTGTTATATCTGGAGAAAAAGCAACAAAGAAGTTGGAGACATCTTAAAGATTCACCTGTTTATTATGGTATAAGTTAGTGGTCTTCTAATTTAATTCCATGACAACTCATCAAGCATCACCCATTATCACAGAAATGCTACCTCCAAGGTATAAGTGAAAAAGATTCCAAAACAGCAACCTTGACAAAACTTAATATATAAGTATATTTATAATACATGCATCTGGCAGATAGATCTTGGGCATACATTTAATGAGACCCTTGTGTCTGATAGCTAACAGCCACCTCCTTAGCGTTTAGTTTATCTGAACCTGGTATTTCAATTTTGCATTTGCGGCTTTTATAGTGGAGGGTGATGCATCTGATGAGAATGATGGCAAGGGTAGTTACTTTTGCCTCAATCACTGTTTCATTCCTCTTCACGGCATGTTCAGTTTTTTAAGAACTTGAGCTGAAATTCAGGATCTGGGATTTTAACCTTGAGGCAAGCTGAGCAGTATAAAAGAAACCTCCTCTGTTGGCTGTCAACATCCACTGCAAGGCAGGAGAAGGAGCTACTTAAAATCCCTAATCCCGCTTATTCCAATGTTCGGATGAAGTGGTCTCCCTCTAGTCCAAAGAAGTTCATGCCATGGCTGTTATTCAAGTCATCATAATGTTCCTGACTGTTCCTGTAGATCAGGAAACTTGAGAACTCCAGAGGGGAATTTCCAGTTGGTCTTAATAGAGCTAGACCTGAATGTCCCACTTTGGATTTGACTAGCTTAAGCTAGGGCACGGACTACAACCTATTTGGAAAAGAGGGCCCTTCCCTCTGTTAACAGTGCATAAGTGACACTAAGGATGGATTGTTTTAATGCATTGTCTATGAAGCTGCTTGAGTTCGGAAATATCAGATAATGAAACCATCTGGTGAAACTGTTTTGGTGATCAAACCATGTGATATTGGTATTGTATCAGTTACACTGCATGCCAGTCAGTGGATTTCAAGGTCCAGTTTGGTACTGACTTTAAAAGGGTCCAAAAGTGCAGACCTGAAATGCTTAATGAGGTGCCTTCTCTCTGGTCTGTCATGTTGTAATAGAACTACAGGCAGCAACAGTTGAAGTGGATACTCTAGGGCAGGGGTCGGCAAACCTTTTTATGGCAGGAGCCATTTTGACATTTATAAAATTTATAATATCACTCGAGGGCCTGGGGGCGGGGTTTGAGGGTGGAAGCCAATCGCGTGGAAGGGGGTGGGGTTTGCAGGCGGGGGCCAATCGCGTGGAAGGGGGCGGGGTTTGCGGGCGGGGGCCAATCGCACACACTTAGGGCCTGCTGCCGCCATGCCCGCCACCACGCACACAATGCCGCTGCCGCGCCTGCTGCCGCCGCCATGCCCGCCGCCACGCACACCATGCCGCTGCCGCGCCTGCCCCCACCACGGCCACTGCTGCGCCTGCCCCTGCCACGCCTGCCTGGGGAAAAGCCACACTCAAGGGGCCAAAGAGCCGCATGTGGCTCGCGAGCCGCGGTTTGCCGACCCCTGCTCTAGGGGAAAGCAAAGATTCTGTGTGTCTTTGCTGCCATCTACTGGTCTTCTGGATCTCTGCAACCTAGCTGGGGTAGCGCTAGCTTCCATACCGAGAGCTGCTTCTCACACTGAGGTTGGGAGTTTTCCAGCAGTCATTTTAACAACTGGATGTTTGCAGAATTCTGTTCCCAATGAAATGTGACATACATCATCATTATTTGCCTTTCAGGAAGAGATGGAAACTTGCTTACCACTGGTTTCCCCCCCACTAATTTAAACATATTATGTGGGTATCATTGTGGAATTGTATTTGGGCTGTGTGCTGTGTAGTATTCCTGCTAGTTGCTACCATTTCATTCAATTGTGTTTATATTTCTAAGTTCAACATTCATGCTTTTTAGGAATTGTTCTGAAAGACAGAAGGAGCAAGAAAGGTAAGTAAAATACAGCTACCTCCTGGATTTGGCAACAATTTTAAGAGTAGGAAAAGAGAGCCAGCATTCCCTTCTTAATCATCTACGAATCTCTCTTTAGCTTACATTCATTTTCCAAACTCAAAGGTAAGTGCTTTGGTGCATCTCTATAAATAGAAAGTCAGAAAAGTCAAACAGGAGGAAATAAAAAAAGCTAACACAGCTTAGAGTAGGTCAAACCCACTAGCAAACAATCTGTACAAGCACATCGCTGTCTGCCATATGTTAACAGATAAATGTTTCAGAGACTGTTTAAGAGTACAGGTGCAACTTGCAAATGCTTGGCCTTAATACCAGTTGACAAGGTGTTTCCCACATGTCCCTAGGCCCCTTCCTACAGCTGCTTTATTTTATCCACATGGAATAAAGCATTGCCCGTGGCTTCCCTAACATACATTCACTGGTTTTTAATTTGCTTGCTAGTGCTTACTGATGCTCCATTCCTTGCCACCTTCTCGGGACATGATTATGATTTTCACTGTTAGTTTGACTACTGCCAGGGTGATATCTCTACACAATTTCATTGTACTATATTAAGAGATTTGTAGTTCCCCGTTTTCATATGCTTATTAGGCTTTCGAGAATCTGAGCAGTTCAAACACAGCCCTTTTGAGAGGTGAATGTTGGTCCTGCTCCATCCTTTCACCCAACATACCTAGAACTTTTCTTTTCCATGGGATACCTGAGAGAACGTGGATCTTTTCCCATCATACACGAGAATATGTTGGTTCTCCTCCTCATCCTCCACAGTTCTTCCAACACCTACATTCTACCAACTATATGAACTCTTTAATTAATCTAACTCTAGTTGTTAGACATGGCATGGTGGCTCAGCGGGTAAGATGCCAGGCTTGTTGACCAGAAGATTGCAAGTTCGAATCCCTAGCCCCGCGTGACGGAGTGAGCTCCCGCACTCACCCCAGCTCTTGCCAACCTAGCAATTCGAAAGCATGCAAATGCAAGTAGATGAATAGTTACCACTTCGGTGGGATGGTAACAGCGTTCCGTGCGCGTCATGCTGGCCACGTGACCACGAAAACATCTTCGGACAGCGCTGGCTCTTCAGATAACAAATGGAGATGAGCACCGGCCCCTAGAGTCGGACATGACTACACAAATGTGTGGAGGGAACCTTTACCTTTTTACTTAAGGAAAATAGGGATAACCCAAGAGGGCAACTCATTGTTTCCTATGATACAGACTTCCTTTAGTATTAGAAAGCTTCCTCATCCAGTGCCCAACATATATTCATATAATTGCACTTTTCTCAAACAGGAGGCTTAGATCATCTATTCCATTTACACACTAGTTAATTTTCTTCAATAAGGCAGGGTACAAGCATTTTACTCAGTGTCCTTTTCAAGATGTTTACTGTAATTGATGACCCATGAAAATCAAGTCTGTAAAATGGAAGCGGGTGCTTTAAACCCTCTTGTTTTGAGATAGGATTGCTGCTAAAGAAGAGAGAAATAGTATCTTCAGATATCTAAGAAATGTACACATAAAATAAAACAAGCAAAACTAAAAACTACTCCCAAACCTCTTTAGGATTTATGTTTCTTGTTTGATAAGCTCATTTCCTAAAAAATAGCTGAAGTAACAGAAATGCTTGAAAATCATAATTCTGCTGCTTATAATATTTACACTGACCTTACACTGTATTCTTCAAAGCCTGATAATTCCATACTATTGATTCATGCTTACATTATCAGACATGCCATTCCAATTTAGAGTTTATCCATAATTCTTGCAAAATTAAAACACTTGAGAACTAAACAACATTTATAGTAGAGAATTCATGCTACAAGAAGCAATTCTGGTACTTTTCTCACTGGCTTGTCTGCCTATTTGAACATACAAGCCAAACCACAATTCTGTTCAGAGAATAATCTCTTGAGTTTCTAGCAAGATGACTGCACAGGGGAGGACCCCAAAACTTCCTACAGGGTTACTGTCAAACTGATTTTTCTGTCAATTCATCCATGTTGGAATCATTTCAAATAATATATAGTTAAATGTGTAACAAGTCTATAATCTCTTTTATATATATTTCAAAATTCAGGAAGATAGTTGAAAACATGCTCTTCTGTGGTTAATTATATATAAATAAATAAAATAAGTATTCTGCTTTACATATTAAGCTTAACTATTCCCCCCCCCCCAGGCTCCTATATAATAAAGCTCTACAAAATGCTATGATGGTATGATCATGTATGTGCATGCAGGTTGGTCATGGAAGCAACATCATGGTTAATACCTTTTTGGTAGCTACTATATTTTAGCAGACATCTGAAAAAGTTATCTATGTATTTATTTAACTCAGAAAAGAAGGGAGGTGAATGATGGCTACGTAGCACTCAGAAGGATTCCAAACTTGTATGCAAAGATTAAGCCACATCCCACCAGACTAGAGCTGATAAGAAGTGTAAGAACTAACCAGCATTCCAAAATTTCTTCATAAATTGAATGGAAACATTCAGCTTCCTCAGAAGACCAAGAATTTTCTGAGAAAGCTCAGCAACACAATTTAATTATCGACACCTTATTGCAAGGTTCTCAAATTCCACCTACCACAGACAGCTTCCTTGAAACAGATCTCCAAACTCTTCATATTTCTCCTTGTGATTCTACACAGAGATCTTTAAGATCATTCTATGTTCCACTTTGTGCTGCTGCATTGTACGAGATACTTGCAATGCAGAAATGCTATTACTTTACCAACTATATATCTAAAACCTTTTTTTTAAAAAAGGAGTATCTCCATATTCTCATATTATAAGACATTTCCAATTTCCTTTATTGTGTCATTTGTTATGCTGAGTACAACTGGATCTGGTTATTAATTTCCCCCTAAATCAAATTCTGGCTGTTTAGAATTTCAATTTCACAAGTCTTTAATGATTTGAACCATATCTGGACCTCATATTTTCCTTCCATGTTCGCAAAGGATTAGCAATGAGCATAGGCATGCTAGGATACAAATTACAAGTGTATGGTGACCACAACAATATCCGACACTCAATTAAGCTTTTGTTATAAAGCAATTTCTTCAAAGTTCATACCCCAGAAGCTCAGAAAATAGCAGTTAGGAGATACTATGCATGAAATCAGCTTGATGCACAATAGAGGGTCGGTAATATATTTGTCTGAATTGAAGAACTACGATCTTAAGCCAGGATTCATGTTTTCACCATAATGCAGAGTTCCCATTAGTTAAAGGGAAAGCTGGAGTCCTGCTCACCTGTTCATATGAGAGGCTAACTGGCTAGGGCTTGAGTATTGGCTCCACCTTGTATGCTCTGCTACCTCAACCCGAAACTGCCTCGTGTGGACATTTCTGCTTGCATTCAAACTGCTGGAGCATCACGTGGGGCGGCAGAGAGCTTTTGTATTATGGGCTTCCTTTAGACCTCTGATTGGCTGCTATGAGAAAAAAAAGGCTGGATGAGAAAATACTTTGGTGTAGTCCAGCACATAATTGACAACAGTCTGTGTGTCAAGTATAACAGGGAAAGAAAAATAATGCTACAATATTTGCCCCACAGTTATTGAACTCAACAGAACAAGATGCTCAAAAGTAAGCATCTATATGATTTCTGGAATACTGCAAGAACTTTCTGTTGCAATGGTAGTACGCGTTGCATTTAGCATTCTAAGATATTAATTGCTTGGGAATGTGACACTGCTTTATAAACTGCTTTAAGAATGAGAGAGGTGGCAATATCTGAATAAGCATTATAAACCAGAATGAACAGCTTCATCCATTGGATACAGCAATATAAGAAGTTTTGATCGGACTACAATTACTGGAGATAGAGGATGTCTGGATTCAATTGTATGTAGCAACTAAACTTACTGGGTCAAGGTTCTCATCTCTGGCTAGCCTATTTTGCAGGATCTTTAATGAATTAAAAAAAAAGAAAAAAAGAACTGCTATAGAATTAGCAACAAAAAATGCATTGTGTTCTTACAGCCCTGGTAATTTTCCAAGGAGACTGTAAAGAATAAGGATGTTTATGTTTGCAGTTTAATGCTTTGTAAGACAAAGTTGCAATTTGAGATTTGCTAGAGCGTAATACAGTAATTACGGCTGAAAACTAGTGACACACGTGCAAGCAAAGAGGCAGTTCAATGAGTTCATTAGAGCATTTATTAGCTATAAGAAGCAGGCAATATTGGAGACTATGAAGAAGCTACCTGATAAGCTTATTAAACAAGTAGAGAACACTAATAGAATTATACATTTTGGTTTAGCTCATCCACCTTTTAAACCACACACACATACCTAAAACAAGTATTTCCACCACAACCTGGGTTTAGTACTGATAGTGCCAATTTCTCCCTTTTCTAAAATGCTAAATACTAATTAGTTCCAAACTCTTTCCTTAAGCATCATGCAAGACACATTTGCTGAAGCAATTAGAATTAGAGATAAGATTCCGGTGGTTATTTTTCTTCCACCTGGTATTATTTGGAACCAACTTAGTACTCTCTAAGCATGCAAATAAGCTGGTGTAAAAATCCCAACGTTCTTGAAATGGGAAATATTATTAGGTAAGAGAGATACAAAACAAAAACAAATCAAGTTCTAAATACAGAACTATTCACTGTGGGCCATGCATTTGATATTTATATAATCATTTGGTATTATTAATGACAAATTATTAAGACAAATGAGGCTGCCATGGCATTAATAGATCTTCACTGTTTCCAATGGCAGATGACTCTTTTTCTGAAACGATTTTCACAAAAATAGAAGAAAAATGCTTTTTTTTCTTTTAAACTAAATTTCTGTGTATCTAGCCATCTGTTTATGGAGTAGACTTCTCTGTGGACTCTGAGAATGGCAAAGATAAAGGAATGGAAGACAAGAAATTCTTCACAGATGGTGCAGATCTTCTACTGTTGTAATAAATTACAAGATGGTTGAAATGATCTAGTGTGATCCCTGTCCGTATTGGGGCCCTCTAGAAGAAGCAGAAACTCTAGTTTCAGACTCAGACTCATCTCTGAGTCCAAAATAACCACCTGAGGATGAAATAACAGCCACCTCTTTGCTAGAAAAGATAGCGGTGATCGGGAAATAATTTAAATTCCCACTCTATATTTAGCTTAGAGCAGAGCTTTCCAAACTGTGTGTCGCGACACAAAAGTGTGTCGCCACACACAGCGTGGTGTGTCGCTACACCACCCGGAAGCGGCGGCGCGCGTGTGCACGGCGGCCGCCATGCACGCGCGCACCGCTGCACGCCCCCCGTGCCGCCGCATGCCCCTCCTGCGCTGCCACCGTGCGTGAGCGCCGCCGCACGCCCCCCCGCGCCGTCGCCGAGCGCGCGCGCCGCCGCACGCCCCCCCGCGCCGTCGCCGTGCGCGCGCGTGTCGCCACCGCCGCCGGGTGTGTCGCCAGCGGCGGCACTTTGGAAAGCCCTGGCTTAGAGACTAGGCATTTTTTAAAATTCATTCAATCGTGTCTGATTCTCGGAGACTGCCTGGACAAGTCCTTGCAGTTTTCTTGGCAAGGCTTTTCAGAAGTGGTTTGCCATTGCCTCCTTCCTAGGGCTGAGAGAGGGGGACTGGCCCAAGGTCACCCAGCTGGCTTTGTGCCTAAAGCGGGACTAGAACTCACAGTCTCCCAGTTTCTAGCCTGATGCCTTAACCACTGCACCTAACTAGACACAGCCTTGATATTAAGATTTAAAGGATCTGATCCTTCTGTTTGTGGGCAGACAGAGAAGCAACATGGCATATTAAATTGTAATTGATGTTTTCAAACATGGCAAAATAATCTATTGATAGGAACTGAGTAACTCTTGCATGCAGTTGAAAACAATTTTTTAAGGTAATCGTATTCAATGTATTGTCGAAGGCTTTCACGGCCGGAGTTCGATGGCTGTTGTGGGTCTTCCGGGCTGTGTGGCCGTGTTCTGGAAGTTGTGGTTCCTAACGTTTCGCCAGCATCTGTGGCCGGCATCTTCAGAGGGCAGGAGCACAGACAGAAGTGATCTCTCCATGTCCAGGTAGAGTGGCAATGTTTGTTTTCTATTTATAGAGCTAAGTTATAGGAGATTAGGTGGGTTTTTTTTTATGTTGAAATGTTAACAAGTGGCTGCTGAGCGTGATTAGCATGTTCATTGTGAGAAGTATTCCCATGTCCTGGTGGTTGAGCTGAGTTTGTTGACCTTTTGCAGGCTGTGTTTTTCAAGACTCGTATTCCTTACAAAGTCAGCCATATATATTCAGGGCCATACAAAAGTCTGGGTTCTAACCACCCACCATTCCACAACTGAAAATATCTTGTTATAACATCTTGGCAAAGCTACATGCCCCCATTTCCATTTATAATGGATCATTGTATGGCAAGAACATTTTTAAAAAGAAGTTTATCAGTTGGGAAAAACAAAATATTAATCACAAAGATCAAGCCACAACTCCTAGTGTAAAAGAATAGAGACTAATGTCAAGAGTTCAAATATCAAAGAGAAACTGGCAATGATTCACATATGTAAAGATGGTGAGATCTATACTCCAAATGTCTACCATTATACATTTGTTCAGTGTTCATGAGATGTTTTCCAGTGTTGTTTGGAATTGGGAATAGTGAAAAATAAATAAACACATTGGAGAAATAATAGTCTTGGGAGAAGGTTAGCAATTACACAACTATTTTTTTAAAAAAACACTACTCCTTATTACGCAATTTGTAAGCAAAGAAATAAAACATATCAATGTACTATTCCAAATGTTATTTTGCACTGAACATAACTGCGTAATGACTTAAATAACCGTTTAACAGTTATGCTGTTTATTTTGAACTCTGCAGATGGCTGTCTTGAAAGAGAACGAACTTCTCTTTGGTTCAATGCCATTAAATATGCTGGGCTTTTTTTTTCATAGAAAAAATCAATAATGGAAATGAAATGTTTTGGTGACCTTGCTCAGACATCAATGTTCTTTCCTAAAATGAGGAGAGAACGCACAAGAATGCACGCTGGAAAAAGAGAAATATTTTCTACTGGAGTTGCCTATGGGAAATCATATAGTTAAAATGTAAATATTCCACTGAGATTCTCAATCCTCATGGTAGATTGGGTTACTGCTCTACCCCTACGTCAACCACACAGATGTGAAAACTACAGTCGTATGTAATAGTCCTCTACATTCCAACGCTATATCCTCCGCATCTGATTCTGGGATAACCCTGGTGCTAGAAAAGACATAATTTGTTTTGATGGGGAGGTTTCTGGACAACACCATGGACTAATGGAAGCAATGAAGGTTGTACCTGAGGATATTTCCTTCACTTGGTATGATTTGGTTCTATACTAATGTTGCATCTACTATCCTTCTGTGTATTAGCCTGAGCCATATTGGGAATTGTTTTGCCTGGAAGCGCTTGCAGAATTAAAATATCTCTAGTATTGTCATTATCATCTTTTATCTTCCTCTTGTTTCTCTTTGGAAGTAGCTTTAAGCTTACAAACTGAATCTGCAGTAACAGCATTGTTTTCTGAGCAGATGTGTAACAAGAGAGATCCCATACCCAACTTTCAATATTAACAGAGGCCTTTCCTACAAGGTTGTCATAAACAATTCTCTCTCAACTAAGTCTCTCTCCAACCTGCAAGGAGGGGAGGTAAAATGAGCTACACCACAGGGCTGTTGGACAAAAGCAACTCATAACATGGAAAGGTTGCCACAAAAACAGTTATCAATGGCTTCAAGTTAATCCCCAACCTGCAATTGACTTCTATGAGCTCTTGGTGTTATATGGCCTGCAGTGTTCTGGATAAATTAGCACTTTCTCCCAGCAACAGTTTCTCCAGATCTACCAAATTGTGAAGATGAACTGCATTTGCTTTGGAATCGGAATCTGTATTAGAGTTATAAACTATTAAGAACTCTTACCCTAAGCCGCTGTCTGTGGAGTATTGCTACTTATTCCCTTCCATACTTGCTCCTGATATAGGAAGCTAAGTAGAGTAGTTCAGAGCAAAAGTATCTGATAGTTGATAACAAGGGCAAAGTTGGGATTCATGGCTGGAACCACAAGTAACATGGGGGCTTTATGGCAAAGATTACAGGGAGTCACTGGGGCTATATTACACACACCTGGAAAACTCAGGAGAGGTTGATGTTTTTTAATGATGCAAAGGCTATTTTAAATGTTCACTACCTTTTTCATATGCTCCCCATTTCATAATACCAGGAAACTCTGCTGCTAATTTTCAACTGTGTGCAGACAGAGGGACCACAATTTCATCCTTTCTGTACAACAGCTTTTACTCACTAGCCTATCAGTTGATACTAAAGATAGGTAAAGGTAAAGGTTCCCCCCGCACATTTGTGCAGTCGTGTCCGACTCTAGGGGCCGGTGCTCATTTCCGTTTGTTAGCCGAAGAGCCAGCGTTGTCCAAAGATGCTTCGGTGGTCATGTGGCCGCATGACGTGCGCGGAACGCTGTTACCTACCCACCGAAGTGGTACCTATATATCTACTTGCATTTGCATGCTTTCAAATTGCTAGGTTGGCAAGAGCTGGAGCTAGTGCAGGAGCTCACTCCGCACGCAGGGCTAGGGATTCGAACCTCCGAACTTGCGATCTTCCGATCGACAAGCCTGGCGTCTTACCCGCTGAGCCACCACGCCCCTGATATATGATACTAAAGATATATGGACACAAATACGTAACTAATTTATGGCTGCAATTAATGTGGAAATAACTTTCCCCCCCTAAAAGTAGTCATAAAGGCACTCACCAATATATCCAGTGGCCTTATGGGACACCTACAGTTATGAGGCCGCTACTATTCTTGTAAATTTTGATACTGAAGCTAATAAAGATGCAATGAAATAGTGAGCATTTTAAAGTATTCAGGTAGCTTGACCATTTTTGCATTTATTGAGTTTAAACCTATAGCAATCAAAGAAGACTCAACACTTTACAATATATCCAATTAAATGCAATATAATGATCCATGATAAAAGTCAAACAAAAATATTTTTAAAAATAGCCTAACCATCTCCCCAAAACACACAAATCAGCAAATAACTGATGGCTTCACTTCATACCCCAAAAAGTATCTGAAATAGCTTATGTTTAAATAGCGGATGGATGGATGAACAGACAGTCAGAGTGAATTTCCACAGGGAGGCTGTTACACAAAGCAGGTCAGTCAACAGAATGTGGGTTTCCACCCCTCTTACTTTCTGAAGATACTTCCATACTTACTCCTTTTCAAATTAATAGACATTTGAATCTGAACAGTATGAAATTTCTATGAAAATAACATTAAAACTGCAATCAAGTTTTGTTAATGTAAAACTTGCTTTGCAAACGATTTATAATTTAAACTAAAATATGTTTCTCTTGTATTTCTGCTTTGGTTATTATAAATCTTGGTCAATAATACAAATAAAATGTATTAGGCAAGTGATTTGGGTATGTGTGTTGGGTTATAAATAAAACATTTTTCTCTTGTAATTGTCTATCTAAAATATTACATTTCCCTGACAGATTTAACGGTTACCAGAAGTCTTTTCTCCAATGCCACATTTGTAGTGAAGGATCAGTCAGTGAAATAATTTGCCATTACAAAGTGCTTCTGGATATGCTTCACTTTATCAACGTGTTATTTAAAACATGGTGTCCAGAATTCAACATAAGGCTCTGGAAACAGCAGAGTTATACTCTGGACTCTATTCAATAAGTCTGATGATTTGACCACAGGTCATAACAACATGTAAAGGTAAAGGTTCCCCCCGCACATTTGTGCAGTCGTGTCCGACTCTAGGGGCCGGTGCTCATTTCCGTTTGTTAGCCGAAGAGCCAGCGTTGTCCGAAGACGCTTCCATGGTCATGTGGCCGGCATGACGCACGCAAAACGCTGTTACCTACCCACCGAAGTGGTACCTATTCATCTACTTGCATTTGCATGCTTTCGAATTGCTAGGTTGGCAAGAGCTGGGGCGAGTGCGGGAGCTCACTCCGTCACGCGGGGCTACGGATTCGAACCACCGAACTTGCGATCTTCCGATTGACAAGCCTGGTGTCTTATAACATGTTGTTGTTCAGTCGTTTAGTCGTGTCCGACTCTTCGTGACCTCATGGACCATAGCACGCCAGGCCTTCCTGTCCTCCACTGTCTCCCGGAGTTTACTCAAATTCATGTTCATTACATCGGTGATGCTATCTAACCATCTCATCCTCTGCCGCCCCCTTCTCCTTTTGCCTTCAGTCTTTCCCAGCATCAGGGTCTTTTCCAGTGAGTCCTCTCTTCGCATTAGGTGGCCAAAGTATTTGAGCTTCAGCTTCAGTATCTGTCCTTCCAGTGAGCAGTCAGGGTTGATTTCCTTTAGGATTGACTGATTTGACCTCCTTGCAGTCCAAGGGACTCTTAAAGAGTCTTTTCCAGCACCACAGTTCGAAAGCATCAATTCTTCGGCGCTCAGCCTTGCTTATGGTCCAACTCTCACAGCCATACATTACTACTGGAAAAACCATAGCTTTAACTATACGGACCTTTGTTGGCAAGGTGATGTCTCTGCTTTTTAATATGCTGTCTAGGTTTGCCATAGCTTTCCTCCCAAGGAGCAAGCGTCTTTTAATTTCATGGCTGCAGTCACTGTCTGCGGTGATCTTGGAGCCCAAGAAAATAAAATATCTCACTGCTTCCATTTCTTCCCCTTCTATTTGCCAGGAAGTGATGGGACCAGATGCCATGATCTGAGTTTTTTTAATGTTGAGTTTCAAGCCAGCTTTTGCACTCTCCTCTTTCACCCTCATCAAGAGACTCTTTAGTTCCTCTTCACTTTCTGCCATTAGGGTGGTATCGTCTGCATACCCTGAGGTTGTTGATATTTCTCCCGGCAATCTTAACTCCGGCTTGTGATTCATCCAGCCCGGCATTTCTCATGATGTACTCTGCATATAAGTTAAATAAGCAGGGTGATAATATACAGCCTTGTCGCACTCCTTTCCCAATTTTGAACCAATCGGTTGTTCCATGTCCAGTTCTAACTGTTGCTTCTTGACCCACATACAGGTTTCTCAGGAGACAGGTAAGGTGATCTGATACTCCCATCTCTTTAAGAATTTGCCATAGTTTGTTGTGATCCACACAATCAAAGGCTTTAGCGTAGTCAATGAAGCAGAAGTAGATGTTTTTCTGGAACTCTCTTGCTTTTTCCATGATCCAGCGAATGTTGGAAATCTGATCTCTAGTTCCTCTGACTCTTCGAAACCCAGCTTGCACTTCTGGTAGTTCTCGGTTCACATGCTGCTGAAGCCTAGCTTGTAGGATTTTGAGCATAACCTTGCTAGCATGTGAAATGAGAGCAATTGTACGGTAGTTTGAACATTCTTTGGCATTGCCCTTCTTTGGAATTGTAACGTAAACTGACCTTTTCCAATCCTGTGGCCACTGTTGAGTTTTCCAAATATGTTGGCATATTGAGTGCAGGACTTTAACAGCATCATCTTTTAGGATTTTAAATAGCTCAGCTGGGATACTGTCTTCCCCACTAGCTTTGTTGTTAGTAATGCTTCCTAAGGCCCACATGACTTCACTCTCTAGGATGTCCGGCTCAAGGTCAGTGACCACACCATCGTATTTATCAGGGATATTAAGATCTTTCTTGTATAGTTCTTCTGTGTATTCTTGCCACCTCTTCTTAATCTCTTCTGCTTCTGTTAGGTCCTTGCCTTTTTTGTCCTTTATCATGCCCATCTTTGCACAAAACGTTCCCTTGATATCTCCGATTTTCTTGAAGAGATCTCTAGTCTTCCCCATTCTATTGTTTTCCTCGATTTCTTTGCATTGTTCATTTAAGAAGGCCTTCTTATCTCTCCTTGCTATTCTCTGGAATTCTGCATTCAGTTGGTTATATCTTTCCCTTTCTCCCTTGCCTTTTGCTTCCCTTCTTTCCTCAACTGTTATATAACAATATATATATATATATATATATATATATATATATATATATAATATATATTATATATATAATATAACAACATGACATAGCATTAAAAAGGGATTGAAATTAGTAATTAGGAGGAGGGAGGGAAAAAAGAGAAAGCACGCAAGAGAATTACATTAAGATGGAACTGATACTGCAAATGAGAGCTTAAAGATTTCAATGTTTAAAAAGAGAACGTGGCAAAGGTAGTGACTTGACTGCTAAGAGTTGGAATCACTATGCTTCCAACTAATTAATACAGGCAAAATTAATGCAGCTAAAGAATGCTTCATTTTGATTTAAGAGTCACTTTACTTTGTTGGCTCATATTCAGTTCCTGATGCATTAAGAATCAAAATTTATGTAGATTCTTTTTACCAGTACTTCTCTTAAACTAGGTCTCTCTTCTATCTATCTGAAGTTTATGTAAAGAGTTTAAAGGAGAGAAATCTCCATTCTTGGCAACTACACAACTGAAGAATAATAGTAACACTTGAGCAAGGTGCCCACCCTGATTGGTCTATATTTTCCCAAGTCACTAGTTCATCCTTTTGCTTTGGACCCAACTAACTCTATCAAAGAGAGGGAAATTTGGAGATGTTTTTCTTCTTCTTCTGCCACTACTGTCAGTCAACAAGGATCCACAGCAATGACCAGTAGCACAAAATTCCATGTAATCACAAACTCAATGATGAAAGTATCTTAAATGTGTCTTCTTTGATGATAAAACATTCCAGGCCTGGCTTCAAACACAGCAGATGATTTGGGGATCTGTCCTTTACATCTTGAGGCATCCCAGGCTGTGTGTCTTAGCTTGCCATGATGGGATGCATTTAATATCACATAATATATAGCGTGCCACAATAAGAACGCTAGCTCCAACATGAACTCTTCAACAGGTTATGACTGAATGAACTGTTATATATAACTGTTGATATTCTACCAAAGGCACAAGTTGTTTCTCTTGCAGCCTCTCATTACTGAATGACATGTGGCATAATATAAACGTTTTCATTGTGTCATAAAAATATAACTTTATTTTTTATTTTATTTATCACATTTCTTCACCACCCATCTTGACAAACGACTCTGGGCGGTTATAATCTTAGTGTTATTATTATTATTTATGCTTCTAGTAAAAATGGTTGCCCTTGACCATTTGCTAAAATCCTAGCTATTCAGAGTTTTATTCCTGCTTAAATAACATAAGGCAACAAAATATGTTTTCCTTCTGCTTTTTCTTTGATAACGAATATGTACTTAAGGGGCATCTTAAGTACTTAAGTGCATTATATATATATATATATATATATATATATATATATATATATATATATATATATAATGTAACCTGATTCACATAATTAAAAATCCCCTCATAATTTCTTTTTTTTTTAAATTTGCAGCTGATAAATGCCATACCAGAATTATAGTACATCAAGAGCACATACATAGGTTATTTAACCTAAAAAACCGGAATACAGTTAATTGGAAGACATTTTCACTATTACTGTTTTCTGCAGCTGGCTAAGTGGTTGTTTCTTAGAAATGATGAAGATTTTGTAAACTATTTTATGAATGAATAATGAATCTTTAAAAAAAATTACGTGGAATTCTCCACATAGTAAGTCAATGCACAGTGCATAGGGTTGCCCTTTGCAGAATACTTGCAAGCTTTAATTTCTCCAGAATGTGGCAGCCAGGTTGCTGGATAGCACATGTTGGCATGAGCTCATAACAACTGAATTCTGGGCCCTGCTGTGGCTCCCTATTTGCTCCTGAGGTGCTGGTTTTAATGTTTAAACCCTACATGGCTTTACCAGACCACCTTCTCAAACTGTTTTTGGCTCATCCAAATTGAACATCCTGGGAGAATCTGCTAGAAGATCCTGACTTCAGGAAGTTATGGGTACAGCCTCAAAGGCACCATTTCTTAGTTGGTGTGCCTGCACTTTGGAGCACCCTCTCCCTAAGGATTGTGATCTTCCCCAAAAGCTGTCAGCTTTCCATAAGCAATTACAAAGAACATTTTCAGAAAGTCTTTGAGATACAAGTTGATACCATTAGTTTTAGCTCTATGCTAGGATTAATTTATATTGCTATTTTGCTACATTTATTTTTAATAGATCAAACAAAATAACATAATAAATTATTTTTTTACTGTAAACATTATATTCCTTGTATTGTTGGCGACTGTAACCACTAAGAGTCTCTTTGATAGTGATGGGGATAAACCCAATAAATACAGAAATACATATAGTGTAAAAACAAAACAAAACAGGAGGGAGGCAAAGGTAAACTGCTTTTACACTGTTGTCAAGAAAACAACTTTGAAGAATCCAATCATAACAGAATGAATGTCTATATATTGGCATGGGACCAGGGTATCTGAGGGACCGTCTTATCTGTTAGATAGAATGCTGGCTTAGGGAAAGAGGCGCAGAGTAAACAGGCAAAGAACAGTTGTTCAAAGCTATAAAATCTTTACTTGTGGTTAAAGCAGATTATATACATATAATAATATACAGCTTACATAATCTTCTGTGTTGCTTCCACTGACAGACGTGAAGGAGCACAAACCTATGAGAGCAACACTCTCAGAGCCAGGTATAGCTACTTAGTTGTGAAAACACCAAGCCCAAAGCATAGAACATTGCACATAGCAGAACCTGCCAAAGGGTGGCAGTGTTGCATCTAAGCAAGCATGTTGTCTCCCCCTCCCGACTTTCCCAGGACAAGCTTCCCACGAAGCATCAGGGGCTAGACATAACAAGACACAGGTGACAGTTTCACTAGCCACCTGGCTTCATATCTATGAAAGACATGAAGAAAGCCATTCACAGCTATGAGGAAGCTTTGTTTTATGCAGAAAGCGATTTGCCATTTCACATGAGAAATCTGACATTATCCCGATCACATTCACCCACCCCACCCGATCATGCAGGGAGGGCATGCTTCGGATCCCATCACTAAAAGAATTCCATCTAGCGGGGTCCAGGAGGCGTGCCTTCTCTGCGATAGCACCTGCCCTGTGGAATAACTTGCCCCCTGAGGTGAGACGGGCACCCTCGCTCCTGGCCTTCAGGAAGTCTTTAAAGACCTGGTTCTGCCGCCTTGCCTGGAACAAAGGAAATAGTAGTTCCTCCTTGGGGTGGTTAGCTTAGTAATATCCTCCTTTTAAGAACACACCATCTTTTGGATTTTTTTATTTATTTTTTATAGTAGATTTTAGATGTATAGGTTTTTAACTTTTTATATTGTGATTGTAAACCGCCCAGAGTCTACCATGGTGAAGATGGGTGGGGATAAATCCAATAAATAAATAAATAAATAAATAAATAAATAAATAAACAAACAAACAAACAAACAAACACACACACACACACACACACACATATATAAGAGAGACTTGTGATACTATTGTAGACTGAATTTACACTGTTCTGTACTTTTCTAGTTGCTGGATCCAAAGAGAAGTGTTGGGTGATCTTACAATAAGAAAGGATTTTGGAAGATCATAATTCTGAATTTGAAATAGCTCATGATAATTAATTGACTCATAACACTATTCCAACAGATACATCACTCAAGGTTAAAATTAATTTTGCTAAACTTAAGCTGATTTGAATAATCAAAGATAAGTAACAAGTAGAATTAGGAAGAAACCAACGGTATTTAAAGAAATACAAAATTGGCATCATAGTTTTGAACTAAACAGTTTTTTTGCTTCCCTTAGGACTACACACCTAGCTGTAAGATGGAGAAAAAGAGTGAATATTCTAAATGAAATAGATTATTCAACTAATTCCTAGTTTTTGGACAAAATCCAAATTCAGGGAGCGATTTTAGCTAATTTTAGGAGATGGTACTGAAGAACAGACTAAAGAGATGCATTAATATGCAAGACAATGTCCATTCAGGCAATAGAAAATTCCTTCCCTTCCCTTTTTTTTTTTTTTAGTAATCTTCCAATACATGCTGAAGACAATATTTCAGCCTTCCAAATTAGATGGTGGTGGTGGTGAACCTGGAGATTGAAGGAAGAAGTTGAACTGCCCTGCTTCTTATGTCTCTATCAGGAATTTGTTTAAAGCCCAGTTTGATTTTTTGCAAATACCAGGAGACTGAGAGTTCTAGTCCCGCCTTAGGCAGGAAAGCCGGCTGGGTGACCTTGGGCCAGTCATCTCTCTCAGCCCAACTCACCTCACAGGGTTGTTGTTGTGGGGAAAATAGGAGGAGGAAGGAGTATTGTGCATGTTCACCGCCTTGAGTTATTTATAAAAATAATAAAGGCGGGATAGAAAATTAAGAAAGAAAGAAAGAAAGAAAGAAAGAAAGAAAGAAAGAAAGAAAGAAAGAAAGAAAGAAAGAAAGAAAGAAAGAAAGAAATCCAACTGGCAGAGAACTGAAAGATTCAACTTCCTTGACCAAACTTGTAACATTTAAAAAGTCAGTATATCCAAATTTTATAAATACACATTTTATATAGCGTGGCCTGGTTTTAGGCTTCACTCCCAACACACACTGCATTACCTATACTCACATAACCTCAAGTGATAGCATCCTCTTCTCTACAAGCACACACGCAACTCATCTGTGAACTAGAGGGTAGCACTACTGATGTTATCCAATCTCTTTATAATTTGGGAAATGCTCCCCCCCAGTCACCTGCTGTGTGTTTTAACACATTTCAGTTTCATTTAATTCCTTTCTTTTTCCTAGCTCGTTTTTCTGAATTCAGGGTTGGAGAACAACATACAATTGTATTAAATAACGAAGATTCTCTCAAGAGCCAAATTTCCCGTCGTTATTATATTAAAACGCCAGTGTGATATCGTGGAGCTCCTCCACATAAAAGAGACGCATTGCCACCTTAAAAACGTTCCCCCGGCACATTTGTGCAGTCGTGTCCGACTCTAGGGGCCAGTGCTCATCTCCATTTGTTAGCCGAAGAGCCAGCGTTGTCCGAAGACACTTCCACGGTCACGTGGCCGGCATAACAAGCACGGAATGCTGTTACCATCCCACCGAAGTGGTACCTATTCACCTACTTGCATTACATGCTTTCGAATTGCTAGGTTGGCAAGAGCTGGGGCTACTGTGGGAGATCACTCTGTCACGCGGGGCTAGGGATTCGAACCTCCGAACTTGCGATCTTCCGATCGACAAGCCTGGCGTCTTACCCACTGAGCCACCCCCTTACTATGCTTCAAATGTCCCTCTCACCCAACATATCCCCCAAATGCTATTATTTTGAGAACTGGCACATGAAACGAAATGGCAGCAATGGGATGAAGAGACTTCATACAGTCAGGTTCATATCCTGTCATCCCTAGAAATTAAACAGAACATTTATAATATGCTCTCAGTGAAATAGTTTCAATGTTTTTATTGGGGTGTCCTCTTGAATTAGATGAGTTTGCAGTGTCAGTATATGGAATAGTCAAGGCACTGTCTCATTACTTACTAGTACAAAACCAAGAAACAGCAGTGATGGCACTTAGCTGACCCTGGAGGAGAGTAGATAGACAGACCAACAGACAGACAGCCAAGTTCTTACTTGAGTGAGAAACCAGCAGGGAGTCCCAGGAGGTTAGACTGGGAAGTAAAGAAAAGTCCACAGGAAGATCATGCAACTACTAAATATTAAATATTTAAATAAATACTAAATATTGTTGCTGATAAAATTACATGGACAGGTAGTTAAATTGACTCAAGGGAATCCTTATCTAGAAACAATATTGGGGGTGAACAGAAGACTTCTGATGGTTCAGTGGCACTTGTGGCTAAAGGATGTGAAAATAAAAGTTTATTATAACAGACAGATTAAGCACAAGTTATGGCAATTATTAACAGCAATTATGTTTTAGGAAAATTAGGTAGCAAGTCACCTCTGTACTTTAATAAAGAATGTTGTTGATTGTATCTCTACCATGATGAAAAGCTTCTTCCCTTCCCTTCTAGTTACAGTGTTCTTTTTGTAAGGGCATAGATCATAAAATTAATTACATTCCAAGAGTAAGATTGATTGGGGCCAAATGTTTTTGCCTAAAGTATTTCAAAGGAAAAATTGCTGGCCACAAGTACATCAGCCTCATTAAAATACCACTTTGGGGAACCATAAATGCAAAGTAAAAAATGGAGAACGGCAGTACTGAAAATTTAGTAATAAAACAAATGCTCTAGAAGATAAATTAGTTTGTATAATCCTTTCCTAGCATGGCTTCCACTAAAGAGAATTTGGCAAATAGTTTCCTTGTTTCTAATTAATGTGTGTTGTTCTCCAGGGTACTTAATATTGACAATATAGGTGGAAGCCACTTGCAAAATACAAAGCATATTGCATAATATGTCTTTTGAAAGAAACAGTCTCTTCTCTCCAACACCATTTACACCTACTGAACCCAAAGGTTTTCCTGCTTTTAAGTTTCACTCACTCAGTAGGCACTGCAGAAGCATATTAAAAAAAGTAACAAAGGAAGCAATCAAGCTAATGAGACTCTACTTTAATCTCATTAGTGTTGTCAGGAACCTTCTTTTGGAGTTTCCTACAGAATTCCTGTTGTCTCCTTTTTCATCCCACTCCATGTATGAGGTTGAGAGCAAAATTCCCTAGAAATACAGATTTGATACTACAACTGTGGTGACCACATGCAAATCATTCTCTTCTTTTGGTCTAATCCAGATGGTGATCAGGTTCCTACTGGATATGAGTGAATTATCTGAAAATGAAATCTGACAATTGATTTCCCAGTTTATTGGTTTGTTTGTTTTAAAAGTGCTTATTGTTGGGATTGATTTACTTAAAAATTATTCTGATTGCGTATATTTCTATTATCCTCAAGTAAACTACAGACTTCTAATACGTTTCCATCTCATATTTATTAGGGCAGTGCAAAGCTTCAAAACGGAGGCTTCTCCTCAGCTCCTCAGAATGGCTGTCATGAAGAAGGAGGAGACATCCTTTACTGCCCCAGAGGGCAGGGCTGGAACCAGTGGGATACAACTACAAGGAAGTGGGTTCAGGCTTGAAATCAGGGGGAGCTTCTTGGCTGTACAAGTTGTCAGCCATACATTTATCAGTGATACTAGATATTAGAGTATCCATTCTCTGTTTGAAGACTTCTGTTGATGGAAAACTCACAATTTTATGCAGCACCTGAGCAGGGGGATAAACTAGATGGCTTTTAATGTCCCTTCAAACTCTATAATTCTATGTATGAGCGCACAGAAATCTCTTCCACATATTTTGCTGGAAAAATAACTGGGAGTGATGTGAAGCATCTCCATAAAAAGAACTATGTTATTTACATGGTGGGAAATACTTCAGAAAAAATTGTGACTGCCTTGCAAAGGCCTTATATTTTTAAGCTGTAGAATAATGTGCCACAGTATTTGCATGTAGTACAGAGTCAATGCATCTTAGTTCAGCCTAAAATATGTAATGTCTATCTTACAGCCTGAAGAGTTAGTAGCTAAACCATTTCACAGTGATAACTACTCTGCAGCAAGAAGGAAATTATAGCATGGAGCAAGCCTGCAGATGCAATATTTCTGAACTAGGACACTCCTAAAAGGGCAGTAGCTATTAATGTTTCTAGAAGTTTTAATTTTATAGTAAAAGATTTAGCAGCATAGTGAAAAGTAAAAAAAAGAAAAAAGAACAGTTAACTACGAAGGAAAAGAAATAACTTAAGCTAATATTAGATGGGATATATTTCAGAATTGGTTTTGTTTTATCATCTCATAGCTTGTGGCTAGGATAAAAGGTCATGGATAATTGGTGAAAGAGTGATGAATGCCTTTCAAAATGTATCCCTTTCATAGTCATAGCTGAAGCAGGACATGCAGAATTGTTAAAGGAACAGGCATTTTAGGACACTGACATTTTTAGTCACTGAATCATTAAATCACTGCCTTAAAAAAAAGTCTGCAGAAGATTCAGAATCTACATTAAAATCTCCCCATACCCCCAACATCAGCAATGTAATATAATATATATAAATATATATATTACAATATATATATTGTGTGTGTGTGTGTGTGTATGTATGTATGTGTGTATGTATGTATGTGTATATATATATATATATATATATATATATATATATATATACACACATACATACACAGTGCGGCAAAAAAGTATTTAGTCAGCCACCAATTGTGCAAGTTCTCCCACTTAAAAAGATGAGAGAGGCCTGTAATTGACATCATAGGTAGACCTCAACTATGAGAGACAAAATGAGAAAACAAATCCAGACAATCACATTGTCTGATTTGGAAAGAATTTATTTGCAAATTATGGTGGAAAATAAGTATTTGGTCACCTACAAACAAGCAAGATTTCTGGCTCTCACAGACCTGTAACTTCTTCTTTAAGAGGCTCCTCTGTCCTCCACTCATTACCTGTAGTAATGGCACCTGTTTGAACTTGTTATCAGTATAAAAGACACCTGTCCACAACCTCAAACAGTCACACTCCAAACTCCACTACGGTGAAGACCAAAGAGCTGTTGAAGGACACCAGAAACAAAATTGTAGACTTGCACCAGGCTGGGAAGACTGAATCTGCAATAAGCAAGCAGCTTGGTGTGAAGAAATCAACTGTGGGAGCAATAATTAGAAAATGGAAGACATACAAGACCACTGATAATCTCCCTCGATCTGGGGCTCCACGCAAGATCTCACCCCGTGGGGTCAAAATGATCACAAGAACGGTGAGCAAAAATCCCAGAACCACACGGGGGGACCTAGTGAATGACCTGCAGAGAGCTGGGACCAACGTAACAAAGGCTACCATCAGTAACACACTACGCCGCCAGGGACTCAGATCCTGCAGTGCCAGACGTGTCCCCCTGCTTAAGCCAGTACATGTCCGGGCCCGTCTGAAGTTTGCTAGAGAGCATTTGGATGATCCAGGAGAGGATTGGGAGAATGTCATATGGTCAGATGAAACCAAAGTAGAACTGTTTGGTAGAAACACAACTCGTCGTGTTTGGAGGAGAGAGAATGCTGAGTTGCATCCAAAGAACACCATACCTACTGTGAAGCATGGGGGTGGCAACATCATGCTTTGGGGCTGTTTCTCTGCAAAGGGACCAGGACGACTGATCCGTGTACAGGAAAGAATGAATGGGGCCATGTATCGTGAGATTTTGAGTGCAAACCTCCTTCCATCAGCAAGGGCATTGAAGATGAAACGTGGCTGGGTCTTTCAGCATGACAATGATCCCAAACACACCGCTCGGGCAACGAAGGAGTGGCTTCGTAAGAAGCATTTCAAGGTCCTGGAGTGGCCTAGCCAGTCTCCAGATCTCAACCCATAGAAAACCTTTGGAGGGAGTTGAAAGTCCGTGTTGCCCAGCGACAGCCCCAAAACATCACTGCTCTAGAGGAGATCTGCATGGAGGAATGGGCCAACATACCAGCAACAGTGTGTGCCAACCTTGTGAAGACTTACAGAAAACGTTTGACCTCTGTCATTGCCAACAAAGGATATATAACAAAGTATTGAGATGAACTTTTGATATTGACCAAATACTTGTTTTCCACCATAATTTGCAAATAAATTCTTTCCGAATCAGACAATGTGATTGTCTGGATTTGTTTTCTCATTTTGTCTCTCATAGTTGAGGTCTACCTATGATGTCAATTACAGGCCTCTCTCATCTTTTTAAGTGGGAGAACTTGCACAATTGGTGGCTGACTAAATACTTTTTTGCCCCACTGTATATATATATATCAATCAATATATATAAATAAAAGTTGGAGGGGAAACATTAACAGGTGAAAAGTCTTTGCACATGTGTTTCAAAGTGTATGTGGTGCAAATACACCATGCAAACATTTTGTTTGTAAGAATTTAATTAAAATGTATTCCCATCATCAAAATGTTAAATAAACATCTGACATGCTGCTGAAGCAGACACTTTGTAAAAATATGTCATTTTATTAAATTCAAATAAAACTATTTTTTAAATAGAAAGTTAGATCTGTATACAAAAACTTCCAGTTCTTTCTGCTTTATGTAGACTCCAGTATTATATCTACTTAGGAAGATAACCAGGACTTCAGAAGACAGCTTTGCCTCCTATGCAAGAGTGGGGGAGTAGGGCGGTCATAGAAATTTAAATAATAATAATAATAATAATAAACTTTAAGGGAAATATGAACAAATGATATAAAGGGGTTGTTCTTCTGAATTGCACATACCCATCCAATTTTGCATTAGGACACTATGCTGTCCAGCTGTGCAGGACTTTGGATTTGATTTCAAAAAGATGCTTTGGAGCTGTGCGAGGCAGCCAGGTGATCCCAGGAAAAGACACAGCTGCTTAAAAGAGCTTCAGATATATGCTATATATGCTATATCTATATAGCCCCACTTTGGCATGCTATAGAGAGATCTTGGACATGAAAAATTAGCAGGTAACATTTTTTAAATGGCATTCCTGATTCTATATGGGCACCTCTATCTAGCTTAGGCTTCTGGATTTGGTCATATAATCTTCAAAATGCACAAAGTACTAAATTAAATTTGTAGTACATTAGGATGGGATCAATATTACAATCTCTTAGCTAATTAATTCTACTGGGTAATCGGGGAATTTGTAGAAACTTTCTTTGAAACTATCAGATGACATTAAAGTCATTCAACAAGTTAGAGAAAACATAACCTCTTGTCTTAGCAAAGATAATCTTCCTTTATATGTTGGAATATTCAATCTTTTTCTTTGCTAATTTAATCTTTCAGTCACAAATTGATCATGATGATCTTTTGAAATAATTAAGTTGATAGTACATAACTCTACAATGTCACTTAACCTGTCCACTTATTTCTCCTTAAAGGTTGCTGTTAAAAGTCAATATATATGGCCATAGGAAGATGAATGCAAACAGGAAGAGGAAGATGTAACCACATTCTCCACTCAAATTACAACCCATGGAGCCTAAATATACCAGGGTCAGATATTAGGTCTTCTGAGATTGAGAGTGTGACTTTACTATAGAATTTTCTAGAGTGTATATTTGATCTCTGTTCCATGCAAAACAGATATAAACCCCTACAATGTACAAATTGCATCAGATGTTGGATTGCAAGTATGCATGTAAGGGAATATCATTATGTCACCATGCAGATGCCATTTTTCTTTCCCTGTGGTTTGCTGCAGACACCTAAGATGCAAAATTTGTCTGTTCCTTCCTTCACACATTGACCAAATTTAGAAGCCTTTGATCTGAGTCTGTAGAAAATAAACTGTGGCTTTCAAGTAAATTACGATTTATTTAAATCCCATTTGCCAGACTCCAATGAGGCAGCAAGCTATGGCATACCACCAATCAAGCCCAGAAGCTTCCAATAATGGCACATGAGGGATTGGTGAAGAGAAACCTGCTATGCGCCATCATTTAGCACTGTTTCTGAAACAACTCAGGAATGTTCATTACCGTGCATTTTAAAAAATTAACTGTCTGAAGGACAAGGTACAAATTTACCATAAAAAATGAAGATTCATAATTCTTATAGGCTAAGGATTACAGTTGACTATATTTAATTATTTTGAACATTTTTAATGATTTGCCACAAACTGTGGAACAATATTTACTTTTATTTACAGTGGTATCAATCAAAACAGAAGCCCCTTGAACTTTGGTTTTTTCCTGCTGCAGTTATTATAATTATCCCATTACATCTGTTGATGGCATACTGATGTCCTGCTGGCATTTCACTCCTAAACCAAAAGATACTTCCACTGAAACTCATAAAGGCCTTCCCCATAAGACCCTTGCCCCACTACTTTGCTTTCGAAAAGCAGCTACATTTTCTCCCCCTGCCCAAAATTCAATCATTGTCCTACCTTGAGTCCTTGGCATTCGTTTCCTGCGATCCCTGAATGCTTCCCCAGACTGTAGTGCTTCCAGAAGATTATCCATCACTCCCATCTCATCGCCTTCTGTGAATAGCAGAGAAGTCAAATTAATTGCTTTGCAATTAAGGCTATAACACTGGGAAAAGTATGGAAAGCAAAAGTAAAGTTACATTTGCATGATAAAAAGCACCAGATTAAAGACATATATTACAGGGCAATGAAAACTGTCAATTTCATGCACAGCTATTGACTAGTTCGCTTGTTAAGTTCTATTAAGTGAAATTGATGCCACCCACCCTCACTTCTGTTTTTTAAGACCTTGTCTTGCATCTTACTGATAACATGGACCACAGAAAAACAGGTGTTGATTTGCAGCTGCTGTTATCCTGTTAAGATCCTTAGGAAAGATTTCCAAAGCAAGAAGCTGGAAAATCTTGCAGCAGAATTAATACATATTAAGAAATTTGAGACTGTAGTACTATCAACACCAGGTTAACCCAATAGTTAATAACAGGAAGGATTGTTCCACTATTTTTAAGTGCAAACAGAGAGTTTCTTCATTTTAATGAAGTAATAAATACACATGAACGAGCATCTGCTTGTACCTGTCAGTTTCACTTAAGTATCCAGGAAAGCAATTGCCAGCAAGAGTTTTGTTTCCAATAATCTGAGACATTAAAATCACACTTCACATTTCTCTCCTCTCCTCTCCTTATAATAATTATTCACTCAGACATAATTTTACTATGAGTTGTTTACTCTGACAGAGAAGTTGTGAGGTATGTCCATAAGAAGCAAAATTAACTGTTCAAAAATAAATAGGCAGATGTTTTCTTCTTAAAGCAGGGAGTGTTTATGTTGTAAAGGTGTTTAAATGTCTGAGGCATTCAGGGAAGCTGGTTGAAATTTTTCACTTTGTCTGTTAATCATTGGCATATTTAACTTTATTTATTTGTCCATTAATCACTGGCATATTTAATTTCAATGTATTCTATTCTGAGAGCTTTGAACAGCTTTTGACAATGTTAAATCATGGAGGGCACAGATACCGATAAGGTCATAGAAGACCAGTCAACCTTGTTACTTATTTTATCCATACAGGGTCAACTTCAAATAACAAAAGATAGAGGGTGATTTTCTTATACACATTAGTAGATTGACTAATCAAATAAAATGTCATCACAGATTAAGGCCACATAACTTTACATCAGTTTAATTTGTCTAAATGCATTTGATTATTATTAAGCTAAGCACCAAACACCACTTAGTAAGAACTATACTATATAAAGTATAAATATAAAGTCTCCTATCCAGTGTAAGATTTAAATAAAAAATAATCACAGAGAACTGTGGCATATTCATATAAGTATTTCTGCTGTAGACCCCAGACAGAAAGGAAGAATACATATAGGCACCTCCATTACTATGGAACGATGTAAGTAGTTGAACTTGCTTGAGCCAAAATAAGGCACTTCTTGGTATTAGAAGATTCTGTTGGTGATGTACAATTAAAATGATCATACAACACTATTTTAGAAGGAGGAGGAAGAGAAGGAGGAGTGGGAGGAGAAGAACCACCACCACCACTACCACCATGCAAATGCTGGAAGAAAAACCACCATGAAGAGTCAAACACATAGGACTTGCCACCCAGTCTAGCCAAAGGCCTGGGGAAAGAGCTATGGTTTCAGAGGTCTTTTGAAGACAACCAGGGTGGGGCCCAGATGTATCTTGGGGTGATGGGTGTTCCAGAGGGCAGGTGCTGCGATAGAGAAGGCACACTTCTGAGGTCCCATCAGGTGACATGCTTAACTGATTGGTGCAATATGGTTCTTAGTAGAACAAGAGAGCTGACTAGTTACAAACATAGTGTATTCCTGAAGGAATAACACAACCCACTTTCAGCAATAAGCAGCTGCTTCAACATGATGTTCTTACAACCTGCTATTGTAATTTACATTTCTCTTGCCACAATAAGTAGCAAGGTATGAAATAATATTGAATTACTGTATTCCAGCTTTAAAAAAAACATATAAAATGCAATATTAATTTAAGTGTACTTTTTATACTAATTACCAATTTTATGAAAAGCAATTTTCTATTTAATGCTTCGAATGTCTTTCAATATATTGTAAAAGCAACAGCGAGAAAGGGAAACAATGAACTGAATGTTAGAAATCCTTTATAAATCAGTTGCATCACTATTAAAAGAGGCCCACTTAATTGCTGATAAAAGCTATTTTCTTAAAGTGGATTTTCTATTCTACAACTAGGAACTGTTCAGGAATGGAACACTCCGCTCCGCTTCATACCCAGCGATAGTTTATAGCAATTTGGGCATGAACAGAACAAGCTATTAGGTGGAGATCAGGAACAGCGCTCCTCAATCACACCAGGTTTCCAACCTACATGAATAACAGTATGGATCTGACATTTAATCCATCTCAGGAGCAGCTCAAAGGGATTAAACTAGGTTTGCTTTTCATAAATATAATTTATTGGAAAAGTCAGTGCTTGCACTATGCAGCAGATGTTTCTGAAGTATTTGTAAGTCCTGGGAAGCAAGCAATTTCAGTATAGCTCACAGACTGCTAAATTAACCTAATGAAATGTCTTACAAGGGTGAGAACCAAAGGCTGGATATCAACTACAGGCATAAATCAGCACCATGATCATAATCATATATAAGAAGTATACTATTTCTTAAGCCTTAAAATAATTTATCGCCATCAGTGGAACAATTCCCCCCCAGTATTTAGATATGATCTTATTTTCTTTATCTAAAATAGAATACTTTATCTCTCTTTCACCATCCAAGGTTTTCTTCCTGGATCACCAGTTGATAGGCCACTCCAGTCAGGAAGAAAGCAACAATTATGGCGCTAGTGATGGGGAAGAAAGTATTTGAGCTATCTAGAGAAGTTTGAGGAATGTTTGTAGAGAAGAGAAAGGGTAAGCAAGAAACCCAACCTATACTATTCCCAGTAAACCTAACTGTTGTCTCTGATGTCCAGATTCAGTTTCTAAATCTATTCATCGACACTTCCTTGACAAATTTCGTAACAGAAATCTCAGCTAAGCACCTCTGTTTAATAGAAAAATGTTCTCATTCGTCTTACAGTTAATGCTGAAGGTATTATGATTTCCACTTGACACTATGATAAACTAAACAACAGAAAAAAGCTCCCCCCCATTTATTACAGTGTCAAGTAGAAATCATAATACTTTCAGTATTAACTGTAAGACAAATGAGAATATCTTTGTATTAAACATAGGTGGGTTCTGAAAAGTTTCAAGACAGACAGTGACAAATGGAAGCAAGTTCAGAGAAAGCAACCGAGATGATGAAGAGTCTCGAAACAACACCCTACAAGAAATGGTTAAAGGTTCTGGGTATACTTAGCCTAAGAAAAAGTGATTGAGGGGAGATATGATAGCAAATATCTGAACAGCAGTCACATTATTCTCTAATTCCCCAGAGGACAGGACCAGAGCCGATGGATTAAAACTACAAGGAATGAAGTTGAATTGTTCAGGGTTATTCCAAGGAGATTTTTCAGAATGGACCTATGGCTTCCCTCCTGGCTTTTTCATTATGTTTTAAAATAAACAATTAATTACACAGTACACAAATATAGTCAGTAAGAGCAGTTAGGGATTTGGGTATTAATCAAAGATGGATATATATGCAGAAAACTTTAGAAGCTTGACAACAGGATGACCTATTAATATGCTGCATACTTTACAGAATTATGGAATAATAAACTGTGCCACTCTGGACAGTAAAAGAAAAAAGGGTAACCATCTTGATGTATTTCCCCCCTTCCCAGTCAATGATATATGAATGACTAAATACTGACAGTCTTCACAGCATCAGGTAGAGTATAGCCATGGATAAGATTGTAACACAATAGTTGGCAGGTAAAATTTAGCTTCTTGGGTTGTGCCTGTTCCTCTTGCAATCCTGATAAGGCAGAACAATGGAGAATTCCAATTTATGTGTGTTATTCAACACCATCATAGAATAAGCAACATGAAAATGATAATCTTTTTCTGTTGATGGTAGTCTTTCCACATCGATCAGAGAGTAGGGGCTATCTCTCTCCAAAAGGGGCATGTTGGGTCATTTTAAGCCAGGGTCCAACACTGGACCCTGTTTTGTTCCCCTGATCTTTGTACGTGGAATGATGCATACCATGTTCTTGCCTGAAGAATCGGATCACTCTCTCTCAGCCCAACTCACCTCACAGGGTTGTTGTTGTGGGGAAAATAAGAGGAGGAAGGAGTACTAGGTATGTTCGCCGCCTTGAGTTATTTATAAAAATAATAAAGGTGGGATAGAAAATAAATAAACAAATAAACAAATAATCAGAGATTATTTCCCTGCCAGATGACTAAGCAGTGAAAAACCACACTCTGGTCCATTCCCTTCAGTGTCAAATTCAAATTCCAAGCAACAGCCACATTGTCTTTCAGATTCTTTTTTAAATGTTTGCATTGCATCTAAATCACAACAGCAAAATAATCCAATATACTGGAAGAATAGTAAGAGGAAGCAAATTCATTTCAGTGCCTGGAAACTTCGAATATTACTTGGCTGATCTTCCTGCACAGGCTACTTTTCACTCTTAAATAACTTCGAGAGGCAGCCTGGCACGACTTGTTTGCTTTTCTGCATAAATATCATCATCATATTTACAATGACACAAGAAAGGCTTTACATTTGGAGTTACTGACTGAGAAAAGATGTCTGTTTCCTATTTCTGTCTTTTAGCACATCATCCTCTTTTGAGAACCCAGGGGCACAGAGGGCATGCCTGGAGTCATCTTTGCCAATCATTTCATCTTTGGGCCTTCCAGATCGTTTTGGAGGGGTATGAACTTGATTCTTTCAAAGCCTGAAAGTTCCAAGGCCATCTTCTGATATCTTCACAGGAACATACGATGAGAAAAAATCGGCATTTAAAAAACAGAATCGGCAGGAATAAGAATTGAGTTGCTACCCATGTACATGCAAGCTGTAATGGAGATCAGATTATTTTCATGGTACTGTAAACTGAATGGCTCTATTAGCAGCCTTGCTAATATTATTTTATTCAGGATTTGAAAGATTCACCATAACCTAAGCTTGCAAAAGAGAGAGAGAGAGAGAGAGAGAGAGAGAGAGAGAGAGAGAGAGAGAGAGAGAGAGAGAGAAAACACTGCATAAATCTACAGGACCACAGAGGCAACTTGAGTCTGATATTTCACAATATTGTAGGCTCATTAAATAAATGAAAGCAGAGAACTGGAAGCCAACACAAAAATATCTAACGGTTAGTGCATGGCATCATTGTTTTTTACTTGTTTGGCTTCATGACACAACAAACATGTTAGCAAATGTTCTGTACTCTCTGAAAAGCATCAAAATAAGCATACTGCTCGGTTTCTCGTCTTTTTCAACTTTCTATATCAGTGTTACAATATTGAAGATTCTGTTTTCTTTGCCTGTTTCCCAGGAGATAAGAAATTAAAAAATGCAGGAGTGCATCTCTGAAACATTGCTATCTGCAGTAATATATTTAGATTTAAGTATTTTCAAGAACTTCAGAGAAAGATTGTGTAATATTTTAAAATGAGAATAGTGAACTCTATTATAGCTGGGTTTTAAGACATTTGAAACCTTATGCCAAGGTCTTTTTTTCAAATTATGTGTAAAACACTTCAAGAAGTAGTCATATCTAACTGGCAGAATTAACCATATGAATGCAGTTTAAGAGAGCTGCTGTGGCTTTTAAGAATGCAGTAACATGAGGAAATGAATCCAGTCATTTATGTACATTGGAAATATGCACAATTCTCCTCTCTTGCTTGTTAATAGGAATAAGCAAATGGCAAAGAAAGTGACTAGAGCTAAACAGTATTTTTCTTCCTTTGGCTTAAATAAAACTGACCATGTTTTATACTAAATAACTCATTACTTTGTATTATACACCAGTTTGGTGTAGTGGTTAAGGCAACAGGCTAGAAACTGGGAGGCCATGAGTTCTAGTGCCGCCTTAGGCACAAAGCCAGCTGGGCGACTTTGGGCCAGTCACAACCACACAGGGTTGTTGTTGTGGGGAAAATTGAAGGAGGAAGGAATATTAGGTATGTTTGCCACCTTGAATTATTTATGAAAATAATAAAGGTGGGATAAAAAAAAATCAATAAATAAAAATAAATAAATAAATAAATAAATAAATAAATAAATATCACCAAACTGAATATATTTAACAGAAACTAAAGCCAGACTTCAGTATCTATCTTTAATTAGAAAAAAAAAACCTATACAGATATAAAAGGGCCTGTTCATCATTTGTGAGTTTCTCCTGAAGCTGATCATCAAATTTATTACTTTGTTTTTTATCAGGAAAATTTTTTCACAGGGCTAGGAAACAAAGGGAATAATGACTTTCATTGGTCTGGATTTGTTTTAAGGTTTCATTTGTAACATTATTTTTTTAATTTATTTTATTGCTGAAGGGATTACTCCCTTCTGTCCGTTAGCATTTGGTTTATAGTGTCCTTTTAATACAGGCCTGAATAACCTGCCCCAATAAGCCCTCTATTTTGGACTGGACATCAAATATTCCTATTTCTTTTTGCAACTGCAAAGAAGTAGAGCTAAGGGGGGAAAAGGCTTTTCTAGGCTTTTTCGTCAGTACTAGCTTATAGTTTTTTATATCTGTCAAAAGAACTGCAAAAAAAGATTGCTCAAACCATGTATTAATAAGACATATATACTCAGATACATTATATGGATTCAAACAGAGAGTACTTTACATCTCACTGTCAACCTGAATAGGAAATGAAGATGTCAGGTTGTCTCAAGGAGCTGGTGAGAAATATTCTAGGGTAGGACTGAAAACTAAGCAGGAAAAAACCCATAAAGGGACATAGCTTTCAGTGGAATATTTGTACTAGAAAATCTATGGAATTACTGCTTCCTACCAAGTATGCTCAGTCTACTGCTTCTATACCTTCCTTCAAAGCACACGTAGTACGTTTCTCAATGTGCTCATAAACTCACTCATTATCCGTGAGCATTGCTAAACTAAATATGTATTTTCTCCTTTTTAATGGGTTGACAACAACTGTGATATCTGCAGCAAAGTTTTTTTAATTTTTCTATATCCTGGCAATCCTCCTAAAAGTACTTTGAGTCCTACTCATTCCTCAGATGTAGGACAATCAGGTATCAAGTACACCAGGGTGCTGAATCCAGATAGAATTTACTATTAGAAGACAGCAATTATTTCAAGGACTTTCAATAAGGGAAAAGTGTTCAAGGGACATCAGTGCTTGGGTCACAAAGAAAGGTATGCAATATTTGTATGGTGCACTACTCACTAGAAAGGCACAGACTGTGCCATATACATGGTCTTGTGAAGATACTGTAGCTGAGGTCATGATGACTCTATGGTGATGGAATGAAATGGTTTCATCATTCCTCCAGATTAGAGTGGTTTTACCCTCAGAAATCCTGTTTTAGCAAACCATCAAGACCTCATTTGTCCATGTGATGTCTCAAGATTTTTTTCTCCTGTGATCAATTATCATGATCAATGAAACCAAAGGATGTCCATGCATGTGATTATTGGATTGTTATAAACCAGATGGTTCAGGTGCATGACAAAGGCAATTAGATGACAGATTCATTACAGATGAAATGTCTGTTACAATAACTATACTTCATGCATTTCAGAGCTGCATTAGTTACCTAGATCTGTCAAGTGAAGTTAAAACTGACTGATTTATCTATGTTAACAGCAATTGGGTCTCTTTACATTGGATTGTTAATCAGGGGGACAGAATTAACTCTACTGCATGAAGTACAATGAAGCTATTCACAATAATGTAATTTTGAATATTAATAGACATGGGCTTAGGATTTAGCTATTTGGATGCTAATGTGTTTTCCGAGGCGAAATACCTTGACATGCCAGATAGCCGTCAATCCCCAATAATAAACTCACTCTATTATCTTCATCTGTGTTAAGGGAATGTTAATATACCTTTCAAAACAATTAATTCAACACTAATTGTAAGTGAGGCAGCTCATTCTTCTTTTTATTCTTATGCCACTAAGTTTACAGGTGATTTTAATTGCCATGGTAATCAGTGATAATGAAGACTGAAACTGTTTTTGATTAAGTAATATTTGCATCAAAACCCTTTCTAATATATTTTTCGCATTAAAACCTGCTGGTCTTCTGTGTGGCCTATGCTCCATTCTACATACTTACATGCCTTAAAAGAAATTTCATAACTGAATTGTTATATAGGCTTAGTTATTCATAAGATTATAGATTCATATCCAGATTGAATGCAGATTTGTATTTACAAGGTACGTAATAGCCCCATAAAATTCTAATATTCGTGCCATAATTCAAAGTGGAGGAAAAAAAAACCCTGTGACTTGTGATCTGAATTAGACTTATTATTCTCCCTTGCCCCCTCAACTTTCTTTGTTGTGCAGTGAAAGGCAAATTATATCTAGAGGAACAGTGTCTATGTGGGTGCATATATGCACACATACTTAGCGAATTACATTGGAGATAGGAGGCAGATTGTATGGTTTGTTGGGGGGATGAAATGAACTAGATGAACTGGTCAGAACTTGGATCAACAAGGAAATATGTCTTAAAAAGACACACCGAAAGGGTGGGGAAATGTGATAATTCAGAGCACAGCCTTAAAATTCCTTTCAGTTGGAAGGATCAATAGGACATTAATTTAGAACTAGAAGGGGAAAAAAATGACAAAGCAGACAAAGGCTGCACCACCGTCATTATGGACAGATCACAATATATACAAAAAGCCAAAGACTTACTCGAGGACAAAGAAACACCAATCCCATACAGAAACTGGACAACCAGGTCAAAAGACTCCTCAACAACCTAACCAAGAAAGGTCAAATCACAAAAGAAGAACAGAGGCGGATGAAAAGCAGAGGACCCATCATCCCACGCTTCTACAGACACCCCAAAATACACAAGCCCGACATACTGCTCCGTCAAATTGTATCGTTACCAGGGACCCCCACATACAACATAGCTAAAGAACTTACAAGAAAACTTGGGCATCTCACAAAGGAGAGTGAATACTCTATCAACTCTCCACTACAGTGCCTCCAGAAAATCAAAGACCTAAAAATAGATGAAGATGAAATTATGGTGTCATTTGATGTCACTGCACTCTTTACTTCCATAGACCAAGCACTAGCGATTGAATCCATGGCAGCAGTTCTACCCAACACACCTGACCTAACTAGATACACCAAGATCAAAATACCCAGAATCATGGACCTCATCAACCTCTGCCTCACCACCTACTTTCAGTTTGATGGACAAATATACCAACAAATCAAAGGAACACCTATGGGATCACCACTCTCAGGACTCATAGCAGAGATTGCAATGCAACGTCTAGAAAGGATAGCACTCCCACGCATACAACCCAAAGTATGGATCTGGTATGTAGATGACACCTTTGTCATAATAAAAAAGGAACAACTGGAGGAAACACATGAAACCATCAACAACATCTTCAAAGGAATAAAATTCACAAGGGAAGAAGAAAACAACAACATACTACCCTTCTTGGACATCCTCATCAGTAGAGGAAATGATGGCATTCTAGAAACACAAGTCTACCGGTAATCTACCTAGTGCTCTACTACCAAAGCAATAACCCAACCTCCCACAAGAAGAGCTGTGTAAGAATACTATTCAGACTAGCACAAACGCACTGCAGCAACCCAGAACACCAGAAAAAGGAAACAGACCACTTTATATAGCATCTTCCAGCAAAATGGATACCCACGTAACTTTATCAAAAAGTGCCTGACCACTCAACCCACCACAGCAAAACCAACAGAAGCTATGAAAAGGATTACACTGCCATACATCAGAAACATCTCAGAAACTACTAATAGACTGTTACAACCACATGGCATCACCCTAGCACATAAACCAACCAAAACCCTTCAGAACATCGTAAGTAAACCAAAAGACCCAGTAGACCAAGAAGAAAAAAACATGAGTTATCTACAACATACAGTGTAAGGACTGTAGCAGCCACTATGCAGGACAGACCGGCAGAAGACTAGCAGAACGCATCCACGAACACCAACTAGCAGTCAGAAGACATGATGAAAACTCCCTAATCTCACAACACATGGACTGACTCAACCATACTTTCAACTGGGAAACTGTGAGCATCTTAAACCAAGCCAAATCCAAAAAAGGTAGAGAATTTCTGGAAGCTTGGCACTCAGACAAAGCAGCCATCAACAGACACATAGAGGTAAACAACATTTACATACCATTCATAAGAGACAACAGAAAAGCCAGAAGACCAGAACACCTCCTTGCCAGCAATCAATACCCTGATATGCAAAGATTAATACTAGGATTAGCACCAGAGGAACAATCAAACAGCACAATATACCCTAATCAAGGAACTATTAACTCAGTCAATCAACCAAGCAGCAAACAACAGCCCAATCAAGGAACTACCAAGGAGAGAACAACACCCCCACCAACACAAGCAGGACAAGCCATGGTATATAAACAGAGAGCAAGTCCCACTCCCTTTTTGTACTGAAGATGTTGCCTAGCCTGGCAATGAAACGTTTGCAAGAAAACAAGGGTCAGAGAGCACCAAGGACTGCACAAAAAATATGAGTAGAGCTTTGCTGAAGCTATCAAAGGAACAAACCTATTACAGCACAGTATGTATACAAACACATACCTTTAATTTTTTAGAAGCTAAAACATCTTAAAATAACACACCACTAATTGTTTTGGTGAAAAATAGATTAAAAATCAAAGATGCTCCTTTTTAAAAAAAATTCAAGACAACCTCTGCTGATTTTATTGTAAGGCACATATGACTGGTTCAAGCCCTAAGGAATCCCACTACCTCAATTCATACTCATTACATGATTTATTCTGATATACAACTAATATACCTTGGCATCTTGTATAATGTTTGTCAAGAGAGAAATATTGCTATTTTTACTTGGACTGAATCCCATCAGATTTGCTCACTGCCTAGAAAGGACAAGCTGCAGTCACACACTGTGCATTTTTATGTGTTTTATGATTGGGATGGATTAAGCTGTGCCTCACCACAGAACTGAAATGATCACAGAAGGGAGAACAGCAAACTGCCGAGTGAAGTAATCTCTTGTTCAATCTAATTCATATTTGTGTCATCTCTCTTCTCTGTTTTGGAAATCCAATGGGATGGAGAATAAAGCATGCATTTCAACAGTCCTTTGCAACTCTGCAAAGCAGAGATATTAAGAGCCTATTGATTCCTTCACTCTCTTCCTTCTTTTGCCCTCTCTCATCAAATGCCCTCACACACAATATAGTGTCAGTTCAGGTACCCAGCAAGCTCAGCGTGGCTTCCTTTTTCATATGCAACTGTCAATCTGCAATGAAGCTCGCAGCTAAAGCCAACTGTTGCATCTCATAAAAAAAAGGACTGTTGAGAGAACATCCATCTACAGTATGTAGCTTGAATCATGTCAACTGGATTTCTATTTTCTCAGTGGAAACTGGAGCTTCTTCAGTCTGAGCAAAGTTGGTAAGGGAATCCTAAATATGTTTCTAGGTAGCTGTGTGACCTTACACCTGGGGCTAGGTCATGGTTATATTGAGATGTTATTTTTAAGTCCTTTTATCATCTAAAGGAGGATCGTTAAGATCACCATGCTGCTGTTGAGCTTGTGAAATGGTCTTAATCTTCCTAGGCACAGAAGACAAAGCAGGGAGGAAGATGGAGGAGAGATTGTGCCTGAGGCCCCCACCTCTATTCAAGGAAGGATTTTCCAAGTTGGCATAAATGGATTCCTTGACCCCTCTCTCAAACCACCTATCTTCTCTGTCTAAAATGTGAACATTAATGTCCTCAAATGAGTGTCCTTTTTCCTTTAGATGAAGATAAACTGCTGACTCTGGTCCTGTGGTGTTACTTCTCCTGTGTTGGGCCATCCTCCTGTACAAAAGTTGTTTGGTTTCTCCAATGTAGAGTTCAGAGCACTCCTCACTGCACTGGATTGCATACACTACATTGCTTTTCTTGTGTTTTGGAGTTTGATCTTTGGGGTGTACAAGCCTCTGTCTCAGTGTGTTGGTGGGTTTGAAATATACAGGTATGTGGTGTTTGCCAAATATCCGTTTTATCTTTTCAGACACACCAGCCATGTAAGGAATGACCAGGTTCTTCCGTTTACTCTGAGTCTCAGCCCTATCTGTCGCTGTTTTAGGTCTGGTAGATTTAGATTTGGTGAAGGCCCAATTTGGATATCCACAGGCCTTCAGGGCTGTTCTCAGGTGCTGATTTTCATTCTTTTTGGAATCCATGGAGGTGGGGATGGTTTCTGCTCTGTGTGACAATGTCCTGATGACTCCTAGTTTGTGCTGCAGTGGATGGTGGGAGTCAAACATCAGATATTGATCTGCAGAAGAAAGGTCTTTACTGCCACCCACCCTCTTAGAAGGAGGTTTGCAAAATATAAATAATTTAAAAACCTAAAACAAATACACTTATATTTTTAAAGCAAAAGCAACATGTAAAACTCATTTACCTCAATACAAAAGACCTTAGAAAAGACAACATCTAATAAATAACAGGAAGAAAGTGAACATGGCATTAAAAAGAACCTCTGTGAAAATGTTTGGAAAGTGTTTGTTCTCCATCATTAATACCGAGTTAAGTGTTTTTATTACTATCTATCAAATCTTGCTTCATCCAAACAACTAATGTTGCCTTACCTTTATTCATGTCAATCAGTTGCTTTTTCTTCCGCTGCCGCTCCAATTTTTCACGTTCTGCTTTCTCTTTTGCAAGTTTGGCTCTCTTTGTCTTCTCCTCCATTTCTCTTCTTTTATGGTTCTCCTTCAATGCTTCCTGTATGAATAAAATGAAATACAGGAGTCTTCTGTTATTTATGCACAGCAAATTGATAAAACCTTGTTTGTTATAGATTTGGCTTGTATTCTTAGTTGCCTGGAGGTGAGAAAAAACAAACTGTAATGTCACCTTTCAATGTCACCAGGGGGATAACTGTTCCTTTAAGAAACAATACTAGGTGTTGCATTTTTTAATCTGATAACCTTTTAACATACAATCAGGCCAGAACAGGAACTCCAGAGAGTAAAACAGTTAACTTCAGACAGAAGAAAATCAAATGAATAACAGACTTTTAATGGGTGACATCTAAACAGCTGAACAAGTGCCCTGTTAAATATGGATAAGCTTCAACATAAAGTGGGCATTATACGACAACCACTCATTTCTGCAAGTTTTAACATGGAGATGAGGATATTAGTATTTTCCAAATAAGGACTAAAAAAAAAAGATGCACTATGAAATAATAGCTCTGGGATTACCATTTAATACAAGAAATACCACTTCACTAAGAGTTGAAAAAATACTATTGTCATAGGCCACCTTCTAGTTACCTAGATTTGGGATTAAGGAAAAGACCTCAAAACAGGCTTCGGCTGAACCCTAGTAAGACGGAGTGGCTGTGGATCAATGGTTCCTCAATTTCTGGGAAATTATCATCTTTAATTCTGGAAGGGGTTGCACTACCCCAGACAGACCCGGTGCGTAACTTGGGAGTCCTCCTGGACTCACGACTCCTGCTTGAAGAGCAGGTGGCAGTCGTGGCCAGGAGAGCTTTTGCACAACTTCGGGTTGTGCGTCAGTTACGCCCTTTCCTGGAACAAGAGGCCCTTCGAACAGTCACTCATGCCCTGGTTATCTCTCACATAGGCTACTGTAATGCACTCTACATGGGGCTACCCTTGAACAATATTCGGAAGCTACAACTGATCCAGAATGCAGCCGCGCGGACAGTTTTGGGTGTCCCAAGGAGGACTCACGTAACACCTTTGCTGCGCGAGCTGCACTGGGTTCCAGTCTGCTTCCGGGTACAATTCAAGGTGTTGGTTATCACCTTTAAAGCCCTACATGGCATGGGAACAGGATATCTAAGGGATCGTCTCATCCCCATCACTTCATCCCGTCCCACCCGGGCTTGCAGAGAGGGCATGCTACGGACCCCATCGGTTAAGGAGTTCCACCTAACGGGGTCTCAGAAGCGTGCTTTCTCTGCTGTTGCCCCTGCCCTTTGGAACATTCTGCCCCCGGAGATCAGACAGTCCCCCTCACTCCTGGACTTCCGAAAAAGACTTAAAACCTGGTTGTGTCAATATGCTTGGGATCAGAAGGAGATTGGAGATACCTGGAGATGGCTAGCACCTTAGATTTGCTCTGAGGGGCCCTTTTTATAAACTTAAGAATACTCTGCCTCTGGATCCCATTTTATGTATTATATTTTAAATTATTGCTTATTATGTATTTTGTTTTATTTGTAAATGTATATTGGTGATTTGATTCTGTTGTAAACCGCCCAGAGTCCCCCTTGGGGGAGTTGGGCGGTGATAGATAGATAGATAGATAGATAGATAGATAGATAAAGAAAGAATGAATGAATGAATGAATGAATGAATGAATGAATGAATGAATGAATGAATGCATGCTTCAGGACACTTGGGAACACCTGAGAAGAAGGAACAAGATGGATATGACTCAATGGGCTCTCATAATTATCTACATAATAATAATAATTATTATATAATAATTATATAATACTAATTATATTATTATTATAATTATATTATAAAAATAATAAAATAATTATATAATAATAATAATTATATATATACCCCAGGTTATCTGAGGGACCGCCTCATCCCCATTACATCATCCCGTCCCACCCGATCTTGCAGAGAGGGCATGCTGCGGACCCCCTCTATGAAAGAGCTCCATCTAGCGGGGTCTCGGAGGCGAGCCTTCTCTGCAGCGGCACCTGCCCTGTGGAACAATCTCCCCCCAGAGATAAGACAGACCCCTTCACTCCTGAACTTCAGAAAAAAATTGAAAACCTGGCTCTGTGATCTCGCCTGGGGCAAGAGGGAAAGTGGTCAAGCTTGGGGATGGCTGATTTTTTAGAGCCGCCCCAAATATTTTAAATATGTTCAGCGTCACTGTACGAACCACCTGCCACTTGGTTTTAATTTAAATTTATATTTATTGTATTTGTATTTTATTGTGTTTTTATTGTATTTTAGTGATATTGTTGTGGCTGTGAACCGCCCAGAGTCCCTCCTTGAGGGGGAGATGGGCGGTCATAGAAAGTAAGTAAGTAAGTAAGTAAGTAAGTAAGTAAGTAAGTAAATAATGTTCCCAAAACTGCCTCAGGCAAGTAAGAAAAAAAATGTTCTGCCCACTTGTCAAAGAGGTGTTTTTTTTGGTGGCGGTTGTCTCAATCGGCACACTTCAGAAAGACTTAAAAGTCCTTACTGATGCTGTGGGGATGATTTCTAGATATTCAGCTTGATGTGCTTGATGGAAAAGGCAAAAGCCAAACAGACCTGATCACAGTGCAGGTTATGACCAATAAATTGTATTTAATAAAACACTGCAAAGAAATGAAACTGTTTAGATAAAATAAAAAAGCCAGCTAACAGGTGTTAAATTATGGGCATCACTTGCTTCAGCATCAGTCTGTCAGGGAATGTAATTGTAGCAATATATTGGAGCAGGGTTCCTCAACCTCAGCCATTTTAAGATGTGTGGAGTATGCTGGCTGGAGTATTCTGGGAGTTGAAGTCCACACATCTTAAAATGGCTGAGGTTGAGGAATCCTGCTTTGGAGGACTTGATCAATCTGTTCCAAAAGTCCAGGATTTGTATCACTGCCGTACATTAATTTTGATGGCATGTGAAGTCAGCATGCTGAATCTCCCTTGATGAAAGAGCATGAGAACCAACGTGCAAAGGCTGAAGCCTAATATTAGGATTCAAAATGTGCATATAAAATCAATAAAAATGCTAAGTGTTTCCATTTTAAAAAGCCAGATTATATCTTATCTGCCCATTTCATTTGATTTTTTTTTCTTTAAAGAAAAGGATTTTTATTAGCACATTTTGTTCTTTGACATAACTGGTGACAGCAAGTGCTCCCTTCAAAGCAGCACTGCATTTTCTGCTGAAATTAAATGTACAGTATTAATTATATAAATTCATAATAAATATTTTTTTTCCGGGGAAAAAAATGAAATTCCATGTAGAGTGAATATATAGTAAATTCTACATATTCTATACAAAATTCTTTTGTGGGAAAAATTAAAAGAAAAGAAACTCTTAGTCTAAGTTATTAGGCTAATAAGTTAGCTGGTATTAATTCTCCTTTGACAAATATTGAAAATATGAATTTTTTTTGCTATCAGCATAAGTCTCTGCAACATTTGAAAACACTTTTTTTAAAAAAAATCTTTTCATAGCAGCCGAAGCATAATTGTATCTTCCTGGTTGGGATGGAACATTCAATCTGGAAGATACTAATTAACTGCTAATTGAAGCATGTTAAAGAGAGGATTAGTTTTTGGTTCTATGAGTTGAAAGAAATGCTGTAGGATAAGAATAGACAGTTACCAGTTCTGCCAGTCAGAGCTGTCTAGAATTCTCTGTGTGTGTGTGCGTATGATGGTTTGCTTGTTTGTTTGTTTGCTTGTTTAAAAAATAAATCCTTTCATCAATCTTTTGTAAGTTGGCTGGCTGATAGCAGTCATTATCAAACTGTTTTGCTTTGCTGGAATGGAGCCAACTTAAAACATTCCAGGCAGAGTGCTTTGTTCCAATTTCAAAACAAACATCCTTCCATTTCATATACATCCCTATGAAGTAGAATAAACCAGCAACAGATGCATCATGTGATCTTGCTAAATACATGTTTGCACTTATGCCTGAACTTCTTTGGGGCTTTGCTTATTATCTGTGATCTCCTAGACCTCTATGTCGATGAAGGTTCTCAGTCATCCAGGTGGAACAGTCTGTGGCTTGAATCATGTCAACTGGATTTCTATTTTTCAGTAGAAACGTTTCACTCCTTATCCAAGGAGCTTCTTCAGTCTGAAGAAGCTTCTTGGATAAGGAGTGAAACGTTTCTACTGAAAAATAGAAATCCAGTTGACATGATTCAAGCCACAGACCTAGACCTCTAGTTTTGCTCCTTTTCCCATAATAAAATGGTTGGTCTCTTTAGCTATCCCACCCTCAAAAGAATAAGACTACTGTTGAACAGAAAACAAGCATGTTCAAACTTCTTTATTACACTTAAAGTGGTCACATTAATGGAAGACCAGGGTGAAAGTGTCAGAATCACTTCCCTATAATGAGGACAATTTCATTATGGAAAAAAAATAAATTATAACTACAAAAAGTACAAATTATGGATGTTTGAAAAAAAGGAAACAGTAAATTGCATAAAACAGACCAAGTTAGCATGTCTTCTGCAGGTTAACAATAAAAAGAGATGATTAACGTATACATTATAAAATGGTAACTTTTCCACTTTCTAATAAGGGGCCAGGAGAAAAGGGTATAAATGAAAAACAAATGAAAGAAAAACAACTTTGTGGCAGGAAGAATTTTTTCCTGCAGAGAAAAATAATAATAATAAATGAACAAAACATCTAAGTAAGGAAGGTTATTGAAGCTACTGAGTCATCTAGAAAACAAAGTAATTGGATAGAGGGGAAAAGAGATTAAAACAGCAGAGTTTTAGGAAAAGTTGCTATCTGCTTGATAAGTCAAAGGGTGAAAAAGTATTTCCTTAATGACAAAAAGATCATCTTTTATTTTCAATGTAAAGTCTATCTGAAATCTCATCTGAGTTAATTGAAGAAAGAAATGAATCTTTTGTTTGGGAAATTGGATCCTTAAGATAAGTTAGATGATAACAGAAGGAGTTCAGATGGAGTGGGGAAAACAAGATTTAATTGTCTTCTATTTTCCTACTAGGATTCACACCAGCTAAGTTGACTTTGCTATTTTACTGCTTCACCACAAATAAAACATAAATGAGTTTATCACACATCACAGCTATTTTTTCAGGTCTGACAAACAGATCTTTACACACTGATATGGTTGAGAAGAGAACTGCAATGATATATTATTAAAACTAAGAAATCACAAATCTCTTTTGGTATTAAATATGTGGTTAGTTACAAAGTAGATGTGCAGCCAAAGACCAGTTGTAGTCCTAAAAGCTTTCTTTGACATTTGCTAATCAACTACAACCCCACTCCTAATAATAATAATAATAATAATAATAATAATAATAATAATAATTATTATTATTATTATTATTTCACAAACTGACTACAAGCAGCATCATGACTGAGTTGCCAAAATTATTCATTGGAAACTTTGACAGAGGTTTGGATTCAAATGTAGTAAAAACTACTGGGACCATCAAGTTGAGAAGGTTTTGGAAAATGAGCAGGTTAAGTTCTTATGGGACTTTAAGATCCAAACAGACAGGCACCTTGTTCATAACATGCCTGATATAACAGTTATTGAAAAGAGGAAAGTCTGGTTCATTGATGTTGCTATACTGGGTGATGCTAGGATTGACGAAAAGCAATCCGAAAAAAATACGAAATACTGCGACTTGCAGATCGAAGTTGAACACCTATGGAAAAGGAAATCTGTTGTTATACCATTCGCGACTGGAGCCCTCGGAGCAATACATAAAGGACTCCCTCGATATCTGGAAATATTGAATTTATAGGACGTGAACACCCCAATTTTACAAAAAAACATCCTGCTTGGAACTGGCTATATTCTTAGATACTACCTTAATAATTCTTAGGTCCTTGGTTAGGACTTGAATTATTAAGTTTCTACCAGTCTTAGACTGTGACTCTAACTGTAGATTACCCACAAATAATAATAATAATAATAATAATAATAATGATTATTATTATTATTATTATTTCTAAAGTTGCAAGATAAGGAAATGTGTTTTCTGTTGTGGGTCATTACCTCAATAAATTCTTAACGCATACAAAGTTAATATACAACAGAAGACCAAAGTTTAAAATGGCTAACCAGATATTTGCCTAATACTGCTGAAAAGAAAGCTCATGTGTGCATAGATGAATTCACCCACCCATCCATTCTTAAGAAGCTGAAAACTCATCCCCATGGAGTGAATGGAGGTTCTTGTTTCAACAAAACAAAAATAAACAAACAAGACCTTTTCAAAAATTGGTACTAAAGCAGTAGACAAACTCTGAGTTTCCATGTTTCCCAGTGGGTGGTGTGAAACAATAACAACAGACCCAGTTTGTATTCAACATTGCACAGAAGCATCAAGCCTGACATAGAACTTCTGAGAGATGTCATAAAAGATTATGATTCTTGGCAAGCCAAATTATTGTGATAAAGCTTCTCTAACTAGCAGATAAAGACTATGGAAGCAGCAATATGGAAGAGCAATACAGCAAAATACTTCATTCTGTAATGAGCTAAATATGGATTTAACCTCCCCTTGCCCCAACCCACAACCTTGAACTAGTCTAGCATCCTCCATCTTTGCATATAGAATTCCAGTGATTTTATGAATTAGCTGAAAGACACTCAGTACAAAAATTCCCTGTGTTATTATTTCAACACAAATTGGATCAAAGGAGTCAGCTCAGAAGCACTAAGACTGAAAGGTGAGCACCTGAATTAGCAACATAAAGATATGTTTGGAGGTGAGTTGAAGACCTAGACCAGAGCTTTCCAAACTTTTCATGTTGGTGACACACTTTTTAGACATGCATCATTTCGCGACACACTCTTACAGCAGGGCACAAGGCAGGCACTAGGACCTGTGCAGAATCACAGCAGGTTTGGAGGCAGCAAGGCACAAGGCAGGCACTAGGACATGCGTGGAAGCCAGGAGGCAGCAGCAGCCGTGACACACCCAGACACTGCAGCCGACACAGTAACGTGTCCCGACACACAGTTTGGAAAGCTCTGACCTAGACTAAATTCCAAGTTGTTCCAAGACTCTGATAAAATTGAGATGTTTGACGTAGTTTGCTTTTCTAAAAGAAAAAGAAAAAATATTGCAAGACCACACAGTCACACAAGCATTGTGCCTGATCAACAGATTGGAAGCTGAAATAATTACTTTTCCATGTCTTTAGGTTTCTTTTTAAAAGTAGCCCAGGGACAAGTAACAAACAAAAGTAATGGTCACAGATTGCCTCTGAGGATTTCACTGCAGATTCATCAAAGGTAGCTGCGCATTAGCTAGATTCTAGGAAGATCTAGGAATACACACTATGTTTTTTCTAAGTGCTGTACATGTTTCTAAAAGTACTTCCACAAGATGTTAAAATTATTTATAAATTGCACCCACTACACAAACTGGAAACAATGCAGGCTGAAAGGCAAAGAAATATGAAGTAATATTCCCTATTTTTTAAAACAGCATTGATTGCATTCATGTTGATGGAAGTTCACCAACAAATCTTTAGAGTAAGAAATTGTATAAAATATATTTAAGAAATGTGCCTAATATGACTTGGTCTCTTGTTTTGAAAGAATGGAACCAAAGACAGACTACCTATTTTCACGAGATGGGTTGCATTCAGAAATAGGGGGAGAGAGAAACATAGCACTAAAATGAGCAGGGGCTGTCACCTTAAGTGATTCCACTACAGATGACAATGAAAAATAATGATGCCAATTCACTAGTTCCAGATAATCACCAGAAACGTCTATGCATGCTCTGGTAGAATACATGGAAATAGTGCAAACTGTATTTTTATCCCATTTCATTTACTTGCAATGGAACCATGCACAGGGAACATACCAAGTCCTATGAAGGTTCTCAGTCATCCAGGTGGAACAGTCTGTGGCTTGAATCATGTCAACTGGATTTCTATTTTCTTAGTGGAAACGTTTCACTCCTTATCCAAGGAGCTCAGACTGAAGAAGCTCCTTGGATAAGGAGTGAAACGTTTCCACTAAGAAAATAGAAATCCAGTTGACATGATTCAAGCCACATACCAAGTCCTTCTAAACTGTTTTAAATTATTTTTTGTATTTACTGCTTAAAGCAAAGCTGTAAGTCACTTCAAAAAGCGAATACATTAATCAAACTGACAGTTGCCCCCTTTTTGAAATAAAAGATGAGCCAACAAGAGCCGTTAGTCTCTGGATGACAATGATGATTCCTTCCTATTGACTCGTCATGCCCAGCCTTAGCAAAGTGAACTCCAAACACCATAATGTATGCCTACGGTGTATGAGGATTACCAGATCTGGGTGCAAAACTCTGGACAACTATGAGATGACGGCGAAGAGATAAAGAAAAAGCAGCCAGCCATTTTATCCTCAAGACTGTTACTGCTTGTATTTATGTATGGTATTTGTATAGGTGAGATTTTCATTGATTTCATTCAGGGAAAACACACACACACACTTCATTTTTTGCTTCACTTATGCTACTTTCAGCCCACCCATTGCTCAGATTTCATCAACTTCTAATTTGAGAGCGGCTTCTTCCCTTCTCCCTAGATCTGCTTTTGAGAACTATCATGAGAACATTTTAAACATTAACCTGGACTGTTAAGAAAAGCCTCACTTGGGATTGGGGATTTGATACTTTCCAGTGGGGAATTTTGGTGAAATGTGCTTCACTATTGCTGGTGATTCTTCTGTTGGACTTATCTACTTAACCTTGAATAATCACCTTCAGAGCATTTCATTTCCCAGGGAATAAATAGCTATGACATCTAAACAAAGCCTGTTTGCTGAGCATACTTTTAAGATCAAATTAATTGGTCATATACAATTCATGTTGATGGTTACATAAAAGGCAAAAAGAAATACCATCCAACTTCAAACACCCCACTTGAAACAAACATATTGCAAACACCAGGAAGGTTTGAAATAAAAACTGAAGAAAAATGAAATAATCACACTTTAAAAATGTCACTATTTTGACTGTATGATGTCAAGATACTGAAGGATGAGATTTGATCTCTAAGTTGAAATATGAGTTACTGTATTTTCTTCTTTTCCTTACTGTATTCATTGCGTGTGAATCTTCAAGATCCTGAAGTTGTTACAGGAGTGGGGTCTCAGAGGCAGGGCTTCAAAGTCACAGCCCCCTCAACTATGGAACAGCTGGCCCCCTGAGCTGGTTGGTTCCCTCTCTGTTAACATCCAGAACAGTGATTAAGATGATTCTTTTTTAGAGAGACTTTGGGGCATTTTTCTGTATTGGGACCATGCTGCATATTCTCAAATAGCTCAACCTTGTAACTCCACCCCTCCCCCAAATTCATGTTAAAGGAATGAATATAAAACGTTGGTCTGGTTTCTACCTGTCCAATCCGGTCCAGCAGGATGGGCATGCTCTGGGTCCCATCAGCCACAGAATGTCAGCTGGCGGGGACCAGGAGGCGTGCCTTTTCTGTGGCGCCTGCCCTCTGGAACATCCTTCCTCCCGAGATTAGGATGGCCCCAACCCTTTTGGCTTTCCAGAAGGCCTTGAAGCCCTGGCTTTGTGCCCAGGCCTGGGGCCCCGAGTGTGTGAAGGGCCTTGTTTCATGGCTGTGCTAACAACAATAGCTTTTAAGATTTCTTGGCTGTATTTGTATTTATATTTACAGTATATTTAATTTTCGTACTGTTTTTATTGTTTTTATTATTGTTCGCCACCCAGAGTCACTGGTTTGAGATGGGCGGCTATATGAATGAATGAATGAATGAATGAATGAATGAATGAATGAATGAATGAATGAAAACGTGTGAGTGTTTGTATGCCTTCAAGTCAGTTTTGACTCCTGGTGACTGCCTGGACAAGATCCTGCAGTTTTCTTGGCAAGATTTTGGAAGTGGTTTGCCTCCTTCCTAGGGCTGAGAGGGAGGGACTGGCCCAAGGTCACCCAGCTGGCTTTGTGCCTGATGAGGGACTAGAACTCGCCGTTTCCCGGTTTCTAGCCTGGTGCCTTAAACACTACACTAAACTGGCTCTCGGTATGGAGGTACTTAGATGTATCTTGAAAAATGGCCAAATTTCATGAGATTTTGCTGATCTCATCCTGAACTCTTGTGCTATCACATTTTGGTCAGCACCCTTGAAACCCTGTGAGATTTCAATGCAGGAATATTATTTCAAGATGTGGCCCATTCTAGTGTTTAATTTAAAAAAGGTTTTTCTGGCATTATTTACAACTATTACAAGTGCTGTGCTGCCAGTCCCTGCCCTGTAGAACAATGTTTCCTCTTCAAATAAGGATCATGTAGTTCATGAAGTGTGGAACCAGTATGAGGTGAAAGAAAATTCCTATAAAGGAGATCTAATTACCATTCAAAGTTTACTTGAAATACAAGAAAGTAATTCTCGGATAAGATTCCAAAGCAGCAGAAAAAAGATGAGTAAATAAGCAAGTCGGGGGCACCACATAACGTGCTCTTTTCCTGAGTAGCAAGTTCTTTCTGTCCCGAAGGCAGGAAACATTTTCATGATAATCTATAGCAGCAACAAAGCGGAAAGGAACTGAGAAAGGTCTGAACCTGTAAGGTGCACCGAGCTATCTTTATACCTTCCTTTCTTCTTGATGCTTACTAATAATGTGAAAATAACTTATTTCAAGGGAACATTTCTTTGGAAGTTCACCAATGAGAGGAAATGGAAGACCCAAAGGGTTATATATGTTCTTGTTTTCATGCTTTCATCAGAAGAACAGTGGTTAACTTTCTTCTTCTAACTTTGAAAAACTTCACTTGATCTTAGCCAAAAGGCCGAGAAGTGAAGCGGAAGGAAGGAACTGTGGGACTAAACTATTTTTCTTCTTCTGTTGTAAAGTCTGGTCAAAGAACGTAATAAAGATGTTTAGATATTTGAAAAACTTCAGAGTTTTCCATGCATTTGCTAATGCACAATGTGCCACTGGGTGACAAATCTTTCAGTCAAGCTGGGATGGTACGGCATCTCTAAAATCCCTTGAAGATTAATCTACCTAGTCAGACATCCTTTAATTCTCTTTCAAAGTCTTCATTAAAACTAATATTTAAATCAATTTACTATTACCTAACATTTTATCACTGTCTGATACTGATTTTATTTATACATACATACATACATACATACATACATACATACATACATACATACATACATACATACTTTGGGAATGGCAATCAGAGAAATAGATTGTGGATTGGTTCCAACTCTTGAACTAATCATCCTGAGAGTTGAATGGCTTTTGTCTTCTGCGAAATCTAACCTCATGTAAAATTTGTTTAATGCAAACATAGATGTCCTGCATCCATAAATATAACTATCCTTCTTTGTGGCAAATAGGTATATGAATAAGGTAGGAATGAGACACCATGCTAAAATAATAGTAAATTGATTTGAAATTTACAAGTGGGTGGATAACAGAGAGAGAGAAAAGTTTATTATAATCATCCAGGTCAGCGTTATGCTTTGAATATAGTGACACAATGGGGGGGAAATTACAAATACATTGTAACAAGGTTGTAAGGAGAATTAATCTGGACTGTAGACATATACAACCTATTTGTATCATGTAGCTTGCAGAAATCTCTAGCTTCACTAATTTTATTTCAGTTTAGTTTTATAGCTGTTCATATGCAGATATACCAGTGCACAGTGTATTGTACATACTGTAAGCCTTATTCATCAGCAATACTTCCATATTATTACAGAACTGTAAAACGGCATTAGAAAGATGGTTGGCTTTTTTTCTCTCTCTCTTTCAAAAATACTGCTGTACTTAAGAATCAACAATAAAATTAAAAATGAATGTAGTAAAGTTACACTCTGAGAACTGTTTTGCGGTGCACACCAACTGTTGATAGTTACTCAATGGATTAAAGCTTGCTGATGGCGATAGGCTTCTGTGTGTTAAAAACTGTATGGCAAGTAGATGAGCAACATTGATAATTCCAGGCAATTTGAATACTCCCTGAAGGCAAGCATCCTATTCTGGAGCATATGTCTTTTTCCACCCCTTCCTCATGATGCAGTTAATTACAACAACCCACAGGCAGCCACTGGGAACAACATCTGCAAGAACCCAATTTAAGGAGGGAGGAAGTAAAACAGACGGGGTGGAGGTGGGGGCTGTCTAATAGGTCTAGATTAAATCTTAAAATCTTAGAATTCTCTTTGTGGTATGGAATAAAGGGAAGAACATAGGATGATTTACATGATGGGTGTTTCTGGTTCGTTGTGCCAGAGACCTCTTCTAATGGATTAATTTTACCTAAAAGGGGAATGTTATATTAGTTCATCTCAGTACACAGAAGACCGTCAATACTGCATTTAATTTAATTCCACTGTCATCAATAGCCAGACATGGGAAGTAATATTCAACCAAAGCATTGTCACAAAACTTCATCAACACTGAAGCCATTTAATTGTGGATTTCCTTGTCTTGTTCCAAAAGCACAAGTTGAGGGCCAGTGTATCATAGCTCCTAAGATGCTAGTTTTGTTTCCACTCACCACTGATCTTGTTATATAAGTTTGGGTTGATCACAGTCTCGCATCCCTGCATTACAAGGTTCTTGCTATGGAGTTAGTATTCAGGGAAATTGTCTACATACTCACCTTGAACCCTCTGAGAAAAGGCAACCAATAAATGCAACCAATCAGTCAATGAAATAAACATATTATTACAGGATTTGTCAGACATACTGTTTTGGATTGCTTAAACATCCATGGGCCTCCAGGGTTGTTTTTTACCTCCTCCTCCAATCTCACAGCGGTCTATGAAATCAAACTATAGCTTCAAGGCAGACTACATTAACCCAGCTTTTTATGGATCACTCAAAATTCTAGTTCTATCTGTCATTACCCCATTTCTTTCCTAGAGTCTAGGATTCTAGGATAGTTCTTCCTCTCTTTGAAAAGGGAGAAATACTTGGCTATAATGGATAGAAAGAGACAGTGGTCCCTATGTCAGTATCTTCCAGGAAACTATCATTTTAATCTATAAAAATCCTGGAAAGATCCCTCAACTATTCTCTTTTCATGCCTTCTGCTTTGCTGTCAGAGTAGAAAGAGGAGCCATAAGCCACTATATAAAGCAGCTATTATGTGATCCTCGAGTTTCTTTCATGGTTACAAAAGTCAACTCATTGTTGGATATTTGCTGAACCACATTAAGTGAGAAAAGGCTTTCCTGACACTAGCTATGCTAGGAACACCTCTTCCATGAAAAGCTATTTCTAAGCATTAGAACTATTATGAATAGCCTTGGTTATGTCATGATTAGCAAGAGCTGGAGGGGATAATAATTAATGGAAATTGTTAAATGGAATAATCCCCCTTTCAAAAAGTGAGAGTGCTTTAAATTCTGCAAGTAGTTATTTGCTCCAACTTAACAGTTCCTGCAAAATCGTTCCTGAAAATTAAATATCTCTTAACAGAACCTTGTATATGTTGTGGTTACAAATAACTATTTTTTTTATTTTTGTTGTTCTGTTTCCCACCCATATCAGATAGGGATTTTCAGATTTCATATGCAAATTTAAATGCAAGTGAGAAAAATATGGAGAAGCAATCAATCCCTAAATCCTACTGAAATCAATTAAATCCCCATTAAACATGCTCAGAAATATATTTTAAATAGGTCTGAGAAGATGTAACTAATAATCCATCACTACTTCCCTATCACAGGATTTTTATATAGATTTTACACATTTAAAAACTATCTTCCCCAAAGAGATTACACAACACTTTCTAACCAATAAAATACCACTTACACTGAAAATATAACAAATAATTATATATAAATTCAAGGTCTAAGGGCAGAAAAAAATGGAAAAAAGCAGAATATTGGATGGCAAGCTGAATATGCAGCTTGCATATTAGTGATCCATCTCTTTCAAGGACCTATAGTTAGAGATGCTAATCAACAGAATTTGTTAAGACAGTGGAAAACATTCTAGAAAGAAGCACATGCAAATATATAATGGCATATGAGTGATTCATCTCTACTTACCAAAAATGATGTCCGGAATGTACTTAGGTCTCCAAAGAATTCCTCAACACTCACAGATTTAGGATCAAAAGTGAAGTAGTCCCCCAAATTATCATACAACTTTATCATGTTGTTATGCATGTTAGATAACTTTTCGTATTGTTCTCTGGCACTCTTAGCAAAGCTGTGTTCTTGTTGTTAAGGAAGCTTGAATGAATAATACAACCATCCTACTCTCTAATTTCTCCTTTACCAATGTTTGATACAAAAACCCAACTTTCCGTATTCTAGCAAGCTTAAAACCAAACCTTCTGAAAATAAGGATGTCTTGCACTTGCTTGATTCAAGTTCATTCATGTACAACTGCTGGTTGTTGAAAGAAATCACTGTTTGCTCAAGTTCCTTATCTTGATCAATCTGTGAACAACTAGGATGCTGGAGTTTTATATGGAGAAAATAGTTAACATTATATCCCATCAAAAATGACACTGAACAACACTTACGGGGGAAATATTATCTGAAATCAAATTCTGACATGTTCCTGTATTTTAGGATTCAGCAAATGAGGAGTCATAAAAATACCCACCCTTTTTTTAAAAAAGAAAAGTGAGTGATCTCACACAATCCAGATAATTACACTCAGAATAAACCCCAGTAAACCTAAATTATCAACATAAGGCATCCTTGGAAGGGCATGACACACAAATCGTAAATATATTTCTGAGAAGCTACGTAACTGCCAATCCAATAAAGTTCTGCCTCTTTGGCTATTCTGGGGCTGCATCAAGAGTATGCTGAGAAACTCAAATGAAAAGTCCAAAGAGGGATGTACTTAAAATGTTGTAAGAATCTAAACCTCCTAGCAACTTTTAAACAAAAAAGTGGAGGAATAGCTTACAGAATTACTATGTGTATGTCAGCAGTAGTGACTGTACGTTGAAACTTCTCCTATGCTGCTGCTTGTATATTATTGTGCTTTTTTTGTTTAATGAACTAAAATTAAGCTGGAAACAAAAATAACACTGTTCTAAGTGTTGTGATTGCGGCACAGTGAACATACTGTACTTAAAAAAAAAAAAAAACCTGAAGAGGCCTTGAAATTAACCCAAGATCTACTTGACCTTCATAACAATTTTAGTTATAAATTGCATAATTGTCACCTGAAGTGGAAGGAAGCAATTTCAAACAGAAGTTAAACGTCAAGAACAATGCAAATGCAAATAAAGGTTAACATTTTATTAAGGGAATAATTAAGTCATACCTTTTTATTCTTCTACTCCAAATTCAATAAATGCTTCATTAATTCTTTTAATGCCAAAAATAAGGGGAAAAAAGAGATTAGTAACATTTATATTTTTAGCAAATAGCAGCCTGCATGATGCTGTTAAAGTGGTGATTTTATGCTGCTGCTCAATGCATGTTCTCCCCTACGCTAAGGCAGTTTTCCTAGAGGCCCACTCCAGGGGAACTCCATAATCATGCATGACACATGTAAAAAAAGGACACATGTTGTCACAGCTTCCATCTTGACTTTTTTTTAACCTCTCTTGTGGATCGTTTGTCCATAATTTCTAACAAAAATACACCTGAAATGGAGAAAGATTTAAAAATCAATCCATTTGTGTACAGATAGAAACATACAAAAATACATGCACATTAGATTGAGATGAGTGGTCTAAACACTGCTTATGGCCCACAAATTACTTTTTACCCCAGCCAACAGAGTTACACGAAGCATTGGAATGAATAGCTGGCTATTCAGTCTTCAGTAGGTCTAGGACACACTAGACACAGAGAAGACAAATCATACCTTTCTGATCTCCCCCAGCAACTCCAATCTACAGTTGCATGCAAAAGTTATGCATCCTTGGTCAAGTTGTATTTCTGTGAATCTCTGAGTGAACAGAAATTGGCAGAACATTTTTACAATACTGAAATGGTATGTGGGAATGACTTTGGGAGACAGGAGGAAGAGCCACAGACAACACAATGGTCTGATAAACAAAATTTGAGTCTGAATGAGGAGGGGTAGAGAAAGTGACTCAGAAAGGACCTTCCCTAGTTTTCAGGAGAGTAAAAGTGAGGGACAGGAGGGGTACTTTCAGACTTGCAAGATACTGTTAATGTAACAATAGAGTTAGTATTCATTGTTGAACTTTTTGTCTGGACTACCTCAAAGGGCTAACAGATAAAAATTAAAATTTCTTTAAATTGACATCTTTCTGTACATATGAATGCATCCTTACTATTTATGAGCAGTTGCTTATAAATTTAAAGTAAGAAAATAATAAGCATGACAGGTACAAAGGTTTGGAAACATACAAAGTTTTGGACACACTCTGTGTGTCAGTACTTTATAATGCCTCCTTGGATAGAAATAATAGTTTTCAAGTGTTTCTTGTAGCCAGCTAAAAGTCCTTCTTGTTTGGGGATTGCCCCCCCCCTTCTTCGCAAAACTCCTCTAGCTCAGAAATACAAGAGTACTTCTCCTCACAGTAATCATCAATAACATTCAATATTCCATTCCAAAACCTTTATCTTTCTTCCTCTAAGTACTTCAGAGTTGATTTGGAGGCAAGTTTCAGAATAGAAACCCCCCTCATTCCTAAAACAAAACAAATGTTGGTTTTCTTCTCCACGTGACAGAGTTGAATGAACTCAGCGGTGAAGAATTATTGCCTTATATTTGGAGACTTTTTAAGGCAGAAAACTTAAGAAAGCCCCTGGAAACTATTCTGGTTTCTAAATTAAATGCATGAAAGAAAAAGTGCAATCTCTATAAATGCACCGACGCTAAAGATAAGAATGGAAAAATGTGAGTTGATATATGCCATGTCTTTCATAATAGCAGCTCTCTCTTGCCGGTGTGGAATACAAAGGAATGCCAACCAACCAGATGGAATAAATTGACACAGAAATGAAGAGGAAAGAAGAAACTGAATAGCTTCCAGAGCATAGCCAACGTAACTGATTTATAAAGGACATGTGAAAGAAATTTGAAGTTTCATCCCTCACACTGTAATGTTCTAGGGAAGCTGCTGTTTCCAAAGAATCTGCCTTGCTCCATCCCCCCCCGCCCATGAACACTGATATGAATATGAATTGGACACACTTTGGCAGAAATGGAAAATAATGTGGCGGCAGCACTGTTAAATGAAGTCAATGTCACTTCGCAATACCGTTTACGTCCTTCTGGCTTTGTGGAGATCCATAGAAGCCCTCCACCGTTCTAACAATCTGCTTTTCTAGCTAGAAAGAAGAAGAAGGAAAGAACAGGAGTGGGTGAAAAAAAGAGCTGCTGGATATAATCATTTCTTCTCTTTGGAGAGAGTGCAAGGACAAATACTGTATGATGTGGCAGAGCTGCAATTCCCAAACCATCATTTTCATAGTCATTGAGCACCGATGCCTTGTTAATTACAAGTCCATTTGATAGTAAACATCATTATATATACCGAGCGGCTATTAACAGCCTGGAGGTGCCTTGGATGAAAAGGGATGGAAGAAAGTCACAAGTTTGTGCAGACATTTTTTTTCCAAGTGAAAATAGCTAATATGGGAATGGAATTCAGCTAGCCTTTTCTTATTTATAAACAGCAATGTATCATTGTTGAATGAAAGAGACAGTAGTGTGGGTAAAATGTTTCTCTTCTTAAAAAAAGGGAGAATGTGATTATATAGCAACCATGAAATGAAACAGAGCTGAAAAATGGCCACTGGTACATGAAGTGTCCTTGGCTACTTTACTCTTTCATTGACAATAGCAATGTATTAATACACCATAAATAGAGAGAGAAAATATGATTTCAAAATTTTTAATACTGTTCAATATGCATGCATACTATTGCTTTGAAGGAACCTCTCTCAGAAACATATACTGTATACAGATCGGGATAACATCTCACGCTAAGCAATGATGTGCTTCCTTTAATTTCAGCTTCACATGTTCTACATATCCAGCCATAATTTATTTATTTATTTATTTTATATCCCGCCTTTATTATTTTTATAAATAACTCAAGGCGGCAAACATACCAAATACTCCTTCTTCCTCCTATTTTCCCAACAACAGCAGCCCTGTGAGGTGGGTTGGGCTGAGAGAGAGTGACTGGCTCAAGGCCACCCAGCCGGCTTTCATGCCTAAGGCAGGACTAGAACTCTCAGTCTCCTGGTTTGCCATTGGCTCCTTCCTAGGGCTGAGAGATGGGGACTGGTCTAAGGTCACCCAGCCGGTTTTCATGCCTACGGTGGGACTAGAACTCTCAGTCTCCTGGTTTCTAGCCCATTGCCTTAACCACTAGACCAACCACTATATAGAATAGAATAGAATAGAATAGAATAGAATAGAATAGAATAGAATAGAATAGAATAGAATAGAATAGAATAGAATAATAACTTTATTGTCATCCCACTATACACTATACAAGTGCACAATAGAATGAAATTTCGTTGCAGTTGGCTCACAAATTCACTCAAGCAATAAAATACTAATGATAATAATAAAAAACCATAATTACTATAAAATACCCATTCTTATAAAATATACATTCTTAAAAAATATACATTCTTTAACTCACAAAAGAACCTATTTGGCATTCAAGAATCCAATAGCCTGGGGGACAAAGCTGTTTCCCAATCTGGCTGTTCTACATCGGATACAGCGGAACCTCTTCCCAGAGGGTAACAAAGAAAACAAACCATGATGAGGATGGGAGGCATCACTGATGATCTTTTGAGCTCTGGAAAAACAGCATGCACGTGCTAAATCTTGGATGAGGGGCAGAGATATCCCAATTATCTTTTCTGCTGCCCTTACCACTCTCTGCACAGACTTTCTATCTGAGGCCCTACAGCCTCCAAACCAGATGGAAATACAGCTTGTAAGTACACTCTCTATAGTGCCTCTGTAGAAAGTAAGGAGAATGGAAGATGGGAGATGTACTTTCTTCATCCGACGCAAAAAGTGCAAACGTTGCTGTGCTCGCTTTACCAAAAATGTGGTATTAAGGGACCAAGACAGACTATTTGTTAACTGCACCCCTAGGAAACTAATGCTACTGACTGACTCCACAGCTATGTTATTGATAAAAAGTGGAGTGTGACTGTACCGGTTCTTCCTGAAGTCTATAATAATCTCCTTAGTTTTTTCCACATTTAAAACCAAGCTGTTTTTATTGCACCACTCCACCAAACCCTTTACCTCCTCCCTATAATCCCACTCATCCTCACCCCTGATAAGACCCACTACAGTTGTATCGTCCGCATATTTCACAATGGAATTGGTGGTATACTTGGCGCAACAGTCATGTGTCATCAGGGTGAACAACAATGGGCTCAAGACACAGCCCTGTGGGGAGCCGATGCTTAGGGAGATAGAGCTAGAAGTATTATATCCAACTCCCACCGACTGAGACCTCTCAGTAAGGAAGTCAAGTAGCCAATTACACAAGGGAGTACTAAAACCTAGAGAACCCATTTTGTCCACCAAATGCTGGGGAACAATCGTATTGAACGCTGAGCTGAAATCTATAAACAGCAATCGCACATAACTGTTCTTCTCCTCAAGATGTATCAGACCCGAATGAAGAACAGAAGAGATAGCATCCTCTACGGAGCGATTCCGCCGATAAGCAAACTGAAGTGGATCAAACATCCTACCTTTATGTTGTACAACTCAATATGGCATACGCAATTCACTGTCCTCCTATTTTCTTCACAACATTGTGAGTTAGGCTGGGGTAAGAAAGAGAGAGAGACATGCCCCAAAGTCACCCATCCAAGTTTTGTGCCTAACAGTGAACTCATTGCTTCCTGGTCCGGCATCTTAACCACTACACCACTACAACCACTCTCATTTTGAACCATTATATTATAAATGGTTATTTATGAGATGGCATGTTTTATGAGCCTAGTCAGCTGTGGTTGATCTTAATTAGAACCCTCCCCCCCTAAAATTCTGAAACTTTAGGAGGTCATTATTTCAGGGTAAGCTTCCATATTCTGAGCTAAACCAATGTTTTACTATTGTTCAAAGATATGTAATGGTCTGTGGGAATTACCTTGGGAGACAGGAGGGAGAGCCACATAGCCAGCATGTAAAAGACGTCTCAGCCCACAGAAGGAGGGAGGACGTGGGGAGCATTTCAGAAGGGACCTTCCTAGTTTTCCAGAGAGTAAAAGGAAAGGAGGGGAGAAATAGTTTCAGACGTGCAACATTCTGTTAATGTAACCTTACATTAGGTAGAAGTAGTACTCCTGCTTGTGCTTCTTGTCTGGATTAGCAGGGCTAACAAGATGCTTCTATTTCTCAACTTTTGCCCAAAGCTAGAATATACTGCATGGCCAATCAACTGAAACAAACAATCCAGTATATAGATTAATTCTAAAAATAAAAAGGTACTAGAAATAATCTGGGCTAACAGAAATGAGGTCTTTCTCTCTCCAAAGTAGCATGTATCCAAAGAGAAATGTTAAATCAGAGGAACATTGACTTTCACCACTTTATCTTCAGCAACCAAATATGGCACCTGCCCAATGAGGTTCTGGTAGGTCCTGTATATTTATTTATTTAATTTTTATCCCGCCTTTATTATTTTTATAAATAACTCAAGGCGGGGAACATACCTAATACTCCTTCCTCCTCCTATTTTCCCCACAACAGCAGTCCTGTGAGGTGAATTGGACTGAGAGTGAGTGACTGGCCCAAGGTCACCCAGCCGGCTTTCATGCCTAAGGTGGGACTAGAACTCACAGACTCCTGGTTTCTAGCCCAGCACCTTAACCACTAGACCAAACTGGCTCTTATATTAATTATATATTAATACAAAGGGAACATTAAAAGGTAGATTCAGATTAACCATACAAAAGGCTCCCTGCTACCATCTAAAAAATGTGTTTGTGGTTAATCTTGTAATATATTTTCAATGATTTCAGAGCAAGTAGGCTAGGGAAATCATGGGAAGAGGATGGATTGGAAATACAAACAGGGGTCGGAAGAACCAGTGGTGTTTTGTAGTCTGTCTTTTAATAGGTCGTTCTTCAAGGCCTATCCAGTTCCTTTGTGTATTGCTCTTTTGAGTGGGTAGCTGAGGATTTCTGTCCAGTGGTGAGAACAAACATGATTGTACTGTAGAGCCTGCCTATAGAAGATACTGGTGCTCTGTTTTGGAGAGAAGCTGGAAGTGTGTAGGTATGTTTGGTGATTTGTAGGTTTCCTGCATAATGGGGTATTTATGTACCCATTATGTAGTTCTACTGTGACATCAAGGAAGTGGGCTTGTTCAGTATATAGTCTCAAGCTAAGGCTGATGATGAGATGAAGCTGTTGAGCTGATTTTTGTCTACCAGAGACCAAAATGACTGTCCTCATATAATGTATACAATAGCTTTATCTATAGTACATTCCCCGTTTTTCCCCATTGTATGTACTGCATAAAGCTGCCCACCTCTAGTATTTTGGCCTTCACAAGGCTTTTGTCATATTTCCCAAATCTCCAAATCTCCAACTGGTGGTCCTAGTTTTCTTTACAACTATAAGGTTTACAACAACAAGAAGAAAAAGCCACTTGGTGGTGAATACAAGAATACTCCCAGAAACGTAAAATAAACTTTTGAAACATTTTGGAAAACTAAATAAAAGATTCCTTTGAACTGAGTTAATAGTGACTTCATAAACTTGTCCAGGTACTTTTCAATTGGGAAATGGTTTGGCAAATGGAACTGAGATTTCTAGACAAAGGGTGAGACCTGCCTCCAACACACAATTTTTCAGGATGGTTTTTGTTTTGCAAGGAAACCTGGCGGCAACTGAAATACAAAAGGTCTGCAAGATGCTCCCAATTGATCTAGATGCATCCCCCCCGATGCTCCTGTTCAGTGTGACAAATTGCTTACTGTTGCTACTGTTTGTTTCCTTATTGACTCTTCTGCAAAGTGAGACATAAAACTCTCCCAGTGACAAAGGACAGATGAGAGCTTGCTCAAAAGCAAAAAAAAAAGACAAGAAAGTAGAACAGTAGATTGCTAAACTGCTTGGGCCCAAATTCAGGCTAATTTCTTGTAAAAGAGAACTCCCACTGGTTTAGAGTCAGTTATATAAAAGGAAATAAGGTTCACCTGCTCTGTCAAATTCTTTCCTATGTCTCAAAAAAGCCGTTTTAGATCTCTCCTCATGAGAAGAATTTGACTGGCATACTAGAAGCAAGTAATGCACCTTTTCACCCCAAATCCCCAAAAGATATCAATTAGTAGATCTTACTTCATAATCGACATTAATTTTACAAAGCAAGTATCTTCACATATAGCTTGCTGAGCTGCCACATGCCAAATGTTGCTAGCCGGCAAGAAAAACCAAAGGAACAGGAAATTAGCTAGTAGATTCAGAGTAAGTACAGAGTAAGTTTGATCTGAAATTAGCTAGCAGATTCAGAGTAAGTACAGAGTAAGTTTGATCTGATATTATAATGCAACGTCAACACTAATGCCAACCTAGACTGGAAAGCTGCCAACGGGTTTAGTGAAGCTAGGGAAGAAACCTTTAATTTCACTCCCCAACGTGGTATAGTTCCATAACACATGAATGGGGAAAAACACAAATGCAAGAAATGCCACATGACTGATCAGGAATAAAATTTGATCCACTCAAAACAATTTGATCCACAGTTGGTTAGTAAAACTGGAGGTCTCAATTCAAAGAAGCTGCTGCTGCTCCTGAACTTCATAGATTTAAAGAAGCATGAAACATGGCAGACAGTAACAACTGGGACATCAGATAGTTGCACACAGACTGTAATCCCAAATGACAGTTAAGACACTTCATGCTTAACATGGTTTTGCATTTCTCAAATCATCAGGTTTTGACTTGATGAGTTGTCAGGTTCACATAATCATTAATATATACAATGATGACCCAGAGGAATGGAGCTATTTGATCAGCAGGGATCATGAAAATTCCATGTAAATTCACAGAAATTTTATTTCCATAGTTGGCAGTGGAAAGTCACTGTAATGTAAAAGACTTCAGCACCATGGGCTGATTGTTATCAAATGTTCAGTCTAATGATGGAGCACCTCTGACTGGCATGAACATGTCAATGAGAATTAGAAGCAACATGTGTCTGGGTCTATCAGTGTAAAAGAGAGGAGGAATCTGTGAAAGAAAGTGAAAAATCTTGTCCTCACAGGCTTTATGTAACTTTAAAATGAGATATTAATAGAACGTCTGTGCAATATATCGGCAAGACGACGTCACTTGGATTTCCAATTCCCTATAATTTGGGTACCATCTTAAACATCATTCAAGGTTACTTGCAGCATCTGTACTCATTACTCTGAGCATCTGTTTCAGGTGATGTGTTACAACAGTGCTAAACAAGACCAAATTGGTTGTCCCAAAAAAATTAAAGAAGCTAACAAAACTGGTGCATGACAATAATTACACCACATTTATTTTTAGAAATATTCTGTCTGAAATCTAATAATAACTGTGCACATTAGCATCAAGATGTTAGAATAACAGCTCAGTGATGGAAAAAATCACAATTACTTAATTGTCACATTGCATTGATATTAATCAGCCACTAAGAAGGATAATGATCCAATTTTCCCAATGGAGAAAAACATGGTTAATAGTACAATTTTCTTTATTTAATAACACGTGGGTATAAATCTGCAGGCCAAGTGTTATTTCATCTTGCAGTAGACTTGAAGTCTGCTTGGAATAAGTAGAACAGCTTCATCTTATCCTGCAAAGGTATCAAGGAAATTATAACCCAGGGTCTTGCCTTTATGTCAAGATAGGCAGAAGACACAACATAATTTGCTTATGACAGACACATAAACAGTCTAAAACCATTCTAGATGGATCCCACAAGAGTATTCATTTTTATTTCTCAAGTAAAATATTCTTTACATGTTTTTAGAATTCTGAAGTCAAAACTGATTTGTCATGTTGGGTTAATGTAAATGAACTATTGGTAGATTTTCAAAAGATAAACACTTTATTTTTATTAAATTTGTATTTGTATTTAATGGATTCTGAGCAATATGAACAACAAGTTATATTCAAAACCAAGCAATGGAAATGGTTATATTCCTCTATTTTCCCCCATTTTGATTCAAAATGAGCGAAATTATGCTCTCCACAATATCATGTCTGAGCCGTATTTAAATTAACAGTCCAGACACTCTTCTCGAGAATTTGTCTAACACTATATGTTATAATTTAAAGGAAAAAAATACTTAATTGATTTTTTAAGCTCTAAAGCTGTTATTCGGTGTCTAGTGAAACTGTATTCATTTTGTGAGAATGCAAACATCCGTTTCTCAAAATTGAGAAAATTCCTTTCTTAAGAGACTGGCTGTACCCAAGAGCAATGTCAATGTTTGTTTTTCTGTTCTTGACTTCAATTACTTTTACTTAGTTAAGTCTAGTGGGCTGAAAAGTTGTGGTTCCTCAGCTCTTTATACAAATATATCAACTTGGAAGAATAAAAGAGACTGCTGAAATACAGAGGCATGTACATTTTGATAACAATGCAGATTACATGCACTGAACACATCAATTGTGGACTATTGAAAGCAGGACCCAGTTTTCCATCTTGTCTTCTGACATACTGATGGATGAGGGAAGCACTCAAACAAGCAGAAATGTATTATATTTCATGTACCAAGACCTCCCAGAAGCATTCCCCCCCCCTTGGGAATTCAATAACATAAAGTTATATTGAAAATGGAAACTATTATTACACAGAGCATGATGCTTATGCTCTAGCAATCTTTCCATCTTTCTGATAATATCCCTAATATGCTGGAATTTATCCTATTGCTCTTTGAGAACAATACACCGGGATAGGATAAATTTTTTCTCCCTTTCTCTTTCCTGATACCTTGCCAAAAAGAAAAAAAAAGCTTTCGGCATAAGACAAAAGGACAGTAAAAGCCATTTGGCTGTCTGGAAAACAGTCTACGTAAGCTGCCCATTATCCGTGTACTCTATTTTCCTTCTTTCTCCATATAATCAAACAAGATTTTGAATATTACAAGATAAGAGGAGAGAGACTGAATTGAATAGATTATGTATATGTAAAGCCTCCCACGAGTAGCAAGGGGAAAAATTGAAAAAAGGAACTGGAAGAGTTGAAACACAGGTACTTCAACAATAAATTACATCACTAATATTTGAAGTTTCCAAGTAAGGTCTGCATGAAACCATTTAATGTAAGAGGCTGCTGACCTTTTGACAATCAGCATGGCAGTATGAGACAATAGAGATTGGTCGTGTAAGCCTAGGTTTTATTTATTTTAGAATTGTTTTTCATCACCAAAGGATCTTTTCCGTTTCTTTAATACGGTAAAGTCAGATATGGCAATGCAGCATCGTTCGAGGAAGAAATAAAAATGAACTCCAATTTAAGCATTTATTGCTGCCATGTTTATGCTATCAAGGCTTGGGTTAGTCAGATTAAAACATTTCAAAAGGAGGAGATAGCACATTTCCTGTGGGAAGAAGCAGGTAAAAAACAAAACTTGTATTGTTGATGTCATCAACTCCTGGGGAAAAAGACAAATAACATTCCTTAAGCCTCTTCAAAGTAACAAAGCTTATTGTTTGCATTTATGACATTTTTGGTGGTTTAAAGGTAAAGTATCTGTTTTAAGGAAATCAGGAAACAGGACCATGAAACTGTATTAATTGAACACCGAAAAGACCCCCTTCACAGTATTATCAAGATGGCTGGTTACTAAATTCCTGTTAAGCAGAAATAGGAATGCAGTTTTGTCTTCACCTATAACAGCTTGCTAAAGATCCCTGTTGTGAGCTAGACAAGATATCATATGCTGCCTTATAATGGGTACATTATTGGTTAGGGAAGTCAAATAGCTTTGACAGTGACTGCTGGTTTAAAGTTCAGTTGTTAAAAGGCCCACTTGGAAGCCCTAGAATTGAATCTGTAATTGTTTGCATAAAAAAAACCCTATGAGCTCTTATAAGCTAAAGACATTTGGTCTCAAAAACACCAGATGGAGAGACCTTGAAACAGATCAGCATTTAATTTATCCAAACTACTGTCATCCCCATGCCTATAGATTCCATGTGCATTTATTTATTTATTTTTAAAATTAGTTCCAAGAATCTTTTAAATCTCATAATAAAGAAAAACTCTCTTATTCTCTACAATAAAACCAGGATGAGCTTTTTAAAATCTTATGCAACTGAAAATGTTTCACTAACTTTTTTTTTTGGTGCTTTTGAGTCACTGTTGACTCCTGGTGACTGGCCTGGACAAGTCCCTGCAGTTTTCTTGGCAAGGTTTTTCAGAAGTGGTTTGCCATTGCCTCCTTCCTAGGGCTGAGAGGGACTGACTGGCCCAAGGTCACCCAGCTGGCTTCGTGCCTAAGTCGGGACTAGAACTCACGGTCTTCCAGTTTCTAGCCTGATACCTTAACCACTACACCAAACTGGCTCTCCTTCGTTGACTATTCCCTGTGGTGGATTTCGGTGCTGCCACTGGTTCTCAGGAAGGAGGGAGCGCATTCCAAGGAGATAAGAGGACTTGCAGTCTGGAGAGCGTTGGTGGGAAAACAAAGAGGTTCAGGGTTGCCCTGCCCTAGAGCCTCCCAGGTTATTTGTGCTTAATTTAGTTAGAGTAGCTTTAGTCTGGCAAGATTCTGCCTGTACAGTGAGAGCAATAAAGAATTGGAGTTTTGAATGCACTGACTCGTCGTTGTTCTTGGGCTGGCCTTGACATTCCCTGTAATTTCTCCATATTTAACTCTAAAAATAACAAAACAGCAATAATAAATGATACCAGGGTTGGGTTTATCATCACCATTGTATCTTAATAGTTTTCTAACTTTATATTTTGTAAGCCACTCAGAGACTACTGGAGTGGGCGACCATAACCAGTATATGAAAGGTCCTCTGTGCAAGCACCGAGTCATTACTGACCCTTTGGAGGGACGCCGCTTTCACTGACATTTTCTAGGCAGACTTATAGCAGGGTAGTTTGCCGTTGCCTTCCCCAGCCATAATTACCTTTCCCCCAGCAAGCTGGGTACTAATTTTACCGACCTCGGGATGGAAAGCTGAGTCGACCCGAGCCAGCTACCTGAGAAACCAACTTCCGCTGGGATCGAACTCAGGTCATGGGGAGAGTTTTGGTTGCAGTACTGCCGCCTACCACTCTGCGACACACCAGGCTTCATTATAACCAGTATAAATGAATAAATCATAATAACTTTATTAGCAACAATTTACAAGTGATCATGAGTATTGTTACTTTGCCATTTATAAATGGTTGAGATATTTAATCTGGATAGCCAATTTGTTCTATTAAATCCGACTTCAAATTATAAAGATCTAGATTGTCTGTTTCAGTTCTAAAAATATAACACTGTACCAGTGTTTGAAATTCATATTTTCCTCAAAATTAGTGATGGATACAATTAACAGAAATCTCCATCCATACACAAATAACTCTGGGTATAGCAACAGAAAAAATCATAAAATCAGCAATATTGTAAGAATAAGAGTTGTCTAGCATATCTTCCCTGGGGAATAAATTAGTTAAAAAAAAACCTGCTGCAACAACTATCAAAAAGTTCAAGATTGAAACTGATACACAGGTAAAACAAGCAAGGCAAATATATATGCGGTTTGTGACGTAAGTTTGCATATTGCTTCCACAATAATTAAATATAAACATTGTGAACAACATTGTGAAAAATCATACCACCAATTGTTTACTAAAAACAATGAGCATCTAGCACCAAAGCAAATAAATAAAGAGGACAAATTGTGTCTCTAACCATTCTTATTAATAAGGCAACATTGATTTTCTCATGTACTATATATTTTTTTCTTGATGGATTCTTTTTTTTCTGTCCCTCTCCTGTCTCTCTTCCCACCCCTAAACTCACTGAAAATTAAGAAATTTTGGAGCCAGCAGAATAGGGGGAAAAAAAAGACTACAACCAAACAATTATGCATTTGTTTGGGGACTGGAATTAGGGAGAATAGCTGTTGCCTTCCTTTGTGGCCAAGGGAGCAAAACTGACACTAAACATCACAATGAGTGTTGTCTTTTGCTATAGTAGTGTTACAGCCCATTTTATATCGCCAAATCTCCCAAAGCCTCTTTGTAGCATCAGGTCCATAAAATGGGGAGAAGAAAGATTAAAAACAATCACAATATTGCCCTAAAATGACACATTTTCTTTGTCTGTGATTGCTTTTTCCAACTTCCAAAGACCACCATGGATCATGACAGAGAAACCAAATAATTATAGAATAGAAAAATGGAGGAAACTTAATGATCTTGGGAGACCGTGCTCTGGCACTAGCACACTCAGTTTCTAGGATAAATGTTATAGAAGGGAGTTGGAAAAATCATTGGCGGTCACTCGTAGCCGAGTAAGATTGTCTTCCAGGGGTAAAATCTTAACAGTGGATCCGTAAGTGGCTGTAAAGGCCAATTCTGGATCCGCACAACCTCCCACAGTGGGGGCATAGGTTTCCGGGTGGAAGACGGTCATGATGAGGGTTTGCCTGACGTGCCTTCCTCTTGGCTCGTTTCTCCCTTTCGCCCTGTACTCGTGCTTCTTCAAAGTCCATAGCGCCATTAATAAAGGCTGACCTCCAATTGAAACGCTTATGAGTTAGGGCTTCCCAGTTCTCAATGCTGATATTTTTTTTTTTAAATTAGCTTTGAGAGTGTCTTTGAATCTCATTTGCTGTCCACGAATATTCCGTTTTCTGTTCTTAAGTTGGGAGTAAAGTAGCTGCTTTGGAAGACAATGGTCAGGCATTCGAACAACATGGCCGGTCCAGCGAAGTTGATGTTGGATGATCATTGTTTCAATGCTGGTGGTTTTTGATTCTTCTAATATGCTAAGATTAGTTGGAAAAATAATCTGCCAAGGACAATATTATCACTAGCAGTTTTTATCCTTTAAGGAAATTTTCTTTTTTTCTTAAACTCAGCTACCAAATTTTTTTTTTAAATCTTTATACATGCAAAATATTTGCTCTACCACCGAGTTCATTTAAAGGTATATGAAGTACTAGATGTTATTGCACAGTACTGTTACACTCTGAAGCAAAAGACGATCTTTTGATAAGCTTGCATTGTGAGTCAACAATGGTTTTCAACCAGGAAGAACAGGAAACCTCGAAATAAATACTATGATGAAAATGCACATTGGTGGCGCTTTAAATTGGGTTAAAAACTGACTAAAGGAAGGGTAAGTTGCTGAAGATGTGAAAAACCAAACACAATGGATTGATCTCTGTTATGTACATACAGATGCTAAGCAAAACACAATAGCAAACATTTTTTAACATTGAATCTTTTTGCATTTTCAGCCTGTGCAATGAAGTTATACCAATAATGAGTCTATTAGGCCAGGGGTCGGCAAACTTTTTATGCCGGGAGCCATTTTGACATGCTCGTGCACATTTTGAAATGCTCGAGAGCCAGGGGGCGGGGTTTGCGGGTGGGGGCCAATCGCGTGGAAGGGGGCGGGGTTTCCTGGAGAAGAAACAGAGACGCTGATTGGTGGAGGCGTCCTTCCTTCTGAGCTTCCACCAATCAGCGTCTCTGTTTCTTCTCCAGGGTTCTTCTCCTGGAGAAGAAACAGAGACGCTGATTGGTGGAGGCGTCCTTCCTTCTGAGCCTCCACCAATCAGCGCGCGCCAAAGGAGAGCAGAGAGGCGGGCTGAAGCCTGCTGCTTCCGGAGACCGGCTTTCCGGATGTCGGGCGGCAGAGAGAGAGAGAGAGCCAGAGTCAAGGGGCCAAAGAGCCAGATCTGGCTCGCGAGCCGCCATTTCCGACCCTTGTATTAGGCTAACACCGAAATGTGCAATTATGCTATTGTGCAAGCAAGCTCTAAATTTTTCTTAGAGAAATACGTGCTGTTTTGGGTCTCCTTTTAGAAGTAGTTCTCTATTTCATTTTGATCTAATGAACAAAGATTGATTTATGGTGTCAGATGTGTGTGCTACATAAAACACCTCCACCCCCACATCTTATAGCTTCTAGACTCCGTATAGAGATTAAGCACATTCTTGAAATATACACTTACAGGTTCTTTCCTAGAAGACAATTCAAAATGTTATGGAAAAAGAGCAGATAGATTATAATATTTGAAAAAATTTATGGTTGAAAACATGTAATCAGTGACAGCAGCCACATGATCATAGTGCAGAGGGCTCTTAAAGTAGGATATCATATATCTATATATTCCATCGCTCAGGTATCAAACGAGTAGTCCTCCAAGTCATTTTCTGTGACTTGCAACAAGATATACTGCACTTCCCCATTCAAGAGTGGTGCACAATCTAGGGGTCATCCTGGACTCACAGCTCCTGCTTGATGAGCAGGTGGTAAGTGTGGCCAGGAAGGCCTTTGCCCAACTCCATCTGATGTAACAGTTGCACCCTTCCCTTGATTGGGAATCCCTTTGGACAATCACTCGTGCCCTAGTCACCTCATGGCTTGACTACAGTATTGCAATGCACTCTATATGGGGCTCCCTTTGAAGACCTCTTGGAAACTTCAAGCGGTCCAGAATGCAGTGGTGCTAGGCATGCCTCAGTGTGCCTATGTAAAACCTCTGCTCCTGTTGAGTAGCACCACCTATTCTCATGCTCTGTGGGAGGTTCTGCCTCTGAGGCAGCACTGAGCAGGACAGGAGTAGCAAGGAGGCAAGGCTAGGAAGGAAGGAAGGAAGGAAGGAAGGAAGGAAGGAAGGAAGGAAGGAAGGAAGGAAGGAAGGAAGGAGCTGCCGTGCTTTCGGGTTTTTGTGCGCCGTGGTGGCAGCACGTCGTTGTCCTGGTATGTCGTGCAACAACCTGGAAGCGCTGATGGCCCGCCACTGCCACGCGTGGCGGTGCGCCATCAGTGCTTCCGGGTTGTCAGGCGACACACCTGGGGCCCCCAGGCGACACAGTAATGTGTCGCGACACACAGTTTGGAAAGCCCTGCTGTATTCGTTCAAAATCTAGAGGAACCTTGAAGTGCCTGTATTTAAGTTCTGTCGGAAATGATAGGAATATGTGCTTAAGTGAGAACCTTCGTACTCAAACCACTAACCACTGTTCGGAATAAATGCACTGCACAATCTAGACATATCTTTTCTTGGATTAATACTTAATTCTTAAACCAACAGTAAGATCCAACAGAAGGTTCCATTATGCAGAACAAAACAAGTGAACAAAATTGCCATGGGAACAATAACCTTTCTCTGTCTGAGTAACCTTTAACTCAAACAAATGGGCAAGTGATGTTTTAAGCACAGCTCTTGTGAGATGCAAGGTGTGAAACCCAGTGAGAAATAACCCCACTACTATGAGATACATCAGAATGATTTATTTTGTATCACATTAAGGTCTAATTTACATGGACATACTATACACACTATTTTATTTTTTTTGTTGTTCTTGTGCTACAACATCCCCACAGAATCTAATACAGGTACAAATAATTTAGCAGGGCCATTAACTGACCTTTTACAGGCCATGATTCAAGCCATATAGGAAACAATAAACACTTTTGTTCAAATACTACACTACACTACACTACACTACACTACACTACACACTATACTATTTATTTATTTTTATTTATTTATGTCTATGAAGGTTCTCAGTCATCCAGGTGGAATTGTTTGTAGCTTGAATCATGTCAACTGGATTTCTATTTTCTCAGTGGAAACGTTTCGCTCCTTATCCAAGGAGCTTCTTCAGTCTGAGCAAAGTTGTATTTTTTATTTTTTATTTGTATTTTTTAAAGTTGTATTGTTTATTTATTTATCACATTTGTATCCTGCCCATCTCCCACATAAGGAGGGACCCTGGGCGGTTCACAGCAAAAATTTAAAATCAATAAAAACTATAAATACCAATAAAAACTATATATATATATATATAACAGATCGATCCAGGAATGGTAGATCTTATTCCATCGGTCGATACGGCTGGACACGGCAGATCTAAGGGGCCAGCCAACCCCAATACTGGCTATTCCCCTCCCCTCCCCAAGCATGGTGAAATAACCAGGTCTTTAGGTTTTTTCTAAAGTCCAGGAGAGAGGGGGCCGATCTTATTTCAGTAGGAAGAATATTCCAAAGGGCGGGGGCTACCGCAGAGAAGGCACGCCTCCTAGACCCCGTCAGATGGAACTCTCTTACAGAGAGAGTAATCTCTTATTACTATACTATACATAATATAATATAGGCAAATAACAAAGACTCACAGCATCACAAACAAATGGTCTCCCTTCTTCTGAAAACTGCCCTGTTGGTCATGATAATTCTTAAAAATAAATAAATAAACAAAACCCCAAATCTGTTCTTTGAGTTGAATGCACATAGTGAAAATATTAATTAACTTACTCAAAAAAATCCATTAGGGGTTAAAAGTATCTAAAAGTAGCCATTCCCGTTCATGAAAATGATATTATTTTATTTCATTTTAATTACAGGAAATGCTTTATCTGCACTTTAGAAGAGAACATAAAACTCAACAAAACCATTTAATGCAAAACGAGAATAATCTTAGAAGGAAACTAGTTTTACTTTAAGACTTTTTCATTTTAAATGTGCATACCGCAGTGGAAAGAGGAAAACCATTACCCAATTAGAACAGGAATAATAACATAAAAACATTTTATCTTCCATTATTTTTTTAAATAACTCCTTTTAAAAATCTGCTAAGCCTAGTGACATCACCAGATGGTCAATACCGAAAAAAGATTGATTATATACTTTGCAGCCAAAGCTCTATACAATCAGCAAAAACAAGACCTGGAGCTGACTGTGGCTCAGATCATGAGCTTATCGCAACATTTAGGCTTAAATTGAAGAACGTAGAGAAAACCACTACACCAATCAGGCATGACCTAAATCATATCCCTTATGAATATACAGTGGAGGTGAGGAATAGATTTAAAGGATTAGATCTGGTAGACAGAGTGCCTGAAGAACTATGGATGGAGGTTTGTAACATTGTACAGGAGGCAGCAACAAAAACCATCCCAAAGAAAAAGAAAGGCAAGAAAGCAATGTGGCTGACTGATGGGGCTTTACAAATAGCTGAGGAAAGAAGGGAAGCAAAAGGCAAGGGAGAAAGGGAAAGATATAACCAACTGAATGCAGAATTCCAGAGAATAGCAAGGAGAGATAAGAAGGCCTTCTTAAATGAACAATGCAAAGAAATCGAGGAAAACAATAGAATGGGGAAGACTAGAGATCTCTTCAAGAAAATCGGAGATATCAAGGGAACGTTTTGTGCAAAGATGGGCATGAGAAAGGACAAAAATGGCAGAAGCAGAAGATTAAGAAGAGGTGGCAAGAATACACAGAAGAACTATACAAGAAAGATCTTAATACCCCTGATAAATACGATGGTGTGGTCACTGACCTTCAGCCGGACATCCTAGAGAGTGAAGTCAAGTGGGCCTTAGGAAGCATTACTAACAACAAAGCTAGCGGAGAAGACAGTATCCCAGCTGAGCTATTTAAAATCCTAAAAGATGATGCTGTTAAAGTGCTGCACTCAATATGCCAACAAATTTGGAAAACTCAGCAGTGGCCACAGGATTGGAAAAGGTCAGTTTACGTTCTAATTCCAAAGAAAGGCAATGCCAAAGAATGTTCAAACTACCGTACAATTGCGCTCATTTCACATGCTAGTAAGGTTATGCTCAAAATCCTACAAGCTAGGCTTCAGCAGCATGTGAACCGAGAACTACCAGAAGTGCAAGCTGGGTTTCAAAGAGGCAGAGGAACTAGAGATCAGATTGTCAACATTCGCTGGATCATGGAAAAAGCAAGAGAGTTCCAGAAAAACATCTACTTCTGCTTCATTGACTACGCTAAAGCCTTTGATTGTGTGGATCACAACAAACTGTGGCAAATTCTTAAAGAGATGGGAGTACCAGACCACCTTACCTGTCTCCTGAGAAACCTGTATGTGGGTCAAGAAGCAACAGTTAGAACCAGACATGGAACAACCAACTGGTTCAAATTGGGAAAGGAGTACGACAAGGCTGTATATTATCACCCTGCTTATTTAACTTATATGCAGAGTACATCATGAGAAATGCCGGGCTGGATGAATCACAAGCCGGAGATAAGATTGCTGGGAGAAATATCAACAACCTCAGATATGCAGACGATACCACCCTAATGGCAGAAAGCGAAGAGGAACTAAAGAGCCTCTTGATGAGGGTGAAAGAGGAGAGTGCAAAAGCTGGCTTGAAACTCAACATTAAAAAAACCCAGATCATGGCATCTGGTCCCATCACTTCCTGGCAAATAGAAGGGGAAGAAATGGAAGCAGTGAGAGATTTTATTTTCTTGGGCTCCAAGATCACCGCAGACGGTGACTGCAGCCATGAAATTAAAAGACGCTTGCTCCTTGGAAGGAAAGCTATGGCAAACCTAGACAACATATTAAAAAGCAGAGACATCACTTTGCCGACAAAGGTCCGTATAGATAAAGCTATGGTTTTCCCAGTAGTAATGTATGGCTGTGAGAGTTGGACCATAAGGAAGGCTGAGCACCGAAGAATTGATGCTTTCGAACTGTGGTGCTGGAGAAGACTCTTGAGAGTCCCTTGGACTGCAAGGAGGTCAAACCAGTCAATCCTAAAGGAAATCAACCCTGACTGCTCATTGGAAGGACAGATGCTGAAGCTGAAGCTCAAATACTTTGGCCACCTAATGCGAAGAGAGGACTCACTGGAAAAGACCCTGATGCTGGGAAAGACTGAAGGCAAAAGGAGAAGGGGACGGCAGAGGATGAGATGGTTAGATAGCATCACCGATGTAATGAACATGAATTTGAGTAAACTCCGAGAGACAGTGGAGGACAGGAAGGCCTAGCGTGCTAAGGTCCATGAGGTCACGAAGAGTCGGACACGACTAAACGACTGAACAACAACAAAAAGCCTAGTGTAGTTCCCACAAAGGAAAACAAATTTTTTCCATCCCACAATAAAGATCTTCCGAGTGGGATGGGAAAATGTCTTATATTTAAGCCTTTTCTGCTGTGGCCCCCGCCCTGTGGAACATCTTGCCCCGTAAGATGAGGTTGGCTCCCAACCTTCAGGAAGAGCGTCAAGACCTGGCTCTGCCAACTAGCTTGGAGATCCAAGAGTGGCAGGCAGTCCTGGGGGTGGTTGGTGGCTTAAGGCGCTCTCTCTGCCTTTTAGTTTCCCTCTTTTATCTTCCATTTTTGTACTTTTTCTATTTTTATAATGGTTTTATATTTTTTATTTGTAGCCACCAAGGGTCACTTTTATAGGGAGATGGGCGGTGTATAAATTTAATAACAAACAAACAAATAAATAAATAAATAAATAAATAAATAAATAAATAAAAATATGAAATAGAAAAAGATGCTATTTGATCAGAATGATCACAAATGGAGTGAGTGGTTGCTTCTAACTCTAACAGTGAAGTCTATAGAAACATCCAAGGATGGATAAATGTCTCCTGTGCTTATTTTACTGGTCCTCACCTCAATGGGGCAGAAGGCAATGATTACTCCCCCTTTTTCCCTTCTCTGCAGATACTCATTCCCTACTTAGGCAAATCATCTCTTCTCTCCCAGTTCCATCTTCCCTTCCACTCTTCTGTTTAATTTTGTTCCCCACCTTCTCTCACTAATTTCCTTTCCAAAATAACTTTTCCTTGGAAGGAAGGAGGAATGTGTGTGTGAGATGTGTATATAGAGGTGCTAGTCAGAAAGTGCTTTGTTCGCAAATACAGATGGGGAATCAAATTTATAAACAAGGGACCTTATTTTAGAGGCAACTGATATGAATCAGTAGTTATTTATTTAATTAATATTAAGTTGGGTCTATCTTCTCTCTCTCACTCCCAGGTCAGGGTTTTTGTGTGTGTATGTGTGTGGGGGGATATAACCAGAACTGATTTCACTTGGAGTTACAGCTCCAGGCTGACCAAATGAAGAAGCCATACAATCCATAGGAATTTGATTTCACAGTTTCTCCCTGTCCATTTTTCTTTTCTTGGAATTCAGGACTGTGTTCCTTTCAAGGATCCGCAAACTGGTCGTTGCAAAGTATAAATCAAGGAAAGGCCTTAATTCTATTCAGCATCACTATTTCTTTGGGACACAGAGAAATAAAGAACAGCTGGATGCATATTTATGAAGCTTCAGGGAGTCCAACAGGCTCTGAATTGCTTTGTTTATGCCAGTCTATTAAGAATTAAAACTATAACCTCTTTCTCTTTGAGTATGCAAATGTTATTAATTAAATAATGTCATGTGTCAGTTTCATGACTTATCAATCAAAAAGGGAAGTATCTCTTTCTTTCAGAAAAAGCTACTGGGGGATTTATTTGTTAGCATGCCCTTTCTCTTCTGTTGCAAGTTGAGCTATGGGAACAAAGGAAGCTCCTTATTATATATGCACAACAATGTGTGTGTGTGTGTGTGTGTGTGTGTAAATTCTTTCCACTGAAAAGGGGCAAAGAACACTAAATTAAAGGTTTATTTGGGGCTTTAGTAGCATCCAAATGCAGAGTGTTGTTCACTGTCCCTTGTTCACTTTTGAAGCAAGGCAACAGTTACATGTTTTCTGTCCAGATTCTCATAACCATTTATTCAAAGTACGTAGAATAGATTTGTAGAATGGATTAATTTCATTAGCTATGTGCTATTGAGTTGAGTTGAACCTCTGGGGTCAAATGATGGCCATCTTGACCTATCTTTAATAATAACTCTTCCAAGGACATTCCAGAAATCTTTTTAATCCAGTCCATCCATTTTATCCATTGTCTTCTCCTCCTACTTCCTTCAACCTTGCCAAACAGTTTTTCTTCTCCACTATTTATACTATTTTGTTCTTGTTGCACATTTAGTCTGCTTCTGAGTAGAGTTTCACATGTGATTTGACAGTTCTCAGTTATGATTGTTACCCATCATACAATTAGTGCTAGGAATTAATATAGTTTAGTATGATAAAGAACAACATCACCAATAACAATATAATAAATTATCCTAATTTTGGAGTCTCTGGATGGCAAGATGTGGAGATAATTTTAATTGCAGTTCACCCATGTGAGCTGCCTTGCCCCTGCTTCGTCGTCATCATCAACCATTTAAGTATTCCCTCATTAAATTTATGTGTTCCATAAAATTTGCTCTGGGGGCTGTGCAGGCAAATTTTTAGGTTCAACCTCACATTTTATTACTCCCTGCCCATGTTTCAAGTCTCCCTAGGCTCTCTATTATTGCTCTACCCACCCTATAGTTTGCGTTACTGACACATTTATTATATGTGAATTTAATTAAAACTCTCTTTAGTTTTTCCTACAGATCTCACAGAAAGGTTCTTAAATAAAGTGGAGCCCAATACAGGATCCCTGAAGTACCACACTAAATCTCTCAGAGTAATAATACACTGTTATTCATTACACTCTCCCCTTCTCATTTTCTTTCTCTTTTCAAGACCACTGAGGTTCATGAAGTCCCCCTATGGAAAAATGAAAGAAAACAAAATAGAGCTGCCACATGTTTTGGCCAAGCATCTTGACAAGCGTCACACTGTGGTCAGAAATGTTTGGTGAATGCATTTGCTGACAAACTGCATGTTAACCTGTATTAAGGGAAGAGGATTAAGTTCCGTTAAGTTCCGTATGGATGTGAATGCAGCTCTCTTCATTTCCTCCTATTTCTCTTAGATTGTCTTCTCCCACCCCTAGCCATTCCCCATCTCAGAGCTGGCATAAGGACTCTTCCAAATCTGCCAGGGAGGTCTCACAGATAATTTATCACTTCTGGATAGCTATGAAAAGAATTGGTCAGAGATAGCTAGAGGTGGTAAAAACTTTCTAAGAAGCTTGGTCATGTTGAGAGCAACCCTAGTATTATCCATTCTCCCCTGTGTAATTAATAACCTTGATGAGTAAATCTGTGGTGGAATTTTTGAAGCTGGAAAACAGTATTCTATCAACTAATTTCTACAACTCCCTTGTCAAGGCACATATAAGCCTTTCACCCTAAAATTGTTGCAATTCCCTTTTTATTCCTATAAATGTAGCTTGGTCCTGAAATCTACAATTTATCATGATTAATCACACATGTAAAGCAGATCATTGTAGATATTGATCCATCGAAGAGAATATTTGTAGCTCAGGGTTGAACTGTGGAGTCCTTGGTGCTCTCTGAGCTTGGTTGTTTTCTTGCAGACGTTTCATTCCAGACTAGGCAACATCTTCAGTGCGGAACGAAACGTCTGCAAGCAAACAACCAAGCTCAGAGAGCATCAAGGACTCCACAGATATTGATCAGTCATGATAGGAGAACTCAAATCCTCCCTGCCATACATGCATTCAGAAATAAAAGTACAACATATATCCTTTATGGAATACATAACCTGATGCTCTGTTCTACATTCCTTTCCAAACAACCAAGTTCTCATTCCATTAATACAAAATTAGTTTTATTTGGAAAGTGGAGAGCAATTCAGTCTCAGATTGAAATGGTATAATTGAATCCAATAGAATCTCACATCTATCAGTTTGTGAGCACATTTCTATAGGAAAAGGCTATAGTTTGTCTGTCTTTACACACAGAAACATATTGTAGCCTACTTAAATTTTTAATTACACAGAAGAATTTGTACATGTTTTATATGTATAGAATCTAGGTCGAGTAAATACACGTATAAGTAGAAAGAGAAAGGCAGAGTTGAGGGGTCAATCAGCTATTGAATAAAATCTATTCTATAACTAGGTATACTGTAATTCATCCATTTGTAGCATAAATTGTGCAGCAAAAACTACAGATAATACAGGTGAATGTAAGTGCATGTTAACAATTAGATTCATCAGGTCCACTAATACCTGTGTATATGTGTGAACCTATTTTTAAGATTGCTATTGGATACGTTCTCTTATCTGTAGTTTCCTCCAAGCTGAAACATCAAATGGAAGGGTCAGGTTTTTGCTGGATTTTTTTTAAAACAAAAATCTCGATTTCCCACCTGTTTTCTTGGCAAGTATGGATGTGCTTTTAAAAAATGTTGCACAATAGTTGTTCCTATTGCCCACAGAGTGCTTTGTTGTATTCATGACACAAAGAAAGGGGGAACATGGAGAAAAACAGCTCTGTAACCAAGAGAGATTGATGAATTGACAGAATTGTATGTAGCCAAGATTTGAAACTTCAGTAGTGCAGAATGGATGAGCAGATCTCAGAACCTTAGGATTTACTTTGTTCTTTATTAGAATTGTGTGACTATGGCCAAAGGCAAAACTGAGCTCATATGTATATGTATACATGTGTGTATGATCTGAATGGAGCTCAGTTTTCAAGTGAGAAATCTGCATATTTTTTTAAATGGCATCCTGTTGAAGAGAAAAGAATGGCTCTTCTCAACCTCTCAATTTTAAAACAAATGTCTGTAACAAATATTTTGGTTCATTTACTGTATATGTTAGATTTATATTCAGTCTGACACACCAGCTCAGTTTGGTGCATATAACACTCCCTTCTTCAGTTTGTCCTTCAAGGAAACCCCTGTGGGAAGTTGGGCCCGAAGTCACCTGTGAATTTCCAAGTCTGAACAAAGTCTTGAATCTAGAACCAATATACCACAGTAACTTTTGATACTGTTCCTTGCGTTATTTTGATATTTTAATCAGACCTTCATTACTGAAGAGTACATGCAGTGTAGTTTTACATTTATATATAAATATACACGCACACGCACACATACAAACACACAATTACATATTATTAAAATAACAGATAGGACATTTTACCTCCATACTGTACACTCACAATTAGAATAGCTTCTATAACTAGCTTCATAGCTAGCTAATATAATATAGGGTGGATACAGAGACTTTGTATGACTCTCTAAAATTGCTGAGAGAGGGAAGGAATTCCCCACTGGATATTATATTTAATCATAGCTGATGAACTGTGTATCTTTTAATTTAAGTAGACAATTACACTGTTTCCAGAGTTGCACAAAGGCAAAGAAGGGGGTGATGAACTTCGTAAGAACTTCCCACCATATTATTAAATCTCACCTAAATTCATTTTTACACTCACTGTTTATTGTGTTTGCGATTACAGTTGTGAAAGATGGATCATGACAGAATCGTATGAGCTTGGGGAGTTTTAAATTTCAGACACTGTCCAGTGAATTTGTAATTATTACAGTGAAATGCTCTGCTGCTGAGCTCCTGTGGTTTCTCCAAAGCTGTGTTTCGGTAAGTATAGTGTGTTCATATTTAAAATGAATATAATATTTTGTCCCCAACACCCCAGCCAATCTAGGACTTTAATGGGATTACAGGAAGACAATTCTTGTAGAAATGTTTCCTCTTCTTTTTAACATTTTACCAATCTCCTAATTGCAAAGATCTGCAGATTTGATGTATATGCTTCTTTCCTGTAGGAAGCACTTGTTTATTTAAAATTTATTTTTAAAATATTTAGGAAGAAAATATGCAGCAAGGTCACATTTTTCATCATGACTCCAAGATCAGCTATTTTGACCAACTCACTGCAGAATCCAACTGATATCACAATGACAACAAGGCAGCAGGAATGGGATAATCTATTAACGCTTTCAAAAGTGAACTTTAAACTAATCCGTATCCATATTCTCTGGTTTTCCAAACAAGCTTTTAAGTTGGGATCGCATCTGGTATGTGAAGAGGTGTGGGCAGGGTTGGGGAGAGACTGTGCTCTTATTTTACTTAGGGGGAAAGTTGCAAAACCTTCCTTGCTAATCTAGTTGAGTCTAGAGTGGTGGAAATAAGTAACTTGCCTTTTTACTGAAGGTTGCTGCATTGGTTTCCTTACCAAGCTTGGAGTGGGAAGAAGGCACCAAGCAGGTAGTGTGGGAAGAACTTCTTCATCCTGATTGACTAGTATGAAGGTCTGAGTCTTCCCTGCACCTGATCAGCAGGGCATCATTAGCACACTGACAAAGAATACTGACAGAACGTTAATGACATTTACACCACATCACCTACCAATACCTGGGAATTCCTGAAAGCTCCTTACAGAGAAATAATTCACTTAAATTATTTCGAGATGCCATTTCTCTACAGCACATTTTCCTTTGCAGACAGATGAGGATTACACCATTACATTATTACTAACATTAAAACCTGAGCATTTTCTCAGCTAACGTCTTCCCCAAAGTGAGCAACGGGGATAAACAGACAAATAAACTGGAGCGTTAATCTGGGGTGATCCAGGTTTAATTCGCCACTCAATTATGGAGCTCACTAAATGACTTTGAGCTAGCCACTGTAGCTTAGACTCGCCTACCCCACAAAGCTATTGCTAGGTGGATAAAATAGAGGGGGCAGGAAGTCCCTAATAATTGCCACCTTGAACTCTTAGAGGATATAAGCTAAATAAATAAATAAATAAATAAATAAATAAGAAATGTACATTATGGTTTTGTACAGGGACACTTTTTGTAACACTGAAAAAAGAGAGCTGGGGAAAATAACAGAAATGGATATCCTAGATACATCATTTATTACAAGGAAATGCTTTAACACTCTCTCTCACTCTCTCTCTCTCTCTCTTTCTCTCTCTCTCTCTCATACTGTGCTTTTCATTCATATTGGATGAAAATCAACTGTTCCCTTATAAATGGATATCCTAGATACATCATTTATTACAAGGAAATGCTTTAACTTTGTATGTACGTATGTATGTAACCGCCCAGAGTTCCCCATGAGGGGAGATGGGCGGTCATATAAATTAAATAAATAAATAAAAGTATGTATGTATGTATGTATGTATGTATATGTATAGTCGAAGGCTTTCACGGCCTGAATCCGATGGTTGTTGGGGGTTTTCCGGGCTGTGTGGCCGTGTTCCGGCAGTTTTGGTTCCTAACGTTAGGAACCAAAACTGCCAGAACACGGTCACACAGCCCGGAAAACCCGCAACAACCATATGTATGTTATGTATGTATATCATACTGTGCTTTTCATTCATATTGGATGAAAATCAACTGTTCCCTTATTCTACTGAAGGAAGGGAGCCTTTTCATCAAATGAAATTAAGTTCTGCTAAAGTCTTTTCTAAACTCATGTGTAGGTTACTCTGTGATACATTTACCTTCTTGTAAGAGGGAGGGTTCCCCCATTTATGGCAATCACTGACCTCCCCACCCCACCCCACGGTACTGCCGTGCACTGTCCAGCAGAATATCTATTTTATGCAGGTAGACATTTCTAGTATTAATCCATCTGCAATCATAATGCCTAAACAGCACTAGTATCTGTCCGTCTCTTGAACTCTTCTAATCAGAACTCCACTTCTTAGAGAACAGAAAACACAAATGGTTTTGTCTCTGGCATTAAGACAAGGATGAAGTGTTTCTTACAGAGAAGGGGACTAATTTGTTTTCCTGTTTCTAAGGATTAACAAGTTCACAAGTTCACCAGCTGATGGGGACACTTTGGGTCCATTTGTGCATATTAATTCTTAAGGTAAAGGTTCCCCCCCCACACACATTTGTGCAGTCGTGTCTGACTCTAGGGCCAGTGCTCATCTCCGTTTGTTAGCCGAAGAGCCAGCGTTGTCCGAAGACGTTTCCACGGTCATGACACATGCGGAACGCTGTTACCTACCAACCAAAGTGGTACCTATTCATCTACTTGCATTTGTATGCTTTCGAATTGCTAGGTTGGCAACAGCTGGGGTGAGTGCAGGTCTCAATAGTTATGAGACAGTAGGACCGTGCAGTGTTCTGGATTTGATTCCCAAAAAGGTGCTTTGGGGTGCATGGCAGCATGACTGTAACACCTAGCCATAACTTGTTATGAGCCAATAATTATTGTGCTTTAGGAAAAAAAAATCCCAAAACTCAGAGCCCCTTTTCTGCTTGCTGTTTAAAATAGCTTACAAATATATATATATATATATGTGTGTGTGTGTGTGTGTGTGTGTGTGTGTGTGTGTGTGTGTGTGTAGGATTAACAGAAAGGGTACATAATGCCAGGAAGGAATGGAAATTTGATACACCATAATTTCTCATAGCAGATAATATAGTTTTAGCATGTATTATTGCCTAGGATTTCACATTTTTCTGTGATGTTCCTTGGTGTTGTTTTTAAATCTGATGTGACTTAGCTGGTAATGCGAACTCACGCATGTAACTATAAGTAGTTTTCCATTTATATAGCTGAAATAACGTTTACATCACAAACAAATCAAAATAGTAATTTAGGTATGGTGGAAGTGACAAAGTATAGATATACATTTTTAACTATTTCCCATTATGTGGGTAGAGAAACTTTCTAGAGATCAATTCAATTTCTTCTTTGGATTAGCCTTTAGATTCCTACATATTAAGCAAAACAGGCATCTATTGCTTTTTCAGACTATCTGAAGCCATTCTCCCTCCTCTACCATCATCCATTTGGTTAAAAATAACCTAACAGTTTGTGCTTCAAATTAGATACCAAATGTTTTTGTTCCTTCATTAAGTTATTAATGTTATTATCCAAAAATACATAATCTTACCAATTACAGGAGCCAGAGAACAGTTAAATTAGTACAATCAAAAACAGAGTACTTGCTTTATTGAAGAGCTTTGGCTTTCGGTACTAATTTGCACCATTTATGCCACATGTTTTCTTATCACTAATTACAAAATTATGTAGGAATCACAAAATATTTGACTTTCTATGCAACTGATAAGTTACAATGCCAGCTTTTCTCTGCTAATAGAATAATGAGAGGAAATGAGCTAAAAGTCAAAGATAATTACCTCACTGGTAGATCACTGTTATGAAACACAAAAGCAATACATATGTCTGATCAAGGGAAAAAAGGAAAATAGTTCAACTGTGATACTGTGCATTGGAGATACCATGGAGAATACTCAAATATAACAGTATCGGTATCATAGCTGGTCAAGTATATGTTACAACCATAGTTCAATACTGTATGCAATCCTGGGCAAAAGGATATTTTTGAGTTGGGAGAGGTATAGAAAAGGGCAACTCAATGTCAACAGCCATTTGGGTCTTTCTATCTTAGAAGCAAGGTGAGTAAGCTGGGACATGATAGATATATATCCCCATTGGGGAGATGGGCGGTCATATAAATTTAAATAATAAATAAATAAATATAATCTTGTAGAAATGACTGAGATATTAAAGCCTGGAGTCATCTAATGAAGATAAGGAGTAGGAGATTCAAGACAGATAAAAGTAAGTATTACGCAACTTGCTCCTAGGAGATACAGTGATGGTCACTAGTACGAATAGGTTGAAAAGGAGATTAAACAAGTACATGGGAGATAAGGTCTCAATTGCTACAGTCAGGTCAGTATCAGAAACAATTGATCTCTTAGTACCAGCTGCTGAGGAGCACAAGTAGAACAACACTGTTGGGACCATTTCCCGGTTGTGAGCTAGATATCTGATTTGCTGCTATGGCAACAAGGTACTGGACTTTGATCAGATCCAGCTATTATGTTAACTAATTCTTATGAAATTAATCAACAATCCATGTAAGTCATACTTATAAACAAGTCCTATGAAGTTCAATGGAGCTTTTTTCTAAGAAGGTGTTTATAGTGTTTTTATAGAGTTGCAGTTTTAAATCGGTTCAGCTATTTGGTCCTGTGATAACCCTGAGGTCCTTTATCTTTCCTTTAAAAGATACAGAGTAAAAAAAAATGCTCACATTTTCCACAAAGTGGACAGTCACAATTAAGAACAAGCAATCACCTGTAATTTACTCATATGAGATGCAGAGGAGTTTTGATTTAAAATGCCTTAATTACCTGCAGAAAATGAAGCACAATACAAAAATCAGTGCCAACTTTGTGAGTCTCTGAAATTGCCTTTCTTTTCCTAAATTATCAGAGCTAGATCTCTCAGCTTATTTTAGCAAAAGCCTTATTAAAGGATGAGTTTTCTCAAGTAGGAAAGCTGAGAAAAAGTGTAAAGGTACTGCTGGTAAACCATACTTTTCAGTGCACAGTACTGGAGCATTCTTGCATATAACTGTTACTGAGTTCAATAGAAAATATTCTAAGTTGTCCCAGATGTCAACAAAGAATCATTGAACTTAAAAATTACATCCTGGGAAGCATTTCTTTCTATGATGCTCTCTAATGTAAAGGAAGAATAAACTAAAACTGTTGCAGCCCTACTATAGAATCTTGCAAACAAAAGATAATAGTCAAACACGATAAGACATATTTTGCGGAAGACAGGTTTGAGGCTCCCTTTATGTTTTTGGGAATGCATATTTGTGTCTGTTAGTCATTACTTTTTATTCCAGAACGCTAGGTAATCTGATACCTGCAATAGCTGCTAGCAATTAATTAATTCAATCTACAATTATCTTCTTAAAACTGACTCTAAACTGCAAACCTCAGGGCCTGTTCGTTTTGCATTTGTGCGCAACTTTTATTTTATTTTATTTTATTTTTGTTTCCCCTTTGTTTAATGAAAAATTCTGCAGAACTAAAAAGTTTTCCAACACTTTGGCATCATTACTGGGCCTAATAAAGATACTTACAATATTCTCCTCTTTGTTAATTACATTATGTGAGGAAGTAAGAAATAAACGATGTGCAATCATGAATAAACAGGATGCTCACCAAGGGGCACAATTCTTCCAGTCTAGTATCTGGCAGTCACAAATAGATCTAACTTTGGAGGTTCTATTTAACTCTCATGGCAAACAACTAGTACACAGATTTTTTTTTTTAAAAAAAAAAGGTAATTCACATACAGTACATGAATCCTTGTGTTATGTACACATGCCCCTTTTTGCCAGTTTCTAATTTACCGCTCATCATTCTTACTAGATTGAGATCTAGTATAAAACCAAACATGCCTGTACACACTGTTGCAGATTAATGCAATCACATGCACATCAAAACATTTGCCTAATCAAGCTTGCAGGACATAAGAAATTTAAAACGGCAGGACTTTCATCAAGGTATCCATCACCACTTAAAAATCTTTTTCTTGTTCAGTCACCTACAGCTCAAATCCCTTCAGCTTACACAAAAATATGAATGACGAAAAATCAATAAATCAATAAATAGGGAGTATGAACCCAGTGTCACTTAATATTTGCTTCCTCAGCTGGAGAGATCCGTCTGGTGCTTTTCCTTGTGTCTTTTTGTCTAACCACCCTAAACAATTTGGTATTGCCAGCAAATCCGTCCATTTCATGACTTACTCCAAAAATAGAGCATTTATAATGAAGTTGAGATGTTCTCTTACCTTATTTATTTGAAAACTGACAAAGGACACAGATGTTCCAGGCTTCATCTTAGAGTGCCACAAGTAGCCAAATGAAGTTGCCATTTTCACTACTGTGCAGCACAGGCTCAGCTACCCTGGTGAGAAAATGACTGAAATACCATCACTTTGATTAGTGCAAGGAATAAATCAATTGATATATTCAGTACTGTAACTAGAATAATCAGAGAGAGGAGGAAGATATTCCTTTGCAATTGTCAATTTCCCTGGCTTTCATAGGAGAAGCACTGGGACCAGGGGACACATCACATCTCTATCTGACTCTTGTTAAAAAACAAACAAACAGACAAACACTTTCTGATCAAAGAGAGAATTATTTCATTCAAAAGCTATTCTATGTTACGTTACTTAACATTATAAGCAGGACATAATTCACATATCTGACTAGCAAACAAGCAATAGTATTGTAAATATGCAAAGGATATGATCATTTTTTCAACAAATTTATCATAAGGATCTTCTGTTTTGGGGAACTTCTTGATATCGTTTTCCAAACGCCGTATCTGGTGTTCCATGGAATCAAGATTGCTTTTAAGACTTTGAGCTGAAACTGAGGAAAAATATGGTAATTCAGAAACCAGATCTGGACTTACGAAGGGGAAAAAAAAAGCAATGTCAGAAGTAATATTCGTGAAGGCAGTGAAGATAATTCCATTAATATGTGCTCTCATTTTTCTGAATTACTGCTCATAAAAGTTCTACTATTCATAAAATAAAGGGAAATATATAATATAATATATGAAATCATCATGCTTAATGTGAGAATGTCACTATTTTATTCTTCCATTAGTTCAAACTAATCTAGTTCTATTCAAATTTATTGATAGAAATGCTAATATTTCATTCCTTTGAATCTAATTTGTAGATTAAACAGAAACCAAGTTTCAAAGAGTTTCTATCTTAGCAATACATATAGTTGGTGATTTAAAGAAAATCTGCAGAATAGAACTTTTTCTCTCTTTCTTTCACTGAAATGACTAGATCTGTAGAAACTACTAAAACTTTTTACTGGTACTTTTAACAACTTTAATTTAATGGGATAATGCAAATTATCATTATTCCAAATAGTTGTAAGCAAAGACAATGCACACTGTAACACATCACTTTTGTAATTAATTTTTGTAATTAATTGCAAAGCAGTAGTTACTTTGTTCAAATTAATATTAAACATTAATCAATTAGTATTATTTTATTCACCGTGGAGTATCTTATCTTATCTTATCTTATCTTATCTTATCTTATCTTATCATCTTATCTTTTAAATTATTCCTGGATATCTTATTAGCTCTGCAGAGTAATATTATGAAGTGTAGAGAAAAAAAAGTTCTTCAAAGAGGGGTGTGTGTGTGTGTGTGTGTGTGTGTATGTATCCAATTATATACATTAAAATGTATACCCTGCTTTTGAAATGAGCCTTAAAGCATTTTGTAAATAGCAAGATGGTGGTGGTAACTGCTGAAACAAAACCAAAAAAAAGAATCTGTAACTGTAGTTTAGACAAAAGTATATCCCTTCGGCATTACAGGTGAAAGAAACTGAGAGTATAGAAAGAAAAATGATTTGTTCACAGTCATCATTTCCATGTAGAACTGAACAGGAAAACCAAAGTGATTGCTTACTTTACATATTATAAATTTAAGCATGTGTGCATTTGTTCCCATGGCCAATGTTTTAACATATAAAAGTAACAAAAGTACTATTACAACAAACAAGTTATTTCTTCAGCATAACCTAGGCTCTTGATGATTCATTTCAGATGAAAACCATGGCTGTAAAAGTGAAGATTATATATTTTGAAATCTGTGACTGCATCTTGAGTCTTCCATTGCCAATATTAACAGAAACACAAGTCAGAGGAGAAAGATTTAATGGTACTTCTATGAAGGAACTATGATTCTGAAGATGCTTTCCACAAAGCATCAATAACAATGAAGGAATACCCGTTATTAAGCAATTTATATTAATATGATCAGTATGGCTCCAATAGCATATGGTTCTTCTTCCCCCCCAAGTGCGCATGCGCATGCGCACACACACACACACACACAGACACACACACAAAACATCCTATATACCACAGCAAAATGATCTCACAACAATTATATAATTGTTAACATCTAAACAAATTATTTGTGTCAGTTATATAAAGGGCTGAGTCATCAAATGTATGAGAACAGAACTGACACAAACTATTGCTTCATTGTTTTGAAGAGCCATATAACTAGAGATCCCTAAAGCTACAACTGGCCCAAAATGCAAGGTGCAGGCCATTCGGGACATACCATAGTATGCCCCTGTAATACCACTGCTTTGCAAGCTGCCCTTCAAGGCATAGGGCTGGGTTATTTGTGGGTCTGCCTATCTCCAATTATGTCTGCCCGTCCCACAAGGTCTGATAGAATGGGTATGCTTTGGGATCTCTACAAAACAATGTATTGGAGGCGTCAGTCCTCTGTGCAGTGCCTGCTCTTTGGAATAGCATACTCACCCACTTTCCAAAACTTGAATGGTCTCAACCCTGTTGGCCTTCTGTAACACTTTACATACTTGTTTTTCCCCCCAGGCAGTAGGCCAGGACCTAGGCTGAGCCCATATTGTAAATGGTTTTGGTGTTTTTAATCCTACATTAGCTGCATCAGAGCCACAATTTGCAAGTTGGGTGGCCATATAATTTGCATAAATCAGTAAATACACACAGAAACACAGACAGAAATCATAACTTGTCCTTAAGGGAAGGGAGAAGTAGGATAAACATTCCATATTCTGCAAAGGCTCCTTCCACCCATAAATGTCACTAAATGTATTTCAGGAACCTTTATGTCCTGAAGGGAAGGAAGATGTAGATTAAGAGATTTTTCAAGTATAAGGAAAAAGAGGATGAGAGAGTGACAGAGAAGAGACTGAGAACAATTGGTGGGGGGGGGGGGTAGAAAAAGTCATTAAAAGACTGAGGAACAGGTAAACTCCTATTAGAGAACAAACACAATGCAAATCTGACAATCAAACCAGAATATCCAAATTTCCAATCATCTGGCAAGTGAAAAAAACCCAGCACTATTGCTGTATTTTGTTCCCCCCTTTTTCTACTTCCAAATTATTTCCCTTGTGTCTCATGTCTTTTATATTCTGAAATTAAGAGCCGGAGTTCAGTAGCAGCAGCTAATTACTGGTTTTTGTAAAGCTCTGGCTGAAGGATGCTGTATGGATACTACAAATCAACAGCTAAAATAATTTGGACCAAATAAACACATTTGTACTTCATAAAAATGGGCAGCAGCTACACCAGGAAGAAGAAGAACAAGGAAAGAGATTTGCAGATTATAGTCAATGCTCATTGAAAAATGTCACTTTGTGAAGAAACTTAAGTTTAAGCTTAAGCTACAACTTTCGGTTGAGAATATGACAATTGCGAGAATGGATTTGATCAACCTTCCTAATGTGATCTAAACCATTAGAAAATGCAGTTCTGATTTTGGGTTTTGATGATTAAGTGGTTTGATTTTAGAGAAATAATGTTACTAAACGTTTAATTAATAATAAGAGATTAACTTTTATGTACCTTTATATCTGTGCTGGAGAAGGTCAGAAGCCATTTGTCTTATATGTTTTTCTGTCTATTCCTGCACTGTTTTAGTTTTTCTTGTTTTTTTCTTAGACTTGTTTTTTAGTCTTATATTCTGTATTTTGTGTTTTAATTATATCTTGAAAAATCAATAAAGCATAAAAACCAGAAAATAAAAAAAAAAGAAAGGTAGTCCGAGACATAAATTATTCTTGTATTCACCCAGCATATTAGAACTCAGGGACCTGCAACAGATTTTCTAGCAGTAAATTTAGGACAAATAACAGTGAATGCTTCTTCTCCAAGCACACAACCAACCCTTAACATAAAAACATACTGTGGTAACAAGTTGTCTGAGGAAATATTTTGCACATCACTTGCACTGTCTTGAAGGGAAGAAAAACAGATAAATTGGTGAAGGCTAAATCCAGTTCATGAGTTCAATCTTCAGAAATGGAAGATTGTTTTTCAAAGTCCAAGATTACAAAATCCTGCTTGCTAAAAAGCAATCCACTAGATTCACTAATATATTTCCAAACACACAAGCACAAATTGCTTGAATGTCCATGAGTGGTGGATACACCCGATGATGAAAGACAGGTTAAAGATTTCTGTCACAGTGTAATTTTCTTTTCATCATGTCATATAAGCACAAATAATTCAAAACCAGCTTTTAAACAGATTATTACTTAGGGAGCAATTCATCCTCGTGAGTGTCTGGAATACGGGAAAGGTCATAAGACTCATTTCTTTGCCGAGACAAGTAATTTGCTAGACTCTTAAGCATTCTGGCTGTACAAATTGCCTACAGAGAAAAAGAGGAGGCAAGATAGAGAACATCCCCCCCCCCATTGCCTGTCTTAGCAATTTCTCTTGCATGAGTTCTGTGGTCCTTGGTACTTCCCGGAAGAATGCTGAGGTTAGTGCTAATGATTTAAGGAAACAAACTTTTGTTTTCTTCTGTTAACTCCTTCCAAGTCTCAACGGGAAATCCCTATAGAGATATGATAGACAGTTGTCATGCCTAGGCTCATGTCAATACTTCTGTTTCAGAGGTACAAAAATGTGAACAATTGAAGAAAAAAACAGAACAAAAACAAAACCAATTCTGAAGACATGTTTGTGTGGTATGCAGTTATTATGGTTGCTACTGAAATACTTAATTTTTGTAGTAAAACAAAAATACACACAGAATAGATGACAACAACTTGGAATTGATGATACTCTAACTACTTAGGCTTAGTGCTACAGAGTTAAGCCCTATGAGTGTGTGTGTGTGTCTGTGCGCATTCATGTACACATACATAGGTCCTCCTGCTTCTCTCTGGGTTTGTAATAATGATGGAGGGCAATCAAAAACCATAAACTGATAAACTTCATATATATTGCAGATAATGATTTAATAAACCAGTTGGGAGTGTGTAGTATGGACTGGAATTGCATCTAAAGCATAACACTATTAAGTCACACACACAATCATCCCAAGAGTGACAACAAAGAAAATATAAAGAATCTGAAGATGATAGGATAGGATAGGATAGGATAGGATAGGATAGGATAGGATAGGATAGGATAGGATAGGATAGGATAGGATAGGATAGGATAAAAAAATAAAATAAAATAAAGCAAAAAATAAAAGCACCCTAAATAGGTCATGCAACTGATTCTGATTTTCATACCACTACTCAGATGCCGAGAACATTAAATAGCAAGCACTTGAAGAATAGACACTAGGGAACTGGCTACCAGGAAAAAATAAAACTACAGAATTTAATTGGAATTTTAATCCAGAATGTCTTTAAATCCTCACATCCAGATACCAACATGAACACTTTACAGTTCTGACAATTCTATGTATTTCACACTCTTTCTTTAGCTAAAGAACTTGTCTTCAAGACAGCAAAACAGTTGCTAGGATACTACAAGAAAGTTTTAATAAGTATACTGTTTTTATCCAATTTGAATTCTGTAAATGTTCTACAATATACAAAAGGGAGTTCTAACAAAGAAACAAAATTACACATATACCTCTCCTCTTCCCTTTCCTCCACTCCAAAATAAAATGGAGAGAGATGGATGATGATGATGACGACAATGACAACAGACGGACTATTAGTGAGAGAACTACAGGAGGTCCTTCTGTACTGAAGGTATAGAAAGAGTTGGGTTACAAATTAAGTTGTAAAACGATTGAATAGCATCAAAACATGGACTATGTGTGGAAATACACCTTAGTAATTGTGACTCCATAAGAGAAACACTCTCAGCGGTTCATCAGCATCGTTATCATATCTTCTTTTTCAACTATGCTTCCTAAAGACATCAATGATCTGCCCAAAACAGATAAGGGGAGAGGAAGAATACATCCACTTTCCATTCAATGTGTGTCCTGATGAGAAGCAAAAGTGGAGAAAAGCACAGCTTGCATTGCAGACTTGAATAAAAATAATAAATTTAAAAAAGTAGACCCATATTTGTACCATACGCGAATGGGTCTGCCTTTGCAAAGGAGGATTCGAGTTTCCGTTCTGTGCAATATCAACAAAGAGACTTAGGGGACAAATCACAGTGATGATTTATTCACCAAAGGATAATCAGATTATATTGCTTTTAAGCTACTGCTTTAATTCCAGTGAGAGAAATGGGAGAACACTACACAAGGTATTATTTAGTTTAAATTCTTTTATGGCCTACGTTTGCCTTCTGTGTTATTATAACCCACACATTCAATGTTTGTTTTGGGTGATTCACCACAACATTATCCCTAAACACAGTGGTCCAATCACTAAAATGACAAAGAGGAACACTACAACAGGCAAACGTTCCTGGTTTATGGTATGTACTGTGTATGATTTAATAATACTAATAATACTAATACTAATAATACTAATACTAATAATACTAATACTAATACTAATACTAATACTAATACTAATACTAATGAAATCCCTGAAGCAACACAAAAAGTAAATTAAAAAGCACATATTTAAAGCCACCATACATTAATCCTGTCCTTTTCTTTCTATTCTGGAAATTTTATCTTGCAGAAAAATCTTACTTTATCATAGAGAAAACTGTTTCAGGCTGCTCTGTTCATTTACTTGGGCAGGAAAGACAGAACAAATTTTAAGACAAGAGTATTTCACAACCAATCTAGCCCAGGAAGGCGTCAGGCCTCATCAGAATTTAACGAGACATTTAATCTCAGAAATAAATTAACTGACATTGTAAGATCATGTTTAATGAGGCAAGAATGCGAAAAGAGCTATGCTATAATGGTAGTATAACCTATGAAGAATAAGCATAAGACTCATCAATTGTTTGCTTTCTGTACAATACCGACAGACAGACTTTCAAAGTTCATGATTAAGGCAGTGAGTCAGCCAACATTTCTTCTTTTTCTTTATTGCAGTAAAACAGATGATACATGGAGGTGATAATTACAAGTGTAACTGTTCCACGAACATTTCATTTGTGAGCTATGAGCTGTTCAGATTCTGAAGTTAATACCAAATCAGATGAGGTATGTACAGATCTTTTGAGTGCTTAAAGGCAGATGGAAAGAGACAAAGTAGTTGGGATTATGTTGACACTGATTTAAGGTCAATAGAATACCAAAGGTTAAAAAAAATCTTCTCCCATGTCCACCCTGGAAATAAATCAATATAATCTGGAAAAACCAGTATACAATATAATAAAGTACACAATATAATCTGGACAAAAACAAAACTCTACCAAACACATCAACCATAACTTTGGGCCTCATAAATGGAAAGTTATCCAAGAGTGATCAACACGGCATCCTACACATCTTCAGATATGAGCTGTCTATGTGGTGAAAGATGTGAGCAATTTTGTCCTCAAATTTTAGAGAACAAGCCACATGTGTTACTGAGGGTTATATCAAGTCCTCCATCATTAATGACTGAGCAAAGCTTTGCTAGATAATTTGGAGACAATGCAATGAAAGAGAAGGGGGAAAAAAGAGGCTTACAGAACATGCGGGAGTTAGCTAGGTAGACAATGTGTATACATCTCACACAAGCGCATATATATATATATATATAGTATCTACCCAAACAAAACATATTAATGGATAAAAGTATAACAGCTTTTATTATTCGGGGAACAAAACTCTAAAACTGCCTCCAATGGGGCACGCTGATGTAGAATAAGCAGCCCATAAATATTTAAGGGGATATGTAGAGCGAATAACAAAATAAATAAATGGTAAAGTGAAAAAGGGCAAGCAGAATGTGTGTATTGTCGAAGGCTTTCACGGCCGGAGTTCGATGGCTGTTGTGGGTCTTCCGGGCTGTGTGGCCGTGTTCTGGAAGTTGTGGTTCCTAATGTTTCGCCAGCATCTGTGGCCAGCATCTTCAGAGGGCAGGAGCACAGGCAGAAGCGAAATCTCTGTGCCCAGGTCGAAACGTTAGGAACCACAACTTCCAGAACACGGCCACACAGCCCGGAAGACCCACAACAGCCACAGAATGTGTGTGTTTTTCCAGGGGAAGCAAAACAAGCAAGCCAACAACAGTTAACAGTAGCTAAGTGGAGTAATCAATTTTTAAAAGAACACTTCAGGTAAGTCAAACTTAAGAAAACACAAAGCCTTCCTGCTCTGGCAATGCAAAGGCAGTTTTAATTTAGCTGAATAAATTGAGAGATGGATTAATAATCAAAAACAGGCCAACATCTTAATTTAACTACATACTGAAAGCAACTGTGTACTCCAAAGACATTGCAGCATTTAAACATATGTCCTGGTAGGGAGAAAATAAAACTAAAATTGGGAGTATTGATGGGTACACAAAAATAGGGTTGATATGCTTTGGAAATATTTATTGTTTTGCAGCAGGAAGTGTACATAGCATGAAATGGATCCTGCAGCAGACCATTCTGTGATAACGTGGCACAGGAACAAACCACTAATACATGTTTCACTGCATTACAACAGCCGAACTGAAGATTGGAAATGCAACCATCATCTCAGTAGTGATCAAATCACCAAAGAAGCCAAGGGAGGCCTTTCTGTGTGTATTAAGCTTCAGATTATCACCTGGCTGCTAAATTCAAACAACTGGTTCTTCAGGCATAGACTGAACTCTTGGATATTGCAGACCATTGATGTACTTGCCTGCCTACCTACTTGACCCAACTCTAGAAAGCAAAGCAAATAAAACACGGCTATTACATTATGGAAAAGAAGAAAAGCCAGCTTTTGGAGGGGACATTGTCAGAGCAAAGATGTATCATACAGCTGCATCCTATTTTTCTGCAAAAGTGCAATTGTGCTTATTTGTTAGCTGTCTCTTTTAATAGGCCAGGTTCTTTCGTTCAACCACATGAGTTCAATGGAAATAAACTTCTGCTAAATTAATGTCTTTCATGCTGCTGTGGGGTGTGGTGTTTTTTTTTTTTGGCTTTCTTTGTTAAAGTTCTCATATATAAAGAGAAGTGCTATATGCTGCCACCCTTTAGAGCTTCATAAGTTGTGATAAGCCTCCCAGTGCTTTTGATTTTCATCCAAAGCAGCCTCAAGACCCAGCAAATACCAACATATTTTCTCCTTAAATACACCTCATTTGAAGATGAATTGAATTAGGTTGGTTGGATACTTTTTTCAGTGAAATGTCTGACATGAATGCATTGGGAAATTTCAGACTTCACAAGTTCATTTTAGGTTACAATTTCCATCACTCCCAACCAGCATGGACCATATTAGGATTTACAGCTTTGTGGCCCAAACATCTGGTACGCATAGCACAACCCATCCTTGGCTCTTAGGATAGGCAATATAGGATGCACAATATAGGGGGAGACAGAGAGAGAGAACATATGTGTGTACTTTACACCTTCATCTATTGGTGAAACTATCTGGATGGGACCGATTCCAGGCAATGTAGGAGCACAGGTGTTCCATCTACTTTTCACCCTATGGCTTGCAAAGGCCTAGAGAATTTTGGCTGTCTAACGTCTCGACAACACAGCAATCCAACTCTGCTCCTTCTCTGTCCAGATCAATAACCTACAGAACAAGCATTTTTTAAAAAAAGCCATCTTTCTCAAAACCCAAGACTGACTGTGCCAGCCAGTAGCATGGCAGAGCAAATAGAGACAAGCAATAGAAGAACAGGAATCAAGTCTCTTCTGTGGCCTAAGAGGAAATTTTGAAAGTACGTATATATTGTAGGGAAATAAGGAACATGACTACATTTATATTGCATAGTTTTCCACAATAGTAAACTAAAATTAGAGCTAAGCTAATGTAAAAAGGTAAAGGTTCCCCCACACAGTCGTGTCCAACTCTAGGGGCCGGTGCTCATCTCCGTTTGTTAGCCGAAGAGCCAGCGTTGTCTGAAGACACTTCCACGGTCATGTGGTCGCATGATACGCGCGGAACGCTGTTACCATCCCACCAAAGTGGTACCTATTCATCTACTTGCATTTGCATGCTTTCGAATTGCTAGGTTGGCAAGAGCTGGGGCGAGTGCGGGAGCTCACTCTGTCACGTGGGGCTAGGGTCTTGAACCTCCGAACTACCTAACAAACTAACTAACTAACTAATGAGCTAAGCATTCAACATAATTTTACTTCATGCTTTAAATACTAATTGCAATTCCTTTAAGAATCAAAATTTCTGGAATCATAGTGCAAGATTATCATATCTAGATTTGCCTCAAGAATTATCTGTTTTCTTTGCTCCCTGCAGTTAAAAAAATGTTGTAACAAATTCCTTCAGCTTTTACTGGGTATGCTTCACTTCTTTCTTAGTTTTATTGCTCAACCAGTACATTATTTCTGTTAATGGATACACAACCTCTTCCGTCGCCTCTTTTTATATGGAAAAAAAAAAGAGAGCAGTACAACAAAATTGAATTATTTGCATTTCATAGTCAAACATAATATTCAACTCTGCGATCAAAGAAATAAGATGCTCAAGGAAATGTCTCCTGGGCAGCTCAGCTTAATTTGATAACCTACAATAAAAAGTCACTCTAAGATAAAGTATGTATCACTATTTTCATACATCACTCTAGTTTTATGTACAATAGTTGTAATCGCAATTAATAAACAATCAAGCGGCAATAATCTGTGCCACATATCTTCAGCACAAATGGAACAAATAACCTAGTAAGGGACTGATTCAAACACAGCAATAAACCAGAATTCAATTTTATAATGAACAACCAAGTATTTGGGTGTATGGTGTATGACTGTTCTTGCTTGGCTCCTCCTGATATTTGGATATTTATCATAAACTCCATTCATTCTTCAGGCCCATACATAGAAAGGCATTCATACTGGGAAGAACTGTCACTACAGTTAGATATCATAATACTATTTATGAGGATTGTCTTTGTATGTGTTCAACCAACAAGGTTGTCTCTCTTGCCGACAAGTTGCTAGACTGCCCTTTATATTACACTTGTGCCTGTGATCTCACTGAACCATTTCTTAACAAGCTTTCCTATCACAATCAATGATTACAGATCATCTGCAATCACTGCTCCAAAGCAGCCAAGGTCACAGAATTCCTAGCCGAAGCTATGGCCATTAGAAACCAGTGAGCTTCTCCACAACCAACTAGGCCCAGGTTCTTCCCTTTTAATTTTTTTCATACATAACCGTTGACTGCCTTGTTCCAGGTCCTCCCACCAATCTGTGGCCATAACTTCGATACCTTTTATCATATTTTACTCTTTACCAAGTTGACTTGTAAAATCATTATGTTGACTTCTCTTATGCTCTAAACACTGCTGCTTGTAAGCTTTTTAAAATTTCTTGTAAATGTTACTGTTTTCTTCCCTCCCACCCACCCCCAACTCTCTGGCCACTTACAAATAAAGTAAATAAATAAACCTCATTCCGTCAATGGTTTGTTAAACACTGTATTTGAAATGGGATATTTAGGAAGAATTAAGAGTAAAACGTTGATAATGCAAATCAGTAAGTAATAAGAATTTATGACCTACTATATGTGAAGTCATATATCATACTGCAGGCCCCACACTGGTTGCCAATGGGTTTCCCGACATAAGTCAAAGTGCCAATAAAGCCTTGGCTCCTGTATTTGTAGGACTGCATTATCCAAGGACAACTGACCTATCCAGTGCATTCTCTTAGATCAAAATTACTACTGATTCCAGGCTAGAAATTCTTTTTGGGGATGTTACAAACAAGATTTTTCAGGGGTAGCCCCTATATTACAGAATAGCTTCCCCCTTGAGGTCAAGTTCATCCTCACCCTGATGATTTTCTGGAAGTTTGTGAAAACTGAGCTCCTCCAGAGAGTGTTTAAAAAGTCGCAAGTTGGCATCATTAGGGTTTATTAAGTATTATTGTGTTAAGCTAATGCTCCTAATGATGAAATGTTGGGAGGCCATAGTGATTATTACAGTGCATACAAAACTAACAAACACATTTAAGTATAAATGACAATGTGCAAATGAGCCTATTTCTATCAAACTGATCAACAGAGGAAGAACATAATAATAAGAATGAAATAATTTGTCTCCTCATCTGGCTTGATTACCACTTGAATTATGGAAGTAGAGAACAGTGAAAGACCAGAGATAGTCATTCCCTGTCCTGTTTTTGTGACTATTAGGTGAAAACAACTTTGTGTAAATGCTAATTATCACTATATTAGATTTTTTTAAAAATACATACATCTACAAATTTAGTTCTTTCACATTTTCATCATCATTGTACCTATAAAATACAGCTGGTACATGAAGAATTCGTGACAACTTGAAAGGATGAACACATGAAGCTGCTACCTATAATTAGCTCCAATATGTATCAGCAAAGAATGTAGTAAACTTTGAGATAACATTTTATCCATTTAAACTGATCCCATGCAGTGGTGGCACACAGACTTTTTCTTTCATTCATACCTACCATGATAAACAAGCCATTGATAAATCAGAAACAAACTATCTAGAAACATACAACTAGTATGATAGCTAATGGAACCTGACTAGTGTTACTTTTCATGAACTTTTTTTTTTTGATGGATGACAACACTGAGTGTTCCATGTACTGAAGAAGGATGCACAGGCACTCCTTCACATAGAGTATGTTCCATTGCATTAAGGTCTTCTGCCAAACTACATACTTTTAAGAATACCTGATTTCCAGTGAAAAATTATTTCTAGTTCAGCTGGCGCTAAGGTCTTCACTGTCAAATGCTTAAAATGAACTTTCCAGAACAAGCCTCAAGCAACTGGCTGCTCTAATGATAATCGCAGGCTGTTCTATCCAATTCACCACACTGGTGGGAAATACAACAGGCAACACTAAATTCCAAAGCTGTAGCATTTTAATCCCAGGATGTTAATTAGCAGCTACTTTAGACACTGCAGCAAACAGCGTCACCTGACTGTCAATCTCATCACATTAACCCTCTGGCTTGCTTAGCATATGAAAACTGTAAGCCAACGGTTTATTAATAAGGAGACGTCAACGGAGCACTATTGGAAACTTTTTAAAAGGTGACAGACGTAATCACAATAACACAGCTGTCTCCATGTACAAACACACAGGATAGTTTGAGGCTGATAAATATGCATAGGTATTTTGGAATTTCAACAGATAATTTTGGCATCTCTCAAAAACAAGGTCCAGAAATGTCTCAGACATGTGAATCAGAGCCAGTATGACTCATAATGTGGAAATACGTATGAATTTAAAAAGTCCTCTGTTTTTAATAACTTTTTATTGAAATTATTCCCAAGCATTAAGTTTATCAAAAGTAACATATTTTGAAGGACATGTAATTCAATCAATAGTTCACCCCTCTTCCACCAAGCAATCCATTCCCTTTCTGCCTTGTAGAGCTGTATGAAGTTTGAATGGGTTATTCAGTATGTTGGAGACTGGGTCAAATCTCTTCTTTGAACCTAATGATGCATCAAACACAGACAGCTATTTTAAAAATATGTGTGTATGTGTTTTTAGAGATGCAAAAATGGAATTTCCAACTTATACTCACCTCACAGAGGTCTTAAAAAGAGGATTAAAAAGTAGGGAAAGATCAATACTGGGATTTATGCAAAAAGCAGAATAAAATTAAAAGTAGCTTCTTAATCTCAACAGATGTTAGTCTATTTTTACCAGAAAGTTCCCCCCCTCCCAATTTAAATTTTGTATTTGGGTTTCTATTGATCCGGCACGGTAAATAAAATGAATGATTTAAATTTAAAATATAGGGGGAAAATCCCAAAGCTGAAACACATAATAATGAGAAGAGGATATCAACTGGGTTTTGCCAAGTTTCTGCCAGGCGCCATGGATGGCACAACGGGCAGCATGGCAATACATGGATCACTGACTCAACGTCTGTATCTAATCAGAAACACATATGATCATTGTACGGGAGACAACTATTTGCCTATAGTCTCCATAATAGGTACTGTACCAATTCGAACCAAGGTATTTTGAAAGACAAATATATACAAGAGTGTCACTGAATTATTCATATTTGGTCCTTATTTCAACAGAGAATAAAAACTGCAGGACTCATATTCTGCTATATGTGCTTAATCTATGTTGATAGTTCATTAAAATATAAAAAGGAGCATCTTCATGCCTTTTTTCCTCTCGAATCACAGTTTGCACAGCACACTAATGCGGCTCTCATCCCGTGTTCTCTAAAAGGCAGAAGGTGACAAGCAGAAAGACATTAACACAAGTGGTATGAAACCAATTTATTAACACCTGAACTTCAGAATTTCTGAATTAGAAGAAGAGGAAGGTCAAGTAAGCACAGATAAAGGGCATTTCACACACCCACAGTAAAAGTGAGATAGCAAGTAGTAAGCATATTATCTAACTAGCAAAGTGACTTTTTAAAAATCATCAAGCAAAATGGGATTCACAGTTCACAAATGTACAGATAGTCCTCAACTTACAACCATTCATTTAATGACCGTTCAAAGTTACAATGGCACTGGAAAAAGTGACCTCCGACCAGTCCTCACACTTACAACCACCACAGCATCCCCACAGTCACATGATCAAAATTTGGACACTTGGCAACCATTGTGCATTTATGATGATTGCAGTGTCCCGGCGTCATGTGATTGCCATTTGTGACCTTCCCAGGGGACTTCCGACAAGCAAAGTCAATGGGGGAATCCAGATTCACTTAACGACCACATGATTCACTTAACAGCTATGGCAAAAAAGGTCATGAAATCGGGTGCAACTCACTTAAGACTGCATCACTTAGCAATGGACGTTCCGGTCCCAATTGTGGTTGTAAGTCGAGGACTACCTGTAATATGCTGCTTAGGAATGGGACTGTCAGTGGAAGAATTTACCTTAACCTACATTCAGAAGCTCAGTGGTTAAGACGCCAGGCTTGTTGATTGGAAGGCCAGCGGTTCGAGACCCAAGCGCCGCGTGACGGAGTGAGCTCCCGCACTTGCCCCAGCTCCTGCCAACCTAGCAATTTGAAAGCATGCAAATGCAAGTAGATAAATAGGTACCACTTCGGTGGGATGGTAACAGCGTTCCACACACGTCATGCGGCCACATGACCGCGGAAGCATCTTCAGACAACGTTGGCTCTTTGGCTAAGAAACGGAGATGAGCACCGCCCCCTAGAGTCAGACACGACTGAGCAGGGGAAAACCTTTACCTTTACTACATTCAGAAAACGTTTTTGGGGGTTAGGAAAAAAGTATTATTAATCAACAAAAGTACAGTAAGCATTCTTACTCAACAAACTTCCCTATTTCATGTCTTTTTTTTTGTCATATATATTTTTCATATACTGATATGTTTCTTCTAATTTTAGTCTGCAGATCTCTAAGGGATGTTATCTCTTTAAATGATATTAGATTTTAAAAAATTATTGGGGGGGGGGAAGTATAAAAAATATAAGGATAGATCATATTCAGTCCAATAGCAGTATTTTGGATGAATTTCAGGATTCCTGATTATTCTCCAATAAATTTATAGTCATATGGCCCTCAAAAATCTTAAAATTAGCAGGGAATTAAAGATAACTCTCATTGTCTATATAATATAATGACTTTGCTATTATGGTTCAACAATCTTTATAGGTCACACAGGTCATATGTTTATAGGTCACATTAACATATGCTCAAGAATTGTTTCACTATTTACAAGCAGTTTTCGAAATCAGTCCAACATATTACAGTAGTCTATTCTAGAGATTACCAAAATTGGGATGATTAAGATTTACCATAGGAGGTTTGTAATTAACCCCATTAGTATAAGGGGTGTAATTAACTGTAATTAATAAAATTAAAGTTAATAAATAAATGCAGTTAATACATTATGGAACTCGTTTAATTCCTCCCTTCCTTGGCTGACAGCATCCCAATTCATTTGCACAGTTAAATTAAAAAAAGTTAGGAGACAGTAATCAAAACCAAGTCATATTTCTGCATTTCAGAGGCAAATAAAAAGCAAAGAAACCATACGGAATAAAAAGTGCAGACAATATGTCAAGCAATGAGAATACAAAATAACTCTTTTCACCACTGAACAACCTTATGAAAAAATAATATACAGGAAGTATAAAGTCTCTTGTTATGTCCATGGAGATTTAGCAACATAACAAGATATGAGTGGGAAGGAAGGAAGGAAGGAAGGAAGGAAGGAAGGAAGGAAGGAAGGAAGGAAGGAAGGAAGGAAGGGCTGAGAGGCAAGATTATTTTAACAGTTTTAACCTGAAATTCTTAGAAATGTTTATCAATCATCTAGAGTCAAAGCAGGATTCCACAGCAATGAATACTCGTACACAGATTTGAAAATGTTACAGAAGCTACCACATGGCATAAAAGAAAAGGAGTTTATGCTGGGATGAGAGAAAGAGAAAGACTCTTGAGACGTTTCATCAGAAGAATATTCTTATGTGAAGATTATTTGAGGCATCTTTGGGATAACATCACATGGATCCAGTTGTCAGCCCTTTGTGCAGATCTTTTGGACTTGACAGTGGGATGGACTGGCTTGTTTCTGGGGGCAAAGATGGAACTTAATGATGCTGAGGAAGTGGAAAGGGTCTTTGTGGGACCCCCTATTTCCAATTGTATCTGCCCGTTCCACAAGATCCAACACACTGGGCATGCTTCATGGCCCTTCTCTGAAATAATGTCATCTGGCGGAACCCAAGAGGCATGCCTTCTCTGTTGCGGTGCCTGCCCTTTGCTGGGTATTGGGGCCGGGTGTTGGATAAGCAGCCCACAGTCACGTGTTGAGATGGGCGGCTATAGAAAATAAATAAATAAATAAACAAACAAACAAATAAATAAATAAATTTAAGCAAGCCCATCTTGTAGTGGTTTGAGAATATGAATATGATAGTGGTTTGGCCTCAGTTGTGCTTTATATTTTGTTGTCTTTATTCTTGTTAGCTATTCTGTTGTTGATATTCTTTGGTTTAACCCTATTTTAACTGTCTAGAGTCATAATTGCAAGTTGGGTGACCATGTAAATCACTCAAATAAATAAATACATCTTGCACTGTAATTAAATCAAAGAGTAAAAGGTATCATAAAAGATAAAACACTTGCTCTATCATTCTGGAACAGAATAAAATAATATGTGTTTGCTTAAATATGCCTGTCCAATGTAAGTTGGACCCAAGTTTGGTTAACACATATCATTTGTTTTGGTGAATAGCCTTACTGAGACAGGCTGCTAGAGCCTATTCACCAAGCACAGCATAATTTAAAAATCCTAGCTTAGAGTTTTTTGTGAACTCAGGTACAGAGTTAACTGTGCTTCTGAAAATATGTAAGAATAAAAAAGAAAGTGAACAGTTCCCATGGTGTTTCAAAATCATGACCATGACCTGCTCTCTTTTGTCACAAAGTGCAAGACATGGAATGATGGTCTTAAGTTACAGAAAGGGAGATTTTGGTTAAATATTAGAAACAATTCAACAGAGCAACCAATGAAAAAGGAGGAAGCAAGGTTGTCTTCCTGGGTGCAGTGGTTGGACAGCTAACTAGTAGAGATGCTTTAATTTGGATTCCTGCACAGACTACAAAGTGGGACTCAATGGAACCCTTCCAAAATATAAATTTATAATTTGCAAACCAATTTTGGTGGACTATATTATGTTTGCACTCTAGAAAAGAAAGGAAGGTTTATTCTCTAGGTGAATTTTGTATCCTTATTAGTGGATTCCAGGTAAGCTTTTTCTGTTCTTTTGAAGACATTATAAATATTTTATTTTTATTTCTTTTTTGTTTCTTGAAGTTAGCCTTGTTTAAATGTTTCCTTTTATGCATATAGTTTATTTTGTAATAGTTTGACAGGTTTTGAATCAGATGTCTAAATCAAATTGGCAAATCCTTTTCAGTAATTAAACTTGTGTCAGTAATTGAATCAATGAAGATGATTCAGATAACAGGGCAGAATCTCTTTTCCAAACATAAGCATACATTTAGATTGAATTTTGCCTGATTCTACGCCCCACATGTGTAGTTCTATGCAACTTAAATTCAAAATAGAATGCATAGTGGTTATAAGTAACTGAGAAATATTTTCTGCTCCCATGATGTGATTTATTTCTAGAGCTGCCAAGTTGCTAGGAAATTAAAATGAAACAGAGTGTTTATGTGAAATCTATATTATTCTATAGTCTTCAAGAGCAAGCCAAATCATGCAGTGAACTAGGGAAATGAATATTAGTTAAAGAGAAAAAAGGTAAAGGTTCCCACCACACAGTTGTGCAGTCATGTCTGACTCTAGGGGCCGGTGCTCATCTCCATTTGTTAGCCGAAGAGCCAGTGTTGTCCGAAGATGCTTCCATGGTCATGTGGCCGGTATGACGCACGTGGAACACTTACCTTCCCACCAAAGTGGTACCTATTCATCTACTTGCATTTGCATGCTTTCAAATTTCTAGGTTGGCAAGAGCTGGGGCTAGTGCGGGAGCTCACTCCGTCACGCGGGGCTAGGGATTCAAACCTCCGAACGTGCGATCTTCCGATCGACAAGCCTGGCGTCTTACCCGCTGAGCCACCACATCCCCTCAAGTTAAAGAGAACTCTATTCTAATAGCAAGCTCTCAAATTAATTTTGCAACACCAACTGAAGGGGGGTGGAAAAATGAAAACTAAACTTACTCTCAACTTTGTAGTAGTAGCATACAAAGAAGAAAAGGCACTTGAAAAAAAAATAAAAGATCAAAACTTGCAAGTGTATTTTTGGTTTATTTGCTGTGTTTTTATTCCAGAATAGTGCCATCAAGTAATTGTATTCTTGCCCTCCCTTTAAATCTAATTCTGTTTACCAATAAAGAATAGGTATCTTTTTTTTTAACCTCTCCAAAAGTACATCTACCAGACCGCTGTATTTTAAGGCATACAAATGCTCTGAATTAAGTTAGTCTTTACTGAAATTTTGTTTGCACTATATTTCTGCCATTACAAGCAGGTCTTGTTGTACGAACAAATTGTATAATTATGTTTTCATCTAAGACATCCAAGAAATTTGACAGAATTTAGATTAATCACCGATTTCTTACTCTATAGTCACATTAATTACTTGTTCATAAATCATGGGTTTGGCTCATAACACATATTTAACACTGCTTCAAAGTCTCCATAATTCCATATCCCCAGTTCACATCCCCAGTGTATTTTATCTATGTTAAGCTACAAAATGCCCTGTTTTACTACAGGAATCCTTCAAATGAGGTAGACTGTTGTTCCTAAAGTACTAATGAAATGTTCATCAAACAAATTTTGTTTTATATTTCTGTGTTGCCTTATTTTGCATTTTCAAGATGATTAGGAATGGATATGTTCCCTGAATCAGGAGAAATAATGAGAGGCCCAATGCATTCTGATTAGAAAGCCTTTTAAAACGAATCTGCGTTAGAGCTGCCAATGTAGAACTAAAGAGGGTAATATTGTTTCACAACACTTTAATTAGCCCTTCAGGAGTTGCATGTTCTCCCTCCTCCTCAAATGTCAAAGTTCTTCCTCTTACACTAGTCATTAGCATAGCAGAGGAAAAACAGAGCAGTCAAGTTCAAAAAGCCTTAGTTTAACAGGGGTGCCATATTTGGTTGTTGTTGTTGTTGTTGTTGTTTTTCAAAGGATGACGCATCCTTTCAATGCAAGGCATGAAAAGTCTGGATGAACTGAAATCAACACTGCAACAAGAAAGCAATTTCTGAAGGTTCCAGGTTGAACGTTTAAACATGAATGAAATTCAAATTGTTTTCATTTGATGAGTGCTTTGCAGAATTGTAAACTAGAGGAATATTTCCTCTCAGTTTATCACTCCCCTTGTAATATGCAAGTCAGACTACTTCCTTGGATTTAACTATACTGCAGAATAATGAAAATTAGTTTGGGCCATCAAGAGCATCACAAAGTCTGTGTGTGTGCCTGCTGTTAAACAAACAAACAAAACCAATTTGCCAAAATAGCCCTCTTCCTTTTCTTGTGCTGTATATTTTTAAAAAATGGAATCCACAAAAGATAACTTTCAGTGATGGGCTCACCTGAAGAATCCAAGGATAGGATACAAACTGGGGATAGAGATGTGGAGTTGATTCACTTTGATTAATGGAATCTCTACATCCAAACTGACAAAACGACATCCCAGCAGAGCTATTAATTTAAAGACCCAGATTCTAGTATTCTTTTGGGTGAACTAATTCCTTGCTTTATAATGCTAATCTTGCAGTTAGGATTCTTTTGATCCCGAGAATGCCCAAAAATGTCCTCAACCAGTGCATATAAACAGCTAAGGCTCTTTGATTAATGCAGGAGACTTTGATTGACAAGGAGAAAGACCAACAAGTGGGCAGACAGCTAGAAAGGTTCTTCCTCTAGACATGATATGAGTGCATTTGATAGGCTGGAATGCCAGAAAGAGCCTTGAAGGAAAAATCAAAGAAGGGAGAATAAGGAGAAGGACATGGAATACAACTATTCCAGTAGTTCTGAAAATCAGCACCACACAAAGTAGGAAATTACCACAACCTGATAATCCACGACAAATGGAAGAATAAAACCAATCTACCCATTCAGACTGGGAAGTGAAGGAAACTAAGGAATTAACAAAATAAAGAGAAACAGGATATGGATGGCTATGGATTGTACACAAGGGAAAAAATGGGTAGGGTGGGAGAGGACATACAGAGCATGAGAATGATATTTATTTTATTTATTTTATTTGTATGACCCCATATTTAAGTGCATAGAGAGCTTGTTGAAACCATCTCTAGATTTTGAGTCTCACTAACAGGTTAATCACAATCTACAAAACATACACAGGCATAAGAATTATCTTCAGTATCAGTGAGTATTCTGCTGAGAGGAGAGGAGAGGAGAGGAGAGGAGAGGAGAGGAGAGGAGAGGAGAGGAGAGGAAGGGAACTATTTCTAATAATTTAAAAGGTGTATGCATAATTTTCCCTCACGTAGAAGTATCAACATAAATTGAGAAATAGAAATCCAATTATGAAATCTGACTTATGAGCTCTTTATCATGATTTCTTTATATGCATTGTCCACCCCTTCTGAACAACACAATTAAAGTTAATCAGCTTTCAATTATCTTGAACGGAGCATCCTTTTAAGTCGGTCAATATTAATATCTCAAAAGTTGAGGCTGAACAAATACCCATAGAGTTTTGTGCTGGCAATAAGAGAACCCCAAAATATCCACTCACATTTTCCCTGCGGATTTCTGTGGATCATTTTCTACTGCTTACAGTTCCTTTACTGAACATTTCACATTTGAATATATTAACTAGCTTTTCCTCTCTCTTTTTTTTTTACTCTAACTGTGGAAGTTAATGTGTACTGATGTATACTGAACATTTGTTAAGTGGGGGGAGGGAGAGAAAACCTGTCCTCGGGTATTATAATCTTCCTTTATGGTAGAAAAGATAAGGGAACATACATTTTCTGAAAGTATCCTACTTAAAGATGTAATCACATTAGGAAAAAACAACACCACTACCAAGCTCTCTCATGATATTTTTCCCATTTTAAACTATAAGGATATTGATTGCCACCAATTGTGTAATTCCACAAGCACACAGCAATTACTGCTTGGTATATCCTCTTTTCATCCCTGCAAAGTGTGACAACCAATACACTGATTTCCCTTGTGCCAGCCACTAAACGATTCCTTATGATTTCATTACACTGATGTCTGCTTATGCTGGGTGTACTAACTGCATTAATCAATTATTGTGAACCTACAACTTGAATAATTCCAGCACTTCATTTTCCCCCCAAATTGGTTGTGTTGGTAAGTCCTGAGCATTTTCTTATTATCATTAGGCTAACCCTAACACTTCCTACTGTCTTTAAGACTTATCCCAGGACCTTCATTTCTATCAACAAGGTCTAAAGCAAAGAACTTTTCAACACACACCTCCCAAGGATAGATATGTTAGTTTTACAGTATAATCTACAGAATCTTGAGGCACCTAGAAGACTATCAAGAAGTATTATTGTTGAAGCTTTTATGAATATCAGGATTATGATACAACTCTGTGGGAATTATGTATCTGTCAACCAAAGACAGAATATTTTCAGTTGTGATATTTGTTTGTAGAGTGCTCTTTCCAGGGGAATTCACCTTTATCTTTTCAAACAGGTATCTTAATATTCCCAGGCTTTTTAAAAAAGTATTTTAAGCCTGAAGCATACTATGCTTAACTTGATTCTACTTTTATTTATTGCTTGTAATATTTTTGTTCTGTTATGTATTTGATTTTATTTACTGTGGCTTATATACTGCTCTGATCCAACAGGACTCAGAGTGGCTTACATTCCCTTCTGTTTTATTGGGAGTATAACTGTCTGCCATTATGCTTAATAGTACAACAGTTTTAATAATCTTAATAAACCCAAAAAACAAAAACAATTCAAAACAGCAGCCTTAAATCAAATCCTTAAAACCATCCAAATCCTTAAAAGCAAATAAATTCTTTTATGTATACCTGGTTGCTACATTAAAATAATTGCCATGTGTCCTTACCAAGTTGTATTTTTAATAAGGAATACAAAAGCCAAACTAAAGACAAAGGAGACTTGAATACCTGGAAGTTAGATTATATTATGTTTTACAAATTCATGGGTTCCCTGGTTGAACATCACTATTTTATAATATTCAATATAAAATAAAGCCCCTTTTTGAGACAAGGTAAGCTCCCAGTGATTATATGAGCAACAATACAGAAATGGTACACCATTACCTCTGGGATCACCCCCCATCCCCAAATCTAGACTATAGCTTTTTATTGTATATTATTTTAATTATTTATATTATGATGAGGGTATCACATGTTATTTTAATTGTTTGTTTTTTGTAAACTGCCCAGAGTCCTCTTTGGGGGAGATGGGGCGGTGATATAAATTGAATTATAAATAAATAAAAATAAATAAAAATGTTGTGTTTGTCACTGTCCCAAGTACTAACCAGATCTGATCTTGCTTAGCTTTTTGTCATCAGCTGCTACCACTTAGCCAAAGGACAACAGGAAACTACATTGAGAACCGTTTGAAAAATAAGATTTAAAAAAAAACAGAATGAAGACAAGGATTTGCTATACATAATCTACTATGGAGAGTTTAAGTGTGAATCCAACTATTAGGTAGTGTACTTAAGCCTTGAGTTGCAGTTATAATATATTATGCAGTATATTTGTATACTGTTTCCTGGCACCAACCCGGGGGGGGGGGGGAGATTCCATGTTTGCCCCGGGTGACACAGACCCTAGTTGCTGCACTGTCCAAGGGTTCCATAGATGGATGGATGGATGGACAGACGGACAGACAGACAGACAGAAGAAAACGGAAGCAAATCCACTTGAAATATATTCAAAATCTTATGGGAAATAAGACTTAAGATTCATAAATATTTCCCACTTTTACTGGTGCAGTGGTTTTAATTAAATTTTACCAATCCCTTTGGTTTAATCCCTTGATCTGACTTTTTTCAATGAAACTGCCAAACCTACCTAGTAAGGTGGTAATGCTTGTATCGGTGTGCATGTCCTCTTAAAGATAGCTTACAAGTTTATATATTATATAGAAGAAAAGATCATATTTGGTAAATTATTACTAGACAAAAGACATTTCATGTCTGAACTCTGCTATAATTTACATCTGGATGATAGAACATCTAGTTATGAGCAACTTTTTCTTTAATACAGGCCCCCTATAATTCTGATCCAAAACTTTACTGAAGAAAAATTAGCATGAGCACCAGCACCATGGTAGAAATTCATGAATGCTACATAAAGTTCTGCAATAGGTAATCAACCATCTGTTTCTATTTACATAAGTGATGGCAAACACTGTTAAATTCATTACATTTAATTGAAAAGGCCCACATTTAACCTAATCTGAATTTAATTTAGAAACCACCTTCACATTTTATCCATGTGTACCTACAGACCAAGATGTTCAGCTATGGATGTTCCTGTGTCAGAGTTTGGGCTAGTATAGTTACAGACATCAATGTCAAGGCAAATTCTGTGGCTCTGCTCCTTTGGGATCATATCAAAAGAAGGCTAATGCCATCAATTTATGTAGGCTAAATATGTATTACTTTTACATTTTGCAAAGCCTTTTCTTTCTTTTTCCAAAATGTGGATGGACACCTGGACAGGTTTTTCATTTCTTTTATTTTTTCCCCAAGGTAAGATGTGTCTGTAATTTTACCAAGCTCTGATTTTAGTAATTCAACCAGATGAGGAAAATAGAATAGTATAATTGCACAGAGAGATAATAAAGTAAGTTATTGAGGTAGTTAATGAGTTGAAAGGTGACTCATCTGTGATTGAAAGTACTTCACTGTAACGTTTTATGCCGGCAGTTCTCAAAAATTTGATCTCAGGACCACTTTACATTCTTAAAAATGATTGAGGACCCCAAAGAGCTTTTGTTTTTGTGGGTTATATCTATCAATATTTACTGTATTAGAAAGTAAAACTGAGAAATTTTAAAATATTTATTTATGTGACTTTACAGATCCCCTGAAAGGGTCTCGAGGACCCCCCAGGGGTCCCCAGGCCATACTTCGAGAACCTCTGTTCTATTAACTCCAAATAGTAATAAAACAAATCATTTGCTTGCTTTCTCCTAGTCAATGAACACCTAGAAAAAGAACTATCCATTAGTCTTACCGATCTTTACAGTTTCCACAATCCTACAAGATAAAAATTCAATGTTTCAAAGACTTTCCACATGTTAGTAGATCAAAATTACTCCCTGTCTTATCTCTTGATATACCTTTGCTTGCACTTTCAACATGTTCAAGTTCATCTGGGAATTTTAGGATGTCCTGATATTTCTCCTCACAAATATCAGCCAGGAAATGCAACAGTGTTGTTTTTTGATCAGATGATTTTGTATCTCTAATCTGCAAATGGGAAGAAATAAGAAAGGGGTGAAACATTATTTCTTATGACTGTACTAGAAATGCCTTCTCAACATATGTTCTTGGATTCGCTTGCAAATATAAATTAATTGCATTTCTAAGTTAACACCAATATGAAATGTGGGTTTAAAAAATTATTTTTAAAGAATCCTTATGTTAGGTATTATTATTTTTTTTAAATTGCAGCTTTTAGCAGTTTAAAATTTTAGTTCTATATGTTCTGTTTTCACTATGTGAGATAAAGAGGTGTTCCAATGGGAAAAAAATAACATTTTTTTTGTTTTATATGACTTTCTCCTGAAGTAGCATTAAATGCTGTCTATCTATATGTGGTGTGTCTTGAATGTCCCATCACTCAGATAAATGACCATGGATGACTCTAGAATTACATATGTGTATGTGTATATACACACACAAACTTACACTAAAATTATCAGTTTGTTGTTTTTTAGTTAAACAACAATGTGGCAGGCTACACATAATAGAGGTTTATAAAATTATGCAAATATTCATTTCTTAACAACCAACTAGAATCTGCCTTCCGACAACTTAGTTATTCTGGACTTTGGGATAACAGAGATTATGGTCTTCTTCTGGGTGACACCCCTTTAGCTACTTAAAACACGATAGTGAATTCCCACCAATGGTCTTTTTTCAACTCAAAGCATGCCCAGTTCTCTCTCTCTCTCTCTTCGGAAGGCTTGGTTCCCAGTCTCCTAATTGCCTTTCTGTGTACCTATATCAGTCTAGCTAAATCCTTCTTAAATGTGGTGCCCAGAACTGGACACGGGATTCAGGATGTGATCTGATCGACACAACAAAGAGGATCATTACATCCTGTGATTTGGAAACTGCCCTTCTGTTTATGCAGCCTGAAATTGTGTTTGCCTTTTTTGCAGCCGGATGGCTCTACTTCAGTTTCTGATTAAATACAATTCCAAGAATTTTTTTCAGGTGGACTGTTCTCAAGGCAGGAACCCTCTGCAAATATCTCAGTTTGTTTTGTTTTAAATGTCATTATTCTACTCTGCTCTGCTCTATTTTACTCTGCTCTACCTACCAGGAACATGTTTTTCCTCACCCAACCCGGTGTATTCTGTTAACAGAACAAACATTTAAGCACTCCCCATAATGACCTCTTCAAGTCATTAATAGAAATGCTGAAGAGACCCAGGCCTGAACCTTAATGCACTCTATTCAACAATTCATTCTGGTTTGATGAGAAATTGCTATAAACATTATATGACTTTTGTTGTTGTTGTTGTTGTTTTTTTTGAATCTTTATTCTTTACACCGTTAAAATACACATACAAGAAAAAGAACACAGAAAAAAAAAGGAAAAAATTCTACAAACATAAAACAGAACACAATACATTACATAACACAATCCATTGCATAATTACATTTCTTGTTTCATTAAAATACATCTTTACCCTCTTTCCCTAACTTCCTTATCCTTCTTCCCTCTTCTTCCCTCTTTTTTTCGGCACCTTCTTAAACACTCTAACCACGTCCTTCTTTCCTTCCTCTACCTACTCTTACCTTCTCTACTTTCCTTTACAAAAAAAAAAAAAAAAAACACCTAACCAGACAAACAAAATGGACTTCCTACTTTCTCACCACTATTCTCTAGAACTTTTTCTATATAGATTTAGTATATATAATTAATTTTTTTAACATTCACAAATCTTATATACAATAATTTATAATTTATATTTTTTGAGTTTTTTCTATAAATCTGTAAAATGGATCCCAACATAAATTAAATTCTTCCATATTCTTATCATTTAATAAATCCGTTAACTTAGCCATCTGTGCTAAATCCATCGTTTTTAACAACCATTCATCTATTGTAGGTGAACATTCCTCTTTCCAATGTCTCGCCCATATAATTCTGGCCGCAATTATTAAATAGAATAATAATTTTCCATATTTCGTATGTATCTCTGGTTTTATAAATCCCAATAAGTACATCTCAGGTTCTTTACTTAAATCTTCTTCCAATATTTCACATATTGTCCGATGTATTGTATTCCAATATTTTTTTGTTTTATGACATGACCACCAAAGGTGAAAAAAAGTACCCACTTCTTTTTTACATTTCCAACATCTATTAGATAATCTGTTATTCATTTTAGACAATGTGTTAGGAGTTAAGTACCACCTATACATCATTTTATAAAAATTTTCTTTCATATTGTAATTCAATGTAAATTTTAAGTCTTTTAACCACATATTTTCCCAAATATCAATTTGAATGTTATGACCTAAATTCTCTTCCCAAATACTCATACATTTCTTTTTAGGCAGATTTATCGAGTTGTTTTGACTTAATATTTTATATATTTTTGCAATTAGGTGATCTTTATCTTTCCATAACACACTGTCCCAATTGGTCACATTTTCTTTAAATTTAAAGTTTTTATTATCCACTTTAAACTGTTCTTTAATCTGGGCATAAGAAAACCAATTGCAATTAAACCCTTCCTTTAGTAAATCTTCTCTTGATTTTAGTTTATACTTTGATCCCTCAAATATTAATAAATCTTTATACGTTAACCAATTCCCTTTATTTAAATTACCATGCCATGTAAAAGCTTCTTGTGGCGAAATCCACAGAGGTAAATTTCGTAAAATTGTATTTTTATATTTAAGCCAAATTTTTAATATTGATTTCCTAATGGGATGATATTTAAATGCCAAATTTGCTTTAATCTTGTTATACCAGAGGTAACCATGCCAACCAAATTTGAGATCATATCCTTCTAAGTTAAGTAATTTTCTATTATCTAGTTTTATCCAATCTCTAAGCCAGCAAAGAACACTCGCATCATAATATAATTTTAAATTCGGTAGATCAAAACCCCCATTCTCTTTAATATCTTGTAAAAATTTGTATTTTATTCTTGGCTTTTTCCCTTGCCAAATAAATTTGGCCAAATCTCGCTGCCAATTTTGAAATGTTTTATCTGTTATGACAATTGGTATTGTTTGAAATAAAAAAATAATTTTTGGGAGAATATTCATTTTTATTGTAGATATTCTACCCAAAAAAGATATTTGTAATTTCGTCCAAAGTTGTAGATCGTTTTTTATTTTGTTCCATAATTTAGTATAATTATTCTTAAATAACTCCGAATTATTTGATGTTATATCCACTCCCAAATATCTTAGTTGTTTAACATTTGCAAATCCCGTAAGCAGTTCCATATTCTGTAAACTTTTTTGATTCATATTTAAGTTTATCATCTTCGTTTTTTTATTATTTATTTTGAACCCTGCCAATTCACCAAAGTCATGTATCTTCTTTAACAATTGTTTAATCGAATTTTCTGGATTTTGTAACGTTATAACCACATCATCGGCAAAAGCTCTTAATTTATAATTTTCTTGTTTTATTTTTATCCCTTCAATTAGGTTATCTCTTTTATTTTAAATGAGATGTGGATCCACTTAATAGACATGACATCCAGCCCAAATTTGACTTCCTAATCAGAATGTCTACTGCACTTCACAATCTGTTAGAATAGCAACAACTGTGGAAATGCTAAACAACATCCAGTCAATTTATAGATGCAAAACTTTCAAAGCTACCACAATATGTGGTAATCTCCTGACTACTAATGAGGCTGTGGTTTTATTCAAATACTTTTTTTTCCTGAATCATAGTTGTATAAATATTAACAGTTCAACGAATCAACAATCATGAATGCTTCAGTGCATATATCAAAACTACTACTTCTGCTTGCCAGCCTTGATGCAGTCCATGAATTCTAATGGAAATCTCTTTTATTTAAGCAGAATTAAGTCCTGCATTCTCTGCCAAGGGTTGTTTACAAATTGCTGGTTTCTTCAATAATTCCACATGCTGCAGTATAACATCCGGAAAGATAATGCATTTTTAAGGATTTGCAATCAACATAAAGACATTAGTTTTGCAGCTAGAACCAGACAAGTTTAATGCATAGCTTCCGAGATGTCTTTCTACATCTGCCACTGAAAAATGCCTTTCCCCAGTGGTTCATGACTAAAAGTGCCTGGGGCCAGATTTGCACAAATCAGCAGCACTGCCATTGATTATTTCAAAATAGCCCTTGTGGCAAGTTATTGGGGATTTTCACCACAATCCACTCAATTAGAAAGGGTAAGAATACCATCTGTTGCTTCTAGGAGATGAAATTCAAAGAACGAAGTGTGGGGAGAAAAAGACTGAGATTAAACTCTTATTTAGTGAACAAAACTGATCTCGTAACTTTTCTTCAAACCTACATGCCTACCTACATTATTATGTCACTCCCATTCTAGGTAAGCCTCCCTCCCATGTATGTTCAAATGCTGTTCCAAAACCAGTAACCTGAGTTTAAACTCTAGTTACAGTAGTTCAGTAACAAACCAGTCATGGATTGCAAAGCCAACATTGGAAATGGGTTTTTATTTAAATAGTGTTACAGATCACCTCTGCAATTAATAAGCCAGTAATAACACAAAAAGCAAGCCTCTTCATGCCACAGTAAAAGATACTATACCAAGAACATCTTTATTCCAGTATTTTATGTTTTCCGTTCAGACCTCCCTGCCATCCATATCTACAACCTGTACTTATGATTTACAACCCACAGACAATTTACAACCATATATTAGTAGCATAATGTTTATTTTATTTGGCATTTAGATTCAGCCACACATCTTTTTTTATCCCAGTGATTATGAACTGTGACTTTTTAATTGCCCTTATTACAAGCTATATTTGATAAATAAAACTATGTGAATATACAATATAAGAACAGATTAGCCTTAAAATAATATAGCTGTCTTTCTAAAAAGAAAATGTTTTCTCATCTCATTTTTTCCAGATAACTGTGATCTTGGCTGCCCTCATTAACACATTTAGAGTAGAAGTAGGTAAAAGTAACAGCTTAACCACAGACTCAGATCTAGATACGTATATTTCAGCTGCTATTATTAATGATGTTCTTATAGGATTATCTATTTTCAACTTTTCAGTGACAATATTAAAACAAAACAAAAAAATATATACGTGCTATATTTCAGTAAATTAATTTACTCTATAATCAAATAGTGAAATGTGTAAATGATTTACCTCAAATGTCCTCAATTTGCAGCTTATTCAGAGACAAGGATATTATTTCTTACTCCTACTCACTTTAACACAACTATTACAGGAGGAGTAAATTTCCCAGTAGAATTTATAGTTGGACAAAAAAATAAAAAGTGTCTGTACATATCCACTTAGCTACAGCATACATAAAAGATCTTACAGAAATTAGTCTTTAAAGACTTCAGATAAAGGAAGACACTTATAAATATAGTAAAAATGACAAAAATAAAGACAATCTTCCTAATTCACCAATAAGTAACAGTGACTGATGTTGAGGATACATTCACATTATAAATTTATTTCTTGATTAAAGCAATGTTCATTGTGGATTAATATTGACACAAATTTACTTTCTTTTTAATGCTAGTGTTTCCAAAGAGAAACTACAAAGACTGGAATTTGGTGTTTGGCCAAATCCATTAGTTTGACCGTGTCATTCAAATACACAAATGTATATTGTACATTTTCTAAAGACTTAGTTGTAATTATGATTATTGAATACTACCACCCCAACAAAAGCCATCCCAAAGATATTTACAATGTGGTAGTAAGTGTATCTTCTTGGAAGCATGGCCCACTAAATTTAGAGAAAGGTACCCAGTAATTCACACAGTATTAATTATGGGAAGGAGAAAACCATAAATCAGGTTAATCCATGCTTGAATCATTGGTATGTCTGGGTATACAGAAGATTTAAATGGTAACTTTTTCATAACATGCTATTCCAAATGATGTTTTAATCTGTTTCTTTCCCCCCAGCAGGTCTGCTGCTATTGCTATACCTTTTCAGTTGGCATTAAAGCTATTATTTATTGTGTTGCAGCTGCTGAGAAAGATGTTATTTCCTTCCCAATTCAGTTGGATAATGGTCAGTGAAATTAAGCTGTTCTTTGGATTAAACCTTGCATTCTCATTTTCCCAGAATGGGACCAACATATTTATCACTGTTCTTTTTTCTCTCTTCACACTCACATTCAAACATGTCTGGGATTTATATGAAGACACACAGCTGCAGTTAGTTCCCCACAATCATTTCCAGAAATATTAGAGTACATTACATTTCTAAAATAGAAAACTGTGGGTTCCTCATGCTACACTATTCAAGGTATTAGATCAAGCAAGGCAGAAAAAAAAAAGCAGGTCAGAAAAACTGACCTGCTCTTAATCACTTGTCACTATGGAGAGGACTTAGGAACTAGAAGCAACATTCAGTTAAAAGACATTGTTGTTGTTGTTTTTGGCAAAATAAGTTATTTTAGTCTACATTTGAAACGGTAGCAGAAAAATGTCCTAGTACTCCAAAAAGGTATTCTTATACCATTTACACTCACCTTGCAAAGGAAACTAATATTAAAACCCAGTGATTGGGCATTTCTTGAGCCAGCATTCATGTAGTTTCCAATCATGAGCACAAGTTCTAAAAGCTTACTGAAGCTTTCACTCTTCTTCAGCTCCTCACAAGCTATTGTGACAGCCATGATGCCGGGCTTGATATTGTTGATGTGTTCTTCAAACGTGAGCTTGAAAAGGATTCCGTTGAGACGAGGCTGCAGCATCTTCATTGAGCTCATCTGGAATGGAAGAGGAAGAGCATGTATGAAAAACTTTTTTTCAGACAATAAAACAGATTAATAGCAATACTTCGGAGGGGGGGTTCCATGTGCATTGGAATGTACAACATATTTAAGTTAGCTACCTGTTGGTTGGCTGGTTTTCCAACTGAAGGAAAATAAAATATCCCCCAGGCTTAATTAATTTCAGACAGACACATGGAAATTTTGACTCCTGGCTACTAAATGGGCAAGTCCATTTATTTTATTTATTTTATTATTCAATTTATACACCACCCATCTCACCATAAAAGTGACTCTGGGCAGCTTACAAATAAAAAGTATAAAACCATTATAAAAATAGAAAAAGTGCAAGAATAGAAGATAAAATGCCTTCTTCCTAGGGCTGAGAGAGAGGAACTGGCCCACAGGGACCCAGCTGGCTTTGTGCCTAAGGCAGGATGGTCTCCCAGGTTCTAGCCTGGTGACTTTAGCCACTGCACCATATACTGCATATTTCTTCATTAATTCATTTGTTCCCTATCAAGCTTAATAGTCCTTGCAAGCTTAGATGACTTATTGGTTTGTGTTTGTTTTTAATTTGCAAAGAAGTCAACTTATCAACAACATGGTTAAGTAAACTAACCAAGAAACAAAACCTGAGGCAAGTGGTACCTACAGATGTACATCCCCATTTAACATAACTCTGGCCTTTGCATTTAGCCACTGCACCAATCAGTGCACCATATACTGCATATTTGTTCATTAATTCATTTGTTCCCTATCAAGCTTAATAGTCCTTGCAAGCTTAGATGACTTACTGGTTTGTTTTTGTTTTTAATTTGCAAAGAAGTCAACTTATCAACAACATGGTTAAGTAAACTAACCAAGAAACAAAACCCGAGGCAAGTGGTACCTACAGATGTACATCCCCATTTAACTTAAGTCTGGCCGTTGCATTTTTTCTCAACTTTGCAGTGCCAGAGATCACAAACATTTGTGATTACTGACATACAATTACAGAATAGCTTTACCATTAAAGGAGGATGAACCTGGAATACTAAATAAACATTACAGTTATAATGGTATGTGGGAATGACCTTGAGGGATGAGGGGAAGAGATGCTGCCTAGGGAACAATCAGATAAGAGAGGGCACAGCCCGCAGCTGCATAACAGGTAGAGAAAGAAACTCAGAAAGGATCCTCCCTAACTTATCAGGCTGAAAAAAGATGGCGGGAGATTTGTCCTTTCAGACTTGCAAGGTTCTGTCAATGTAGCCTTACAATAGAGTAGAATTTGCTCATCTGGCTGTGTTTCCTGTCTGGTCTACCTGGGATGCTGACAACAATGCACATAATCTGAAGAATTTTTTCTGCCTTCCCACTAACACATCCTGTCACACTACGTTATTTCTCCAAATAGTTTTGTCAATGCCCATTGGAGAAAGTAAAGATGTTCACACATCCTTAAAAATAATTCTTTTTTACTCAACCTCTAATCTCCGCCTCTCCTTCACTTCACTTTCCCATTCATTTGTATTAATGTATTTTTTTTTAAAGACTTTTAACCTTAGAGCAGCATCAAATCCTATAAATAAAATACAGTCCTTTGACTGAGGTGGTTTACTGCTGTTGGTGTTACGATGTCATCATGATTTCATCAGTCATACTTATTCCATTAGTATTTCATGTATTTCTGCACACTTCCTGTCTTTCCCTCTCTTCCAATCATTTCTTCAATCCAGAAGAAATGTCCCTGGAAAGGCATCAGGGACTAACTAACTAACACAGGACCAGATGAAGAAGCTATCGGTTTCCAATTCCTTATTCACTTTTTCCCCCTTCTGTGGCCACTTCAAAGAGGAAAATTGGGAGAACTATTTAACTTAGTTAAAGTCAGGAATCAGAAACCTTTGAGGTGTCTTCTGTATCTGCATGTTAGCACTGTTATAAGTTAACTTTACCATTTAGAATGAACAAAGGCTCATTACTGCAATGAAAGCTTGTACCATCCATAATTTGAGGTTGTTTTCCAAAGTGATATTATTTGAGATATTTCTATGTACATTTTTAAAAAGGATAACCATTATAAGCAAAACTCAGGTGTTGAGTATCCTATTAGCTTAATTAATTAATTAATTGATGTGATGTGCATTGCTGAATAAGATTTGTAGAACTATATTTAATCTCCATTTAGAAAGATATTGATCTCCACTGCAGAACTTCTATTATGGTAGGTAACAGCGTAATAATCGTGCAAATAATATTGATGTATACAAATAATGGCATCGACAGTTACAATTACTAAATGCTTTTACTGTCACTGTAGAATTATAACTCAGCTAAGCCATGTAAGCCTCGAAAACAATTTAACTGAAAATGATGACAGTTGTCAGATGTGATCCTTTGCTGCATTTCATAAGACTTAGATTTTGATTTTATGATTCCCTACGTAAAGTGTCCAGGGATACTGAATACAATTGCATATTATGAAAGGCTTTATTTATATTATGAAGTCACTGTCCATCAAAATACTACCAAGGGAATTTCATTTTTCAAGCTGATCCTTTGCTGTATTAAAAAGAGGAGGGAGCAACAATAGCTTTTAAAAGCTGTTACAAGTACTTTATTTCCCTACAGAACATCTGATAGATTTATGCTTTTGCTACTTAAAGCACTTCCAAACAGCTTTTTCCTTCTTTTACCACCTAAAATAATCAGACTCATTCACCCTGGAATAGATGGTGGATCTCCTTCAAGAGGGTTATTTTTTCTGTCATCATGAAGTGAAGGTCAAATGGTATTCAATTCTTAAAAGGAGTTAATCTATAATTCATGTCAGACTGAGAAAAGTTAATTCCTCTAAATTGTGTTCCAATCCAATCAGGGGTCTATATGTTTATATTTTAGAACTGAATACATTTTTTTGCCTAATATTTTTTCCTGATCTTCCAACAGAGATTTAAGACTGAGAAGGAGGAGGGGAAGGCAAAAGGAAAGCACTATTCTCTGTACAGAATAGTGTAGAGAGAACACAAGAAATAATAAATGCAATAAAAGTTATTGTACTTGAGATGTGTGACAATTAAATTGTATATTTGTGGTTAATGCATTCTTTAGATTACCATGGTGAAATTCAGTAAAATATGTCAGGAAGTGTTTATTAAATACTAGATTATTTCTTCATTATCACAGAAATCCCAAACCAGAAGCATTAAAGCAATGTCAAAACTATAAACAGTTTTGAACATGTCACTTTTCATATCTGAAGCTTAAGATATCACTATAGTAACTTTGCTTTGCTTTCCTTCATTAAGTTTCATCTTCCTCACATTCTGCGCAAAACTTTTTTTATTATTCTGGGATATAACTCCAAACACGGTACCTAATTTGAAGATATAATTCATCTTAATGTTTCATCTAAATGAAAATGTGATGCTCCAATTTTCATGCACAAATAAGAATATTAAGCTAATTAGTCTGTTATAATAAGCCACCTAATTAGAAAGTGTGACTTTTCTAAATGAATTTTAAACATCTAATTCTGACCTTTATTAGATTTGATGGGTATATTGATTATCCAATTAAAGCCGTATATTAATCATTAACTTACCTAATTTGTATATGCAAATAGGTATATGCATTCTGAAAAAAAAACCCCACACCTTCAGATACAAATTGAATTTTCAACCATCCTGTACTTTTCAACACCAGCGTTTAGACTATTGTTAGGAATTCCCTACTAGTTTGAACATGGTGAAATTCTCCTATGAATGTGATGGTTCTTAAATGGACCATTATCTGGATAATTATCGCATTTCACCATTTAAGATGTCGTTTGGACAATCAATAATCTTCCCCAATGTTTTTCATTTACACCATGGGGTCATGTGGAACGAACTGTTCAGCGTCTGAAAAATGTACTCAGCCTAGAACATCTTGGAATCCAAAGAGACCGAAAAGAAGCTTAAATGACAACTACGAGAAAATATGGCTATTCTGTTCTATAGGAAAAGACATTCACATGTCTTGATGGAGCCCTCAGGGACGATAAACTTAAAAAAGAAACAAAGGCTTCTGACAGGGTAATAGAAACAAAACCATAGTAGCTGCCATCAACACCTTCAAAACTGTTAATAGAGAAATGTAGTTCAAATTGAGTGGGATCTTTTTTTCCTTGCCAAGTAGGTTTCCTTTTCCTAGACTGTATCTCATAGTGTTCTATGAAGCAATGTTTAAGCTTCAATGAAAACTGTAACATCTGGTTCAGAGGAACACACTAGATGAAAACAACCAAATTATACTTTGTATTTTGTAACATTTATTTAGTTATTTAGTTAGTTAGCTAGTTAGTTAGTTTCTATCCCGCCTTTATTATTTTTATAAATAACTCAAGGCGGTAAACATACCTAATACTCCTTCCTCCTCCTATTTTCCCCACAACCACCACCCTGTGAGGTGAGTTGGGGTGTGTGTGTGTGACCGGCCCAAGGTCACCCAGCTGGCTTTCATGCCTAAGGCGGGACTAGAACTCACAGACTCCTGGTTTCTAGCCCAGCACCTTAACCACTAGACCAAACTGGCTCCCTGACCCATTCTTTCTCCCCAAGAATCTTATAGCACTATTAATGGATTGAAATGGATTATTCTTGCAGGCTACTCTTCAGCAAAGTTGGAAAAAGACATTCCAGGTGGCCCAATTAATAACACCATCTGACCAGTGATTAGGTATCCAGCTAGGTAAGAGTTTTAGCTAGACTGTACAGTAGAAAACAAATTTCTGAAAAAGAGAATGACAAAGACTTCAGTATTGTTGCCAAGAAACCCTTCATGGATGTGTCCATAAAATCACTAGAAGTTGAGTTTCACTTGAAGGAGGAACCATCCTTTGGGACCCAACCTCAAGGGAATTTCACTCTTGAAGTAGCCTAGTTCTTCTAAGAATGTCCAGCATATCAACAAGTCATTCTTATACACAACATGGTTTAAATGTTGGATTTCAATAATTATCCGATATGGTGAAACTTATTTATGTCAATGTATACTTTGTAAAATATTATCAGCTGTCCAGCTAATATGTGCTTAATTCTTCTCATTCATTATGTGACAGCCTAACAACATTCAAATAGGACATTTCTCCTCCGTAATTCTTGTTGTTCAGCAAGAAGTAGAAATTCAACAATTTTTTTTATTGGGATTGATTTTGTGCCATTACATAGGTGTCAACCCTTAGTAACCCTTATTTATCCCTATCCCTGTTTTTCAGTTCTTCCAATGGTGCACTTATCGCCACTGTAACTCAGTCCACCCACCTTGTTATTGGGAGGCAATTATTAATTCTGACCAAGTAACATGTGGGGGATTAATACCTTTTTTCTTTATTTGGCAAGGACAGCCTGACTGATCTGTCTTGGAAAAGGCATTATTTTCTACTAATCAAAGAATGAAGCAATATGAACTACTTTGGCAGAGATTTTGTGATAATATTTTATAATATAATAGTAATAATAATAACAACAACAACAACAACAAAAACAAATGTATCTGCTGCTGAGTTCCAGCAACTCTGGGTGGTTTACAATTGTTAAAACATTTAAAAACGAAGAATACAGAAATGTTGTGGTTAGGCGAAGAACAATGCTGAGCCTCGGAATTAAGCTCTAGATCTTTATTGTTCTACCTTACACAGAATCTTGCCAAACTAAGCCACACTAAGCAGTTCTCTGGGAAAAACCCCGGGCACTCTAAGGCGGGTCCGGCCTGACCTTCTTGGATGGGCGCCCAAGGTCTTCGAGGCTGTGAACGCGCTTCTCACCCTGGAAGGCACCCCCTCCTCCTTCCCCCGCGATCTCCATAACATCACTTTCTCCCTCAGAAACAGATTACATCACAAAAAAACACAAAAATGGCACAAGACAAAAGAATAACAAAGGCAAAGAAAATAAACCCAGAAGGGAACAGAAAGGAAGAAAGGGGCATCAGTCATCCTCTCCAAAGGCCTGGGTGAAGAGCCAGGTCTCTAAGGCCCTTCGAAACACCAGCAGGGTGGGAGCCATTCGAATTTTGGGGGGAATATTTTGCATTGATTATAATATAGTACTATATGGTATTTATTAGTAAACCAATGACTATTGATAACTTTAATACATAAAGTAGTTCTTATTCTTTGTTTTTAACCATCCTTTTTTTTCTTTTTTGGTTTTCATTCCAAAGGATTTTTTTTTTTTAAAAAAATGTGTTTTTTAAGTGTATTTTTTTTTGGTGCTTTATCAATATTTTGTATTTTGAAAAATAAATAAATATTTTTTTTTAAAAAAAAAAGGACAATCAGCTACCAGATGTATGTAAGAAGGAAAGCATTCAGAAATGCTTCTATTGTTTTCTCGACTACTGGTTGATGCACCGGCCTAGAACCGTGACTTCTAGTCCCGCCTGAGGCACAAAGCCAGCTGAGTGACCTTGGGCTAGTCCGTCTCACTCAGCCCTAGGAAGGCAATGGCAACCCATATATATTTTTCAGAAGGGAAGGGAAGGGAAGGGAAGGGAAGGGAAGGGAAGGGAAGGGAAGGGAAGGGAAGGGAAGGGAAGGGAAGGGAAGGGACACAATTCAACTTACCACAACCCCAAACTGTTCTGGCTCACAGAGATCATCATATTCATTCTTCAGTTCAGCTAAGGCACTGAGTTCTTTTTGTTCAGGGAGATTCTTAACCAAGTTCTAGTGTGAGAAACAGAAATTAGGATTACTGCTCTTCTCTCTCTCTTTCTCAGATACGAGGGAGGGAAGACAACAATTAGAGGTATGTACACTGTCTCACACGCACAGATATCTTTCTCCAAATATACCACAGTCTTCAATAGTATGAAAAAGTGATCTGCAGTAGTTAAAAGATTGTGTCTCTTTAATGTCCTCAACTTGGAAAATTCATCATAACTTCAAAGGATTATTTTGATATTTATTGAGCAATTATGTTCTTCATGAAAAACAGATTTTTTTCTTAATTCACAGGTAGGCAATCCACAGAGATTCATATCTTTGGGAATTATTTCATTCACCACCCGTTCAATATACTGAAAACATTTCTGTGGACTTTTAGCAAAGGGCTGCATATAACCTGGCTCCAAATATAAGGAGGGGATAATATAACCTTGAAAGATTAGACTCTGTGCCAGGAACATGCCAATAGTCTCTTTTCATATATTCATGACTATGCCCATTCCGCTCATGGGCGTGAAAGAGGAGCTTCTGTGTGAATCATGAAATTGCATCTCCTATTCATTCCTTCTGAGTAATTGTTTTATGAAGCCTTATATCAAAACAATTACAAATTACACATCAGGCATACTTCATTCCAGATTCTGGAGCCATCGCTGACAAAATTCTCTTCCAGGCAATCATTGTTGCTGTTCTTATTGTTATTCCAGAATATGTTAACTAAAGTGGTAACAGTGGGCTTTTAAAAGCTGTTCATTTAGGGTATATTTCGGAAGACTTTGGGTGTTAAAATAATAATGGCTGCTTCAGAAAGATCCTGACAGGATTCCTAACTAATCATTGAAACACACCCTGATCATCGCGAATTTATTAAAAGCATTTCCTTTTGACAACCTTGATTTATTTTATTATATTGGGGGGGGGGCAGATTGTAGCACCTGTCAAAGTGCAATATGTACTTTGGATGGCAAGGACTATGTATAAAATGAAAATGAGAGAAAGCTTGGCTGTTGAGCTTAGAGATTACAGGAAAAGAAGGAAAAGGGAGAAGGTTCAGTGAATGAGGAACAACATTCAATATCAGAACTGAATAAAGATTTGTTAGTTAGTGCACCCAGCTGGGATTATTACAAACTTTCACTCTAGCAAAGCTTGCTCGGATAGAGGAGGTCCACTGCTCAATAGCTCTTAGTTCTCTGGCCGGAATGCTCTCACCCTCACCTCTAGCACATTGGGAAGCATAACAATAAGTGGAACCCATTTTTAATGTAACACCATTTTCCCTAACAGTGCAAAGGAAAAATCCTCCTTGTGCTTTAGAAGTAAATGTATGTGGACCTTATGCTAAACGGTCAACTGCAAACATTTAAAAGGGAACATGCATTTGCACAGGCTGACTGTGCCAGGAGAGAAAGTTGTGCTGCAGTTCTAAGCTGTCTGTTGTTTTAATGAAATATTGTATTGCTTACCACATATATATGCTCAAAGAACTTTTGTGGTATGGACAGGCTATGAGAGTATAAGGAGAAACTTAAAATAAAACACATGCCACATTGAATAGCTTGGAAGCTACATCTAAGGTCACTTCTAATGTGTCACTGACCGGCTTTTCTGTTTCCTACAAATCAGGCAGAGTGAAATAATTTTATAAAAACTCTGGAGCATGGTGTGAATGCAATTCATCAACACCTGCTACAGCAGGACATTGTCAGTTCTTTCGCTCTCACTGAACTGGAAGAAAAAATAATTAATATTGCTAACCAACTATCATTATCATACATTTCACCAATTGTCAACAGCCTTCAAGTTCTTCATCCCTGTTACCGCTGTGAAGACAGTTACGGGTTCCGTGACACCCAAAAGCTAAAATGTATTTAAGAATAATCAACCTCAGATGGAACAAAGAGTGCTTGAGTTAAATAATATGTTCCAGAGTTGTTCACTGCTTCCACTCATAAAAATAGAAGAAAATGTCATTAGAGCAGAGAGGACAAACGAAAGCTACAGCCTTTAGAGAATACGCAATCTCCATTACAAGGTAGCTATGATAATTGTTCTCAGGTCTCATTTCATACATGCACTCATTATCTCAGCACATTCATAGTTACAGTTCAACATTTTACATAAAATCTCTTTTTGAGTGGCACCTTACACATCCAGCTAGATGAGGAAAGTAAGAAGAAAGTATTTGTGACAGTACTGAAACACCAACATATTCAATCACTCATGCCTCATATCTCTCATTTTGCAGTATGTCAGCACGGTGATGTTAAAAACTGCCCATTAAACAGAACTGAGACATTTAACTACTTTTCACATTTTTGCAATAATTAAACAGCATTCCAGAAACTTTATTTTCTTAAAATGTTAATTGCACACTTAAAGGTTAGTTAAGTGAAAATATCGAACCAGGCGCCCTTTTTTGCATTCAAAAATATAACCTTTCCTTCCTGTCTCAAAATATCTCATTAAGTCACGCAGTCCTTGGCCATACTTTTGGCTTTTCATTATTAAACCTATCATAACATATACAGATGAGTTCTTTCACAAATTCAAATAAAAGCTTTGTTTCCAATTCAAAGTTATTTCTAACAGACTCTGAATTGGTATATTGAACAATTCTGATTCTATGACTGCTTATTTTTTATTATAGGCAACATAGGAATACTTCATAAAAGATCAGGCTATCTGTCGATCTACTCCACTGTTGTCTATTCTGATTCTTGTTAGGGTTAGGGTTATAATCCCACATTTTCTAGATATAGTGAAGCAAAATTCAGATTAACTAAAATATTGAGATGACTAAAAGAGATGACACAAATAATTAGGTTGTTACAGTATGCCAAACAGGAATTCTAAATTATTGTGAACCAACATGCATATTTGTGAATGCAGTCCTATTGCTCCCTTCTGGGCCTTCCTTCCATCTGGATCAGCTAAACAAGCTGGATTTCTCCCCATCCCCCAACCTTCCCCCACTTTTTAAGGATTACCTGCACTCAAAATTTTCACCATGTTACTTTGGTCATAAGCCAGAATTTTAAACGCACCCCTCTCAAGACACACAATCCTGACATTTGATGAGAGCTTTAACATGATCCACACCCAACTTGAAATGCCCACAGAAATTCATAAAAGCATTCTGAAAAGTTAAATTTGGTTCAAAGAAAACATCATGGTAACTTACCTGAATTAATGCTTCACTTAGTTTTGTTTCATCTACTTCTAATATAATATGCTTTATTTCTTCATAAGGCATGCGGAAAGATCCCAGGAAAATAGCTGAAATGACATGCCATCATAAATTGAGATAGGACTATTAAATGAATGCCTCTTGTGCATTTTAAGGTAACAAAGTATGGATTTTATCAAGAACTATTAATCTGAAGACAAGGTTCTACCTATGCATTTTATGCAATGAAGTTAGAGTGAAGGATAAAAATATAATTTAGAAATGTAAGCAGAATTATAAAAGGCTGAGGATAACGCTACAATATTTGAAAATGCTGCTTTTGTTTCTTAACTGTATTAGGAAAAAACATATTGAAAATGTTAACACTGTTAAGTTCTAACGTCTTAATTCTTAGATTCCGGAAACCACCACCACCAAACTTAACATAGGTCCTAATGAAGAGGCAACCCTATCTACGTCAGCCAAAACATGGCTAAGATCTTCGTTACGTGGCTATTTTCATGTTTCTGTTGGAAGAAATGGTAACTCCACAGGGTACAGCTAATGAAAACAAGGCCAGAGAAGACAATTTAATCCATTCCATTATAATAGTTTATCTCTAAATACCAAACAATAGATATACTCTTTATACCATTTTGAAAAGACTGAACAAGCTCAAATGAGCCCTGTATAAAATTAATATATTACATACACAAATTTTGGGCAGTCTTCCCATCCAATATTCTTAACTCTTTAACTTTCTTCTTGGGCATTATTATCTTCTTTTCCTCCACATCCTCCACTGTCCTTTTAACTACAAAGCAAAAGCAATGTCTATGATTATTTATACATCCTGAATGTATACATTCTACAGTTTCTTAAGATCTTGCATAATTAAAACAACAAAATATCAAGTGAATATGCATGTTAAAAAAAAACGGGATGAGACCCACAAAAGAGTAACAGTTAAACTTTGCTTTGGGATCTAAAATATGTTCTTGCTAAAGACAGGCTACTATTGGGCAATTGACAGTTTCAAACCAATTCCAAAATATACTGTTGGACAGTCATCCAATCCACCATCCACCATCCCAGCCATACCCAACTGGTTGTCTCTAAGAACTAAATGGTTGGCCACAATTTCTATTTCAGCACGTTGGAGCCTCCTACTGGTTGCAGCCACACAACACCAAACTGTATCTTGCTGATTCCACAATCATACAAGTTAATTCAAAGCACAGCCAAGGGAACTGAAAAGAGGTACAGGTGTTGGGGAAGGCAGAGTTAAATGCTTCACAAAACAAAATAAAACCAGGCATCTATATTAAACCTGTTGGTAAGCAACCAAGATTTTGTTTTCAGCTAATACCGAGATCTATTTTGTGAGCAATAACGTATTTGTTTATTGAAGCTGGAGAGAAAAAGCTGATGCAACATGCTGTAAGAGATTGTTTTCCAGATTACGCTTATGTTATGTACTACATGTGCAGCTGAGGAAAGAATATGCTGTTGTATTGCCTACCCCTGAAATTAATGGATCCCCCTGAAAGGATAATTTTATTATGACACCTGCTTTATACCTGCACTTGTAACAATGTCATTTGCCAATGTGAACCAGAAATGTAGAGGAAATTAAACACAGCCAATTGTTCTGGTGACAAGGAAAACCCAAAAGAAGGTTGTAATGGTTCAGAGACTTAATTAAGTAAAACTTCACTATTAGCCTATCCCAAAATCTGGAAACACATGGGTTTTGAAAATTAACAGCTGCATTCTACTTAATGTACTCTCACACCTGATCATTAACTCAATTACTGAACACCATTAAACATTACCTCTACGCAATTTAATAGTTATAATGTTAAGACAAAGCAAAATATTGTACATCAGTGGTGACAAGGTACAGTAGAGGGCAAAATGCTTGAATGAGGAATTTTAAAGGGTACACTTCTCACCCTTGCATGTAAAACTGAACTGCAAAAATTATTATGATTTGATTTATTAAAAGCTCCTCCTGGAGCTCAAGGTGGTATACACAGCACACCTCTGTGTTTTGTTTGTTTGTTCCCAGAACAACTCTGTGGGGTTTTGCTGAAAGACAGTGACTGGCCCAAAGACACCCACTGAGCCTCCATGGGTGAAGGTGGACTTGCACCTGGGTCTTCCTGTCTAGCACAACATCTTAAACATTACATCACGCTGGGGAATTCTGGGAGTTGAAGTCTACATATCTGAAAGTTGCCAAGGTTGAGAAACACTGGCCTACAGTATTACTTGGTCCATCTAGTAATGTGAGACAAAAGAACATCAAGTCTCCTCAATTCTGTCTTCAGCTATCCGATTTTTATACAACTAATTAAATTAATATTTACGGAATCCCATAATAAATGTCCAAATACATTTCTACATTAATGTCTAGAAAGTGTATCATCCAATTTACCATTCCTGGGTGAGAAAAAATTAGCTTCCACACTCATAATCACCTCTCAATACAAATCAACAAGCAAAAATGTTATCTGTAGGGACTAACAGATCACTGTTAAATTTTAATTCCATGAGACCAACAAGTTTAATCATTCAAAATTATGTCAATCATTCAGAATGAGATCATTTGAGCTAGGTAACATTTCTCCATTTCTCCCTTTCTCCTTCTTAAACTCTGCATCCTAGATGCAGAGGATTATTAAATAAATAAATGCAGAGGATTATTAAATAAATAAAATGATATTTTTATTTGATTAATAAATGCCTAACTTGCTTTTTTGCTTAGGGAAGCATTCGTGTTGACTTACAACAATAAAAATTATACACACACAGACACAAATGTTAATTTACACAATAGCACAACATGCTTTTATCCTAAGCAAAGGAGACCACTGTCTAAACCAATGATTAGACTGTGCTGAAAATTCTGCTTCCCCTTGGGAGGTATTTTATAGAATAGATCCATGAAGCAATACCTTTAGCAGTAGAGTAAGAGTTACATACAGTAGCAGGTAGAATGGAAGTGAGCTGCCAAATTAGAGAGTTACGTCAGACAGAAAGATCTGTGATTTTGACAAACACCTGCTAACGTTTAATAGAAAATGGTGCTCCCAGATATCTTGGAGCTTGATATTGTTTAAATGGTAACCCAGGTTTTTATATACTAATTCTGTCACTTTGTGAACTTTTTAAATATTTCTTGATCTAGGGTCACCACCCAGTTTGGTACAGCTACAAGCAAGCAATGCCTCACCATTATCATAAAATCATGCTAATGTTTCATCAGGAACTAAATTTCAAATCGAAAGCCTGCTTTCCCTATATAATAGCAGTTGCTCTTAGAAATTAAGAATAATAAATTAAGATTTTTAATGCATTTTTGCATAATTATGTTATTTAATGCTGGAAAAAAAATGGGGAAGTCCATTTTGGTGAACTTCCTTATAAAAGGTCCCTACCCTTTTTCAGGGAGATATCAGTAGAACTTTTTTTTTATTTTTGCAGAATATAATAAAGCAACCCACTCTAGAGTCAGTCTCTGCAGCAACAACCACCTGCAATATTTATGCTATTTTGTCTGAGAAATAATTCTTCCTCTTAGTAAAGTTGACACTGATACTAAGGGAGCGACCATATTCAAGATATACCGCATTTGTTCTGAAATATTCATTTGAAATACTGACACCTTAATAAGATTTTCTTGATAGACTATGCTCTTTTACATGGAAGAAATGTTTTTGGTTTTTTTTTAATAGAAAAAAAACAGGGACAACAAAATTGCAGCCAGTTCTAGGTGCACAGGACAACGTGCTTGCGCATTTTCCTACAAGCAAAGTAATTATTTTCACTGAAATATGTTGCCTTCCCCCAAGGCTCATTGTTCTTGTTGGAAATGTAAACCTCAGCACTATTATTAATTAAGTTGCAGAGGTCTCCTGCAGCTCTGAAAATGCAATTGCTTTACTTATATTTGAAAGACACACATACTCAAGCTACTAATCCACCCCAGCCCCAAAAAATTATATGGTACAGGCTACTATCATTGGTAACCTGAGTTACCAATGCAGAGATCCCTTTGCTCTCATCAACTTCCATAAAATTATGATGGGGCATACAGGGACACTGAAGAGCAAGTCCCTTAGCACTGTTCAAATATTTACAAAGGCTCAGTTTATTGTTCAGTTCCTGCTTCGCCATTATCAAATATTTCACTGCATGTTAGTCAGTTGCTTGAAGAACTTTCCAACAAAGTTCAATATCGCAACACCATTCTGTGTGGTCTGTACGATCCAAGGGATGTAAAAGGGAGCAGGCAAGTTATGGTTGTATGGTGGCAACCATCCTCTGCAGAGAAACTGTGGCCATGTCAGCTCATGTGGCAAAGCAGAGCTCTATATGTGGAACGCCGTACTGAATACTGCATGATGAAATCACGGTGCAACTGAAGAACGCAGGGTATAATAACCGGAGGTCAGCACTGCACTGTTTAAGTTTCCTCAAGGTGATCGTCAGATCTAAATTTTGTTCTTATGAAGTTATAAAACACCATATTTAACAAATGAGCACATTACCTTCCAGGCACGTCTCAGTCATAATGTTTTACCCACACTTAATTAAAGACAGGCAAACAATCAAGCAATCGGAACCAGTTGTAATATGCAGAGAAAATGAATAGAAAATAGAGCGTTGTGCTGCTTTTATTTCTCTAGCCAGTCTTATTCTTTTAAAAATAAGGGAGAAGGAGATTCTTTATTAACTATTAGCCTTTTAACATTATTCAATACCGTGTTTAAGCGGCTACCTCCTTCTCCATTAGGTTGCCAGGATACAAATTCATTCATTTTCTTCAACAATCGAATTCATTTTCCGGATGGCATATAAAGAAGGCCAATGGTATTATTTTTATGAAGCACTTAATACTTAGCGATGAGAATATTTCTCCAAATTCTAAGTGTGTATGTACATGTATGTGTGTGGTGTGTGTGAAAACAGAACACAGATAGACCTCAATCGACCTCTTGTTTATTTGTCGAAGTGTTTTGTTTTGAACACCATCAGGGTAGTAAAATGTTCAGGAGGAATACATTAACCAGTGTTTTTCAAAGTTGGCAACTTTGAAAAACAGTGCACTAAACTAAATCCCTAGGAAAATCCCAAGACAAACTCACCCCTGGTTCTTCTGCTGAGATATTGTTGGTCAATGGCTTTTGAAAGATCTGCTTCATGTCTGCATAAATAAAGTATTACAGCATCCAGATGTTTTTCCAAGGTTCCTGCAGCTGCTTGTGTGTCTGGATGTGCATGCACAGAAAACACTTCCACTGAGATTAGCAGTAAGGCAATGTCATTGTGCATACACATGCACAGCTCTGAAGCAGCACTGGAAAGATGTGGCCGCTTTAACAATTCAAGAATAGTATTCATGCTTACATGCGTTGTGAAGCACCTCTTTTTTGGAATGGCTCTATCAAATATTAGCCTTTGCACTGTTAGTTATTAATAACTGCACTATTAATTTAGACAAATTGCGTGGTTAATCATTCTAATACATTTCCCCTAAGTATTTTGTTTCTTGGACCTAACAAGCATATATTCTCTATATTGTATTCATCAGCTTTTTATCCAGAGAAGGAAACAAAAGCAGCGTATTTATTTGATGTTAAAGCCATTTTGGCCTGCACAAAATCAGAAAATCTTTACTGCTTATGTACAGTGCATAATTCTAATAAAAAATAGTTTATTTATTAGTTCTGTATAAAAATTTTGATTTAACTTGCTATCCGATTTGAAATAAATAAATCATAATATGGCATCTGTTAAAAAGATCTACATTTTATGGCTGCAATGTGTTACTTAGATCTTTGTTATTAAAAACTGCATCCAACTTTCGATTTGAGTATTTTGTTGTTTTATTAAATAAAATCCATATGCAACCACAAGAACAAAGACAGAAGAACAGGACAGCAAGTATAACTTAAGATGATCTAGGAGCCTTCAGTACCTCTGGACTAATGATTAATTACATATACTCTTTCAGAGACATCTAGTATCATTCATGTCATTTGACTATAGAACCAAAGCAACTTGTTTAAGTTACATACTTCCTTTCAAAGGTCCAAAGAGATAATTTTTTTTGTCCTCACAGTGAGATTACTGAGACAGAGACATCTACTTTCCACACAATAGACAATTTATGGGCAAAAAAACATGATTATCCCTCCTTCAGAGACTTTAAAAACAGATTGAATAAAGTCATGTACGAAGAATCAACAATCAACAATTCATGAATACAATTCAACCAGTTCAAACAAGACTATAGATCAAAACCTAAATAAAACAGGTTGAGACGCTAACATGGATGTGGGGAAAAAAGAACACAAAAGGAAAAATAGGGGGAAAAAAGGAAAAATAAAATTCCTTTGACTGATCACTGTGAATGATCCTAGTGACAGGCTCTAATAAAGTATTAATATACCTTGATTGCTGATAAATCCCACTCCCCTTCTTTGCAAATAATGACCTTCAGCTACTTCTTGGGAGAAAAAAACACATCATGGAGGATGAAGTGAGCAAGATACAGAGAAGGCTGGCGTGCGCAATTAAAGAAGGCTGAAAAGATTTATGCTGTCATTCTGGAAATACATTGCAGGATCAGCTGCTTTGTTGCCTGGTACAGAAATGCATTTGTTTTCATTATGCTCTGCTGATATATCGTCAATAGAGTTATCACAATATAACATATCGCATGTGAATCCATTCTTAGATCTTAGGATACTTATTATCCTTAAAAACTAGTTTCTTTGACGTCTGCTCCGCTCCATTTGGCCAACAATCTGTTTTTCCGATACACCTACAAATGGGCAGGACTTAGCCTCTCTGCCCTCCCCACCCCGTGGTCACTTCCGTTTCCTTTGTTCATAATGACCACTGCATAGTTCCCACCCGCCCACTCCAGGTATTTTCAGTCTCCCATATTACAAAAATGAACTGTTAAGAATGCCACCAAATTTTATATCTAAAAGGCACAACAAATGCATGCCTCTCCAAACACATCTCCTTTATGAGACAAGAGAAAATATGCCAGAGGCTGGACAGGCTGGTAAACTGCCACTGTATTTAACACTGATGCGGAAGCAATATTGTGACTGTTGAATCCAAAACAGAACTCAGAGTGGTAGCTTCATATACTGCATACATTAAGAAATATGTGAATCCATATATTCCTAGATTATTCATCAAGCTCCCATTCTTCGCTAATGATGATCAAAATCAGTTTTGCTTTAAGGATGAAGAAATAAATTGACAACTGCTCACAAAAGTTGTGTACTATTATGATGCAGATTACATGTACAGGCTTCTCTATGCATTTAATTATTTGCTGCACTGTCTGAAGGTCTTTTTGTAAGAAACAAATGCCATCGCATTCTCTCAAACAGTCTAATCAACACACTTTTTGCTCTCTGCCAGCTTCTTTTATTCAGCTTTGCAGATAGTTTTGGTCAGGGATTTCAACATTAGTAATCTAAAAGAAACTCTGTTCTCTCTTAATATATAGGTATAATGGGGACATAAAGTTGTGTTGATGAGGAATATTATGAATTTCCAGAAGTTTCTATTAATGCTCAACAGTGAGGCATGAAACTGTTACAAAAGGCCATCATGCATGTTTGAAAATATATGCAGGTTATTACCAATATTAAAAAGCAGAGACATCACGTTGCCGACAAAGGTCCGTATAGTTAAAGCTATGGTTTTCCCAGTAGTAATGTATGGCTGTGAGAGTTGGACCATAAGGAAGGCTGAGCGCCGAAGAATTGATGCTTTTGAACTGTGGTGCTGGAGAAGACTCTTAAGAGTCCCTTGGACTGCAAGGAGGTCAAATCAGTCAATCCTAAAGGAAATCAACCCTGACTGCTCATTGGAAGGACAGATACTGAAGATGAAGCTCAAATACTTTGGCCACCTAATGCGAAGAGAGGACTCACTGGAAAAGACCCTGATGCTGGGAAAGACTGGAGGCAAAAGGAGAAAGGGACGGCAGAGGATGAAATGGTTAGATAGCATCACCGATGTAATGAACATGAATTTGAGTAAACTCCGGGAGACAGTGGAGGACAGGAAGGCCTGGCATGCTGTGGTCCATGAGGTCACGAAGAGTCAGACACGACTAAATGACTGAACAACAGCAACAACCAATATATACGTATAAACCATCAATTCCATCAGGATTATCAGTAGCTTTCTGCAGCATTTCAATATTATAAATGCATTCAAGTCCTATCTTTTATTTCATTGCCCCATTTAGAATCCAAACGGTCTTAAGCCTCATAGCAAATGAATTCAGTTAAAATAGATTAATATTTAGCAATGCACTTAAAGAAAATCAAGCGACTGCATTACCTTCTCAAATGCTGGTATCTTGGAATAGTTTTCCCAGATCACTAAGAACAGATCTCAGGGCCCATGTTTGCATGACATAATAAAGCATTAATCATGGCTTAATCCACAATGATGTCCATTTGCAGCCAGCTGATGGACGCTGTACAACCTGGCTCAAGAAATTAAGTACAGCTTCCTGATAAACAATTTAAAAGAATCCAAGATCTGAAGCCAATTTTATACTTAGCTTTAAAGATAGCTTGTCAAGCCTGGCTTATGTTCAGAAGTAATTAACCATACTCCTCAGTTTGGATGCAATGAAAGTTTCACTTCATTGTAGCTTTTGTTTTTGTTTACCCACTTGAACAAAGACAGAGATGTAGCACAGATGTTCAAGCAGTCTGCACTAGCACACTTCAAGGACAACATGGTTTATTAAGCTTTTAGATATTGGGTGTATGTAGCAAAGTCTAAGCATTTTTTTTTCATCTTCTTCTGTGACCAGTGGTGAGTTTCCCTTAATATTCATTATATTAATTTATATCTTTCTCTGCCCAACAATAAATTTCAACCAAATCACATCAGGATTTTTCTCATAATAGAAAATAGCTGTTTCTTCCTCTCCTAGAGATTTTGACTGTTTTTTTCTTCCTAATTGTCTGTGCATTATCCAATTAAATGTTCTTTGCTAATCATTTTCCTTTCCTTTGTCTGAAAATCATGAAGTAGCACACTATAGTAAAAAGGCCTGCATCCTATTGACATAAACCTTATCATAATTAGCTCAAGAAAATAAAACTTAGTCTTTTAAAAAAATAATTTTATTTGATCCTAATAAAAAAATTGCCCTATTCTACTTATTTGACTCATACCAACTTTTTTTTCTAATGGTCCAATGCAGTTGTCTACCATACCTTTTGAAGATGAAAGAACAGAGAAATAAAAAGTAAATAAATTACTGACCTAGTTGTAGTACATTTTTCTAAGATAATTATGTGTTGCAGAACATATGTCAATGGGGATAAAATTCTGATTCTCATATCCATTAGTTAAAATTACTGAAATATGTACAAATAGATTGCAATGCAAAAATAATTCCTTATGTTTGATCTTTTATGTGGAACATCACTAGCATAGCTTTCTCCACAACTTGGAAGTTTCCTATAATATGAAAGTTGAGGTACATTTTTAAAATCTCCAAAATGGCCTAAGTTCTGAATTTCTTTTTCATTAAACTCATGCAAAAATAATACTCTATAATATAGATGGTCCATAGATCAAGACTGCTTATACGAATGTATTCATATTTCATGCTAATTAGTCCCTGTACACATCATCTCTCTCCCTTGAGTGTCCATCCAGTACATGTGTCTCTGTCCTCGACTGCTCATTAAATTTGCCACAGTTCATTTGAGCACTGTATCATTTTGACTGAATTAGACACTGTAGTATCCAGAGCCTCTTGCTCACTTCCTCCTGTGGATTTCTTACAAAATCTTTACAACCAGAGCTCTGATTCTGCAGCAGAAATAATGTATATAGTAGTCAATGTGTTCTCTAAATGTATAAACAAGGTTATCACAAAGGTAGACCAGTGTCCTTAATGCCTCAATTGTGCATTCAGGTTATATGCCCTGGATCTGACAAGTTCTGGAAAGCAGCAATCCTTATTCTGTTTAATGGGGACCTTGGAGACCAACAAGGTTGAGAAAAATACGGGGCTTAGTGTTATACTGAGACATCTCTTCAATAATTGTAAATCCCAAAATCACTCATCCTACCCCCCCCATCTCTGTCACTATTAACATGGAGCATATTAAACAGAGAATGTTCCTTAGTAGCTAAGATAACATTCCCATCTGGTCTGGATCATACACAAATTAATTCTCCACAAATATCAGTAGGTGGTTAGAATGGACTAACACAGAACAGGCAGATCTCAAGAGCATTACATGAATTTATTTCCTAGTTGTGTTGCTATGCTAGTTTTGTTGTTGTTGTTTTGCCCTCTCTCATGCATTAGAGAAAGCCAGTTCCTAGAGGGGTAACTTTTCTTTCATAGATAGTAGCATTCTCAAGATAAGGTACTCAAGAACAACAGTCATGATTCATACTGACAATTTTCAGTATACAAAGGGTCTCTGCAGAAAAACTCATGCTTTTATACAGAGAAAAGGCCTCTGCTTATTGCATGCCAAAGGTATCCTTATTTCTTATCGTGCTAATTGGATTGCCAGTGCCCCACAGTTGTTCATCCAAGTTTGGAAAAGTGGAGATAATGACACCATTGCAGATACTGCCAATAGCAAGTTCTGTAACCTTGTGTGGTAAACAACCATTTGACTGGAAAGCTGTATCCTTCAGCACAGAAATAAGTGTAAAAGGAGTGACACTCATAACAGTAAGGCAGCCTATCATAAGATTGATGTTTTAGGATGGGGTGTACAACTTTTTTTTACAAGAAAGTCCAAACTTGATTTTTGAGTGGTATAATGGGACTTCTTTTCCCCCAAAAAAGCAGTGACTCAGGCTAGAGCAAAAACTAAACTTGTTTTCATTTCATTTCTATTTAACTAAAATTATATATAGCTGATGCAATAACTCTGTAAATTATTATATTTAATAATTTAATATAAATTATTATATTTAATAATTTAACCTGTTACATTAAAGATGGATATTTGGTAACCAATTTTGAAGGTCTGTGGGGCCCAAACACAAGGCTTTCTTGACAACATGTGGCCCTTGAGACTTAGTTTATGCACCTCTGGTTTATTCTGAGAAGAAAAGAAATATATTGTGCTAAAATGTAGAGACCACCACTGCTCGACTCCATAGGAAGTGACAAGCTTAACATCATGAAGCAGAAATTGGTTCTGCAGATTTCTAGAACTTCTATCGTTATCAAAGAAATTAAAAAGGTTTCCTAGAACGCTTCCAGTACAGACTTAATTAATTTGTTACATATTTTGTGATGATGTAGTGATAGAAGGAAAGGCTTCTCTGGTGGCTGTTTTCCAACTGCCTGTTGAACAAAAGAGGAACTCAGTGTTTACAAGCGTCACTATGGCTGCAAGCATTGGTTTGGTTGGGCGTCAGTGGAATGTTCCTCCTTATGGAGTCCTTTTGTATAAGGATGAATGAAATGGCAACTGATGCTCTCTCAATCAAAATAGACTCACATCCCCCTACAACAGAAGCAGGTGCGATCAAGCAGCTAGTGTTTGCCCAGTGGCTTCTCAAACAAAAACTTTACACAAAAGAGAGAACATGCAAGCAATTCCTGGGAGGCCCACACAGCAAATCTCTTCAACAATAGCCCAGCTGCAGTAAAACCACATCCATCATTCTTAAGGTCAATTTGCAATCCATACTCTTCTACAGGAAAAAAAAAGTTGTAAAAGCTCAGTGAGAATAGGGTTCAACATCTAGAGATCATTTTTGTTATGTAGCAATTTTTAACACATTTACTCATAATGATTTAAATCTTAAATAAAATAGGGCAATAAAAGTGGGGGGGGGGAGGACAAAGAGATTATCAAGACTGCACTCCTTTGCAAAATTTCTTGGCAGCAAGGCCTACTGAAAATCAGTGGGCCTTGCTTCCAATTAAGCATCCATCAGATAAGGCTACAAGAGCAAGAGTACAGAGACATTATTTGAATTTTGGAAAGAACTTTATAAAATGGGTAAGATTGATTTATACTTCACAGAAAGCACAAATAATTGTTACTGGAGATCTAACAAAACTGTGTGAGATACAAAAAGGAACAAGACAGGGATGTCCACTGTCCCCTCTCATGTTTATTTTGGTTCTTGAATATTGAACAGAGATATAAGACAAGATGAGACGATTGTGGGAGTAAAGGTTAAAAAGAGACTTATAAGTTAAGGGCTTTTGCAGACAACTTGGTGTTGGTTTTGGAAGACCCTCTAAAGGGAATTGAAATATTAATGGGCAAATTAAAAGTATTTGGTGCATTAGCAGGTTTTAAGATTAATAAACAAAAGATGAAGATATTAACAAAAAAATTTGGGCCTTCTCTGCGGTGGCGCCCGCCCTTTGGAATATCTTGCCCCCGGACTTGAGGTGGGTTCCGTCGCTCCTGGCCTTCTGGAAGAATTTGAAGACCTGGTTCTGCCGCCTTGCCTGGGATGGGAAAGGCAATAGTTCCTCCTGGGGGTGGCTGGCGCCGTAGTGCCCTCCCTATTATTTGAGATTTTATCATCCCTTGGATTTTACACTATTTATTCTATTTATATGGGTTTTGTATAGTAATTTCATGTTTATATGTTTTTGACTATTGATTTCATTGTAAACCGCAGAGAGTCCCCCATCTGGGGGAGATGGGCGATGACAGAAATTCAAATAATAAATTAATTAACAAAAATACAGTGGGGCAAAAAAGTATTTAGTCAGCTACCAATTGTGCAAGTTCTCCCACTTAAAAAGATGAGAGAGGCCTGTAATTGATATCATAGGTAGACCTCAACTATGAGAGACAAAATGAGAAAACAAATCCAGACAATCACATTGTCTGATTCGGAAAGAATTTATTTGCAAATTATGGTGGAAAATAAGTATTTGGTCAATATCAAAAGTTCATCTCAATACTTTGTTATATATCCTTTGTTGGCAATGACAGAGGTCAAACATTTTCTGTAAGTCTTCACAAGGTTGGCACACACTGTTGCTGGTATGTTGGCCCATTCCTCCATGCAGATCTCCTCTAGAGCAGTGATGTTTTGGGGCTGTCGCTGGGCAATACGGTCTTTCAACTCCCTCCAAAGGTTTTCTATGGGGTTGAGATCTGGAGACTGGCTAGGCCACTCCAGGACCTTGAAATGCTTCTTACGAAGCCACTCCTTCGTTGCCCGGGCGGTGTGTTTGGGATCATTGTCATGCTGAAAGACCCAGCCACGTTTCATCTTCAATGCCCTTGCTGATGGAAGGAGGTTTGCACTCAAAATCTCACAATACATGGCCCCATTCATTCTTTCCTGTACACGGAACAGTCGTCCTGGTCCCTTTGCAGAGAAACAGCCCCAAAGCATGATGTTGCCACCCCCATGCTTCACAGTAGGTATGGTGTTCTTTGGATGCAACTCAGCATTCTCTCTCCTCCAAACACGACGAGTTGTGTTTCTACCAAACAGTTCTACTTTGGTTTCATCTGACCATATGACATTCTCCCAATCCTCTTCTGGATCATCCAAATCATCCAAACTTCAGACGGGCCCGGACATGTACTGGCTTAAGCAGGGGGACACGTCTGGCACTGCAGGATCTGAGTCCCTGGCGGCGTAGTGTGTTACTGATGGTAGCCTTTGTTACGTTGGTCCCAGCTCTCTGCAGGTCATTCACTAGGTCCCCCCGTGTGGTTCTGGGATTTTTGCTCACTGTTCTTGTGATCATTTTGACCCCATGGGGTGAGATCTTGCGTGGAGCCCCAGATCGAGGGAGATTATCAGTGGTCTTGTATGTCTTCCATTTTCTAATTATTGCTCCCACAGTTGATTTCTTCACACCAAGCTGCTTGCCTATTGCAGATTCAGTCTTCCCAGCCTGGTGCAGGTCTACAATTTTGTTTCTGGCGTCCTTCGACAGCTCTTTGGTCTTCACCATAGTGGAGTTTGGAGTGTGACTGTTTGAGGTTGTGGACAGGTGTCTTTTATACTGATAACAAGTTCAAACAGGTGCCATTAATACAGGTAATGAGTGGAGGAACAGAGGAGCCTCTTAAAGAAGAAGTTACAGGTCTGTGAGAGCCAGAAATCTTGCTTGTTTGTAGGTGACCAAATACTTATTTTCCACCATAATTTGCAAATAAATTCTTTCCGAATCAGACAATGTGATTGTCTGGATTTGTTTTCTCATTTTGTCTCTCATAGTTGAGGTCTACCTATGATGTCAATTACAGGCCTCTCTCATCTTTTTAAGTGGGAGAACTTGCACAATTGGTGGCTGACTAAATACTTTTTTGCCCCACTGTATGCAAATAGAAGATCAAACAGAATTGATGAATAAAACATCAATAAGATTAAGAAGGTAAAATATCTGGGTATCACTATGACAAATATGAACTGTATGTTATCTCAAAATAATTATGTTAAGACATGGAATGCAGTTAAAAAGATATGTTAAGATGGAAGAAAAACTGCCTAGAATGTATAAAAGCACTTCAAATTTATGTTGGAAATGTGAATAATAAGAAGGGACATTTTATCATGTTTGGTGGACATGTAAAAAAGCTAGAAAATTCTGGATTCAAATACATACACTGATTCAGAGGATTTTAAAGATTAATATACAATTGAACCAGAGGTTTTTCTTTTGATGGACAAACAGTTGGAAAAAAGTCATGGAACTCTTTTTATACATGCATTTATATATACATTTGTACTGCAGCAAGATTATTGTATGCACCAAGATGGAAAGATTTGGCATTACCCACAACAGAGGAATGGTTGGTGAAGATGACAGAACTTGCTGAAATAGCTAAACTGACTTGTTTGATTAGAGAAAAGACAATATCTACATTTATTGGTGACTGGAAACCCCTTATAGGCTTTTTGTGTGAAACAGAAAAAAATGAATTTATGATTTATGGTTTTGATGATTAGACAGAATAGGTTATAGAAAGAAGAGAGCTATGTTGTAACCATAGAGTAAGAGGTAAATTTATAACTGTACTTATAACTGCTGGAAAGAAGATTGGAAGCTACTTCTTTTTATTTATTTTTTCTTTCTTTTCTAATTTTCCTTTCTTACACTTTTAGCTTTCTCTTCTCTTTTTTTTTCTTCTTTTCTTTTTCTCACCTTATATTAGTTTGTATTAGTTTTTAATCTTCTTTTTTAAAAATCTTTAATAAAATTATACAAAAAAAGAGAGAGAGAGAGAATTCCAACCAATTTCAGATATACCCACAAAGCACAAGTAGGTACACCTCAATATATTTAGGGGCTACATAAGACACTTACAATAACTAGAAAAAGAAACAAAACATAAACTTTTAAACATTCTCAACTGAAATTAATAGATTTATTTATAAAGTAACAGAAAAAATTATTCTACATATATTTTGAGACACAATCTAAAGTGCAATTTAGATCGATCTATAGCTTTAAAAATGTTTTGTTTTAACATAGCATGGCATTGTACCACTGAGTTACCAGTAACGTAATGGCAGAATACTAAAGTCACAAACACATGCCACTTCATCATCATTCATATTCTCATTTAACATTGGTAACCCAGGTACTCATCTAGTTACATTTTCTCCCTTGGGGATTCATATCTGCTTTGCTTCAAACTATATTCCCCAGATATGAATTAACTTCCCACTTAGCCACTGTTATCTGTCTGCCATTCAGACATAATGGGGTATGTGGCAGGCTGAAAAAAAAAGGAAAATCCAAGCTGGAGATATCAAGCATGACCTATCAGAAGATCAAGAGAGCCATCTGCAGTTTGAAACCCAGATGACTGTGATGGTTATTTATTCTTCTGTTCCCATCAATCACCTTTAGAGATTTCAAATTCCCAAGTCAGTCCCTGCATCACAGCAAGCATATCGCCCTTGTGATTAACATCCATTTGCAACTTCAGAGCCAGCCTTGTTCACATCTGTGCCCTCATGTGGCTTTCGTGTAAATCAAGAGAGCATTCTATCTGCACAAGGAAGAGCTATGCTTTGTTTTCTCTTTATGGGATGAAGATGCTTGCGTTAGCTCTAGCACTTTCCGTCTCTGTCTCCTTGAAGATGAACTGTGCAATTTATGATATTTTAAAGAAAAAAGCTGTCGTACACAAATTCCTGAATCCTAATCAATTTCATCATCTTGCACCTGGACAGACTGGAATATTATTTTAAAGGTTGTCAGTTTCAAAAGCCGGACACCAAGCAGGTAAACTTCAGAGAGTTATTGTCGTAGAAATAGGCAAAACCAAAAATGTTGCAATTTATGTTTGTTTGTTTGTTTGTTTGTTTTAAAATTCACTATTCATAAGTGTGAGTAATCTACTTTCTGGCAGAGAAAGTAAGGAGGAGCAAATGGCAGCAAGTAATGTAAACGGATGACAAATAATAATAATAATAATAATAATAATAATAATAATAATGATGATGTTCCAGAATTTACTCTGAGTAAATTATACACCAATTAGTAACTTATTGGTCCATAAAACAAATATTTCTATAGAGTGCTACTATTATCCTTCACTGGCAAGGTGAGGCAAACTGAGGCAGATATAATATAAATATTTAGAGTGAAGATTTAATTTGCTGAGTAAAGCTGGATAATTGGATTACAATTTGCAGTAAAAAGTCAGAAATGCTGCTAAAGAGGAAGTACTCGGGATCATCCTGGTGACCCAAAACCAGAGAATAACAGGCAAACTGGCCACTTTAATTTAATGTTAGCAGTTTCTGGTTTTCCAGTCCTAATAGTAAACATAAAGTACTACAATTGGTCAAGAAAACAGCATGGATGATTCTATGAAACTCACCAAGAATTAAACTTTACTCAAATGTAACTTTAGTTTACTTTATATATTTAATGCGCTAGATCCAGATGAAATGCGAACTTTAATGTGTTTACTTTAAGGACAAATATGGCTAGGTCTAATTATGTTCAATGTCTTATGCACATATACCTCCTTGATAAATGACAATAAACAAAATATGCTAATCAATGCAAAAACGATTAAATTAGTACTCTAACCATTTATAACTGATAGCCTCCTACTAAAACATTTGGGCAAGCAAACTGATGAACAACTTCTAAAAAAATAAGACACTGGAAAATTTCTGTCAACATCTACCTTGCAAAAATGACTCAAAGAAGAGTTTACATTTATTCAATATTCTTTCAATACAGTGCAATACTAGACATTTCACAAGGTCATTACTTAAAAGGGTAAATAACACTATGGCCTGTAAAATCATAATGAAACTTTTATTAACTCCTACACAGCATGAATAAGGTCAAATATAATGCAGGTTCCCATCACCTTCTTCTCCTCCCGACCCTATTTAAATATGGCTCTTTTTCTTTAATGAAAGGACAGTTTTCCTCAAACTCTGATTAATTACCCGAGTAAAGTCTATTTTATCTGTAAGCTTTCCCAAGAATATCAGCTATACAAGGCAACGTTTAAAGCAGACAGGTAGTCATTTACTTATTACTGGAAAGATACATGTCTTTGCAGGCAGTATTAGAACTGATGAAAGAGAGACATATGCTTGTTAACATTCAGCAAAATATCCTTGGGAAGTTTGACCAACTATAGCTCTCAATTATACGCAAACCATGTGTTTTTGAGCAGAAATGTCCTCCAGAGAATATGTGTAAAAAAAAAAAAAAAAGCAAACTAGAACACAAGGAGGAGTAAAAATGTACAAGGTACATTTCACCTGTTCAGAGTTTGGTTTTAAAATTCAAAAACACAAACAAGTTTAACAGAACTACATCTTACTGACAAAAATCAATCTATTTTGTGAGTAAATTACATGCTAAAACAGACTTTTCCATAATCCGTCCAAACCCAGATATGAAGAAGTATTTGTCAGACAGCAATTATCAAGAGAATGATAGCAACACTGTAAGTCAACTTTCCTGGTTCTATTACAACTAACATGTTTTTTTTATTTTTTGCTTTTTAATCAGTTAGTAAGTTTCACTGAATCTTTACCTGATCTGGGCAAAATGATTTTAGACTGAGAATTAGGAAGTGAAGTATGATTGAAATTCTAGAGAAGGCTAATCAATCTATTCCAACTGAAAATGGTGAGAACTGCCAGGAATTGCTTTAACATTCAAAGTAACTGTAGAATTTAGCATGTATTTATTTAAAATATTTGTATTTCTACTTAAAAAAAAAGACAAACACTATGACAACTATGACAACTCAATTACTTCACATGCAATGCACAAACAATGACTGGCAATATTAGTTTTTATCTATCAAAAACTATTCATCTAGAGGTTCAACAAATTAAATACTACATCCACAAATAATTATACTGAAATATTTTTACTCAGATACAGAAATGGATCTTATGTGTGGGGGTGTTTTAATGAACGGTTCCTCCCAAGGCACACACTCCACACTGAAGCTGAAGAGGGTTCCAAAGCAGTTCTCTAATATGTCGCGGTGGGTCTGATTACTTGATGGACCTCCTCTCTCTGATCTCCCCAGCCAATTTGATCCTGCAGAGTTGGCACACTCCGAGTTCCCTTGATTAAACAATGTTATCTCTCAGGACCCTGGAAGCGCCCCTTCTCTGTAGCAGCACCTGCCCTCTGGAACCAGGTTCCCCCCAAGATCTGGATGGCCCCCACTCTGCTGTTGTTTGGAAAGAGCTGTGAAAACCTGGCTCTTCACCCAGGGTTTTGGTGAGGAAGAATGAGATTTTTATTTATTTTATTTATTTATATTTCTATCCCACCTTTATTATTTTTATAAATAACTAAAGGCGGCGAACATACTCCTTCCTCCTCCTATTTTCCCCACAACAACCCTGTGAGGTGAGTTGGCCTGAGTGTATGTGACTGGCCCAAGGTCACCCAGCCGGCTTTCGTGCCTAAGGCAGGACTAGAACTCAGTCTCCTGTCTTGCCATTGGCTCCTTCCTAGGGCTGAGAGACAGGGACTGGCCCAAGGTCACCTAGCCGGCTTTCATGCCTAAGGCAGGACTAGAACTCTGTCTCCTGGTTTGCTATTGGCTCCTTCCTAGGGCTGAGAGACAGGGACTGGCCCAAGGTCACCCAGCCGGCTTTCACGCCTAAGGAAGGACTAGAACTCTCAGTCTCCTGGTTTGCCATTGGCTCCTTCCTAGGGCTGAGAGACAGGGACTGGCCCAAGGTCACCCAGCCGGCTTTCATGCCTAAGGCGGGATTAGAACTCTCTGTCTCCTGGTTTCTAGCCCATTGCCCTAACCACTAGACCAAACTGGCTCTCATCATTCCTTGCTTCATCGCACTTTAACATTTTTTTAAAAATGTTTTTTAAAACATTTTTTTATAATGTTTTATTGATTTTATTGTAATTTCTTTGATTATTATTATGCCACATTGGGTCTGCTGTTCAGACAAACCAGATCAGAACAAATTCCATGAGAACCTTCTCTTTCTCAGTTTGAGCCACAGGCAGAATTTTCCTTGTGCCTCCTACTTAAATATATTTTAAACCAAAAACACTATTTTTGCTACCGCTTGTAACACCTTCAATTACTTCAATGGCTGTATATAAAAGGTTTAAATATTTCCATTACTTGCTAGACTAGATATTATAAAGGCATCCCTCAAAAGTAAAGAACCTGAATCTTCTCATTTGAGATTCATATGTACAGACTTCCTCAAGAGGTGGTAAAAAGGTAAAGGTTCCCCCCGCACGTTGTGCAGTCGTGTCCGACTCTAGGGGCCGGTGCTCATCTCCGTTTTTTAGCCGAAGAGCTAGCGTTGTCCGAAGACGCTTCCACGGTCATGTGGCCGGCATGACGTGCGCAGAACGCTGTTACCTACCCACCAAAGTGGTACCTATTAACCTACTTGCATTTGCATGCTTTCAAATTGCTAGGTTGGCAAGAGCTGGGGCTAGTGTGGGAGCTCACTCCGTCACGCAGGGCTAGGGATTTGAACCTCCGAACTTGTGATCTTCCGATCGACAAGCCTGGCGTCTTACTCAAGGGGTGGTGGAAGTGTTTAAAACAGTAAATAACCACTTATTGTAACAATGGATCCTTGTACTGGGCTATAGGTTGGACTAGATGACCTCCAAAATATCTTCCAGGCCTTACTGTATCATTTCAGTTATGTAGCTGTAGATTGCGGTTGTGCCACGAGAAGGAAAGAAAAAGAGAATGGTACTGTTTTCCAAGTGTGTTTCGAAATTTGTCAGTAGCTCTGGAATAGGTTAAGAATAAATTACCACCTAAAATGTCCCCCCCCCCCCCACTTTGACAGCAGAATGAAAACAGTTGAAGGATTTGCCAGTTTTCCACTAAATTAAAAAAGTCTAAATAGGAATACTCTAAAGAGTATTTTCAAGGCATATAGCAGACAGCAAAAAACCAACACAATTAAAAACAAAAACAAGAAACTGAAGCGCATTCAACTGTACCCTACAGGTTATGCAAATCATGTAACTAAATAATTCTGTTACCTAGCAAGGGAATACTTTTTGGGAGAATTAAAACAAAAATCGTAAGTCAAATATTATTGGAGCTCCCACACCGTACCTTCTGCCATGTTTCAATTTAAGATGGTTTCAGGGAGTTAAAAGCATGTTTAGCACGTTTGCATAATCAAGATCTTCTTGATAATCCATCAGCGTTTGGATTCCTGAAGATTTCAATCTCTCTGTGTGATGACAAATCAATCACAGCAGGTATTGATGGACTGCCTTCACCATTATGAAATTGATGGATTGAGAAGATAGTTTGGAGGGAGGCCCTCCATTACTCATGAAATCAGTGGGACCTATCAACTTATCCAGGCCTTTTCTGTATGAATCTTGGACGAATTGTTTTTACTCATCCTTTTGTTTTTTTCTCCACACACTTTTTACAGTGGGTGATTATATATTATTTGTATCATCTACTTTAACTTAAAAAGAAATCACTTCGAAGTGCTTTTATATAACAAGCGATAAAAATATATTCCATTTCATTCTCCATTTTCAACAACTAGGGTCCAGACGTTTCAAATGGCAACATTACAACTCAGGATACCTAGCCATCATCTTCACACAGCTAAATCATTTATTCTGATATACAGTACTTTAAATTATGGTTATCATACGGTTATGATTTAACCTTTCATAAAAGAGGCAAATAATGGCAAGATATGTCCATTTATACACTGCTCAAAAAAATAAAGGGAACACTGAAACAACACAATGTAAGTCCAAGTCAATCACACTTCTGTGAAATCAAACTGTCCACTTAGGTAGCAACACTGATTGACAATCAATTTCACATGCTGTTGTGCACATGGAATAGACAACGGGTGGAAAGCATAGGCAGTTAGCAAGACATCCCCAATAAAGGAGTGGATCTGCAGGTGGTGACCACAGACCACTTCTCAGTTCCTATGCTTTCTGGCTGATGGTTTGGTCACTTTTGAATGCTGGCGGTGCTTCCACTCTAGTGGTAGCATGAGACGGAGTCTACAACCCACACAAGTGGCTAAGGTAGTGCAGCTCATCCAGGATGGCACATCAATGCGAGCTGTGGCAAGGTTTGCTGTGTCTGTCAGCGTAGTGTCCAGAGCATGGAGGCGCTACCAGGAGACAGGTCAGTACATCAGGAGACGAGAAGGCGGCCGTAGGAGGGCAACAACCCAGCAGCAGGACCGCTATCTCCGCCTTTGTGCAAGGAGGGACAGGAGGAGCACTGCCAGAGCCCTGCAAAATGACCTCCAGTGGGCCACAAATGTGCGTGTGGCTGCTCAAACGGTCAGAAACAGACTCCATGAGGGTGGTATGAGGGCCCGACGTCCACAGGTGGGGGTTGTGCTTACAGCCCAACACCGTGCAGGACGTTTGGCATTTGCCAGAGAACACCAAGATTGGCAACTTCGCCACTGGCGCCCTGTGCTCTTCACAGATGAAAGCAGGTTCACACTGAGCACATGTGACAGACGTGACAGGGTCTGGAGACACCGTGGAGAACGTTCTGCTGCCTGCAACATCCTCCAGCATGACCGGTTTGGCAATGGGTCAGTAATGGTGTGGGGTGGCATTTCTTTAGGGGGCCGCACAGCCCTCCATGTGCTCGCCAGAGGTAGCCTGACTGCCATTAGGTACCGAGATGAGATCCTCAGACCCCTTGTGAGACCATATGCTGGTGCGGTTGGCCCTGGGTTCCTCCTAATGCAAGACAATGCTAGACCTCATGTGGCTGGAGTGTGCCAGCAGTTCCTGCAAGACGAAGGCATTGATGCTATGGACTGGCCCGCCCGTTCCCCAGACCTGAATCCAATTGAGCACATCTGGGACATCATGTCTCGCTCCATCCACCAACGCCACGTTGCACCACAGACTGTCCAGGAGTTGGGGGATGCTTTAGTCCAGGTGTGGGAGGAGATCCCTCAGGAGACCATCTGCCACCTCATCAGGAGCATGCCCAGGCGTTGTAGGGAGGTCATACAGGCACGTGGAGGCCACACACACTACTGAGCCTCATTTTGACTTGTTTTAAGGACATTTGATTTCCATTGCTAATTTTTGTGTGATTTTGTTGTCAGCACATTCAACTATGTAATGAACAAAGTAATTAATACGAATATTTCATTCATTCAGATCTAGGATGTCTTATTTCAGTGTTCCCTTTATTTTTTTTTGAGCAGTATATTATTAACAGGAGCAAATATAGGATGAAATAAAATGGATTGGATATAATGCAAGAGCTGCAGATAGAGGTGGGTGGTGGGAGGTATGGATGGGTGGGCATGGGACAGAGGAACCAAGGTTGGGGCATGAGGCTTTATTGGTACTATGACTGGCAGGAGTAGACATGGTGGGAAACTGAGGGTGGATCGCACTCGGGACACCAGGAATGGTCCCAATGTCATGTCCTCAGTATTCACTTTGGGTCCAAAATGCAGCAGCGCGAGCATGTAATGCCCATGTGTCCTCGCTGCTACATGAGCTGCATTGGCTACCAGTTGGCTTCTGGGTGCAATTCAAGGCGCTGGTCTTTACCTGTAAAGCCCTTCATGGAATAGGGCCTTGTTATCTGTGAGCCTGTTTCCCATGATTTTTGCCCATCCAGTACATTCAGGCAGAGTCCCCTCAATTAAACGTTGTCGTTTTCTGGGACGGAGAGCATACCTTCTCTGTCACTGACCCTGCCCTCTGAAACAGCATCCCCCCAGAGATGGTGCCCACTCTCTTGGGGTTATGGAAGGCTCTTGAGACCTGGCTGTGTTCTCAGGCCGGGGGTTATTTGTAGAGCCCCTGTCATCTGGGTGGTGTTTGTTTGTTTATTATGGTTGGTTTTGTCTGGGCTGTTAGACTGTGTGATTATGCTTTTGTTTTAAATTTGATATTGGAGTCTATAACAAATGATCATCACTATCATCATCCACAAATGAGGAACAAAAGGTAGTAAAGGTAAAGGTTTTCCCCTGCACAGTTGTGTCCGACTCTAGGGGCCGGTGCTCATCTCCGTTTCTTTAGCTGAAGAGCCAGCATTATCCGAAGACGGTTCCGCGGTCATGCGGCCGGCATGACGCACGCGGAACGCTGTTACCTACCCACCGAAGTGGTACCTATTCATCTACTTGCATTTGCATGCTTTCGAATTGCTAGGTTGGCAAGAGCTGGGGCGAGTGCGGGAGCTCACTCCGCACGCAGGGCTAGGGATTCGAACCTCCGAACTTGCGATCTTCCGATCGACAAGCCTGGCGTCTTACCCGCTGAGCCACCACGCCCCTTATATGAGGAATACCTGGGTCTAAATCAACATTTAATATACTACTTTCAACACAGTTTTTTTAACTGAACTTGATTGGAAAAGTAACACTGCAACTAACCTAATAGCAACTTGCAGTGTTTTGCTTTAGGGCAGGAGAGAAAATTCAAGCCTACTGTAGCCCAGGAGCTACTATTATGCTGTGCAATTTACACAGAAATGAGTCTTGTTTCCAAAGGCTAGAATCAGTGTATCTGTGTACTGCATATCTTAGGGTACTCAGTAAGGTTTTAAAATCGGTATCTTCTGTATCTCTACCACCCAGGAAACACAAGATGAGCTTACACAAGAAGAAACGTAACGGTTTCCATTCAAGAATGAGGAAGTAAAAGCTTCATTCCATTAGCTATTATAAAACTGAAACGATCTAGGATTCCATCCTGTTTGGGAGAATCTTATATGTCATTCATTCTTCATGTCCTAGGAAAGAACTTTTCTACTCCGTGACCTTGCACTTGAGTTTCTACTATGTACCGGCCCCTTAAATCACGGTGTTTATATTTTGTCTTTTAGGTCTAGGATACCAAAAACATTGAGATGATGCTTGTTTTCTCCTTAACCTCAACTGCCTCCCTCCCAGCCCATAAATAGTATGTATTCTTACTGCCGTCTCTTTCCTATCTTATCTCCTAGCTCTCAAAACGTAGTCTTTATGGTCACAGTAGTAGGTTTTTTTGCATTGATCTCTAAGGCATCATCTACACCAGGGCTTTCCAAAGTGCCGCCGCTGGCGACACACAAGTGGCGGCGCCGGCGGCGCGGGGGGGCACACATGCACGGCGCGCCGCCGCTTCTGGGTGGTGTGGCGACACACCATGCTGTGTGTGGCGACACACTTTTGTGTCGCGACACACAGTTTGGAAAGCTCTTATCTACACAATATTAGTATCAATCCACATACCCATCACTGACAAATCATTTAAGAAAAGAGAAATAATTACCCTTCATCTGTGTGGCAAAAGTGAGTGTCAGCTTGGCAAACAGATCTGGATTTTCAAATTTTTCATCCTTAGCTTTTACCCAAAAACAATGTTCTTGTATTTCATGAGGTTCAACCTGAAATGAAAATGAACCTAATTATAAACTATCAATTTAAATCACTTAACCCTCCACAAATCATGACAGTGGCGGATCATTACATCTGTACATCCTGCAATCAAAGCAAATTATTCAGAGATTGAAGTTTTCAATCTTCTCCATCAAGTAAGAAACAAGACATTAAAAAAAAAGGGGGGGGAATTAAGTATTCTTCAAAAAAGATGATAAAATCTGCTTCAATAGGAGTGTGGTAGCATCTTATGTTCTACCTAGCTGATGGCATCTAGCTGACCTTGAAAGCTGAGCAGGACCTAGTTAATATCTGGCATAGGAAACCAGTAAGAAATCCTAGAGATATAGACAGCGAAGTTTTAAAAAATTCTCTCAGAAGGCGGCAATGGTAATGGCAAACCACTTCTGTATTGTTGCCAAGAAAACTACGTGGGCTTAACTCTTTTAGCACAACTGGCATTTTAGCATATCTGGTATTTTAAATAAAGGTATGAAAAAGGGTCTAACCCCTTTTTGTTTGCAGAATCCACACAATGAAAACTGAGTTTGTTCTAAGGAGCTCCTATTATTATATTCCTCCCTGTTTACTTCTCAAAATCTAATCCAGTGCATTGGAATTATATTGCTATATTGAACATTACATTGCTAAAATGAAGATCTATTCAAACACACTTTCCAGCTCATGTCCAATGGGATAATAATAAGTAGTGTTTATAGAACTGAACTGTGAGTCTGGCAGAATGTTTACTGTGTTGTGCTATGCATTCATAATAACTGCACACCTTAGAAATCTTCAGATGTTCCTGCCCTAAACTTACATAGTTACATTCATATTATCAGCTTCCTACTGCTCATCCACTACAGTAGAATACATAATAATAAACTGATTTACAGAAACAACGTAAATCATTCAAGCAGAGCCCAGAACAGTAAATTATTAATAAAAAGCAAGCAAAAACAGATGCTTTGCAATATCTATTTTATTCTTGGATTTTATTCTTCATATAGATGTAACGTGTGCAAAATGTATTAAGGTATTCCCCACTTTCACCCCATGGAGAAATCAAGGTTATTAAAACTAAAATTACACCCCCTGCCCCAACAGACCACTACAGTCTGCCTGAAACATTTTTCTATTAAATATGGTATTATAAACTGTTTTATGATCACAATGGTTTATGATGAGTTTTTAAAATATTTTATTGAATCTATACCTTTCGTGCCTGAGGGAAAATGATAGACTACATTTATACAGATACATAAAACAGTGACCATGTCTGTCACAGCTCTAAGTAAGAGCTCCCAAGATCCATTAAGAAATCCCCAACCACTAACAATCTTTAACAAACAGTGTTAAAGATTAATATATCGACAGTGCATGGAAAAATGATTAGCTTCAAAAATAAACAAAGATCAAACCACAGCATTCCTATATTCAAAACTAATTCAGCAGCATGCAGGGTTAATCTTTAAGACTAGAAAAAAGATAGGAAAGTGAGGACAAACATTCAAGATGTTTGATCTAGATACCTTTGACCAGTTGATTCTCTTCATGGTCACTTCTGGGCTGTACTTCTTCTTTGGTTTCATCCCAAAAGGCAGCACTGGCGTAGTTACCAGAGAAGGAATGCCACCAAAAGCAGGTGGAAGTGGTGGGCCACGAAACATAGGAGGAGGAGGAGGTGGAGGAGGTGGAGGAGGCCCAGACCCTCCAGGTGGAAGAGGAGGTGGAGGGGGTACACTTCCAGGTAGTGGTGGTGGAGGAGGAGGAGCAGCACCACCTGGAAATGGAGGAGGGGGTGGAGGAGGAGGGGGTGGAGGAGGGACACCACTTGAAGATACAGAACCCTACCAAAAAACAAACAAACAAGATTTGGGATAAGGAGAGAGGGAAGAGGAAAAAATGGCAATCTGAGAATCTTCTCATTCTAGATATCTTCCAACCATGATGCAAGGTTGCCCCATTATGTTCTGTTATATCTTATTCAAGCATTTCACTGAGATGAAATCCATAATGAATGAGAATATGGTCTTAGGGAAAAAATCATTTTCAATTCAGTGCAGTTATTTAACAGAAAGGGGTTATATTTTTGGCACTTCATTACAGTAAGAAGCAGCAAGGGCCATGTGTAACTTTGGTAAGATTTCCTTCACATTAAAACAGATCATGAGAATTAATGAAGTGACATTTGAAAACAAGAAAAAAGGTCCATTAACAAAAGTACATTCCAAGGGTTTTAGGATATTTTTATCTATGTGGTATTCATAGAACTGTTAGAGAAGAAGCTAACTGGCTGAAACTGAATTATCATCCTAAGGTTCCCATATTTAAATATTCACCACATCAGAAAATCCATTTTCTAAATTATGTTAACTGTACAGGCAGGAAAATTAGGATGAAGATCCTACTCTTAGTGGCGATTCTTAATAAGCTTCATTTCTACTAGCAAGGTAACATGAGGGAACTTCATTATCTGAACCAACATAAGCTTTCAGCAATATCATAAGACCTTATGAGGCCCTGAACAAAACAACAGCATGTCTTCTTTTTGTAAAATATAACAATTCTCTTATAACAACTCCATAAATTGAAAATGTATTCTTTAGGATTCTTTTTTTAGAATAAACTCAACCAGAACAAATAAACTTTCAATGACAGATTATCAAATGGCTAAATGTTCATTCTTTATATTCAAACTGCCTATAAAATTAAAATAAAAGATTACATTTGTTCTGCTTTATTTTAAATCCTTCAACTTTAAATACACCTCTATGTTTGTAACAATGTTTAGTCTCTATTGGTACTTAATATTAAGTATCAATGAAATTAACAATAGGTGAAAGCCAGTTTGGTCTAGTGCAGGGCTTTCCAAAGTTTTTCCCGGGCGACACACCAACCGGCGTTGGTGTGGCGCCGCGGGAAAACCCGGAAGTGCGGCAGCGCGCAAAATCCCGGTAGCGCTGCTGCGCTTTCGGGTTTTGCGCACTGCAGTTGGTGTGTCGCCGCGGGAACACCCGGAAGCGCTGATGGTGATCAGCACTTCCGGGTTGTGTGGCGACACACCAGACTGTGTGGGGCGACACACTTTTGTGTCGCAACACAGAGTTTGGAAAGCTCTGGTCTAGTGGATAAGACAGCAGGCTAGAAAGCAGCAGAATAAGAGTTCTAGTCCCGCCTTAGGCATGAAAGCCGACTGGGTGACTTTGGGCCAGTAACACTCTCTCATCCCAACTCACCTCACAGGGTTGTTGTGGGGAAAATGGGAGGAGGAAGGAGTATTAGCGATGTTCGTCGCCTTGAGTTATTTATAAAAATAATAAAGGCAGGATAGAAAATAAATTAAATAAATAAAAAAATAAATTTCCCGCTTGGGGTGGGAAGGGTAGTAGTCATTCTTGGGGATGGCTGGCGCCTTAAAGTGGTCCTCATATACACATGAATTGAATTAGAACTTTTTACTGCCATCTGGATTCTATCTTATATTTTGTATTTATATTTATATTTTACGTATTAATTGTGGTTTTATTGTATTTTAATTTTTTAGCTCTATTGTAAACTGCTCAGAGTCCCTTTTTCGGGGGGAGATGGCCGGTGGCGAAATTTGATAAATAAATAAATAATTTTCACTTTTTAGGCATATTTGGTAAGCATTTAAATGCATTAATATAGTACTTGGATTTTAAATAAAACCAAATTTAAAAAAAACCCAGAGGATTCTTGTATTTAATTTCATTTTGATGCTCAGTATTATGGGTCCTTCTCAGTTACATCTGAGTAATTTTGTTGGAATGTACTTTTGTTAATGGACCTTTTTCCTTCTTTTCAAATGTCACTTCATTAATTCTCTTGATCTGTTTTAATGTGACAGAAAGTAGAAGAAACCTGCATCTCTGCCTATCTCTCAGTGAAATAACATTTCTTCTCTTCTTACAGCCATTCTTAACATATATTTAGCCATTAGCGTCCTATTTCCTTCAAATCAGCAATCATTTCTACAGGGTAAAGATGCCACTGAGTTATGTCACCTGGGTTCGTAACTGCTGGATTTCAGCTTCAAGTTCTCTGATTTTCTCTTCTCGTATTTGAAGCTCAGCTTGGGCTTCCTGCCTAGCCGTGAATTCTTCATCAAACTGCAATGATCACCAGTATAGAAATAATCATTCATCTTGGTCCCGACTTAATACAGCTATACAAGAATGAAAGACTGAGCAAAAGAAGTCTGTCTGGCTTCCTGGACTAGTTAAAATAATTCCAGGGTGGTGGTGGGGTAGGCAAGGTAGTCACAGCAAAAATTATCTTGAGATGGTTTCTTTCATATACCTGTGGACTAGCAGTAGGCTTTTTTCATTATAAATTTTTATTAGGTTAAGCAACAGAAAGTATAATTTATTCTAATTAATATATGTGGAATTGCCCCAAATGATTAGCTGGAGATGGCAAAGCCAGTAGGGGGGAGTTAAGAGTTCTTCACTCAACATGGTTTGAGACAAACAGGAATGTTTATCTTAAAGATGAATTGGCTAAAGCTCTTTCCGAATAGGACAGGACAGGAGATAATATGTTGCCCACAAGAGATATTTAAGGACTTTAAGCTAGGATAGGGTAACCTGGAAGAGACAGACAAAAGAGTTCCTATCACACCGACTGTACCAACTTCAATTAACATCTAAGTTCTGCCTGGTTGCAGAGGCATCATTCAATTATTAACTTAAATTATTAGTTTAATTTATTATTTAAATAATCACTAATTTTCCAAGTGCATTCTTTTTTTATCATATCCATGTACAGCTGCATTCACATATAAGCATAACATCATAAAATTCTGAAATCTATTACCTTTTTTTAAAAAAAGTAAATTATGTAGAAATATTTCAATGAAAGGTTCGGAAAGGCTGCAATATGAGGAATTGTTTTATGCCTACCTTTTTGGAAAAATCTGCAGCTTTTTGCTCACTTTCTTCAACTTTTGCTTTGTCTACACAGCTATCTGAAAGGATTCAAATTATAAGGCCCAAGTTAAATACTATTTTAAAAGTCAAAGATGTACATCATACAGAGACAGCACTGCTTCCGACAGGAAACAAACAGTTTTTAAAATTCTCTGGATTAAAAAAAATAATGTTCTTGTACAGCCTGAGATTTGTTTTATAAAGGATTTTTTTTTAAAAAAATATTATGCTGAAATACTGAAGCCTTCCCGGGATTCTCTTTTCTCACTAAAACTTTTATTTAAAAAATCACGTATGCCTATTTCCATTTTTTTAATGTTTCTCTAAATATTTGTTTCTTTCTTTCTTTATTTTATTTAATTTCTATAACCGCCAATCTCCCCCCATGGGGAACTCTGGGCAGTTCACAATAACAAGTTAAAATAAGGTTTAAAATCTCAATTATACAATAAATATAAATTAAATTGAAAATCCAGATGGTAATGGAATAATTAAAAGAAGGACAGTTATAAAATCAGGGGATTAGCCACCCCCATGAGGAACTATCCCTTCCTCCTTCCCATGCCAGGCGGCAGAACCAGGTCTTCAGCTCTTTCCTAAAGGTCGGGAGGGAGGAGATCTGTCTCAACTCTGAGGGCAAGATGTTCCATAGAGTGGGCGCTGTCACAGAGAAGGCCCGCCTCCTAGACCCCATCAGATGACACTCTTTAATTGATGGGGTTCGTAGCAGGCCCTCTCTGAATGACCGGGTGGGGCGGGTCGATAATATGGGGATAAGACGGTCCCTCAGGTATTCTGGCCCAATGCGGGTGGGGCGGGTGATAATGCATTCATTTCTAATCTCCAAATGCTCCAAAATCAGTGAAATTTCTAAATGGATATGGAGAATGTTTATATACAGAATGAACAAGAGATCACAAAGTACTGAATCATTGACACATGCTGTATATAAATTCCACTAAAAATGTAGGAACAAAACAAGTGCCTTTTGGTCTCAGCAATTACAATAAGAATTCTTTTTCCCACCCTCCTTTCACTGAAATCAAGAATGACTTAACTTTAGATGGCCCACTTCTTATGGTAGAAAAGCTGACCACATGAAAAAAAACCTTAAATTATAATTATAGAAACATAGTAAAAAAGTTGCACTTACCCACAAGATGCGTGAAGTCTACATCCAACCTTCCTCTACACTTGAAGTCAGGATCCATACCACTACAGTGCAATACTATCTGTGAAACACATTCTTCTATTATCTTGTAATACTGAGGGCTGGTGTGAAAAATAAAATGCAATCATTTTCGTAATAGAGAAATTCTACAGCCACACTTTAAAATGAAGAGTCATTTCGTCTATCTAGCAACCAGGATGAGATCATCCATTTTCAAGCATGTGACAACTGACTGATTCATTGTAAGTGTTTTATTTGTGTTAGTTTATTAATGTAGATATTTAGTTTTTGTAGACCACTCATCCTGCCTGCTCCAATAGGATGGGCATGCTCTGGGTCCCCTCTCTGAAACAATGTCATCTTGTGTGAAGCAGGAAACATGCTTTCTCTATAGCAGTCCCTGCTTTGTGTGACAGGTTTCTCCCTGAGATCTGGATGGCCCCAACTCTACTGGCCTTCCAGAAGGATGTGAAGACATGGTGCTTTCCCCACGCGTTAGGGCCAGGACACTAGTAGAGCATGATTTGCCTGTTGGTGTGTGAGGTTTCTTTTTGAGGCATCTTGGCTATCAATCGAAGAGAATATTTGTAGCTCAGGGTTGAACTATGGAGTCCTTGGTGCTCTCTGAGCCTTGCTGTTTTCTTGCAGACGTATCATTGCCAGACTAGACAATGTCTTCAGTGCGAGCAACGTCTGCAAGAAAACAACAAGGCTCAGAGAGCACCAAGGACTCCACATCTTGTTTATCGTTTGATGACCATTCTTAATTGTATTCTGCAGTTTTTATATATACGTATAATTTATTAATATGATGTTTAAAATTGTTTGTTAGTTGCCCAGAGTTAATACTTTAAAATGGACAGCCGTATAAATGTTCCAGATAAACAAATCATGCATAGGTATAAATATCCACAAGGAATTGGGGTGGGGAAGAAAGGAGAGGAGAATCCCTTATCTTCACACCTTCTGAAGCTATTTCCACGAACTCAGGATGAAGACTATGATAGGAAAAATGTAGTAATGTACTCCTTGTAATGATTTTAATTATTTTAAAAGGTTTATATATATATATATATATATCACACCATATTTTATATATGATATTTTACTTTTTATAAGCATTTACATCTGATAGAATATTAGTTATGACTAATATTAAGAGCATATTTAAATTTGATTAAGGGGCTCATCCACATTGTGGTCTGAATGTATTTTAATTTTTAATTGGAACAATGTAATTTAACTTATAATTTTAAAACTATTCTAAATCAGATGGTGCATATTGTAAGGTTCAATGAGTATACCTTGTAGAATCTTGTACTGGTCAGTGACCGTAATAAACCAGAATGAATGAATGAACGAACTCAGGATGATGATAAATATGGACATTGGTACATAGTGCTAACCTGAAGAATGTCTAGAATGGATCGAATATTTGGTTTCTCTGTGCCAATTACTCTTCTCCTCCTTGAACTAGATAAAAACATGGGCACTAGAATAGATTTCACTGCTTGCTTGCTTGCTTGCTTCAGCATATGTGATCATAACTTTAAGTACTGGGCATTTTATTTAAATGAAATCACTTATGGACAATGATAAGGAAACTTTTTGTTCCTCGCTTCTATGATTTTTTATTTCTCTTCCTCCATAATTTGATGCCTTAAATATATAATTTGATGAAAAAGTATAGAATTAATAAGATTTACCTGAATTAGACTTATACCCGAGTAGCCCTCATGACTAAAGTTTTCTGGTGACTTAAACAGAATCACAAGGTCTGTTTTACCTCCCACAAAAATATAATAGGATCTGATCCTTTGCTATGGAATCAACTTGAAGGCATTAGCAGTTAATTTATTAAAGAAAGGGAAGTGCCTCTCTGATGGTTCTACCTGAAAAAAAAGATGGGAATGCACGTCCCCTTTACTACATGACATGGTCATTTAATTAAAGAACAGGATGCACCGTTGAAAAATGAAAAGTACAATAGCTGGCTTACCGTATGTAATAATCATTCCTAATAAGTAGAAAATGTTGTAAAATTGATAGAAAGTAGTTTTCTGATGTTGTTTCTTTCAACATGTTATATAACAGGTGGTAAACTTCATTCACATCGGTAAAAAGACCGTTAAGGAAATGTCAAAATAGCTGAACCACATATAATAACTGTATTTTTTTTAAAATCAAGACTGAAAGAACCTTGAAAATTCTTCTACTGTGTTACAGAATATTGGACATTAACCTGAACTTTAAACACACATTTTAAATCTCTTTTTACTACCGCAACAAAAAAAATTAAGTAATATTTTTAAATGCTATTACTTAACATTGTAATGTTTAATTGTTTAATGTAGTGATCTTTGTACTACTACTAAACATAAGGTGCCTTTTTTCATTTTTCAATATGAGGAATGTTCAAAAACAATAGCTCATTAAGTTATTAAAACATATTAAAACATTTAAGAAAATAAATCCACACAGTATCAGTTGAGATAACTGGCAGCCCAATAAAACCTTTTTTTTTAAATGACAATAAATTAATAGTGTGGGTTTTCTAAAACCTGTAAGTACAAGGCCTGCTACAGATAGGGTGTTTCATAAATGTGGAGCTATTGCAAGGAAAAGCTCCAGTCTGTATCTTGGCAGTATTATGAAATTGGAAAACCAAGGGAATAATGGGGCAATAAATCAATAGTGTACTAAACGAAGTGTACTAAACAAAGTATATTGGTCAAAAACCTCTGCATGTATATGCTTCCTGTACACTAATGTAACTTATTCTGGTTTCAAAGCTTTTTCATTCTCTGCTACTATTCAGCTTTAAGGAAAGCAGTATAATTTTTTAAAGGATATTCCATTTCCACCTTGATGTCAGTGAGACGATGGGCCAATTCAATTAAGTCTTCTTCCTTGTTTTCATCGAATACTTTCAACTGAATATCAAGTTCCTCATTCTCCTTCTCTTTTAGGTCCTAGTGTTCCATAAAGTAATTTGAAGAGTTTACATCTTCAAAATGTATAGTACCATTAAGCATGAACATATATTAAACACTCTTTCATTCTTCAGCTTTGTACCTGCATGCACCTGACAAAGTCAGATGGAAATTGAAACTGGCCGAATTTCAAACAGTAAAGTTATTAGATGGTTGTTGTGAGTTTTCTGGGCTGTATGGCCGTGTTCTGGCAGATTTGGTTCCTAATGTTTCGCCAGTAGCTGTGGCTGGCATCTTCAGAGGACAGAAGCACATCTAGAAGATTCTCTCTGTGCCCAAGTATCTTCTAGCTGTGCTCCTGTCCTCTGAAGATGCCAGCCACAGCTACTGGCGAAACGTTACGAAACAAATCTGGCAGAACACGGCCACACAGCCCAGAAAACCCACAACAACCATCGGATTCCGGCCTTCGACTATACAAAGTTATTAGACTGTACCATTTACTCTATCCATCCTGTTTGTGTTTGTGATTCTGTTTCATCATAGTAAAATGAGTACAATTCAGGACCTTCAATGTTTTACAATATAAAAAAAAATATCAAAGTACATAGCTTTGACACACATTCCAAATCCAAACTTGGCTACAGCAAATAAAAAATGGTCCAATATAATGGTTCAGAACCACCTTAACCATTATGACATGCGGCTATAATCAAATTATTTAAAACATTGAATATACTGATACATTCAACCGCAACAGCTTCAAGTATGGCATTTTAAGAATTCTGGTAAAACCACTGCTATTCTGCTACCAAAATTGTGAATGTCTATCCCAAGAAATGTGTAGTTGAAGAATCTCTTTTGCCCAAGCAATTTATGTATAAAATCAAACTAAAACTACTATCTTCAGTTGCACAGAATCTTATCCTCATCTGTTTAGTTTTCACTAAACAGATTTCATTAAATCTTTCCACAATCTATTTATAAAGCATGATATTGACAGCATCTAACGTTCTGAATTCTAAGAATGGACCAGTTATATGAAATTCATTTTTCAAGTTCATTTGCCTGTAGTGAGGTAGTATTCTTAGCAGAAGAAGCTTTTACTGTTAAATACTGCTAAAACATGTAACTCTTCCTTCTAAGACAAGGATTTTCAACCTTTTTGTGACATGGACCTCTTTGAGAGTCTGGTAAAACCTACGGACCCTTCTCTGAAAAAGGTATTTAAATGCATAAAATAAAATATAGATTAATTGTTCCTTTATCTTTGATTGCTTTTTCTTATAAAACATCCAGAGCCACATTTTTGAAGTGGACGGCCATGTAAATTCTTTAAAAAAACAAATAAACAATATAGATTGAATTACAAAGGAAGTCAATTATAATCATATACAATTACGAAAATTACAAATAGGTAACATAGTAATATATGTGCTTCTTTATTAATCCATTAAATCATTAACAAGACAATGAATACATTTAAAAGATGGAGAAGTTAAAATTAAACTTTTTGAAGTCTAGAGGCCATAAATCACTTTGTTGCTTACTTTCATTTTCTTTTTTGACTATACTTAAGAACTGTTGAGGGGCGTGGTGGCTCAGCGAGTAAGACTCCAGGCTTGTCGATCGGAAGATCGCAAGTTCAGAGGTTCGAATCCCTAGCCCCGTGTGACGGAGTGAGCTCCCGAACTAGCCCCAGCTCTTGCCAACCTAGCAATTAGAAAGCATGCAAATGCAAGTAGATAAATAGGTACCACTTCGCTGGTAGATTTTGATTTTGGTAACAGCGTTCCACACGCATCATGCCAGCCACATGACTGTGGAAGCGTCTTCGGACAACGCTGGCTCTTTGGCTAACAAACGGAGATGAGCACCGGCCCCTAGAGTTGGACACGACTGCACAACTGTGCGGGGGGAACCTTTACCTTAAGAACTGTTGAAGATGAAATTATGCTGTCCTGATAGTTGTAGTCCTCCTTTACTTAAATGGTAATTGGGTAATATTATCAATCATTAAGAATCTCGAAATGGGTTTTCCACTACTGCATGCAGTTTCTATTTATGATTATAAAATATATTCAGGAAATTATAATGTAGTGTGCTATAAAAATGTATTGTGCTTGTGAAATTTAAAGCTCACATACAGTATGATATCTTTGAATCCTGGTACTTATATAAGTAATTATGGGTTTATATCAAACCAGTGTGGCCTAATTTCAAGTACTATTTAAATATTAGTCTGAGGCTTTATTTGTAATGCATTAGAATTGCATGCATCCAAACTTTTATAGCATGCCACACTATCAATCGTTGGGATTAATATATCACCTTGAACTTCTTTTACTATGATGCTTTTAATCCTTTGGCTTTCAAGTAACGCTCCATAATCACATTCAAAGATGGCAATAGAAGAAGTGGGAAGACGAGGTGTGGAGTCTACAATAAAAATGTCAGTAATGTGGAGTACGTGGTTAGCCATAAAGAAAATAACTGATTATATCAAGTGATGATCTTTTGATCTGCCTATCAAGAAGGTAAGCTGGATATATAACACCTTAATATGGACTTGTCTCATTTCATGTCAGAAATGCAGGAAATAAAAAAGGGAAAAATATTAATTAAAAGTTAAAAAGTTAAAACGTTTAATAAAAATATAAAATTTATATTACTTCAGCCCAATGCCGGGCCACATTGATGGCAGAGGTGTTTCCGGCCAATAAGTCACTCTGTGTGCATGTCGGCCTCAAAGGGCACTGTAAAAGGTGGGTAGTTGTTTGAATATTGCCGCATTCGCAGCAAGTATCCTCGCCCTCAGGGAGAAACCCCCATTTTCCATATTATCTTTAGTTCTGGCCAAGCCAGTGCGCAGTCTGTTTAAACATCTCCAAACCGTCCGCTCCTCCTCCGAACCTCCGGGCAGCTCCTCAAGCGGTTCTATCCAATTATGAAGTTGTTTTGCTTGAGATTTCCATCTTTTTAATCGTTCTGTTTGAGGTGTAATAGCAATCTCCTCAGCGCAGTCTAAGCAGCTCCTTCTCGACTTCAATCTTATTCGATTCGGTCAAATAATGGGTGTGCCGGGTATCACGTAACACCTTTCCATATTCCACGCCTTGTGCCATACTCCTTCTAATGCCTGACGGGGCTATTCCCGCCAAGATATATAATTTATCAAGTGGAGTGGGGCATAAACATCTGGTAACGATGCGGCATGTGTCACTAAGCGCCCTATCCACCTGCGTAGAGCGCACAGAGCGGCCCCAAACGGGGCAGGCATACTCTCCTGCTGAGTAGCACAATGCAAGGGCAGCTGTGCGTAGAGTAGTAGGATGAGCACCCCAAGTAGTACCAGCCAACTTTCTGAGGAGATTATTACGGGTGGAAATCTTTTGTTTTAAGTTGCAACAGTGTCTTTTAAAGGTTAATGTTCGGTCCAATGTTACTCCAAGGTAGCATAGCGTCTCACAATGTACGAGACTCACTCCATCCCAGATAACAGCAAACCTGTGTCTGGCCTGCCTATGTTTGAGGTGAAATGCACAGACATTAATTTTTGATGGGTTAGGTTTTAGTCCATTCTCATTATAATATTCAGACATATTCTTAAGAGCCTAAGTGAGCTTGTCTTCCACTTCCTCGAAGCTAATTCCCTGAGCGGTAAGTGCCAAATCATCGGCATAAATGAAAGACAATGTATCAGGACCAACGATAAGGTGATTGTTTTATTGTTTTGAATGTTTATACATTCTGATTGTTTTAAAGATAGCAGTATAGAAATATTTCAAATAAATAATAAAATAAATGCAGCTGCATAGACTTGTCTTTTTCTTCAAGGATTAGCAGAAAGACAATAGGATTATCTGCAAGGACATGAAGCATTTTGAATGCATTGTGCCTAGGTCACAACTTATGGTATTTAAAAACTTTTTAAACACACTATCATAAATAGTATCATTTAATGATTATAAGAATATGATGATATACAGAATATGATGATATACTGTATCAAAAATGCCCACAAAGAAGCCTACTTAGCTCCAGTTCCCAATGTAATGCCATAAACTTGGGAAATAGCATAGTCAGTACAAGAATGATTCTTTCTAAAATTGGAAATATCGGATATTTACTTAATTCTGAAATAGTACCACTTACAAGTAAAGCTATGTTAGGGTTAAATAGGCAATAAACTCAATAGAAAAAAATATAATAAAAGATCATCCAATCATTAGATTAGTAACATCTCTCCATTTTAGCTTCTATACGTATTTAGATTTTATGAATCTCAGTCGCTATTTCAATTAAACACAGAAAGGTAATTCTGTCTTAATGTGCCTTAAATTCTTATTTTTAAGTGGCTTAATTATTCTCATAAATTATATTCACTAAAAGCCAATGTGATTATTTGAGGTCCTGAGCAAGAGAACCTGTAGTTGTAAGAATGTAAGATTTAATTAAATGTGTGCGTCTGTCAGTCATGATGGTTTGCTATAAAATTGGCTGCACAATAGCTATCCTCGAAAACTACTGTGTAATTGATCAAATTTCCCCATGTCCTGCTTTATTAAAAGTTTGAGTGATTATATCCAGTAAATTATAACCTTCCCCTTATCATTCTGTATTTTATTTTTCATTAAACTGGGAACCTTAAGTGACCAGTCAAATTAAAATCTAAATTATGGGAAAGGTTATGAAAGCATCTTGGTATGCAATCTGTTGTCCCAACTGCATTTTACACAGATAAAGAAATTAGAAATATAGCAATTTCCTTTGAAATGTGGAAAAAAATATAAATACCTTCAAAACGAAAATTTCACCTAACACAATATACTGTGTTTTGCCATGCTATGAAAAACAATATATCATGTTATGTTTCAACGTGGTAATCATAGAGAAAAGTGAGGTGAGGTTATGCTATATAGCTTTGCAATCAGAATCCATTTCTTTCGAGGGAGCAAATGGGAGAGTTTGGAAGTCAGAATTTCTGAGAAGCATAGCTTATCGTAAATAAACTAGTATACTGTGATGCTCAGTCCTTCACTAATCACTTCCTTTTGCCAATTGGAACAACATGAAGAGCCTCTCCATATGGTGCCTACATTTGTTTTCTGAACTGGAATCCTCAACTTGCTCATTGTTTCCTACTCTGACATATTTGCAAAGACAGAAACCAGGGATCTCTGCTCAAAGCTCGTGATAAACAGACAGGCATATCAACTTATAAAGACATACGTATATACAACCATATCTACATTATGCTATGACTCCACTCAGCAAGATTGTCAATCCGTCTATTAATCTAGTACAGTGTTTCTCACTTGTGTACTGGCTGGGGAATTCTGGAGTTTATTTATTTTATTTATTTATTATTTAGATTTATCCCCGCCCATCTCTACCGTGGTAGACTCTGGGCGGTTGTAAAGTTGAAGAGCTGAAGTCCACACAGTTGACAAGGTTGAAAAACACTGGTCTAGTAAGTTCCTAATAGGTTCCTGCAAATACTTTTTGCATTTGGTGATGTGGTAACATTCTAAAGCAGCATAATGGAAAGGAAAACTTAGTTTAAATGACAAAACATTTCCATAATGGTGGGAATGTTTATTTTACAAAGTTTAGTCAATGATTTTTTTTTGCATTATTTAACTAAGAAAGGAAAAGGGGAAGGAAGGATCTGAGGAAATGTGCACCCACTTGATGAGTATATAGAATATCCTCAAACAGATCATGACTGGTTGCCTATCGTCCTAAGTGGGGGTCTCCACACTGCAATATTTCCTCACAAGTCCCAGTTTCATATTTGAACTTCAGGATGAAGCCGATCTCTCACATACCACTTAATATCCTGCACTTACAAGCTTTACAGAAAAGCTGTACTCAGCATTTACTGGCTATTTGCCAAGGTATCCCTTCTAACAAGAGTTGAGATGACCTAAAAGATGCTCTACATCAACTTCATTTGCAGAAACTATAATCCAGGTCCAACCTAAACTCTAGGAAAACAAGCTTTAAAAGGGCATGCTGATTAAATTGAAATAATGGATTTCTTCCTTTAGTAATGAAATAATTCACTAGAGGTCTGAGAACATGGTATTTTAAAGCTCTAAGAAAAAGATGTGATGCATTTTCAGATATCCCCAACGAAACATATTAATTTTACTGCATTTACGTGATCAAATGCCAAGTGTTCAGGCCTGTGAAAAATTATAGCTGCATGCTATAAAATGCAAAAGGGTTTGCTGATGCAAACACAGTTGCTGGAGATTTCCATGTCAACCATCTGTACCCATTTAATACTGGCAGCGACTGGCATGTTATGTAAAAAAAATGCAGAGTCTGTAATTAGGTATAAATGTTGTCCAGCTGTATAAAAACCTGGGAATACCCCTATATTCTGATATGGGTCATCACCTGACAAGTGGGTCGCACTGCAGGAAACCTGTATGGTTTTCCTTCTCCTCCATAGGCATTCAAATCTTAAATTCTTCTGTGTCATGGCAGAATTAGTAATTGCCTTTTCTATTTAAGAGTAGAAGCAGCTAAACATGTGGGGTTTTTAAATAGTTGGCTAAAATATACTACATGTTTTCTGTCTGAATGAAGATGCTACCAAATAATGTTTAAACAGAAGACCATAATCTTTCTGACCATCCTTTCTGCCATGAGCTTGACCTGAGCCAACTTTTTAAATTGATGCTTTATGCATAATGATTTAGAATATTTGGTCCCATTTTTAAGCAAACAAAATACCACATAATAAACTGCTTCTAAATGATGCAGAATTTGAGAAGAGTTTATTCACTGTCACAGTGAAAACGGACTATTTTGGGATAACATTGGGAATTTTGCCTAAGTCAGAAGCCTTTATCCTGGTAATTTGTTTACAGAAGCAGTAATTTAATTACCAATTTTAATTTTCAAATACAGGAGACTATTACTCTGTCCTAAGACCATTAGAAAACTTAATGAATAACGGGGTTCGGCTGCTGCCACAGCTTTCTGAGAAAACACATATATATTTAAGATGGTAATATTTATTTCAACCTTTTACAAATTTGGGAAAAAAATGAATAGTAGTAAAACATTCATAGTATATGTCACATTAATAATCTATGTATTTATTATTAACTTTGGAATTGGAACCTTTTCATCTATGTAAAAAACAAGCTACTTATTCACATTTACTTCTCCTCTGCAGATTGTTTGGGAATCAAAATCATCTACTAGCCTTGGTTAAAGCACAGCTTAATTTTGAAAGGATCAATGAAGAACCACATTTCTATAGTTCCTGTTCTAGCTGGGCCTCTGTAGAACCATACAATGTGAAAATAATTCATTCCATCATCTCCATTCCTCTTATTCCTAGTAAATGAAATGTTGCATTTACCACATTTCTTTAAAAGACTCAACAGTAGTACTTTCTCTACTTAAAGATAGAAAATAGCTATCTTTCCTTTCCAATTTAAGGGGATTTTTTTTTAATATGAAGAGCTTCTCTGGTAAGATATATTATACATTATACACATAATATGCTTTCCTTATCTAAATAAGTGTGTGTGTGTGTGTATATATAATTAACAGTGTGTACAAGAGGAACAGTTATTATTTACCACAAGTGTAAAATTTTTCATTCCCTTACACTTCCTTAGAAATCATTTTGGAATCGGGAACTAAAGCTTAAACACAGCCAGCCCACAGTCTAAGTTTGATTTAAAAATTGATGATTCTCCCTGTCACAAGTTCATGACACTATTAACTATCCAATATACACTTTAAAATTCCCTAGATCAATAAAAATAAGTATAAGCAATCATTTGTCAAAAAAATATATATATTTTCTATTGTTGAACATTTTTAATCTGCAGCATTTTGCTCCCATTTCACAATGATTAAAAATGATAAAGAACCATTAAAGTCACACTTGGCCATATCCTGCAAGACTTGTGAAAGATTTATAATCATAATGCAAGCAATCATGGTACTTGGTGCATTAGCATTTCTTTTGCAACTAACTTACTGGTAATATTTTCTTTAGCCCACAGCGCAGGAATTCATTTCTCAAGTGTACCCTAAAATCAAGATCTTCTGGAGAAGTGACAAGGGCATTTATGAACTGCATGCAGGCAACCTGTAATTAGAAGTTATGGTTAATGTAGCTTATTAGAATCAGCATACCCAATGCACATACGCAATAAACTTTGGAGAAAATAACAAAGAAATGTTGTTGCAATACGAGATGGGCGGTAAAGAAATATGATAAATAAATAAAATGTACATTCTAGCTAAAAACGTATTTTAGAGAACAGCACAATGATAAACTTCACTATAATACTGTATTGCCAATAATGTATCCACTTATTCATAGCTCTAAGAAGAATGCCTTTACAGGTAGTCCTCGCTTACCGACCACTTGTTCATCAACTGTTTGAACAGTGGCGTTGAAAAATGAGATTTACGACCGGTCCTCAAAGTTGCAGTCGTTGCAGTGTCCCTACGGTCACAATCACGATTCGGGCACTTGGCAACCAGCGCACATTTATGATGGTTGCAGCGTCCCATGGCCATGCCATCACCATTTGCGACCTTCACAGCCAGCTTCTGACAAGCAAAGTCAATGGGGAAGCTGGCAGGAAGTCACAAGTCGCGGTCATGTGACATCACGCTTAATAGCCACGCCACTTAGCGACAGAGTTGCCAGTCCCTATTGTGGTCGGTAAGTGAGGACTACCTGTACTAGAATGCTGTTGTTTGAGCAATAGACATCATATTGTCAATGGCTTTACAGTAATTAAAAGCAGAATAAATGCTATAAAGTAGTGAATTTAGCAAAAATATTCACTGCAAACCATGTTTAGAACAAGTTACTAATCCTTAATTTTTTAGAGGCAGGCTAAAAACACACTCACACACCAAGATGTGCCTTTTCAAGGGGATAAATATTCTGAAATTATTTATCAGCACAGCAAGTTATACATGAAATCTATAACTTGACCATAAAGTGAATATAATTTTAATATATAAAATGCTACAAGCTGGTAAATTCTTCCAATACACACATGCCCGTAATACTGTCATTGTAGTTGCTTGAATTATCCTTGTTATGTTACAACTATGACATAACTGAACAAGCCAAAGTACATGTCCAATCAGAAATTAATAGAGAGAAAAGGTGCCATCTGCTGTGATTGTTTTTGCCAGGAGAAATTCTGGCTTAATTGCTTGTATTAATACTGGTAGAGAGACCATTTCAGTCAGAAACGAGTTAATGAGTCTTGCAGTTGTACCTTCAGTCACAGAGTTTGGATCTGAGAGTCATAAAAATCACAAAAGTCCTTAAAGGGGATTCACTTTGGAATCACTATAATGGAGCGTATCACATGGGCAGCGTGCATAATGCTATCAGCACCTAGTTCTGTTTCAATGTTCCTATGTTGCATGTGAAAGCTAAGTATTTTGGGTCTTTCTATTTATCTAGATCAATAGGTTATCTCTTAAGGCCATACTTAAGACACTATGTACTTAAAAAAACAAGTAAATAAATTGTCAATAATTCCATTTCCAAACCAAGGCACTAAAATAGAACATGATATATTTAATGTTGACAACAAACAATTTTATTATTCAAATAAAAGTAAATAGCATCAATTCTACTAGGCCTTCTACCCTTGAGAGGAACTGAAAATAATAACAACAGTATAACTTGTCCACCAGCAAGCATTTCAATTCTAGTGTAACAGGTAGAGCAACATTGCATTGAGCAAGATAGCAAATTATTGACTGATGGAAAGGGGTTGAAATTCTGAAAAACTAATCCTCGTTTAGTCTATATGACCAGCCTAAGCTGTTATTTAGTCTAGCGTTTTATGGCATTTAACGTTGAGGGCCTACTTTTCTTTAAGATTGCTTTCTACATCACTGTTACTATTAAATATTATTGTTAATTTTGTTTAATATGGTTTTTCTTGTTGCAAACCATCTTGTGTTTATTAGAAGAGGACAAGATCTTTCCACAGAGCAAACTCGGATGGCAATTACACTGTCCACTACGGAGCTTGCATTCAGGAAAGAAAAGGGATATCACTGCATTATAACCTGACCTTTTGAGGAACCTAATCTTTCCTTTTGGCTCCTTCTAGCACTCAAAGTTTTCATATTGTCATGTCAAGATTACAGAAATAATTCTTGTCTTATGGACTTAACCTTACAAGACAGAAGTCACAAACTCAATCATTATCTCATTCACATGGTGGCATTCCAGGACTTGATTTTATCTCTGCAGTGATTCAGGTCTCAGATACAATATGTGAAAAGACTTGCACTTTGAACAGTAACTAGCCATCCAGAGAGTTCTATTTCAGCTCTATGCTCCCAGAGATCTTTGGCTGAAGAAACATGTTAGCTAAAAATGCAGAAACTCTATCATTCATACATCCTACTGTAATATTACATTAATCATGGCAAGCAGGTCATGGGGAACCAGCGCCTTATTAAATTTCTATGACCGCCCATCTCCCCCTCAAGGAGGGACTCTTTAGTGCATACAAAATGGTTGTGAGTCTTCCTTATACACAGAACTCTCGAAAAATGATTTTAAAAAATGAAAAGTATATAAGGGTCTTCTCCATGTAGGGAAAAGTCCTATTCTAAATAAGAGAAGCATTTATTTTATCATTCTATGCTTTCATAAACAATAAAAAAGTCAATTTCAGTAAATTGTGAAGTTCTAAAACTTAGAGCAATGGTGTTTCAAATGTATTTATGCAGAATATAAAGATTATCAAGCTTTTGTTACAGAGCTTTGAGATGAGTATTTATTTGGGATCTGAGACTTCTACCCAAAACAATGTCAGCAGAACCAAAATTATCTACAGCCATTTTCTATCTTTTTGCTACAGGTAGTAATTAAAATGCATTGTCATCTAATCTTATTGTCCAAATTGTAATCAGAGAAAACCTACCTGTAATTGCAGAGCTTCATGATTTTCAAGCCCCTCTACTATGTTAGCAAATCGTTCTCCATTATTTCTCTCAGCTGCAATTGTTATAGCTCCTAAAATTTTGTCCAGCCTGTAATAGAGATTTATTTCAATATGTTGTAATATATGTGTGTACTTTATCAGATAATTCAAAAAATCACACCTCTGATTCTTAAAAGCATTTTTGCCTCTTTCATACCAAATTGATTTAAAAGCAAACACCTAAAAAGCAATCTGCTACTGATCAAGGAAATAAATCCTTGTGTTTGTTGCTGCTGCTGCTGTTCCTTCGATTCTTAAATAAAATCAGATTACTATTGGTTTGGATCCTTAAATAACTAATTTGAGAAAGTTCATGGAAGTAAAATGTTCCATCATGTATTCCTCCTTGCAGCCACCTATGACCACACTTGAAAACTGCCCCAAATGAAATATACGTAGCAAGGCCTTGTTGCAAGAGACCTAAAAGAGTAACATTTTCCTTTCGTGAATTTGCTTATTTAACTTTGACATGAGAGAATAGTACTGTCCTGGAATGTTGTTCCAGTGTGTCATGGAGGATTGTTGTTAGCACAATGACACAAGTATCCTATATGTTATGTAAAAAAAAAATCCATTTTTTTTCTCTGCATTTACTTATGCAGAGGCTGCCTTAAGCTATACTTCCCAGAAAGACATTAAGAGAGACAAAATGCATGGAAGAAATGTACTTCTTATCTGATCCAACATAATGGGATTTCAAAATGGCTACCCAGACTACAGGTAGTCCTCGGTTAATTATGGTAATTGGGACCGGAATTTCCGTTACTAAGCAATGCGGTTGTAAAGCCTGATGTCACGCGACAGTGCTGCTTAGCAACAGCAGTTCTGTCAGTCCCAAGTTACTGCCATTAAGCGAGGACTGTGTGGGTCATAAAGCAAGGACCTCACATGATTGCGACTTCTGACTTCATGCCGGCTTCCCCATTGACTTTGCTTGAGGGAAGCCAGCAGGGAGGGTTGCAAATTGTGATCACGTGCCCATGGGATGCTGCGATGGTCAAAACTTCAAGGACCAGTCGTAACTACCACTCATTCAGTGCTGTCACAAGTTCAAATGGTCGCTGATCAAGTGGTCATTAAGCGAGGACCACTTTTCACCCATATGATTCTTTCTAACAACTAGTACTGAAATCATGCTCTCTTTGATCTAGGAGGTAGCAGAGGGATTTATCCTCCAGATGAGTAGCCATGAGGCCACCATCATAAAAGAGCTCTAAGTCTCTTTGGAAGTCAAGTGCCAAGAGCAAACATACAGAAGTCAACATATAAAAGCAAAATTAAATTGATAACTACAGAGTTTACCCTAGAAAATAGGGTTTATAAATTTATTTAATAAAAAATAAATAGTTTCCGTTACTTACATGTTTTCTTCTCCAACAATACAAATGGCAGAAAGTATTTTCACTGTTTCAGTCATCATGTTTGGTTGTTTTGGATCAATTGCTCTGGCAAGTAAGAGAAGGCTTCGTTCATCTCCTAGTATTCTTTGCAGTCCATACTTGGGAAGAAAAAAAAATGGTTTAAAAGATATGAGATTGCCAGCACACTCAATCTTAAATTCCTATAATCCCTAAACAAAATTTATAAATTACAATGTTCTGAATGAACCAGATTTGGGGAGATGGAGATAGAGATATCCATGCTATCTCATCTGTGTATTATGGCTTCTAGTCTACTCCTCAGCCCAATTTGGACGTCTGATTTACAGTTTTAAAGACCTTTTCAGGATACCTGAAAGATCAGCTTCTTCCTTTTATACTTCCCAGATCTTGGGTTCTCCAGGATTTCCCATCAGAAGGCTACTTGATGAAGATAACAGCTCCAATTATGGGATGTCACTTTTAGATACGACTTGCCTGGAGCTTTTTTAATGTTCGCATTTAATGTTCGCATTTTAATATGCGATTTATAACTATAAACAGAACTGCAAGAACTCGTGTCCACCAGTCAGTGCTTAGTTTAATCAGCTCTGGTGGAACAATGTCTCTCCTGGGGCCTTTGCCATTTTTCAGTGGTACAATTAGTTTGGGGATTTCATCTAGAGTGACAGGAGGCCAATATGGTAGATTCTCCTGAACCTCTTTGGTGGTTATAGAGTTACAACTTTCAGAAGCATAAAGTGATTGGTAATAAACCTCCCATGTGGAAGCCATGATTAGAACTTCTAATTTAGGGCTAGTTTTTCTCATATGGTATACCAAAACATGGTATTATCCTTGATCTTGGGGGCCTGGATCAATATAAGCTGCCCAGAGTATTCTAAATCAGCATTACAGAACAACACCATCCTATAGAGTCAATGGAAGAATGAGTTTCAACAAGTTCAATGAAACATACTTTAAAAAAAAGTATAGGATTCTAACAAAAAACATTTCACATATGCAGGAAATGCCTAATATATTGGGGAAAAGGTGATATCTGTATTAAAATATTGCAAATGCTGCATATGCTGCATATTTTGGCCATGCTTAACAGGGAGATAAGGGGTGTGGTGGCTCAGTGGGTAAGACGCCAGGCTTGTCGATCGGAAGATTGCAAGTTCGGAGGTTCGAACCCCTAGCCCCGCGTGACGGAGTGAGCTCCTGCACTCGCCCCAGCTCTTGCCAACCTAGCAATTCGAAAGCATGCAAATGCAAGTAGATGAATAGGTACCACTTCGCTGGGTAGGTAACAGTGTTCTGCATGCGTCATGCGGCCACATGACCGTGGAAGCGTCTTCGGACAACGCTGGCTCTTCGGCCAACAAACGGAGATGAGCACCGGCCCCTAGAGTCGGACACGACTGCACAAATGTGCGGGGGGAACCTTTACCTTTACTATAACAGGGAGATAATTTTATTTCATGATGGAAACCCAGCTTGAATGCTATATAGCTTGTTATTTCCCTGCCTAATTTGGCACTTTTTATCTTCATGGTGTCTTTTTTTCTATGAAAACAACTCCCTAGAAAATAAAATTTCTAAAGCCTTGGCAGCAACAGACTAACAACATGGAAGTAAAACCAGAAAGACATTTTGGTTTCTCTGTATTTTTCTGGACACTTTAGAAATACATTGAGAATAGTTCACGGATTGCTAGTTCAAGGTATGGCAGCATTCCCACACCCTCACATAGTTCTCCTACACCTTCTTCCCAAAATTAAAGCCTCTGATATCACTAAATCTGGCCTCACAGAACAGCCACTTCCGAGACAATAGTCAGATAAAAGAAACCTGAGTCCGGGGAAGAACTGTAACCTGAAAAAACGTCTCAGACGAGACTCTCCCTAGTTCTCATGAAGATGGAGGGAGGGAGGGGAAAAGTGCATTCAAACTTGCAAGATTCTGTTACTGTATCTTCATAATAAAAGTAATATTGGCCTGCATGACTTTGGTTTCCTAGTCTGGTCTACCCTGAAGAGCAGACCAGTTTAAAATATGTTTTTCCATTTCTCAAGGCTACAGAGGAAAAGGAAAAGCTTCACTATACTTGATGCAGTTTTCAAGCCATGAAATAACATTTGAATTGGTTTTGCCTCATTCCACATTCTTCACTTCGACAGCAATATTAAACTACAGGCAAACCATCATCATTAGTAGATCAAATTTCCATTTCATTAAAGTCATCTCTTTCTTTAAAGACAGTCATTCATTACCAGATAAAGTGAACTTATCTGAAGAAAAAAACAGTCAGGGCTGAAATCCTTACCTTATTATTCATAAACGCTTTGAGGCATTGTATAAGCTTATGTTGATTCTTCTTGTCAATACTTTCTTGCCTTAAAATTAATAGTAAAAATAGCATTAACTGATGGTTCTATATTAATCATCCTTTTTGCTTCTTATTTCTTCTGATACTTTCTGTACTTACTGTCTCTTATCAAGGAGTTTTTCAAGGACATCCAAGAGAAGCCCAAGGCCTTCATGACCAAAATTGTTAACCCAACTGTAAAACAGTAAATTACAAATTAATTTATGTTTGCTCTCTTGCCCACTGTATACAGTATACAGTATACACATAAACATTCTGATTACTGACTATTGCTTACAGATAGGAGTTCCAGTGTGGCTTATTCAGATGTTGAACTTCCATATTTAACAATAGTAGTTAACAGGAATATGTGCTCAAAATACAAGAGGCATAATTCAGTTATCAACCACCAGCTTTATAAATAGAAGATCCTAGGTTTAATCAAGATACGTAGGTTTGGAAAAACTCCTTTTTAAACCCTGAACAACTGCTGCTGGTCAATACAATAATGTTGGATCAAAGTCCAAGTCATTATAAAGTAGATTTATATGTTCCTATATAAAACATTCATGAGTACCACAGAGCACAAACATATGCTGGCCCACAACATTCAAATACTGTATTAAGAGCTACAATAATTTTGTTTATTTCAAATGAATTTTATTTATATGTGTTTATATCTCTACTATTTACTAAAAAAAAGCTTCTTTCATTTACTGAAACATTGCTGGATATTCTTCACAAACAATAATAAGACAAATTTGCTGAAAAGAAGATCCTACAGAGATTGAGTAAAGCTGGAGAGCAAAAAGAATTTCCTCTATTACAATTATATATTACAAATTGTTTGTCGCAACACAAATATTTATGTTGAAATACTCTTTCTCCAAATTATTTTCTGTTCAAGTGAAATGTCCTATTTCCTTGATTTAATTTCTGAATTGTACGTGTAAGGATAAATGGTAACTGACAGTTTTTTTAACTTTAGGCCAATCCCTGGAACAATATTATTATTATTATTATTATTATTATTATTATTATTATATTATTATTTTTTTATTATTATTATTTTATAGATTAAACAATACATTTTGTCTTTTCTCCACTGCTATTAGAACAAGACAAAGGACAGGTGAAGCCATAAATTACTCATGCCATCAATAAAGTTTCTCAGTGGAATAATAAAAAGGTAATATTGCAATACAAAAATATTCTCACTTTCACAAACAAAAACAAAGAAAAAACATCTATGGGTAGGCAACTGATCTCCTGTGAAAATTCAGATACTATGTATGTAGTATTAAAAGGCAGTGTTCCTTCTTCTAATGGGGTTCTACTCTCATCGCACAATAGAAATCACTGAACATCTTCAACTGAAGTAAAAATTCAAAACTACTTGAATAAATTCATTCTGTTCCAAAACCAGATAAAAACTCAGTTTCAACCAATACCTGCTAATTTAATTTCCCATCTATAGACAGTCCTCTACTTACGAACTTTCGAGTTATGACCTTTTGTCAATACGAACAAACCTGTCCGAATCAAACTATAGCCACTTGACAGTTTCTTCTGGAATGCACATTTTCTTATTTTCTAAAGCATGCCTATGCAGGCAAATCTACCTTTGGAAGGCATTTAAAACCTCACCCTTACAGTTTCCAATAATTAATTTTGTTCTACTTTGTTTTTTCCCCTCTATTTACAGAAAGTATTATCTTGAAATGTATAAACTTGCTCCTCAAATTCTTCCAGTTTTCCAAGCAGATGAACTGCCACACAAATACAAATAATTAAAATAAGCAGAGATCCAGCACTATCCGATTACAATGCTGTGTTTGACTATTTGAAATTACTTTTAGTCAGCATCTGAATGGAAGATGAATGAGTAAAGCATTAAATGTGTCAAAAATTCCATAACATCCTGTTAATACCTCAAGCATTCTGAAACTTCAGTTATCCACTAAATCCTAAATAAGGTTTGTGCTTCAAAAATCTATTACTGCCATCCCCTCCCCACCTTCCTTGGTAAAAGATTTTGGACATTCACATGAGGAACATCAAGGAGCAGCAATTAAATGCAGAATACCAGAACATTTCAGCAGTTGGGTTTCTGTATGTGTGTGTGTTCACTCTTGTTTATTAGTTTGTTTTTGGTGTGCATGCAAAACTCAAGTCACTAGATGTCTCTGCAGAGCCATCAAAGTTAGAACTGATTACCATTTGAGAAGCACTTCAGAATATGCATTTTAAAGAGACTCAAGAGGCTTCAGAATCAAAGAGGAAGCTATGAAATAACAAATGAGAATAGGACAAGGAAGGGACTCAAAGAAATTCATGGCACTAGCAATAATCCACACAACCCTTCCCAATTTTCTATAACTTCTAAAGGATCCTGGCTTTTGCAAGTCTGAAAGTTAAATTTGCAGTGGTGCTGTAACTCTGGAACACTTGTCTTACAGACGATCAAGCCTTGTGGGTTTGCCAGATTTTACACCAATGATGACAGGAGAAGCTGATGGGTTTAGGTATCCTTTGGTCTTTCTTACCTGCACTGCACTTCACTTCAGCTTTAAAGTAGGAGTGAACAACCTGAGTTCTCACCTTTTTGAGGCTTCTGAAGCCACCTGTGTTCACACTGGTCAAAAAACTGGTGGTCACATTTTCTGACATTTTGAAGTTAAAGCCCCCCTAAAATATAGTGTTAAGTTCTAAAATTGGATCAAAGTAATTTAATTTAGGGAAATAAAGGAAATTCCACAAGGAAGGAAAGGGAAGGAATTTTTAAAAGAGAAAATTGTGAACACTCAATATCAGGAAGAATGCCTTCACTTCTAAATATATTCAGAAAGTGGTGGTGAGGAGCTAAGTAACGTTTAAACAGTAACTGAAAATATTAAAACATTTACAGAGATACTGATAGAACCCAACAATACCAAATTCAGCTGCATGTTAAAAGGGGATTTCAAAGTCAGCTGAACAAAGACAGCAGCTGAAACTATAGAAGCAACTGAGAGTACCAAAAACTAGATAAGCTCAAGCATCACCATTTAACAAAAAAGGACAATTAAGACTAAAAAAATGACAACTAAAAGGGAAAGTGTGGGGAAAGTTTGATACCAGCCTGGCAAAAGAGAGATAACACTTATTGGTGAGATGAATGCTAGAGCAATTAACAGGCAGGGCAACTATGAAACAGTTGATGGAGTTGTCTTAGACTCAACAACGCCGACAGCTTTGAGAATCTCTCAAAAATAGGTCTCAAAGGACTCAATTCACCTTCCTTTGCCTTTATTTTGGAACTGACACATCAAGGTCATGTTTACATGTTGAGTTTCTTTGCTTACTTCACCACATGTCGATGAAGGTTCTCAGTCATCCAGGTGGAATTGTCTGTAGCTTGAATCATGTCAACTGGATTTCTATTTTCTCAGTGGAAACGTTTCGCTCCTTATCCAAGAAGACTGAAGAAGCTTCTTGGATAAGGAGCGAAACGTTTCCACTGAGAAAATAGAAATCCAGTAGACATGATTCAAGCTACAGTCACTTCACCACAGTCAGAAAGAGAAAAGGATTCTTAGAAATGGATTTTATACTGTTCAAGTATGTTGCATATTGTGTATGGTAAGGTCCAGCAAGGAAAAATAATGTATTTTTCAAACAAACAATCAATAGTAGTTAATGTTAAATAACATAAACCCAGACCAAGAATGCCTGTTTGTTAAATAAAATGGGTTAAAAGTGAGGATCATTCTTACTTTCTTTTTACTGGAGCCTGAACAATACTGCCAAGCATGGAAAAGAGTGATTACGGAGGGTATCTAGGTGAGTTATAGTTATTTCAGATACACTAAGATTTATTGCATAATTTGCTTAATGTCTCTGGATAGAACCTGCTTTTAAAAAACCCATATAATGAACTTATTCTTCATCAATCTACTTATATTTTCATGTGGTTTATTATTTTCAGCATTTCTTCTGTTGCCAGGTGTTAAGATATAAAACTCACAGTAAAATCTGAACTTTGGACTTACTATAATATTCTCCTTAAAGTTTTGGACAAAATGGGAAGCGCTATTCTCTTAGAAGATGGCTTATTCCTGTCTGATACCAATCTTCAAGAAATCAGTGTAATTTCTTCCAAAACATAAGGTGACAAAGAGAAGACACGGCAATGAAGGTGCAAATGACCTATGTATTAATAATTGGAAATAAATGCCATTTTCAATAGCCCCCGCAAATATAGTCTGGCTTCCATAACAACCAAGGTACAAACAAAACACTGTCCTGTTCTTATGAAAAAGATAACTCAGTTCTTGTTAGTTAGTTAATTAATTAATTAATTTATAAGCCACCCAACTCCCAGCAACTCTGGGCAGTTAAACCAGGCAGAAGACATTCTGTCACATTCTATTATGCAGACAGTGACTTTAGTTCCTGAAAGCAATATATTATATTCAATCATTCATAATTTAGTAATGATATACCAGAAAACTATGTTCTCCTTGGCACTTTTTAGACACCTTATTTATTCATTTGTGCTTTATTCTTTTCTTATCTTTATCTGTTTTCTATTTGTGTTTGTTTATATATTTTCTCCAAAAAGTTGAATAAGTGTTTTTAAAAATCTATTATGCAGGACTCCTGAACTTTTCCAGAGGAAAACTACTAAATGAGAATTGGAACAAGAATTTTATAGGAATATACAACACTGTTCTCTAGATCCGAGCCTATTTGCTAGTCTCTCTTCCTGAATATTTTAAGCTCACGTCCATAGTGCTGAGTAACATAATTTCTTTGTTTGCTGGAAATAAGGGGGAATTCCCAGAATAACAATGTGCATCTATATTTTTACAGCAATTCCTTGATCATATAAGTATAAACAGAACTGTGCTATTTTGCATGTATAAATTATTGCTATGCAATGTAGACAGAGACTACTTCTTTATTCTAGTACAGAGCTTTCCAAACTTTTCATGTTGGTGACACACTTTTTAGACATGCATCATTTTGCGACACACTCTTACAGCAGGGCATCATTTCCCGACACACTCTTACAGCAGGGCACAAGGCAGGCACTAGGACCTGCGCGGAATCCTGGCAGGGCAGGTTTGGAGGCAGCCAGGCACAAGGCAGGCACTAGGACTTGCGTGGACCTGCGTGGAATCCTGGCAGGGATCGGAGGCAGCAGCAGCCGCGAAACACCCAGACTCTGCAGCCGACACACTAACGTGTCCCGACACACAGTTTGGAAAGCTCTGTTCTAGTACCTCTACCGGTCTACCCCAAAGATGATGAATACTAACAAGCCACGTATTACATAGATTAGTATAGCCATGAAATAGTATTGTAATAAATATGAGTGTGCTAGAATCCCTCTGGAGACAAAAGTTGTCAGATCCATATCAAATGTACCAATAATTTTATCTTTTACATGAATCCTTTGAAATATAAGAGATTCTCATTGCCAAATTCATGAAAGGGGACAGAATGTGCTGCTTATTGTGGCCAGTAAACAAGATCCTGAAGCCAGTACTCAACATGCTTGTGTTGACAGATACTGAACAGTTGTAATGGCCATTAAACCATACCATCCAGCTGCAAGAGATGAGGGACAGCATCAGCCGGATTGATCAGGTTTCCCCATAGCCTTTCAGCAACCAGAGCCAGTTTGGTTAAGGTGCTGGGCTAGAAACCAGGAGTCTGTGAGTTCTAGTCCCGCCTGAGGCATGAAAGCCGGCAGGGTGACCTTGGGCCAATCCCTGTCTCTCAGCCCTAGGGAGGAGCCAATGGCAAACCAGGAGATTGAGAGTTCTAGTCCCGCCTTAGGCATGAAAGCCAGCTGGGTGACCTTGGGCCAGTCACTCTATCAGCCCTAGGAAGGAGCCAATGGCAAACCAGGATTCTGTGAGTTCTAGTCCCGCCTTAGGCATGAAAGCCGGCTGGGTGACCATGGGCCAGTCACTCTCTCTCAGCCCAACTCACCTCACAGGGTTGTTGTGGGGAAAATAGGAGGAGGAAGGAGTATTAGGTATGTTCGCTGCCTTGAGTTATTTATAAAAATAATAAAGGTGGGATAAAAATAAAATAAATAAATAAAACCAACCCTTCAGGCTACAGTGAAGGGAAGAGACAACTGACCCTCAACTGACAGAGCAATATTGTTGGGTTTGGCTTCACGGATCATGTTAAACAAATGTCTAAGGAATTCATTAATTCTGAGCTTGTTTTCTTCTGCCTGTCTTCCAATTCCTTTCGCGTTGTCTCGTTTGGAAGTCTGAGGGCAGGGACTGTCTCAGCATCATCTATCTCTGATATTAAATCAGGAAATGCAACAGGTTGGATCCACAATAAATTAGTTCCCGAGATACAACACAGTAATAAACAGGACTTGGATTCACTGCAACACTAAGTGTAACTAGTTTAGTCCAGATCCAGTTCACGATTGTGTACAAAATTCTAACGGGCAAAGGAATCATTCCCTTTGCCCTCTTTTTTCAACTCCCTATTAAGACAGGGTTGCATTTCTAGAAGGGAGGCTTGCCAAAATCCCTTGCATACCAAGTGATTCAAATTGTCAAGCCCAGTTTAATGTATTCCAATTACAAAGTTAAAGACAGCTTGAGGATAGGTTCTGAATGCAACAAGGCATAATATTAACAAACAGGCCATATGTTTATGCATATAGAAGTATACACAGCTTACCCATCAACAGCTTTAATGTTCAGCCCTGTGCCTCATTTACCAGAGGTAAATAACAGGATCAGTCCCTTCAAATCTGAAGCTGAAAAAAATAGGATCTACCCTTCCAATACAGTTTAAACTAAAGTGGTTTTATATGTGAACATATAAACTCACAAGAATGTCTACTGTTTTGGAGCAATTCATTTTGTACAGGTCACTATTTTGTTTTTAAAGACCTACTCCTTTGCAGAGATCTAAGTAAATAACATTCTAACAGAAAGCAAAAATAGACCCATTAAATACGTGGCATTTTGATGCAGTTCCTGTAAATTCTAGATTTCGTTTCAACCTGGCATACAGTATTTTACCAATTCCTACTTGCAATGTTTCTGAATAATAATTTCAAAACCTACCTTACTGGATTGCTTGTCAGAGACACCCTCAGAGACTCTAAGCAGTTGAGAAGTTTTTCCTCTGAGATTCCTGATCGTAGCTCGTGGACATATTCCTGTGACGACAGCGTGCACTCATGTTTACTGTTTTTCAGGCCTCCCTTAATAAGAAAAAAAAAGCAGTAAGTTATAAATGTATTTTTGGAAACAAGAGTTAGTTGATGAATGTAATAAAGAAAAAGCAAGACACTTTATTTCTTTCTGTCTCCATGTTTCACTTCTTAGTAAGTTCTCTATATGTCCATTGAACCTAAAACTACATAACTCTGCAGATATAATTACTTACTTAACCAGCCTCAGGATTACATTATTGGATTGCATACTATGCATTTTCTTACAGACTTATCGTCTCACCCAACTTTACCTCAGATAAAAGTTAGAACTGAATCAATATAACCATGTAATTCTAATGACAGTCATAATTCTCATGGGAATTTGGATTTAAGAAGATACTTTAAAAAACGGCTTATATCCTTGGTTTCAAATCCCTAACAGAGCTATCCGGTTAAAATGGGTGCCTTAAGTTCTGTATGTATGCCAGTCACTCTCTCTCAGCCCAACTCACCTCACAGGGTTGTTGTTGTGGGGAAAATAGGAGGAGGAAGGAGTAACAGGGATGTTCCCCGCCTTGAGTTATTTATAAAAATAATAAAGGCGTGATAGAAAATAAATAAATAAATAAATAAATAAATAAATAAATAAATAAATAAATATGTTCTATTAAGTTCTACATGTGTGAGAAGAGAATGGGCATATGATTTTTAAAAAATTCTGTTACACACACACATATATAAGGTATATATACACATACACACACACAATATGAAGATTATTAAAGAATATCACCACTACATAAGCAATATTAAAATTAACATAATGCAAATAATAGCACTTTAGTTTGTCCCTTTTCACAACAATAAACAAAAAGTAGCAGACACTGATTTGTGCATATCTAAAATATTAATCCTCGATGCATTATAGCTTTAATTTTTTCCCCCAAACGTTACAGCTATTGTTCTTGTATTTGAGTCATCAAGAACCAGTATGGTGTAGTGGTCAAGGCATCAGGCTAGAAACCAAAAGACCATGAGTTCTAGTCCTGCCTTAGGCATCAAGCCAGCTGGGTGACCTTGGGCCAGTCACTCTCTCTCAGCCCTGGGAAGGAGCCAATGGCAAACCACTTCTGAAAAACCTCACCAAGAAAACTGCAGGGCCTTGTCCAGGCAGTCTCCCAGAATCAGACACGAGTGAACGGATTTTTTAAAAAAATGAGTCATCCCTGAGCAAAAGGACACAAAAAGGAACCTACACCTGGAAAAATTAGCTGATACCAATTCTTATATAGGATCGGAAATCCCTAACCTATTTCTTGAAGTGGTCAAGTGCTTTGAAACTTCAAAATTTCTGAAGTCCTACCCAGCTCCTGCCCATCGAGAAGAATCTAGCCAGGGTCTCTCTCTTACTTTTCCACCTTAAAACAATTCTTGAGCCCCCTACCATTGCAAGCAATAAGTAATAATAAATCTATTCCAGCTCTGCTGATTGCATGTAAATTTGAGGATGGTTAGGAGCTGCTTTGAACCCAAAGCCCTGCCCAATATACAGTAATTCTTGAGAACCCCTCTGCGCACCACCTTTAGAATACCACCAACCTAAGATTTTGATCATTTGTTTAAGTTGAAAAGAATAACAGATAAAGAGGGTGAGGATGGAGGAGAAAGTAATAGGAAAAAGGAGATTCCCAATATCATATGTTCTCACTTATATCTGTACCTTTTCCCCTAATCTGGCATGGAGAATTTGAAGCCCTGTTGGGAACTCTAACTGAACATTCTGCACTAGGAATATTAAATTTCTACTTGCAGGCTAATTTTTAGTACAATATGCTACTGGAAAATATGGTGTGTGGTTATACATGTACTAAGAAATGCAATATGTACTGTACATACAGTGCCAAAAATATTTATCCTAAGATACCTAAAATGTACGCACAGAACCTTTCCCAATCATGTTTACTTACTTACTTAGTTAATATACAGGACTGTCAAATTTACACATGAAAGGTAACGCTTCTGAGCTTCTTACCTATTTCTCAACCTTCCATCTCTTCTATGGATGCTGTAGCTTGCTTTAAAATAGGGACTAATAACAAACGTTATGCCAAAATAAGAAAATAAGTCAGGTTTCACCTAATCAAGATGTCACAGCTGCCCTAACTAATATTGGTGTATTAAGACATGTGTTGGTAGTTTAGCTGTAGTGTTAGGGGTAAGTTCAGATTGTCTAGTACAAGTAATTCTAATGAGATCTGGATTTTTTCCCCCTTTTAAGTCTATAATAATGTATCACAGAACTTTTATGATGAAGTGAGGGACAGGAGGTGAGAACACAATTGCACACAGGGAAAGAAAGCAAACTAGAGTAATGCAGTCTAATAAACACTGCCTTGCAACAGCCCACTCCAATGAACACACACATGCACTTTCACCTTTCTACACATTACCTTATGAGTTGTATCAGAAGGTAAACATCCTTCATAGCGTTTATTCTCCATTACACCCACATCATAGCATACACAACGGAGTTCAAAGCCATTCATTTCAGGCAGGGCAATAGGCACACATTTAACCTCTGTACCACTTCACATTTTTATATCTCCATTGATCAAAAGGGTCTGCATAATGCAAATGTACAAAGCCAATTATGGAGTACAAAAGTCAGAAGGCTATACTAATTAGTGCTGGAGAAGAGAAAGAATACTTCACGTGCCAATAATAATTGCATCTTCAGCATTTTTCGGTTGCTGTCCAGAAGCCCCTAGAGAACTGCAACCCAACTGCTAAGTTCAGTTAATGACAACAACGTAAGACATGCATACATTTGTGTTGTATGTGTAGCAATACCCAAATCTCACTTTCTGTAGTCCTAACATTCTTATAATAGTACCTCGGAGTAGTATGTAGAAACAGCAGATAAAAGCTTGTAACTAATTCCATGAGAGCCAGTCTGAAGTCCACTAAAGTGGCTGGAAACAGCTGCCTAGACAACCAAGCTCAGAAAACACCAAGAACTCAGCAGTTCAACCCTGAGCCACACATTTTCCCATTTTCAAATGGTAATGCATTTTCTCCTCTTTTTAATGGGCATATTTGTTGCAAAATGCCCTGAAGTAATTTTAAAAAATTAATTGAGAAAGTACTACTATGTAATTAAAAAGGTCACAGTCTCTACCTAATCTGTTTCATAAATTTTGTATGAAAATAAGTGAAAACTGTAATGCTTTGGAAAGAATGGCATCCCACTGAAAAATAGTTGTAATTAAAAAAATGAGAAAAGACATTTTTACAGTAAATAAGCTTTCTACCAAAAAAAAGGTGTTTCAACTTTCTTCTACTCTTCAATTCATGTTAACCAATTTAATAATTGCAGATCATGAGTCCAAAACACAAATCAGTATGTAACTGCAGTTACTTAGATCAGAAACCATGATAGCAAACAGACATTTAAGCTACTTTAATTCTATAATCTAGACTTGGAATAGATGATTCTCAAGCTCAGCGCAGCTTTGGTGTACTTCTGATAACAGCCTAAATTATTCACCTCTTTCATTTTCATGACCTGTTCCAATTATATAATCAATACAGCTTGTTTACAGGCCCTAACATTCTGCAAGGAAAATCAGCTTTTCCACTCTGTTTGGATTTCTGTTAATTATTTTCTCCTTTAATAAAACGAGGCACAGCTCTGTAATTATTTGGGCAAGAAAGTAGTGCTAAGGGAGGCTGTACTTAACCCATTCTCCAAAATGAACCCTACTCTCCCAAAGTATGTTTTTAATATAATTTTTATTAAAGATTTTCACAGAAGTAAAACATTGACATGAAATGATATAAAGTAAGATTAAAGCAAAGGGAAAAAAAGAAAAGTGTGAAAGGTAGTAAAAGTAGCATAAAACCAAGAGATATATAAAGAAGCGACTTCCAATCTTTTTTACAGCACTTACAAACTTATTCTCTCTCCTCCCTCTTTAAAGTTACATCATAATTCCCTTCTTCCCATATTCAACCTTTTTAATCAGCAAATCCATAAATCACCAGTTCATTATTTTTCCATTTCAGCAAAAATCATTCCCCCCGAGATAAGATTGGCCCCCTCCTTGCTCCTTTTCCGGAAGGCCCGGAAGACGTGGTTTTGTCAGCCGCCCTGGGGACCCCAGATCGCTTCGGAGCCAATCAAGTGGTCGATGTGAATGTGCTTGCTGCCGTTGTGTGGTGTCTATCGTGTTTTTAAGGTTTTTAATTCTGCAAGTCGCCCGGAGTCACCGTGTGTGAGTTGGGCGGCCTTATAAATTTGTATAATAAATAAGTAAATAAATAATTAAAAAGTCCGTAAGTGGTTTCCAGTCTTTAATAAATGTACTTGTTGTCTTATCCCTGATCAAACAGGTAAATTTTGCCATTTCCACAAATTCCGTCATCTTCACAATTCATTCCACCACTGTGGGTATTTCAGCATTTCTCCATCTGTTTACATATAATAATCTTGCTGTAGTTACCGTGTACAAAATCAATCTTCCATAGTCTTTTCTAATTGGCTATCCATAAGTCCCAGTTTAAAAAAATATTCTGGTTTCATCTGAATATTAGTCTTTAAAATTCTTTGTATCATTGTATGTACAGTATTTGTATTTATTTATTTATTTAAAATTAATAAAAAGGAAGAAACTCCTGTTGGTAGCTATGAAAGTAGTGATTTAAGAAAATATTATTTATTTATGTTTTTATTGCTTTTTAATATCAATTTATATAGGTGCCCATCTCATAATTTTGATTCTGTATGGAAAACATAGAATTAAAACCAACAAAAACAATAACAATAACACAATAATAGCACAATGGCATATAAAGGGAATCAAACTCATACCACATAATCCCAGTCGTGTCAGAGAAAATCACAAAGACGGGCTCACTCAACCTTCAGGCCCCATGCCCAAGGCAATATCCAGGTTACCATATAGTTTTATTATTGTCTACTGACCCAAAGTTCTTTCGGCCAGTTTCCAAAACTATTTGAATGTATGCCTTGTCCATTTTATATCCATGACATAACACCTTTGAGAGATGTCACCTTCTTACTGAGTTGGCAGCAGCTAAGCTACATAATTCAACTGTTATTCTTCTACTGAAATATCAGCTAACCAGTTTGCATGGCTGTGATTCTCCCAACTTTGAAAAATGAGCAAACATCTCTTTACAAAAAGACTGTATCATCTCTGTAGTTCTGGTAAATTGCAGGAAGTTGACTTATTTCAGAACATTGGTTCTTATTAACAGACAATTCCTAAAGCTCCTTAGCTTGACAAAGTCTCTGCCTGAATTTAATGAAGTCAAGTCAGATATTTTTTCACCCACAGCCTCTCTAATAGGATTTGTATGTGTCTAATAGCTAATTATATCAGGGACCACCCCAAGCTCAGTAATCCTTTTTGTGCATCTTTCAGCAGTTAGACGTACTAGATGAAGGTATTTCGATTTGCACAACTGTATCAACCATTAAGACTATTAAAACTTAACGAAGTATAGAAAGATAATGAAGAAATTGATAAACTCTAATTATCACACAACTCTGTCTGCAACTCCTTGAATGTATGGGATTGGTGTATCCTCACAATTCTGCAAGTCCTTTTGTTACGTGGGAAGCTGTTTCTGTATCACTGCATCAGACTCTTCTTTCAGTGACTATGTTTTGATTCTAATAGAAGAGAACAACACCTCCACCAACACAAGCAGGACAAGCCATGGCATATATACAGAGAGCAAGTCCCACTCCCTTTTCGCACTGAAGATGTTGCCTAGCCTGGCAATGAAACGTCTGCAAGAAAACAACAAGGCTCAGAGAGCACCAAGGACTCCACATATGTTTTGATTCTATTAAGAACATCTTTCAGCAGGAAACAGTACTTGGTCAACCTTATCTGCATGCAGAAGCTAAGCAAGGTCACTCTTTTTTAATACTTGGATGGGAGACCGCTATGAAATAGGAGGGCTGTAGCCCATACTCAAAACACATCCCCAAAAGTAGAAATGGCAGATCACTTCCATACTGTTGCCAAGAAAACTGTATGAATGTGTCTCTATAGTCACCAGGTACTGACTTCAATTTGAGGATGCCTTTAGTTCTACTTCTGAAGGACACAGATATCATCGTTCCAAAAGAATGGTTCCGTTTCAAATAAATATTTAGGGAGCACTGCAGAATACCACCCTACAAAAGTGGCAACCATGACAATGAAATATGGTCAACTGCCCAAGTAGAAATAATGTTGCATTCAAATTTGCATGCCATCTTCATCTCTCATACATCCAAGGGTAAAAGATACACCAAACTTAAATCTCAGGTTACCACTTAGCAAGGGTTTTTGTTTGTCATGCACACTGCACAAAACAATACTTTAGAATAAATAGTATACAGGCTTTTAACTTCAAAGAATTCTGATACACACACACACACACACACACACACACACACACACTAAATTATACTGCTTTCTTAGAAACTGTCCTGTATCTAGTCATTTCTGCTTTGCTTGAGACTTACCACTTAAAGTCTTCAAGATGTAAACATTTTGGCATCATCCTTATGAACTACCAAAAGCTAAAAGAGATTTTTATTTCAGAGCTAACACTGAATTTAAGCAACCTTGTGAAATATGTAAATAAACCAATAAAGTGTCATACGGCAGTCACTGAAAATAAGCTTCCTGAAAGCATGCAGGCTTCCGTGATTCCCAGAGGGGGAAAAAAAATAAAAGAACACAAGGAAACAACATTCTGCAGCAAATCACTGCCACCTTTGCAATTATTATGCCATTTTTAAATACGCAGTGATAATTCAAGCATTTCAGTTCTTTCAAAATTGATATTCTTGAAAAATGGTTTTCAAAATCCATTTTCAAAGCCTTTCACCTGCATATTCCCAACTCCTAACCACAGTTCAAAGTGGATAATTCTTAACAGGATTACTGCCTCACAATTTTATTTTTGCTTCCAGCCACTTATCAATATAACTCTGTTCATCTTCTTTTGCTATAGACGTGCTAATATAAAATGCTAAAGCTTCAACCTGTTTCTTTAATACAGGATTCAGATGGAAGGAATATGAAAAATGATTCAACCTCCAATTTTATTACTTAGCTGCTTATCTCTAATGAAATGTACAAAAATGCAAAGACCGGTACTTATTTTACATGGGAAGAAAAATATTTATATTACTGCACAATATTTCACCTTTTGAGTACTTTACATCTCTTAAGTTCTTCGTAGCATGAATTTTCACATAACAAAACGAAAGAATTAAGGAGCTACATTTCAAAATTATTCCAACCGCTCCACTGAGCTATCTTCATTATTACTAAAATGTGTAACTTCTCTAATTCAAGTTACTAAAATAAATGCTTCTGTCTTCTACTGTTGTGCGTCACTAAGTTCCATTTATGATTACTTCTGAAGACATGGGGGCTGTAAATGGGAATATAAAAGTACAGCAGTAGGTGTTATGTTAATCTAACTCATCTTCCCAGAACATAAAAAGTAACCTTCTAACCTCACTTAACCAAGTGGCCTAAAATAATATGAAATATCAGTGCTGGTAAAATGTAACATAGCCTGGGGGAACAAAAAGAAAAAAGAAAACAAAAAATAGGAATTCCTTCCTACTTATTTCATTGTCCCTACTATCTCTTTTCCCCAACATATATGGTTCCAGACCTTTTTCTCTCATTTTAGAGAGAAGAGAGAAATTGAGAGAACTCATCTGCTGACTTCTTTTCTTTTCCTTAATCGTTATTTGCCTCCTACATAGCTCAGCTACAGGAATTCAATCACAGTTGATGGAGCAACAGAGGACAATTGGATTTACTGTTTGCTTGGGACAGATAGGTCCAAACTGGTTAGCTTGTGCCACATATTAAGAGGTGCAATAGAAACAATCCGGGTACCAAATGGGTGGGAGGGAAATCCCAGGAACACCAAATCATCAACATCATTAACTGAACATTAACAATGATTTTCTTTCATTAAGTATTTCTGGAGTTCAGATTACACAATGATACTGATTCTTGTACACCTAGATCCCCAACAGCAGCACATTTAGTTTTCTGAATCCAGTGATGTTTGGGTTACTTCTGATCTATTACGGCACTGATGCCCCACCAACTACAAAATCATAACTTCACAAGAAGCATCGGAAGCATCACAAATATAATTTGTTGCAAGAGGGGACAGCAGGAGGAGATAACCACTGTACAGCTTCTGCTAGATCACTTTTGAGAATGCCAGCACTTCCAACTTTATGTGTGTGTGTGTGTGTGTGTGTGTGTGTATGTGTGTGTGTGTGTGTGTTGTTGTTGTTGTTGTTGTTCAGTCATTTAGTCGTGTCCGACTCTTCGTGACCCCATGGACCATAGCACGCCAGGCCTTCCTGTCCTCCACTGTCTCCCGGAGTTTACTCAAATTCATGTTCATTACATCGGTGATGCTATCTAACTATCTCATCCTCTGCCGTCCCCTTCTCCTTTTGCCTTCAGTCTTTCCCAGCATCAGGGTCTTTTCCAGTGAGTCCTCTCTTCGCATTAGGTGGCCAAAGTATTTGAGCTTCAGCTTCAGCATCTGTCCTTCCAATGAGCAGTCAGGGTTGATTTCCTTTAGGATTGACTGGTTTGACCTCCTTGCAGTCCAAGGGACTCTTAAGAGTCTTCTCCAGCACCACAGTTCGAAAGCATCAATTCTTCGGCGCTCAGCCTTCCTTATGGTCCAACTCTCACAGCCATACATTACTACTGGGAAAACCATAGCTTTAACTATACGGACCTTTGTCGGCAACGTGATGTCTCTGCTTTTTAATATGCTGTCTAGGTTTGCCATAGCTTTCCTCCCTATCTATCTATCATCTATATCTATCTATATCTATCTATCTATATCTATCTATCTATCTATCTATCTATCTATCTATCTGATATATATATATATATTTATCAGTCAATATCTGCAGTAATATCTGCCCTATTTCTCAGTCATATTTTACATCTATAAGTACCTTGCTATTAAGTATTTTAAGGATGAATCCTTTGATCATCTGTTAATTGTGCCACCCATAAATTGTATTGAGATGTTACTGAGAATTTGATGACTCACAGATTCTATAAGAACCTAAGAGCCATGCTGTGGTCCAGCATTTTACTCCTTCCACTGCCAATCAGATGCTAAAAGAAGCCACAAGAGGATATGAATACCACAAAGTCAACCACCCATGTTTCTCCACAACTGATATACAGTCTCATGAAGAGCAGAAAAGTATGGCTGCCTGAAAAGAGCCATTTAGAAGCTGGTTCTCAAACTGGGACTGCTTCTTGGATCCCATCATCAAAAAGAAGCCACTTAAAAGTGCTACTAGTGCATCTACAAAATGACATTTGCAGGAGACCAGAAGTACGGCCCCACCTTAATAAATCCAGGCTACAGCGGGATGCCCTAGGTTCCCATCTTATTCTCATTCCTGTTTAATAGGATGGAAAACATTTGTTTCATTCCAATTATTTACTCTTTGATTTAAAGTTACAGAATGCCAAGAACTACAGTAGAGTCACTAAGATGTAGACATACCATCTAGATGTAGTAGTTAAGCTGTTCTATTAGGACTGGGGAGCCAGTGAAGCTCACCGGCTGACTTCAGGGTGATCATTCTCTTTCAGCCCAATTTACCTCACATGGTTATTGTGGTAAAGAAAAACTGAAAGATGGTGCATACCATATGAGTTCCTGGAAGACAGGTAGGATATAAATCTAACATTTAATCTAATTTAGTCTAAGTTAACAATACTATAGGCCACTGATTTCACTGTGATATGCTAAGATATGACTTTTTTTCCAATTTTCCAAATTAGTTAACTTTTGCTGTAATATGCCCAACTTTTCAAGCTCAAGAGGGGCAATAAATTAACGAACTATGAGTAATTCATATCAGTGGAGAAGTGAATCTAATATTGCAACTAACAGCAATTAAGAAGTTCTATAATCAACTGACTTATTTTTCTTCCTTTGCATTCAGTCCTTGTTCATGATAAATTATACTTTCAAGCATGATGTGGATACAGTTTCTAGCTTAGCTGCCATCCCAAATTGGGGTTCAAAGGTATTTTCTTTCTTTCTTTAATACAGTTGACTGGAACTACAAAGGAATTTTATGACGTTCCCTTTTAATTTACATATTGGTCAGGAAGGAAAATATTAGTCATCCATGTTTTCTCTTATACTGAAGTAGCACTCAATTTTTCTCTGTCTGAATAGATCAGAAGAGTTAATTTACTATCATAGGAATGGACTTCTTTTTGGCCACTACTCGCTTCCTCAACCACCCAAGGGACTGCATGATGTTTCCTGTGATGTGATGGTGTTGATGATGTGCCATCAGGGAGAGACCATTTTTCGTTGAATTGTATCTTGGGTGGGTGGGTGGATTTAAGGCTAGGAAAGAGAACCGGAAAGTCTCTGGGAGACAATAATTCCCACCATTCTAAAGCACAATTTTGGGCTATTTTGGAGACAGGGGAAAGTGAGTCCATAAGCCTCCTGCTTCCATTCCTACTTTTTCTTAAAGAAAAGAAAAGAAACTTAAAGAGCATAGCATGGGAAGGAGTACTAAACGTAGCCTACAGATTATCCATCCCTTTTTTACTAGATAAAGTGGCATTTATGGTAGCTGGGGATGGCTCTGCTTTGACTTGTATCCACTACCAGCAATTGAATAAGCATGCCAGCCTATTCTTTTGTCTCTTTATCCATGGTCATTTTCCACAATGTCCTACTTAAACCTGTTGGGAACTCATGATGAGTAAGTGCACATGTCTATAAACAAACAGCTTTCTCAAAATCTAATGTTTAGACTGAAACCTTGTAACTATACCTCTGATGTATACTTCTTATGCTTATGGTTGCATTGACTCTCAAACTAGGTTTGGTGACATTTCAAAATCAGAGAAAAGTTGTTTCATCATTCACTACACTCCATCACTTTGGCATTTTAATCTGCCAATTGTTCCTTGGAATTGCAGAACTGCTTTCATTCTTAGGACTTAATACTCTAATTTATCTAATTTATTAATCCACATTAATATTCCATTAAAGTGCTTTTAGGTGACTTACAATAAAAATGAAAACACAAGTACACCAATCAAAAACACTGGTAAGATAAAAGATATAATTTATTGTTATTTGATTAAAACCTTCTTAACAACTGAAAACATTATAAAAAAAACTTCAAAGAAGTTTTCTAAAACCTAAAACCTAAAAGAGTGGCAGCTGATCTGACCTCAAGGCTGTTCCAGAGAATGAATAGAGAATCAGAGAATATACTTGCCTATAGTCTTAGGATCAAAGATTAAAATGTCTCAATTGCTATGAAATGTGTCCATGGATGGCACAAGGTTCCTTACCAAAATTTGGGATATAAAAGTGTATACTTTGTCTTACAGCTACTAAATCTAATAAATTTGGGTCCCCTACAATATGTAGGCCCTTCTTATATCAGCACACCAAATAACAAAAGAAATGCAATTTGTTAGTGATCAATCAGTCACTTTTAGCATGGAACTGATTTTTATTAACCTTGACATTCTCAATTCAACAAATTCTCAATTATTCCCTCTCAAGGCTTCATCTGAATTTAAGAGACCGCGGATTTGTCACAGGAAATTTAGAATAAAAATACTTAAACTTAATTTCATTATCCTAAATTTATAGGGCAGAATTATATTCAAAATGAATCTACTACATCAAAGTAAACAGACATGCAAATAGTCAATATAAGGTATAATATTGGCATACAATCTGGATATTTTAATTGGTGTTATATCATGCATTTGAAGTTATGACAGACTACAGATATACTCACCGGAACTTTACTTCCAATTATCTGCATGCAGTGATCAACGGAGAGAAGTGATAGCAACAAATAAAAACAAAAACAAAAAAAGTACAATAAATAAGCTGAAGCATTTCACACAATACAGCAAGTGTTTAGTAGTTAGTAAATTGTTAAAAGATATTTAAAATTAAAACAGAGAAATATTCATAAACAAGCAAGTCCAGGAACTATAAAAGCAGATACTTTAATTGCACATATCTGTAACAGTTTAATATAAAAAGGGGGACTTCTTTGATTAAGAATACAGTGTGTATTAGTGCATGCAAAAAGAACAGCAAAGAATTCATTAGGTATACATTTTCACAAAACTGCCTTTTTTTTCCCTGGGAAAAGCTTGTTAGAGGTTAGACAGCTGCAGCAAACAGACTAAATTGCAGCAGTACTTTTATTATGTTTTCACTCTAAAATTTAAATAGCTCTCTGTTTTCATTAAGTGTATCTATCTCAATGCCAGTCATAATAAAGAGTTGCGTTATGTTCATTTTATAATTAACAAATGATTAATTACTATATATAATTCCATGTTTCCACCTTTTAAAAACAAGGTGATTGTAATACAAGATAATTGTTTTTGCAATTATCACACCAAAGTGTTCACAACAGGAGATAAATTGTTCTCCTGACTTTATTCTAGGTTAGAATAGAGTCAGATTGGATAGGAGAAAAATATAGTTTGAATCATAAGGAAGAGCAGAAAAAAAATGGAGAATGGAATGAGCTGATCCTATTCTGTACAGTATATGGCTCTTGTGGCACAAACAGATGTTTGCTTTACCAAAGTTCTAGCAGCGTACTGGGCGAAAAGACGCAAAGCTAGCTATAGCTTCAAGGGAACATCTGTGCAATCCCATGCTTTGTGATAATGGCTAGTGGGATAATGTTCTATCACTAGATAGAAGAGTACAAATATATCATTATTATTCAGAGCAGACATCTGATACAGAGGTAACACTTTAATATTTACATGCAATGGAACACAGGGGTTAAGAGGCCAAATGGGGACCAGAAAGATCTGAGTTGTCCCCATTCAAACACAAGGCTCACTTGGATGATTCTAGGCAAGTGAGCCCAAACTGCTTCACAGGATTGTTGTTGTGGAGATATTAAAGGAGATCCTCATTTTTCTCAAAGGAAAAGCAACCACTAATATGAACACTTAGATTCCAATGGAATCTCAGACTCAGAACCTTATTTAAACCCCCAGAATGAGCTAGGCCACTAACAGTACTAGTGGTGTAACAGTTCAACAAGGGCCACCAACAAACAGATAAATAAAGGCAATTTGGCTGGAATTTCCTTTATCTGTTTGCTGGTGGCTCTTGTAAGATTGTTATATCACCAGTCCTATTAGTTACCTATCGGTTTATTTATTTGGGGGGGTTGAGAAGTAAAATGATACCATACTCCACACAGAGTTTCTAAGGCACCCCTTAAAAGCTATCCACAAATAATTGGGCCAATATGTCCCCCGGAGCAATTTTCAAGAACAAAATGGTACCCTAAGCCTCCAATTCTGCCCTTTAAACAGTCAGTCCATTCCAATGGGATGACACACCCAAAAGTCATCCTGCAGCTTCCAGGACAGACAGAGCAATCCTGGCCCAGTGTTGGGGAAGCAACACAGAAAGTGCTGATACACCTTATTCCATAGTGTTCCTTTTTACTTTGAAGCACCAAGATCCTTTCATATTCACAGCAAACTCACAGTTGAAGCTCCATGACAACTAACTGGTACCCTACTTGCACTGCAACAAAAGCTTTGATGGCTAGAAGAGTTGGCTTTCCCACCCAGCTTCATAGATTTCTCAATTCATTCTTTTTTTTTAACAAATCCAATGGATGAAGTGATATATGTATGAGGTGAAAGCAAGGATGATTTGCAATTTCAGAAACATATGCAGTGATATCATATTAATATATGTTTATTTCATGCCTTTATTTATTTTTTACTTCTCCTTTTTTGCACTTTGCATAACACTGCTTACCCCAAAAGGGAACAGCATGATGGATATTAATGAATGTATATATGTACAGTTGAGTATACTATTAAAATGTTTGCATGTGTTCAACTGTGTATTTAAAGATACCTGCCTTCTGTTCCCCGTTTACAAAACAAACTGGGCAAACATGAGCATAATCTCATTTATGAGTTCGCTTTAATATAACACATGAGTATTCATATACTGTTATCTGCATTTTGCATTCTGATTTAGTTATGTTAAAATGATAATAATTCTGCCTTTAGGTATTTGAAAAAAAGAATGGAATATGCAAGCTTGTGTTTCCCAAATCACCTTACTGTGAACAATAACTTGAGCACAAAACTGAGTAAAGATTTTTTTGGCATTTCAAAGTAAAACCCTACCCATCACATGATTCTGTTGAAAACAGGCTAGTGGCAAAAATCACTTACAGTTGAAACATATTTCTGCCCTTGGATATTCAAGCAAATTAAGGTAAGGTAAGGTTTCCCCAAAAGTGAAGTACTTTGGCCGCATAATGAAAAGACAGGGTACACTGGAGAAGATGCTGATGCTAGGGAGTGGAAGGCAAAAGGAAGAGGGGCCGACCAAGGGCAAGATGGATGGATGATATTCTGGAGGTAACGGACTCGACCTTGGGGGAGCTGGGGGTGGCGACGGCCAACAGGAAGCTCTGGCGTGGGCTGGTCCATGAAGTCACGAAGAGTTGGAAATGACTGAACGAATGAACAACAAAAAAGGTTTCCCCTTCCAGTCGTTTCCAGCTCTAGGGGGCGGCACTCATCTCCGATTCTCGACCGAGGGAGCCAGCGTTGTCCATAGACGCTTCCGTGGTCATGTGGCCAGCATGACTAAACGCCAAGGCGCACGGAACGCTGTTACCTTCCCACCGGAGTGGTACCTATTTATCTACTTGCATTTTTACGTGCTTTCGAACTGCTAGTTCGAAAATTTCATGACTTCTCTTTAAGATCTTGTCAAAATCCCATCTATCTTGAATTAATATAGCATTTTTATAAACATATCTGAAGTACAGTACTTGAAACTTGAAAATGAGTTACGATGTAATTCCACAGCCTAGAATTTCATTGGCCTGGTCTACAGTACATATTGTTTCAAACCCATGAAAAGAAAGTTAAGTTTCAAACTAGAATTCAGTAGCACCAAACGAAGGGCAGACTGTTTTATTAGGCCATGAAAGATGTTTACTGCTTGCCCTTATATCTGTATTTTAAAACAACCAGTTAGAATCAAGAGCCTTTTGTAAAAGCTACTTCACAGAGAAAGCACTGCTTGCATAATTCCCAGAGAATTTTACATAACAGTCCTAACAGTAGTATGTTGGACCAAACAGTTTTGAACATCACAAGTAAGGGTAGGAAACATCACAAGATAAGATAGCATAGGAAAATGAGTTCATTGATCCCAGCATTTATTTTAAAAAGCACCAAATTTATAGCATCGATCAACAGGAAAGCAGTTACAAAATACACTTTTGCACCTTAAGTCAGAAAGTCCAAATTTTTGCTATCATGCGTGCAAGAGACACTGAAAAAGCTTGATGATTATTCCAGAGCAGCGGATTTAGAATACTTATTGGTTTACTGTAAAGAGAGAATCATGTTTCAAATTACCATGCAGTTGTGAGATATGCAATACATTCTAATTAAAGCTTTTATCTATCCTTGAAGGCATTTTAAAGGATTTCATGAAGAAAGCTTTGTAGGTACACTTAATAATGATAAACTGAAGCAGAAATTTAGAGATTTGGGTTGAAAACTGCAGATGTTGTTAAGAGTATTAGTCTGACCTATCTTGGGAAGCGAGAAAGACACAATTTCTACTTACAGATTTGGCAGTTGCAGAAATGTACTGGACAACCATTTCACGTTTTGTGGTCAAATCTTTATTCCGTAAAGGAGCTTTTCGTTCTTCATTTAGATTCATGTCTTCCTATAAATAAATAGGCATAACATTGGCAAGATTGTATTATTATGTCATAGTTTTACTTAATCTTCATGACTGCAGATGCTAAGAATTGCTCTATATCTAGGGATGACTGGTTTACTTTAGACAGGCTATTTCTCATAATTATCCTAAGCTATTAGTTTATGGAAACAGCTTTAACGTACACTTCAAACTCTTCCTTTTCAGCCCCCATATTATACCCAAAGATGAGACTGGAATTAGCACATCCACATGGCAAGAGATATGTCCCAGCTCAAAAATTGTTGTAATAGGTCATCGAAGAATATTTATGCCAATAAAAATTTAGAATTGCTGGAAAACAGTGGAAGGATTGAAGACAGTCCTTTTTTCTATTTTCTCTACTGCCACATTAATTATCACATTAAAACAATGGACAAGATCCTGAAAATATGGTTACCATAACTTCCACTAAACAAGGCTCCAAGCGTTTTGAGACAGCGAATCCCAAATTTTAAAATACTTAGCACTTAGGAATGACTGTGATAAAGTTAATCTGATGCTGTGCATAAATTCCAATCAGCCTTAAAGTTAAGCAACATATTTAATACACACACACAGATGTATATTTGTTTTGTTTACTTCAGAGTTTGTCAGTTTACTGCAGTCTTAGACCAGTACATGCAATGTGCCCCTGAGTGCTCTGTGAATACTTATAAATATCTCTTAAGAGATAAATAAAATTTAAGACAAAATTAAAATACATTTATAAAACCACCTGACTAGAAATCCATGAGTAAAGTGCAAAAGGAGCAGTCTATGTCTAGGTTATAAAGTAGTATCTAAAATTATACATTTATTTATTTTATTTTATTTATTTATATTTAAAATTTCATCACCGCCCATCTCCCTCAAAAGATAACATCTTGTGTTATCAAAATGTGATAACATCTAAAATTACAAAAATGTGATGGTATCTAAAATTTACATAAAATGTGATAATATGTACGATTACAAAAACAATTGATAATATCTGAGATTACATAGATATTATGTATCTAGATACATTACATTTAATACATTAGATATCACATCTATGTAGCAGGAACTTGGCCCATGAGGGTCCGTTGGATCTTACATAAAAAGGTAAAGATTCCCCCCGCACATTTGTGCAGTCGTGTCCGACTCTAGGGGCCGGTACTCATCTCCGTTTGTAAGACAAATAGCCAGCGTTGTCCGAAGATGCTTCCACAGTCATGTGGCCGCATGACGCACACGGAACGCTGTTACCTACCCACCGAAGTGGTACCTATTTATCTACTTGCATTTGCATGTTTTTGAATTGCTAGGTTGGCAAGAGCTGGAGCTAGTGCGGGAGCTCACTCCGCACGCAGGGCTAGGGATTTGAACCTCCAAACTTGCGATCTTTCGGTCGACAAGCCTGTCGTCTTACCCGCTGAGCCACCATGGCCCTATCTTATCTTACATACTGCTGCGCAAAATCTAGCCACCTGTGCTATAATAAAAGGCAGTTCATCTATGAGCATCATCTTGTTTTCCATTCTAACTATTAGACCTGGTGTTTGCTGGTAGTCTCCTATCCAAGGACTAACCAGACACAGACACACATAGAGCTGCCAAACCAGACAAGGTCAGCCAAGGGCCACCATCAGCTGATGCTCTTCACTCTAAAGTATGGTACTTCCTACAAGATGGCAAGCAGAGCTTAGTCCCCGGATAACTAACTAAAGAAGTCAAATGATTTCCATGAAAATATATCTCAAAATTTTACACCTGAGTCCCATGAACATATCTCACAAAATTTTCCTTAAGACTAATTTTTTTATGCATTATAGAGCGAAACCTGTATACATTACCAAACCTCAATACAGAAGACTTTTCATACAGTGACTGAAGATCTGTGTTCAAATTACACCATTTATATAATTTGTGCCATGCCATTATAAAGCAATTTACAACATTTGCACAAAGACATTGGCACATTATGCCAAAGTCATAAACTGATACAAGTAGCAGAATTTCTGTCACAACTTTATCGTGCAAATTCGCCTACTTTCTCATTGAGTGGACATTCCTGAATAATCTTCACCCCGTCCCCCAATCGCTCTTTGAGTGAAATGGGTAGTGACGAAATTCAAAATATAAAATAAATAAAATAAATTAGTCTGTTAAAGCAAGGTTTCACTGTGGATGGGAGAGGGGCTAAAGGGAAATAAAGCACAGGAAGTGTGGTGGATGTTGGCGCTGCCACTGGTTCTCGGGGAGGAGGGAGCGCATTCCAAGGAGATAAGAGGGCTCGCAGTCCGGAAAGTGTTGCTGGGAAAGTAAACAGGTTCAGGGTTGCCCCGCCCTAGAGTCTCCCAGGTTATTTGTGCTTAGGTTAGTTAGAGTAGCTTTAGTCTGGCAATATTCTGCCTGTATGGTGAGAGCAATAAAGAACTGGAGTTTTGGAATGCACTGACTCGTCGTCGTTCTTGGGCTGGCCTTGACAGGAAGTTTGAACAACAAAAATACAATTAACAAACAACCATTCATAAAATTGTTGTTCACAATGCAATCATTGTTATTAGGCAATAAGCTTCAACATATTTTGTTCAAAAAAATAAACTGCAGAACATAGCTCAGGTTAACACTTTGTGCATCTGATTAAATGGACTATAGCCTCAAAGCATACTATATTCCATAATAAATGTATTGGCCTCTTTGTTTTCACTGTAACAAGTTAACCCGGTGATGGATACCATGCAGGAGCTTCTTTTAAATCTCTGTAATCTTCCTGACAAAATTCTTAATGTTTGCATTATAACTTCCATTAAGAAATAATGGAAATAAGGTTTATTTATCGGATGACTTTCATTTTCAAAAACACTTTCACTCACTGGTGAATTTGTTCCATACCCATAAGCACCCCAACCATTACACAGTATTTTGAGTTGGAAACTATTAGCGGCTAATTGGAAACTACTGAAAAATTGTCTTTATGGGATAAGACATGATCAAGCTATTACGTGCAATTATGTGGTCACTGAGAAGATGGAAGATGTCACCAGGCTATCTGCTAGCATTTGTATATGAAGTAAAAACCCTCACTTACTGATCCATTCTCAAACCTCCAACTTTTAATTAGTGTTTTCAGTTTTCCTAGGGAGAAGAACGGTTTTACTTAGAAACTCAGTGATTTGATAGTTGCAAAGACTTAATAACACAGAAGACTCATATAATTTGCTGTTCATAATATAGATACATGCTCATTGAGAAAATAAAGCTTACCATCATTTTTTCAAACAGGTCCATAACTTCTTTTTCAGATAAATTCATTGAACGTTCATCAAACAGTGGCTGAGCAACTGGCAATTCATTTATAGATGCCTGTGAGTCAATGGGGTGCTGAATGAGAAGTCTTTCCTTTTTGACACCGGATTTCCTAAAACTAGTTATTCTGTCACGCTGCAAAAAGAAAATAAATATTTTTAAATGTTGATGTCTAGGGGAAAATACATTTACTCATTACTTCACATGCTAACAACACTGTAATAACCATGCCAAAAATTAAGCCATACCATTTATTTCTGAGACTGTACTTCATGTGTTTTGTTTTACCTAATCTTTGCCTATTTCTTAGAATCAGGATCATATATGGTCTGTTAAAATATAGAATCTCCAGGTCTTGAACCAAATAACTTCTGAAACAAGAAAAGCCATGTTTAAATTGAGCCAATTCTTATTCTGCATTCATTTCACAGTGAAATCCATTTCTTCTGCTATTAATCAATAAACAAGGCACAATCTCTCACTGAGATTCTAGAAGTATGTTCTTCTATGAAGTCTATCTTTTTAGGCCAATATTAAAACGCACTTCATTTATAAAATTAAAATAAGGTATTTAAAAAAACACTTAGGTTTTGAGAACATTGTTACATATCTAACACTTAATTTTGTTCTTACATAGTAAATTTACAAAATCACAGTGCATTCAGCTTCAGCTGTATAGGCATACATCATAGTCTAAAAGGGACATCATTTCCATAAACTGTTAACTAGAGAATTTTTAAACTAAATATAGGTTGCTTATATAAGGCCTGAATCAAAGCAATGTAAAGGCACTCCATGGTATAAGTACAGTCTCATCATAGAAACAAATCAGCTGTAAAGCTGCCTTATATAAGGTAAGTGTTCCAAGTTACATGCTTAATAACATTAGTTGAAGATAACATTAAGAAGCTCAATATTGCAGGCAGAATGGCTTAATCTATTGTTTCTTTCAGCAGTGCATGCATGCCTGGTTGTATATTAGTAGAAAAGCATCTATTTCTGCTTTGCTTAGACTGAATATATTCAGTATAACAAGGGTGGGGGGCATTTGTATGACAGGAAATCTGCATGAGATGAATTAACTGGATGCAGCTCAGTAAATTAAAGAGGATTCTACTGGAACGAGATATGAACTGCAAAACAACCAATGCTCCAAGTGCATAAGAATGCAAAATTGCAATAATCGCCAATTTCCTCCAAGAAGGTGTGAATTTACAGTATCTGTTAAACTGGAGATACACGGTTTTTTAAAAAAAATAAATATATAAATATATAATTCATAGCCAACTCTGCCATAATTGCCACGCAGATAGAACAGATTAGTGGCACATGTTGATAACAACAATGGCTTTGGAATCAGAATACAGCATAGCATCAGGCGAGTCTACCTACTTCCCGTTTTAGAAGAATAGTTAAAACTATATCAACTCATGGAAGGCTGGTACTCAGATCCTATGTTTGATCTGCCAACACCATTAGTCACTGGAACCAACCTTAAATTTTGAGATTTCCTTGGAATACAATTCTCAATAATTGGTTGGAGGAGACAGAAGATGTTGATAAAGACCAACTTGTGACCCAAGTATGAGAACCAGTTAGGATGTTAGTGGTTATTTATTGGAACACTTCATATATCTCAAATTGCTATTTATAATTAAAGTTATGCAATATACTGTAAGCAACATGCACTAGAAATAATACAAACCCACATATGAGGATCTTACCACATCATCTGCCAAAGTTTTTATCTGAAGGTTCTATTCAAATCAAGAAAACAAGAAAATGGGTGTTACCTAACACAAATTAAGTTTAGAGCTCCCTCTTTTCATTTGTATTCAAATCTTTTCTTATTTTCTCATTAATGAGTAAATATTCCTCAGAAGATATCAACCATACTGTCATCACAGAAACTTCCTCCTGAGTGCAGTTATTACACCACATCATTTTAAATCCATCTATTCAACCACTCAACTTTCCAGCTTTCACCATGAGACCTGTACAACAAATATGAACTAAATAAGACCTTGGAAGAGAGAAAAGGAAGGAAGGAAGGAAGGAAGGAAGGAAGGAAGGAAGGAAGGAAGGAAGGAAGGAAGGAAGGAAGGAAATCTAATTCATGTAATATATTATTTTCATTCTGCTAATTTAGATGCAACACAAAAAAAAAACTTATAATTGGAAAACTGGGTCTGTACTGACATTTTGATCACTAAGAATATTATGCTGCAAAGCCTTAAAAAGGATTCTCAAAATACATCTAATGTGAAACAAGAAGTTAATTTCTAAGTTAACTTCCTGGCTTAATTAACTTGGCCAAAATATATAATGTGGTCCTAAAGGTAGGATAAAGATTAGAGAGGAACCATGTCCCAAACTGCCTCACCCCTCCCTCCCTCCCTCCCTCCCTCCCTCCCTCCCTTCCTTCCTTCCTTCCTTCCTTCCAACATTGACTTGAGAAGTTGGCAGGCTATGTCTCAAACTACCAGGCTCCAAGATAATCATTCTTTACCAGAATTCTTAGGAAAAAAAAAATAATAGAATCTGTTTTACTGGAAGGGTGTCCACCTCCTTCTGAAAAGATAATGGTAAGCCAGGATGAGAGAGACATCCCGGGAAGTTAGAGGAACAATCTCACCAGACTACCTTTTGGTAAATGGCTGCTATGTAACTGGTTATGCCTAACATATTTGCCATTTAATCTCCAGAATACATTCTCAAAATTCCAAATGTGCCCACCAGAACACCCACCACCCCAAAATAGCTTACTACTAATCAACTTATCCTTGCCTCTCGTCACAATTCTTCATGCTGGAATCTGAGCTAGGGTGCTATAGTGGTTAGCGTATTGTACTGGACCCAGGTTCCTGTCCACCCTCAGATTTTCTCCAGGACAATTTGTCCTCAGCATAATTTATAAGGGCTCTTGTTTGAGTCTTTTTTCCAAAAATAAAAAAAACTGTCATGAAAGGAGAGACAAACTCCAATTCTTTAACAGCTGTGCACAGGAAAGAGCTCAAAGAGAGACAATTTGGTGTAGTGGTTAAGGCACCAGGCTACAAAACAGGAGACTGTGAGTTCTAGTCCTGCCTTGGGCACCAAGCCATCTGGGTGACCTTGGGCCAGTCCCTCTCGCTCAGCCATAGCTCAGTCAGAAACTCAAGACCAGGCACTCTCTCTCAGCCCAACATACGGCGGGGGGGGGGGGGGGGAATGTGAGAAAGGAGCACTATGTATCCGATCTTGAGCTCATGAATAAAAGGTGGGGTGGAAATCTAATTAATTAATTGAATAATTAATTAATTAAAATGGTTCGGCGGATATTGAAGGCTTATCGGCAGCCACTTACTGTCCTTTCGGAGCACAAACCTAGCTTAGAATGAGTTATCAGCTTGTACATTTTGAAGAGTCCTTCAAAATATGACACAGGACTAGCTTTTTAAAAACTCCTCATGATTTATCACAGCAGCTCAGGGTCATTGCTGCTTAAGCAGCACTCCCTTATTCTGCTAAACAAAAACATTTCCTCTGGGAACAGCAGCGAAACGGTTCGGTTCTTAGTCTCACCCAACGTGCAACCTAATCTCATTTGTTTGGTTTGACCCATACAGTGGTGACTAGAACATTTTCTCTTTTATGTTATGCATTCTAAACAATCTTTAGAAAGTACACACAGCACTATATTTCTCTCTTGTATAATAACTCAAGCAAAGCTATTTGGAAAGTTAGTTTGAAACTGTTGTTTTATTCTGGGTTATTCCTAAAATTTCTCAGCAAGATGCCACATGTTGTATTAAATTCTGCTATACTTATTTATTCCAATACACTTTATGCATCAATGATATATAAGATTCTTCACTTCAGAGCTCATCACAAATAAGGGGGGAAGCTATTACAGTACAATCCAGCTTGTTTTCTAGCTTTTAACTATGACTGATTAACTATTCTTGTGGCAGAAGAGGAACTCTTTAGTGTTCAATCCATGTTCCCATCTAAAAGCAGACATAATTCAAGGTGTAACTAGTCAATTATTGCAACTAGCATCCTTGAAGTATGACTTGAAGTTTAGCTCCATTAACAGTCTGAACTCAATCTGGTTTTAACTGCAGGACTGAGATGAAGAAGTTTGGTCTAAAATCCACTTTTATTCAACAGGCCACTGAACTGCAAGAAAAAAAACACAGATCACTTTTTCTATCTATTTAGAAAATTGAATCCATACTGGATAGGCCATAAGCAAGCAATTTCTACCCTAATGCTTGGTTGTATCTAAAACTGCACTGCTTACAGAAATGAGCAACCTGACATGGAAATGCAACATGATTCCGATGCTGCTCAATTTGAAAATTACCTCCAATGTAAGAGGCCCAACCCCCCCCCCAAGTATTTAACTGCTGGAAAGAAGAGGAAAAAGACAACATATATGAATATTTCTATTCTCAGCCTGACCTTAATTTGCCACTTTAAAAGCATGTTTGTTCAATTTCAACTTGCACAGCACTCATAAATCAGATAATGAGCATATAACGTAAACAAATCTCCTGACACAACACTGATGCATTACTAATTAGTAGATCCAGCCCCCACACAAGAGTATTATAAGGAAGTATATAATCTTATTTAATTAGTACTGAGTTCTACCACATGGAATCAATTCCAATTAATTCCACTAGGAGTCTCCATTTCACTAGGAACACATCACAAAGGAGGCCGGAAGCCACAACAGCTGGAAGCGTAGAGCAGCACACTAGCCATGCTACAAAAACACAAAGAAAAAATAAAAACCACAAGGGCAAGAATGTGGGAGAACACAACTGGACTTCCCACCAACAGAGAATATAATTTGCTTAGCCACTGACACTGTAATTGGCTGGGCAACAAATGGTAAAATTGCAGTCTTTAGAAAAAGAACATGTTTATGAAAGTGACACTAGCTTATCCCAAGAAATGTTTAACCTGATGGAACAGCGCTGGAACGGACAAGCCATAGGCTTTTCTCACATAAAAGAAAAGAGGTTAGAGAGGACTTCATTTCAGGAGTAATTAAAATCAGGCATACAATTTATTTAAATAAATAAACCACAGAGTTCAGATTCACGATGTTGCTACTGAAGTGCAAGGGTTTTTTCCCCCTTAATTTAAAATAAACTGGATTTCTCAAGCATAATTGATTGACTATGTGCCATTCAAGTCCGTGTCAATACTTAGAGACCACATAGATAGATTTTCTCCAGGACAATTTGTCCTCAGCATAATTTATAAGGGCTCTTGTTTGAGTCTTTTTTCCAAAAATAAAAAAAAACTGTCATGAAAGGAGAGACAAACTCCAATTCTTTAACAGCTGTGCACAGGAAAGAGCTCAAAGAGAGACAATTTGGTGTAGTGGTTAAGGCACCAGGCTAGAAAACAGGGGACTGTGAGTTCTAGTCCTGCCTTGGGCACCAAGCCATCTGGGTGACCTTGGGCCAGTCCCTCTCGCTCAGCCCTAGGAAGGAGGCCACTTCCGAAAATCTTGCCCCAAAAAATTGCAGGAACTAGTCCAGGCAATCGTCAGGAACATTGACTCAAAGCCACACATACAAAAAAAGGCTCAATGAAACCACAGACTATACAAAGTCTGCCACAATCTGCAGGCCTTTTGCCATGTTACTGAAAGCAGCCTTCAGAAACAATAAAATTTTACATGTACAAGGAAACTAAAGGAATGCAAGAAGCAGGCCAAGGAAAGAGCCTAAAGCAGCCTTTCTCAGCCTTTTGACCCCGGAGGAACCCTTGAAATATTTTTCAGGCCTCGGGGAACCCTTGCACATTCAGGCTCAAATATAGGGCAGAAGTTACAAAATTATTATATTCGTTTCATGGGTAGGCCTATATAAGCTGCTCAAAAAAATAAAGGGAACACTGAAATAAGACATCCTAGATCTGAATGAATGAAATATTCGTATTAATTACTTTGTTCATTACATAGTTGAATGTGCTGACAACAAAATCACACAAAAAGCAATGGAAATCAAATGTAAGCAACCCCTGGAGGTCTGGATGTGGAGTTACACTCAAAAATTAAAGTGGAAAAGAACACTACAGGCTGATCCAACGTTGATGTAATGTCCTTAAAACAAGTCAAAATGAGGCTCAGTAGTGTGTGTGGCCTCCACGTGCCTGTATGACCTCCCTACAACGCCTGGGCATGCTCCTGATGAGGTGGCGGATGGTCTCCTGAGGGATCTCCTCCCACACCTGGACTAAAGCATCCCCCAACTCCTGGACAGTCTGTGGTGCAACGTGGCGTTGGTGGATGGAGCGAGACATGATGTCCCAGATGTGCTCAATTGGATTCAGGTCTGGGGAACGGGCGGGCGAGTCCATAGCATCAGTGCCTTCATCTTGCAGGAACTGCTGGCACACTCCAGCCACATGAGGTCTAGCATTGTCTTGCATTAGGAGGAACCCAGGGCCAACCGCACCAGCATATGGTCTCACAAGGGGTCTGAGGATCTCATCTCGGTACCTAATGGCAGTCAGGCTACCTCTGGCGAGCACATGGAGGGCTGTGCGGCCCCCTAAAGAAATGCCACCCCACACCATTACTGACCCACTGCCAAACCGGTCATGCTGGAGGATGTTGCAGGCAGCAGAACGTTCTCCACGGCGTCTCCAGACCCTGTCACGTCTGTCACATGTGCTCAGTGTGAACCTGCTTTCATCTGTGAAGAGCACAGGGCGCCAGTGGCGAAATTGCCAATCTTGTGTTCTCTGGCAAATGCCAAACGTCCTGCACGGTGTTGGGCTGTAAGCATAACCCCCACCTGTGGACGTCGGGCCCTCATACCACCCTCATGGAGTCTGTTTCTGACCGTTTGAGCAGCCGCACGCACATTTGTGGCCCACTGGAGGTCATTTTGCAGGGCTCTGGCAGTGCTCCTCCTGTCCCTCCTTGCACAAAGGCGGAGGTAGCGGTCCTGCAGCTGGGTTGTTGCCCTCCTACGGCCTCCTCCACGTCTCCTGATGTACTGACCTGTCTCCTGGTAGCGCCTCCATGCTCTGGACACTACGCTGACAGACACAGCAAACCTTCTTGCCACAGCTCGCATTGATGTGCCATCCTGGATGAGCTGCACTACCTGAGCCACTTGTGTGGGTTGTAGACTCCGTCTCATGCTACCACTAGAGTGGAAGCACCGCCAGCATTCAAAAGTGACCAAACCATCAGCCAGAAAGCATAGGAACTGAGAAGTGGTCTGTGGTCACCACCTGCAGATCCACTCCTTTATTGGGGGTGTCTTGCTAACTGCCTATGCTTTCCGCCTGTTGTCTATTCCATGTGCACAACGGCATGTGAAATTGATTGTCAATCAGTGTTGCTACCTAAGTGGACAGTTTGATTTCACAGAAGTGTGATTGACTTGGACTTACATTGTGTTGTTTCAGTGTTCCCTTTATTTTTTTGAGCAGTGTATATGCATTAACAGTGTTCTTAAACTAAAAATAAAGAATGAAGCTTACCTCTTTAATGTGAAGTTGCCCGAATTTGAAATATTTTTTTAAATAAATTGTGATCTCCCAGGAAACCCCTAGTGACCTCTCGCGGAACCCGAGGGGTCCATGGAACCCTGGTTAAGAAACCCTGCCTTAGAGATTCCTGAAACTAGCCTAATTTTTACTTTCCTGATTTGATCAGTTAAGTGCTTTGCCATACACACAATGCTGTACGAATAGCGAATTTTGTCTCTTGCTAATGGTGTAATGATTTTGTAACAACCTTTGCTTTACTTGAAGAATAAACATAATTTGGAGATTCCTAATAAAGTAGAAAGGCAATTAAGAGTGGTATTTTTAGCTATATTTTTTCCAGTATCAATTCTTTACATAGTTTTGCTTAACAAGTCATTCAGTTCCCCACATGTTGTGTAAAAGCATGTTTGTATCTCTAAAACTGCACTGCACTGCACATGTTCATCACATGTTGTGTAGTACCAGCAATAATCTTCTATGAAGAGGAAGTAAAATAAGCAAACAAATAAAGATGTCATGGTGAGTCTCAGTTATGACAGTGTTAAATAAGTAAAACACCCTAGTGATCATTAGCTATTCCCACACATTACTAATAGTAGGTCATATTTTGTTTAAATGACCAAGAATAACTGGGAGATCTACTCAATGGGATCTAAAACTGAGGGGATAGGATTGTTTTGAATGAAAAGCTTAGAACTTTCTCCTTTTTCCCATCACAAATTTGAGGAAGGCAGCAAATGCAAGACCTTATGCTTTTGGGGGGGGGGATACTGTACACAACAGAGCACTGTGACCTGTAACATGTGATGCTGTTAGATTACGACATGTAGTAATCACATGTGGATTACAAAGGCGCTACGGACTTTGAAGAAGCACGAGTACAGGGCGAAAGGGAGAAACGAGGTAAGAGGAAGGCACGTCAAGCAAACCCTCATCATGACCGTCTTCCACCCGGAAACCTACGCCCTCATTGTGGGAGGTTGTGCGGATCCAGAATTGGCCTTTACAGCCACTTACGGATCCACTGTTAAGATTTTACCCCTGGAAGACAATCTTACTCGGCTACGAGTGATCGCCAAGAAGAACAAGAACTTGTACCTTCACAAAGCTGTAAAAACCTGGCTCTTTCAAGGATAGGCTGAGATGATCTAATCCCCAATAATTTATTTTGGTCTTTAAGTGAGTTTCCTCCCCTGATGCTCGGTATTTATCATTCCCTAACTTATCCTTTTTTTCTTCCTTTCATACTGTTATTTTAAACCCTATTTTGTAAGCCACCTAGAATTACTTCAGTGCTTGAGGTTATTGTGCTTTTCTTATTGCATTTATGCTATCATTTTAAACCTACCTAGAATTACTTCAGCACTTGAGGCAGCATACAAGTGAATGGGGGGATAAATAAATATATAAATGCAACAGCAGACCAGCTGCCTGTCAAGAGTATGTTCGCTCCATTAATTTCTATTTCAATAACTAATCTATGTATTGTAAAACAGACTAAGTCTCTTATTAAAACTCTTGCAAAGAAAACCAAACTGAAATCGATCTGGCTCAATATCTCAATTCTTATACAGTAGCAGGGTACAGGACTGTATTAAACTATATGATAATTCATTGCAATACAACTATCTTCAGACAAAGCAATTTTATAATTCAGAGAATTTGGTACTTTGAAAGTTCAAGTGAGTGTAAGGTTAAAAATTAAGGTTCTACCCCAAGCGTAAAATAAAAATAGAATTAAGACATTTTCCTACAAAGCCTCACCAAGAAAAAAAAAGTAAATCGGTTACAACACAATATTCTTTAAGTTTCTCAAACCAATCTACAGATTCAAGAATAGCATGATCCCTTCTTCCTTTGACTGAATCTCTTCGGAGGACGTATGAGAAGAACTGCTGATCTACACAGTGATTCATGCAAAAACGAAATTCAAATACAGAGCTATTACACTGTGAAAATGTCAAGCTGGAACTTTGGTCCCTAACTTACTAGCTTTTCAGCCCCAAAGAGTGTTTCCATGGTCAAATTGTTCAATCCCCTACTTTCTTCCTAAATCAGCATAATCCAAATCATCCTATATACATTTCTACCAGATTAGACCTCCAATGGGTCTCTAAATTTCAGGAAACATGCAGCAGAATGGGAAAGAGAGTGAGAGATACAAAAAACGTGGATAATGAGGTTTATTCCAGGCCTTCGGCGAGGGAGAGTGAGAAATCCATGCAGAGAACTGTATGACACAAAATCCTTGCTGCACTGAAGATGCTGCAGTTTTTCTACCTCTTTAGTCTCCTGGCAATTATTAATTTGGTAGAGAATAAATGAACTTTGAACATACAGATGATGGTTGAATTTCACCTTAAATTATTACAACCAATTGTAAAATAATGTTAGGTCTGTTTCTCTGCAAAGATGGTTATTATGTCTTGCTTTAATGAAGGTATACTTATACTATAACTGGAAAAGCATTATTTTCCATTATATGTTATGTATATAGGAGACAGATACATAGCTCTTCATTTGGCACACCTCTCAACTACTAAAGTAACTTAAACCAAGCTTCATATTGGTTCAATCTATTCAAATATTTCCTACTTTTACTGCTGTTTTGCTGAAACATTACAACAAGCAGCATTGGCCCATCTTATTTTAAACACTTTTTATACAAAGCAAACTAAATAGTAGGCTTACATATCAAATTCCAAAATTCCAAACATTGCAAGATGATCACTTTCTATTTTGTAACCTAATACACAAGCAGAACCACCGTCCATTTCCTTGGATGCTTGAAATTACTTCTATCCAGAATAATTTCATGTTTGATGTTGCTTTTCCAATATGCTGTCAAGTTAACGTCAGCTACAATAAAGCAAATCTACAATGAAATATGGAATAACAAATTTTGATCACTATTAATGTTTTTACTCAGGCCAACTGTAGTCAGTCTCTTACAGACAGTGCAGTAGCAGGTGAAATATTTATGTTGTACTTTTTAAACATTCAGCATAAAACATTATTTTATTATACTACATTGAGGTTGGGCATTGAGTAAGGCATAATGTCGCCTGTTTAACTGTGGCCTAGCTATTGTCTGAGTCAATTTAGGTTTATAAATCATGTTTCACACTTAGTGTACTGCAATAACCCAGCTAGTTTGTTAAATTGTTAACTAACCATGGATTACTGCACCGTGTGAACCAGGTTCTCAAATACTGTATTTTACATTCTTGCTTAATTCATTATGTTTTCCCCTGTTTAGAGTATCACTGAAGCAGATCAATCCTTAATGTTACAGAGCACAATGATATATAATGGGATACTTTCTAATTTGTTTGAAAGCCTGAATATTTAGTTAAGTACAAAGAGGCCATTTTTTGTGTCTTCTACTGCAGTTTCATTTTGAAATACACTTCCAGAAATATATTGAGAAAGTTTCACTGGAAATACAGATGTATGACACATGCATTCTTCTCTAATACTAATCCAACCAAAGAAAAATACTGTATGATGGACAAGGTACTGTTGAATTCTCCAAATGTTTATTGAAAAGTTCAACTGAGTTCATTAAAATTTACCCCAAAAATCTGAATTAGATTGCAGCACTCGTCTACTCCATCTTTATTTCTAAACCAGATAAATTAGGACATTCTGATGTAGCCACCTGTGCTCCAATCTCTTCCACTGACTTGGGTGTGTGAAGCTTCACCGGGTTGTGATCCCATGGCTACTGCTATGATGTATGCACATCCTCTCAAAGCACAATATAACTAGCTAAAAATTCATACATTTCTACATAATCAGTCCTAATAAAGATATTGTTTAATATAAACATTCCCAAATCCACTAACAAGGCAATATGTATTACTTTATTTCTTTGTCTTGGAAGTTCACAATTTGGTTCCAATTTGCTTAAAGGTAAAGGTTCCCCCCGCACATTTGTGCAGTTGTGTCCGACTCTAGGGGCCGGCGCTCATCTCCGTTTGTTAGACAGCGCTGTCCGAAGATGCTTCCGCAGTCATGTGGCCGGCATGACATGCACGGAATGCTGTTACCATCCCACGGAAGTGGTATCTATTAATCTACTTGTATTTGCATGCTTTCGAATTGCTAGGATGCCAATTTGCTTGCATCATAACAATTCTGAAACTTAGATGTTTACACTAGAAACTAAAATGTATTATGGAACCACATTTTTTTAAAAAAAATTGCTAGATATTTTTCTTCAAAGATGCTAGTGGCATAAACTAAGTTAAAAGACCTGAAGTGTCAGATCACATTGAAACATGCTCTAGAATTTTAAGATTAAACTATGATTTAGTTTATATGAAAGTAGGAATATGAATATGCAAAATGCTGAGTTTGAAGATTTCATATTCCATTCTTATAACACAGAATTTAGTTTGGGCAGAGATAAGCAACCTTCACAGGAAAAGACCCTGATGCTGGGAAAGACTGAAGGCAAAAGGAGAAGAGGACGGCAGAGGATGAGATGGTTAGATAGCATCACCGATGTAATGAACATGAAATTGAGTAAACTCCAGGAGACAGTGGAGGACAGAAAGGCCTGGCGTGCTATGGTCCATGAGGTCACGAAGAGTCGGACACGACTAAACGACCGAACAACAAAAAGCAACCTTTTCCATATATATGGAGACAGACACACACATATGTATGTATGTATGTACGTGTGTGTGTGTGTATGTCTGTGTGTGTGTGTATATGTATATATATATATACACAAACACACACACACACACACACACACATATATATATATATATCCCAACTTCTGAAGGCCACAAGACCATGGCTAGTGATATGATCTATACTAATGCCAGATCTTAAGAGTGAGAATATGATCCTCTTTAAAGGTGAAATATGTATATTGCCCCCTTTCCCCCAAGAAATTTTTTTTAAAATGCTGCCCCAAATAGTTTTTTTGTACCAAATTTTGGCAGTGCAATGGGGGGGGGGTCACTAACAACTAATGTGGCCATTAGATTTGGTTTGCATATCCCCTCAATTCACCACACTTTGTTATATGCAAGTCAGAGCTTGTGATATAAAGCAATGTCCAGTTCACCAAATAAGTAACAAAACAAAACTAACTTTATTTAGCAATTGGCTAGAATTTATTTTAAGCTATAATTATTGGCTTTTGCATACAAACAAAATGGGAATCTGCTGAAATGAAGCACATTTATTTATAAACAAATCTCCATGAAAGAAACAGAGGGGAAGAAAAGATCTGCAGGATAGCTCTTGCTTATTATACAAGGTTGAATTATGGTTTCACATTATATACAAGACAGCCTAATAACTGTGAACAATGTGAACTGTTTTAAGATGAGGGAATGTTCATTATTGGCAAGTTCCATATATTGTCTTTAGAAAGCTAGAACTGTAAAGTCTCAATTGATTATTTTCAAAATAAAATTATTCATTTGAGAGTGGGGGAAATGAAAGGTGAGGAAATTAAATTGACATTGTAGAATCATGAAAAGCAGAGTTACTTTACTATTTCTACATCAAATCTAACTGAGATCTTGCATAATTCATCAAGACTTTTCCTATTTTAACCGGGTGCCAGTTTCAGTTCTCTTACTCCTTAGTTTCTCAATCTTATCAGAACACCAGTGATTTTGCATGTCAGGAATCCCATAGTTTAGAATAAAATATCTCCAATCCACACATCACAGTAATGACGAACTATGGTACTATACAGTGAAATAGCATTCTTGTAACTTCTAGCCATCTTTCAATGTCTTATTTGTTTCTTCAACACACTGCCCAGAGCAGCACATTTACCTTCCATTTTGAAGGTTTATTAGGTTTAAAGTCTCTTCACAGTGTGACAAACTCATGTCAGCTTAACCCTGCCAACACTTCCTCTTCTTTTAAGAGACTAGTTTAGCTAGACCTTTGAAGATCACTAATGTAATCTTAATTTATATGTATGTATCACATTTTTCCCTGTCTGTTTTAAAATGTAAATTGACCTAAGAGTTCAGCGTAAAAACCAAGTAGATACAATAAATTCCTGCACATTTTGATATAGACCATGTTGCATACTGTTTTGAAAGTAATTCACAATACAGTGAAATAACTTGATGACTCAACTAAACATGTGTAAATAGAGGTGTGCCCACTTGTCTCTTTATCAGCACACAACCAAATTTGATTTACCAAATCAATATTTTTAGTTCTGCTTGTGTATTGAAAAATGAAAATAGAATTAACGTCTGTCAGAAGCATAGGAATCAGCAACAACAAGCACTATTTAATGCACAAATACACTCCTTCTGGTCTTGCTTCCAATCCACCCCTATTATTTAGAATTAGAAAATGCTTAGATTGTGCAATATCCATGACAGCTCTGAAGAATTCCTAGGTAAAGATGGCTTATGACATTTCAGCCTAGCCTGTGAAGCCATACTCTCAATGTGAGCCCCATGACAATGTGTTTCCAGCATGAAATCTTCAATTACTATATAACACTATAAATATGTTCAGAAATAATGCCACTAATGTGTTGAGAAAAAGAGGAGAGTAAGGGAAATGTATATGTTTAAAATCAACAGAATTGACTATTGGCAGTTGTTTACTGAACAACCTTCACACTCATCCTGTATACCTATTTGCCCTGGGACAATTTATCAAACTGAAGCTGAAAACTGAAATCTGGAGAAAAATACTATAGGCATACATTAAATGTCAAACAAAATCTAAACCAAGATAAAGAATATTTAAAGGAGGTCATGTAATCATCATCCAAGCAATAAAACCATGACTAATAATCCTTTAGACATTTTCACTGGGGAAGTTGTCATACTAAAGTCAACCCGATGGAATTTGAGGCATGTATTACAAAACACATTGCTGCAATTCCTGTGCTGGGAAAGGATTTAGAATTCCAGATTTGATAAATCTGCTCAGTTTTTACCTGAAACGGATGTATCTTATTCCTTTATTAAATGTATATTCTACCTTTCTTCATTTTATCCCTATTACAATCATGTGAGGTTGGTTGGGCTGGTATGACTAGCCAGAGTTTGTCAAATGAGCTCCATGGATGACCAGAACTTGAACCTGAGGGTCTAAGCCAATACTTTAATACTGAATGGATGTGTCAACAGAGTTTATTGAGTTTATTGAACACACATTGCTTTATTTTAAGTCCTTGAGAAAGTATCCAGAGGAATTAAACAGTTATTCTAGGAGACTGTTCAAAGCCTAGGTCCTGGGGAAAGGGCAAAAGGAACTTCTTTGAAAGAACTGATGTATGGCAGTACCTATATACCATTTTTCTTTTTAAACCAAAGCATGTTGGCCTATAGGGAGACAGATTTATACTGTCATCATATACTACCCAAGAACCACTGCAGAAAGGAAATATTAATGTTTGAGACAAAAAGCTAACATTACAACTAAGTTAACACCCAATTACTCAACCATGACCATAAAAGATCACCATCAAAGATACTGGGTTTGGGACATTACAAAATTAAATTGGGACATATGTTCAAAAGAAGTGCCCAATTCTTTTGGAGGGATAGTGGGCTCCGCATCCTTCTTAAAAAAAAGATGCTAATAGTTACCTTTATTTCATTCCAAAGTAACTGGGAGAAATGAAGCTGTGTGATCATTTTGTCTCTCCTTCCCAAGATGATTGTTGTGCCTAAGATTTGTGCTGTCCATGTAGAAACCAGCAGAGGAAGAAGAAAGCAAGAAATAGCTGCCCACTCATTATATCTGAGCTACATCTGTGCAAAATGACACTTTCAGGTTAAAAGAGTGCCAAATTTAGAAAATTCGTTTATTGGATTACCACCCTGGTAAATTATGTGCAAGGCAGTTGCCACGACAACTTCTTCAGTTACATGGCCAAAAATAAACAGAGCAAACTTTCTCTTGAGGCATATTCCTTGCATTATGATCTAAAATGAATTTAGCTATTAGGACTCCAAAATCCAATACTTGGAAGTTCAGGCCTGAAACATCCTCTCAGTTTAGCACTTTTCAAAATCTCGTTCTAAAATCAACCCTTTTGTCAACCACCACACTTTAACTGCTAGATTTCTAAATGCTCACCCCAAAAAGTTAAAAAATAAAGATGCTTTCAAGCTGAGCTTGACGCTTTGTGATGGCATACATGGAGTTTTCTTGGGAGTGTTACATAAATGTGGTGCCACTGCTTTCTTCCAAGATGGTGGGGTCCCCTCCCCCAATTTCCCAGTCAAGCCTATGGCCCTGGGATTCCCTGGCAGTGTCCCATCCAGAAGGTATAACCCTTTCAATCCTAAGAAGATACAACCCCTCTTAGCTTCACAGGCCAGAAAAAGTCAGCCAGATGTTGCCACCTGATATATTGGATTGATATTATCCACTATCTGCACCTATATTTAATATTGGTGAGCACGTTAGCCCATTCCAGAGTAAGGCCCACTTATGCTTAAGCAACCAACTAAAAGTGCACAAATGTCTCCACTATTCCCATTTCATTTTTCATCTCCAGGAGCACGCAAGAATCTCTTTTCAAAAATTAATTAACTTCTGCCTACCTTATATGTCACAGTTTCAATCCAAAATAAGCTTCTGTGACTTTTTTGTCACTACTTTTTTGGGGGGAAATGAAAATAAAATAAACCTAGAAAATACCAACTGATTCCTAGAATGATGATCAAAAAGATGCAGCATTAGCAAACTACATCCAGCAGTGATTGTGATATCCAAGACACACTAGATGATTGTGTGCTATAATACACTGTGCATGGCTTAATGTTAACATTAAGTGTACCATGCGAACATGGCCATTGTTTATTCTGCTGATAGTTCTATTGTTTTCTATGTACTGCATTTGTTATTACTGCGGATTTTATCTAGGTTATAGTGCTATTCTGCATTATTGTTTATTTTTCTATTACAGGTTTACATTATACTTTATGCTTTCCATTGATATATGCATGGCAGGAGGAATGAAATTATTGGTAAGTTTAAAAGCATAATAAATAATGATACCAGTAGTGAAAACAACGTGCAACTGACTTTTCTTATTTCCAGCATAATATTCTTCCACAGTATCTGGGAAAGGAAGTTGGAGAAGAACCATGAGGCCCAACACATAATGCAGAGGATGGATAGACACCAAACTCCAGTGTTAATTTCAAGACTGGCTTAATTCAAATGTGGACGTAAGCAGTTTTGTGTGAAAGATTGTGGGCAGGCTGAAAAAGGAATGGAAGGAAGATTAGACAAAATCAACAGACAGAACATGAGTTTCTTGGCAGCTTATCTCATGAAGAACAACTCAGCCCAGGGAGCCTAGGAAGATTCCACCTTAATGAACTCACTGTAAATGAGAGTGGGAAATTCCTCTTGCAGTTTCCAAGATTCTGTAGTTACCTCCAGGGTAGCATTAAATATACCTTAGTAAAGTCTGTGTAATTTTTGACCTTGTATCACATATAAGGGGCGTGGTGGCTCAGCGGGTAAGACACCAGGCTTGTTGGTCGGAAGATCGCAAGTTCGGAGGTTCGAATCCCTAGCCCTGCGTGCGGAGTGAGCTCCCGCACTAGCTCCAGCTCTTGCCAACCTAGCAATTCGAAAGCATGCAAATGCAAGTAGATGAATAGGTACCACTTCGGTGGGTAAGTAACAGCGTTCCACGTGTGTCATGCCGGCCACATGACCGTGGAAGTGTCTTCGGACAACGCTGGCTCTTCGGCTAACAAACGGAGATGAGCACCGGCCCCTAGAGTCGGACACGACTGCACAAATGTGCGGGGGGAACCTTTACCTTTATCACATATCACTTTGTATCAAGTCACATACAAAAGATTCCCCATTAGTAGCATTGAACCACAGATGATCTTTTTTTTAATTGTAATCCACAGCCACAGCCAGGAAGCCAAGCATCCCTCACAAAATAAAATCAAAATTGGGTCCCACAATCCATGATCTAGGTATACAAATCCCTCCCCTTTAGTACTGCCACACAGACACCACTGCTTTTCCTGGGATTGAATCATTCATTCCATAGATACTCTATTATTTGTTTTGTTTATAATTAGTCTTTCCATGCACAAATTGCAATCAAGGCTGATAGTCATAGAAACAAAACAAATACAATACAATTAAAATTGCCTTACTAAGAGACGTTGCAGACACAGAGTTCAAGGAAGTATATATAGCTCTAAAGATCACATGTTACCCTTACAAGCTGTGAGACAGAATGGTTTTCATTAGGTATGATCTGCTTCTCAACCAATGGGAATTTGATCCCAGGTTTTCACATCCTCCCTGAATCCTCTGTATTACCTACAGTATGTTACAATATGGCATCTGTAGATTATGAAACAGAACATATTATTTCCAATCGAGAGTTCTTTGTCCTGCTCTGAAATCCTATCACTAAATATTTGGCAAAAATTAAGGATCAACACTTCAAAGACACCAATATTCTGTATTCTGAAACAAGTACCTTGCACATTTGTCATGCTCAGAATTACAATTATACAGCACCATGGAACCATTGTTTTTTCACAGCATGCTTCATTCTGTAGATGACTGAACCATAAGATGTAATCAAGACTGAGAGATTATTATTTACAATTCCTTTCCGTGCACACAACTGTCAAGAGTAGCGAACACTTCTTGCTTGCTTCTATTACCCAGTTATAGATTCTGTAGTATAAAATTATTTTATAAACCTGTTCATATGTGGTGATCATAATAAAGTTATTATTCTATTCTTCTATTCTATTCTATTCTATTCTATTCTATTCTATTCAAGTTATTATTCTATCATGACTTGAAGCATGGTATGCTGTATCAAAAAAAATGTAGGACTTCTAGCCTTTGGGGCTTTTTTAATTGTTCCCCAGTGCATATTCAATGCAGTGACAAAGCCTTAGGTCTGAGCCCAGGTGTCTTCCATTAACAGAACTGCAGATAAAAGGGATATCATATATTCATCAACGAATTTATGCATTCATTTAGTTAGATTTCCATCTTGTGTTCTATTCAGGAGCTCAAGTCAGGACACGCAATTTCTCCTACAACAATGCTGTGAGGTGTCTCTACCCCGAAGTCACCTCCACAGCTTCTACTGATGAGGGTGGACTGGAACCTGGGTTTTTCAAGTGGTAGGTCAGCATCTTAACAACTACAATACACTGGTTCCCTCAATTACTGTCGTAGAACCACTGTATATGCTCATACTGGTAGCTGACCCAATGTAAAACAGCATTACTTTCCTGCATTGCACGACATGCAATGTAAAGTTGCATGTTTATCTACTGCATATTAGAAGATTTCCACAGTTCCCGTTCATAGAACCAACAAGGTAGTTTACAGCAAACTAACAAAATATATAATACAGGTAATAGAAATAGAAGAAAACATAATAAGAAAAGAAGAACATGTATAAACCACCAGCCCAAAAAAGAAGTGCAATGTCAAGTATGCTTTTGATTAAATCTAGGAATACAGGATTATTTTAAATACTACACTTAACCTATATTTATGTGTATTATCCTCTTTATTTCCCCTCCAACATTGTTTCTTTTGAGATAAAATTAATCAATGCTTTATTGGGATTTTAAAACAAAACCAACAAAATTGAAGGAAATTTTTAAAAAATCTCAAGTGCCACTTTTGAAAGAAATCTAGTTTTCTAGTTCTCTAAAAGGACACAAGTGAGGAAGTTGAGGAACCAAAAGGCAGTACGGCAACTCAGTTTGAACAGTGTTTCTCAACCTTGACAACTTTAAGATATGTGGACTTCAACTCTCAGAATTCCCCAGCCAGCATATCTTAATTCCCCAGCCACATATCTTAAAGTTGCAAAGGTTGAGAAACACTGAGTTAGAAGGACCACTGCTATCCCATCTTTACCTCTGCTTTAGGGTCACAGTGCAGCTGTTGGTAGATGGGATGATATGTGTGTACAGTATATAGCAATTAAAATTGGTATATTCATGTGCAATCATGTTTACATGTGTGAATGTTCATTTTTCTGGTAATCGCATTGCAGCATTAACTTCACAGCCACAGGGTCACTTCACATAATGCATTAATCCATGATTTTATTAATTATGGTTTGTTGAAGATGGCATAATTGGCTTCCCATATAAAGCTGAAACCAGGATGGTTTAGCGAAATGGCTGACTGTTCACAACATGCTAAACCAAATAAACCACATTTAGTTCAATTTGAATCCAGCCACAGAATAGAGAGGTGTGAAGCACTGTTTTCCTACTGTTCGCAATGTCACATGGGCATCTGTGTCAGTATTAACAGAATTTCCATGGCAAATAGCGCTAGGCATTTAATAGCCTGTGATTTAAAATACTGGGTATCTACTTTGCTGTTTTAATTACAAGTTGCTTGTTGTGAAAATTACGTTTTACCTTTAATTGGTTTATTGCACGCTGTTTTTACATTTTGTAGCTTAAGGTAATGTATAAAGGACAGTATACAAATACCCTAAGTTCAACATGTTATTGACTAGAAATTTCATTTTCACCTCCTGGTTCCCTAAAAAGTCTCACTTATGTTGATGAAACCTAAATCCTTCCTCTAAAAAAAAGCTAACTTAATTGCCCTGCTATTACTATACCCAATCATTGGAAAAGCAGAAAATATTCAAATAAGTTTTACACCCAACCTCCTCCAGACAGAAGTTTATTCTTGGGTCTTTACTAGACAGAAATGTATCAGGGAAGTTTTTCCAAGTCTGAACATACTAGAGAACAAAGTTGTTTTGCATATAATTTCTGTTTATCGTTGTGCTGCTGCTGAAGTCATACCCTGAAAAATTGCCAACTCCACTCAAGACTTCATAAAAGATAAAAACAAAAATGTGTTCAAGTCATAATCTGTCCTTTGGTCCTCAAAGAGTTGCCAACGTCTCAAACAGTACATGTGCCCCTTAAAAGCAAAGGGGTGGAAAGCCCATGAATCACATCTGTGACCTCCAAGACATTCTGAGATCCTACCACAGAAAATCAGCAGCACAGCTATCAATGTGTGTGAAAAGGGTGGGAATTGGTAGGGTTCAGCTTACCGAATGCAAGATTTCTGAAAGTGAAACACTCCTATGCTCTTGCTGAAATAGTAGATTGAAAAATGGACTGAAAATGTCCAGCCCTGCTCCACCTGGAAATGTCACCAGAAAATTTCCTGCGTCTTTCCAGACAACCAATAAGCTTAAGTTGGACAAAATGAACTGATGTATTGTCGAAGGCTTTCACGGCCGGAGTTCAATGGCTGTTGTGGGTCTTCCGGGCTGTGTGGCCGTGTTCTGGAAGTAACTTCCAGAACACGGCCACACAGCCCGGAAGACCCACAACAGCCAAAATGAACTGAATTGGAAATTGCAGCTTCTCTGAAAGTCAAAACAGTAAAACTAGTGAAAGAAAGTAGCAATCACTTTCCCTTTCCCAAAGCACAGGTATGTTCAAACACCTTACTTAAGGCTCTTCTTGCCACTTTCAGAGACTCCTAATTTTTGAAGCAACCCCAGCAGCTACGCCTTTTAATAAACTTCTTTATTACCCAAGCTTTTGTGTAAAGCACACAATAAAAGCTTGATCAGCTTGGAATATTCTACCTCCTGAAATAAGATCGGCCCCCTCTCTCCTGGACTTTAGAAAAAACCTAAAAACCTGGTTATGTCACCATCCTTGGGGAGGGGAGGGGAACAGCCAGTCTTGGGGTTGGCTGGCCCCTTAGATCTGCCGTGTCCAGCCTTATCGACCGATGGGGTGAGACCTACCATTCCTGGATCAAACTGTGTAATATATATATGTACATTTTGTTTTTATTGATATTTATAGTTTTTACTGATTTTAAATTTTTGCTGTGAACCGCCCAGGGTCCCTCCTTGTGGGGGAGATGGGCGGGATACAAATGTGATAAATAAATAAATAAAATAAAATAAATCAGCAATGCTATGGAAAGTTCCATCTACCAATTACTGCACCTCCAACTTCTACAGTAGTCTTCACCAACCTGATGTCCACAAATGTGTTGGACTTCTATTGATCGGACTTCAATTTATCTACTTACATGGACTAGGAACCATGGGTGCTGAAGCCCACAAGGGCTGGAGAACACCAGCTGAGGGCCCTGACATCTACCGAGAAGGAGGCGGCAAATGAGCCCCGTCATTACATCCCCATACAAATGATGCAACGTATGTACTTGCACGAGACATCATGATGCAATTACATAATTTCACCATTTGCAATGACAACATGATGCATGTGTCATCATTCTGATATCACTGTAACTTGCTAGAGACAGTGCTGGCTTAGGGAAGAGGGGGACACATCTGGAGAGCACTAGAGTGAAGAAATCTGTCCTAGAAGACACAAAAACAGGCCATGGGGCAAGCCAGGCTTCTCTGGAAAGCACACAAGTGACAGCAATGAAACCTACACACAGCACTCCCCAGTATGCCCCTTTAACTGCATCAGGCAAAGCAGCTAGGAAATTCAAGAGTTTGAGCTCAACTTTTTTGGAGAACCACAAGTTGGGAAGGCTGTTGGATCACTAACATAGAAGACCAGATAGCCTGGGTTGGAGGGATTCAATCCACTGTGACTAAACCAAGGTTTAGCATAATCCCCAAGCTCTGCCATTCAGGCAGAAGCAACAAAGGGCCCCCAAAGTGGGACCAATTGCCCAGAGAGACCTCTACACTGAAGGCCCAGTGCACAAGCTGGCAAACCCACAGAGTTTTGTCTAACAAGGTGAGGCTGGTTCCTGCAACATGCAAACGCCTGGTTTACTAAGCCACAATTGGCTGACCCCCTACAACAAACCAAAAGCTGCTTTGTTTAGCCACAGTGTATTAAAAAAAGCAACAGTAGAAAGCCTTACTGGCTTTCGCCACAATTTCCTGTGTTCACACAACCAGGAAGCCCTGGTTGCTTCATAAAGCCCAGGAAGCCCAGGTTGGCTTAGCCAGGATTTCCGTGGGATCATGCATCCCAGAAAGCCTTCGTGCCCTTTGCCACGATTTCCCTGGGTTCACACAACCAGGAAGTCCGGGTTGCTTCTTGCAACCCTGGAAAGCCGGGTTGGCTCAGCCACGATTTCCCTGGGACCATGCAACCCAGGAAACGCTGGGTGACTTAGCCATGGCTTGCCCAAGTCATGCAAGGGGGCGGCTGGGCAGCTCCGACCGCCTTCCCACAACGCCTGAACCCGCAAGCGAGGCTCCCCCCGGCCGGCTGCCCGCACTCACCAGCTTGGGTTTATTCTTACTCTCCTCCTCCACAGGGCGACCGCCGCCGCGCCTCGGGGTCCCCTTCCCGGGCGGGTCCTCGCCGCCGGACCCCTGGCCCTCCATGCCGGCCCCGCGCCTTGTTTTTGCTGGCCGCCTGGCTCGCCTGCCGCGGCTGTCAGGGCGCTCGGGAGGCGCCTCTGCGCATGCGCCGTCGAGGTTGGAACGAGGCGGCGGCGGCGGCAGAAGTCGAGCATCCTCCCTGCCTCTCTGCCCAGGGCTGCGCGAGTCGGCCGCAGGGCGCACGCGCGGGAGCGCGCTCTCTCACTCTCTCCCCCGGCGCACGCGCGCTCCTCGGGACTCGCCGAAGCTGCCGCGCTGGGTCGCTGCCCTCACCTCAGGGCTGGTCAAGGAGGACCCGGAAGCGTCTGGGGAGAGAGGGAGCGAAGGAGGAAAGCCTGGCGGAAGTCAGAGCCCGGGCTGGAGAGGGGAGGCAATAATGTCAGTGGCAGGATAGGGAAGCTGTGGAGGAAGAGGGAGGAAAGGCTTGAATAAATGCCCATCACCTGGATAACTTTTCTTTTTTTAAGGGGGGTTTATGATCAAACTTGCAATAAATCCAGGCCTATGTAACCCACACACACATAAAATATTTTTAAATACACACCCTAATGGGTACCCATACATATCTGGGTGCGCAGATCAGGGCTGTGGCTGCTTAAAGAAATCACTTGCAAGAAGTGTTTCAGAACTGAAGCAGCAGCAGCAGCAGCAACATTGCAACGGCTGGAAAGAGCTATGGATGCATTCATAAACCACTTTGGTCAAGGCGATGCTAAGCAGGGCACAAAAGTAACCCTGGAAGCCAATGCAGTATTAATAGTAAAATGCAATAATGCACAGTAAGAGAAATGCACTATAATTATGGTATTATTTAGTTAGTTAGTGTCCAGATCAAACTTTACTCTGACAAAATGTAGCCACCGCCACAGCTTTGTCATTAGCTTGCTGTAGGTCGTCGACAGTACAAGGCTCCGGCAGTCATCGACACACCATCAGATGCGCCGGGTCTCGGGTTTCTCCGCATTCACATAATGTATTGTCGTCAGCCAACAACCCCCACTTAAATAAATTTGTCTTGCACCTTGGTACCCCCACCCTCATCCTGTTCATTGTCCTCCAAACTATATAAGGGAGAGTGTTTCCAGCGGCCATTTCTTCCTTCGGTAAAATACTCAAATCGGTGAGCTCATTCCTCCATTTACGTATTCGAGTCTGTTCTTTGGACCCCTCTAGGGTATTAGTTCTTGCCATAAAGCTCTTTCTAGAGCTAAGTCGACGAATTGGGGGAGTATATCCGCTCAAAGGGTGACGAGAGTCAGTCTCTTGCTTGGTTCTTTCGGCATCTGCTTCTACTTCCCTTCTAATCTTAGGTGGAGCAATGCCAACAGGATAATATAACAACATATAATTATGGTTAGAAAGTATAATGAATGCAATAGAACCACCGTGCTGTTCCTACTGTTGTGAAGTTTCTAGAACCCCAGCATCCTGGTAGGACCCTTGTATAATGCCAGACTTTACATGCATATTGATGTGGTATTAATGGTGTGCTGTATTTTTTAAATTCTGTGACTCGGTCTTGGATCATAAATAAATAAATGTCAGACTTTGGTCCTCCTTTAATTAGCTTTTCTCTGACACGGTGCTCCAAGCAACATTCGGTGACAGAGCTATTATCTAACTAATATTTCATATAGACTTTTGGAATAATACTACACTGGGATGGTAATAACCACAGATGTTCAAGGCTCTACCCTATTCCTACATTAATTGGGGGAAGTTTAAAGGCAAAAGGATACAGAATAAACCATGGTCCTTTTTACTTTCTTTTCTTACCCATCTTCATCACCCATCCTCAGTCATTTTATCTACACAGCATGCTAAACTTGCTCAGTCTTAACTTGAGTTGGTTTCTATGGTGTGGACCCAGCCTGGATAGTTAGTTTACGGTTTGCCATGTAGCCATCTGAATAAATTAATTAAACCAAGATTAAAACTAGCCAAGCTTAGCATGGAGAACAAAATGCAAGGCATTCAGTTCCCCTTTCAGTCAGTCATGGAAAGTCATTGAATAACTTCAAGTCTGTCATTGTCTGTTCATGCACAAAATGCTGATTCATGGTTGACTGGACCATGGCTTATTCAGTGTTCTTGGTTTGTACAACACACTGGCTGCATTACTACCACAAGAGAAAGCCAATGGTTTACAAAGCCCAACCAGCTATATGTGTACAACCCACTAAGCTAAAAACCAAGAGTTACCATGCTTTACTGCAGTGTGTAAACCTAGCCGATGACTTGGTCTAGACCAGGGGTCGGGAAACCGCAGCTCGTGAGCCACATGCGGCTCTTTGGCCCCTTGAGTGTGGCTCTTCCCCAGGCAGGTGTGGCGGGGGCAGGCGCAGCAGCGGGCATGGTGTGAGTGGCGGGGGCAGGCGCGGCAGCGGGCATGGTGTGCGTGGCGGGGGCAGGCGCAGCAGCGGGCATGGTGTGCGTGGCGGGGGCAGGCGTGGCAGCAGGCCCTAAGTGTGCGCAATTGGCTCCCACCCGCAAACCCCGCCCCCTTCCACGCGGTTGGCTCCCACCCTCAAACCCCGCCCCCTGGCCCTCGAGTGATATTATAAATTTTATAAATGTCAAAATGGCTCCTGGCATAAAAAAGTTTGCCGACCCCTGGTCTAGACCAACAGTTCTCAAACATCTTGGTCTCAAGGCCCCTTTATATTCTTAAAAATGATTGAGGGCCCCAAAGAGTTTTGGGTTATGTGTGTTATATTTATTGAGATGTATTGTACAGTATTAGAAATTAAAACTCAGAAATGTTAAATTTTTATTTGACTTTGTGGACCCCCTGAAAGGGTGCCAGGGACCCCCAGACCACACTTTGAGAACCGCTGGCTTTCAAAAGTTATAACTAGGGCTTTCCATTTGGCTACAGGCATTACTTTTCTTTTTAACATCAACATTAAGGAGTGACTGTCGGAATATCAGCACTATTACAGCAATCATAAAACGATGGTACTTAATGCTCATTTAATAACTATGCAGTGTATAAAACAAAGGCATCTATTGCAGGGGTGACAGCTAATTTTGTTGATTAACAGAGTCCCTACAAGCAGGTAACGTTCTGCCTTCATTGAAAATTCATCCCACCTTTCTGACTGATGTCAAACAACTTAAGCTTAAATGTTTCAACCTGTGCCAACTTAATCATGTGATGTGTGAGTGTCTCACCAAGTGTTCTTATTAAGTTTTTTCTGGAAATGGAATGTTCTTTGGCACAAGTGTTGAGCTTTTACTACACGAGCCTGAATATCATACAAGAATATCCACATGCAATACTTTGATGTACACAGGTATGTGTTTATTAAATTTCTTGAATGCTTCATGGATTCAACCAGTTTCTTTTTTTTCCCCAGGTACAAAAGGCTCCTAAGCCTTGAAAGTTCATCAGACTGACTTTCAGCTTGTTCTTAAATATACAGATGCATAAGGCAAGAATCCAAGAAACTCATCAAGAATGCTCTCTGCAGAGAGGCTCTCAAAATTGCCTTAGGAGCAAATACATACAGATCTTTAAAAATACTAATTTCTTGTTTGATTAAGCAGAACATCAATGCATGGCCAGTATGATTTCTGTTGATATGGGAAACCAAAAGGCTAAATCTCAGCTTAGAAATAATACTCATTGTGCAGATGGGGGAAATTACTGAGTACTAATTGCTTTCAATTATTTAACCATAATTTGCAACTGTAACTGCTGCTCTCATCATCATCTCCTAAGGTTATGATCTGGGAGAGGGGAAGTAATAATGGCCACATTTGTGTGGCTGTGTTCATATACTACACTAACCCATGATTAACTTTTCATGGTTAGTTGAAAATTTCTGTTAGGGTTATTTGCCCAGCACAGTGAATCAAACTGCCTACATCTGTATGACACCAAGTCACAAACAATCCAACCATGTTTTAGCCTAGTTTGTGATACTCTAAATTGTGTTGACTATAGTTCAGCATGTCACATGAACTCAAACAGTTGGGATATTTGAGTAAACCATGAGTCGAACACTGACACCATCAACCACATTTTAGTTAGCCTGTTGGGCAAACTGAGCCAACAAGATTTAATGACAACTAACTGTACTGGTAAACTAACAAGTTTCATTGAAATGTGGTTTCTTGAATTAACCATTCACACAACCTTTTGAACCATGACATGTTTTTTAATTCACTTGGTGAACATAAAATGTATGCAAGCAAGCATCTTCTCTGTCTTAACTGCTTGCAAATTGATTATGAAAAGGGAACATCTTTAAAATGTTCATAATAAAAGTTGTAATTATTGAAATGGTCAAAATAAAATCACCATAGATGAATATTTGTCTGCTACCTATAGTGAATATGGACATCAATAGTTCAGGCTTTTTTTAAAAAAAATGAGCTGTGTTTTGACCTCTGTAACTATGTCCTGTTCTTGAACTATCTTCTGGAAGAATGATTTTATTAGTTTGCTGATAGTGCTCTTCTGATTTCAGAATCCAGAACAAGCTTAAGTTATTTGCTATCTACTTTTGCTGTCTATTGTTTTAAGAAGAGAATCATTATAAGTTATCATAAGCATAAGGCCCATTTTACTAAAGATCAGAAAATTCTTAGTTTGTAATGAAGTCAAACATTTTTTTCATATAGACTAAACTTTTTATGGATTAAAAAGTACAATGCAGCCTCCAGATCTGAACAAAAGTAAGGTTTTTTTAGCATCCAATTTGTTTCTAATATTTTGTATTTTTAAATGTTGTCTACTCTAATGCTTGTTTGAACAAAAAGCTAGCTAGTGCAGAGTGCCAAGGTCATAAGGTCTCTGTACTGGCATATCTACACTGGTTGCTAATTCCATACTGGACACAGTTTAACATGTGGGAATGAATTTTAAAGAAGTAGTTTAAGGCCTGACAATCTAAGGGACTCCCATTCCCATGAAAAATCCTGCCTGATTGTTAAGATCTTCTAGAGAGGGTCTTTTGAAAATTTATCCTCTATCAGAGGTCCATCTTTCTGGAGAAAGAGAAGGCTTTGTCCTATAGTGTAGCACTGCTTTAGTGTTTCACACCTCTCTGTGTTAGAATATCTGTAAAAATATCTTTTGTTCCACTAGACTTTTAATTACTAGATGATTTTAGCACTTAATTTGAATGCATGTGTTTAACTTTTCATAGTCTGATTTTTGCTTTGTTTCATTTTAAATATTGTTAGCTGTCATGAGCACTTACCAGCAGAGAAAGGCAGGGTATAAATTAAATACATAAATAATAAATAGTATTTCTCCCAAAGAATTATTTGTAGTAAGTAGCACATAATAGCAGCTGGGGATTGTTGCTGCCGATATCTTTGGCAAGAAATCAATGTGGTTTCTGCCACTAGAGTAAGTTCCATAGTGAGATCCCAGAGCTGGTTTTGTTTCAAAATGAAAGTACTTGTGATCACACTGCTGTAAAGAAATTAAATGCATTGTGTGAAAGATTGATACGATCTGAAGAGAAACCAGCATGGCAGCTGCCATGAAGATACGCCAGACTATGATTTGAAAATGTAGTATGGTATTCCTTGTAATAATTTTAAGTGGTATATATATTATATGATATTTTATTTTTGTATCACTCATTTTAATATTTGTATTTTATATTTTTATAATTATGTACAACTGAGAGAATATTAGTCATGATAATGTAAATGAATAAGACTGTTTTTAAGTTTGATAGGGGGCTCATTTACATTGTGATCTAAATGCATTTTAATACTTAATTGGGACTTGTTAAATTAGATTTAAAACTATTTAAAATCAGAGGGTTTCTATTTTAAAGCCCAATGTGTTTACCATGTAGAATTCTAACTTGTACTGGTCAGTGACCGTAATAAATTGAACTTGAACTAAATGTATTGTGCAGAATGGGTTGAAAGCAATTGTGGCTACCGAAAGGAAGTCTGCTAGAGAGAAAGAAAGGGGAAGTCTAAAAATCATACCAGAAGGGCATTGTTTGGACATGTTTAGATTGCAATCCAATGCCACTTTATGGCAAAGTAAACTTCCTTGAACTCTCTGCATGTTTGGTGTTGTGAGTATGTTAAAAATTGTTTGGGTTCTATTCTAAAATCTCTCTTGCTGCCACTTGGGAATTTGAAATATGTGAAACTTGCACTTAAAACTGTGAAGTATTTTTCCATCCCACAACATCAAAGAATGTGAATGCTGGTTGAAAGGTGCTGTTGACCTTAGAAACTTGCTTGCTTGTCTTGTTCTTTACTTATCTACCCTGATACTCATACAGACTTAGTTATATAAATATAAGAAAACAAGGTCTCTAAGGTTCCGAATTTCATGGTTCTTTGTGAGATATTATAAGCCACAGTAAAGGGTAAATAAGGGCAGGTTATGGGTATGTACAACCAAAACATCTGGGTTCCTCATTCCACCTGTCCTTGATCAGTTTTTAAAATCAACAAAGTAGAGGTGAAACAGGCAGAAACTGTAGCTTCACATTTCAGATAAATGAAAATGCCAGCCCATTTAAGTGGAGCAGCTGGTTCCCAAGATGAAGGGCACAGGGGGAAAAAACTGGCACTAGAGCCAGTTTGGTCTATTGGCTAAGGCACCAGGCTAGAAACCAGGACTCTGAGTTCTAGTCCTGCCTTAGGCATGAAAGCCGGCTGGGTGACCTTGGGCCAGTCTCTCCCTCCCTCCCTCCCTCCCTCCCTCCCTCCCTACCTACCTACCTAATAAAAGTGGGATAGAAAATACATAAAATAGATCTCCTGAAATCTCAGCCTTCTGAACAGACATGGACTGGGTTCACACAGCATATTGAATTGGGTTCTGTGAAGGTGGGAAGGACTGTTCCCTTTAGTAAAGTTTCGTACAAACACTCTTTAGAAGCTGCTTCAGAAAGTGAGATGTCCTCACTTGTTTTGAAAAATAGAGCAGCCACATTCGTTTGCATTCCTCTGAAAGAAGTGCTTTCAGACTTGCAAGATTCTGTTACTGTAACCTCACAATAAAGGTAGTGTTAGTACTCATGGCTTGTGCTTCTTGTCTGGACTACCTTCAAGGGCTGACAAATTGTGATGTTTGACCTTAGCTTATGCGCACTACATTTACAACTTTTATTAGCAGTAACAGCATGATTTTCTTCTTGAAGGAGTCTAGAGCGTACAGAGAAAATCTATCCACAATAGAACCCTCTATGGTAAATTACTTACTTCATTGATCTGTGGCATTAAACTCTGAGTTGTATTACAATTTCTTGTCTGTATATATATTTTAACCTTATTTACAAAAATAGGATACATAAGCTACTGCTCAGAGTTGGTATCCATTGGAGTGGCATATAATCTCAGCAAATAAATAAAGGGAGTGAAAAACAGTAGAAATGCAACAGTTAAGCAATGTATGCATCATCCATAATCTGTTTTTTTTTTCAAATCCAGCAACAGCAGGTCTGTTGCTCCTATAGAAACCTGGCATGAAATATTATTAGAAGCATTCCAGCGCCCTGAATGTGTCAGCCCTTTGAGATAGGCCAGATCAGGAGACAGTCTCTGCAAGAAATACTGGCACACTACTTTATAGGCTATACCTATATAACACTACTATATAGGCTGGGCAATGGCAAACCACCCCACTCTATAGTCTCCCAAGAAAATGTCAGCGAAAGCGGCGTCCCTCCAAAGGGTCAGTAATGACTCGGTGCTTGCACAGAGGAACAGAATCTTGAAAGCCTGATAGCGTTTTCTCTTCCCTCCCTCCCTCTTGTACCAAATAAAGTTAAGGTGGAGTTAGTTTAAGTTTCTTTCTAATGCCCTCTTCCTGTCCCAGGCTTAGTTCATATTTTGCTAAGTGCCACATTCATTCTTCAAGGTCATCTCTGTGGCTCTCTACAGTGAGCAGGTTTTGCTTGGGAGGATAAAGAGAAGCCACATATTTAAGACTCACCATGTGTTCTTGCTGTTGAGCTTGGTAAATTATTCTGTCTAGTTATCCAAAGTTCAAAGGAGTGTGATAAGTTCCAACGGAAGTCTTTGAGTTGAAGCTGTTATGTTAAGTATCATTATATTATTTTTATCCTGCCTTTTTTATATATAACTCAAGGTGGCAAACATACCTAATTAATGGCTGTTGTGGGTCTTCTGGGCAGTGTGGCCGTGTTCTGGAAGTTGTGGTTCCTAAGAAATACTGAAATATATATATAAATACAGAAATACTGGACAACACCAAAAGCCACTAAACCAGATTATACAGAGAAGCCACTGAAATTCACAAACACCAGCACAGTTACAATAAAAAAGAAGAAAGTCTAAAAATTAGCAAAACCTGGCTACCAGTCCTGAAAAACACAGCCTGCAAAAGGTCAACGAACTCAGTCCAACCACCAGGACATGGGAATACTTCTCACAATGAACATGCTAATCACGCTCAGCAGCCACTCGTTAACATTTCAACACAAGAAAAAACCCCACCTAATCTCCTATAACTTAGCTCTATAAATAAAAAAAAAACATTGCCACTCTACCTGGGCACAGAGATTTCGCTTCTGTCTGTGCTCCTGCCCTCTGAAGATGCCGGCCATAGATGCTGGAAAAACGTTAGGAACCACAACTTCCAGAACACGGCCACACAGCCCGGAAGACCCACAACAGCCATCGAACTCCAGCCATGAAAGCCTTCGACAATACATACCTAATTAAGTAATTATAGATCCCTTTGCAATTCTTCAGGGTTTGGTATTAGGACTCTACCAAGTATAGATTTCAAAATTCAAATCCTGGTTTTAAAAGATGCTGTAAACACATTTTGCCCTATTTCAACATTACAGTAAATGGTGATTCTAGCAGTCCAGAAGCTAAAGTGGGAAGAAGAAAGTGGGGTTAGAACCTATTATATGTTCTTGGTCTTCCTAGCTGTGATTTGAGGGTGAGCTAAACTAAATAATTGAGCTGAAGAAATGTATTTTAGACTTTAAAAAGAGAGAGGGAGAAAAGTGGCATATTCTAAGCATAGCCAAGGAAATGAAGTCTTTCTGTTAGAACTTTTTTTTTCAAAAGTCAAATAATTAAAGTTGATTCTGGTATAACAGAATTTCTGTTTGTGGAAGAAAATTACATTAGCAGTAGTAGCCATGAAGAAAGACCCACAGAGGCAATCAATGTCACTGACATTTTAGAAAAGATTTACGAGCTAAGCTTCCTAGAATTCTTAATCAAGTGAGGTGGTTAGAAACCAGGAAAGATAAAATTCATGGGGCAGGGGGTGGATAAGAGGAAAACGGATACCTAATCCAAGTCTATACATTTCCATTCTTCAGTGATGTGAGCTGGAGCCCCAGGTGTGCAAATCGTCTCTTTTCTGTTGCTGTTCTGGAGTAATCCACTGTACTTGTACAAAAGATGGAAGTTTGAGGCTTACCAGAAGTTTCCATTTTATGAAGAGAGCCTGTTGCTCTGTGGTAGCCAAAACTCAACAGGAGTCTGGTAACACCTTTTCCAACCAACTCATTTTATGAAAAGGCATAAGGTTGCTACCAAACTATAACTTTTAGTCCCTCTTTTGAGGGAGATGGGCGGTGATGAAATTTGATAAATAAATAAATAAATAAACAAACATTTAACATATGAGAAATGGGAGAGGACATAGACATCATCCATGCTTGGCTACAAAAGGCAAAATGAGATTCATCTGTGATTTACACAGATGCAGAAGGGGCACCTGCCAGGAATATCTTACATTGAATATATCTTTTCCAGATGTTGAGCATTAGACATGGAGCCCAGAAAAAGTTGCAGCTACTTTAAAGGGTTCCCTTACTATATATCACGCAGCAAGTCAAATACAAACACTTAGAGTATGGTTTCTGTAGTTTATAGAACACCGTATACAGTTTATAAACCCTGTAAAACAGTTGGAGTACAAAGGGAAGCCAAATACTTGACCAGGTATGAAAATGTTTCTGAGAACAAAACTAATGCTTTAACACAGAGCTTTCCAAACTCTGTGTCGCGACACAAAAGTGTGTCGCCACACACAGTCTGATCATCATCAGCGCTTCCGGGTTTTCCTGCAGCAACACACCAACAGCGGCACGCAAAAATCCAAAAGCGGAAGCAGCACTTCCGGGTTTTTGCATGCTGCCACAACGGCGGCACTTCCGGGTTTTCCTGCGGCGACACACCAACGGCTGTTGGTGTGTCGCCGCAGGAAAACTTTGGAAAGCCCTGCTTTAACAACTCTTTCCTTCCTCCTCCTCCTCCCCACCCCTGTTTTGTTTTTGGGGTGTTTTTTTTTATATATTTATATTTATTTCAATGCCTGGAAGAACTTTACTTTTAGAAAAGTAAATTCTCCAAAGTGTAATGAGATCTCTGTAAAATTAAAACTATGATGATTAATACCCAAAGTCTTCAAAGTGTTCATTAACTTAATTTCCATATACCAGTGTTTCTCAACCTTGGCAGCTTGAAGATGAAGGCACACTGCCATATACAGTACTGGGTCAGACAAAAGCAGAAGTAAATTTTGCCTGTAATACAGAGTTTCAATTATACTCTATATACAAGTGGCTATTAATGTTGTACTCTGTAGCAGCTGTGCAAGCAACTTTCATTTTGATGGCAATATTTCAGGAATAAAACGCATTGTAAAATCATAATTTATAAATAAAGCTCTTATCTATGCATGAATATTGATTGTTCTTTTCCACAGAAGTGCCAAAAGGAGCTTCCAGTTTATGACAATTCTTTACTGTGATTATCAATTATTTCTCAAGGTGGCACATTCTTATCATTGCCTTATTACAGGCAAAGAAGCGGGTTAGTTTAGGGAAGGGATTGCCAGTTGGCTGAAGCTATTTTATCTACCTGATGGTGCAAGAGTTTTAGTTAATTTGTAACTTTTTTTTAAAGGGGGCGCGATGGCTCAGTGGTTAAGACGCCAGGCTTGTCGATCGGAAGGTCGGCAGTTCGAGACCCGAGCACCGCGTGACAGAATGAACTCCCGCACTCGCCCTAGCTCTTGCCAACCTAGCAATTCCAAAGCATGCAAAATGCAAATAGATAAATAGGTACCACTTCTGTGGGATGGTAACAGCGTTCCGTGTGCGTCATGCCGGCCACATGACTGCAGAAGCGTCTTCAGACAGCGCTGGCTCTTCGGCTAAGAAACGGAGATGAGCACCGCCCCCTAGAGTCAGACACGACTGTGTGGGGGAACCTTTACCTTTACTTTTTAAACTTTTTTTAAATTTGCTGATAAGCAGAAAATTTAGTGGACTGAAGCCCACAATAGCATATGAAAACATACACTGTCATGTGTTTCAAATGTGTAATAAGTCTGTCCATTTTGGAAGGGAGTTCTCCAAAGCTTCCTCCCCTTCCTCTTAATATTATTGTAACATTAATTGGTATGATGACTTTAATAGAAAAAGACAAGGACTACTTACAGGGATTCAAAATGAGCTCATACAGTTCTTTTCATGTAATAGTATGTGGGAATAACCTTGAGGGATGAGGGGAAGAGATGCTGCCTAGGGAACAATCAGATAAAAGAGGGAGGAGCCCACAGCTGCTTAATGGTCAGAGAAAAAAAACTTAGGAAGGATCCGTCCTAATTGATCAGGCTGTAAAAAGACTGTGGAAGATTTGTACTTTCAGACTTGCAAGATTCTGTTAATGTAGCCTTTCAATAAAATAGAGTTAGCTCATCTGGTCGTGTTTTCCCTCTGGTTACCTGGGAGGGCTGACACTTCATGAGATCCAGAGTCATGGATTCTAAATGAAGGGGACATATTTTTGGAATGAGATACACTCAGGACCTCCTGATTTTCCATCAGTTCCAGTCCCTTTTTGGAAATACAACCATTGAATAAAGTGTGGCCTGGAATTTTGGGAGCAAATTTATCTGTAATCCTGATTACCCTGGATCAGGCTCTTGTATATGTTGTATATAATGAGGAGGCTCTGTTGTAAAAGCCCATGTTTCACATACTCTAACACCTCCAATTAAAACGGATCCAATAGGAAAAGATGGGGGAAAAACAACTCTGCCTGAAGCCATGGAAACCCACATAAAAGTTGGAGCTACATACGGCTGACCACCTGTTGCCAAATAAGAAGTCTCAGGCAGCATTGCTAATGACCAGAGATAGTAGGAACCATTGTTCTACATATTTTGGATGTACAAAAATATTCCCCAAACTAGTGCATAATTTCCTGCTGAATATATGTGGAGATAGAAATGCCCAAGGCAGAATTGTCTTTCCTGGAATATGTTAGAAAATTACCTTGGATGATTTCCAGTTTAGCTCGCACCCAGCACAATCCCAGTCATTTCCTATATCCACATCAGAGCAAGCGCACACACTACTCAGTTTGGCTAATAAATATACAGCTCAATGTTTATTTATTAAACATCAGCAAACATCAAAACAACTGGCAAAAGATGGAGAGAGAGAGAGAGAGAGAGAGAGAGGGGGGGGGGGAGGGAGGGAGGGAGGGAGGGAGGAAGCAGCAGCAAAGGGCAGAAAACTTAATATGAGCAATCTACACTCTCTGTATATATATCATAAGGGATAAGTCACTGGAAACAATACTTCCAAAAACAATACTATGGATAATTAGTATGGAGTGTCCCAAAGGAAGTGACCTTTGGTTATTGGAGCTTTAACCCTTTTATGTACATAACAGTAGCAGAATAGAGATGGAAAATAGGACACCAGATGATCCTTCCTCTACTCTGCAGTACAAAGGAAGCAATTTGTTGGATGGATTTGTATCCAACAGAATGTAGGTGAATTACATAGGGTGTCTGGTTAAAGGATCAGGACTAGAATTATCCATGTTGAAGTCCATTCTCACCTGTGGAATCTCACTGGGGGATGGTGGACCGATCACTCTCATCCCAAGCTATCTACAGAGGAGTTATTCTGGAGGAAAAAAAACTGGAAGAAGGATACCAAATCTTGAGCTTTTGGAGAAGAGATGGGATATAAATTAGATGAATACAAATATATAAGTAACTAATGCAAGCATTCTTCCTTTTCACGAGGATCTTCATCTCAAAAGAGGTTGAAATATGAGGTGCTGAATTCCCTATTAGCTGGTCAAAGGTTTTCCCTGTAATATTCTCACGGATACTGCATCTCAGCTGCAATTTGCTTAAACAAAGTTTCAGTCAGGAGGAAAATTGAATGCATGATCAATTTTATCCCAATTGCAAATTGTAGATTAACAGCTCAATTACTGACTAGGAATACACCGATTTTCTTTTATAAGAGATAGATAAGATTATTGCTAGTAAAAAGAAAGTGGATATACTTGTGGATATGTGTACACGTGGTGGAAGTGATAATTTAACTGAACCATGTTCTAAGAGGGAAGAATATTCATTGAATCACTCTCCTTTCTTCTTATTCCTAACATTTTTTCCAGTTTTTTCTGCCTTGAATTAAATGGGAGTGTGCAAGAAAACATTTGCTAGGTATATACCATACTTGAAATCTGGAAACTTGTCATGCAAATACTGAAATATGTTTTTAATATATAAAAAATTTTCAAGTGTGTAGTCCAGAATATTTACAATCTTTCCTCCATACTGGCCTTAGACCAAGATGGACAAAACTCCCAACTCTCACCAGTCACTAGCAGGATGGCTAATGATGGCTGATGAGAATTGCAAACCAGTAACATCTGGAAGACCACATATGGTGTCTGTTCCTGGCCAACTAATAGAATAATCCGTACTTAGTAGCAGTAAAACAGCTAACAAAAATTCTAGAACTTCCCTGAAATGGAAACTGAACGTTAGAGAAGTGAAAGAGATGAGGCCATCAAAAGGTGTCTCTGAAAAAGTTGGATCGGAGTTGCTTTGTCTTTGTGCTCTTTCTAGCTATGGTAACGCAGATCTATTCAGAAACTCGCGAATACAACGGGGAAAGCATCTGTGCAATTTATGTGTTTAAGGATGCTTTCAATGTTAGGTTTCTCTTGTAATGATGAAGCTTTGGCATATGGGGTGAGGAATCAGATCAAAGGAAGTGGGGAGATTGTTTTGTGAACTGGACAAATTTTACACTTTGGGGATAGTTTGTTTTTCAGAAGGAATGGGACCAAGTTTCTGTTCTGTTCCAAAGAATCTAAGGCAGTGTTTCTCAACCTTGGCAGCTTGAAGATGTGTGGACCTCAACTTCCAGAATTCCCCAGCCAGCATGATGGCTGGGGAATTCTGGGAGTTGAAGTCCACACATCTTCAAGCTGCCAAAGTTAAGAAACACTGATCTAAGGTCCAGATCTGGTGTTATACCAAAGATATAGAGAGAGTTTGCTGTGAAAAAGCCCAATTGCTTAAAAATGTGAGAAGTGAGAAGAGCTTTCTGTATGGCAGGGAGTGCAGAATACTGGATTAGATGGGCTTTTGGTCTGAACTGAGCAGGGGCATTTTGCAAACTCTGCAAAATCATGGTTTCCTTAATGCTTTGTTGAATGAACCAGAATCCATACATGGCACCAAGTCATGAAGCCATGGTTTACAATCCTGAATGGCTGGGTTTCACCCAGCATGCTAAGTTCCAAACAAAGCAATTGCATTTGGTTTAGTACAATGAGTGAGCCAGTCCTTGCAGTATGTCATCCTATTGCATCCTAGGCTGTTATTTTAATAAAAAACACACATACACATATGGGCAGGGCAATATTAACCAAATCAATAGTGTTATGAAACATCTGGCAAAGCATCATTCTCATTCTCAATTAAATTAATCGTGTTTGTTGTGCAGAGAAAGGGAATGTTCTTATTTGTTCTGCTGCATATGGATTAGTTTAAATTTTAGTGCCTGAATGACTTTGCCATTTGGGCAAACACATAAGACTAATTGTGTGCCCAGAGTTGTTTCTAATCATTAAATTTTAATTCAGCCGGAACACTTGAAACAAACTTAGTAGGATAAACTGCATCTTGCCAATATTTTGGAATGGAACCCAATGATTGTGCTGGTTTCTGAGTTGGCGAGCTTTTGAAATTAAGTGCTTCAACAGGGTAGGTGGAGGAAAGAAAAGGAGTGATATTAATATGGCCACAATGGAATAAAATGTTGATGATTAACGACTGGTATAGTAATTCGTTTTATGCACGCACATGGCATAGGACTTAAAGGTATTGTGAAAAGTGATTTAGGAAAGGGGACAGGGCATTAATGTAGAAAAAGAATGAGTAGTATGATACGCCATGCAGTAATATTACACTTAATAATGGTTAAATGTATAGTATGTATAATAATGGTTATATGTATAAATGTATAGGGTTTAATTTAGATGAATCATGCTTACACTAGATCCATTGAAGTCACTACAATTTGGAGTTCTGACAAATTAAATCCCATTGATTTCTCTGGATTTGCTAAACATATGCTTAAGTCAGGATCTAAATGATTTTTCCTCTGGAATATTCATGCACACAATTCTCCAACCAACTAGACAATTGTATATCTGTCTAGTCAGAAGTAAATCCTGAGATATATTTAGTATAGATTGGTGTTTACTCCAATTCTGCAGAAAAAAAAGAGCTGCCATTAGAAGCAGAAATTGTGTCAGAAGAAGATATGTTCTTTCCCTGGGAAATATTTTTGCTTGGTGTCTTCATGCCTCCGTCTCTGGCTTGTATTAATGATGTGTGTGCATACATACAGGCAATAAGGAGGGATGGGCATCCAATAAATAATCAATAAAACTTGTAATTATTCTTGCAGTATCAGTTTGTAGGTTCCAAAGGCAGGTTCTGTGTTGGGATAGTAAACTGGTTAGAAAGTGCAATATTCTTCCATTGTAAACAAGTTTTATATTCTGTCATCTGGTAAATAAACACTTCACATTTCTTTGCCATAGAAAAACAAGCCAAGATAAACTAGAATGTACTTATAGCTCTTTTTTAAGCCAATCCATCCTGCCCTTCCATCTTTAAGGACAGGACAATCTCAATGTTATCGCTGTTATTCCTTCCCCAGAGAGGCTCAGTATTTTCAGTGCTATATGAGTGTTTTCTCCCAAATTAACTTTCTAGTGTTATTTCAACATAATTTTCAAGGCATTACAGAGTTATTGGCATTTTTAGTGTTTAAGACCGGAAACCTTTTCATAGGGTGACTTTGTCACATTTCCTCACCTTTCTTCTGTTTGCTGTTTATCCTCTTGTTCAAAGCTGATGGTTGGGGGCTTGGTGTTCCATTACTTTGTTATTTTTCTTTGAGAGTAAGATGTCCAGAGAACACATTATTAGAAAGAATATAAATCTTGTCAAGAAAATCATTTCATTGTTCACTGGAGTTCTTCCTGCTCCGGTTTGGACAGGGATTTTGAGAGGTCAGAAAGACGCGTGCTAAACGGCCAGCAGCAGCTATCTCCATGTTACTCAAGGACATTGTTCTTGGCAGGCAGGAGAGTGTATCTGTATGAGTCAGCATGGCTTGGATACTAAGGTGAATACCTCTTACCTACCAGTCATCTTTTAAGCTCCATCTCCCAGCACAAGTTCCCATTTCAGAAGCTCCGAACTGGATCAGTTATTTTCCGGGTGTGGTTCAAGCTAAGTCATTTTGCTGTGTCAGCCCATTACATGCTGCTTGAGGCGAACCATAAAACGATGCCTCTCTCCATTTTTGGATAATGCCAGTTGAATTTTCAACATAGGAGCCAGAGGAACATCCTTCACCAAATCTGGGAACAACAGGATACACATCACAAGGACCTCTGTCTCCCAACACATTGCTGTCATTCCCTGTTCCTCCAGATCTTCTAACTGATGGCTACTACCCTATGTGTGATGGGGAAGTTAGCCTTATCTTAGCCTTGCCTTGTAGAGGGAAAAGTTATAAGAAAGGGAATAAAAAGAAACATCTATACCAACTCTGCTGAAATGCCCCCCCCCATCCGATGACAGAATGACAATTGTTATAGTGTGTTCCAGTTTATTTGCAAGAACAATTATTCTATTAGACTTTTTGTTGAGGAATGATATTCACCTTGACAATTAATCCAATCACCAAGCTATTCACGAGCACAGATGCCAAGAGCTGATGCTTCATTTATTTGCTGTGTTCCAGTTCTGCACATCAAATAACCAAGCTAATCAAGTTATTGTTGGTACTTTGCATAGAGCAAGCAGTGAATAATACCTTTCCACAGGAAGTGCTTTGGAAAGTTTTCAAGGGAGACTGGGAAAGGAGTCAACACTGAATGAAGTGACATTGACCATTCTAAGCGGAAGCCATTATTGTTGACAGAAAGATTAAAAATATGTTATTGTTTGTATCCTCCATGTTTGGGTATATAGAAACAGCAGCGGGAAAACTGGCCATTAATTGAAGTAAAATGGAGAATGTTCACACTTTAAAAATAATGGTGCATTTTATATTATCAAGCACCATGAGTTTAAACGTATGCACTTGTCGTTCTGCATTTGTGGGGGTAGTTAACCATTGTCACTCTTGTAACAGTAATAATTTCTTTTCATTGCCACTGTTTTAGATAAACTGGCAAGGCTATAGGGAACTTTTCATTCTGAAGTTTGGAAGTGTCCAAGCAAAACCTTAGCACCAAACGTCCTTCTGGTTTTGACGTAATAAAGAAATGGTTGCAGGAAGAATTGGCTGCAGATGAGAATACTTCTGGATTTGGAATGCACATTTTGAGCTAAGTTTAAAAGGGAACAACAGTGGGAATTTTAAATGTTTTTTAAAGCTGAAGTAGAATGAGAAATATATAATCTTTCTTCTCATTGTAGAAATATCTGTTAGGTCAAGTAGCCTAGATTAATAGAGTAAGTTGTACCTAACCTGATTACATCTTTGAGGACAAAAAGGGTCTGACTCACAAATAAGTCTGAGCCATTATGTAGTTTTGTCTTCCCATTATGACTTAAAACCAACAAAATAAGGTCACATAAGTTTTCAAATAATTTTTAGGGTCATTTAAGTTTTCAAACCTGAAAAAAGGGAAAGTGCCTCCTCCAGTATGTGATATCATGATGTCATGGTCACATAGCCTTTGTGCCTCCCGGCCACCAAAAATAACATTAAATATTAAATATTTCAAATGAAATATTTGGCCTGGTCGTCTGGTAATTAGTTCAGTACTATTGTTGCAACAGCATGGCAGTTTACTTGAAACTGCTGTGGATTAGTACTTGGACAGTTCTCCTGGACATCTTGGTCAGAAAAGTTTATTCTGAGTTTAGCTTTCGTACTCTCCTGCATGGTCAGCTAGCTTGCTTCCAGACGCTTTCATTTGAGCTCCTCAGATTTTTGGCAAGCTCTACCAGTCTTGACAAGCTTCTTCCTCTGATTCTTTCACTGGTGCAGCTGAACGGATGATCTGGCAAGTCGCCCTTTGAACCATGCCGTGCTCATTTCCTGGCGGATGTTCAACGGGACCATTCATAGCCCTGAGTTTACAGGACTTCACAGTCTGCTTTCCCATTGTTGGGCACTGTAGCATGCTTTGTAGACTGGGCCAGAGAGCAAAGTTGTAAATCATTGCAGGTAACTCATTTCCTGAATGATACTGTTCAGGAAAGATTTCAATAACTCGGAGAGAAATATTTCAATTTATCCTGTTTTTAATTGTTCCTTGCCTGCATCCTGAAAGCCTGAAGGAAACCTGAGTTGGACTGTAGGAAACTTTAATGCATTCTGTTTGCCTCAATATTGATTAAATGGATTTGTTCAAGTGAAGCAACAACAAAATGTATTTACTAGGTACAAGATAATACCTCCTCACCACCATCATGATTTAGAACAATCAATTCTATAATTTCCCTGTCCTGTTTTCTCTGATCAGTTCAGAATTATGCAGCTGAAAATATTAGAATAAAAACAAATTACTTGTACTTAGAGTAGGCAATTCACAATCCATGGGCATATTCACCCCCAGTACCCCATTTTCAGCCTTGTACCCTCAATCTGCAGCATATGGTCCATCTAGCCCAACTCCATAATCTTGGCATCTTCCAGATGTGTGGACTTCATCTCCCAGAATTCCACAGCCAACATGGCTATAACAGAGAATTCTGGGAGTTGAAGCCCACTCCTCTGAAATTTGCCAAGGTTGAGAAAGATTGATCTGGCCCAAGGCCTCAAGATGATTAAAGGTAAAAGTAAAGGTTTTCCCCTGCACAGTCGTGTCCGACTCTAGGGGTCGGTGCTCATCTCCGTTTCTTAGCCTAAGAGCCAGCGCTGTCCAAAGACGCTTCCGCGGTCATGTGGCTGGCATGATGCGCGCGGAACGCTGTTACCATCCCATGGAAGTGGTACCTATTAATCTACTTGCATTTGCATGCTTTCGAATTGCTAGGTTGGCAAGAGCTGGGGCTAGTGCGGGAGCTCACTCCGTCACGCGGCGCTCAGGTCTCGAACCACTGACCTTCCGATCGACAAGCCTGGCGTCTTAACCACTGAGCCATCACACCCCCTCAATATGATTAAGTTCTCCTATTTCCCTCAACGTGAGATTTTACTTGGAACATACATTCTTCCCTTGAGTCTTGTCTCCTTTATTCCCCCCTTCATTGTTGTGCAATAATGGCTTTTTGACACTTCCTCCCTAATCATAATTGTTCTCTTTTCAACTTTTTTGTTTGAGAATTAACATTTGCTTCCCTTTATTTTGTATAGCAGATGTTCTACATGTTTAGCCTATTCCAGGACTTTACTGCCTATGCATTGTTTACCTCTCTTCCTTTTATGAGCCAACTTCCATAAGATGTTTGAGCATGATTGGAAGCTCCTAAGTGACTGTAGCATCTGACAGCCATCTGTGTAGATGTTCCTTCCAGCCTTTTCTTAGTGCCTGTATCACAGCTGGTCACCTAGTCACCTGGCTTGTTTTAGTGGCTCTGTGAGAAATAAGGTAATGCCAGCTTGATCCTTTCCTTGCAATTTCCTTGACTATCTGTTGTACACAGAAGAAGCCAGATGTCAATAGCTATCATGAGATGGGTGATGGGTCTACTGGGAAAAGGACTCTTAATGGACAATTCTGTCAAGAGTTTAGCTGATGTTGTTAGAGTGTTCCCCACTCAGCGATGAAAGCCCTTGGGCCAGTGACACTCAAGGATGTTCAAAGATATGAGAAGAGAGAATGCTAGATCCTTGTGAATGCACTTGGATCCTTATGGAGGAAGGATAACTCTGCTGAGACTCCCTCTTAAGAGTGAAAGTAACCCCCACAGTTGAAAAAGCCCAGTGAAAGGGATGCTGCTGAAAGATACTCTAAAACAAATTCTATTTCATCTACAGTAATTAAATGAGAATCATTAGGAAAAGAACTCTGGAGAATATTTATACCTAGCACTAATGCATACCGAACAGCCAGAATTGGGTATGGCTGAGTACAGGGTACCATAAACATAACTGGTGATAATCACTAAGTAATCTATTATTACGAAAGTTGTTAATACTGTACCTATAGTGGGATACGATACTTCACTGTAGGTTGGTACAAGCATGAAATGGTCCTCCCCTTTTGCTCTTCTGTCCAGCATGTTGTTTTTAGTTCAGAGATGTTGTCTCTCCTGCTCAGTTCTGAACCCTCTGATGTTCTTTTTTCCTCCTGTTCTGTGCTTATACCTTTCACACCACAATCCTCATAGAGAATTAATATGAAGTGCAACCCAGGACTGCTCTAAGCATTTTATTTCTTTTTTTTAACGAGTGCATTTACATAAACTGGGATGCCAGCTATCCAAGAATGCTAGCTTCAGACATTAGTCGTGTTTCAACCATTTTAGATTATCTTTATATCAACTTCCCTCTCTCTGTTTTGCTTTTCAAGCATGTTAAGTTATTCTGCCCATCATCCAACTAGTTAATGGGTATCTTGGCTAGAATTCTGATCTAACAATTTTGGAAGATGTGTGCTTGGGCAAGGTTGCTTAGATACTTGGGGAAAAAATATTGGCATTAAAAATATATTGTTCTGACTCGTTTTGACTTCAACCAGAAAGCTTCAACCAGAACTACATTGCATCAGAAAGGAAGTGGTGCTTGTAAAGATGCACTGCATCTAAGAATGATACACGGTTTCCTTGTATGACTTGACCATGGAGCTCAGTAAAGATGGGAAGGGAAGAAGCAAAACCAGGCAGAAGAATGGACATAAATTCATACAGTCATTAACAATGGGGCAGATGCAACCTATGAAGAACATGGCAATTTGTTTCATATATGAAACCGATTAATGCTAATTCTGTGAACAGCTGGATAGCAGGATGCTCGATAATGAGGAAAGTCATTTTAATTTGATTTTAGTCTTAATTTTTAATTGAACTTATTAGGGGTGCAGCAGGGAAAAAACTTGCTCACAGCTGCTGACATAAAAAAAAAGAAGAAAAGAAGAAGTAATAGGGGTTTTTTCCTCGAATTAATTAATTAGTGTGCTCAGATCCAAGAAGTTTCTGTCATGGGGGAGTTCACAGGTGAAGATAGATTATCCTTCTTTATTTGGCACACAGCTGTACATTATGCAGCTGCTCTGAGACAGTGACAAACATCAGCAGGGTAGCAATAGAGTGGTCTTGTACCAATTACAAAGAGCCTTGTAAGACTGATTTAACTGTACACTGGCATATGCCAGGTTGTAGCCATGCCACCATTCATAATCTACAGGTCGTCAATAGGAAAGATTGCGCAATAGGTTTTCAGCGTCTTGCTTGGTTTTTGTCTTAGTGTGATGTGGCCAGTTAACAAGTATAACACAAGCCCTTTGAAAAGTCTCTTGGGGCTTTGAAGGACTGTATGCAACTCTGGAGTCACTACGTTTGCAAGTGTTCAATAATCGTAATTATGTGCCAAGAGAGAACATTTTAGGTATTTGAAATGTCCTCTTCATGGGGTAGAAGTCTGCTTCCTGCTCTGAGGCTGATAATGATACCATCAGAGAATATTTTATTCTTAGATTCCCATCATTTTTTATGCGGTGTCCTTTGATCCACGAAGTAGCCTCTCTTTGAACTGCATCCTCATCAGTAACATTTTTGGTCCCCGTTTTTACATCATTCACTAAAACAGTGCAGACGACACTCGTCTCAGACTGATGGATTATCAATCATAAACAAGTGTTGCGGCAATCAGAAGATCAAGTGTCGTCTATGTTTGCTGCTGCCACAGTGACAAATTATCCTGGTATGTGATGAATGCTATAACACACCACCACCCTGTCTCTCTCTTTCTCTCTCTCATTCAAGAGTTCTTTCCAACTTAGATTGCAGTGTATCACTAACAGCGATAACCAGCTTTTTTCCTGTAGCGTTTTCTTTCAGACAACTGTGAATTATTTGCTTTAGATGCAAAGTGTGTTTCCATTTTTTTTTAAGCTTAGTGTGCCAATGTTCCGAAGGAATGCAGGAAGATACAGCTTGCCTTTTCCCAAATTGGTGTCCTGCAGATTTGTTGCACTTCAACTCCTAGAATCCCAAGCCAGAATGTCAGCCCCCCTAGGGAAAGACCAGGAAATCAACTCCATAAGAAGGCTGAAATTATTTTTACAGGTAGTCCTCACTTAACAACCATTCGTTTAGTGACGGTTCAGACTTACAACCGTGTTGAAAAAAATTACTTATGACTGGTTCTCACACTTATGACTGATCCAGCGTCCCCACAGTCATGTGATCACGATTTGGGCATTTGGCAACTGGTTCGCATTTATGACCATCACAGCATCCCATGGTCATGTGATTACCATTTTCGACCTTCCCGGCCGGCTTCTGGCAAGCAAAATCAATGAGGAATCATGTGGTTCGCTTAACACCCGTGGTGATTCGCTTAAGAACTGCTGCAAAAAGGGTTGTAAAATTGGGTCGGATTCACTTAATGACCGCTTCGCTCAGCAACCAAAATTTCAGTCACAATTGTGGTCATTAAGCGAGGACTACCTGTATTGAGACTGGCTATAATAATAGCATCTTGCAAGTCTCTTTGTGCTGGACCTCCTCCTCTTTCTTATGGTTCAGCCTATTAGGGAGTCATCTCCCTGAGCCACTTCTGAATATTATCCCATTATTCTGGAATTAAAAAGTGTTTCAGCCTCTTTTGCCTCGGTAACGGTTCCTGCATATCTCCATCAAGGTCACTTTCCTTACTTTCTACAAAGAACATCCCCATGTTTGTCAGGGATTCTTGGACATTAGCCAATAGATCTAATTGGATATTTGCCATGAAATGTGCAAAATGTCTAAATAAAGAATATGGAAAGGAATGCAGTCAATAATGCATGAGCACCAATGGACTTGATTAGCTAATAAGAAAAGTTGGCAAGTATTAAACATCTATAGAGCCTGAAAGTTGCTTTAAATGCAAGTCGATTCTAATAAACCAAGCTTATTTTTTTCTTTGCATTCTTATGTCCGTTCAGGAATGGGGAAGACAAAGCATAATTTTATACCAAACCTTCAATATTATTTTGAGATCTTGCTGCTGCTAGTTTATGCTGAACAGTTGAGGAACTAGATGCAAGATATGTTGTTCACCATAATAATGAGAAAGACAGTTATACTACATGGGATAACAAGATGTGGGAGTAGTCCAAGAGGAATATAATTGCAATGCTGTTAGCTTCTAATATTCCCCAGAGAGCAATTACCAGAACCAGTCAGGAAAGTTGCAGGAAGACAGTTCTAAACATAAAATTGAAAAGCAAAAAGCTTCCAGGGCCAAACGTTCCCACTGTGTAGCTGTTCTTTGCATCACTTTTGTAACCGTTGGCTTTGTTTTCCTAATAAACACTGCAGTGATGTACATAATAGAGTTATTATTAAAATTGATTTCATGCTTCCACTCTGTCCTCAAATATCATAAATCTGTATTTGTCTTGTTTTCTGATTTATCCCATTCTGTGTCATGGAAGGGCTCAGTGAAACAGTATTGGCCGAGGAAGAATCACTGGCTTCTCATTAATAGTTCTGCTTATGTGATTGGAAGAAAATTGAAAGGTTCAGGGGCCCAGGGGCACATTTTTAGATCTGCTGGGATTGCAGCTGCATCATCCTTTGTGTTCCAGGATGCACAAATATCCATGAAAGAATCTATAGCAGGACAGACCCACCCACCATGAAGCAAAGTTCATGGGATATGGGTGAAGGCAGGAACTGATGTCCTAGTGATGCAGTAATGGCCTTGAATGGGTGTGGATGGTCCCATGCTGTGTTGCAGAAAGCAAAATGTTTTACCACTTTGCAATATTTCCAATGCCATCTTAGGCAGAGTAAAAATAGGTTTCTGCAAATCAGCCAAGATCAGATTTAAAGGTGGCAACATTTAATTTGAGTTTTCAATGAATGCAAGATTTGATTCCAACTCATTCAAGATCTGATCTAAGATTAGACTATAGGCTATAATAGGGAATACGTGTAGTTGCTTCTATCTTATTTATTTGCTTGTTTATTCTGGCAGTATGAATGAAAATGGGTGGGAAGGGGGACCCAGTAGAAGACATCAATCTTGCCAGATTACAGCCGGAGAGCTTCAAAGATTTCCTCACAATAAAATGTTGACATATCTCCTAGTTCCCCCTTTAAAGCAATGAGAATAGGAATAGAGCTGCAACCTCCACATTGTCTGCAAAGAACGTCTAGAGGAATTGTGCTCAATCAATGCACATATATCCTACCCTGAGCTAAATAATAATTAATTATTCCCCTTCCCAAAAAAAGTAAGCTCTTAGTTAAGGCTGAAGAGTCTACTTCCTCTGGCATCTGTTTTTTTCTGGGCTAGTAGGCTTGTGAGCATGATTAATTGGAATTATGTGTTATATGGTGCTTGTGCCACAGTGTTGGGAAATACTGTGTAAACCCTACTGTGCATATAATAAACTATTACGGAAAGGAACAGTGTACATAATATATTCAATAGTATAACAGAAAACATGCTCTTTCAGGCCCCCTCACCATCATGAACAGCTAAGCTGCTTTTATCCTTTTCAAACAAACCCACTTCAATCAATTCTAAAGAAGGGTGAAAAAGCAAACCAGTGATTTGAGTCTTCTGATAAGCAGCGCTATTATTCAACAAATGATAGTTAAACCACAGCTTAGGGATTTTTTGTTTGTTTGTTTCAATGAGAGTGCTTCCTGATCTCTGCCTAAACTTAGTTTGGAATATATGGGGAAGTTAACTAAGCCAAATCTTGATACTGAGCTGCTTGGCATGCTCAACTTCCTGACAAGCCCTTTGTGAAAATAATTATAGGTGTGATTATAAATAAACTTGTCCCTACAGCCAAAGAGCTTAAATCAACAAATATCCAGTTTAGCGAAGTAGCCCATAGAATGAAAAATGAGTCTTGGGGAAAAAAATTGTGTTGCTGTGCAGAAGTTAAGTTATCATGAGTTAGAATTCCAAAAATGGTGGCTTTTCTAATCAAGTGATAAACTATATTTGCATGACCTGCTAGGCCAAAAATCCCAGTTAATAAGAAATGTGAACCTTCTTACCTCTCTTCATGTGTAGCTTTTAAACCAAGGTTTTCCAGTTCCAACATAGTCATTAGTTTATCTTGCCATACATTTTAAACTTTAGTTTCCATCGATCAAAAATGACACCTATGTTGCATTTAGGCAATATGATAGGCCTAAATCTTTGTATTAAGTATCACATGGAACAAGCATTCATTAACTTTTTTGGCTTAGCATATCAAGCCAACAAGCCAACACAGCCATAGAGGCTTGCTTCTAGTCTTAAAAATAAAAAGATAAAGGTTCCCCCCGCACATTTGTGCAGTCGTGTCCGACTCTAGGGGCCGGTGCTCATCTCTGTTTGTTAGCCGAAGAGCCAGCATTGTCCGAAGACGCTTCCACAGTCATGTGGCCTGCATGATGCACGCGGAACGCTGTTACCATCCCATGGACGTGGTACCTATTAATCTACTTGCATTTGCATGCTTTCGAATTGCTAGGTTGGCAAGAGCTGGGGCGAGTGCGGGAGCTCACTCCGTCACGTGGGGCTAGGGATTCGAACCTCCAAACTTGCGATCTTCCGATCAACAAGCCTGGCATCTTACCCGCTGAGCCACCACGCCCCCTAGTCTTAAAAATAATTGACATGAAATAAAACAAAGAGAAGCTTAGAACATTGCAATTCCTTCTATGTCTGCTGGAGTGAGTGCAATGCAGCCCTTTAAATAACTGAACTGTTATCAGAAGTAAATCAACACAAGAACTCTATTCCTTGAATCTAATGGAAACTAATTATTCTGCAGCTTCAGAAGTTATTTCTGTAAACTGCCTGGAACACTTTTTAATAAGGTCTGTACAAATCAATCCAGAGTTCTCACTTGACACACAAATGACCAGGCTAAAATTTATTTCAATTTATATAGCCACTCATTTCATTTATGTGACTCTGGGTGGTAATAATCAACTTTTGGAAACATTATGCAAAGAACCAAATCTCTTGGGAAATCTGTAATGCTGGGAAAGGTGAAAGGAAAGAGTGCAAGAAGATGACCAGCAGTAAACGGGATGTACTCAATTGCAGTAGTGATGGGTGCACCATTGGCAGATCAGAAGGATCTTGATGGGGACAGTTCATCATGGAAAAAAAAATCTATGTGGTCACTAAGAGTCAACACTGACTTGATGGCAAATAACCAATCTCTTCTTTTAGTTAGGAGACAAATTTGCAAGAGGTAGGCTAAAAGGTTCCCTGGCATGATGTATGATCTTCCAGTAGAAGAGAATATCTGTAGCTCATATTTGAACTGTGGAGTTCTTGGTGCTCTCTGAGCCTGGTTGTTTGCTTGCAGACATTTCATTACCCAACTAGGTAACATAAGTGCGAGTGAATCTGGGGATTGCTGCCTGTTTATGTATGATGTGTTTAGAGAGGGAATCATCTGTGCCTGTGTAAAAATAGGGCTTTCAAATGGAGCAGAAAAATGTGTATTAAAGAGGCAGTATTTTTGATAGAATTTAAATTTGATGTGTGTTGCTATCAACACCAAATATTAACAGAATGGTTTATAAATGAGTGTCATATAAAGGTTTCAGTAAGCATTTCAGATTACACTGATGGGAATGGCAGTCTGTTACTTGCCTACTTTAGGATGAAGAGAGAAATTTTATATCAAATTGGACAATGGTCCATCTATCTCCGTATGTTCTACTACAGACATGCCAAAGTTTTAGGAAAAAGATCACCCCTATTCTACCTGGACATGTCAGATATGGATGACATAACATTTTACTTGAAAATTCTGTATTTTACCACTGACGTATTGGCTGGCTCACACATCATTCTAACCATCTTAAGGCTTACCCAGGATAGAAAACATGGTGCCCAGAGACATCATTAAGATTTTGGCTACTAATTATCTGCTAAATTTCTTGTGTTCCCTGTCTTTTTTTTCAGATTCCAATTTTAAAAAATGAAATGGAAAGCTGGCATGCAAAGTTACAGTATTTAGCACAAGTCTTTACTTACAAAGAATTTATATGTCAACCCAGCAGTTCGAAAGCCTTGCAAGTAGATAAATGGGTACCACCTTAAAAAGTGGGCTAATTTGCTGGCGTCCTGTCGGGAAGTCAGCTCCACTGGAGAGGAGAGGATCAAAGGATAGGAGGAAGATCAAAACAGTGGTGGTGACGACGGACCCGGATGTGACAGCTACAGGATGTCAGCAGCCGGCTCAAGGCATCCTGGGAATTGTAGTCCAGAGCCGAATAGAGTCGGTTCCCCTACCCCTCTCCCTTCACGAGCGGTGAATTGTATATATTTGGAATTGATGTATAATTGAATTGTATATATATGATTGTAAGCCGCCTAGAGTTCTCCACTAGGGAGGGGATAGGCAGGGTATAAATAGCACTATAAATAAAATAAATAAATAAAAATATTATTTACAAGAATTGGTCTGAAACACACAAAGACTCTACTGGCATTCCAATTTGGGGAGAGAAAAAAACCTTTTCCCAGAAAAGTATCTTCTGTTACACTTCTTATAAAGCATGAGGATAATACAGCTTTGTATCATCTTAACAAGAAATCAGAGATCATTTCTATGGGGAGCCTTCCAGGTATTATAAGGAAAGGTTTATAATAACAGAAGCCTAATAGAAGCAAATGATAAAAGAGAAGAGCAAATCACTTCCTTTTAAATTTCTGAATCATTCATTCACTTCTTCAAGGGATAATTATCTCAGTTTTCATACTGTACTTAGGCACAGGATTGTTGATGTCAGCCCTTCAAGGAAGTCCAGACAAGAAGCACCAACCATGAGTACTAACACTACCTTTATTGTAAGGTTAGAGTAACAGAAACTTGCAAGTCTAAAAGTACCTCTCCCCTCCCTTACTTTTACTCTCCTGAAAACTAGGGATGGTCCCTTCTGAGATGCTTTCTCCAACCCCATCTCTCCTTTGGACTCAGATTTTGTTTATCAGACTGTTGTCTAGGCTGCGGCTCTTCCTCCTGTCTCCCAAAGTCATCCCTGCATACCATTACAGTTGAGGAGCCCTATTTACTTTCACCTGAAGATAAAGACATAAAATACACTAAATACCCACCCTTGTAAGATGCAGCTTGAATGCTAGGAAGAATTAAAAATGCTGGATCTGGTGTAGATCAGCTCTGCTTTCTGCAGAAGGCAGCACTATAATCAGTGGGAATTACCCATATGGGGTTTAAAAGACATGGTGCTAATTAAGCCTGCAAAACAAATAAACCCTTTTTCAAGCTACTGCCTCTGTAACTTGCCTGAAGTTTTTGGATGATAGCATCTAAATTAGAAGGATTTACCATTTGGTGTGACTCAGCTGAATCTTTTAATGCTGGATGTAATCCTATGTTGGTATTACCATGTTTTTTTCTTTCTTCTTTTTAAAGTTTGTGTGTGTGTGTATGTGTGTTTAAGAGACCAGTGCTTACTTAGCAGGCCTCTTGCTATTCCTAGTTCTAGGAATCAATCTTTTCCATTAGGCCTTCATCAATAATTACTTGAGAACATTTGCAATGTCTAATGCTGCTAATTTTCTGAGTTTGAAAGCATTTCAAACAATAACTCATTACACCACCTTCCCTGCAGAGGCCATTTAAACCTAGTCAGTTGGAAGCTCTATCAAGCTTTGGTTCAATATTGGTGGTACATACTATAGAACTGAGCTTGCTATAGATCCTGCCAAGAACAGTTTTACATCTCTTCATCTTTCCTGATCTGTGAAATGTAGTTGGTCTCCAGTCAAGTATGCTGAGCGAAAGAACTGAGCATCTCAGCCGAGTGACTCCTGGAATTTGACACTGGAACAGGTTGGGAAAATTTTGGACTGGGGAGCCAAAATCAAGCTATGTTTTGCACTAGTTAGCCATCTCTCTCATTATTTAGAGGTATTTTTTGGTTTGGGCTTAAGGGGTGATTTCTCCCACAGTGGAAAATGCTGTTTCAGTCCCAGTTAGCTCTTATTTTAAAGTAATAACAGTAAAAATGATTGTCACCAACATGGCTGTGTTTACATTCTAAAAATTTACCATAACAGATAAAATAAGAGAAGGCCAATAAATACAAGTAGGTCTTCCTCTGAAAAGTTGGGGGGGAGATGTTTGTTTGGTGGGACAAAGGTTCTTTGATTGATGATGATGATGATGATTTGCCTTCAAGTCTAGTCTCCTGGGCTAGTCTCTGCAGTTTTCTTGGCAAGGTTTTTTGGAAGTAGTTTGCCATTGCTTCCTTCTAGGGCTGAGAAGAGTGACTGGCCCAAGGTCTTTGTACTCCCGGTCTCCCGGTTTCTAGCCTGGTGCCTTAACCACTACTCCAAACTGGCTCTCTTATAGATTGATTTAGTGGGATTTAAAATACAATAGGCTGAGAACTTCTGCATTAGAATATCCACTCTACACAAATTATTGGATTCAACTAATTCTCATTTTGTTTTGCACAAAAACCAGACTGAGTTGTCAGCCATTCTAATTTTCTCAGAATTTTCTCAGAAAGCTCTTTGAAGTTATAGGATTTAAAAAAAACACTAAGGATTAGTTTTTTCCTAATTACTTATTTGCTGGCCCAACTGCTTTCCAGTTCAATGTAGGATTGTGTTTGCAGCTGATTTTAGAGAATAAAATCAAGTGATTTACAAGATGGAAGCTGACCAGAGGCAATAGGAAAACTACATTTTTCCTAAAACATACCATGAATTCTATTTTGATTTCAAAGTTTCTCTAATTTTTTTACTTTGCTTCTCTCTTCTAAAATGTAGCATTTTTGAATGCACATGCCCACCACACCTTTGAAAGAAAGAAAAATTACAATGGATTTCTTTGTTAGTTGCTTGACATGGAAATGAAATAATAGTTTACTCATAGAGTAAACAGCCCAGTTCACATAATTGCAGCCCAGCAGCCCAATTCACTGATTTGATTCACACACTGAACTAAAATACATATTGGTTTGTTGGTTTACTATATTGTATGAACTTGCCACTATATTTGGTAACCATAGTTTATAGCTCGGTGTGATATATTAACCTACTCTTGTACCTTATCCTATAAACCATGGTTAAGCAAAGTAAAAGTGATCCACACATTCTGCAAATATTTTGTTGACTATTAGCTTGGTGCTAGGTGTAAATCCCACCGCTAGAGATTTAAATGGAGGACAATTTGGAGAGTAGCTTTTAATAGTTATAGCCAGGACTCCCATCAAGGAGCATAACAATCCTGGTTTTCCCCAGTTGGAAAGATCAGATCAGCAAATGGAGATGATGACAACATAGTCTGGATTTTTTTCCCTTATAGTTGAAAACACATCTTCCTTAAATGTTATGCCAGGCAAAGCTTTCTTTCAAAAATTCTCCATCCTTCACTTTATAATTCAAAATTTTCATGCTTATGTTTTATTTCTGTATTTAACTCAATGTTTTTATTACTTAGCAGGGTTTTTTTTCTTTATTGAAGCTTGCTTTTTGAAAAGCGTAGAACACTTCTGGCCTTGGGTCTTGCCAGCCAATTCAACAATTAAAGTGGGGCAGGTTCCCCCTGCCATGCCCAAGTCATGACTATAGAGCAGCCTTTCTCAACCTTTTGACCCTGGAGGAACCCTTGAAATATTTTTCAGGCCTGGGGGAACCCCTGCACATTCAGGCTCAAATATAGGGCAGAAGTTACAGAATTATTATATTTGTTTCCTGTGTAGGCCGGTATATGTGCATTAACAGTGTTCTTAAATTAAAAATAATGGAACTTACCTCTTTAATGTGAAGTTGCCCAAATTTGAAATAATTTTTTAAATCATGATCTCCCAGGGAAACTCTAGTGACCTCTTGCGGAACCCGAGGGTGTCACGGAACCCTGGTTGAGAAACCCTGCTAAAGAGGTACAGCAAGCAACCTTTGTGTTGGTAGATCTTTTCAGCACCCAGGAGCACTGAGGTCCGTAACAGATATGTTTCTTTAGTCCATGTAATACAGTTAATAATTTATATGTTGCTGTTGTGTCAAGAAAATTAAAGTTGTTTGCGCAGGAGGAAACCATGAAAACAAATCAAAACAGAAAGCGACTTTTCAATGGCTGGATTGCAGCATTGGGATTGGGTTATGGTTAGTGTGGAGTGATCTTAATTCATCCAGCAAAGTCTCCCTTGGAAAAAGTGATAAATGGATTTCTTAGCCAAAAAGAAAAAGAAAAAAGTGGGCGAAAGAAGGGTATATGGGATGACCTCCTGCAATGAGAAAGATCTCAAACTTAATGAAAAGCTAAGAGAGCTAGTGTACAGGGACACGTGCATATGCTGCTGGGGAGCTACAATTCTCATTTCAATTCTGTTCATGAGAAAGGGTCAGGGAGGTGCAACGCTTGAGAATGTACATCCATTCTTGACTACAGAGACTGTGACCAGGTCTCCTAGCTCTCTCCTCATCACCCCCATGCACACACCGGTCTCATGTTTTACATTTTCTTCCTTCCAAGATATTATGTCATATTCTGAGTGAATTAATGTCACATTTTCAGTAAGTTAAAGCAGAGGCCCATTTGCTTGGATGTCTCAGTCCTAAGTATTTGTGGCATCAGCTGGTTGGATTGCTTACCAAACTCAGAGGTCATTCACCGAATAAGTAAAGGTAAAGGTTCCCCCTGCACATTTGTGCAATCGTGTCCGACTCTAGGGGCCGGTGCTCCTATCGGCTAACAATCCCCGTTTGTTAGCCGAAGAGCCAGCGTTGTCCGAAGACGCTTCCACAGTCATGTGGCCGCATGACGCGCGTGGAATGCTGTTACCTACCCACCAAAGTGGTACCTATTCATCTACTTGCATTTGCATGCTTTCGAATTGCTAGGTTGGCAAGAGCTGGAGCTAGTGTGGGAGCTCACTCCGCACGCAGGGCTAGGGATTCGAACCTCCGAACTTGCGATCTTCCGATCGACAAGCCTGGCGTCTTACCCGCTGAGCCACCATGCCCCTACTTCACCCAATACTTTAGGCTAAAATGTGGTTGTGTAGTCTGTGACTCTGAGTTGGGTTCCTATCCACCCAGTATGGTTAATTTCTGGTTCAGTGTGTTACGCAAGCCCAAGCAACTGTTAATTCAGTAAGCCATAGTTCAGTCAGCCATGGACTGATGAGTTCTCTGGACAACAAATTGATTTACAAATAATTTTTTAGAGCCCACGTCTTCAAAAACAGATCTACAAGATCTCATTAAGTACAGAAGTATCATGTATAGCAAACCACTGACAGAAGCTGTTTACATTCTTAAAGCCTTCAGTGAAAAAGATAGGAAATGGTTAGTTCTGGATCTAGAAAAACAGAAAGCAATAGATAATAGTGAGAAGTGTTTCTAATGTGTGTAGATTTTTGCATCTGGACTTCAATGATTTTAGAACTGAAGAATGTGTGTGCTCAGAGCCAGGTTTTGAAGTTCAGTTAAGCTACGTTTCAATTATTTATTTATTTAATTAATTTTTATCCCACCTTTATTATTATTATAAATAACTCAAGGCGGCGAACATACCTAATACTCCTTCCTCCTCCTATTTTCCCCACAACAACAACCCTGTCAGGTGAGTTGGGACTAGAACTCTCAGGCTCCTGGTTTGCCATTGGCTCCTTCGTAGGTCTGAGAGACAGGGACTGGCCCAAGGTCACCCAGCCAGCTTTCCTGCCTAAGGCGGGACTAGAACTCTCAGGCTCCTGGTTTGCCATTGGCTCCTTCGTAGGTCTGAGAGACAGGGACTGGCCCAAGGTCACCCAGCCAGCTTTCCTGCCTAAGGCGGGACTAGAACTCTCAGTCTCCTGGTTTGCCATTGGCTCCTTCCTAGGGCTGAGAGAGAGGGACTGGCCCAAGGTCACCCAGCCGGCTTTCATGCCTAAGGCGGGACTAGAACTCTCAGTCTCCTGGTTTGCCATTGGCTCCTTCCTAGGGCTGAGAGACAGGGACTGGCCCAAAGTCACCCAGCCAGCTTTCATGCCTAAGGTAGGACTAGAACTCACAGTCTCCTGGTTTCTAGCCCAGCACCTTAACCACTAGACCAAACTGGCTCTTAATTAACTCAATTAACTGTGGTTTGTTGAATTACCCGGCGTGGCTGGATTTGCCCCATCCCTTCTGTGCATATGTTTTAGTGTTGCACAGCTCAAAGGGGCAGAGCCTATGGCACAACATAGCAATGCTAGTTTTGCTAATCTGAGGAAAGGAACAAGAATCTTGTGCTGCACTTTGCAAAACATGCTAAGCTATAAACTATAATGGCTGGCCTCACCCAATATGCTAAACCATTTCTTAGATCTTGATGTGATGTGTCAAGCCAGTCTTGGTCTTCATACATTTTATGTTAAACAGAGGTGATGTTATGGAATGTGTCTCTGAAGGGGAGGTGATGTGGTGGATTTCAGTAGTACTGCTGGTTCTCAGGAAGGAGGGAGCACATTCCAAGAAGATGGAAGAGATACTGTAAGGGGAGGCACAGTCTGGGAAGCGATGGTGGGAAAACCAAGAGGTTCAGAATAGCCCTGCCCTAGAGCCTTCCCAGGTTATTTCCCCTTAGGTTGGGTAGAGTAGCTTTAGTCTGGCAAGATTCTGTCTATATGGTGTGAGTAAATAACTGGAGTTTGGCTGGACTGATTCTTTGTCATTCTTGGGCTGGGCCTGTTGGGATTATCAGGAGTCAACTCAGCATTGTCTCATAAGCATAAGGGGGTTCTTTTCTAGTAAAACGTATCTCTACTGTGCTTGTGGGAGGTTACCTGAGTCACCTGATTTCCTCTTCCTCCTCCTTCTTGGTTTGGGGAAATTAACATTCTCCATTACGCTTTGGGCACACCTGCAAGCAGGAGGGCTGCACCATGCAGCTCTCGTCCATTCCATCTCACTTGCATGCAGATCTACTATGAATCTACTTGTATCCAGATCTACTGAATAAGTGTAAGCTATCTTTATTTTTCTTCATCTAACTAAGGCATGACGACTGAATTTATTTCTGAATGTAATTAAGCTTAAAGTGCAAGTTCCATGCTGGTTCACGCTTCTACTCTGCAAGATTGTTGTTAGCTGCCTGGAGTTCTTTTATTAACCTTCAAGACTCCATCAGGCTGAATTGACTCTTTGTCATTCTTGGGCTGGGTCTGACAGGTCCTCTATAAATGCATTCCTTTGGTTTGCACTGCTTCAAGGGCCTTGTTGCTTCTCTTCTGACCCACAGTTACTGAGGACCCATGAAGATGTGAGAGTGCCAGTGTGCCTCAATGGGCAGTTTGTTGGGAATTTGCATTTATTGGTTGAAAACTTGCTTGGAGTGAAAAGTGGCACTTGACATGTTTTCATTTTCTCTTGGCAACTTTCGCTCTACGACTAACAATGAAAAATGCTTGTCATTTGCAGGGATGCTTTGTTTTCCAACAATGTGAACATGTTTGTTTGGACGGGGTGACTCAATCAGAATAAAGCGTGATCTAGCATATGATAAAAATCCAGCATTGCCATTAAGTATTGATAGAAAGCACTTAAGTACCGAGAACACAATTATAGAAATGCTTAGGAGCCAGCTTTGAAAAATACTTAATGGGGTATCTGTCAGTTAAATTGCATATCTGAGGAACAACTCTAAGCACCTTTTAAAATCATGTACTCCCTGTAATTGTCTAGTAAAATATGAGCACAAGTGTGAAATATTAGTACATATATGCAGAGAAATCACTGGGGAGTCTTTTAGTTGAATCTTGTGCAGCTATTCCAGGATTTCAAGCAAGCTCAATGCATGGTTGTGCTTGCCATGGCTTGTGAATGTCAGCACACCAGCGATTCCCAGGGGTAACTAACCAGATAGCAACTATAGTTTTTGTTTTAAAGAATTTTTTTAATGGAGATGCTGTCAGCTGGAATCTCCTGGCATGCTGGCTTAGTGCAAGATAGTAAGCCAAAAACAGACTATTTCGAAATGGTAAGTCTCAGCATTAGAGCAGTGATTGGACATCTGGAGGTGATTGAGCCTGGTTTTTTATTCCTATAAACTCCCTCGCTGGCTGGGGGAACAAGCCAAAACTCTGTTCACCATGTTTTTGGAATAAACTAGGTTCAAACATCATGATAAATCATGGCTACCAACTGCAGAAGCTAGCTTCATCTAGCATGCTAAACCAAAAAGAAAAAGTAGCCCAAAGGGCGAACCCTCATCTCCCTGCATTCTGAAGCCCACATCCTGAACTTGGCTTTCTCCACTCCCTCTCCAGATATCATGCACTTTCCTTACCTGATATTAATGGCCATTTTCAAAATAAATATGTTGAGCTGTCATATTCGTAAATCAGACAGCCTTTCAGTTGGATTTCACCAAAACGCTCCCGAACTGGGGAAGTGCTAAACCTCCTGAGGGCTGCCGCTGAGCTTTCTTTAGTTCTCAGCAGCCCGGAAATTGTTCACTCCTTATGAGTCTTTGTCTGGTGGAAGCTGGAGTTGCATTTCAAACTTTTATAAAACGGTCCTTTGAGTCCTTGTGACAGATGCTGTCTTCGGTACAGATGAAGCCATTTATTTCCAGTGTCCAGGTCTCTAAGTAAAATGTGGATTTTTTTCCCCCTCCTACAATGGAGCTAGAATTTTTGAAGCCTATTTTAAAACTGGGGAGGCAGAACAAGGGGATAATGTTGTTGTTAACACAATCCCTGATGTTTATAGAGTTACACATTGTTGTTGTTGTTATTTCCATATTAATTTGCTGAGGCATTTATAGAAAATTTTAAAAAGTACATCATAAAACTATCCCTAAAGCAATATAAAACACAGGTAATCCTCACTTAACAACAGTAATTGGGACCAGATTTTCCATTGCTAGGCAATGCGGTCATAAAGCGTGATGTCATGTGACCACACTGCTTAGCGACGGCAGTTCTGGCAGTCCCCGGTTACCATTGTTAAGCGAATCACCGCAGATTGTTAAGCGAAGACCTCTTGTGACCGCGACTTCCAACTTCCTGCCAGCTTCCCCATTGACTTTACTTGTGGGAAGTTGGCAGGGAAGGTCACAAATTGCAATCATGTGACTACTGGATGCTGCGACGGTCGGAAATCCAGGCCAGGTGCCAAGCGCCCAGATTGTGATCACGTGACCGTGGGGACACTGCAACGGCTGGAATTTTGAGGATTGGTCAGAACTACCACTCGTTCGGTGCCATTGTAAGTTTGAATGGTCGCTGAATGAGTGGTTGTTAACCAAGGACCACCTGCATTTTAAAACATTCATTACAACATGTATTTAAAAGGTGGAGAGAAGGAAAGAAATACAGGTTTGAATAAATGTATATTGAATAAGCTGCTGGGCTCATCTAACATGTGCAGTCACTGGAAATGTCTAGGAAGTCTGTAGCATTTCCAGAGAAACTTGATTATAGGGTAGATTTCAAAAAATCACAGATAAACCAAGGAAACTACTTTTTTATGTTTACTTTTTTTCCTTCACCAAGAATTAAATGGAAAGGAAGCTGAATTAAATCCATGTTTTAGCCATAAGACTCACTGGTCAGAACTTGAACAATATCTCTTTCTCAGCTGAATTTACCTCACAGGATTGTAGTTAATTTAAAATAGGCAGGTCTCCAATTGTTCTATTCTGGACCTTGGAAGCCAAACAAGGTAAGGTATGGCAAAATAATACTTTGTAAGTAATCTGTAAGATAATAATAAAGTTATTAGACAGACATCCAGGTTTTTGAAAAATTGTAATAGCTTGAAATTGCAGCCCTTACAAGCTAAAGAGGAGTCAAACTGGGCCCACTCTTTAAAAATCAAGTTTATGAAAGTTCCATTTGAAATTTGGCTTCCGTAAAACTCTTAATTACAAATGGATTAATGGCTGTTATTCAGACTGGCAGAGATTTTCAAGATTTTAAACCAAGCCTCTCTTGAGAATTCATCCCAGCTAATTTGTATGTTTGTGCTTTCACTGTACAGTTTAATTAAGCAGTCATATTAAATTGTCTTAGGTTTATAGGCCAGGGATTTAGTCCCTCTGGGGTGGCCCATTTTTAGGTAAGGGGTTTATTTTAGGAGGGGTTCTGTCCCTGTGCAGAAGAATGGGGTGGGGTTTTTGGCCACAGACCTGGGGTGCCCTTAGAGTTGCTGGCTTTACAAAATCCAACTATGGAGGGAACTGATCCATGGTGGGACTGGGGAGGGAGGGAGGGAGGCAGATTAATTCCCTTTCCACACTTGAGAGTTCAGCTCCTGAAAAAGCATGGCCTCTGAGGTTAATATTAGTCATGGCAGAAAAAAACAACACACATATATAAGCTTTCTTAAGGCAGGAGTTTTATCCTCCATGACCAATTATAGCTCTATGTGTGTCAGAGTTTGGATCAGTGCTACCGCATAAAGAAAATTGTTTAGAGTACTTTCTCCTGTATAATCCCAACCTATGTGGACAATCACTACTGATGCATTTCAAAAGTATAAAGAATTTGAACGATGGAACTCCTATGTCCTAATGTTCTGATGTTATTACAGAATCTCTCCATTTCACTTAGATATGGATGTAATCTTCTCTCCAGCATTTTGCAGTCTCCCTAATTTCACATACTTTAAGTCCCAGGAGAAGCCATCAGAAGGAAACTTCTCCCATAGGGCTTATTTGAGGAAGAGAGAACAGCCATGAAGTGATAGAGCGAGAGCTAACACAGAAGTTAAAAAGGTAAAGGTTTCCCCTGCACAGTCTTGTCCAACTCTAGGGGGCGGTGCTCATCTCTGTTTCTTAGCTGAAGAGCCAGCGATAATTTCTTCCCCTACCACATTTTTTATTTTTTTATTTTTATTGTGATATTTATACCCCGCCTATCCCCTCCCTAACGGAGGACTCTAGGCGGCTTACATACATATACATTTTTTCAATTCCATTATACAATTCACCATATACAGTGCCCGCGCGTAAGGGGAGGGGGTGAGGGAACCGACTCTTCTAAGGCTCCAGACTACATATCCCAAGATGCCTTGAGCCGGCTGCTGACTTCCTGTAGATGTTACTTCCGGGTCCGTCATCACCACCGTCATTCAATCTTTCCTCCGATCTTTTTTTTTTCCCTCCGGTAGACCGACTCCCGACAGGATGCCAGCAAATTCTCCCACTTAAGGTGGTACCCATTTATCTACTTGCAAAGCTTTCGAACTGTTGGGTTGACATAATACCTACCTTCAAAAGATCACCTAAAGAAATTCTAAATCACTCTGAGAACGAGGTAGAAAAGTAAGGAAGTGTTGGTTTTTGAAAGAGTTGGATTTAGGAATGTTCTTAAATCTGAACTTGATTTAGAAATTAGGGCTATGCAGAGATGTGGATATGAATGGTAAAATGTGCTTTGGAGAGCAGGTAGGTATGCATACAGCACCTGCTGAGAACACCTTAAAGCAGCTCTGTCTTTTCCTGGATTTGCTCAGCTGGTCTCCACATGCATCAGCTTCTTAAAGTTTTGGTTTAAGAAGTTCCCAGCCAGTGTTCTGTGTGTGTGCCTCTGGGAATCGCATTTGCTGTTCAAATCCATACTTCCACACAGCCTTACTAGGAATATGTCTTTCTTTTCAAGGGCTGAATCCCACATAGCACCTGTATCTCTCATCAGTAATACTGGGTTCTTGTATGAATAGATGCTAAAGCAAGCTCGTCTATGTTTTGGATGCCTAGTGTGTCAAACGCAGAGAAAAGAGAAGAAGCATATGTCATGAAGCTGCCATCTCTGTGCTGAACAATACGAGGGGGGGGGGGAAATCTCCTGGAACTCAAAGAAATAACTGCTTGATGTTCAGAAAAACAGAAGAACAGATACTGAATGGAATGGATGATTTTAAGCTCTTCTGGGCACAGTTTAAATTTCCTGACACATTGTTTATGAAATGTCCAGAACCGTTTCAAGGTCAGCCATGTCTATGTCAACTAACATATTAGATCAAGCTTTAAAGGAAACAAGTCACCTCCTGTTGCCATCATGTTGAGTTTTCTCTGCTAAAACAAAGAAAGCAACCTAAGAAAGTTTTGTAATGCTGGGAATTGCCAGGAGCATGAGAACACATTACACTATGTGTTGTTTTCCATTATTCTTTACATCTATTGTTGATGATTTTTTTATGCCAGTCTCATATTGTTTGAGTTGGGTGGCCACATAAAGGTTCTAAATGAATAAAAATCTTGGAGTTCAATTTCATTCACCACACCGAAACATAATGCAATTTGCTTGTTCTTGGCTTGGCATGCTGTATGAACCTTGCCATTTCTAAATCATGTTTATGGATTCGTATTGGGCGATTTGAGGCTGTTGTGATTCATTGAGTGAACTACAACTAAAACAAACCATTGCTTGTATGCACCAGGACAATGTGTGGATTGCATAAACTCTTTGTGTGCTTTCCTACAGCAATCTTAACTGCTCAGTGGTTAAGACGCCAATTCTAAATTGAGTCGGACACTATATTGCATGAATAACAAATGCTGTAGAATCCAGCCTTGTCCATCCTTTGATTACTGATAAATTACAGCTACCATTATCTCTGACTGTTGACCACACCCAGCTGTGAGTGATGTTGAGTTGGAATCCAACAACTCTAGGGGCCAAATGTTGATTAAATCTGATGGTCCCTGATATTTGGGAAATTTAAGGAGTGCAATAAAGCAACCCCATTTTATTAGACCTTTTTTTCTCCTAGATTAATTTTCCTAGGTAATGATAAACGCAATCTCCCTTTGTTCAATATGATGGAAATCATTAGACATTCAAAGTTTGGGGTATTTTTATGAACCAAACAGTTCAACCCAGGGGTTAACTGTATTGCTGGATATTTAATCTTATCTGAGGCAATCTCAGAGACAAAACAAGATAGAAATGCCAGTCACCCTGTGAAATGGGGAATAATGCTGTCATGGGCCAATTAATTTCATATCCAAGGATGCTGCCAAACTGATCTGTTAAAAGACTGAGTGGATAAATTGAGGGAAGAAATTTGTTCAGTGAACAAAATGTCATCAGTGTACAAAAGTAATTTAGATTCCCCAAGCCCAAACTTTATTCTTGACTCCATGGTGTATGATGCATAGCAAATATTAATAGCCATAATGCTAGAACAAATACCAGAAACATGAAGCTGAAGCAGATGTCTGGCTCTTTTTATACTCAAAAAGTGAAATTGGAAAGTTTGGCTGCCTTTGGTTCCGTTTTAGAAAAGCACATGGAGTGCTCCATCTCCTTTTACAGTTCTTGGAAAACTTTCTCCTAGTTGAGAAAAAAACAAGGCATTGAAGGAAGTTGCTTTGCAACAACTATCTTGGAGTCTATTATCTAATAGTCCAAGATATTCTTCAGCAGAAGTTCTGAAGTCAAAGGGAGAAAATGTCAGGCAAGTTGATTACTTCCTATTCTTTTGCCTTCCTCTACCCAAAATAAATGTAGTAGAGAGTATAGTTTTATTTGAAGGTTGGGGCAAGGGATCCATTAGCAGAGCTACAGCCATATTCAAGAGCCTCATTGGTGTGATTGCAACCGGGCAAGAAGGTAGAGTCCTAGTAACTTTCTTTTTTTCTTTCTCATTGATTGGAGTTTATCACAATAGCCCTGATAGTAGCATTCAGCTGGGGTAAAAGGAGATTTTATGATATGCCTGTTTTCCCTTTTATTGCTGACAGCATATCAAAAAGCCTTAGAAATGCAGCTGTCACCCTGCCATGAATATCTCTCTGTTTGATATGAGGCTAGATAGGATTGCTTTGTCAAATTCTTAAATATTATGAAAGCAGTACTAATTCCTATCTTTTTAGCCCTAAAGATCCTGTGATCTGAACTCCCTATGGGCCACCTACCCGTACTGTTCCATATGGTTAAATAATGTCAGCGTGTTCCTGAGATGCTAAATCTCCCATAATTTTCAGCATCATTACCAGCATCATGATAGATGTTGGAATTCATACTCCAGGAACATTTGAGGACACAAGGTTTGGAATTGTTATGATCAGTGGTGGGCAACCTGATATTATTGGACCGCTCGTTATTCCTCACCATTGACAATGCTAACTAGAGTACAGAATATAGTAGCTGGAGTTTGTGAACACCTGGACTGTGGTCAACATACCAAACATGAGAAGACTAAGTAATGGCTTATATAGTTCAATTTTAGCATGCTGTATGAATTTTGTCACTGTCATATGTAAACTATAGCTAATGGTTGAGCATTGTTAGACTTTTTAACAGGACTGGAAACAAACAGTCCAAAAAATCCAGTGAGTACTTCTACTTTCAAGTGAGACATGTACATATGGGCAATTCAAAGCAAGTAGAGTCTCACTTTCATTCTCATGTTTTTTTGATACAAGAGAGAGGGTTGCTTATCTTTTTTTTTGGAAGGCAGTGTACCCAGCTCCTGCAAATTGTTTTGGAAATACCTCGAACCTCTTTATTACTGTGTGAACCAGCTCTCACAAGTATTATACATGAACCCAACCAATTGTGGTTTATTCAGTAAACTGTGATCAAGCAAACAATGACATAATGCAGTGTGCGAATTTAGTCACTATGGAAGACAGTGCCATGTTGATGATATGAGCCTTGTAACTCAAAATAACCCATTCCTGGGAGCAATTTGATCCTTGACTAGTTTTTTGCTGACTGATAGAGATTTGGCTTTTTTTAATATAACGACTTAGGCCTCTTGCATTGTTCTTGTTGTTTTCAGGCTTGCTCTATGTTTTTAAAAATTGTTTTTATTCTTAATATTTTATTGTCTAAAATTACCCATTGAAAGTATTAAGGGCAGCAAGGTATATTGTAAATATGGGGTTTTCTATATAATTAATCCAATAACAGTTTTGCAGAAGACTTAAATACAGACAATCATATTTTGGGGTCTGCTTATTAAACCTCTGGTGAAACCATATCTCTTGATTTGAATTGGATTACGTACAGCTGTAGTATGTCCTTCCTCCTTTCTCTGCTGTTTCCAATTCAGAAGTAGCCCCGAATTAACATTTTATTAACATTATTATTAACATTCTTTGTCAAATCTGAGGTTTTAGTTAGTACTGCATTCTAATCAGTTCAGGCATTTCACAAATCCAGTTGTCCTCCAACATCTTGCTTTGTGATCTGATAGTTTTTGTTTCATATTCAAATAATGAAAACAGTTGCAAAGGTCTAGAATCCATGGGAAAATGTCTGGAAGTTTACAGGAAATTATTTCATGAGCCAGAAAGAAATAATGCACAATGCAATTCAGCTCTACAATGAGTCAATTACAAGTCATTATAAAGGAAACTTGGTTTTTTTGCTACCTCTTACTGATACTGAAAATGTTTTTAAACTTGTTATCCTCTTTTAACTTTAGATTTTCCTTCCAACAATTGCCCTTCCAGTGTCCTTTTGTTGTTGTTGCATAAAAATACTTTGAATATCACTTATTTTCAGTGGGTTCACATTTCTAAGCTGAAAGCCACATATTGACAATTTCATTGACTGGACTGTCAATCTCTGTTGACCCCAGTTGTAATGAAATGAACTATTGACCAATAAAAGATTGTGCCTTACACTTTTCACTGCATAAAATTATACCTGCATTTAGCTATATGGCAAATTGCTTTTGTTAGCATTTTACTAGTATCTATTTAAAAAAGAAAAGAAAAGAAAACAGTGCTCTAATCATGACATGAATTTAATTTTTCTGATTACAGAGATAGCACCACAAAAATACTTGAATTTTATGTCCATATGTTCAGAGGTAGTTTTGTATGCAGCAGATAAACTGATGAGCCAGGTTGTTCTTTTTTTAAACTCACTGAAAGGAAAATGTGTCCTGCAGGAATCTAAAGTACTCTGTTAGTTTTGCTGACATCTAGTGGCTAATTCCATCATGATGAATTCAATTTATTTTTATCTTTTCCCTGTAACTTAAAAGACAAAGAATCAGGTAGTCATTAAATAACAGGCTGCATATATAAGGGGAAAAAAAAAATTATTGCTAACTATATCTCAGTTGAACAACTACAATTTGGAAACTGTTTCAGCTGTAATTTATTGGAGGTGTGGAGAGGAATGAAGTGATGTATGAGACTGGCCAAGGTTTTGGACTCCAACTCAGTTCAGCCCTTATAAGTGAAGAAATTTTTTGTTCGAATGGTGTGCAGTAAAGATTTTACACATTGTACTAAGTCATCTTGTGACGTGCTTATGTTGCATTGTGAAGGGCACATTATTGGGGGGTGGGTTTAAGAAGCACATTTCACCTTTTAGTGGTATGCCAGAGGCTTTCTGTCCAAAAATAATTGTGAAGGAAAGGACAGCAACTAATTTGAATTTGATTTAATTTAAATAGAATTTAAGCTGCAATGATTAAACACAGTTGTTAGAATTATTCCCTATGTATTTAATAATTTTCACTTTCATAATAAACATTACAATTTTGTGATAACTTTCTAGAGGGGTTCTGGGAGACACACCAGGTGGTGGTGGTGGTATGGAAATCCGTAGCCTTGAGCCTGATTATACACTTTGACTTAGTATGTTGAATACTTCAAACCAACTACTGTATGTTTGGTAAAATATGATTTATGGTTTACCACGCTAGGTGAACTGAATTCCTTGTGATTTAGTAAACTATTGTCAAGTTAAACTATGGCTTAATGCAATATATGAACCTAGTCAATGACTTTAGCCAGATAATTATGAGCTGGGTTTTGTCCAGTCATCAACAAAACCTGTGCAATTGGGCAATAGCTAACAGCTGTTAAAGATAGGCCTTCTGAAAAAGATGCTGAAAATCATTAAGAAACGCTAAGGTTGGGAAGTCAAGCACTCACGTGCTACAGAATAGCAAAAGTTGGCCATAAAAACGTTAATTGGCCCCCTAATGCACATGCATTGCAAAAGTATTTGATCATATAACTGAACATAATTTTCTTATTGTTTGGGATGTTCACCTCATTAGAAGCATTAGAAGCAAAGGCTGGACTGTGTTCACTGAGGGGTCATTCAGTCATTCAGTCATTCCTTCCCCTCATCTTCCTGATTCTGTGAGTTATCCCATGTCTTATTGTTACACACCTTCCAAGCCTAATGGTGAATATCATACAATTAACTTCCTAAAGGGCAAATCTATTATTCGCATTGCTATCTTCATGGAACACTTTATTTGGGTAGTTAATTTGAGAGCACACCCTGCAATTGCAAGGAAACCTGAAAATGCAAAAAGCTTCTTTGGTGCAGATCATCATTTGTGTAGTCCTGCATTCTATGATTGGGCAGCTAGATTTCTCTGGAAAGTGCCCAGGTAAGACATGATGATATAACACCATCATCTGATACTTTTGTGGAGTTTCCATTTAGCTACCTTGGATAAACAGGGCTGTGCAAAGTATTTGAAAGGGCTCTTTTTAAAGGGTATTAGCACAAGCAAAAAGTCCTTAAAGCTTTAAAGTAGCTATGTCCTGTATAAAACTCATGCAGCTACTTTGAAGGTTATCTCCAACTGTCAGGCTTTGCCCAGACTGTGTCACAGATTTGACACAGCAGGCAGAGATAACCAGACCTCTGTATTGTTTTTGCATTGTATTTTAATGAATAAAAAGTATTTTAAAAAACCAAAAAAAAAACCAAACAGACCTCTGTTTACAGATACTAGAAGTGACATTAAATCGGAAAATAAGCAACTACCAATGATAAGTTTCAAAGCATATACTCAGTATATTACAGTCGCAGTGTTCTAAGTTTATAGCCTGCACAGGTTTCGATGTATACAAAATGCTGACTTTCTGATTCTGGGGAAATGCAAACTCTCTAGTTGCAAAGAAAGAAACCGGCTGGTTTCACATATTGCACCAAACCATGGTTTGGTGCAGAAGCCATAACTGACTGTATTCACACAGCTTACTAAACCAAACCAAGGAAATCATGAATAAGTGCAATGCATACATCCTGTCAGTCTGTACCCGTTGTAGTTTGTAATTTATAGTTTATGGCCCAAGGGCCATTTCAGATTTTTAGAGGACATCAGGGACTGTATTCCCAAAGTATGTGGGGCAGAATTTTCTTGAGGGAAGGTTCAAAGGTTTTAAGAGGCAAGATAAGTGCAAGATAATTAAACCTCTGCAAGCCTTAAGGTACCCAAGATGCCTTGCCGCTGCCCACCAAAATGCATAATGACAAAATAAGACAGCATTTTTTTTTTCATTCTATCAACTCTGAAGGTGCTTTGTGGTTCACATGGTGTCCTGGCAGACCATCTGAGACCATGGGTCTCATTTTTTACACCCTTGGTTTACGATTTGGTTTGCAAATCTAGTCAACAGTAGCTTACTTATGAAACAATAATGAAACCAACTAGGCCTTAATGTGATGAATGAACATCTGCTGAGATCAGGTGGTGTGGGTCACTTTGGGCCCCTCTGGGAAAACGATGTCATCTATCGGGACCCAGGAATCATGCCTTCTCTGTTGCAGCACCTACCCTTTGGAGCAGGGATCTGTATGTTTCCCACCCGGATGACCTTCAGAAAGTCATTGAAAGCTTGGCTGTTCTCCCAGGCCTTGGTGCAAGTGGGCGGTTGAGCCCCTGAAGGATGTTTTATTGTTACAGAGAATCTGCATTCTATATTTATTTTATTTATTTATTATTTGGATTTATCCCCGCCCATCTCTACCATGGCAGACTCTGGGCGGTTATATGCTTATGATCTGTTTCTTCTTTCTTCTTTTTTCTCTATGTAAGCCACCCAGAGTCTTCTGGAGTCAAGTGGCCTCTAAATTGTTTTAAATAAAATAAACCCATCCCCTCTATCTTATCTGGGTTGGCTCTAATCCAACAATGCTGGCTTAAATCCCACTCCCATCACATTTACATGTGAACTTTTCTTCCTGCTTCAAGTTTATTTTATTTATTTAACAGATTTGTATGACCACCCATCTTAAAACACAACTCTGGGCAGCTCACAACAACAATAAAAACTCCTGAACTATAAAAACCATAAAACCATTCAGCAATGGGAACTGAATACAGTACTCCAGACAAGATTTTGCCATCATGGTTCTAATATCTTTTAAATAACATTTTCATTTTCTATTTTGGATGCAGAAATCTTGTTTATCCCACCTCTCCTGATCAATTTACTAATGATTCACCAGCCATTTTTAATTTAATCTCCCCACTACATCTCTCCCTCCTGCTTACCCTGGCAATGGTCGTCTTGGTAGCATCAAAGCCATAAGACAGCTCCCTCTTCCATTTACATTGTGTCTCTAGTGCAGTTGTAAATAAGCTATGGGGATTTATTGACAAAGCAGAGGAAATTCTTTGTTTGCATGAGTTAATCTTCTTTTCTCCAATGCATTAATCTCCTTCAATAAAGATCATCCAATTTGGATTCAGCACTTTTGGGGAGGCCTCCCTCCCCTGCTCCCAGAAACCTGTTGCAGAGTTAAACGCTCGTGCTGATTCACTTGGAAGCACAGCGATCCATAAGGCAATGTAGAATGGAATAGTGAGTAAGGTAAAGGTTCCCCCCGCACATTTGTGCAGTCGTGTCCGACTCTAGGGGCCGGTGCTCATCTCCGTTTGTTAGCCAAAGAGCCAGCGTTGTCCGAAGACGCTTCCACGGTCATGTGGCCGCATGATGTGCACGGAACGCTGTTACCTACCCACCGAAGTGGTACCTATTCATCTACTTGCATTTGCATGCTTTCGAATTGCTAGGTTGGCAAGAGCTGGGACGAGTGCGGGAGCTCACTCCGCACGCAGGGCTAGGGATTCGAACCTCCGAACTTGCGATCTTCCAATCGACAAGCCTGGCATCTTACCCATTTAATCCAACATTAAAGCATGTAGCAGTTTTTAGCTCCATGATGTATGGAAATAACCAGCGAATATGAAGACAGAACTTTAAAAGTTGCCTTGTCTTGGTTGAGTTTCTACAGCAGTGTTTCTCAACCTTGGAGACTTTAAGATGTATGGACTTCAACTAGTGTGGTTTACTGAATACAAATATATTTGGCTGGGTTCATATGACATTCTAACCCATAAACCATGATTTGGAAACACACTAAGTTTCCACCACATAAACAAACAAGGCACGTTCTGGCTTAGCATGTTATGTGAACCCAGACATTGACTCCATCTGTTAGTCCATCTGGGTCAATATTGTTGGGGAGTTTTTAGAGATTGAGATGGGGGTCTTTCGTATCTCCCCTTAGTGATGCCAAGAATGAGAAGGAGGCGTGGCTTCTCTGCAGTAGCACCCGCCCTTTGGAATATCTTGCCCCTGGAGCTGAGGCGAGTTTCTTCGCTCCCGACCTTCTGGAAAGACTTGAAGACCTGGTTCTGCCACCTGGCTTGGGATGGGAATGCCAATAGTTCCTCTTGGGAGTGGCTGGTGCCATGAAACCCACCTTATTATTAACATCTTTTTGTTTGGATTTTATATGTAAATTATTGTGGCTGTAATTTTATATTTTTAACTTATTGTTGTGAACCGCCCAGAGTCCCCAGGTACGGAGGAGATGGGCGGTGATACAAATTTAAATAAGAAATAAGAAATAAATCAATGTGGAACTTGTGTTCTTCTACCGAGTTACAGTGTTTTTGTCACGCACTTCCTAGCTGATTCCCCTTCTGAAGATGAGCCAACACCCTTTCAGACAAGAAATTTGGAATGACTATCCAAGGCTGACCGAGAAGACCCCAGTCCTTCAGAACAGGATGGTCGGTGCCAGTTGTCAGAAGATGCTTTGAAAGGACCCTAGGGATGTGAAGATCTGCTATCTTATAGAGAGAGGACCTAGGCCACCTTTCAATCCTTGGGAGTGCTGATGTTAGAGGATGCAAACCCAGCCAACCATTTGTCATAGAAATGAAACCTTAAGGCAGAGCTTTCCAAACTTTTCAAGTTGGTGACACACTTTTTAGACATGCATCATTTCGCGACACACTCTTACAGCAGGGCACCAGGCAGGCACTAGGACCTGTGCGGAATCACAGCAGGTTTGGAGGAAGCAAGGCACAAGGCAGGCACTAGGACCTGCGCGGAATCCCAGCAGGTTTGGAGGCAGCAAGGCACAAGGCAGGCACTAGGACCTGCGCGGAATCCCAGCAGGTTTGGAGGCAGCAAGGCACAAGGCAGGCACTAGGACCTGTGCAGAATCCCAGCAGGTTTGGAGGCAGCAAGGCACAAGGCAGGCACTAGGACCTGCGCAGAATCACAGCAGGTTTGGAGGCAGCAAGGCACAAGGCAGGCACTAGGACCTGCGCGGAATCCCAGCAGGTTTGGAGGCAGCAGGGCACAAGGCAGGCACTAGGACCTGTGCGGAATCCCAGCAGGTTTGGAGGCAGCAAGGCACAAGGCAGGCACTAGGACCTGTGCAGAATCCCAGCAGGTTTGGAGGCAGCAAGGCACAAGGCAGGCACTAGGACCTGCGCGGAATCACAGCAGGTTTGGAGGCAGCAAGGCACAAGGCAGGCACTAGGACCTGTGCGGAATCACAGCAGGTTTGGAGGCAGCAAGGCACAAGGCAGGCACTAGGACCTGCGCGGAATCACAGCAGGTTTGGAGGCAGCAAGGCACAAGGCAGGCACTAGGACCTGTGCGGAATCACAGCAGGTTTGGAGGCAGCAAGGCACAAGGCAGGCACTAGGACATGCGCGGAATCACAGCAGGTTTGGAGGCAGCAAGTCACCAGGCAGGCACTAGGACCTGCGCGGAATCACAGCAGGTTTGGAGGCAGCCAGGCACATGGCAGGCACTAGGTCCTGCGCAGAATCACAGCAGGTTTGGAGGCAGCAAGTCACCAGGCAGGCACTAGGACCTGCGCGGAATCACAGCAGGTTTGGAGGCAGCCAGGCACATGGCAGGCACTAGGTCCTGCGCAGAATCACAGCAGGTTTGGAGGCAGCAGGGCACAAGGCAGGCACTAGGACATGCGCGGAATCACAGCAGGTTTGGAGGCAGCAAGTCACCAGGCAGGCACTAGGACCTGCGCGGAATCACAGCAGGTTTGGAGGCAGCCAGGCACAAGGCAGGCACTAGGTCCTGCGCAGAATCACAGCAGGTTTGGAGGCAGCAGGGCACAAGGCAGGCACTAGGACCTGCACGGAATCACAGCAGGTTTGGAGGCAGCAAGTCACCAGGCAGGCACTAGGACCTGTGCGGAATCACAGCAGGTTTGGAGGCAGCCAGGCACAAGGCAGGCACTAGGTCCTGCGCAGAATCACAGCAGGTTTGGAGGCAGCAGGGCACAAGGCAGGCACTAGGACCTGCGTGGAATCCTGGCAGTGCTCAGATGCAGCAGCAGCCGCGACACACCCAGACACTGCAGCTGACACACTAACGTGTCCCGACACACAGTTTGGAAAGCTCTGCCTTAAGGGTTCAAAAGCAGAGTCTCCTTGGAAACCAAAGTCTGACTGAAAACTAGGAACTCTCCTCAGAATGAAGCTCTCCATATTTTATGGATAAACTGCAGCTGAGACTTGGGCATGGCTCCAAGGGACAAAGCATTCTACTCAAGTTTGCCGGTTGCTGGAACAATGTTTGAAATTGTCTGTAGCTTGAATCATGTCAACTGGATTTCTATTTTCTCAGTGGAAACTTTCCGCTGAGAAAATAGAAATCCAGTTGACATGATTCAAGCTACAGACAATTCCACCTGGATGACTGAGAACCTTCATAGACAATGTTTGAAATTATTCCCCAGGCTTACAGTAGTTGTTTCCCTGATTATTTCTTGGCCTGTACTTCCTTGACTGGGCTTATATCATTCCTATATCTTGAGTGATCACTGTTTTTAAATTTTTAAAATCTTATGTTTATGAAAAAAAAATTCAAAACAAATGCATCTGCCCACAGGAAGGATTCTTTATAATTCCAAAATTTTATTTCAAATTTATCTGGACCCTTAGTCTGTTTGTAACTTTCTAAAATCAAAGTTTTAGTCACCCATTTGCTGTTTATTCCATGTATGTATGTATGTTATGTATGCATATATTTAAGTTATTTAACTTGTATTTAAAACTTCTTTTGCTAAGGGTTGAAGGAAACTCACCTGGTGCTGTCAAACATGTCGATCCAAAGGTTTCTAATAGCTGAAAAGCAGATAACAAGCAATTTCCGAAAATGATTAGAAAAGGAAGTATGCAAATTTAGTGTCCTTTCATAGGTGCCGACTGCTAGATGGCCATTCCCTCCAGCGCTCTAAACCTGCTGGAGACTGTTATCTTGCAGTCTCCTCTCAAGGAGCAACTGTCTGGAGCATTTGTGGGTGATCTCAAGTCCTCTCCTTGTCTGGAGAGGTTTCAAAGAGCCGGTCTACTTGCCAGCTCTTCATTCCACCGTGGTCGTCAGCTCTGCTTTTTGCGGGGCCATCTTCAGTCTGCAATTTCTTCCTCAGGAAGTTGACCCTCCCAAATGTGTTTGACTTCCACTCCCATCATCTTATTTGGGAATAGGGGAATTGAAATAAAGTTTAAGTAGGATGGCACTCTATACACAGCTGCAACGTTACTCCAGTGGCCAGTAGTTTCTGTAAGAATCTGTAGCTCACCTGCATTTTGGTCCAGTTCTTTATTTGGTATTCCAATTAGGAACACAAATATATGTTTTGAATGTTTCCAAGAGGTTAGAAATGCCTTTCCCCCCATGTTTTATTCTATGTAACATTCTGCTTTGGCTTTCCGGTAGCCCTTGGGTCAGACAATCTATTTTCCTCAGAAAGTAGTGCAGGGAAGTCATTTTATATTGCTGCTGGATAGATGTTTGGGTTTGTTTTTTTTAAGTGCTCTGCCTTTTCTCTCTTTGCCAGTTGAAAAGGGTTGGTTAGCAGAAGCTCTTGCTGTTTTCCCTTGGGGAGGCTTTAGAATGGAAATCTGCTTTCGGCGGGGGGAAGGTAACTCAGGGATTTAGGGTCCGCTCCCTGATGAAGAGCATCCACACTGCTTTTAATCATTGCCACTTGATATTATCAGACCACAGAAGTTTAAATTAAAGAAAATACATTACATAGATCTTGATTTGAAGAAGCTCATTAATCTGTGTTTGCATTTGATTAAACTAAACTGAAATCACTTAGGATAATTCACCCTCCTACTTGCATGAGAAAGGAAGAAAGGATATAAGATCCAAATCTCAGCATTGTTAACTTACCTATAGAGAATTAAGACAGGGATAATATATGCATGTTTTTCTGATGGTTGAATGAGATGCATAAGTCCATGGATTATCGGGGCCAGAGGTAGACTAATGTAACTGCAGAGTTGAATGGGACCACGAGGATCATCTAGTCCAATTCTCTGTGCTGGAAAATCAGTTAAATCCAGCCTCTTCCTTAAAACCCCCAAAGATGGAGAACCCACAACTTTCATAGCTAGACCATTTCACTATTGTACAGTTCTTATCATCAGGAACTTTTTCCTTATATTTAAATAAAACCTAGTAGATGCAACTCATGCCTGCTATTTCTAGTCCTAGTTTCTGTCCTCATAGAAAATAGTTCTTAGTCATCTTCCCTGTAACTTCCCTTTATGTACCTAAACATAGCTATCATAACATGTTCTAATATAAGTTATCTAATATCAGATAAAAGATGAGGGAGAGGGCAGGAATGTGAAGTGTGTATTTGGGTATGAAGATGAGTGGAAATATGGTTGACAAGACATTAGGTTGATCCAGGTATGGAATAATTACAGTATCATTATATTTTTTCATTAAAACTCTTAAGGCAACTTAACATTAATCTGTGAGCAAGAAACTTCAGGAATGGAATGTTCCTTGGTGACCAAGCCTCTGAAATATCTTTAAGTGTTTAAAAGAAGAATAAGCTACTTCAGGTGAATGAACAGACATTTTGAATGTCTGATAAGGAATTCTGGCCTGTTGACTAAGTTTCATACTCCTTATTCCTGCAAAAAAGTTACACTTTCTGTATCAGGAATGAAAATATTCAGAAGTAAAGGATGCCATTTGATGCAAGCAAAACAAAATACCACAAAACCACTTTTTTCAGCGGAGCTAATGTCTTCAAATGCATCAGACAAAATACTTGGATCAGACATTCAGATGGAAATCCACCACTGCTGGCTGTCTCTTCTTTTTGTTGTAGTTCAGTCGTTTAGTCATGTCCAACTCTTCGTGACCTCATGGACCATAGCACGCCAGGCCTTCCCATCCTCCACTGTCTCCCGGAGTTTACTCAAATTCATGTTCATCACATTGGTGATGCTATCTAACCATCTCATCCTCTGCCATCCCCTTCTCCTTTTGCCTTCAGTCTTTCCCACCATCAGGGTCTTTTCCAGTGAGTCCTCTCTTCGCATTAGGTGGCCAAAGTATTTGAGCTTCAGCTTCAGTATCTGTCCTTCCAATGAGCAGTCAGGGTTGATTCCTTTAGGATTGACTGATTTGACCTCCTTGCAGTCCAAGGGACTCTCAAGAGTCTTCTCCAGCACCACAGCTTGAAAGCATCAATTTTTTGGTGCTCAGCCTTCCTTATGTCTCTTCTAAAGGCACTTATTGAGGAAGCTGTTACTCAAATAGGTCTACAGCAGATGGCAGTGTTTAGTTGACCTTAGCTGATCTCAAAAGTCTAAGCAGGGATGGCAGACCATAAGGAAATCTCAGAAGTGTAGGCTGGGCTGAAAAGTTAAAAAAAAATCATAGCAAACCACATCTGTATAGGTGCCAGAAGAACTACATGGGCATATCTATGAAACCACCCAGCATCAAGCTTTATGATTTCTTTTGCTTAACTCTTACGGATGGCCTCTTTCTGTCTTCTTTTCCCAAAGCTATTGTGAAAGTGGCCTAACTGATGAAGGAGGGTGTTAGCTGTTCCAAGAGACACTTTTGATTGCTTCTTTTTTTTTTAAAGGAGGGCTTTTATTTGATGAGTATCAGTGCCATATGATGGATGTTGAAGATGTGAGTCAAATACTCAAATCATTAGAATATTGGTGTTGAGATGTCTGATAGAATAGGTGAGGGATGACAGGAGTTGCAGAACAATAATATAGGAAAGGCCATATCTTGATCTAGTCCTTAGATCTCATAGAACCATAACATGGATTGTATGGTTTTAGCTCCAGCTGTTAGGTGGACCCAGCCACTGTGTTTCATATTACAATTAAGTATGAGGCCAATCATTGCCTATTCTTTGTCTGAAGCCTTAAAGTATGTGCTGCACCAGTGCACTAGTTCCATTAACTCTGGAGCTCTTTGAGGTTGTCTAGAGGTTGCCTTCTTGATGTATTAAGAACCCCAAACTTGGTCTGATTTTGGGATAATGAGCTAAGTCCTTCATATGGACTCCATATTTCCCTCACAAGATGTCCTATTTTGTTCTTTTAATGGCAGTGAATTAACAGAAATTTAATCTGGCATGAAAATGCATTGAGGATGAGGAGGAGGAGACTACTTCAGTCAATAACAGTATATAGCAAAATACAATAAAGCATCTGTACAACCATGACTACAGTGAACGATACCTATCATAGAGTTATAAGCATTAAATCTATAAAATCAATAAAACTAATCTGGGTAACTAAACTTGAAAGGGGTCTATTTTCCTAATTTGTTATAACTGACATTTATACTAAGATGCAACAAAAAATGGAAATAACCACCTAATGCATTGATGAGAAATTATGCTGAACCTCAAGAGAAAGTTCTTACAGAATGAGTTGGGTCACACTTTTGTGTTTTGTTCCATATTGGAACGGTGCCTTTTTCCCCCAACTGTGTTTCTCTCTCTCAATCTCTCTCCATCCCTCCTTCCATGTTCTTGCCTAGACAAGCTCTTTACATAATGAAATAGTCATGAAAATTCTGACCCGAATGGGACAACTGTCCAGAATGTGTCTTTGTGTTTTAATAGGGTTTGTAAGTTTACATTTAATATTTGTGATTCTAGCAATTGTTTGCATTTGCATTTTTTGAAATGACTTTAGTGCTGTGCAAGGACTCTGCAGTTATACCAATATATTATCCAAATGAAAATAGAGTATGCATAAATGTTTGCAATTTGCATTTACCCTAAAGGTATTTATAGTACTCCTGCATTTTTAAAAGCATTATGAGCTAAGGGTCTTCCAGGTCAGAGGAATAGGAAACTTGTGCTGGTGCGTATGTCTAAGAAAAAGAGAGGGATTACTGAACAAGATAAAGGTTTGTCTCACTGCTTAAGAGAGGCCAAAAGCAAATCAATCCAAGGGATCAAATCACATCCTAAGTTGTTCCAGTTTTTCAATATTTTAGTAGGATCCAAAGTGGATCATGATGGAAGGAGTCCTTTTAATAATCATGATGCAGTCATGATAGAAGGAATCATTTTAATAATGGAAAAGGTCCTCTTATCAGCATTATTCTCCATCCTTGATCAGAAGCTCAATCAAGTAGCTATATTTAAGTATAAGTAATAGTTCCTCCTGGGGTGGTTAGCTTAGTAATATCCTCCTTTTTAAGATCTCACCATCCTCTGGATTTTTTCTATTTATTATTATATTGTATTTTAAGATGTATAGGTTTTAATTTTAATATTATTATTGTAAACCGCCCAGAGTCTACTGCTGTAGAGATGGGCGGTGATCAATCTGAATAATAAATAAAATAAATAAATATTTGACACCACCCCATGATTTTTATTGCATTGCCTAACTTCAAGGCATAGCTGTACAGCTTGAACACAGTAACTCTATGTGCTAATATCTGTAAGTCAGTGGTTTATTCATGTAACAAGATTTTTTTAAAATATTTGCCTCAACAGTTGAATTACCTACAATAGTTCCATTCTCCCTGCTTCCCCTTCCTAAGACAGATTTTCAGATATCTGCTTGGAATGCTTGCCCTTAAATCCAGCTCTGAACTGGGCACAACTGAGATTGGGATAGTCTAACTTGTACATACTTAGAGTCTCAAGCCGTCTTAAATTAATGATAAAGATTCCAACCAGGTAACAGCAACTGAAAGAGGCCTTTTCACCAGATTTTAGTTTTTCTTCCTTTCTTTTTGTCCCCCCATCATCATTTTTTTCAGCAATTGACTCTGCAATCCAATTCCAAGGAAATCTCTCAGATTGTGTATTGATGAGGACATGGCACCTGTTAGTGGCCCCTGTCCACTGCAGGGTCAAACTATTGATTTTTTTTTCTTGTTTATCATCATCTGCAGTAAGGAGCACTTGGAGTGAAAGAATGCGGGTTATTAGTATACAGGATGGGTTGAAAGCGTGATGCGGCAGATGAAACATGCATCGACAATGTGCTAAGACTGGCTGTGTCCTGATGGATATCCCTATTGATTGTTGCTTTATCAAAAAAGAAAAAGAAAAAATGGAATGGTAGTTAGATGGCTGTTGTGGGTCTTCCGGCTGTGTGGCTGTGTTCTGGAAGTTGTGGTTCCTAACGTTCCTAACAGCCCGGAAGACCCACAACAGCCATCGAACTCCGGCCGTGAAAGCCTTCGATAATACAATGGTAGTTAGGCTTGCAAAAGGAGAGAGCTGATTTTTGCTCTTTTGTCAACCATATGTTTGTCATTATGGTGAGCCAAGTCAGCTGTCCCGTGATCTGTATTTGCTATCTCAGGGAAGATTAGGAAAGATCCAAGGCTGGGAATTTGAGGAAAAGGGAAGAAACAATGGTAGGGGAAAGACTGTGGCTGGACATGATTGAGCACGCTAGGGAAGTTCATGGCCTTTTCTCAGAGCGCTAGTCAGAACAATTCCTGAAATATAACTTTATACTCTATGGAATCTTCCTGAAGCTACAGGAATCTTTGGACCACCATGCTGGGTGGTCAGCCACAAAACTGGAAGTTGCAGCTTCTTAGCAAAATATTTTCAGCACCTGGACTGTCTCTACACACTGAGGCTGGGCATTGGTTCTTTCCAGAAAGGCATAAGTTTAAAAGTCTTCCTGTGCTATTTGTGTCTTCTTCAAGAAACCACATCTTCTTGAACTCTGGGGATATGTATTTAACAGCTCATTTTTTCTTCACTTCTAAATCCACTTTCCATCCAGAATACAGTAGATCCTTGATTTAACGGACCTTGATTTTGACGACTACTGATTTAACCAACAACATCTGCTGGATATGAGATTTTTCTGGACTCAGCCCAAACAACAGACCAAGGGCCTTGTTTGGTGAATCCTTCTAGACGAATCCTTCTAGCCTTCTGTTTCCTCTCAAAATGGGAATGCATTGTTAATACTAAAGTAGGTTTTCTCATATATGTTCCTGTATGTCTTCTGGGACCCAAAAAAGCTTGTTTGCCATTTAATGGACCTTTAGCTTTAACAGACAATCCCCCATTAGCTTATTAAAGTGAGTATTTTCTCTATATCTATATATACATAGCTTAGAATTTCTTATATCAGGTGCCTCCACCATTGTGTTTTCATTGAGACACTAAGGTAATGCTAGATTCTTAATTTTGGTGGTTTAAGATGCCCTTCTACAGATAATAATGTGTGTTATTTAACTTATTTTCAAGGGTGGAGTGCCAGTCTTGATCTATTTGGAGACTGTCCTGTTCATTTTGACAAGCAGACCATAGCCTGAAGTCCTAAGCAGATGGTACATGTTTATTCAATCATGCTGGGGTGTCTATAGTAGGAATGAAGATACTATCAGATCACTTGCTCAGACTGACCCCCATCACTGATCTAATTGATTCACATTTGCTTCCCACACCTGAAAGGATAACTGCTAACTCATCATCCTTCCCTGAGTAACAGAAAGAGAATTTCATTCTCAGAATCATTTCTTTTAACCTGACGACAGCTTTTAAGCACTTAAATAACACCCGAATCACTTGAAACATTTGTCTCTTAATGAGTGGTATAAAACCACCTTAAAATAAATGGAAAATAAACTCATTTTGCAATGCAATGATTACACCTCATTAATTTCATTCCTTTCACTAAACAGCCTAACTACTCCTTTTAATACACATAATTGGGGCAGAATACACAATGAACTGTTTCCTTAAGTGTGGCAATATTTTGTGAAGGATTTAGCAGCCTGTGTAATGCAAACAAGTAAATGGTTAGTGTGTTCAAAGCCTCCAAGTATACTATTAGCATGGTTTTGTTGATATGAGGATTTTATAGGCCTTTGTTACTTGCTGTCTACTAGAAACACAATTTCCTTTTTTAAAAAAAAAAAAGGATTAATGACCTTTTAACCCAACAAGAAGGAAATTAAAATGCTGACAACCAGACAAGCATTATTTAATCCTGGGTCATAGGCTAAAGCAGGACAAGGTTATAAATGTGTTTTAGAAGCCCTTTAACCACTGATGTGTCACGTCCTCTTTATTTATACCCTTACCATAATAATATTAAACATGCATATAGGGTTTCTGAAGATTGACCAAAAAATGGCAGATTCCAATAATCCTTTATAACAATCCCATAGGGTTGTTAAGATTCATCATTGTTTCTATTTTGCAGATAGGAGGGTGGAGATGAAACATGATTTACTTAAGGCCCATAAATAATTTTTGGGCTAAGGTGACATTTTGGATAGAGAGTTACTGTATTAAGTTCAGGAAATATCAGCTCTGAGCCCTCACTGGGTCTTAAGCCACAGAGCTGCCATTGGGAATCTCCCTGGAAAATGAAATATCGTTAAGTTTTAAGGCAAGTTGTTGGCCCCTTCTTGAAGTAAAAGGATTCTTGTTGGAACCGACATTTCACCTGGATCTCAGATTCTGGTCTGCTTTGGTATATTTTGTGGTGCTTTGTAATATTGATAGTCTGGTATAGCCTTTTGTGGTTGATTTGTTTGATATAGATTGTGCTTTTCTTTGCAGAGGGGATTTTTATTATATAGGTTGCTGAATCTTATGTAACTGTGTCCTGGTTCAGATTCAGATATTGGTATATACCTTTCTACCCTAAATTCTGACATGCTAGAACCCACTTATAGCTTCAAATAAGTAGGGTATAAGTGACCCATGAGACATTCTTGTGCTATGTTACATCTCCTATGTAACTTCCAACAAGTGACTCTTTCTTACAAGCTTTTATTTTAGAAGTCTGGAGCCCTTAGTTTGCCCCCAGTTTCTTTTTCTGGATATGGGTTTTGCATCTGACTTGGATAAAAATGCCAAAGTATTGCCTAAAAGTAAGTGAGAGTTCAGGCTCAACAGTGACTTGAGAAGCAGAGCTCCTCCTGAATGCAAGCTACTCAGAATTGGAGTCTGCACATTGTATGAATAAACAGATTAAAAAAAAATTATAGAGGGCTTTGCTCTCTAAGCAATGCATGGAATTACAGCTATGCAGACTGAATTCCAAAAACCGACATAAGAATCTCTAAGTGCAGAGCTGGAGCACCTGTTAGTGCAGGGCTTTCCAAATTTTTCCCGCGGCGACACACCAACCGCCGTTGGTGTGTCGCCTCGGGAAAACCTGGAAGTGCCGCCGTTGCAGCAGTGCGCAAAAACCCAGAAGCGCTGCTTTCGGATTTTTGCGCGCCGCCGTTGGTGTGTCGCCGCGGGAAAACCCGGAAGCGCTGATGATGATCAGCGCTTCCGAGTTGTGTGGCGACACACCAGACTGTGTGTGGCGACACACTTTTGTGTCACGATACACAGTTTGGAAAGCTCTGTGTTAGTGACACATTAAGATACGTTTTCAGGATTGTATGTCAACCGCATGATCCTAGAAAAAACGGGCTGTTCTGGAGTACCTTTTCAGAAGCAAATTCTAAGCATATAGCTATAAAGCCTTAATGAGAATATTTCTCTGTAAAAACCCACCTCCAATTAAACAGTCCCCATTGGCTGTACCTTGATATTCCTGGATTAAGACTGAAGATTTGCATATTCAGCTGGATATGCTTAGATGCCACCGTCTGGTTGAAGATCCAGTTGGATGCTGGACTAGAAACCAGGAGACTGTGAGTTTTAGTTCTTGCTTAGGCACAAAAGGTGGCTGGGTGACTTTGGGCCAGACACACTCTTTTAGCCTAACCCATCTCACAAGGATATTGTTGCGGGGAAAACGGGGGGAGGGGACATTAGGTACGCCATGGTATATTAGGAGGATGGATGGATGGATGGATGGATGGATGGATGGATGGATGGATGGACATACAACTATATGTGTTCATTAGAATCAACACAATTACCACAGATTCTTTCAGACTGGTATAGATGCTTTGTATTCAGCAGATTAAGTCATTCATCATAGTCACAATAAGTCATAAACCCTGATTTTGAACTGCACTGATAAGGTTCAACCAACATCATAAACTAAAAACAACTACACTACGGTTTAGTGAAAAGTTTGAAATTTGTGTGAGCCTCACTTAGAAGATAAATTTGTATGAAACAGCCCTCTGTAGAGATTTTTCCTAGCTGCAATCATCTAAGAAAAATAAACCAGACATCAAGCTTTTTTTTAAAGTAGAATCAACATATTAACACACGTTCAGTGATCAGAAAATGGTCTATGTTCTATGGTGGATCCAACCTTTAGTATATAGTATATGGTTGTATATCAGTAACATCCTTGGCACTGCAGTTTGCTATTGCAGCTTAAATTGTCAACATACATTAATTATAAGTATGTGCTTTTTGCACAAGATAGAAATTTAAAGTAACATTTCTGAATGGAATGTTTGGCAGTATGGCATTTCTGGCCTCTTGATAAGAGCTTTTTTTAATCCTTTAACCATGCTGAAATGATTTTAAAGCAAAGAGGCTTGCCAACAAATGAGTTTCAATTCTTTGTGTGTAAACCTTGGGGGGAAAAGTCTTGTGACTAAACAAGCTCTGACAATTATGGAAAGCTACCTCCTAAATTAAGTCTATGCTGACCAATCTGAGAGACTTTTGTGAAAAAGAAAATCTATTGTTGCTGAATTTCAGATTTTGGGGAGTTGACGGTTCTCTTGTCCCTGAGGCATGTTTAACAAAATCTTAAATACACTTTCTCAGCAGAGATTTGAAATCTATAGCCCTCCAGAGGGTGGACATAATAATTAATCATTGCTAAAGTTGACCTCAGATATTTGCAAGACCAAAGGCCATTACTGACATTCTACAGAGTAGGTTCCTTTAAGCACAGTGGGGCTGACTGAGCAGGCCTGCATACAATTCCAATATTACTGTAATTATTTTCTGCATAAATTCATATATGCTTGTCATATCTCTTTAATAATAAAGCTACCTTCCATCACATTTACCAATTAAGATATTAAAAGCATTGGAGACAACTAGTGCAATCAAGAAATGGTACCCTACCTATAACATCATAGATGGAACTTTGATTGTGTTTTCTATGGAATCACATCTTATTTCTCTTGTTATCAAGTGATAGGATGTCAGAGGATCCTATGAATCCCAAACTAAGGAATAGATTTCCTTCTTCTCTTGCCATCAAGTGATATATGCACATTTGTGGATTTCACACTTGTCATCAAGTGCATAGCCATCAAGTGATGGAGATTAAATAATGGGTGGACATTTATGAACTCAATTCACTGGTCAAGTGATGGAAATCAAGAGATGTATACATATTTATGAACTTGGCCATCAATCAGTGGAAATCAAGTGATCTGCATCAGCTAATCCATAGATTTCTCAATATCCTGTTTGAACAGGGAATTATGTTTCTTGTACTTTCCACCGCCCTCTGGGTTTCACCGCCAAAGAAATATGGAACACACTCTCTTTTTTTTTCTTTGGTATAATTTTCAGATTTAATTGGCTTCTGTGATAGTTATTTATGCCTCATATTTTATTCATTTTTCAAATGTCAGGTAGGATTCTGGAGGGGGGCAGACTTCTTGGAATCTTTCCCCAGCCTCCCAGGTGAGACTAATTAGCATTCTTGGCACAAATGCAATCCTAACTAATTTGTTATTGAGCTTAATCAAGCTATCACATCTAATTTCATCTTCCTGTAAAAACTCATTTCAGGTGAAATTATTCCTTTCTGCTTCTGAAAGGGCCGTGCTGGCATAAGCCACGTCAACTTTGCCCCCATTTTCATTTCTCACTGCTGGGCCAGGCACTCAGTTGCCCTCGTTGTCAACTCTGCTTTCTTAATTCCAGACTGTTGTAAAGTTTCTCAGAATTATAGAGTTGATAGTATAAAATGAAGTGTGTGAACTAGGTTTAGGCCAAATCTTCATACTGCTACCCACAAGAGATTTTAAAGGAAGCTGTCTGATCTTTGCTAGGTGTACTTTCCAGACCACCATGGATCATGTGACAGTCATAATAGCCCATCATATTAAGAACCCATGGAACATTTTTCTGCCTTTGTTGTGAACAGGTGAAACCTTTCCAGGCCCTCCAAGTGATGGCTGTAATTTGCAGATGGTGGGTTTGTTTTACAAAAAAATTCTCCAGTAACTTAATCCTAGAATAAACATGCCAGCCAATGACTTCAGAGATCTGTCTCTGCTACTCATTGCCATCCATTCTGATGTGAATAGGAACCATACCGAATGTGATTAATTCCTCCTAGTTTCAAGTATATTTGAATAGGGCAGTCTTTCCCCAACCCGCTACTTTCAAGATATTTTGGTATTGCAATTCTCAGAATACCCACCAAACAAGGCTTTCTTTAAAGGGGAGAGGGAAATGGGGACAATACCTCTTGCCCTACGGGTACCTGCGGGCCCATAAGAATTGTAATTTAGTATTTGAAATGAGCAGATGAAGCAATGTATTTCATTCAGAGCAGCGAAATGAACTGGTTAAAATAGAATGGTAAATGTTGTTGGTCCATCATGGGTTTTTCTGTGGACTCCTGTTTCCTGGGCTATTTTCTTCAATAGACATACAACAACAGAGCAAATAATGCTGTGATATCATCATGACCGTCTCCCACCCGGAAACCTATGCCCTCATTGTGGGAGGTTGTGCGGATCCAGAATTGGCCCTTACAGCCACTTACGGATCCACTGTTAAAATTTTACCCTTGGAAGACAATCTTACTCGGCTACGAGTGATCGCCAATGATGAATGAATGACTGTGATATAGAGTAAAATGAGAAAAATGGGAGGGGGGACACCAGTCCCCATGCCTCTTAGATTCTTAAAAAGGCCTTAAGTATTCCATTGACCACACTACCAATCTTATATCTGACAAAGACAGATAAAGGAAAGATGGCATAGGAGTCCGCTAGATGCACATGTGGAAAACCACAGCCCTCCTGATTTTGTTGAATTTCCAGGACTTCTCCAGCATCCCTGGAAAGATGTAGGTTTTCCATTCTGCCTCAAAGGATTTGTTTTTCATTATTTAGTGGAGACGTTTTGACTTGATCCCTTATGTCAGGCTGGTTTCTGAGCTGCAACTAAAAACAAAGGCTCTAAAAAAGCAAGGAGTTCCTTGATTGATCCTGAAAAGTCTGTAGGAACATACTCTAGAAATCCCGGGAAAGCTCTCCCTGCTGATGGAATTGTGATCTTTTCCTTCAATGTGCGTGTGGATAAAGACAAATGTTCAAATTTAATAAAAGGTAAAAGGTTCATAGAAGTGCAAAACGTACCATCTGTCTGTGCTTTTTGCAAAAAGCTTATTACTTGACTCACCCGTTCTTTTGATGAATGCCAGAATTGAACTGTAATGGATCTTTTATTGTGATTCATATTGTGTGTGAAGAAAGCCACAGCTCATTCTATTCATCATTTGAAGTATTCATACCCTTCTTCGTGTGCTAAAATTATCAAGTATCACGCTTGGAGTAGATATCTCTTGTGAGCAGAGAGTCATTTCTTTTCAAGTGGGTGCCTTTAATGGTTAATAAATATCTGCATAATAATGTTTCTGTTGACTTAACATTCATGTTTATATATTTTTCATTTTTTCGCCATTCCTGCTGGCTACTTAAGTCATTATACAGTGCAAATAATCTGCCTCACTGAAGAGAAAGAGGAAAAATAATATGAGCTTATCTTGACTTTCTGCCACCATCTCTTTGCATAATTTTCATGGCAAAGCCTTGGCTTTTGTGCCTGTTTCAGAGACAATAGATGCTCTGGCATTAATCTGAAAGTAATATGTGAACTGTATGTTTTCATTCTAACAGCAGTAGAGAATAAAATATTGTCATTCTGGGATTGTTGGAAAAAGTGTCAATCATTCCAAAATTAAACTAACAGTCAACAACTGGTGGTTGTGCAGGCATTCAGAGCTTTCTGTTTTGATGGTTGGAGAAGCCTTTCTCCAATGGAACAGAAGATGAAAAATATTTCACATTGGGAAAACGTCTAACTCATACAGTGAAAGATGGGGTTGTACTGAAATCATCAATCAACAAGGACCAAGGATTTCTTGGCTGGATTTGCCCATCATGGCAAGTCATTTTTTCCCTTAAAAACAATGTTAGATTCACAGATAATGCTATAAAACCTACAGAATATTTTTAAAACCCTCACTTTAGTACATTAAAAAACAAACATTCCCTAGATTCAGGTACTGTATAGCCTTTCTTGGCACCAGTTTAACTGTAAAGATTTGATCCTCTTTTCTAATGCAATTTTATTTTAAAGTTGTGGTAGTAATAAAATGGTGCAGGAATGAAATTGCTCATGAGATTAGAACCACAAGATGTTGTAGAGGGTGCTTAGAAAGAGGAGAAAATGCACTTAAACTAGCTATTTTGTTATTTCAAAATATTCCATTATTCCATTGTCTTGTTTTCATAGGTGACACAACTCTTATTCAACTGGATGCTTTCCAGATGTTGGGATTATAAATTCCAGGCCATATTGGGTGAGAATGCCAAGAGTAGCAATCCCAAAATATTTAGAAACCATTGGTTTTGTTTTTTTTAATATCCATTATTGCCAATGAAGCTGTAGGAAGCACAGGTCCACTAATCCTTTCTTTTATCATAAAAGCTTTTGAGGTAGCTTGGGATGAGACAGTGACCAACTCAAAAATCACTTAGTAAACAAAATTCCATGATTGAGAGGAAGCTTGAACCATAGTCTGCCCAGTCCCGGTCCAACCTTCTAAACACCATGTCACCCAGGTTCTTCATCGAAGGCTCCTTCTACCATTTTCAGCAGAAGCTTTCTTCATTCTCAAGTTTTATGAGAATGGCACAGTATGATATGAAGTCTACAAGTCTTTCATACTGGAGAGCATGTATGTTGGAGGACCTTAAAATAGGGATGTTCGCCTGCCCAAGTGTGCCTTCTGGATATATATATATTATTTATGTATTTATTTAAATTTAGGTACCACCCAACTCCAACTGACTCTGCAGTTTAAATCTTGGTCTGGTTTATTTTTGTGCTATAACCTATAGTGCAATTTTTATAACACAGTAAAACTCTAAAATGGGAGATAAATGAACAGGATAGTGATAGCTCTAAAGGTCACAGACCAAAAAATAAATGCTACATTTAATTGTGTTCACTGGGTAGTAGACCATTGTTACCATTCACAACATTATTGCATGTTTTGGTGTTTTAAATCAGGATTTCCTTCTAATGAATAGCACTGTAGCCTCAAACTATAGGCATAATACAAATTCCATTTTCATCTCCACAGTATGGGCTGCAAAGCTGTGAGTGGCATAAAGAGGCATTTAGAAGTCAAAGGGTAATTTATAGGTCACACTTAGAATTACATGTTTTAATAACCTAGAAGTGGATGTGTCCATGAAGTCATCAGAAGTTGACTTTCACTCAACTGAGTTTTATTTTTTATTAGTGAAATAGAGTCCGGCTGCTTGCTTTCCTTACTTTGTGACGCGTTGCTTACTTTCCTAATATGTGAAACTAGGAGGTCTTTTGGACGTTCTGTTAATTATAATTTCCCCCTAATTTTGTAGGAATATATGGTGTGCTAGTGAGCTACTAGACTAGCAATAACAACCTAAATTGCACCCAGCTTTGTTAATATAGAGACTACAGTTGATTTCATTGCTGTTTTCCATTTTCCAAAATATCTGTGTATCGCAATAAGATGGAAAATGGAAAATCTTTTGACTGTAACAGCTGGCATCTTTATTTCAGGAAATCGACAAACATTTACTAGCTGCTTCTTCCCAATTAGTTCTTGGAGATCCCCCATCACAACTGGACCCTATTCTGCACCTGATAAGTCTCAATTTGAGTTTTGGAAGGGCTGTCATTGCTAGATTAACAGTTCTTGAAACTTAAAACTTGCTGCAATTTTGTAAAACTTTACTTGGCTTAATAAAAGATATTGCCTCTGTGGATTTCGGATTTTTTTCCCCTCATGTTCCATATGGCAACGTTTGCATTTTATCATAATTGCCAGGTTTACAACAAAGGAGTGGTTCTCTTTTGAACCCCTGCACTTCTGATGCTGGATCCAAAAAGATGGTGATAAATACTTAGCTTCTCCTGCTGCCAAACAGCCTTTCATTTGGAAATAATCCACACTCAGATATGAAGATGCCAGGAGTATGCCAATGAGGGTGCGAGAGCGAGGCATTAAAACGTGGACCCTGATGGCCCCTGAAAGCTCACTCTCATTATTTTTAAGGTACAAAGGTTTCTTTGGTTTTTTTTTAATATAAATTAGTACTCAAAGGATTCTGTTTCTTCCCCCGACTGCAATACACAGCTCCACTTTTTGTTCAAAGCTATAATTTATCTACTTAAGAGCAACAGCCATCTGTTTAGAAAAGAGGTGAAATCAAAGCTTCAGTAGGGACAAAAAAGGGCGAAGAAAAACTGTGCAACATTAAGAATGATTTCTAAGCTAACAAGGAAACAGAATCATAGTTAAGAGGCACTGGTGTGCCATCCCTAAGGCAAATGATTTTTTTCAAATACAATCTTGGGAGAGGGAATTTGCATTCTTAATGGCGATCTACATGCATTTGTGCTACTGTTAAACTTATGCTCTCAACTAAACTTGTCTCCGCAGACTGGTTCCCTTCAAAAGTGTTGGGACAGGAGTCCCCAGAATTCTAAGTCTTTCCCTTTGCTGACTTGGAATGTTGGGAGTTGCAGCAGCAATGTATCTGTAAGGCACCAGTTTAGAGAAGTTTGATCCTTGGAGGTAGAAGAGAGTGAGGAGGAAACAGCCTTTTGACATTACCTTCCAAATTTGTAGTCAGAAAAACTGGGGAGGCAAATCCTCTGAACTTCTTCAGAATGAGAAATTCTGTAACAATTTATCAAAAGCAGGATTCCCCCTAAGTGATAACAGAAGAATGGAAAATAAGAGAGGCTGCAGACCAATGAGATAGGATAGTTTCATGAATCTCTGGCCAAGGTGAAAGTACATCATATGAGAACCTAATCAAACTTCCAATACATCCCTGTGTAAGTATAGAGTCCTATCAGATGCCTGGTAAACATATACATGGTATATGGGCATGACAAGCTTCAGGGATAGACAGGACTAACCTGTAAGATCCTGATAGTTTTTCATTGGTTCCTTCAACTCCATGGGGTGGACTGAATATTCCGTATTTACAATGTATTGTGTGAAATGGGCCCCAGCATCAACTAAGTGGCAGAATGACACAGCTGTCTCATGTTGAATCAATTTGTCCTTTTTCTCTCCTGCTGCTTTTGTCAGAACATTTGGTGTCATAGTTGAACTTATTAAGAGAGAGAGATGTGTGGTAGAATGTAGGCATTTTTAAGACTACTTAGTGATTCTATTGTACAGAAAGTCCAATCAATTAGAAAGATAGCATGAAAGAACTAACAAGCGCCTGAGACTAAAAATTGGTAGAAAAGAACCATTTCATGAAGTATCTTGAAAAGCCTTTTGGAGTGGAAAAAGTATATCTGTTCCCTTAATGAATGGCAATATAACTTCATGTCTACTTATAATGGCTTAGGTATGCTGTTGTCTCTTTTTGTTTATTCGTTCAGTCGCTTCCGACTCTTCGTGACTTCATGGACCAGCCCACGCCAGAGCTTCCTGTCAGCTGTCGCCACCCCCAGCTCCCCCAAGGTCGAGTCCGTCACCTCCAGAATATCATCCATCCATCTTGCCCTTGGTCGGCCCCTCTTCCTTTCTCCTTCCATTTATCCTAGCATCAGCATCTCCGTTTCTTAGCCGAAGAGCCAGCACTGTCTGAAGACGTTTCCGCGGTCATGTGGCCAGCATGACGTGTGCAGAACATTGTTACCATCCCACCAAAGTGGTACCTATTTATCTACTTGCATTTGCATGCTTTCGAATTTCGAAGAGGCTAGTGCGGAAGCTCACTCTGTCATGCGGGACTAGGGATTCGAACCCCCGAACTTGTGATCTTCCGATGGACAAGCCTGGCATCTTACCCGCTGAGCCACCACGCCCCTTGCATCTTCTCCAGAGCTATTATATTTTCCCATTGTTGAAATACTTAGCTAATAAGATATCCTAACATGATATGGGAAAAATACTTTGCACAAAATGGTAAATATAGCATGATACTAAACTGCATCCAGATCTCATTGAAATCAGTGTCAAAAGTTAGGGCTAACTTGTGTCTTACTGATCTCAATGGGACTTCACTATTCTGAAGTGAAACTAGTATTATTACTGTTAGCATTATTTACTGATGGTATTACTAATCATACTGACAAGATTATTTAATTGATTTGAATACAATTGTAATGCATTTATGCAAACCAATTTACATCTTGTCTACTAGTGAAAATCTCTGAGGCAGCTGATGGTATCTTTCAAATGGGCTACATAAAAATGTAATAACTTAAGAAGAGCATAAGTTCTAAACTGCGCAAAGCATCATTGGTTATGTGAAGGGAACGTTTACAGTTCTACATGTTCATACCATAGGACATTGATGGTTCCTGAATATCTCTGCCTTTGCTTGTCTATTTAATGTAAAAGTCAATGCATCTAAGCCACATTAGCCTTAATTGCTAAACCATTTTCCTATATACAGTACATGCCACAACTACTCCCCTATAACATGTATTCTCCTGGACTTGTAACTTCTGTTACATCAATCAGTGGCCTTTGATTCACTAATGGTATGTCTCCATAAACTGCAACATTCTCAAGGTTACTGATAATGGGTATGTTTATAACTTTCTCTGTTCAAAGTGGGTTCAAACTATTAGAATAACGATCAGCTTGATTACCATTCACAGTTCTCATATGCTAAGTATGCTGTATCACAAGGTGTCCTTTTTCTGGACACACGGATGCTCAGATTCCTGTGTACCCCTCAATGTACTCCTTCTCAGCGGTACAACAATTCTTTGTCAATGGTCAAAATGTTCATCTTCAGTCTCTGTAACCCTATATAAAAACTTGGTTGATAGTCTTTGGCACTTTTTTCTATTAACAGCAGACCAATGGCTCACTTTAACCTGAAAGCTTTAATAAAACAGTTGCTGGATCCTCTCCAACCTTTGGCATGTTCTGGTATGAGTTTTTTTTACCATAGTTGAAACCCCCCCCATTTGTACTTGGGAATAAATTGCAATCCAGATTTTGGGTTTATATGGCTATAATGTGATTTGTTTGGTTTGGCTTAGAATATTATGTGAACCCAGCCACTGGTTTGTAATTCATGATTTACAGAAGAGTTGCACAACTGGAGTGCCCATGTATTCTCTGTAGACTGAGTGCAGCCTCTAGAGTCCTACAAGGTGTTACACAAGGGCTGTGCTAAGGAATGTTCAAACTAATGAATTTATTTTCACATGCTGGTAAAATATAACTCAACAATAGTTCAATAATATAAGAAGCAGGAATTGCTAGGTCTATAAGTTAGATTTGGAAGTGGAACTGAAGATCATACTGCTATTATCTGATGGATATTTATTTATTTATGTATTTTATGTATTTATTTATTATTTAAATTAATATGACCGCCCATCTCCCCCAACCAGGGGACTCTGGGCGGCTTACAATAAATGGAAAAGTCAGGGGAATTCTAAGACATCTATTTTTGCTTTAGTTTGTGAAGAAGACTTCTAATTCTGGTTCACCCTTAAAAACATGGTTATAGTGGGTCACCTAATCTGCCTACTGAAAAATTGATACGATGCTAGGAAGCAACAATTAGAAAAGAATATGGAGCAACTAAAGGACTCAGCGATGGGAAAGGAGTGTACCAAGGTTGTTATACTGTCACCTTATGTCTTTAACTTACATACAGAATATAACATGAGAAATGCTAGATTAGAAGATACAGAAACTGGAATTAAAATTGCTGGAAGAAACTTCAACGACTTTAAATATGCAGATTATACCTGAAAGTGAAGAAGACTTGAGGAGTCTTTTGCTGAAGGGGAAAGAAGAGAGTGTAGAAGCCTATCTGCTGCTCAATATTACCACAAACCACATTATGGCAGCAGACAATGCCAACCCATTAGCAACAGGCAGAGAAGTTGAAGTAACGTGTTTTATATTCCTAGGCTCAAAAATTCACAAGGATAGTGATTCTAGCTATGAAATAAAGTGATGCTTGTTACTTGGAGAAAGACCATGCTGGATCTAGACAAAATATTAAAATGCAGAGACATCAAAGGTACATATTGTCATTGCCATGGTCTTCCCACTTGTAAGATATGCCTTTGAAATGTAATGCTAGAGGAGATTGTTGAATATACCTTGGGCCACACGAAGAAGAAATAATTGAATACCAGATAAAGTAACACCAGATTGCTCATTGGAAGCACTAATATGCCCTTGTCATCTCCCATATAGACTACTGCAATGCGCTCTACATGGGGCTACCCTTGAAGAGTATCTGGAAGCTTCAGCTGGTCCAGAATGCGGCCGCACGGACAGTTATAGGTGCTGTAAAATCGGCCCATGTAACACCTCTGCTGCGCGAACTGCATTGGGTACCAGTTTGCTTCCGGGTCCAATTCAAGGTGTTGGTTATCACCTTTAAAGCCCTACATGGCATGGGAGCAGGTTACCTGAGGGACCATCTCATCCCTGGAACATCAACCCGCCCCACTCGGTCATGCAGAGAGGGCATGCTAAGGATCCCATCGGCTAAAGAGTTCCATCCAGCGGGATCCAGGAGGCATGCCTTCTCTGCAGTAGCACCCGCCCTTTGGAATATCTTGCCCCTGGAGCTGAGGCGAGTTTCTTCGTTCCCGACCTTCCGGAAAGACCTGAAGACCTGGTTCTGCCACCTGGCTTGGGACGGGAATGCCAATAGTTCCTCTTGGGAGTGGCTGGCGCCATGAAACCCGCTTTATTATTAACATCTCTTTTTTTGGATTTTATATGTAAATTATTGTGGCTTTAATTTTATATTTTTATCGTATCTTATTATTGTGAACCGCCCAGAGTCTCCAGGTGTGAAGGAGATGGGCGGTGATACAAATTTAAATAATAAATAAATAATAGCGAAGCTAAACCTTAAACATTTCAGATGCATCATGAGAAGAGTCATTGGAGAAGACGCTGATGTTTGGAAAAATCGCAGCAATCAGGAAAGAGTCTTATAGAAGGCAAGGTAATTAGATACTGTCAGCGGCACAAGCATGATGGTACAAGGATTCAAAGAAACAGCCACCGTCAGACAATCCTGGCCAAATGATGTCTGTTGGCTCACACAGAATTAGAAGTGACTGAACAATAATAATGCCCCTGGGTTCTACTAGGATTTTTTTTTAACCCGTTCAATCGTGTCCACTTCTCCAGGACTGTGTGATGGAATGTTTCCCTGAAAGGGGGGGGGGGCTGATTTGATAGATTTCGGGCCAGAGGAAGGAGGGAGCACATTCCAAGGAGATAAGCATTCTCACAGCCTTCAGAGCCTTGACCGGCAGACAAAGAGAGTTAGAGTAGTCCCGCCTTAGAGTTTCTGGGGTATTTACCCTTAGGGTAGTTAGGATAGGTTTAGTCTGGGAAGATTCTGCTTTATGGTAGAGCAATAAAGATTTAGAGTTGGAATATTGGCTCAGCATGTTTATTTGCTCGATCCCCTGAGAGACTGCCTGGGCAAGTCCCTGCAGTTTTCTTGCCTTCTTCTTCCTAGGGCTTAGCAAGAGGGGTTGACCCAAAGTCATCCAGCTGTCTTTGCGCCTGAGGCAGGACTAGAACTCACTGTCTCCCGGTTTCTAGCCTGGTACCTTAACCACTACACCAACCTGCCTCTAGAAATTTAGTACAGCTTTATTTGGGAGTAACAGAAGTTTCCACGAAACAGGTTATAAACTGAGTTTTATTTTGCAAAAAGAGGATTTCCTTGGAAGTGAGTTCACATCTGAGAATTATTTTTCAGTCTCTTGGGTTCACATCCTTGAATGTGGGTGTGTGTGAGAGAGAGGCAGAGAGGCAGAGAGACATATGCATACAAGTAAATTGAGAAAGCTACCAGTTGAGTTGGATCAAACCCCATTGAAAGGATAAGATTGCAAAAGTCCATTAAGCCTTGATTAATAACCTGTTAATTGTTTTCCTTCAATCTCAATTTGCTCGAAGACATGGTGCCCTCAATTTTTGTTCAGGTTTTCCTAAGGCTCCTGTGCTGTCATCCTCTTGGCAAAGTGTTTCATTGAAGTGCAGGTGTGCATGGCAGGTTTCATAAAACTCTCATAAAAAGTGCAGATGCAGATAGCAGGGGTGTCAGGTGACATGCTTGCTCAAGTTAAAAAGCTGGCTGCCTGTGTTTAAATTAAGAATTGGTTTGTTAGCATGCTACCTTTCTGATTGCCCTGCCTGAATAATTTTTTCTGCAACCCCAGACTGAATACGCTATTTCACCAGCTCTGGCTATGACTCATCTCCCTGCATTAGCTTCCTCTTGCAGATGGCATCATTTCGTCTGCCGCATCAAGAGTGACAATTGACAATGTAGACCTGAAGCAGTAGAATCCTCTTCCACCATGAATATTTAACCTGCAGGATACATTGTCTCTGATTCTATATTTTACATGCGTGTTTTGGAATGAAAATATAAACAGGTGCATACATATGCATAGACAGGCAATGTCATGAATACATGCATGAAATAAGACAAAACTAATTTGATTCCAAGGGCAGTCACTGGTGAGAATTCTTGGACCTTTGCAGGCCAGAAACAGACCATGGGGAAGGAGGCAGCTGCAACACAAAGGGAAGACAAACCAGTTCTCAGTGCATAGAAGTTGGTTATTTTTTCCAGTTCTGCCCCGTTGCATTGCAACTGGTGCCTTCAAATGCATCTGATGATTTTAGCTGAGGCTGTTTATCTATGGACCTTACAGAGCCACATGGCTCTTTGGAATAGTGTCAAAGCAAGCTGATTTGCTTGGCTGATGAAATAATAGCATTTTTGGAAGCTCCTGTTGAGAGGCATATAATGTATCTGAAATATCTTTCAGGCTTTTCCTAGAGATCTAGAAACAAATTAATTCAAGCAAAATATATTGGATGCGACCTTGAAGAGAGTTAATGATCTGGGGGTTGTAGTTTCCATCACTTGGCTTTTGGGTTTGCACATGTTGGCATAGTCTCAAAGGGAGTTTGGGAAGAAAAAGAAAAATGTTTGCCAAAAGCCACTCCAGGTTTCTGAAATGTCTGGATGGGTTCCATACCAACTACTCAGCGATTTTGCATGTTCTGCAATGATGGAGAAAGGTTGGAAGGCTTTAAGGGGGAAAAGAATTGCCTTAAGACTTACAGATGCTACTTCACCCCTTGCAAGCATTTCACTTCCCTCCCAAAATGGACCCTGGCCCTGCCTACTTACTAAGTGTGGCCTTCAATGGACCATAGAACCCTCAAGCCAACTGATGTTTTGTACCCTTGCACTGTCAGCTGGCTATGCATATTCTCCATAACAACATAGTGTTGTAATTATGCCATCTAACAGTAGATAATGTAGAATATGAACTCTTGGGTTCTTGATGTTCTCTGAGCTTGATTATTTTCCTGCAGATGTTTCAGTACCAGGCTAGATAACACTGATGATGTAACCTAGCTGGGTAATGAAACGTATTCAGGAAAACAATCAAGCTCAGAGAACACTAAGAACCCAATATGCCGTATATCTCATGGCCTAATTTAATGCCATCGTCAAGTATACTGTATGATGTTATAAAGGTAGGGCCACATTTTTGTTCTTGGTTAATGTCAGTTGCTAGGTCAGCCATGAGTAGCAGACTTAAAGGTTACACTTTCTGTGTGTAAGAGATTTCTCTGAAGTGTTGAACTTTAATCTTTTCAGCACAAAAAGTATTGAGAGATGTGTTGCCTTTCTCTTGGTCTCTTTTTTTTTTCTCCCCTTAAAAGCCTGCACAGTGGAAGCTATTTTAAAAATAAAAAGAGTATGTGATTGTGGGGAAAAAAAATCTAGATTTAAACATTATTTGTGCATGGCACTTGCTATCCTCACATGTCCTGCATGTTTTCAGAAAACCGTATTTATTTATTTATTATTTAAATTTGTATTACCGCCCATCTCCTCCAACCAGGGAACTCTGGGCGGTTCACAACAAAACAAATTAAAAATATAAAATTACAATATCAATAAATTACATATAAAATCCAAATAGAAAGATGTTAATAATAAGGCGGGTTTCATGGTACCAGCCACTCCCAAGAGGAACTATTGGCATTCCCGTCCCTAGCCAGGTGGCAGAACCAGGACTTCAGGTCTTTCCGGAAGGTCGGGAGCGAAGAAACTCACCTCAGCTCCAGGGGCAAGATATTCCAAAGGGGCGGGTGCTACTGCAGAGAAGGCACGCCTCCTGGACCCTGCTAGGTGAAATTCTTTTGTTGATGGGGTCTGTAGCATGCCCTCTCTGCATGACTGAGTGGGGCGGTCCGATGTTCTGGGGATGAGACGGTCCCTCAGGTAACCTGGTCCCATGCCATGTAGGGCTTCCAAAAGTTCTACTGTATTTTGTTAATTTTGTAAAGTGCTGCAAGAATTCCAATGATGGGAAAGCAGGGTGTTCCCCCCTACCACCCATAAAACAACTGCTTAACTTTTCCATCAAAATCAAGGGGACTTCAGCACATTTAAATTTGGATGTGCTGAGTCCCTTTCTGTTTAAAACAGCTTTTGGGTGACCTCTGCAAGTTTCAGACATTAATTTGTTTGCACTGTTTCCATAATGAAAAATAAAGCTAAGTTAAATAATACTTCCCCTACATTTTATGAGCTTCTTTTATATTCTGAGACAGAAGCTTAATGGCCTCTGACTGTAGCCATATAAACTAATGAGAACCATTAGAAGCTACTAATCTTCTAATCGAACTTGGAATTGTTGTTCTACACAGTCAGGACCATCCATGGAGCAAGCTGGATAGTCATCTATATCTTGCTATTTGGGGATACAGATTGTGATCCTGGGAAGGGAAGAGAACAAACAACCAGCTGATCTGGCTAGCTTTTCCTGCATATGAAGGCTAACGTCAGATTTCATGTAAGAAGGTCAGTGAAGCTGATCCATAAAGGAACTCTAGATAGAATCTTCTCCTGTGAGGTGTGGTTTTTCCTGTTACCTTGGTGTCATGGGAAGGCATGTTATTCTTGTGCCTAGAGTAATGGGTAGAGAACATGTACACAATAACATATTCCCATCATGCTTCTGCAGCAACTTGTGGTAGGTTTACTACTTCCAACACTGGGAAGCAATATATAACCATCATTGCTGTACTCAGACATCATGCAATTTATTTTGTTTGCTTTGTGTAACCTAAGCCATTATTTGTAAGCCATGATTATCACATTGTGTAGTATGGGAATATAGCCAACTCCTATTTAGTCAATGTGTGGTTAAGAAAACCAGGAGTCATTATGATATATAAATGTAGACACTGATATCTTTTCTCTCCACTTATTCATTATTCTAATCCAGCAACCTACATTCCAGGATCTCACAAATACATTTTCCCCATATTTCCTCCAAATTACCAATTAAAACATTTAGATTAGATATGTAATGGCATGTGGGGATGACCTTGGGAGACAGGGCAAAGAGACGCAGCCAAGGGAACAGTCAGATAAAAGGCAGCTTAGCCTGCAGGAGGAATGTGGGCAGGGCAAAAGGCTCAGAAGAGGCCCTCCCTGGTTTCTTGGGCTGTAAAGGAGATGGGGGCAACAGATGTACTTTAAGACTTGCAAGATTCTGTTAATCTAGCTTTACAATACAGTAGAATTAGCTCATCTGGTTGTGTTTTCTGTCTAGTTTACCTCACAAGGCTGACAGATGACATTCTTTATTTATCGTATGGCACATTCACATTCCAATAAAAAACATAAAAGGTAAAAAGGTAAAGGTTCCTCCCACACATTTGTGCAGTCATGTCCGACTCTAGGGGCCGGTGCTCATCTCCGTTTGTTAGCCAAAGAGCCAGCATTGTCTGAAGACACTTCCACGGTCATGTGGTCGGCATGACGCGCGCGGAACGCTGTTACCTACCCACCGAAGTGGTACCTATTCATCTACTTGCATTTGCATGCTTTGGAATTGCTAGGTTGGCAAGATCTGGAGCTAGTGTGGGAGCTCACTCTTTTTCATGGGGTCCTGAGAAGGACCATTTATATTCATGCCTTGAGGCATAATTTGATGCGATGTGATATAGCCAGGAGATCACTAGGATTGACTGGCTACCGCAACTTCGAAGCTTCAGGTGTTTGCTTCGAAGTGACTGTTCTTTAGCACCACCCAGGGGACACATGTGACTTAAGGAATGTCACGGACATGAACATTTGTTGTCCCCCGACAGATCACATGATAGTTACAATTAACAAATATCTGTGGCAATAATATCTTACCATCTTTATGATAACATTGATACCTTTTCATGGCTTGGAAATGAGGAATAGATATAGATATGTTTGACCAGAACCTGGAGTTCCAGGGGAAGCCTAGGCTAAAAAACATCCTTTGCACCTTGTTATCATTAATTGTTTAAATTCATTTACATTTCATTTTAGAATTGCATCTTTTCTCCTCTTAGTTCTGTGTATTTTATATCTGAGTGCATATTGCTGTCATCAGGAATCTAAATTATGTGTTGGCCATTAAATGACACATGCAATTTGGAGCATGAGTGTGATGTACAGATTTCCTTTGCTAAAAGCTTTTATCCTGACTTAGCAGCTGTGCAATCAAAGGCTTAGAATCCAGTAGTTTCCATATACTCATCTCCTTCCTCCAGACTCAAAGGTTAAGTTGTACAGTACAGCTACAGTACAGCTACAGTAAAGGTAAAGGTTTCCCCTGCACAGTCGTGTCCACCTCTAGGGGCTGGTGCTCATCTCCGTTTGTTAGCCGAAGAGCCAGCATTGTCCGATGACGCTTCCATGGTCATGTGGCCAGCATGACGGGCATGGAAAGCTGTTACCATCCCACCAAAGTGGTACCTATTTATCTACTTGCATTTGCATGCTTTCGAATTGCTAGGTTGGCAAGAGCTGGGGCGAGTGTGGGAGCTCACTCCGTCACGTGGGGCTAGGGTCTTGAACCTCTGAACTTGCGATCTTCCGATCGACAAGCCTGGCCTCTTACCCGCTGAGTAAAAGGTAAAGGTTCCCCCCCCCCCCGCACATTTGTGCAGTCGTGTCCGACTCTGGGGGCCGGTGCTCATCTCCGTTTGTTAGCTGAAGAGCCAGCGTTGTCCGAAGACGCTTCTGCGGTCATGTGGCCGGCATGACGTGCGCGGGACGCTGTTACCATCCCACGGAAGTGGTACCTATTCATCTACTTGCATTTGCATGCTTTCGAATTGCTAGGTTGGCAAGAGTACCCGCTGAGTAGCTCTGGCCAAAGATGACAATTTCAGAGCACTGTCTCTCTTTTTCTTCTTTACATTCCTTATTCAGTTCAATTTCCAGCTCAACACTTACTCATAAAATGCTCCAACAACACCAGGCTACTGAAGTCATATGTTCTAGTAGATCAAGTGACTACCTCACTTGAGTACACCTTTACAGTATACTCCTAAAGGTCAGCACACACCATTATATCTCATTTTAATGGCTCCATTAAATTCCTCTAGCTGTCTGAACCTGGGCCTGTAACAATTGCTGAATGTGCCTCAATTATTCTGGACTAAGGAAAATTTAGCTGGTGGAACTGTTTCAAGTTCAAATCAATAATTAAAAGATACTATCTGTTTCTTTGTAGTATACAATAAACAGTTTCTGAGACTGGGTACAATCACAGTGAAGCTAAGGCATTTAATCAGTTGCTAAACGTGCAGCTTATAGGTTATCAGTAGCTGCAGTGGGGTGATCAAAATGTTCTTTCTGGCAGGTTTCCTACTAATCTGCACAATATATGCAACTGAGGATTTGAAGCTCTTTCCCCAACCAAGGAGTGAGGGAGGTGATAATTATTTAATGAAAGAATCAAAGCAACTAGGCATAATGTGTTTTGTAAACCGCCCAGAGTTCCCTTGCGGGGAGATGGAGCGGTATATAAATTGAAACATAAATAAAATAAATAAAATAAATAATTCCTCAATGCCAATTTTGATTGGCTGGGTGAGTTTAAGGTTCAAATGAATAATATTAGTCTGACACAGAAGGGCTCCTTAAAATGCATATGGCTTGCCAAAGATGAGCACTGCAAATTTGCTTTTACATCTCAGCTTTGTGCCTAAATCAGTTTTACGTTCTGTTTTATTTGCCCTTTCAGTTTTGATGCTTTCTATTTTTTTTTACAATAAAATAAAGCTGTCTTCCAGGGAACTTTGCCTGCCATAACTGATCTTTTCATCAATAATTAGAACAAAACAAAAACAAATCCTGATTCCTTTGCCATTAATCACAAGTAACAATTGCTGGCTCTGGATTTATGTGCGACATCAAGTTTCAGAACCAGGAGTGAAATTTGTACAGCTTGGAGATACTGCATCATTTGCCAACTGAGTCAGTCTTCCTCATAACGCAGTTTAGAAATTTAGTAGTATTTTTGGTTTTACATACCACAGGTATTTCCTTCTCAGATGTTGGAAGAGGTGGGTTGACTATCTACTTGGCATTTCCAATGTTCACGGTGATAAATGAAAGGAGAGTTAAGTACCCATTGGCAGAGCATTGCGTCCCTTTCAAAAAGGTAGACCTCTATTGTTTCAAATTCCCATAACTCATTTTATCTATCTATCTATCTATCTATCTATCTATCTATCTATCTATCTATCTATCTATCTATCTATCTTATTTATACCCCGCCTATCCCCTCCCTAATGGAGGGCTCTAGGCGGCTTACAATCATTTAAATTCAATTTTTATACAGTCATATCATATACATTACAGTACCCGTGCGATAGGGAGGGGGTGAGGGAACCGGCTCTTCTTTTCCAGGCATCGGAACTACAAGTCCCAGAATGCCTCGCTTTTTGGAGCCGGCTGCTGACATCCCGGAAGTTGTAACTGGGATCCGTCGTCCTCTGCCGCCGTCCTCAGCCGCCATTCCGGCTTCTCCAGATCTCCGTCTTCGTCTTCGGCTCCGAGGCGACTCCCCGACAGGATGCCAGCATATTGCCCCACGTGAGTGGTACCCATTTATCTACTTGCTATTTAGCTTTCAAATCGCTGGATTGGCAGAGAGCTGGGGCTAGTGACGAGAGCTCACCTCGCCACGCGGATTCGAACTGCCGACCTTATGGTCGGCAGACTAACAGCTCAGCGGTTTAACCCGCTGAGCTACCACGCCCCATTAACTCATCCCAGGAGCATGTGCAGGGGGGTGTTAAAGTCAAGATGGTGGCCATGGTTTTCCAGTCGAAGACCCGTCCCCAATGCATGTAAAAAGGAGTGGGGCTTTGATCATGTGGCAAGGGTGTCATCTTGACTTTTGTGACACCACCCTTGTGGCCACTCCTGGCTCATCGCAACAGAAATTCTAGCTATAGATCTCAGACTTTCCAAAGAAAAGTTTGACAGAGATTTCTGAGCGTGCTCCAAATTTCCCATTTCAAGACAGGCTGCCTACTTAACAATAGTTTCCCCCCCTTCTTACTTGGGAACAAAGAGGAGGTATGAAACTTAGGATGGGAAAGATTAGGGCAAAGGAAAGACAGACAGGTCATTCCACCAACCCAGTATTTTCAACTTTCCAGAAAACATTTGGGAAATGTCCAAATTTTCCCAAAGAAATCTTGATAAAATCTCCAAAATATGAACTCAAGATGAGGAGAGGATGAATAGAAATTCTTCCATTTCTATTCTACAAGCAGATTTCTCATGCTTATCCAAGAATATACGCAGTGAAGATTCTTGATTGGAACCTTGATAAGGATTTCCCATAGCAGAGAAATGCCACTTACCTACAGTTAATACCAAGAAAACAGCAAGAACAAAGAAAATAAGGTATCAAGTTTTCATCTATGAGTGCAATGACCTTTGCTAACTGATACAAAAAAAATCTCACCACACTAAGGGTAATGCAGCATTGTTCTTACTTCTTTTTATACATGTAAATTGGAGCCCTTTCATTAAATGACAATTTGTTCTCTCTCCTGCTTAAATGAATTTACATTACTCAGGGAGAATGCCTTAACAATGAGCACTGAAAATCATTTGATTTAAGCAGGCAGAGATTTTATGTTGAAAGCTTGATGGACTTTTGGTTTTGCAGGATGACTTCACTGAATGGATTGTAACTGTGTGTGTGCTTGTGTGTGTGTGTTTTGCTTCTTTTCCTGGTCTCCTCTGATTTTTTGTATGGGCCAAAGGTATGATAGGCTATTTTTGGAACCTCTATATTCCAGGATTTGATCTATTCCCAAAGAAGGAAGGGAAAGTGAAACATTCAGCTGGATTCATACCTTTGGGTTCCAGAATGCAGATACCCAGTCTGTGACTCTGGACTGCATTTAACTATTTGCAACCTGGTCCACTGAACTCCTCAGAACATTGCTGATATTGAATTGTAGTTTAGAATGTCTAAGGTAAAAGGTATAGGTTCCCCTTGCACATTGGTGCAGTCGTGTCCGACTCTAGGGGCAGGTTCTCATCTCCGTTTGTTAGCCTAAGAGATAGCGCTGTCCGAAGATGCTTCCACGGTCATATGTCCGGCATGACGCACGCAGAATGCTGTTACCTTCCCACTGAAGTGGTACCTATTAATCTACTTGCATTTGCACGCTTTCGAATTGCTAGGTTGGCAAGAGCTGGGGCTAGTGCGGGAGCTCACTCCGTCACGCGTGGCTAGGGATTTGAACCTCCGAACTTACATTGACAAGCCTGGCGTCTTACCCGCTGAGCCACCACGCCCCTTAGAATGTCTACAGAATAGGGAAAAAAAACCTAGATGAGGAATAAATTTAAAAACAAATCTAGTTTTAATTAATAAAGCCTGAATCTCTTGTTGGGTTTTGCTTTCTCTTTGCCCATTTGCTTTTCCTGTTTTGTGAATTTTGGCATGAGATGGCTGCTCCCCTGCTCTCGGGCTGCTGATATTTTGGGGTGTGTCTAAAAGGTGGACTTTTGCTAGTTGTCTTACCATCCAGCAACATTATGGCCTCATTTTAAGATGGCAGATCAGGCCAGAGGGATATGAGTGTGCCTGTGGGATGGCTGAAATTCATAAGTCCTGATTTGAACTAACTAGGGAATTCATTGGTTAGAAACTTTTAAATCTCCAAGGGAAACCTGTCTTGCTTTTTCTTGACACACAGACCTGATGGAGGTTAAAGAAGAAGCTTTAACTTTCTTAGGAAAGATGATCGTGTGCTATGTGAACACAACTGACAACTAATTTAAGCCAGTTTAACTAACAATGGCAGTTGCAATTATGCATCCTATGGTATTAGAATGCTGAAATAATAGTTTTAGAAGAATGTAAGGAGAATATTGTTACTGACGTAGGTATTATTTTTAGGACAGCCAGCCCAGATTTCAACGGCTGTCAATCAATAGCTTAAACAGTCTGGATGGCAAAAACTTAATTGAAATATTTTCTCTTGTGTCTCATACCAAGTGTCTGGATTCAAGACCTGCCAAGTTCCTCCCCCCCCCCCCCCCCGCAAAGTTTGGACAGATGGTGCTTCTATTCTGATGGACAGAGGCAGAGAGCCAATTCAGCTGCCAAGATTGTATGGTGTATCTTTAAAAGTGAAAACAATTGTTGTGTCCCAGTCTAGAGAGCTTGACAGTAAACTCAGGGTGTCTCTTAAATTCACATAGATTATGGGGGGTTGCAATGAACTCCTTAAACCAACACTTCTCCATGGAGTGGAAATAACCTCTATTGGTGTAAATAGTATCCATATAGCATTCAATTTCTTTCTGTTGAACAGCTTAATATTGAATTGGAACCATGTAGGCCCAGAAGCTACTGCATAAATTATGTCAGATCTTAGGGTGCCCCATCCCCATTTATGCAAGCAACATCTCCTTATATCTGTGGCTTGAATCATGTCAACTGGATTTCTATTTTCTCAGTGGAAGCATTTCGCTCCTTATCCAAGGAGCTTCTTCAGTCTGAAGAAGCTCCTTGGATAAGGAGCGAAACGTTTCCACTGAGAAAATAGAAATCCAGTTGACATGATTCAAGCCACAGACTGTTCCACCTGGATGACTGAGAACCTTCATCGACATCTCCTTATCTCATTGCCAGTGTCTACATATAAAACTCCATATCAATGCCTACAGGAACTCCCTTTGAACTAGCAGGGGGTCTCTCTTGACCATCAATGTGTGAATGTAACCAGGAATACAATGCCATGGTTGCATTCAAACAAAACACTCAAGAACAATTTACAACATGCTAACAATTAACAGGCTACATTCTGCTTAGTGTGATGTGCAAATTCATCCCACAGGCACCTCCATCCTCATACCTCTTATCTTCTGCAGTGTCTTATGGTCAAAGAGAAGTGTTCCCACTGCTGTGCTCCTTCCTCACTTCTTGCCAGACAATGTTCTCTTCAGTTGGCATAAAAATCCCCTTCCTGCCCTTATTCTTCTCTCACTGCTATTTTTTTCCATGGTGTGGAAACAAAACTTGCTGCTCTGCAAGGAAAGGGGCAAAGGCATCCCTTGGTGCAAATGAGCATCTGTAATCATCAATGTCTCCAGCTGGCCAGCTCCAAACCATGAGTGTAAAAAGAGAAGAAGGAAACGCTGCTACAATGGACAAGATATTTTCTACAGCCACATGATCTGCTGCTCTCTAGCCTTTTGGAGTCTCCTGGGGTTGCATTGCCATCACATCTTGCCATCTTACCCTTTCCCCAAGGAGTAATTCTAGCAACACCCTAGGATGCTAACTCATTTTATTGCATGAGGTCATGTAGGCTGAGAATGTGGGGCCGGCCTGGGAGATTTGAACTGGGTTTCTAAAATGGAAGCTAATTCAGCCCCTAAACTCATTTTCAAGCTGGTTCTCACCCTTTGAGAATATCTCCAAAGGCAGCTTGGAAACAGTGCATTAACATGAGAAAAGGAAGCTTTCCCTGTCTGTGTGATTGATGGTCAAAAACTCCAATTTTCCTATCAGTTTCTGAAACTTTAATTATATGGCAGCTATATATTCCAGAAGATGTAGACTGGTTAGATTATGAAGAAGTGTGTGTGTCTGTGTGTGGGAGCAGGAGGGAGGGAGAAAATTTCATAGCTTAGGTGAAATTCTAAAATAGATGCATCATAATTTAGAGCAGGAATTATGGCAGAATTTCCCCCATCCTGCAGATTTCAGCTCCTAATATACAGACTTATCAAACACTCCCAAGTGATTTATTTTTATATACACATACGCAAATAACACACACACTCACACAATACACAAACTATCACCAATCAGCAAGCACGACCTAGGTTTGATGTTGGTAGCAAATAAAATAGTATTAAAAAATCTTGGCAGAATTACCCTTTGACAGCACAGAAATTTTCCATTCCAGCTGGTCATTAGGCCTTTCCAACTGTCGGTGTCTCATGCAATCTGCTTTAATAGCTGCATATAATTAGCTTTGTACAGATCACAGGCTTTGGGGGGTAATATTCAAGTCCAAATATCAAAATCCAAAGAAAGATAACTCAAAGGGACATATGTTCAAGGCAGCCTTCTCACTGCTGTCTTTAGCCCTAAAGACGGTAGTATGTTGATTTATGCATATTAGCTTTGAATCCTGACATGAAAAATCTATCAACTACTTTGCTACAAAAGTTCTGGAAAGAAATAAAGCAGGTTGATATAAAAAGCAATATGTCACCTGGATGTATAGATATCTTTGAGAGTTTTAATGCAATAATGGCTTCAGAGACAAGCCTGACTTTGCTAATCTTAAAGTTGAATTTTCTGGAAACAAGAATGGAAGTTCTGAAGAATAGCACTGATGGGAATCTTAAAAAAGGTAAAGGTTCCCCCCACACATTTGTGCAGGCGTGTCCGACTCTAGGGGCCGGTGCTTATCTCCGTTTGTTAGCCGAAGAGCCAGCGTTGTTCGAAGACGCTTCCACAGTCATGTGGCCGCATGTCGGGGGAAGCAGACTGGAGGGCGGAGCTCTGGGTAAGAAGCGAGCACGCAGCTCAGAGAGCCTAGCCTATTTCCCCAAACGTCAGAAGAAAGCTCCACCCTAGGTTGAGCTGATATACTTGGGAATCTTCAGGCACTGTTAGTTTAGCAGGATTTCTGCTTGTAGGTATGCAATAAACACTAGAGACTAGATTCCAGGCCTCGGCGTGTTATTTCTGCATCTACACACGACATCAATCCTGCTAAACCTAAACTCCCATCGAAAGAGGGAGGAACACATAAACCAGAAGAATGGCTTCTCAGACACAGGAATTGCAGCAGGCCATAATCCAGCTAGCAGCGGCCTTGACACAACACCAGCAACAAGTCGACGACCAGATTAATAACTTACAGGCGGCGATGCTTCAGCAGATGCAACAACCAGCTCCAGGGGCACAGCAGCCAGCACCAGTGGCACCACCCCCACCAGTCGTTCTGCGATCCCCAGGGTGTTTACCAGAGAAATTTGGGGGAGAGACGGCACAGCTCAGGACCTTCGTCGCCCAGTGCACCATGTTTTTCGACAGCAGACCAGCCGAGTTCCCGACGGAGAGGTCCAGAGTCACGTTCATTTTAAGTTTGCTGAAAGGCTCAGCCGCAAGATGGTCCATCCCCATGGTGGAAGCTAACGACCCAATTCTGGACAACTACCAGAACTTTATGGCCCGTTTCAGAGCCCATTTTGATGATCCAATCAGAGAGGTCACTGCCAGCAGAGAGATCCGGCTGCTCCGACAGGGGAACAGGAGAGTAGGAGCGTACATCGCAGATTTCAAACTGCTGGCAGGAGATTTGGGCTGGAATGAGGTGGCATTGAAGGATCAGTTTAAACAAGGACTGGACGAAGAGATTAAGACGGAGTTAGTGCGGCAGGGCACTCCAGCGACATTGGAAGACCTGTACCAGTTAACAGTCGTCATAGATGCTCGATTGGAGGAGTTAAAGCAGCTTCGGCCAGGGAGAAACAGGGCAGGAACCCGACCGGCTTTTCCAGGTTTTGCTACCCCCTCTAACACGTTTGTTCCCCTGAGCGCGGAAGAACCCATGCAGATAGGGGCCGTAAGAAGGGGGCTCTCTGAAGCCGAGAGGCAAAGGAGAAGGGACAGTGCACTTTGTTTTTATTGCGGGGGGCCAGGGCACATTGCAAGGGTGTGCCCGACCAGACGCCAGGCAGCCCCGGTAAGATTTACAACCCAAGGCACGGAGCAGGCCCACATTCCAGCCGCTTCTTCTCAGCAGTTAAACTCCAACGGCCCCCCTCATCAGAGCCCCGCAGGGCGGCCATCCAGCAATTAAGAAGGGCTCAGGCGGCAGATCACAGCCAAGATTTTTATATTGTTCCAGCCACGCTGACTACAGATTCCAAGCAACTATTACCGGTAAATGTTATGATTGATTCCGGGGCGACGACCAATTTTATAGATGGGAAAGCGGTGGAAAAGTTTCATATTCCAACTATTGCACTACCAAGCCCCATGCAGGTTGAAACCATCGACGGGCAACCTCTCAAGGCCGGCGTGATCGAACGTTGCACCCTGCCGATTCAGCTAAACATCGCAGATCACTCGGAGTGGATCCAACTGTACGTTACTGCCTCCTTGCAAGTCCCAGTCATTCTCGGGGCACCTTGGTTGAGACTTCACAACCCCAATTTGGACTGGATGACTGGAGCAGTTTCCTTTCCCTGTCAAGACTGTCGGCACCACAAATTGCAGGGCATTACCCAAGCCCTGCCGGCAGCTGCAAGCCGGGAAGCAGGGAAGGCTCCACTACCAACAAAGTATGGAGATTTTGCAGACATCTTCGGAGAGCAAGAGGCCACAGTGTTGCCCCCCAATAGATCTTTCGACTGTACCATAGATTTGAAGCCTGGGGCCAAGATCCCAGCGGCACGGCATTACACAATGTCCCCAAAGGAGCTAGCTATACTGAAGGAATATTTGGATACCAACCTAAAAAAGGGTTTCATTCGGCCATCGACATCACCGGCATCTGCCCCTACCTTCTTCGTGCCTAAAAAGCCCGATCCTTTCGCCCCGGCGGCACAGGCTGGCAATAAGGGACCCCCCATGCGCACGGTGCATGACTACAGCGCACTCAACGCAGTCACCGTTAGAGACCACTACCCTCTTCCAGTGATATCGGAGTTGCTAGATCGCCTGCAAAAGGCTCGCATTTTTACCAAGCTAGACCTCAGGAATGCCTACAATTTGATCAGAATAAAGCCAGGCCATGAATACTTAACGGCTTTTAACACCAGATATGGTAAGTTTGAGTATTTAGTCATGCCTTTTGGACTAAGTAATTGTGGGGCAGTATTTTCCAGGTTCATGAACCACATTTTCTCAGACTTGTTAGATAAATATGTCATTGTGTATCTGGATGACATTCTGATTTATTCTGAGGACCCCACCTCCCACATTACCCATGTGCGTAATGTTCTGCAGAGATTAAGAGAGAACAAGCTGTTTGCGAAATTAGAAAAGTGCGCTTTTGACTTAACGCAATTAGACTATCTGGGATACAGGATTTCCACAGAAGGCGTAGCCGTGGATCCTGCAAAGGTCCAAGCAATTATGTCATGGAAGCCTCCCCGTAATGTCAAGGAACTCCAACGATTTCTGGGGTATGCAAATTTTCTTCACAAGTTTATTGCCTCATATGCGGAGAAAGCGCGTCCCCTTACTCAGCTGTTAAAGAAAAACAGACGTTTTTGCTGGGGGGAACAGCAGCAAGCGGCCTTTCAAGAATTTAAACAGCTGTTTACCTCCCCACCACTCCTGAGGCACCCGAACCCTTCAAAACAGTTCCACGTCCAGTGCGACGCCTCTAACTTTGCCGTCGCCGCCATTTTACTCCAAGCGGCGGACGAAAGGGGGGAAGATTTATTACCCTGTGCCTATTTCTCTCACACGCTGTCACCAGCAGAGAGGAATTACGATGTTTTTAACAAGGAACTGCTTGCCATAAAATCAGCCTTTCAAGAATGGAGGCATTGGTTAGAGGGAGCAGCTTTGCCAATCAAGGTTTACACAGACCATAAAAACTTAGCACTGTTGCAGAGCTCGGGATCCCTCAACCCCCGTCAGGTCAGATGGAGTCAATTTTTTTCACGCTTCGATTTCGTCATCTCGTATTTGCCAGGCAAACAAAACAAGCTGGCTGACGCGTTGTCTAGGCAGCCGCAGGACATTGCAGAACCTGACCAAGCCACCAAAGCCACGATCTTGCACCCTCAAAATTTTGAGAAGCCTCCCGAAGGGGTCCAAGTAGAGAACTTGGCAGCAGTCAGACTAGTAGAAGATCTCCTTGTAAGAATCAAGGCGCAGCAGCAACAAGACCCATACGCACGGGCTAGGCTGGATGACCTCCAGGGGGCCCAGCATGGTACACCGTCCCCTTTCACAGCGGAGGCAGGGACACTTTGGCATAGTGGGCGGCTTTATGTTCCCAAGACCCTGAGGGAAGAAGTATTACAGCTCTGTCATGATAGCCCTACGGCAGGACACGGAGGGGTGTTCACAACGCTGCACAGAACACTCAGAGACTACTGGTGGCCCAAGATGGCAGCACACATCAAGACTTACGTGGCCTCTTGCCATGTGTGTAGACGCGCTAAGACGGTTGCAGGGAGACCAGCAGGCCTTTTGCAGCCCCTGCCCACCCCCCCCCCCAACCTTGGGATACTGTCTCCATGGATTTTATCACTGACTTGCCACAGGCACAGGGTTTCACTTCCATCCTGGTGGTGGTAGACTGCTTTACGAAAATGGCGCACTTCATTCCCTGCAAGGGCCTACCAACAGCACAAGTTACAGCACAGCTCTTTTTGGACAATGTCTTCCGATATAGAGGTATGGTTAACCACTTAATCTCAGATCGCGGTTCGCAATTTACTTCCAGGTTCTGGGGGGTGCTTTTCCAGACATTGGGGGTCAAAATACACTTGTCCTCTGCGAATCATCCTTCCAGTAATGGCGAAGCAGAGAAAACTAACCAGTTATTGCAGCAATATCTCAGATGTTACATTAACTACCGGCAGGACAATTGGCCAGAACTTCTCCCCATGGCAGAGTTCGCTTACAACAATGCAGTTCATTCCTCAACCAAGATGTCCCCTTTCCAGGCTCTCTATGGCACAAACCCGAGAGTGTTGCCCCTTTCCTCACAACAAACAGCTGTGCCTGCAGCCACGGATTTCCTGGCAGAAAGACAGGCAGCCCATCACCTGTTAGCAGAGCAGCTAGAGCTGGCAAAGGCAGCCTATAAATGGAACGCAGATGAACGCAGACAGGAAGGACCCCCCATATCACCAGGAGACAAGGTCTGGCTCTCTACTAAGTTTCTGCCCACTAACAGACCTTGCAAGAAGCTGGACTCTAAGTTTATTGGCCCCTTTCAGGTGATACAGCAAATAAATCCTGTGGCTTATCGTTTGCAGCTTCCACATTCCATGAGGATTCACCCGGTGTTTCACAAGTCCTTGTTAGTCAAGGATTCCCCTCCAAGTGCCTTGCGGTCGCATACCAACCCCCCACCTCCGGTACTTGTCCAAGGGGAACCGGAGTACGAAGTGCAAGAGATTTTGGACTCCAGAAGGAGGGGCAGGGGGATTCAGTATTTAATACACTGGAAGGGGTATTCTCAGACAGAGCGCTCCTGGGAAAATGCCAAAGATGTTCACGCACCCTGCCTAGTGCATAGGTTTCATCAGATTTTCCCTCACAAGCCACGGCCAGCGCGACTCCCAGAGCTACAGCCCCCAGCTGAAGACGAGGAAGCCGACCAGCCTGAGGATTTCGTGAGTTACCAGCAGCCATTCCTGCTCCCCCTGTCAGAACCAGCGAGGGGGGAGGAGGAGGATTCGCATCCCTCCACCTCTGGTTGCCAGCTCCCAGGAGGGGGGAGGGAGAACCTTTCTAACGATTTAGCTGTTTTTCAGGAGAGGCCAGCTGCACCCGGACTATCAGATCAAACAGAGAGACGCAAGCCTTCCCCCGACATTCCTTTCCTGGATGACCTCCCTTCACTGCCCAGCTCCCAGGAAGAAGAGCAGATAGACACTTTTTCACACGGGATCCTGCCCGACACCAAGGACGAACAGGGGGAGGGAGTTGCTATGGAGTTTTTGGATGGGGAGGGGGGTGGTGTCGGGGGAAGCAGACTGGAGGGCGGAGCTCTGGATAAGAAGCGAGCACGCAGCTCAGAGAGCCTAGCCTATTTCCCCAAACGTCAGAAGAAAGCTCCACCCTAGGTTGAGCTGATATACTTGGGAATCTTCAGGCACTGTTAGTTTAGCAGGATTTCTGCTTGTAGGTATGCAATAAACACTAGAGACTAGATTCCAGGCCTCGGCGTGTTATTTCTGCATCTACACACGACACCGCATGACATGTGCAGAACGCTGTTACCTACCCACCGAAGTGGTACCAATTTATCTACTTGCATTTGCATGCTTTCGAATTGCTAGGTTGGCAAGAGCTGGGGCTAGTGTGGGAGCTCACTCCGTCATGCAGGGCTAGGGATTTGAACCTCCGAACTTGCGATCTTCCGATTGACAAGCCTGGTGTCTTACCCGCTGAGCCACCACACCCCTTTTGATGGGAGTCTTACTCTTAGATAAAAAAGTTTCAGCATGTTTTATATACATTTGAACTCTATGAGTATGCTAGCCAAGGGTTTGTTTGCTTTTCTTTCACAATAATGGCCAAACATGATTTGTCAAAGCATGGTTTCTTGAGAAAGCTATATTTGTCAGATTAACATTTATCATTAAGCCATAAACCATCATTTAGAAACTGTAACTGCTGCATTTACATACTGTACATTGTAATAATACATTGTGTTTAATACATTGTGTTAAATTTTAGCTGGTTTAATCGTGGTTTCTTAACTAGGTGATAACGAACAGTTTGCACATAACTTTAAACCACATACCATGATTTATACTATGATTTATAAACCACAATTGCTGATTTGCATAATCCAAGAACCTCCATTATTGGCATAGAGTGATGCGTGACTACTTTTGTCATCTTGGCCCTGAAATTCAAGACGGAGACAAATACTTGTGTTTTATTCACTGAGAAAGAAATACTCAGCAACTGGAATGTCATAAAACCTCCTATGTCTCTCAGACTACATTAGGAATATATTGATGGTAGAAGCTTATATTTCACAATCCAGTGAGAAACTGCTTCACCATTGCCTCTCTTTTATTTAAATTTCACACTGTTGCTTGTCCTTTGGGTTAAAGATGATACTTTATTTGTTTGGCTTTGATTATTATGAATGCAATTTATACTTCAGTCCTCCTGAATTCATGGCTACCACTGGTTGGGCAGGTGGAGGCTGTAGACAGGAGGGCCTTTGCCAAGGTCCAGATGGTGCATCAGTTGTGGCTCTACCTGAAGTTGGAGGATCCAGCGATAGCAATACATGTTTTCATCACCACCTGCAATGTCGTCTATGCAGATCTGCCTTTAAAGAACACACAGAAAGCCACAGTTAGTACAAATTGCAGTGGCCCAGATGCTGACTGGCACTAAATGCCATGAACATATTACCTTTGTGCTGAGGGCCTTGCGCTAGTTGCCAATAAGTTTCCAGGTTCAATTTAAAGTGCCAGTTTCAATCCATAAAGCCTTATATAGCTTGGTGCTAAGATACTTATAGGATGTCGGCCCTTCCAGGTAAGCCAGACAGGAAACACGGCCAGATGACCTAATTCTACTTTATTATAAGGCTACTTTGACAGAATCTTGCAAGTGTGAAAGTACAAATCTCCTGCCCTCCCTATTTATTGCTTGAGTGGTCAAGGCAGGTCTTTCCTATGTTTCTTCTTTAGACCAGTACCCTCTCTCTGACTTAGTTTCCTTTTATCTGATCGTTCCCCAGGCAGCATCTCTTCCCTCTGTTCCCCAAGGTCTAGGCTGACCATATTTCAGGATGGCAAAATGGGACACGGTCTTTTGCAATATTCTGTATTCATGAAAAAGACAGGGGTCCCCGCCCTGGTTCACGCGATTGGCTCCCACCTGCAAACCCCACCCCTGGTCCGCGCAATTGACTCCCACCTGCAAACCCCACCCCCCGGTCCACGCAATTGGCTCCTGCCTGCAAACCCCACCCCCCGGTCCACACTCTAGCACAGATCCAACTTCCATGCCATTCCCGCCGGGTTTGAAAAATGGGACAAAATTGAGATTTTTATGAAAACGACGGGATGGTTGAAAAATGCTAAAAAAACGGTACTGTCCCATTCAAAATGGGACGTATGGTCAGCCTACCAAGGTCACCCTCACATTCCATCACATCGGACCACCTTCTTTAAACAGAATTGACCTGTTTGATATAAACAACTTGGAAAAAATTGTTGGTAGTCTTCCACTACTGGGAGATTAGAAGGGCTGGTACAAGAAGCAGATGGTCCTTGTATTATGGAACAGCCCACCAGAGGAAATTAGATGTATCCCAACCCTAATGGACTTCTGAAAACAGGTGAAAGGACTCTGGCACTTTTCCAGAGTGCCTTTTTAATTATTCAAGATTGTGCCTTAGGAATTGTTTATGTGCTCTAGTAATTTTAAATATTTCAATTACTATTATTATTTCATTATGGATATTATTATGCTGAGAGTTATTTGATTGCAATGATTTAAAAATCAAATAAATTCTGATTCTAGTTTTGACTTCTGGAGGAACAATGAAAAGTCTCCCTTTCCTTCTGATAATTGCCATCATTTATATATACATATACTTATTTTTATTTTCCCTAGGTTACAACACCCAACTTCTTCAGTATCAATTGGAAGATAGTGTTCTGCAAGATTTATAAAGCTCTGGGTAGGCTGGTTCAATCCATTTGGATTACATGAGCTGAAAAGAGCTGGAATAGGTGAACAAAGCTCAGACTAACTTTCTTCTTTAAATTAACTCTATTTGATCTCTACAAGTCTCATTCTCTGGCTCCATTAAGACCCTTCCTCCTTAAATTGCTCCTTTGGGGATTGTCTTAATTTCCTAATCTCTACCCATTGATAGGCACCCATCTTGCTTGTTAAAAGGAGGAATATCCAGAGCAGGACCTTAGTAGGGTCAATTGGTTGTTTCAGGAACTAAATGTTGGAAGATGGCAGTAAAGTGTTGGAGAACAGAATTAACTACCATGTCATATGGTGTTGCCCATGATCCCCTAATCTACTTTGTGGCCTCAGGTGTGGTAGAGGTTGCTGTCCCATCACAAAAGTTGAAGAAAGATTATATACCAGTCCAGTTGATTTGGGTATATGGAATAGAAGGTAGGGGGAGGAGTTGAAGAAAGAATCTTGTCTCAATCTGTGGGTGCCAGTTGGCTCTGCTTGCATTGATCATTGTTATAATCTAATCTGTTTTGGAAAGAAGATGTTCTCTTTCCTTTAAAATGAACATAATACTAAATAAATATCCTAAATCTGCCTCATAATCAAAACCATTTTTAGTCCCTACCCCAACCCTCCAACATCTTTGCTTTCCAGGTGAAGATTCAGGCTAATTGCTCAAAGTAAAAATGAAAATTACAGGTCACCAATTTTGGGGATACATTAAATAGAGGACTACTCAGAATTCAGCTGGAAAGGACTGAGAGTAATGGGCAGAATAAATAAATAATGGCAGGAGAGAAAACAAATGTAAATGTTAGAGGATCTTATTTTCCTTGCTGGAGTATTGATTTCTTACATTCTCATCTGATATCTGGGATGACTAAGCAGAAAACTACCTTCAGAGGCATCTTTTCAACATGAAGGGGGAAGGATGCAAGTTAGAAGAGGGATGATAAATGTTGATTCATTAGAAGAAGCCAAAACGCCATCCTTCTTCATGAGGGATTTATAGTTTTCTACCTTGTTCTGCACTCATCTTAATAAGCATTTGATAAATGCCCATTTAGCTGTAATAGAAACATCACTCTTCAAACCTCAGTTCATGGGTCATCTTTCAAAACATTGCATCTTAATATGGTGGTGAGGGGTTGGAGAAGACTATACCAGCAGCTTTTTGCAGGTCTGCTTAATTATGTTAGGTTTCAAAAAAGCTGTTGGGGGTGGGGGGGAAATGAGAGAATCTCTTTATTTCCTCCCCCAATGTAGGATAATGGCAGAATTGGAATTTCATCAGGAGTGATACAGTATTTATAGTAAAATAGGGTATAATATGTGAATAGATGTACTTTTGCCTAACAGCTTATGCAAGAACCCCACTAGAAGAATTGGTCTCAGTGGAAATTTACATTGTTAGAGCAATATGTATTCTGGCTAAACATAAAAATATCTTCGGAAGGGCTCCTATAATTTTAAATGAGGACATTAGGGAACATTGTGTTTTGGTGGAAAGTATGATGAGGAAGATGTTTCTACAAATAGTTCCAAGAACTAATTTAATGCACTAATTTTGATATATTAGTTCATGGATACTTAAAGGAGAAATATCAACTTATCAGGAATTCCCACAATGTGTACCTTCTACTGTATATTATTTTAGCATTAATTGTGATGAAATTCAAAAAGTGATGAGAAAATAACAGGATTACTTTCTTTCTGTTAGGAATATAGTTAGGAAGGAACTCCATAGAGAAGAGTTTGAATTATTAAAGTTTTTTTACAGAATATGCAGTGAATTAATACAGTGAATTCCATTGTATATGACATTTAAATTGGACACAGAACAAAATTCACATCCAAAGGACTGCTTGGGCTGATTCTTAAAAAAGTGTTTCAAAACCCAGTTTTTATGTAGTGTGATGCTGAGATTTGTCTAAAATGGATGCCTGGAGCTCCATTAAGGCTTCAGCAGGAGGCCACATTTAACTACCTTGTCTGATCTTGGAAGCTAATCATAGTTGGTCCATGACAGTACTTAGATGAGACACTGTTTGGGAATCCTAGGGCTGTAGAGTAGACTAGGAAATTGAAAGAACATCCCAGAAGAAGGCAATGAAAACATCTTGGAAGAAAGTGCTATAATGGCAAACCACTTCCATTTCACTACCCAAAACTTCATGGAAGCAGTCACCAGGAACTTAACTCAACTGAAGTATGTTTTTAGGCACATTAATCTGACTTCTGTAGAATGGACATTACAGATTTTATATTTTCTTCATACCAGAAGATCTTGGGAGACTCCTGAATGCAACCCAAAGTTATTTTGGAGCTTAAGTAAAGGTAAAAGTTCCCCCTGCACATTTGTGCAGTCGTGTCCAACTCTAGGGGCCGGTGCTCATCTCCGGTTGTTAGCCGAAGAGCCAGCATTGTCCGAAGACACTTCCACGGTCATGTGGCCACATGACGCACGCGGAACGCTGTTACCTTCCCACCGAAGTGGTACCTATTAATCTACTTGCATTTGCATGCTTTTGAATTGCTAGGTTGGCAAGAGCTGGAGCTAGTGTGGGAGCTCACTCCGCACGCAGGGCTAGGGATTCAAACCTCTGAACTTGCAATCTTCCGATCAACAAGCCTGGTGTCTTACCCGCTGAGCCACCACGCCCCATTTTGGAGCTTACTGAGGTTTAATTTGAACATCTTCAGTCTATTTTTAGAAAAGACCGAAACCTGTTCAGATATTATATAAACATAAAAGTTCACCATACAAACCCTCCAATTATGCCTTATTTTAGCCAAAAACACTCAAATGATGTGGTTTCTCTTTAGGTAGTGACATGTTCATCATGAATGTCTGCAGGAGGAAAACCTATGTGTGAACAGCTTCTCCTTGAAAAGTAAGTATCTGTAATGGTATGTGGGAATGAACTTGGGAGATGGGGGCGATGGGGAGAGAGATGCTGCCTAGGGAATGATCAGATAAGAGAGGGCATAGCCCACAGCTGCTTAATGGTCAGAGAAAGAAACTTAGCAAGGATCCGCCCTAATTGATCAGGCTGTAAAAAGAGACGGTGGAAGATTTGTACTTTCAGACTTGCAAGATTCTGTTAATGTAGCTTTATAATAAAGTAGAATTAGCTCATCTGGTCGTGTTTCCTGTCTGGTCTACCTGGGAAGGCTGACAGTATCTGCTGAAGTTATTAAAGCAATGAAGGATGAGGAGGTGTTTCCAGAGAGGTCAGATGATGAATACCTTGGATTCAAAACAACATAATGGAGCGAATCTAAATGCTGAGTCACTGGCTAAAGGTAAATTTTCTTCCCTTCTGTCCTTCCTACTGCCTTGCTTTCTTCAAATCAGTTCTTATAGATTTGAAAGCTTATGCAGAATTTTGTGGCCTGGCCTAATAAACATTTTGTTTTGTTATGGAGTTTAAAATTCCATATGTCAAATATTCAAAAGATTTTTTAGGTATCCAGAATGGCTTCCTTACTATGATCTCTTATCCCCTGATTTATTGACAGCAGATTTTGGCAAGGTTCTATTAGGTAAACAAAGTAAAAAAAAAGTTGAAAATATTACAGCGTACCAAGAGAATGGCAGTTTAATGCTATGTGAAAACTGCAGATTCCTTCATTTAGTTGAAAGGATAATTTTCTATGCTTTGATGTCATAGTACCTGTAATTGCAATGTTAAATTTTCTGTACAGAAGAAAAAAAAATGTTACCTGGCAGAGGAATACTGGTTTCAAATTTACTTGTCCCAGTGGCTTTATTCTGAATATCATACTCTGCTGCCTAATACAGCCTTGTTCCTTGTAATCACAAGCTACAAAGCAAGCTTGGAATTGTTTGGGGGAAAAAAATCTGAACGTTGCAAGGTTCCCCCCTCCCTTTCTTTGCCTTTGTTTCCTTTCAACTCTTTATGTCAATTGGCAGCTGAAAAGAATTATTGGATATGCATACAGCAGACTTTGAGACCACTGGGATTTGTTACAGGCTCCCCAGGCAAATAAACATCTTTGATCACATCCCCAATTTTGGAAAAAGAACCAATTGTCATTCAGCAAAAACCGTTGATGGTTCTCTGAAATTTTCAATAGTTTGTTCTGTTTTGGACAAAAACATGTCTTAAGATGCTTACATTTAGACACAAAGTGCTTATATGTATATCCACACAAAAAAAGCTGTATTTATATTTGTATGTTAGGCTTTTCTTTTTTTGCAAAAAATGTCACACTCTAACCCAGAGCTTTCCAAACTGTGTGTTGGGACACGTTAGTGTGTCGGCTGCAGTGTCTGGGTGTGTCGCAGCTGCTGCTGCCTCCGAGCCCCGCCAGGATTCCGCACAGGTCCTAGTGCCTGCCTTGTGCCTGGCTGCCTCCAAACCTGCCCTGCCAGGATTCCGCACAGGTCCTAGTGCCTGCCTTGTGCCCTGCTGCCTCTAAACCTGCCCTGCCAGGATTCCACGCAGGTCCTAGTGCCTGCCTTGTGCCTTGCTGCCTCCAAACCTGCTGTGATTCCGCGCAGGTCCTAGTGCCTGCCTTGTGCCCTGCTGCCTCCAAACCTGCCCTGCCAGGATTCCGCGCAGGTCCTAGTGCCTGCCTTGTGCCCTGCTGCCTCCAAACCTGCTGTGATTCCGCGCAGGTCCTAGTGCCTGCCTTGTGCCTTGCTGCCTCCAAACCTGCCCTGCCAGGATTCCATGCAGGTCCTGGTGCCTGCCTTGTGCCTTGCTGTAAGAGTGTGTCGCGAAATGATGCCCTGCTGTAAGAGTGTGTCGCAAAATGATGCATGTCTAAAAAGTGTGTCACCAACATGAAAAGTTTGGAAAGCTCTGCTCTAACCAGAAAGATGACAAAATAGTGTGTGAAACTGATGAGAATGAAAATATGTGGGACTGTAACTCTCAGTTATATTGTATACTTTCTCTAAAGTTATTGTACAAAAGCGGAAGGTACTGAACATGCTACCAGCCTTTAATCTCTCAAGTTCTTGAGGTGTCTTTTCTCAAATAGATGTTTATCAGCTCATCAAAGATTTCTGTCTATCAGAGGTAACTCCTGGGTTACATGTGACTGGTTGAGTCTTGTTATCGAAAGGTTGGACCCATGAGATCTTGTTATCACTACTTGTTTGGGCATCAGAGAAAGTCTGATCCAGATAATTTGCTTAAGTCCAGATGTGCATTTTCTGATATCATTCCACCAAATTATATGTAACCCTGAACAAACAAAATGTTTATCAAATGATACCACTGTTATATGTGACCTGAACATACAAAGTGTTTATTAAATGATATCACTGTTGATCAATTAAGATAACACTCCTAGTTGATTGTTCTGCAGATTTTTTTAAACAGGAAAGGACAGTATTATATTCAAGTTCTGATAGAAATGGCAGGGCTAATTTCCATCTTAAAAACAACATTCTCATCTGTGAGTATGAACAGGGAGGTGTCAGTTCTACAGTGACATCTAATGTGGCACATGCTTGAGTCTCCTCAAATGCATTTTTTGCACTTGATTCTCTCCCAGATTTGAAAGTGTATTCTGTCTTAAGTAATACTTTAATGAACTGAAAGTAATTTCATTCATTTATAATTGGTTCTTAAATGAGTGGCAGCCTTAACATTTTAAATTATGTTGTATGCTATACAAAATTGAACTTAGTTAATAACTTATTGTAGATGCAATCAAAAGAGATGCACAGCTGATGGATGAAAACTGTACTGATGTAAACCCACAGAAATAAAATAAAATGTGATGTTCTATAGCTGAAAAATATATTTCAGAAGGAGGCACGCTTGCCTCTTCTATAAATAAGGGGGCAACAGAGGTGGCGATGGCAAATAGGGCAAAATACTTTTAAAGAATAATTATGGTCTGAGTAGATGCTTGTGGGAAGACATAATTCCTTAAAAGCTAAGAAATAGATTCTGATTCCAGGTGATTTTCTTTCAAAGACATGACATCTCTATAGAGATGAGAAAGTTTTGCCTTTCGCCACTAAGCGAAGACTGTCTCCCTCCCCAACTTTTGGACCATTTGAAAAGATAAGTAAAGATGTATATAAATAATTTAATAGAGCAATACATTCTATAAAGAATCGAGTATAGGAAGCTTTCCCCAGGAATTGGCAATAAAGTAAATCTGGATCCAAGCCATCATGTGATGTAATCAATACTTTGGTTAAATTTGGTAATCTATACTTTGGTCAATTTTGGTTAAATATAAGTAATGCTATATTTCTTCTACGAGAAATATATAGCGCACAGGTCTGCTTCCCCAAACTCACAGCATGGAGTGGTCCCTGTCCTGTGTCTTGGTAAGTGTGTTTATGGTCACAGCCTGAATCAATCTAGCTTCATACAGTATGTAAAATCATGTTTTATTGTAAAAGTTGGTCTTACAGACCTCTGCATTTCAGGCTGGTAATGTATGAAATAATAAGACATTTTTCATTCAAGTGTGCTTGTACTCATAAATCATATAGAATTTGAATGGATAATGGGAACACAAGATTAAATTGTAAACCTTGATCTTCAGTTAGGAACGATGTTACATTATTGACTGCAAGACAGTTGTCAATTTATGAAAATAATTTGTAGAGAGTCAAGATACGGGGAACATTGTACTCTTTCTTTCACTGGTTGCCTTCATATTATTTGCCCTTCTAAAGACCAGAAGCAAACATATGTTACTGAAAAGTAAATATTGTTATTTCAGCAATGCACAGGGAGGGGGAAAGTCAATCTTAAATGGATAGCATGTCTGTACGTGTGTTCATAAGAACTGAAGATAGGAACCAGCAATTCAAAGGTCAGAGAGCACCAATATGTCAACACTGAGAATGGTCAAACTTCCGTTGCCTCAGGAGGAAAGGACCTAGAATTTAAACCCTGGACATGGACACTGGCTTTGACTTGTCTGCAACTGCAACAGCGAGATCTTCTGTCTGGATATGGTTTCTTTCTTGTCTGCTTTAAAAACAACAACAACTAATCTAGCCAAGTTGTATCTGTGAGACTGTTGCCCACTGAGCAAATTCCTGAATTAGGGACTAATATCTGGAGAACCTAGATTCACAGCTGTGCCTGGAGAAGCTTGGCAATATGTGTATAGATTGGGCTGAGCAGGAAGAAATGGGTCTGCATTAGGTAATCTGTTTACAATGTAAATTGGAGAAGCTCCTTTAGGGGTTATGGTGCTGACCTCTAGGTGAGGGCAAGCAGCATGAGTAGTCAGCTTCTACATTTCCAAACAAGGAATGATGGATTTCAGCAGCAGGGTTATTCAGAAGGCTAAATCATTAGAAGGTTTAGAACTCCACAGAAGCCCTAAGTCCAGCACTACTTTTTTTCCTAGTCAGTAAACACCTACCTTGTCCCATGCCGCCTCATCCATTCTCTCTTAAAGGATGCTGGAGAAGCAATCAATCAATCAGGCATGAGTGCAGTTTTGCTCTCCAATGAACTCAGCCTTCTTCTCAACATTAAAAGCGAGAGAGAGAGAGAGAGAAAAGGATGCTAGGCCAACTTGACATGAAAGGGAGAGAATACTGGGGAGGCAAGACTGATGGGATGAAGTGGCACTCTCAGATGTATAAAGGGGTTTCAGAGGGCATTGGGCCAAGGTGCTCTGAACCCCAACGGTGTCACAATTTAGCAATATAAGCTGCATCCTACAAGCATGCTATGCTTTTGTTGGGGTTTGATAAACCCAGGAATTTACTTCTAGATATAAATTATACAGAGAGGCTTGATTTCTAGGTAAAAGGTGAAATATTCTGCACAGTCACCCAATTAGCAGCCATTGTTGTAGGAATGATGTGTCATGTGTGACTCATTCAACAGGTGCTTAGAGTTAGGTTGGGTGTGGTGAATAACGAGAGTGACCTATAATGTGATTGGTCAGGTTCACTATATATACAGGGGCATTCTCATTTCCCATTATTCCCATTTTACCTTGTGAAAGCTGTATCGTTGATGGTGTATCATTTGTTACTTGTGGAAGTGATCTGTAAATACGTATGTATATAAAGTAAATAGGATATTTGATATAACTTCTGTTTGGAATCTATTTACTGCATAGTACGTGGATCACTGGTGCCTAGGAGAGAGGCAGGCCGCTCCATCTCCGTGCGCTCCCTCTGACAGGGTTACGGGCCCAGAGGCGGCAGAGAAGCCATAGACGACGGAAGGCTTTGCACTGGCTGTGGATCGGTGGATCGTGTGCAGTCTGAGCTGGAAGCTTTGGAAGCCTATCCAGGAGTCACGTGGCTATTTGGAGTGATTTGGAGCTTTAACAGGTTCCGTGCCTGTTTGTGTGTTTTTTCTCCTACGCTTGTTTTACAGCTGGAGGACATTCTGATAAGGTCTGTGTCTTTAATCATCGGTGTCTGCCCAGAAGGGGCTGAAGACAGATGAGCACAGCGAAGATTTTGCTGGCAGTCAGGGGAGGTTTTCCTCTGGAAAGACTGAATGACAGTAATTATTCGTCATGGGCATATAAAATGGAAATGTATCTTCGGCATGAAGGGCTTTGGAGGAGTGTACTTTGCCCTGAACCAGACCTGGAAGATGAAGAAGTTGCTCTAAAGGACGATAGAGCATTGGCAAGCATAATTTTATGTCTGGAAGATAGCCAATTGTGTTATGTTAGAGACTGTCAGTTAGCCTATAAGTGCTGGGAAGCTTTAAAGAATGTTTATCTAAGAAGCTCACCGTTATGTAAGGTTTTACTAACAAGAAAACTTTATCACACTAGATTAGGGGTATCTGATAATATAAGGGATCACCTGCATTATATGACGGGGTTGTTCCAGGAATTGGCTCAGAGAGATATGCCATTTACAGAAGCTAACAAAGTGTATATAATTCTCAGTTCTCTAAATGAAACATGGGATACTTTGGCAATTAGCTTTGGTTCGTTATCTGAGGAAGATTTAACCATAAGATACTTATCTAGCAGGCTTTTAGAAGAAGAGCAAAGAAGGCAGCAGTGTTCTAACGTAATTAGGTCTAAGCAAAACAGTGTTTGTGTTAAGGAATGTTCTGATAACCAAAACAATGTATTATTTGTAAAGAGAAAATGTTTCTGCTGTGGGTCACAAAAGCATTTGTTGCGGGATTGTGATAAGAAACGGAAGCCGAAGGCTAAGCTGAAAATCTCCAAGCCGGGAGATGCTGCACAGCTGTCTTTAATTAGTTCAAGTGTAGAACAAGATTTAAAGGGACCATTTTTAATTGACAGTGGGGCTTGTCAGCATATAGGGAGTAACAGACAGATGTTTAAGAGTTTTAGGCAGGCTGATAAAGATCATGTTACTCTAGCTAATGGAAGTATTGCATCTGTGACTGGTAAAGGATTTGTATATGTACCAGGGTTAAATATTGAATTATCAATGTTGTGTGTACCTGAACTGGAGTACAATATAATTAGTGTGTCACAATTGGATAAATATATATCTATATATCTCCATCCCGGGTGAGTTAAGTGATGCAGTTTCTGCCCTTTCTCAGTGCCTGGGGGCTGTGGGGGTCTGGATGGGGAACAACAGGCTTCAGCTGAACCCTGGTAAGATGGAGTGGCTGTGGATTGATGGCGCCTCGGGATCCAAGGAGTTGTCATCTTTAGATCTGGACGGGGTGGCACTACCCCGCTCAGACTCAGTGCGGAACCTGGGGGTCCTTCTGGACTCACGACTCCTGCTTGAAGAGCAGGTGGCAGTCGTGGCCAGAAGGGCTTTTGTGCAACTTTGAGTTGTACGCCAGCTTCGCCCTTTCCTGGACCGAGATGCCCTCCGTACAGTCACTCATGCCCTGGTCATCTCCCATATGGACTATTGCAATGCACTCTACATGGGGCTACCCTTGAAGAGTATCCAGAAGCTTCAGCTGGTCCAGAATGCGGCTGCGCGCGCAGTTATGAGCGCCCCAAGTTCGGCACACGTGACACCTCTGCTGCGTGAGCTGCACTGGTTACCAGTTTGCTTCTGGGTCCAATTCAAGGTGTTGGTTGTTACCTTTAAAGCCCTACATGGCATGGGACCAGGTTACCTTAGAGACCGCCTCATCCCCAGAGCATCGACCCGCCCCACCCGGTCATGCAGAGAGGGCATGCTACGGATCCCATCAGTAAAAGAATTTCACCTAGCGGGATCCAGGAGGCGTGCCTTCTCTGCTGTAGCACACGCCCTTTGGAACATCTTGCCCCTTGAGGTGAGGCTAGCCCCCACACTCCTGACCTTCAGGAAGCAACAGAAAACCTGGCTCTGCCACCTCGCCTGGGACGGGATGAGTAATAGCTCTTCCTGGAGATGGCTCGCACCATAAAGTTTGGTTCGTAAACATCATATGCAGCCTCTTGGATTTTATATTTTTATATTTTTAATGATTGTATAAAGTATTTTATATGTTTTTAATTGCTGACTTGATTGTAAACCGCCCAGAGTCCCCTTGTGGGGGGAGATGGGCGGTGATATAAGTTAGAAATAATAAATAATAATAATAAATAAATAAACAGGGTTATACTGTACAGTTTGGTAATAATGAATGTATTGTCATGAAGGATAACAATGTTTGTGGCAAAGGTATTTTGCAAAACACTCTTTATGAAATAGTTCAAACCAGGACAAGCAGCAACCATCATGGTGTCGCTATGATTAATAAGCCAACACATGATTCATGTGCGCACCTGTGGCACAGAAGGCTTGGGCATCCGAGTTTCAAAGTGATTGAAAAGATGTCAGAAGCAAGTTCTGGAATGTAATTGAAAAAGTGCCAAGTGTATTTGGATTGCACAGCTTGTAAGGTTGCAAAGTCAAAGGTGTTTCCTGTGAGCAAATTCAGTGATAGGAAGTCACATAAACGTTTTGAATTAGTTCACGCTGACTTAATTGGTCCACTACCAGCTACAATAGGGGGTGCTAAATATGTTTTAGTCATTGTAGATGATTACACTAGATTTGGGTTCTGTTACCTATTGAAAGCTAAAAGTCAAACATTTGAAAAGTTTAGAAACTGGGTACAGTTTGTGGAACGTAGATATAGCACAAAGGTGTGTAGTTTACAAACTGACCGGGGTACAGAGTTTCTTAATGGGAGTTTTCAGCAATGGCTCGGTAGAAGGGGCATTGTGCATAGGAGAACTAACCCACATAGTTCAGCTGAGAATGGCGTGGCTGAACGTAGGAATTTGGCATTGCAGATAGTGAAGGATTCACTCATTGCTGACTCAGGGTTATCAAGAGGATACTGGGGAGAGGCAATATTAACTGCTAATTATTTAATTAACAGGTTATGGAGTGTATCTATAAATCAAACTCCATATTATATGTTATATGGCAAGAAGCCACCATTAGCTCATTTGAAGGTGTTTGGGTGCACTGCCTATGTTCACGTGCATAAGGAGGTACGTAGGAAAGGACAGGCAAAAGCACAGAAGCTGACGTTTGTGGGGTATGAGCCAGGGACCAAAGGATATAGGTTCACTGATGGCAGGAAAGTTGTTATTTCTAGATCAGCAAGTTTTAGTGAGCACAGCAATTGGCAGAGATTACACTGGAGCAGTGAGGTATTTCATCAATTGCATATTTTCATAGTCTTATAACTTATAAATTTTTATTTTCTAGTCTTTTGTATAATCCGATCTTTCAATTCTATTTATCTATTTCTACTTTCTTTTTCCTTCCTACCTTCTTACCTCCCATACTCCTCTCCCACTACTACATATCTCTTAATCCACAAAATCCCTCCCTTAGCTTTTTTATCTATTTTTAGTTCATTAGTTCCTTTCTTTCATTTTTATGTTTCTATATATATATATATATTCTATTATTCTCTTATGCATTTTTCCTTTCTTAATTTTTAAAGACTTAACCTCTTCTACCTACACATACATACTACATATTCATACACATTTAAAATTACTTCCGGCTTTCTTAACTCAGAACATTAAATGTAACTAATTTGTATACATTTTCTCTCTTACTTTCTATATTTCCTTATTTCCCCCCCCCCTTACTATATTTTTACTTATAGTTGTATAATTACATATATATCTATTTAATATTGTATTCCTTTTTAAGATACTCTGTAAAAGGGTCCCATATCTCTTTATGCTTCCCTATTTCTTTCCCTTTTATTAGGTTAGTTAATCTGTCTGCTTGCATTAATTCCATTAATTTCATAATCCAATCTTCTTTTGTTGGTATATTTTCTTCCTTCCATAATTGCGCATATTTTACTCTTGCTGCTGTACTTAAATATAAAAATAATGTCTTTTGTCTTTTATTCATGATATCATCAGTTTTGCCTAGTAAATAGATTTCTGGTTTCATTTGTATGTCTTTACCTAGCATTACTTTTATATATGTATTTATTTTAGTCCAATATTTTCTTGCTTTGTCACATTGCCACCAAATGTGGTAAAAAGATCCTCTTTTTTTTTTGCATTTCCAACAGACATTCGTATTTCTAATTTTTGATTTAAATAGCACCTCAGGTGATAGGTACCATCTATATATCATTTTATATATGTTTTCCCTTAAACTATTACTTAGGGTGAATTTTATATTTTTTGACCAAATTTTTTGCCACTGCTCATATGTAATTTCTATACCTAAATCTTCTTCCCATTTCTTCATATAATTTTTAATTTTTATATCTTTAGTTTTCATTTCCAATAATATCTTGTAAATTTTTGATATCAAGTGGTCATTATCTCGTTCTAATATATTATAACGATGAACAGATTTTGCTTTTGATTTTTGTAGACGATTTGTGTCTTATAGCAAAAGATCAAAGCAGGGTAATTGAATTTACTGAAAATCTGAAACAGCACTTTGATGTCAAAGATCTGGGAGAAATTAAGAATTACCTAGGCATGGGTATTCAGAAGGTTGATGGGGGTTATGTTTTAGAGCAGCGGAAGAAGATTGAAGCACTGCTAAGAGAGAACAATATGGAACAGTGTAAAGACGTTTTAACCCCGATGACAACAGATTTTGTTAAAACAGAGACTGGAGATGATGAACAAACTTCATGTGATCAAGAATATGTGATCAGTCAATAATTGGAAGTTTATTGTATTGTATTGTATTGTTTTGCAATATTGTCCATCTGAGTGTAATGTAGCAGATATGATGACAAAGCCTCTAAGCATAGAGAGACATAGGATGTGTATATCTCAAATGTGTATGTCTTCTATTCTGTACAATTGAATGTAATATCTATTGTAAATTGAAGGGGTGTTGGGGTTTGATAAACCCAGGAATTTACTTCTAGATATAAATTATACAGAGAGGCTTGATTTCTAGGTAAAAGGTGAAATATTCTGCACAGTCACCCAATTAGCAGCCATTGTTGTAGGAATTATGTGTCATGTGTGACTCATTCAACAGGTGCTTAGAGTTAGGTTGGGTGTGGTGAATAACGAGAGTGACCTATAATGTGATTGGTCAGGTTCACTATATATACAGGGACATTCTCATTTCCCATTATTCCCATTTTACCTCGTGAAAGCTGTATCGTTGATGGTGTATCATTTGTTACTTGTGGAAGTGATCTGTAAATACGTATGTATATAAAGTAAATAGGATATTTGATATAACTTCTGTTTGGAGTCTATTTACTGCATAGTACGTGGGTCACTGGTGCCTAGGAGAGAGGCAGGCCGCTCCATCTCCGCGCGCTCCCTCTGACAGCTTTCATGTTTATTGTTTTGTGACCCCTAAAATTGAAGATGCCTTTGAAAAAGGCATAAATGGGTGGCTTTACTTCTGTTTGCATTTCCTCCAGTTAATATAGCTATGAGAATTTGCCAATGCCTGTCTTGTATGCCATGTAGTCCATTGCTCTGATTTTGGCCTTGCTGGAAGGTATGCCTTAGGTCTGACCTCCTAAGCCATTTTCCTATCAACTGGGGAGCTAGATGTTTTCATTAATGGTGGATTTAATACCTTGACTAAAACCCATCCATTCTGGAGATTTAAAAGAGAAAACAAAAAGAGGGGAAAAAAACCATCCCTAAAAATAAAAGACTAGCGGGTGTCATTTTAACTGTATGAAATAATTGATTATAATTGGTTCTTCTAATGCTTCTTCTTTGATACATTTTTAGTCTTGCTCAATTTTTCATTCTCTTCTGCTGCTGTCTAATTTTGTTTTAAATGATGTATAACTAAAGAGAGAATGTCTGCTATCTATTTTTTTAATCCTAATTAATTTCCCCCCCAATTCAGGGCCAATAACAGTCCTGGGAAGGCAAAGTCTTATGAAACTATTTACATCCACATAGGCAAGTCTCATGATTATTATTAATTCAGAATAATCCAACAGAGCTCTGCTTCTTCTCTTGTTAATGCTCTTCTATCACACTTATGTGTGTACAACAGGTGGTGTATAAAGAGACAACAAGGTTAATCTGTATCATTTTATATGCTTTGAATGGAGTAAAAGCGCCAGTGGAAAACTTATGTTTCAGTTCTTGGTGATCCACAACTCCCATTAGCTCAAGCCCGCTTGGCTTATGCTGAAGGCTGCTAGGAGGTGCACTTGGCGAATTCCTGGAGTAATGTAAATTTACTGATCTCTGAGCCCTTGATTTCTCCCTCAAGGAGGCACGTCTTGGGGGAAAAACATGTAGTATTGCAAACGGCCTGGAGAATCTTGCTCGCCACAAGATTGCACCTGTTGACAACTCCTTAAACCAAATACAGTACATCTTTTTTCCAAGATCATGCTGCAGCTGTGGAGGGCAGCTAAACAATCCCATGAAAAGGTGAAACTGCTTTAAAGAAATGCTCTCAGGTGCTTTGTGAACATACTCTGAGCATACCATTTATCTACAGATTCAAAGAGAGGCACAGTCCTATGAAATAATAACTGTTATTGGAAATCTGTAACACAACAACAACAAGCAATTTAAGGTTAACCACAGGACTTAAGGGGCGTGGTGGCTCATTGGGTAAGATGCCAGGCTTGTCAATTGGAAGATCGCAAGTTCGGAGGTTCGAGACCCGAGTGCCGCGTGACGGAGTGAGCTCCCGCACTAGCTCCAGCTCTTGCCAACCTAGCAATTCGAAAGCATGCAAATGCAAGTAGATGAATAGGTACCACTTCGGTGGGTAGGTAACAGCGTTCCACGTGTGTCATGCCGGCTACATGACCGTGGAAGCATCTTCGGACAACGCTGGCTCTTCAGCTAACAAACGGAGATGAGCACCGGCCCCTAGAGTCGGACATGACTGCACAAATGTGCGGGGGGGGGGGGGGAACCTTTACGTTTTTACAGGACTTATAGAAAGATATATCTATATGTTGGAAATTGCTTATGCCATAACAATCTATTCATCTCATTTTTACCTTGCAACAGACATAGAAGAGAATGAAGCCTCTATTACTAAGTATGGTACCAGGAATGAAAAGTATATTGAAGAGATTAAAGGGCAAAATTAAGCAAAGTGATGAATCAAAGTAATCTAAACAGCTCAAGTATTTGAAAGCGTCTTGCTTATGGAATTTAACAAATGATGCTGCAGAGGATTGGAAAAGATTGAGGTAGGAATTAGAGCCGTTTATGGTAGCAGGTCATGCAATTGATAAGCCAGATGTAGAGCAAATAGCAATATTGCCATGCTTCTCAGAGATGGGGGAAAGGAATCATCTATATTTTGTTAGTTTAGAAATGCATGTGAACCTCTGAAGAAATAAATCAACTGTGTAGCAAGGCTTGTAGGTTTTTGGGTGGTGGAAGCATGTTTTCAGTTAAGACTTCAGTTAAGAAGTGAAATTGTACAGAACGAAGAATCTAAAAAAGAGACTGAGCATATTGCATTCCTAGTGACAAGCAAGAAGATTTCTGTCTTTGTCTTTTTAGTCAAGCCATTCAAAAATATGTCAAATAATGTTGTCCAAACAACCTAAATCTAAAGAGAAGAAAAGCTGTTTTCTATGGTCCATGAACACTGGACAAATGTCCACTTTTTTCCAGTTTCAGGAGAATTATACTGGTACTTTGCTTCCAACATCCATCAAAGAGCTCCTATTTCTCCCAACAGGGAGAAGAAGCCAAAGTACACTGTCCATAGGACCATGGTCAGGTAGATCTCCAGTGAGACTGGGTTGTCTTGAAGGAATGGAAATGTCTCCTTCACTGGTTGGTTGTACAATCTTTATGAGAGCCAATAAGGAAGACAAGCATCCAATGATAGTGCCATTCCTTTCCTTTGCTGTGAGGCAGAGAACAAGGAGAAGCCAAGAAATGGAAGTCAAGCATGGATTTAATCCCCTCCTTTCCATTTCTTAGTTAGCAGGGAAAAGAAGCACTTGCTCCATGGTTTTTCCCACTCGACACTGAGTGTGGGGATTGAAGTATTTCTGGCACACTTGGAGGAAGAGAATACTTCTGGCAAATTTACATGAGTTCCATGTTTTGCACGGGTTATTCTGCATATAAAACTGCTATGCATAATTCAGCTTGTGCTTAATATTCATAAGTTGGAAAGAGAAGCTGTTATAAGAAATTGAAACTCTACGCTCAAACTACTTTGTTTTATCCACCCTGTAGTTTCTTTGATTTTACCTTAGGCACTGCTCTCTTTCCTAAGGGTATACTTTTATGGAGGGGGGCAAGGATGATTAAAGTAACAATCATCCTTTGCGTATTGTCATAGCAATACAGAATACTGGGGAAAGAGAGTGATTTGCTCAAGGTCACCCAACAAAATTCATGGCTGAGTGGGAAGTGAACCTGAGGTACCCCCAATGATAGCTATCTAGCTTCTGCTGGAAGAACTTCAGGAAGGAGAACTGTGAGAACTATGTCTGGCAAGATGAAAAGCTGACAGCCTAAAACAAGAATAGTCTGTTGCAATAGCAAGGAAGAGTATGAACCATTTCTCCCTTCCCAAAATGGGAAGCTTTCAATTGGTTAATTAATCTGTATAGGAATAAGAGAAACAACAATTAAACCTACTATAAATGTGGCTTAGATTTCAAGTTAGAAGTTGCTGTTCTTCTTGCAACTGCCACCCCCACCAAGAGCTTATAAATGTCTTTGCCCTTGAATTATTGCCTGTGAGTTTCAGTACTGGTGGGGTGGCTGGGTGAAGTTTGACAAGAATCCTGTCTTCTCCAGGTACTGGTTCCATCATCCAACTAGTCCTTAGAGGTGGGCAATGCTTTGCTTTGAGGGTAATTCAAGTAAATCAATTCATATTGCTAAATCAAATTGCCCAAAGAATTTGATGTATCAAACTGAATCGAGGGTATTGTAAATGGTTGAAAGGTTCTATGGACTTCACCACACACACTGTTTTTTAATCAAGTCATCAAGATCTTCAAATTGACTTGATTCAACAATTGGAATTGAAAACCTGAATGGAATGAACTCTCCAAATCAAACTGCAAAAATAAAATTAAATGGATTCTTAGAATTGAATCATAAATCTGATTCTCATTGCAAATTCAAATTGCAACTTGGCTGATAGATAAACTATTTTTACCATTAAAGTTCAGGGCATTATAACAAAGACTGCTAGCAATAGTGCCCAAAGTTGGCAAGGTGAGGTTTGTCTATCAAAGAAGTCATTGTCCTAATAGAAATTATGTCCTTGTTTGGCACATTGAAGACTATATGAACTTTTCAGTTCCTTTAACCTTTTCTAGAATAAGGGTGTTCAATTAGAATTGCTTCTTGTTATTATATGTCAATCCTCAGAACTTGATGAGACCTGGGGGGGGGAATGGAAGTAATTTCATTGTTCTCCCCATCAAATACTGGGATCAGAGTTTATATCTATGTAGTGAGGAACCGTAGTAGAGCCAGTTTGGTCTAGTGGTTAAGGTGCTGGGCTAGAAACCAGGAGACTGAGAGTTCCAGTCCCGCCTTAGGCATGAAAGCCGACTGGGTGACCCTGAGCCAGTCACTCACTCTCAGCCCTAGGAAGGAGCCAATTGCAAACCAGGAGACTGAGAGTTCTAGTACCGCCTTAGGCATGAAAGCTGGCTGGGTGACCTTGGGCCAGTCACTCTCTCTCAGCCCTAGGAAGGAGCCAATGGCAAACCAGGAGACTGAGAGTTCTAGTACCACCTTAGGCATGAAAGCTGACTGGGTGACCTTGGGCCAGTCACTCGCTCTCAGCCCTAGGAAGGAGCCAATGGCAAACCAGGAGACTGAGAGTTCTAGTATCACCTTAGGCATGAAAGCTGGCTGGGTGACCTTGGGCCAGTCACTCGCTCTCAGCCCTAGGAAGGAGCCAATGGCAAACCAGGAGACTGAGAGTTCTAGTACCACCTTAGGCATGAAAGCTGGCTGGGTGACCTTGGGCCAGTCACTCACTCTCAGCCCTAGGAAGGAGCCAATGGCAAACCAGGAGACTGAGAGTTCTAGTCCCGCCTTAGGCATGAAAGCCGGCTGGGTGACCTTGGGCCAGTCACTCTCTCTCAGGCCAACTCACCTCACAGGGTTGTTGTTGTGGGGAAAATAGGAGGAGGAAGGAGTATTAGGTATGTTCGCTGCCTTGAGTTATTTATGGTAATATTTATTAATTGTTGTAACCCGCCCAGAGTCCCTTGCATGGGAGATGGGCGGGGAATAAATTGAACAAATAAATAAATAAATAAATAAATAAATAAATAATAATAATAATAAAGGCGGGATAAAAATAATAAATAAATAAATAATAACTGATGTTCTCAGACTAATAATATCCTTCAAGTCCACCAACATCTCCTAAAGAAATAGAAATCACAGTATTTTCAAGATAAAGAGCAGACCAAAAAGCATACTGAGTATACTGTATCTAGGTTTCTTGGGGAAAAATACACAACCTTTATAACGGGGGCCTTCATGCTGTTTCTACAAAAGGCAACACATACCTCTTAAGCCCCTTGTAAGATGCCTGGCAATTGCTTGTGCAATACTCCCTCTTGGACGGCTCCCAACTTGCTTTAGCAAATGTTTCTATGGATCTGTTCTGAGCACTGTTGGATACCTTCTCGGCTTTATGAATGCCATGAGAAAACTGAGTCCCGTCACTCAGCATGGGTAGGAACTTACCCAAAAATCTCTAAAATTCACAAGCTAGTGCTGCTAGATATGATTGTATATTAAAAACAAGAGGGAGAAATTTATGGAGCTTAAAGGCAGCTGGATATCAGCTTGTGTGTCAGCTGGACACATTTTTATCACTCCAGTGTCTATAGAGTTGATGGCTTAGTCAGATAACAATAGAAAAGTAATAGCCTGGCAAGCAGGGTAAGCAGTTCTGTCTATATAATGGGGGAAGATTGTCCTCGGTGAAAGTATTTTTAAATCATTGGTTCCAAAACAACGAATTTCATTAGTGAAGAATTCTGGTCAGATCTATCAGAGAGTAGACATGCACACTCATCCCCATCCCCATTATTTCTGGTACTGAAGAGCCAGTTTTGGAATATGGCATGTTGACTCAGTATATGAATCTACTAGAGTCTGTTGCCAAAAAACTGGAAATGTGATGGTTTTTGACTTTAGAAGAGGAAAGAAAAGATTTACTGCCAGTTATGGGTGTTAAAGGGCTATGTCTAATTTATCACCCTCGAAATGTTGTAGAAGCTCTGCCAGGGAGGTTGTTAAATGTGGGGGAAGCAGTTCAGAAATGTAGCATGAAGACCTAGAAAAAAGATTGTGAGTGAAGCTGTTCAGGGATGCTTTAAGCCGATGCAGTTCTTATGATCATTAGCATGTTAGGTGAACTTGAGAGGTGTTAACTAAGAATCCAAAATACTTGTCAAGACTCGCTGAAAAGAGATCTATTGTAAATGGTTTCGAGCCTAAAGATTATTTTGGATATCCATCAAGGCAAGTGATATGGCATAGGATGCCAAATCAAACCCTTTGTTCAGCCAGAAAATGTAGTCTGGCAGTGATAATGCTCAAGATCTGCTGTTTGTGATTCTTGTGATTGGATGTGCTATGGTTCAAGATGGGATTTTTTTATAGGCAAGGAATACATTCTCCTATAGGGTGGTGATTATTCACCTTTTAAAATATCTTGATCTTGCCTGTTGTTTCTCTGTCTTTCCATTTCAACCTTCTGGTGTACAAATAGAAATGGGGGAATCATGTAGGCAGGCATTTATGGATAAGGTGAAGTCCAATTTCTAAAAAGAAGTAGTAATATTGGCAGAAATGTATATGAGCACCTATTGTCTTGGAGGCATTTGGCTGGCTATCACTGAAGACACCATATCACATTTATTCATGTATTTATCTACTATTAATATGCTCTACTATTAATATGCCACACCATCTTTGTTTGGGTTATGTCAGATTTTCTGAATGCAACACTACACCTAACCGGGTTCAAACATTGTCCTAATCCATGGTTTGCTTAACCATGGCTTTTTCGCTAAGCCATACATTATGCTAAGCCAAAATGAAACAAACAATGCATTGGCTTCGTACAATGTGTGATCTCAATTAGCATGCAGCAGTTAGTCAGCCTCTATGTGTTCAGGCTTATCTTACAGCACAATGTGCATGGCATGCAGATTTTCCTTTGCCATAGTCTCTGGATGCCTTCCAGAGAGTTTGCAGGGCTCTCTGTTCTTTTATGTTTTGCTGTCTTAAGCTGCCCACAGTTCTACAAAAGTGCCATCTCTTTGCCCCAGGCCCAAATGATGTAAACTAGTTTGGGAACAGCTCAAAGAGCATTGTGTGTTTTTATCTCTTGGATGACTTCTAAAAAGGCTATCTGTAGTTTCAGGTGGTGGCTTCACAATTGATATGGAGAACTCAATTTGAATCTGCTAAGTTGGTAAATGGAATGAATTAGCTGTCTTGTGTGGGACGAACCCTCCGTGTATGTGTCTCTTTCCCAGTTCATCTCTTCTCATTAAAGAAGAAGAGAACCAAAAGGTACCCTTGATGGCATTTGGGGGGGAAACATTTCCTGGGAGGCAACATCAATGGAAGTGAATTGCAGTGACCAAGTATTTCATGCAGTGGGGGAGTTGAAAGTGAGGCTGAGCCTGGCACATTTTGCTATCAATTTCCATGCAGTGAGAATGCATCAGCATACATTTTATTGGGGAGAAAAATATAATGCTGGCAGCCATGCCGAGGGAAATGGCTCGTTACAGCTAGTATTGTATTGATTTTCCAGGTAAGGAAAGCATATTATAGTAAGCATGTAGCTTACATTTACCATTATAGATATCATTAAATTATTGAGTTCTGCTTGTTAGCTTCATTGTACAGGAATTTGCAGAATTGCTGCTTATTACTGTATAGTGCTGAGGTTTGTTTTTTTAAAGTGTATTTGCATTTCTCTGGCTGCTTCTAGAACAATATTAGGGGATGCCTAGATTATTACTGAGACACAATGTGAAATTGTTTGTATGATTGTTCAAGCAATGTTTATATTGTATAGTCGAAGACTTTCACGGCCGGAATCCGATGGTTGTTGTGGGTTTTCCGGGCTGTGTGGCCGTGTTCTGGCAGTTTTTGTTCCTAGCGTTTCGCCAGTAGCTGTGGCTGGCATCTTCAGAGGACAGGAGCACAGCTAGAAGATTCTCTCTGTGCCCAAGTGGAGGGTGCGTGTTCCTGCTGGTGTTTATAGCTGCTGAGAGGTCATTTACAAGAGATTGCGAGAGGGTTTTTTGTGGTGATTAGGGGGTGTGGTGCTGTCGTGTGTGGGATTTGCACATCTATTGTGTGAGTTGTTTATAGCTGCTCTCAGCAGCTATAAACACCAGCAGGAACACGCACCCTCCACTTGGGCACAGAGAGAATCTTCTAGCTGTGCTCCTGTCCTCTGAAGATGCCAGCCACAGCTACTGGTGAAATGTTAGGAACAAAAACTGCCAGAACATGGCCACACAGCCCGGAAAACCCACAACAACCAATGTTTATATTGTTTTTCACCAGTGGGTACCTAGACCCTAGACCCATCAATACAGCAATGAAAGTCTTCCTCCATGGATGCAGATATGGACAATTAACAATGCCCTATTTCTTTATTTTTATATATACACACACAACTGAGGTTAAAGAATATTCTTGGCTATTCTTGGTGATGATCTCTAGAATCATACAATTCAAATAGTTCTTACTGGCCATCTAGGAACATTCTGAGCAACCAGATCACCATGTCACATCTAAAATCTTCCCACCCAAGTGAATCCATAACTTTTCTGCAAAATTAGGTACACGGTAAAACCCTTCACACTATCAAGAGTGAACTTTTCATGTGTAATGGTGCAGGATGCTTGGTTGCTGTAGTACAGCAACTTCTGGATGGCTTCTAGTGCTTTATATTATATATCCAGGTGCCTTCCAGGTGTATGGACCAACTCCAGAATCCTCAACAATGGCCATGCTAGGTGAAGAAGAATTGGGAAGGCTATTCCAGGACTTTAAACTTCCAATTTCCTTTCTCGAAGTGGCCTGTGTATTTACTCAATGTAAAAAATAAATGTAGCAGTAGAGCAGTTCAATATATTAACAAAAAGTAACCCAAGACACACAAATGATTCACATAGCTACATAAAACAGCTTTCAACCAGGGTTGAATGAGAGTTAACATATTCTCTGCTTTCTCCTGGGAGCTGATGCAAAAGATCACCTCTATTGACTTGCTTTCTGATGATAAAATACACGGTTCTAGGTCTGGGTAACGTCTACTCTGGTGTACTGCTTTAAAAGCCACCTTTAGGTAAACCACACCTCCTTTTGTGTGAGTAACTAATAGAAGATGATAGTAGAAAGAAATCAAAACAGAGTCCCAACTGTTATGGGATTGCCCAGATTATTTATCTCTTGCTATAAGTTAGACAGCATTCAGAAATGCAATCAAGAGGGAAAAGATTTTTTTTAAAAAAAGAACACCTTTAAGGAAGATAATGTATGCATACAAACACACACACAGACACACACAGAGAGGCTTTTGAGACTTGTTAAATATGCAGCCTTTGTAACTCAGTTGAAGCAATTTAAAGTCTAGTATTCGGCGTAGCACTTTGATCCACTTAATTTCATATTCCAAAGTTTTAATGGGTATAATATTAGATAGATGATCGTACTATTAGTTTAATCTTTGACAGTATCCATATGGTGCTTTGGAAATACATTTCGCTTCTGGAGCGGGTTTTTGAATTCAAAATAATTATAACACTCCTGGTGTTGCTACTGTAAATGGCACTGTGATCTTCATCTCTGTATATTTCCTTATGAATCTCCTTTTATTTTATCATTTTCATGGAGATAAGAAACAATCAGGGTTTTTAAAAATATATATTAGACTCTTCTTCCTTTTGCTGTCACTCAGTAGTCCCTCATAGGGTAGGATGATAGAAATAATACCTGGCTCTCTCAAATTGTAGTAAAAAAAATAATCACAATTTCTTTGCTATTTACACAAAATATATTAAACTTAAGTACCATACCAAGACAAAAACAAGGTTTGATCACATTGGTTGGAATATACCCTCAATAACAAACTTGCAATACTCTTATTATTTGCTATCTTAGGATGTGCCTAGCAGACGAAGCGCCTCTAACCCCTAAATACAGCCCCGAATCTCATGGCGGCCTTTGTTTTCAACCTGATTCGGTCTGGCCCATCCCGGGAGTTCGCCCTGACTCTGCGGTCAGGAATTTTTGGATTTCTTGGCCAAAAATCGTGCAATCCCAAATCGAGCATCCAAAAGCCAGAAAGATGATAGATCTATGAAGGAGCCCTGGTGCAGACATTTTATTGATTTGATTTGATTTATATAACCGCCCATCTCACATTTGTGACTCTGGGTGGCTTATAATAAAATAGATTTTAAAAAATGCATAATATAAAATAAAAACACATGGCAGCTGAGCTTTATAAAGTAACTGTCAACAAAGCCAAGAGACAGGCTCTATTGGAGTTCTGGGGGCCGAGGCCTAGGAAGAAAACCAAGTTTTTAGGGCCTTGTGAAAGGTCAGCAGGGTCAGGGCTAAACTACTCTTAGGTGGAATGATGCTCCACAGGGCTGTGGCCAGCTGAGACTCTTTAACTGATGGCATTCAGAGCATGCTCTTCCTGCTGCACTGGGTGGAATGGGTAGAAACAAATGGGGAGAGATGTTCCTGTAAGTATCCCAGTCCCAAGCCATGAAGGATTTTAAAGGTAATTACCAGCACCTCGAATTGCACCCGGAAGCAAATGCAGCTCGCGGAGCAATGGTGAAACATGCGCTGAAAAACCGAAGCCATTAACTGCCCATGCTGCCACATTCTGCACCAGCTGAAGCTTCCAAACACTCTTCAAGGGCAGCCCTTCTAATATTACATTTAGAAGCATTGTACGTTCGGAAGCTATCAGGGCTTGTGATTTGTCCTTGGTGTGCTACCTCCAGTCACTTCCAAAAGAAAGATTTTCAGTCTCCAGCCAGATCAATCTCATAGATAGGGAATCTGATGGCTCCAATGTAAATGTTAAATGAGAAGAAGAAAATATTATTTCCAGGATTAGTAAGAACTTGAAATCAAATTTCCCTTTGTTCCCTTAGTAAAGATGGACATATATTGCTTTTAGCTGGTACCAAATATGTAAATATTTTGTATACCTTGTGGGAGAAGTCAAAGCGGGTATCAGGATGATGTGGCTTTTGGATAGCAATTTGGAAACATTTCCTGCTTACCAAAATATACATGGCTCGCATGTGAATTCATCCATATTTACAGTCTATCCAGTGAAATCAGTAGATTTGAGTTAGTCATGGTCTAAGTCGGGATACAACCCAAGTTAAGGACAAGATACTTCCAGATGATTGTGTTTTCCTTAGGAGGCAATAAATACCTCCTTCTTGAAAGCCCATATTCTCCCTGAAATGTTGCATGGATATTTCTATTTGAAAAAAGAGAGAATAATGTGGATTCTTTGGTGGCTGACAATCATAAAGGATAAATCAAAACCATCTTGGGGGGAAAAAGTCTGTCTTAATGGATCACATAGACAAATTCTAATTTCAACCATTTTTGACAGATGAAGACCTTGGTGTGTTGGAATATGGTCATTTTGCCAAACATACTGTCAAGGAAGCTTGTCAAAATGGTTGCAAATTGCTTCTCCAGTTCTCTTAAGGTGTGTGATGGCTTTTAAAGCTGGAGCTGTGGTCACACTTAGCAGTAAATAGGCAGCATTACTGAATGGCATCGTTCTGCACATTAAAACATGTTCATCGTTGCCGTTATCACTACCATTATTAAGGGTTTTTTAAAAAGTGAAATTGAACTGTGCCCTTCGTCTTTGCGAACCAAATCCAATTATTTTGTTTTCCTGGACAAATACCTCTGTTTGAACTTGGACTATGTAAATTGTGAAATTAATCAAATTGAAAGTTCATGGTGAGTATTAATGTCAACTTCAATTAATATGCTGGAATGAAACTAATTTCCACTTGGCTCCATGCAGATGAAAGCTGGGCCAGGCAGCAAGAGTCCAAACATTTACCAACTACATGTTTGGAAAGGAAAAGTTTACAGCAATATGAGGTGACAATTTGATTCCCCCCCCCTCCCCAAATGTTTGATGGGGAATTTCTTCTTCCCTACCTTCAGAGTTTGGAATATAACTAAAATAGTCGAGATTTTCTTGATGAACACAGCCATGGAGCTTTCATGACAACTGTATTTAATTTATTTGTTTGTCAAATTTATATGGCCGCCCATCTCACCTGAAGTGACTTTGGGTGGTGTACAATAAAACCAGGAATTAAACCAATTTACAAACCCATTAAAACGATAAGAATAAATAAAACAATGCCATGAGAGGGAAGACGGTACATTCAATACAACCAGCGTGCAGGCTCCCTATTACCAGAGGATCCCCAGGCTTGCTGAAAAAACCATGTTTTGGGGGCTTGTATGACTATAATTTTGAGGGGCGTGGTGGCTCAGCAGGCAAGACGACAGGCTTGTCGATCAGAAGATCGCAAGTTCGGAGGTTCGAATCCCTAGCCCTGCGTGCGGAGTGAGCTCCCGCACTCGCCCCAGCTCTTGCCAACCTAGCAATTCGAAAGTATGCCAATGCAAGTAGATGAATAGGTACCACTTCGGTGGGTAGGTAACAGCGTTCCGCGTGCGTCATGCCGGCCACATGACTGTGGAAGCATCTTCAGACAATGCTGGCTCTTCGGCTAACAAATGGAGATGAGCACTGGTCCCTAGAGTCGGACATGACTGCACAAATGTGCGGGGGAAACCTTTACCTGTACTATGACTATAATTTGCCATTGTCTTCTTCTGAAGCTGCTTTTTCAGCTTCCCAGTTTAGCCTATTGCCTTGCTATTTCTGGAACTTCCCTATCCAACTACTCAGCCCTATACCGTTTAGCTTTTTGAGATCAACCAAGCTTAGCTTGGAGCTGCCATCTCTCTGGGTTTGAGTATACAACTACCAGAAGCCTTTTCTGTCTTATCTCTCAAGCCTCCTTCCTAGGCTTAATGTGACATTGCCTTGGGGGCCTTTCAAAATTCTTTGTTGCTTTTGCCAGCTTTTTGAACTTCAGGTTTCAACTACTTTGTGCTTCCCTGAACTGCCCATGCATCTTCCATCATCTGTAGTTTAAAGATGAATTTAGGAAGCAAAAAACATCTCTAAATAGCTTTATTTCTAATTCTGTAATTGTCCAAAATGGAGAAGAAGAAAAAAGGAAGAGAACCAAGCACATGCCTCCATTTATCAGCTTGCTTTCAACTTTGGCCTTTAAATTTTGCCTATTTTTCATCCGAGTTCTTTTTGGCTCAGCTCATTAGCTGCAATGTTCCACCTGATTCCTCATCTCATTGTCCATGCTGAACATTCCTGATTGGGTTGTAGAGAGCTTGACACTTCTTCTCCTGCCTCCTTCTCCCTAGCTCCTTTTGTGACTGTGCAACATTTGCCAACACTTAGATATTATCTAATGGTGTATTCTATAATATATACTATACACACACAGACATGGAGAGTGATGCTCCAAATCTAGGCAAGCACAGTGAATACCCCACCCCACTCCTATGGTCAACATGTTGGGTTTAAACCAAAGTTATTCTGAGCTAGCTGGGGTGGCATTTGATCACCGTGAGATCTATTTGCTTGAGAATTCATGAAAAACTGAGGATTCTCAACAATGCTGTATAAAGGTAAAGGCTTTCCCCTGCATAGTCGTGTCTGCCTCTAGGGGGCGGTGCTCATCTCCGTTTCTTAGCCGAAGAGCCAGCGTTGTCCGAAGATGCTTCCACGGTCATGTGGCCGGCATGATGAAAGCAGAATGCTGTTACCTATGCACCAAAGTGGTACCTATTCATCTACTTGCATTTGCATGCTTTCAAATTGCTAGGTTGGCAAGAGCTGAGGCGAGTGCAGGAGCTCAATCTACCATGCGGCGCTCAGGTCTCAAACCGCTGACCTTCCGATTGACAAGCCTGGCACCACTGAGCCATCGCACCCTTTTATACAATGTTGTATATTCATAGTTAAAGCCATAATTGGGAGATGCAAGATGTTACAAGTGTTGTAAATGTTCTGAGTCAAAATGGCTGAGTACCATGCCTGCGCGTCAAGACCTTGTCTGAACTTCAAATCGAAATACCCCAGGGCAAAACAATGTCATTGTGAGCAAATTGCTCTAAATGATGTTTGTGTTTTCTTAAACCTTGATTGTTGTTGTTCAGTCGTTTAGTCGTGTCCGACTCTTCGTGACCTCATGGACCATAGCACGCCAGGCCTTCCTGTCCTCCACTGCCTCCAGGAGTTTACTCAAGTTCATGTTCATCACATTGGTGATGCTATCTAACCATCTCATCCTCTGCCATCCCCTTCTCCTTTTGCCTTCAGTCTTTCCCAGCATCAGGGTCTTTTCCAGTGAGTCCTCTCTTTGCAAAACCTTGATTGGCTTCCTTTAAAAAAAATCTGCCATGTTAGCCAATAAAATAGCAGGCACTGGTTCTAGCTCTGCTGTAATTGGCTGGAACTGCAAGGAAGCAACAGTTACCCAATCTCACATTTGCTCACAGAAGAAAAAGTGATGTCCCACCCCATGTCTGTTCCTCTGCTCTCTCTTTTTTCAGGTGTTGCTGATAAAAGTCCCTGCCAGCCTTATGGGCATTACAAGTGCTGCTAATGTTGGAGTGAGATTTCAGATTTCATTGCTGCCTGTTTTCAATGAGAGGAGCTTTGGCAGGTAGACATTTTCTAGTCATGGTAAAAAGCTAGGTTGGAGATGTAGAAGGAACCATGCAGCATTCATGGAACCGCCATCTGATAGAGAGAAACAGCTGGCAGTCTTAGGAAGGGAAAATCTGAGGAATGGCACTGCTGCCCCCCTGCCCTGGCTGAGATATTGGTAGTTACTATTAGTCACTGCTGCCAGAGGTGGCTGCCTTACTTTGCTTGTTAGCTGAGCCGGCTCTGTATTTAAAATAGGAAAGAAATTACTCAGTTACTTTTCTTGGGTCTGGCTGTATGCTGGCTTCATGATTTTGGCTTTCTTTCTTTCTTTTTTTTTGCTTTCCTTAAACTTTTCGAAAACCAGTCATATCGATCATGGTGAGAGAGAAATGGAGAGAACACTGCTAAAATTGCTGAGGCTCCAAATCATGCCGAGCTGATGCTCAGAAAATATGCACATTCACGCCGTGCTGTCGTTTGTAAGCAGAAATACATAAAATGATGTAAGGAGATGCCAGCCAGGCAAACTCTCTTAAAACGTGCCCAGGAATTAGAGCAGCCTTGTATGAGGAAAAGAAAAATTTAATCCAAGTTCAGATGTGTTTTTCAGAGTTCGGGGTTCTTAAAAATGAGCCTTTAATTTTTGGAAACCAGTGATTAATAACAAAAAACAAAGGAACCATTTAATTTCTGCTTACCTTTTATGTCCTGACTTTTTATCTTCAGGCAGCACATTAGGACTTTAAAGGGCAAAAACCCCTCAAACCTTAGCATGGAATGCATTAAACAAATAACATGCCAGAGATTAACAAAGCAAAGTATGAAGGAAACTAAGAAAAAAGAACACTGCGCCGCCTCCCCAGCACACAAATCCAACTTTCACATAGTATTACAGTGTCGCTGAATTATGCTTTCTTAATTATGGTTGTAAATTATGTGTCTTTAGCTATTTTTCCTCTTTCCCAACATTCTCTCCTCTGTAAGAGAGCAGAATGTTAGATGTACTCAGCAAATAAATACTCATTAGGGTTTTTTTTTTTTTGTAGAGGAAATAAGACTTGAAATTCCAATTAATTTTTACATCCTCCCCACCCCGAGGAGGTAAAATCTGACATATTTTCTTTCTTCATCTTGTTTTCCCAGCAACTCTCTGCTTGGGTTCACAGGTGCAGCTTCCTTGCTTGAAGCTTTGTGTGTTGTGTGAATAAAAGCAATTGATTTTAGAAGGATGTTTTATCCTTTAATGTTACTACTACTTCTTCTTGGCGATCACTCGTAGCCGAGTAAGATTGTCTTCCAGGGGTAAAATCTTAACAGTGGATCCGTAAGTGGCTGTAAGGGCCAATTCTGGATCCGCACAGCCTCCCACAATGAGGGCATAGGTTTCCGGGTGGAAGACGGTCGCAATGAGGGTTTGCTTGACGTGCCTTCCTCTTAGCATGTTTCTCCCTTTCGCCCTGTACTCGTGCTTCTTCAAAGTCTGTAGCGCCTTTAATAAAGGCTGACCTCCAATTGAAGTGCTCATGAGTTAGGGCTTCCCAGTTCTCAAATTACTATAAAAAATGCTGATATTACATTTTTTTAAATTAGCTTTGAGAGTATCTTTGAATCTCTTTTGCTGTCCACCAATATTCCTAACACTAACGGAATATTGGTGGTATTTAATGTTACACACATGGACCCTATCAATTGTGGCTGGTTCAATGCACTAAAATTAAGCAAACCACGCTTAGCGTGGAGAGTGAACCCAGGCACGGAATCCTACCAGACTATCTGTAGTATCTCTTTGTGTGTGTGTGTGTGTAATTTAATACAGTTAATATAATTATATCATATATTTTTTATTTTACTGTTTTGTCACATTAAAACCTATATTTTTTCCAGGAACTTCTGGAGGGGTTTTGAGGATAGTTTTTAATAGTTCACACAGTCTGCATCCTCTGGTTGTACAGCTCATCTCTACATATTGTCAACTTAGCTTTGCTCTCCCCTCACTCTTTAGAAATGAGATAAACCCGGCCGCACTGTGTCTGAGATCCACACAGCCTAAGGAATTTCCCAAAGATGTGCGTTTTAAAATAAGTATATTGTTAGTAGGTCTGTAAAAAAAAAACAGCTGATGCATTGGTGGTCAGATCTTCAGTTAGGATAACAGCACGACCCACTCTGAGATGGTGTGTAACTTTCCTGAACCCATTCTCAGTTCTGCAGCATTATTCAGGAAAACTTTAGTTCTACCCAAGTGTTATCTATCATGAGAAAAACACTGAACCCTGCAGCTAAAAAAGAAAAAGGAAAAATATGGAAGAAAACGTTTGCCAACACAATTTGACCAAGGCTGCCTGTCTGTCTTCACTCTTTCCTGTGATAGTGCCTAATATATTAACTAATATAAAATTGTCTTCAACTACAAATAAAAGTTTGCAATATGTTAAGAAAGAGAGGGAACAAAGAAAGGGATGGGAAGGAAAAGGAGAAGTGTGGAAAGTTGAATAAACTAACTGAAAAGTATGAAGTACGAAGAATGGGGATGAAGATGAAGATGAAGAAAAAACAAGCTTGCCAATTATTCTCAAGAGACAGTAATTCCACCAACACAACCATACTAAGAAAAAAGAAAAAGATGATGATAGATAGATAGATAGATAGATAGATAGATAGATAGATAGATGATTGATTGATTCTGGTCAACTGAGTTGTGATTGCAATAGCAGAGAATGCCTATCCATCTTTCTTCCTCACTGATCTCCTCACCCATCTAAATGACTTGTCATTTGGGTGGCTGATAACTAGATTTACTTTGCTCTGAGGAAAGATCCTGTTCAATCTTAAATCTAACATTCATTCATTCATTCATTCATTCATTCATTCATTCATTTTGTATGGCTGCCCATCTCACCAGGTGACTCTGGGCGGCGACCAAACTGTAAAAAATGAAAACAAAATAATACAAAAAAATTAAAATACATAGCAGCCGAGAATAAATCACCCATCGTCATGACGAAATATCCACAATATGAATACTCTCCCTTCCAACTAAACTCCCAAAGCACTATCTTAATTTCCCCTCCTTTTTGGTGCAAGGCGTTATGGCTTTTCCTCCAGGGCTTGAGCTCCTGAATCAGAGGCGTAACTCTGCAGAGGATTTAGAGAAGGAGACAGAGTGCGTTGGACACCTTGGTCCCCCTTCAAACGACTTTTAAAAATCGCCCCGAGTTTCCTCATTGCAAGTTGAATACAAGGTTCAAGCCAGATATAACCCTATTTAAAATATACCAAGGTTTTTTAGTGGGGTTCTGAACCAATGACACTGATAAGAACACTTCCCAAGTAGCATTTTACCCCCTCCTTCACTTATATGGAAATATGTCAGAAGGCCATGACCTGGCTCTTTTATATACAGGGAGATAAAGAATTTAATATTCTGCTGCTTCATATTTATCTTCTTTTTCTGCCTCTGAGATTTCTTCCTTGCTAATCTAAAAACAAAGGCTTTTTGAACTTCCTGAAAAGATAAGGAGTGATTTTTTAAAAAGTATTTTAGTTAGAGTTCTTGCTTTCTACCTCTGCCTGCGTCCTGTAAATTTTCATTCCATTTTAAACTTAATCCTCCTGTGATGGATTTAATAACCTCCAGTTGTACTAGCTTTACTTCCTTAAAGAGGCAAAAGGGCGATATCATCATTGCAATTTGACCATGAAAAATGTAAGGTCTTTAGTTTATACATGTTTCCTTTGGTTTCCTTATGGAATTAATCATATCAACCATGCTTGCAAAGGCTGCATAGCTCTCAGGAAATTTAATTGGCTTCAATGTCCCTTTTGCTGTTCACTTATTTGCTTTTATTGCTTTTTGAAAACTTCTCTCCCTTTAGGAGCTTCACATTCACCAGCACGTTTTCTCACCTTATAGTAAAAGTAAGCTAGACTTGGCTTCCAGTTGTTTAAAAAATCTAACAGAGAAAGCCAATTCCATCTCTTAAGTTTTGGGGCAGTCCTTTGCCCTCAATGGCTGTATATATCCAGAAGGCATCTATTTCTTATCCACTGTCGTTACACTGGGGAAATGCAAGGAAACAGAGGATGCTACCCATCCTCTCGTGCTAGTAAATGACTACATGCTTACAGAGGAGAAAGAAGAAGTAATGAAAAGATGGAGAAGGGAAGGGAAATAACTGCCAACAGCAGGGGACCTGCTTCCCTATGGAGGTGGCAACCTTGACAGATGCCCAGTAATGACACTTTTAGACATCAGGGTCTTTAGCTGGAGCTATCAAAGACGGGACTTGGATTCTTATTTGAAATGAGGCATATGGTTTCTCAGTGAGGCATGCTTTCTTTCCTTGTGCTATGGCCTCTCATATTGCAAATAACAAATGTTGTTCCACAGAGAGAGGACACATTAGAAGTATCCTCTTCCTACTGAAAAATCTTGCAAGAGCTACTCTTTGGCGAGCTTGAGAATAAGGACCTGCAAAGTAAGTCAGATTCACCTCCTTCATAGAACATGCACCTTTAAAACAGCCTTTTAAGCATGCATACTTGGGAATGAAGTCTATGCAAACCAGTGAACGTCTTGTAGGAGAAAACTGGAACATCTAATACCCAATTCTCCAATCCAGAACTGCAACCATCAATTTAGTGCAGGTCGTCAGGCAACAAGTCCTGATGGAGTGCGTACCATTAGGAACCAGGTTGCTCAAGGGGGGCATTCCTTCGATCTGTAAAATGTTGTTACAGAAGTGGTTTAACTCCAGAAAGGAGATTAGGGAAGCTGCCTTAAATTTAGCTGGGAAAACTAAAATAGGTCATTCTTGTACAGTTTTCTTAATTACAGATAAAGTTATTCTATTATATGCTGGAATGCCACAGTTCACCTGGGTTTTCCAATGAATGTATACATAGCAAAATATGGGCTATATCTGATTATCAGTAGGGTGTTTTAAACAATCATGACTGTTTCCTGCATAGAACTGCTTTCCATTTGGGGACAAGTCAATAAAAGGTCATGGCCAGACTGTTAAACTAGGATCAGCAAGACCCAGATTGAAATCCACATGAGGCTATCTGGATTACAATAAGCTTATCTTTTTCAGGGTTATTGCAAGGATAAAACCAGAGAAGAATCATAAAGAGCTCCTGGAGAAAATGTAGATTATGCAGAAATAAATGTACCGCTATTTTGTTTAGTATGAAACTTAAACTTCTTCAGCATTTGAATGACCTTTCTTGCACCCATAAATGAATTCTAAAACTGAAATCTTTAATCATTTGTATATTGCCTTAGGCCCTATTTCTTGTTGTTGCTCTCAGGTAGGCATTTAATAACAAGTTTTATAAATAACAGTAAAAAACTGATTTACAGAACTCATGAAACTTTGGATTAATTCCACATTTTTGTCCCCTAATGCAAATGGCTTTAAAAATTCATTTGCTAAGTGTCAGACAGATGATCATAAGCAGCTGGACCAAACAATTTTGCCAGATTTCTTTCTGAATCAGATGCAATGCTGATTGTGTTCTTTGCTGTACATTGAATATATGTAGCTTAACAGATATTCATTGGTCCGATGAGCAAGAGAAAGAGATGTGGTGGGGGTGGGAAACACCCTTCCAAACAGTTTCACCATTGAATACTTCCCTGTGGATCTCACCTAATACAAAATCCAGAATTATTTCAGCTGTGAGATGTGGCACTGGATTATTCTGCTAGGCATGTCTGGTTTATTGTTGTCAATAATGGCTCCAACATGGAGAAATAGCACTATTCGTGTCTCTTGTGCTGCCCACAGCTTGAATTTGATTGTGCACTCCAATACTAAGAAAGTCAGAAGAAATGACAGATTGAACCTGTGAAAGGAGAAGTAAGGAAAGGTATGTATGTGTGTGTGTGTGTGTATATACACACACACATACATACATACATACACATACACACACACACACACACACACACACACACATACATACAGAGAGAGTTGATGTACTGCTATTGAAGAAAACATTGTGTCCCTGGAATAGAAAAGGAAAAACTGCTCTGGGGTGTTTGTGGGGTGACGAGAACAATGTATATCATTTAATCAATAACATTAGTAGCTGATTACAGATTCAATGTGATGTGGCTGTAAAAAAAAAGCAAAAACAATTTTGGGGATCATCTTCATTCAGTGTTGATCAGAAGAGGGAGAAATTATTCTTTCTTGGGCTTCTTGGATTCTAGCATCTGGATCCTCCCAAAGCTGCAGTCCTTTCTATAGCCACTCTGCACACCACATCTCTCCCTCACTCCTGCTGGATCTTCAGCTGCAGTTTCTTCCTCCACCTGTTCCTTGATAGCCACAGAATCTTCAGGCCACATCACACAAAAGCTGCCCCAGCTGTGTTCAGTGAGTGCCTTCCCCATTGCTCAACTCTTCTGCCTTTTATATATTTTCAGCTATAATAATAATAATAATAATAATAATAATAATAATAATAATAATAATAATAAAAAAAAAGGTAAAGGTTCCCCCCGCACAGTTGTGCAGTCGTGTCCGACTCTAGGAGACAGTGCTCATCTCCGTTTGTTAGCCGAAGAGCCAGCGTTGTCCGAAGACGCTTCCACGGTCATGTGGCCGGCATGATGCACGTGGAACGCTGTTACCTTCCCACCGAAGTGGTACCTATTCATCTACTTGCATTTGCATGCTTTCAAATTGCTAGGTTGGCAAGAGCTGAGGCGAATGCAGGAGCTCACTCCGCACGCAGGGCTAGGGATTCGAACCTCCGATCGACAAGCCTGGCGTCTTACCCGCTGAGCCACCACGCCCCATAATAATAATAATAATAATAATAATAATAATAATAATACTTATTAATTCATTAAACTTGTAGGTAAGACAGACATGACTTCATTGAGGTGTTTTTTATTAGGCCCATAGGTTCTCAGTGTCTATGTAACGCTGAGTTTGGTTTAAAAAAAAGAAAAGACTTTAACCTTGAAACCATCAGGGCAGCTTATCCTGCCACACCATAGCAAAATTCTGAAGAGCTCTGATGCTCTTATGGTATAATGTCTTGCAAACTGTGGTCTTGGAAGGGAGATTCAGAAAATTCCACACAATGAACATGTTGGCACTGTAATTCTGGAGCCATTGAAACAACAGCCCCACTGTCAATCCTATCAAGATCTGTGACACAAAGTTATTACACCTTTATTAACTCAATACTCTGGTCATACTAACTCTTTTTATTTCAATTATCTTTTAGCTGATCAGAGTAATGAACTCTCCTATAATGTTTTTGAGGTTTTTCAGTAGCCAGCAAGATTCAGCAGGACTTTACTAGGAACAGTTGGGTGTGATTAAATTTGTTCAAAGTTTAGTGAGAACAATAACTGTTAACCTCCCTGTTTATTTGTTTCTAGCTGTAATTTATGATGGCCTTTTCACTGGAGCCTTAGTGCTAATAGCTTCAGTGTTCAAAGTGGTTTACTTGAACTAAGAAAGTTTCACCTATGCTGGCTGTGTTCAATTTGTCTTTCTCTGTTCTATTTTGTTTTAGTTATTTTATCTCTTAATCTTTCTTATTTACAGTATTTCTATGTTTTATGTTATTTAAGGCTGGTCAGTGACTGAAATAAAGTACTTTATTTGGTTACAAAATATAATTAATATGATTTATCTCCAGTTATGTATTTAGCAATTCCACTTTTATCATCTGAAATATTTCAACTTTTGAAAGTCTATGGACTCTACACCTGGTTTTGTATCTAGAAGGTCACATGTTGCTCAGCAGGGATCTAGATGTTTATATTTTAATTATGATTTTGTATTTTTATCAATATTTTTTATGATTAACCACCTTCAGAGTTATCTTTTTTGGGAGGAGGAAGGTAGAGTCAAAGGATATATGTTCAATAAATAAAGGAGTTAGGGACTATAACTCAGTGTATAGCAGCTGTATGATTGATTGATTGATTGATTGATTGATTGTGTGCCATCAAGTCATTTTCAACTTCTAGTGACCACATAGATAGATTTTCTCCATGATGATCAGTCCCTAACCTGGTCCTTCAGGTCTTCCAACAGTGCATTCATAATCACTGTAACTGAGTCTATCCACTTTGCTGCTGGTTTCCTTCCATCTTTCCAGCATTATAGACTTTTCAGGAGAGCTAGGTCTTCACGTTAATTAATTATATGCCATCAAGTTGGTATCAACTCCTAGAGATCAAATAGATAGATTTTCTCTATAATAATCTGTCCCTAACCTGGTCCAACGGTGCCCCCATCACCACTGTAACTGAGTGAATTAACCTGTGAGTCAGAAATAGCTATTTACAAGAGAGCAAAACCACATCTAATGTTTTTTTTTTGGGGGGGGCACATCTCAAAGGTTTCTTTAGAATTGCTCCTTGATGACAGAATGTATATACAAATGCAACTTTGGAATGGAAACAAAGAAAATCTACCACTATAGTGTATCACAGATTGTACTGATTATCTATGCTGGCTGTGTCTGAAAAAATACAAAATAAATGAAGAAAAGTTATCTGACTTACCTAGTTATATAAGCAGAGATCCCTTGTAGTTACATTATTCTTCAAAGAGAACTCCACTTTGCCTTTGGGGAGGAGCGGGGAGGACTCAGCCATGTTTGCGAAAATTATTCTCCCAGGGAATCCAAGGCAATTCCCTTGATTAAGGTTCTTAGATTTCATGCAGAATTAATCAGTCTGAAATTACAGGAAGGTCTGCTCCTTGCCCTGCTTTGATGACGGGAACACTGAGCAAAAATAGACCTGATTCGTGACTTCTCTCTGAGAACTGAAGCACCAGAAAGGAGTTCTGCAGGATGATCATTTTGGTCTGTTGGTGGCAATCCAAATGTATGGAAGACCTCCTTGGGTATTTACTATCCATATCCAGAGTTAAGAGGTTGTCTTCTCTTTCAGGAGAACATTTCCCTTATGAGGAAGAAGAATCAGTGTAGTCTTTGATAAATGTGGGTTGGTTGTTAGACGTCGTGGCGTCTAAATACAGGGTCATAATAGTTGGACTGCATTCACAGAAGACCATCTGGTTACTGAATTAACCACACTTCTGGATTTGTACAATACAACGAACCATTAAATAATCATATGCTCTTGGTTTACCCAGCATGCTAACCTACAAAAACTCTTAGCAAGACTAACCAAGCTTAGCATGTGGTGCAAATGCAGCTACAAGGCTTTTACTTACCTAGCTGAGCAGGTTGTACGAACCCAGCTTTGATATCAGTTGCTAAAATTGTCATTTATTTTTTATTTCATTTTTATCCTGCCTTTATTATTTTTATAAATAACTCAAGGTGGCGAACATACCTAATACTCCTTCCTCTTCCTATTTTCCCCACAACAACAACCCTGTGAGGTGGGTTGGGCTGAGAGACAGGGATTGGCCCAAGGTCACCCAGCCGGCTTGCATGCCTAAGGCGGGACTAGAACTCTCAGTCTCCTGGTTTGCCGCTTCTTTCGGTTCCCCCATCAGTGCTTCCGGGTTTTTTGCGTGACAGACCAGGACACCGCAGGCCGCGCCACCACTGCCGTTGGTGTGTGTCGCCAATGTGAAAAGTTTGGAGAGCTCTGCTGTATCCAATGAATGTGTAATAAGTGTAACCGTCTGCCTTTCATAGACTTGGTCTAATAAACAAAAGGCGTGTCGTAGAGAATAAAGGCTTAAAGTGAAGCAGAGGAGAGAAAAGAGCTCCTCTAAGCACCTGTTATGCTGACAAAAGTGTTGCAAGAAGAGAGTTCTGTTGTCTTTTTCTTCCTTTCTTCAGACTCCTCAGATCTAGTCGTGGCTCATCTGGGACCACTTGTATGCTTCATCAGCAGGCAATGTGACTTTTTTGTCTCTCCCCCTCTTTGCTCTGATATGAAAGCTTTTAAAAAGTGGTGGTTAAAAACTTGTTTTATCTAAAGCAGAGTCATTTTGCATAATTTACATGCAATTGTTGAATCAAGCCATTTGATAAATTACTGCAGGAATACCACAAATCAGGTACCTGTAACTCCATCCAGTGAATTGTTTGAAGTCCATAGGGCCGCTGTGGTTCTCTAGGATTAGCAAAGCAGCTGAGAGTTGGGGTCAAACTTTCCTACTTCAGATGTAGCTAAGATAATTAAAAGCTTAGCTCATAGAGTTCTGGGCTTCAGCTCAATTTTATTTAGTTTACAAAAGCCCTTTCTTCCATCACTTCCAGTCCTTTTCCTTTCTTCCTTGAAGCATATCTTAGTGGTGTCAGGAGCACCAGTAAAAGCTTTATGAGTACAACAAATTATGAAAAATCCATTATAACCGTATCTCTACAGTCCATCTAGCTGACAGTTGTTGAGCAATTGATATTTTGTATTGCAATGTGGAGTTTGAAAAGATATGGATATTCCTGAGGAATCAGCTGCCTATTAGCTTAGAAACCGGCATCTATATGAATCGGTGATCTGGATGTGTTCACGACAGTATCTTATGTCTCTAAACAGAAATATAGGAAACTTCAGTTCCCCCTAAAATTCGGCTCTTCCAAAATGTGAGGGCTGGGTCAGAGCTCCAATAAACATCCTGATCAGCAGTGTAGCTAGAGATGGACCTCAGGGTGGAAATCCAGAACCATGAAGCCCAGATGGTTAAATTAATGGGGACAGCAGCAGACAGACTCAGGATTAGTAATTGCACCAATCCAATTATTGATCATCACAACTGTTGTATTTTTTTTATTTTTGATCTAAAAGAATCTGGATCACAAGATTCAGTTTCAAAAGACATGCTAAGGTATATTTTTTTTCTCTCACTCACTGGAGCCACAAAGTCTGCTGGCATTCAGATTCCTCTTACCAAATAACCTTACAAAGATAAGGTTTATCTTTGTACTCTTAAAGTGTTTGGTTACCTATATGGTATTCTTGTTTGGCTAGGCTGAGTTTGAGAAGTCACATGCTAATTGATTATGAGCGAGAAGTTAATATATATAAAGGTAACTTATTTTGTTAAGCCTGGGGACCAGGGCTTTCCAAAGTGCCGCCGCTGGTGACACGCTAGTGGTGGGGTGGCGGCGGCGGCAGCGGCACGGCGGCGGTGCGGGAGCGCGCGCGGCGGCGACGCAGGACAGCGTGCGGCGGTGCGTGCATGCGGCGGCACCACAAGAGGGCATGCGGTGGGGTGTGTGCATGGCGGCGGCGGCACGGGGGGACGTGCGGCAGTGTGCATGGCGGCGGCGGCAGCGGCTGCCGCTGCCACCGCCACCGTGCACGCGCGCGCCGCTGCTTCCGGGTGGTGTGGCAACACACCACGCTGTGTGTGGTGACACACTTTTGTGTCGCGACACACAGTTTGGAAAGCTCTGCTGGGGACACTTCTGCTGTTTCCATTACTATTCAAATGAAGATGTTAAGCCTGCCTGCACCTCTTGTAGGTAAACAGATTGTAGATATGTTCTTGTTTTTTGAATAAATGCAACTTCATTTTTTTACTGCAAAAGACTAGTTTATTGATCTCTCTCAATGCAAGCTTCTAAAACTCTGAAATCAAATAAAATTAAAAACAACATCCTTTCTTATTCAGGAAACAAGCGAAAGCCTACAAACGTGGTTTTATAAAACACCCAGAACCTTCTCTTCACATCTCCTCTCACCGAGTGTGTCTCAAGGTAGAATATATGAGAGGCAGTTTGACTTAGTGGTTAATGTGCTGGACTAGAAACCAGGACTGGACCTTCTTGGGCAGGAAAGCTGGCTGAGTGACTTTGGGCCAATCTCTCTCTCTCTCAGACCCACCCTGGCTTGTTACTGTGGGGAAAAGAGTCCAGAGTCCCCTCCGGAATGGGGGGAGATGGGCGGTGATATAAGTTAGAAATATAAATAAATAAATAAATAAATAAATAAATAAAATAAGAGATGAGAGCATTATGTTCAAAAGAAAGAAAGAAAGAAAGAAAGAAAGAAAGAAAGAAAGAAAGAAAGAAAGAGGGAGAGAGGGAGGGAGGGAGGGAGGGAGGGAGGGAGGATATAAATCTAATAATAAATAAAAATATATACTTTTAAAATAAATGCATTCCTTAAGGTTAATGTTGGCTCCTGAATGAGTATTATAAGGGTGATAGAAAAGCATACTAGACCTAAAATGGAAGATAACCTGAAAAAGGTGGTTTTGTTGTTGGAAAATCAGTACATGCTTGAGTCCTGACTCAAATTTTTATTTAAAAGAAATGGCTTATTTAGCATCCAGTGTATAGAAATCTGTAATGGGTTTACAGTCTTGCTTGACTTGTCTGAAATGCCCTGGTGTTACAAATAAATAATTGCCGTGATTGGAAACTAGAATGCCAAAGTTGGAAATATTAAGGAGAGAAATGGACTGTATGGCTTAGGGAACAGAAGAGGAGGAGGAAAATGACTTTGCATCTTCTGCCCATCCAATGATTTCTTCATTGCTAACACATTCTTCAAAGAACTAAAGTGATTCCTATATACATGCTCATTACCAGATAGAGCACACAGAAATCAAATTGACTATATTATTGATACAAGGAAGTGGAAGAGCTCAATTATAGTAGCAAAGATATGGCCAGGGAGCTGATTATGGAATTGATCATGAACTGCTCATGCACAAGTTCCAAATCATGCTAAAGAAGGAGACAAAGCCAATGGGTTTCCACAAAATATCTTGAGCATATACCCAATAGTAATTTCACCAACTCATGCAGTGAGTTTTTTTTTTTAATTATATCAGATCCTTTGAGCATTTCAAAGATGGTCAGACCTGCAAACCTTACGATGTTAAATGTTTTCAGATGGAGTGATAGTGATAGAAAGATGACCCTGTGGAGGTTTTTCTAAATATATTCATAACTATGGAAAGTGGTCTGACCTAGTTTATAAAATCTTACAAACTATCCAAATTACCCATATAGTTTGCTGTTTTTCTCTTTGTGTGATACAGAAGACATTGCTTCTAGCAATGGATCACAACCTCTGCAAGATGTTGCCTGTGTAGACTCCTCATTATTCACAAATTGCTCTGAAGTTCCCAACCATTTGATAGTATGGTTATCATTCAGAAAGAAAGAACGAAGCAAAATGCAAAGTAAATAAAAAATAAAGTCAGTCTAGATGAAAATTCTGGGAGATAGAATTTTTATACACCCTTGAAGAATGAGAAGTTCTGCAAAACAACAGTTTGCAGACTAAGACGTTTTGTCTGCAGCCTTTCAGGGGAAGAATGGACAGCAGATGGTGCCCCAATGTACTTATTCATGCCACCCTTCTAAGCTAAGTAAGGAATCTGTCCATGGCTGCCCTCTCAGAATAAAGCAAACAGGTGTAAGGATTATGAAGTAGTAGAAGCCATTAAGCACAGGTTGAAGAACACTTTGCAATTAGATCTGTCGTCATAGTTCTTGAATCCCCAACATAGTAATTGATGGTAATTTGGGTTGTAAAAAGACTGATCAACTTATGTTGTTAGTGCTGTACAAGGTGTAATATTATTTAGGTTTGCTATTGTGAACAGAGTTGGGGGTCAAAGAACAATAATATGAAAACATCTGCACATGTTGATATGTATTTTAGTATCAAGTTTGAGGACTATTCAAGAGAGGCTTTTGTAGAGTATTTTAAATTCTTTTCATTGTTGTCTGCAGATGGCTTGGGGAGAATAGCGTTTGCAATTTTATGCTCCAGAAATATTGGCTAGAAATAAAGGCTTCCTTGATTATTGTTTGTCTATTAAAGACACAGGGTGCATCACTTAAAACAAAAGCAGACATATGGAGCAGTTTGTTGTATATATAAGCTTTTTAGAGATGGACACCATGGTCTTTTGCAATTGGTCTATGTCTTCTACTGTTTTCTCTATAAATATAGGAACATGAAGTATGCCATAAGAATGTAAGAAGACCTAAAGCTCAACATAATTAGTATTTAAGATATGCTATCTGTATTTAGTACTTGATTGTGATAAACTGCTATCCAGATGATCAACTGTCAATAATCCCATTCATCATGAATTTCACAAGGTTTCTTTTTAAATGCTTGAGCATCACTGAGTCTGGGGGCAATAATTCTATGGATCAATATTGTTTTCAGTGAAGAAACCTCTCCTTTTATCAGACCTTGCATGTAACATCAGCAGATGATCATAGGTTCTTCAATTGTGAGAGAACAAGGAAAACACTTTCCTGCCCGCTTTTCCAAATTCTGCACATAGTTTTATATACCTTTATCACATTCTTTCATAGCTGTCTTCTTTCTAAGCTAGAAAGAAGCAAATGCCCATCGACCCTAATAATGTGGGGTGGGAATGGATGGATGTTCCCACACAACTCGATTTAACTCTATATTTTAAAGGCAAAGGAAGAATAAGAAGTGCATGTGCCTTTTATTTTCAAACAAATGGGACAGTGGAAAACTACTCTGTAAAGGGGGTTTAGAATTTGTCTGTCAGCAGGATAACTTTAAGAAAACTGAAAGGGTGAGGGGACAAGCCAGCCAAACAAAGAATTTCTGGGGTCTCTACATTGCAGGTTTCCAACTGCTAAAATGATGTCCTTGTTCACTATGATGCACTCAGTGAACTTTGCCATTTAGAACTGATGAACAAGGGAGGGATGTGATTGTTGGGATTATCAGGAGTCAACTCAGCATTGTCTCAGCATAATAGGGGGTCTTGCTAGTAAACGCATCTCTACTGTGCTTGTGGGATGTTACCTGGGTCACCTGATTTCCTCTTCCTCCTCCTCCTTGGTTTGGGGATACTCATTCTCCATCTTTACTCCTTAGGCACACCTGCAAGCAGGAGGGCTGCACCATGCAGCTCTCATCCATTCCATCTCGCTTGCACACAGATCTACTATGAATCTACTCGTATCTAGATCTACTGAATAAATGTAAGCTATCTCTATTTTTCTTCATCTAACTAATGTGTGAAGACTGAATTTATTTCTGAAGGTAATTTAGCTGAAAGTGCAAGTTCCCTGCTGGTTCACGCTTCTACTCTGCAAGATTGTTGTTAGCTTCTTGGAGTTCTTTTATTAACCTTCAAGACTCCATCAGTGCTGAGCATGAATCCCTACTTTTCTCTGCTGAAACCTGAGGTGTGCATGGGCATTTGCATATGTTATTGCAAAATATGCCCTTGTGTAACTTTTCTGAAAGCACGGAGAATATGTGAATTAATTCTGGAATGCAAAACTCCCTCTTGCCTGTATCAGCTCTACTGAGGTTTCTTTGGGTACCCCAAAGTCCCCAGTTTCTCCTTCCTATTAAAATTTCCTGATCCTTTGAGCTTCTCTATTTGCTTTTTATTCATAAACTTGGATATTAATGGACACAAAGCACAGTGTGAATTGGGCAATCAAGCTTTACGTTTCAGGAATGAAGAACATATTTTCAAAGATGTTCTTATGCATATATATCATGCCATCTGAATCAGGGACATAGTTAACAATAATTAGGTAGGATCATTAGTCCCTTGTTGATGTATCTGAAAGAGTGAGTGTTACCTTAGCACTGCAGCACAACAGAAAGGACTCGGGCTGCGTTCTTGTGCTCAAATGCCTAGAAATAAATGCCACTGAACTCCATTGGAAGGGCTCTGCTTTTGCAGCATATTGCCAAGCTGTTAGCTTATTGGAATCTGCGTAACCCTTGCTATTGCTCTATGGCACCAAGGCTGTAACATCAGGGAAAACACGGTACACCTGTGTACTGTCAAGTGATGGCAAAACAGACTGATCATTTGCAATGTGCTTGTTTATGATTTAATTAATTAATTAATTAATTAATTAAAGGCTGTCTGACTCCAGACAATTCTATATTCAAAAAGCAAGAAAGGACCATAAAACTGAGAAAAAAGAACCATGTATATTGGGGGTAAGGGGCGTGGTGGCTCAGTGGGTAAGACACCAGGCCTGTCGATCGGAAGATCGTAAGTTCGGAGGTTTGAATCCCTAGCCCTGCGTGCGGAGTGAGCTCCCGCACTAGCTCCAGCTCTTGCCAACCTAGCAATTCAAAAGCATGCAAATGCAAGTAGATTAATAGGTACCACTTTGGTGGGTAGGTAACAGCGTCCCGCGCGCATCATGCAGCCACATGACCACGGAAGCGTCTTCGGACAACGCTGGCTCTTCAGCTAACAAACGGAGATGAGCACCGGCCCCTAGAGTCGGACACGACTGCACAAATGAGCGGGGGGAACCTTTACCCCTTTATATTGGGGGGGGGGAATAATATGCAAAAAACTGGAGGAAAAGTCTGATAAGGTCTCAGCACTGCCCCTACCCCCAGGCCTGGGTCAACAGTCAGGTCTTTGAAGACTTGTGTAATATCATTGGAGTGGGAGCTGCTGGGTCTCTGTTCCCTTACTAATGCATACGATTAGAGCCAGATGTCTCCTTGCTGTGAGTATTGACTCTTCATAATCCTCTCTTGGATAAATGTGGAAAAGTAGGTTTCATTGTCTATGAAAGTCCTTCAGCTGAAGAACACTGTATGGTTTGCTGCTGGTGGAAATTCTTTCTCCTGTTTGTGAAGAATGTGATGAAGGAAATTATGGCCTACATATTGTGCTTTTTGGCTGAGCATGTTGTTGTAGGCCCAGTAACATCTTGTTTTAAATTTGAAAGAATAAGGATGTGGCTCTTTTGAATGCTGATGGGCAGATGGTATTCCTACATATAGCCTGCAAAAGGCTCAAATGTATCATTTAGGCTGTGATCTCTGGTTGATTTGGGCAATGCCCATTGAGTGCAGATGGTCTGACTTTTGCAAAAGTGGAATGCATGAATCCTCTTGAGGTATGATCTTCACATGTTCAGTGCAGCAAGGAAGAGAGGTAAACTCTTTTACATGTGATTGCTTCCACTTAAACTGGAACCCTGGTAGTGGAGGTTTCAATGAATGTGAAAACATTCATGTATACATGAAAATTCCCTATTTCAGATAGTTTTGCTGAAAGCATGGAATGTTTCTCTTTTATGTCACCAGAATGACTCGGAAAGTAGTTTTTAGTATTCTCAGTGTCCAGCGGTGTTGAATTAAACATGTAACAGTAACGCTGAAAGAGAGCTACTTTGATGTCATATATGACAACTCACCTTTGCAATTCCCAGTTGTTTACTAGATATGGCTGCTACCATGAAATATTATCTTTGATGGACTGAAGGTTGTAAGTTCATCAATAAATATAATGTTTATGAATGTTCCAAGAAATAAAAAATGTGTGGCTGAACATTTTCATGGATAACAGTCCATGATCCCAATCTGTAATCTTTGCAAAGAACTCTTGCAGCATTGAAAAAGAAAAACAAACAAAGATTTGGGCATCATTTGTTGACTTTCTGGCAATTAGATAATTATTAACAAACATGCATCCGAATTACTGGAACTGAAAATATGCTTGTCTTAATAAATTACCAAGTTCCTATCACTCTGTCACAATTACATATGTGTTACTGCAGTTTAATTAATGGATGAAGGAGAATATGTTATCTGCCTTTCCCCCTCTTCTTCTTCTTGTTTACTACATGATGGTTTAAAAAACATTGGAAGAAACAAGAACAAAGATTCCAGAGGCAAGGCATGTGTTATTATTACTCTTAGGTAGCAACAGCTAGCTCTTGGGCTCCTGGTAACAGCCTGGCCCGGAAGTGATTAATCCCATACCTTTCAGAGCTCTGGTTAGTAAAGTTGATTAAGAAGAATAAAGAAAGAATTCAAGAATTCCAGCAAGTACTGTACTGTTATATGACAAACCTATATATAGGTGAATTAAGGTGTGAAAGTTCAGATTCTTTTTATCACCCTTTTTCAAAGAAAGAGAACAGGTATTGTCGAAGGCTTTCACGGCCAGAGTTCGATGGCTGTTGTGGGTCTTCCGGGCTGTGTGGCCGTGTTCTGGAAGTTGTGGTTCCTAACGTTTCGCCAGCATCTGTGGCCGGCATCTTCAGAGGGCAGGAGTGCAATGTACATTGCCACTCTACCTGGGCACAGAGATTTTGCTTCTATCTGTGCTCCTGCCCTCTGAAGATGCTGGCCACAGATTCTGGCGAAACGTTAGGAACCACAACTTCCAGAACACGGCCACACAGCCCGGAAGACCCACAACAGCCAAAGAGAACAGGCTTATCTATTTTGTGAATGAGGGGCAGACTACTTGTTGACTGTTTTCGATATGGCTACTAGACTTCTTATGAATTTGAGAACAGGCTGTCCAATTCACCAAACTCAAAAAAGCTAAGCAGCAACAGACCTGGTTTGTACCTGGATGGGTAACTACTAGGAAATCCTAGGGCTATAAATTAAACTGGGCAGTTGAGGGTGCACTAGCAGAAGACAATGGCAAATCATTTGAAAATCATCATCATCATCATCATCATCATCATCATCATCATCATCATCATCTTGTTGCCAGGAAAACAAGATGGATAGGTGTAGAGAGAGAATAGACTTGCTCCTTTTGATGTTTTTTGATGTTTTTTCAAGGCTGGCAGCTTAGACTGTTGGCATAGTTGCTAAAAATTATGGAGTTCTATGAGAGAGAGAGAAAAGGTGACAATTCTAGCATACAAAATGTGTACCTTGTTGTAGACAGCCAAGAAAATGGGAAAACATCTTGAAGGAAGTATCAGTATTTTTCTTTTCCCCCTTGGAGGTATTCCCATTATCAAAAGACCAAAATAAGTAGACCGTTTCCAGTGGACACTCTGGTCCAGAAATCATAGACCCCATAAATTTATTTCACAATGTGCACAACTGCACGATGGTTCTGTCTGGGACAACCTTTCTACTGAGTTCAAAAGGAAGTTGTCAGATCTGGAAGGTTTCACTAATGATGTGACAACCGTTCATTTAATGCTTTCCTTGTCTATTCTTATTTTTCAACATTACCCAGAATTTTTGTTTCGAAATCGTTTTCTGACTGGTGCACATCACCACAAAAGTTATAGGCCTTCCCCCCCTCCACCACCGCCCGCCCGCCACCAAATATTGGGAACCAGATAAACAAAATGTTTCTTGACGCACAGTAAACTTTTCTTAGGCACCAACCGCTTCAGTCCGCTGCAGATTGAATACAGATCTGCAGAAGGTTGCTGAAACAATAAAAGATGTCACAGTGCCCCCTTTTGGCCAAAGTGTGAAATAACCTCCTGAGCTAGCCTCCATATCAGCCATGCTGCAGCAGTATGATTTCCAAAGAGAAAAGGTCTGAGATGAAATTGTTCAGAACGGAGGCTTCTTTCTGCAGATTCTTCCCCCTCTTCCTCCTCCTCCTCCTCCTCTCTGACTTCCATAGCATAGCGATGCTTGAAAAGACCATATTATGTTACATTCTAATTATGTTTTCTTCAGGAATGAATTACGTATGCATTGTGCAGAAAGTATGAAGGCTACCATGGTTACCATTGTGAACCTGGCAACATCTTTTATACACTGCCAATTAATCTGCAGTAATATTGGAGAGAGGAGAGCCTTGTGAATAGAATGTTAATGCTTTGGTTGAAAGATGAAGGGCAGGATTTAAATAGAGGCATTTGGCATTGGGCCTCTTCGGGACACTTTGGGGGGGAGGGGAGGTGGGGGGAATGAGGCTCAACAAGGCATCGGACAATGAGGCCGCCCTACTGCAGGAGAGAAGCTTGGTCCACCAATTTTGGGGAGAACGGCACAAACAAAGCCTACTTAAACCTGTGCAGGATACAAATTGATAGCCAAGTTGCCAATGCACTTTGCTGCTCAGATCAGGGCCAGCAGAAACACAACATTTTTATGAAAGGAAGGATGCTGCAGGGATGCAGCCTGCACTCCCCACCGCACCCCCCAACGAACTCTTGGAAAATTTGTTCTCGCCCTGGCCAGATTCCCCTCCATTCTTATTTAAACAAACAAACAAACAAACAAACAAACAAACAGAAAGGATTTTGAGAGCATGCACATACCATGGAGAAGGCTTTGATCACCATGTTGCAACTGCCATCTTGTATGTTTTGAGCCCCCCTCCTCCCACATGGATGTTGCTGACCCAACCTCACTTTAAACCCTGCAATCAATTCCTTTATTTGATCTGAATCTACAGGATTTTAAGAAAGGATATTGTGAATGAGCTATTGTCACCTTCAGAGCAGAGCAGAGAAGAGCAAGGTGGTATTTAGATGGTGCATGCAACGTCCTTTCTTTGGTTTTGGTTTAGCATGTTGTGTGAATCCAGTCATTCTGGTAACCAGGGTTTATGATTTAGCTTGTAGCAGGAACTTAACATATTGATGTGTATTCCATAACTCATTAGAAGGCAAACCACAGCAAAGCAGCACATTGTTTCTCCACACAAGCATTTTTCAGATGGGTGGACATCAGCTCCCAGAATTCTTACTTTGAGTCCTGAAAATATTTAAACATATATTCCCCCATGCTCCCAGATGTGAACAACCAGTGTACCAGACAATGACATTTGGAAACCTCACCTGCCCAGCATAGCTTGCTTCCTGAATTCTGGACCCTGCTATGCCTGCCTACCAGGGATACCAAGAATGTGCCCTGAGTTAAAGGCATGGGCTGCTTTTGCTCCATTTCTCCCCATCCCGAGTGGTCTTAGCTTCTCTCTTCTTGTGGATGGAGACACTGATCCCCTTTGGATTGGCTTTTCTCCTTCAACAATGGCATTCTTTCCCTTGGAAGGAGTGTCTGCCTATTCTTTTCATTGGCCAAGTGAACAACAAGTCAACCAGTCTAAAATGAAAGCGTAACAGAATGAAAATGTAATGAAGGTGTAACAGCACGCACCAAATATAGCTCAAGGACCAATCCAGAGGGATCATTTGATGGATTCTGCAAGTCACAGCACGGAATTTGGTTATGTTAAGCGGAGCAACTGAGTCAGAGCTGAACGTTGGTGTTCTGCTCTCTGTGGATAGAAAGGATGGAAAAAGGGACCAGCAGCCAGAGTGAGTGTAGGATTTTGTGTGGGCTGGAGCTTGGTTTACTTTATTTTTTTAAATTTCTCCCATGTTCATTGTTATCGGTCTGACCAAGCATGTTCTGCCCACCTAGCAGTTCGAAAGCATGTCATCTGCGAGTAGATAAATAGGTACCCCCGTTTCGGTGGGGGGAAATGCTGGTGGTGATCTGTGCGGGGAGCAGGAACCGGTGCTGAAGGAGAATTGGTGGAGAAAAAAGCCCGGATGAGCCGACTTCCCTAAAAAAAGGAACGCTGCTGGCCAGCTGAAGCTAGCTTGCCCTCTTGTGGTGCATCAGTGCAAGAAAGAGTAGCAGCTATCTGGCACCAGAACATCTACTGTGTAACATTGTAGACTCCCTGGCAATGTGTGCCATACGCTAAATAAATAAATGGCCAAGCACGCTGATACCATGAAGTTGAGCCTTTTCATTCCTGGTGCAAGGGCTCCAGGAATTTCTTGGAGAAAGCAGCTAGAGGTGATGTATTTCCAGAATGGTGATTTTTGATCCAGTTAGCAGGGATTGCACGCTGGTGGAATTACTCGTGAGAGATTGGATGGATTACTGGATGAATAAATTAAGCATAGAATGCAAATAAGGACATTGACACTCAGGGGACATCTCACTAGTAAAGGAACAATGAAGCCATGATTCATTTAACTAACTATACAGGATTCCAAAAATCCAAACAATGGCTGAGTTCTCAGAACATACTAAACCATGATGTGTATACATTTGTTTTTTGGGCTTAACATAGGGTGAGAAGCCAGCTGTAGTCTTCTGTTGTTGCCAAGGATGTGTGCCCTCCCTCCTTCTGTGAGCTAAGATACCTTTTACTGTACATGCTGGTTGTCCAGTCTACAGCTCTCCCTCCTGTCTCCTAAGGACATTCCCACATACCATTACAAACACTGACTTTATTTTGGTTCCCTTTATCCCAACAATGTATCTGAAAATTTTCTGAGTATGTATTAGCATCTTTTCTGCACCACCTCCTATGAACAGCCCACCCACTTTAGCACATATAACTAAACCTGCCAAGTTTAAATGCAACACTTCCTAAATAAACATAATCAGATCCTTTGTGAACTGAAGCTGTTTAGTTTCATTTTTTTAAAAGTTTAAAAGAAAATACATTTCTTTCTTTCTAACCAGTCTTTCTTCAGCAGCCCATATGGGTTGGCCTGCTCAGAATGCATGAGCCATCATGGAGAAAAAGGAAGTTTTCAGTTTGCTCTTATAGTTTGTGACAATTATTTTATGTCTGCTACTTTATCTTTTAAAACTTTGAGGTTTATCTTCAATATTTTTCTGTTATTTTAAAATGTTTAATATAATGCTGTTTCAGTTTTGTGATTTTTATAGTTGTGCAATGCCCTGAGAACGTTTTCATTTGGAAAGGACAAGAATGCATAAAGTAATAGATGTAGAACCCTCCAGGCCATGGACCTTGGTGTGAGAATAATATTGATGCTTTTGTACATAACCATATTCTTGTTTTAATCTGTGAAAACTTGGAGGAGATGTGACTCTTAACATTCTCCAGTGTATGTTATGTTTCTCTACCTCCATTCCATCTGTTAACACCTAGATTGTCTCCTAAAAGCCTGTTATTCTTATAGGCAGGGTATAGAAATTGTGACCGAGGAATTATTTTCAGCTTTCCAGTCCGAGCAAGTAGCCAAAGATCCTCAGAATTAGACCAAAATTTCAACCTTGTTTGCATTGGAGGCAGGTAAAGAGAGAAAATAGTTGTCTTGCATTCTGGAATCTTCCATCAGGACACGGCCCTGCCATTCCACTTCTGGACTATGTCTTGACAAAACATACAAAGTCCGGTACATTCCTTGCACCTCTAGAAATGTCTATCACTATCCTAGAAGCTCAAAATATATAGTTCACAGCAGTATTTAAACCTTTGCTTACTCTGATGCTTGAACCACTTAACATAAATTTTAGGATCTGTAATATGAATGGTAGCTTCTATCAAGATATCCTTAATGGAATGAAGCACACTTTGAAGCAGCCAGAGTAAATCCAATAAACTGTTGCTAATTAACTGTACAGCTACTCACAACAATGGTTATATTTTTCTACCATTTTCTATTTTTATGCATGTGTCATGTTAACTAATTTGATCTACTTTAATTGCGTATTAATTTATTATTGCTGCTGGGTAAAGCATCTTTGCTATTGAAGGCTTTTTTTTAAAAAAAACCCTTCACTAATTAAAAGAGGAATATCTCATTTTTTAAAAAAGTTTGGAAATGGAAGAGAAATAGCAATCACACAGTATTTTAGTAGACATTTATTCAAGTAAGTTCCTCCTGATAGACTTGCAGTTCAATCTTTGACTCTAAGGATGTGTAGCTTTGCAACTGGTTGTATTACAATTGTATTGCAATTAAATTCCAGTTTACCTGGGATTATACCACATTGAAATTGGTGGAACTTTCTTCTTAGTAGACCTATTTTGAGCTGTTATTGTTGAAACTCTGTCTTGATTTGGAGATTCCATCACTTCAAATCAAAGCTTTGCTCAGCTCTGTTCTTCATCAAGTCCCTTTCAATTTTTTCATTTAAAAAAACTTCTTACGTATAGCATATATAAAAATCATTCCTTTTGAAAGGCTTCATTGTTTAAGGGTTTACCATGGTGAACAAACCCAACTAATAAAAGTGCATTCAACAAAGCATGGTTAAACAAACCATGGGTTTAGCACAAGGTAAAAACAGTTCAGAGGATGGATTTAGGGAGATTCAATAGTGTCTTCTAATTCTTATCTCTTCTCTTTGTAAGTGAACTAGCTATATGGAAGCTTTGTGATTTGCAGCATTCAGTATGACTTGACTTCCCCTTGGATGAGTCAAGATAAAACTGAATAGCTGCTAGCTGACTCAGTGATTGCACAAAGGTATAGGAGAGTAGATTTTAGCAGAACGTTTAAAAAATACTGTTAATTATTTGTTGTTGTTCAGTCGTTTAGTCGTGTCCGAGTCTTCGTGACCTCATGGACCATAGCACGCCAGGCCTTCCTGTCCTCCACTGTCTCCCGGAGTTTACTCAAATTCATGTTCATTACATCGGTGATGCTATCTAACTATCTCATTCTCTGCCGTCCCCTTCTCCTTTTGCCTTCAGTCTTTCCCAGCATCAGGGTCTTTTCCAGTGAGTCCTCTCTTCGCATTAGGTGGCCAATGTATTTGAGCTTCAGCTTCAGCATCTGTCCTTCCAATGAGCAGTCAGGGTTGATTTCCTTTAGGATTGACTGGTTTGACCTCCTTGCAGTCCAAGGGACTCTCAAGAGTCTTCTCCAGCACCACAGTTCGAAAGCATCAATTCTTCGGCGCTCAGCCTTCCTTATGGTCCAACTCTCACATTACTACTGGAAAAACCATAGCTTTAACTATACGGACCTTTGTCGGCAAGGTGATGTCTCTGCTTTTTAGGTAAAGGTTCCCCCCGCACATTTGTGCAGTCATGTCCGACTCTAGGGGCTGATGCTCATCTCCGTTTGTTAGCCGAAGAGCCAGCATTGTCCAAAGACGCTCCCGCGGTCATGTGGCTGGCATGACGCACACAGAACGCTGTTACCATCCCATCAAAGTGGTGCCTATTAATCTACTTGCATCTGCATGCTTTCGAATTGCTAGGTTGGCAAGAGCTGGGGCGAGTGCGGGAGCTCACTCCGCACGCAGGGCTATGGATTCGAACCTCCGAACTTGCGATCTTCCGATTGACAAGCCTGGCGTCTTACCCGCTGAGCCACCATGCCCCTCATATACAAATCATATACTATGACTCTCTTGACTGTAGTGAGATCATAATTACGCGGTCTGGGCGCCTCCTCATGGCGACCGCTGGATAGGGTGTGTTCCACACCTGAACTAAGACCCAGGCCACCCTCCTCTTGGGTTGTAAATTACACTCTAGGAGTCCTTCTGCCAGTATTGGAAAACTTTGGAGATAGTCCTGAACCCTCTGGCAATCAGGACGATAGCAGAATCAGTTCTTCAGGGCCCTATGTGCGGGGGGAACCTTTACCTTTACCTATAATTATAAACTTATAACTTTTGAAGTAGCTGGACATCTTATTTATGCCGGTACCCTACATAGAAGGGGCGTGGTGGCTCAGCGGGTAAGACGCCAGGCTTGTCGATCGGAAGATCGCAAGTTCAGAGGTTCGAATCCCTAGCCCCGCGTGCGGAGTGAGCTCCCGCACTAGCTCCAGCTCTTGCCAACCTAGCAATTAAAAAGCATGCAAATGCAAGTAGATCAATAGGTACCACTTCAGTGGGAAGGTAACAGTGTTCCATGTGCGTCATGCGGCCACATGACCGTGGAAGCATCTTCGGACAATGCTGGCTCTTCGGCTAACAAACGGAGATGAGCACCGGCCCCTAGAGTCGGACACGATTGCACAAATGTGCGGGGGGAACCTTTACCTTTTTTTATAATTAACAGTATTTTTTAAATTAACCTCATATACAAAGGTATAGGAGAGTAGACTTTAGCGGAACGTTTAAAAAAATACTGTTAATTATAGTTTGTGGTTAATTCACTACTGGCTAGATTCACAAAACCAGAACTCACAAAACCATAAACCAACAGAAGAGATGCTAAACTGCAATTTCTGTGTTTCTGGCTTAGCATATTATCCAAATCCAGTCAGTGTGGCTTATAAAGCAGAGTTTATAGCTTGATGTATAACTACACCAAGTGTGAGTTATATATTTAAAATATAATCCACATGTTAACATGAACACAACCACTGTCTCCCAATGTGGTTTTTATTAATCATAGCAAAAATAAATGTATGTCAAAGTGGAGTTGATTATTACACATTATTGTTTATGTTCCAATTTGCTTTTTGGTTAACACTCAGTTTACTATTTAATAGATTCCTGCTCATTTTCCTTGTCTTAGCTTCTGTTTCTCTGATCCTGACTGATCTTGGACAGCAACCTTCTTTAACCCAACCAAGAGACAACCATAATTAATACTTCTAGTGCAGAAACTAATAGATCTGACTCTGGACTGGGGATACTGAAATTGATGGTAACTTTTCCTTCCTTCTTTTGATTACCTAAAGTTGTCAATGATTGGAAAGCCACAATCTTTTCTAAAGTCAAGAATGGAAGCCAATCTCTTTCTAGACTGGGAAGAAGGCATCCAGTCCTTTTGAGCCCCCCCCCACTAAATCTTACCTATGCCTCAGTTTTGACAAAATCTATAATGTAGTGTAGTGTGCTAACTCCTGTTGTGCAAGGCCTTCATTAACTTTATTCTAATTTCCTAACTCTGCTTCACAAGCAGTCATGCAAAATGGAGAAGCCATGAATCCAGTCAGCTGGATCTCTTGTTCAAGACCATATTCTGCCTTAATTCAGGTGCAACTTCTGCATTTCAATTTCCCACCCCCAAACAAACGGAAGGAAACATGGGAAGAGAACAAAGCATCAAGCGAATTGTGGGCATACAAACTGTTGCAGCAGAGACAGTGTTGTTTGGGGTTGGGCAATAAAATGGCTAAGACCATTGGGTTTAATTATAGATGCAGTTCTGAGCTGTGTCTAACTCTCCCGATTAAATATATTAAACTAACTGTTCTACTGCTTTGCATAGTACATTAAACAAGTTAATCATAGTCTCCTCTCTTGCATCAATAAACTTAGCATTTGTATTCTTCTCATACCAACGTTTTTTTCTCTTGTTCTGTTTTACCTCTTGTTAGGAATACAGAGTTTGGAACTATTTTAATTTTAGTCAAGCTTGGTTAGTTGAAAGTAAAACCCAAACTTTTTTTTCTTTCTTCTTTAGTGCTACAGAACATTTTAAATGCAAGGCTCAAATACAGCTTAGAGTTAATGTGCTGGGCTAGCAATGACTTTCTTGCTTTGCTGCAAGTGCTGAAAAAGAAAACTTAGCAGCACTTTCAGATTCGGAGTATCATAAACATTTGCAATGTTGGTGTAGAAATTGGAAAGATAGCCAGTTTGATGGGAAAGATTGGGTGTAAAATGAAGTCTTCCATAGGGGTCTGTCTGCCATTGGGGAGGAAGACATATAAACATCCATCAATAAATAAACATCTCACCCATTGCCTATTCAATAAGCCATAATTGGCTTATAAGTCAATTGGCTTACAAGTCATAACCATGGCTTGACATGAAGTGTGAATCTATCATTGAGGAACTTTTAATAAACCAATCTCTCCTGGTATGGTTTTGAATCAAAATCACTGGCCTCATCTAGTTGTTTTGAAATTTAGCGCTGCCATACGTGAACAGTGATCTTTGGGCAAACAAACAGATGTTTTTATAAACATTACTCCTTTGTTGCTGAAGTGGAAGATAAGATGCTCTGTCCTAGCAGAATGAGAAGTAGATTCCCTTTTTCTGATTAGGGTAGAATTTTGCATTTCAGTGCCCATTTTACCAGCCAAGGTCATTGAAATGAAATCAATGATTGTACTCCAAATTTCAGTACTGTATTGGAAAGCTCAACTTGACTGCTGCTGTCTTATTAGTAACTGTCCTTGTGCAGGAGATGTATGTCTACCGAACTGGTCAGAGGGGAGAAGTGGAAATATCCACCTTAATTGTAGAGGCATTCTCCAAGAGGATATGTATGCAATAGGTAATTAAACATAATGGACGTTGAAACTTCTAAACACTAATAAAGGTATTAGCTAAAATCAATGGTTTCCTACTGGTACATTTGTTTACTTATTGTAGAACCTTTCTAGTTGAACAGAGGGGAAAAAAGAACTCAATGCTTATTTTTATGATTTTCTTAGTGATGATGATATCTGCAGATGCTTTTTTTCTTTGTGCTTGTACGATTCTCAAAGCAAATATTGTAATGCTAAATTCTGAACAGTGTAATTAAATGGCAAGCAACTATAATTTGGTGGTTGAACATGCAGAAGACCTTGAATTCAACTCCTGATCTTCTTTCCTGTGTAACAGAGATTTGCCTTTGCAGAGTCAGCAACTTGTGACATCACCAGTTCAATTTTGATCAGAGTTTGGGATGCTGATGATTTCACAACTTTGTTTTCAGAGCAGAATTATGCAGTACAGGTAAGTGGAATCTCAAGTAACTTTATTTTATTTACCTGTCAACAGTATCAGGCAGCAGTATGAGAATCAACTTATGACTATATTCTAAGTTGTTTTGCAGTATCTAGTGTATTCCTTGGACATATTGTATAATCACTAAGAGATCACTGGAATTTGGAAAATCCCTAGTTCAAATCTTACTGTCACTGCAAGATCCCTTGGTGGTCTTAAGCAAGCCCCTTTCTTTCTTTCTGTCTGTCACTACCACCTAAATGGAAATATGGAGAATATGGCTGACACCTTTAGGAGGATAAGAGATACAACTAAATGCTCTGCAAACTTGGAATATACTGTACTAATAACCACCCTTCCTAATAATACATAGAGACTCAATTCACACATTATTCTAAGCCAACAAGTGGATTCCCAGGATTTATAGTTTAGGATTATAAACCAGGATTTAAAGTTTAGAACTTGCATTGGGTGAACCCAGAAAATGATGGTTTATTCAGCTATCCATGGTTTAAGGAAATAATGGCTTAATGTGTCCAAACACAATCTGTAAATATTACTAGGACTTTTCCCCATCTAATCATTAATTACTCATCAGTCTGTAGCTTGAATCATGTCAACTGGATTTCTGTTTTCTCAGTGGAAACGTTTCGCTCCTTATCCAAGGAGCTTATCCAAAGAGCTTATCCAAGGAGCGAAACGTTTCCACTGAGAAAACAGAAATCCAGTTGACATGATTCAAGCTACAGACAATTCCACCTGGATGACTGAGAACCTTCATAGACAAATTACTCATCAGGTTTTAATTTTGGGTACATAATTATTACTGGCTTCAAAAACATCTGGTAACCTAGTTTTTTTAAAAAAGGCTCTTTATCTCTCTCCAGAGGAATTACTTTTCCCATGCTCCAAAATACTGAATTGGGATTTTTTGTAGCTTGAATCATGTCAACTGGATTTCTATTTTCTTAGTAGAAACGTTTCGCTCCTTATCCAAGGAGCTTCTTCAGTCTGAGCAAAGTTGGTAAGGGAATCCTAAATATGTTCCTAGGTAGCTGTGTGACCTTACACCTGGGGCTAGGTCATGGTTATATTGAGATGTAATTTTTAAGTCCTTTTATCATTTTAAAGAGGGTCGTTAAAATCACCATGCTGCTGTTGAGCTTCTGAAATGGTCTTAATCTTCCTAGGCACAGAAGACAAAACGGGGAGGAAGATGGGGGAGAGTTTGTGCCTGAGGCCCCCACCTCTATTCAAGGAAGGATTTTCCAAGTTGGCATAAATGGATTCCTTGACCCCTCTCTCAAACCACCTATCTTCTCTGTCTAAAATGTGAACATTAATGTCCTCAAATGAGTGTCCTTTTTCTTTTAGATGAAGATAAACTGCTGACTCTGGTCCTGTGGTGTTATTTCTCCTGTGTTGGGCCATCCTCCTGTACATAGGTTGTTTGGTTTCTCCAATGTAGAGTTCAGAGCACTCCTCACTGCACTGGATTGCATAAACTACATTGCTTTTCTTGTGTTTTGGAGTTTGATCTTTGGGGTGTACAAGCCTCTGTCTCAGTGTGTTGGTGGGTTTGAAATATACAGGTATGTGGTGTTTGCCAAATAACCGTTTTATCTTTTCAGACACGCCAGCCATGTAGGGAATGACCAGGTTCTTTCGTTTACTCTGAGTCTCAGCCCTATCTGTCGCTGTTTTAGGTCTGGTAGATTTAGATTTGGTGAAGGCCCAATTTGGATATCCACAGGCCTTCAGGGCTGTTCTCAGGTGCTGATTTTCATTCTTTTTGGAATCCATGGAGGTGGGGATGGTCACCAGCATCCCCACCACTCATGCTCTATCCGCTGTCAGGAAGAGACTAGAAGAGGACAGCACCCTGGAAAGGAGAAGCCATCTCAACCCAAACCAGATCTGCCATCTTCTGGACCTGTGTCTTAACACCACTTATTTCACATACAGAGGTGACTTTTACAGACAAAAACACGGCTGTGCCATGGGTTCTCCTGTGTCACCCATTGTGGCCAATTTATACATGGAAGAAGTGGAGAAGAAAGCACTCAACACATTCCAGGGAACGGTGCCCACCCACTGGTTTAGGTATGTGGATGACACCTGGGTCAAAATCAAGGCCCAGGAAGTACAGGCCTTCACGGACCATATAAACACTATAGATGCCAACATTAGCTTCACCAGAGAAGACACCAAGGACAACAGACTGGCATTCCTAGACTGTGAAGTCCTCATTGGGACCGGTGGCAAGCTAGAAATAGGGATCTACAGGAAACCCACACACACAGATCAATATCTGATGTTTGACTCCCACCATCCACTGCAGCACAAACTAGGAGTCATCAGGACATTGTCACACAGAGCAGAAACCATCCCCACCTCCATGGATTTCAAAAAGAATGAAAATCAGCACCTGAGAACAGCCCTGAAGGCCTGTGGATATCCAAATTGGGCCTTCACCAAATCTAAATCTACCAGACCTAAAACAGCGACAGATAGGGCTGAGACTCAGAGTAAACGAAAGAACCTGGTCATTCCCTACATGGCTGGCGTGTCTGAAAAGATAAAATGGATATTTGGCAAACACCACATACCTGTATATTTCAAACCCACCAACACACTGAGACAGAGGCTTGTACACCCCAAAGATCAAACTCCAAAACACAAGAAAAGCAATGTAGTTTATGCAATCCAGTGCAGTGAGGAGTGCTCTGAACTCTACATTGGAGAAACCAAACAACCTATGTACAGGAGGATGGCCCAACACAGGAGAAATAACACCACAGGACCAGAGTCAGCAGTTTATCTTCATCTAAAAGAAAAAGGACACTCATTTGAGGACATTAATGTTCACATTTTAGACAGAGAAGATAGGTGGTTTGAGAGAGGGGTCAAGGAATCCATTTATGCCAACTTGGAAAATCCTTCCTTGAATAGAGGTGGGGGCCTCAGGCACAAACTCTCCCCCATCTTCCTCCCCGTTTTGTCTTCTGTGCCTAGGAAGATTAAGACCATTTCAGAAGCTCAACAGCAGCATGGTGATTTTAACGACCCTCTTTAAAATGATAAAAGGACTTAAAAATTACATCTCAATATAACCATGACCTAGCCCCAGGTGTAAGGTCACACAGCTACCTAGGAACATATTTAGGATTCCCTTACCAACTTTGCTCAGACTGAAGAAGCTCCTTGGATAAGGAGCGAAACGTTTCTACTAAGAAAATAGAAATCCAGTTGACATGATTCAAGCTACAGACAATTCCACCTGGATGACTGAGAACCTTCATAGACATGAATTGGGATTTCTAATTGCCTAGGATTAAGATTCCTCCACAGGCTGGGGTGCACGTGTTTATGTTATATATACTTACCCACACACACACACCTCTTTATTTATTTAATGTCATTCTTTCCAAAGCAGGAACTAAGATTTCTCTTCATCCTTATAATTAACTTGTCAGGATGTTAATAAACATCTTGTATCATCTCAGTGGGAGTTTAAAGTCATCAGGATTACCCCCCCCCCATTGAGACCTGTACTTTAGATGCAGAGCAGAATCTTGTATACTCTTAAGGCACCAGTAACAATTTCTATGAAAAAGAAAATAACAGCATGTGAAATGTGCAAATATGTGCATTAACAAAAGGTGCATGTTTGGGGAGAGTGTAGGGAAAATCACTGGAGAGAACACAAAGATAGCAGATGAGTAATGTGAGAAATCAATATAAATGACCCAAATGCTCTACTATATTCTGCTACAGTAATTAAAGATGACTCCTGCCCTATTTGTTCAATCTTATTTGTGCAAATGCTCAGAAACATGCATTAAAACAGCCCTCTTCTCTCATGGTAGCTGAACATTAGGGCCACCATCACAATGAAGATAGATGAGCATAAGCTTCTACAGTTCAACTGAGTTCTGGTATACTACAGATTGGCACTGGATTTTAAGTTCTGATGACCATGGCCACCAGTCTCCAGAGTAGCCCAGCTAAGAGATCAGAACCATAGTTTTCAGCTGCACATGGGGAGAAACAAAGGGTTTACTTGCCTGGTATGCATCACCACCACCACCACCACCACCACCACCACCATCACCACCATCATCATCATCATCATCATCATCATCATCATCATCATCATCATCATCATATTGGAACAGTTGCTTTCCTGCTGAGAGTTAATTTAGTTCATTCACTCTGGCAGTGAGCTCTCCAAGGTCCTGATTCTGCTCTTTTTTCCCACAGCAAAGTCTCACTTGAGACTTTAATTCTTTATGTTCCTGTTTGACCATGATGTAACTGCAACAAAGAGGTTAGTAGCAGATCTGAGTATAGTTACACCCAGAGGAGGAGTTGATGGAGTCCTTGTCTGCCTGAAACAGCTCCAAAGCAGTTGAGACTTAAGTAACTCCCCAACAGCTGAATTGTCTCAACAAAGGCAAGAGAGTTAACTGTGTTCTCAGCTGCTGGAATGGATACAAAATCTTAGAGTGGCCTCAGAAAAAAGGGCTTCTATAAGAACTCCATTTCATTCTCCTTTCTCTCTTTTTTGTCCCCCTCCCCTCCAAGTGACATGGAAGAATGGAGAAGGGCAGAAAGGGGTGGGGTGAGTAAGCTTCCTCACCTCTATGATAGCAGATATCTACTGCATCACTTCATATTTTCCAATCTTTCACCATCAAGGATCTAAGATGGTGGAGGATCTAAGATGGTGGAGGAATAACAGTTGCTTTTATTTGTTTTATTCGGTTGAAATTAAGAAAGGGTAGAATACATCTAATCTAGTAATTTCATCATTGAGCCAGTGGATGGCAAAGATCTTTGAGAACATGAGGGAAAATAAGGATGAAAGAAAAGACAAAGGACCAGGGTCATGGGTGTTCATGGGCTGCCAGTGTATGGAGTTAAATCTTTACCCAAGGGAAATGGCTGAATGGGCTAGCAATGTTGTGTTAATATGGTTCATGAATATCCAATCTACGTCCAGCTCTGGAGCTCCTCAGCCAAGCCCCAGCTTAAATCAGGCTCTCTTTTCTTAAGTCACCCTACAATAGAAACATTATTCTTGTTGAATGCTAAGCTGATTTTGATCATTATTATAGGAGTTAGGTCTCATGCAGTCAAGGAAAAATAGCATGATAACAAATCAGACCATTACAAAAGCAAAGGATTGATTGAGATGAGCCAGTTGACTCCAAAGAGAAGGCCACGTTGCCCATGAAGAAAGAAGGAAAACACAACAGAAAGAGGGCTTGAGCAATGTTTTAATATATAAAACTTTTTTCTTCAACCAATGTGGTTGCCAAAATGCTTTCGTTATGGCTTCCTTCTTTCTTCAATAAAACTGAATTATCTGTTGTTTTTGGATATCTTATGAGCTGAAGCTTGGACAATCCTCCTGCATTCAGAATCAGCCACTGCATTATCACCTCTACAATAATTTGGGAAATGTAGTGGTTCTAGGTTTTGCCTTCCCATGACTTGGTGCCTGCAGATGTGTTGGATGACAGCTTACAAAATACTCTGCTTTTATTAGCCTTGGACCATGATGGCTGGGAATTCTGTGAATTGTCATTCCAATAGACCTGGAATGTTGCGATGTTGTGTTAGTTTCCAGGGATGGATGGATGGATAGAAACACACACACACACACACACACACACTTGCTTGCAATAAAAGGAAAATATTTGGTGAAATAGTATCTACAGAAAAGAACACAATCACTGGAACGTCTCTCCATTCTCATTTCTGGATGGGTCAGGACTCTTCAAGGTTAAAACTATCTGACCTAAGGGTGAATTCACAAAGGGAATTGGCTAAGTCTTGCACAACTCTGGCTTTTGTGAGAATTTGGAAAATACTTGAGGGTTCAGTGGTTTTGTACAAGTGATGAACTATCTGTCTCTGTACTCCTTTCTATTTGATGTATATTTTGCCCTATGACTGGTTCTTCGGGATTCTTCCCTCTGCATGTGAAATGTAAAAAAATAACTATGGCATAGTTTGAGTAAGATATCGATGTGGTAAACTATAAAACATATTCTATCACTAAAGTGCTACAGCAATAATAAACAATGATGCTCGGTACAGACAGACTGTCTGCATAGCTTATGGATTGCTGAAGCTTTTGGTCTGTCATGGCAAAGCATGATCAAAATTGCTAATGTTGGAAAAGCGTTCTATTCTTGCTTAGTTTCGTAGTCCAAAATCATAAAGAGCTGCTCTTGTGGGAGAGTGTAGACTCTGTAGGGAAGTTTTCAGGCTGTGTTGAAGGATGGCATATTTTTAGATATTCACCACCTTCTGTTATATGGCTCAAGTGTGGTGGGGCATAATTCTCCATGGTCTGACAGAGACGTGTGTTTTGTAATGATAATGGTCAGTCTCTCCTGAATCAAGGGATGATGTCTGAAATACTGATCAGCTTTCCTAATTGGCAGCCTAGCCATTTTATTTCACTTGTTTTCAGAGAGAAGACATTTATTCCATTTGCTTCATGAACCCATGAAACGGCTCCAGGAAATGATGCACTCTTACTTAAAAAAAACAAAACACTTTTAAAATCTGTGAGATAGCTTCTAGAAGTTAGAGTTGATTTAGAGTTCTTGACCAGGTTTTGCAATGAAAACAAACAAACTTTTGGTGGAAGCTTGAAGTTTCTAGTGGAGTGATGTTGCTATGTGTGAATCTATTATTAAATGTATATATTATATTATGATTCATATCTACCAAGGTTTTACCTTTCTTCAGGTATTCTATGAGCATTGCAAGGCTGAGACGATCATGGCGTTACTAATTATTACTGTCGAGTGTAGCTACTGAGTTCATCTTGTGGATGTTTGACCTTTCAGGAGAAAAGGAGGAAGCTATTTTGCATTTGGCTGCATTGATCTATGTATTTTCCCCCTCTGTAGTGATCTACCTTCCACAGCTAATGCTTCAGGTTCTTATTAAAATTGACATAAGTATGTCATTCTGACATATTCTGTAGTCTCACTAGCCACAGTCCAAACAGTGGAACAGAAAATTGATAGTTGTTTCTTTGCATCTTTGCATCCGTTGGTTGCCCCTGTTTCTTAAAACACTTTTTTGCTGAAGTTTTCTACCTTCATTTAGAGACATGGAGAAAAGCTTGGGGGTGGGGGGGTAGATTAACATCCATCAAGATATGGCAGCCCTTCTTTCTCATCCATAAAAAGGTAAAGGTTCCCCCCGCACATTTGTGCAGTCGTGTCTGACTCTAGGGGCCGGTGCTCATCTCCGTTTCATAGCCGAAGAGCCAGCATTGTCCGAAGACGTTTCCATGGTCATGTGGCCAGCATGACGCACGCGGAACGCTGTTACATACCCACCCACTGAAGTGATACCTATTCATCTACTTGCATTTGCATGCTTTCAAATTGCTAGGTTGGCAAGAGCTGGGGCTAGTGCGGGAGCTCACTCCGTCACGCGGGGCTAGGGATTTGAACCTCCGAACTTGCAATCTTCCAATCGACAAGCCTGGCGTTTTACCCGCTGAGCCACCATGCCACTTTCTCATCCATAGGTTTACGCTATTGGGAAGCCTCATTAACTCATGGCATCCTGAATTATCATGGGCCATGGAATTGTATGCTAATTTGATTAGTGTTTAAGATACTATAGGATTCTTTTAAAGATTCACATGTTACTTTTGCTTCAACTGCATAACAGCTATATCTGATAATCTGATACTTCATGTAAGTGCTACATATATGTACATAAGCCCCTTATGGGTGGTGAGGGTGGGGACAGTCAAGGAAGCAAGAATCACACAGACTTCAGAAAACAGTTTTAATGAAAGAATGAGGATACAGAATCTTGAATCTCTTTAGCCATCTTTTTCTAAAGAGTTCATTAAGGTGGAATCTTTTTTTTTTAATGAATCTCTTCTTTATACAACATGGACTGATCTGCCATTTGCTAAATAAGCTACTCACAAACTCTTCCATCTGTTGATTGTTTATATCTAGAGTTCCTCCCATTTCTTTCTCAGCCTTTTCATAATCTATTTGATACACAGTGGGTATTATTTTGAATGTTCTGAAATTTACTACCCCAGGATATTTGATGAGGACTATATCTTGCCTTGTATGTGTGTATCCTCCCTCATATTGTGTTTACATTGTTGGAAATGTGTTATTCTGTCTTACCTGCTCCTGATTTCAATGCTCTCCTTAGCTAAGCAGATTAGAATGCTATTATTCATAACGCTGGGTATGGCTGTTCAGTGGCTGGTGGAAAAGCCCTCTTGATTGACTTTTCACAGCACAGAAATGTCCTGAAAAAGCATGGGGATCTGGTTTTCTTTTGTGTTTAATGAATGGAGTCCTTGTAAATGATACCATCTGACAGGACTGGAAATTGAAGTGCCCTATTTTATCTGAAGAAAAAGGTACGGGCTGAGAATTAAGTATATAAATTCATGTTCCTTTCCAGTACGCATGCAGTATGCCTGAGGCCTAAACCTGTCTAGACTGTAATATATGACATGGCTTGAAATAAGCACTCTGAGCTTGTCTGATGACATGGCGTTCTGCTGGATATTCTTGACATCCTATGTTTTGCTGAAAAATCTCCACTCTTTATACTAGTACTACACTATAAAGCAGGGTTTCTCAACCAGGTTTCTGTGGAACCCTAGGGTTCCATGAGAGGTCACTAGGGGTTCCCAGGGAGATCATGATTTATTTAAAGAAATATTTCAAATTCAGGCAACTTCACATTAAAGAAGTAAGTTTCATTCTTTATTTTCAGTTTAAGGACACTGTTAATGCATATATACAGGCCTTCACATGAAACAAATATAATACTTTGGTAACTTTTGCCCTATATTTAAGCCTGAATGTGCAGGGGTTCCCCCAGGCGTGAAAAATATTTCAAGGGTTCCTCCAGGGTCAAAAAGTTGAGAAAGGCTGCTATAATGTATATTTGCAGTGGTTTTCCGTTCCAGTTCTAAATAGCATTTGGCTTCCATGGGCTTCGTTAATTGTTGTTGGGATTAGAAGCAGGACCCATGGATTCAGACAGACAGCCCCAAACATTTGCTAACTGAAAAATAAGAAGGCATCCCGTCTTACTCCAAGCACATCCAAACAACCTGTTGAATACTCTTTCAGGGCTAATAAATAATGTTTACTCTCATACTCATTTTTGGGGCCTGGCATCAATTATATGACAATGACACAACTTTGTTCTTTAACAATAAAGAACAGGTGTGAGGTTTAGGGGAAGCAGGTATGTGGCTTCCACTGTTGCTATCCTTGAACTCCAACTTAAATTCAGTCTGTCTAATGGTAGGGCTGGTCCTTATTACTCAGTGGCCACCTACTCTATATCATCTGTAGCTTGAATCATGTCAACTGGATTTCTATTTTCTCAGTGGAAACGTTTCGCTCCTTATCCAAGGAGCTTCTTCAGTCTGAGCAAAGTTAGTAAGGGAATCCTAAATATATTTTAAACATATTTAGGATTCCCTTACTAACTTTGCTCAGACTGAAGAAGCTCTTTGGATAAGGAGCGAAACGTTTCCACTGAGAAAATAGAAATCCAGTTGACATGATTCAAGCTACAGACAATTCCACCTGGATGACTGAGAACCTTCATAGACATACTCTATATCATGTACATCTGAGAAAGTGAGGGATCATCTTGCTCTAGACCAGGGCTTTTCAAAGTTTTCCCGTGATGACACACCAACCGCCGTTGGTGTGTCGCCGTGGGAAAACCCGGAAGTGCCGCTCTTGCGGCAGCGCGCAAAAACCCGGAAGCGCTGCTGCTGCTTTCGGTTTTTGTGCGCCGCCATTGGTGTGTCGCTGTGGGAAAATCTGGAAGCGCTGATGATGATCAGTGCTTCCGGGTTGTGTGGCAACACACCAGACTGTGTGTGGCGACACACTTTTGTGTCGCCACACACAGTTTGGAAAGCTCTGCTCTAGACTGTTCCCTATATACTCAGGCTAGGCATCCTTATACAAAAAGGGCTAAACAAGACTTCCTGCTTGGGCTGAGGCCTTTCCCAAAAAGCAGCATCTATTTGACTTTTGCTTCTTCTGACTTGGTCCCTTAGTCATGCAACTTAGTGAGATGAATCTCATGATGGAAATCTTACAATGGAAGGGTATCACCTGTTGAAAAGAAAAAGGAAGAATAGAGAGAGGATTGTTGTTAGCTGTCAAGAATGTATAAGCTGTAGGGGAATCCATGATTTGGAGAATAGAAGTCTTGGTTACAAGATTTGGATTAAGGTAGATGGTGGGAGGAAGAAAAGTCATATGGTGGGATATCACAAATTAGCCAAGTGATGGGTTGTGATTTACAGGAACAGAGGAAAAAAAACACAAGTAAGCAATGGTCAGGCATATCCAATCTTTGAGATTGTTTTTCCTAGCTAAAGGAGATATGAAGCTTTTTGAAACAATACAAGTCCTACAAGATCTCTTCAGGAGAAGACGAATTAATATATATTTTAATTGGTTGCTTCATATCACCTTGAATACGATAGAGACTACCCACCCCCATTTCTAATTTCCACCTCACACACACACACAAACACAAAATACTTGCTTATTCATCTGAAATTATGAATGTTTACATGCTGTCAGCTTCTCCAAGGTTGCTTCTTTCTTATGAGCAGCTGAAGAACATTCTATCTTTCCTTTCTCAGTACAGAGTAGAGAATATATCTACTCTGATTTTATCCATAAAAAGACCCATAAAAACAGATGCAAGAGAACAGATTGAAAGGAATAATACTACATATCCAGATCCTGATTCTTGATCTTACTTTATGAGCTTGTGCACATTGTCCTTCTGGTTTGCAGTAATGAATTCATAATGTAACTTTGGAGCTCATCAGAATGCAATAAACAGTAATTTCAGAATAGGAATAATAAATGCACTATCCTAGTTTCCCATGTAAATGTGAACAAAGTGAACACTAAGTTTGAATACTGGCAGGAACATCCTGTGGTTTCTAGATTTCCTATGAAAGAAAGAAAAAAAGAAAAGAAAAGAAAAGAAAAGAAAAGAAAAGAAAAGAAAAGAAAAGAAAAGAAAGAAAAGCTATTGAATTAGAGTCCATTTACTACGAACATTTACTTGAACATTCCCATATTGTAATGGAAGCAAAACTATATGTTTGTGTGTGTGTGTTTGGGTCTGTATAGTATATAGTGTATAGTGTAATATATATTATATATAATATATAACAAAGTATATTATATACAGTATAATATAATAAAGATTAACAATATTATATATCATATCATATCAGAAATAGAATTTAGAATGAAAACCCAAGTCCATGGCTGAATGTTTCCCATGCAAATATTTATCATAAATGAGAGAGAGATGTTTCATTCTTTATAAGGGCACACTGCACCCTTAAAAAGGATTTGCCTGGTATTGCTTATTTCTGGCAACTCTGATTTTTTCTCAACAGCACCACAACCCCAGTCACACATTCCTGTCAATGGCTGTGCAAACCCCCTTTCTTCTCAGTTACCTTTTGAGCAACAATCCTGGCTCCACTGAGAAAGTCTGGTAGAGGCAATATTTTTGAAATGTTCAGAGCTCCACTGATCAAACACCCAATACATATAATTGCATGTGCTAGTAACACTTCTATAATAGTGTTAAGGGTTTAAGTTAATGGTGCTTGAAGAGTCAAATGAGTGTTCTGTTGATGCCTTGAGTAGTACAAAAAGAATAATCTCCCTTTTATGGAACCTTTGCACAACTCCATTGGGAAATTGCTTACCTTTGTACTGGGCATGCCAGCATGTAATAGAGCTGGAGTTCAGGGGGAACTTCCATTATCCTGTATTGGATTAATTTTCTCTCTGCCCGCCCTCATCCCTTCCCCAAACATATATCTTTAGAAAGGTACAAGCTCAGTGGTCTTGAAATCTCAGATTCCAACTCACCAAAGAGATGCAAACATATAATTGGTGAGCTTTTAGAGACTTCATATACTCCAGCAGTGAAAGGGCAACAGGGGGCAAAATTGGAAAAAGTCACCCCTAAAAATGGGTTCATAGACAAAGCAGGTAGTAGCACGACCCTAAAACGTGCTTCTCTAGCGTATTGTAGTTTAGAGTGAGAAGGAGGAAAATAGCTGCAGAAATGTATCATATTAAAAGAAATAGTATTTATAAGATGATAATGTTATATGCCACTATTGCGAAGGAACTGTGCAGTGTGACAGATTAATACATTGATGCAGTATAAAGGTACATTTATTAAGAAGCTGTAGCCTAGTCATAGAAAATACACTTTATGGACAACAGGCTCTAGCATGTTCAATTGCTAGAACTTCCATTTAGAGTTATTTCTGATGATAATACCTGCCTTGTATCTAACTGAGAAATAAACAGGGGATCTTTAACTTCAGGATCTCATCCGTTCATGAGAGATACCTCTACCTAACATTTTGATCAGTCACTGTCAATCAGAATATACAATATGGGGCTGATGGGCAAATTCTTCTTCTTCTTCTTTCATATCCAGATCAAACCTTAAGCTGCCAATATGACGCCAACTTCTTAGCTTTATCGTTGACCAGAAACAAATCATTTTCAGTGCATGCTATTGGTAATAATCGGCAGGTCAGCAGGTGGCCCGAATTCTGTATCTCTCCACACTCCCACTGCGTATTATTATCTGTCAACAATCCCCATTTGAGCATATTAGTTCTGTACTTAGGCACTCAAACCCTCAACCTATTCAAAGTCCTCCAAATGACATAAGCACTCTCATAATGGGCAAATTAAACGAAGTAGAGGATAAATAACCCATGTTTTCCTCCAGATATGTTGACCTATCGTTTCCTTAACCCCTATGTAAGAAAGGACAAAAATCAAATGTGGTAATACAAGGAAGAAGAAAGCCATTTTTTCTCTGCTAGGTGATTGGATATGATGGACCTCTCTAACCAAAATATCAGAGTACCCTATCAGAATCTTGATGAAATGAGTCCCTGATTATATTAGCATGTTTCTAATAAGCCATAATTTCCTTAATCTTGATTTATTTAATAAGCTGCAATTGATTTGGCTTATGCAACCTGTCAAGCCATTAACCAGGGTCTATAAAACAAAATAGCTGGGTCTGTACAACATGCAACTAAGAAACAAACCACAGTATTCTTCAGTACAATGTGTGAACCAGGCCAGAGAAATCTAAATTGGATGCTCAAATAAAAAAATATAAATTGGATGCTCAAATAATTAAAAAAGGGCTTCCAGTTATTGTCCTAATGCTATGTATATACCTCATAAATGGGGCTCAAGATCAGGATACTAAAATTTTAGATTTTCCTGAAATTCATACCCATCTTATATTAAGAGCAAGTAATAGAGTCTGGTTTCTTTTAATGGCAATGCTAATTTACTTCAGGAAATCTTTTGGCCAATAAGCCAAACTAAACTTTGGCTTATTTTTCCCCCCAGAGCTGAGATGGGAGAACTTTAGCTGGAACAGCCCCTGACCCATGTGGGAGTTGCTGCTATAGCATCTCTCACACTTCCTTCTGTGGCTTGTTGTTTGCTCAATCATATCAAGGCTATTTAATTATTTAAATGATCAAACAGTTTACAACCGAATGAGCACTAATGACACGCATATAGATGAGAGTTAATTAACACACCGGATAATTTATTTGATGGTGGAAGAATTCATGCTAACATCCAGCCTTCTGCCCTTGCGGTGTTCACTTCCGACATTTATTTTTGCCTCACCTGTTGCCTGGAGAAGATGAATAGAGTTTTCTGATAGGTGGTTGGCATTTTAACTAGTTATATTAGAGCACTTAAACTAGTACATTAATAATAGGGTACAAATGTTCACCAAGGATTGCATTATGTTTAGGGGGGAAAAAGCCAGAAACAACTGGCCAACAGATTAATTGGAGCATATTTTCTGTGCAAGTAAATGGAAACCTACTTTATATTGCATTGGATTTGAACATTTTCAAGGAGTGGAGGTACAGGGAAATCTATATTCATTCAACAGAGGTGATTGGAAAAATAACAGACAACTTGCATAGCAAGCTAGTGGTACGTAAGTATGTATGACCCTGGCAGAGAATGTATTATATTTATTTGTTTAACTGCAATCCTATGTGTGTTTGCTCAGATGTTAAATTCTACGTTCAGTTAGATGAGTGAGTGAGTGAGTGAGTGAGTGAGTGACTGAGGAATTGAGTCATATTTAAGATTGTAGTCTTCCATGGAGGTTTTAATCTATCTAAAATGGTCTGGAAAAATCCAGAGGGTTTAAAATGGAATCAGTGGCAGGCCATTGTCTAGAAAAAAGTTCCCTATGCTTTTCTGAAAGGCTATATCTAATACACAGCATTAACAAATTCAGATTAGTCAAAAAGTAGAACTACAAAGTATTTTGAAAGCTAAGGCCCACTTAGTTAAAAGGGAGAAAGAAGGGAACAGAGCAATAGATAAAACAAATATAGATTTATTTATTTATTTAGAAGTTACAAATAATGAATGGGAGCATACATATGGCTAAAACCAAACACGGGGGAAAAAAACCCAATGATGTAAAACAAAGCCAATCCATAATGTATTCCAATTCAAAGTAATTTCAGGATGCATTCATCCAATGCTCTGTCTCAGTGCCTGGAGGGCAGGAAACACGTTTTCATAGCCTTATGGAAGGTCAACAAGGTCAGGGGCATCTACTCTTGGGAGGAGTTCTGTTCCAAAGGCCAGGCACTGTGATTGAGAAGGCACACTTCCTAGGCCTTGCTGGGTGACACCATGCTTTTCACTGTGAGGTTGGCTGTGTAGGATGAGATGATGATGAGGGTGAAAAACCACCAAACACCTCCAACGATTCACCCTGAGAGAGACCTAAGAAATTGGAGAGGTGGTTACTTTGCTATATGCTGGTCTTCGGTCTTCTGCAGGCAGAGAAATCCCATATGGTCCAAACAGTAGGGGAATAAAGAGAAAGAGAACCAATACTGGAGTTACTGGAGACTAGAAATTTCATGGAAGGGACCTGGAGCATGCACGTCTGATGGTTTCTCTTATTATAATTTATATACCATTTCTTAAAATATGGAATTAAGGTAACAGATTATCTGAAATGGTGAAATGGACAATAAAAAAAAACTGTCCATAGGTAATATATAAGACCAAATAAATAAACAAATAAGCTACTGTAGAAATAAACTTGAAATGAAGGAAAATAAAGGAAAAGAGTTCACCTAAAATACTCCATCTAAAATAAGATCAGGGCTTCTGTTGTTAGCTCAATACATTTCCCCCCTCCAATTTTGGTCTATCATCCTCACTGTAGCCAATGGGCATTTGATGTGCTATGATATGTTTCAAAATTGAAGTTCTGCTTGTCTCCTGTCATCACATTTCTGAACACTGAACACTCAAATAAGAAACCAAACTTCCTTTCTTATGATTGTTTGGCAAAATTTTGCATATTTGAAGGATCCTTTCTGCCTGCATGTGTGTCTATGTAACAGTTGTTCAAAATGCAAATTATTATGTTTCTTTCTCATTCAACATCTGTCCTATAGTGGACCATTTTCACAGGTATGATCCTCCCAGTAGTATCATAGGCACTTTATCTGGCTTACTATCTATTTCTAAGATTTTACCTTTTCCAGACCTGATTGCATTACTTCTTTGTAATGTGCTAATTCAGTAGCACTTTACAATTTGTTATCAGATGTACATTTAATTAACAGGCTGCCAAATAACTTCCTGGGCAATCAATAGTCCATCTTCCAGATATAAAAGCTGTTGAATAAATAATGTATTATGCATTTTATACCCTAGTTGCTTATCCCCAGGTTGCTGAAATCTGTAAATTACTCCTTTCTCCACTGTTCCTAAAGTTTTCCACACCTGTTCTTAAAAAGAGCAACGAAGCATAAAATACCTTCCATGTTTGTTCTTGCTAATTGGTAGTACAGTTAAGTTTAACACAGGAAGCATTTTCAGAATAGTTGAATTTTTCCCATCCTCTTAATTTATTAATTGACCTAAATTCATTTTATTTTTTTCCCCTTGCTTGCTTGGTTATTAATTGATTTGCAGGATTTGCATCCCTCCCATATGCAGAATACTCTGAGTAACTAACAAATAATGATATGCCTTACAGTCGATACACACACACACACAGACACACAGATGCTAACAGTAGCTTCTATCTTCTATCCTCCAATTTTCAGTCTTACATTAATTTCTTCTTTTCCTTATTCTGCTTTGTGAGATGTGACAGCAGAACCCATTCTCATTATTTCTTAACTGGTTTCCTTATTCTTTGTAATTCTTGTAGTGATTCTAAAGATTCTGCCTTGTCTTGAATGTGTATATCCCATGTGATCTTAGAAGATTAATAGCAAACTGCTCACCCAGAACTGTTCATGTTTCTTCTTTCTTTTCCTTAATAATAGTCTGGAATATGAAATATAGATCTCGACGACAGGAAGCACATGTACCATTACTGGGATTTGAACAGTATCTGCAGCAAAGGGGAGAAAAATCCTCTATCGAACTAATTTCTCCTGGAAAACAAGGAATCCTTACTGTTGTGATGTGGAGGGAGGGATCTGATTATATTCTCGAGCCTAGCATTCATGGACATGTTTGTCACAAGCTTATGCAAAAATGCAAGCCTTGTAGCTACATCTCTATGAGATTTTTTCCCCTTACAGTATCTAATCACAGGGTGCATTATATGTATCCCACCCACCCCACCCAAAATCTTCTACAAGAGTAAATTTGTGAGAATTGCTGAAACGTGGGTTCTAATGAAGTAAGGTGGTAGCTCTCCCTGGAATTCACCAGCACCTATCTCTCTCTGGTTCCCCAAGATTGCACATAAATAAACACATACATACATTTGTGAAAAATGTATCCGAAAATGAAAATGTTTCTAAATGTTGCATACCAGTGTATATTTGATATTTTATAAATATGCATTTTTATGTATGACTTTTTAAAGGAAAAAGTCATATATAAAGAGTAGCCAGGTTTGAAAAATGGGAAAATTACTTTAAAGAAAGCCTGCCTTGGGGGAAAATTACATTAAAAACCAACACCAAGGAAATTTACATTAAAAGGATATGCCCAGGAGGATTATATTAAAAATGCCATATATCAGGGCAAGCTGCATGCAAAAAATCCATCTACTAAGGAAAGGAGTGAATGCATTAGTGGAGCTTTTAAAAATGTTTTAGAGAACCCAGAACAATGAAATGGAATTCTGTCTTTCTAAAGTGAACAGACACCGTGGGGAGTAGAGTAACCTACAGTTCCCACTGTACACAAGGTATACACACAGAAACTGTCAGCCTTCCCAGGTGGACCAGACAGGAAACACAACCAGATGAGCTAATTCTACTTTATTGTAATGCTACATTAACAGAATCTTGCAAGTCTGAAAGTATTATTCTCCCCCTCTCCCCTTTACAGCCCCAAAACTAGGGGGGGTCTCTTCTGAGTCTCTTGTCCCACCCACTATCCAGCTGTGGGCTATGCTGTCTCTTATCTGACTGTTCCCTAGGCAGCATCTCTGGGCCCAGTCTCCCAAGGTCATTCCCACATACCATTACAGAAACCAACAATATTGCATGGACTGATTTGAGGTGTTGCTAACATACACAACTGTACCAGTTTAGGACATTTAGAGTACTAATAACAGAGAAGAGCTGTCTTTCATGGTTCTTTGTATCTTTGCTGGGTGGCATTCTTCACTCTAGGGCTTTTTGGCATTTTCTCAGGAGAACTAATTAGTCTTCAATCAAGTAGCTAAAGTAGAGGTAGAAACTGAAAGCAGGAATTGTAAACTATGAAGCAGGGAACTAGAACAGAATTCGAGCTGGAAGAGTTCATGTCAGGAACATAATTAATCTGTCTTCTCCAAGTAAGCCTGATTGAATTCAAAAGAGGTGAGTTCCCAGGCACGTTGGTTGCCTTGTAATCTTATAGTAACTTTGGATGATAAATATGGAATCATTGTTAGAGAAGGCAGCAAATGGGACAGATGCTTCTTAAGAAGAAAAAAAAAGGTGTGGTCATTGTGTTCTGATCCTTGATTGAGCAGGAAGGATTGCCTGAAGATGTCAGAGTGATAGAGTTGCATCATCAAAAACAACAAAAAGCTCCTCACAACGAGGAAGGAACTCTAAACCTCCATCAAAAGAAACCCTAACCTTGAGAATGAGTTCTCAACCTTTATCTTTCTGCTTAACACTAATCATGGAATGCTTTGGAGGAACATTACGCAGATAATGGGTTGACAACATGATTCTACAGCACCCTCAAATTAAAGGAAGTTGTCACGATAAAAGTAGAATATCAATAATCAATAATCAGTGGGGTCCATTAGGAATCTGTCTTGGGGCCAGTGTTCCTCAACATTTTTATTAGTGACCTGAGTAGCAGGATTGATGGCTGCTTATAATATTTGCTGATAATACAAAATTGGAAGGTCTGGCCAATACCCAGGAAGACAAAATTAGATTCTAATTTAAACTGGACAGATTGGAAGACTGATCTAAGAGGAACAAGATGTCCTTCAACAGGAAAAAAATGTATTACATTTAGGGAGGGAAAATATAGGGCACACATACAAGATGGTGGATTTTTTGCTTGGAGGCAAGCAGTACATCCAAGAAAGACTTCAAGATGATCAATGATAACAAACTGAATGTAAGTTTATGAGCTGATAGAAGGGCTAACCGTTCTGGACTGCATCACAAGAAGTATTCAAGATACATGAATTCCTATTCTCTTCTACTCTATACTGGTAAAACTACACCTGGAATACTGTGCATGATTCTGGGTACCACATTTCCCAAAGGTTATTGACAGGTTATACAGGGTTCAAAGGAGCATGACAAAGATTATACAGGAAGTTGAGGACATGCCATATGAAGATTAGCTGAAGGAACTTGGGTTGTTCAGGCCTGGAAATGGAGTCAGGTCTTAAGGGACTTCCGGAACCCTTGTAGAGTGGGAGCCGTGCATATCTCTGGTGAGATGTTGTTCTGTAGGAAGGGGGCTGTGAAAGATTAGGCATGCTTCTTTGGCCCCACAAGATGACAACATTTAATTGAGGGAAGCTGGAGTGCGCACACTCTGCCTAAAGGCACTAGACAGGTTGAGATCAGTTAGGTATCATTGGCATACTGATGATACTGAATCCCTAACTGACAGATGACCTCCCCCAGCAATTTCATGTAGAATTCTCCCCTCCTGTGAACACCAACTGGAACCAACCACTGAGGAAGGAGGTGAACTACTGCAACACAGTGTCCCCTACTTCCAGGTCCTGCAGCCAATCTGGAAGGGTCCCGTGGTTGGTGGTATTGAAAGCTGCTGAGAAATCTAAAAAGCACAAGGATGGATGCATCACCCCCATTCCTGCTGTGCCACAGGTCATCGACAAACACAACTAATCCTGTCTCCATACTATCCCTGTTGTTGGGGCAAAGATGCAACATGATCTACCAATTGGGTATTCTGCATTGCTTTCATCCTTGACTTGGCATCTCTGATAGCTTGAAGAGGCTTTTGGACATGCAACTGTTTCACTTCACTTTTAGATGCTGAGGGAGGGAAGAGTGCTACATTCCTTTGCATGTACAATCAAAAATACAAAATTCTGCAAACATATGTGCCTTTCTGCTGCTATCATACTGTATATATGCTCCTTTTTCATTAAGATGCCCATCATCATCACATTAAATCATCTTATTTGAAGCTCTGCACAGCCTTGTTTGTGAACACTGCAAGGTGGGCATTCTGTAGTATATGAATGTGTGTCAGAGTGCTGCCCTGTGTGTTTCTTCTTCTAACTTTGGTGTCTTTTCTGCCTCATCCTGTAAAAGAAAGGTCATCTGCTCAAGATGGTGTGCTATGAATGCTTTTCCTGTAGTTATACCAAGATGCATGATGCTTTGCTTTGAAGGCAATTAAATTGAAGCACCCCTTTGATGAGCAAATAATAAACATGAATGTGTGAAAGTGAAAGGTCCTCTGTGCATGCACCGAGTCATTACTGACCCTTTGGAGGGATGCCACTTTTGCTGATGTTTTCTAGGCAGACTTATAGCGAGGTGGTTTGCCATTCCCTTCCCCAGTCGAGATTACCTTTCCCCCAGCTTAGCTGGGTACTCATTTTACCGACCTCGGAAGGATGGAAGGCTGAGTCGACCCAAGCCGGCTACCTGAGAAACCAACTTCCGCTGGGATCGAACTCAGGTCATGGGGAGAGTTTTGGTTGCAGTACTGCCGCCTACCACTCTGTGACACACGAGGCTTATAAACATGAATACCTTTCCTAATTATTATTTCTGCTTGTATTTAAATACTCCTATGTTTATGGAAAAGATGACATTGGTATATTACACATGTATATTTTCTTCCTGATGATGATGTCTAAATGTGTTGGACTACAACTTACACAGTCCTCAACCTTGACACCATAGATGTTGTAGTTCAACAATATCTTTGCCTGCCTTAGACCGTAATAGAATTCTGGGAATGTGATCTTAGGAAATATCAAAAGAATCCAAAGATTAAATGTGGGTTTTCAGAATGTTTGTCCCATGCCTATATTGTAACTCTTTTCCAAGTGAAGATCACTAGAATATGGCTTCTGTTTTGCTCTAATTAAAACATTTCCCAGGGAGCAGGAAAGCAAGAATGGGATTTTTTCCCCCCTCTAATGGGCAGCTGGTAGAAAGGAAAAAAAGGGGGTGTTGAATCTTTATATGATTACTGGGAACAATGATTACATTGTTTTAATTTGGGGAAGGTCAGCAGAGGCAGCCTTTCACAGCAGTTGCAATTTAGCCAACTCAGGCTTTGGAGTGAGTACAAAGTGAGTCACACCTACACCAAGTATAGTTTGAAACAGAAACCTTGCAAGGAGAGAGACAAAAGGGCAGTGATAATTCAGCACTTGGAAAGGAAGTCCCATGGTTCAAAAGACACCAATGGGAGTAGGGATAAGCATCTTCCGATTATCCTTTGAACAAGACGTCCATCACTTCGAAAATGTGGAGCTGGGCTTAAGGAAACAACAGTATTTTGACTTCAACAACCTGGCACATGTCACTGATGCAACCACCGCTGAACGAAGGGGAAGGAGCTGCAGATGAAATTATATTACTTCAGTAATTTCAGAAGAGCAGTGTTCTTCCACAGAACTTGTCAAGTCAAGGTGCAAATGAAAGGAGGATGAAAGATTGTCTAATTTAAGGATGAGTCTGTGCCTGCTTTTCCTCAGCTTTTCAGCCTTAATTCTGACTTATTTCCACATCAATTGTCATTTAAGAACAAAAACACTAAATCTTGCAAAAAATGTTCATCTTCATGTTGCTATCCTAAATATACTATTTTTCCTAATATACATATTTTGGGGGCAAGTGATTTTCCCTAATATCTGCACTTCTTTGTGCATGCTTTTAAAATGGTAAACAACATTGCATAGTTAAGGATAAGTGCTGCTATTTGCATGCAACTTCATTCTAGTTAACTCTGAAGTTGGAGAAGTAAAAATTGGATCAATTCGCATTTTAATGAGATGTGAATAAAATCGTTTCCCATCTCTGATGAAGAGTGAGAGCAAAGAAAGGACCAGAAAGAAATGTTTCCGGCTTGGAATCCTAGCTAACATAAAAGTTGAGAAACAGTGTTTTGAATCAGGAAATCTCTCTCAAATGTCATCTCGGGAGTTAATGCAAGCCATTATTCCCTAAGTCTGGGGTCGTGTACTTATTTACATGGAAACTTTGTCCATAAAACCATTTTGTATTTTGGAATGGCGATGAAGGTCAGATGTTCAAAAGGTTGAAAATCTATTAAAAAGTGCACACACTCACACACACCCCTTATGTAGCATCAATCCAATTCAAGTAAAAAAAGACTAAAAAATCTGCTTAATCCTCTCCCCACCCCAATTTTAAAAACCCAAGAAAGCAAACATCTCCTGCTTTTGCATTTCAGAAAAAGTCAAAGAGGGTACCAGGTGGGCTTCTCTGAGGATAGCATTTCAAAAGAGAGGAGGCAACACTGAAAATGATTTTCTCATGCTCTTTCCGTAGGTCTTACCTGCTGTGTCTCAGGTGATCAGGTGATTATCTCAGTGAATGGACAAGTAGTCTTGGGCACATCATGGAGATAATAAGTTGGGTGGGCTTAAAGCAGGGCTTTCCAGAGTTTTCCCGAGGCGACACACCAACCGCCGTTGGTGTGTCGCCGTGGGAAAACCCGGAAGCGCCGATGATGATCAGCGCTTCCGGGTTGTGTGGCGACACACTAGACTGTGTGTGGCGACACACTCTTGTGTCGCGACACACAGTTTGGAAAGCTCTGGCTTAAAGGTATGGAATCCTTGGTGCTCTGTAAGCCTGGTTGTTTTCTTGCAGACATTTCATTGCCCAACTAGGCAACATCTTCAGTGAGAGAAGGGAGTGGGGTTTGCTTTCTGTTTATGTACAGTGGCAGTGTATACAGTGACAGTTCTCTTCAATTGGTCTTAAAGGTGTTGGCAAGGTGTTTTATTTGTGTTGGATCCTAGACCTACCATGACTTCCTCCTTGGCTGTAGCCACTATCCCTGGAAGTATGGAAATGTCTCAGTGTCCTGAGGACACTGTTCTGTAGGAATAAGCTGCTGTAAAGGAGTGTTAAAAGTTTAAAAAATGGAAGGAGGTAGACAGAAAGAAAACTGGATATTTTACAGCAGTCAAGAGGAGCATCAATTCTACATGTTATTCGACTGTTGGGTCTGATGTATTTTTGGCAACTTTCATTTGTGACCCTGGCATTAGAAAATTAGGAAGATTTTTGAAGATGGATTAATATTTTCTATGCAAGTAAAGTGTTCATACTTTAGGGCATTTATTTAGTCAAATGAAGCAAGAAAGGAATGAGGTAATAGAACTATTTGTCATTTGCGTGTTTTAAGTGAAGGAAAAGACCAAAACCAGAAATTATGAATTTCTCTACCATTGCAAATGTGTTTTACTACTAAAATAAACATAGCAATTCAAAAGCATGGAAATGCAAGTAGATAAATAGGTACCACTTCGGTGGGATGGTAACAGCGTTCCACGTGCGTCATGCTGGCCACATGACCGTGGAAGCGTCTTCGGACAACGCTGGCTCTTCGGCTAAGAAACGGAGATGAGCACCGGCCCCTAGAGTCGGACATGACTGTGCAGGGGAAACCTTTACTTTTACCTTACTAAAATAAAAACTCTTGGTAATTTTTAAGATAACATTTCAGAGGGCACTGATTTTTAGCTTCTGCCAAAGATGTTTGAGTTTGCCTTACAAAAAATATGTTGCAGAAAGAGTGTTGGGAAAAAACTTGAAAGGATTGGAAGCAAATACGTCAAAACATTCAGAAAAAATGTAAATATAAAATTTGAACTGGAATTGCAAATATTTTTATTAAGAATCATTCCAGGAAACAGAAATGAAAAGTATCACAATTTACTAAGACATATGTTGACAGCTGCAAGAACAAGTTGGGCACAACATTGGAAAAGTAAAATATTACCAACGATATAAGATTGGGAGACCAAAATGGGAGAATATGCAGCAATGGCAAAACATATACATAAAAGGAAGCAGGAATGGCTCCCTTATTTTTGCCACATTATATGGCGAGGGAAATTCAGACATCTGGATTATGTTTTTTAGGAAAAGAGCAAAGAGACCAATTAAAAACAATAGATGAAATTACTTAAAGAGATACCAGCAATAACCTCCAATGTAGACAGTGGTTAGTGGTTGGGGAAATAAATGGAAGTGAAGAGGAGAATGTGTTATCAAAAGGGTTTCCCCCCCCCCCCCATAATGTTTTTACTTATGTCTTAGTAGTAGTTGTTTAACTTCCACTTTGCTTTTGGTATCTTTATTCTTGTGTGATTTCTCTTTAAATAATCAGTCAAAGCTTATGCAATAAATGAGAAGAAAAGTCGGTTGGGGAAAATGTGTTTTGAGACCTTGTAAAATAGGGCTACCTTAGCAAGGACACTGGAGCCAAACCAAAGTGGATTCCACTTCCAGAGTTTCCTACTTGCAAACGCTGGTTTTCTCTTATCCACATTAACGGAAAGGGGGAAAAGAATGGTATGTCAGTGCAATGCATCTTGACTGAATTATATTCCTCAACATTTGTGGCTGTGTATTAAATTGTGTGGGATTTTCTGGTACAGTGTAAGAATAGACCTCAATCAGTAAGCTTCTCATGTGCCGTAATGCCTCTCCTTGTCCTGCATATTTTTTCGTGGTAATAGAGTTCTGCCTCTGTAGCTCTGATACCTTTTTTAAAAAAATGTCATATGCTTGACTGTGCTTCTGTTATGTTTATCAAGACCAGGAGTGAACCAAAACTGATGATGGGGTTGGGACACTATTTAGAGCAGGTGCGAGAACTTGTATTGTGGAATACCAATTTGGATCAAGCCCCGCTAGCCTGGCCAGTGGTGAGGGATGAAAGTGATTTGGAAACAATGTCACCTGGAAGGCCGCAGGTTGTCTAGCTGTGGTTTGGAGCAGAAAGTATGATGAAGGTATTATGGGATATTGTAAAAACTTCATGTCTAAAAGGAACAAAACCAAGATTGTATTGTCGAAGGCTTTCACGGCCGGAGTTCAATGGCTGTTGTGGGTCTTCCGGGCTGTGTGGCCGTGTTCCAGAACATGGCCACACAGCCCGGAAGACCCACAACAGCCATAAAACCAATATTGATCTTGACTTAGCATGGATATAGACATGCTTCTAAAAATGTGGGTCAATGTGCAAGCCCTTCAGTGAGGATTTGGGGCATCCCATATTTTCTTTTGATCTTTCTCTTTCATTTAACAAAAGACATCGGCTGGGTTTCACACACTGAATTAAGTCATGGCATGTTCTAACTATAGCTATGTGTATATGGGACATTTCTGGAATGTAGGAAGATATCCCATGTGGAGTCCCTGGTGCTCTCTGAGCTTGGTTGTTTGCTTGCAGATGTTTCATTACCTGACTAGATAACACCATCAGTGCTGGTGAGTGTGGGGTTTGCTCCCTGTTTATATACAGTAGCTTGCCCTGCCCGTGCTGGTGGGGGGTGTAAATTTCTCCTTGGTAGTTCCTTGATTAGGGTATTGTTTTCTGCTTGCAGGGCAAGCTACTGTATATAAACAGGGAGCAAACCCCACACTTACCAGCACTGATGATGTTACCTATCAGGTAATGAAACATCTGCAAGCAAACAACCAAGCTCAGAGAACACCAAGGACTCCATAGTTCAACCCTGAGCTACTTACTTACTTACTTACTTACTTACTTACTTACTTACTTATTATCCCGCCTTTATTATTTTTATAAATAACTCAAGGCAGTGAACGTACCTGATAGTCCTTCCTCCTCCTATTTTCCCCACAACAACAACCCTGTGAAGTGAGTTGGGCTGAGAGAGAGTGACTGGCCCAAGGTCACCCAGCCGGCTTTCGTGCCTAAGGCAGGACTAGAACTATCAGTCTCCTGGTTTGCTATTGGCTCCTTCCTAGGGCTGAGAGACAGGGATTGGCCCAAGGTCACCCAGCCGGCTTTCGTGCATAAGGCAGGACTAGAACTCACGGACTCCTGTTTTCCAGCCCAGCACCTTCACCACAAGACCAAACTGGTCTATTCTCTTCTATTAGATATCCCATGATTGGGAAATTAATGCAGAATAGCCAAGAATTATCTAGACAGCTTTGAAGTTAGATGTTCATAAAATCTTATTATGGTACTAAGAGCAGCACATTTATTGTGTCTGCAGCCCTATTCGAGGTGAGTCACTCTCTGCTGGGGAGGGAGAGGTCACAGGAATATCTTCAGAGCTACTGTGAGGAATACTCTAGGTACCTGACAGATAAAGTTGCTCGGTTCTGCTGGGAGATGCCCTTTGACTGTAAGAGTTGACTGAGCACTGTCTTATCTGGGAAGTGGTTAACTGTAACTCCTGAGGAATTGGACAGGGTCCTTGGAGCCGTTAACCTAGCCACCTGCCCTTTGGATTCATACCCCTCATAGTTAAGGCTGCCTAGGAGGGGACATGTGATTGGGCCAATATTGTGGTGAATTCATCTTTGAATAACATGGTGGTTCCATCTGCCTTGAAGGAGGTGGTAATATGCACCCCCTCCTCAAGATGCCATTGCTGGACCCAACAGTGCTGGACAACTTTTGTCCAGTCTCCAATTTTCCTTTTTTAGGGAAGGTTTTAAAAAGATGGTCAGATTGCAGCTTCAGAGGGGTCTGGAGCGAGCAGATTATTTGGACCCTTCTTACAGTTGGGTTTCAGGCCATGACATAGCATGGAGACAGCACTGATTGTGCTTGTTGATGACCTCTGGCAGACTTGGGATGGTTGTGGTGCAACTGTGCTGGTTCTCCTTGATCTCTCAGTGGCTTTTGACACCATCAGTCCTGGTGTCCTCCCGCACTGACTGCAGGGATTAGAAATGGGAGTGATTTCAGTGATTCTCCTCATTTCTCTGGAGCTGGGAGGGGGAGAGATCAGGACAGTGGACCCCTGACTTGGCCTCTGTAGCCAAGGGGGGCTTTGCCCACATTCCTTTGATGAGCCAATTGCACCCTTTGCTGGACTGGGAGTCCCTTCTTATAATCCCCCATGCTTTAGTGACTTTGTGGGTGACCTATCGCAAAGTGTTCTACAGGGGGCTACCCTTCAGGACCACCTCAGTATGCCCATATATCACTACACTATGTGACCTATAAAGCCCTTCATGGCATAGGGGCTGGTTATCTGAGGCTCTGACTTTCTCCCATTGTCTCTGTCCATCCAGTAAGATATAACTGAATGGGCATACTCCAGGTCCTACTGTACCTTTAAAACAATGTCATCGGATGGACCCAAGAAGCATGTCTTCTCCATCACAGCACCCATCCTCCAGAACAGTATCCTCCTGGAGGTTTGATGCCCTTAAATGAGCCTAGAAGACTTGGCTCTTTCTCCAGGTGCTGAGTTAAGTGAGTATGTGTCTTCTCAGGGAATTTTATTAATGTGTTGAATATATTACTCCCTGGGTTATCACCTTCTTTTTGTTTTTATTGTATAGGGTGCATTTTTAACTTGTACTCCACCCAGAGTTGTTATGACTGGGTAACAAATGAATAAATTAAATAACATTTTTAAGGCTATACAAAGTTTCAGTTCAGAGGTCCAATTCAAGGTGGAATTTGATTGAATCACCAAACTGACCTTCTCAATCAAATCACTGAACTGAATCCAATGCCTCCAAATTGATTTGGAAGGGCTTTGGCACATGTGCGGAAGCCCCTTTTATCAAATCAGTCCAGGAAATTGAAGCATTGAATCTAATCAACTCCATTTCCTGAATTGCTTCAGATCAACGATGCAAATCAAATTGATGATTCAAATCAGATCAGAGCTTATCTGGGCAATCCTAATACCAATTTGCTTATCAATGGTTTCTGTAACACACTGTAAGTTGGAAGCTTTCTATCTCCATGACACTGTTGCATTGCTTACATAGGAAAGTTTTGTCCCTCCTCCTCCTCCCCAGCCCTGGATGGACCAGCATTTAATTTTCTACATCGAAAGTAAGCTGTAAGACTGGAGGTTTGGGAGCTATAGATCAGATCCTCCCAGGGTTAAAAGCATGTGTGCACAAGCCATTTGAAATGCTCATTTGAACTCTCATGTTGAATTCCGATGGGATAAAATCGACACAAGCTTGCTTAACTCTATTGATAGACAGATTGGTTTTCTGGCTGGCTAGGCCACTGAACTGGCTGTTGGGGCTGGTTTTGCAAACATTTAAATAACAGCTTGTTGTTGCCCAATTGCACTGCAGAATGGCTGAGCAACTGTTGGGCATCTGTGTACTAGATGCTTGAGCTCCCTACGGATCTGAGATGGCAAAACAACAGATCAGTGAACTGTTTAGCAGTCATGTGCAATGAAGATGTGGTTAGCATTTGGTTTCTGAAATCTACTTCAGCCAGAGTGGATTAATAGGGCCTCATTTTTCTTAAAAAAACAACACAAAAAACAGGCCCAATAATATACAGCTGGAATCCCCCTTTGTGCACTTATTCCCCAACAGCAACTTTCAACTCACAAGGGTGTATGCATTCTTCTAAGCCATGGTTTGTGTAAAAATGGTTTAGAACCCACATGGTCTGCCAGAACAAAGCCACCTTTTAGCCTAGCATGGTGGGTGAACCCAGTAAGAGGGAAGCCCACGCTAGATGGGAAATTTGTGAAGCCCGGTAACCTGGAAGAAGTGGATGAGAGTCCAACTTGAAGACTAGAAGCTTTCTTGGTTAAGTTGTAAGACTACAAGTGAGGGTTCTGGCTTCACTCCCCCATGAAGCTGATTCAATACTTTGGAACCCTGTTTTTCTCCATTTGCAGGGTTAGGTAAGTTCTCCCACCATTCTTTCAGCATGCACAGCTCTGCTTTAGGCCTTGGCATATTTATTTGAACACATTGACAAATCTCCCCACAACTCAAACCTTGGAAAGACTCACATTTCTCGTCATGTTAATGACGAGTTCTTGCATTCTTCATGATGCTGTTCCTCACAGATTACAGTAAGATCTGGTTTCTATGTTGGCTGTTTAACCACTGATTCTTGAATGGGCATGGTTTATGAACCACACAAGTTACCACTATATGCAAACTGCAATTCAGGATTCAAAAGCATGGATAATGGGTACCAATGAAACTGTTGCAGGAAAACAAACAAACCCTAAGCCATGTAACCACTGAGGTTCCAAAGGAGTAATTGCCATCCACATATTTCTTTATTTCTTTATTTATTTTTCAAATTTTGCCACCGCCCATGTCCCCCAAAAAGAGGGACTCTGGATGGTTTACAACACAAGCACATTAAAACAATAAGCATAAATAACATCTAAAATATCAATACAAAATTACCCAATATAAATATAAAAAAAAACCCCCAAACCCTGCTTTATCCACATATGCTATTCTTTCTCTCTTGTTAGACAAAGAGAATCCTGTCCCTGTGTGGATTTGGCAATTCATTTCCTGTTAAGTTCAAGCTTTGCAAAATAAAAAAACTATGGAGGCTGAAATACAATTTGGGGATAATTTTGCCAAATTAGAAATGGTCTACCTGGGATCTGAAATAACACAATGTAGACATGCCTCGGTGCAATGTTCCAGGTACATTTGCAAAGCAAACGAGCTAAACAAAACTTAAAAAGGTAAAGGTTTTCCCCGCACCTTTGTGCAGTCGTGTCTGACTCTAGGGGCCAGTGCTCATCTCTGTTTGTTAGCTGAAGAGCCAGCGTTGTCCGAAGACACTTCCACGGTCATGTGGCCGGCATGATGCGCGCGGAACGCTGTTACATACCCACCCACTGAAGTGGTACCTATTCATCTACTTGCATTTGCATGCTTTCGAATTGCTAGGTTGGCAAGAGCTGGGGCAAGTGCGGGAGCTCACTCCGTCACGCAGGGCTAGGGATTCGAACCTCCGATCTTGCGACCTTCCGAACGACAAGCCTGGCGTCTTACCCGCTGAGCCACCACGCCCCTTCAAAACAAAACTTACTGAGTTACAAATGCAATGCATTCAGAAGGAATGGGTGTGTGTGTTTGAAACTAGATCCAGATTGGGATGGATGTCTGAATGCCTTGGGTAGGCTGAAACTTTTTCTATTGACAAATTAAATACATTTGCCATGTACAGTACTTGCTGGAGAATGCATTGCGATCGATTCCCAGAACTGAAGCTTTACCCAGTTTTCTCTGAAACGTAACAAGCCCCAGGAGGAATTAGTTCACAACAACAACAAAAGAATTCTTTGCCTGCAGTCAGAGCTCAAGAGAAGCAAAGGCAGGTGCCTGGATAGGAAGCATTTTATTGTAATTAGAGAGAGCATTCTCTCTTTTTAAATTTTATTATGGATATTTAATCATCCTAAACCTAATTTTCTGCCTGTGCGTTGGGGCCTTTGGATGATTCAGATCTCACCATTTGCTGCAGAGTTGCAATTTGCTGTCAATTTTTTTAACAATGGGCTATAAAAATGTGTGTCCCTTCAGGCAGCAAGAGTCTAGACACTAGCACTGTTGAAAAATGCACAATTGAAGCATGGCCCTGATGCTTTTCCTCTGGTGTCTTAAATCTAGGGCTGAGCTCCATAAGTAACCCAAGTGGCAGGTGGAGAAAGAAAAGTTCTTACAGGGGTCAAGGAAGGAGGACATCACTGGGGTTGCACATTAATATGATGCTGAATGTTTCTTCTCCTTTTCCCAGCCATTTGATTAAAAAAAACCCACCAAAACCCTGCTTTGAAATGTGGGGTTTTGTGCCTAGCTTGCATACAAGGTTGCTGAGTGCCCTTCTTGGGCACTAATTCTCCACCAAATCTACAAGCTGAGGAACTGGGTGGATGATTTATTTTTCTCAACTTCTCCAGGGGGTGGAGAAATTCTCCAGCACTGTATTCCAGGAGCCATAATCAGGGGCCAAACCTGAACCCAGTTCCTCAGCTTGTAGATTTGGTGGAGAATTAGTGTCCAAGAAGGGCACTCAGCAACCCTGTATGCAAGCTAGGCACAAAACCTCACATTTCAAAGCAGGGTTTTGGGTTTTTTTTTTTAAATTGAATGGCTGGAAAAAGGAGAAGAAATATTCAGCATCATATTAATGTGTTGGGTGGGCAAGTTTAAGGAATCAAGAATGACACAGGTTTCAGTAAGGCATCTTCAGTGCTCATCTGGGGTTAATATGGAATCTTGGAAACTGGGAGAAGAATTTCCCAGCCTTTCTTATAGTGAATGAATTAAAACAGAGTCTCTTTGATTTGAAGTACTTCTATCCAGCTTCCTTGCCACCTGGGCTGAGGAGCCATTTATGAGATAAGGTGCCGACTGACTCCTCCACTATCTCTGGATTGTTTATGTCCACTCTCCCTTCTATACTTTTCCCAGGCTCCCTACAATTTCTCACACCAGTAGCCACATGTCACATCCTGTTGTGGGGAGAAGCTAGGGTGTTCCGGTGGTGACCCCATTGCTTTGGAATTCCTCCTCCTCATGTCCATCTTTTCTCCCATCTACTTTATTCTTTTTCAATCTGAAAATATATTCATTTACTCTAGCCTTTCCCCCCAGTAGGTTTATGACCTTTACTTTTTGATACTGTATTGATATATGTTTGGTGTGTGTCTGTTTTAAATGATGTTTGTCACTTCGTTTTGAATTGTTATGGTTACTGAGTGTCATTTTTATTAACTTCTATGAGCTGGCTTTGCCAGAAGCAGTGGGTATTCAAATCTGAGAAATAGCTAAGCTGCCTAAAGAGACCCAAAGGAACATCCTCATGAGATACTCCATCTATCAGAAGTTCTGTGAATATTGTTTCTCCTTTGGAAGAATTTCTAAAGAAAATTCTTATTCATGAAATTGAATAAGAACCAGTGGTGGTGGTGGTGGTGGTGGTGGTGGTTGGGGAACAAATTCGCTTGGTACTAAGCTGAAGAATGCATTTTAATTTTAAATTAATCCCTTCAGTGATTTGTAGCCTCTCTGACTTCCACATTCCATTAATCTTGGCTATAAAGCTGCCCAATGGAGATTCCTGGGCATCAGGCACAAGCTCTTCCCTGTTCACAAATCCCCCATCCAAAAATTTCAGGTTGCTAGCTGTATCTTGAAGCTAATCCTTCTTACAAGTGGATTCACTTATCATGCTAAGCTACAATGAAGTAGTTTGATTTTGGCTTACTGTGCTGTGTGATCCCAGCCATTGTGTTTCATAGACCATTGTTTATGGTTTAGCATGATTTGTATAACCAGCCATTGAAGATTACGCAATAAGTATACTGAACTTATAACTGCTGTGAAGAATATCAGAAGCCACTTCCTTATATATTTCTTTTCTTTCTTTTCTATTTTTCTTTTCTTACTCTCTCTGCTTTTTCTCTTTCTTTCTTTCTTTCTTTCTTTCTTTCTTTCTTTCTTTCTTTCTTTCTTTCTTTCTTTCTTTCTTTCTTTCTGTGTTAGTTTTTAATCTTGTTTAAAAGCTTTAATAAAAGTTATTTAAAAAAAGAGAAGATTACGCAATAAGTGATATGTAAGTAAATCATTGGGGGACCCAATGAATGAAGTGGAGGTATGCTGGCCTCATTTACTGGAGGAATCATTCTACATTCAACTAATCAGAATGAAGCATAGCTGGCAATCCAAATCCTAAACACTGCCTAATCTACAGAAATGCTAAGCATGCAGCAATATACCTTGATAGCCATTGGAAATACTCTATTTTTCCCCCTCACCTTCCATTACAGTTCCTTTATATACTTTATCCCAGGAGGAATCTCAACATTTCCCTTCAAAATTTTGTTTGGTAGAAAGATCTATTGACATTCCCCTTTTAATGGAAGACATTCTCTTTTTTGTGATGACTTGTTAGAAAGCTCTCCTGCCCAACTTGGTTTTTATTTGGAAGGTGCCACGTTTGGAGCTGTTTCAGGGAAGCATTTCCTTTCTTGCTTTTTCTGCAGTTTGATTTTGGAAATGTTGAGACTCGAAAAGCGAAGTGCCATCACCTGTGTTTTGTAAAACTCATGAAAGACGGTCAAGAGAGTTCAATATTTTTTCTTTTTCAAAAATGGTTTGCTTTTGCTACATAGAAGAAAGGCTTGGAAATCCCACTGTTCACTTATAGTTTTGTAAAGTGAAATGTCAGAAGGAAGGATACTGATCTTGGAATTCTTAGCTTTCAACCATGGGGGAAAAAACTGTACTGTTTACTGAGGACCTCTGTTATAAAATGTGTTTGACAAATCAGTCCCTGAATGTTTGAAACATCTAGTTTCCTAGATATGCATTTTAGACAGCAAGTAAGTAAAATATTTTGTTCTTAATCTTAACGTCTGAAGTCAATGACCAAATATTTTTATACCACCGTCTTCTCTTTTCCTCTATATGTGTTTCCAGCCATCCACCCAACAACAACATTCATAACTTGAAGAATAAAATTCACTCTATTTCTATAGCCAGGGAATTTGTAAAGTTCAGTGTAAAAAATATTATTTTCTTGTTAAATTCAGATTGATGGAAAAGTATTTACTTTGATTTTTTTCTCAAAGAAGAAAAACATATCAGAGTCACACACAAATGGAGTGTGACCTAAGTGCAGATGATGATGATGATGATGATGATTCCAATCATAATCTCTGCTGCCTCTTGGTTTCTCTTGTTTTAATTAAATAATCACAAAGCTTTAATGATGCTAAGATATTAATTAATGATATTATTTTTAATTTGTTTTGTGCTGAACATAAGGACACATAATAGAAATCCAAGGGAATAATTCTTGAAGGAATTTGTCCAATGGAGTCTTTTCTGATTGGGAAATAGAAATGTTAGTGAGGCTGAAAAGGGATGGAAAGGTACATAACAAAACTCATCATCTTCATCAACTTCCCATGTTCCAAATCAATCCCCAAAAGAGGACAGATAGCAGGGGGAAGCAAGGAGAGAAAAGGCATGAGGAAAATGGCTCTCATGGACATTTTTCACCCTAGGAAGCAGAAGTGGCCAGGAAAGCTGCTGAGCGATGGAGAATTGTGCAACGGACAAAGAACAACTGCAATCATAGCAACAGGAGAATGGGGTATACGTATGGAAGCCTCTTGGCAGAAGAAAACTTTCATGAAATTAGAGGACAAATTTTGGAGTTCAAGTTTGAACTCCATGTCCTTCTGGAAAATCTAACCTAGTGTAATAGTATGTTTAAAACTCGAGAGTGATTCACATTCTAACCTTTGTTATCAGTTAAGAGAACAGCCTCTTCACCAATTCACAGAGCAGCTATAAATAAGGGCCTGCAAAAGGAACCAGGGAGGTAAATTGAATTCTAAAGGGGGAAAACAATCCAAACGCTCAGTTTTCTGTAAGTTGATCCCACCCTCTTCCCATAAATCTTGGTTTTAAAAAAACACCCTTGCTTTTTACAGAGGTGCAGTGGCTAAGAATGTGTCCCTTGTTTGATAAACACATGTAGACATTAATTTAGAAAATGGAAATTCTTCACTGTAAATTAAACCAAAAGATGAACATTTTAGTATTGGTATTGCAAGTATTTCATAGTTGTTGCAAATTAGGGGAGTTCAAGCTACAAGAAGCAGAAAAGTGTGACCATGTCCCCTCTGCGATTCAGCTCGACAGGGATGTGGATTAAGGGCAGCTAGAAACTGATGCAGGAGAGACAACAGCGCGGAAGGAAGAACCACCCGCAACGATGTGTGAAGTGGAACTCAACAGCTCCGGGAACGACTGTCTGAGCACCCTGGAACCTGCGGGTTACACGTGTCGACAAACATGGACAATGGGGAGGGGATGTTTAAATATACTGTAACCTGCCATGCTTAACCATTCAAGTCTTTGTTTGTGTTAAACCTTCATGCACCGGAATAAACCCTTTTGCTTCTTAGCAATCTCGCGTCTGTGGTTTACTCAAGAGAAAGGGGTTTTAGGGCATCGGAGAGGAGCACCTTACAAAACATTAGACAAAGTATTGGTTGCACATTCATTGTCAAGAAAGAAGGTCCTTACGCACATGCAATTTTTCCTCATAACTCATAACCCTGGTGGGTTCTTGAAAGTATAAAGGAACCCTACTTGCATAAAGTGGTGTTGTTGCTGCTGTTAATGCTGTACTAGATATTATTGGGTGCGCTATACAGTACGTCACATGTGTCCAGTTTGGGCTCGCAAGTTGACTATTGATTTCCCTTCATGTATTGTTTGTGTTTGTGTTGGATTCATCTGTATGCAGTTCCACTGTGCAACCCTTCATAAATGCAAATAGTCCTTATTTGCATGTTTGTATTCCACACCACTGAAAGCCATGCTCTGCTTGCAGAATTTGTTTTCTTTGGAAAGGAACAACTGCATCATGCTGCCCATCCAAGAACAAAACTCTGTGTGGAAGGAACAAGATATGTTCTAGACTGAAAGTCCCTTAATCACTCAAAATCTGACCTGTTGATTCAGTTGGATGGATCCATTCAAAAGGATGAATTATTAATTTTACAAGAGGTGTGCATATGCAAAAGTCAATCAAATCAACACATCTATTCAAAGGAACTTGATTCTAATTGATTCTGAGATTGATTGATAAGGGTGATTCAGTCAAATAACTTTCAAAGTGATGGTTGCAATCAAAATTTTGTGCAACTTTACTCGATGAGTTAGTGTTCGCAAGTACGTGTTTTTGTGTGAGGACATACTTCAAAGAATGAGATGGGTTGTTTTGTGAGAAAGATAACCCTCTAGAGGCTCTAGCTAAATCCAGAAGCATGTTTATAGCAACACAGTTTTAATAAGGCATTCCTTAAAGGTTAAATTGAGACAGCAACTTACAAAGGAAAGCCAACACAAATTAGGACTATTCTTGATAATTAATAGTTGATATCTGAGTATACTTAAGTGATTGTGAATTGCAACATAATGACCTCTTCACTCATACCTATGGCAACTCAGGCATATCCACTTCCAAATTTGGCCAGTAAGTCAAGCTACCAGACTCCCTTCTTCATACATTTCAGAGGTAGCTTTAGCATCACCACTTGTTTGAATAACTGATCAATCTCAACCTGAACACACAGGAACACAGATGTAAAGGCTGTATCGACTGAAAAGGATAAGCCCCCTTTCCAGTTTTATTTGAATCTCTTTAAGAACCAATCTGGCTGGTTCTTTAAATCTTAGGTATACTTAAAAAAACCTGATGTATATTATACTTCCAAGAAGCAGCATTCCAGTCTGGCAGGACAACTGGTATCTACTTGGGCCTCTGGTCCATAGATGGAAAGGTGTGGTTGAGAAAGTAGAGTTTATAAAACTTTAGATTGCAGTGGCAGGTGGTATAGAGGCCAAGAAAGCTTCTAAGGGATAATGGGACTCAGACCATTTACTGTAAGAAGAAAGGTAATACAGAAAACCTCAGCGCTCTGTTGGAAGTAGAAGACTTGCTGTTAATGAAAATCTTCCATTGCTCCTTGGCATCCTGCTGGGTAGAGGTATTTTATTTTCAAAGGAGGAAAGTTTATGGTGTTCATTTTGGGGGAGGACTTTGAATTATCAGCATATCATTTTATTGTGGACAAGCCTTTGAAGCATAATAGGGGGAAAATATGGTAGCCTGATTGGCCTTTGTCATACAAGGTGCAAAATTAACCTTGCTGGCTTTAACTTCCATTTGATGCTGCTGCAAATTATTTAGACTCCTGGTTCTTCTGTGTAAACAGCATGAGATGCAATTGCTGTCAAGACATGCCAGGTTGTGAAAAGCAGTGCAGTACCAGCTGGAAGCTGCTCACGGCTTCTTAGTAATTTTAGGATGCTAATCAGAACTGAACTTGAACATGGAAGTTCAAAGCTGCTAAGAGGCACCATATGAGAATTCATTCATATACAGGATATTTATGAACTGGGGTTTCTCCTGGGAGCAGAGAGTGCAGCATCTGAACTGCATGGGGGAAACAGTAATAAAAAGACAGAGTTGAACAAGGTATCTATATCTGGATATTTGACAGGCGATGTGACAATTTAAAAGCAACAACAACAACATCCTATTATGTTTGCAAGGAGATGGAAGGAGGAAGCTTTGGGGAAGAGAAAAACCTGCTTTAATGGCAAAAGTATGAGCTGGACTTGATGAACGAGTGTGTCCAGCAACTCTCTCTTGCTTACCTCAGCCAAGGGGGAAAGTATACATTTAATTCCAGTAAGCTTTCAGTTGTATTGGATGGCACAAACAGCAAGCACTGAAAATACCCTTAAGAAGGGAGTTGACCAAAGAAAGAGACTCAATCGTGCAACTTTGAAGTTACAAAACAGCCTAGGCCTTCAGTAAGAAGAAATTCATGTCCTAAAATGAAGATTGATAAAAGCCAGTTTGGTGAAGTGGTTAAGGCATCAGGCTAGGAACTGGGAGACCGTGATTTTTACTCCTGCCTTAGGCACAAAGCCAGCTGGGTAACCTTCAGCCAGTCTCTCTCTGCCAGCCCTAAGAAGGAGGCAAAGGCAAACCACTTCTGAAATCTTGCCAAGAAAACTACAAAGACTTGTCCAGGCAATCACCAGGAGTCAACACTGACTCAAAGGCAATAAAATTAAATTAAAATTAAAATTATTAAAATTAAAATTAAAATTAAAATTAAAATTAAAATTAAAATTAAAATATTAAAATATTAAAATATTAAAATTAAAATATTAAAATTAAAATTAAATTAAATATTAAATTAAATATTAAATTAAATTAAATTCATTATTGGAGATACTGGGAAAATATAATGGAGAACCATCAATGTGTAAATGCTCTGAAATGGGAGAATCTCATCCTGTATTTACCTGAAGCCTGGTTGCCCCTGTCAAATGAGACAGGGAAGGTGGTTTGTCTTTTCAAGGTTTGTGCCCCATTTTGGAATGCTCTCGTGATTTTATTGCTTATTATCCTATTTCTCTGTTGTTGTTGTTTTTCTCCCACTAATCCATGATTTTAATTGATTTGTACATTGCTTAGAATCAAAGCATTGTGGCTCTTGCATGGCTTAGAAGTACAATAAACAGCTAAGTTAAATCCAGTCGTTCAGAATATTTTGCCAGGGTCTGCAAACCAACACATCAGGCCACATTTGATTCATCCTAGCCTTCTTTTGGCCACCGCAGCACAAGCCCACTGTGTAGCACAAGAAACTCAGATGCAATGGGGTGCACGCTGTCTCTTTCATTCTATTAATAATCCTGAAAACCTGGGAAGTCAGCATCTCAACCCATCAATTTATACCAGGCTCAAAGAAAGGAGTAAGGAAGCATCTTGAAAACTCATCCAAGTTGGTGACCTATGTTACCTTCTGTCTCTTTACTCACTTGTTCTCCCTTTTCTATCCCTGCCAAAGAATTTGGCAAATGGGAGCAGCTGTGGGCACCAGTTATTAGGAACTTAACTCTGTTAGTATTTCTGGAGCCTTGCCTTCTGTCAGCACAAGATAAACTCAATTCCCAAGAAAAATCCCATAGGCAGAGGGGGAAAATATCATCCCAAAATATGCAGAAAAATAAAAACTATCTTCCAAAATCAGGCCTTAAAGATGACATTTTAGAATTTAACCTGACATTTGTATGGAGTCTTTCTGAAGTACCATGGTTTAAAAATATAGTTGATGAATGAATGAATGAATGAATGAATGAATGAATGAATGAATGAATGAATGAATGATTCAATTACCTGTTATAATTCCAACAGGGAAATTGAGTATCACCCCAGATTAGCCTTGTGTTGCAGGTAAGGCACTACAGGTTCATCTCTTTTCAGATGGATAAAATTATTCCAGCACAAACAATGGTTTGCCATAATGATCTCTGCAGCTGGCTGCCAATTTATATGATTTCCCAATCCATAGGCCTCCAATGCGATGATAATGATAGCTTGATACTGGTTCTGCTTTCATTCTTTAAATATCTTGTTCTTCCTCCTAAGGGACAATCCTTATCCATAGAACAGTTAAAAAATCTTCTGCCAATACCAAATTCTACAGAGCAAATACTTGTTCATTTGCATTGTACTTCCTAAGTTAAGGCCAATTGCTCAGCATTTTATGTGTCTTAAGGATCTATTTTTTAAAAAATCCATGTACATGACCACCTAGGAATAACTCTGCTTATTTACTATATACTGTCTGTGTCCAGACAACTCCCTGTTGTCAACCATACTTAATCTATGGATCCTATTTTCACATGGTGCCTATTTTAGATGCATCTATCTTGGATCCTTCAGGGCAAGAAAATTATGAGAAGATAATGTCTTACCTAAGTTCTCTCCTCCTTAGAAAGATATTCTGAAAGCAAATTCTATGAGCACTAGTAGAAGTAATGCAGGATAATTTTTCTCCTTGACACTAATTCATAAATAGCATTTATATGTGTGAAGCCAAGGTAAAAGAGCTAGGACTTTAACAGGCAAGTAAAAGACATAAAGATGCCTACCAAATGCCAGGATGGAGACGATCCAAGCCACTTGTAAGCTCTGACAGAATTAAGTAAAGGTAAATACGTATTCCTACTCCCAGAGTTTGATTTTTTTTTTTAAATTCATGAATATTTCTTGGAGCTCTTTATTTAAAAATAAACGTGTAAAACCAAAGAAGGAAGAGGCAGAAAAATACAGTTCTTGGTGTAGGTGGAACTGAAAAAAGTCACTGAAATTACTGGAGGAAATATATCTAAAGCAGAGTTTACTGTTCTTATTATTCTGGCATCATTGAAAGCTTTCAAGGAGTCACGGCAGAAAAGTCACACCATGGAAACTGAGCAGACACGTTTTTAGGCTTGAATATAAAGGGCATCAAAGCATTACAGAGACAAAGGAGAGCTACAAATTAAATCTGATGAAAAAGCAACAGCATGTTTATGCATGAGATGGAGTGAATGCTTGCTTGTAAACTAGTTCCAAAAATGGGAAGCAAGAAGAAAATTCCAAATTGGTACTAGTTCGGAAGAAGCAGCAAGGTAAAAGCTGAGAAAGCAGAGAAAATTTATCTGGGGACTATGGAAATAAGACAGAAGCTCTGGAGATGGCCTCATAGCCTGTCCAGACCTGCTATGAAAAGAATTGGGTGGAATGAATAGATTGTAACAAAGGAAACCAAACAACACACCAAGACGGACGTCACTCAATGACAAGTCTCATTCCCTGCAAAATGTACATCCAATGGTAAGAGATGCTGAGCGTTGGAGGTCAGTAATATCTAGAACAGGGGTTCTTAACTATTTGGTGCAATGGAGCCCTTTGAGAATCTGGTGAAACTTAGTGACCTCAATTATGCTCAAATGCAGTTATCAAATTATAAAAAATAACAAGTAAGTGTGTGTGTGTTTGTGCATTATCGTGTGTGTGTGGTGTTTATTCGTTCAGTCGCTTCAGACTCTTCGTGACTTCATGGAAAAGCCCACACCAGAGCTTCCTGTCGGCCGTCGCCCCCAGCTCCCCCAAGGTCAAGTCCGTCACCTCCAGGTGTGTGTGTGTGTATGTGTATATACATTCCATACACTCCAGGTGTGTCTGTGTGTCTGTGTGTCTGTGTCTGTGTGTCTGTGTGTGTGTGTATGTATGTATGTATGTATGTATGTGTGTATGTATGTGTGTATGTATGTGTGTGTGTGTGTGTGTGTGTGTATATATATATATATATAGAGAGAGAGAGAAGAAATATTTCTTTTCCCATTAAAGTTCATGGAGCTCTTGAAATCTATCCATGGACCTCTACTTTAGAACTCCTGATCCAGAAGACTCCAGGCTCCCCACCACTGTACTATTTATTCCTTTTCTGTTTCTGTCTTGGAACAAATGGCAACCATTCCCTCATGAAAAGAAGCAACCACTGTTTTACAGTATTTCTGTATCTATTGTAATAGGAAGCTGCATTCTCTACTTGGACTGGAAAACATGACACCAAACACCAGCTGGTTCTAGACCTCTTGTTTGAGACTGATTGATTGACTTGAACATTTGAGATACCTAGGTTGAAACCCTAGATTTTCTTTCACTAAGTATGACTCTGCATTAATATTTGTTGAAAACATGAATAAGCCTCATACTGGCTTTGTCTACACATTATTGCTCCATCCTGCAGCTGCAAAAATCTTGATGAGCCCTAGATGGGATCAGAGAGACAAAGAAAACTCTAATTTGTTGCTACTATTAAGAGAGAGAGAGAGAGCAAGAGAAGAGATGTTTGGATCCAAGCCTTCTCCTGGTCTTAGAGAAAAAAGCTATTAAATCTCAAGGAACTGCAGTGAGTGGCTGAGAATAAGACTAAGCAGGAGAAAGACTGTCTTGGCTTTTCAATTAAGCAACATCTGAGAAATGATATCCAACCTGGCAGATACAAGCAAGCTCACTACTCATGCCCAGTGTGTTTGCAACTGCCTTCCATGCATCTGACCTTTTGAATAACTTCTTTTTGTCTGTCCCTTGGATGTGACCATCACCAGAAGAATCCTGAAGATACCTGGGTACCCATGATGACTTTCATGAACAATACTCCTCTGTTTTACTTTCTCTGTTTGCTTGCCTTTGTTTATCTTCAGAGTAGCTGGCCAACTGTCAAGAAATGTGTAAATCTTACAGCTGTAAATAGGACATTGAAGTGTGATGTTGTTGTGCCAAAGCAGGATTGATCCAGCTCATTGCTTTGTCTAGTATCGTTAGCACCAGCCTTCTCCATTCTGGGTGCTGCTTATACGTATAAGGACTTTGGCCAAACGTGGCCATTGCTGGCCACATATAGGCACAACAGAAGAACACTTGGATTGGAGAAAGCTGGTCTAGATTCACAGCGGCTTTCAAAAATTTCTCCTAGGACTCTTTACTAAGATTGAATGGTCAGTTTCTCTGCATGGTTGTTAGTCATTCCTGCCCTTTGCAGATTGTAATTTCAAAGTCTTTTTCATTACATGGAGCTAACTTTATTATGGAGTCTGATTCTCTGGGAGAAGTTCAGCTAGTGGGAATATGATGCCAGAATGAGGATCAGTGCAAAGAAAATAAGATTTCCTCCCAAATCAAAGGAATAGGTCCTCCCAGTTTATTCTTATTTATTATTTGTACTAGTTGTAGTGTATTCATGGAAGAGAGAGGTCATTTTACCAGGTCCCTCCAAAAGGCCATATCTACAGAGAATGCTTATCAGATGTCACACTGGGCATGGCAATAAACCTCTACTCTCCAGAAACTCAACCCTGAATTCAGTAACTAGTTAACATGGGCTCAACATGGCTAGGTAAGTTGTTTTGTTAGGCAAGAAAGAAATTATATATACACAGCAGATCTGCCTGCTGCAGAGTAGAGAAATGAAACCATATATAAATGTATATATGTCAACTCTAGGATTTTAATCCTCAGCCTCCTACCCTTTCTAGTTAACAGATACTGGGCTGTTCTTTTCCCAGCCTTGAGAGCTGGAGACGTCTCTTCCATGTTTACGTAATGATTCTGTCTGACCTGAAAATTTATAGGTTCCTGCTTTTCCAGCTTTAGTCATCACACTACTGTATAAATATTAATTTTATGCAGATGCTTAAAAGAGAAACATGGAAATAACCATTGTTTCATTTGATTCAAAAACCAGAAGAACCAAGACAGTAGAAGAAGCTGAAAGATGGGTGAAGCTAGTGATGTGCCAGTCAGTTCAAGATAGGCTTGAAAGGAAAATCTAAGGGTGTGTGTCTTTGTGTATATGTGTGTATTGTATTACGCACACAGGGACACACACAGACATATGCATACATACATAGATATACAAAAGATAGAGAAACATACTCTATCTACAACCCCTTGGTTAGATAAATTGCTTGTTTTAAAAAGAAAATATTAAAATCAAGTTATGAGAAATTGCAGAAGCTGACAAAAGAGGATTCAGAATGTAGGGAGTGAATATTTCAATAAAATGAAGAGAGAAGGGGGGACATGCCTGTGTGGGCAAATTATGGTGATTCCAAAACCCATCTGAGATCTGGGTTACATGTCAAGTTTTTGTTCCTATACAAATTGAGTCCAATCTAAACATCTCCCCAAAGAGAATAGGGGGGGGGGAATCCAAACCCTGAAACATGGAATGATAACAACTTGAGGGATAACAATTTAAATTTTGTGAAGTTTTAAAGTTGATGCCGTTGCTCTTTTGCTTGCAGACAAATCAAACCAAAGATATAGTATAGTAATATACAATATTGGGGATGTATATAGAATTTTGCATGTGATTCTTATATGAGGCTAAAACTTACTTGCTTTTCTCCTCCATCCACATTTCTTTTTCCTCTTGTTTGATTAAATTATTTTATATCTTCATCTCTGTTTAGCCGTTAGACAATATCAGTTGCTTATGAGTGATATACTTTGGTCTAGCGGTTAAGTGCCAGTTTGGTCTAGTGGTTAAGGCAACGGGCTAGAATCCAGGAGACTGAGAGTTCTAGTCCCGCCTTAGGCATGAAAGCTGGCTGGGTGACCTTGGGCCAGTCCCTGTCTCTCAGCCCTAGGAAGGAGCCAATGGCAAACCAGGAGACTGAGAGTTCTAGTCCTTCCTTAGGCGTGAAAGCCGGCTGGGTGACCTTGGGCCAGTCCCTGTCTCTCAGCCCTAGGAAGGAGCCAATGGCAAACCAGGAGACTGAGTTCTAGTCCTGCCTTAGGCACGAAAGCCGGCTGGGTGACTTTGGGCCAGTCACTCTCTCTCTCAGCCCTAGGAAGGAGCAAATGGCAAACCAGGAGACTGAGAGTTCTAGTCCTGCCTTAGGCATGGAAGCCGGCTGGGTGACCTTGGGTCAGTCCCTCTCTCCCAGCCCAACTCACCTCACAGGGTTGCTGTTGTGGGGAAAATAGGAGGAGGAAGGAGTATTAGGTATGTTCCCCGCCTTGAGTTATTTATAAAAATAATAAAGGCAGGATAGAAAATTATAAAAATAAAACAATAAAACAATAATAAATAATAAAATAAAATAAAATAAAATAATAAAATAAAATAAAATAAAATAAAATAATAAAATAAAATAAAATAAAATAAAATAAAATAAAATAAAATAAAATAAAATAATAAAATAAAATAATAAAATAAAATAATAAAATAAAATAAAATAAAATAATAAATAAAAATAAAATAAAATAAAATACTTGTATTCCTACAAGGAGTCTGTGAGAAAATTGTATCAGTTTCTGTGCTAGAATGGGGGACAAGTGAAAACAGAGCTTAACCCCCAAGATTTTGAATAAACCTTAAAGAAAGTTCTTTGTATGTGGCCAGTAGATTTATAAGTACAGACCAATAGACAAATAAATTGACTCTACTATTTTAGAATGCTTCCGTGGCTTTGTGTCTCTTATTTTATAACAGAATAATGTTCTGCTCTGACTCTGTAAGGTTACAAATTAGAAATGGTACATGCTGATTGTAATCACAATAGACACCCAAGGGAAAGAAAATAGGTTTCAGAATGATTGTTTTTTTTAAAAGATAAATTAGGTAACAAAATATTTTAATGTTGAAAGGTTTTTGAAAATAGAGTGCACCCAAGAACCAGAGGCAGAAGGAAGAAAACAAAACAAAACAAATGACAGAAAGGAAGAGATGAATTTGATTTTGATTCCTTCCCATCAAAACCTAGCACTTTCACAACTTCAAACTCTTCATTCAGCTGAGATATGAGATAAGATTTAAAAGTTTAAATTTCTGGCAGATATTACTTTAGCATAAAAAGATTGCCAGATATATGATGGTTCCATTTAATTAAGTTTAAACTCCTACCAAGGTTAACTAGAGCATTTGAAACTTTAACTGGTCAGATGTATGTGTAGATCTTCTTAATGGTCCATCATCTCCCTAAATTAAGGATGGTGCTGTATCTCTGTGTTTGTTTTTATAACTAATATTTCTTCTCTTCTGGTCTCTTAGCAGTAGAAGGATGAAAGCTAAGGTCTAACTCTGCCACTACCTCTGGCCTCTTCATATCTCCCCCGCACACTCATTTATCCTACCACTTAGAGAGTTCCTTCATAAGTTGGAGACACACACTCATCTGTTACTTTTGTTAGCATGTACAGTGCTCAAAGGTAATAGAAGCTAAAGAGAAACTGTTTGGAGCATCAATAAATTGCTTCTTTTTGTGATATAGTTTCACCAGTGTCCTAGAGCTGAGTGTGGTGGGTTGTGGTGGGAAAGGGAAATTTCCTCCATCAGCTCCAGCTAAGGGATCTAGTGGGTTTCCTTGAGAGTTGTGTTCTCTCCCTCTCCCTCTCCCTACACACAAATGATGCTATGTCCCTAGCAAAGACTTGCTAACAAGCTAGACCATTATTGTATACATTAAAAGCTTCTGAGTTTCCAAATGGAGTGATCAAGGATATAGCTGCAGTACCTACTGTGTCAGAGAAAAGAATTTGGGGGAAAAAACACCACACCTTATATTTGGCTGTGCGATAAACAAAACAACTCTCTCTGTGTGTATGCATGTGTGTACCCACTCACCCATAGTCACAAATGCATGCATAGGCACATCCACAGACATGCAGACATAAAGATATATTTCATATTGCAAAGATATTTGAATGCTAAATTTCCCCCCGTGGTTCTAAGTATAAGCACAAAAGGAATTTCCAATTTAGTATTCCCATTTATTTATCTCTCTGGCTTCTACTCTACTGTGCATTTAGGTTCTGTTTTGTTCTTGGCTTTTTGAAGACAAACCAATTTCCCTGGAGCACAGCAGTTCCTCCCAGGGACCTGTCAAAGAGCACCAGAAAGCTCAGAAGGCAATAAATAAATAACTATCCAGATATTCAGCAATATTAGGCCTTTTCCCTTTAGGGAGCTATTTGTAACAATTATCAAACCATGTCTGGTATTTTCGGTGAGTTTTTAATTATCCTGAAGTTTTTTTAGGGAAAGGAAAAATCCAGAAAAATCAGTTGTATGTTGGGCAATGTTTGTTTTTAAATAGGTCTTTGATGTGTGCTAAGATAAAATGTGTGGCTTCTTCTAACTTCCCCCGCATCTCCCCCAGCTTTAAAAGGAATGCTCCTCCACAAGGGTTGGTCTGTTTATTGAGATGGCAATTCTTAATTTATCAATTGTGTTTCTTGCTTGTGTCTCATAGCCGCATTTGTCAGATTCATTAATAAAGCACCGTGGTAAACTAATTGAAAGGAAGACTCTGGATTCCCACAACTAATTGAAGAAAGACTGTGGATTCACACAGCAGGATTCTTCTCTGAAAGTTGACAGTTATCATTTGATCTTCTATTTCTCTTTCAACATTCACTAGTTTAGAAGAGGAAATAGGGTGTGTGCCATATTAACCCATGCCAATTCAGTTTGATTTTCTGAACTGATTAGAGGGGAAAAACCCATCCAAATCACTAAATTGATCAAATGATTTACTTCAAAGATTTGAAATGATTGTTCCAATCTGGAGATTCAGTTGACTTGCATTCAAATTGTACCTCTGAATTGAATTTTGCACATTGTTAGAAACATGCAAATTATAAAATTATAAAATGATTTTTCTTTATAATAAATTTAATTTGATTAGGTTATGATAGCATTCCTATTTTCTATACCTATTGTACTTTCTGTCATAAAAATACATAATTTTTCTTTCACCGTCTATTGAGTTTATTGTCTCTACTCTGTTTGGGACTTTTTTTTTCGCATTCAGAAGGCAACAGAGAAAGTTGGGGAAACTGTGTACCCAGAGATTCTTAGATTTGATTATTTTCAACACCAAATAATATGGCCCAGGTGTTGAGGATGATGGGCCTTATGGTCCAGCAAGACTGGATAGCCACCAGTTGCCAAAGTTGCCATAGTAACTGACACCACAAAAAGAATTTTGTGCATGATCTGACAGGGAGCAGCTCTTGACTTGTCAAATGGACTTAAAATATTATCACTTCATAACTCCTCCAGTCTCTCTACCTAGCCCCAAACAAGTCAAATGTGAGTTGTTCAGTGCCCCAACAAGTTTTTCAGGTTAAAAAGGCTGGAAGAATGTTTAGAGCTGAGAAACAACCAAACAGGATGTTTGAAGACTTTAACATCTCTGACTGGGAGTCTGCATTTGTTTCTGGAGGCCCTCATAGACCCTTTCAAGTCCCCACCTGCTTCCTTTTATGTAAAGAAAATGCAGGTGAAGGCAATCAAGCATATCATTTTAGAGATGTCACGTTGGGCATGTAAGTGAGGCAGTTGAATGGTCACAGTTTGTAAAAGCATCTTAATAAATTCCCTTAGTGCAGAAAAGAGTCATTGCAGGTCTGTGAAAATGTGACACCATATTCTCAGGCAATGACTCAGGACAGAGAATGGCATTTTGGCCATTCTCGAGAGAGAAACCAAGGAAGCTCACAGAGAATGCTGTTCATAGTGCCATAAAATCATAGAGATGGAAGGGACAAGTTGGAGTATTAAGTCTGGCCCTCTGATTAGTGCAGGAATCTAAGTTCTAGTACCCCAGACAGATAGCTGTCTAGTTTTTGTTTGAAGACATCCAATGAAGGGGGTCTGTTTACAACCTCTCTGGAAAAGAGGTTTCAAAATCAACCTTCTCAAACTGTTAGGAAGTTTCTTCAACATTCAATGGGATCCAGTCTTCCTATAACATATGCCACATTTCATGTTCTGGGATAACAGAGAAGAGAACTTGACTTCTTATGTGATACCCCTTCAGCTACATAGAATACCATCGTATCCCACCTCCAGTGGTCTTTTCTCAAGGATAAAAATCCACGATTCCCTCAGTCTCTCTTTGGACAACTTAGTTCCTAGGTTCTTGAATATCCCCACCACCTTTCTTTTCAGCTCTTCCAATTTGAATCCCGCTTAAATTATAGACGCAGTAGCATTGGTTGTAAGTTTTCTCTACCACTGCTCTTTCATTGCTGTGACAAGAGCTGCAAATATCCCCAATGCAAAACTTCATTTGCTACTGTAACTTGAAAGACAGTAATATTTACAGAAAATCCTGGTAAAATAAATAAGCCCTAGTAAATGAATGCATGACAAGCATATTTCTATCTTCCTTGCTCTGATCTGCCCAACAATTATTCCTGCTTCCATTTCTCCCCCTTTTGTCTGACTTCCTTATATACATGTTTATTTGGGAAATTCCTTGGGGCAGGGACTTCAGTACTAGGTGTAGAATCCTGTGTATATTACTGGCAAAAGTATAAATAAATGCTGCTGACCGATTTACTATAATCACAGCAAGTGTCAGTATCAAGATGATCTGGCCTGATTAAAAAAAACCTTGATACTTGGATGGAAGGTCATAAGGAAATCCTAAATCTTTTGTATAGACTATGGAACTAAAAATACATCCCAGAAAAAGACAGCGATAAAGCTCTCCTACCTTGTTGCCAAAAACATGACATGGATATGTCCATGTAGTCATTGCTTAGTTCAGAGAGTCTTTATCAAGGAGAAGCAGGAGATGGCATTAATTACATGACATTGAAAGAACTAACACTCTGCCCGTGAGGATAACCACCTACTTCTTTACATACTCAACATTATAAATCTTCATCCCAGTATTAAGAACTCATTCCAAAGCTATTTCCTATTTGACAACTTCATCTTCCTTTTTCAACTAATCCTTTCTTTTAAAAAAAAATCTAAGAAATGAAAGTATTTTTAAATGTTTTGCCATTCAGCTGAGAATGCTAAAAGAGCCATGCAAGCAAATGATTTTTTTTAAAAAAAGATCAAGTAGAATCATTTCAGAATATTATATTATATTTGGATAGCCACAGAAAGATAATTTCACAGTCTTCAAAAAGGGAAGTTTAGGGATGCATACCGTATATACATTCTTTAGCTAAGCTTGATAAATGGCCCTCTTAACAATTGGGAATACCAACAAGTCTTTCAAATTGTTCATATTAGTTGGGCTGAAAGGTATCTCTAATAGGTTATCTGTGCTACAGCTTAGCACAGCAGTGGGTTTAATCTAATTATTCCAAGCCAACTCGTAATAGCTCTGCTCAAGACTATTTCTAGGGAATTCATAAATCCCTGATGGAGTTTGATCCACTGCTCTGTTTGTTTTCCTATTACAAGTCCATCAGCCTTAAAGTACCTCCTTCCTGCTTCCTTCCCCCTAGCTTTTTACTATTCTTGAACAATTTAGATAAATGCATTTATTAGTTATATCCTAGAAGGAATTCAGGATATATGCTGATGACCACTGTTAGATAGATTAAACAGAGAAAGAGCTAATTCACAGCCACCTCATTAATTCCATGGTTCAGTAAGGCATAAACACTGATTTACAAACCAAAACTAAATAGGTTCACACAATGCATACAGCCAAAGCTGAACTACATTATGTCTTACTGTGATGTGCAAACTCAGTCTTTAACAATAGAACATCGGAATTTTAAAAAGAAGTATATTTTCTGTATATATTGGTTTTTTACAACTCATGCAAAGTTGTGCCTGATGCCCAGGAAGGAACAGTCAAAAATTGGCCTTTAGAGCAGGTAGTCCGTCACTATCTAATATCCATATTTTTATTTTATTTTATTTTTCAGATGAGAATTAAAAAGATGGGGCATCGCTTAGAAAAGCAATACATGATACAAGGTTATGCCTCATCTGTAAGTTCAGTTCTCCAAACCAATTCGTATCCCTCCCAAAGTGTGTCTGCTTTTAATAATAAAAAATGTGAAATGTCCAAAACTGGAATGCAGCTTGCCCTTGAGTCTGTCCTTTTTCTGCTGCTTCTCTGCTCAGATTATGGAGGAAAAAGTAATTTAATGAAATCCATCTTCATCGAGTCCCTTAAATCAAACTCCCCATTGTCTTCTAAGAACAAAGAAAGCCAACACAAAACATAATGAGTTTGTTCCCCTCTGACCCTGTATAATTTGAACACTCTTGAGTAACTTTCTCTGATTTTGAGTTGGAAAGATGTTATTTTTAAAAGAAAACACACACAAATATATACTATATGCAGTGCAACTTCGGGAGGTACACAGAATTAAAATGAAAAACAAAACATTTCCCCAGAACAAGTTAAGAACAGATTAAGAACATCCAATTAAAACAATGAAAAGATACAATAAGACACAGCAATGAAAGTACATAAGATGAAAAGACTCATAAAAGCTTCTGCCCCAGGAAAATATATATAAAGAGAAATACCTTTAGTAATTAGTGAATTAATTGCTTAAAATGCTTGGGAGCATAAAGCTGTCTTTGCCTAGCACTGAAAAGACAATAAAGGTGGCGCTGGGCTTAGTTTACTGGGGGAGATATTCCTGTCAGCCTTACCAAATAGACCAGACAGGAATCATGACCAGATCAGCTAATTCTACTTTATTGTAAAGCTACATTAACAAAGTCTTGCAAGTCTGAATGTATAATTCTCCCACTGTCTCCTTTACAGCCTGAGAAACTAGGGAGGGTCCCTTCTGAGCCTCTTGCCCTACCCACTATCAAGCTGCAGGCTATGCTGTCTCTTATCTGACCATTTCCTAGGTAGCATCTCTGGGCCCAATCTCCCAAGGTCATTCCCACATACCATTACATCTCCAAAGATGGAGGGAGCTTACCACTGGAAAGGCCCAGGTAGTCACCCATTGCATCTAATCACGAGAGGCTATTTGTAAGAAGACTTTCAAAGAGGTTCTCAGAGAATGAGCAGAAACTTATGAGAAGAGGCATTCCTTTAGTGTCAGCCCTTCAAGGTTTTCCTATCTGGAAAGAGACTGCACGAGAAGACAAGAACTATGCTTTATTTAAGACAGGCTATATTAACAGAACCTGATTGTGCTTTTCCTCCCTCTTATATCCCAAAGAATCGGGGAGAAGCCAGCCTGCATCTCTTCCTAATTGTACCTCCTTTCCATGGGCTCAAGGAAAGCTTTTTCCCTTTTTGTTTTTGTAACAGCTTTTGACTATTTCCCTCAAGGCCATCTCCTTGGCTCTTCATGCTTAGCTTGTGAGGTCCCAAGCCATTAAAGTCTTTATTGATTAATACCAGCACTCTGAATTGGACCTGGAAGTGAACTGAGACCCACCAAAGTTCATATAAGACTGATGTAACATGACCATAAAGGGGCGTGGTGGCTCAGCGGGTAAGACGCCAGGCTTGTCGATCGGAAGATCACACGTTCAGAGGTTCGAATCCCGGAGTGAGCTCCCGCACTAGCTTCAGCTCTTGCCAACCTAGCAATTCGAAAGCATGGAAATGCAAGTAGATAAATAGGTACCACTTCGGTGGGAAGGTAACCGCATTCCGTGCACATCATGCCGGCCACATGACTGTGGAAGCGTCTTCGGACAGCGCTGGCTGTTCGGCTAACAAACAGAGATGAGCACGGCCCCTAGAGTCAGACACGACTGCACAAATGTGCGGGGGGAACCTTTACCTTTAACATGACCATAACAACTCCCTCTTGCTGCAACATTTTGCACCCAAAGAACCTTATGCAAACTGTATGAAAGAAATATATGACAGGACTCTGTATTCACACAAAGAAGGACAAGGCCAACTTACAGCCTGTTTCATAAGCTTTCTTGAAAAATGCCCACTTGACTTAAGAAACCCACTTTGATATATAGACACTACTCAAGTTCATTTTGGCACTACTGGTCCAAGTGGGGTATATAGCCCCTGAGTCTGGAATCTGGACATTCTTTAATGCAAGCCTTGGCAGGCTGCCCATTGCTTATTGCCACAAATCTTTTAGCTTCACTGTCATCTTACACTACTACCTCAGCAGTTGAGAGAAGATGAAGTGCAGCATCTGCTTTTACAATTACCCTTCTCTGCCTGTCAAGGGACTCAACCTTGGCAGAAAGATATGTTAGAAGACATATCTTAGAAGACATAAATTAGAAGATGTGACCTGGATGGTTCCTGACATGGTATGAAGCAAGATGTCTCTGTGGTAATCTGGACTTTCATGCTCTGTTGAACCCATCCTCTCCTTTTTTTTTAAAGTAAAGTGAAAAATGACAGTCAACTTGGTTGTTTTTGAAGCACAATGTATTTTTTCTTGACAACCCATCTTCCTTCACTTCCCAACCATCTTTCCCAACAAGCTTGGATGTGGATGACCTACTTGATTTAGAACACAACATCCAATAATGAAAGGAACCATTTATATTAAAATAGCTTGGCTAAATTTATTGGAACATATCTGGCATGTGTGGCGGGATGGGGAGCGGATCTGTGTTTAAATAGTATCTTCTCTGAGCATCTGAGAAAAAATTAATGCAACTTCAGAAAAAATATTCAGCTCCCCCTTTTGTTGCCTATCTTAGCAACATTTTTTTTTAAAAAAAATCATCTTCACATTTGTTTCCTTGCATTGTGTCTTTGCAGGAAAGATAAAAGAAGGGTGGCAGTTTAAAAATGATTAGCTAGTGAAAGCTGCATTGATAGATATGAAACTATATGCTTCTTTCAGGACTTAAAAAAAAGATAAAGGATGGGGACCAACATAAAGGGATATTGGTTGCTACCCCTGTAGCATCTGGGAATAAAATTGTCCTAGAAATGGGCAGTTGTAAAGATAGGAGGTTAAGAAATAGAACAAAAGCAACATTGAAAGTTAAAAATAATTGTAAAATTGAAAATAAGGTAGCTGATTTACTAAAGGAAAAGAGGAAAATGACTTTAACCTGATAATATAGTGTTATCTACGGTAAACTAAAGAAAAAAAATCCAAGTTGTATGAATTTTTACCTGGACCTCAAATCCAGGTGTCCCTAAAGTAAATTACAGTTGTTATATAGCTGATCATAAGAATCACATTTCCAGTATTACAGCATCATACTGAAGGATGATTAAAAGGCGTATGCTTGATTGTTCAACCCACTGTGTTTATGGTTTATCCAATAAAGTTAGAAGAAAATCAGGAGCTAAACCTGGTATTTCCACGAAGTTCCCGCTGCTATTACTTGCACTGCTGAAAAGGCAAGCTACACAATTCAAATCACACAGACAGAAAAATAGACCGGCTTCTTCAGCCTGGAGTGGATATAATTACAAGAATCTTGGTTCTGTCAGTATTTTCTGTATACTGTAATTCCCAGTGGTAACATCTCTCTCTTGTAGTTGCAAATGCAACATGATCAGCATATAGGTGGACCTTCTGCAGTGGAGGAGTATTGCACAGTGACCATGATATAAATATAAAATGAAATAGTGTCCAGAGTCTATTGATTGAATGAATGATTATCTTTGTTGCAGTCACTAAGCAAAAAGTGTAATTCCCTCAAACACATTTGGCTCTACTTCCACTCTCTACTATGATACGGAAATAAGTAACAATAATTAACAACATTCTGAAACACCTGATATTCAGCAGATCTCTCAAAAGGGGTAAAGAATAGAGAACTGGCACTGCAAATGTTTGTAATGTGGACATTGTTAACTCTCATAGGAAATGCATATTTTAAAAAGTCAGGTTCAACCAATGATATTTAATTTTTTAAACTCTCTTTAAATTCTCCAAACTGGATTTATATATGAAGATAAATAAGGAAGTTTAAAACGTTTTGGCCATTTAGGGACGGGAATAGTTTCCCAGTGGTGGAAAAAGTGCAGCATCAATAAGTTTTCAGTATAGAAAGCAAGGTAAGGGGAACATGATATAAAGTAAGGAAAACTATGTAAAATGTGGATAGAGTGAAGTTTTTCCTGTTCTCTCCTAATATTCAAACTTGGAAGCTAAATGGATTGACGGTTAGATCTATTAAAATAAATTATTTCATAAAATCATAGAGCTGGAAAGGGCCTCTGCTTTCCAGTTACCTGCTCTGTTCAGCAATCCAAATTAAAATATTCCCTTCTGCCTGAAGGGCAACCCATCACTTCCTTTGTAGTTGTCTGTAGCTTGAATCATGTCAACTGGATTTCTATTTTCTCAGTGGAAACGTTTCGCTCCTTATCCAAGAAGCTTCTTCAGTCTGAGCAAAGTTGGTAAGGGAATCCTAAATATGTTTCTAGGTAGTTGTGTGACCTTACACCTGGGGCTAGGTCATGGTTAATAAAAATTGTTGCAGGTCATGGCCCCAGGTGTAAGGTGTAAGGTCACACAGCTACCTAGAAACATATTTAGGATTCCCTTACCAACTTTGCTCAGACTGAAGAAGCTCCTTGGATAAGGAGCGAAACGTTTCCACTGAGAAAATAGAAATACAGTTGACATGATTCAAGCTACAGACAATTCCACCTGGATGACTGAGAACCTTCATAGACATATCCTTTGTAGTTGGTTCCACTGCATTTTACTATTACAGACTTTTTTGCAACATTCAATCCAAATCAACTTTCCTTTAACTTATTCTGTGTCCTGCAGTTTGAGATGATTCGCAACAGGTATTGGTCTCTAGGTATTTACGAGTAGTGTTGTTACCCCTTCCAAGGTTACACATTCTTCCTGTCAAGAATGTGAACTGTTGGCATTACACTTTTGAAGGGTTTGTAAGAGCTGCACTCTCTTCATATTTAAAACAGAAAACTGCTATCTAGAGTTCTTACAACATGTCCTGTTGTAGGGTCTCTGTTCCACAATTTCTGTTGGCTGAAATCATAAAATTGATATCTTCATCCTTCTTGACAGAAAACTCTTCATAAACTGGAAGGTTCTGAGCACTTTGGCATCATGAAACTGGCTTAACAATCACATTTTATTTGGAGCTGCAGGGACTATAAGGAGTAATATTCACACATGCTTTGGTGTTTTCTTTGATAGGTTTCTTGAATAAGCCAGAAACAAACAATCCACATTATAGCATAGTGAGTGTGCAAAGCCAGCCAGAGCATAATTATGAATGATACTTATGGAAAGGTGGTCAGCTGGAGAATAAGTGCTGCCATGGGAGGAAGCAACGAGTCCTCGTCTCAACTCAGCTGGTGACTCCTCTTAAGCTGCCCCTTCCGAAAGCTTCTGTGCAATTGAACCCCAACTATTCAGTGTGTGTGTGTTTGGGTTTTAACTTGGTCACTGTGGCACAGCATATGGCAGCATCTGGCCAACCTTGATTGATCCCAAAATCTTAAACAGAGTTGGACCTAGTTAGTACTTGCATGATAGTCCACCAGGAAATCCTATGTCAATAGATTAGTGTGGGAAATTAAACAAATATCCCAGAAGAAGACTACACAGGCATGTTTAGACATCAGGAGTTGACCTTGATTCAAGTTAGACTTAATATTTTACTGTGATTGTGTGAGTATAGTACCAGTTACTTGTTTCCTGTTTCTGCACTCTTAGCAACTATGAGCAAAAACAAACTTTAGGTAATGCTTTTATTTTGGTCTTTCTATTGCAAATGGTATTGTGCCCTTAACCTATATGCAGTTAGTAAATATAATAGTCTAATGGTTGATCTAAGTTTTCAGTTTTATGCTCCATTAACATAGGTATTTAGGAAAATTGTTTGAGTCTTATGGAGCTGAACCGTGCTTTAGAACTGAAGAACTAGTGAAAAATTTGAGTGAAATAAAGATCCCACCCTCCCTTTCTCCTTAGTATAGATATATTGCCTTAGAATTCAATGGCACAAAAGTCTGCGTTGACTTATTTTTTCCCTTGGATATAGTACTTGTGCAAGAAATCAATAATGTAGTTTTAGTTAGGGAAAAAAATCCCTTTTGACAAAAGGTGTAAGATTGATTACCTAAATCAATACTATTTTTAGGAGCAATTCATCAAAACTATAGTTAAACAGAGACTATGATGCATTTAACTGTTAATAATACAAATGCCTTTTTTCCCCAGTTTCTTGTGCATAATCTTGTTTTTGCAACATACAGCAGTCCTTTTCCACATGATAAAATAATTGTTCTTTTTTCCACCTTAGCATCAAAGCTGCTTGTTTGTTTGTTTGTTTTATTAGACTCTGGGTGGCTGGGAGTTAAAAAGAACTTGAATAGAAAGGATCCTAACAATGTCCTACTGAGACATGACAGAGTATTTTGGATTCTTTCAACAACTCATATCAATGATGAAGCTTTTTTTTTAGTGGACAATAAACGTTGTAAAAAAGCAGTTGTTAGCCCTTTGAGGTAGTCCAGACAAGAAGCACGACAATGAATACTAACTCTATCTTTATTGTGAGGTTATGTTAAAAGAATCTTCCAAGCCTGAAACTATTTCTCTCCTCCTCTCCCTTTACTCTCTGGAAAACTAGGGAGGGTCCCTTCTGAGATACTTCCTATGCCTCCTCTACTTCTGTGGCCTGAGATACCTTTTACATGATGGCTGTTCAGTCTCCAGCTCTTCTTCCTGTCTCCCAAGGTCATTCCCACAGATCATTACAGCAATATTTGGGCTCAGAATATACACATGAACAAATTTTAGGCATATATGTATATGCACACACTAAAACAAAAACACCTATAAATGCAAATATGGAAATGCAAGCATGCATACACACAAATATATCTGCTGGACATTCCAGTGCAAACTCACACCTTCAAGCATATGGAAATATGGACATATATTATCATTATTAATGGGGGAGTGATATATAAAATTCCCTTCTACTGAGTCCATTCACATCTTGTCCAGCTGGGTGCTATTTTAATGTACATTCTCTGCTCCATGGGTTCCATGCTAATCTATCATAAGGTTTTATACTTATGGCTGTAATGTAATGGGCATTTTATTGCCCTTTCGAGCCATTTTGAGAGCAAGTGTTGAATAAAATAAACAAGCATCAGGATTGCAGTCAGAACACCGTGATCTGGGACTAAGTCTCCTTGATCCTAAGATTTGTTTCTACGTCCCTTTTGTTCACTCTCATCACTACCAACCTGAGATAAAGAGAACTGTGCAACCTGTGATTAGACCATCCCCCAAATTAATAGGTGTTGTGGGTAGCAGCACCTTATCAGTTGCAGCTCTAGAAGATCACCTGTTTTATTTTATTTTTTAATTCTGTTTCTCATTTTGGAATGGAAACCTCAGTTTTAAGTAAGGGATCTAAGAATTTGGCCAATTGATCATAGTCCCATTATTGTTTGCTACTTTAATTGGTTGAATCACAGTATCAATGGATCACCTATGGATTCTATATGGCTGTGGTTACCTTTTAATTTTTTTTCCCCATATATTTATTTATTTTATTTATTTATCGTATTTATATTACTGCCCATCTCCCTCACAAGGAGGGACCCTGAGCAGTTCACAATAAAACACTTAATATATAAACACACTATAATAAAAAAAGGACAAGGCACATGTTCTTTTTTCCCCTTTCAAAGAATCCTGAAATGAAAAATAGTTTACCCTCTCCAGCATTTTTTACAAGAGGGATGTGCAACATTTTCAGAGCCCTGTTTGGCCTTTGAATGTTATTGGGACTGGGGGGAGAAGTACTTCCCAATAGGTTTTTAAAAACTTTGCTCTCATACAGTTTAAATTTGATCATATTTGGACACATGACAAATTGCAATTTTTGAAGATCTCTGATCTCCAGGGTTCACATGCATCCCTGTTCTAGGGTAAAGTTGAACCACGGAGTGTAACCCCTCTACAGCAACAGCTTGTAATGTATTGCCAAACTGATTTCAAAATTAAAAAAGGACTATGCTCCAGATTTGGAAAAAATACTTTTCTTTTTTAAAAAAATATCTAACATAAACTTCTACACTGTGGCTCATTGGTGCCGGATGTCAGTCACTGCACATCCTTGTTGACTCCTGAGATAGGGAGAACAGTTTCGTTTTGCTGTGTCTCTACTTGTCAAATAAAGCAGGAAAAAGATAACAATCAGCCTTCTTGGTTGTTTCTATAGATGTAATTTTTATTTCAAACACATCACTGACTGTGGGATACAGGAAAAAAGGCTCATAGCATTCCAAAAATTTGAAAAGAGAACAATAACAGGTTGCAATCTTATCACCACAGACTTTAATAGAGGCTAGAGTAGTAATTCCTGCATGGCATAGTTTGTTTGTTTGTTTGTTTGTTTTAATGCATCTGAACCCAGAGTGCCAGACTCCTCTTATTTAATGTTCCTACTATTTCTACAATGAAGTTGTTATTTGTTGCAGTAGATTCAATGGTAAATGTCACTGTTGGCATGGATTTGACTCTGCACATCAATGTGACAAGCTAATTCAGCTCTTCTGTTAAGCCAAAATGCTTAGATTAAGTAAAGTAGGTTAAGAGTTTGGATGCGGCCACTAACTTTGCAGTAGCCTGAAAATAGGTTGGTATGTACAGAGCAATTTAACTTAGTAAATTAGCTGTGAGTAAGTACCTGGGATTGCCAGTGAACAAATCTTAAGGCCCAATGAGATGATTAGGCTGGGAATATCATGTGGGTTTGGAACTGATTTGTTGTAAATATAACTAAATAAAGCAGGGTGTACAACTTTAATTAAGTTGAAGGCTGCATCTTGCCTTTCAGCAGCATGCTAAGGGGCACTTTTCCCAAAATAATGCCCGGGGGGGGGGAACACCTCAATTTCATTCCCTTTGCTTTTAAACATTATTAAATAGAAGAATGAGAAAATAGAGGCTTCATGTGACTCTTGCAACCTGTACCTGTTAGCAGCCTAGTTGCTGTATTTTGTACAATTTGATATTTCAGACATTTTTCAAGGATATCAGCCGGTGGAAAATTTGCAGGGTGTTAAGGTATGAGAAGCTCATGAAAGCTGACTCACTCGGGAATGGTCACAACTAATACACTGGTCATAGTTGTCCGAACACATGCTTCCCCATAGAATCATAGAGTTGGAAGGGACGTTGGAGGTCCCCAGTCCAGGGCAGAAATCCTCATACCATCACAGAAAAATGGCAATCCAACTTTTGCTTGAAGACCTCTAGTCATAGAGCACCCACAATTCCAGAAGAGGCAGGAAGTTCCACTGCTTAATAGCTGTCATGGTCGTGAAATTCCTCCTTATTCCAAGCTCTCCCTGTAAAGCTTCCAGAACAGCTACATTCTTGAATTTAGAGTTAAGTGGTGATCAAGGAACTCTCCCACCCTGTGGCTTTGATCTTTGCAGGAAAAGGACAGTTCATCTAAAACAGGCTGAACTATAATACAGTGGCCATATGGCCAACAGCACTGGTTCACCTCCTCATTCTTCATGCAGAGGTAAAGAGAGGACTTCATGGGATCTTGGTAGTTAGGACAGATGATGCAGCATTCCAGCTGTGAGACAGAGATAAAGCAGAGAGGTGGGAGACACAGAAGAGAGGGAAATAAAGAGAGGGAGGAAAAGGTTGGTCAAACTCCTGCTTGGCTGCTGTTCCACCTATTGACATTAAGTGATTGCCATCAGAAGCAGACAATCATTATAAAAATGCAGTCCCTGATCCAAAAAAATCCTTGCTATAACTAATAGGATTGTCAAATGGGTTCAGTGTTTCATGTTCAAAGTGATCTCATTCAAACTGGTTGTCAGAATCTATGAACTGGGTCCTGTTCAATTCAAATTGATTCAAACCATTAAAACACAAGCAAGAATGCACAGAGTGTCTGAATCAGTCCAAATTGATTGAGGCCCTTGATCTATTCAATAATTCAATTCCTTGAATTGAATTGATTAAACTCTCTAAATTGATCAAAATCTATCCAAATTGATTTGAGGTGTCAAAGATTTGACAGGCTTTTTAGTTAATTATAAGCATGACTCTTCATGGAATTTATTTATTTTCTATCCTGCCTTTATTATTCTTATAAATATCTCAAGGTGGCAAACATACCTAATACTCCTTCCTCCTCCTATTTTCCCCACAACAGCAACCCTGTGAGGTGAGTTGGGCTGAGAGTGAGTGACTGGCCCAAGGTCTCCCAGCCGGCTTTTGTGCCTAGGGCAGGACTAGAACTCTTAGTCTCCTGGTTTGCCATTGGCTCCTTCCTAGGGTTGAGAGAGAGGAACTGGCCCAAGGTCACCCAGCTGGCTTTCGTGCCTAAGGCGGAACTAGAACTCTCAGTCTCCTGGTTTGCCATTGGCTCCTTCCTAGGGCTGAGAGAGAGGGACTGACCCAAGGTCACCCAGCTGGCTTTCGTGCCTAAGGCGGGACTAGAACTCTCAGTCTCCTGGTTTGCCATTGGCTCCTTCCTAGGGTTGAGAGAGAGGAACTGGCCCAAGGTCACCCAGCTGGCTTTCGTGCCTAAGGCGGGACTAGAACTCTCAGTCTCCTGGTTTGCCATTGGCTCCTTCCTAGGGTTGAGAGAGAGGAACTGGCCCAAGGTCACCCAGCTGGCTTTCGTGCCTAAGGCGGGACTAGAACTCTCAGTCTCCTGGTTTGCCATTGGCTCCTTCCTAGGGCTGAGAGAGAGGGACTGACCCAAGGTCACCCAGCTGGCTTTCGTGCCTAAGGCGGGACTAGAACTCTCAGTTTCCTGGTTTGCCATTGGCTCCTTCCTAGGGTAGAGAGAGAGGAACTGGCCCAAGGTCACCCAGCTGGCTTTCGTGCCTAAGGTGGGACTAGAACTCTCAGTCTCCTGGTTTGCCATTGGCTCCTTCCTAGGGTTGAGAGAGAGGAACTGGCCCAAGGTCACCCAGCTGGCTTTCGTGCCTAAGGCGGGACTAGAACTCTCAGTCTCCTTGTTTGCCATTGGCTCCTTCCTAGGGTTGAGAGAGAGGAACTGGCCCAAGGTCACCCAGCTGGCTTTCGTGCCTAAGGCAGGACTAGAACTCACAGTCTCCTGGTTTCTAGCCCATTGCCTTAACCTTTATAATCTGGAATCTGGAGAAAACAATATTCATTACTCTAGATATTAAATAATGCTATAGACATTAAACAAAAATAAGCAACATGATGTCTGATTAGATCCACCATCAGTGCAGTAATTCGTCCCTCTGCAACTAATGTCCTCCAGATGCATTTGATTACAGCTCTTGCAATTTTCAGAAATATGGAAATTATGGAATTTGTAGTCCAGCACATATGGAAGGAGCCAGAGGATAGAAGTTAGTTATCAGATTATATATATATTGAGAAAAAAGTTGATGGAACTACTGTATATGATGAAAAGTGATCACTCAGGAAATTATCTCATGATTATGGCAGACAGCTCAAAGAAAATGTACATCTAGAGGAATACAATCAAGAAAATTACTATTATATTTAATTACCGCTGCAAGAATTATATATGCTAAACATTGGAAAGAAGACTACATACCCGACATGGAAGAATGGATTATAAAAGTGATGGACTTAGCACAGATGGCTAAATTGACTGATCAACTAAATGATACAAATGTGGATGAGTTTAACTCTTGTTGGAAACCTTTTTACAAATTTATAGAAAAAACACAAAAAATTCAATTGGAAATTTAATGTAATTAAGAAAGTTGCAAAGTTTGTTTATAAAAACGTAAATAATTTTTTGGATAAGAAAGTAGGAAGTCATACTTGTTATGTTACGTTACGTTACATTACGTTACATTATATTATGTTGGTTTATGTTATGTTATGTAATTTTATGTTATGTTATGTAATATTAAAATAAAAATTTATATTAAAAAAAATAAAACTGTACAGAGTTGCTGGAAATTGGGTGGCATATGAATTTAATAATAAATTTAAATTAAATTAAAACAATTCAATTCAATTCAATTTATTATTTATTTATTTATTTATTTATTACATTTCTATGACCGCCCATCTCCCCCTCAAGGAGGGACTCCTGGCGGTTCACAGCCATAACAATATCACTAAAATACAGTAAAAACACAATGAAATACAAATACAATAAATATAAATTTAAATTAAAACCAAGTGGCAGGTGGTTCGTAGTGACGCTGAACATATTTAAAATATTTGGGGCGGCTCTAAAAAATCAGCCATCCCCAATTCAATTTACTATGGTCGTAGACCAGTACAAGCAGAGTGTTCAGTGCATATACAGGTATATAAATCTATCTTAATAGATAATGAACGAAATAAAATTTAAGACAGTTAAAATACATTTAAAAAACCTAACTACCATCCATGATTGAGGTCCAGGGTGCAGTCTATATTTAAATTATAAAATTGACACTAAAATGCTATAAGTATAATAACATCTAAAATTACAAAGAAGTGATAATATCTAAAATTTAAATGAATTAGTTACATAGGATGCGTTTGGCTAGTGGAAAATTGGCCCATCAGGGTCTGGCGCATCTTCTGTGGTGCTGCAGAAAACCTAGCCACATGCGCTGTAACAGGAGGCAGTTCGTCTATGAGCAGCATCTGGGCATAGGCTGAGTCTGAGCGACCAAGAAATTAAAACAATAAATTGGCAGCATTACAGATAATACCCATGTTGTCAGTTGGGGAAATGGCCAGGAAAAGGAACAATTTACAGATGTGTAAAGGCTTGTTATTCCCATTTATGTTAATTTGGCTTGCATGCAAAATATTTTTATACATTTACTTTTTTAAATGTAGTACGCCAAGTCTCTTCATAATGTTACAATTGGAGATGGGCCTCTGGGAACTGTGCTTGCAGAATTCCTGATTACAATGAGTATTTACTTTTCACGTGGTGGCTCAGTGGTTAAGATGCCAGGCTTGTCGATCAGAAGATCGCAAGTTTGGAGGTTCGAATCCCTAGTCCCGCCGCACTCGCCCCAGCTCTTGCCAACCTAGCAATTCGAAAGCATGCAAATGCAAGTAGACTAATAGGTACCACTTCGGTGGGTAGGTAACAGCGTTCCGCGTGCGTCATGCCGGCCACATGACCGTGGAAGCGTCTTCGGACAACGCTGGCTCTTCGGCTAACAAACGGAGATGAGCACCGGTCCCTAGAGTCGGACACGACTGCACAAATGTGCAGGGGGAACCTTTACCTTTTAAAACAGGGTCAAGTGATTGAAATGTAGGCATGCCTATGCATTCTTCTCCCTATCCCCCAACTTCCTTTTCAGCTGTAATGACAGAGATACCGTTAGGCTTTAACATCTGTTGTTAATCCCATGCATAGACTTAACCTACCTACCCTAAATTTAAACTATCCTCCTGTTACAATTAACATTTCCTTTGATTATTCTAATAAACACAAACAAACAGTTAAAACAAAAAACATGCACCACACAGGCATCACTGACCCTGCAAGAATAGCTAAACAAGCATGTTCATCACTTTTTCTATGTGTCTCCTACATGGAACATCCATAGATAGCAAAGTAACCTTTCTAGCTTTAGTAAAGTTTTTTTAAAAGAAGGAAGAAAGGAATTTTTTTTAACAAAATGGTCCAGCATGCAGTCTCTAAAAGATATCTCCTAAAGTAACAGAACAAAGGTCTTTGCATGTATAAATCAAAGAAAGGTTGGACAGATGATGCTATAATGTTGGAGGAAATCAAAAGAAGTTCCTCAAACTACCAGAAGATAGACTGTTCTTGTTGAGCTGTCAACCACTTGACTTGGTCAGTGAAAGGTAGTCCATCTTGGAAGGTGGCTGATCTTAGAGGGATAGCTACTACATTTAGCTTCCAGGCTTCTGTTGTTTCAGGTTTGGAAAAATAGAAGCTTTGGAGAAAACTTCCACCAAAAGATTCTAGCAAATGTTATCAAAATCCAGCTATATTATTACAAACCAGTACATAAATGTGCATATCATTTTTTTAAAACATGCTGCCAGAAAGTGCTGGGAATTGTAATCCAATGCATCCAATGGAATTCTGACCTAGGAAGGGTGCTTTGAAATCTACTGAAACCAACTCTATAACACATTTTGACTCCAAATGCTTTAATTTCTATTCAGTCATTTTCAGTGAAGAATTAGTAATTAGTGGACAGCTTCCCATTGACCGAGAAAAAAACTAATTATATAATTATACCTATGATACTGATGCTAGCTGTACAGATTTTACACCTTTAAAACAATGAAATGTAATTTTTTTTAAAGCAGATTTTTTTGCTTTGAAATTCCAGCCATTAAGTTGTCTAGGTATATTATACGAGAGACCTCTTAAGATATCAGATAAGACTTGAAGGTTTTTAATGAGCAATACTTCAGAGACCCTGTTTCCTTTTAAACTCATAGAATATGTAGGAACTATTAAGCTTGGTCAATACAAGGATTCACAGAGCTGAGATCAATCTTCCTCAGTCCTGGCTGTGTTTGTGCATTGAGGGTGATCAACAGCTCCCTTGGAGTAAATGCTTACTCACATGTGCAGGCAATATACAATCATAGGTGTCTGTCAGCACTTTGAGATAGGCCACATCAGGGAACAGACACCAGAAGAACCATTATAGGGTATAATGACAGAATCTTAAAACCCTGATGGCATATATATACAGTATGCTATATATATATATATATATATGTTATCAGGGTTCTCTCTCTCTCTCTCTCTCTCTCTCTCTCTCTCTCTCTCTCTCTCTCTCTCTCTCTCTCTCTCTCTCTCTCTTCTCATATAACAAAGAGAATCAAGATGGGACAATTCTGTCTTTCCTTCTCAGCCCATCTTCTCTTTCAGGGCTAAGCTGATGCTCACATAACCACTCTTGCATTCCTTCATCAAGATCATATGTGTAGCCCGCTACAATGTCCCAGCAAAATAGGGAGTGGCTATATTGGCAGCCTCCCAGCCACTGGAACATATATATTTTAAAAAAATAGGATTAAAAAATGAAATAAATTCTGCATTGGCCCAGTAGCTGTCAGCATCATCACAGATGGATTTGAGAGGCTTGCCATTTCTCCATCCCTTTTTGGTTTCTCATCCCAGGTGGCCACAGGTGTCTAGGTGAAAAGTAGAGCAGAGACAGATTTCTGCCTAGGACTCCACCTCTGTAACAAAAGCCGGGTGGATACTTAACCCTCCGGGTTTTGACGCGACACATCTGGGCCCCGCAGGCGACACACTTTTGTGTCGCGACACACAGTTTGGAAAGCTCTGGCCTGGTGGATACTTAACCCTCCTGTCCTAGTTTGGATGTCAAGGAGCCTTGGGACAAGGGATAGAAACAGAACTGGATCTCATTTCCTCAGATCCACATCAAACTTTACGACTCCTGATTTCCAAGGAGCATTGCCACAATTTTATGGAGGACCACGGAACTGAGGCAACACAGCAGGATAAGGTTGCCAAGCTGAGTTTATTAACACTAACAAGCAACTGCTAAAACCAGAGGAACGTAGCTTCTCTGTATATCATGGTAGACATGGAAAGTCAGACAGAGAGAAAAAAAATCATGACAGCCTGCCTTTTTGCCTTGTACCCAGAAAACTCAATCATACTTTGCCTAATTGATGCAATCTTTCCCCACATCCCCATCATGCTTTGTGCCCAGCCTCTTCAAGGTACAGTATTGTCGTTTTGCATGTGACTTACAGGTTAGACTTGAGATATTTTTTTTCTTGTCAAGCATCTTCTTATGGGACTGACTTATGTGCTGTTGACCTCAGCATGTTGTCTACTCTTTTTCATGCCCCTTCTAATCTGAGGGATATAGTGGTATGTTGGATGGAGGATACCTGGCTAGGTAACTATGCCTAAAACAGATTTTGGAATAGTTTGTTGTTGTTTTTTTGGTTTATTCATTCAGTCGCTTCTGACTCTTCGTGACTTCATGGACCAGCCCACGCCAGAGCTTCCTGTTGGCTGTTGCCATCCCCAGCTCCCCCACGGTCTAGTCCGTCACCTCCAGAATATCATCCATCCATCTTGCCCTTGGTCCTCCCCTCTTCCTTTTGCCTTCCACTTTCCCTAGCATCAGCTTCTTCTCCAGGGTATCCTGTCTTCTCATTACGTGGCCAAAGTACTTCAGTTTTGCCTTTAATATCATTCCCTCAAGTGAGCAGTCTGGCTTGATTTCCTGGAGTATGGACTGGTTTGATCTTCTTGCAGTCCAAGGCACTCTCAGAATTCTTCTCCAACACCACAGTTCAAAAGCATCTATCTTCCTTCGCTCAGCCTTCCTTATGGTCCAGCTCTTGCAGCCATAGGTTACTACAGGGAATACCATTGCTTTAACTATGCGGACCTTTGTTGTCAGTGTGATATCTCTGCTCTTAACTATTTTATCAAGATTTGCCATTGCTCTCCTCCCAAGAAGTAGACGTCTTCTGATTTCCTGGCTGCAGTCAGCGTCTGCAGTAATCTTTGCGCCTAGAAATACAAAGTCTGTCACTGCCTCCACTTTTTCTCCCTCTATTTGCCAGTCATCAATCAAGCTCGTTGCTTTTGGAATAGTGCTTAATTGCAAAATCAGATGTGACCCATATAAAAGTCCAGATTGTTGTCCAAGGTGGTTGCTCTGACCAAAACAGAAATCATGACTGCCTACAGGAGGCCTCAAATGTCTTCCTATTATCCTAGTAAGATTATCTCTTGGAATATATTCAGTTTTAGGAGTTTGTTATCTAGGTTTAATAAGGAATGTGCTTTCAAGAAATTCAATTAATTTAGACTAATTGTCCGCCTAACTCACTAATTGCACTCGAATCATGTTTGCATATCTGTAGGCACCATCTCTGGAACTAATGAGAAGTGCACAAAAGTCTGTATTCCATTATTTTGGTGGAGATACTTCCCATTCAACCAGGCTGAGTTTGTGCAATAAATTAAGCAAAAATGTGACTTGCTTGTTTGCGGTTTAAGATATTGTGCAAAGCCCACTAATGTGATTTGTTAACTATGGTTTGTGGCAGAGGTGGGGAAGATGACAGGCCACATGCAGACCTCAGCACTCCATTTGGGGCAACCTACCTCCCTAGATCTTGCGGATAAAATTCAGCAGCAGAATGGCCAAATTTGGGTGGCATGGTTTTGGGCTGTTTTGAAGCTTTGGGTAGGGTTGAAGGAATGAGTTTTCAGCCTCTGAAAGACTTCCTATTCTCATTCCAACCTTATCCCCACCCCCATCCCCAAAGAAAGAAACTAACATTTCTAATTCTGGTCTTTGTATTGTCCCCAAACTGTCTCCTGTGGCCCTTTGAAAAGTCTGGAGGCTACGTTCTGTCCTTCAGATGTTGCCCACTAAGTTTATGGTTCGTGTGTTTTATAAATCCAGGCAATTGAAGTTCAGTCAATAAATTATTGTACAGAAATATCTGACTATATATCTAATTCCTATGAATTTATTTCCCAAATTATCTCTTTCTATTAAAAATTATAAAAATGTACATACACATCAAAATTTGTCCAAGGACAATAGGTTCTCCCCTAAGTGACTCAATTCACTTCTCTAAAGGAGATGACAGAATTTCAAAACTTTCTTTGACGCCCATTGTTGTGTTGTTCTGGCATTTCTATCAATACAAAATTGACTTGTTCTAAGTACCAATCATACCTCAAAGCTGTGTTCCTGCTGTAGATACTGAGAGAAAATTCCTAATTACATAGTTACTGTGAAAATAACACATTATTTCCTCTGGAAAGTGCATAGCAACATGTAGCAAGCAATGGTAATTACATGGTAACGTGGACTGCAGATTCTACATTATCTCTCTGATAACAGGAAATAACTTGTACCTTAGATATGCTGAAAGGTTTGAGATAAACGCCAGATGCTGCATGTGAAAGAAAAGAAAAGAAAAGCCTAATGTATAGAAATAGAAGGGATAGTTTTGATGATAATTCTGAAAGCATTAGCTGCTTGGAATCCTTTCTGGCTCATTTAATGAATTTGGTCAATGGGTTTGCACATTCTGGGATGTAGCACATTACACAATTTTCTACCCCAGATGTGTTCTTTTGTCAATTCAGCATCCCACAGAACTTTTATAAACAAGAAATGTGTTACTCAGTAAACCTGCCCTTACAGAGAAGATCCAGTTTTAATACCCTAAGAGCTAAAATGAATGTACTGGGGGTTTCTAAAGCAATGGCAGCTGAGACAGAAGAAAACAGCAGGAAGTGTTTGATTGTATTATCTGATAGTATATATGGAACTGTCTGGACTGATAGGAATTGTGTCCTATGAGCTCTCACAGTCCTATTTTTCTGGAAACCTTTATCTAAGGTAACAAGGATAAGTTCAGCACCACTTGTCTGTTGAATTTTGTCCCCAGAATAATTATACTTACAGTTCCCCTCCTTCAAATCTACAAGCCTTCTGCATTGTATCACCTCAAGGAAAAATCTTGGAGAACCAGGTTGAAATTGTGATAAGCTATTTCTGGAGTATTGTTGAATCTATTGAACCACCTTAGTGTGAAGGTAATATCCAACTTTTTAATCAAACAATTTGCAGGAACAAGGCTAGGAAAATATATGAGAAAAATCCTTAGAGCAACTTTTCTCTTAATATGAACATACTTTTGTGAAATCGGGAAATTGATCACTGAGCTTATATTATTGGCAGTTTGGTACACCTCTCAGAAATTTGACACCTCTTTGGATTTTATTTACATCATATACTGTAGGTAGATAGACAGACAGACAGACAGACAGACAGACAAGTAGAGAAGTGAAAGGGGGCAAATATCTCAACGTGTGTGAGAAATGTGTGAGAAAAAGAAAATGGGGAACTTCCTATATGTTTTATGTACAACCTGATCCCATATAGATCAGGCATCAGTAAGGAAATGTGAGGTCCTTGTGTTGCCATAGAAACTCAATCTGTATTTTAAAACTCTTGGTTACCTGTATGGAAGAACTGTAGGACTGGAAGGCTCTTGCATTTGCCCCATGACCTAAATCAGAGCTTTCCAAACTGTGTGTCGGGACACATTAGTGTGTCGGCTGCAGCGTCTGGGTGTGTCGCGGCTGCTGCTGCCTCCAAGCCCTGCCAGGATTCCACGCAGGTCCTAGTGCCTGCCTTGTGCCTTGCTGCCTCCAAACCTGCTGTGATTCTGCACAGGTCCTAGTGCCTGCCTTGTGCCCTGCTGTAAGAGTGTGTCGCGAAATGATGCATGTCTAAAAAGTGTGTCACCAACATGAAAAGTTTGGAAAGCTCTGACCTAAATGCTATCATATCGTGGCCTTGAAATTTTGCTCAGTTGGAGACTTCTGTCCAAAGCTTAACCCAATCTGATATTAATAAATAACAGCATTCAGAAGGGAAATAGCACAGAGGAGTTCCAATGGCTTTTCATGCTTACACTGGCACATATTTTTATATGCATTTTGCATTGCAAACTCTGTACACGTGTGAATATAGGCTGATACTTACATTCCAGGTCGTATATAGCAGGGATAGTGATTCTCACCCGGCTTCCCAAACCTTTTTCCTTATGATTCTTGTCATAGAGCAGAATATTAAAGGGGAAGGTGGCCTGCTACAAAATGAAGGATGGATTTCTCATCCCTTCCTTATTTCCAAGTAAGCCTCAGAGTCCCACATTGTCTCCCCAACTGCAGATTTTAGAGAGTTAAAAAGGTGGGTGGCTGCTGCCAAGTATTTTATCTGGAAATATGTTTATACCCCACCCCACCTCCAAAAAAGACTATGTAAATTAGGGTGCTGGAAAGCATTCTGCAAAGCTAGAGGGGTGTTGAAAACCTACCTCACAAGCGTGCATTCAGGCAATTTCTTCAAATCCCACCAGCCTAAATGAATGTGCTAATTTTATATTAAAAGCCCAACTGAATTGATTTCTCTCCTATGCTTTGAGATTGGTGAATAACTGCAGTACATGTTACTTCTCTAATACAGGAATGGGAGACCTTATCAGAGTTGGGAGCTGCATTTTGTTCCTCTGACAAGTCACGAGGCTGCAAGCGAGGTCACCAGAAGGATGGTGAAGGGATAGGGGACACTATTTTGCCCTATTTTTTTCAGTTTGTTGGGATTTTAAGGATGGGAATGGGAGCTGAAAAATTCCAGAAGGGAAATCATTCTCATATCTGTCCTTAAAAATCCTCCTCCTCTCAATTTCACAGCAGGGTATTGTTGAAATTGGGCAGCAAAATGGCTAAATTTTAACATCTTAAATTTGGGTTGTTTTACTGGGTCTGGGGATGTTAAGAGTGGAAATGGGTGCGACCTGCCCTTTTGCCCTCTCATCCCCATGCTTCACTGCACAATGTGTGGCACTGTAGATCTTGCCATCCATGCTGTTGGCTATCCTGACTGGGGCTGCTGCTGAGAATTAAGTTTCAGCAACCCCGGATGGCAGATTGTTGCAGGTTCATGCTGTAATGGAAAGCCACACCATCTGGCTCTGGGCTTGGAGGAGAAGCTCCCCAAATGTTAATTCCTTGCAGAATAATTGACCCAGATAGTAAAGTGTGGAATTTGGTGTCTCTGATGCCTTCCCTTTTGGAGCAGGCAAAGTGATAACCCATGGCAGGAAAGAAAAAAGTGGGCAATTGATTCAAGCTGGGAAACAAAGTCATTCTTGGTTATGTTCAGGGCAGCAGGAATGTTCCTGAAAGCGGGGAGAAGTTACACTCTACTGCATCGCTGCATATCAGAGAAATGTAATTATTGTGGTATATTGATATTGACAGGATGGTAGCAGTGTGTTACAAACTGCTGGAGTCTATTAACACAGCAGGAGGTTGGCATTCTTTCAACAGGCCTGCTGCATAATCTCTGTACTTCCTTGCAAATTTGCACTGTACACATAGACTAAAAGCGTTTTGTGAATAACACCATTTAGGCGGGTGCACCCCATATGCTTGATTGGCAATGGTTACACTGAGGTTGCTTAATACTGTGGTCCTCCAGTTTTTGAAACTTGCTGTTCCCCTGCAAGATGCTTTGGAATGTGGCTTCATTCTCAAGGGGCTTTGAAATTTTCTTCTGCATTTTTTGCGCTTATAGTGTCATTTTCAGGTGGCTGTGCGTGCTTTGTTTCATTTTTCTGTTACATGCCCCTCCATTGTGCTGGGGACACTATGGCTCTGAAAAGGGCACATAGGGAGAGTTGGTTCATAATCATAGCCTTTGAGATTTAATGGAGATGGGGAACGTTGAAGGGAGGCACGCTGGAGAGTTGACTGTATAACACAATACAAGACACTTCTGCTCTCCCTCTGAAGAACAAACATACCCAGGGGAGTCTGGTGCAATTGAAATAGCTAGCTTTGCCTTATTATATTGTATTATAGATACACAGGTAGCAAGTGTATCTTACCCTTGTCAAAACTTTCAGGTCATCCAGCTAATCTCTGTATCTGTCTCTTGGACTGCAAGGAGGTCAAATCAGTGAATCCTAAAGGAAATCAACCCTGACTGCTCATTGGAAGGACAGATACTGAAGCTGAAGCTCAAATACTTTGGCCACCTAATGCGAAGAGAGGACTCACTGGAAAAGACCCTGATGCTGGGAAAGACTGAAGGCAAAAGGAGAAGGGGACGGCAGAGGATGAGATGGTTAGATAGCATCACCAATGTAATGAACATGAATTTGAGTAAACTCCAGGTGACAGTGGAGGACAGGAAGGTCTGGCGTGCTATGGTCCATGAGGTCACAAAGAGTCGGACGCGACTAAATGACTGAACAACAACAAATCAGAGAGGTGCCCAAGCATTACCCACAGTGTGGCTAAATCCTACATCTGTAAAGACTGATGTGAAATGTTAGCAGGCTCTTTGTAAGGTACTTAGAAAAGTACTTCCTAGTGGTTACGTGTGACTCTGATTGTGTTGCTTTGCTAGCACTGTCTCTTGTCTTCTGTTTATTTTGCTGTCCTTGGACTGTAATAAAGTTTTCTTCCATTCACTCAACTGTGGCAAGTGGGAGACCCCCCTGGTCCGTTCCTATGACTTTCATCCAAATGTTATGGGGAAAACAAATTAAAGTAGTTTGCTTTCCATTAAACTGAATGAAAATGGTTCCAGGGAAAAACATACACCCACACACACACAGAAGAAATGTTAGTAGAACAATAGTTTTCCAGATGACACAAGGTTATAATGCATGTTGTTGTTGTTTCTCCTTCTCTGACAGCTCATTCAGGGTCACCTCTAGAATCATCTCCATTGGGGCTCAGTCTTGTCATAAGCCATACCACATGTGGGAAGCAGGTGGCCAACTTTCTCTGCTTCTCCTCCTTGCAATGTTCACAGGGGGGTTACAATGCATTTTCTAGGAGGAAACTTATTTTCTTCCTTCATCAGCTTGATCTGCATTCAGCCTGCCTCAACAGCAGGCTGGCAGTGAGATGGGGACACACTTTAAGGAAAGGTCCTTAACAGCCAGTAAGTGGATAAAGGTCCTTAACAGTCAGTAGGTCCAGGGTAAGGAGGGTGTGGAGAATGTGTCCTTTGTCTGTCCTTGAAGACTCTCCAGTGTTCTCAACCTTTTACCTGAAATCTGTCAGTGGCATATCAGAAGAGGATAAAAACTTCTGGTGCATTAATCAGCAAGCTACACTATCACTTCTCAACGTTTTCTTGTTGCAGATCGGAGGAAGCATGGGAGAAGCAACCCTCCTCACTTCCTTGAAAGCCTGGGTAACTCTCCAGTTCTGTAGCACAAGAACAGTTTGGTCAGTGATAGAACACACCCTAATGTGTTCATCCTTTGACCTAACCATTGTCCAATCTAGTGTCCAAGGTCCTTGTTGAGCCAAGGTCAACAAGGTGTGACTGCCTCATTGGGCCTAGTTTTAAATTACCTTTCTCATTTTTTTTAATGCAGGTAGCATACTTCTAAGCCAGACATGTTTTAGAACATGCCAGTTGATTGTTCTTATTTTAAGCTAACAAATAAACTCAAGTGGCCAGACAATCTGGTAATCACCAAGTAAGCATCCATGAGCAAATAGCTGATTATAAGTCCTTCCTTGCCGGTCTCCAATGTATAGTGATGGTATGGGTGTGGTGTGGGTGTATACTTATAAGAATTGGGTTGTTTTTGTTTAGAAAAAGAACTTTCCAAATTTTGAAAGTCCAAAATTAAAAATGAAATAGGCTAAAGTGGGGAACTAATGTGAGATTTGTGGATCCTCATGCAAAAAATGAAACCCGACAGCAGATGGTAGAGACGGATGGCACTACATACACAAAAGATAATAAAAAAGGAAAGCGATGATAGTGAGTCAAGTGGTTACTGCTTTCACTTTCAGAAGTAATGAACGATAAAGAGTTTCAGGCCTAAATACATTTTTAAAAGCCTTTTGATGGTACCATATGTTAACACACACACACATGATGCAATTACAGCCACTACTTTAATAGGAAATCATCAAGTTAGATGTCTCTTTGCAGTTATTACTCTAGTAGTTCACCCAAACCTTGATTGCTCCACTCATATTTGCTGGCAACTTTAAGGAAATACCATTTCATGCATTATATATTTATAACCAACTTTCATTTTATAAGATCTACATATGGGGTAATTAAATTATTTCTTTTTCTCTTTTTCTCTTTCTCTCTCCCCTCCCCCTTTTTTTCCTTCTTTCATATGGGAGGCTAATATTGCCAGCCAACGAAAAGTAACCCAGAGTCCTGTATATCACAGTGCAGAAAAGTCTTAATTGCAAGTTGATTTTTCTATGAGGAGCTCTAGGCTATGAATTTGATTTCTACTTTGAGTTTTTTTTTTCTTGCTTTCTCTCTCTGCTCCTTCTTTTTTTCTTGACCTCCAGGGGGAAAAAAATCTCTAACATAAACACTGACAACAGGAAATATCTTGTCAAATGATCAGTTATAGATGTATGCTAGTTTCTTTTACTGCTTCTGAGAGCTGAGGTGGCCTTTCAACTCCATGACTTATCTTCAGTTTGAAGTTTCTCCACCACCTGGATGTGTGAAGATTATACATGTATGCTCAGTGGCACCAGATTTCCTCGCTTCACTCCTCTGTGTACCTTCTGTGCTCTGGTCCTTAATGTGGAAACTCAAATCTATCAATGGGAGCTCCAGAGATTCTCCAGTAATGGATTCCACAAAGTAGCTAGGAATTGATATTGGTGTTTCCAGGTTTTCATCCCTCACAGATGCAGCAATTTTCCTTGCATCTCACAGGAAAAAAAAAACAAATACACTGAATTCACTTTAATAAGATAAGTAATGTCTGCACAGCTATCAAAGCATTTATGCAATCCAGACACCTTTGCCTGTGGGCTATCCAGTTTATAGCCTCCAGAATACCCAAGATTACACTGAGGAACTTCAGCAGTTCAATTATTTCTTCCCTGCTAAAGGTGCTAAAGTAATTCTCTCTAATTGAAGGAAAATAATGGTGCCACTTTCAAACCTTAAATAATAATCTAGAACAGAACACATTCGAGTTGATAATTGAGAAGAGTTGTTTTTGTAGATGTGGCAATACCTAGGGATGGCAAAAGCAAGGAAAAGGGGGGAAAATGAGAAAATATTGAGATCTAATGATCAAAATGGGTAGATTATAGAAAAGATGTTGCAAAGGCATCTGTATAGTTATTGGTGCATTATGAAACAAGTGTTTACAAGAAATAAATATATCAGCTGTGGATTTCCTCAATAAATAAATAAACAAATACACCACTTGAGGGACCCATGTTATCTTAAGACATTAAGACATTAAGACATTGCTTCCTGGCTGGAACTTGAATTCCGAAAGAACACTAGTAAAAGATGTGATTCATTTTGTTTGTTTTTTGTACTGTGTTATTCTTTGATGAATAAAACGGTAATTTTAAGAGTTCACTCATCTGTCCACAGGCAACTGTATGGAGCAAATGATATGTGGGTCATAATGTTGTGACTGAAGGCAACTTACGTATTTGCACCAGGTGTCTCAGTGCAAGTGCATAACTGAGTCATTTGTAAGATGATGTTATTTTATCTATTATTTTGATAGTATTGTGGCTTGTGACCAACACATACACCTCTGCCTGAAAAGGGATTCTCACCATTCAGGCCATATGAATCTGAAAAGCAAGCTGCATACCAAAAATAATAATTCTCCATCAACAATTCTGATGGTAAATATGTGAAGTTGGAGACTAATGTTCACTAATATCTAATGCTGGCTTAGTAAGTCCACCAAAACTCTACACAGCTTTCCTTGCTAGGCACTTGTGTTTGGAGACTTGAAAGAAATGGGAAACTATTTGTTAGTCGTTTTTTGTGTTTGTTTTTTTTTGTGTTTTTTTTTTTGGGGGGGTAGAATGAAGAATAGGTGAAAATCAGGGGAGAGTAAAGGGGGATCAGGGGGATTAGGAAGTAGAGAAGGTAAGAGTAGGTAGAGGAGTGGGAGAAGAGAGTAGAGGGTATAAGAAGGTTAAAGGAGAGGAGATTTAGACAGGGTTTGTGTGTATAAGAGGAAGTATGTTTAAAGTAAGAATTTGAGAAGGTTAAAGAGAGTAAGAAAATTTAAGTATGAGAGGTGAAACGAAAGGTGGTTGTGAAAGAGGGTTGAAGTTGTACTTAATTTTATAATATAATTTAAAGGTTGTCTTTTATGTAATGTATTGTTTTTGTTATGTTAGTTATTGTTTTTTCTATGTATTATTATTTTGTAAAAGAATAAAGATAATTAAAAAAAAAGAAAGAAAGAAATGGGAACCAGCCTATTCTACTCATTAGTATAATAGAAATTAGGGTGTTTGTTTCACTTAAACATAATCTTAAACATTTCACTTAAACCTGCACAGCTGTGCAGGTCAGGTGGATAGAGTTAACACTTGCCATTTGAGAGAAAAACAACATCTGTCATAGTTTTTATTTTAATTGTTCACTCTCTTGGTCTTAAATAAGTTCTCCTTCTTTGAATCATGGATGGTATCTGACAGGACGTACATAGATCTGACCCTTCCCCTCACCACTTTTTCTTTTTCTGAAGGACCTGAGATCTTGCTGCCAAAAATTCAGCAATGCTAAATTCAGTTCAACTGATTTTCAGTGGGAAATGAAAGAGAACTGGTACGTTGAGGCTCAAATAGGCTTTTGTTAATTGTATTTACAGTCAATAGCCAGCTGTCCATTTCATATGACAAACAATAAAAACTGTTAAGGGGAAAAAGAAATAAACTTTCCAAGTGCTAGTAAACTGCATATAGTTGGCAAACAAAGATATACCAATAGCTTCCAAATAGACCTCAATGATTATGGAGCAGAACACCTATGGAACAAACTTCTTCCTGAAATGAGAACAACTCCAATTATTTTGCAGTTTAGGAAGACAATTCAGTCCTGGTTCTTCCAGAAAGCTTTTGGGGACTAAAATGGATATGCCCCCCTACAATTTGTGATGGTTTATCCTGAAAGAGTGTTTCCTTGGTGCAATAGGGTTAATTATTAAGTGTTGTGCAATGGATAATTTTAACCCTCGATCTGGAGCAAGCACTGCTTAGAGCTGATTGTGATTGAAGCAATTATAAATTTGAGTAATTAAAAATAAGTAAACTTGGCAGCTAGGGGGTGCAATGGCTGGTTAAGTGGTTAAGACACCAGGCTTGTCAATTGGAAGGTTGCAAGTTTGGCGGTTCGAGACCCTAGCCCCATGTGACGGAGTGAGCTCCCGCACTCGCCCCAGCTCTTGCCAATCTAGCAGTTCGAAAGCATGCAAATGCAAGTAGATAAATAGGTACCACTTCGGTGGGATGGTAACAGCATTCCACGCACGTCATGCTGGCTACATGACCGCGGAAACGTCTTCGGACAACGCTGGCTCTTCGGCTAAGAAACGGAGATGAGCACCGCCCTCTAGAGTCAGACACGGCTGTGCAGGGGAAACCGTTACCTTTACCTTTAAACATGGCAGCCCTGTTGGAGGCTTTTAGTGATAGGTCAGCAAGTAAAATATAAGTGTTTTCTTGATCAGACTGTGGTGGTAAAAGGTACCTTCCCCATACACATGTAAGCTGCATTCACTACCATGAGATGCCCTCGCACACATATGAACTGCTGAAAATGCCCTTGTAAGAAAAGATTCACCACAAGCTGAATTGACCCTGAGTGGTGACAGGGAGAAGATTCCGTCAGGAACCTGTGGCGCAGTAAGCCAAATTGTTTCTGACCATAACTCAAAGATAGTATGGCTAGCATGCTGAGCTAGTAGGAAGGGAAAAATAATAAGGTTGCATGGATGGGTTTATCTCAAATAATCTGACACCATGTTGCAATTTCTACTGTGTCTGCCTTTTTCTTTGTTTTGCCTTTGCCTTGCAATGTAGTGGGCCAGAGGCATGTAAGTTCTGGTTCTGCTTTTGCTCAGAGCTGCTCAGCAAAATATCAAAGCTTGGCTGGGGGTCCAGTATATACTGTAATATTGCTTGTATGCATGCAAATAAATTGTGTCGTATCTTCGAACTGAGCCAGGTTTTGGCCACAACAAGACCTCCTGAGATACTAGGACAACAAAGACATTATTTGGATTATGTGCCAACCCAAATAATATGGGCAGAGGAATAATATCTGCATGACTGGTTCAATTTCCCTCAATGAGTAATGGCATAAATGATCTTGCACCGGGACATTGTTCTCTTCCCGTTCCTTGGACGGATGGCAAGGCATTAATTTTGGCCAGAGAAAGAGCTGCTCCGTGCAACATGCATACAATGTTAAAGAAGTAATTAGCTGGAATAATGGTCCACCAGACAAATCCCATCATAAACTCTGACTGGGGGATCCCAATACCAGTCTCTTTATTCATCCATATTGACCATCCCTTCTTAAAGGCTAGAGCTGGCCTATTACATTGAAACAAATTTCAGGCCAATTAGTTTCCTAAGTATGATTAGCAAATGGTACACCACACAGCTCATGGAAAATTGTTAACTGGTTGGCCCAGGATAAGGTACTGGCTGTGGAGCAAGTTTGGCTTAGGCTGGGGTAATCTATCCCCAGTGCCTGTATTGTACTGAATCATCTAGTAGAAAAGTATTCTAACCACCAAGCATCATCTGTATGGATTAAAGGGAGCATTTGACTCAGTCCCCAGAGATAGGCTATGGATATGCTTGGCAGCTCCTTCTATTGATCAGATAGGCTTAATATAGCTATAAAAGTTTTTAAACTCTTCAAACCCTCCCTAAATGGGGGGGGGGGGGGAACAAGTTTGAAAAATTCAGCTTTGTTTCTTGTAGTGATATGATTACATCACTGCTTATCCATTTGTCCACTGAAAAAAATAACACTAAAATAGTGGCGCATTGCTCTCTCATAATGGCCTGAAAACAGCAGTAGCTTTTTTTAGTTGTGATGCTTAAATTGTGCAACAGTCTTTGTTTTTTTTTTTAAACTCACCTAATCACTTTCCTCTTTGACATAGCTTTTTCACTGGATGCTTATTGATCCTGTACATCTCTCAGTTTTTCATCATTTCTCTCCTGATTTTGTTCTGCTGTTGGTTGGATTTAAGTGGTTTTATTATGATTGCTTCTTTCTTGAGGGCCTCAAAATAGGAAGATGGAGTATAATTTTTTTTAAGGTATGGAGGAAATAATATTCAGGGTAGGTTATTTTATGCTATCCTTTATCCATGATTTTTTATTTTGTGTAGGAAGGTAATTTCAAACCATGATTTCTGATCAATAACTTTCACAAAGAGGAGTGTTAGGTGCTACTTATCTGGTATGATGACTAGTTCAAGCCACAGGGTTATTTATGTGGTTATGGGATGTTAATTGCTATTTGCTACCAGATGATTTCTTTGTATGAAAATCTTGAGGGCCCATATGGCTTATCTGGATGATTAGCTGGTTGTATCAGAAATCACTTGCATTGCCAGCTCGGTAAAAGCTTATCCACATGCCATATTATTGTGCAACACAGCTGTTGCTGGGGACTGTACCATTTTGAGTTCCATATAGTGGATTCTATGTCACGAAGAGTCTGTGTATATATAAAATCAAGAACAAAAGCTGGCCTAGAATGGAAGAACATTCATTCTTCGGCCATCTTGACTGGTCAATATGAGAAAGCTAGGTTTTCAGGCATTTTTATGCTGTCTTGAAAGGAACCCATTTTTAATACATGCTGATGGTTTATTTAATATTCTTTTTTCCTCAATCAGTTAATAGCTATGCTATTACTAGGGCTTTCTGGGTTCACAGGACATGATCCAACTCGCAGCACATAAGACACCTCTTGTGGGTTTTCTTTCCCCTCCTTTATTAGCACAGCAAGCAACATTAAACACTTAAGTTTTGTTTTCAAGCATGAAAAATAACTGGCACTAAAATCCTTCTTCCTCCCCCTTTCTGGCAAGTAACAGGGGAAGGCAATAAACAGGCTGATTTATGTGTATCAAGCCAAGCATTTAAAAGAGAACTCTCTATGTAAACAAGCTACAGTGTTGTCTCAAAGTATATGCATGCATTGCTATTTCTATACTATTCTTCCTACTTAAGAATTAAGTAAGGGGTAGTCTGTAGGTTAGGTTGAGTCATGGCAACTGGATTTCTTTCTTTTGGTTGAAACGTTTTTCTGCTTGTCCAAGTAGCTTCTTCAGTCTGGGAAAAAGTTGGTGAGGGGACCCCATATAACTTTTGCCCAGACTGAAGAAGCTACTTGGACAAGCAGCAAAACGTTTCAACCAAAAGAAAGAAATCCAGTTGAAATGACTCAACCTACAGACAATTCCACCTGGATGACTGAGAATCTTCATTGACATAAAAAAAGGTAAAGGTTCCCCCTGCACAGTTGTGCAGTCGTGTCCAACTCTAGGGGCCGGTGCTCATCTCCGTTTGTTAGCCAAAGAGCCAGCGTTGTCTGAAGACGCTTCCACGGTCATGTGGCCGCATGACATGCGCGGAACGCTGTTACCTACCCACCGAAGTGGTACCTATTCATCTACTTGCATTTGCATGCTTTTGAATTGCTAGGTTGGCAAGAGCTGGAGCTAGTGCGGGAGCTCACTCCGCATTGACATAAGTAAGGGGTAATTATGCTGGGTCTCTTTCTCTCTCTCTCTCTCTCTCTCTCCCTCTCTCCCCCCCCTCTAATTTTCTTCTGCTGTCTGTCCAAATATGACCTTTCCCCTCTGGCATCTTCACTTTCCATGAAAGCTCTCTGGATGAGTAGAGCTGTCTCTTGTTGTGGCTCTTCCTCCTTTGGTGGGTCTTCTCTGAAATCCCCACTCCCCTCAACTTTAAGATTCTTGCCCTGTGGTCTCCTGGAACCACGACAAGTCTTCAACAGTTAACACTGCCTAGAATCCATTTTGGTCTGACAACCCTTTAAGTCTCTAGCTTGCCAGCACAACTTGCCAGCTCTACTTTCCTAGAGGAAAATACCCTATCCTATTCTCAAAGTCTGCTAACAGCTAAAATAGCAACATATCTGGCTGGGTGTATATTTCAGAGGATAGCACATGTGCTGCATTGTATTGTCTTTTCTTCATTTATGCTGTCTTCGTAAAAACATTTTACCATGATTATTGTTTTTAATTCTTTTTTGAATGCTATGTTTATCCATGTTCCATCCTGTCCTCCAGCTGTTTGTCTTGTTATAGTAGCTTTATGCAATAGAATCAGGTAGATCATTTGCAGACTATATTTCACAGAGACATCTCTCCCTTTTCATGCTTTTTGGAATAGCAGGGTTTGTAATTTTGGAAGCAAAGCTAAATACTGCCTTATGGTCTATTCAGATATTCAACAAATAAGCTTTTCCATTTCCATTAAACCCCCCCCCATCACTGCCACAATAAAAAGCAATCTTTGTGACACCTACGTTGCTGCACTCAAATGCATATTGGCAGAGATATACAAGAAAATGTGCCAAATATATGAGTCACAACTTGGGACATCCAGTATCTGAGCAAGATCGAGTTTATCTTGCTTTATAGGTCTTCAGTAACACTGCAGTAAAATTAGCCTACAGTTGTGTCATGAAAGGGGAGAGGAAGGAGGACATTAAGAAGAGAATAGTGGAAATGAAAAGAAAAATTATTTTAAATGGTACCTTTGGGACTTGTTGTTCCATGAGTAAGAAATTAATTTAACAGATTAGAGAGATTGTCTCATTGCTCCAATAGACTGGCAAATATTTAAATTCCATATTGTTCCTTCCATTGAGCTGCAATACAGATAATAATTAATAAGGTATTAGCAATGTTTTTCCCCCCTTTAAATCTACTCTAGTTGTTCATCAGCTAGGTGCAAGGCAAATGACTGAAACAATTGTTAGGAAACCTTTTAATCACCATCTCGAGAAGTATCTATATTTTTGCTAATCCTCAGGATTTTCATTTTCATTGGCATCTTTTAATAATGGAAACTCCGGCTTGTTCAGATATAATGCCAAACTGTGCTTTATGCTAAAACATTACTTGCTGTCTGTGTTCACACATCATGCTAAACCATGGCTGGCTTTAATTATGATTTGTTAAATAAGCCCCTGTGGCTGGGATCACATATAACATAAAGCCACGAACCATGGTTTCTGGACTGAGTTCTCACATAACATCAAGCAAACACCTTACAAATCATATTATAGCTTAGCACCATGTATGAATCCAACCATATGTTCTGATGTAGAGAGGGCTTCTCCCAGTATTCTCTGAGTGTTGAAGAAATGAAAATGTATAGACAATGAGGCAGTGTATTCATGGTCCTGGATGAATCATCTTATATCTACCTCACTCCCTAATGCAGGGCTTTCCAAACTTTTGCCATTGGCGAAAAAACCCAGAAGCGCCGGTGGCAGTGCTTCCAGGTTGCCACTGCGACAGGAGCAGCATCCTGGAACCCAGAAGTGCTGATGGCCCGCCGCCGCCCCTTCAAAAGGGCAGGCTCCGGGGACCCCGAAAATGCCCTCGGTTCCGGCAGGGAGGCGAAAAACCTCACCGTGTGCACGCTGCCAGGCCGCTTCCCGCCACAAAGCTGATCGGCGTGGAGAATTTCCACCCCGGTCCCCCCCCCGCACCGATCAGCTGTGCAGCAGGGAAGTGGCCTGGCAGCGTGTGCATGCGATTTTTGCCTCCCTGCGGGAACCGAGGACATTTTCATCAACGCTTCCAGGTTGTCACGTGACACACTTTGGGCCCCCAGGTGACACAGTATTGACCCCTCTCTCAAACCACCTATCTTCTCTGTCTAAAATGTGAACATTAATGTCCTCAAATGAGTGTCCTTTTTCCTTTAGATGAAGATAAACTGCTGACTCTGGTCCTGTGGTGTTTGGAGAAACCAAACTCTACATTGGAGAAACCAAACAACTTTTGTACAGGAGGATGGCCCAACACAGGAGAAGTAACACCACAGGACCAGAGTCAGCAGTTTATCTTCATCTAAAGGAAAAAGGACACTCATTTGAGGACATTAATGTTCACATTTTAGACAGAGAAGATAGGTGGTTTGAGAGAGGGGTCAAGGAATCCATTTATGCCAACTTGGAAAATCCTTCCTTGAATAGAGGTGGGGGCCTCAGGCACAATCTTTCCCCCATCTTCCTCCCTGCTTTGTCTTCTGTGCCTAGGAAGATTAAGACCATTTCGCAAGCTCAACAGCAGCCTGGTGATCTTAACGATCCTCCTTTAGATGATAAAAGGACTTAAAATAACATCTCAATATAACCATGACCTAGCCCCAGGTGTAAGGTCACACAGCTACCTAGAAACATATTTAGGATTCCCTTACTAACTTTGCTCAGACTGAAGAAGCTCCTTGGATAAGGAGCGAAACGTTTCCACTGAGAAAATAGAAATCTAGTTGACATGATTCAAGCTACAGACTATGGTGGGCTTAGATGCTGCTGTTGCTGTTGTTTTTGTAAACTTTCCCATATTCATTTTATTTCCCATTTGATCTCTGGCATGCTAAAATGAAGAACCTCTTTTATTTATTATTTAAATCCATTTGAACACACTGAAGTTGTCCCACGTTATCCTACGATTAGGTTTCTATTTTCAATTGCTCTGTGAACTGTTGGTGATAAAACATAGAAGAAAGAGAACAGCTTAAATTTGAACTCCCAGGCTGAGATGTTAAAGTCGATGTCAGAACAATCGTTTTGCAAAAGCCTGGAAGCCACAGAGAGTGTATCGGCATACTAGGTGTTTTTGTAGCCGTTCTGTTTTTACTAGTGCAGTTAACACAGTATAGAATTATCAAATCCAACTGATCAAATGAACAGAACAGATAAAAGCGTATTCTGGAGCATGCAAATTGGATGAGTCAGGATTAAATCATGGGGGGTACAGAAACAGGGTAGGAAAAAAGTTTCCACAGTTACGTAGAAACTCTTTCTTGCAGAGCTGATAGGGATAAAAGCCGTTTGGCTTTGTAGAAGTCACTGGAGGCTACAGGTAAAAATTAGCTTAGATATTTTTGTAAGATGCAGAATGCATAACCATGACTATAGTCCTCAAGACACTTACTTCAGAGGAGCTTCACAGAGTCTCCAGGTTTAAAGCTTACAGAATAATTTATTTGACGGGCTGTCTCTTTCATAGCTGGCCCATTTGTCACTGTGAGGAGGGGAAAAATAGGTTACATGGATCTCTCTAGAGCTTCTCAATTCATGAGGGTAATCTATTCTTTACATGGTACAGTTATTTCACTCTGAGCGTGTTTTGACATTGAATGGACTAAAAGATAGGTAGTACGAGATAAGCTGTTCAGAGTGGATCAAATAAATAAATAAATGGGACATGTCTAATAGGAAACACATGACTCATATTACTGTAATTCATATGGAGCATACATATAAATCACAAAACTGATGCAATATTGATGTAGGACAGAGGGAAAGAGAGAAGCCTATAAATGAGACAGTACTTGGTTTAACTTCACATTTTTTACAATCTAGACTTAGAGAGCCAGTTTGGTGTAGTGGATAAAAAATCAATCAGAAACCAGGAGACAGTGAGTTCTAGTCCCACCTTAGGCACAAAGCCAGCTGGGTAACCTTGGGCCAGTCACTCTCGCTCAGCCCTAGGAAGGAGGCAATGGCAAACTACTTCCTAAAAACCTTGCATGATGGAATGTGAGGGTGGCCTTGGAAGATGAAGGGAAGAGATGCTGCCTAGGAGACAATCAGATAAATGAAAAAGAAGTCCACAACTGAGTAACAGATAAAGAAAGAAACTTAGAAAGAGCCCGCTCTAATTACTCTGGTAAATAGGGAGGGTGGGAGATTTGTACTTCAGTCTTGCAAGATTCTGTTAATTCAGCCTTACAATAAAGTAGGATTAGCTCATCTTGTCATGTTTCCTGTCTGGTCTACCTGGGAGGGCTGACACCTTGCCAAGAAAACTGCAGGGAGTAGTCCATACAGTCGCCAGCAGTCAACACTGACTTGAAGGCACAAAAGTAAACCAAAACCAAAAACCAACCTTGGAAATATCCATAGGATCATAGTTGGAAGGGCCCATTCTCATTGTTTTGCTGCATTGCCAACAGCAGTGGTGGAAGAGCATCTCTACAAAGGAGCAATGAAAAGATCTCATCTGCCCTTGAAGGTTTGGTCAAGCTGATTGGTCAAGCCACCAAGTCCTTTTCAACTCCTAGCCACCACATAGATTTTCTCTATGATGATCTATCCCTAACCTGATCTTTCAAATCTCCCAATGGTACACTCATTGACACTGTAACTGAGTCCTTGCTGCTGGTCATCCTCTTCTACTCTTTCCTTCCACTGTTCCCAGCGTTAGAGTCTTTTCCAGAGAGCTGGGTCTTTGCATAATGTATCCAAATCAGGATAATTTGAGCCCGGTCATTTGTGCCTTGAGTGAGCACTCTGGGTTGATTTGTTTGATGATCCATCGTTTTGTTTTCTTAGCTGTCCATGGTATTCTCAGGAGTCTTCTCCAACACCAAAGTACAAAGGCATCCATACTCTTCCTATCCCGCTTCTTTAAAGTACAACTTTCGCTTCCATGGAGAGTCATAGCTCAAGTTGAATCTTTATTTATTTACAGGAATTTAAAAAACACCCAACACCCAGTGACTCCAGGTGCTTTCCACATTAAAAGCCAGCACAATAAAGTAAAACAACAAAGAGATGTTCTTCCAGAGAAGAAACCATCTTTCTTTTGTTCTTTTATGCTGTTCCTATTTCAATGGCAGTATCTTTATTCTTCCTGTCTTCCTGTCACCTCAACTCCTGGGGTGCAGTGATGGCTTTATATTTTTGACCTGATAGCAGATAGAAATGTTAATCACACATATGAGATTGCTAAATTTTGTGCCACAGTTTGTTGCTTCTGAAGGTTAATTATGGTAAAATGCTGAATGCAATCATCTGGTGTTCCTGGTTCTTCTCTGCCTCTCCTTCTAATTTCAGTTTTATTCCTTTCCTTTGAAGGATTAAATGCATACACTGTTGGTTGTGCTGGTCAGTGGTGTTGGGGTAGGAACCTTCTGTAACAGTACAGTACTGTGTCATAAAATTTAGCAATCTCATATGTGTGATTAACATTTCTGTCTGCTATCAGGTCAAAAATTTAAAGCCATCACTTGACTTACGACCACATTTGGGACTGGAACTTTAGTCAGTAAGTGATGCAGTAATTAAGTGAGGCATCACGTGACTTTGCCCGATTTTACGACCTTTTTTTTTTGCAGTCATTAAGCGAACCATGTGGTCGTTAAGTGAATCTGGCTTCCCCCATTGATTTTGATTGTCAGAAGCCAGCTGGGAAGGTCACAAAGGGTGATCATGTGACCCTGGGATACTGCAGTCATCATAAATACATACCAGTTGCCAAGCGCCTGAATTTTGTTCACGTGACCTCAGGGGACACTGCGATGATCATAAGTGTGAGGACTAGTCACAAGTAACTTTTTCTAGCACTGTCGTAACTTTGAATGGTTGCTAAACGAATGGTTGTAAGTCAAAGACTACCTGTACTGCTAATGTGATTGGAGTTCACTGTACCAGCCAGGCTACAAATCCCTTCTTGGTTGCCCTCTTTATCAGCTGGGATCATGACATTCCAGAGACTCTATCAAAACACTACAGAACATTGCCTGATTTTGTTTTTTAAGAATTCCTATCCTATAATTTATTCATAAGCCAATTGCTGTATATCATTTCTGCCCTGATTTTCATAATCTACATTATATCTACTAAAGTAAAAAGCTGAGTCAGTTCACTGTATAATGAGATTGTTCTAATAAAAATGAATAACCTTTGTCTACCATGCTAAGGAACTTTAAAACGAACTTCTGAACTCTTCATTCCTCCCAGACTTAACTCAAAAGTGAAGATTTTAGAAATTTATTTCATTTGGCTATGGGTATGAGGATAATTACATTCTGCAGCAGTTGTGTTATTAGCAGTCCCCTGAGATATGCAGGGGTGAGCTTTAAGTCATTTAGAATCTGTGTAATGAGGGGAAGTGGTGCAGGCTTATAAAATCAGTATCATTTATTAAAACAAAACAAAAACATGGCTTACAAACAAGGTTAATGAATAGAGATGTAAATTCTGCCCACACAAGGGGCGTCAAGTGTAAGAGTATTAAGAATGCAAGTCAAGTTTGGCACCATTTTAAATCTGTCCAGAAAAAAATCCAATTCCCAAAGCATAGCCATTTTCTCTCTTTGTTTTAAATTGCAGTTGGAGAGTTTGCTGAGTGATAGATATGTTTACTGCTTTCTCCCCCCATGCAAGCATCCAGTAATAAGAGTGCAAGTGTAGTCACCTTTTAGCACCCCAAATATAACTGAATAGCAAAGATCCTCAATGCATTTGAGGATGAAATGTTCTGACCCTGAATCATCTCATTCCATCCTCACTGGGAAGCAGTTCAACCTTGAAATGGGATGTTGCAATTGTGAAAAGCCAGAATGAATCGTTTCATGGTTGGAATGGGATATATTGGAATGAGGATGTTTCAGCCTTGAAACAGTTTGAACATTCCTACTTGGTCATGTCTCTTATTGAATTCCTGGCAAATTCCCCTTCTCACTGTGAAGGTCGGTTTTTCTCCCTTCTAGAAATGGTGTTGCTTGGGGGTAATTACAGTTGAAGTCAAAACCACCTGGGACTCTGAGCCGGGAACCACTGTGGTTAAGAATGGACCCTGGTTCAAGTCCACCCTCGGCCATAGAAACTCAGTGGGTGATTTTGGGTCATTCATTCTCTCTGAGCCCAACTTAAGTTGCCAGGTTGCTGTTACGGGGAAAAATCAGAAGAAGGAGTGCTATGAATGCTACTTTGAGCTTCTGGTGGAAGGGTGGGATGTATATGTCTAACAATCTAAATCTGAGAAAGTAAATGGTCTTAATAAGTCACTTCTCACAATTCTGTGATAGATCAGGATGAGGATGGAAAAAGTGGGTGCTGGTTTGGGCATGCAAGAGCTGAAAACTGAATGGAGCACAGGAATCCTGCAGCTGCACCAACTCCAGATGTACCAACAGCCCAAAGTAATAAACTTTCCCCTTCCCAAACCAAAATTGAGACACATCCTGCTGGAGTTCAGCATAAAGGCAACCAGTACTTGGCTGAAAATACTAAAAAGGCCAGTCAGGAACAAAGCCAATTAAACCTAGGGGAGCTAAAAGGTGACTAGAGTTCAGGGTGAGGTGTTTCCCCACAATGAACAGCTAGAAGAGCAGCCAATGGCAGGTCTAGCTAAGGCCAATAAAATAAACTCATTGGTGGAATGAGTTAGATGCCTCTTGCAGTCTATCCCAGATATGTCTGCATGAGACATTTGACCCACAAACTATCCAATTGCATTCTAGCCTAGTATGTTGTTGGAAAACAATGTATGGGGTTAATTAATGGCTCATAGTGTCACACAAACCTAGTAATTGGGTAAATTATGGTTGAGTCATTAAAACTGTGATTGCGGATGTGGTAACCTTTGGAATGTCATTCTATTTTTCTGTTGGGAATAACCTTCCTTCAGGGATAGTCTTTTGGAACAACTGAAGCAAAGAATAGGTGGAGCTAAAACTGGCTGGGGCCTCTATTCTCTCTCTTTGGAGTTTGATAACCTTCTTCTTCTCTCTTTAGAAAATTCCCCTCCCTCGAAACATTTTATAAATGAGTTTATATGGGGGGGAGAAGTTGATTTGAAGGTTTATATATTTGTTTATTTTTTATATATATAAGAGGAAGAAGCATTTGCTTTTATTGATTTATACTATGTCCATGGAACGTTTCATAGAAACAATGTGATTTTGGTTAAATTTGGAGAAAGGGATTAATTATGGGAATTGCTATATATTCTTGTTGTTGAAAGTCGGAAGTCACTTCTTATGTAATCTAAAAAAAAATTCTTTTTCTTGTGTTTTGCACTTTTTTTCTTTTTTCTTTTTTTGTAGTTTTTTTCTTTTTATTGTAGTTTTTATTTATGCTCTATTCTTAATAAAATTCTAAAAAAAAAATCCCCTCCCTCTCATACACAAAGTATATATAAAATATCCTTGAGGTAGACAATAATATTTGTATCTTTTCTTTATTTAGAAATAAATGAATTATACCTTTTCTTTACTTAAAAATAAATGAAAATGAATCAGTTGTGTAGCTGGATAGAGGTTAAGTAGTTGTAGTTTGTGGCCAATAGAAAATTCATCTTGACAAAATCTATGTTTAAAAGAAACAGCTTCATGAAGGAAGTGGCACAAAACAGCCTTCCTTCCTTCCTTCCTTCCTTCCTTCCTTCCTTCCTTCCTTCCTTCCTTCCTTCCTCCCTCCCTCCCTCCCTCCCTCCCTTCCTTCCTTCCTGAAACAAAGTTTCAAGAAGTTGAGCTCAGCTGGAACTGAACCATGAGAAAAAGACATTAAATAGAGGTAATGAGCACAATATGTATTTTAAGCATCTATTGTTATGTAACTAATTGAGACATTTGTATGGTACCGGAAGGAAAGGCAGACTTCATTCCTTTCTGCTAGATACACATATCATTCTCATACTTCAGTGTGCTTTCTAATTGCTTTTCTTTGACATATGTGAGACACTTCCATATGTACATCTGTCAACTTTCTCTAGAAGATACTCTGCTTAAAAGTAAACTTTCCTAACTTTCAAACCAAGGCTGATAGCCAATCTTATCTTGTAGGGTGGGTATAATTCGAAGGCACATAAAAAACCTGGAGAAATTTCACATGCACACTCTCCGCTCCATCCTTGGCATTCATTGGCAAGACCATGTCTCCAACCTGGAGGTCTTGGATCACACGGAGTCCACCAGCATTGAGTCCTGATTATTACAGCCCAGATGCTGTGGGTGGGATATGTCATCAGAATGGATGACCACCATATGCCTCGCCAGTTGCTCTATAATGTACTGGAGTCTGGGAAGAGACACGAGGTCGTCCATGAAGGGCTACAAAGCTCTGTGAAGGAAAGATAAGTCTGGCTATAGGCCTTGGAAAGTTAAGAAAGTTTACTTTTAAACAGAGTATCTTCTAGAGAAAGTTGACAGATGTACATATGGAAGTGTCTTACATATGTCAAAGAAAAGCAATTAGCACACTGAAGTATGAGAATGATATGTCTGTCTAGAAGAAAGGAATGAAGTCTGCCTTTCCTTCCGGTACCATACAAATGTCTCAATTAGTAACACAGCAACAGATGCTTAAATGTAGCAGTTAAGGTTTTGAACTAACTATGGGGAGAACCAGATTCTCAACCTGATTAGGGGACCAGTAAATACTTTGTTTAGCAAGCCAATGACACCAAGGATTTTCCTTTTTGATGTAGATCTCTTTCTTAGAACTCAGAATTATGTTCCTGCTACTTTTTCATCCAATCTAGTTTACAAGATTGTAGTGGAAGTAAAATCAGAGCAGGATTATTTCATATGCTTTCTGGGTTTCCTAGAGGAAAGGCAGGATATAATGCTAATAAATAAGTAAATAGGTAGATATGTTTGCATCTCTGAATGCCACAGAAGAGATGCAGCAATACTTCTGCTTCCCTGCAGCCTACCTAATGCAGGAATGTCATTTTGAAGCATGTGGACTTCTAAGTGTAGGTGAACTATGCGAGTCACCTTAGTTTCTGCTGCAAAGATTCTTGTGACACTTTAAAGACTGATACATTTATGATGGCATAAACTTGGATAGGTTAGAAAGCTCACCCCAATATATTTTTTCATTGTTTCTGAATAACACTGAAGGGCAGCAAATGCTTTTGACATTATGTCCTTCAGATCACAGTTTAAATCTCTGTGAGTTTCATTTCTGAAAGTGATACAGATTCATGTTAGTGGAAACTGAATTTCCCCAATAAGCCAGTTACTATATGAGGAAGGAAGGAAGGAAGGAAGGAAGGAAGGAAGGAAGGAAGGAAGGAAGGAAGGAAGGAAGGAAGGAAGGTTTTAGCCATACAAGATCTTGATCTTGTAACTTCCATCGTTTTGTTGCAGAAGGGATTTCAGTATCTGCATATTGAAATTATGCAAATTTCAGCAAATTATGCTTCCTGAAATTCCTTCTTCCACACAACCATGAAAGGTACAAGAAGTGTCTCATGCATCTGGCTATCTTCTAATAGCTTGATACAGTATGCCAGTTTGAAGCTTAATAGCAAAACATTTGTTTTTGAATGGGAGGAGGTTGATTAACAAAACACATTTTGTGCCCCACTCCTTAAAAGAAACAAAATGCTCATGTCTAGAACTAGAAATTCAACTCAATACATCAGAACTGGGTATTGTTCACTTGCCTTAGTGTCTTATTTAACATTTCAGTCTCTGAGAGACTTGACTGCAAAATGAGGTTGTTAACTAGTCTTGCCATTCCAATTGTCAAATCTGATACCCATTGGAGCAATAACTTTTGGTGAAGAAGAACCCTGAAAGATTGTTACATGGCTAGTAACTTACTTCTCAAATATGTCTTTATTTCAGTTCATGTGAAAGGAATGCTGTCAGAAAAAGCAAGGTAATATAAAACAGAGATTTTGGTTGGCAGGCTGCATTCAACACGCTGGATCCTCTCATTCCTTCTACAAAGGAAACATCAGAGGAGGCTACTTCTCCTGGAGCTTTTGCCTCTCTATAATCTTCATTCCCTTCTTTCACTGGGTATCACTGACTTAAGATGCACCTCAGATATAGTGGCCTTTCCTATTGACTCATCAGGAAATAGCCTCTTCAATGTCTTTAAGGTAGCCTTTTTTTCTGTCTTCACTTGTTCCTTAATTTCCTTATGCAAAAAGCAAAGGACAAACAAAAGTTATGAACCAGGGAGGTAATCTCCTGGGCCCTATCCAATGGAGGCCTTTTTAAAAACTGTTGTTTGGGGAGAGTGGATTTATGGAAGTAACCAATGGAGGAGGGAAGGCTTCAGTCTTTACTCTTCATTGTCCCAAGGCAGATTGAACCTTGAACACTTCATTCAGAATGAACTTAAAAAAGAGGTAAAGTTATTTAACTGTCAGCCTCCCCAGGTAAACCAGACAGGAAACACGACCAGATGAGCTACTTCTACTTTATTGTTAGGCTACATTAACAGATTCTTGCAAGTCTGAAAGTACAAATCTCCTGCCATCCCTTTTTACCACCTGCCAATTAGGGCAGATCTTTTCTAAGTTTATTTCTCTGTCCATTACTCAGTTGTGGGCTCCTTCCCCTTTTATTTGATCTTTCCTTAGGCAGCATCTCTTCCACCCATTTTCCAAGGTCATTATCACATTCCATTACAAACTGGAGTTAACATGTAGTTTGGCATTATGTGCTGTACATTAAAAGGTTTATTTCCTATTCAGTTGACTGTATCTTGTGGGACTCCAGACGAGAAGTCACCTGATACAATAGTGATGATTATGTGCCATCTAGCTGGTGTCAATTCTTAGCAACCACATAGATAGATTTTCTCCAGGATGCTCTGTCTTCAACCTGGTCTTTTAGGTCTTTCAATGGTGTACCTATTGCTGCTGTAATTGAGTCCATTCACCTTGCTGATACAATAGTCCTCCATACAAAACAGTAAGAAAATTCCTACATTTAACCAACTAGTATGTCACGAGAAGTGTGGGCTAGACCTTATTTCTTAACATGCTTGTTCTGTTGGTTATTCTAGCTCAGTAATGAATTATTTACACCAGGGATTGAGAGCTTGTAGTTTTCCAGATTTCGCTGAACAATTCCATACTCAATGAGTAATTGGAGGCCAACAGGTACAGATAAAAAAAATATTCAGCAGTCATTGTTGGATCTCTCCTTCAGGAGCAGATAAGAACACTGGGATGATTATAATACTTACAAATATGCATAGCACAATGTGTCAATTTCTCATGGACTCATTTCTCCTAGGAAATCGGAGCAGCATAACTACTAGTGAGAGATGTTGGAGTTGTAATTTAGCTACATCCAGAAGGCTAAACATTCTACATTCCTATTCTACACAGGCTGGCAGCAGCTGTCTGAATTTCAGACAAGAGTCCTTTCTAGCCCAGGGATTAGGTATTGAACCTGGGATCTTCTACATATAAAGCATGCTGAACTATTTAGTCCTAGGGAAAATGAATGCTATTCTATATATTCATTCACACATTCAGCATTCCATAATCTGAATAGTCTTTGTCTTTCAAGTGAACCAAAGCTTTTATAGTTGGATAATTTTAACCACCCATTGCTGAATTAGTGCAACATGCCCTGTTTTTATTTTCTGGTGTGCAGCTACAGTTGCTATGGAGAGTTCAATATCCACCAACTCAGAGGCCATATCAGGCCATTAAAATTTTCTTTGTTGATTAAAACAAAACCATGTGTTTAGTGCTGAAATATTTAATGGAATTTCATTCTTCATTCCACTTGTCCGAAACCCATCTTTAATTCTCTATCCCACTCTAACAAAGCATAAAAGAAGTAGCGGAACAACATCCTTTTGCATGAGAACAATACAATGCTCAAAATCTACTTTAAGCATTTGAAATTTCTGGGATTTATTTCTGTGTGTTTTTAATTATAAACCTGGCATCTTAAAATGGCCTTAGGGACTTTCCTTTATTAAATGAACTTCCTCCCAAACAGACCTTGTCTTCTTCTCCTCATTTTCTTAAAAATTCAAGGTTGCATTTTCCTTGAATATATATGTTCTTTGTTCTATTGGCTTGCATTGAAATGTCATGTCACAACTAAGCCAGCTTTACTGGTTGTGGAATAACAATTCAATGCTCAATGAGTAACAGGAGGCCAACAGGTTCACAGAAAAAAATATTCAGCAGTCATTGTTGGATCTGTCCTTCAGGAGCAGATAAGAACATTGGGATTATTAGAGTTCTTACAAACATGCATAGTACAATGCGTCCATTTCTCGTTGGTTTAATGTACACTTTTGCCTTATATAGTTAAACTTTATATTTTTGCACAAAGACACTTTGTACCATATATGGACTTTTAAATGCTGGCTGGTCACTTTCCCATCCTAGAAGATCCTGAGATGCATAACAATTTATCACTTCAGTTCCCTTATACATAATGGAGAAGGACGGTAAGCAAGTTCTGATAAAAAATGTCATTTCTGTTATAAAGTTTCATAGTGTTTTTTTAAAAAAACATAAGTGTGCATGTGTGTTAATTAAAAAAATCTCAGTATTTGAGTTTTTAATAGTTGCGGAACCACTCAATATAGCATAGTGTGCAGGTTTGAATGGAAATAGTGCTGGTTTGCAAATGGCAACCAGAAACATTTAATTAGATCCCAGAAATCTTTAGCCTTTTCAGACCTGGGATATGCCTTGAATGTCAACTTGCGAAAAGAGATTGACCTGAATCCAAATTTCTGTGCAGCCATGAAGTTTCAGCTAACCTATTTGACATTTCTTCCCAAAGAATTGGATAAAGCAATCAAACTCTTTCTAAACAGTGGCAGAATTGAATGACCTGGAAAATCTAAATAGAAGACAAAAGGTAGTTACTTTACCTGTTTTTCAACAGCTTTCCAAAAAGCCAGATTTCCAGCTTTTGCAAAAATATACATATCACACTCAGCCATAATGTCATCTGTTTGTTTTTGGTTTAGAATATATATGGTTTGTTGTTGTTGTTGTTTATTCGTTCAGTCGTTTCCGACTCTTCGTGACTTCATGGACCAGTCCACGCCAGAGCTTTCTGTCGGCCGTCACCATCCCCAGCTCCCCAATGGTTGAGTCTGTCACCTCCAGAATATCATCCATCCATCTTGCCCTTGGTCGGCCCCTCTTCCTTTTGCCTTCCACTTTCCCTAGCATCAGCTTCTTCTCCAAGGTATCCTGTCTTCTCATTATGTGGCCAAAGTACTTGAGTTTTGCCTTTAATATCATTCCCTCAAGTGAGCAGTCTGGCTTTATTTCCTGGAGTATGGACTGGTTTGATCTTCTTGCAGTCCAAGGCACTCTCAGAATTTTCCTCCAACACCACAGTTCAAAAGCATCTATCTTCCTTCGCTCAGCCTTCCTTATGGTCCAGCTCTCACAGCCATAGGTTACTACAGGGAATACCATTGCTTTAACTATGCGGACCTTTGTTGTCAGTGTGATGTCTCTGCTCTTAACTATTTTATCAAGATTTGCCATTGCTCTCCTCCCAAGAAGTAGACGTCTTCTGATTTCCTGGCTGCAGTCAGCGTCTGCAGTAATCTTTGCGCCTAGAAATACAAAGTCTGTCACTGCCTCCACTTTTTCTCCCTCTATTTGCCAGTCATCAATCAAGCTCGTTGCCATAATCTTGGTTTTTTTGAGGTTTAACTGCAACCCAGCTTTTGCACTTTCTTCTTTCACCTTCGTCATAAGGCTCCTCAATTCCTCCTCGCTTTCAGCCATCAAAGTGGTATCATCTGCATATCTGAGATTGTTAATGTTTCTTCCAGCGATTTTAACTCCAGCCTTGGATTCATCAAGCCCAGCATGTCGCATGATGTATTCTGCGTACAGGTTGAATAGGTAGGGTGAGAGTATACAGCCCTGCCGTACTCCTTTCCCAATCTTAAACCAGTCCGTTGTTCCGTGCTCTGTTCTTACAGTTGCTACTTGGTCGTTATACAGATTCCTCAGGAGGCAGACAAGATGACTTGGTATCCCCATACCACCAAGAACTTGCCACAATTTGTTATGATCCACACAGTCAAAGGCTTTAGAATAGTCAATAAAACAGAAATAGATGTTTTTCTGAAATTCCCTGGCTTTCTCCATTATCCAGCGGATATTGGCAATTTGGTCTCTAGTTCCTCTGCCTTTTCTAAACCCAGCTTGTACATCTGGCAATTCTTGCTCCATGAATTGCTGGAGTCTACCTTGCAAGATCTTGAGCATTACCTTACTGGCATGTGAAATAAGTGCCACTGTTCGATAGTTTGAACATTCTTTAGTGCTTCCCTTTTTTGGTATGGGGATATAAGTTGATTTTTTCCAATCTGATGGCCATTCTTGTGTTTTCCAAATTTGCTGGCATATGGCATGCATCACCTTGACAGCATCATCTTGCAAGATTTTAAACAGTTCAGCTGGGATACCGTCATCTCCTGCTGCCTTGTTATTAGCAATGCTTCTTAAGGCCCATTCAACCTCACTCTTCAGGATGTCTGGCTCTAACTCACTGACCACACCGTCAAAGCTATCTCCAATATTATTATCCTTCCTATACAGATCTTCCGTATATTCTTGCCACCTTTTCTTGATCTCTTCTGCTTCTGTTAGGTCCTTACCATCTTTGTTTTTGATCATACCCATTTTTGCCTGGAATTTACCTCCGATGTTTCTAATTTTCTGGAAGAGGTCTCTTGTCCTTCCTATTCTATTGTCTTCTTCCACTTCCGCACATTGCTTGTTTAAAAATAATTCTTTATCTCTTCTGGCTAACCTCTGGAATTTTGCATTTAATTGGGCATATCTCCCCCTATCACTGTTGCCTTTTGCTTTCCTTCTTTCTTGGGCTACTTCCAGTGTTTCAGCAGACAGCCATCTTGCCTTCTTGGTTTTCTTTTTCTTTGGGACGTTTTTTGTTGCCGCCTCCTGAACAATGTTGCGAACTTCTGTCCATAGTTCTTCCGGGACCCTATCTACTAAATCTAGTCCCTTAAATCTATTCTTCACCTCCACTGCATATTCCTTAGGAATATTAGTGAGCTCATATCTAACTGATCTGTGGGTCTTCCCTATTCTCTTTAGTCTGATTCTAAATTTTGCAATAAGAAGTTCGTGATCTGAACTACAGTCAGCTCCAGGTCTTGTTTTTACCGACTGTATAGATGTCCGACACCTTTGGCTGCAAAGGATGTAGTCAATCTGATTTCGGTGTCGACCATCTGGTGAAGTCCATGTATAAAGTCGTCTTTTAGGTTGTTGGAAGAGAGTGTTTGTTATGCACAGTGAGTTGTCTTGGCAAAATTCTATCAGCCTATGTCCTGCTTCATTTTGTTCTCCCAGACCATGCTTGCCTGTAATTCCAGGTGTCGTCTGACTACCCACCTTAGCATTCCAGTCTCCTGTAATGAAAATAACATCTCTTTTTGGTGTATTATCTAGTAGGTGCTGCAGATCCTCATAGAACTGATCTACTTCTGCTTCTTCAGCATCTGTGGTTGGCGCGTATATTTGGATCACTGTGATGTTAAATGGCTTACCCTGAATTCGAATTGAGATCATTCTATCGTTTTTTGGATTGTATCCAAGCACTGCTTTAGCCACTTTATTATTAATTATGAAGGCTACTCCATTTCTTCTGTGGTCCTCTTGTCCACAGTAGTAGATCTGGTGGTCATCTGATGTGAAGTGGCCCATCCCAGTCCATTTCAGTTCACTGACACCTAAAATGTCTATATTTAATCTTGACATCTCACCAATAACCACATCCAATTTGCCCTGGCTCATAGATCTTACATTCCAGGTTCCTATGGTGTGTTGATCTTTAGAACATCGGATTCATCGTTCACCACCAGCACCGTCGGCCGCTAGCCGTCCTTTCGGCTTTGAGCTAGCTGCGTCATCACATCTGGGGCTAGTTGAACGTATCCTCTGTTCCTCCCCAGTAGCATTTTGACCATCTTCCGACCTGGGAGTCCCATCTTCCGATGGTATACCGACATATCTTTGGTTGTACTGATCCATTTAGTTTTCATGGCAAGAATACTGGGGTGGGTTGCCATTACCTTCCCCAGGGATCGTATTTAGTCTGACCTCTCTGCCACGACCTTCCCGTCTTGGGTGTCCCTTCACGGTTTAGCTCATGGTTTCACTGAGGTGCTCAAGCTCCAGCACCACGACAAGGTAATGATCTCCTTTGCTGGAGATATGGTTTGTTAACCAAGATTAATGTTACATGAGACACAGATCCATATACAGTATCTTGTTCAACAGAAGTTAAAACAGTAAATGGATTAGCAACCAATATGTGAACCCAACCAATATGGTTTATAGCTCAGCATGATGTGTGAACCAGTCTAGAGTCACATTGAGAAGCAGCAATTAACAATATATCTCTATGTGTGAGCACTAAAGAACTGTTAATTCCTCAAAGTACTGAAGATATGAATGAAAATGACACCTCTTAAAACTACCCAGCAGATGTTCAAGAGAGAAGCAAATCTCACACCAGACTTCACTTTCAGTATTGTGCCCATTTATGGGTCAACATTATAAGAAGGATTCGGAGAACAAAGATGATCAGGGAACTTGAAGCAAAGTTCAAAGAGTTATGTTTATCCTTAAGAAGATATGTCTGATGGGAGACACAATAGTACTCTCTAAGTACTCAAAGAGTTGCCATGCAGAAGAACACTAAGATCTATTACCCATCAATACAGAATGTAGGACACAAAATAATGATCTTAAGTTGTAGGGTTGCTGTGAAGCTTTAATTTAGAAACTTGATTTGAAACTGATTTAATAGAATCCCCAATCAAATGCCTGAATTACAGTACCTAATGTTTTATTAGATTCAATATTCTTCCTATCAAACAATGCTTCTCCCTTTAGTGATTCCTGAATTAAAAAGGACCAAAGGACCACCTAGTCCATCTCTCTCTCTTTCTCTCTCTCTCTCTCCTACTAGCAGGAAGTAGTTATTACTATTTCTTTGCAACATTGATCCAGTGCATGGGAGTTTCCCCAAGATCTAGATGGATTAAGATATAGCCGATCAACTGTGCTCCCCAAAAGACTAGTGATCAGCATTAATAAAGGCTATATTTTTGGATTAATACCAGATTTTTACATGACTGAAAGGAACTGACCAATGGCTCATACCTAGTGATAAGTCAAAGATAAGAGGAAACTTATCGGAAACCACTTTTTAGAAATCTTTATGTTTTATGTTTTATTTTGTTTTTTGTATTTATAGTTGGTGTAGTTTGATGTGCATTTATAAATGTTGCTTATTCTCTTTTTGTTTGGTTTGTTATATGTTTGTATTGTATGTATGTTGTTATATGTTGTTGGTTGTATTTAATGTATGTAATATTCTGTATTTTAGTACATTCTGAAATAAATAAAAAGTTTTAACCAAAAAAAAAAAAAGATAAGAGGAAACTAATGTTCCTCCATCCAAAATACCTAATTTAGGTAGATTAAGGACAGTTGACCTTAAAAAATATTCCACCTACCTAATATGGATCTAAAGTTCTTTGAAAATTACCAGAAATTGAGGTACACACATAGCTATCAAAATGTGGATCTACTTATAGCAGATAAGGATTTTAATGCAGTGAAATCTAATTTTCAAGCAAGTTGCTTCCAAAAATCATAGGTATTTGACCTTCAAAATCCAGGTTTTTATGTTCAAAGGGCAACAAACACTTATTCTAAAGGAAAGGAAGAACAGTGATATCCATATCGAGATAGAGATAGATGTGTGTGTGGGGTATATGCATGAATTCTCCAGCTTCAAGCCTATAGGTGCACTTCCTCTCTGTAATATAAAAATAACTTGGGTAGAAATTTATTTCTGAAACCATAAATATACACTGGGTATATTATTCAATTTAATAAATGGCTAACAAGTACAGTTGAAAAATAATTTTATTCCTGCCCAGTGACCAGTTTGTTTTGGCCAAATGTGATGAATAGCTGTGTTATAGTTTACTTCTTTTCCCGCACAATTTTTCCCTAGTTGCAGGCAAGATTTAGAACTCTGCTGATTAAAGATGGAAGCTCAGCCTGTCTAGAGTTTCACTACAGCAAACGGAAAGAAACATTGGCTAAAAATGCAATAGGGGAGGTTCTCTGAAAGTATTGCAGTGGGAATCAAGGGTTATACGATTCCTCTGTTCAGAGTAAAACTTGACTTAGAATTTATTCCTGCCAGACCACGGGGACTTTGAAATTTCTGGAAAATATTATTTTTTACCTTGACTGAATCACTGCCCTCTTGTGGAAATAAATAACTTCTTTGTACAGAATCACCATGCATATATTTAGCTACAATGTCCTGTTTTCTGAGAAACTGTAAACAGTCTGGTGAGAATTTCAACTTTCTTTACGCCAAACTGAAATAATATAAGGCCTGTCCTTTATGGAGCTGATAGTTCTAATGCAAATTGAGGTATCTAGTACATAGTACATGTTTTTCTTCTTAATACTGTATACTCTGTGGTGCAGATGTCTTATGAAATGCAGGAACACAGTCTCTGTACTTTCAATAAGATATTATTGGAGGGAGAAATGGAAGAAATGGGGAAATGTAATTCTTTCATTGCCTACACTTATTTACACTTTAGTACAGGAGTAGAACCTTTTTATTTAAATAAATATTTAAAACGTTACTAGACTGCCTTTCAGGATATAAGGCCCTGTACAATGACTTAAAAGATAAAATGGTGCCAATAATATATATTAAAATTAATAAAAAGTACCCCCATTTAAAAAAAAAGATTACTCAACACTTCTGAAAAATCAGGAACCATGAAAACACAACTCAAGGCCATATAAATGTGAGTTTGAGGGCTTTGCTAAAGACAATTTTCAGTGGGTGGTGTGTTCCTGAGATACGGGGTCAGAAGTGTCTGCAGTATTCAACAATTTTGTCAAAATGATGAGATGACCATCATAATGTCAAGAAGCAAGCTCCATACCTTATGTATATATTTGTGTCACATCACAACATATGTATGAAAGACATAAAGAAGTAGAGCCAATATTTTGTCTACATTCACATGCTTCAACCGGCAAGGTACAAATGAAGCAGATACATTGGCATAAAAATCTAAGCATGGTTAGTTTAATTTTTGCTTAAGCTTTTTGTGTGGCTTAATGCCTTGTGCGAACCCAGGCGTTTTGGTTTGTGCATGGTTCTACGTATTGTGCACACTTAAAAATGGAAGAATTCTATAACCAGGTTTGACATACTGTATAAAGAATGTTCTGTCCTCTGCACATTCTTTTTGGAACTCCTAACTATTTTTTTAAATAAATTGAGGTGCATTCTAAACCAATTCATTTTATTTGATTTTGATATATTAGAATAGTATGGAAACCCCCCCCCCTTGGAATGTTGGGCTCATCACAAACTGGAAACCAACAGCATTTTAGTTCAATTCTCCAGACACTGTATTCCTTACTAATTCTGCTCTGCTCTTCTTCTAACAATATTAGGCATTGCAGAAGGAAAGTAGTCAAAAAACAGGAGGAGTCTGGAAGGACGTTTTCTGACTAACACATTTTCTTAAAAAGCACAGAAAGGCTGTAGCTCAAAGCTTATGCCTTTTAATAAAATTTGTTAGTTGGGAAAGATTCTACTGGACTTTCCTGGTTTTTAGATATATTAGGGTGAATGGAGTCCCATCTTTAAAGCTGGACCAAAGAGCCATTTCTCTGAGTGGTCTTGATTATTGACTCCTGGCCTTCTGGGGTTAATTTTAATGCCTAAAGGGGCCCTCCAGAGTTTTGTGGCTAATTCAACACTTGGAAAGGGACTCCCATTTAGCCACAAGTATAAAGGTCATATCACTTGGAAAACAGCTAAGTAGCTAATTATTTTCCTCAGAGTTTAGTTCTAGGAATGGGTTGATGAGCTAAAAAGAATGGAGTTCATAATGAAAATTGTCTTTATTTAAAGGAAGAGATGAGAATTATAACAATGTGATGAATTTATCCACCACTTGAAGACTGTTTTAACGTTTTTTTTAAAAAAAAGGTTTGGGGTTTCTGATTAAATTTTCAGAACAATTGATGAGTTATGAGAATTGTGCTTTTAGCCATGCATTTTTTTATCACTCTCTATATGATAATACAGAGTTCAAATCCTACCCTTTTCCTGTCATGGGATTTAATACAACATAGATTATGTTTCCGTGCTATCACTCATCTACATAATGATCAGATCCAAACCCACTTAACTTAAAGACTGTAGCATTATATACCTTCAGACTGCAGATCTCATAATACATGTCAGTAACAGATTTGCATGAACTTTGCACAAAAGAGCATGAGAACTACAGATTTTTGTATCACCTATTTAAATTTAATACATGAAGAATCCAATTGGATATATCCAACTTTATGCTACTTTATGGAAGGCATGATTAAATTACAGAATTATTGGGTGTGAGGATGGAAACGTTTAGACAGCCTGAAAGGGGAACTTTTAAAAGCACTGGGTTATCCCTTACTTCTAGTCTGAGGGACAAATTACTACTGCCTGAATTACAGGTAACGTTCCTTAAAATTTGACTGACGAGGAGCAACAATGGAAGAAATCTCTCACTCACGTGTTCATTTCGTGAGCTTCCCAAATGCATTTGGTTGGCTCCTCGGGAAGATAATTGATCCTCAACTAGATGTGTCTTTGGATCTCTTATGGTCTCTACATCAAGGTCCTTCAAGATCTGCACAAAATATGGCAACCTATAAAAGATAGGGAACTTAAGCCAGATTATCATCATTATTATTACACTCCTGCTGCTGTTCTCCACCAGTTGTGATTCAGGGACATGAAACTTCTGAACATAAATCTAATCTGTGACCGTTATGACTAATAGTTGCCTGCCAGAGGTCTGATCAGTATCTACCTTGGAAGATTTCTTTAAGATTGTGAAGCCAGAACTCTTGTGTAGGGCATTTGAGACCTAACTGTGGCTGTTCTTAAGTTGGAAGTGATTCTAATTTTGTATTTTGACTGCTATTTTTGTTGAATACTTTATTTATTGATTAATGTTTTAATTCTAGTTTAATATACGTATGTCTGCCTTAATTGGATTGCAAAACTCCATGAGTCCATTTATAATGGTGCTCAATAGATAGGCAGACAGACAGGCAGACCCCAAGTTGGTCTGTTTTCTCTTTTTAAAGCTATATAACTGAATGACCATCTTTCAAGCTGGACTTATCTCCCTAAATGAGATTCTTCTCCCTCCAAGTCATGCCTGTTTGAAACTCCATTTGCTTTGTTCCATAAAACATAGAGAAATTGGACAGGTTGTAATAGGTTGTCATCCATTACAGGCCTTCCTTTTTTTCTTTCTGAAGTAAATAAAGTAGGGGGTGAGTCTGACTACTATCCGAGACTGCAATAACTGTTATAGCGTTGCTTATGCCAAACCTTTTATTTTCTCACTCAGTAGTTAAAGGAAGCCATTGAGATATATATTTAGCTGAAGATGGGTTTGAATTTCCCCATTTTTATGAGGACAATTTGTCTCCCACAGAAAGGGAGGGCAGCTGAATGTGCTTGTTATTTTCAGGGTAGATTGCTTACCTCTTTGGGTGGGGGGAGGGAGGGAAGAAAGTTCTTTTCATCTAAGTAAAAAAATGAAAAATAAAATAGTGTTTCTTTGAGTCTGCTTTTACAGCGATAAGCCTCTCTAGTACACAGCCTTGGCCATATTTTGTGAAACATTCTTCTGATTTTGGAAAAAGCTGCTCAAAAATTCATGTGTTAGAAGAAAAAGGCATGAATTGGAAATCTCTGGTTGTGTGCCACACACTTTTGGCTTGCAGAGATGTGTAGTTTAGGAAATATATTTTTAAAATACACATGGCTACAGAAGCAAAAATGTTTTTTTCCCCCCTTTTTTGTATTGACTTCCCTGTCCCCCCCAGGTTGCTATCTGATGTGGAAATGTGAGGATGAGAAGTCAAGTCTTGAAAAACGAGGAAGTAAAATTGACAGATTCGTTCAACCCTAACTTGTTAGACAAGATGCTCCATGCAGCCTGCTATTTCATGCATGATAATGACTAGGAGCCTAGGGGCCAGTTGAATGGTTTTGAGGGAAAAGGGGAGGAGGACAAATGGAGACAGAGAGAGGAGGAGGAGGAGGAGGAGGAGGAGGAGGAGGAGGAGGAGGACCATGCATCAGCATCAATTGGGAAGTAAACAAATGCATCATGCAACAGGGAATAGAAACCTTTAGCTGCTTGTATAATAGCTTAGTGGCTTTAGGCAGTGATTAATAATAGGAGGTGCTTCATAAGAACATCTCCATTATATGCTGACTAGAAGCCTATAAACCTAATTTGAGAGATGTATCCTCATTCAATTCAATGGGTTTCATTTCTAAACATTACATTGCAGATCACTGCCTGGACAATCTCTGGAAAGTCGATACTGGGAAAGGTCAGAGTCCCTTTGCGATGTTGAATGCTTACCCCAGTTCAGTTCCAGTATTTCCAAAATCAACTGGCATGATGATAAAGCAGCACACATTTGCTTGAGACATTAGACTCTGGACATAAGAATTTGTTGGAGGAGATCAGAGAAAGGAGCTAAGTAAACAGCCTGCATCTCCTCTGTTTGACCCTTCCTCATATTCTGTGCCTTTCTAAAGCCTTTTTTTTCATCTAATCTCTTATCACCCACTATCAGTGGCTGTTTGCTGAGTTCAAGGTGGTGTCCAAGAAAGAAGTGGTGATCAGGAGGCTACTCTTGGCAATAAAAGCAGGCAAACCAAAGAATGGGAGAGGGGAGGGTCAAAATAAGATTTGGTCTGCAAGACAGAGTTAATTCTCTGCAGCAGCTTTCAACAAATCTTTGCCTGACATTTGCGATAACACTTTTTGGGACAGGAAATTGATATCTCTGAGGTTGAGAGGGGAAAACGGGTGGGGCGGGAACGGGTGATCCGTGTGGATATTCTCCAGCACAGTTCTTCATCCTGTATGCTGTGAGTTAAACCTGCAATTGTGCCTTGTTAAAGACTGAAATTGTCAATGTTTGGGGCACACTGGATATTTATTAGCATAGAAATAATGTGTGCAGTGAGAGTGGCAGACAGAATAGCAGTTGGCCAATAATAAATAAGGCTATTAAACCACGAGAGCACCCGGCTTCAGTGACATCAAAGGAAAATCAATGGGTACTTTTTCTGCATCCTATAACAAATGCATGCTGCCAGATGCTAAGAGATATGGTATTGGGACATGGTTTCTTCACACACACACAAGTTCCCTATTAGTCACTGGTTGAGATTAAGAAGAGAGAAATAACCCACCTCGAAAAGGAATCTCTCAGAGGAATGGATGGGACTTTTTAGTCTTCCTCTGAGGAACACATTCATACAAAATAGAATTTATTTCAAAAGGGAAACATACAGACATCACAACATGGTTTAGGGTATGTAGCAAAGCCTTGAAGCTCAAACTTGTTTCTTTTTCCCAAATGCACTAAATGTCAACATAAACCTACCATGCTAATAGTAAATGAGCAAGCAAAGGGATTGTTTTTTTTTAAAAAAGGGATTGGGACTTGTATATTGTGGGAATGTTGGGGGAGATGTGAATCTCTGTCTTTGTCAGCCCTTGGAGGCAGGCAAGGTCAGGAAACAGAAGCGTTTAGGACTTTTGGAATGTATTTTAATGTGGTTAGGGTATTGTGTCAGAATCTTGAAAGCCTGTCAAAGCCCCTGTCTACTTCAACTAATAATCTCCTTTTGGGGGAGATGGGCGGTGATAGAAATATGAAAAATAAATAAATAAATAAAAATACCTAACACAATCAAGGTTGAGTTATTCTGAGTTTCTTTCTTACACTTTCTACTTTCAAATATATTTTCTGTAAAGGCTCAGCATTCTCCTCCCCCTTCTCTGAGTCAAAATGACATTCCATCACAAGCTTTCTATCATCCCTGTTATTTAAGTGGACTAGTCATTGATGGAGAAGTTGGGTAGGTGCTGGCCCTTCCCTTCCCTTCCCTTCCCTTCCCTTCCCTTCCCTTCCCTTCCCTTCCCTTCCCTTCCCTTCCCTTCCCTTCCCTTCCCTTCCCTTCCCTTCCCTTCCCTTCCCTTCCCATTAATGGCAGCCATTCAAGTGAAGTCTTCATTTTGGAGGACTCTAAATTTGCCCTAGTATGGCTGAAGGTTAGGCTATATTACTGCTGGACTTCAAGACATCAACTCATTAACTTCATTCCATATAACTGAATGGGAGCCGTTGACAACTGAGTTAATTATGATCTATATTCATATCTCTACATATCTATATGCATATTTTAGCATATTTCTAGGCTAGATTTCTATTTTATTTTATTTTTGCTGCAATGCTTGCAATATGGCAACCAGATGGTATGTTAGTTAGTTTAGTAGTAGTATAACACTTCTTTATTCCTTTATTTTATAAAATTAAATGCTTTAAGGATCTTTAAAATTTATAACTGTCAACAATACATCATTTTTTCTAATCTTTTCATATATCTGATGGTAGATGAAATGTATTTATTTCATTTTTATGGCTGTCCATCTCAACGTCATGGCTCTGGGTGGCAAACTGCAGTTAAAAACGTTAAATAATAATACTCCAATAAATACCTAAATGGCAACCAAAGTAAAAAACTATCTACACTAGGGGTCCCCAAACCCTCCAGCTCATCAACCCCTTCATGGAGTTTCAGATTGTTCATTGACCGCCCAACATTTATTATATGAAAATAATTTAATAAATACTACTTTAACTAATAGTACTACAAATAATAATAACTTTGACCCCTTGGATGGTCCCATCGACCCTTGGGGGTCAATATTGACCAATCTGGAGAACCCTGATCTAAGCCATCAATACAACCATCCCATAGGCTCTGTTGCATATTCCCAGGTTATTGCTCAAATTCAGATATTGTGCTAGGTCAACATTTTGATGACTGAGCCATAGTTCCATAGTTTTCCAAGTTAGTATTATATAACTACCAATCACAAATAATCTTATTATAGCTTCTCACATTTCCACGTATTTCTCCCCCTTGATTTGTTACCAGTAAATAGTTTTGGATGTTTTTAAGTTAAAGTTTAATTTACACTGGATTTAATTATCCTTAGGTTACTGCTGCTGCTTTCAGTAAAATTTACAGTAGTATAGCAGTAACAGTAACAAAACATCCAAAGTTTCCTTAGCTATTACTCAGTTAATTATTTTTGTTGTTCAGTCATTTAGTCGTGTCCGACTCTTTGTGACCTCATGGACCATAGCACGCCAGGCCTTCCTGTCCTCCACTGCCTCCCGGAGTTTGCTCAAATTCATGTTCATTACATCGGTGATGCTATGTAACCATCTCATTCTCTGCCGTCCCCTTCTCCTTTTGCCTTCAGTCTTTCCCAGCATCAGGATCTTTTCCAGTGAGTCGTCTCTTATAATAGTTACGTAGTACATTTCCTCAATGAAATCTTCGTAGATGCATGAAGGCAGACTCTCCGATTACAAACTTGGCTATGCAGTCTTGCTTCCTCTATACAAGAAGCTTCTGCAGGGAATGTTTGGGCACAGGAACCAAACCTAATTTTTCAGAGGCTAATTTCAAAAGAGCCAGTTTGGTGTCATGGTTAAGGCATCAGGCTAGAAATCGGGAGACTGAGTTTTATTCCTGCCTTGGGCATGAAGCCAACTTGGTGACCTTGGGCCAGTCACTCACTCTCAGCCCTAGGAAGGAGCCAATGGCAAACTACTTCTGAAAAGCCTTGCCAAGAAAACTGCAGGGACTTGTCTAGGCAGTTGCCAGGAATCAAATTGTCTGTCTGTCTGTCCGTCCGTCCATCCATCCATTTCTTTTTGAAATTCCTTTATGGCCCAGACAGGGTCGTCATATGTATCATATTTTAAAAATTGTTTTATATAACATAACATCCAACCTCATGAGAAAGTCTTACAAAGCTTCCTGATTATTTTGTAACTTTAGAGTTGCTCCTAATAAGTTATTCCCCCTCCCCTTTCCCCCCCCTAACAGAATTCTAATATGGCTGCAAGTTTATATAAATAAGCCAAATCACTTCCATGTTTTTCTTTTCTGATTTTAATACATTTCACAAACATGACTTACTTCCTCAAAGGCACAACATTTTGGTAGACAAAATAATTAGGCACCTTAACCATTGGAAGATTGATTAGCATACGTTAGTTTTGGTTGATCTCCTTTGTTTAATTGCATTGGGCCACCCATGGCAATATGTGCAAACTCTGTGGAGTTTCAAAGAAGCACATGGATTGGATGACACTTAATGCCCCTTAGAAGCAGTATCCCAGGTTGAAGCAATGCTTCCCTTGAAATGACAAATCAGGGCTTCCATGACATTTTGATCTGACTGCTAAAAGACCAGGTAGGCCCAAGAGCCGCTTTGCACCCGAGAAAAGTAGCCAGCCAACTGGGTCGGCCTATTTTGATACCTTGATTCAAGACCTTGAGGCAGATGATTTGATTGAGCCTCTGCTTGAATAGGGTTGTTGCGGTGGTCTGGATTAAGGTGATGTCTTGAGAGAGAGAAGCATTACTTTGTACAGCCTTCATATAGAGTACATGTAAATATATGTTTACTTCTACTATATACTATGTTTATATAAAGCTTAAGCTTAGCACATTGGATAGTCCCAGCCTATGTGATCAGTTTGTTGTGTGAACCTAGAAAATTGGATTGAGTAAACCATGAGTGGGTGATGTACATATTGCCTCTATATGTGCATGGGAGATGGGGGGAGAGAGAAAGAGAGAAATCACGTATTTTGAACTGGTAAATCTTACTAGCAGTGTTGGTTTCCAGTATCCCTAGAAGTCTGTCTTTCAAACTGCGTATCCACTTTGGCAACCTCATAACTGAATATGAGAACAAGAATATTCTAGGGAAGGATCTGGGTGTGCATGTCACTTTCTGAATGATGCCAACCTTGATTCTGAATGATTTCAGCAAATCTAAGAAATATGGGCTATTGATAGAGAAACAGGAATATAAGTGTAGTTTTAACACCAGTTAAGTAATCATTTCAGGGCTACTTCACATGTGACATGGCAGCTGGACTTGCCATGCCTCTCAGATCTCTGGAGAAAGAGTTAGGTAATAAATGTCCAAAGGCACATTGCTTCCATTTGCACATGGCATAATTATGTGTAGAAAAGGAGGCAGGGGCTGCAGGTTTTATCAATGGCTGTTGTCTTTTCTTGACCTACCAATGAATTTTTTTCCAACTCAAGAGATTTCTTCTAGCAGAAGAATAAAATTTTGGGGGTCCTTAGTGCTCTCTGAACTTGGTTGTTTTCTTGCAGATGTTTCATTGCCCGACTAGGCAACATCTTCAGTGCTAGAAAGGAGTGGGGTTTGCTCTCTGTTTATATACAGTAGCTTGCCTTGACAGTGTTGGTTGGTGTGTTGTTCTCTTCTTGGTTGTTCCTTGATTAGGCTGTTGTTTACTGCTTGATTTGTTTGTCTGGTGTTAATCCTGGTGTTAATCTGGCTTCAGAGAGCACCAAGGACTCCACAGTTCAACCCTGAGCTACAGATATACTCTTCTATTAATAAAACCTTTTCCTACCATCCAGTGGTTGAACTGTTTCCATGAATCTCTGCTTTGGTCATAGAAAAGGGCTTCGGTGCTAACTCAGCAGCCACTTTCTTCAAGGCACAGCTGCTGACCTTGACCCCTTCTGGGATTTGTGTAACAAGGTCAATGTGCTCCATTTCACCAAGGACCAACGCAAGGCCAATGTGCCTTTCCAAGTGGCTCTCCTTGAAAGAAACAGCTTCTGTTCTTGTGCTGAAGCCCTGCTTTATACAAGTGATGCAAAGCAGGGTGGCCACTGAACTTGATTTTGTAAAGGGGTTAGGGTGGAGCAGTGTAGCCTTCTGTGACTTTGCTTCAAAAGGCTGTTTTAGTTAAGGCTTGATGGAAACATAGCACCTCTGAGCAAAGCTCTATACCCAGTAACAATGTTTACATCTGTAGCTTGATGCTGCAAATATATTGATTTTATTTCTAAGTAATATAATCTTTCATTTTATTATTTATTTATTTTCTATCCTGCCTTGTTATTTTTATAAATAACTCAAGGCAGTGAACATACCTGATAGTCCTTCCTCCTCCTATTTTCCCCACAACAACAACCCTGTGAGGTGAGTTGGGCTGAGAGAGAGTGACTGGTCCAAGGCCACCCAGCCGGCTTTCATGCCTAAGGCGGGACTAGAACTCTCCATCTCCCGGTTTGCCATTGGCTCCTTCCTAGGGCTCAGAGAGAGTGACTGGCCCAAGGTCACTCAATTGGCTTTCATGCCTAAGGTGGGACTAGAACTCTCAGTCTCCTGGTTTGCCATTGGCTCCTTCCTAGGGCTGAGAGACAGTGACTGGCCCAAGGCCACCCAGCCGGCTTTCATGCCTAAGGCGGGACTAGAACTCTCCGTCTCCTGGTTTGCCATTGGCTCCTTCCTAGGGCTGAGAGAGAGTGACTGGCCCAAGGTCACTCAATTGGCTTTCATGCCTAAGGTGGGACTAGAACTCTCAGTCTCCTGGTTTGCCATTGGCTCCTTCCTAGGGCTGAGAGACAGGGACTGGCCCAAGGTCACCCAGCCGGCTTTCATGCCTAAGGCGGGACTAGATCTCTCAGTCTCCTGGTTTCTAGCCCATTGCCTTAACCACTAGACCAAACTGACCACCAGTTCTTTTAGTTCTTCATTTGTGTTTTTTTTTATAGACAGCTCACTCCAAACAGACCGAGGACAGTTTACAAAACTGTATCCCATAAAGTGGCCTTTTCTGTAATATGCAACATGTCACCTGGAGTTTTGTCATCTGGACAATTGCTATAGGCAGGAAGTGGTCCAGATTGTTTACCTGTTAATGTTTTTCTTCCTCTGCAATAGCTGAAGTAGGGGAGGAGAACATCACTTCAGAATTTTAGTAGTAAGGTTACTATGGTTACACTGACATTTCATGTTTCTGTGTTTGTCAGTTCTGCAATGCAGGGAAAGGAGATATTCTCTGGCCTGACTGCCACAAAACAATCAGTATGGTTGCAATTCACCCCTCCCTCCATATTAAATGTAGTTCCATCTCATAGCTCCTTATATTATCATTATTCTCCTGAGAAAGCCAACAATTACCACATTTCCCATCTGCACAATTTACCTTGGGCTTCAACAGATTGTTGTCCTTTTGGAGATTGCTCTAAAAACTCTTTGCTGTTTTCAGATATTAAGACACCGGTTTGACACAGGCCACCCACCATATCTGTTAGTTAAAGTGAACAAATATTCCAGAAACCAACTGCTGCAACACAGGAATGCTTTTATAAGCTGTTGGGCATTTCAGAATTAAATATGTAGCACTCACTCTCTCATTTAAAGATTTGTTTCTCAAATGCCTAAAAAAGATCTACTTGCTACAGTAACCAGAATAAAATAGGAGAGGAAATTTGTCCCGAGCTCTTAAGTAAAATAAGATAAGCCTCAGCAGATGGCAGCACTTAGCCCACCATGTCTGGACTTGGACGCTTAGGTGGGCTTGATACTTGGAGGGGAACCCACCAGAGAAGAATAGAGAAGTAAGCTAGATGGAGGAGTTGAATAAGAAGGCACTGACAGGCCACTTCCATATTGTGGGCCAGGAAATTACATAGATATGTCCAGGTGTCAAGCTTAACTCAAAGGAGACTTTATTAATAAAATAGGTTCGCAACAGAAATGCACCGGGGGCAAAATATGTGCAGTTGTTTTTCAAATGATCTTTCATCTCTGCCAGCTAACAGTGTTGAAAGGGAAGCCTTTAAAGCAGAAATCTTAGGACCTCAGCTTGCATGGAGTATCCCAAAGGTTGCAAAGCTGACTGATCATTCTTTGAAATTAACAGCTGTTGTTTTTGTTGCATTATCATCTAAATAGGGAGCTTCCAGTAGGATCAGAACTTCAGAATCTAAAATTCCTTCATTGTTGCCACCTTTAATAGCCACTTCATTATGTCATCATTTCTCCTACTTACATGGGGCCTGTGGAGTATGTACTAAGTGTGTGCAGATCAGCCTTGGAGATCTGGTATTCAGAGAGGGCATGATTTGATCTGGTTTTGGGCTTTGCAATTTTGAGGGAAACCAATCTGATTCAAATCACTTTGAGTTTTGATTTTTAAACATGGCTTCAACCATAGGACTATAAGGGAAAACATCCAAATATCTCCAACTGCCTATTTGGGAGCAGAAGAGGATGAAAATAGTAGGGGTGGTAAAGCCCTGAGAGGACATAGCAGCCCTGGAAAGTTTGAGCCAGATACCATCCAAGTTTTGCTGGAATGTATTTCTTCCAAGGCAAAGAGAGAGACATGAAAGATCGACAGCAACCTCTAAATGTCCAGCAAAATAGGTAGGTAGGTAGGTAGGTAGGTAGGTAGATTCATTGTGCTGGATCAGTCAAGTGACCTCCAACATTTAAAAAGTAAGCTCTTTTTATTTCCATTCATTTTTCTGGGATGCCAGGCCAGCATGGCCCACTGAAAACTTTAGCAGCTTCCAGGAACAACAGAGAATGTTAGCTGACAAGCTCTTCTCTACAGGTGTATCATTGTACCCCCTTGACAAGTATATTAGGCATGGTTAGCCTGTTGTGGGAAGGAACCCCTTATTAGTGATTTCTGGAGACTGGCATGCTTCACATGGTATGTTTACTGATGGATCAGCGAAGGGGAGGTAGACCTGTGAGTACACAAAAAGGTACATCAGAAATGTTTGGAGAATGTTGGGACAGTCAAAGGTGACTAAAGAAAGCTTGGAAGTTTATATTATACCTTTATTGTTCATTGTATTTTTTTCTTTTAAAAAAAGTTTAAAATTGTGGTGTGACACATTGCTTCTGGATGGCAGTGGAAGGATGTCAGTTGACTTCTCTTGCATGTCAAATTCTAACCCTAATTGTCAGGGTTTCCAGAACGAAGACCTTAAAGAAATAACAGTGCATTCTTGTACCTTCTGACCACTTGGTTTCTTGGCTTCCTGGCTTGATAGGCCTTCTTTAGACTTGCCAAGCATTCCTCTTTATGTGAAAAATGTTTTTTTTAAACAAACCAGTGACAAGTTTCACCACAACATAAACCCACAGGGTTTTGGCTTGCTTGAAGTAATCTTATGTTAGTGATTAGAAGGATTGCCCTTCAGAGAGAACTCCTCCATAAACCGAATTTCAAACAGGAGCTAGGGTTTTGACTGGCTGGCTATCATAATTGTGTTGCTGCAGAAGTTCTCAGAGATGAACAACTGCACTGGAGAAGAGAATGGCTGGCTGGCTGGTTGGCAGGCACAGAGAAAGCAAGTGCCATTCACTGCAGAAAGACTGTGCCAGGCTGGCACAGCTTTGACAGTGGAGCTGGCAGACAGGCTGGCACAGAGAAAATATAATTTTGAATTGATCAGCTGTGCCAGGCAGGTAGGATAGCTACTGGAGACCCACCTGCTTGTTGCCATTCACATGGTAGTGAAAAGAGCCTTGGTTTGTAGCATGAATCTGTAGAACATCCTTCCACTAGGCTGTCTGGACAATCAAGGGGAGGGATAAGCAAAGTAGTGAATGCCTCTGAAGGAACTATCATGCACTATCTTGACCATGCATGTTAGTAACCAGGAAACGCCTGGCAAGCATGTCCTGCTTTACAAGCTGCCTTTTCACCAGAAGTTCAAGCTGCTGTATGTATAAGCTCACATGTGGTATAGGACCTTTCCATCATTCTCCATATAGAGGTGTCCATCAAAAGGCTATCTTCTATGTTTCAAACTCTCCCACCAATGCCCTGTGGAAGAAAACTGCACCTCTGCTGCTCGATGCATCAAAGGTAAAATACAGGGTCATGACTGCAGCATAGAGTGAGGATACCATCATGTCCCACCAGAAGGAAGGGATGATAGCCTACAGTCAGCATCTTCCTCATCCTCTGAATTACCTTGTCTTTGATCTGTTCTCAATTCTGCAAGGTGGTCTGCCTTGTCTGCCCAGGTAGGGCAGGGTGTGTGTGTGTGGAATAAATGGGAGGTGGGTAGATTTCATTATTTGTCTGCATTCCTTCGTTCTGCGGAGGTGCCAGGACAAGGAAGAGTTGCTTTGCATACAGAAGCATAGAAGGCATGGCCCCTTCATAATTAGTTCCATTATAGAAATGTTCTGTCAAGACGTTTGAGCGATTTGTAGACCCCTGCTGACTTTGTTTGCTTTAATCGGCACTTTTAGATCTTTTATTGATTTGATTGTTTTTACCGTTTGTTTTCTGCTCTGTTAATTGGATTCTTGTCCGTCCTATACTCTGCTGTGAAAAATGGAAATGTGGAATATTAATATTGTAATCAAAGAAGTAGAATAGATGACATGAAGATACAAAATGCTATAAATGGAAACCACTGAGATGTTAAGGCTATAGAACGCTAGTTATTGGGACTCTTGCAATCTAAGAAAGTCAGAATGCCAGTATTTATGAACATCCACACAGAGGATGAGATGGTTAGATAGCATCACCGATGTAATGAACATGAATTTGAGTAAACTCCGAGAGACAGTGGAGGACAGGAAGGCCTGGCGTGCTATGGTCCATGAGGTCACGAAGAGTCGGACACGACTAAACGACTGAACAACACTTGCTTTACTTTTGTGTCTCTCTGTCTGAGATTGCTCATCTCAACTCCCCCTAAATTTAAACATCCATGGAAACTATTGTAGTATAAATGGGTATAGGCCATAAACTAGAAGCTGGGAAGTACCAATTCTACTTTCAGTTCAGTCTTGTGTTTTGTGAAGGCATTATCCTTAGTGTATAGTCAAAGGCTTTCACGACCGGAATCCCATGGTTGTTTTGGGTTTTCCGGGCTGTGTGGCCGTGTTCTGGCAGTTCTGGTTCCTAACGTTTCACCAGTAGCTGTGGCTGGCATCTTCAGAGGACAGGAGCACAGCTAGAAGATTCTCTCTCTGCCCAAGTGGAGGGTGTGTGTTCCTGCTGGTGTTTATAGCTGCTGAGAGCAGCTATAAACAACTCACACAATAGATGTGCTAATCCCACACACGACAGCACCACACCCCCTAATCACCACAAAAAACCCTCTCCCAATCTCTTGTAAATGACCTCTCAGCAGCTATAAACACCAGCAGGAACACACACCCTCCACTTGGGCACAGAGAGAATCTTCTAGCTGTGCTCCTGTCCTCTGAAGATGCCAACCACAGCGACTGGCAAAACGTTAGGAACCAAATCTTCCAGAACATGGCCACACATAGCCCAGAAATCCCACAATAATCATTATCCTTAGCCTTATATTTAATCCTCCCTAGGTAAAGCTTATCTAAGCATTTAGGGAAAGCTGGATTTTTTATTTGTTGTATCAATGTTATAGCCAAAGGTTGATAGTGATCATGTGCCAGCTAGCTGACAAGCTACGATGGTCTGGACAAGGTCCAGTATCAAGCAGTTAGCAACAAGAGATTTCCTTCAGTAGACAGCAGTTTGGAAACAGCAAGGTTCATGCCACTTCACGGAATAGTTACTTTCTAATATCTTTTTTTAAAAAATAATTATAATATCTGTCTAGGCAACTGCAGAGCCTTGTAGATAGTCTGCTGTGCCTTCATTTTGTCATCCATAAACATATTTTGTTTATATTTTGGCCTGTCCTCTTGTACTTTAGTCTCCTCCGATCTGGATTATTTATTTATTATATTTATATTACCGCCCATCTCCCCCACTGGGGACCCTGGGCGGTTCACAATAAAACATAGTTAAAACATAAATATAAAGTTACAATATAATAAATAATATAAAATCCAAGTATAAAAGATGATAAAAATGGTAATACTGGGAGGCTTCATGGGACCAGCCATCCCCAGGAGGAACTGTTGGCATTTCCCTCCCAGCTAACCCAGCAGAACCAGGTCTTTAAGTCTTTCCAAAAGGTCCTGACTAAATAAGGATTACTTATTTAGTCAGGAAATCTGGGAATTTAAATGCAGCTGGAAGGTATCAAGTTGGGGGATGTTACCATACATTGCCAACCTTCTTTCCTACTTAATAGCAATAGCATTTATTATTGTTATTTGTTGTTATTATTATTGTTAATAGCAATAAATTGTGCAAGGTATCTTGATGGCTTATGATGCAATAGCTGAAATTGCCTAACTGGTCTGGATTGATTAGGCACAATTCTTCCTATTTTTTAAAGCATCTATCACTTCCTTTCTTTTGAAGAATACGGAAAAATAACCTACTCTATTCTCTCCATCACCCATTTTATTCTTCAGTAGTAAGATAGACTAATTTCCAACAAGATGGTTAATAGTTAAATGTATTTTGGAAGTGCGTGTATGTGTGATATATAATCACACATACACTTATCAACATGTACACATCATATCTGTTCCCGCTGAGAATGCAGACGGAGATATCCAGATTCTGTGTAATGTAGGCAAAATGTTCTCTTGAGGATAATAATAGTCTTCTTTTCTTGTTACAATAATATGACATAAATGTATCCTCCCAGGACAATATAACTGATACATTTCCCAGTGGGTCATTATGATTCTGTTGCAGATATCTTACCCTGAAAAGATAATGCAAAAATGTGGAGGGGGTAGAAAAAAAGGGAAATAGTTTTCTCTCAGGTTTCCATGACAAAAAAAGGTCTTTGTGAGAAAAAGGAAAAATAAAAGATTAGATATGCAATTTTTTCCTCTCCCTTCATCTCATTTCAAAACTCAGTGGAATTGTAACATGTGCTTTGACATACAGTACATTAAAAGACCAGTCTATCTTTCACAGGATTATTAAGGTTTGGGACATTCTGAGAGAATTAGCAACAGAATGCTATAGAGATAGGGCACCTGATGCTCTCCAAAACATGTTTTGGATTTCAATGTCCATAATCCCTTTCTAATGCCTGGGCTACCTGAGGCTGAAGGGAGAAGAGGGTGAACAAATCTGGAAGGCACTGAGTTGCTGATTCTGAAATGAATGGATAATGGAAAGAAGTATATGCCTTATCCAGTCTGGAACCTTCTAAATGTGTTGGCCAGAGATCAGTTGTGTTGATGTCTGGAAGACATTTCATTACATTGCCTCAGAGGCTCTTTCATGTGACATGTGACATGTTAGGAGGTCCATTCTAGGAATTAGCAAAATTGGTTTTGGGGTAAAGAAGTTCCTTGTAGTATTTTGCTACAGTAAACAGTAAAGTCTATATAAATGCCTTTAAGGTGCCAGTGTTTTTTTTAATATATAAGCCTAACAAAGTTGACTGGATTGCAGCCATTGTTACAGATAGGTAGCCCCGTTGGAGTCAAAAACTTTATCCCTTTATGGTTGAGGCCAGAACATAATGGATTCAGGTGGATCCAGAGAGAAAAATCCCCTTCTTTTTTTTCCTTCCTTCCTTCCTTCCTTCCTTCCTTCCTTCCTTCCTTCCTTCCTTCCTTCCTTCCTTCCTTCCTTCCTTCCTTCCTTCCTTCCTTTCTTTCTTTCTTTCTTTCTTTCTTTCTTTCTTTCTTTCTTTCTCAGGGCTGTTTGCAAAAAGGGGATAAAAAAGAAAACCCAAGATGCAATCAAAGCCTCACTCTTTTTGTGCATCAGGAATATTTCCTTCCCTTCATGTCACTTTAGATTAGGTTGAAGATTGTGTCTACGCAGAAGCAAGTGCCTCTGAATTCAAAGGGGCTTACTTCTGAATAAGTAGGTTTAGAACTGCTGCCTTAACTGTTGACTGATAGCACTTTTTAATATGCATGGGGCAGTTCAAATTTGGGATATAAAAACTTGTGTCTTTCCCACTAGTTTTAATAGGTATTCAGTGTATTCATTGGAGAGCATCTTCTAAGCACTGCTACTGTATGCAAGAGATAAAAGAGACTCGGCCATTTCTGAAATGCAGATTCCTTCTAAAACTATTTCAGCATCTGAAATCTTGAATCTGTGCAGTTTTAAATCATTTGGTATGTAGGAAGGTCCCTGCAGAATTTGCTTTAGTGGAGAATTTACTCTAGCAAAAATCTATCACTAGGGAATATTAGGAACCAAATAGCTCTTTTCCTTCCTTTTAACTGGATTTATTAAAGGGAAATTCCATCTACTTAGCTCATCTTGGTTAACATGAAGTTTTAATGGTTTGAAATCTTTGCCTTGATGTTGAGTTGTATATATGCTAATTAATGTTAAAATCTTAGAGCTTTGTTTGGATCTTTTGCTGGTCACTGGATTGAAGAAAACACTACTTATTTGATTTGCCTGTTATTAAGAAATGGGTTATGGGATGAAGAGCTTTATATTTGTTAGCTAAGAGGAGGTGGAGAGATCAGGGAATTGTTTATATTTACCATGATGAAGGTGGGAAGTTGCTTTCTTGGGGGAAAGAGGAGTTTCTCTGTTACACATTTCTTTCTTTCTTTTTCATGCATTTCTTCTTTTTCTTTTTTTCTTCAAGTTTGTATTATCTTATATTGTTTTATTCAAAAATTTTAATAAAATTATTATTTTTTAAATAATCATTTTTACAAATGGTAATTGGCAGCCCTTTATCACAGTTAGGGTTAGGTTCTTGACACTATACTTCTGTTGATAAGAACTAGGATTCCATTTTTTGGGGGAGGGGACAGCTTTATCACATGGTTGGCTGATGTTTAGCTTGTGTTCCACCAAGACATCCAGTACAAGACACCATGTACTGTTCCCCAGTATGGTTCTCCCCCCTCCCCCCACCCCATGTACTCATGCCTTTGATTTTTCCTATAGAATATAGGATTTTGAATCTGTCCCTGTTGAAATTCAACTTGGTTATTTTTGGCCACCCAAGTTATCAAGAAAAGTTTGAAAAGTTGATATTTGCCCTTCATTTGCTCATGTCCTTCCAGATTCTCATACTGATCTCCCTTAAATGCTTATATGTAAATGTCTGCTATGATGCACTTGGCTAATCACAAAATAACTATGTACCATAATGGCAGGATTTTTTTTCTGGTATCCCCTGCCTCCTATTACTTTCATCTTGACATTATGTTGGGTGGGGCAGGTAGGCAAACCATGTCACAAAAGACTGGGTTGCTATTACTACACATATACACACATACTGTACATTCAGTCAGTCAGTCAATGGTTATGGACCATAATCTAACCACTGTGGTTCAGTGCAGGTTTTTCCACTTCTCAATCTAGCTCTGGTTTTAAAGAAGAGGGCAGAGTGTTCAGGAATATAGATGACCCCCACATTCTTTAGTTCTTTTACAAAAGAACTTCCTTTATGAACTCAGAGCCATTCTTGGAAATAGATAAAAAGGTTTCTGCTTTGCTTTGCAGCTTATCACTTTCTTATTTACTATTTTAAAAAATCCTTGAAAAAAGTTTTAAGAAGTAGCATAGAACCTATTGGGCTGGGAGTTTATGGGAACAGCATCCGCAGCTCCAAGGGTTTAGTGACAGAATGAGTTCAGAGTGCCCTCTGCATGAACCCAGCTTCACCGTGAGCTCTCCATAGTCCTGACCGCTTGCAGCCGTTTTTAGCTGCATGAAACCATTGAGTTTGCATTATAAAAATATAATTTTATGGTTCTCCTTGCTATGAAGGGGAGGGGAGCAAATCTCCTTTGGAACGTGGACAACTGTTGTTCATTAAAAGAAATAAAAGATGGGATCTGCAAAATATCTAACCTATATTCAAAGAATTCAAAGTGAAAAATCAGCCTGAGTCAAAGATTCAGGATGAAGGTTATGGACCATAATCTAACCACTGTGATTCAGTGCAGGTTTTTATTTATTTATTTATTTATGTTTCGATTTCTATCACCGCACCATCTCCCACGAGGGGACTCTGGGCGGTTTTTCCAGTTCTCAATCTAGCTCTGGTTTTAAAGAAGAGGGCAGAGTGTTCAGGAATCTAGATGACCCCCACATTCTTTAGTTCTTTTACAAAAGAACTTCCTTTTAGTCAGCTGGTTCTTTCCAGTCTGTTGGGTCTGTCTTGGTGAGATTTCCACCACACTAACCTAACTCCCCAACAGATGGAAGTCTTCCTAGGTGAGGATTCTAAACCTCCTAAGTCCTTTTACATATAGCTTCCAAATCTCTCCTTTTCTAGTTCCATTCTCCTTCTGGAATATCAGCTGGGACGAGGGGGCCCACATTATCATGCTTTGACCAGTAGTTCCATCACACAATCATCACAAACTCTTATACTCCATTTGCTGCACTGGTTACCAATATGCTTTCAAGCTCTTACATATCAAAGTGCTGGTTCTTACACATTAAATTATTTATGGTTTGATACCAAGCACTTAAGGATGCTCATTCCTTCAGAATGAGTCTGTTTTTCTGGTGTTCGGATCTAGAGAGGAAATACTGATGGTCCCCCACTAAGACAGGGGAGGGGGGGTAGACCTGAAGTCAGGCTTTTTCTGTAACAGCCCCACTCTTTAGAATACCCTGTCTTTGGAGACACATCAAGCATTCTCTCTATTCGCCTTTTGCAAGGCAATCAAGATTATTATATTTATGTGGGTTTGGGTCCTTGAATTGCTTATTTAAGATTCATATTATACTGAATGTTGACTTGAGTGGGTGTGTGTGTATGTTGAATAGAAGTTGAGTTTATGGCTGCAGTTATTATATTAAGCTTATTATATTACTTTCTAAAGTGCCCAGATTCTCTCCTCTCCTCTCTTCAACAGTATACAAATTTGTGCAAACAACTGTGTTCAATTACAGACTTTCTCAGTAATTCTGCATATACTGTGTGTGTGTGTGTGTGTATGTATGTGTGTGTATATATATACACACACACACACACACACACACACACACACACACACACACTAAAGTAGCATCAAAACATCTGTAAGAAATAAATGCCTTTGTCCATAAGCAAGCAGCCAAAGAATTGCTTACTGTATGGTGTGCATTGTTGCATATAGAGAAAATATGACACAATGTGGTCACATTTCATCTATGCTCATCCTATGATGGGCATACTGCATTTCTGGCTTTCTTTCTTGCCTCCATAGATGTAACTGGCAGACATTTGCAGTGTATTTGTGTGTGGGGGAGGGGTTGTTCCTGGGAAGGATGAGCAAAGAATGCCAGAGTTTATGTCAAAAGTATATATTCCCATCAGGGTCACTCAAGGTATGAAGGTCATCCTAGTTCACTTCTATTGGGCAGCAGCAATATAGGAAGATGCTGAAGGCAGATTACCACTTTAGTGACAATGGCAAAGGCATCAATTCATTACTGCATGGGAGAAGGCAACAGTAAACCACTCCTGTATTTTCACCAAGAAAACCACATGCATAGAAAAACCACATGCATAGAAAATATAAAATGATCCATTAACTTTCCCTCCTTTTATTACATCTCTTTGAACTTCAATTAATGCACTCACTTTATACCTTGTTAAGGGAAGCCACTGAAGGTACTTTTAGTGGAATAAGTCATTCTGCTTCGTTTGGTCTTTTGGTCATGTTGGACTCTGACCAAACCCTGAAATCGGTATGAACTCAGAGTCTCCAGTTTGGAGCAACATAGAAAGTGGACTGAATAAATAAATCAACAATTCAAAGAGTGTTGGTAACCTGTTCTCTATAGCCCAAAATTGCCTGTGCTGTACAATTGCTTTGCATTTTAACTCTGGCCTGTTAACTTGCTGCTCTGTCCCCATTCTGTTCTTTAGGCAGTTCATGAGCATGCACTATTCAGCATCTTGTAGCAGCATATCACACAGCTTCCTTGTGGCTTTTTTTTTTTTTTGGTACCTTCAAGTCAGTCTTGATTCCTGGCAACTTCCTGGACAAGCCCCTGCAGTTTTCTTGGCAATATTTTTGAAATCAGCTTGCCATTGCCTTCTTCCTAGGGCTGAGAGAGAATGATTGGCCCAAGGTCACTCAGCTGGCTTCATACCTAAGGCAGGACTGGTTTGTAAATCAGTGCCTTTAAGCACTACACCACTCCCTTATTTTTATAGAGCAGTCCATTTTTGGTCAAAGCTGTTTAGCCCAAAATGATATGGAAGTTTCCACAGCAGGAAAATCCACCTTGGGTCAAGGTACAAATTACACCACATCAACCTGATTTTGGAAAAAACCTAAGGATGCAATCCCTGTTTACAATTACATCTGAAATAACTCTGTGTAAGATATTACGACATAGGGAAAAGGAGTTACACCCATTCAGAAGGAGGAAGAATATAATAAACAAAGGACTATATTGAGATGAAAAACATTCGCAGCATGACTGATTCTTGGTGTGTTTGTGTGTGTATTTTCATGGTCTTCGCCTCTGACTGGAACACACACAGTTATCATATAAGAAGGAAACCAGTCAAGCAAGACAGACCTTTTGTGGTAGGTCACTAATTCCCAATACATAAAGAATAAAGTGTACACATATTTGTTGTCTTTTACAGTTGGGAGAACTGAAAGTTCAGCAATTCATCCAGTGTCTCTCAAGATCCTGGATGAATTGTCATGCCTTCAGATATGCTTGCTATGATCCTTTCCCTAGCTAGGAATTGTGTCAACACAAATCCAGAACAAGCATTGGGTTAATAGGTAGTCTGATGAAAGCTATGGCTTCATATATTTTTCCATATGTGCATGCTTGTGTGTGAATTCTTAGTTTATCTCCTTCCTTTAGCAGTATATGCTTCAGGGCAATGACAACTATGCTGGCAAGGTTTAAAATAAGCTTAATTTGGTTTGGTGGGAGTGTGTGTGCGCGCATGTGTATGTTCAGGTCTCAATTGACTACTAAATTAACTCTGGTAATGAGTGCCCTCCCACATATTTTCAGGTAATTAGCTGAGTGGATTAATACCCAGGAACTGTGGTCAATTTCTTTTTGAAGCTGTAAGTTGATCCCAATAAGCAGGCATTATGATATATTTTTAAAACATTATCTCCATCTCTCTGACTCCCTCATATTTCAAGAAAAGCTTATTATTACTGCATACTGGCCTGGAATCTTTGCAAAGCTTAAGACTTTACAACTGAGCTTTTAAACTTTTAAGTATTAGGTATATTCACTGCCTTGCATATCATATTTTATATATATATATATATATATATACAGTATATATTTATTTATTTTAATTTATTTTATAAGATAATATATATATATATATATATATATATATATATTATCTCAAAAGGCAGGATAAAAATATCATCATCATCATCATCATCATCATCATCATCATCATCATCATCTGTGGCCTGTTTCTTTATTAGTTTAGTGGTGTATAGAGAACTGCTTTGGGCAGCCACATGTACTTAGTTTCCAGACTATCCATGGGAGGGCTCTTGGATATGTATTAATTGAAAATCAGTTCTTGTCTTGGTTACTTTTGACTGTAGTCCAACAAAGATATATCTATGAATGTTGGAGATTATTATTAAACTGCTATTATAAGATTGGTATCAGTTGACCCTCTCTTCAAGAGGAGCACCCAAGATAGAGAAGGAGTCTTTTCCAGTAGAAATTTTAGATGAATAAACCTTGGTGAAGTAGAGTCCGACTATGTCAGTATTTTGGTAGAAGACCCCAGGAAATCCCAGGGCTGCAGCTAGATTGAGAAGTAGAAAAAAACAACTTTGTAGAAGGAAAAATCAAACTAGTTTCTCAAAGTTCCTTTAAATTTTCCTTATACTGTCTGTTCACTATTGGTCTTGGGCTAGTATATATTTTTAGATGGAATGTACCACATTTGTTTTTAACCCAGTTCTAATAAAACCTACATTCTGTTCACTAGAGATTATACCAACCTTACGTATTTTGTGTTAGAAATTTATAAGCAATAAATACAGTTAGGTCTCGTTTCTGTGACATGAACAACCCAGTCATCCCCTCTCACAGTCTTCTAACTCACTGTTGTACACTGGCAGCATATGAGATAGGATAATTTTATGTATCCATAGCTTTTTAACAGTCCATCCAACTGGTGAAGGGAAATTGGAAGGCAATCCTGATTTACTTCCTGACCCAGTTTTGTTTTTTACAAGGGCTCTTTAGGATATCATTGTAGAGAGTAAAGAAGATGATGTAGATATGCAAGATCCATTGCTAGGGTGATGAGGGGTGAAAAATACTAAGTCCACAACAGGCAGATAACGTTAGGAAGTGCCTCAGACAGACACCTCCCCAATTCACTGAAGTTATAAGAAGGGAGAGAAGGTTCAGCACAATCAGACTTGCAAGATCCTGTAATTATAGCCCATCTCGATAAAAATAGTTTTAGCCTTCCTGTGGAGTTGATTTCTTGGTCTGGTTTACCTAGTGGGATTGACAATCATCTTGCTCTTAGAAGAATAACTGGTACCCTCTTTCTGGATTCAAGTAGCAAAACAGAGCAGACTTGAGGGAGTTATTTTAACTCCAGACAAGCTGGGGCTGTTGAGATCTAAATCTAACTTTGGCAGAGTTAATTGGCTGTGACAATTAACCTTAATACCCTATTTGCAGAACATGTTCTTCTCCCATCCAATGATCCAGTTAAATGTGTTGTATGGACAGGAACACTTAGGTAATCCAAGATGCAAAAGAAGTTGAAGACAGAATAGATATGATGGACATCAACATACATTAACACAGTCATGTAGGGCTCTTGCCGTGCTGTGGGCAGAGCAAAAAGTAGCCAGTATATATTTGACACCTTGAAAATAACATCTTGAAACACCTACAGGCTAGTGAAAGTAATTTGAGCTTGAGAAGGTCTCAGAAAGAAGGGAAAAAATGAAACTAGTAGTTCTGGAACACTGAAATTATTGTTGTTCAACTTAATCTAATTCAGAACGGATACTGCTTCAGGGTATAAAAAACACAACTGGGATATTCTTTATTTGTATTGTACATTATAATGAAACATTCAGACTCAGGCTGTTTTAATCAAATAAAATAACTGTGGTTGTTAACTTCCTCAGGTTGAGGGGAAAATGTCTATCCAAATATCAGTCACAATAGAAAAATGAGGAGGGGAAGTGTGCTGTTTCACCAGCCTACCAAATAAGAGATGTTTAGAACTATCAGTATTCCTTTAAAGTATTGTTGAAGGCTTTCACCGGAGTTCGATGGTTGTTGTGGGTCTTCCGGGCTGTGTGGCCATGTTCTGGAAGTTGTGGTTCCTAACATTTCGCCAGCATCTGTGGCCAGCATCTTCAGAGGGCAGGAGCACAGACAGAAGCGAAATCTCTGTGCCCAAGTAGAGTGGCAATGTTTTGTTTGTTTTCTATTTATAGAGCTAAGTTATAGGAGATTAGGTGGGTTTTTTTGTTGTGTTGCAATGTTAACAAGTGGCTGCTGATAAACTTCCAGAACATGGCCACACAGCCCGGAAGACCCACAACAACTATAGTATTCCTTTAGTTTGGATTTTCTTGGGGAAGAGAGAATTCTTGCTGGTACTGGGTTACTAACCTGTCAAGATATCTTGTCAAATTTCAGTGCAAAACATGATGATTTTTAAGATGTCAATAAGCCACAGCTGTAAAGAAAAACAAGATTTTTTAAAAAAATCAAGGAAATATTATATACTCCCTTATTCTAAGAAGCTGCTTAATGGAGATGACCAAACCCAGCTACCAGGCATTCATTTCATATCCATAATGACTCAGTGGCTGAGAGTTCTATCTTCTTCTATCCTGAATTGTTGACTAGTTTGACAAGACAGCCAGGAATGCTTCTTCTGAACCTTGTGATAAGCTTATAAATTACATGCAGATAATACAAAGTAATCAGATTAAATACAGAGGGCAGGAATGTTAAAAGGGTGGATGTTACAAATCAACATTAAATGGAAATGTGGGTTCTGGGCAATTCTGAGGGAATTTGTCCATAAACATTTTGCACTGTACTTGCATATATGACATCAGTGATTCAGCATGGTCTTCCTCATTTTCAAAGGGGTGTGAGTAACAAGACATGATTTTAACGAACTGAGATCAGGGTATATGAAACACAGCAATTGGGCAACAGTTGTTGTTGTTCAGTCGTTTAGTCGTGTCCGACTCTTTGTGACCTCATGGACTATAGAGAATAGTCAAAGTTCATTTCAAGAGGCAGACGCTGAAAACAACTCCACAACTTCAAGGGATCAGGCCTAAAGCATGACTGAAAAACAGCTTTAGGTGTAGAAGTCTATGTGACTAGAATCAAAGCAGAATTTGGGCACATGGGTATGGAGAAGGAACGACTATAGTAAACATTGTTTCAGGCCATTTTTCCAGGCTCTGAAATGGCCTCTTAAACTTCAGATGATTAAGTCCTCCAAGGCTCAATTGATTTTTCTTAATGCTTCTCTATGATTCTAATGCCAGAAGGGACCATTAGATCCTGTAAGCTAGGCTTTACAATCTGGCATTCTTAAGCTCTTCTGATCTTTGTTCCTTGACACAGCAGTGCTAAATAGGGTTCAAAGTCTGCTAAATTGGTTGATTCCCTATCAGGGTTTAGTTCAGTCTAGGGACTGTGGATGTGATTTGATTCTTTCCAGCCTTCATGCTAAGACAAGGATGATTAGTCAAGATAGAAGGTCTTTTCCAAGTTTAGTTTAGTTTAGTTTAGTTTAGTTTAATTTAGTTTAGTTTAGTTTAGTTTAGTTTAGTTTAGTTTAGTTTAGTTTAGTTTAGTTTAGTTTAGTTGTAGTGGTTTTACTTTTCATATTGCTATGACTGATGAGTTATAGTGCTGTTCAAGTCTTCCTTAAATCCCAGATTATATAGGCATAAAATATACTGATCCCCATCCTGTCTCTTAGCCTTTATTTCAAGCCATTCCATCACTTGACTTCCCTCCAAGGAAATGGGTGACAAAGTCTAATAGATTTTATACACTTTGGGGCTATCCTTGAAAATAGGTGAATATTACTTTAACACAGGTACCAATAACCATCACTTAAGACTGTCTCACCCATTGTCTGGGAGGAAAATGAAGGCAACACCATGAGAAACACAGCTTATAAAATATGTTGTCTTGGTATGTTGTGCCTAGCTAGATGGCAGTGGGGACATGACCAGACTTCATAGATGTTCATCTTCAGAAGATCTTCTGGAGGAAGATCCAAGTTGGACATGACAAGTAGAAGCAAAGCACCAGCAAAACTAAAGCAGAATGCTATTCTCCTCTCCCATAGTTCTGACTTACTGTATTATTTATTCGGTGTTTGTAACGCTTTTATGTTTTAGTTCTCTGAAATTCCCAGGGCAATTTGCAACATATTAAAGCAATAGCAATTAAAAAAAGTAGAGTTAACCCTGTTAAAAGAGTTGAATGACACAGATATAGCAGCATAAATTGTTGTTGTTGTTTTAAATGAAAAAAGATAAAAAAGACAAATATTGTTTTGCTTTATATGTATTCTCTGCTTGTTCTTAACAGTTTTCTTCTGTGAATAAATCAAGAATTATCCTTATATAGATTTTATCTTTTCTGGGTCTCAACATAGCCATTAATGTAAAATGTACTGTATCTGCTTTCCCAGTGATATCCACTGCATCTTAGTAAATTAAGCCTCACTTATTACAACTCATTGACAGAATGTTTGAAAAGTATTGGAAGTTATGAAAACCTTACTAGAAGTTACTTATTGGAAGTTATGAAACCATGAAATATGGTTACTACTTAAATCTTCATGGCAAATGCAGTATTTCATAGTATAAAAAAGTGGGCTATACGGTTTCGTCATATTTCACTGATTGCAAATTACAGTAATACTTTAGTGCATTTAAATATAATGTAAACTATTAGGCACTTTTGGAAAAGTGTGAAAATTTGTGGATTGCTATCCCTTGGACTGCAAGGTGGTCAAATCAGTCAGTCCTAAAGGAAATCAACCCTGACTGCTCATTGGAAGGACAGATACTGAAGCTGAAGCTCAAATACTTTGGCCACCTAATGCGAAGAGAGGACTCACTGGAAAGTCCCTGATGATGGGAAAGACTGAAGGCAAAAGGAGAAGGGGACGGCAGAGGATGAGATGGTTAGATAGCATCACCAATGTAATGAACATGAATTTGAGTAAACTCCGGGAGACGGTGGAGGACAGGAAGGCTTGGCGTGCTATGGTCCATGAGGTCACGAAGAGTCAGACACGACTAAACGACTGAACAACAACAAAAAACCAATCAGTTCTCAGGTTACTCCAAGATAATGTTTCATATATAGATTTTTGTATATCCTTATACATTTAGTCAGTAATGGAAATGGCTACTCTCCAGTCTGTTTGAAGATTCTGTCTTTAACACTTACTAAATGTCTGACTGGCTTTCTGCATTTCAAGTATTACAGCTTTTTGCTTTTCAGTTACAAAATATCTTTTGTAGTTTTGGAATCCACAAAAAAAATTCTTTCACATGGCCTATCTAAAGAGACTTACCTTCAAGTTTTATTGTCAGCATTAGTCCTTTGAAGGCCAAGATCATATGGCATTTGAAGCATCTTTCTGGCTGGCTCTGTAGCTGTTCATTTGTTTTCAACAGTGTTTCATTCCAGGGTCTTCTTTTAAAAAGACAAGAACTTTTTGCAAAAGAGATGGTAAGGAAGCTGTTTATCTTGATGCATCCACCAATGCAGATTTTGCCTGAAGTCATTACTACATGAACATAGCCAAATTATGGAATTGACATCTGATGTGGTCATGGAAACTAATTTAGATTGCTCTAAAAACAGAGTAGAGAGATAGTTTGGTGTAGTGGTTAAGGCATCAGGCTAGAAATCGGGAGACCGTGAGTTCTAGTCCCACCTTAGGCACAAAGCCAGCTGGGTGACCTTGGTCTAGTCACTTTCTCTGAGCCCTAGGAAGGAGGCAATGGAAAATCACTTCCAAAAAACCTTGCCAATAAAACTGCAGGGACTTGTCCAGGCAGTCTCTGAGAATTGGTCAGGATTGATTGGATTAAAAAGGCAAATTCATAAAGGAAAGGTCTATCAATGAGTAGTTATCTTGATGGCTTTGTTCTGCTTCCAGAATGAAAGATAACACATCTTAAGTATCAGTTGCTGGACCCAACTATAGAAGAAGGCTATGATTATGAACTTCCTGAATACATCTGGTTGGCCACTGTTTGACATGGAATACTGGAGTACTTTAATTCTCCATCTGATCCAGGAGGCATTGTGTCCATTCTTTTCTTACTGTAACAAGCTTTTCATGTGAATAGGTCCAATTACCACTTAACAAAGTTGGTGCTAATTCACAGCTATACAAAAAGGCTGCTTTAAAAGATACACACAGTAAGCTCTATCTAATCTGGAGTTGGTAAACAGTGGTAATGCATGCCAGTTCCTTTGGCATGCCATTTGTCCCCTTCTGTTTGAATCAGTTGCCTGATTTCTTCCAAAAATATAGATATTATAAGAAAAATGAAATAAAAGGAAAATCTATAATTGGATCTATTACCTGCCTCTTGACTATAGCAAGTGAATTGCTCATTGCCATAATGATCTGATGAGCCTTATTTTTCCATGCCTTTCTCTTCTCTTTTCTCTTTCCCTTTCATTTTCTCTTGGCGCTCTCTCTCTCTCTCTCTCTCTCTCTCTCTCTCTCTCTCTCTCTCTCTCTCTCTCTCTGACTGCATTGCTAATGAAATATTGGAGTGCCATCCATAGTCACACATCTCTTCTTTTTAGAGTGTGACATGCAATGGATTTCATCTTTGCCATCTCAACAAAGCATAGTATAAAGAAAATAATAATAATAAGAGGATGCTTAAAAGTAAGCGGGCTTGCAGATGGAGACCAAAAAAAAAAGCAATTATCTTTTTAAGAAAAGAAGAGATCCATAATTCAGTGGTTGAGAGCCTGTTTTTATAATTTAAGGTTGCATCCCCACTCATTTTAACTGGGGAGCATGAGTTTAAACAAAATCATCAAGCTATCAAGAAAGCTATGAGAAGCAAGAAAAGTGATTCTGGTCCTTGCACTTTAGTCCCCAGTTTGTTTGTTTGTTTGTTTGTTTGTATGTATGTATGTATGTATGTATGTATATATTTATTTATTTATTTATTTATTTATTTATTTATTTATTTATTTATTTTTCACATTTCAATCACTGCCCATCTCCCCCAAAAGGGGTACTCTGGGCGGTTTACAATAAAATCGACAATTAAAACCATACAAACATAAAATTACAATCATCGACAATAATTGACCAATATAAATAGAAAATAAATAAATATAAAATCCAAGTGATGATAAGATCTCATTCAATAGGAAGGACACTACGGCACCAGCTGGCACCAGGAAGAACTATTGCCCTTCCCATCCCAGGCAAGACAGCAGGATATATACTGGATTCTGCCTCTGAAGTTCCTTTGTTCAAGAATTTTCACTGTAGCTTTGTCCATAGCATGTTCTGGGTGTCCAAAATGTTCTCATCTTGGCTTTTCAATGTTGCCCAGCATTCTGATTTCAGATTGATGCTCATTTGTTTAATTGCACAGGAACTGGCTCATTTATACATACAGGTAGTCCTTGACTTACGACCATTTGTTTAATGATGGTTCAAAGTTACGACAGCCGCAGAAAAAGTGCTTTACGACCTATACTCACACTTACAACCATTGTACCACCCCCACAGTCACGTGATTGCAATTTGGACACTTGGCAACTGGCTCGCATTTACAACCAGTTGAAACATAATGTGGTGATGTGATCATGATTTGTGACTGTTTTTGCTGGTTTCCAGCAAAATACATCCATTGGGGAAGCTGGATTCGCTTAACAACTTGTGGTTCACTTAATGACCACAGTAAAAATGGTCATAAAATTGGGTCCAGTCACATGGTTACTCGACTTACGACTTATGACTTAACGAGTTACGATGGAAATTCCAGTCCCAAATGTGGTTGAGGACTACCTGTACAGCATGAAGAAGGATATTGTTGGAAGCTAAATGTGTGGCAGGAAAATCAGCAGGCAGATGAACTGTTTGCATTGTGGTGACATTTGAGAAGCAGTATAGTGTTTTCACTGTAAGTAGGCTCTAACACAGAACCTAGTTCATATCTGACAGGCCTAGCCCAAGAACGACAAGGAATCAATCCAGCCACACTTCAGTTCTTTATTTGTTCACACAATATAGACAGAATCTTGCCAGACTAAATCTACTCTACTCTAACCTAAAGGGAAATAACCTGGGAGGCTCTAGGGCATGGCTACTCTGAACCTCTTTGTTTTCCCACATTCCAGCTCTGGGCTGTGTTGTCTCTTATCTCACACCCTTTGTGGTGGATATTGAGGGTGCCGCTGGTTCCCAGGAAGGAGAGAGCACATTCCAAGGAGATAAGAGGTCTCTCAGTATAGAGAGTCTTGGCAGGGAGTCAAAGAGAGTCTGCCCTAGACTCTCCTAGGTTATTTCCCCTTAGGTTAGTTAGGATAGCTTTAGTTTGGCAAGATCCTGTCTGAATGGTCAGAGCAGTAAAGAACTGGAGATTTGGAATACACTGTCTCGACTGTCTCGTCCTTGTTCTTGGGCTGACCCCTTACACCCCTCCTTGGAATGTGATCCCCCCTTCCTGAGAACCAGCCATGTTACTGTAGTCTATTACATCACCTCCCCCTTCATAGAGACATTCCATCACAATATCTTACTTAGGTAGTCATTTGTTTGATGGTGAAAGTCTCTTGCAAGAAGGGTATGATCTCTGATACAAATCTATGGAGAAAAATTTACTCTATGGAGAAAAATGATACAGTTTAGGATGATTTCAGTACATCCCTAAAGGTGCAAGGAAGGAGGTTTAGTTGTGAATTGTAGGGCTGGTCCACAAACCAGAAACATTGTGCAGGCCATTTTGTTTCAGTGCTTGCTCCAAAGTTTTCATCCTTGAAGTGTCTATTGAGAGAGGGAGAGGGAGAGAAAGAACTTACATGGTGGTTCTATTGCATTTAATTTCTTGGCCTTATAGCTGGAGAAGTTATTCACTGGAGTCTGCTCAACTCTTTAATTTCACAAGAATTCACACTGAATGCTTCTAAAGCAGGTGACCACACTCTCCTTTCGCTGTGCTTCTTTAGCTGGTCTCAACTGCTCGTTGTCTTGGAAGCTGTTTCTCATATCTCAAAGGTAAGTCCTTGTTTTTCCTGCTGAACTTTGGAGGGAGGGACGAATAAAAGCAGAACTCCCCAGAAAGGATCTTTGTTGAAAGCAAAGGACCCTAAGATGTGCAGTGCTGTGGGAAGTTGTTACTGTGAGGCACATGAGACTTACTCTCTTTCTACAATTTCAGAGTACATTTTCTTGTCTGGTAACAGGTTGAGACTCACTTCCTTTCTTGTGTGTTTTCATCTTCCAGAGCTTCCCACATTTGGTGGCATCTAACTGAAGAAAGCTATTTTTACCCTGCTTTGTTAGGAGATGATTTATACAGTATCTCTTATTGCTATTATGATAGCACCATTTGCAAGTGTGTGTGTGTGTGCACGCGCATGCACACGCACACGCACACACACAAACTGCCTTGGTTCAGGACATTTGCCATCTATATTTTGTAAGAGAGTTAGGTTGCCACCCAATTATTGAAACTTAAAGAAAAATTCTAGCAAATCTTAGGAAGTTATCTTACATTAGATGTGTCCATTTCAGCCTAGAGGAAAGCCAACCATCTCTCTTTCACCACTTTCATTGGACCAATGGAAGAAAAACCATCTTCCCTTGCCCACTTCCAGAATGCTCTGGAATAACACATTTGCATTACTAAAAATATTCCCATCAGACTATCTGGCCAGTAAGAACTCACAAAAAAGTGACTCTGGGTGGCTTATAAGCAAAATAACAATTAAAACCATATCCATCTATAATATTACCATTTATTTTTGCTTACTTCTTTCCTTTATAACTTCTTTACTGGGCTAGAAAAGTCACACCAGGGAGTCCTGGAGGACAATTTATTCAAGTTTAAAGAACTTTGTTTATTAAGGGTTACTTTAAAAAAAAATCCATCTGATTTTTACCATATTATACATAGCAAGTGTTTTACAAAAGCAGTGGGGTCCCCAATTTTAATGTATCTGGGCAAATGAAACATTGCATACCCAATTGTGTGTGTGTGTGTGTACATGTGTGTGTATGTGTGTCCAGGCGCTTGAGTGTGTGGATAGGGATGGCATAATATGGTGCAAATTATCACCATAGTTACTATTTTGATTAAGCAATTGACCCTTGCACATGTTTCAGGCCATACCTCTAAGAAATCCTGAAATTAAGAAACAAGTGTTTCTGTGCTATTAATGATAAATTAGATTTAATTTAAAAAAAATGAAAGGATAGGGAACCTGTGGTCCTCCATAGGTTGCTAAAACATATCCACAGTAGTTAGAGGAACATAGTTAATAATGAAGGAGCTTCGTGGTTTTGGCTGAGCAACTTTGGGAAAGAAACAGGTTCACCCATGCCTTTTAAAAGATTAAACATCATAGTTGCATATTTTATATTACCTTAGATTTATTCTCAAATACATGTCCCAACCGTTTTTAAAAATTGTTTTAGGATGTACTTGCAATCTGTTTGACCCTGATCTCAGATTAGTCAATTTACAACCCTGAAGTCAGGTGATTTAATGATTTCCTTGTATAACTAGAGACCATGACATTAATGTTTGTTCTTTATCCAGTTTTCAGTTTTATAAATAATGCAACAATGATATAAATTTTGGGCTTGCAGAGAATACCAGGATCATGTATCTGTGGCCTTTCCCCCCCTTATATTATTAAAAGAAACATGTTGAATTGTATGCCTTTGGAGTGACAGAGAAATTATTAACTTCTGTGGGGGATACAATCCTAATCTTTGCATATTTGAAATTTATTCTTATGGATATTGAACTTACCTTGCAGATCTAAGAAAGCAATTGAAATGTCAATTAGGAATTCAATCACCGATGGATATTCACACTTTCCCCTCATTCCTTCCCCCCATACTAAGCACTTTCTTCCAATTTTATGGCTGGTGTTATGCCATAAAGAATCCTTGCCATCAGAATTTTTTAATTCAATAATGAAGGCAAGAAAGTTTTTGCACAGGTCTGCTAATTCCCTTTTATTGCAGCCTGAGCTCATCTTCATTATGGATTGATGAAACCTCATCAAATAGAATTGAGCTGCCATCTATTCTAATCTAATTATTAGTTTAATTTACAGTGGCACAAGTCATGAGTTGCTGACCTGTAAATCTGCTACATAAAACATACTGTGAAGTATTGCAGTGTAAATAAATTAGAGGGTGGGGGAAGCTAAAGTCCCTTGGGCAGGATCGGAGGGGGAGTCTCAAAGGCCTTTATAAGCATTATGGAACAAGAAAACAGGATTCTCACAATACAATTAGTGGCCACCACCCAGCTCTTTTATGCCTGGAAGCCCAAGTTCTGCTTTTGGCAGATGAGAAGCAGGTAGAAGATGCCTGGAAGAAACAGGGAGTGAGTGAGCTTCTTGACCTTTACTATTCTATTTTCTTCACTGCCAAGCAGTGGGGGAAAGAGTCTTCCATGTTTTTCTCTACCAGTTCTTCATCAATAAAAGATAATGTGTTTTGAAAGTGAAAGGGAATTTTGGTTGAAGTCTTATAGGTGGGCTGTGATGTCCTTGCGCTTACCTAGGAAAGAGGTGGCTGATGGATGTAAAGGAGAGTTCTGACTTTTGCAGCAAAACTCTTCCCAACAACCTTCATTCCCCTTCTGCCACCCCCAACAGTGACTCTAAAAAAAAAACACCAAGAAAAATTTGGAGAAAAAATTTAAGTGCCCTGAGAAGAAGACAGGAAACCAGAAGCTTCTTTTACAGGGGAAGAAAGTACAAGACAGATTTTAGCATATATTTTTTTTGTTTTTCGCCCATGCTGTGAGCCCACCTGGAATGTGGAGCAGAACTAAATCCTTGAAATCCAACTTGAGTTCTTTGATTATGATGTGTGTGCAGAGCCTTTTTAAGATCATGAGAGGCCCAGGAGGAGAATGTTCATTTTCTTTCTTCCCACTGCATCCTCTGTTGAGGAAGGTACATTGAGAATCTATGGGGAAACTCTGAGTATTGAAATAGCTCTGAAAATTGTATTTTAACTGATTTAACTTTTATTGCTTTGAATGAAAAGGATAAATCAATCTAACATTTCAAACACTGAACAATACTTTAGATATATCCCTTGCATGGAGGAGATTCTAAGGGCAATTGTTTCCACTGCTCTCCTTTAAAAAAATCCTTAAACATGTGGTGTCTAAATTCTGCTAGACCTGTACAACTTTTGTTGCTGTTGTTAAATCCATGATTTATGATTATGGAACCATAACAGATGGGTGGGAGGAAGAATTAAACTCCCCCCCCCCACCTTACTTGTAGTAATTGTAATCTGGATCATGGTTCCCCTATCTACTAAATATTAAGATAAAGCTTATGTGTCATGAAAGGGGCGCAATGGCTCAGCGGTTAAGACACCAGGCTTGTCGACCGGAAGGTCGGCGGTTCGAGACCCGAGTGCCACATGATGGAGTGAGCTCCTGCACTCGTCCCAGCTCTTGCCAACCTAGCAATTTGAAAGCATGTAAATGCAAGTAGATTAATAGGTACCACTTCGGTGGGATGGGAACAGCGTTCCACGTGCGTCATACTGGCCACATGACCGCAGAAGCATCTTCAGACAGCGCTGGCTCTTCGGCTAAGAAACGGAGATGAGCACCAGCCCCTAGAGTCAGACATGACTGTGCAGGGGAAAACCTTTACCTACCTTTACTATATGTCTCATGTAGCTTTATCTTCCTGAAGTTCTCCTTCCTGAAGTTTGTCCTTCAGATCTGGAAGGCTTTCCTTTGGGATCTCCTAAGAAATTCAGTGCTGACCTGAGAGTAGGGCTGCTCAATTTGACTGGCTTTATGCCTAAGGCGGGACTAGAACTCCCAGTCTCCCGGTTTCTAGCCTGATGCCTTAACCGCTACACCAAACTGGCTCTCGCTCAAATATTAGCGTCTTCAATTTGGGCATACAAAGAGGAGCTAAAGTTTACCATTGCTTCTGTTCCCTGACTTATATCAGCCCAATGCCCACTCTGCCAGTGGTTGCATGTTCCACAGAGCATTGGTTAGAAGAACATTTGCATGTAAAGCTCTGTATTTAATCAGGTGTGAGTCTCTAGATTTGCTTTTTCAAGATTCACCTGAAATGCAGATATTTTCCTCATGCCCACATTATACACACAAGGATGGTTAGGTACAGTCCCAAAAGCTGTTATTTCACTACATAAAGCTTCCAGTGATACAGATCCACGAACATGTTTTCTAGAGTAGAATCACTACTTCCTTCCTTTGTAGTCTTTGTTTATTCTTTGTACAAGAAATAGGGCAATCATTGGGCAGAAGGTTCATCCCTGCTTTAGCTGTTTTGTTGTTGTTGTTGTTGTTACTTTCAAATCACTTCCTTGACCTGTCAGGGTAGAAGTGTCATGTTCAAACATGTAGAATTATCTCTTTCATGCCTAAGCATGCTGTTGGAAGTGCTAGTGAGGTGGATGTGAAGGGGAAGCAAAGTATTAGCTATTTTACCTATTCATATTTTTACAGCATTTGTCACTCTTTTAAATCACAGTCCTTGACTTTTATTTTCCATCCCCTTTTCTGTCTTGTGGCCTTTTTTTAACTGCTGCTGTGAAATACACACCTCTCAGAAGGGAACCATCACACATAATCTGTTGCTTCCTTCTAAAGCCTAGTGGCTGAGTTGGAGACAAAATAACTTGGCCTTGGGTACCCAGCAGTTTGACTTAAAAGGCTGAGGGCACTGGTGGCTATTCCATCTCGAGTAGAAAAAAATTTGGGCCAACTCTTCATGTTAGACAAGAAGGATGAAAGGAAACAAAGGCCTTCCTGTTCTGAGAAGAAACACCTTCTATTATACATCCTAAATAGGCAACTGACAACATTTGATGGTTGAAAAATTCAGTGAGAATTGGTATATGGAGATTAGTTCATTGCTTGCTTCCAACTTCTCTTTTCCTGGGAGAATGATGATATAGCTAAAGATACAGAGAATGGTAGCAGTAGAGATTTATTTATTTGTTGAATTTCTATAACCGCCCATCTCCCCCTCAAGGAGGGATTCTGGGACTCTATTTAGATAGTTCTTCCTCCCCCCCCAAAAAGAAATCCCCCACACATAATATACCTATGCCCCATAGGCTATTACCTTCTTCAATGAAGGAAATATGCAGTGGTTCTTTTTTAATTTCAAGATAATATAGATTTGCATTTTTGTCCTAATAACATTTGCAAATAGCGATGAATAAATCTAACACTCCACACTGTGGAAACATGTTGGGCTTCTTCCTTAGGAATCACAGCAGTGTTTACAATTCTGTTTTCCTTTGTCAGTTCTAGCATATACTTGGACTGTTTCTAACACTGTCCCCTTTGCTCATAAACATCTATTTTTGTCTACCTATATAACATATCCAGGGTTTTTTTACATCACAGAGTGCTATTTTCTATTTATTTCCTTAAAATGTAAAGCAGCATCTAACAATTGCCATTTAATCTCAGCCTCAATGTATTTTTGAGTATATATTTTAAACAACAGCTCAATGTACTTATAATGATAGGAGACAAAATTTGAGTTCACTCCACTTGCCTTTTGTTTCCCTAGAGTGTTCCAATTCCCTCTCTAGTTTGTAGAGTAACAAACTTATCTGTTGGTTTCAACTTGGGCCAATATATTTTTTGCCAACTATAGCTTGCCTCTCAACCATAATGAAAAGCCCATTTTAACAATCAAGGACAAAAGAAACCAATAAACCTGGGCAGAAACATGACATCCAAGGTCAGGCTTAATTGAGCCTACCCAACAGCTGTTTTGTTACATTATTCAATTACAGAGCACTTTAACAACAACAACAAAAGATGTCCATATAGTTCAGTCCATTGTTTCCCTACCTTCTCTCTCTTTCCCCCTGTTTTCCACTTTTAAATGTATTAATTATAGCTAATTTGGTCCTTCATTTCTTCCTGCCTACCTCTGTCTGCCAATTGTTCTTAACATTCACAGCAGAACTGTTAAGTGAGTAAAAGCAATATCTGAATATAGATTGCACTCATTAGATCACACTTGCATGGAATAAATCTTCCTGAACATATTAACAAAAGAAGCCGCTTCTTTTGCCAATAACACCACCCAACTATAAATTACAGTTACCGTCAGAAATGCAGTATTAATTTTTCCTGTAACTGTTTAAACAATGCACATGTTTTCAATACAGTCCATTAATTTTAATTACCAACATGTAGTATAGGAGAAAATATTCTGGCTGTTGCAGGGGAAGGAATATTGTTAAGCCAGGTTGTAGTCTGATTATCTGTCTAGAAGACAGAAGAGGTTCCTCACTTTGTATCTCTCTATTTTAGAGCTGATTCATGTAAAGATTTTGATGCAGTGACATCAACACATTGACTTTCTCCCCCAGTGGTTATATTTGTTTATTCAAGTATTGTTCTAAATCAGGATAGTTGTTACCACTCTGTACTTCTTCCATGTGATAATTGCATTATGCAGAGTCACTTTTTTCAGGGTAGAGGGAGTTTTTCCAAAGGAAATCTTAGAGGATCTCACTGAATGGCCTAGATAGATAGATAGATAGATAGATAGATAGATAGATAGATAGATAGATAGGAATGATGCAGGCAAGAACAGCATACACTGAATGGCACAACTAAGTAGCTGGCATTGTGTACAGGAACATCTGCACAGTGTATGGGCTAGACCCTCCCAAGTCCAGATGGGAGATTCCACAGAACACAGAAGGTCGTGGAGACTAACAGGGCTAAGATCCTGTGGGACTGCCAGATCCAGACAGAGAGGCAGGTACTGGCCAATCAGCCAGACATTGTGGTAGTAGACAAGGACCAGAAGACAGTGGTGGTGATAGATGTAGCGGTGCCAAGTGACAGCAACATCAGGAAGAAGGAGTATGAGAAGCTGGAGAAGTACCAGGGCCTGAAGGAGGAACTGGACAGGATGTGGAAAGTGAAGGCCAAAGTGGTCCCAGTGATGGTAGGAGCACTCAGGGCTGTGACTCCTAAGCTGGGAGAGTGGCTCCAACAGATCCCAGGAGCAACATCAGAGCTCTCTGTCCAGAAGAGTGCAGTGCTAAGAACAGCTAAGATTCTGCGCAGAACCCTCAAACTCCCAGGCCTCTGGTAGAGGACCCGAGGTTGAGGAAGACACATACAACCCATAGGGGTGAGAAGGGATTTTTTGTGTGTGGTATGGTGCATGTATGTATGTATATATGTATGCAACATAGGAACATGTCTTCAACTTAGACCACTTGTCCCTATAATTCAACTTTTATACTGGAAGGCAGATTCTCTGTTTCTCATAGCAGATTTGTCTATGAAGGTTCTCAGTCATCCAGGTGGAATTGTCTGTAGCTTGAATCATGTCAACTGGATTTCTATTTTCTCAGTGGAAATGTTTCGCTCCTTATCCAAGGAGCTTCTTCAGTCTGAGCAAAGTTAGTAAGGGAATCCTTAAATATGTTGCTGTGTGACCTTACACCTGGGGCTAGGTCATGGTTATTTTTGAGATGTTATTTCTAAGTCCCTTTATCATCTAAAGAAGGATCGTTAAGATCACCATGCTGCTGTTGAGCTTGCGAAATGGTCTTAATCTTCCTAGGCACAGAAGACAAAGCAGGGAGGAAAATAGGGGAAAGATTGTGCCTGAGGCCCCCACCTCTATTCAAGAAAGGCACAGAGACATCTTCTAAATGAAAGAATAAGGCAAGTCCACTTCACCATTGATGCCCTGCAATACAATTTTGAAAACCTTCACCAGGAACTCACAGCCACCCTTCCTGACCCAATCCTGGATAGAGTTATTCAGCTTGGCAATAAAGTACAGCTGGCCCAGCATCACAAGACAAAGGAGAGGCAAACTAAGAAATTTGACATTCTTCTTTCTCGCAGCAAGTAGAAACAAGGAACTGGAGAAACCGCTGGGAGGAACAACAACAACAGGACCACAGAGGACAAAAAGAACATGTGGGTGAAAAACCTCTCAGACAGAGAACTCACCCAACCAGAGAGAGATGTCTTAGCCAAAGGTCTTAATTTTGCCATCACCCCCAAGCAAGTTCCGGTTGTGGAGCTCATTACAGCCACAGAATCTGCCATCCACAACAACCACCTACCTTTTGAGGAAGCAGAACAACTCCGGCTTAAAATATCTGCAGCTCTGTCCAGTGCTCAACCTCCTCCCCCCAACCTTACTGTCCAAGAGAGGAGAGCCCTGACAGCCCTCAGCAAAGATGAAACCATCACCATTTTACCTGCTGACAAAGGAAGATGTACAGTGGTTCTAAACACTGCAGACTACCACAATAAAATTACCTCACGTTTGGAGGATCACCATACATATGACAAACTGAAAAGAGACCCCACCAACAATTCCAGGAAAAAGGTAATAGACAGTTTGAAACAATTGGAACATGATGGCTCCATCGATAGGATTACCTACCACCGTCTGTATCCTGGAGAAGCCATCCCCTGCATCTACGGACTTCCTAAGATCCACAAGGAAGGAACACCCCTCCGACCCATAGTCAGCAGCATTAATTCGGTAACATACAACATTGCCAAACACCTCTCTACCATACTAGCACCTCTAGTTGGACACTCTGAACACCACATCCATAATTCGGAAGAATTTGTTTCCAAAGCAAAGATCCTGAAACTGGATACAGATGAAACTATGGTCTCCTTCGATGTGTCCTCCCTTTTCACCAGCATCCCCACCACTCATGCTCTATCCACTGTCAGGAAGAGACTAGAAGAGGACAGCACCCTTGAAAGGAGAAACCATCTCAACCCAAACCAGATCTGCCATCTTCTGGACCTGTGTCTTAACACCACTTATTTCTCATACAGAGGTGACTTTTACAGACAAAAACACGGCTGTGCCATGGGTTCTCCTGTGTCACCCATTGTGGCCAATTTATACATGGAAGAAGTGGAGAAGAAAGCACTCAACACATTCCAGGGAACGGTGCCCACCCACTGGTTTAGGTATGTGGATGACACCTGGGTCAAAATCAAGGCCCAGGAAGTACAGGCCTTCACGGACCATATAAACACTATACATTAGGTTCACCAGAGAAGACACCAAGGACAACAGACTCGCATTCCTAGACTGTGAAGTCCTCATTGGGACCGGTGGCAAGCTAGAAATAGGGATCTACAGGAAACCCCCACACACAGATCAATATCTGACTCCCACCATCCACTGCAGCACAAACTAGGAGTCATCAGGACATTGTCACACAGAGCAGAAACCATCCCCACCTCCATGGATTCCAAAAAGAATGAAAATCAGCACCTGAGAACAGCTCTGAAGGCCTGTGGATATCCAAATTGGGCCTTCACTAAATCTAAATCTACCAGACCTAAAACAGTGACAGATAGGGCTGAGACTCAGAGTAAACGGAAGAACCTGGTCATTCCTTACATGGCTGGTGTGTCTGAAAAGATAAAACGGATATTTGGCAAACACCACATACCTGTATATTTCAAACCCACCAGCACACTGAGACAGAGGCTTGTACACCCCAAAGATCAAATTCCAAAACACAAGAAAAGCAATGTAGTTTATGCAATCCAGTGCAGTGAGGAGTGCTCTGAACTCTACATTGGAGAAACCAAACAACCTATGTACAGGAGGATGGCCCAACACAGGAGAAGTAACACCACAGGACCAGAGTCAGCAGTTTATCTTCATCTAAAGGAAAAAGGACACTCATTTGAGGACATTAATGTTCACATTTTAGACAGAGAAGATAGGTGGTTTGAGAGAGGGGTCAAGGAATCCATTTATGCCAACTTGGAAAATCCTTCCTTGAATAGAGGTGGGAGCCTCAGGCACAATCTTTCCCCTATTTTCCTCCCTGCTTTGTCTTCTGTGCCTAGGAAGATTAAGACCATTTCGCAAGCTCAACAGCAGCATGGTGATCTTAACGATCCTTCTTTAGATGATAAAGGGACTTAGAAATAACATCTCAAAAATAACCATGACCTAGCCCCAGGTGTAAGGTCACACAGCAACATATTTAAGGATTCCCTTACTAACTTTGCTCAGACTGAAGAAGCCCCTTGGATAAGGAGCGAAACGTTTCCACTGAGAAAATAGAAATCCAGTTGACATGATTCAAGCTACAGACTCAGAGCAGATTGTTTCATTCCTATCTAGAGATGTTGAAGATTTAAAGAATCTGGGACCTTCAGCATGAAAAATAGATGGATTCCCACTGAGTTATATATCTTTTAAAGGATATCTATCTATCTATCTATCTATCTATCTATCTATCTATCTATCTATCTATCTATCACCGCCCAACTCCCCCAAGAGGGACTCTGGGCAGTTTACAATCAAACACAATTAACCATAATACAAATATAAAAAGTTAAATAAACATTAAAATAATATATGGGTTGGGCTGACAGTCTCAGAATTAAGATTTCTCAATGTCTCAATCATAATTAAGTAATCTTTAGACTATTACTCTTCTATATAGAAGTAGGATTCAAATTTGATTAAAAGCAAATAGCGTTCATTTTTATTCAAGTACTCTGGCTGGATTCACGCAAGATACTAAGCCATAATGTTGTTTAAGACACACATTGTAGTTTGCTGTCCATCACTTATGCCCCATACTACATGTGAACCTATCGATTGCATTTTGTTCAACAAGCCAACAAATCTGGCTTAGTGCAAACACCTCAGATGGTACCACCTTAGGTAAAAAAAAAAAAGTGAGAATTGTCTTTCCACTCAGACACACTTGGCATTTGGTATCCTCCTTGGGTATGAGCAGAACATCTTTTTAATCCTTTAATCTTTTATTATTCTTCCACTCCATGCATAAAGCACCTGTCCCTATTAGCATCAAATCCCATCCCATATTGCATAGTAATAATGAGAACAGGCTATTTTAGATGTCTTGTTTTGCTTAAAGTGAGAATAAATGAGGTAGAATTTCATAAGTACACTACATCTCTCTCTCTCTCTCTCTCTCTCTCTCTCTCTCTCTCTCTCTCTCTCTCTCTCTCTCTCCCTCTCTCTCTCTCTCTCTCTCTGTGTGTGTGTGTGTGTTTGTGTGTGTGTGTTTGAGCATGCATGTGTATGTGTGCGTGTGCATGGAAGCCATAGAAACTCAAAATTTTATCACTTCTGTGCAGGTTGAAATGCTCAAGAGATAAAGACATTTCTTAAAGAATTGCAACATTACTTCAGGCCTTAGAGCAATTTAATGGGTTTGTTGTTGTTTTTAAGCCTAGCTTTGTTCAATCTGGACACTTCCTTCCAATCTGGCAGCTGCCACTGCCAGGTTTGTACACAACATATAAACATTTGTGCTAATGAATGCTCACATGCAGCAGTTTAAGGAGCTCTCAATATGATATGGTATACAGTATAAGGGAACAGCAAGCAATTGTGTAATTACTGTTTGGTAAGGTTCAGGATTTTGGTCTTGGTCTGGCTGTAAAAATCCAAAAAGCAGTGTGATTTATATGATGCAATCAGTTTCAGTATCTGAGCTGGGACACCTTGCTTTAAATCAGTGCTACAAAACATTGTCTCAGATCCAGTCCCTAGAGTTGTCCATTTAAAAAACCAGGAACAAGAATGAGCTGTTGGCCAGTGCCAGTGGTGGGTGGAACTGAACCACACAGCATGTGGAACTGAACCAGAAATGTGTAGAGTCCATTTTTCTTCTGACAAGACTGTTTCTATTTACAGCATTATCTTTCTCCCTGTTTTCTCTCTCTTCCTCTTCAGGGAATAGACAGCTGGGACGTTAAGTCTAGATAATGAATGGAATTAGGCCTATGAAGGAGGAACATGGAGCCACCCATCCCTGAAACACTTTTAGGAAAGTAGTGGTGTCATGTGCCTGATCATCAATTGTACTACTATTCATGAAACTCAGAGACTAGTCCTGCTTTAGGCAACTGGATGTCTTTGGACCAGTCACTCTCTCTTAGCATTAGGAAGAAGGCAGTGGCAAACCACTTCTGAAAATATTCCCAAGCAAGGGTGTGGACTTTAACTGTGGAGTAGCCCAACACACTAAAGCCTCCACCACACTTCCCTGATAGAATTCCACCCTGATACCAGCAGTTTTAATTGTTACCCTTCTTCAAACAGTCCACACATTCCGTAATTCATTAAAAGGGACAGTGATAGCCATTCATTTAGATGGCTTTATAAGGGGATTACATTAATTCATGGAGGACAGATATATTAAAGGCTATCAGTCTTGGGACTCAATGTTACTTCCAGGTTGGGTGCATCATGTCTCCAAATACAGTTGCAAGGAACAATGGCTGAAGAGAGCTATGACTCCATCTCCTGATTTTGGGCACCCAGAAGCATGATTAGTACCATTACAGTTCATAGAAAACATTTTATTTATGTCTCTGTGTTTTTAATTGAGAACCCCTTTCTACCAGGGAAAGAAAAAGAAAGAAAAGTAAAATGGACTCATACACTTCTTCCTCCACTTTCAGTAAAGATGGTTTATTGGTATATACAGCCCCATACCCCCAGCTGCTATCTTGTCACATTCATACTCTGATTTTCTCTTCTCTTATGACATCCCATGCAATATTACTTTTCAGCAGATGGATGTATATGATAAAATGTTTTCCCTACATTGCCCTGGTTAATCGTAAAATAAGTCAGGCCAGTGTTTTCCTGCTTCGTCCTCCTTCCATCAGCTTGGATCAGTTGTACATAATTTCCCCCTCCCCTTTAACAAAATATAGCTTCAAGCTTCTTGGTACCGTTTCCATAAAGGCATGACGGAGGCGTGGTTCACATGAACCATTGCTCTGCTGGGATGGTGGAGAACATAGAGACTTAATGGGGATCTGGAAGCGCTGGTGATTTATGTCTTTATACAACTCTCATTAGGCACCCACCTCAATGTGTAACATCCCATAAATTATAGAGTGTCCTGCAAAAAGCTATAAATTGTCATTCTCTCCTTGAGTTATTACTATTAAATTATACTCCATTGCCACTGTAAGTTTTGACAGTTTTCCTGCTGGTTCTTTGCTATGGATTCCTGGCAAGTCCTGGGCTTGGGACTTGCAGAGACAGGGTGGCTGATTATGTCACACAATTGCCTTAAAGCTGTAAAGTCAGAAGTTAAACTACTTTCCAGAGGGAAATGTGATTGACTCACCCAGCAACATTTCTCATTATCAAGCTTTTCTGAGGATTCATTTCAAATAGCTGTCTTGCCCTCATCGTCTCCTTCTGGATCACACATGGAAGAACTTGGCAGTTACCTAGTTAAGCTATTGGTGTAAAAGGCCCAATGGCAAAATAAGAAAAAAATAATCAATAAAGAGACCTTTATACTGAGGTAAAAAGCAGATCTTCATTTTTAATAGCATGGGTTCCAACCCAGCATTTATCTCTTTAGGTGTATCTTGTGCATTTTAGAATCAGGCATGTAGCAGAATAGCAGCTGCTGCATTTGAAGGGGACCGAGGAAAGGTATCATCTTTAGCCTTCTTCCTATCAAAGAGTACCATCAGAAGCCAGTATTCAATTAGAAAACCCATGTTTTGCATGGAGAACATTCCCAGGTTCCTTTTTTTTTCATCCACTGGCAGGGCTCTCTCCAGAAACTGGACAGCCATGGTTAGTCTTAGCAAGATCAGAAAGTATTAAAATGCAATATTAATTTATTTTGATAAAAAATATTAAATTAATGAAAGGAAAAAGGGTGGGATGTGGGTCATCTTCCTTCATTTTCAGCCTCTGGCTTTTAATGACCCAACATAGGGTAGCTGTAACTTGATATGGAGCCCAGAAGAAGCCAATAACTTCTAATTTTTACATCACAAAAGTCCCAGCAGCCAATGCCTCAGAGTATAACTTTTGCATGGGGGGGTCTCAAATTTAATCCCAGCATCTGCCAAGGAAGGTAGAAACCATTTCCTAAATTCTGGAGGCAGTATTAGACTAGACAGAACTTTCCAGTACAAAGCAAATTCACTTGGTTGGTTGACGGAAGGATTTAGAGCAAAGCTGTTGTGAAAATTCTCAAAGGTGTCTAAAATTCTTTGAAATGCAGGAGAGTGTTACCTTTCATCGCATCATGGGGTTTTGCCTTTTTTAAAAAAACTGTTTCAAACAAACTGATAAACGAATTATTTCTTAGCACTGATGACTGTGTCTGAGTCAATTTTGAATATTTCCAAGAGAAATACTGCCAGGATTAATATAAGCAAATGGGGAAGCATTTTTGGATTTTTGATTTAAATCTGCCTAGTTTGGAAGTGATAATGAGTATTTTACAGTGTATTATTGATAATATAGGAGTGTCTGTATGTTCCCCCCCCCCCCCCCCCGTGTTTGTTATAAGTGTGCTTCCTTATAACACATGCAGATGCAGAGAGAATGCATTTAGTGGAAGATTTCTTTTGAAATACACTGTTTTCTTTTTAATGTTCACTCATTGTTTTTAAATGTTATTATCTCTCAGCAGCCTTGAGGGACCAGGACAGGAAAATGAAATAAAAATATATTTATACCCAGGGTCTCACAAGCCTCGTTTACTCTGCAACACAATTCCATTTGACATCAACAGTGTAATTATAGCTAATCTAATGCCACTGATACAGTTGACCATAAATTGTTTCTCTCTGGCTGAGTTCTGGGAACAATTTTTTTCCTCCTTGGAGGTTAACTTCAAGTCATGCTAGAGTTTTTGGGGTTTTTAAAAATTGAATATTGCATTATGAAGATATTCATTCCTCCACTCAATCTGATTCCATTTCAAAGATATTATTTCATATCCTAGTGCTATTTTATCTTTCTTTGAACATCTCAATTTCTTCTTTCTCTCTCCCTTTTTCTTTCATGCCTCTAACGGTGCTGTTACAAAGACTAGTTGCCTTAACTTGGATGTTTGAACAAGTGAAATACTTTGCTATTTTTGCTTGTCTGTTTTGAGCTGGATTTTTCTTACCACAAGGCAATGGGCCAACAATGTCAGCTTGATCCAAGGGACATTAGAGATTTATTTTATTTTGTTCATACACCTGATATTTATTTCTTTTCTTCTAGTCAGTAAGAGCAAATTCTCTATTCTCACCATCCTCCTCTTCCAGCCCAACTAATCTCTGCTTTGGTGGTTCATGAAGAAAAGCTAAAGTGAGTTAAGAAATTGTACTCCCTACATTTTAACCAGGATAAAAATAATGATTGTGATAAAATCAGTGTTAACATCCTGTTAGCCATTTTTGTTGCATTAGACACAGAAAAAGATTTTATTTATTATGTGTGGGTAATCTACAGTTAGATTCACAGTTTAAGACTGGTGGAAACTTAATAATTCAAATCCTAACCAAGGACCTAGGAATTATTAAGGTAGTATTGAAGAATATAGCCAAGCAGGGTGGTCTGTTTGTAAAATTAGGGTGTTCAGGTCAGATAAATTCAATATTTCCAGATACCGAGGGATCCTCCTCCTCCTCCTCCTCCTCCTCCTCCTCCTCCTCCTCCTCCTCCTCCATCATCATCAATCCTTCTTTTCCTTTTTTGCACATTTTCATTCACAGCTAAAGCACCCCCTCTAGTGAACAAACCAGGGAATATTTTTATCTGGGTAGTATTCAAGCACTTCAATGGAGAATCGGAATAGGACTTTGCTAGAGAAACCTTTTTAAATCTGGAAAGACAACACAGAGAGAGAAATCAGTCTTCATATTTTCCCATATCTTCCTCAAGTTGTCAAGTTTTGAGGTTCTGAAAAAGAAATCTTTCTAGCAGTTCAAGATTCAAATAAAATAACATAAAAACTGCAAAGATGCAAGCCATTTTAACCATAATTGAAACTTAATATTACTAACATTGTGGTATAAAACATTACAGCTTTAAATTTTATAAATAAATTGTGGTGCTATTATTAAGCTATCTAAATGATAAAGTACAGTTTGTAAAATATAATAACATAGAGTACAATTATTAAGACTAGTAGATGTTAAACTATACACCTAAAATTAATGAAAGAATCAGTATCAGATTAATGCTAATGAAAAAGAAAGTTTATTATACCAAAGACCAACCAGTAAAATGCTTAACAATAATAACCAATACCATTAAAACAGTAATTTATTAAAGGATACTTCTACATAATACAATTTCATATACTCTTACACTTATAATTTTACTATCTAAAACCACTCAAAAGGCAATTTAAGAATTAAATTGTGACCAGCGGGTAAGACTCCAGGCTTGTCGATCGGAAGATCGCAAGTTCGGAGGTTAGAATCCCTAGCCCCGCGTGACTGAGTGAGCTCCCGCACTCGCCCCAGCTCTTGCCAACCTAGCAATTCGAAAGCATGCAAATGCAAGTAGATGAATAGGTACCACTTCGGTGGGTAGGTAACAGCGTTCCGCACGCGTCATGCAGCCACATGACTGTGGAAGCGTATTCGGACAACGCTGGCTCTTCGGCTAACAAACGGAGATGAGCACCGGGCCCTAGAGTCGGACACGACTGCACAAATGTGCGGGGGGAGACTTTACCTTTAACAGTCAAGTGGCCAGTTAAGGTGGCTTATTTCTTGTCTTTCTGAATCAAATTCACCTGCTTTTTTGCTTGTATTTCTTCTAATCTATACTTTTAAAAAAAAAAAATATTTTAAATGTTGGTCGTGGACCATAAATAAATAAATAAAATATACACGATCATCTACATGCAGTGTTTTTGCAAATCACCTTTTTCTTTTTTTAAAAAAAATACTAAATTTCTTAAAGATAACTGAACGGAAAAGAACAAAAAAATTGAACATAAAATAAATATCTGTTCCTACATCTAAGTTCTGAACCCATTTAATTGTACGGTCTTTTAAGTTGTTCAGTTTCTGAGTCACAGTTTACCAACACTTTGTAAATACAGCCCAGGAGATGCTCTGCATTTTGTGTTGTAAGATTTTCAAATTCAGTCAAATCTCGAAATACTCTAAATATTCCATGTTGCTTCTGCAGTCCTTTCAATACTATATTACTCATCTCAAGATATTGCAACCAGTCAGGTGGACGATGCCATTGCAGAGTAAAAGTCTGGAAAGATTATATATTTGTCTTATTAATAATCATATCTCTCCACTGCTCAGATTTCTCTGGGCTTTCCTCTTCATAAAAATAAACATTCAAGTACAAAGCAGGAGGGGATAAACATGGGCTGCTTACTTCCCTGCATTTATCCCAAACTTTCAGTACACTGTTTATTATTGCAGGATACCTTATAAACCATCTGCTTCTATTTGTGTCAATCCAGAGATATTTATGTAGAACATCTGGAAGTCCTGCTCCATCCATAGAGGTGGCTGAGCCATAAGGAGATAGCATCCAATTTACAATCCAAGATAGGCAGCCAGCTTGATAAACAATTTAAGGCCTAAAACTGCCAATCTGCCTCAATCTGTTGAATCCTGTAGAATCTTGCATTTAATCCTTGCCTTTTATTAGACCTTATGTAATTCATTATGCATTTATGCTAGTCTTTTAATACCTTGTTTTCAATATTTATTGGAATTATTTGAAACAAAATGTTAAGTCTTATACATCTCTTAGTAGAATATTAATTTTAATAGCTGCAATTCTCCCTAACCAAGGCTTTCCCCATCTTAAAATGTTTACCATTATATTCTTCCAAATTGGTGAATTGTCTTTTAAGGGTTATTATGATTATTATTATTATCATATAAACTCCTAGACATTTAACCTTTTTGGCAGTAATACTGAACCGTGTTGTTAGGTGCAAATGTTGCTTTTCTTCCTCTGAAATTCCATCTCAGCATTTGGGTTTATTGATCAAAAAACCTGACACAAAGCCATACTTGCTAATTTGACTCCTGAAATTTTATTTTCTTGATGTATTTTCCTTCCCAATGGCTCTAAAGCCCGTAAAGATAAAGAAGGGAAACTTTGCCTTGCCTTCTTCAGTATACTGCATTATTATGATAGAAAGTCATTTACTATTAATTTGTCTCCGTTCTTTATAAGTACTCTGTATCTATGTGAAATTCATCTTTTTTCAGAGGTGCAAGCATGAAGGACCATTCCAGATTATCAAAAGCTTTCTCTGCATCAAGGGAGATCATAGCTGCCTTCTTGTTTTTCTGATTCATTTTATTTATTATATTTAAGATATATCTGCTATTGTCTCTCGTGTATCTCTTTGGAACAAATCCAGTCTGATCAGGATGTATCCATTTCATTAAAATTTGTCAGCCTATACACTAAATTTGGAAAGATGCAAAGAAGATTACATGGTTCCTGCACAAATAACCCTTTCTAATTACATTTTGTGATATATTTCCACAATTATACACCATTTTAATATCATTTCTTTCCATACTATGCACATTCTTTCTTTCATAATATGCACCTATATCTGCAAAATGCAAAGCATGAATACAAAAAATAACTCTAGTTTCTGTTTTGGTTCAGAAAGTGTGAAATGATTAGGCTCATAGTAAATCTGAAGCACATAATGTTGGGTAGGGTTCCCCCCTTCCCTTATAGAAGAATTAATAAAGTTTCATCATTGAAAAATAGAGTTAAGCAACCTCACTTGATTAGTAAACATAGTTGCAATTTTGAAAATATGTCACAGATAGTTCCATAAAGTTGTTACCTTAGAAAAGTTGTTGCTTCATAAAAGGTTTAGTATGGTGGTGACATTGCAGTCATAAAATATCCATTTACCAGGAGTAATTGATGAGGTTTTTTCTTGATATCATACAACCTTCCCTGCAATTCTAAGCTTATAGTTAACTTTTTGTTGTCCAGGTGGGCACCTCTAAGAACAAAGAAGGGAACTACAGGTATCTTCTGTTTTCTAAGGTGGCCTCTGAGTTCTTTGAAGATCTCAGAAGTTTATGATCCTAAAGTCTGGTTCCTTGTTTTGCAACAGGCCACTTTTTAATTTATTTTGTCTTCATTAAACAATAGTGGAGAATGATGGACCTTAATTTATAAATAAAGTTGCTCAGTTCTACTTAGATTGAGTCTCCGGTTTGTTTTTCATTATTCTGAAAAAAAGTAGCGGTTGACTTTTTCTTGTTTTATTTCCATCTTATTGGTCTTGAGGATGTAGAACATACAAACACTTTCCAAACAGCCATGAATATACTAGCATGAAGATTGGATAAGTACACACAGACACTTCGGAGTTTCTGTCTAGAACTATGCATGTAGAAGGAGAAACTACAGTATGTAGGGCTGGATTAAGTATTATGGAGTAGTGACTTGTATGTTGTCTGGTTTACATGATTTGGTACATAAAAAGAAACAAAAGCATTTTGAGCACAGAGAAGATAGTGTTCATTAATGTTTACCCATAATCAGCTTTGCCTTGGGGAAAATAATTTCACAAACTGCAGGACAATTGCTGTTGATATAAAATAAATACAAATATCTGGTCAGGCTTCTTATGGATTCTGTAGATGACTATAATGATGGGTTTTGGCTGAGAAAGTAGAACTGAATTTTTGTTGAGCAGTTTTCAAAATGGCAAATACACACCAAAATGGCAAATACACACAATTAAGTGTTCGCTTAATTTGAGTTAATGTGGGCTAGGGAAGGAGCCGAAGAACATCTCCAAAGAGAGGTAGAACCTTCCAAACAGATCAGTTTCTGGAAGCAAATCTGTTAAGCTATCAAAAAAAAAAAAATGAACATCTTTTGAGATGCCACTCAAATGACCAAGCATTAAATAGTTGCATTATTAATTATTTGAAGAAGGAAGCAAGCCAGACTGTCTTCTTGTTAACTAAAAAGGGAAGAATGGACAGTTTGAACTTTGTAGCTCTCTCTGGTACCTCTCTTGGCTTTAACTGGGAAATTAGTATTCTATATCGAATGATTAGAAGCTTGAGAACTTAAATTGATCCACCCTCATAATCTTAAAAAATGAACTTTTATGTGTAAATATGGCAAAGATAACCTTTTGTTTATCTGCTTTGGCAAATATATACATCATTTTGACACATTTAAGTAAGACTCCTGTAAACTAATAGAAATTAGTAGCTCATATGCATAAGGGGAAAATTCTGCCAAGACCTCAGTTGCTATTAACTGGGAGGAGGAGAAAATTGCCACTTTGCCGCTGTTTTGATTAGTATAGGAACAAGCTGGAGGTGGAGGCAGCATTGTTAACTTTTTAATTCTTCCTCAGTTCAAACATATAGTATATGCCCTGGGGAAAAAACAGTCTTTTTTCTTAAACCCATGAGTAAGGCATTTTGGATGCATCCCTAAAAGACACAAAAGTAAACATCAACTCATAAATAAGTGTCCTGGGGTGACTGTAGCTTGAATCATGTCAACTGGATTTCTATTTTCTCAGTGGAAACGTTTCGCTCCTTATCCAAGGAGCTTCTTCAGTCTGAGCAAAGTTGGTAAGGGAATCCTAAATATGTTTCTAGGTAGCTGTGTGACCTTACACCTGGGGTCATGGTTATATTGAGATGTATGTGACCCCAGGTGTAAGGTCACACAGCTACCTAGAAACATATTTAGGATTCCCTTACCAACTTTGCTCAGACTGAAGAAGCTCCTTGGATAAGGAGCGAAACGTTTCCACTGAGAAAATAGAAATCCAGTTGACATGATTCAAGCTACAGACAATTCCACCTGGATGACTGAGAACCTTCATAGACATATGTCCTGGGGTGAATTCCCAGATTTGAAACTGATGTTTAATTAATAAACAGTAAGAATGTCCAAAGCACAAACATTTCATCTCCATCTTGATAGGTGTTTGTGAGCCTTCCACAATGTTCCTACGTCGGCTTGGATCACTGTTGTTTACCTGTGAAATGACTGGGGATGCTGTGTTAATTGTTCTTTAAAAAAATTGTACAAGATCGATGCTTTTGAACTCCCCACTTTGTGGTTGCAGAAATAACCTGTTTTTTGTGAACACCACTTCCTGTGAACATTACTTCCTTTGAACATATTTTTTCCCTGAAGATATGAAAGACGTTTATGTTCCCCTGTGGTAATAATAGCATGCCTGATTTACATGTAGATTCAAATTATTTTATGAATTGCTTTGGTGTGTAGAATGATAAACCTGAAAGGGAACTTCCTGATAAATGTCTTTCTTTTACAGCTACCATGTTTCTTTCTAATGTGGCAGCATAATCTTGTCTTATTATGAGGTAATATATTCTAATAGGAGACAAAGTACTTTAGGATCAACACTTCATCACTTGTCTTCCATAAGCTTCCTTAAGGGCACCAAAAATACCATACTGGGCTATTCCAGCTACGTTATCTTGCTGTACATGTATCTCAGAGAGGTTTACAGATAAAACAGACTATGATGACACTGTTCACTCATACTTAATTCTTAGATATCTGATAGTTGGAGAAAATATTCGGGTTGAATAGGTGGTATTTTCTACTCTTCTACTATGCTGTTGATCTTCTGGTAAGCTCTGAGAGGAATGAAGTAGATTTGTGTGTGTTTGTGTGTGTGTGTGGTTTAGTCTTTCTAAGTTCCTAATTTGTGTTCTTGAGATGTGCTAAACACCAGGAAGGTGCCAGGTCGAAGAAGGATGATTTTTTAAAAAAAATCCTTAAATAGCTGGAATTGGGCAAAGAAAAGTAGATAGAATTGTTGGTAAATGCAAAGGAAACCTTGTTCAATCATTCCTTACAAATGCATAAATGTATCCCTCCTGTCCTATATCCTTTCCTCATTCCCAAGGGATGATTGTTGTTTAAAAAGGTGGAGAAAAGTCTTGTGCCTTTTGTATATGTCATTCAGAGTTTCTTCTAGATTTCCTTGCCTGTCATTGGGAAACACCCATACTTTTTTCACAGTCAGAAATTGGCATCCAATAAGTATTTTAAAATGAACTATCATGCACCCATATTCTTAGCATGATCCCTCTTATATCTGTCAGCAGGTGAATAACTAATTTTCCCCCACCCCTAAAGTCTTTGAAAGTCACTTCGCAGTTTGGAAAAGAATGTGGCAGAAACAGATCGCTAAGGACAGTTTGGAGTTCAAGGAAGTTATTTCTGTACACTTAGTGTGGGGTTAGAGTTTACTTGGTTTCTGATAGTACCTGCTGTATGCTTTTTTATATTCATAAATAAGCCAAATGGACTATGAAAATCCAGTGTATTTTCATTCAGTAGAAATCAAACCAAGTTAGTTCTGCAACTGGAACCACTTTTTTAAAACCTTGGGTGGTATGGAGAAAAGCAAACAGAGAAATTTGGATCTACATTAGACGTCTCCAACTCTTTGGAACAGCAAGAGCATGTTGAGAGCAAGTCATGGACATGTGCCAAAAAATGGGAATCATCATTCACAAAATAGCTACAAGGGGGAACTTGCCTGCCTATAAAAGTTACCCCCCATGGATGGAAATTGGGCGGAATTTTCCACCCTGCCTCCTCTATGTCCCCAGGATGGTTTCTAGCATCCCAGATTATTATTTTTTTCTGCACTGTTGGGACACTGCTAAAAAAGGCCTTGGATTTTACCAGTCACCATTTCTATTTTCTATGAAATGCCTATTGGGTCTTTGCAAGGTTTACAGTCATCATCTGTTTTCAAGGTCATTGTTTTGCATGGTATATCTTTCCCATTTGTTGTTTTTATTTGCTTTAGAAATCTCTTTTAAGAATGTGGAATGCTATCCAAAAGCATTCTCCTGAACACAACCACCACCACAACCCAGCCATTAGTTGACTAACTCCAATAGTTAAAGAAAAGTATGGAAACAAGGAAACAAACAAACAAAAATCTATCTTGAATGCATAGTGTCTGAATAGAGCCCATTGATAAAAATGCATTGAAAGAAAACATAGGTTTGTTTGCTTTTAACCATGAAGGTAAAGTAATGTTTATTTCATCTGCATGATCTAATAAAAAGGCATGGAAAAGACAATTGCCTCCAAGTAAAATGAGAAATTTGCAACCATTTCTATGTGGATTACCATTGTTATCTTGTTTGCTCAATTGATGCATAATACATTTATATTGGATTCAAATTGTAGTAGGAATGGTTCTCTCTTCTTTGTCTTTGTCACTCTGTTATATATGTGTGGACAAGATAATATGGCATTCTAATTAGCTCAAGTTAGCTGGTAATGGAATAAAAAATATGTTTGGGTTGCTGTTCATCAGTGGTAGCAAAAATAATGGAAAGGTGAATCTCTTTAAGGGCTTTCTTTTCTACCAATAGTTCAGAATGTTTTGAGTGGGTGAATGAAAAGTGATCAAAAATAAGCATCACTTCTGGAATATAGATTCAAAATGAAAATAATTTCTTGCATGGAATGTGCAATAGAAAGCACAATATATGCAATAAGCAATGCACAACAACTCATCACAACTTTCTTATTCAAGAATCTTGTTCCTTATTTTGAAAAGAGGAAGGACATATGATATATCTGAAATATAAATTGCTTTCTGTGGCTTCCAGGACACCAATACATATTTCTGTCTGCATCTTCCCCTGGTCTTAAGACCCTTCCTTCCTTCCTTCCTTCCTTCCTTCCTTCCTTCCTTCCTTCCTTCCTTCCTTCCTTCCTTCCTTCCTTCTAAATGATGGACACTTTGGATGTTCACAAACCTTTGCAGGTGATCAAACTGGGCAAAGAAGAGTTGTCTTGCTGCACTTAGGAGAGGCATAATTCAAACCAACTTTCCCCAGTCTGGTGATCTGCAACTAAGCTGGGTCTATATCTTACAGAAATTCAAGGCAGCATGAATGTTGGTTTGAAATGCTAGCTGGAATGCTGGGACTTGTAGTTCTAACACATCTGGAGAACAGCAAGTTGGTGGAAACAGTTGGACTTCAAGCTGCTTTCTGACATTTCGGAGAAAATGTTCATAGTTGTCAAAAGTCTGATTTTGAAGTACATCAGTGAGAGTGTTTGTAAAATCAGTTCACACAATATAATTGTCACCAGCAACAAATATTCAGTAAATTAACTTTTTTGACCCTCTTGCAAGCTGTTGATCCCTACTGTCATTGTTCAGTTAACACCCCTAAACAACAGAGCACCATTCTGTTATATTGTTGAGTCTATGGATTCAATTGATCTATATACATTAATTCTATAGATTTAATTCAACTGCCTTTTCTTTTCAGTATAATAGCCTATGCTTGGCATGTTGGCATGGTATAGCAAAGGCATGAAGAGAAAAATATCTAGGTTTACTGAGATGAACACTTAGTCAAAACAAACCATGCACACACAACAAACAGGAGTACACATGTTGTGAATGCATCAGTTGTCGGCAAATAAACCTTTTGGCGTTGGGGGCATTCTAGTTACTTAGAGCACTTATTTTTAATGTCTGCCTGGGGACTGACAATCTTTTCTAAGCAAAGAGATTCCCTTAAGGAACATTTTGGCATTCAGTGAGGATTTAAATGTTCGAATCATTAGCCCTTAGGAGTTAGCAGGTTTTGTAATGGAAGATGTTGAGTAACAGCATCATTAAGGAGACCATGTCTTTTAATTTGCTATCTGGCAGGTAGAAAAAAGTATCTTCATTGTTTCGCAAAGCATCTGCATCATTCTTTCATTTGGTTTCCTAAGACAGCCTTCATATTCTATCCATTGTACTGGTACCTCCTAGGTGACTTATAGAAGAAAATGTATCACCTCTTTAAAAGGTGGGCTAAAACCACCTCTAGCATATTTATTTATTTGTCAAATTTCTCTCCTGCCCATCTCGTATACAACGACTCTGGGCGGCTAACAGACAATAAAATGACAGTAATTAAAAACACTACAATATAATCTCAATACATGTATAAATACCCATAAAAACAGATGCAAGTCTAAAAATACAAAAATATAAAATATAAAAATTCAAGATGGGCATAGGATGTTATTCTTGGCACAATCACGGTGCCAGCCATCCCCATTAATGCAATCCCCCCTCCCATCCCAAGCGAGGTGGCATAACCATGTCTTCATCCCCTTCCAGAAGGCTGGGAGAGTGGGAGCCTGTCTTACATCTGGGGGTAACGTGTTCCAAAGGGCGGGTGCCACGGCAGAGAAGGCCCTCCTCCTGGACCCTGCCAATCGACAATCCTTCATGGACAGGGTCCGTAACATGCCCTCTCTGCCTGACTGGGTGGGAGAGGTCGATGTAACGGGGGTGAGGCGTTAATATATCCCACACATTTATATCTCCCTTTTCACCCACTGAGCAAATGAAATGTCCATGAAATGTGTCTTACTCACAACATCCCTATAATGTATACAGGCTGAGAGGGAATTGGAACTCTGATTTCAGTCAATGCTGAAAGGCCATTGAGAGTAAAATGACCAGTTGATATAAAACTGAGAACCTGTTGGCACTTGGAGCTTTCTAGCATGTGCTAAAAACACATACGGTTACATATTCTGATTGATATTTGATTAGAGTTCATGATATGACATCCTTCCAAAACAGCAGAGACCTGTTTAATTCCCCTTTGTCCTTCAAGAAACTTGTAAAAGTTTTTCCATTTAGTGGGCCTTGGACCTATAAAATGCTGTATTGTGAGTTGAATGAATTTGATATTGGTTCTGTAGGATTTCTGGACATGATCAAGGCTGCTTGATGTTTCATTTTATGGTTTTATTTGGAGTTATACTGCCCCTTTATTGTCACCTATTGCAAGAATGCTTTAAGGTTTTTAGATGAAATAAGCTAAACCAGCTAACAACCATTTCAACTCCCTCTTACCCTCCCCCTAAAATAGGAATTGTAATTTAATTTAATTTATCTTATTTATACCCCGCCTATCCCCTCCCTAATGGACGGCTCTAGGCGGCTTACAATCAGTACATATATCAGTTATACATCATCTTATAATACCCGCGCGATTAGGGAGGGGGTGAGGGAACCAGCTCTTCAATCGCAGGTCGGACTACATGTCCCAGGAACCTTTGCTTCAGAGCCGGCTGCTGACGTCCAGGAAGTTGATGTTTTTTTGGGATCCGCCGTCCTCTGCTGTCCTCCATTGCCATCCACGGGAACCAGCTTTCTTCTCGGTCCGAGGGCGACCCTCCGAAAAGGACGCCAGCAAATTGGCCCACGTGAGTGGTCCCCATTTATCTACTTGCCGGGCTTTCAATCAGCTGGGTGGGCTGGAGCTGGGGCTAGTGACGGGCGCTCACCCCGCCACGCGGATTCGAACTGCCGACGTTATGGTCGGCAGACTACCGGCTCAGCGGTTTAACCCGCTGAGCCACCGCGCCCCTTTTGTAAGTGAAAATCAAAAGCACTGGCTGGTTCTATGGAGCCTCACTTCTTTGGGAAGAGTCTTAGATAAAGGCCTTCACTTAACAGAAGAGCTCAGACTTGGCATTTTATTTATGCTGCTTCAATCTCAGGGTTCCCTAGGCGGAGCAGAAGCTATAGAAAACCGTGATCAAGTATGCACATGTTTAAGCCATTGGTTAACCTACCCATAACTTAGTTAATTAACCCCATGGGAGGGGAGTTAGACAGCACACTGGGCTAAAATATGGTTGGCTAGCTTGTGTTTCAGTCAATATCACTTCAGTGTGGGCAATTCTAAACAAGCTAGTTTAACTCAGCAAATCATAATATGGGATGCTTGGTTTTAAATTAGCTGGTGGCATGAACTCAGCCATTTTGGCCAATTCAACAAACTGAGGTTAAAATAACCCATTACTCAGCACACCCAGATCTTTTGGAAGGGTGTTGTCTAGCCAGTTTGCAAGAACCAGCTGTTTGCTCCACCTGATATGGAGCATGCCTAAGTCCACCATACTGCAGCCACTTGGCTACCCAGGGACTTCTAAGTGGTCCTGTGGTCTAATATAGAGGATGAACACACAAAATTACACAATAAGGTGATTTGTTCAACCATTTACAAACCATGGTTTATGTTAAGTGAGTAATTCAAATCCAGCCAGTTGCTTTATGTAGTAAACTATGGTTAAACAGACCATGGCTTACCCTGATGTGTGAACAAGCTCTTTGACTTTCTGGGTAAGATCTTTTTTCTTGATTTTGTGAGGGTTAGGAAAGTTTACAGTTGTTTAATTGATAATTAGATATACTGTTACATATCCAGAGTAGATTGAATGAATTCTGTTTCCACATAATAATGAGCCATTCATTGAGAGCCTGGGCCCATGGAACAAGCTGATGCTCTATTTTAGCAATTCTAAATTTAGGGAATTTATGGAAAAAAAGAATAGCTTGGCCATGGACATCACATGATTGCGCATAGCAGTTTAGGATAGCATATTTCTAGCTTTTTGTGCCTAGGAAGATTAAGACCATTTCGCAAGCTCAACAGCAGCATGGTAATCTTAACGATCCTCCTTTAGATGATAAAGGGACTTAGAAATAAACATCTCAATATAACCATGACCTAGCCCCAGGTGCAAGGTCACACAGCCACCTAGAAACATATTTAAGGATTCCCTTACTAACTTTGCTCAGACTGAAGAAGCTCCTTGGATAAGGAGTGAAACATTTCCACTGAGAAAATAGAAATCCAGTTGACATGATTCAAGCTAGAGACAATTCCACCTGGATGACTGAGAACCTTCATAGACAGCTTTTTGTAAAGTTTTCCCCATTGATTGATTGATTGAAATATTTCATCTCTTCAGGAGTGCAGATGGCCTTTAGGACTACATCACCTTCCTTTATGCAGAGCCATGAATGCCACATCTCCAGGAAGTGCAAAACATGGTTTGATAGCGAGAAACAACATATGGGGTGATTGAAGTATACAACTCACATAAAAATTTAACTGTTTCACTAGACTCCAAGCTTCTTGAGCAATAGACAATCATAATAAAGTAGGTCCTGGCTTTTGAAGAATCTCCTTGCGTTATCACATGTCAATTTATTTCAGAGACCTTTTATAAAATTTGCCAGCTGAAATTTGGTACACTGAAAAGGAATTGTGGTGAAGATTTTAGCTTTCTAATGAATGCTGACATTTTCCCAGCCTTATTATCCCCCAGCCACACTGCAGGGGTACTGTTTGGATCTGACATTTTCAGTGAAGGCATAATGAATTTCTATTGTGGATAAAGTGGGCAATCAGGAACTCACCAAATATGATGTAATCATAGTGGATGGCTTGTTTTTTTTTTTTTTGTAAATGTGGTCACTGCAGTTTTGGTATCACCTCCTTTGTCCTAAATCAGGAAAGATATTTGCAGTCTCAGTCACTTTCTCCTCTACTCACTTATTTATTAATTGCTCTCTCTCTCTCTCTCTCTCTCTCTCTCTCTCTCTCTCTCTCTCGTAAAGGCGTGGCTGGGTTCAGAGATCATGCAAAGAAAGCTGAGATTTGTTTAACAATTTATGGAATAAACTACTATTGGCTGTGTTTGCAAACTCACTTAAACCATAAACTTGGTTTAAAAGCCACTTGTTAAGACAAATCACATTAAAGCTTAGCACAATGCCTGAATATGGCTTCTGAAATTCATTCCAGATTTATTTTACCAGCAATGGCTGTAGGAAGTGTAGGCTGTATTTTTTCTTCTGTGTAATGAAGAAATGTATTGCGTCTGTGTGCTGCTCTCTCCTCCGATGTGTCTACATCTGTTCCCATACCCTGTGAAGCATGGGTTGAGCTGGGCTGCCTAGGATATTCTCTGGGTCATATGATCAAGAGGGAGGGAGCTTAGAATGGAAGAGTCAGTCGTCATACCAGGTTTAGAAGAACAACTTAACATGATGTATGAACTCGGCTTTTGTCTCGTAGCCTGTCATTTGACACTGGGTTGTAATATAAAGAGGAAGCACTGAATATAGGTAAGCAAATGTAATGAATGTAAACCATATTAGGAATGACTGTGCTTATCCAATAAAAAAATGATGAATAGCTTAGCAGAATGTATGAACCCAAACATTACAGCATGTATTTTTTTGGTGGGGGGATGTTATGTGTGCGAGCGTCTCAAGTCAGTTTTGACTCCTGCCAATTGCTTGGACAAGTCCCTGCAGTTTTCATGGCAAGGTTTTTCAGAAGTGGTTTGCCATTGCCTCCTTCCTCGGGCTGAGAGAGAGTGACTGGCCCAAGGCCATCCAGGCTGGCTTCATCTCTAAGGCAGGACTAGAACTCACGGTCCCCCGGTTTCTAGCATGATGCCTTAACCACTACACCAAACTGGCTCCACTTAGGGCATAGTACATTATGGAAACTCAGTCTTTCCTAGAAAGTCTTCACACCATGGAATTTTAAAATGGGTTGACTTGACACTCTATGTTAAAAAAAAACCCAAAACCTGCTGTATTTACATAACCTATGATGCCCAAGCATAGGGGGCACGATGGCTCAGCGGGTAAGACACCAGGCTTGTTGATCGGAAGATCGCAAGTTCGGAGGTTCGAATCCCTAGCCCCGCATGACGGAGTGAGCTCCCGCACTCGCCCCAGCTCTTGCTAACCGAGCAATTCGAAAGCATGCAAATGCAAGTAGATGAATAGATACCACTTCAGTGGGTAGGTAACAGCGTTCTGCGTGCGTCATGCCGGCCACATGACCGTGGAAGCGTCTTTGGACAACACTGGCTCTTCGGCTAACAAACGGAGATGAGCACCAGCCCCTAGAGTTGGACACTAGTGTGCGGGGGAACCTTTACCTTATGATGCCCAAGCAAACCAGAATATGATGACCTTGTTCACAAACATGCTAAGACTGTGATAGGGTTTCTCAGAGTTAGCTGAATCAAACACTACATACATCCCAATTTAATTTTATGAACCCAGTCAGGAAGTTTTTATATTCGCACAATAAGTTGACCAAACAGAAACTCACTGTGGGGCAAGGATGTCTTCTTGCATTAAAAAATGTAATTGTATGATAGGCATTGAGAGAAATTTGTTGGTGCTTAATAAAATTAAGTTGAAGCAGGCAGGTCATGCTTTTGCAAAATAAAGTGAAAAAGATGGAAAAGACAGTGTTGAAAAAGTCATTATTCCAGCATGTCTCTTCTCAAAACATTCACCAAAGTTAGTTGATCTGTGCAACTTTAATCAATAGTATCTATTTATGAGACATGCATATTCACTCTTGCCATACATCATTCTTGTGAAGATCCAACAGAATACTCATGATTCAAAATTTGTACTGACAAATGTTAATTTAAAAAAAGTAATTATAGAATTGCATCTTACCGTATCATTTAAGAATAACGAAGAGAAATGTTTTCCTCTTGATTTCCCTTCCCACCACAATATTTTAATGCACACAAAATATTTTAATACATATTAAAGGATACCTGGAAAACATCATTGCAGCTTGTCCCCCCCCACCACCTTTTTTTATTGCAGTCACAGTTTGACAGGGTATAACAACCAAAATACAATTATAATGCAAATGTCCTTGTGCTTAAAATTAGCTTTGCATTTAAGGGACTCATTTATGATTAATAATCAGTTATATTTCATTTGTAATATGTAACATGCTGTCCTATTGTTCCCTATTCATCCACACCACAGTTGTTAGAGATAGTTTACTGTAATTGCCAAAATGACTTATTCCCCTGATGATGAGCTAAGAAATAATTAAACCGCCAGCTTTATGGCTTACTGGTCCTGCCTGAAGACATTGCTGCATATATTCCAAACTCTCCCATTCATCAGGAATTCTGCAGTACTGCAGTGGAGGCTGGCAGCTGACAACAATATTGCAGTATTATTGGCACATCATTGTCATCATTGCCATCATCTTATTCCATATTCAACTCCCAGTTTTAGAGCAGACTTTCTGCCTACTTGATTTCTCAAGTCATGATTTCTTTTTAAGTATTTATTGAAATGTTTTTAAGGCACAAACATAGATAAGTGGGGGCATGTTGTGCTGGATTCATCGTGCTGGGGAGAAAATCAGATCTCTTTTTCCTTGTTCTGCAGTATGTGAATTTACTTACCAATACACCGTTTAGAGATGTGGCACACAGCTTAAATACTCTAGCAGTGAACTCAAGTCCATCATTCCGACCTCAGATATTTATATTAAAGTTGGGGGGAGTGATATATGAGGCAGAAAATCACAGAAGCTGCCTTCTTGTCCTGCTGACACCAAGGACAGCTTCTTAACTGGGTTACTACCACATTAAATCCATCAAACTAATCTCATACTTGTCAGATCAGTCCACGTTCAGAACAGCAAGACTATGCTGGGTCAGCATAGCTGCTCAAGACGGGATTTACTGTTCCTGGCTCTGGAACACTCCTCCTGATCATCCTCATCTGAGGAAGACTTGAGACAAGACTATGACAAGCTTGTTCCCCTTTCACACCATTCAAAATATCTTCTTCCTGAAGTGGCTACTTTACTATGTCTAATGGCTGGTGGTGATTGAGTTTCGTCATTCTTTTCACACAGAGATCAAGTTGCTGCACTTGCTTTCTGGACATGAGAATGACTCATCTTTTCTGAACATTACCTAGGCTACTTACTTCCAAGAAATGTATGTCACTGGAGCATATCAGGCAAACAAGGCTCTTTTACTAAATTCAACTAATGTGCAAAGATAAGTCATACTGATAGCCCTACTCACGTTCAATTTTTAAGAACTATATAAGGACATGCTGGCTGTTCTGAATAATGTACCCTTGGAGGACTCTTCTTTAGAGGTGGATCTGGATTCCCCTCAGAACTATATGCTTTTGGGAACATTAAGCTAACTGGTGGGAATATAATTTTTTGGAGGGGGGCAATCTGCATCTTAGGTTGCTGAAAGTCCATCCTCTGATTGTAAAAAAAAAAAAAAAAGCAGAACTTCCATCTAGCCCTAGAGAGCACTGAACTCAGAAGGTAAAAGCTTGTAAATCACTGAGGAAGTGCCAATTTAAGGAGGAAAAAGGAGGACATCTTGTGGAACAGATTCTGCTATGAATAGGTGGAGTGAAGGCCTCTTCAAGGCTGTATTCACTCAACATAGCTACCACGTCAGCCACTTCTCTGGGGTGAAAATATATCTCTGTGAGCCAGTAGTGCAGAATCAAAAATACCATAAATACCCTGGTCAAACAAGGAGAGACATCTTTGATGACCACTCAGCTGCTCCAAAGAGGTTTATGTATGTATTGAAAAAGAGTTTTTTTTAAAAAAAAAATGTGAACAGGCCCAACTTCACCATGGATGGAGTTGCAGAAGGCTTATCCTCCCATCTGTAGATGAATATAGAGATAATCTTGAAGAAGGAATTCTAGAGTGGTTGTGTAAACACCAGCTCAACCCTGAGAAAGAGGAAGAAGTGAGAAGGAAATTTAAGATTATCCTGCCTTAATTATCTTTGGTATAAGAGGGGCAGAGAGAAACTCTGTCAGGTTTTCAAGATTCAGTTATTACACTCTAGAAAAATAAACTAGAGTTCCAGTAGTTATTCTGGTGTCTGTTTCCTGACCTGGTCTACCTCAGAGAGCTGACACTACCCCCTTTCCTCCCATCCCATGTAGCCATGTGTCAGGGCCAGCCCAAGAACGACAAAGAACCAATCCAGCCAAATGTCATTTCTTTATTTGCTCACACCATATTCTGTAGACAGAATCTTGCCAGACTAAAGCTACTCTACCTAACCTAAGGGGAAATAACCTGGGAAGACTCTAGGGCATGGCTACTCTGAGGCTCTTAGTCTTTCCACGTTACAGCTCTGGGCTGTGTTGTCTCTTATCTCGCACCCCTCCTTGGAATGTGCTCCCCCCTTCCTGAGAACCAGCAGCGTTACTGTAGTCCATCACATCACCTCCCCTTCACAGACACATTCCATCACACCACGGAAGTAAACCAAAAAGACAGATGGAGTGCCAGCAACAGAAAGAAAGGGTTAAACTCTCTGTTAAATTTCTCATCCCTGTTCATAAAACATAATTGACTAGGGGATTGTTTGGAGCTAGAGCAAACTTCCTCTTCTCTACCATTGTTGAAGTTTAGCCGTTTGATGTGCTACTCAACCTTAAACCACACAAACAGGGCCTAACCGTCTGCTGAGGCTTGGTTGTGGTTCAATGAAGTCCGCCTTAAAAGTCTTCAGTTCCAGATTCTTGGCTGCTGGAGGTCACATTGCTGATAGCTTCTGACCTTGCCGAATCTTAGTTTATTCTTATTTACTGAAAACATGACTCCTGGACTGACCCCAGACACCACTTCTGGGTATTTTGCTGCTTTACATCCTGCTTCAACCTTGTGCATGAGACTGAGTTTTGACCCTGGTATGAATGACCATGTTCTGCATTACAGACTTCATTACCAGCTTGTTTACCCTGGATAGGAATCAGGAGGATAGGGGGAGAGAGGTTGCTGACTTTTTGATTTGTGAATGTTACACATGTGCCATTAGCCACCATGAGAAAGAGGTTATGAGGGGTTCTTCTGATGTTTAGATGACACAGATAGGTAGGTTGCATCTGTATAAATTCCCTACTCTCATACTCATTAAAAATATAGCCATTTTATTTATTTATTTATTTATTTATTTATTTATTTATTTATTTATTTATTTATTTATTTGCTCTTTTGATGATTCTTCCTGCTAATTTCTATTTTCTTAATAGAAATTGCAAAAGAATTAAAGGTTAAGAGGAATTCTCAAGTGGCAGAGCAGGTTAAGTTGGGGGTGTGTGTCATAATAGTTACTATCATATCTATTTATGATACTTGCCTTAAAAGATGTTAAAGTGGATCTACAGGTTTTGTTACAGTTCCTGAGTTAGATGTTGTCACCATGCAGAACCTTACCCATTTCAAGCCTTCATATTCCCTCTGCTGCCCTTTCCTCCCTAAAAAATTCATAGCTAAAATGTTGATCAATTCATGTTGGCTCCTCCAGTTTACATTTTAAATATTTTTTTTAAAAAAGACAGGAGCTAGGTTCTTTGGTTTGTTTAATAAATCAAAGGTTTTCCCCTTTTATTTTATAAACTGGAAGTGTTTTCCTCACTATGGCAAAACTTTGGACAGACTTGAAAGTGGTGAATTTGCATAAGAAAAATGTTGGAATAATACATTCAGAATCAATACTTTGCTCCTTGACACAAAGACAGGTGGGGGGGATTCCTAAAATATCGGGCTCAGATACATCTGTCTTAAGCAACTTGTGGGGAAAAAAAGACCAATAGCTCTCATCTAGAGAGATCGAGCTGTGGGAATATCTGTCAAGACATATTGATTTGTTGACATACAATGTAGTTTTAAAGGATTTCTACTTCACAAAATTCACTGCAAGTGTTCTTCAAATTTGGGGGATTAAAATGACAAGTGCAAATCAACATAGTCAATGGTTTAAATGACTTGGTTAAGAACAGAAAGAAAACAATGGTCAAATCATGTTTGCCTGGAGAGGAACATTTTGCTCCCCCAAAGTAATGTTTGCTGGGGATAAACTGTCTTCTATCTGATTTCAGCATTTGTTTTGGGTGCTGACCCTAGGTTGGTTTTCTTTTAATGTTGGGGTGGGGAAAAGTTTTTGCCACTTCATTTCCAATAATGGCAGTATGTGATATAACTGGTTGCTTTCCATGATGTTGTGTTATGACAAGGTCTTCTTATTATTTGTGTGCATTGCAACATCATCTGATTTGCTAAATGATATCTGATTGTTGAAGAAATGTTTGAGGAAGAAGAAATTAGGGGAGGGAAATATAGTACTGAAGGAGTGGGAGCAGGCAACAAAATGAATATAGTGGAGAGTAGTTGAGGTCACATTTTGCATCAAACATTCTTTTTGCTCTGTAAAATCCCAAGATGTGTACACCAAGCCATAGCTTTAAGTCTAGGTGTCTTCCAGTAGAATTGTAAAACAGCCTTCATACAGTTTTGGCTGTTGGTATCCAATAAACTGGGTGCAAAACAATATTGTAAAAAAAATTATGGTTAAAAATAGTAATTGGGAACTTTGTTTTGTTCATCAAATATCCATGTTTTATTTGCTCTAAAGCGTTTTAGAATTTTATGTGTAGTACAACTGTGTGAACCTTCCAAATACTACTTTTGTTTTACATAAAAGTATGCTTTCATTTTTGTAAATGTAAGCTATATTCTAACGAAAACACTTCTGCATGGTTCTTGTCTGCATTATCTGGGAGATGATGTTCACCCAAGGTTCATTGGAGTTCTAATCTGAACTTTTACAAGATATTAGGATTCTATTGGCTCTATACTGCATTAAACAGGTACGTACTAATGGCTAACATTCTGTTTACTAACCAGGCTGCAGTTGACGTTTTTAGTTTTATGTGGTTCTAAACTGATCCTTCTGTCATCCTAAAATGATATTGTAGTTTAATCCTAATGATGGATTTCCACAGAACTAGCTGTTTTTTATGGCTTGTTTATCTCTATTGTGGTTCCTCTTCATTAACTTTTAGTTATGTCTTCAGCTATTGAGTTTATATATGGCTAATTGGCTCTTTCTGTACTGGTCTGCAGTAATTAAAAAGTAGTCTAATAGAGCTGTTTTTAGTCAGAGCTAACCAGGATAGCATTTAAGTGTTTAATAGCACTACTGCTTGGTTCTTCTATGATTCTTCTAGCTTTAATTGAACTCCTACTTGCAACAAAATTAACCAATTTTCTTAATCTCTGCCAGATTCATGTCATTTTATAATGAGCTAAGCAGCTGATAACTCACATTTGATTGACATAAGATCATAAATTTGCAATGAAAATAGTCAAAACTGGGTTTTCCCTGTTCTGACCTACCTGTTTTGGTTATTCAGCTAGCAGGAAAAAAAAGACTAAAGGGTAGCAAATTGTTGTATTAATTTATTTAAAATACCTGTGCATAAGGAAGAACTGAGTTTTCAGTGTGGTTTCTCTTTCTACCCATCCCTTTCTACCTGTCCAATTAACACATATATTTCAGAGCTATAATCTAAGATAAACTAGACACAGAGATCCTTTTAAAGCTTATATGAGCCCCATTTAGTTGACCAAAATTGCATGCATTAAATTCCAGTTGCTGACTACAAAGGAGAGTCTCAGATTCTCTAATTTAAGTGGTTTCATTATACTGACCCACTAGCTAAATGGAGTGAAAAGTACAGCATTTGCTTGACTAAGGTTACACTTATAAGCATGTTCCTAAGTGGCAAGCCTAATTGAAACACAATGGAATTTATATTAGAATAAGCCTACATACATTTGTGCTGTAAGTTACATTTAAATTACCTGTTGGCATCAGTGAAATTAAAAAGATCCAAAGGAAATTAACCACGCTTCGCTCCTATTGAAATAAATATTGACTAAATTATCCCACGGGATTTCAGTATGAATAAAGCATCAATAACTGCCTCTGGATCGAACCCATTTAATTTAATCCATGTTTTTATAAAAGAAAAGCATTTTTCCTTCTTTATCTTGGGATAAATTACAAGTTTTAACTTGATTCCTATTGCAAGGTTGATTGATTTTGTGCCATCAAGTCAGTGTCAACTCCATTTAAAAAATAATTTAATCTTTATTCTTTTTTTAAATTACAAAAATAGAATACCAGAATATAAAAGATATACAATACAATGAACAACAAAATTAAAAGTAAACCAAACAAAAAAAAGTAAAGACAAAGAAACCCAAAAAACCTTTAAAAATGGTAAAAGAACAAATTACAATATTAAATATCAAACATATATGTTAAACATACAAATGTCATTGGTTTACAAAATTTTAGTACTATATTATTATCAAATACAAAAATATAGGAGGAAATTACCTAATAATACCACTATATTATTGTAAAATAAATAAAATCTATACCGAAGAAGAACATATTGCTTCATTCTCTGATTAGCTGAACATATTGCCTTTTCCAGAACAGATTCCAGAGTTTTGGAATATAATTCAGCATCACATTACTGTCTTTAACATTTTGGATTTACCCATTAGTGACCACATAGATAAATTTTCTCCACGAAAATTTTCTCCGGCCCTGGAGGAAGATGGTAAACCAGCGCAAAACCTCGCCACCCACCCTCAACTCCCTGAGTCAACCCAAAAGGGTACCATGGTCAATGGTATCGAAAGCCACTGAGAAGTCAAGAAGAGCAAGGATGGATGCACTGCCCCCATCCCGCTCCTGCCAGAGATTGTCCAAAAGTGCGACCAATGCTGTTTCCGTCCCATATCCAGGCCTGAAATCTGACTGAAAAGGGTCCAGATAATCTGTTTCATCCAGGATCCTTTGGAGCTGCAGCACCACCACTTTCTCAACCACCTTCCCTAAAAAGGGGAGGTGGGAGTCTGGACAAAAATTGTCCAGTACGATGAGATCCAGCGATGGTTTCTTGAGGAGGAGGTTCACCAATGCCTCTTTAAAGGTTGTCAGAAACACTCCCTCCCTCAAGGATGAGTTCTCCATCGCCTGGACCCACCCACAAATCACCTTCTGAGCTGCCTTCATCAGCCAGAAAGGGCATGTATCTAATTGGAAAGTGGTGGCATTTACAGTCCAGAGGACCCTGTCTACTTCCTCAGGTCCAACAGGATCAAACTGTTCCCAGATAACTGGGTAAGTACGTTCCCCAGGTATCTCCACAGGCCATGCCCCATGCTTGGCATCCAACGTGGTACGAATCTGAGCTATTTTATCATCCAGAAGCTTGGAAAACTCCTCTGCATGGCCCTGTAGGTGGGTTACAGGACCCACCTTCCCCAATAGGGATCGGGTGATCTTAAACAGGGCCACTGGGCGGCATTCCCTGATGTGACTTCCTTGTACATCTTAATGTTCTCCAGATGTGCAGTTGATCCATTCACTCATCACTGCAGGGAACACGTATGGTGGGAAGTAACTTTGAAGTAGTAGAGTGCAAGCTGGAGAACCAGATCAATTCATGAATAGTCTTCATCTTCAGGAAGAGGCCCCACCTTGGGAGGATTTATCTGGCACAAGTTGTAGACATCTGTTGAGGCACAGACCTTAACACAGCAAATTGATTTTGAGAAGCTATCCAAGGTCTCATGTCACCTGCTACTGGAAAGAAAAGTTATCCAGGTTACGTTCAATAGGTTCTCACTTTATTTGTTGACATACTTCACTGATTATTACTTTTTCATGCCAGCAACTACCATAGTCCCACTTGTGACTGTGGTGTCAAGACAAAAAAAAGTGATTATAGATCAGTGCTGTGTTTAAAAATTGCAAGGTAATTTGCAATTACTTGAAAGTGATGAGTGAGTGACCTGCTTTATATTCAACTCTCTGCCAGTCTGCAACTTCCTGATTTCCAACTTGAACTAAATCCTAAGAGAAAACATTGTGATAGAATGCCTTTCATGGGCTTTTTCAGTCAGGAAAATGGACAGCACAGGAGGTTACAGAGAGATGGTTAGCACTATATTATGGGGGGAAAAAACTTTCAATACTTCTCAACAATAAAGTAAGATTTAAAGAAAGCCCAACACAACAAATGTGAAGGAAAGCTGAAGCTCTTTGAGAGTGGAATAAAAGGAAGAGGCCCCCTTTTCCAGGACAGGAAACCTTAGGAAAATTGGAAGATAAAGTTGGCTGCCTATTTTGGGTAAAACGGTACCAGAGTACTGAATCTCTTTGCAAGGGTTTTAAAATTAGGCCAAGGGCCAGTTCTTACTCCTGACCTAGCGGTATCCACCTATTCACCTATTCAAGGATTTGAATTCAAGTCTTGCAGATTACATTTGTTGAACTTGTGGCCCTCCAAATGTTGCTAAACTGCAATCCCCAGAACCTCTCACTGCAAGCGGCTTCTGCTGAAAGGGGCCAGTGGGGTCAGAAGGAAGAAAGCAGCATCACAGCATTGCATTGCAACCCCTCCCCTCTTCTTATGTGCAACATCAGACACCCCACTCAAAGAGGCAGGGCCTACAAACACGAATGCTCACTGCTGGCTATTAAGTCAGGGCCTAGAAGGTCACAGATTGCCCAATGTTTGTTATTAGCTTTCAGTTCCTAAATCCTAGATTGAGCATTCTGACCTCATATTGCTTCCTATGAGTCTAAGATAAATCTAAGATTGGTGCAGTCATTAATAAGCAATAGCACTTGCTCCAGAATGAAAACAAAGTGGACTTGTTTTCTTTCCTTATTCTTCATTTCATACAAAATTGTCTTTCTACGCATGATGGTATGATGTGTGAACAAATTACTTCATTTTTTAAGTGAAACCATCTGACTTTTTTTCTAAACTTTTTCCAGTTCTTGGAATTGCTAGTTGGAATAGAAACAAGGTTTCTGGGTGGTAGAGCTTGCTTACTTGCAAAAAAAAAAGTGCTCCTCTTTTTTTCATGTTCTGATATCTTTAAAGAAAATGCCTGTCTTTGAAGGCTCTGTAGGAATCAATCTCTATAAAAATTTCATAAATATCTCACATAGGTATTTTCATTCTATGGGTTCAAATACAGGGAAGAAATGCAAAACAATAAATCTTGTTAGCACATCCTGACTTAAAGCTGTACTATGTTGAAAGTATTGTTCATGAAAGCAATGACAAAAACTGTACGGAAATAAAGCCAAAACTGAATGCTAAATTATTTTTTCTCCCATTCTTTTACAGCTCATTGGGCACCCAACTGAGTTTTCAGAGCTTATATCCCAATTTTAAGTATTTCTTGCCAATGTGTCAACTTGAACAAAAAGGGTCAGCTGTAAAAAAAATCATAATAAAGTGACCCAATATATTACCTTAAAGCTGAGACATAGTCAGACACAAAGAATATAAAGAATAAGATACATAGATACCTAGAGAATAACTATATTTTTTAATTTGGGTTACTTTTATACCTCTGCCTTAGCCAAGCTGAGAAGAAGATAGAGAAAACAAATGATTTTGCTTCCCCCTCCCTTTCCTGTGCATACAATTTAAACACTTTAAATATTAAACATATTCTTGAGAGCTGGGACAACCATTTAAACAAACACTACAGATATGTTATTTTAATGAGAAATTCAGTTACATAAAAGGCATCGGGGACACCACAATCGCAAGCCTGCTTAACGTTCGCACCATGAACGAAATGCTATGAGATGCTATAAAATGAAGTTTTGTACTTTAAGAGGAATTGGGAGAAATACTGGCTGTATGTGCTTTAACCACTGTTTGAGGTGAGTTTTGCTGAAAGTCTTTTTTAGCATCGTAATTTGCAGCATGTTTAAACATAGCATTCCTCTGTGAGGTATACTTTTATTTGAGAAGCACATGGCATGCTCCACCTAAGATAAAAGGATAAAGGATAAAATGGAGCACAATGAGGGTTTGGTACTCGAAATGGCATGAATGCATTGGATTGGTATTCTTTTGGTGAAGGGGCCGAGAAAAAAAAAATGCAATCTGTTTCAGTATTCTAAAATAGTGATACAGTATAGTCTTGTTAAGGACTTTGTTATAGAATGTTGAAAATATGCACCCTTATGGAGCAGAAATGAGTGGTTGTAGGGCATTATCTTGTGGGACCAGATTTTGCATTTTAGGACCTGCTAGGTTATTTCTAACCCAATGCTGTCACTTCAAGATCATTAGTAGGGAGAATGAAAAGACCTGGCAGTTTTATATCTGGGAAGATTAACTAGTACTTATTTGTCATAATGGTAGATAACCACAATACATACCAACTAATGCACTCAGTCTAAAGTCTCAAGATAATTCTAAGGGGCAGACCTCCTGGCCAGAGCCCTTGGATTAATTTTTGAACTTCTCAGTCTGCTTCCACCTAGTTTTCTGCTGCATTTTGATAGGATCCCTCTCTTCCTCCCTCTGTTCCTAGTCCTACAATGTCCCACGTTGACCTGATCTTGGGCAGTTACCAGCTAATTCGTGTTGTGCACCAATTACTGTACACCCTTTCCTGGACCAGGAGGCCCTTTAAACAGTCACTCATGCTCTGGTCATCTCCCATATAGACTACTGCAACATGCTCTACATGGGGATTGAAGAGTATCCGGAAGCTACAGCTGGTCCAAAATGTGGCTGCGTGGGCAATTCTTGATGCCCCTAGATCGGCACATGTTACACCGTTGCTCCACGAGCTACATTGGGTACCAGTCTGCTTCCGGGTGCAATTCAAGGTGTTGGTTATCACCTTTATAGCCCTTCATGGCATGGGTCCAGGGTATCTGAGGGACCGCATTGTCCCCATTGCGTCAACCCGCCCCACCCAATCATGCAGAGAGGGCATGCTACAGACCCCGTCTGCAAGAGAATTCCATCTGGCGGGATCCAGGAGGCGGGCCTTCTCTGCAGTTGCTCTCGCACTCTGGAACATCCTTCCCTTAGAGATAAGACAGATTCCATCTCTGGTGGCCTTCCAAGAACAACTGAAGACCTGGTTTTGCCACCTTGCCTGGGGCAGAGAGGGAGGCAACAACTCCTGGGGATGGCTGGTTCCCTAAAATGGCCCTTTAAATACACATGAGTGGTACCACAACTATTATCATCATCTGGATTTTATATTGTATTTATACTTTATATTGTATTTGTATTAGATATTTAGTTATGTTTAGGGTATTTTAATGTTTTTATCTTTATTGTAAACTGCACAGAATCCCCCTTTGGGGGTAGATGGGTGATGGCAAAAATAAATAAATACATACATACATACATACATACATACATACATACATACATACTTCACTCAAAAGCCCAGTTTGTGATGGTTCTTGTAGGGAATTGTGTTTGCTTATTTTGTTTTCACTATTCCCTTCATTATGTTTGTTTGCTTGACTTTCAAAAGGCTGCTTTCTTTTGTTATTTATTAAATGAAATGACATTTGTTATTCAGTCACTACAAACACATTCATTTCATTACTCACTTTTGAGCTTGGCACGTTTTTGTGGTATATTCTTGCTTTATTTGCTGTGTTGCCCACTGTTTGCAGGATTAATGTTATTAACAACTGCCTCTTGGTGGCTGATATATTATGTATCCCAATGATGATTACTCACCCTTGGTCTTGGGCCAACTCCATCCCCACAAAGCAACAGCAATGGGAGCAGAGCAGCAGCAACAACATAGACCAGTCATAAATAGCAGCAGCAGCAACAGTAGTTCCTCCTCCTCCTCCTTTTATATTTATAGTAACAAGATTATACACTTGGATATTGTATTCCTTGACTTTCCTGTTAGCGATTAAAGTCTTTGTCAGCACTTTAATTTTCAGAAATATGATTTTTCCCCCCACATGTCAGCGGGTAAGACGCCAGGCTTGTCAATTGGAAGATCGCAAGTTTGGAGGTCGCCAGGAATGCCTGCCGTGCTATGGTCCATGAGGAATGACTGAAGAACAACAACAAAGGACAATATTCCTGGAGATCTACCAAAATCTTGTATCTGGCACAGAGTGCACAAGCAATCCCTGGGATTCATGTTTTAGAATATAGATAGGAAATATCAATTATCCATTCAGGAATTTGATTGCCCTTTAGAGACAATAAAATTGTTAGAATGGCTCACCACAGGAATATATTAGTAAAGCATCTCTCAAAAGCAAAAAAGAAAAAAAATGTGGAGATTGACTCAGAATAGCTATCAGAAACTAAGGATAAACCCGAGTAGATAGAGAATTTGGGGCATGTTTATTCTTAGGAAACTATCTGCATCACACAATATCATATTCAGCAACTTCTTCATAGAATGAACCATTTTATAGACTATCCTGAGGGTAATTGACAGCTCAGCAACTATGAAAATCTTTTTACCACACCAAAGCATGTCTGGTTAAGCCTAAGTGTGTAATATTCCAATGTTGCACATGAATCTGTGATACCACCTTGAAGTTTCCATTTATGTTGGTCAAGTCAGATTTTCAAAAAAAGGCTCTTTCCTGCATGAGAAGAAACCTTCTATTTTTTCCCTTCTGATCTTGTCTAATTTATGCAAAATAGGCTTTTCTTTTCCATGTATGCTCACTATGTCCCATATTCATCAGAAGCTGATTTTATCTTTGCCATTGTTGATTATTTCAGTCCATTCTTGATTATATCCCACAGCAAGTAAAAAAGGGAGCAGTTTACTCTGGAAAAATAATTTTAATATAAACCTTATAAGCAGATATTGCTGGATAAAACAATGGTGAAAGAAGTAATTTTCTAAAGACCTCCCACAAAGTTAATTGGTGATTCCTGATGCACTTATAGTATTATGAGCCTTTTAGAGCATTTTTAGTAACAATTGGAAGTGTGTTGGGTATCAAGTTGGTAATTTTCTCTTACAAAACTGCTGACAGTGACATTCTCAGGTTTTAATTTGCTGCACTCCTATTTGTGCAGAAACATGGCTTTAATTTTTGGATATAAGTGTAATTTGCAGTGGTGTCTTTCACCCCCATTGGCTAGTTTGTTTCTCTAATTCCTTTGCAATGTGGCCTGTCAAGGTGAATCACAGTTTGTTGTTCTGTTATGTTTTAAAGAAGCTGCAACTATGATCTGTTCTGACTACCATACCAGGCACAGAAGCTTTTACTTTATTTTATTTTTAAGTTATTTAGTTGAACTGACTTTTATTTCTGCAGTGCCTTTACAGTAGATATCACCTCAAGGATAGAGTTCTATCCAGAAGGCTTGAGGTGAGGTGAGGTTAGGTGAAAAAACAAAATAGATAAAAATACTTAAATGGTAAGGTAAAGGTAAAGGTTCCCCCCGCACATTTGTGCAGTCGTGTCCGACTCTAGGGGCCGGTGCTCATCTCCGTTTGTTAGCCAAAGAGCCAGCGTTGTCCGAAGACGCTTACACGGTCATGTGGCCGCATGACACGCGCGGAATGCTGTTACCTACCCACCGAAGTGGTACCTATTCACCTACTTGCATTTGCATGCTTTCGAATTGCTAGGTTGGCAAGAGCTGGAGCTAGTGCGGGAGCTCACTCCGCACGCAGGGCTAGGGATTCGAACCTCTGAACTTGCAATCTTCCGATCGACAAGCCTGGCTAATACCTTAAATCTCATTACTTCTTGCTTTGTCAGAATGCATACTGACCTATAGGATGCATAACTTTCCTATCCCAAAGTGTTACAGATTAAATTGGGCAGCAGCCTGCAAGAACTAGGTGTTCCAAGTTGTATTTTTACTTCCCCACCATCTATCCCATGTTTCTAATAACTTTAAACAGGGTGGGCAAGATTCGAATGGTCAAGCATCACAATCAGCACTTTAGCAGGAAGATCAAAGTCTGCAATAATGGGCTGATAATATTTCACTTGCAGGTGAGTCCAAGATTTCATATTTCTTACTGTTTGGGGGTAGCTTGTGGGTTTTGCTTTAACCAAGTTTTGCCTATTTTAGGACTTAGGCTACAGTTTCTGTCTGTTTCCTATCTAAAATTTTATACCTATTCTGTCTGGGCTAGTGTAACCCCAACAAGAACTAATGCTAGAAAATCTCTGGCCCCAACAACCTCCAGGCACAGGGATAAGTCCTCAGCAGCATCACCTATTTGCCTTGTGGAGAGGTATACAATTGTGTATCCTCCACATATGGATGATACCTGACCACAGGCCTTCAGTTGACCTTTCCCAGTGGCTTTATGTAGAGGTTAAAGAGTCAATTGTAGAAGAACTCTGCAATGCAGGGCAATCTCTCCTTCCCTCTAATATCATCTGAAACTGCTCCAGAGAAAGGAGGAAAACCACCGCAACACAGTGTTTCCCATGTTTCTACTCTCAGAGATGGTTCAGAATGATACCATGATCAATATTATTAAAAGCCACCCAAGTAGGAATAGCACCGCCCCTGTCCCAGTCCTGCAAGAAGTCATCCATAAATGCAATCAATGCTGTCTCAGTGCTATCCCCAGTTCTGAATCCTGACCAAAAAGGGTTCTGATGATCCATATGTTTAAACTGGATAGCAAAGTGGTATCTCACCAAATACATTTTTTCCCTAGATATTTGTCTCCCCATTGATTTATAGTGACAATAGTCTTGTCCTTCAAGAACACCTGGAGCTCTTGATTTGTGAATCTGTCCAGCATCATATTTCTCAGTTTTTCATTGTTCTAATTAGCCTGACCTGTAAGGCAGTACAACATTATACCTCTTTGTTTTCAGTTTAGAAATCTGCCTGGCTGAATCAAACTGCAGGAAAAGCCAATACACTATGGGCCATTCCTGTAGGATGAACAACAGTAAAACAGAAATCAATGGAAATCTCACACAAGCAAGGAATGATGAAAAGACCTGTAGTCTTTCATTTATTGTCAACAATTGAACTTAACAGATATATGAAGACGTTTTCTACTGAGCCAAGTCATAGTTTGTATAAGTTTTCTCTAGTCTGATTGGCAACAGTTCTCAACAGATCTCTTAGCATCCTTTGAGTTGGATGTGAATTTAAGGCTACCAAATCTGAGGTGCAAAATATGGATGATCATTAAGTGGCATCAGTGAATTCACGAAAAAATCCTAACCATTTCCTGCCTAGTAGTTACCTGAATATTCATAGCTGAGATGTGCTGATTGTTCAGTAGCTTCCAATTATTTATGATGTGATGGACATCACTTTACCTGGACTGTATATCAGGAACGGCTTCTTTGAATTCTTGTAAGCTCATGTAAACTCATGGGTAATAATATCTAACCACTTTGTGTTCTCTTAGCCTCTTTTTTATTGCTTTTGATTTTTCAAACATCAGGATGTTCCCAGTGACTCTTGCCTTTTCATTATGTATCTAAAATATCTTCTAGTGAATGGTTTATTCAATGATATGTTCTTTTTGTGGTCCAAGATATTCCCAACAATTTTCTCTAGCACCACAATTCAAAGGCATTATTTTTTCTTTTTTTCTGCTATTCTAGCTTTCAAAGCCATATGTTAAAACTAGGAAAACCATGGACTTGACAATATGTGCCTTTTTTGTCAGCATTATCTCTCTGCACTTTAATATTTTGTCTAGATTTGTCATCGTCTTTTCCCCAAGTAACAGAATTTTGTTTATTAAACATTTAATAAAACAAGAAAAGCCCGATTTTGACAAATAAGGAAGCTGTAGTTTGAAAATCGTATCTCAGTTAGGGCTACCAGATCTGGGTTCAGTTATTCAAACTATCTGTAGATAGATGCAAAGAGTTGCAGCTGGAATGGAATGAAAATTTCGTAAAAATGTGGCTCTTCCTTTCTTTTGAAATAGCAGGCAAAGCTTTGCTTGGAATGTATGGTGTTTCTTTAAATCAGCAAGATTTCATGATTTGCAAGCTGTCGGTTAGTTTTGTTCAACTTTACATTTAATGCATATTAAATGAAGAGAATCTTTATGTCTTAAACCCCTTGGCCTAAAGCCTTTGCTGTGAATGATTGTGCCAGTGCTTGGAAATCAGGTATGTGCTTAGTTGAGCTCAAAGTAGAGAAAACAGGGTTAGAATTGCAAAGTAGGACAATTTTGGATACAAATATATCCCAATGAGATGACTGAGGCTCTTGCTGCATCTAGAGCAAAAATGAAGCAAGATGAAAGGATCCCTGCAAAAGCAGAATTGGATAGAAATCAGAAAATACACAGAAACAATAGTGGAGGTGGAATTTAATTCCAGGTTTGAGTTACTATCTTAACATATCCTTTGAACCATTCTCCGCTGTCATCTGGCTTCAGAATTGTTAATTCAGTTGTGGGGGAGGAGGTAGGATATTTGTTACAAAATAAACAAGTGTTGTTTTGCCTTTTTATAACTAGTGGTTCTAGTGGTTAAGGTGCTGGGCTAGAAACCAGGAGACTGTGAGTTCTAGTCCTGCCTTAGGCATGAAAGCCGGCTGGGTGACTTTGGGCCAGTCACTCTCTCAGCCCTAAGAAGGAGCAAATGGCAAAGCAGGAGACTGAGAGATCTAGTCCCGCCTTAGGCATGAAAGCCAGCTGGGTGACCTTGGGCCAGTCCCTGTCTCTCAGCCCTAGGAAGGAGCCAATGGAAAACCAGGAGACTGAGAGTTCTACTCCCGCCTTAGGCATGAAAGCTGGCTGGGTGACTTTGGGCCAGTCACTCTCTCTCAGCCCAACTCACTTCACAGAGTTGTTGTGGGGAAAATAGGAGGAGGAATGAGTATTAGGTATGTTTGCCACCTGAGTTATTTATAAAAATAATAAAGGCGGGATAAAAATAAATAATACGTACATACATACTCTCAGCTGGACTCCTCTGCTAAATCGGTATACATCCATTTAAATTATGCTCAAGGCTAGGTGGATTTTGTGATCTGATAGCAAGTAGAATTCTGTAGAAACAAGTGTAGAATTTCTCACTCACAGAACTTCAGGGTTTGCTTTGCTTTGTTTAATTTGTCCATGTATTATTAGTTCAAGAAGAAAGAAAGAAAAATAAATAAAACTGATACAAATACACATTTAAAGAATTATAGAAAATATAGTGAGGAAAGAAAAAAATAGAAGCAGCAGAGTATGGATGGATAGCAAACTAATCACGATTAACCAACAGATCAAAGATATCCTATGGCTAATATATTCTAGTACATCATTAAAACTTAGAGTATATCATACCCAATTTTTGGCCAAGAGATGTCTCTGTGGAACTATAAAAAATATCTGGTTAACACAATCAAAACCAATAAGAGATGAAGGAAAAGTAAATAGTAAACTAAGAGAATACTATAAATAACATGGAGACTGTATGTCTTATTAAAACATAAACTCTAAACCCCAAATTTCGGGTGTGGCACAATTCCATGTATAGAACTGTAATTCAAAAATGGTTTCCAAATAAGATTAAATTGTAATCACATTTATTTTTATGTATTAGATATTTTCCATTAACTCATAGGAAGAAGTAACTTCCTGAAGCTTCTAAAAGCAAAAAATAGGGTTGGATGCTGCTGCTCCAAGATGATTTTTTTTTTCCTGGGGTTGGGGTGGATATCCTAGAACTGCCAAGGATAGTAAATATGAGGGCTCATGTACCCCTCAAATCCATAGTTCCACATTTCTGTCTTATGGATGAAGTTTGATTGGCAATTGTGAGCAATATCCTAGAACTCTCCCGAAACAGAGAGAGATTTGGGATATTAAAGCTATTAGCCTTATCTCATATAGTTAGTCAACCCAGAGTTCTCACCTGAGGCACAATTTACTTATCAATTGCATACCAGCTAATAAACTCCCAGGCTCAAATTATCCTACTTCAAACACATTATGCAAAGACCCAGCTCTCTGGAAAAAGCTCTAATGCTGGGAAAGGTGAAAGGAAAGAGAAGAAGAGGATGACCAGCAGCAAGAGGGATAGATTCAATTAAAGTGGTGATGCTAATGCACCATTGGAAGAGCTGAAGGACCAGGTTAAGGACACATCATCATGGAGAAAATCTACAGTATCTACTGTATGTGGTTGCTAGGATTTGAAAACAACTTGATGGCACATAATCATATGGCTGGATTCTACATAGAGCTAATATGATTACTTTCTAATCATGTCTTTGATCCTTTTCATCTTAGTCTCATTGAAAGACAAATTGGGTACTACTTTAGCAGTCTCTTGGGTCTACAGCCAAGATTTTGTGGGAGCATATCAAGATCTGGAGCCTCAAGTTGTCCCTTTCCGGTCTAGAAATAAGAAGTATCTTTCATGTGATCAATAGTTCACTAACCTGACATTTCTCCCGTTTACTAAGGAGTAATTGTGGGACTAACATAAACCTTTTGCCTTATATGGGCCTGCAGAGATCTATCCAAATAATAACCAAAGAGATCTCACCAATAACTGGTGAGATCAATGATTTTGCATACTACCACCAATGTTGTCAAAGTACTTGAATAACACACTAGTATATTTAAAAAAAAAAATCAAAGGTGGAGATGAACCTCCATTCCCAAACTGTGTGATTTTGTTTGTGTCACTGACTATAGTAGTGTGGAGGTCAAATAATATACTCCCTACATCAGAGCTTTCCAAACTGTGTGTCGCGACACAAAAGTGTGTCGCCTGCGGGGCCCAGATGTGTCGCGTCAAAACGGCGGTTGGTGTGTCCCCGTGGGAAAACTTTGGAAAGCCCTGCCCTACATACGTGAGGCTGAAGTGTGTATTAGGCAGAGCAGGCAAACTGAAGCTCCCTGATGACCCTGGAAGGGAAGGAGGCAGATAACAAAAACAGGTTGTTGTCTTTTCTGTAGCGTGAAAGGAATCACTATATGGGTCCAATAAAGGACATTGTTTATGTCAGAAGGTGCTAGTCTCAGTAGAAAGGGTGGGCTTGAAGTCTCTTTAGAAGAGCAGAATTTGGAGGTGCTAGGCCAGCCTAGAGTAAGGTCTTCCCATGTTGTTATCAGATCCTACATTCCTGCAGTAAAGGTTGTGTTATAATTTACTGTTTTTGTGCATCCTATGTATCATTTCCAGAGGGTATGTAACCTGCAACCTTTTGGGCCTTGGGGCTGTTTGGAGTTTCTTCGGCAAGGAGCTCAGTGATCTCTGTAGTTGTGCATGCCAGTAAAAGATATTTTGTTGCATCTATCTCCAGATGCTTTGGATCCTCATTTAAGTGGACATTTTTCCCCCAACAGTAGCTTGAAGTGTGTTTGAAACTCCACACAGATGCTTCTGTTCTGTAGCTGATTTTCTGTCTCATTCTGCTTCATTCTCCCATGAAATGTGGTTTTGTCCCCGACGTACCCACCCTCCCAATTTTGAAAAAGAGCAGTCGCTAGCAAGAACAACAATATCTAGCAAGAGCAAAGTACTGAATAATTCCCCAGCATGCAGCCACTATTAAAGACATTACTTTGAGCTGAAACTGCAGTGTTCCATGTACAATATTAAGGTTATTGATGGTAAAGAAAAGCAAACTATTAATTTTTTATCATGATAAAGTTTCTCCAGGAAGTACCACTCAATACTAATCACACACACACACACACACACACACACACACACACACACACACATATATATATATATATATATATATATATATATATATATATATCAGAATATTGCTGCACAATAAATTACCATTACGTTTAGTTTCTACTTCTTCCTTCTCAGCCTGGCTAACACACCCTTGCCTCTTCCTCTTCCTCCTGGTTTGAATTTTTGCCCAAACTAAGTGCAGTGATTTACCAAGATATGGAAAACACAGACTTCCACTTGGTAAACTGAGGGAAAGTTCTTGTATGGTATGAATTATCCTGCAGATAGTTTCTGGCTTAATGCAATTTTTGTAGATATCTACTACTACTAGGCAATTTCATAAGTTGGGCCAGCTTTTGAAGTGCACACCTTCATGTTAACATGCATAACTGTAAAGGCTGGGAGCATCACTTTGCAGATTTCCTTCATCTTACTCACTGTGGTTGGTTGCAAAACATCTTTCAAAGTCACAGCCCTGAAATAATGAAGCCACTGATCAATATGTAATTTTGCTGCATCCTTTCAGTGTTGAGGGATTAATTTAATGGTGGAGGTTAACAGAATGTCAATGGATTTCTTGGTGTGAGTATCAGAAATAAATCTGCTAAATTTAATTGTTTGAAGATCATTAAAGGCCAGCTCTAGCAATAATTGTACCTTTTAAAGTTCTAAATAATGTCCCCATTGGAGAGGAGATGGCAGGCAAGAGGTGAAAATATCAGTCATCATGGATATCAAGCAGCATCGATTATCAATTGATGATCCTGATTTTTGTATCTCAGCTATCATTAAATAAACATCATTCAGAAGAAAATACTAGTGTTCCATTATGAAAGGGAAGCTAGTATTATGGTTATTAATGGGTATTATGTATAAGCATTGTGATATTATATAATAACTCAGGGACCCCTTTGCCTTTTTGCAGTCTCTCAAATATATGCATCTCCTTCCAACAACAAAGAAAGGTGGAAGAACAATCTCAAGCATTGTTCAGGGGGTTTATTGATCATCCAATCAAATCAATTTACTTATCAATTGCATACCAGCTAATAAACTCCCAGAGGCTGTTGGAGTAGCATTTCTCCACTGTTTATGGGATGGAATCTCTTGCTCCTTTGGGTTGTAGGGAAAGTACATGAAGGGACATACAGCAGTCCCAGTATGGTCATTCATCCAATCTGAAGGCAGGGCTTATCCATCACAAAGTTCAAATTTCTAATGCTTGGGAAGTCCAGGTTTTCCATGCCTGTTATTGTCTTAACACATCTGTTATTTTCATTGCCTGTCTAGCTTTGAAAAATTGTGTATGTGTATGTCTGTGTGTGTGAGTAAGAGAGAGATAGAGAAAGAGAGAGAAGCATCCATCAGGCTAAACAATCACATACGCGTTGGTTCAGCCAAATGAATCCCACCCAGAATCTAGTAAAACAAAATCAAGTAAACCTTTATTGTGGTCATATTAAAACAAAAATGCAGGATGGGTGGATGGATGGATAGATAGATTAAATACATTTCTGGCCTTTTATGTAGTGGCTCAGTGGGTAAGACGCCAGGCTTGTCGATCGGAAGATCGCAAGTTCGGAGGTTCGAATCCCTAGCCCCGTGTGACGGAGTGAGCTCCCGCACTCGCCCCAGCTCTTGCCAACCTAGCAATTCGAAAGCATGCAAATGCAAGTAGATTAATAGGCACCACTTTGATGGGATGGTAACAGCGTTCTGTGTGCGTCATGCCAGCCACATGACCGTGGGAGCGTCTTTGGACAATGCTGGCTCTTCGGCTAACAAACGGAGATGAGCATCAGCCCCTAGAGTCGGACATGACTGCACAAATGTGTGGGGGGATCCTTTACCTTTACCTGGCCTTTTAGTAATATATTGGAGGTTGCACTCCAAAAGGAAGATAGGTACCAAGACAAGGAAGTAAAAGGGGTCAGGTCAAAAATGAAGGTAGGAGGATTAGTCCACATGTCATAATTTCCCCTAATTGGGTAGCTGTATCCATTGCTGGGGGAGGGTGTCAACATGGAATCTTAAAACCTCAGGTAATGAACATCAGAATGATGGGAAGATTAGTTATTAGAAGAAGCAAATAAGTATCCAGCTTGACCTATAATGTTGGGCAATATATGGAGTTCTCAAAAAACCAGAGGACTTGGAGATAGTTTGTTCTCAGCATCTGGTAATCAGCAGTTAAATTTGGCTGGAAAGGAGGCATCTTTAGCTACCAAAAGGTTAATAGTTACTCCTAGATGAGAGCCTCAGTTAAGTTTCTGATTGCTCAAGGACCACAAGATCATTGCTGGGCATCTTCTAAAGGAGTCTGCACATCCTTCAGTGGATGAATGGACAGTTCATAACTGATTGGCACTGTTCAGTTCAGTACCATGTTAATGGAATGCTTAACTTTTAATGCAATCAATACTCTCCTGGGCTTTGTTGGAGAAAAGCCATAATGGTGAACAAATTGCTATTTTAGGGAAGAAGGTAGGGTCTAGAGTTTCCCATAATTTAGTTTTGATCAGTTTTTGTATGATGGGTATAAATTTTGTCCAATTCTTTTCTAAAGGGTATAGTACTCACCTGATGATCATGTAGTATCTCTTAAAAATGAAATCTACTGTATAAGCAAATTGAGTAATGAATTCTATCAGTCCTTTATCAGCTCTGCAGTTTATCTTGAACCTCTTGCCAATGACATGCTTAAATCCATTTTTTAAGATATATACAGTAAATCATGCCCCCCTTGTCTATGATATTGTGGTTGAAGTATCTAAAATGAGATTTGCTCTTTAAAAAATAAGGCAAACATTGCCTTGTATTCATTTTATTTAAATGTTGTATTAGGGAGCAATTATGTCCCAAACGTTCACAAATGGAATTGATTTGTTTTATATCATAGTAATATATAACTTGATTTGTTCTTATTTCACACTGACATGTGAAAGAGAAGCTGTGATATATGAAGTCAATAATCTGTGCTTACTTGTTGGCTTCTAAAAACAAGCTATTCCTTTGACATTGTTCCAGATACGCTGTCAGTGAAGGATTTTTCTCGTTTTACATTCTTCCCTCCCATAATTTATTTTCACCTCAGTTTCCATTAAAGTGGCACTGAGCTGCAACACAAACAAGAACAATGAAATGGAGGTAATTTGAGAATGAATGGCTTTGTCCTATGAGCCAACACAGCTGCAAATACACGTGTTGGTCATAACATTTGGAAATTTCAAGTATCACTGTTTTTTCTTGAATTATTTGGTTTTTCTGGTGATTCTTAAAGCAGGGCTGGGCAATCAGAAGCCTCGGAACCCCACTCTAACCATGGTTATAAAAATTGGCAGTGGGTTTAGGGATAGAGTTGCGAGATTGTGGGGGGCACAGCCTGAAAACTGCACAATCCAGCTTCAGGTGCTTTAGTCCTGACACAGGGTCTTTAAGAACTGATTCACATCTTTTGCTACACTTCTAGTACTAATCTTCTGAAACATTACTTTCATGTTATCCAGTTTAATGTCCTCCTTTCAACACAACTATTGACTACGTATCATCATGTTCCATTTGCCCAGTGCCTCTTCCTTTGGGAGAAATGAAAAATGGAAATGGTTGGTCTTTTTGTTGTTTTATAAAATTTGTGATCAGAGTTATGGAAAATATTGAGAGACAAGCAAACTGAAGGTTTGCAGTAAAACGTTGCTTTATTTAAAACAAAAGAACAAGAAAAACACTCAGCCAGTAAAACCACATGGCTGATCAGCATAAGCTATTTACATTGAGATAGCAGAGCAGAGTAGAGAGAGAACAAAAGCAGAGATAACACTTTTAAAGCTTTTTACAATTGCAACTTGGCCATACCTAAGTGGACAGGATCTGGCATGTGACCAAACACCTAGGCAACAGATTCCCAATATGGGCAAAACTTAAACAGGTAATTCTGATTGGTCAGAACCAACAGACTAGCTGGCTCCAAAGCAAATTAACATTCCTGAGAAAGGGGGGTGAACATGTGCTCTCAGAGCCCAGAAGGAAACTTCAAGGCTTGGCTTTTTTAAAAACTCAGCCCCATATTCTACAGACATAAAAAATATATGCAACAGGTCTTGTCCTCTTCTACGGTCTCTGATTGTTCCATTGGTATGATCTGTATTTATTTATGCATTTAAAGGGCTTATATGGCCACCTATCTCACATAGAGATCCTAGGCAGCTCACAACAAACAATAAAAAGAAAAGAGAAACAGAACAACCCTTCCCACCAGACACCAACCAGCCTAACTTTAAGCCTCCTGACTTAACCCCATCCTAACCCAATGCTTGGGGGAAGAGCCAGGTCTTCATGGCCTTCCAGAAGCCTTGAAGGATAGGGACCTCTGAATCTCAGACGGGGGCTTTTCCAAAGGGGCGGCTACAGAGAGAGTGTGCCTCCAAGCTCCCATCAGATAACAGCATTTAACGGAAGGGACCTGGAGCCTACTCATCCTATCTGACCTACTGGGTTGGGCAGATACCTTCAGGGAAAGGCAATCCTGCAAAAAAACTTGTATCGAAAAAGAACATTTGAATTTTGCATTATTTGTCGTCAGACCAAAATTGAGCCATTTCTGACAGTGTAACAAAATGTTATGCTATTGTTTGTTCTGCACACCGGGTGCTGGTAAATCTAGGTTAACATATTCAGGATTGACAGAGTGTTATTTATTTTAAAGATAAATACAGGATATTTTGGTTTTGTAATGAGAAACTTCATTGTATTTTTTTGTAAGTAATTTTTGTATGCGGGTCTTTTTTTACTATAATAAATTTAACTTATCAGACATCCCAAAAAGATATTCTTACCATGCGCCATAAAATGACTTCTATGATAAATTTCTTGTGCTTGTGGTTCTTCTAAGTTATATATTTTGCTGCATCTTTTTTTCACCACTTTAATTCTCATCATTCACATTCATCAAGACTAGGTGGGGGAAAAAGTCTTGAATTTCTTTTCATCCTTTAAGCTGAACTTTTCTCCCTCCTTTTGTTACCTTGCCTCATGACTTTCCTTTATTTTAGAGACTTTTTAAATATGATTGAACTGAATCTCTTTGATTAAAATTCTTCTGAAACAATTGGCTTGTTATTTTGCTAGTCTTTTCAATCTTTTTCTTCATTTATTGAATTTTTTGGAGTCATTGTTCAGGGTAGAATTTTTTTGGTGGTTTTCTTTTTTCTATCCTTGCCTTTGATGCTCTTGTGGTGGCCTGAGGATTATTTTTAAAATGAACCAAACTTGACTTTAAGAAATTACTTTTCTCTTTGAGTTCTTTCTTGAAAAACATTCTGGTATGAGTAGAACTATCCAATAGGTAGTCCTCATTTAGTGATCACAATTGGGACCAGCAACTTAGTCGTTAAGCAAAGAGGTTGATAAGTAAAATCACAACTGTGATTATTTATGTTTTATTATTAAATTTACACACCGCCCAATTCACTATAAAAGTGATCATGATCTTACTTCAGCTTTCCTTTGCTTTACTGACCTGCAAAGGTCATAAATGTGAGGACTGGTTGCAAAGTTACTTTTTCATCACTGTCGTAACTGCGAATGGTTTCTAAATGAGTCAGTTGCTAAATGAGGACCACCTGTAGAACTATCCAATGCAGTTACACACCTTTCTTTGACAAGCTACTTGCCAGGTTGGGAGTTGTATGTATTCTATGTACATCATGATTTCCCTTTGGGAGTATCATTTTTGCCTATTCTGTTAGCCACAAGAGTTGACCTAACTCTACTTGGTCACAATCTGGGTCATAACCAATAGATAGTTCAAGAGCTGTGAGCATCCAAAACATCTAAAGAGTGTAGGATTGCCAACTTAACCTCGATCTTATTTTCAGCCAGCTTGTCAGCGTAGAAGACATTGTTAGTCCTTGATCAAACATTGACTAATAGAAATAAACTAAAAGCAATCTTATACAATTTGGTCCATTTTTTATATGGGCTGGTTTTGGTACCAGGTGGAGACAATAGGATTTGGAACCAGATGGAGACAATAGGTTTCTACTAGAAGCTTCCTGAAGCCATACGATGCATACATATAGCCACAATAGGAATATAGGAAACTACCTTATGCTGAGTCAGGACATTTATCCATCAGCTTCATAACTGTTGGGCTACAGATCTCCAGAATTCAGGTTGGAGTTCTTCCCAGCCTTATTTGGAGATGCTGATAATTGAATATGGGATATTCTGCAGGCAAAATTGGTGCCATGCAACCAAATTATAGTTCTTTCCCATTGTTTGCTTCATTACAGGTCTATCTTAGTTAAAAGCTATTATGACTCTTTATCCAATCGCTCCTGTGATTTCTTTCTGAAAGTAGGGAGGCAATTGATGACCAGTTCCAGCTTATCATTGACCAGTCATGATAGTCAGTACCAGTCATATGACATTTTCAAACACAGTCATCTTAAGTGGAATTACTCTAGGTTCCTCAGATAACTTTCTTCTCTTTCTTCTCTCTTTCCTAGAAATTATAGCAACATTTATTTGCTAACATGGGTGAAATTGAAGTAGTTGATCTCAGCAATGTTTTTATCATTTCAGAAGTGTATCACTTTGTTGTTTTTCCCTATGGTACCAATATTATCTTCATTTATTTCCCTTTCTTTTTCTAACAGTCTGATGACAAGAACATTATTTCCTATTTGTCCAATTCAGAAGTGAGGATAAATTTGAAAAATGGGTCATACGCAGGTCAGTCTGTCATCCTTTGCTTTTCCTTCAAAATGTGAGTGGCCGCAGTTGTTTCCATCTTTCCCTTGGTTGTGCCAAAGCATAGTGTGAGCTGCCTATTGAATGTTTGCATCACTAAACCAAGAAACCACTTGAGAGATAATATTACAGGGTAAAAATAAAAATGGTAGTGGTATGGTTAGAGCTGTTGAGATATTTCCTCATGGAATATGGATTGTAATAAACTTTCTACACACATTCCTCTTAATCTTTTATTAAATATTTTGTGGTTATATGAAAAAAAAAAACCTTTACATTTGGGCATTTCTAGGGAATTTAAATGTTTAGCAGAGTTCTCAGAAGAATGCTTTGCTACAGTTATTGACCTGCTGAAAGAATGGAACACCAGTTAGTCAGCAGAGAGTTCTCTTTATATCCTTTTCATATGAGGCTTTATTGAAGCTGCAGCTATTGTCCTAAGTCTTCTTTTTGCTACCACAGGGATCTTTGTCATCATTATTTCAGCCATGATTGCTCCAACGCCAATGCAAGCAGCAATGGAATCAATCTGGGATCACATCTGATCAATTCATTTGAAACTCCTGTTCCACCAACTTGCCCCATATAACAAGTGTGTAGAATAGAAGGACAGAATCTTGAAAACCTGTGAGAGTTTCACTCTTCCCCATCTTATACCAAGTAAAATCAAAGCACGGTTATTTGGAGTTTCTTTCTCATACTTTCCTCTTTCCCAAGACTGAGTAATCTTTTTTCAAAGTCTCTCCTTAATGGATCTCTTATTCTGTCACTATTAGCAAGGTCAAGTCCTACACAAGGTGGGATATGCTTGTTCTGAGCTTGTGTACTCACTTTCTATCCAGTTGCCACTTTTCTTCCTAGATGGTTTATGCCATAATATGTTTGTTAGTTTTCATAACCCTCTTCGTTTTCTGAAAATATGATAGGGTTTGGGAATACTAATATTGGGTACACCTTTAACTGTCTGTGAGTAGGGGTATATGAATCATCCAGGATTGTATATGAATTTGGAATTTCATTTGAAGAAACAGTTCAGTTCCAGATTGTTATTTTATTTAAAGACTCAATTCAATTGGTAGAATCAAATTAATTCAGTTTGGAAATTTGAATCATTTCAATGTAGGTGTGTGAACATAAGTACAGATGTCCCCTGAATTGTCAAATCAGTTTAAAGGCATTAGACTCAAGTTTATGCAGCAAATCAGTTTGATAAGCTGACAAGAATATTTGGCTTGACGAAATGATATAGTCAGATTACTATACACAATCCTAGCTGCACCCTCTTGAATCTCATGATCCTAGATGCGGTTTATGATAATGAATCTGGGTACTTACCAATAAGCTATTCTTTGTATGTCATTCTCACTCTTCTTGCCACCAACAGAAAACAATATTTTGTAGGCACCCTTTCACTCTTGCTGCTGTAGATAACATCCTGCAGAAACCACCACATTTCTTTTAGGGGGGAAATAATATCCTCACAAAACAGAAGTGTGAATAAAAACAGAATCTCTTGGTGTGACAGAATCCAAACTTCTGTACATTGCTAATACTGTGTATTGATGTCCTGACTTCGAGTGAAGGAACACACAGAGACTTGGTGTAAAAGTTCTAGTGTTTTATTGTTCTACTCTGCTAGACAGAATCCAGCTAAACTAAAATGAATTAGTGATGCTCAGAGAAAAGGCCCATGAAACTAGGGCGGGGCCTTCTTTAGCCTCTTGGGAGGAAAACAAACTGATTCAGTACTGCGCATGCGTTTATCACCTTGGAGGGAGCCCCCTCCTTCTTCACCAGTTATCTCCCTGACAATTATCCTTCCTTCTTACTCTGTTTATGCTATAGGGGTTTATCACCCTACCAAGACCTCCCTGGACTTCAGTTCAATATTCCTGCTCTGCTATGTAAGCTTTAAATTTGCATCATATAATTTCTTATCTTCAGAATCAATAGTTCTTTTAACAAACCCAGGTCTTTATCTCCAAAATGCATTAGCAACTGTTGAAGAATCAAGCTTCTGCCCACCTTCTCACAAAGCCTGGTTGAAATGTGACACTAATTAATGCTCTGTCTTGCCCCACTCATCTGTGATGACAAATTGGGTGAGCCTGAATTGTCATACTGTGATGGTTGCATATTAGGACTATGATGCTGACAACTTACAACTAAATACAGGATTTTGGTATTGCAACCTATTCCTTTCCATAGCTTAACTTAACAAGGGAAGGTCTTTCTCATATTTTTTAACTGCTACAGAAACCACCAGCTACCAAGCTAATATCTCAAATCCATATATCCAGAATATTTTAGGAGGTCATGTGACCCCCTTAAAAGAAAGAGTGCTAAAGGCTTCCTCTCCCCACCCCAGTGCTCCTAATCAGTGTTCTTAATTAGAGTTCAGAATCGAGATAAATGAATGAAAATCCATCACTATGGAGGGATAAAGAAAAAACTGCAATTTCTTTAAAAATTCCTCCAAAGCCTGAAATGGCCAAAAAAAAATCATTTGTGGTTGACAAAGATACTAGGATGTCCCAGCAAGGAAGGCTGAGCGCCGAAGAATTGATGCTTTTGAACTGTGGTGCTGGAGAAGACTCTTAAGAGTCCCTTGGACTGCAAGGAGGTCAAATCAGTCAATCCTAAAGGAAATCAACCCTGACTGCTCATTGGAAGGACAGATACTGAAGCTGAAGCTGAAGGTCAAATACTTTGGCCACCTAATGCGAAGAGAGGACTCACTGGAAAAGACCCTGATGCTGGGAAAGACTGGAGGCAAAAGGAGAAGGGGACGGCAGAGGATGAGATGGTTAGATAGCATCACCGATGTAATGAACATGAATTTGAGTAAACTCCGGGAGACAGTGGAGGACAGGAAGGCTTGGCGTGCTATGGTCCATGAGGTCACGAAGAGTCGGACATGACTAAACGACTGAACAGCAACAAGCCAAGTTCTGGTAACATCTCCCTAGAAGGTACCACCCCCCAATTTTAAATTTGTTCAACCAACAGTTCCTATGCGGAATTTCTCCCTCTGTGGAAAAAAGTGATAGTTGCTATCTTCTGTCATTTAGAGGTATGCCTGTGTCCTTTCCAAACTACAAACAGGGTATGTAGTTTGATGAAGGTATTGTGAATTCTCTGTGAGGAGCATCTTTCTCTTTTACTTATTAATTATTTGTTTTATTTGTTAAGCTTATTATATCACTGACAGTTGGGACTGCTCGGTGGTTGAATGGGAGAAGGAACACGTGTTAAGACTGTGGTATATTTATGCCCTTAGTATGCCAGTCTTTCTCTATTTATTCTACAGTATTTCATTTTCTTCCTTCTTACAGCCTGGATAGGTCTGCGGCCCTAAAGAGACCCTTTGCTACCCCTGTTATCTCCTTATGACTTAAGGACTGCTTTCAGCTTTCTGGTTTGTCCATGACAGTGAGGGAAGCTGATAACGCCAGTCTTTTGTCATTTCTATTTTTCACACATTTTCCTCTTGCAACAGCCATCACTGTTTCAATTTTTCACACATTTGCAAGTGTGTGCCAGTGTGCCGGTGTGCTATAACTCAATAAAAGCACAAGTTGGCAGCCAACTGCCAGAGGCCAGTCATCTGTAAGAGTGTTGTGACTCAAAAATGTCAAAGAAAATGAAAGAGCGAACTCACCAAGGACATAGCTGGACAGCAGTCTATTCTGTGGTCTAAGCTATTGTAGTTCATCATCTGAATGGAAATTGTAAAGGGCAAGATATCAAGACCCCCAAGATTCCTCAATCTCACCCATCAGGGAGTGTATCACTCACACCATCTAAGCCTTGTTATTCACCAAGCTGGGAATATCAAATTCAGTTGCTGAAAATTAAAAGACAAAGCAGTATCCTGACATATGAGTGCACATGGACCACTGATATATGAGAGACAACAACCCCAGCAATTTATTGGGTAATAGCAGCTCTAGGAATGGACTGTCTTTTAGATTTTCTTTTCTTTCTTTCCCCCCCCCCCCCAACAATGATGTTGTTTTAGTGTTTTTATTTTTTTAAGTATCCTTGGTTTTACTAGACCAGCCTTTCTCAACCTTTTGATCCTGGAGGAACCCTTGAAATATTTTTCAGGCCTTGGGGAACCCCTGCACATTCAGGCTCAAATATAGGCCAGACGTTACAAAACGATTATATTTGTTTCATGTGAACGCCTGTATATATGCATTAACAGTGTTCTTAAACTAAAAATTAAGAATGAAACTTATTTCTTTAGTGTGGAGTTGCTTGAATTCAAAATGATTTTTTAAATAAATTGTGATCTCCCAGGGAACCCCTAATGACCTCTCACAGAACCCTAGGGTGCCACGGAACCCTGGTTGAGAAACCCTGTACTAGATGGTTTTATTTAAACTTGCTTTTTATTGTTTCTTGTAAACCACTCTGTACTCTTCTAGTAAGAAGAGTGGTACAGAAATAAAATAGACAAAATGAAATGAATACATGAAAACCTGGTTACAGGTCCCTAACAAGAACAAGCACCAGATGTTACAGTCACCTGTGACAGCTCAAAAGCTGCCAAAGATACTTCACAGGTAGTGCCAGTGAATTGGGCAGGAAAACAGAATAAAGTCAAAGCAGAATCCATGGCTCTCATTCACCATATCCGCAAAAGAACTCTCTGGGCAGGATGAGTAATACCCAACTTGAAGTTACCGATCAGAGCATCCACAGCAGGTGATTTTAAAGAGTTTCCTGTCTTCGGCAGGAATGTTAGCATGCTGCCAGACCCCATAGCTGTCTTGGATGGGGATGTTATAGCTTATCTCAAAGGTCTGTTATACTATGAGGTTCTTCTGCAAGGGATGACTCAAAGACAGGGGACCTATCTATGAAAGCAGCAGAAAGCAGTAATCCTTTATGCCTTCCAGTAGTAAATTAAGGATTGTGTAAAATTATCCTATGAATAAAGGAGATGAACATGGTAGCCATAACAGTGCCTGGTCACTTGGTATTTATTTTATTTCATTATTTTATTTTACTGATCACATTTATATGGCCGCTCATCTCGCCTTCTATTTATAGCGCCACCCATCTCACAATTGCAATTCTTTGACATGTTATAGGAATAAATTAAGAAATTTAAATGAGCAATCTTGCATAATTTCTGTTCTATCTTCATAGAATTATAGAATTGGAAAAGCCCTTTTAATCTATTGAGTCCAACCCCCTGGATAGTGCAAAAATTCCAATTCAAGTATCTTGAACAGATGACTGTCCATCCTCCTTTTGAACTATTAGGGAAGGAAAAATCATAACTTTTCTTGATAATTGGTTCCAGCACTGAACTCATTGTTTGGAAGTTTTTTCTTAACATTCAACCAGAATCTGCCTTCTTGTAACTTAAGCTCATTATTTTGTGTGGTGTCTTTGGGGATGATAGAAAATGGGTCTTGACCTTCTCTGTGATACCCCTTTAGGTAATTGAAGCATACTATCATTTTCTTCCCCATTCTTCTTTCTCCAAGGCTGAGCATCTCCAGTTATTTTCTTGTTAAGGCTTGATTTCATTGTCCTGTTCTGCATCTGTTGCCGTTTCTCTGAATCTTAAAGTGTGGTTCCCAGAACTCATTAGGGATAGACTCTGATGAAGAGCTGTTTCTCAGGGCTCTGTTAATGTGCATTCCTCCACAGCAGAAATATGCCAGAATAATTTGTGCTGTACTGGCAGCCAAGTTCTAATCTGTCTCAGTTTGGTGAGTGGTCTTGTCATTACAGCGTTCCTGTGGGGCAATTCAATGGCAGTGATTGGTATCTCCCCACCCTTTTTGTTTCTTCTCCAGCTCAGCATCATCAAATGGTAGAGAGAAATACCCCAAATCACTTCCTTTAACATGTGGCAGGGCAGAGTTCAGTAAGTGTGAGCAGGCCCCTGGGGAGACTGGTGTTTATCACAGTCACTTTTAATAAGCTACCTTTATCATGCTAAACTCCTGTGCTCATTTTTGCTACCCTCACTTTGTCTGTGGGAAACAAGGACCATATAGAAAAGCAAAACAGCTACCCTCAGTGTCTTTTCCCAGACAGGAATGATATAATGAATAATAGATAGGTGTGTTTGCTACCTTGCCAAGATCATAAACAATGCACAAAGAACAGCTGTTGGAATAGACCTTGAGGGATTTAGGAATGTGTGAGAATGTTAAGTTTTGCTTACATGTGATCAACATAATGAAAGCCACCCCCTAAATACTTTATAATGGGTTTCTGCATATAATCCATATATGCAGAAATACAGAAGCCATGTTTGTCTTCACTCTCCCTGGGATTGTAGGTGATTGTTTTGAGACTTAGCACTAAGAAAAGCTCCTCTGGACAATTATAATTTTCACTTGTTGTTTTGTTTCATTAGGTTTTTGAGGTAAATTCCTTGACTCTGTCCCTTGGGCTATTTATGAACGCAGGTCTATCAGTGTTTAGGAAGACTGATAGACCAATGGACACAAGGTCCTCCTGCTTCATCCTGATCCTCTCATCTGGATCATCCTCTCAGCTGGACTATTTTTGGACATCAGTCTACCAGTCTTCCTGGTAGACCGATGTCCAAAAATAGTCCAGCTGAGAGGATGATCCAGATGAGAGGATCAGGATGAAGCAGGAGGACCTTGTGTGGTGCACCAGGACAGCTCCTTCCCACTTCAGTCTGGGCCCATCCTCTGTCACACTCACCTGTCTGCTGGGTTATTTTTCCACATGGTCTTCTTAGGGCTTAGGCTTGAAAGAGAAATTGGCAGAAGCTTTGTCAATTTCACTCCAGTTCTCCAATATTTAAAAGGGTAAGTGCTGCAAAGGAATGACAGTGGTGGAACTGAGTGGCTGCATCAGCAAAAGAATGGAATGTGCAAAATGTCACTGCTCCATTCCCAAACTAATAGCAAATAGTAGAAAGCAAGGCCTTGCATAACCTATCATTAATAGAAGCAACAGAAAACCAGGAATGTATTCATTTGGGAAAACTACCAATGCATCTCTTTCCCTGTTTAAATCAACCAACAGCCAGCCTCCCTCCCTTTATAATTCTTTTTTTACAAACGAGTCTGCTGGTCTTTTGAAAAACCACTGAACATGTGTTGAATATCAGGTCTAGTGTCTAGTTTTTCAGAAGACTGATATACCATTGTATATAAGAATGAATTTAGGCTACCTTCAGTTCAGCCCACAAGGTTCTGAACTGGAGTTTCTGTCTCATTGGGGACATACAGTATAAGCATTTATTATCAACAGGGCATGGTGGTTGAATTGGATTAACACTGCCATGGCATATGACTTGAGTGAGGGGAGAGGGCTTGATATGGCATGAGTCTTTGGATTGTGGCAGGATATAAATGTGATAAAGAAGCCAACCAACAAATAAATAAAATTCAAGTTGGAAGGGAAGCTGTCCAGTCTTTCATATTTGCCTCTAAACTGCCTGTCACTGAAGCACCTAGTGTCATATTGAACGATATGCAGCGCCAAAGCAACTTTCATCCGGGCACAAGAAGGCCAATGTACAAGCTTTGAATGCACACAAGCCAATCTGTGAATTAAGAACTATTTACAACAAAGCCATATGGGATCTTGCCTGGCAAAGTGTTTTTTGCACACATACCATCTGATTTGACAGGGGCGTGGTGGCTCAGTGGGTAAGACGCCAGGCTTGTTGATCGGAATATTGCAAGTTCGGAGGTTCGAATCCCTAGCCCTGCGTGCAGAGTGAGCTCCTGCACAGCTCCAGCTCTTGCCAACCTAGCAATTCAAAAGCATGCAAATGCAAGTAGATTAATAGGTACCACTTCGGTGGGTAGGTAACAGCGTTCCGCGCGTGTCATGCGGCCACATGACCGTGGAAGCGTCTTCGGACAATGCTGGCTCTTTGGCTAACAAACGGAGATGAGCACCGGCCCATAGAGTCGGACACGACTGCACAAATGTGCGGGGGGTACCTTTACCTTTACCTACCATCTGATTTAAATTGGCCCTAAAGTAATGTCCTAACCTTGATTGTTGAAGCAATTGCTCTGACATCATCAAATATTTAACTCCCATTTTTAGAAAGGAGAGGCTTGTTGGACTCCCAAACTTGTATTTTAGAATAATAGAACAAAAATCACAGATATCCCTGCCACCACCACACATACTGTACAGGTAAAGGTAAAGGTTCCCCCCGCACATTTGTGCAGTCGTGTCCGACTCTAGGGGGCGGTGCTCATCTCCGTTTGTTAGCCGAAGAGCCAGCGTTGTCCAAAGACGCTTCCACGGTCATGTGGCCGGCATGACGCATGCGGAATGCTGTTATACATACTGCATACTCCGTGTTTATTAGGCCATTGTCACAAGGGTTATAGATGTAGAACATTTTAGATCTGATTCCTAATAGAAGATTGAGAACATAAGAGCTGCCTGAAACTCTTTAAGGCAGCCATGTCTGTCTCTTCCCTAAAGTATGATGTATGTGAATCTCTGCACAAGTTTTTACTTTTTTCTTTCTATTATAGCTTTGCTTCAAGTGGTTCTCCACCCTGTTTCACTCTCAACTGATGCACACTGATAGCAAAAGCCGACAGTGCCATCCTGTGGATAAATTATGTTAATTGTAATACTGCAATTGGATGGATATATACAGTGTATAGAGGGGGGGGGGCAGGCAGGCTTGGGTAAAATTTAGCAGCATAACTGAATTCATTAAAAAGACAGAAATAAGTGTGAACTCTGGGTAAGTTTCATGTTACTGTAGTTGAGTGCTGTAACCACTGTGGAAGAGTAATAAATAGCTCCAGAAATCTGTAGACTATAGTTTTGGTTTCTTTTCATCAGTTACATAAATAATATAGAGGATTTTTAATGGTACGCAACAGAAAGCAATCTTTAAAGAAAAACACAATTTTCCAAAGGGCAAAACCGATTCTGATTTCACATGCATATACATTCCTTTGTCCAATTACTATTGACTTGGTTGTATTAAAAATAGTTTCTTTAAAAAAAATAGTTGCACACATACACAATGCACATGTCATTCTAACAGTGCATGTTCACTCAGAAGTAAATCCTATTGGGCCCTGATTCTTTCTCTTGGTTTACTTAGTTACCTATTTAACAATCATCTAATATTGAACTCAAGAAAAAGTGTCACTAGGATTAAGTAGAAGGAGGTATTAGTATGCTTGCGGAGAGCCTTGAGGTTCTACCAAAACTATAAAAAAACTTATTGAAAAAAGGTCTTATGAGGTCTTCCTTGGTGATTTTACACCATCATAGTATTCAAGGAATGTTGATTGTTAAACAAAAGAAGAAAATGCTGTTGAGGTTGCAAGAGAGGGGGAATGAAATTGAAAAGCTAGAGAGGAATTTATGGTTAGCTGGCTCAAGGGTTCACAGCAACCAGTTTCCAGGAAGAAACTATTTTTTGCATTTTTCTTTAATTGTATGATTACATTATGAATGTAATAAACTTGTGGTCCTCTTGATATACACTGTTAGTGATACTTTGGAGGCTCCACCTTGATTTGCACCTTCTAGCATGGATACTAACATCACTAGTGATGTGGATAGTCTCTACAGTTCTTCAGTTATGTGCAGAACTGGTTCACTTAATCTTAAAACAAAGACTTGTGCAAGGACTGTTGTTTAAGTTCTCAGTAGAGAGACACATTTTTTCACCACCTTGCCAAGATAATAATAATGATTAATTACCACTCTTCTCCATGATAAGCTCATTGACAAACCATAAAACTGATCATAAAACTGATCAATATATTCTGTGAACAGGCCTTCTGTTTACCTCTCTCTCTCTCTCTCTCTCTCTCTCTCTCTCTCTCTCTCTCTCTCTCTCTCTCTCTCTCTCTCTCTCTCTCTGCTCCTCCACCTCCAATTTCTAACACAGTATTAAGTTCTGGACAAAGTAAGGTTAGCTATAACATTTTGAGGAGGAGAGAGAATGCTGTTGTGAAGAAAAAAACATGTAAAGGTTAATATGGGTGAATAAATATTTAAATAAATAAATATGAGTGAAAATTAAGAAGAGAAAGAGTCTAGGATGTTCTTGTATCTGAATAAACCAGTCAGCTACTCTTTATCCATGCAATGTTGTGTAATTAACATACTGTACAATAAATGTCTTCTTACACCTAAATTAAATGATTATTTGAGGAGCTTAATTTGGAGTGTCCCTTTTCGATTACTGATCACCTATAAATCAGTTGAGGGTATCTTTCTCTCCCATAATCTCAAAATTATTTTTTTACTGGTATAGACTAAGCCAAACAAATGATGGATGGATGTGAAGAGTAAAAGGAGATTCCAGGTGGTAATGGAAAATAAATTAATAGCTATATTCCATACTCTAGTGATTCTCCTTTGAGATGTGGTTTCTAACCCAATTTCAACTAACATTTAAAATTTGCTGTTCTGCTCTGGTGGCTATAAAATGTCAAGTAATATATTTGGAAGTTTAAGATTCATTTTTTACACATTGAATTGGGTTAAAAGAGAGAGAGAGGAAGAGCAAGGTGAACGTGCAGATTTGTTTTCTCTTTCTCTCTAAATGGTAGTATCTGTGACTAATCTGCTACTATTTCATACTAGCCATGACTTTTATTCTAATGTTCTAAATATAAATTTGGCTAGGAAGGGATTATACTGTGTGTCTGTATGTACGTGTATGTTTGATTGGTATCTTGCAATAGAATTGCATAACCATGCAATTCAATTGGAATGCAATTCCATGTTGGGAGGATTTCAAGTATCCTTCAGTTTTATCAAGGCTCAGAGGATTTTATAGAGAAGTAAAATATGTATAGTGTTTCAGATTCTTATGACACATCTCTGTACTGTTTGTCTTTATAGAAAGACTGTAGTACAATCTTATACACTCTGTGGCTTATATATAATAAGATTGGTAAACTAGGCATGATATTGCAATCAGTTCTGGGTATTGTTCTTAATAAATTCCTCACTCACAGATCCATCCTAAAAAGTGTCCTCCTTCCTCCCTTCCTGGATATATGACCCATAGCTAGAACAAAACCCATAGTCTGATTTCCTTGAAAGGAGACCTGGGGTAGGTAACTTGGTCCCTTCAGGTATTTGGGACTACAGCTTGCACAATTTATTTATTTATTTATTTATTATTTATTTATCATATTTATACCCCGCCTATCCCCTCCCTATTGGAGGACTCTAGGCGGCTTACAGCATTTCAATATATATTTAACAATTCATATACATATCATTTTAACCGCGCGCACAGGAAGGAGGTAGGGGAACTGACTCTTCTTCCGTAGGCATTGGACTACATGTCCCAGCATGCCTCGCTTCCAAGTCGGCTGCTGACGTCTTGGATGTTCGCCGATCGGGCTCCGTCATCCTCCACCGCCATTTAACGGGATTCCCGGGATCTTCTTCGCTCCGAGGGCGACCCCCGATCACAGGACGCCGGCAAATTCTCCCACTTTAACATGGTACCCATTTATCTACTCGCCTTAGCTTTCGAATTGCTGGGTTGGCAGAAGCTGGGGTGAATGACGAGAGCTCACCTCGCCACGCGGGGATTAGAACTGCCAACCATCAGATCTTTACGGGCAGTCTTCCGGCTCAGCAGTTTAACCCACTGAGCTACCGCACCCCTTTTATGCCTTGCCATTGGCCATTCCGATTAGGGATGATTGTGTTTGAAGTCCAAAAAGGATTGGATTCAAACTCCAAAAGAATGGGAAAGTACCAAACTGTTGCAGTAGGCAAGGTAGATCAAAGGTCTGACTTGGTTCACAGATGTGGTTTTAACCCAATATTGAGCAATCAGTGGTCCTGATTTTGCTAAACTACAGCTCCCCAGAATATGATCAATGATTAAGCCATGGTAGGAGTAGTTAAGTTATGGGAGAGAACCATGAGTTATGTACTCTTGCACTAAGTCCTGCTTTGATTGGTCAAGTGTTAATGATCTGGTTCATACATAATGCTAAACCACAAACTGCCATACAAGCCCTAAAACTGAGCTCATGGATCCTGCTACATCCAAATTAAGCAATCTCCATTTGGTTTAGTCTAATCAACCTCAGACCTTCATAAGGCAATTTAGTAAACAAAGAAGGATGCATGCTCCAGTGACATCAAGGAGGCTAATGGAGTGCTAATTTGCAAGATCAAGATTTCATGTCTTCAGTGTTAAATGAGGACTTGTGTGCATAAGCAAATCTTCACAAATTCAATTTCTGGAAGATTAGTCATGTTTAGGTTGTTGAAGCAAATGCAGAAAGGACAACCAATTTTTCTAATGACCTATACTTGTTGTGGACTTAATTAAATTCATGATGTGCAGGATTATCATCTAAACACAGCATGTTGAGGGTAGGGAGAAGGAATTGTAAACCCTGAAGTCACAGAGAAATGAAATGCAGAAAGTACATGGTGATAAGTATCTTATTAGAAGACAATAAGATAATTATCACTCTCTTCATGCATTTGATGAAGTGAAGCAATCCAGGAACACTTATGTCCTAATAAATATGTTAATCTTTAAGGTTCTACAATTCTCTTCATTTTGTTTTGTTTTGTTTTGTTTTTCAGTTCAAATATTCCAGGTAGAATTTATTTTTTTCTTTCCAGACCAGCCTGCAGCTGTAGCTTTTCCTGGTGGTCTCCCATCCAAATACTAACCAGGTCCAACCTGGCTTAGCTTTTTCAGATCAGTTCAAAATCAGGCCAAGTTCTGACCCCTAGTTGGGCAGATCATTATAAAGGAAGCTGATTTTATTTTTTTTAACTGATAATCAGTGAACTCAGTATAAACAAGAAACTCATCATTAATTTTTATTTTTCACGAGCTGGCTAACATGACCATTTCCCTACCTGCAAATTTCTCATTTTAATCCTGACAACTTGCCTGAGAGAAAGTGCCTACTGGCTATTACATTCACCATTCAGAGGATTTAAAACTCCAGTGGGCCCTGTTAAATTCAGCTTTATGTTGGCATAAGTAGCTGCAATTGTGTCAGTAATTTACATTTAGGGAGACTTCAGCTGCTTTTTTTCCTCTTGGCGTGTGTCCTTGAGATGATAAAGCTGCTTAGTCAGTGTAGAAAATTCAGCTACAGTGACCCTTTTTCTTTTTTTCATTCCCCTTCTCCTCACTTCTTGCTTCTGTGAAATTTTCTGTATTTTTTCTTAATGATCAGATAAAGACAGCAGCCTCAATCCACACAATTACCAAAGTTTTCTGCAAGGAAACAGTGCAGGGTATATGTCCTTGGTGATGACTTTCTCAGTTCATGCAATGCCAAGGCTGCATGGATGCATGCATGCATAATTTTATTTTTATTTTTTTATTAGTGGTTTGGTGCTTTTCTGCTACTTCAGGTGAAAAAAATAATGCAATGGAATGGGAAGCAGGGCTTTTTTATCTTGCTTCTGTAATTGTTGCTTTAACAGGGAAGTGTGACCGCAAATGCCTTAGTACACCTTTCAGAGCCTCTTCGAACATGACCACCACGTTGTAATTTTTAATATGAGAGGAGGGAGAAATAAACTTGGGTGTGAATAATCACACTGTTTCAGTCAGTTCATTGAAATGGAATGAAATCTAGGTAGTCTGTTGTTGTCATGACCCTTCCTACTTTTCTTTGAAGTGGGGCCTGGAACATCTTTTGAAGCCTAACAAATGCCAGGGATCAAAATGGCGTCTCCAGTGTAGGCTTCTGGAGGGGGGGGGGGTCAGGATGGCAGCCACAGCCACAGGATCAAACATGGATGAAACTTTAATTGCATGACCATGGCTGACACCTAGACTTTTTTACCACCACCACCCCTGCCCCCCAGGGATGCCCTGAGTCTGATTCAGTTTCAGCCCTTCTCTTTAATAGATTCTTGATTAGTTAATCAAGACATTTTCTATTATTTATCTACTTGTTTGGATATATATTACACTTATAACTCACCACCACCCAGCAACTCTCAGTGACTTACATAATGAATAATATAGCAAAATATTTAAACTGTCTGTGGTCTGATTAAAATGAAACAAATAATCACAAAACCTCTCCAAAAGGAACAACAAATAGAAAACAAAAATGAAGGTGTCAGAGATGATGCAGTACATGAATTTAGAAGAATGCCATCCAAATTAATTCCATAGTTAACCTTTTTATGGAGACCAACTACAAAGGGTCTGGCCTGATTTCTCTCTAATTATTTTTTTCCCTATCATGCAGGAATATTTGGTTTCCAATTCTTGACCGGTTTCAGATTTGTTTAACTTCAGAAAAGATGCTGCATTGTGCACAAATTTAGCCCATTTCCTGTAATAGTATTCCCCAACATGGGGCTTTCCAAGTATTTTAGACTACAGCTCCCACAACTCTCATAGCCATTGGCTGTACTGGCTTGGTATTCTGCAGTTTATAATGTATTATGTCTGAACTGGGAAACAGGAATAAGGTTGCAGAGTGCCATGCAAGCACCAGGCACCAGATTTCACCAGAATGCTGTCCAAGCACCAGGATTTCTGCAGTAAGTTTCCCTTTCAGGGAAAGGTTGAAAGGTAGATATAAGTCCAATAAATAAATAGGAAGTAAATTATCATGTTTAATTCCTTGACATCTCAGTAGTATTCCCTTGAAATTAGCACAGAGTTTTGTAATGTACAATCGCCAATGACCATAATTCAGTTCAATTTAATTTTATACATGGTATAAATGGAGAGTGCTGTACAGATTGACTCTAAAAAGCTTTCTCTTGGACCACGTTTTAACTGCTTGGTAACTCATTTTGTAACTAATTTTCTCACATGTCATGGTTTCTTTAGTCTACCCACTCCAGGCACGTTTTATTGAATCCTGATTGTGGATTTGTATTATGCAAACAATGGACGTCATGATTGTTTTTTAACTACAACATCGGAATTCATTCAGAGGCTACATTCGCACAGCATGCTGTCCCAGGCCTTACAAATTATGTCTTATCATTCTTAGCCTTTTGTATGATCCCAACCACTGAGGTTTGGAAACAGTGGTCTAAGAACTAGCATTCTGCACAACAGGGATGGAACTAGGGTCTGTGTCACCTGGGGAAAACATGGATTCTATACCCCCCCCCCCCGTGAGTTATTTTGTCATTTTGGTGCCCCCCGGGCATCATTTTGGCACACCCTCCAGTGCAGCACCCGGGGCACATGCCCCGCTTGCCCCCCCTAGTTGTGGCCCTGCTGCACAAGCCTGGTTAATTTTGCTTTAGGGTACCTTTTCCATTGCAGCGCCTGCCTGTTGTCTGGAATTATCTCCTTTCCAATATAGGATTGGCCGCAACCCTTCTGGCCTTTAGAAGGGCTTTAATCCTGGCTATTTCCTTGGGTGATGAGACCAAGTTGATTTGAGTTTCCATTTGGAGGGGTGTAATGTACATTTGTGTTCCTGACTGCCATGCTCTCCATGGCGATACTTTCACTGAGAAATTGGGAAATTCTCCAAACTCACAGCCCATTTAGCATTGCTAACCATGATCTCTCAAGGACTTGGAAAATGATTTCATATAATGTTACCAAAAGGTTTTGGATGGTGATCTGGAGCTTCCCTAAGCAATAAATGGCTGGGTTTTAAATTTCTAAGCCTTCAATGTTGTCTTCCTATTGATTTGTGTTATGAGGAATGCATTCTTTATATGACCTTTGCTATAGGTCTATTCTCTCTAATTCATTGTTGTCATTGCTTTCAAATGTATGGTTTGCTAGTTGTTGGTTGACTCTATGCTGCTCAAAGTCACAATTATTCCAGTTGGGTGGCCATATCTATTTCTTATATGGATTAAATAAATAAATAAATAAATAAGCAAGCAAGCAAGCAAGCAAGCAAGCAAGCAAGCAAGCAAGCAAGCCATGGCAAACAAAACATAGTTTGCAATGCTGTGTGAATTATTCTATATTTCCCTTTGGGGGGAAGTACCTGAATGCATTAGAGAGAATAGACCTATAGCAAAGGTCATATCAGGAATGCATTCCTCATAACACAAATCAATAGGAAGACAACATTGAAGGCTTAGAAATTTAAAACCCAGCCTATTGCTATTCCCTATTGCTTAGGGAAGCTCCAGATCATCACCTAAAACCTTTTGGTAACATTATATGAAATCATTTTCAAAGTCCTTGAGAGATCATGGTTAGCAATGCTAAATTGGCTGTGAGTTTGGAGAATTTCCCAATTTCACAATGAAAGTATAGCCATGGAAAGCATGCTTGAAAACCAAGTGAAAAAAAATAAATAAAAATGCTTTTCTAAATTAAACAGTGAACAAGATAATTTGTTTCCTAGGCTAGAATGGGAGCAGTGTCGAAACAAAATCCGAAATGCTGTCTTTGGAAACATCAGCCTTCAAAACTTTTTGGTGTCTTCAAAATTTCTAGATTTGTTTGGACACTTTATTGTCTTGGATCCATTAAAACTTGTTGGAAATAAGTGCCAATGTCTTTTCCAATGTCGTTTGGCATCCTCAATTAGTGGTCCTGTCATTTCTCCAACATGCATCCAGATGGCAATTCACATGGCCTAGTTCATGTTTCTGGAGACTTTTCAGGGTATTATGGAGTCACAATCTGGACACATGTTGGATCATTTTCAACACTTAATGAGTTCAGGTTTCCTGAACACTTAATCAGAATTAAGAGTTGCATCATTGCTTTCTTTATAACTTTTTTGTTAATGTTAGGTCTTTATGAGGTCAGTATAACATTCTTCAACACCTGGTTGGAGGATGGAATTTATTTATTTGTTTTAATATTCTATTTCCTTTTCCAAGAAGATAACAGTCCAAATGAACACAGAAGAAAAGACCATGGGCTAAGAAAGAAATTAGAAGGATAACATCCAGGTTTAAGACACAACTGAAATATGAATAAAGAACCAAATGCTATTATATAAATTAAAATGTGAGGTAGTATCAATTAATATATCTGGGTTACAATCCGATATCTACTTACCAAGAACTAAAACCCATTGGACCTTAGTTTTCAGTAGGCATGCACTACAGAGGCAGGAAAATAGGCCACTTTAATTGTAGTTTTAATTTACCTTTTGCAATTTACAGACAGTGTTTTGAAGGCGGGTAAAAAATAAGTACTATAACTGCTGTCGATGAAGGTTCTCAGTCATCCAGGTGGAACAGTCTGTGGCTTGAATCATGTCAACTGGATTTCTATTTTCTCAGTAGAAACGTTTCACTCCTTATCCAAGGAGCTTCTTCAGTCTCACTTCATGACTGAAGAAGCTCCTTGGATAAGGAGTGAAACGTTTCTAGTGAGAAAATAGAAATCCAGTTGACATGATTCAAGCCACATACTATAACTGCTGTTTTGCTAACTCTTAATCTAAATCTTCGATAACTGAGCCAAGATTTATTTTAATTTTTAACTTTCTATTTTATCCTACATTGTTAAGATAGACTGTATATTTCACAGAACATTATCCTTGCATTGGTCTAAGGCCACAATAAATTATAAGGATGAGGATGAGCCAGGATTTATCAGCAGGTCTGAAAAAGGAGATTAAGTGCTATAATGCACCACAATAGAATGGTGAGACTGGACATTTTATAGTTTTATAAAATAATTAAAATATCTGGGCTTGAATGTATCTTGTTTCAACAATTACACCTTTCAAGATGTGAAATCATTTATTTAATTTTTTCTTGTGAGGGGGAAAAAAAAGACATTTTACCCATCACCCAGCAAGTGCTTTTTAATATTTCCTCCATGACATATTTCCTATCCTGTTATGTCAAGCAGCATCTGTCAAAATACATTAGATGATGTAACACTCTGTGATGTGAATGAAAGAAGCTGACAAACTACATCCCAGGACATTACAAATGAATGACTACACATCATGGAGAATCTTCAAACATTTATTTTGCCCATGGCAAGGAAAATTTGAGCTTCCCATTTGAAAAAAAAAGCATATACATTATGAATTCGGTTTGATTTCTTTTTTGTTCTGCACTCATTTTTCACTACCATCCGGTGCCAAGTTCTTAGCTTTTGTTTCACAATCATTGGCAGCAAATGTCTTAGGGCCAGTTTATCTGAAAGTTTACTTGAATACTTCTGAAAGTAAATCTGTGGAATAACCTAATTTTAATTCTTTAATCTTCTCTTACCTATTTCCTTCAGGGTTTCATGAGATGGGTTTAACATAGTTTCCTACGTGGCTACTCCTTTGGCCTGATACAGGGAGGGTTTGCATTAAGAAAAGAACAATAATAGACAATAAGTGCCACATGGAACCATAAAACAGTCATGCTGTGTTCACACTGCATACCTTCCCTCTCCAAACTCACTTATCATTTCTTGATTATTTCATCCTCCTCCAATTCGTTTGTGAATATTTCAGTAAATGAGGCTGCAGTTCAGCATCAATGTCTTGGCAGCTGAAAAATTGCACTTGTTATTTGTATTTGAAATGCCTCTTTAACTCCAGTTCTTATTTAGGTGTCTGTCTTTGCCATAACTTGTAAGTAAGAAAATATATTACCAAATAATGTAAACTTGGAGACGAGAGGATTAAATACTTCTGATAATTAATAAGAGCCAGTTTGGTCTAGTGGTTAAGGCAACGGGCTAGAAACCGGGAGACTGAGTTCTAGTCCTGCCTTAGGCATGAAAGCCAATTGGGTGACCTTGGGCCAGTCCCCCTCTCTCAGCCCTAGGAAGGAGCCAATGACAAACCAGGAGACTGAGAGTTCTAGTCCCGCCTTAGGCATGAAAGCCGTCTGGGTGACCTTGGGCCAGTCACTCCCTCTCAGCCCAACTCACCTCACAGGGTTGTTGTTGTGGGGAAAATAGGAGGAGGAAGGAGTATTAGGTATGTTTACCGCCTTGAGTTATTTATAAAAATAATAAAGGTGGGATAGAAAATAAATAAATAATTTAATTAAATCCTTTTTGCACTCTTGCCTATTTTATTGTAGCCTGGTAGTATTGGAGAGTACAAAGGAAGGTGATATAGCTGTTGTTTGAAAACATTACATGTAATATTTAAAGAGGTGGCAAAAGGATCCTTATAAAGCTTTCAAATATATTAATAACTCTTTTTGTATTTTTGCTATGCAAATCTGAACAAATTAATGAAGTGATTTTTTAAAGTTTACTTTCTGTTCTTTCTTTTTTGAAATGCTGGAATTATTCAAATAATTAGACTAATCTTGTCTGGGAAATATTCAATAAATCAAGACCAAAGGCTGTTTTAAACAAATTATGAGTTGTCACCCTGTTATTTCACTTTATATGAAAATAAATGACTAGACAAATGAACAAATTAATCCAGCTTTCTACATTAACAATCCCCCCCCCAAAAAAAGAGCAATAGTTTTTTTATTAAGCTGGAAAGAAAATAAACTATACTGAATGGTATTAACATGTAGTGGAAGAATTCCATAATTCATTTCAAACCTAGATTCATTTGTATTCTGATAGTGTAATGCACATTTATTGAGAAAACTCTCCAAATGTGTTCAGTTGAGGTTAGTCCAGGCATACCTTGAAATAGGTCCTGTTGAACATATCAGGTTTATATCTGAGTGAAAGCATTGTTTATTGCTACCTTTGGAAAATAGCATTTCTAATATTTTTATATCAGATAAATTACATCATTGTTTCCTGAATAGTTTAAAGAACATTTAAACTGTTCTTTAAATTTAAACATTTAAAGTACCTATAGAGGTCCTTCAAGAATTTCTTATGAACTTGCCTGACTGAGAGTGAACATGAACATGCATCTCTTTGTTAAATATTTTATAAAAGTTGGCCCTCAAATCTGGAGGTGCTTGCAAAAGACCCTTCACCACTGCCACATTTTCCCCTGCCCCAAGACCCAAAATATTTATATTTGGCTAGTCAAATTGCATTTCCAAGACATTAGCAAAGCATCTTTTCAAGACAAGGTACTTGAAGAATACTACTCCCAGCAGAAATGCCCATCCTGAGCAGGAATTCTGGGAGGTGGAGACCAACATTTCTGGACAGTCTGATTTCTCCATCTATGCTTGGTGGAGAAATATGGTAATAAATGAATGAAAAGTGAAGTAGACAATTAGGAGTAACATTCCATGATACTAAGATATTTTGGTATTTATTTATTTGTTTAAATTTATTGACCGCCCAACTCCAGTGGACTCTGGGTGGCATACAAAACTAGGGAAAACACAAAAACAGCTAAAAACATTGAATCAAACACACAGCCCAGACTAAAGCAATATAATAAAAAACAAAATCAACAGAACAAAACAGAACAAAACATTGAGCAAATAAGAAACATCAACCCCAGGCCTGGGATCAAAGCCAGGTTTTCAAAGCTTTCCAGAACCCCAGGAGGGAGGGCGCCATCCGTATCTCTGGAGGGATGCTGTTCCAGAGGGTGGGGGCTACAACACAGAAGGCACGTTTCCTTGGTCCACAAGATGGCAATGTTTAGTGGAGGGGACCTGGAGCACACCCACTCTGCTGGAATATACTGGGTGGCAGAAACAGTTGGAGAGAAGTGGTCTCTCAGATATCCAGGGCCTGTGCCATACTATGCCCTGTATGTGAGGCAAACTGATGTCTCCCTCTTCCACTCCATGTGGAGAAGGTGATTGGCCTGGCCATTTAAACTTATTTCAATCGAAGAGAATATTTGTAGCTCAGGGTTGAACTGTGGAGTCCTTGGTGCTCTCTGAGCCTTGTTGTTTTCTTGCAGACGTTTCATTGCCAGGCTAGGCAACATCTTCAGTGCGAAAAGGGAGTGGAACTTGCTCTCTGTTTATATACCCTGGCTTGTCCTGCCTGTGTTGGTGGGGGTGTTGTACTCTCCTTGGTAGTACCTTGATTGGGTTGTTGTGTGCTGCTTGGTTGATTGAATGAGTTAATAGTTCCTTGATTAGGGTCTATTGTGTTGTTTGATTGCTCCTCTGCTGCTAATCTTGCTGTTAATCTTTGCATATCTTGTTGTTGATTGCTGACCAAGTTCTGGTCTTCTGGCTTTTCTATTGTCTCTTATGAATGGTATGTAAATGTTGTTTACCTCTATGTGTCTGTTGATGGCTGCTTTGTCTGAGTGCCAAGCTTCCAGGAATTCTCTAGCATTTTTGGATTTGGCTTGGTTTAATATGCTCACAGTTTCCCAGTTGAAAGTATGGTTAAGTCTGTCCATGTGTTGTGAGATTAAGGAGTTTTCATCATGTCTTCTGACTGCTAGTTGGTGTTCATGGATGCGTTCTGCTAGTCTTCTGCCAGTCTGTCCTACATAGTGGCTGTTACAGTCCTTACACTGTATGTTGTAGATAACTCCTGTTTTTTCTTCTTGGGCTACTGGGTCTTTTGGTTTACTTACGATTTTCTGAAGGGTTTTGGTTGGTTTGTGTGCTACAGTGATGCCGTGTGGTTGTAACAGTCTATTAGTAGTTTCATGCCTAATCAAGGAACTATTAACTCAGTCAATCAACCAAGCAGCACACAACAACCCAATCAAGGTACTACCAAAGAGAGTACAACACCCCCACCAACACAGGCAGGACAAGCCAGGGTATTTAAACAGAGAGCAAGTTCCACTCCCTTTTTGCACTGAAGATGTTGCCTAGCCTGGCAATGAAACGTCTGCAAGAAAACAACAAGGCTCAGAGAGCACCAAGGACTCCACAAACTTATTTCAGTGTTGTCACTGTGTAGTCCACTCAGACAGATTGGGGGAGGGGGGGGGAGGGAGGGAGAGTCTAAAACTGGAACGTACCATTGGGAGCCCACCTTTATTGCTTTCTTGTTTCTGCCCCACTCTGCCCTGCTTTCTGAGATTATCATCTAAAAAAAAGCGAAAGCATACAGTACCTCAGTCTTTTGCTGGCTAGCTACAAACCCAGATGCTTTATTTTAATCTCTTTTCTCTAAAAGCTTAGGATGAAGATGGTTAGCAGAACTTCCCTCTTTCCTATCTCTCCCCCCACCCCTCAATTGCTGCCTTAAATAGACTTCTGAAAAGTAATTGTGTCTGGGTCTGTCATATATGCCAACTACAGAATATTCAGGCATCTTCACATCTGCCAGAGACTGCCAAGGATGTGTTAAGTGTCATGATGAATTCTGGCAGCTGCCCACTAATATCATCAGCAAGTTTGTTTGTGGGGAAAAAAATGTAAGTGAAAAGATCCGTAACAAGTGACTGCAATTGCTTGGATCATTAGGCTATTTCATGCACAGATGGAAGTGCTGCAAAAATTAATAAGAGGTGGCAGGTTCCCTCTTCCCTCCTCCCATCAGCCTGCGCTCAGCAATCTTGAAGATGCCTTCTTAAGCTGCTTGCTGAATTCACATAGGCTTGTTCTTGTGGATTGTATTTTGCAGCTGGTTACTATCATAGACCCTCCTTTGACAGCATAATGAGTGTTTGGCATTGAGAATGAAGAGTGCAGGAATTGGGTTTGAATGCTCTATCTTATAAGTCCTAACTAGAAATTCCAGAGTAGAGCAGTCAAGGCCCAGCACTAGCATTCTGAACCATTGGGTAGCCATTGGTACCCACACATCCCAAGATGACTCTTCCTTGTACAGTAAGTAATGGTGAGTATGAATTGCCAATTTGGATTTCCCACTGCTTTGATGCATGACAGCTGACTGATGCTGCTCCCAGTAGGAGAGACCCACCAACTTAGAAGGAGGTTCCTTTTCTAAGGGTTTCCTTAAAGCTGAAGTTGACTGGACTTTCAGTTGGGTTCTGAGCCTAGCTCAATAGATTATTGTTGCTTTTATTTTATCTTATAGGTAGTCCTCATTTAGCAACCACCATTGGGACTGGCAACTCAGTTGTTAAGCAAAGTGGTCACTAAATGAAACCACACCTGTGCTTATGATCTTACTTCAGCTTTCCTTTGCTTTACAGACCTGCAAAGGTCATAAATGTGAGGTAGTATTATTTTTATTAATAACTCAAGGCGGCGAACATAACAAATACTCCTTCCTCCTCCTATTTTCCCCACAACAACAACCCTGTGAGGTGAGTTGGGCTGAGAGAGAGGGACTGGCCCAAGGTCACCCAGCCAGCTTTCATACCTCAGTCGGGACTAGAACTCTCAGTCTCCTGGTTTCTAGCCCAGCAACTTAACCACTAGACCAAACTGGCTATTATTAGACATGCTAATGAAATTGAACCATCCTCACAACAGTATCATATCTCTGTGTGCCAAATACTAAGGACAATCCAAGATCTGATGTTCTGCTTATGTCTCATTGAGGAATTTGGCTGACTGCTGTAAAATTGATCGCTGGATAATTCTTGGTGGTTCTGCTATGGACTTATTTTTCACCTGGCTTAAAACCAAACCATCCAGCATAACTGTGTCCTTATATCCTTTTCTGCTTGTCATGACTGGTTTTGCCAGAACTGTGAAACGTGAGGGCAGGAAGAGTTGGCCATATTATGAAGTCAAGTTCAGGAATATAATTCTTTGATTTTGTTAGAAAAACAATAACCAGCTAGCTTCAAAAATGCATGAAGGGGAGAAAACTATTTATCAGTTATAGTTGTGTGACAATTCTTCCTCTTTTTCTTGAAGTTTTTGTAAATAACAGCACCACAAATATTCCTTGCATCAAACTATTTTTCCTGGCTTCTTTTTAAATAGATTGATTGAACTGAAATTATGTGTTCATGAAGTCAGTCCAAGACACGCTAGGGAAGCAAAGGTGAGCAAATCTCTCTACAATTGGTACACTTGTGTTGGGATTTCTGAAAATTAAACAAAATTGGGAAGAGATCTCTCAACAATCTTGTATGCTTTTTTTAAAGCGAGTGCAATTCCTGTCCACCCAAATTACGTATTTAGATTTCTTTAAGATATAAATCTTTACATTTTTAAGTGCTAGCCCCCCAAATGATCTGCTAAGGTGGGCAATAGAATATATGCCTTAGCCTGTAGTAGATTTAAATTGCAAGTGTCACCAAACAAGTTAGAGGAAATTACAGTAATAATGAAGATTTTGCTCCTGAAGCTGAAAGCACCTAATTGCACTGCTCTTTTAAATTGGCAGATTATTTGATATGATGCAGCTCCCATATATTTACATGATTGCAGAAATAATTAGCCCCTTTGCAAAATCTGTGTGTGTCTTTTGCCAGCATCAACATTCAGGTAGGGGAGTGATTGATTTACTTCCAGTGGGTTGTAGATGCTTGTTTTGCGGTGTATTTAGAGATCCAATAATAAAACCTGACATCATAAGGAGCTCAAAAAGATGATGAGCTTATTCCTGTACAGGAGAAATGGTTTCCCTTTGTGCATATGCTTGAGGAGCAATTGTATCTAAGCACAGATGAATTTCAAAGCTGAATTCAATTTCCTTTCCTTCTGACACAAAAGGCATGTTCAAAGTGAATAAGGAAGAAGTGTAGCAATAAAATTACTAGGCTGTCCAGAGGATACTACATGGATTACAGCTACTTTAGTTGCTTCAGTTGACAGCAGGTGTGTATTCCTGAATTCATTCCATTAGAAATGAATGGGGGGAAATCACTTAGAAAGGGAAATTCTGGTATTGCAACCGTAACAATCTGGTGAATTTCACTCCTTGCCAACTGATTAAGGGTCTGGCTTCTGGAGAGCTGTTACAAATATTGAGAAATGTTTAGGTGAGGGAAAAATTACAGGCTTGGCAACAGCGGTCTGGAAGTCTCAATAGGAAGGGAAGCCTTATCCAGAATGGCATGCAAGGCTGAAAAGTACCAAGAGACATCTAAGAACTTCTTCCTTTGAAGAATGGTAATTGATATTTGGATTACCATTTCTAATTGCATCCGTGAATTTATTATATTTCCACACCTTGTAAGACACAAGGTGTGTACAAAACAATAACTTACCATTAAAACCCACCAACAACCTCCCCATAAAATGTCATAAAATCAATTAATTAATTAAAGCCTACTAGTGAAGCTTCTCCCAATATTAGGATGGGTAGTTGGGGTCTGGATGGGGAGGAACAGGCTCAGGATTAATCCTAGCAAGACCATGTTGCTGTGGATATTAGATAGGCTGTTTTGAATGGGACAGTCCCATTTTTAAGCATTTTTCAACCATCCCATTGTTTTCATAAAAATCTCAATTTTGTCCTGCTGATTGGAGGCAGCCTGGAAGAGGGAGCCCTCCCACCTATCAGCACGCGGCAAAGGAGGGTGGGGTTTGCAGACGGGAGCCATCTTTTTCATGAATACGGAATATTACATAAGACCCCATCCCGTTTTGCCATCCCAATGTCCCATTTTTGTCTCAAGGAAATATGGTCAGCCTAATATTAGATCCACTGCATTCTGGAGATCTTCCATGTTTAGTTCTGGTGGGGCTACACTGTCCCAGTCAGAAGTAGTGGGCAGTTTGAGAGGTCTTCTGGATTTGTGGCAGCCATGGCTAGGAGGGCCTTTGCACAAATTCATGTTAGGTCCCAGTTGTGAGTGTGTTTGAATTGAGAGGCTCTGCTCATAGTCACTCATGCCTTGGTGACTTTCCTCTTGAATTACTGAAATACACTGTACATGGGGCTGACCTTGAAGACCACTCAGAAGCTATAGCTGATCCAGAATGCAGCAGCATGGATAGTTATGGGTACATCTCAGTATACCCATTTAACACCACTCCTGAACAAATTGCACTGATTACTGATAGGCTTCTGGGAGCAATTGAAGGGGTTGGATGGCACCTAAAAAGCTCTTCATGGCACAGGACTAGGGTATTTGAGGGATCATCTATTTCTTTTTTTTATTGTGTTATGATGGACTGCTATTCTATCATCTATCTATCTATCTATCTATCTATCTATCTATCTATCTATCTGTCGGTCTGTCAGTCTGTATTCAAATTTTAAGATGAAAGATAAAAATTAACAAGAACTAATATTGAGAATAAAAAAGGAGGAAAAAGGAAAGAAATAAGAAAAGAACAGAAACAACTGTTCTGTTTCAACAACATGAAACAAGAGTTCAGAAAACAAAGAAAAGAAGGAAAAGAATATAAAGAAATGACTTCCGATTTTCTTTTACAGCTTATACAGCTTTCACAGTTATAAGCATAAATGTAAATTAACCTCTTACTCTGGTTACAACATTGTTTACATTTTTTCTATAAAATAGAGCAGGGGTCCCCAACCTGTGGGCCGTGGCCAACTAGTGAGCCACGGCCTGTTAGGAAGTGGGCCACGGGGCTCCCGCCTGCAAACCCCACCCCCTGGTGTACTCAATTGTCCTGCCCCCAGTGCACGTGATTGGCTCCCACCAGCAAACACTGCCCCGTGGTGCACGCGATTGGCTCCCGCCTGCAAACCCTGTCCCCCAGTGTGCACGATTGGCTCCCACCTGTAAACCCCACCCCCACAGTGCACACGATTGGCTCCCACCTGCAAACCCCGCCCCCTGGTGCGTGCAATTGGCTCCCGCCTACAAACCCCACCCCACCCAGGTCTGTGGAAAAAATTTCTTTCATGGCCAGTCCCTGGTGCCAGAAAGGTTGGGGACCGCTGAATGATCATCTCCTTCTAATTGTCTCTACTGACCAGGGGTAGTATGCTCCCGGTCCCATTTTTAAAACAAAGCCATATGGTGGGACCTAGGAAGTTTGTCTCCTTTGTCATAGCACCTGCCTCTGGAACAACATCCTCCCTGAGATCCAGATAGCTCTGACCCTGCTGGCCTTTAGAAAAGTCCTGAAGATCTAGCTCTTCCCTGGGCCATTGGGCCAGGATCCTGTATGAGCTTCCAATATATTAATATTCACTTGAAGTTAATTTTGGAAGAGATATGTGCCTGTGTATGCTTTACATTACCTTTTCCCCCTGGATTTCTATAACTTGTATTTCTTTCCTGTTTCTAATGTTGTTAGCCATCCAGAGTTGCTTGCAAATGGGCAGCCACATAAATTCAATTAATTAATTGATTGATTAACATCATTTAGTGTTCTCCTTGGCTGAAGGGAGATGTAGGAAATGTATCTGGCTAGAAGACAAAAAAAATCTAATCTTCTATGTAATCATTTCCTTCTTTTGGATTCACTGCAGAGGAACCTTCAACCATATGCACTCCCAGATGCAAGCTTACAGCATCACGACAAACAAGATCTGAAACTAAGAGAAGAAAAATCTCCCTTCTTCCAGAAACGGCATCTGAGCCATTTGCTGCTACGTGATAATAAACATCTGTACTTGAAGGAGAAGGCAACACAATAGGAAACTAAGCCCATAGAAACTGGACATAATCTTAGATACTGCACAGTTCCCAGATAATCACCCTTCTCCAGATTTAAAGTATAAATCTAATCTTTCTCATTAGATGGCTATAGGTACTGCTTCAAAATGCCCAGCTTCCTTGAGGGATTTCCTTCTAATTCTGCTAAGTTGGGCTCTACATATCTCCCTCCAAAGTTGTACGATGATGGCACCACTTCATGGTTAGAAATTTGCTGAGTTCCACTAATTTTGCATCACTATTATAATGGTACTATACAAAAGGTTAGACAGGTTTTTTTTCTTTCTTTAAAAATATAGATCAAAACCGTAAAAATTTTAAGGGAAGAAGTGCTTGCTTTTTTATATTAGCATCCTTCTGTGAATCTGAAAGACAGTCACAAAGACAAGCAGCTTCAATGAGAAATGCAACGGACATGAAGCTGGGTGAAATAATTCACACTTTCAAAGGAAAAAACAAATTTCAAAATACAATAATCTTACTAGATTAGAGAAATGGCCTGCTAATAGCAGAAAGAAATTTAAAACAGATACTAGGAAAGGAAAAAAAGAAACATTAAATGCACTCCTGTAGGATAGAGGTTATCTAGTTTAGTAATAATATGCATGAAAACAGTTTTGGAATGTAACTGAACACAAGCTGTGCATGAGTTAATAATGGGACAAGCCATTCTAAACAGGGGAAATGCAAAATTTTAATTAATTAATTAACTTAATTTTTATCCCATCTTTACTATTTTTATAAATAACTCAAGGCAGCGAACATACATAATACTCCTTCCTCCTCCTATTTTCCCCACCACAACAACCCTGTGAGGTGAGTTGGGCTGAGAGACAGGGACTGGCCCAAGGTCACCCAGCCGGCTTTGATGCCTAAGGCGGGACTAGAACTCTCAGTCTCCTGGTTTGCCATTGGCTCCTTCCTAGGGCTGAGAGACAAGGACTGGCCCAAGGTCACCCAGCCGGCTTTGATGCCTAAGGCGGGACTAGAACTCTCAGTCTCCTGGTTTGCCATTGGCTCCTTCCTAGGGCTGAGAGACAGGGACTGGCCCAAGGTCACCCAGCCAGCTTTCATGCCTAAGGCGTGATTAAGCTGCATCAATAGAAGCATAGCTTTCTTTCTGGTAACTCCTAATGGACTTTTTGCTGAACCAGGACTGAAAAGATGATGATTTGTTGATCGTGCATAGATAAAAGTTAGTCTATGGGAAGAAGTTTTTTTATTTGTAATTTTAGGAGACAGTGAAAAGTTATTATATATGTGATGAAGGTTGGAATCCACTTCTTAATTATTGCCTTTGTTTTTTCTTTTTCTTTTCTACATTATTTTTCTTTTCCCTGCACCTTCTGAACATTTCTTTTCTTTTTCCTTCTAGTTACTTTGAAATAGTCTTTACTACATTTTCTAAAAACTACAATAAATTCATTTTTAAAAAATAGATGCATGGTTTTCAAAACTTGGGAAATCAGAATTCCACTTCATCTACCTACAGTATTTATTTACTTGCCTACTTACAGTACTTATGTGCTTCCCAGTCCTCACATTCTGCATTAATTAGAAACCACTTTAAATGCTGTTTGTAGTTAGAGTAGCAAAATAGTTAAATGCAGAGACACTGACAACAAAGGTCCGCATAGTTAAAGCAATGGTATTCCCTGTAGTAAGTATGGCTGCGAGAGCTGGGCCATAAGGAAGGCTAAGCAAGGAAAGATAGATGCTTTTGAACTGTGGTGTTGGAGGAAAATTCTGAGAGTGCCTTGGACTGCAAGAAGATCAAACCAGTCCATACTCCAGGAAATAGAGCCAGACTGCTCACTTGAGGGAATAATATTAAAGGCAAAACTGAAGTACTTTGGCCACATAATGAGAAGACAGGATACCCTGGAGAAGACGCTGATGCTAGGGAAAGTGGAAGGCAAAAGGAAGAGGGGCCGACCAAGGGCAAGATGGATGGATGATATTCTGGAGGTGACGGACTTGACCTTGGGGGAGCTGAGGGTGGCGACAGCTGACAGGAAGCTCTGGCGTGGTCTGGTCCATGAAGTCACAAAGAGTCGGAAGCGACTGAACGAATAAACAACAGTTAGAGTAGCACAAAAGTCAATATGTCAATAAATAAATAAAGTCAGAGAAAGAGGAAGAGAAAGGCAATGAGAATGATTGGGGACTAGATCCCTGATCTGCCTTTCCTCTTGTAATGGTATGTGGGAATGACCTTGGGAGACTGGGCCCAGATTTGCTGCCTAGCAAATGGTCAGATAAGAGAGGGCATAGCCCACACCTGGATTGTGGGTGGGGCAAGAGGCTCAGGAGGGACCCCCCTAGTTTCTTGGGCTGTAAAGGAGATGTTGGGAGATTTGTACTTTCAGACTTGCAAGACTCTGTTAATGTAGCCTTACAATAAAGTAGAATTAGCTCATCTGGTTGTGTTTCCTTTCTGGTCTACCTGGGAAGTCTGACACCTCTTTCCTTCTCCCTTGGTGTAGCCATCTTTGGCTTGCTATCACTCTTCTACTCTTCTTACTTGACTTCCGAGGGAATCTTTAGCAATTCTACTTTATGTCTTGCTGCTTTTTAGTTAAGGCTGGGCTTAGTCTTCTCACCTTTGATGGTCCCATCTCTCATTTCTCGCTAATCTACCAGGTAGCATCCGGGACCTAACAGTAGATGTCATTTTGCTTCCATTCTTGTGGGTTAAACTAAGGCTCATTAGCAAATGAGAAGAAAGATGGGGTCAGGGATATGTAAGTTTCATATCCATCTCCTGTACGTCCACCTTTGTGGCCATCTGGATCAAATTAGATTACTATTCCACACATGCAGTGGAAAACTGTAGATTTTGAAATAGGAGTTATGTCATAAGGAACAAGTCCAGCTTTACATCCAAAGAAAGGGATGATAGATGACAATGTCTTCTCAGAGAAAGTGCTTTATTTTCTCCTTCCCACTGGGTGCTCAGGGCAGGCTTTCTAACTTCATGGAAGGCAGTGTCTTTCTGAGACACCTGAAATGACAGCTCCAGTTCTTTATGCTGTAACTTCAAGGAATATGTGTTGAAATGCCAGAAAGAAAACAGGGTGGGGGAGGAAGAAGTGAGCCTCCACACAAGCCACAGACATATTTTTTCCTCACTCTGCTGGAAATAAATTGGTTCCCCAAATTCAAACCAGCTTTCCTGCCTTGCATATTTATTGTATTTCTCTGTGATAATAAATTGCCTCATTCATCATGAGCTGAATATCCAAGTCCATAGAGACGACGGATATAGTGCTAATGTAAATACATCACTTACTGGCAATCAGGCTGGATGATCTAAGTCTAGAGTGCCCTATGTTACTTGTTGAGTGGCATCTTCTTCCACTTTACTTATGGATAGGAACTCTAGTTGAAGGAGGAAGGCACTGGCATTGCCAGATGAGTTTCCATTTGAAGAATTTATGTAATAGAAATTTGGGAGGGGAGTGCAGAATGAAGGACAGCTGTAGAGTAGGGATATTGCTGGCTTAGCTGCATTTTTCAAAGCAGAGGGTTAATTATGGCAGATCTGTCTATCTATCTATCTGTGGAGTCCTTGGTGCTCTCTGAGCCTTGTTGTTTTCTTGAGTACACTGAAGATGTTGCCTAGCCTGGCAATGAAACGACTGCAAGAAAACAACAAGGCTCAGAGAGCACCAAGGACTCCACAGTTCAACCTTGAGTTCACAGTTCAACCTTGAGTTCAACCCTGAGCTACAAATATTCTCTTCGATTGCTATCTATCTATCTATCTATCTATCTATCTATCTATCTATCTATCTATCTACTCCACACACACACACATGTCCTTAAAAGTTTGTGAACCCTTTTGAATGTTCTCTTTTTCTGCATAAATATGACCTAAAATATTACATGCAAATATGTAGCTTGGGAACATTTCCCTCAATAAATAAATGAACAAGGATAATGTTTTTGATTCATTTTTTTAATTGGGTTCTCTTTCTCTAGTTTTAGGACTTGTGTGGAGAACTGATCATGCTTTAGGTCATATTTATGCAGAAATATTGAAAATTCAAAAGGGTTCCCAAAATTTAACCATGTATGTGTGTGTAGGTTTATTTTTCAGCTGGCATTATTTACAAAATGGCAGCAAGACCTTAGCCTGGGCAAACCGAAACACCAATAATTGAGAGCTGCATATCATATAACAAAATATGGCCTTGGGGAACGGATTGTGTTTCCTATCCTCAGCCTTCTCATGTAGCTTCTACAATAGGAAGTCTTATACTGTATTTCACTGGCAAAATATCTGCACATATCAGTAATGACAAGTTTCACAGGAGAACTGAAACAGCTCTTGTACCACCATCCAGGTACTGTATGTGAAACGCTTCCAGTAAAATCCTTTACAGGTAAAGGTAAAGGTTTTCCCCTGCACAGTCGTGTCCGACTCTAGGGGGCGGTGCTCATCTCTGTTTCTTAGCCGAATAGCCAGCGTTGTCCAAAGACGCTTCCGTGGTCATGTGACCGGCATGACGCACACGCAACACTGTTACCATCCCACCAAAGTGGTACCTATTTATCTACTTGCATTTGCATGCTTTCGAATTGCTCGGTTGGCAAGAGCTGGGGAGAGTGCGGGAGCTCACTCCATCACGCGGCGCTCGGGTCTCGAACCGCCGACCTTCCGATCCAGAAGCCTGGTGTCTTAACCACTGAGCCATCACACCCCCCTTTTAAAAAATCCTTTAAGAGGTGCTTCTTCAGCAGATGCTCAAGGACAGCAAGACAGTCCCCTTGGTGTTTGTCTTTCATGTAGGAAAAAGGGAGTATGCCATGCAGCTGGTCTTGCATCACTTAAACCAGCAATTCTGCTTAGAATAGTAGAGGACTCTGGCCTGATGTCAGTACTGATGAAAACATTCAACTGCTGATCCAGCTACCTTTGTACACAGAGGAGAAAAGGCCCTTATTTTGTCCTTTACATCAAGGAGCAAAATGTTCCATGCCTGTAAGGAAGAAGAGAGAAAGCTTTTGAAAGCCAAGAATAAAGAAACAGAATCATATCAAACCTTCACCTCTAGGGAGAAGTTGCCTGTAAGTTTAGCTGCTTTTATTGGCATGGATTGGTCTTATCATAAAGCTTTGCTTCACAAACCTATTGTGTACATGTAACCAGAGGTGCAGCAAATATATCCCCACAAACAGTACGTAGCATTATAGTGTAATTTGATATTAAGATTGACCAAAACTGGCATCCACATTTGTGAATATTGCTGGTGTATTTGACAATGTTGAGAAGCCAAAGAACAGTACCAAGAATTCTGATGGTAGCAGTTTGGACAAGCAAATGTAGTTATGTCCTGGAGCCTTTCTGGGAGGGCTGTCCAGCCAGGATCCCACACTGTGTCCCATAAATCCCAAGAACGTCCTACTGCTCTCTGATTCTAGGACCTTCAGATTCCTTCAGTGATCTCAGGTCCTTTAAGGTTGCGTTCTGCATCAAGTTTCCCCTTCCGCAGAATACTAAACTTAGTTGTGGGATTATGCTTTGGTATCTAGAAGAACTTCATATCTCAAAAGTAAATCTAACACAGAATATAACTCAAATTTGAATCCATTCCTAGTGTATTTGTACATGGATTTCTACCATATCCAAAATGTGGGTTCCTCTTTGCCTAAGATCTATATTTTAATTTTATAGGACTTCTAAATTAGATGGGTCTTTTAGTAGTATGGACTGTATTTGTTTACTCATTTACTCATTTACTGCCGCTGGTTCCCAGGGAGAGAACGCATTCCAGGCAGATAAGCGGATTCACAGACCAGACACTGTTGCTGGGAACGTGAAGAGGTTCAAGGTAGCTCCGACCTAGAGCCTTCCTAGGTTATTTAACCTTAGGTTACTTAGAGTAGCTTTAGTCTGGCAAGATTCTGTCTATACGGTGATAACAATAAAGAACTAGAGTTGGAATTCGCTGACTCGGAGTCATTCTTGGTCTGGGCCCGAGAAATGTCTAATTAAGATAGGTAGAGGTAGAGATTTCTCCCTTCCTCTGACCTTTGGTATGTACAGTACATTAATCAAAGAGAATTGGATCTTTGTGGAGAAAAGAAGGACTTTGTGCAACACACTAGGCAGGCCTGTTGCTCTCTACCTGCCATAGAATAGTAGGGTTGATGACATGCTGAGAAGCTGGTGGTTATTATGTTGCACTAGGTTAGGGGATGGATTAAGAAAAGTTGGTAGTAGATATATATTGATATGCTTATTAATATGCAAAACTGTGGGGAGAAAATTGCTTGCTCAGTTTACTGCTAATGATTGAAAACATGGTATAAAGTCTGCTCTGGTCATAGATGACTGATGTCCTATTCCATTCTTTTATTTTTTTAAAATAAGAGCTGCAGTAAATCCCCTGCTAAACTGCTGAATCTGGGCAAATTATCATCATCTTTTATCTCTTTCTTTATTTGCTGTTTGTCAAAGTTCATTATATGAAAATGCTAAGATACAAACATCTTCCATTTGATATTAATTGGTCATCTACATGGATTCTCTCTAGATACTATTTTTAAAAATATTTTTGGATGCTTAAAAATGGTTGTAAAGTGCAAATCATAGGAATTGGATGCCCTTGCAAATCTACTTCCTCCCACTGTGACTATATACTCCATAGAGAGAGAGAAAGAGTAAGTAAAGTAAAAGTTTTAATCAAGTCAATAACTTCATCAACTAAATTACTATTATTGAGTATAGTTTTGTGTCCTACAGTTTACTGAAAGGAAGAGAGACATTAATTGTTCTATCTCACTAAAGAGAAAAGACTCTTCAATCTGGGGGCAAATAACCTGTTTTCTTGTGTTAAATTCATATGCAGATTTTATGAAAGAATTATTTTTTATGAGTCAGTCAAAACCCAGATTTCTTTATTTGCTTCTAGCTTCACTATTAATTGTGAACTCCCAAATCTTTATTAGTTTAAGACTGTTTTTTTTTTCTTTGTAGGGGTGTGGTCTCATTGTCCAAAGAGATTACCTAGTTTTGAGAAAAAAATATTTCTATATGTATTGGCTTGTTTGGTTTTTTTAGTGTCAGAATTCTGAAATTGATTCTGAAGTTTGCCTCCTGCTTTGTAGCATTGAGCGAACTCTTGTGCCTTGCAGAAGTATTTTCATTCTTCTTTGAAAAACACAACAAGGGAGATTGATAAGAAGGGAAACATTCTACTAAGATAGAAAATTCTCCATGGAATCATACTGCTGCAGCGTCTATTAGTCTCTTAGATAAGGGGTCTCAGTGCTTCTTGATGTAGCCACATAGGAGTGGGAAATCTTCCATAAATAATGGATGCGTTTTTCTTGATTGCTCTTGGTCACAACTGTAGAATATAGATCCATCCCTGAACAGCAGGGTGGCAAAGAAATGCTGTCATCTGGTATTTTTCAAACATGATTACTTTGTGGGAAAAGCCAGAAAGCAAATTTACTTTGAATACAATAGGATACATTGTATTTCACAATAGGGTACATGCATACAGTAGAATAATTGAATACAATTATAGGGATGTGGCAACTGTACCTTCCATATGTTGCTGAAATACAGCTTACAGTATCTCTCACCATTGGTCATGTAACTTCCTTACCCTGTGTTAAAACTTCAAATTGCCCCATATATTGAACACTACAGTAGTCAAATTGGGACATAGCAAAGACATAATAACTGCTGCCAGGTTTCTGGAATGGTTGCAGTTGTCATGCTATGCAGAACTGGCCCTATATAGGACTTACCTATGACATGTTATATTAGGAGGCGTGGTGGCTCAGTGGGTAAGACGCCAGGCTTGTCGATCGGAAGATTGCAAGTTCGGAGGTTCGAATCCCTAGCCCTGCATGCGGAGTGAGCTCCCGCACTAGCTCCAGCTCTTGCCAACCTAGCAATTCGAAAGCATGCAAATGCAAGTAGATTAATAGGTACCACTTCGGTGGGTAGGTAACAGCGTTCTGCGCGTGTCATGCGGCCACATGACTGTGGAAGCGTCTTCGGACAACGCTGGCTCTTCGGCTAACAAACGGAGATGAGCACCGGCCCCTAGAGTCGGAGACGACTGCACAAATGTGCGGGGGGTACCTTTACCTTTTTATGACATGTAGGTGACATTGGGAAATTGAGCTTTTAAATCTGATTCTTCTATGTGATGCTGATACAATGAAGTTGTGATTCATGTGACAAGAGTTGTTTATGTACAATACATGGGACATCTTGATCAGGCAATTGCTCCTTGACCCCTTGCAATAATCCTCTCTTAGGAAGATGGTACTCTCATAAGAAATCTGGACTTGACTTAGGTAAGATACTTTATTATAGAAACAAGCAACTTCATAAAGCTGACAGGCCATTTCTAACAAGTTAGGAACCTGAAGGTATCTGTGCGTATGCCCCATGATTCAAATCCTGAGCTGCTTTCTCCTGCGTTTTGTATAGGGCTTTCCACAGATCTTTCCTCACTCTGGCCTTCCATATAGCCTTTGTTTACAAAATAGTTTATTCCGTTCCTAAGTTCTTTATTTCCCACTTTTCCAGCCCCAGATCTAACCACCTTATAGAGAATGCATTAAGGAGGAAAACCTTGCCATCCATTTTAATGCACCAGTTTAATAGGCCTGCAGGAGTAAAAAAGGATTCAGGAAAGGAAAGTGATGCAAATAGTATAGATCAGGATGAAAAAAAGGAGGTTCTGGACTAATGAGATGCAAACTGACAAGGAAAGAAGATGAATTCCTTCAGGAATAAGTTTAATCTAACAATGGATGAAATGGAAAGTGACTTGTTTGGGACAGATAGAATGTTGTAAGGGAAAGATGGTCAAAATGAATAAGTTTTGTTTGCTGGTAAGGCAAAGCAGGGAAAATGGAAGGCAAAATTCTAGGGAAAATGGAAGGCAAAAGGAAGAGGGGCCGACCAAGGGCAAGATGGATGGATGATATTCTGGAGCTGACGGACTTGAGCTTGGGGGAGCTGGGGGTTGCAACGGCCGACAGGAAGCTCTGGCGTGGGCTGGTCCATGAAGTCACGAGGAGTCGGAAGCGACTGAACAAATAAACAACAAGGCAAAGCAGCTGAGCTGATAGCCTAAGACCATTTCCAGGTATGGAGGAGATGGGCGGTGATACAAATTTAAATAATAAATAAATAATAAAACATTGCTAGCTTGTTTGAGTGATTTGGAGGGGAAGGTTTTCAATTGCAGTGAATAGATTGTATCCCAGCAAGCTATTAAAGCATGTCTATAACTTTATTTGCATTTCCTGGCCTAAGGGGCATCAATGGCCATAGATGGTATAGTATAGTATGGCATGATTTTAGGTACAGAGGCAAATCAAAGTGGCTGACATTCAACTCTATCAGCTTTGCATGGTAGTCCAGACAAGAAGCATATCCAGAAGGACTTGCTATAACTTTATTATTAAGGTTACATTAACAGAATCTTGCAAGTCTGAAAGTACATCTCTCCCCCCTCACCTTTAAAGTCCAAGGAACTAGGGAGGGTCCCTTCTGAGACGTTTGCCATGCCCTCATTCCTTCTGTGGGCTCAGCTGCTGCTTGTCTAACTGTTGTCTAGTCTGCAGTTCTTCCACCTGTCTCCCAAGGTCATTCCCACATACCATTACAGGCTTATCCAGGACTGTCTTCCTCATTTCCTGATAGAGCTGCTATTAAAGGATAATAACTTACCTACAAGTTTGTTAGTCATGTTTACTTTTTTTCTTTTTTAAAAATTAGATTATCGATGGGACAAATATTATTACAATGAGGGAGAAGAATTTTGCTTCACTGATGTCTGAAAATAACCCTGTATCCTTTTTCCTATTAAAGAAATCTTGTCTGGGAGAAGCCTGGTGTTTGCTTGGCCCATGGTTCCACCTGGATCTGTTGAATAGATAGGGATGAAGAGCTTCAAAGCCATGGGATTCCGTGTGTTGGTTTGATGACCATTCCCTGCCATTTCCATCAGAGAAGATAAAAACGGGTAGAAAACTGAGCCTCTTTGGTGGATAAGAAGGGAGAAGACCTTGAAAGAAAGAAGAGAAAGAGGCAACTCTTCTTTTGCCAACTTCAGTTGAAGGTATCTGAAGATAGAGCTGAGAAAAGCTACTACATAAACCTGGGAACACTTGCCATTCCTCCGTTAGTTGGTTAGTAATGTAACTAAGATAGGGATGTGGGAAACCTATAAACCACCATGTTTGTGTGTAGCTGGAGCACCTTTCTGGCCTCACTGATGAACGTTGGGTTCCCACAGTTTTGGAGTCAGAAGACAAACTGAAATATATATTTAACAGTCTTTTAATTAAAATGCTCCTTCTCAAGAACAGGGGAAAAAATAATATCAGGTACTTTGTATCATGTGGACATTCTCCCCACCCCACCCCTCCCTCAAAACATATTGGCTTTGCTTCCCATGAACCGTTTGTTATGCTTGGATGAGCCATTTATTTATTATTATTTTTCCTACGCTTGCATCAGCCATTTAAATGTCTCCTGGGTAGGTTTACTGTATTATGAGGAAATCTAAACCACCTCAGCACTGGGGTTAGGTTGAACTCAAAACAGCTTGAGGGTTGTTTGGGGTTAAATTAACCTTCTCTAGTCATCCATGGAATTGGGAGGAGGGGTGGGTAAATATCTTTTCCGATCTCCGGCACAGGGATGAGTGTCTAGAACCGCACTTGTGAACCCTATGGACCTGTAAAATCTTATAGAAACTATGGAACTGGATTAAAAGCCTGGTTGAAGAGGGGGAGTCAAAGGAAAAAATGACTCCATATGCAATTCCTGAGGTAGTATTCCACAACTTTTGAGTGAGTCTTCCTCCAAGTTATTCATTCATTCATTCATTCATTCATTCATTCATTCATTCATTCATTCATTCATTCATTCATTCATTTTATATGGCCACCCATCTCAAACGTATGACTCTGGGCAGCAAACAGAGAATAAAAACAAGATAAAAACATACAGTAGTTATGTGATGTAAGATAGTTATAGTTGTTCCTTCTTTGATCAGGCATCTCTGATTGACTGCCACTGATTCATGGAGATTTGCATTAGCTTGGGGTCATTCAAACACCGCTAAATGGCTGCCGGTTGATTACACATCCCTGATCTGGGGCTGCTTCTCACACAGCCTTTCTTAAGAACGCCTGCTTCATTTGCAAAATGTTAATATTGTCCACTACCTCAGATCCTTTCAAGCAGAGAGGTGTTTGATAAAAAATGAAAATCCAATTGAGGGAAAGGAAGGTTCTTTGCCAAATTCTTGCTTCACTGCTGCTATAGATTCAAACTGGAGTGCTTTCTGGCAGCCTTTTAAAGTGTATTGCAATGTTTAAATTGAATTGCTTTCATTTGGTGGTTGCTGAGAATTGCCTTGAATGTTAGGAGAGGCAGGATATAAAGGTTTCGAGTAGTATTTTGATCCTCCCAAAGTTTTAACTTTTGCATGTCCAACCATCTCCTGGAATCTCATGAATTTTTGAGTTCTGTTTTCTATACCAATTCATGTAAATACTACCATGTTACCCCTACTTCCATAGAGGCAAAGTAGATATTCCAAGATAGCACAGCTCCTGCTTTGTTGGAATCCACCCCATTAAACACAATGTCTGCCAAGATACCGTATCTATTGGTATGTAACAATGCTTGAGTCCCATACAGACTAAACAATGTAGGGAGAAGAAGGTACCAATTCAGATAGCAATCAATGAAAAGACAATCTGGATGGCAGAGGCCCTTCTCACGAGTAAGAAATCTTACTGACAGATTCCAGGAAGATTGGTTTCTGAAAGATCAAACTTAAACCTTTCAGTTCCAGTTTGGTGAAACAACCCTTAAGAATTGGCTCTCTTTTTATTGATTTTGCTTCACTTTTCCCTATAGCTTTGTAGGATTCTGTAATGGACAGAAGGAATCACCTTGAGGAACATAAGGAAGAACCACAACCAAGTATATATACTGCATTATATACAGTTACAGTATATATACAGGGTTATATACAGTCCTGTGGAAAAATATTTGCCTCCTTTTGAATTTTCTGAATTTTTGCACAGTTCTACCACTGACTTTCATAGAGCTTCATGTAGGTCCTCCTGATATATAAATGAAGTCTGAATGAACAAATCAACATTTTGGAGCTTGTTTAGTTTAAAAATAAAGTAATTCAACATCCTTTTTCATAGAACTGTAAGTAGGGCTATTTTTTTTTCTTTGCTCAGTTTTAAAATGAGAATAAATGCTGCCCTAACATACAATAATTATATAAGACTGCATCTAACTTCACATTTACTTCTGTATGTTGTACTGCAATGTCAGACATGTGGGAGAAATTTGTTCAATCTCATTTTAACATGTGCTTACACAGTTCCCATTTCTCAAATTCATGAGCTCAATTATTCACCAATATCTGCACATTACCAAATCTGGTAATACGGTGTACATTTCAAAAAGTGTCTGCTCAATCAAATACATTACAGAAGAAAGGCACACAGAAAAATAAATTGCATTAGGTGAAATTACTTTCAAAAATGTTCATTAAAATATATGTGCATTTTTATGCAGGCTCTCTTTTTTAAAATGTGAACTGATGTAGGGAGACAATGGAACAGGCTTATTTATTTATTTATTAAATTTCTATGGCTGCCTCTCTTAACTACATGACTCAGCTAACAATTAAAAACAGAATATAAACAATGAACAAAATGATGAATAACATACATAGCAATCGAGCAACCAACTTATAATAACACTAAAAATCAGCCTGGTTAACCCAACCAAGAAACAGGCTCACTCACGTCATCAGGCCCTGAGGTAAAGGTAAAGGTTCCCCCTGCACATTTGTGCAGTTGTGTCTGACTCTAGGGGCTGGTGCTCATCTCCGTTTGTTAGCCGAAGAGCCAGCATTGTCTGAAGACGCTTCCATGGTCATGTGGCCAGAATGATGCACGTGGAATGCTGTTACCTACCCACCGAAGTGGTACCTATTCATCTACTTGCATTTGCATGCTTTCGAATTGCTAGGTTGGCAAGAGCTGGGGCTAGTGCGGGAGCTCACTCCATCATGCGGGGCTAGGGTCTCGAACCGCCGATCTTGCGACCTTCCGAACGACAAGCCTGGTGTCTTACCCGCTGAGCCACCACGCCCCTTCAGGCCTTGAGACTCAATAGCAAAACCAGGTCTTTAAGGCCTTGCAAAAAGCCAGCAAGTCTGATCTACAGGGGGATGATGTTCCAGAGGATGGGTACCACAGCAGAAAGTGTTCTCTTCCTGGGTCCCACCAGATTGTACTCCTTCATGGATGGGACCAGGTGCAGCCTTATACTTGGAAAAGCAAGAATTGCCAAAGAAGGAATTCATATCATTTGGATATTTTTTTTGGCATGGTCAAATGGCAAATTTGGCAAGAGGGAAGATCTGTCAAGGTTATACACTAGGCATGACAATAAAATTTTGATGCTCCAGAAACTCAGTTCTGCATTCAGTAACAACAGTTGCCTCATAGACTCAACATGGCTTGAATAGTTACTTTATTGGAGACAACAAAAGACTACATATATATGCAGGAGATTTCCTACTACAGTTGACAGGACTAAACGTGTATATGTTCATGCACACATGTATCTCTATGTGGTCCAGAGTTTAAATCTTAAATTCTTCCTCCTGCCTTTCTGAGTCAATGGATATTTTGCTGCTGTCTTCAAGGTTATGGGAGACAGTAGTAGAGGTATGTTTACGTACTAGTTCTGCCTGGCTTCAGCACTGCTAGTTCTTCATTGCCAAGTTCGTGCATCACACCACCTCCTTGTCTATTTTTCATTTTGGACCTGGAAGCATTGGGTCATCTCCCCTTCCCTCCATCCATCATGGAGCATTGGGCCCCTCCTTCAGTTTCAATTTGTATCAGTGATGCAAGGACAAATACTTATATTTTTTATGTCTCTTTCTAAGATAAGTTGAACTCAACTCCTGATGACTTCAAGGATGCATCCCTCTAGGATTTTTTTTGGCACCAGTGCAGAGATGATCTGCCACTACTTTTTCCCAGATTTTTTTTTTAAAGTTCCTAATTTAGTCCTCAGCTCTGGGATTTCCTGATAGTTTCCCAGCAAGTGCTAATTGGATCCAGTCCTCCTCAGCTTTTCAAGATCAACTAAAGTCAACTTGACACTGCCAACCTGCTGTGATTCTAACTCAAGGCAAAGCTACTCTGGAGTAGTGGGGGGGTATTTTTAGTTATAATTTTTAGCTTTACCCTTGTTGTTTCTAAATATGATGCACATGTGTAATGAAAAGGCTTTAAATTTTATCTTTATAAACTAGGTTAATGATTTAATAGTTGCTACTCCTTTATTGTTTTGTTGATTAACACTATGGTGCTTAGTACCTAAGGACCATCATTGTCACCACTGTTTAGTTATTACCTGTCACCAAAATGCTAAAGTGGAGCCCGTATATTTCCCTGCTGCTAGTGTTGCAACTAGAAGTGTCAAAGATAAGCCATTCAATAGGTAGGGACATTGCTTTTAGTTTTAATACATGAGATAAAATCTGCCAAATGCAGGAACACCCAGTGTGCACAATAAGTGAATTTTGACAGAACAAATTGGTTTTTTCTTAGCCATTCATGCTGGCTTATTTCAAAGAGAAAGGAAACCCAGGCATTAAAATACACACTCTCACACCCAAACACACCTAAATAATAACTACTGGTGACAGGCTAATGTAGCATTCCAATCAATCAAATGTTGTCTATCCAGTAGGAAAAATTAAATGACAATCAGTATAATAGACATTTGATTACACTCTTGAGTGCAGTTTATTTTTTTAGTGATGGGATACTTAAGCCTGACTGCTTTGTTCCTGGATGAAAAATTTACTTAAATGTAAAACCTGATTATATGTAAATGCTGCATGGTTTCAGAATGCTTTGCCCTCATTTTTATGCCTGGTATTATAGTCATTTATACTTTGTGTGTGTGCCTTCGAGTCACTTTTTGATCTCTGGCAACTGCCTGGACAAGTCCCTGCAGTTTTCTTGGCAAGGGTTTTGGAAGTGGTTTGCCATTGCCTCCTTCTCAGGGCTGAGAGAGAGTGACTGGCCCAAGGTCACCCAGCTGGCTTTGTGCCTAAGGCGGGACTAGAACTCTCAGTCTCCTGGTTTGCCATTGGCTCCTTCCTACGGCTGAGAGAGAGGGACTGACCCAAGGTCACCCAGCTGGCTTTCGTGCCTAAGGCGGGAGTAGAACTCTCAGTCTCCTGGTTTGCCATTGGCTCCTTCCTAGGGCTGAGAGAGAGGGACTGACCCAAGGTCACCCAGCTGGCTTTCGTGCCTAAGGCGGGACTAGAACTCTCAGTCTCCTGGTTTGCCATTGCCTCCTTCTTAGGGCTGAGAGAGAGTGACTGGCCCAAGGTCACCCAGCTGGCTTTGTGCCTAAGGTGGGACTAGAACTCTAGCCTGGTGCCTTAACCACTACACCAAACTGGCTCTCATTTATAATTAGGAGTTACATAGTTATAAGGAAGAGCAAATGTCACCCCAGGAAAATGAGAAGAAGGTACTGAACCTGGTCCATCAGCCTTATCACATCATCTGCTGTCTCTGGCAGGCTATTAGTATGGAAGTATGTAGCATTTAATTGTCAGCATTAAAATTAAATCAGAATTTCTGCTTGTTTGTTTGTTTTTGTAATTGCAGAATAAATTTTTGGCAAAGTGCTAGTTTGAACAGAGATAGAAAGAAGCTTGTTGTTCTGAGCCCTGACAATGGTCTATGTTGAACTGAGTTCATACATCAGAAAGTTGAGAAGATGGGAGGACTTGAAGAATGAAAGGAAGAAAGAACCTGAAATCCAATTTTTGGGCCAAAGAAACAAAATGGGAAGAGAAGAATAATACAGGGGTCCCCAACCTGTGGGCCGTGGCCTGTTAGGAAGTGGGCCACACAGCAGGTGAGTGGTGGTGGTCCACGCGATTGGCTCCCGCCTGCAAAGCCTGCCCCCCCGTCCGCGCAATTGGCTCCCGTCTGAAAAACCCGCCCCCCCAGGTCTGTGGAAAAATTGTCTTCCACGACTGGTCCCTGATGCCAAAAAGGTTGGGTACCCCTGGAATAATATACTTGATGGAAATGGCTATTTATATATAAAATTATATATAATATAGAGAATTTTTTTTTGGAAAAACCCCCCTTAAAAGTCTTAACCTTCAAATTAAATCAAATGTTCAGATTATAGTTTTAGAAGAAAATTTAATATCATGAGGCATTTATTAGTTCTAATTCCCCCCTTTGTAAATTGACATATCCACGTATGTAGTTAGTTAGTTCTCATTTTACATAACAATCAGTGGCTGCATAAATATTTAACTATTTTAATTAGGATAAAAGCATTTAATTAAACTATGGTAGGAATAATTATTGGAAATGTTGGAGGTCCAGTGGTATATCTGTCCATGCAAGACTGAGGCTGGCATGATTGGATACACCATAGCTTTCCAAACTGTGTGTCACGGCACATGAGTGTGTCGCAACAAAACCCAGAAGTGCTGATGGCACATCGCCGACGGTGGTGTGCGCGGCAGCAGCGGCGCACCATCAGTGCTTCCGGGTATTAGCGCGAAACACAAGGCTGCCGCCGCTGCTGCCACCACCACCGCCACCACTGGTGTGTCGCCAATGGCGGGACTTTGGAAAGCACTGGGATACACATTTCCCTTTAAATATCATTTTGATGGTGGAATCTTAGTCTGCAAAGGTACTTCTATTCAATTTCAAATTGCACAAACCGAGGCTGCTGGTTTGATTGATAATATTATAAGCCTTTTTAATAGGTAATGACATTTTCCCCCCATATATCATTTCTTCTATAATCTATTTTTTTTTCCTAATAATCAAAACCATATATTATAATTTCATTTCTTTCTGTTTCACGCAAAAAGTCTATAAGGCATTTCCGGTCAGCATTAAACTTAGATAATGTATTTTCTCTAATCAAAGCTGTCAATTTAGCCATCTTAGCAAGTTCCATCATCTTCATCATCCATTCCTGCGTTGTGGGTAATGTCAAATCTTTCCACCTTTGTGCATATAATAGTCTTGCTGCAGTTATCATTTATAAAAACAAAGTTCCATGACTTTTTTCCAACTGTTTATCGATCAGTCCCAAAAGAAAAGCCTCTGGTTTCAATTGTATATTAATCTTTAAAATCTTTTGAATTAATATATGTAATTCAGTCCAACATTTTCTAGCTTTTTTGCACATCCACCAAGCATGGTAAAATGTCCCCTCTTGTTGTTTACATTTCCAACATAAAATTAAAGTACTTTTATAAATTCTAGACAATTTTTCCTGTGACATATACCAATGATACATCATTTTATAAAAATTCTCTTTAAGATTAAAACATAACGTAAATTTCAATCCTTTCAATCATATATTCTCCCACTATATATTCGGTTGTTTGCAACCATTTTTTAGCCATTTTATCATACATTCATTCACTTGTTCTTCTTCTGTTTCAAATTTCAGTAGAAGTTTATAAATTTTAGCAATAACATGTTCATCATTTGTACACAGTTCTATTTCAAACTCAGTCTTACAATGCTCAAAACCAAAAATTATTTTTTCTATTTTAAATATTTTTAGTAATTGTAGATAAGAAAACCATTGACACGTGTATCCTTCTGTCGCCAAGTCTTCTATTGATTTTATTTTGCATTCTCCTTAACAAAATTATAATTTGTCACAATAAGTTAGCCATTTGTGTTTACTTATCATTTCTCTTCTATAAAATGCTTCTTGTGCTGAGAGCCACAAAGGTATTTTCGGGCACAACTTGGGTTTATTTTGTTATATTTTTGGGTATTGTCTGGTACAAAAATAATGTTCTCGGTAAAACATTCATCTTAATCACAGGAATTCTCCCCAAGAATGACAGTTGTGTTTTTTCCCATCTTAACATACCCTTTTTAACTTCATTCCATGTCTTAGCATAATTATTTTTGAAATAACATACAATTCATATTTGTCATATTAATTCCCAAATATTTTACCTTCTTCTTGATCTTAAAACCCATTTTATTCATAAATTCTGTTTGATTTTGTGTTTTCATATTTTTTGTTAATATCTTTGACTTTGGAATGATGGGAACATTCAAGTAACACCACTCTACATCTCTTTAAAACACCTGTGTCTTTTCTGGAGCTCATACAACTACTTTCTGCAGCTGCCATGCTATGTAGGAAAAGACACATTTGGTTGTTGGCTGGACTGGGAAGTTGAAAAAGATTCTAGAACTACTTCCATATCATTGCCAAGAAAGCAACATGTGTTTGTCCACATAATTTCCAAGAATCATGCATAACTCAAAGAAGATTTTGCTCTTTGGAGTTCTGCTTCTTCCTGCTCTTGAACTGGCAAAATGTCTTTGTGTGTGTGTGTGTGTGAGAGAGAGAGAGAGAGAGAGGGGGGGGGGTCATTTTGAAGACTATGATTCCATGGCAAACAAAAACAAATGATAAATTCTTGTTTCTGTGAAGTCTGATATTTTCAGGGAAAACATTTGGGGGACAAAAGAGCATTTTATAAGAAGCAAGAGACATTGGCATGGATTCACCTCACACAGTTTCCCACAATGTCAAATGGTAGGTCTTGCTTGTTGGATGTTCTTTCACTTTTAAAATAGCAAAGAAATAATGTTAGACATTAAAGTCAATTATTTTTTTAATGGCTTTAAGGAAGAGGGACAGTTGACAAGAATGGAGGTAAGATGTAATTCAGGAGGCCATAGTACTGTCAAATCTGTACAGTGGAAGAATGCAATGCCTATGTTCAAAATTTAAGAAAAGAGGTACTAGATTTAACCCATTTTGATGTCATGAACATGTTCCTTGTGGTGTTATTGCCAAAACATCTGGTTTGATAACGTTAGCTACATCTATCATGTCTTGGTAAGAGTACATCATAAAGGGGCTGATAACATTTCTGTCCACTTCAACTTATTTTATTAAAGAGTCATTGACTAGAAACACCTATAGCTTTTGAAAACGCTTTTGACTTGAGTGAAGGAAAATCAACTGCAAAGTAAAGGGACTGCAATGTGTTATCTCGAATGGAAGACAAAGACAGCATTTAATCCCTCTAGAACTGAGTGTATGGCAGAATTAAGTGCCACCATCTGAAATCATTAATTTACGTTCTAGTCAGTAACATGTTTCTTGATTGCACAGATTAGATACAACTTTTCAAGGGCTTCAGTGGGGAAGGTTGGATGACATTAGGATTGGGTTAGAAAACAGACCTCTGGTTTACAAAAGGAAAAAAAAATGCTGTCAGGTTTCTTCTTCCTTGGAAGCAAGCCAGAAGCTCAACAGCTGCAATTGTCCTTGAATGAACAAACACAGTTCTTGAAGAACACAAGCTGAGTATGATAGTCTATGCAAAGGGAAAACCAATGCAAAAATGACAGCTAATTAGAATTCCTGTAGGCTTTATCAACAGGTCTGCAAAATACAGTAATTAAGCTGTGACTGTGAAAACACACCACTTTCATGTTTTTGAGAAGAGGCAAGCAAGCTTAAAATTACCCAGTTCGAAAATTATTGAAAATTATCACTTAAAATCTTCTTTATAATGATACATATAATGTATCTACTGCTGCAATAATTTTTGCAATTACGGCAATCAAACCTAAGACTAATTTAATTTCTCTATAAACCATACAATACATTAACTTCCCAACTTCAATTCCTTCAGGCTTTTTAAGCTATAATAGAAAGATTTCTCTTTCTTTCTTTCTTTCTTTCTTTTTCTTTCTTTCTTTCTTTCTTTCTTTCTTTCTTTCTTTCTTTCTTTCTTTCTTTCTTTCTTTCTTTCTTTCTTTCTTTCTTGAATGGGAAAATGTTCTTGAAGGATTTTAGAATTAGTCTTCCTCAATCAGAAATCATAAAACTGAGTAGAGCACTTTGGATTTTTTGGGGAATTTGCTTAAATAATCTCATACTGGGTCACTGGCTCTTTAAAACACATTTTATAGTTTACAGAGTTGGAAGAAAAGGTATTCAGATGGAACACACAAAGAGAACAACTAGCAAATAGATAATCAGGAGTATTAACCACCATCTAGTAAATTTCCAATGAGTCCTTTAAGAAATCAGCAATGCTGGTGGGGGATTTTTGGAACAGCTCCAAGATAATTTTTTTGTCAGATAGGTTCTCCAGAATAACTGAGTGGAAGTCAGAGAAATATGTACACAGATGTATACATATGTTGTGAAAAAACTGCAAAGAATGCTTGAACTGCATACTATAGATTACACTGCATGCGATTTTTGTATGAACATTCAGAAAACGCTATGGAAATGAGACGGAATGAATTTAAGATCAGAAAAATGAAAAAGTGAGAAATCAAAACGGGCAGGTTAATCTATTGTAACACAAATGTTCTGTATGATTCAGGATTAGCAAAGAGGGACCACAGTTTCTGTTGGCTCAAGGGCCAGGCCAGGCTCTCTCTGACCACACTCCCAAAGTGGGCATAGCCAGGACTAATTCTGAGGATGAGGTTCAGGAGTCTTAAGGAATGATATGGATTCCTTAATTTCTTGACACCTTCTAAACACCCCCCCCCCAAAATGCAAAGAAAGGTTGTAAAATTTTGGGGCCAACTGTTTTGAGGGGGATTTGGGGCCTCAAAAGTGATGATCCATTAACATCTGTGCCTCAGGTTTTGCAGTCCTTTTCAAAATCATTAGGATCCATTGGTCTAATTGTTGCAAACTGTTATAGAGAAAGAGAAGGAGAAAGCACCATTGTTTCTGAAGTAAAACAGCCAGTTACTTAAGGAAATATAGACTAACATGGCTCTCCTCCTGCAATGTCCATGTTGGTGCAGTTGCCACCCTGTCTCAGTGTCTGGAGGCTGTGGGGGCCTGGATGGGGAACAACAGGCTTCGACTGAACCCTAGTAAGACGGAGTGGCTGTGGATTGATGGCCGCTCGGGTCCTAGGAAGCTGTCATCTTTGGCTCTAGATGGGGTCGCACTACCCCATTCGGAGCCTGTGCGGAATCTGGGGGTTCTCCTGGACTCACGACTCCTGCTGGAAGAGCAGGTGGCAGTCGTGGCCAGGAGGGCCTTTGCACAACTTCGGATTGTGCACCAGTTACGCCCTTTCCTGGACCGAGATGCCCTCCGAACAGTCACTCATGCCCTCGTCATCTCCCACATAGACTATTGTAATGCGCTCTACATGGGGCTACCCTTGAGGAGTATCCGGAAGCTTCAGCTGGTCCAGAATGCGGCTGCGAGGACAATTATTGGGGCCAGAAGATCGGCCCATGTGACACCGTTGTTACGCGAACTGCATTGGGTGCCAGTTTGCTTCCGGGTACAATTCAAGGTGTTGGTTATCACCTTTAAAGCCCTACATGGCATAGGACTAGGTTACCTGAGGGACCGTCTCATCCCCAGAACATCGACCCGTCCCACCCGTTCAGCTAGAGAGGGCTTGCTACGGACCCCATCGCTTAAAGAGTTTCACCTAGCGGGGTCCAGGAAGCGGGCCTTCTCTGCAGTGGCGCCCGCCCTTTGGAATATCTTACCCCCGGAGCTGAGGCTGATGTCTTCACTCCCAGCCTTCTGGAAAGGCTTAAAGACCTGGTTCTGCCATCTTGCCTGGGAGGGAAACGTCAACAGTTCCTCTTGGGGATGGCTGGCCCCTTGAAGCCTCCCAGTGACCTATTTTAATATTTTTCTTGGAATTTATATTTTGTATTTATGTAATTTTATATATATTTTAATCACTATTTTGCTGTGCACCGCCCAGGGTCCCCGTTGGGGGAGATGGGCGGTAATATAAATTTAATAAAATAAATAAAATAAATAAATAAATAAATCTGAGATTTGAATTAAGCAATCAATGGCTTCTATTCTTTAAGGTGAGGCTCCCTGAATTCACTCCCTCAGGATGCAAAGAAGATAAGCCACCACTAAACCTTAAAAGAATTGTGGATTCCTTGGTGCTCTCTGAGCCTTGTTGTTTTCTTGCAGACCTTTCATTGCCCGACTAGGCAACATCTTCAGTTGCGAAAAGGGAGTGGGACAACCCTGAGCTACAAATATTCTCTTCCATTGGTACCTTAAAAGAATAGCTGAGAGATGGCCTAACTCTAGATAAAGGCCAGCTGTCATGAGTAAAGTTTTACTCAGGCGGAACACAGCTAGGACCTCTCTAATGGCCTGCAGCTAGAGCTTGGGTGGAGCTCTGACACACAAAAAGCCTTCCATTTCACATGCTTGGCTGTTGGAAACAACTTTTTTTTGATGTGTTTATTGTATCACAATATGTCTATGAAGGTTCTCAGTCATCCAGGTGAAATTGTCTGTAGCTTGAATCATGTCAACTGGATTTCTATTTTCTCAGTGGAAACGTTTCGCTCCTTATCCAAGGAGCTTCTTCAGTCTGAGCAAAGTTGGTAAGGGAATCCTAAATATGTCACAGCTACCTAGAAACATATTTAGGATTCCCTTACCAACTTTGCTCAGACTGAAGAAGCTCCTTGGATAAGGAGCGAAACGTTTCCACTGAGAAAATAGAAATCCAGTTGACATGATTCAAGCTACAGATTATTGTATCACACTTTGGAGTCAATGTTGGATTTTATCTGTTTGAACTCTGACAATGAATCTTGGACTGCCTACTGATTTAAAAGTAAATGTTTGATTTCTGTATATCTTTCCTAGTTATCACTTCACTTGGTAACCATGCTCTAGTTGGGACAAGATCCTTATACGCAGAGACAGGCTTCAAAGTCTCAGTGACCTGTGGGAATATGGGGGAAAGTCTCTTTCTCACTGTGAATCTTCAGAATGGTAAAACTCATTTAATTGTGGCTTGATCCAGTAGTGAAATTCTTCTGTTTATGGCTTAAGCACCCCAATAATTGAAGGCTTGAAGATTTGGTCCAAGAAGAAGTTGAGATGTGTTGAATTAGGCAAACATTCTGTGGGCTCTGTGCTTAATAAAATAAAAGTAAGGCAACTGTATACTTATTTGATAAAGTTTTAGGATGTTTTTAAGGCCCTTTGTGGTGACCTCTGCAGTCATAAATAAAGGCCACAGCCAAAATGAATTTTGTTTTGGAGAAGTTCAGGGCGTGGTGGAATATGCACTTAATCGAATGTCTGCAAATGTGCTAATGTAATGCCTGTAGTAACTGTTCTGATAATTAAACTGGAATCTAAGAATTGGTTGTAAAGATCCCAAGGGAACTGCAGTGTCATATTTTATAGTTCACTCATAGGCGTATAGGTAAAGGCAAAAAGCAGGTTGTGTATATCTTTTTTTAATTATAAAAAGGGAAATAGTTGAACTAAATGCCTTAGACTGGCAAATAGAGGGAGAAAAAGTGGAGGCAGTGACAGACTTTGTATTTCTAGGCGCAAAGATTACTGCAGATGCTGACTGCAGCCAGGAAATCAGAAGACGTCTACTTCTTGGGAGGAGAGCAATGGCAAATCTTGATAAAATAGTTAAGAGCAGAGACATCACACTGACAACAAAGGTCCGTATAGTTAAAGCAATGGTATTCCCTGTAGTAACCTATGGCTGCGAGAGCTGGACCATAAGGAAGGCTGAGCGAAGGAAGATAGATGCTTTTGAACTGTGGTGTTGGAGGAAAATTCTGAGAGTGCCTTGGACTGCAAGAAGATCAAACCAGTCCATACTCCAGGAAATCAAGCCAGACTGCTCACTTGAGGGAATGATATTAAAGGCAAAACTGAAGTACTTTGGCCACATAATGAGAAGACAGGATACCCTGGAGAAGAAGCTGATGCTAGGGAAAGTGGAAGGCAAAAGGAAGAGGGGCCGACCAAGGGCAAGATGGATGGATGGTATTCTGGAGGTGACGGACTCAACCATTGGGGAGCTGGGGATGGTGACGGCCGACAGAAAGCTCTGGTGTGGGCTGGTCCATGAAGTCACGAAGAGTCGGAAACGACTGAACGAATAAACAACAACAACAAATGCCTTAGAACTGATTCTGATTTCTGAATCAGAACAATTTTTCAAACTGACTAATCTAATTATCTAATAAATTTTCCAAATCCAACGAACAATTTGAATTTGTTCAAGGCCGATTTGCACATCCTAAAAGATAAGTCTATATACATAAGGATAGAGATGTGACTCATATAGCACTTTAAGCTGGGATGCATTTTCATCTGCTCTCCTGTGTGAACCCAGCCACCCTCCATGGATCTGACGAGCAACCAACTAGATCTTTGCACGCTATCTTCCATATGCTCCCTGATTCTTTTTCATTACTTGTAATAGTTTTTTTTATCATACTTCAAATACAGAGTTAATTAGAGAAGATATTAAGAAAAGCTGCCTCTCAGAGACTTTGGCTCTCAGTTATTATAGCCACTTATCAGGATGCATTATTATGCTATCAGACTAATAACTAATGTATCATAAAGTAACTATCCCCTTCCCAGGCATCAAGATACAATGAAGATGTCAGGGAATTCTTAAGCTGTGCTGCCATCTCTTGGCCCAAGGATAGCATAGCAACTTACATTGATTTACACTTACACAATTCGGTTTGATGGTTGATTGGTCAATGGGTGTGCTTACCAGTGGCTCACTAATTTGCATTATTTAGTGAACAACTGTAGAGCTTTTTTTCAGCCATCAAACTAGGAACAGCAGAGTAAGCATTAAAATATTTTATAAGGCACCTAAGTAGCATTCTGGCAGTGTGATTAACTGCTTAGAATATTGAAATTGGACTGTGAAAGTTTAGATTCAGACTCCCACCCATGTTAAGAAATGGCTTGGTAGCCTTCCAATTTCTTTCAAACTAGTTTATTTCATGAAGCTAGGATAAAAGGGATATGCTAACTCAGTGCATGTTAGAGGAAAGGTGGGAGAAATGAGTTGTAAGTGTAGTAGCAGGACGAACCTATGTTCTTTTGCTGAGATCTCCCCTTTCCAGATCCATTCTGCTGTGGATTTATATCACAATAATTCCATGTTTATTTTTAAGAAGCATAGTAATTGTTAGTAAGGGCAGATAGCATTATAAAGATCCGAGCAAATGCAGAGGAAGAGAATAAAGTTTTTCTTGCTACAGTCCTGAGGTCTATTAATCTCCTCCTCCTCCTTCTCTTGTATTGGAAGAAAAACATTATTGTCAGATACCACCTATCTATACTTCATTTTTCTAATCCATTCAATTTCATGGTTACTTTTAAATGCATTTAAACTTAGAACTTTAAAGTTGGAAGCGGCCATTGATTCTAATTTCTTGCTCAGTGCAGGAATCCAAATTAAAACATCCCCATATTATGGCTATTCAGCTTCTGCTTAAGACATCCAGCCAAGGTAGATCACACCAACTCTCTGGGTAATTGGTTTCATAACTGAACTCTTAGAAAGTTTGTCCTAACATTCCAGATCAATTTGCCTTCCTGTAGTTTTTTTTTCTGTTTCCTGCACTGTGGGGTATTAGAGAAGAGGTCTTTATATTCTTTTTGGAGGACATTCTTTCAGGTGTTTGAAGAATGCCCTCCTATCCCTCCTGGGTCTTTTCTTGAGATTACACATTCCAGGTTCCTTTAATCGTCATTTTCATAACTCTGTGCTAACCGCTTCCAGCAGGTAAAGGTAAAGGTTTCCCCTGCACAGTTGTGTCTGACTCTAGGGGCCGGTGCTCATCTTCGTTTGTTAGCCGAAGAGCCAGTGTTGTCCAAAGATGCTTCCACAGTCATGTGGCTGGCATGACGCACACAGAACGCTGTTACCTTCCCACCAAAGTGGTACCTATTAATCTACTTGCATTTGCATGCTTTCGAATTGCTAGGTTGGCAAGAGCTGGGGCAAGTGCAGGAGCTCACTCCTTCACGCGGGGCTAGGGATTCGAACCTCCAAACTTGCAATCTTCTGATCAACAAGCCTGGCATCTTACCCACTGAGCCATTGCGCCCCCTCCTCTTCCAGCATCTCTCTTAAAATGAGGTACCCAGAACTGGACACCTTTGGGTCTGTCCAACATAGATACAGTATATGTTGGAATATAATGGAAGTATTAGTCTCTGTGACTTAAACTGTACTTCTTTTGATGCAGCCTAAAAGGCTTTTGCTCTTTCTGCAGCTACATCACAATGCTGGCTCATTTGGTTCATTATCAACTACTATTCTTAAATCTTTTTTGGCAAAGTACTATTGTCAAGCCAGGTGTCCTCAATTATTTGCCCTTGCATTGGATTTCTGTTTGCATTTGTCATGCATATGTTACTTTTTAAGATGCTACTTACTGTTTGGGGCTCACTTTGCGGCTTTGGAGAGATATCTATACCATGAGTATTCCATCATGAAGCTCTCCAACCAATCACTGTGATCAGACGAAATCATAGTTTGTGCCATAAAATGTTCTGGATCATTGTAAACTGTCATACAGTTGGCTAATAGCATTATTGGTCTGACTGCTAGTAAACCAGCCATAATGTTACTTATTTTGTTTGTGCTTGTAAATATGCTCAAAGGAAGCATTTACACCAGGTATATTGTTCATCAAGTAAAACTAAAGGGTGGAATATATGGTTGGTGTCATTCTTACAATATGACCTTGGAAGTAATTTTTAAGGTTACATAGTTGAGCTACCTTGGGAAATGCTGGGGAGGGCAGATGTTGTAGCAAGGGCATCTAATTGAGTTAGGCATCCAAATCCACCCACCCTTTGGAATATTCTTCCTGAAATAAGATTGGCCTCCTCGCTCCTGGACTTTAGAAAAAAACTAAAGACCTGGTTTTATGTCTATGAAGGTTCTCAGTCATCCAGGTGGAATTGTCTGTAGCTTGAATCATGTCAACTGGATTTCTATTTTCTCAGTGGAAGCGAAACGTTTCCACTGAGAAAATAGAAATCCAGTTGACATGATTCAAGCTACAGATAAAGACCTGGTTATGTCACCATGCTTGGGGTGAATAGCCAGTCTTGGGGTTGGCTGGTCCCTTAGATCTGCCCTGACCAGCCTTATCGACTGATGGGATGAGATCTACCATTCCTGGATCGAACTGTATGAGATAGATTAGATAGATAGATAGATAGATAGATAGATAGATAGATAGATAGATAGATAGATAGATGATAGATAGATAGATTGTTTATTATTGATATTTATTGTTTTAATTGATTTTAAACCTTGCTGTGAACCGTCCAGGGTCCCTCCTTGTGGGGGAGATGGGCGGGATATAAATGTAATAATAATAATAAATAAATAAATGTAATTAAGATGTGCACTTAAGCTAGAAACAAAACAATTTCAATTAAATGGAAACAAAACAAAATGATCTTAACATCCACTGGAGTCATTTTGCTTTATATTGTTCTGTACGGTAACGTTTGATTTCTACAAATGAAGCAAACTATAATGCATTTCAGTTTTCAGTGAGTGGGGTATCTTCTATTACAGATGGTAATTTTTATTTTTGCTCCTTAGCCAGTTATGCTATATCCTTTGTCAAGGAGAAAAAAGAAAGGCTGTTGTTTTTATCAGATTATGTAATTTTTTACCTGAACACACAAAACCAGTGAGCTGCACAGTGTTTTCTGTTACATTATCTATTTCATATCTGGTGTAAAGAGAAACAACTGGAGTGTATGAATGCAAAACTTCTAACATTAAATTTAAAAAAGGAATGAGAAGACAGGATACCCTGGAGAAGAAGCTGATGCTAAGGAAAGTGGAAGGCAAAAGGAAGAGGGGCCGACCAAGGGCAAGATGGATGGATGATATTCTGGAGGTGACAGACTTAACCATGGGGGAGCTGGGGATGGTGACGGACGACAGGAAGCTCTGGCGTGGGCTGGTCCATGAAGTCACAAAGAGTCGGAAGCGACTGAATGAATAAACAACAAAGTGTTGCTGCAATTTATATTTTTTTCAAACATGTGATCATTGGGACTATCTGGGTTTATCACAATACTATCTAAACTGGGAACCTACAGGATGGTTTAATTCAGGGGTCACCAACTCTTCAGCTCAACCCCTTCATGAAGTTTCAGATTGTACATCTGCCCCCAAACGTTTATTATATGAAAATAATTTAATAAATACTACTTTGACTGATAGTACTGCAAATAATAAAAATGGATAGTCCCATTGACCCTTGGTGGTCAATACTGACCACTTTGGGGTACCCTGATTTAATGTGATATATGAATCAATCCACTGTGATTAAAAAATGTGGTTTATAGTTGGCTATATGTAAGGCTGGCAATGCAGTAAGCCATAAGGCAGTTTGTTTAATTTTGGATTAGTGTTGTAAGACATGCTACTTTTAAACCATGGTTTAAGGCATCATAAATTCAGTCTCAATGTTTGCAAACCTGCAAATTTTGATTTAATCTGTTTTTTCCCTTATTTCTTTGTGATTTTCCTAAAAAATGCTTTTTGACTTTCTGCTCCACTGTAGTCTAAGAAAGCCTGTTTCATAGTAAGCGACTCAGGGACAAATAACGTAATTCTATCCCCTACACCCCTTGGCTATGTTTGAAAAATTGGGAGCAATATTCTCTTTTGCAATTATATCAAATGCAGCATGTTTGTTTGTTCCAGTTCTTCCATGCTTTAAAGTCTTAATGATGCTCTGTGAAAAAGAATGTTTCAGTACTTGGCTATCTTACTTTGCTTTTACTTCCACAAAATTGAAATTCTCTGAGGAAGACATCACCTGTACAGTAGTGACTTTGTTTTAATGAGAATTTCTGGCTGGTAATATTTTAATATGTTAGCTGGAGACTCCAGGGAAACCTTTATAAGGATTAGCTCACCTTATGTATTACTGGAGATGGATTCATCTAATAAGTGTGAGAATTACTCTGCTGGATTCCATTTATAAATATTTGTGTGTGATGGGAAAACAAAACAAAGCTGTCTTTAAATTATTCATTACAGGCAGTCTCAGGGTCTGTTCCATGCACAAACAATGATGCGGCAACTAAAAACTGGCCTTATTGCTAGTAGGAATCCTTGGAACTTGGGCTATATCACATCCACATTCTCAGTGGATATAATACTTGTACTCCTTACAGTGTGAATCCCAAAGACCTCCTAAAAATCATTTTAAAAATCCATGTTACCCTTTCAGGTCAACTTTAATTAGCTCAAGAGTAAACAATGAGCTATAAGTAAGGACCAGGGGAATGGGAAGTTATTATTTGGAGTACATGCCAACTGCTCCTCAGGGCATTGTGGGAAGAATGTTAAGATAGCAGGCTAGAATTTGTTTGTTACAATGTTTTGTCTAATCTTGATGTCGATGAAGGTTCTCAGTCATCCAGGTGGAACAGTCTGTGGCTTGAATCATGTCAACTGGATTTCTATTTTCTCAGTAGAAACGTTTCACTCCTTATCCAAGGAGCTGAAGAAGCTCCTTGGATAAGGAGTGAAACGTTTCTACTGAGAAAATAGAAATCCAGTTGACATGATTCAAGCCACAGTCTAATCTTGATAGAAACCACAGAAAACTACTGATGGTTGGCTGCCATAAGAAAGGAGTCCAGCTGTCTATTCTGATTGGTCAAGACTACTGTCCTTCCCCCCCCCCCCCCATCACAGAAAACTACTTTCCAGATTTCTTTCAAAGGAGAAGAGAATGTTGATGAAAGCCTGATTGTGTTTTGTACTCATTTACTTACAAGAGGACTGTAGGAATGTCCTCTCTTTCATAGTACAATGCAGTCATCCTTCCCTTCGTGGCTTCCCATGGTTTCATTAAATCTCAAGGGAAGACCTGAGGAAGAACCTTTTCTTAGGTTTCCCCAGTAGCAGTACTACACCATTATCAAGGTTGAGTCCATGTTTTATTGAAAAAATGGTTATGGCTAAGCTTACATAACACATAAAACAAATCGCAATACGGTAAGGCTAATTTGTGAATCTGGTCCTTCTTTCTCCATGGCATGTTTCTACCCAGAAGGTCCCTTTCTTTAATGGGGGAAAATGGAAGAAGCAGTCCTTGGCTGTGTTCACATGATTCACTAAACTGCAAGCTGCCCAGAAGCCTTCCTTTTAGCCTAGTCTAATTCATGGTTCATTGGGACATGTAAACCCATAACATTGGGTTAAATGAGTAAACCATAGTTTAGTTACCCATGGCTAAGTGCTGTGTGAAGACAACCATAGGCTGGATGTCCCTGGAACGTCTCTTTCGGAAGGACATCTGGATTTCAGGAAGTTCCTGCCTTCCAAAACATCCCAGGAAGGGACACTGGCTCCAGTGAAACCTCTGTGTGTCCAAACCATTGCACATTTCAGTGTGGAAATATTTCCACATAAATGAAAGATTGTGGCAGAAGTGAGCAGAAAAGATGTTGGACTCTTCAGAAGAACGGTGATGAGTCTGTTTCATTTCAGAGCTTATCTCGATCTATAAGGCACTTGTGCCAGTTATAAATAAACCAGTTATGTTTTAAGAACAATTACAGGATATACAGGTTTGCTTTCTAGTATATTGAAAGGGGCGCAGTAGCTCAGCGAGTTAAACCGCTGATGCTGTGAAGACTGCCGATCAGTAGGTCGGCAGTTCAAACCTCCGCGTGGCGAAGTGAGCTCTCGTCACTTGCCCCAGCTTCTGCCAACCCAGCAGTTCGAAAGCTAATTGCGAGTAGATAAATGGGTACCACTTCACGTGGGTCAATTTGCTGGCGTCCTGGCGGCGGTCGCCTCCGGAGCGAAGAAGACCTCGCGAATGGCAGCGGAAACGGAGAGAGGAGAACGGAGACGACGGATCCCGAAATAGCAACATCCAGGACGTCAGCAGCCGACTCTGAAGCAAGGTATGCTGGGACATGTAGTCCAATACTTCAAGAGTCGGTTCCCTTACCCCTTTCCTAAGCGCACGGTTGTAACATTGTTAAAATAAATATGAATTGTTAGTAATCGGATTTGTGATATTGTAAGCCGCCTAGAGTCCTCTGATAGGGAGGGGATAGGCGGGGTATAAATATGAATAATAAATAAATAAATAAATAAATAAATAAATAAAATATTGTTTGATGAGATTAAAAAAAGATGATAGTTTCATAAAATAAGGTTCAAACCAAGGACACCATCCATAGTGATCAAAACACTTTTAACTGCCTTTCCACTGGGTTAGCTCAGAGTTAAGCACATTGAAGACATAGAGGAAGATTTTGAAAAATGACATTATAAAAAAAAAGTGATAGGACTTCTCCAGATCCTCGCTAATGCCTCCAGAAATTGCTTATCTTTGCAACAATCCAACCATTCATCTTCAGCTTCAGGTTGCTTGTTCAGCATGAAATAGTCACGGGAAAGCAAGAAAAATCTATATGCCAAAGTGTCAAGTCTATGGGCCATATTCAGGTCATGAAACTGCAGCAAATTCTTGCTGGTCAGGTTTTTAAGAATCCACCCTCTAAGAGTCTATTCAACCTGTACTTTAGCTATCTTCTTTCAGGCAGGTGAGTGACCCATCATTAAACCAGCCATCCTCCATCCGGTATCCTCCTAACCTGTGATCAACTATGGCTGGGTCATAGTGTTAAAGAAATAGTTTGTTCAATCATGATATACTAAACAAACCACATCGGGAAGGCTAGAAGAGGTTGCAAAAGAGAGGTGAAGCAATGTAGCTGCTTTGCTTTTAGAAGGAGGGCACTATGCTTGTGACTTCATTGAAACAAAGTGCCTTGTTGAAGAATTGCACAGCCCTTAGAGCAGAGACTTTTGTACAAGATCCTAAGCTTGGTGAATTCTATGGGTGGTGTTAACCCAGGCTGTTTCATTACTGTAGGATTCAATGTGTTTTGTGAATCCAGAAAAAGAACTGATTTGGTAAGTGGATTAACTTACATTTAGTACAAATGTAGCGTGAAAGGGGCATGGTGGCTCAGCGGGTAAGACGCCAGGCTTGTCGATCGCAAGTTTGGAGGTTCAAATCCCTAGCCCTGCTTGCGGAGTGAGCTCCCGCACTAGTTCCAGCTCTTGCCAACCTAGCAATTCGAAAGCATGCAAATGCAAGTAGATTAATAGCTACCACTTTGGTGGGTAGGTAACAGTGTTCCGCGCGTGTCATACAGTCACATGACCGTGGAAGTGTCTTCGGACAATGCTGGCTCTTCGGCTAACAAACAGAGATGAACATCAGCCCCTAGAGTCGGACATGACTGCACAAACGTGTGGGGGGAACCTTTACCTTTAGTACGAATGTATCCAAAGTGTGACTCCACCCTTTACTGTAACTCTCAGACTTCCTAGCCAGCCTAGCCCACAGACGGTGCCAGATTAGGAAAGGCTGCTTTGAAGAAAGCTTGGTTCATATACTGCAACAATTCATAAAGTGCTTCTTTTTTCCAATGCTGGTCTTTTATATTCCTCTTTTCTAATTGGCTTGGCAGTCAGATTGAATGGTTTGGTATGCTCTGCAAGTTACATGAACCCAACTGTTGTAAACCATGGCTTATGTGTTAATGTATTGCATTAAGTAGCCATTGTGGCTTATTCTGAAAAGCATGCTTGACACAATCCATGGCTTAGCCCAAGATGGGAACCCAGCTTTACCCTACAGATGGTTATGTTGAAATTACACCTTGAGCAGAAAAGTTGTAATGCAGCCAGAAAATAGGCATTGGGGTCTCTGGTTAGAGATCTGTGCTAGCACTATGCAATGGAGACTCTCATAGAGGAAATGGCTGCTTGGTTTGGTCCAGAAGAAAAAAAATTGGGCTTTACTTTTCATGGGTATAAATTTATGTTTTTTTTGATACATTGGAGAAATTTTAATATAGATGCTATTAAAATGATCTGTGAGCAAATTGAGATTGTGTGGACTTTGGGGGGTTGAGGCGAACAAATAATAATAGTTAGGTATTAAAATATTCTATTCTGTAATCACTTACGACTCAGATGGTTAAACAAGGCAAGCAAGTTTTTGTTTTTGTTTTATGATTACAAAAAGACTCGGGTACTTTGCGGTCAATATGTTTCTCCTACAGGAGATTCTCAGATTCACATGAAATTATCTTGCCCTTAAGCCAAAATGGAGGGAAGGGTTTTGATGATAAATTGAATTGCCTTTCCAGATTAAAAAAAAAGGAATTAAAATAATGAAGTGAGTGGGGTGAGGAAGAAGAAGAAAAAAACACCCTTTGCTTTTGTTTTATTTGGAGCCAAATACATGTTTAAATGGAAGAAAACAAGGCTAACAGTATTTGTACAATTTCTCTGCACGTGGGTCCTGGGCTATTACATTTCCCTCTGTGATAATGCTGGCACATGCTGTGTTAAATTCTGTTTTGCAGTTTCTCAGAAGTTTTCTTTGCCAGAAAAAGAGGCTTCTGATTTTTTTTTCTTGCTTGCAGGGTGCTGGTAAAGGAATGTAAAGTTCACCTTGGGCATAGGGAAGGAATGAACGAGGCATTAAGGGGGAGACTTTCTGAAAAGATTGCATAGTTCTTAAAAGAGAGAAGCATATGAAAGAAACTCAAAATGACTCACTTGATTCTGTTTAGTATAAAATGGGACAGAGAAACTTGGACAGGCTTTCAAGATTCTCTTATTCTATCTTAGTATAATAAAGAGCTTTCCTGGAATTCTTGCTGTGCCTGTTTCTTGACCCTGTTTACTTAGAAGGGCTGACATCAATCTTGTACAATAGAAGATGCAACATGCACACACACGCTCCCTTTATCTACAGTACCTGATCAAACAAGTTCACCAACATTATATGCTCCATCCATTAGATTTTATCTGAAATTTTCTTCTTGAAGCTTACATTTAAGTCCATTAGTTTTCACTCATCAAACGGAAGGAAGGGGAAGGGGAAGGGAAAGGGGAAGGGGAAGGGAAAGGGAAAGGGAAAGGGAAAGGGAAAGGGAAAGGGAAAGGGAAAGGGAAAGGGAAAGGGAAAGGAAGAAGCCTCTCCCCCCACCCCACTGCATGGGATTATTTGGACTGCAAATTTCTGTTAAATACATCACATGAATGCAATCCTGTAGTTTTTGAAATGCCATTGACTTTTCTCCACTGCTCAGCTATCCCTACTGGGGAGTGAGCAATATATGGCTTCGTTTCTGTGGTGCTATTAGCCCAATTGCCTGGAGAGTGAGGCTATTTTAATAGGGACAGGAAAAACATTGTTCGGTTCACATTTTATCACGAACCAATTTATGTTTCATCAACTGACATTTGTGAGTTGCAATGCAATTATATCTTGCGATGCACAGTTTGAAATTTATATGTTCAAGGTTTTGCATGCCAGCTACTTCCTAAAGCTTATGGTCGTTTACAATAACTGCAACAAAAATTAAAGCACAAATGAATTCCCTAATTAATTAAAAGCAGCCCCTTTTATCCTCAATACTCAAACACCCTGTGGGCTTTAAGTGCCCTTTTAAAGGGTTAGAGAGGTAGGAAACATGCAATATTTCAGTGGATTTCCACTCCCTTACGGTTCACAAGGGGTGGGAACCATACCCTCCCTTAAACAGCAGATCAGGCAGGGCAAAATTGCTTAGAAAGACAGTCTGAATGTTCCTGGGAGCTGAGCCATAAAGAGTTTTGACGGTAATAATCAGCACTCTGAACTGGACCTGGAACCAACACAGAGACTGTATTGTTGGTGTCACTCTGTTAAATCTGCTACCTCCAGGTAACAGATGGGTCATTGCATTTTGGACCAGTTAGAGCTTCTGAGTTGTCTTCAAAGAAAGCTCTATGTAGGGCATATTGCAGTAGTCTGTGAGGGCATGAATTGTCAGGATCTCACAGTCCAAGAGGCAACAATAATTGAACACACCAGCTAAAGCCACAGAGGAGGACCTGTGAATCCAGGAGGGAGATGACATCCAGACTGAAAATTGGAATTAGAATTGAGCCAGATCAATTACTGACCGGCAGCTGCTATTTCCTGCAAGGATTTAATCTGAGCTTGTTTTGATACTTTTGTCTAAACCAATGGATGATCTTCCACGACAGCTATTAAATATGAAATTGCATTTTGTATTTTGCTGTTTGAAACGGTATGATATACTTTTAAGGAAATGGAGCAGTGAATGTCAAGTATTAGAGAAACCCGCACATGAAAATGTCTAGATTATTGTCAATAGCATGCAACTTAGATTGTATTGGGCATTTTTGCCTGAACGTTTTCCTAGATTAGACACAACTGCATACAGAAATCCCTGGATTAGAATTTTTGCTATGAAGCTTTTAATGTTAAATTGAAAGCTGATGAAATGAACTAAAGTTGAGAAAATAAGGTAAAAATAAGTTTCAGAGGGACATCTGTTCCCATATTATATTAGGCTGCTTCAATCTATTTTCAGTTTTCACTATCCAAAGACACAAGAGCTCAGACATGTTGAATTGAACATGTGGTCTCCCTTTCCAGAAGTTTGGATACAGTATGTCATGGCCAAGATGAGTAACTGAATGATTAAGTCTACTAGCATGAACCTATCCAAGGCAGATGCAAAATTAACTGCAGGAACAGCCTAGTTAGAAAGAATCAGGAGAACATTAGTGAGATGGCCTTCATCTGAATAAACAATGACAGGACCATATGAATGAATTACTTTCATATGATTCAGCACATGTTAAGAGTTCAAAAGTTAAGTCACCCTCTGTTTACACTAACTTAAAAATACCATTGATTATACTGTACAAAGGTGAACAAGCTAGGGGTTCTGAGCTATGTTTGATCATTCCAGAGACTGAGTGTGATTACCAGAATGCAATTTTTAGTGCGACAAAATATAATATATTAAATGCATGATTGAAGAGTAATCACATTAACATATTTAATTGTAGTGAAATGGAAACGAAAGCAAATATAATTTTTGGCTTTGCTCTGCCCACTTGTGTGTATATAGATGAAGACTGCTTTTGGTCTGGAAAGTTAAACATTCCATCTGTATATTGATAGAATGATACCCAATGGCTCCCATCCTGTTGTTTTTTTAGGAAGATTGTTGAAACTTGTCTATTCTAGCAGGCCTTGGAGTTTGGGATGATATTACTCCCTCTGGCATTAGCATTCTTTTGCTTAATAAAATGGATGTTCTCAATGTTTGGATAGGTTGGTAACTTTTGCTTTTATTATTGTGATTTTATTGTTTAACTTGATTTATATTTGTTGTTGCTAAATTGCTTTAGAAAGGCACATAAGCTGCTCAAAGGTGGCTGTGATTGGAGTGTCAAATAAGCCCATTAAATAAGAGTTTTGAGAGAGGGTATTTTGTTGTTGTTGTTGTGGTTGGTTTTGTTTCATAGTGGGGATGTTGATTAAAGCACCCCATGAATTGAATATGTCAAATAAACTTAGGTTCCAATCGAAGAGAATATTTGTAGCTCAGGGTTGAACTGTGGAGTCCATGGTGCTCTCTGAGCCTTGTTGTTTTCTTGCAGACATTTCATTGCCAGGCTAGGCAACATCTTCAGTGCAAAAATCTTCGCACTGAAGATGTTGCCTAGCCTGGCAATGAAACGTCTGCAAGAAAACAACAAGGCTCAGAGAGCACCATGGACTTTACAAACTTAGGTTCCTTTGAGCCAATTTGGTAATTGTGTGCACCCACCAGTGTTTTGGAAGGTGGCTCCTATTATGTCCTGCAAGGCCAAACAATGTCCTCATCCCTTTCCTCCACCAGAAAAGGTGTTTGATGAACCAATTATCGAAAGTGAGAGATGGCATTATGCTAGGTTCCCATCAATTAATTCCACCTGAATGAACAGCACTTTACTAACCTTTCCATGAGCTGATTAAAGAAAGGATTGTCCCAATTAACAAAGCAAGACATTTCTTTATAAATGGGATTAGCTAGACTGGCTCTATGAGCAGTTAATACGTAGGGAGAGAGAGAGAGATGAATTGTTCTTTGATTTATTGGTATGTATTTTCTGTTGCCGCATTGATCCTGAAGGCATGCTTTCTCATGTACTCTATCCAGATTTTACCCATATTAGTGCAATTGTCAGACACTTCGGACTGGTCCTTGTATCCTCTGGGTATGTGAAAAGAATATCTGAGATGAGTTGAGAATCTTGTGAAGGGAGAGTTTTCTGAAAGTGGGGATGACCTGTTCTGGCCCTCCACATGAAAGTGGGCTCATTCATAGATTATTTCAGTATTTGAAGGGATCAGGTGAATTGATACTTTGCATTCAAGACAATAGAAGTCATCTGTTAATATTGATTTATTTCAGTATTTTGAGCCTCTATCTGCACTCCTATTTATTGGACCATTGACTCCAATGAAAGACAGAGAGAGATAACATTTGACAGTAATGAATGGAGGAAATCGCATGAAACATCCTTTCCCCAAGCCTCTAATTTGTAGAATAACTTGCCTTTCTGTCTCAGTGTGCATCTGTTTATCAATCAATCAGTCATGGCAGAGAAAAGCAGCCTGAGGAAATCCATATGTTAATGAACTATAACTCCCAGTTTTCATCACCATTGGCCATCACTTCCTAGGGATATTTGGAACAGGAGTTCAGTAACATCTGGAATGTCAACACTTGCCTTTATAATATGGTAGAAGTATAAATAAATAAATAAACCGCCCAGAGTTCCCTTGTGGGGGGAGATGGGCGGTGATATAAGTTAGAAATAATAAATAATAAATAAATATTGTAAGTTTCTGGGGGGAGACGATGGCTGGAGAAATCATGTGGCCTGAGTAACACCTATTTTTAAGATATCCAAGGAATGAGGGTTATTCCCCCCATCCATGATGCTTACTGAAAAGATTATTTTTAATAACTTCAACATGAGGAGTGCCATGTTGATCAAAAAGCTCATCCCATTTAAAAAAAAAACCCAAACAAACAGAAAACTATGCTGTATTATTCTCATTGCAAGTCAGGATGTGTGAATAGAGTTGAAAAATAAGCGGGCAACCAGCTTTGAAAAATAATTATTTCCCTTCCTCTGAAGGTTTCAAGAGCTGTTTTTCATAATTATTCTTGATGTTTTCCTTCTCCTAAGCCGGCTTTTCATTTCTCTACTCCTTTTTCCCCAGCTAGAAATAATTAACTGGCTTTCTTTCTGCAGATGTACCTCCCTCTCTCTGTGTGTGTATCTCTATCTCTATCTCTCTATCTCTATCTCTCTAAGAGATACCTCTGTAATTGCACCTTTTGGAGTGCTGACAAACATCATGAGAATTACCAGGAATTATTGAGAGAAATGCCCTTGTGCTCCGTCCCTCGGGAAACAATGTTTTTCATAAGTAACTCCCAATCTGAGATTGAATGAGTCTTCTGTATCGTTTCTTGTGACTAAATGAACAATTGGTTACTGCAGGTACTGTGGAAGGCAGAGCAGGCTCCCTGGTGAGACGGGGGGGGGGGGGGGGGGGAGAGCAAACTTTTGAAAATGGCAGATTGTGCTGCATTTTTGCCTTAGATCGACTTTTGCATCATGGTTCCAGCTGGAAAATTGGGTACAGCTATTCATGCAGAATGAAAAGAAATGGAATGTGATTTTATTGTGCAGTGGACAGAAGGTGCTAATGTCAGGGGGTCGTCCCTCTCCCTGGGAGAACGGATCTCTTGTTAGAGTCTTTTCCGTGCTCATCTATCATGAGAAGGTAATATCACAATAATTCAAAGTGTGCCAGTATGCTTTTTATATTCTGTTCTTCCCTATCCGATTAGTTTGTTCTGCCCTCTTTGTTGTCTCTCTCATTCCAGTTTAATTGGCAAAATTTCTAAAATTAACTTAGGTATTAAGAACACAGATAGGTTGCTACAGCTTTATGTTTATTTCCTGCTCCATTTCCCAAGACACTGAGTGGCTTACAATTAACCATGTTAACATTGTAACGTAGGAAATCAGTAACATAAGCCTGATTTTCCTTTTTGAAAAAGCAATCTGTGGTGTTTTATTGATACACAACAAGCACTCCTGAGCATTGTTGGAAAAAAAAAATTGCGCCACATGCAGTCTAGAAGAATATTGGCAGAACTGCACATTTAATCATATCAATTTGCTTTTGTTTTGTAGTTTCCATCAATGTGCAACTCCACCTTGATGTCTCTGGGTGGGGAGGAATAAAGGACCTAAGCAAATGGAAAGTTCCAACAAGGTATGAATGGTCCATACTCTAAAATTTGAAAATAAGGGAGGAAAGGAAAGAAACATTTCTTCATACATCAATTTCACTTCGGAAGCTTTCTTGCTCAAGACTGTATCATTGTGTGCTGTAAGCCACCTAGGATCACTGTCTGAATTAGATGACCATATAAGTTCAATCAATCAATAAATGCAACTATTGGCTATTAATTGTAGTGTTACTGACTCTGGAAGCAATCCTCAGATATTCACTGCATTGGGATATTTTGAATGTGTTATTTGCTTGCCTTTTTGTATACCATTCAGAGTCTCATATGTGGGAGAGCTGTGGCTCTTCCTGATAGGTCCCAGGCTGTTGTGATTTGGGTGCCACGTCATTTTGTTTGGTATTGGCTTACCACATTGTGGTGAAACCAGCTACTAAAGCAGTCCTCAACTGAGCAAAGATGCCTTCTCCCTTCACTGATTTCCTTCTAAATGGATATGTCTAGTACATACTCATAGTTCAACTCTCTTCCACGACCACAGTGCTCAAGCAACTCATAGGTTCTTTAAATAATAGTGCAAAATGTCTTCTTAACGTTTAAGTTAGAAGTCTCTAATACTAACAGTTACTTTATGTTAAGTGGTGGAATTTTCTTTCCCCAATCCCTTGAACTGGTGAAACTGGGACACACACTAGATGTCTTAATTATGCTAGGCATTGCTTATTTCCAGGATAAGACATTTGGGAAGGCTCTGAAGAGGACTGAGGATGATGAACTCCAGATCACCCAAATTCAACTCCGTATCCTCATCCCAGCCTTAAGAAATAGGTAGCCTGTGTTTTCAATGTCCCACCCAAACATATCTAAGGAAAAGTCTTTTTGCTGATGGAGTTGGAGATCAGCAATAACTCTGTGTTGGGCTGATTGTCTCTCAGTCTTTACTTTCCTAACTTCATCACTCAGAATGGAGCTCTGGAATTACAATAATAAAATATGAAAAACTGAGCTAAGTACTTCTAACTACAATATTATGGAATTTCAAAATAAATATGCCATTTTCTCCTTTAAAGCAGAAAGTATTAAAAAGGTTTTTTTTTTAATTATCATTGAAGTTAGGTGGAAAAAAGTGGTGTAATTCTTCTTGGCATCAGTTCTTGATTCTGGTTATTTTTAACAGGTTCTTTAAAAATAATTTGACTTTTAAATACTCTCTGTACAGCTTCATCTGTATGAAGCTTCTGGAGTTCCTCTGACATTCAGATACAGGTACTACGTTCAATATCACCTTTACCTTTGACATTAGACGTTATTTTTTAAACAGATTACTATTTCTAAAAATGGTAAAGCTTAAAGAAAAAGTGTTTTGGGGATTAATGATTATCTAGCTGAGAATTTTTTATTGCTTTGGGTTGGTTATGAGAAAAATGCCTTATCAGTGGTCCAAACTAGTCAACTTCACCGAGAAGTGAAGTTACAATGCCTTCAAGAGTTTCTACTTTCCAATTTAATTTATACTTGGTGAAGGCTGGCCCACCCAACTTGTGATCTATCAAGCAAAAATAGTTACATTTTAGTCCCCTGGAGTCTTCCTAGTTTTGATCCCTGCCCAGTCTACAGATAAAAAGTAAGTGTGGGAGAACCGTTTTTAAGCACCTGCAACATATAATAATCAAGGCCTTTTAAAGACTCTTGAGAAGCCTGGGAAGGGTAGAAAATTCCTTTCAGACTCCCTTTTTTCCTCCTGTATCACTGCATCTTGTAAATGAAGCCACCATTTATTTATGTTTGCTAATTGAAAGCCATGGCTCAGGAAACTTGAATGTGTTCCGAAGCTCAACTTTCTGAAATAATGCTTTGATTATATTTTAACTGATAAATTCTAATTATCAATATTGAACCATATTTTGGGTGGGGTTCCCTCCGTGGTGGGGTCCAGAACAACTGACCCTGTTTAGAAAAGCATATTAAGTTTAGTACTCTGGTGTATCCATATAAGATGTGTATGTGCTGTCCGTGTATCTAATGTGTTGTACGTGTAATCTAATGTGATCATGGCAATGTTCCCTGCCCTATCCGTGGAGCAGAGATGAAGTCATGGCTCTGTAGAAGGTGCTGACCCATAACTCCAGCATCTCTCACCTTTGCCCATGCTGACAGGGTTTGCTGGAATTACAAGTCAGGAACATTTACAGAGTCATAGGCTTCCTTATCCCACTGACTATGTATTTGGCATGGATTGTGAAGGATGATACAATTGAGCTTCTCTTCTTTCAACATTCCCTCTGTGGATTTGACAATAGAGAAAAATACAAAATAGTTCTTTAAACAAGATTTTTTTTTGAGTACATTGTTTTCCTAAGATGTATGCTTATACCGTACATCTACCTGTGGATTTGTCAAAAGACCACACAAAGCAGGAGCAAATTGTAATGGGAAGCTTCTCTTTGCAGCGTAAGGCTAATATGTATGAGGAATTGGCAAGTTCCTTCTTAGCACAGTAGCAAAATTTAATGTAAGACGGTGGGAGAGATATGAAAAGGATTGTCCAAACAATTATCCTTTTCAGGCTGATTTACTTAGATGCTGAGAAACTGTTCAGCCACTCTTAATCAATATGTGGTGATTCCAGGCTGCCTGCTGTTCATTTTCATCTTATATTTTAAATAAGAAAAGTAAGGAAATTTGCCTTGCAAGGGTTTGGGTCATTGGTATTCTGTATCCATTGCAGAATCCATTGTGATTGTGACTGTGGGGCCGAAAAACAAACTATCCAACATATAGTGACAGAGTGTCAAAACCGAGCCTACAATGGAGACTTTGCTGATTTCCTTTCTGTGACAACTGAAGCAAAAAACTACATTTGTAACCTAGGCATACGTTTGTAATTTTCCTGTCTATATTTTTTATTTCATATTTATTATGCTCTATGTTTTTATTGTAACGTGATGTGAATGTGCCATATGATTGATTGATTGATAAATAAATAAATAAATAAATAAATTAAATTATTTAAATAAATAAATAACCGCCCAGAGTCCCCTGTGGGGGAGATGGCGCGGTGATAAAAGTCTAATAAATAAATAAATAAATAAATAAATAAATAAATAAATAAATAAATAATAAATGTGTTGCAGAACCTCTGAAAGTTTTTCTTGAGGGGCCTTCAGATTGATGGTTCGGTGTTTGTTTGTTTGTTTTTGCTTACTATATGATAAAGAAGGCATTTTCCCAAATGAGATTCAATCCCCTCTACCCCTTCTCATTTTATTTTGAAAAAGCAACGAGAAATTAAAAAGTGGAAAAAATTCAGGACTTGGGCTGGTGAAAGGGTGAAAGTGGGAAGAAACTTACTGTAACTGTGTATGGATTGTCTACAGCAACAATAATATTGATCTAAGTAATATTGAGAGCCAATTTGGTGTAGTGGTTAAGGCACTAGGCTAGAAACCATGAGACTGTGAGTTCTAGCCCTGCCTTGGGCACGAAGCCAGCTGGGTGACCTTGAGCCAATCATGCACGCTCAGCCCTAGGAAGGAGGCAATGGCAAACTACTTCTGAAAATGCTGCCAAGAAAACTGCAGAGACTAGTCCAGGCAGCTGCCAGGAGTCAACATTGACTCGAAGGCACACACACAAAACAAGTAATATTGGTGTCAATGGGGAAAGCTAAACTCTCAGAACTATGCAGTTAGGGACAGATGATGAACACACTATGAGAAAGAGGTTGTATAAACTGAAGAAGCTCAGACAAGACTGAGAATTGAAGGTTGCTAAAACTGGGATGGGATGAAAGCTGAAGTATGGACTTTATTTTACACAACAGATCAACACAGAGCATACATTTGTATTCTTTCGAGGGTCTCACAGTACTTTACATACTATTCCTCTTTTAGCTTCATGGCAATCCTATATATAGGCTGGGTGAATGTTCGAGATGATTGAGGAAGATTCGTTTTATTAACTGATTTGAATTTTAAGTGTTACTTAAAGGTGTGGCCTACAAATCCATGGGGAAGTGGAACTTGTATATCTGTGGCTGAGTGGAGACTTGAATATGGGTCTCACAAATCAGAACACAGTTGGTGTTGGTATTCCTGAATTTTGCTACACAGTACTAGGCTCAAAAAATAAAAAATATATACTTACCTGGCAGGGGGGGATACCTTGATCAAAAAATAAAAAATAAAAGAAAAAAAACACCCAAGTTTCAGCTACTCCAAATTATTTCAAAGAGATCATATCTGAAGCTGTGGTTGATGTTACTATTTCAAATGCGTTGGATTTTCTGTAGCAAAAGTTGAGAGAAGCAAACCTAACTTACACTGTTTAATATAGAAAAATCATCTGGGAACTGATGTAGGCTCCTCTTGAGAAACGTGACTCCTTGAAACTAGGAAAGGCATTGTTTACTCAAAATCCCAGAAATTTAATTGCTTACTTAGGGCTAGAGGGACATTTTCACATTTGATTTTAATTCCAATATAGGCAAAATCCAATAAAAGTTCAAGGGAAAGCAGCCAAAACATCATCTTAGCTCATTGGACATACTCTCTGTTGTACTCTGGAAAGGATCCAACATACACGTGGCACACATTTATCAAGTCTTAATTAAACTCCTTGATACTTTATTTCTGATGTTGTACCCAAAGAGAAACCCTTTGCAAAACCCACTCTTACATCACCATATCTGTTTGGTGACCCTCTAGGAGCTATTATAATCCCACAGACTAAATCTCTTCACATTTATCAAACTTACTTCGAAGAAAATTCATTGGGTACACCATAAGATGGCAATATTTCTCTTTGAGAAATGGACAGAGAAAGGGAAAAGGCATTGTTTGTGGTAATGGTGAGACTTTGGCAGTTTGTCAAGAGTTATAGTGACTAGCTCAAATTGTAATTTCTTACATTTTTGAAAGTGTTCCTCATTGTAGTGGCACAGGTAATTAGAAATATCACCAGAAACATATATAGTCAATTTCCTCTCCATTTCCACTGGCTCTCCTCTTCTCCCATTTCCCAGTGCTTACTTTTCTAAAATGCTGTTTAAATTCTGGAAAATATAAAATGAAATAAGTAAAAAAAACAGTCTTGGAGGGTAGGACCATCAACAACTGTGGCTACATGAAAGTTTTGGCTTTAGAAGCAGAATACAAAATCGAGTACCAAGCTGTTAAAAGAGTGATACTTGACTTTTATCTGGCCTTCAAGATTTCCAGAGACATCTGTTTGGCTAGGCTTAAATACTGTAGTATGGGTGTGAAAATCAGATTTGATTGAGTTCAAAAAAATCATGTGGACCTCTGAACTGAATTGTGAAATCATGTTGGTTTGGTTCCTATTTCTAAATTGATTCAAAAATTCCAGCATGGGCAGAAGCTTCTGAATTCAAATTGATCTGAAGGAATCCAGTTCAATTTTATCTGATTTGGGAAAGAAACAAATAGGTAGAGTGCCAAGGACTGTAGGTGGGAGCATATACGTCTTTTTTTTATGTACTAGTGGCCCATGGTAAGGTAAGAGAGAAATCCAGAAGGAAGGGGAAATAATAAAATTATATATTGGTATATTCTGTGCTGCTAAGCTCCTGCATGTCAGTCTTTCTGTTCATCTACTTACTCATCTATTTATCTGTTTTTGGACTTTCCCTAGGCTGGTGTCCCCAGGAATATAATTCCAAGCATTAGCCATGCTCAGAGCTGATTTCCCAACATGTCTGATGGATACCAAATTGAGAAAGATGGCTTCTTCTCAAGGAAACTCTTAAGTGAAATCTCAGTGAAAGCATGATTAGATTCAATTGATCTGATTATAAGAAGGCCTCTGATCTTGCTTTGGGTAGATGTCATACCACAATCAAGATTCACAAATTCATGCCACAAACTCATTTGTTTGATAGTATCTATATCTACCTACAGTACCAACCATTGATGCTGGATGTGCAACTGAAAGAAACCAATTTTTAATACAGGATTCTTTCTATAGCTATGCTAGTTCAATTATCTTTGTGTATTCTTAACAACTACAATTATGCATCTGATCCTGGTGTTGGTATGTTAACACCTAATGAAGGTGTAATTTGGCATAAAGGTTTCCATTGTGAAACTAATGTTAATTAACAACTCATCCTTAGAATAATGCAGCGTGAGAGATTTTAGGGTTTTATTTTGACAGCTTTCATTTTCAAAAGGGTAATTAAAATGGTTTAGCTGACACAATAAGTATGCATCTATCACTTCTATTGTGCAGCTTTTTTCTATTTTGTTCCTTACAATATATCACTAACTAAAAGTATATCCAACCTTTATGTTAGAAAGTGGCTCCTTGGGGGTTACTGAGTTCACTAGCTGAAGGTTTGGAATGAACCCAACTGTAGATTTGTAAGTTTCTTGTGATACAGTCAAATTTAGAGTTGGGTGTGAATCATTTAGCATTTCTGGCTTAATGAAGCATTACTGCTCAAAATGCTCTCAGTTTCTTTCAATGGATGAGATTGCTTAGCACAAATTCTAGGAGCAAGAGAAAGACTGTGTTTTCTGAGATCTCAACTGACCTGATCCATATCTCTTGAACTTATTCATTATATGTACTGCTGCCCATACAATTGCATCTCAAAGGGAAGGGGTTCACTGTGAAGTGATTAAAATGCAGTAATAAAGGTGATCAATTAAAATGACAAAAGCAGATTCATTAAAAAGATAAGGAAAAAGGAAAGGATATAACTAAGAGAAAAACCATTCACCCATATAAGGAAAGCTATGATGAAATTCAAATTAACACCTTGAGTGTCCATCAGCTTTCACATTTCCTGGATGCTCTAGAGCAGTGCTTTTGAGAAAACGAACAACCACATGAAAAGAAGAATGGAAGAATCTTCATCCAAATAGTACATATCTGAGAAAGAAGCTTATTAAATTCAGTTTTGATAAAACATTAGATCCAGTGTTGATGGTTCCAACAAGGGTTGTCTTCAAACTGCATTGCTTAACCCGACAGTACATAGGTAAACATTTTCTATTAACATTCCACTCTTCAAATAGTGATTCTAGCCTTTGCAACTGCTTTGACATTCTCCATATGTACAAGAATGTGTACATGTGCCAACTTTGTTTTTTATTTTTATTTTTTTAAAGGAGGCACCTCTGGGCATAGGTCTCTCATATCTATGGAAATGAAACTCAACTTCCATCTTTTGCTCTGGCGATCACATTTACTTGCATTAACAACTATTTAACTATTTAACTATATAGGGGCGTGGTGGCTCAGCGGGTAAGACACCAGGCTTGTTGATTGGAAAATCGCCAGTTTGGAGGTTCGAATCCCTAGCCCCGCATGACGGAGTGAGCTCCCGCACTCACCCCAGCTCTTGCCAACCTAGCAATTTGAAAGCGTGCAAATGCAAGTAGATTAATAGGTACCACTTCGGTGGGTAGGGAACAGCGTTCCGCATGCATCATGCCGGCCACATGACCATGGAAGCGTCTTTGGACAACGCTGGGTCTTTGGCTAACAAACGGAGATGAGCACCGGCCCCTAGAGTCAGACACAACTGCATAAATGTGTGGGGGGAACCTTTAACTTTTTAAGAAGTATTTATTAGGTGCATGTGTTTAAAAATAAATAAACCTTTAGCCTGAGTATCAGTTGTTCAGCATACCAACCTGTAAGCAGTTGTACAGCCAGTCTCCTCCTCCTTGTAACTCTGTCATTTATTTTGTTTTTTGTTTAAAAAAACCCTAAACATCAGACCCTTGAGTGGCACTAATTTTATTTTAAAAATAAAATTAGCCCCTGTGAGGTATGAGCTCACCTGTTTATCCTCTGAATACACCAAATCTTGTTAGCATTGGTGGGCTCCATTATGCCAGTGCTGATCCTATATTACTTGCTGTTCTCTGGGTAGTGCTTTGGAGAGTGTATTGCTTTAGATGTTAGGCATGTTCTAATATTAGTTTCCCTTAGGTAGAGAATGCATTTAAAGTATTTATTTAAAATTATTTAAATGCAGATCTTGCAGATTATTTTTAAAATACTGTATTATAAGCAATTGTTCAGAAGTATGAACAAGGCTAATCTTAATCAGAAATAGACTAATTTTCCCATCCCTTCCAAAGACCCATAATGCAGCTAGGACTGACATTTCTCCTAGTCAACCTTGAAAGGAATGGGAATGATTAGTTCTGGCCAAGATTCAAGAGGAGCAGAAATAATTATGTGAAATTTCTCAGAGGGATGATTTGATCTTATTTTGAGTAAGATTGAAATGTTCTCCCTCAAGAGAGTCATCTGCATAATTCCAAATGCAGCCAAAATAGCTCTTGATTTGACATGAAACATCTATTGGAAAGATTTTGCATATCCCCTAGATTGTATGAGTACCTGCAGGGCTAGCCCTATTATTAGGCAGATTGAGTCAGCTGATTCAGCTGGCCAGCCAGATTGGAGTCAAAGTATTAACCCCTGGTCCCCCTTCTGCCCTTTCAATGTTCAGTTAGGCAATGCTGCTTCATCAAATCTGAGCTATTCTGCTTTCTGGTTCATTTTCTCTGAATTCTTCCCATTATGTCTTCCTTGATAGCAGCACCAACATCCCAATTCTTCATCCAGATAGTAACCAGCCTGCTGCCTTCTCTCCCATAGCTTTACTTTGAGACAATCTTTATGGTGGTAGTACCCCATGTTTTGGATAAGGCATGTAATGGGAGCATTAACATGGGGAGTGGATTCATTTTTCCAACCTGAACTATGGAGGGAATGTTGGACTACCCCTAGGTTAACAATCTTTTCATTAAACGTTGAATGTCTCCAGATAAAAGAGATTTAGTACAGTTAGTATTTCTTTCAAGTAGTGTCTAGAACAGTATTAGTCATGTGAGTGTGAGTGTGTGTGTCTGTATTGGGGTGGGAATAAACAGTATGTCAGTATAAAACAATATGTCAAGTAAATAAAAAAATGGTATCTGCATATATCTGGAAAATATTAGTATTGTAGATTTATGAACTGAAACTGAATTTGAGAAAAAGTGGCTTTGTCTAATACCTATGTTGGAATATCAGCAAAAACAGTTTTTAATTTTGATGAGTGATTTCAGTGACCTTCTCCAGAACTTTAGCATGATCATGAGCTGTCCTTGTGTCTGTACATTCTGCAGTAATACTAAGTCATGACAGGCCACATTTGATACCAAATGTTATCTATCCTTTATGCTGAGTATCTGTCCTTTAGCCTGAGTATCAGTTATTCAGCATACCAACCTGTAAGCAGTTGTACAGCCAGTCTCCTCCTCCTTGTAACTCTGTCATTTATTTTGTTTTTTGTTTAAAAAAACCCTAAACATCAGACCCTTGAGTGGCACTAAATGGTTACAGAACACAAAAGAATTCTGAATTGTTAGACCTTCTGAATGAGCACAGCCCAAAATTGAGTTTAAATGTCAATTCATAGTCAAGCACATCTGCTAATGAATCTGTCAATTTCCTGTTCCAAACTTGAATATTTAGAAATGTCGTTTCCCATCTTTGCTTTTCAACGTTTGACATCTGGTGTTTGGGAGAAATTGTACAAGTGGTAAAGTATGTATCTTTAACACATTATTGAAAAGAGTTTAGTTAAATGTTAGACGAAGGTAGAAGAGGTTGATTTGTTGGGTTACATTTTCTTATTTATGACTAAATCACTTAAAAACAGCAAAAAAAATTCTTTAAAATATCTTAAGGAAATCAGGTTGATGGAGTCAAATGACACATTGTTCACAGGAATACTCAGGGCCATTAAGAACAATCAGAACTATCCCCTAAAAGGAAAAAAAAAGAATCCTTATTGCTTTAATTATTGGAGTGATATTACTTACTATCTTGGGAAGAGTGATGTGTTTGTCAATGAGTATGTTTCTTTTAATTCAGATAACAAGATGCTATTGTATCAGTTTTATCTCCTTAAGTGAAGTGATCTTAAAGGGTTAACATGAGAGTTTAAATTAGATAAAAGTGCAGGATTTCCCCCCCAAAACCTGGATATTTGGGAAGCTTGGAAGAAGGGCATGTGGTCACTTCTTTCCATTTACCTATCTCTATATCCTGTAGCAAGAACTTCTCAATGCGGAGGTTCCATTTAGTTAGTTGGCCTGCCTGTTGGCTGACACAGTTCCTTGAACATATTTCTTCAAGAAGAAGAAGAAGAAATCCATCACAATACAACTGAAATGGTTCCAGGCCCTGCAAGCATTTACCTGCACATGAAGGTTAACTTTAACCTTTTGGGTGAGGGGTTCAACCTTTCCTTGGCAGTTCTGAGCACTACTGGGTTTCTATTTTCTCAGTGGAAACGTTTCGCTCCTTATCCAAGAAGCTTCTTCAGTGGATAAGGAGCAAAACGTTTCCACTGAGAAAATAGAAATCCAGTTGACATGATTCAAGCTACAGACAATTCCACCTGGATGACTGAGAACCTTCATAGACATATTCTAAGCACTACGTTCCAACAGTGAAACTTCACAAATTGAGTGTTAAGGTCTGAAAGGGGATTGTAAGCGTATTTACATAGCCCAAACTGGTAGATTCCACCACTTTGATTTCTGAATTTAATTAGGAGGCCAGAGAATTACAAATAATCTGCTCTTTTACTGGTAACAACACTTAGAAACATGCTCACAGGTGGCATTTTCAATTAAGGAAAGAGCTCCATCACCCAGCAGTGTTCTCCAGTTTTGGATCTGATGCCAGATGTTATATCTGATGTGATTGCATATACTGTCTTTCAAAATTATCACACACAGACACACACACCCCAGACAGCTGGATCAAGATTTAAGAGTAGTCTTAAAACAATGGGGCTTATGTTACTCAGGACTGACTAACCTAAATTCCACAGTTTTCAATGTCTTGATCTAGACTTAATCATGCCCAAGAATAACATCTTGATACTCTCTTGATCATAGCAGAATTGCTTTGTTATAGTGTCTGATCTGCAACCTTCTACATCAAAAAAATCTAGAAAGGCTAGGCAATTGCAAGCCCATAGAATAAAACATTGTGATGAACATTGTGATGCTTTGAACATATTGGGGATGTTTAAAAGGCATGGAATAGAACAATAGAGAATTCTGAACAGACTGATTCCACTTTGAAAATAAGATGAGTTGGGTTAAAATGTTAAAACCTAAGAAGAAACTAAGCTGGAATGGAATTTCAGAAGCATCCTCGAAGTGGAGTGATCCCTGCGTGTGCAATTATCTCTGTAGCTATATTTGTTTCCAAATCATGTTGAAGTTTGAACAACAGTAAATGGACATAAGAGAGCTTTGACCCTTTGAGACTTACAAATTCTCTTTGCTGTTTAATTAAGGCCCCCTTTTGGGTTTTGTTTTACTGCATGATTCACACTGATGTCATTGATGGATAGGAAGATTATTATTTGCTTTTTATCACTTAGTAATTGAGTTCTGTGTGTAATTTACTGCTCTGTCTTTTATTGTAAAATAGATCAAGGAAAATTTCCATTAATCTTGCTCTTTTTGGCAACCATCTACATTTAACATTGTGAGCAGCTATCGATAGGAGTAGTGTATCAAGACGAACAATGACAAAGAAAGAATTTAATTTGGTCGTTAGCCTAGTTTAGAAAATGTGCTTGGAATGGTGAAGAGGGCCACATCTCCATTATAGCCCCAAGTAACGCTTTAAAATATCATTTAATTTGTCACCGGTCTAATTACAATGTAACTCACAGGACAATATACTGTTTTGACCCTAAGACTGTCTGGTGCTTCTTTATTTCTCTGTGTGCTGTCACAGCATATTGACTAGGAAGGTACTGAGTCCCCCTTTCTAACAAGTGAACTTTTATGTGTTTTATGGACAGCATAAGACTAGAATGTCCAACTAAGGCCTTATAGACACACAAACCAGTTTCCATAGTTCCCGTATTCTATTGCACTATATTCTTCTATATGGAGAGAGATGAAGATAGAGATGCTGTGGCATCCTTTTCTGTTCTGTACTATTCTCCAAGAACCGCCAGACCTGGAAATATTTGTTTTTTATACTTGTATGCCACTCATTTCTAGAGGCTCTAGGGAGCTAACAACAAACACTTTAAAAACTCCCCAAGCCCCAAATATATACAGAACCAAAATCCATATAAATAAGCCATTCACAAACCCTACCTGTGTATCATAAAGCACGTTTCTCCTGTGCCAGCCAGAAGAAAAAAGTTTTTTACAGGATCAGAGCAAAGTTCCACTGGGAGGAAGTTCTAGAGAACGGGGGTAGTAATGGAAAAAACCCCACCTTCAAGGCCCCATTAGATGACAGTCTCAGAGGGATGAGTAGATAGTTGATCCCATGAGATCTCTTTGGACATGTAGAAGGAGGTCAGAGGAGGTGATCTCTCAGATAACTAGGACAAGAGCCATATAGAGCCTTGAAGGAGACAACCAGCACCTTGAATTGCACCTGGAAATCTACTGGCAATCAGTGGAGCTCCCAAAGTAGAGGGGTCACCAGAGTATATTGGGGTATACCCATCAATGCCCAGGCCACTGCATTCTGGATCCCTTGATTCTTTTGAAAGTTCTTAAAGGACAGCTCCAGAGTACATTAGAGTACTCCAGCCAGGAGGTGACTAAGGTGTGAGTGACCCTGAGCAGGGCCTCTTGAACCAAGAATGAATTGGGAAGAGTGGCAATTACTTCTGTTTCTGCATTTGGCAGGTGGGCATTTTAACCGCAGGGGATATGTTTTCTTTCAACATTTCTGAAAGTAGCTGATACAAACCTAGACCCTGTTTGCATTCTTCACAGAATAAAGGATGCTGCACAAAATGCCACTTTGAATTTGATTTCTTTTAGGAATTTCAGACGGCAAAGTCTCAGGCAGGCTTGAAGAGTTCCGACCAAGACAGTGTGTTTGTGTTTGATTGAAGGATGTGGAGAATGACCTTTAGAAAGTTAGATTGAATTGTTTCCAAAGTAATAGTGCCCTTGAACACACAAAGTTGAGCACCATAGAGCTGCAAACTTAAGAACTTTTCTTTTTGAAAGCTACAAGTGCATAATTATTGTCTTTGTGGCTTGCAAATCTAATAATCTTGTTGGAGGTTCTTTATGTTCTTGACGAGAGCTCACTTATTCAGTGACTCTCAGTGGATGGTTGAAAGTGAATACCTAGGTATTCAAAGTCCTTCACTTACTCAATAAATTTCTCATTAATATGCCAATTATAAGAAAGGTTAATGTGCTTTTTAGTTAATTTCTAGGTTTTCTATAGCACAGAAGGATACGGCTGTTCCTGAACATCTATAGAGGCTAACTTGGGATATGGATAAAATGGTGGTATCATCTGAATAGTGTAAGATGGGTCAGTGGATGAGGGCTGGGGAATGGATTTGGGTTTGGCAAGGGCCAGGGTGACATCATTAATATAAAAATGGAACAATAGGAGAGTCAGAATGCGTTGGACATGGGAATAGAGGCAGTTAATTCTTCATTGCTTTTACATTTGATGTGCATGAAGGTGTTCTTAGGCAGCATCATTATCACCTGGAGAAGGTGATCGTCCGTGGAAGAGGCAGTTAGCTTTCTCAGTCTTTCCTGGGGGATTGAGTTGAAAGCTGCCCTCAGGTTGATGAAGGTGGCATAAATGAACTTGAATATTTCCCAGTCAGATGTTTCAAGATTGTTCACTGATCAACAGTTGAAACCTGCTTGTACTGCAGCCAGGATCTCGTGGATCACCCAATCAGCAAGTTTATTATAAAGATGCTTTGCATGAAGCTTGCTGATCATACATAGGCTGCTTGCACGGTGATTAGATGGATTGTTCTTGTCACTTTTCTTAAAGATTTTAAGTGTGATGGAATACTTCCAATCTTTAGGTAGTATTAGGGAATTGTTGATGGTTGTAAATAGGAGAGCTAGTACAGAGGCCCACCAATCAGGATTGATTTTCAAAACTTCCTGGGAACTCCCTCCTACTGTTTTACTGCTCTTCAGTTGAGAGATCAGTTTAAGGATTTCTGAATTAGAAACTGGGGCCCACTCAGGAAAGGGGTCAGAAAATAAGAAGGCTAGACTATCACTGCGGACTAACGTATGAAATAGGCCACAGTGGTGGGTGGCCCAGATCTCAGTCAGGATGGGATTGTTAGAGCTAGAACTAAGTCTAGTGTCTCCCTGGGATACAAGATGCCAAACAGGCTGTGATTTTTGTCAAGGGCAGCTTAATGGAGCCTTTCCCAATGTATTAAGACACCCCCACCCCCAAAATCTGCAACTTAGGAGAAACATATACTGCTTTTTTGGTAAACAGAAGAAATCTTAAGAATGTTGATCACTGTAGTGTCTCATGATTTTGTAGGCAGAAATTACTCCAGCTCTCACTGAGACACGTGCTTCATCAAACCATGGTTTTGAAGCTATATTCCAGTTATTCTGTGCAGTAGTGGAGCTGAAATTTGGATATATCTGCATGGAACTAACAATTTCTTTGAAAGTATTTCAGCTGTGCATATTATGATTTAGATAAGAAGCACTACGGGAATCTAGAAATTGGATGGCAGCACCTGTGGATTTCTTTGACCATTTAGGTTGAATATACTTTTCAGGTGAAGGATCAGCCAGGAATCTTCTCTAGTCTTACCTAGATATATCAGAATTGAACCTTGGAACCTATTTATATAAGGCAGCTGCTTGACCATAGAGCTTTTTGAAATAATTTATCCCAGTCTTTTGTTACACACACACACACACACACACACACACACACACACACACAGAGAGAGAGAGAGAGAGAGAGAGAGAGAGAGAGAGAGAGAGAGAATATCTGACTATTAAAGAAAGAGCAAACTCAAGCATCACCTCTTAAAATCTTTGTAAAATAGCAACTTTATTTTTATTTTTTAAATCACATTCAACAGTTCAACAGTTTGGAGACTGAAATTAGTAATTGTATCTCAACATTTAACAGACTTAACCAGAACTCTGGCTATTTTCTGTATTTATTATTACTCGGCTACGAGTGATCACCAATGAATGAATGAATGATATTTATGACATCAGGGCAAACACCTGAGAAAGATAATGGAACCGAAATCCTAGTAATTCTGAATTACATTATGGATAACATAATACATTATTACAAAAAAATCTTAAATCCCATAGATGAAATCAGGTGCTCTGCTCTATATTTCAGCTTGAAAATCTTGCAGTCTCGCTTAGATCAGCGAAAAGACATGGACTTTGTCTGAGGAGTCGTGTCTTAATCTAAAAAGAAAAGAGACAAAAACAAAAAGAGGCAGGGAGAGAAAAAGAATGAGACTAAGTCTTAATATTTCAAGGGACTTATTTTGTGCCTCAGCTACATCTCAATGGAACAGCTGCTGGATATCATTTGGTGCCGGAATGGAAGTCAAAGCCTGATGGAGAAGATTTTACGGGAAGACTATATAAAAATGGTATCTTGAAATGATATGCAATGATGACTAATTAAAGCAATAGAAAACAACAACATAAAAGCAAGATTTAAAGCATTTAAAT